>OX451739.1:1017862774-1020516229 GCA_948472305.1 Vicia faba | reverse complement strand
ATCCTCTCCACTTTACACCAGCTTCTTGCTATCGATTCTCTGTCATCTTCAACAACCTTTATCTCTACTTTTTCTCCTCTACAAGAAGCTGGCTTTAATGGCATTTATTTTGCATCTAAAACCTTGAGTTTATTACCATAGATTCATCTTTATCAAGCTTTCGACATCAGATTCCTAGGCCACGTCAAGGTTTGGAGTTTACTGATTTTCCTTCATCATTGTTGAGGGTTATTGGAGCATCGTAGTTGAATTCTCTGAAGATTGCTCAAGTTGGTTCAAAGTGAAACAAATGATTCCATTGAGTAAGATTTCTTGAACCATTTTAATCTATTATGCACCATGATTAGGGTGTATGTGTACTAGTTGCATATAATGTAGGCTGCATTTAAGTCCCCTTCTTAGGGGAACTGCTTTTGGATAGTTAGGTTTCATAATACCTGAATCTTGTATGTTGATGCTTCTTGAATATGAGTCTGAATCTTGCTTTCAATGAATTATTAATTTGGACGTTAGATTCGGATTCCTCACGGAATTTCGACTGGGATAGTGGTTCTCAGTTTCCATTTATAGTGAGGTGAGTTACCTCCAGTGGAAGTTGTAACGCCCCGTTTTATTTAAATATTATATTATATTAATATTTTCGAGTTACCGTTTGACATTTATTTTTGCGACGAGAATATTTAAATTAACCGGTATATCTATTAATATATTCGCGACGTTTTATTCGGACCGGTAATTATTTTATTTGGTCCGGTATTTATTTTGAGGGACAGATAATTATTTTATTTGGTCCGGTATTTGTTTTGAGGGACCAGTAATTATTTTGTTCGTTCCGGTTTTTATTCCGTTCGGTTCGATAAAATATTATTTGGACCGATATTTATTTATTTGGAGTTATTTTAATTATTTGGGTTAATAATATTATTTAGTGTTAATTAGTGGTGATATATCAAGAAGGACTTTTTGGGTATTTACTTATGTCTTGCTACTAGAACCAACCAAACGTTCATTGTTTTATGTCATAAAACAAAAACACACTTAGAGTCATAGAGAGTTAAAGAGAGTCTTGGAGAAGTAGGACAAGAAGAACACAAAGCTAAGGTTGGATTTGGTTGAAACATCAAGAATCATTTCAAACATCTAAGGTAAGGGGTTTGATTTTCCAATACTTATAGTTAGGGTTTGATTTGGTATATTTTGATTTGGGATAAAATTGATGTTAGAGTTCTTGAGATTTGTTGAGATAAATTAATAGAGTTAATTTAGGTGTTAGTGTTGTGGGATTATTGTTATGTTAATAGAAATTAAATTAGAAAAATTAATTTATATTAATTAAATGAAGTCTAGAAAAACTAAGGAATAACAGTATATGTTTCGTAAAGTACTAGCAGCATGCAATGAAGTTTATAATAAACTAGCAGTATAGCTTATAAACTAATAAACTAGCAGTATAGCTTATAAATTAAAAGCTAGCAGTATATTAAAAACTTGCAGTATGTTTATTATATTAAGTTTAGAAACTAAAAACTTGCAGTATGTTTATTATATTAAGTTTAGAAACTAAAAATTTGCAGTATGTTTATTATATGAAGTTTAGAAACTAAAGAACTTGCAGTATGTTCATTATATTAAGTTTAGAAAATTAATTAATTTATGTTTTGTTTTTCTTTTCTTAATTTAATATATTAAATATTTATATTAATTAAATATAAATATGACATAAGTTAGCCGATTTAATTTGGAACCCGATTATTTTCTGATTTTCTGATTTCGATAATTTCGGCGACGGAGCAAGTTGCTCCGAATTTAACGAACATTGACGTGCTAGCTAATTTTGACGTGTAGAACGTCGTGGTGAGGTTAGTTTTTCGAGATTTCTAATTTTTGCGAAGCGACCCGAAATAAGTCAATTTACGGTTAATTTGAAATGGGTTGCGTTTTAGACGGTTTAAGTCGTGTATGGACAATCTGATTGCGACGTTAATGATTATGATTAGTGTCGATTATTATGAATGACTTTCGCGACGATTATTGATGTTGGACTATTTTTCCGTGTTTGAAATTTAGTGAATTATTTGATAATGATGTGGTGTGATTAAACATGATGTTTGCGACGGTTTATTTATAATGAATATTTGATGATATGCGATGCGATGATATGTTTATCTTGATGTGGATGAATACGGCGACGTGGGATTTATACCAATTTTGATGTGCGATGATGATGTTTTGTGGTGTCGTGTTTGTGATGTCGTGTTGTCGAGTCACATACATTGCATTGGCGACGAGGGCTTTTATGCCAAGCGACGAGGGCTTTTATGCCAAAGCGACGATAGGCTTTTATGCCGAATGTCCCTAATTATGGACAAAGCGACGGGTACCACATGCATAACATAGTCGTGTCTCATGGAATCGGTTATGTTAATTTTTGAGTCTTTTGGCGTTGAATTTTATTTCTTGGCTTCTGATGAATTGCGATGATATATGATACTTTGTTTTGTGATGATTTTTGTGTTAAACATAAAGTGAATATGATGCAATAATTTCATGATGAGTAAGTGATGAAAAACATGAATATGTGATACCTCAATTTATGTTTGGATGAAATTTTGAAACTCTGATTTTATTATTAATTACGAGGGGTAAAATTGGGGTGTTACATTAGTGGTATCAGAGCATGTCGGTCTGTCCGGCCAAGTTGTTGAGTTTATTGTCGTCTATCAATCAAGTATTGTTATTTGTTGATTCTAATCCTTGTTTTGTTGTGAGCAGAAGTTGTTATGGCTGGAAGGAACACTGGTAGGAATGATGAGGCTCTTGCTGCTGCTATGCAGGCAATGGCTCAGGCTTTCCAAAACCCGCTGAATGCTGACGAGGACGCTGGGTCTTGTAGTTTGGCAACCTTCCAAAGAGATAATCCTCCTGCTTTCCAAGGAAAGTATGATCCCGAAGGTGCTTTGGCATGGCTAAAGGAGATTGAAAGAATCTTCTGTGTGATGGATTGCACTCTTGTGCAAAGGATCCGTTATGTTAATCATAAACTAAGTGCTGAAGCGGATGACTAGCGGGTTGAAACCCGTCAAAGGCTTGAGGTTGCTGGTGAGGAAGTGACATGGGAAGTTTTCCGAAGGGAATTCATGAGGAAGTATTACACGGAAGATGTTCGGGGAAAGAAGGAGATAGAGTTCCTTGAATTAAAGCAAGGAAGCGAAGCATGTCTATCATTGATTATGCTGCAAGGTTCACTATGTTGGCCAAGTTCTATCCGCATTATGATGGGCCGAATGGCGAGTTCACTAAATGCATCAAGTTTGAAAATGGTTTGCGTCCTGAGATTAAGAAAGTTGTTGGTTATCAGAAAATCCGTGTCTTTTCGGATTTGATTGAAAGTTATAGGATCTTTGAGGAGGACAATAATGCTCATTATAAGATTATGTCTGATAAGAGGAACAAAGGTCAGCAAAGCCGTGGAAAACCATATGATGCTCCAGCTGGTAAAGGGAAACAGAAAGCGTTTCAAGGGCGAAGAACTAGTGGGGGAGATGCTCCTGCTAGTATTGTTTGTTACAAGTGTGGGAAACCTGGCCACAAAAGTAATGTTTGTCAAAGCGATGTTAGAGCTAAGGAGAATGAGGTGAGATGTTTCCGATGTGGAGAAGTGGGCCATATGACTCGCGATTGTAGACATAAGGATGTGGTCTGTTTTAATTGTGGCAAGGGAGGTCACATTAGTGCTCAATGTAAGAAGCCTGAGAGGACTCAAGGAGCAGGAAAGGTGTTTGCTTTGTCGGGTGCTCCGACGGCAAACGAGGATGGTCTTGTTCGAGGTACTAGTTTCATTAATAGCTTTCCTCTTATTACTATTATTGATACTGGTGCTACTCACTGTTTTATTGTTGTTGATTGTGTAAAGAGATTGGGTCTCACTTTGTCGTCTCTGGATCGAGATATGGTGGTAGAAGTTCCGGCTAAGGGAACGGTTACTACTTCTTTTGTGTGTGCAAGTTTCCCTTTATCAATCTTTGATAGAGACTTTATGGTGGATCTTGTTTGTTTACCGCTTGTCGGGTTGGATGTGGTTTTAGGTATGGACTGGTTAAAAGCTAATTACGTCCATATCAATTGCTATGGCAACACTGTGAGGTTTTCTTCCTTAGTAGAAGAAGAACAATCTAAGTTGGTGTCGACGAAGCAGTTGAATGAGTTCATGAAGGATGAGGCATTGGTTTTCTTGTTGATGGCGACTCTTTTTGTGGAGAGTCAAGTTGTGATAGCAAACTTTCCGGTGGTGTGCGATTTTCCCGAAGTATTCCCTGATGAGATTCCTAGTGCACCTCCAGAAAGAGAAGTTGAATTTTTTATGGATCTTGTCCCTGGTACCAGACCTATCTCTATGGCACCATACAGGATGTCCGCATTTGAGTTAGCAGAATTGAAGAGCCAATTAGAAGATTTTCTAGAGAAGAAGTTTGTTAGACCTAGTGTGTCACCGTGGGGAGCTCCTGTGTTATTGGTGAAGAAGAAAGACGGTAGCATGAGACTTTGTATTGATTATCGTCAGTTGAATAAAGTGACTATCAAGAATAGGTATTCATTTCCTAGAATTGATGATTTGATGGACCGGTTGGTTGGCGCTCGCATGTTTAGTAATATTGATTTGAGATCAGGTTACCATCAAATAAGGGTGAAAGAAGAAGATGTTCAGAAAACTGCTTTCAGGACGAGGTATGGACATTACGAATATTCGGTGATGCCTTTCGGTGTCACTAATGCATCGGAGTATTCATGGAGTACATGAATCGTATTTTCCATCCTTACTTGGATTGTTTCATGGTTGTTTTCATTGATGATATTCTGATTTATTCTAAATCGGAAGAAGAGCACGCAGAACATTTGCACATCATGTTGGAAGTTCTGAAAGAGAAGAAGCTTTATGCTAAGTTGTCAAAGTGTGAGTTCTGTTTAAGTGAAGTTAGATTCTTGGGGCATGTCATTTCTGGTGATGGCATTGCAGTTGATCCTTCTAAAGTTGATGTTGTGTTGAGATGGGAAACCCCTAAGTCTGTTACTGATATTAGAAGTTTCTTAGGATTGACTGGTTACTATAGAAGGTTCATTGAAGGTTTTTATAAGTTGGCGCTCCCTTTGACAAGGTTGACTTGTAAAGGATCTGAATTTGTGTGGGATGTCAAGTGTGGAGAAAGTTTTATTGAATTGAAGAAAAGGTTGACAACGGCTCCGATCTTGATTCTACCTAATCCTGAAGAACCGTTTGTTGTTTATTGTGATGCTTCTAAGATGGGTTTAGGTGGTGTACTTATGCAAAATGGAAAAGTGGTTGCTTATGCTTCTAGGAAATTGAACATTCATGAGAAGAATTATCCTACGCATGATTTGGAGCTTGCAGCGGTTGTTTTTGTGCTTAAGATTTGGAGGCATTATCTTTATGGTTCTAGATTTGAAGTATTTAGTGACCATAAAAGTTTGAAGTACTTGTTCGATCAGAAAGAGCTTAATATGAGACAAAGACGGTGGCTTGAATTGTTGAAAGATTATGATTTTGGATTGAATTACCATCCTGGTAAAGCTAATGTGGTGGTCGATGCTTTAAGTCGAAAGACTTTGCATATGTCACTTTTGATGGTGAAAGAGTTGGAATTGATTGAGCAATTTAGAGATATGAGTCTTGTAATAGAAGTGACGCCGAAGAGTGTTATCTTGGGAATGTTAAAGATCAATAATGATTTCCTTGATAATATTAGAGAAGCTCAGAAGCTTGATGTGAAACTTGTTGATTTGTTGGTTGGTATTGGACAAACTGAAAATGAAGATTTCAAGTTGGATGCTCAGGGTGTATTGAGGTTCTGAGATAGGATTTGTATTCCCGATGATGTGGATTTGAAGAGAATGATCTTGGAAGAAAGTCATAGAAGCAATTTGAGTATTCATCCCGGAGCGATCAAAATGTATCAAGATTTAAAGAAATTATTTTGGTGGTCGGGCATGAAGAGAGAGGTGGCTCAGTTTGTTTATGCTTGTTTGACTTGTCAGAAGTCTAAAGTGGAGCATCAGAAACCTGCAGGGTTGATGCAACCGTTAGAGATTCCATAATAGAAATGGGATAGCATTTCTATGGATTTCGTAACGGGGTTACCGAATACACCAAGAGGACACGATGCAATTTGGGTGATTGTTGATAGGCTTATGAAGTCGACTCACTTTATTCCTATTAACATCACTTATCCCGTATCGAAGTTGGCGGGAATTTATACGCATGTGATTGTGAGATTACATGGTATTCCTTTGTGTATTGTTTCGGATAGAGATCCGAGGTTTACTTCTGAATTTTGGAAGAGCTTGCAAGAGGCTTTGGGTTCAAAGTTGAGGTTGAGTTCGGCTTATCATCCTCAAACTGATGGTCAGACGGAAAGGACGATTCAATCATTGGAAGACTTGTTACGTGCTTGTATTCTTGAACATGGTGGTTCATGGGATACATACCTTCCTTTGATTGAGTTTACTTATAACAATAGTTTTCATGATAGTATTGGAATGGCACCGTTCGAGGCTTGATATGGTCGGAGGTGTAGAAATCCTTTGTGTTGGCATGAATCGGGTGAAAGTGTGGTGCTTGGACCAGAATTGGTTAGAGAGACTACTGAGATGGTGAAGATGATTAGAGAAAAGATGAAAATTTCTCAAAGTCGACAAAAGAGTTATCGTGATAAAAGGAGAAAAGACTTGGAATTTCAAGATGGTGATCATGTATTTTTGTGAGTTACTCCTACAACCGGCGTTGGGCGAGCATTGAAGTCGAAGAAGCTAACTCCTCGCTTTATTGGTCCTTACCAAATTACTAGAAAAGTGGGAAAAGTAGCTTATAGAGTAGAGTTACCGCCAAATCTTTCGAACTTGCATGATGTGTTCCATGTGTCGCAACTTTGGAAGTATGTTCCGGATCATTCACATGTGATTGAGATGGATGATATTCAAGTGCGAGACAATCTTACGGTGGAGACGATGCCATTAAGGACCGAAGATCGTGAGATGAAGTCTCTTCATGGAAGAGAAATCTCCTTGGTTAAGGTTGTTTAGATAGGAGCAGTTGGTGAAAGTGCGACGTGGGAGTTAGAAAGCAAGATGCGGGATTCCTATCCCGATCTTTTCGAGTCAGGTAATTTCGAGGACGAAACTTTTGTAAGTGGGGGAGAGTTGTAACGCCCCGTTTTATTTAAATATTATATTATATTAATATTTTTGAGTTACTGTTTGACGTTTATTTTTGCGACGAGAATATTTAAATTAACCGGTATATCTGTTAATATATTCGGCGGCATTTTATTCGGACCGGTAATTATTTTATTCGGTCTGGTATTTATTTTGAGGGACCGATAATTATTTTATTCGGTCCGGTATTTGTTTTGAGGGACCGGTAATTATTTTGTTCGGTCCGGTTTTTATTCCGTTCGGTTCGGTAAAATATTATTCGGACCGATATTTAATTATTTGGAGTTATTTTAATTATTTGGGTTAATAATATTATTTAATGTTAATTAGTGGTGATATATCAAGAAGGGCTTTTTGGGTAGTTACTTGTGTCTTGCTACTAGAACCAACCAAACACTCCTTGTTTTATGTCATAAAACAAAAACACACTTAGAGTCATAGAGAGCTAAAGAGAGTCTTGGAGAAGTAGAACAAGAAGAACACAAAGCTAAGGTTGGATTTGGTTGAAACATCAAGAATCATTTCAAACATCTAAGGTAAGGGGTTTGATTTTCTAATGCTTATAGTTAGGGTTTGATTTGGTATATTTTGATTTGGGATAAAATTGATGTTAGGGTTCTTGAGGTTTGTTGAGATAAATTAGGAGATTTAATTTAGGTGTTAGTGTTGTGGGATTATTGTTATTTTAATAGAAATTAAATTAGAAAAATTAATTTATATTAATTAAATGAAGTCTAGAAAAACTAAGGAATAACAGTATACTACGTTTCATAAAGTACTAGCAGTATGCAATGAAGTTTATAATAAACTAGCAGTATAGCTTATAAACTAATAAACTAGCAGTATAGCTTATAAACTAAAAGCTAGCAGTATACTAAAAACTTGTAGTATGTTTATTATATTAAGTTTAGAAACTAAAAACTTGTAGTATGTTTATTATATTAAGTTTAGAAACTAAAAACTTGCAGTATGTTTATTATATGAAGTTTAGAAACTAAAGAACTTGCAGTATGTTCATTGTATTAAGTTTAGAAAATTAATTAATTTATGTTTTGTTTTTCTTTTCTTAATTTAATATATTAAATATTTATATTAATTAAATACAAATATGACATAAGTTAGCCGATTTAATTTGGAATCCGATTATGTTTCGATTTCTCGATTTCGGCAATTTCGGCGACGGAGCAAGTTGCTCCGAATTTAACGAAAATTGACGTGCTATCTAATTTTGACGTGTAGAACTTCGTGGTGAGGTTAGTTTTTCGAGATTTCGAGTTTTTGCAAAGCGACCCGAAATAAGTCAATTTACGATTAATTTGAAATGGATTGCGTTTTAGTCGGTTTAAGTCGCGTATGGACAATCTGATTGTGACGTTAATGATTATGATTGTGCCGATTATTATGAATGACTTTCGCGATGATTATTGATGTTTGTGATACGGTGGGAGAACTGACTAGTGTTTTGCGTTCGTATTCGCACTTGTTCGGTTGAGCAAGAGTCGCCACCGACTTTTTATTTTATCCTAAAGGAAAGGTTAAAAAAGCACAGCAAAAACCTTTTGAGATATTTCGTGGGTTCGGGGGGTAGATTATGAAAAGGGAAGGTATTAGCACCCTTTTCATCCATGGTTATCCATGGGCTCTTAGTTACTTGGTTTTTTAGATCACTTGCCTTGATTTTCGATTGCTTGAAAAATGGTGTGTGTGTGGGTGCTTTTGAAAATGTTTTGGAAGAAGATGCCTTGTCTTAGGCTAACCTTGTAACAATTCTTTACTCGAATATTTTACAAAGGCGTGTATCTTTTCGAAAAGATGTTTCAAAATGTTTTGAGAGTTTGTTTGAAAGTGTTGTGGATTGTGGTTTTTGAAAAGAAGGCAAGTGTTTTTGCAAGTCGATCTCAAGTAACTAAGAGTTTTGTCTACCCTATTGTACTCAAAGGTTTTTGTTATGTTTTAACCCCTTTTAACAATTTTGTTCCACCATTGAAATTGATGGACAATCTTGCGTTTAGGAAGTTTATTCGGGACGGGCGCGGGTCATCGTATGGACCATGAATGCAATGGTGCCAAGTGTCTTTGGTAATTTGCCTTGAAGGGACTTGATCATTCCGTTTAGGCAACATTTTGAGGGACTTATGATCATTTTGATTTTGTTTTGCCAAAGAAACTTGACGTGCAAACATGGCCCATTTTGGAAGGCAACATGTGGGATTACCCTAGAGGGTGCAAGTGTGATTGTGTATTGATTTCATGTATTTGTCTTGTATTTAGGTCATCTAGTGTTTGATTTTATGTACATGCAAACCCTAGGTCTAACCATGGTATAATTGGAAAACTGTAAATTGCGGAAATGTAAAATCTACGCTATTACAAAATAGTATCCGGGAGTGGGGGTACAAGTGTATGAATGGGGATGAGATTTATAGTATCCAATAAGTTACAACCAAATCGAACTTGCGATCAAATGTAAATATCGAATATACAAATATAAGATAAACAAATGTGTATAGGGCAATGTGAATGTATTTGCATTGTGTAAGTGTGAGATGTATATGTATATGTGATTATTTACAGGTGACAATGTGAAATTAATATGGATTAGGGTATTTGTTTTGACCTAAATATGTGTTTTAAGGAATCTTTGATTTGTATATTTGAAATATGTACAAAAGAAATGTTTTAATGAAAAGAAAATGTTTTTCAATTTTAACTATATTGGGTATAGAATGTATTTTTGTAGTTTGTGCCTAATATGTACAAAAGAATATCCTTATTAAGTGCTAGGAATTTAAATTGTGTAAAAAGAGTATTGTTATTTATTATATACAAAAAAGTATTTTAATCAAATGTTTATGAATTTAATATTAGAAAAAATGTATTTATCTATTATGCATGAAGATATATTTTAGTTAAGAGAATAGAAAGAGTATTTTTTCAATTTTAATCATATGATAATAAATGTATGATATGTACAAATAATATTTTAATTAAGAGAAAGGGAAAAAAAGTTTTCAATTTTAATTACATGAAGAAAAAAAAAAGATATATTTTTATGTATTTGTGTTTTAATATGCATTAAAAAAAACGTTTTAAATTAAATGAATTAAGTATGTAGAAAAGTGTATTAATTATATGTTTAAAGAAAAGATATATTTTCAATTAATTATGTATTAACAAGAGCGTATTTTCATTAAAATATATTAAGTTAGAAAAAGAATTTTTGTATTAAAAAGCTTTTTAAGTATAAAAGAAAATGATCTATATTGATTTATGTGTGATGATAAATAAAAGGCTTTCAATAGGTTAGAAATGGGCTCGAAGAGGGGGGGTGTGAGTTGGAATGCAGTGATTTGGGCTTAGGCATGCAGAGACGGGCAAGGCCCATGTTTGAACTCAGAACACTTTAGGGTTTGTGGAACGTTTTCAATTGGGACAAAAGGCTTAGGGTTTGTACAGCGCGTCGTTCGTATTTTTCTTCTTCGCCTTCTCCGTTCGCTCTTCTTTTGCCATGGATGTCTGAGTGCCGCTCCTTCACACAAGGCCAATGAACGCCATCGTCCCCCTTTCACCCTCCGTAGGCCAACCAGACCGCGTTACCGGGTACGATTCCCAACCCAAATGCATTTAGGGTTTTGCTCCTCTTTTGATTCTAATTTTAGTTTTGATTGCAACTGATATTTTCTTTTGTTACTAAATATGCATGTAAGGTGGTACAAGAATGCTACCTTTGGAGATGGCGGAAGGGGACTTTGGAGGTGTTGAGGCCCAACGATGAAGGAACGACGCGATGATCTCAACTTCTTGGTGACCCTGGTATTTATGTATCTCTTTATCTACTTTGCCTGCTTATTGGGTTTCATGATGATTTGAACTGAAAGCTCCTCTTTGATTTTCCTCTTTTTTGTTCTCTTTCGCCTTTACTGTCCGCTTATTGCCTCTTTTCCACCCTATGATGATAGCCTTCTGAGGGACTCGTGGGTTTGGAATATAGTATGCTTTGATGTTACCTTTTTTGAAAATGTTTGTTGCCTCTTGATTGCCCTTTGAACGTTGGACCCTCTGTATGCTTATTCTGAGCTTGTCAATGTTGATATGGCTTGTCCCTGTATGCTTCTAGATATGCTATTGTTGAATCACTTGTTTTGACTAGCTTTCTTCTTCCTCCTTTTTGCTTTGCTACTGTATGCTTTTTAATGGCCAGTGATGAACATATCTGAGGCCTTTTTTATGGGTGGCCTTGAACGCTTGAGTATTTGGTTAGGCTTGAAGCTGGACAGGTTTATGTGTTTAGCAGGTGAATGGTTGTTGGGTTGTATATTTTTGGTTTTGACAGTATGGTGTTTTGACAATGGTCAGGCTTCTTTTGATCAGGTTTTTGATGTTCAGGCCGGAGTTTTGTCAATAGGTAAGGGTTTAGACAGGGGTTGGTTCAGGCTTGAACTTGGGTTATCAGGCCATTGTTTGGCTTGTATGGTTATGAGGTTTTGTTTGCTTTAGTATGTTGATATGTTGAGGCCTTTTTGGCTCAGCAGGTTTGAGGTTATCTGTTTGTAATGGTTCAGCAGGTTTTTAAGCTTAAAGGTACAGGCCTGGTGTTTCTTGCTTTAGGCTGGCTTTTATGCTGGTTTGGAGGATTTCTGATGTTTTTGCTTTTTGATATCAGGTTCTGAGTTTTGAGATGTGTTTTTGGTTTTTTGGCTAATGCAGGTTTGGGTGTTGACAGTAGATAAGGGTTTCATGTGTTTCTTTTTTTTTACAGGATGAGGCTTTGAGGCTTCAGTTTGTATGCTCTTCAACAGGTTTTGCTTCTGGTTAGGACTTGGTTGAGTTCTTGAGGCTCAGCAGGTTCTGAGTTTGTATATTTTCTGTCCCTTTTGTGAAAAGTTCTCTCTCTCTGAATTGTGTTTGTTCTTGTGTTCTCTTTGTTTATGCCCCTGCCTTTTGCCTAAAGCCTGAACCCTGCTTACTTTATCTCTCTCTCTCTCTTCTAGTACAGTTGCATTATAATATTATGCTTTTTTGTACTTTATTCTGAAAGTGGCTACTGATGGGAAATGATGAAAGAAAAGAAAACTTGCTTGCATAAAAGATTTCCTCTGCATCTTTATCTTTCTTTGACAGCTTGGGTACTTTGTCTTTTCTTTGATATCTTTGCCAAATCCTTTCATGACAGCCTTGGCACTTTTGACAGCAAATTGTACTTCTTGGATTTTGATAGAAAGTTGTAATTGGATTTTCAGTTTGGTTTGAACTTGCTTCTGAACTATGCAGTTTGACATTTTAAAATTATGCATTTTGACATTTTGCATTCATGATAAAATTCTTCCCTCTTTGTGAACCGGGAGAAATCCCGTGATTTGCAGAGAGGGTTAACTGATCCCAATCAGTGGCCCTTAATGATGATTGCAAATTTTATCTGTCTTTTCAATTTAACTGCTTTTTGACTTTTCTCTTTTCTTTTTGCAGATGAATATTGGAACACCGGAGCGAAGGATAGCAGATGAAGATTTGAAGATTAGACAAATAATTAGGATAATCTTTTTATTTAAATTTAAATCAATGTAAAACTATTGTTTGTAATTAAATCAAAAACAATAATTGTACAATTAATTTAATAATAAATAAAAGCTTTTATTATCCAATTAATTCTGTTTTCTCTTTATTGTTTATTTATTATTTAAAACTCTTTGAATTAAAATAATTGAAAACTAAATTTCAATCACTTTAATTTAGAATAATAAATAATTTAAATAAAACAATGTTTTAGTAATTGACCAATTAAACCTGTTCTTTCCAATATCCAAAGCAAAGCAGCAGTTAACCAAAATAAACTGATCAAGCGCATTCCCTTTTCACTGATTCTTTGCCAAACACTGTAATTCCAAACTACATATTTCTTTTGACTGACTCAAACAAACCAACGTGAATTCAAACCAACTGCCTCTTTTGCTGATTAAATCAAAACAATGCGAATTTAACCCGAATTTCGGAATAAACGACAAAGTGTTGTGGAATTTTAACCTTTCTGAGAATATGCCCATGAAACCCTTAATCCCTGATTAAATGCCAAATAACGTTCGCCTGACCAAAATTGAGCCAAAACCAACCAAAACCCTAAGCCAACTTGTGAACTGTTCTAGAGTCATGAAAACCAGTAAAACCCTAATTTTTGTTTGACTGACGAGAAAAGTCCATTTGTCCGATTCTTGAGTCAGTTTTGAAAAGTCAGGAAATGCTTGAAATTGTTATCTTTTTGTGAAAAAAATGCGAGGGCAAATTTTGGGGTACAACAGTTGCCCCTGTTCAATCTTCTTGGACCTGAAGAGTTAGATTGGCAAGTTTGCCTTTCGCGACTTGAAGGTAAAAGAAGATTGGACACTAAAGTGCCTAGAAAATTTGCGCTCGGCGATATGATGGTAGAGGTGAATGGGCTTAAAGATGCCATTTGGTGATGGGCTTAAAGATGCCATCTGGTGGGATTAGAATCTTGTCGGGGAATGGGCTTAGAGATGCCATCTGAGAATGGGCTTAAAGATGCCATCTGGTGACTGCTGGTAGGAGGATGGGCTTATAGATGCCATCTGGTTATGTTGAACTGTGTGTCAAAAGTGAGTGGACAAGTGTCAGAAGGACCTCCATGTTTCGGAACATCTCTGAATTGGGGTCCGAACAAGCAATAGATTAACGTCCATGTCTGGAGAATCCGTAAACTATTTCAGGAGTTGAGATTGAGTGGGCAATAGAGCGGCATCCGTTGTTGGGAAGCGTCCGTAAACTGTTTTCAAAAGTTTAGAAGAGTCTGAACAAGCTGGTAGATTGACATCCGTTGTTGGGAAGAATCCGTAAACTATTTTCAGAAGTTGAGAAGAGTCTGAACAAGCTGGTAGATTGACATCCGTTGTTGGGAAGAATCCGTAAACTATTTTCAGAAGTTGAGAAGAGTCTGAACAAGCTGGTAGATTGACATCTGTTGTTGGGAAGAATCCGTAAACTATTTTCAGAAATTGAGAAGAGTCTGAACAAGTTGGTAGATTGACATCCGTTGTTGGGAAGAATCCGTAAACTATTTTCAGAAGTTAATAAGTTGAAGAGGAACCGGTGTAGGGTTTCCTGATGATGCGTCTGAATGAATCTGGAATAAGTATCAGAATGTCGCCGTGTCCGGGTCACATCTGAACTATTTCTGGATGAATCTCGGAAGATGATCTGTGTATGTCGACTGTTCTTACCTGAAAAGGTAAAGGGTTAGTTGTATGCAATGTTATGATGCATGATGCAATGTATGTGACATCAACGTTTATGACATGAATGTGATGAATGCGCATGTAAGATAATGAGCTAATCTTGCTGAGGATAAATGAATCCGAGATGGCTGAAGATAAAAGCATCTTGACTGCTGCCGGGGAAAATAAATCCTTGGCTGCTGCTAGGGAAGAGAATTCCGGATGACCTCTACTGGGGAGTTCCAATCTAAAAGGCTCATGCTGGGGAGGTAAGATTGAGAATCTTCAGCTCGGTAGGAAGTAACTCTGGCGACTTCACTGGGGAACTCAAGATTTGCCCTCTCCAAAACTCTGTGGGGAGAAGGTTCAATGGTCTGGCTCCACTGAGGATTGATAATTTGAAGTTTTAGCTTTGCTGGGGACAAATGAAGCTTGACTCTGAGCGGAGTTAGCTGGAGAAGAATCTGAACAGGCGATAGGTTAACATCCGTTACTTGGAGAACCCGTGAACTGTTTTCAGAAATCTTGAGATTGAATAAGCAATAGAGCCGTATCCATTGTTGGGAAGCGTCCGTAAACTGTTTTCAAAGGTTGCATCTGAACAAGTTGATAGATTAACATCCGTTGTTGGGAAGAATCCATAAACTGTTTTCAGAAGTCTTGAAGAAGAATCTGAACAAGTGATAGGTTAACATCCATTTACTTGGAGAACCCGTGAACTGTTTTCAGAAATCTTGAGATTGAATCAGCAATAGAGCCGCATCCGTTGTTGGGAAGCGTCCGTAAACTGTTTTCAAAGGTTGCATCTGAACAAGTTGATAGATTAACATCCGTTGTTGGGAAGAATCCATAAACTGTTTTCAGAAGTCTTGAAGAAGAATCTGAACAAGTGATAGGTTAACATTCGTTTACTTGGAGAACCCGTGAACTATTTTCAGAAATCTTGAGATTGAATCAGCAATAGAGCCGCATCCGTTGTTGGGAAGCGTCCGTAAACTGTTTTCAAAGGTTGCATCTGAACAAGTTGATAGATTAACATCCGTTGTTGGGAAGAATCCATAAACTGTTTTCAGAAGTCTTGAAGAAGAATCTGAACAAGTGATAGGTTAACATCCGTTTACTTGGAGAACCCGTGAACTGTTTTCAGAAATCTTGAGATTGAATCAACAATAGAGCCGCATCCGTTGTTGGGAAGCGTCCGTAAACTAATTTCAAAGGTTGCATCTGAACAAGCTGATAGATTAACATCCGTTGTTGGGAAGAATCCATAAACTGTTTTCAGAAGTCTTGAAGAGGAACCGGTGTAGGGTTTCCTGATGATGAGCTTGCGTAAAACTGCATCGGTTTCGAATACTTTTGACATTCGAATGCCCCAAGTGGTGATGTAGATAATTTCCTGGCTTATTACAGGTGTTGATCTGGAATTCTTCAGACGTGCCCTGGCTGGATACAGGAATCGAGTCTTCAAACTCTTCAGACGTGCCCTGGCTAGATACAAGAATCGAGTCTGGAAATGTGGTAAATAGATATGCCCTGGCTGGATACAGGAGTCGAATCTGGAACTGTTGTAGTTGATTTGTTGAACACTTTTGACATTCAAATGCCCCAAGTGGTGAAGAAGGAGTCTTGAATCAGATTACTCTGCATATTGAGAGATTTCTTGAAATCTTGACTGGACTGCCCCAGGTTAATTGAATTGTGACATGTCATCCCCCTTGTTGATAGGGGATTTGAAATGGAAGTGTTATCCTCTTGAAGTGATTTTGACTTACTGAGAGAGCTTTCGTTCCTCCGAACATTCGTTGTATGAATTTCTTCGCTGTCAAACAAAAGGGTCAAATGCAGACAGTGATATTCGAATAATGCAAAGTTTATGTTTGTCTCGAAGTTTTGAAAAATGCGTTTTTAGCAGAAAACTTTTTATAAGACAAATCAACACAAGATTAAGAGCAAAGCCTTACAGGAGTCAGGATACCTTTTGTAACAGTATGCTTTCGAACTAACCCATGCTTCAATTAGGACTTTTGAAGGGTTGTAACGTGGCCCGGTTCACGGTTTGAGAATCAAAGGATAAAGTCTCAAAGTATATTTGTACCCACCCGCTCTTCATGATGTTCTCCAACCTAAGCCCAGTTAATTATGCGTCACACTCTATTTTGAGTCTTGAACGACTTTTGGGCGATGGTTCACCAGTTGAATTTTTGGGAGACAGTCATCATCTCCTTTCTTTTTCAACACTTTTCATGTTGTTGAGGATTGATTTTGTAATGACCTCACTATTTTGATTTTGATTTGTTATCCCTAACTTTTGCCTGACTGTTACCGTTTTCCGGGGTTACTGTCAGTGGGATGCCCCAGCTTTCTTAAGCCTCCTTTATAGGTTTTGACTTAATGGACTTTTTCTTTTTGAGAGATTGACTGTCTATATGATAGGGAACCACCCTTGTCTTTTGATTCCAAAGGAATGCTTTCTTTTTTGACGTCGTTCGTTGTATTACGAACTGAGAGTTTGCGACTTTAATGCGCGTTTTCTCTTGAATTAACTGAGATACTACCCTGCCCCGGGTTTATATCAAAGGTTTTGATTGTTTAGAACAGAAAACTCCTACTTCTTTGGCTCGAAGGGGTTGACTAGGGATTAACTTCCTTATAACTCCAGTGTTTGGGAATTGAAAGAAATGCCTGTACATCATCAGCAAGGTCGGTTCAAAAGCATATTGTATAAGATCATGGTATTGTTTCGTCATCCTCCCTCTAAAGGCTTGCAGCTTTTTATCAAGAGTCAGATATCATAAAGAAAAGCATAAGAGTAGTGAAACGAATGGATGAATTCAAGACAAACATATGCAATGCATTAATGAAAACAGAGTTTAACATCAACAGATAATTGTTTGACAGCAAAAGAAATTACAACTTTGAAAATTCAAAAAGAAGCAAAAGTCTTTCAGCTTGAGCTTCGTCACTTCAAGTGGAGAACCCTTTAACGGAAGATCTTCATCTCACCGTCTGGCATGAATTCCAGCACCCCAATGTCAATCAGATCTTGAATCTTGTTCTTCAAGGCCCAACAGTCGTTGGTGTCGTGTCCCGGGCTGTAGGAGTGGTAAACACAGAATGCGTCGGGATGATAGTGAGGAGAGGAGATATTGGGCTTCTGAGGAGGATCCTTTACGGTAAGCAAATTGACCTCCAACAGGCGCTTCAGTATGAAGAATGATGGTATTTCAGTCTCCGTGAACTGTCTTCCCGACTTTTCTTGTTTACGCTGATTACCCCGTTGACGCTGGCGAGATTGTTGATGGGTTTGTGACCCTGAAGCCAGCAAAGGAGCTTTCCCCCTTGTCTTCCTGAGTGGTTGGTGGCTGAGTGGTAACTTGCTCTTCAACCTCAGCTATCTGCCCCAGTTGTTTGTTTGGAAGCAGTTGGCGGACGAGAACTCTGAGTTCCTCCTGTCTTTGAGATAGGTCTTGGATGAGAGCCATCTGGCCCACCAACTGTCCCATCACCTGAGTCCTCAGTGTTGTCAGATCAAACTGCAGCTCCGCAAGCTGGTCACTCCTGGCATTGCTGGAATTCCCCAAGCCCTTGGTGAGGAGAGCTTTCATCTCTTCTTGCCCCAGGGACAAGTTTAGGAACATCTCCTGCAGCTGAGCAGTCTGGTCTTGGATGTCTTTGACAGACCTTTCTAGAGCCATCTCTTGCTGAAATAAACAGCAGGAGAGTAAGGAAACCTGAAAAGGAAAGATTGTCAAAATGCAATGCATGATATGTGGATGCATGCTTTCAAGGATCTCTTGGGGTAAACACAAGAAAATGTTAGAGGTTGAACTCTGCTCTTGGATTGGAGATCTCTGCACCGGTGGACGTCCTTCCACGAGAATCAAGCTCACCATGTCGAGTGGGTCGTAGCCACTGATTCAAGCTGTTGTACTTGAACTTTGACTGGAGAACTTTGTATCGGTGGATGTCCTTCCCCGAGAATCAAGCTCACCATGTCGAGTGGGTCATAGCCACTGATTCAAGTTGTTGTTCTTGATCTTTGGTTGGCATTGGTTAGAGGAGAAACCTCTTGCCCCTTGATAGACGTCTGGTTCAACGTAACCCTGCATCCAAAGAACCCTCGAGATCCTTGAAATGGTTATTGAAAATTCTATGGTATGATGTCATGATGTTATGTACATGTATGCACAAGCAAGTGAGTGTATATACAGGCAAACATATTCACACAAAGCAAACAAGTCCTTAGGTTTAGGCTTGCATGAGGTTCAGGTACTACCCTCTTGAAGTTTGTTGGTTAAAACCTGTCCTATCAAAAGTAACCGGGTTCTAAGGAGCTCAATATCATTGGATTGTTTTCTGTGTTCATTGTTTTGGTTTAGCCACTTACTGGCGACCAAAATATTCCAAGAAAATAATCCTCAAAAGAGTGTAGTATCGAGGATCTACCAACTTCGGACTGCACCAAAGTCAGTCATCTCACTACCCCTAAAAAGGCTAAGATGGTCAATTAAGGTTCTAAGAGTTCGTTAGTGCTTCATGACATCACACAGCGGCCCCGTACTCTCCTTGACTACTCAAGGGTTACCGGTACTCACAAATATGTCACACTAACATAGCTTACTGCTTCAACCATCTCGGTATACCCCGCACAGTTCCCTCGCAATTTTTTGCTATTTACCTAAGAAGGTGCCCCAAATCCGGGTATAAGATTTACAATAAACCCAAACAAGGACCTAAAATATAGATCAATCATGGCAAACAAAGCAAGAATGTAAAGGTGATCTAAACCCTAAGGTAACCCCACTTTTAAGAATCATATCAGCATTCCCCAGCAGAGTCGCCAGTTCTGTGATACGGTGGGAGAACTGACTAGTGTTTTGCGTTCGTATTCGCACTTGTGCGGTTGAGCAAGAGTCGCCACCGACTTTTTATTTTATCCTAAAGGAAAGGTTAAAAAAGCACAGCAAAAACCTTTTGAGATATTTCGTGGGTTCGGGGGGTAGATTATGAAAAGGGAAGGTATTAGCACCCTTTTCATCCATGGTTATCCATGGGCTCTTAGTTACTTGGTTTTTTAGATCACTTTCCTTGATTTTCGATTGCTTGAAAAATGGTGTGTGTGTGGGTGCTTTTGAAAATGTTTTGGAAGAAGATGCCTTGTCTTAGGCTAACCTTGTAACAATTCTTTACTCGAATATTTTACAAAGGCGTGTATCTTTTCGAAAAGATGTTTCAAAATGTTTTGAGAGTTTGTTTGAAAGTGTTGTGGATTGTGGTTTTTGAAAAGAAGGCAAGTGTTTTTGCAAGTCGATCTCAAGTAACTAAGAGTTTTGTCTACCCTATTATACTCAAAGGTTTTTGTTATGTTTTAACCCCTTTTAACAATTTTGTTCCACCATTGAAATTGATGGACAATCTTGCATTTAGGAAGTTTATTCGGGACGGGCGCGGGTCATCGTATGGACCATGAATGCAATGGTGCCAAGTGTCTTTGGTAATTTGCCTTGAAGGTACTTGATCATTCCGTTTAGGCAACATTTTGAGGGACTTATGATCATTTTGATTTTGTTTTGCCAAAGAAACTCGACGTGCAAACATGGCCCATTTTGGAAGGCAACATGTGGGATTACCCTAGAGGGTGCAAGTGTGATTGTGTATTGATTTCATGTATTTGTCTTGTATTTAGGTCATCTAGCGTTTGATTTTATGTACATGCAAACCCTAGGTCTAACCATGGTATAATTGGAAAACTGTAAATTGCGGAAATGTAAAATCTACGCTATTACAAAATAGTATCCGGGAGTGGGGGTACAAGTGTATGAATGGGGATGAGACTTATAGTATCCAATAAGTTACAACCAAATCGAACTTGCGATCAAATGTAAATATTGAATATACAAATATAAGATAAACAAATGTGTATAGGGCAATGTGAATGTATTTGCATTGTGTAAGTGTGAGATGTATATGTATATGTGATTATTTACAGGTGACAAGGTGAAATTAATATGGATTAGGGTATTTGTTTTGACCTAAATATGTGTTTTAAGGAATCTTTGATTTGTATATTTGAAATATGTACAAAAGAAATGTTTTAATGAAAAGAAAATGTTTTTCAATTTTAACTATATTGGGTATAGAATGTATTTTTGTAGTTTGTGCCTAATATGTACAAAAGAATATCCTTATTAAATGCTAGGAATTTAAATTGTGTAAAAAGAGTATTGTTATTTATTATATACAAAAAAGTATTTTAATCAAATGTTTATGAATTTAATATTAGAAAAAATGTATTTATCTATTATGCATGAAGATATATTTTAGTTAAGAGAATAGAAAGAGTATTTTTTCAATTTTAATCATATGATAATAAATGTATGATATGTACAAATAATATTTTAATTAAGAGAAAGGGAAAAAAAGTTTTCAATTTTAATTACATGAAGAAAAAAAAAAGATATATTTTTATGTATTTGTGTTTTAATATGCATTCAAAAAAAACGTTTTAAATTAAATGAATTAAGTATGTAGAAAAGTGTATTAATTATATGTTTAAAGAAAAGATATATTTTCAATTAATTATGTATTAACAAGAGCGTATTTTCATTAAAATATATTAAGTTAGAAAAAGAATTTTTGTATTAAAAAGCTTTTTAAGTATAAAAGAAAATGATCTATATTGATTTATGTGTGATGATAAATAAAAGGCTTTCAATAGGTTAGAAATGGGCTCAAAGAGGGGGGGGGGGGGGGGTGAGTTGGAATACAGTGATTTGGGCTTAGGCATGCAGAGACGGGCAAGGCCCATGTTTGAACTCAGAACACTTTAGGGTTTGTGGAACGTTTTCAATTGGGACAAAAGGCGTAGGGTTTGTACAGCGCGCCGTTCGTATTTTTCTTCTTCGCCTTCTCCGTTCGCTCTTCTTTTGCCATGGATGTCTGAGTGCCGCTCCTTCACACAAGGCCAATGAATGCCATCGTCCCCCTTTCACCCTCCGTAGGCCAACCAGACCGCGTTACCGGGTACGATTCCCAACCCAAATGCATTTAGGGTTTTGCTCCTCTTTTGATTCTAATTTTAGTTTTGATTGCAACTGATATTTTCTTTTGTTACTAAATATGCATGTAAGGTGGTACAAGAATGCTACCTTTGGAGATGGCGGAAGGGGACTTTGGAGGTGTTGAGGCCCAACGATGAAGAAACGACGCGATGATCTCAACTTCTTGGTGACCCTGGTATTTCTGTATCTCTTTATCTACTTTGCCTGCTTATTGGGTTTCATGATGATTTGAACTGAAAGCTCCTCTTTGATTTTCCTCTTTTTTGTTCTCTTTCGCCTTTACTGTCCGCTTATTGCCTCTTTTCCACCCTATGATGATAGCCTTCTGAGGGACTCGTGGGTTTGGAATATAGTATGCTTTGATGTTACCTTTTTTGAAAATGTTTGTTGCCTCTTGATTGCCCTTTGAACGTTGGACCCTCTGTATGCTTATTCTGAGCTTGTCAATGTTGATATGGCTTGTCCCTGTATGCTTCTAGATATGCTATTGTTGAATCACTTGTTTTGACTAGCTTTCTTCTTCCTCCTTTTTGCTTTGCTACTGTATGCTTTTTAATGGCCAGTGATGAACATATCTGAGGCCTTTTTGATGGGTGGCCTTGAACGCTTGAGTATTTGGTTAGGCTTGAAGCTGGACAGGTTTATGTGTTTAGCAGGTGAATGGTTGTTGGGTTGTATATTTTTGGTTTTGACAGTATGGTGTTTTGACAATGGTCAGGCTTCTTTTGATCAGGTTTTTGATGTTCAGGCCGGAGTTTTGTCAATAGGTAAGGGTTTAGACAGGGGTTGGTTCAGGCTTGAACTTGGGTTATCAGGCCATTGTTTGGCTTGTATGGTTATGAGGTTTTGTTTGCTTTAGTATGTTGATATGTTGAGGCCTTTTTGGCTCAGCAGGTTTGAGGTTATCTGTTTGTAATGGTTCAGCAGGTTTTTAAGCTTAAAGGTACAGGCCTGGTGTTTCTTGCTTTAGGCTGGCTTTTATGCTGGTTTGGAGGATTTCTGATGTTTTGCTTTTTGATATCAGGTTCTGAGTTTTGAGATGTGTTTTTGGTTTTTTGGCTAATGCAGGTTTGGGTGTTGACAGTAGATAAGGGTTTCATGTGTTTCTTTTTTTTTACAGGATGAGGCTTTGAGGCTTCAGTTTGTATGCTCTTCAGCAGGTTTTGCTTCTGGTTAGGACTTGGTTGAGTTCTTGAGGCTCAGCAGGTTCTGAGTTTGTATATTTTCTGTCCCTTTTGTGAAAAGTTCTCTCCCTCTGAACTGTGTTTGTTCTTGTGTTCTCTTTGTTTATGCCCCTGCCTTTTGCCTAAAGCCTGAACCCTGCTTACTTTATCTCTCTCTCTCTTCTAGTACAGTGGCATTATAATATTATGCTTTTTTGTACTTTATTCTGAAAGTGGCTACTGATGGGAAATGATGAAAGAAAAGAAAACTTGCTTGCATAAAAGATTTCCTCTGCATCTTTATCTTTCTTTGACAGCTTGGGTACTTTGTCTTTTCTTTGATATCTTTGCCAAATCCTTTCATGACAGCCTTGGCACTTTTGACAGCAAATTGTACTTCTTGGATTTTGATAGAAAGTTGTAATTGGATTTTCAGTTTGGTTTGAACTTGCTTCTGAACTATGCAGTTTGACATTTTAAAATTATGCATTTTGACATTTTGCATTCATGATAAAATTCTTCCCTCTTTGTGAACCGGGAGAAATCCCGTGATTTGCAGAGAGGGTTAACTGATCCCAATCAGTGGCCCTTAATGATGATTGCAAATTTTATCTGTCTTTTCAATTTAACTGCTTTTTGACTTTTCTCTTTTCTTTTTGCAGATGAATATTGGAACACCGGAGCGAAGGATAGCGGATGAAGATTTGAAGATTAGACAAATAATTAGGATAATCTTTTTATTTAAATTTAAATCAATGTAAAACTATTGTTTGTAATTAAATCAAAAACAATAATTGTACAATTAATTTAATAATAAATAAAAGCTTTTATTATCCAATTAATTCTGTTTTCTCTTTATTGTTTATTTATTATTTAAAACTCTTTGAATTAAAATAATTGAAAACTAAATTTCAATCACTTTAATTTAGAATAATAAATAATTTAAATAAAACAATGTTTTAGTAATTGACCAATTAAACCTGTTCTTTCCAATATCCAAAGCAAAGCAGCAGTTAACCAAAATAAACTGATCAAGCGCATTCCCTTTTCACTGATTCTTTGCCAAACACTGTAATTCTAAACTACATATTTCTTTTGACTGACTCAAACAAACCAACGTGAATTCAAACCAACTGCCTCTTTTGCTGATTAAATCAAAACAATGCGAATTTAACCCGAATTTCGGAATAAACGGAAAAGTGCTGTGGAATTTTAACGTTTCTGAGAATATGCCCATGAAACCCTTAATCCCTGATTAAATGCCAAATAACGTCCGCCTGACCAAAATTGAGCCAAAACCAACCAAAACCCTAAGCCAACTTGTGAACTGTTCTAGAGTCATGAAAACCAGTAAAACCCTAATTTTTGTTTGACTGACGAGAAAAGTCCATTTGTCCGATTCTTGAGTCAGTTTTGAAAAGTCAGGAAATGCTTGAAATTGTTATCTTTTTGTGAAAAAAATGCGAGGGCAAATTTTGGGGTACAACAATGTTGGACTATTTTTCCGTGTTTGAAATTTAGTGAATTATTTGATAATGATGTGGTGTGATTAAACATGATGTTTGGGACGATTTATTTATAATGAATACTTGATGATATGCGATGCGATGATATATTTATCTTGATGTGGATGAATACGGCGACATGGGATTTATACAAATTTTGATGTGCGATGATGATGTTTTGTGGTGTCGTGTTTGTGATATCGTGTTGTCGAGTCACATACATTGCATTGGCGACGAGGGCTTTTATGCCAAGCGACGAGGGCTTTTATGCCAAAGCGACGATGGGCTTTTATGCCGAATGTCCCTAATTATGGAGAAAGTGACGGGTACCACATGCATAACATAGTCGTGTCTCATGGAATCAGTTATGTTTATTTTTGAGTCTTTTGGCGTTGAGTTTTATTTCATGGCTTATGATGAATTGCGATGATATATGATACTTTATTTTATGATGATTTTTGTGTTGAACATAAAGTGAATATGATGCGATAATTTCATGATGAGTAAGTGATGAAAAACACGAATATGTGATACCTCAATTTATGTTTGGATGAAATTTTGAAACTCTGATTTTATTATTAATTACGAGGGGTAGAATTGGGGTGTTACAGGAGTGTTTGCCGAAAGGGATGATCGGCTAGGGTTGCGATCAAGGTTTCTGTTTTACAGGCTGGCATGAGTGACATAGACATGGCTTCATTTTATTGGTCATGATTGTTTTATTAATCCAGACGCTTGACTTATTAATATAAGTTACATGGTTTTTTTGTTTTTATTAAATAATAAAACGTTCAATTGGATTAATAATGCAAAAAAAAACAATAAAAATCAGTTTTATCTTTTCGTTTAGACATTGATACAAAAACATGCATGGTCCCGATATAATTCTTGAATGCACTTCCCACTTTAAGCCCACTTGGAGCGTTTTTACATGATGTAGCATAATCTGGCAGGTCTGTTTTACACCCCTCCCTTCTATTGGATGTTTTTGTGCCATTTCAATTTTAATTTAATTTCTAATTTTTTTCTTTACAATAAAAATCCATTAAAATATGTTTTCAATTATTTTTTTCCATTAATTTTGATAATTGTTTGGATTAAATTGTGAAGGTATATCTTGTTAGATGTTCTTGAATTGAGATCTTTGGTTGATGGCTTCTTTAATCTCAATTTAAACCAATCTTTTTGCCATGCTTAGACCTCTAATTATTTAGGTTTTACTTGTTTTTTTATGTCATTTTGATTAGGTTTTAATTATTTTGTTAATTGATTTTGTGATGCCTCGATGCATGCCTAAATGTGAATATATGCTCGTGTCGAACACTTGATTTAAGCTTGCACTTGTGCAATAGCTTAGGAGATTTTTCTTGACATGATATTAAACACTATAACATGTTTTGTGTATTAATACCATGATTTTTAGATCTCTTTAGGTCTTTTTTTGATAATTCTTTTTGTTGCAACCCAATAATGCACAATTTGTTGACTTGTTAACCTAGTTAGGAGTTTGTTTCTCTTGTATGGTTTTCCATGCTTTAATAAGTGTTAAAGTATCTTCTTTGTAAGATGTTAACATGTTTAAATGAATTGTACTTTGATGTTTAGGTTTAATTTGAGTCATATGCTAGGTGAATCATAGTGTTTGGTTCATAGGTTGATAGTTGGATACTTTTGACCTAATTTGGGTACCTAGTTTGCCTTGATGCTTACTTTTCTTGTGAGAATTGTTTAAGATGAATAAATGTGAGTATGATACTGACTTGTAAGGTTGCATGTCTTGTGTAGCTTGAAGTTTACTTTCATGCTAAGCTTTGATTACATTGTGATACTTAAAAGCATGTTTCTTCTTGTACTTGTTGAAAATGCTTAGTGTATGTTTGAAATTCATGATGCATGACCCTTAGGATTGATCTTTAGGTTATGTTTACACCTTTATCCCTGATGTATGATCTTCTTACATGTGTGGATACCATGTTATAAATTTGTTTAAGTGTATGCTTTAGAAGTTGAAACTTGAAGCATGTTTGTGTTCCATCTTTTGGTATGTAAACTTGGTGTTTGTAAACCCTCTTGTTATTAATGATTAGGTAGATACCTTTGAATATTAGTCCTTGTTTGTATAACATGTTTAGGTTGAGTTTGTAAACTTTTTGATTCTTTTGTACACGGTGCTTATTAATGATGTAATAATTTTCTTGCATGTCTTTCCTTTGTTGAGGTAGATTGATGATTAAGAGCATGCTTAGGTTGTAACCTTGATGCTTAAACTTTGTTGTATCTCTTCATGATATAAATGATGTGGTTGCTGACTTGGCGAGGCTTCCATCTTGCCTAAGTCTTTTTACCTTTTCTAGCTAAGCATTAATGTTACAATGACACCTTAAGCCTTGAGTGCTTGTGTGATTGTTGATTGCTTTTGACATGGTTTATAATGCCTTAGGGTAGAACCATTTGAGTTTGACTCTTAGGGGACCATAATGTTTGTGTTTAACACATTCATGTTAATTGATAGACTTGAAGTATGCATTAAAACTTAGGCTTGTTTGGTTGCTACTTGATTGTTGATGTTAGACCTTTGCACTTAGGTCTTTGGTGGGATCTTAAGCCATTTAATTTTTTTTCTTTGTCCTTGTTTTGTCTATGTATGTTCCCTTAGGTTCACTTGGTTCATATTTGAATCAAGATAGAAATTAGGCTTTTAAATCACACATGCTAACATTAGGTAGCTTTCCCTTTGTTAATCCTAACTTTAAGGCCACCATTGCATGACAATATTAGGAAGTAAGATTCCCTTAGATTTTCCATTCCCTTTTTGCACCCTTAAGACTAAAACTCTTTTTCTTAATCAAATATTGAAAACACATAACAAGAATGATGCGAACCATTTGGCAAGAGCCTTAAGCATTGGGAGAAGTATGAGGCGGTGCATTCCCAACCTTCTGCTTCCTTATAATCATAGCTTTTAATATGGTTCAAATCACTAAATTCTTTCTCAAGGTAAAAAGACTAAACCAATTCAAATCTTTTGCCTCCAGACTGCCTCTATGCTTTTTTTTTAAGAAAACCTTTTCATAAGAGGATGTGTTATTTCTATTCCGCGCAAATAATGCGTGAGTCCCCAAAGGTCGAGCAACAAATGTCTAATACTATAGTGCAAATGTACCACTATCCGCCTAAAAAACACAAAATAAACAAAAGCTTTTGAGCTGAACTACGGTGCTTTGATTCCTTAAAAGGAATACGTAGGCATTGGGTTGCAGGGCCTAAGCGAACACAACTATTTAAAACCTTTGTTTACCATATATTTTTCTTTTGCATTCATGCATTCTTTTAGCTTGTGAGTTTAGATAGACACACCCTTTGATTAGAACAACAAGAGTGGATCTCGTGGAGTACCACAGATGTGATGGGTGCTAATGTATTCCCCTTGTATAATAGACTCTTGTACCCTTCTATTGGTCACAAGACCTTGTTTTCTCTCAAATTTACTGGATGTTTTCCTTTCCCTTCTTTGGGATAAATAACATTCAATGACGATGTCATGTTATTAACTAATTAATTTATTTTAAATTTATATTAGTTAATTTATAAACATATGTTTTTAAATTTAATTAAAATTATTATTTATTAATTTTTTCTTAAAAAATATTAATTAATAAATTATCATAATCATTTCTATTAAAAATAAATTTTCATTGTAATCATCATTAATACGCGTGTAATCTAATCTAAATAAGGGACTAAAAAGTTGTTTCTATTTTTAATTTAAAAATAAAAAATAAATTGGAAAAGTATCCCTAAAAACTTTCCCACCTTAGAAGTTAGAAATTCCCTCCAACTTTGAAGTTTGTTTCACATATAGGGTTTCTCTGGGGTTTTGCTATTTGCATTCAGTATCACAAGCATGGCATCGTCATCCTCAAGCAACAGTGCAAACTACGACATGCTGTGGGCTTCTCTTTTTAATTTAATAGTATGTGCCAGCCTGAAAAGGCAGATGTCCTGGCCTTTGCAAGACAGTAACTTTTGGCTTAAATACTACAGTAGATGTGCCGACCTGAAAATCGTATGTGTCGGCACATAAAATGAAAAAGTTATATTATGTGTCGGCCAGTATGTGTCGGCCTATAAAAAACTACATGCTTCATTATTGAGTTACATGTGTCAGCCTGAAATTCATATATGCCAGCACATGCGAGTGATTTTTATGCAGAAACTTGATTTTCAAGGTTTTTGTCAATTTTAAAGTGGTTTTGAATGATTCATAAGACCTCTAATGCAAGGGAGTGCCATGTGTGATACGGTGGCAGAACCGAGAGTTTAATACTGGTTTGCGTTTTTTGCATTTTGTGTTTGCAAAATGTCGCGGTAAGCAAGAGTCGCCACCGACTTTTATTTCATCCAATCATGGAAAAGGAAAAAGAACAGAAAAAACCTTTTTTCGAGATATTCTGACTACGGGGGGCAGATTATAGAAAGGGAAGGTGTTAGAACCCTTTCTATCCATGGTTTTCCATGGGCTCTTAGGTACTTGCTCATTTTTTAAAAATTGCTCGTGTGTATGCTTGCTTTGAAAATATTTTACTCCGTGATAACCCTTGTATCAGTCCTCAAGGATGTGACGAAGTTGTTTTGAAAACTATTTTGAAAGGTGTTTGTGTGAAAAGTTTTTATTGAGCAAGTACCTACTAGCATCTACCTACTCAAAAAAAGATTGTTCATTCTATTTCCTTTAGACAGTGTTATCCTACTATTAAGGAGTAGGTAGCACCGTCTTTGGAGTTTGTAAGGGACGTTCGAAAGGGACAAATACAATCACTAAAGCAATAGTTAGAAAACCTTAGTAGTAACCCTAGAGTCTTAAGATCTTTTCGAGGCAACATTTCTGAGGCAACATTTCCGAGGCAACATTCGAATGGGACAATTTGATCTCTTTAGACTGGAGGGAAACCACTAAAATCTCATATGCTTAATGATTGTTTACCGAAGGCAACCGAAGTGAGGTAAACCATAGGAGTGAACATGTGCGAGTGATTTGTTTCAGTTATTTTAATCTTTGCACATTAGGGTTTTCTAACTGTTTTAATTTTTCATGCATTCTTGTCATACAATCCTATTAATACATCTAACAGTTAATAATTTGTTGAAAGTAAAAGTGAAAATAAACCTAGCTATTACATGGCTTTGACAGTTACATAATTGCCTTGACGGGAAATAAAAGTACGGAATTTAAAACCCTAATTAAAATTATTACAACCTTGAAACAGTTACAATAATAATAAGAAAGAAAATTAAAAACGCGCGGTAAATTAAATGCGAGAGAAATTAGGGTTTTGACCCTTGACTAAACCTAATTGCAATTGATTAAAGAAAAATCATTTTTTTTGTCATTTTTTGTCATTTATGAAAATAAGGAATAATTGAATTAAAAAAAGGAACCTAATTACTAATTAACTTTAATCAAGAAAAATAATTAAGTTAACCTATTTTTTGTGTTTTTGTTTGAAAAAAAGAAAATAATTAAATCAAGAATTTAAACCTAGTTTTCTAATTGATTTTAATTGTAAAAATAAGTTAAAGTTACCCTAAATTAAATTAAGCTAATTAATTGAATTAAATTTAATAAAATAAAAAAAAAACTAATTCTAATTTTTATGACTTTTTGATTTTTATGATTTTATAAAAAACTGATTTTAAAAATAAAATAAATAAATAAATTGAAAAGAATAAAGAAAACAAAATAATAAAAAAGAGAAAGATTGAGAATTGGGTCTGTGTTGAATAGCAAATCTCGGGGTATGAATGGCAATTTTGGCAAGGCCCATAATGGCTGAGCCCAAGTCTGTGCCTGATCCAATGCACCTTTCCTCTGATGATTCATGGTGGACCGTCAAGGCTTGAGCGTGGGATCCACAAGATGATGGGTCTCAAGGATGAGATTTGGGGACGTATGGTGGTCTCCTGGAGATGAAGCGCATTGGATCTTGTGAAGAAAATATGCAAATGAGAAAATGTTGGAGTCAGGGGTCGAACCCCTGACCTCCTGCCTACAACGCCTTATCCCTCCTCCTGGTTACCACTGGACCAACTGCTCAATTGATAATATAAATGACCAAAATATAATATATTAGAAAAACATTAATATCCAGGAAAACACGCGCGAGATTTGAATTGGCCAACCGTGCTTTGACACGCATCATCTTCTTCCTTGGACCGTTGTTTTAGGTAAAATACTTTTATCTACGGACGTTTTGCCATGGCTATAACCCTGTCTCATTCAAAAATCATGTACACGCAATATAAATTCATTTGGGGACCACGAATCAACTCGGTTTGAAGCCCTGATCATCATGGTACCCATTATCAAACCTAATTTTGCCTAGGTTAAGAAACCCCAAAACGAGCTCGCAAACCCTAGCTATGGCATATTGTGATTCATGCGTTGTAAATGCAATTAAATGGTACCAATAGCTTACAAACAAGACGATGAACAAGAACATATAATTAAAACATGCTAAATATGCCAAAATCAAGGAAATCATAATCGAAATTTTATGCAAACTGTGGTGGATGGTGGGCACGATTCTGGGCGTTTTGAAGCTTGGGGATGGGTGGAATAGCTTTCTAAGACGCCAAGGAGTGTATTGTTGGTCTTGAACTGCTTTGAATCACCCTGTAGAAGGAAATTCGATCCCCACTTTTTGTTCAAAAATTGAATTTTGTTCTTGCTGTTTCACGCCTTCAACCCTTGTGTTTATGATCTGGAATTGTTTATTATATATCTAGGAATGAATTAGAGTTACAAATTTGGACTGAATCTTTGCAATTATAAGAGATTTGATTTGATTTTCAAGCTTATGTAAACTTGCTATTTTTGAGCCAAATCTTTCCTTTCTTGTACCAATTATGCTTGATTCGTTTTGGCCTTGATAATTCAGCATATTTTGATTGCCAACCTGTCCAAAAACCAAATCAAATCATATCCTTGCTATTATTCATCAATTATTTGATTTAATTCACTTTTTAATTAATAAAAAATCAAAATAAATTGAAAAATGAAGAAAATAATGTGTGGGTGAATATTTGAGTCGTGGACCACATTATAAGTGAGGTGCAAGCATAAAAAGTTAGGCCCATTTAGCAAAAAATGCATTTGTGAGCACATTTGACTTTTGGCAATTTTGCAAAAAAAGGTCAACTTTGACAAGACATAACTCCTCCAATTTTAACCCTAGAGAGGTGTTCTTGGACTTTTTAGAAAGCTTAGGATGTCCCCTGAGCAACCCTTTTGGTCTTATCTCAATTAAGTCTTCCATGTTCATGTATGAAACTTTGACCCAAAAGGTGTTTTTGTTGACTTTTCAAAAGGACCTATAATGTCAAAGATCATATCTTTTTATGAGTGCATATTTTGAACTTGTGAGATGAAGATGAATTGTAGGGAATTGCATCCTCTTCAAAATGAGATTTAGGTGGAAAATTTATGATAAAGCATGTGGAAGTTATGCTTGGTCAAAGTTGGGTTGACTTTTCCTAAGAAACCCTAATTTAGCAACTTTTGGGTTTTGATGAATTTGGAGCATTCCTTGAGGAATCATGATCAACCCTTGATCAAATGATGGATAACACTTTAAAATGATAATGTTGACCAAAAATCTTAAAGTTTGACTGTATGTGGGCCACAGTTGACTTTTGACCTAATACAGTCGATTCTCAAGCATATGAGCAGTTGACTGAGCAACCTTCTTGTGCATGGTATGAAACTTGACATGGATGAGCTTGGGAGCATATTAGGACCTTGGAAATAATTTGGAGATTTTGTGGCTCACCTATCTTAATGAAAATAGAAACCCTAATTTTGAGGTGCACTGCCTTAGGAGAGAGTTTGTTTGGTCAACTATTGGGCTTCCTTGAGCAACTTTGGGGACCTTACTTGAAATTTGTTGAGTAAAATGGAAGGGCAAATTTTTGGGTACAACAGCTGCCCATGTTCAATCTTCTTAAACTTGAAGATGTAGATTGGTTGTGCTGCCTCTCGTGATCTGAAGGTGGAAGATGATTGAACACTAGAGTGCCCAAAAATTTGCGCTCGCATGAAGTGGCACTGATTAGAGATATCCGAAATGGGCTTACAGATGCCATTTGGAAGTTAAGGATTGAAGATTTACAGATATGGGCTTAAAGATGTCATCCTGGATGCGACGGAGAATTACAGGAGATGGGCTTAAGATGCCATCTAGAGGATCTTGATTTCCTGTCTTGGGAGAAATAGAGTTTTAGGAGCTTCAGTTGTCCGTTACTCTACTGGGGAATAACTCTGGCTTGAGGAAGCGGAAGTGTACTGCGTATCTGGTTGGGGTATATGCTGCATCGAGATTTACTGGGGAAATGCAAAACCAATCATGTTTGATCGGGTCCCGGTCTTACAGTGTTGTGGGCTGCCGTCTGGAGATAAGAGAGAAGGAACCTGGATAGTAAGGTTATGAGAAGGAACCTGGATAGTAGGGTTACTTCGATATGAAAGCCTGGATAGTAGGGCTGTGAGAAGGAACCTGGATAGTAGGGTTACTTCGATATAAAATCTTGGATAGTAGGGCTGTGAGAAGGAACCTGGATAGTAGGGTTACTTCAATATGAAAGCCGGGATAGTAGGGCTGTGAGAAGGAACCTAGATAGTAGGGTTACTTCGATATGAAAGCCTGGATAGTAGGGCTATGAGAAGGAACCTATATAGTACGGTTACTTCGATGTGAAAGCCTAGATAGTAGGGCTATAAGAAGGAACCTGGATAGTAGGGTTACTTCGATGTGAAAGCCTGAATAGTAGGGCTGTGAGAAGGAACCTGGATAGTAGGGTTACTTCGATATGAAAGCTTGGATGGTAGGGCTGTGAGAAGGAACCTGGATAGTAGGGTTACTTCGATATGAAAGCCTGGATAGTAGGGATGTGATAAGGAACCTGGATAGTAGGGTTACTTCGATATGAAATCCTGGATAGTAGGGCTGTAAGAAGAAACCTGGATAGTACGGTTACTTCGATATGAAATCCTGGATAGTAGGGCTGTGAGAAGGAACCTGGATAGTAGAGTTACTTCGATATGAAAGCCTGGATAGTAGGGCTATGAGAAGGAACCTGGATAGTAGGGTTACTTCGATATGAAAGCCTGGATAGTAGGGATGTGATAAGGAACCTAGATGGTAGGGTTACTTCGATATGAAATCCTGGATAGTAGGGTTGTGAGAAGGAACCTGGGTAGTAAGGTTACTTCAAAGCAATAGTGTAGATTAGTTGACCCATTTGATTTCGGGAACTGAGTTTCCATTAGTCGTTTGTAGATGTGATCTGTATAACTGCTGGATTAGTTGAAGCTAATCATCTTTTCCTGCAAAAGATATCAGGGTTAGTTATATGTGATGCATGACATGCAGGGTGAGATGATGTTCTCAAAAATAAATGAGATTATGATGAGTATGATATGTATGCGTACGTCATGATGCACGTTCATGAGATGTTGTCGGGGTATGCTCGTGTCTGGGAAAATAAATCCCTGACGGTTGCTGGAGATTTGTAAATATTCTGTCAGGACGAGATACTGGAGAATAACTCTGCGGGGACAAACTTAGGGGAAGAGATACTCTGTTGGTAGACCTGCTGATCTGGAGGAATAAACTCAGCTGGAGATGAAGTTCTATTGCTGGAGATGATGAGATCTGTTGGAGATTGAGCTTCTATATCTGTAGAAATAAACTCCGCTTGGGGGATGAAATTTATTGACTCGCCCGCGATTATGAACCTCGGCTGGTGATAGTTACGTCCTGTTTTGGGGAAACTGACATCAATGCCTTTGGGTACTTTTACTCAGTATGGAGTGTATGTACCAATAATCATGTTCCAAAGTTAACTCTATCCCGATACCTGCTGGGCGGAGGAACCGTCGGGTTTGGCACTTCTTGTTTTTCCCTGTTTTTGGAATTACGAGTAATTGTCTTTTGTTTCTTATGTAAATATTTATGAGCAACAATCATTTTCCAACGTATATATCAAAAATTAATCATTGGAAGTTCTTGCAAAACAAAACAGAAAAAGAGAAAACAAATTGAAGTTTCTTGTGAACATGATTTGTATTGATTTTGAAGTTGGCCTGTAATAGGCATTTTGTACAAAGAGGTTGACGTCCTAGTAAGCGAACGTCGCCGAAAGATAGAAATTATATAATTTGTGTAAAAGAAAGAAAAACAGCTATGTGAAACGACCCCATTGGGTTCCAACTCTGTTATTTCCTTTATATCTTCAAGCGTCTCATCACTTTGCTACTTGGCCGAAGGTTGATCAGATTGATTGGCGTCGTCTGAGCTTGACAGCCGATACTGAAGTCTGGTCGCAAGATGATCCAATGAGACATAGTAATATGCTTCAATCCATAACTTTTTCCTGGACCGTCCTTTCTGGTTTTCAGTCCACCGGGATACCCTTTTTTTGCCCAAGTCGCCCTTTCGGGTTTTCGACTTGCCGGGTGTACAAATTTTTTTCATTTTCATCCCTTACTTTTGCCCGAACCCTTTTGGTTCGCCGGGAAGCCCTTATTTTTGCCTAGGCCAGTCGACCTAGCGGGTCTTTGATTATGCGTAGTATCTTTTCACTATGTCTGCATTGACAGGGTGAGGAAGGTCGTCACCATCCATGTTGGTTAGAATCATAGCTACTCCAGAGAAAATGTTCTTAACCACAAATGGCCCTTCGTATGTGGGAGTTCATTTTCCCCTGGGATCACCTTGCGGTAGTATGATGCATTTGATCACCAGATCGCCGACTTGATATTCTTGGCGTCTGACTTTCTTTTTAAAAGCCTTGATCATTCGCTTTTGATACGTCTGACCATGGCAGAAAGCAGTAAGCCTCTTTTCATTGATTAGATTTAACTTATCAAGCCGGGTTTGGACTCAGTCGTCTTCGTTCAAACTTGCATCCTTCATAATCCTGAGAGAAGGTATCTGGACTTCTATGGGTAGGACTGCCTCCATGCCATATACCAGAGAGTAGGGTGTTTCCCCTGTTGACGTTTGTGCTGAGGTACAGTACCCATGAAGAGCGAATGGTAACATCTCATGCCAGTCTTTATATGTCACCTTCATCTTCTGTACAATCTTCTTGATGTTCTTGTTAGCAGCTCCAACAGCCCCATTCATCTTCGGCCGATAGGGAGAAGAGTTATGATGTTGTATCTTGAACTGTTTACAGAGCTCGATGATTATCGTGTTGTTGAGATTTGTACCATTGTCAGTAATAATCCTCTCTGGTACACCATATCGACAGATCAGATTGTGTCGGATAAACCGTGTCACGACGTTCTTGGTTACAGTGGCAAAAGAGGCTGCCTCAACCCACTTCATGAAGTAATCAATGGCTACCAAGATGAAACAATGCTCGTTAGACGCAGTAGGTCTGATCTTGCCGATCATGTCGATGCCCCACATTGCAAAGGGCCAAGGAGCTGTCAAGACGTTCAGAGGAACTGGAGGTACATGTACCTTATCAGCATAAATTTGGCATTTATGACAAGTTCGAGAGTACTGATAACAATCGGCTTCCATAGTGGACTAGTAATATCTTGGCCGTAAGATCTTTTTGGCCATGGTGTGTCCACTGGAATGTGTTCCGAAGGTGCCTTCATGTAGATCTGTCATGATCCTCTCTGCTTCGCTCTTGTCTACACACCGTAGTAGTGTGGATTCATGGCTGCGTTTATAGAGGATTCCATTACTGAGGAAGAACTTTGCAGCGAACCTTCTCAGAAACTTCTTATCATTGACAGATGCCCCTTTCGGGATACTCTTGAACCTCGAGATACCTTTTGACTTCATGAAACCAGGGTTTGTTTGCCACTTCTTCGGTGTCGATCTCACAGCAGTGTGCTGGTTCATCCAACCTCTCAATGGTAATTTGGGGAGCTTTATTGTCCCACCTAACTTTGAACATAGAAGACATGGTAGCTAGCATGTCCGCCAACTGGTTCTCTTCTCGTGGGAAATGTTCAAAGGTTATCTCCTCAAAGTGTGGGAGAAATGTCAGTACATACTCTCTGTAAGGAATGAGATTCGGGTGCTTCATATCCCACTCGCCTTTGATCTGACTTATCACCATAGTGGAATCCCTGAATACACTTAAGAACTTAATCATCAGGTTAATAGCAGCTCAAAGACCCATAATACATGCTTCATACTCCGCCATGTTGTTGGTGCAGTTGAAACATAATCGGGCGGTGAATGGAGTATGACAGCCCTCGGGAGATATAATTACAGCGCCAATGCTGTTACCCAGTGCGTTCGAGGCTCCATCAAAATACATAGACCATCGGGATCCTTCCTCAGGTCCTTCGTTCGGTCCAGGTTCTTCGTAGTCAGTCACCAACATGATATTCTCATCTGGGAACTCAAAATTCATGGACCGGTAATCATCCATGACCTGATGAGCCAAATGATCAGCCAATACACTCCCCTTTATTGCTTTTTGGGTTGTATATTGTATGTCATATTCGGTCAAGATCATTTGCCACCTTGCTATCCTTTCGGAGAGAGCGGGCTTCTCGAAAATATACTTGATCGGATCCAGCTTTGATATCAACAAGGTAGTATGAGTCAGCATATACTGTCTCAGTCGGCGAGCAGCCCATGCCAAAGCGTAGCAAGTTTTCTCGAGCAATGAGTACTGTGTCTCACAGTCGGTAAACTTTTTGCTAAGGTAATAAATGGCGTGCTCTTTTCGACCAGACTCGTCATGCTGCCCCAGCACACACCCCATTGAATTGTCTAGCACTGTCAAGTATAATATCAAAGGTTTTCCTTCAACTGGAGGCATCAGAATGGGTGGTTTTTGAAGGTATTCCTTGATTCTTTCGAAAGCGGTCTAGCGTTCATCATTCCACTTTACCACTTGATCTTTCTTCAGCAGCTTGAATATTGCCTCACAAGTAGCAGTCAGATGTGAAATGAACCTGGCGATGTAATTCATACGTCCCAAGAAACCTCTAACCTCTTTCTCTATGCGGGGAACCAACATCTCTTGTATGGCCTTTACCTTCGCAGGGTCTACCTGAATACCCTTATCACTAACGACAAAACCCAAAAGCTTACTAGATCTTACCCCGAAGGTACACTTGTTCGGATTCAACCTCAGCTTGTATGTCTTCAATCTGTCAAACAACTTTTGGAGATGATCGATGTGCTCTTCCTCAGTCTGAGACCTGGCTATCATGTCATCAACATACACTTCGATCTTATGGTGAATCATATCGTGAAACAAAGCGACCATGGCGCGCTGATAGGTTGCCCCAGCAGTCTTCAACCCAAAAGGCATCACTTTGTAGCAAAAAGTGCCCCATTGTGTGACGAAGGTTGTCTTCTCCATGTCTTCAGGAGCCATCTTGATCTGGTTGTAGCCAGAGAAACCATCCATGAAGAAGAAGATTTTGTGTTGCACGGTGTTATCGACTAGAACATCGATGTGAGGAAGCGGGAAGTCATCCTTGGGGCTCGCCCTGTTCAGATCTCTGTAATCAACATACATTTGTACCTTACCGTCCTTCTTAGGTACCGGAACAACGTTAGCAACCCACTGTGGATACGAAGTGACAACCAAGAATCCTGCATCGAACTGTTTCATGACCTCTGCCTTGATTTTCTCTGACATTTCAGGACGCATACAGCGGACCTTCTGCTTAACCAGAGGACAGTCTTCTTTAGTCGGCAGGCGATGTACCACAATATCAGTGTCTAAACCAGGCATATCTTTATAGGACCAGGCGAAGATTTCAACATAGTTGTGCAACATCTGTATCAACCTCTGTTTGACGCTAAGCTCTAGATTTACACCTATTTTAGCCTCTTTTCTATCTTCCTCAGTACCCAAGTTCACTGTCTCAACCGACTCTTCATGAGGCTGTATGGCCCTTTCTTCCTGTTGTAGTAATCTAGCAAGTTCTCCAGGCAATTCACAATCATCCTCACCTTCGTCCTCGGCTTGGTTGATCAGATTTTTGAAGTTATAACTGGCAATAGTAGATCTGTTATCAATGGGATCCATAGTGGATATGGATCTGCAATGTGATAAGTGAGTGTGTGTAAGAGAATAGCTGTTTTGATAAAGTGAAAAACAGAAAAGAAAAACAGAGAGCGCAAAAATTGTATGCCAGAAACGTCCAATGCTTTATTAATGATTATGAAATGACAAATAATATCTGTTGTACCCCAAAATTTTCCCTCTCTTTTCCACAAGAAATCACAGCTTCATACCTTTCCTGATTTTTCAGATTGGCTTAAGAATTAGTCAAACAGACTTTTCTTATCAGTCACACAGAATTAGGGTTTCCATTGATTTTGAATCAATTCAAGAAGATTATTAGGGTTTGTTTGAGTTTGGCTCAGGGTTTGATCAGGCCGGCGTTTCTTTGACAATAAATCAAGAATTAGGGTTTGCACGCGCATTCTCAGAAGAATTTGAATCCACGGTGTATTAATTGGCTTTACACTACTTTGATATCTGCTCAAGATTTCAGTTTGGTTCGCAATAAACTTGAACCTCTGGTTTGGAAGCTGAGGCTTCTGGTTGAAAATTTGCAGTGCTTGGTTTAATCAGTAAAAGGAAAGGCATATGGATGTTTGTTTGACTGTACAATGCTTATGGCTAATTGGAACGTCAGGTTTATTATTGATTAATGCGAAGTTGCAAGACTACGGTGTTTATTAATTATTTATTCTCAGTTAGAATAGTTGGGATTCACTTCCAATTATTTTAATTCAGGAAACTTAAATAATTAAGTAAACGGTGGATTAAGAGAGTTTGACTGTGCAATACTTTTGATTATTCGGAATGCCGAACGTTTATTGATTATTTATCATTTCTAAGTTAAAATTATTGGATACTTTCCAGTTATTATAATTCAAGAAATATAAATAATTAAATAAATAATTGAAGAAGAATTGAAAAGAGAATTAACTGACAAAAAAGGATTTTTATTCATCTTTAATTGTTTGTTACAAATTATTATTGGAACATTGTAAATTTATTTACATTTTGTTTACAATAATAATATTACAAATGGTTAAAATAAAATAAAACTGTATCCTAAAGTTTCCTAAGTCTTCATCTTTTGCTGATGCTCCCCATTGCTCGATTAATTTTTATCTGCAAAAACAAAGAAAAGGACGAAATCAAATGCAGATAAATTTAATTAAAAAGGCAGACATATATTTAAAACTCATCATTAAAGATTTTGGCCGGAATCAGTTTATTCGTCCTCTCTGCAAATCGCAAGAAGATGTTTCTTCTTGGTTCACAAAGAGGAAAGCAATGTTTTACAAGCATATGAAGTATTTTTGCAAAATGCACAAAGCTGCATAAACCCAAAATTGCAAAGTGTCAACAAATTCAAATTGAACAAACAGCATAAGTGCCAACAACCAAGTTACAAAGGCAAACTAAGCTGTCCCAGGCAAACTGAATGTCAAAACAAGCTGTCAAATGGCCAACTAAAGTCACAATGTCAACAAAACAAACTGTCAAAAGCGGTCAACAAGCACAAAAGCAAGGCAGAAATTTGGAAGTATGCAGAGGAAAGACAAGAGGAAGCTTATGAAAGAATACATCATTTTCCAGGCCAAAGTCTCTTCAGAAAAAATGAATATTCTAAGCAAATATGTGCTTACTGTGGAGAGAGAAAAAGAGAAAAGTAGCAGGCTTACAGTTTGCCAGGCAGGCCTAAAGATAAATATAACAAAACCAGGATACTGTCAGAGGGAGGGCAGAATACATACAGCAGAAGATATCACAAAAAAAATGAAAACCTCAAGCCTTGCAACCTGCTCAAGCATTGGTATTCAAACCAAGGATTGCTTGAAAAAACAAGCCTGAAGCCTGTACCAAGGGGACCTGCCTGCATAATACCAAAAGGAGAGGCAAAAAGCAAGAGGAAACAAATTCAAAAAACTTGTTAAAAAAGCAAAGAGCCTGCCTACAAACAAGGAGAACGAATTCACACAAAAATATAAAAAAACTCCTGCCTTTCAACTTACAAGCCAACATCCTGTAAGTTATAAAACTCAACATTAAAGCTTTTATCCAAACAGAACCACAAATCCTACAAATTGTCAAACAAACTAACAGCCTCAAGCCTGTAACCTACTTCAACGCATCAAGCCATACAAACTTGAAGCCTAAACCTTAAGCATCAAACCAGTTCACACAACTGTAACATGGCAAACTGCATCAAAGCAAGCCTAAAACAAATTGACTCCAACCTGTTCTAAGCCAATAAACGACAAGCCCACAAACTTCAAACAGCCTATCAAACACAAACCTGTCTCAAGCCAATCCAAACAACAACATCAAGATAACTCTCATGAATCATCAATCATCATTGAGAAAAAGGTCAAAGAAAAGAAGATTGTGAAAGTGTCTCAGAATCAAAGAATAAATATTCTCAGAGTAAGCATACGGAAGCGAAGAGCAAGCATACAGAAGCAAAGGGCAACCAGTCAGAAGAGGAAAAGAAGCAACAAGCAAGGTTTTCAGTACTCATCATAAAACCTAAAACAAGATACAAATACCAGTTTTTCCAAGCAAGCTCATCAGCTTCATATTCCCTCCGCCTCCGGCCGCCAAAAGCGCCTCCAGCTCTCTCCTCCTCTCCAAGTGATGAACCATCCAAAGGTATAACTTTCCACTCCCTCTTTTCACACCTCACATGAACAACAACACATAAAATCAGAACACATAAGGTTGAGAACATGCAAAAGCTTGAAACCCTAAAAGTGCGTTAAACATAAAACTATGAGATCATTACCTTGCAAACATCGCCTGGACATGACCATGGGGAAAGGAGAGAGGGATGATGGCGCCTGGAAGCGGGGACGGAGAGGAAGTCAGAATCCATGGCTTGAGAAGATGAAAAGGACAATGAAGCAAAAATGGAGAAGCGACGCCGTTCGTTCCAAAGATGAAAACCCTAAGTTAGGAAACAACTCAATTCAAACCCTACAACATTTGTCAAACGCGTTGGGCCTTGCCCCATACAAAAATCCCTAAAGCCCATCAGAACTGGCGTGCACCCCCCCCCCCCCCCCATTTCTTCTTCTGATTATTTATTTTGTTTGGGCCCAGCTTTTCCTTTGATCCCATTCACTCTTTTTTTTTCTTTTTATAGACTAACACTTTTATTTATTTATTCTCCTTTTACATAACCTAAAATAATATGTTTGTAAATGAAATAACACCTTAAACTCTTTTTTTATATAAAATTTTCTTAATTACTTTAGTTAGTATAATTAAAAAATACATAAGAATAAAATTTTGAGTTAAATATTTTTCTTGTATATAAAACATTAACAAAACACATAAACATTAATGTTCTTAAAGTTAAACAATTTTCTTTTATTTTCTTTAAAACCCTTTTGTATAGAAACTAAAATACAAATAATAATTTTCTTTGACTTAAAACATTTTTCTTTTCTTTGAAACTTTTGTTTGTACATATTAACAAAAATACAAAAAGAATAAATTCTTACTTAATTTTGCATTAAGTTAACAACTTGTAAATAATCACATGCACTTACACCAATACATTTGCTTGTCTTTTATTCTTATGCATTGCTACATTTACATTGAGATTGCGATTCGATTTGGTTGTAAATATATTTGGCACTACTCTCCTAATAAGTCTCATCCCAATTTGTAAATATTTGCACCCCCATCCCTGGATACATATTTGTAATAGCTTAGACTTTAAATTCCCGCAATTTATCGCTTTCTATATACTGTATAGTAATTAGGGTTTGTATGCGAAGATTTAAAATCAACCGCTAGATAACCAAATACAAAGACAAATGCATGACAATCAATACACAATTCACACTTGCACCCCTAGGGTAATCCCACTTGTTGCCTTCCAAAATTGGCCATGCTTGCATGCTGAGTTTCTTTGGCAAAACAATTCAAATGATCATAGTCCCTCGATGACGCTTTCGAAGTTGCCTAAACGAAATGATCATAGTCCCTCAAGCAAATTGCCAAAGACACTTGGAACCATTGCATTCACGGTCCATACGATGACCCGCGCCTGTCCCGTTAACATCCTAACACAAGATTGTCCACCAAATACAATGGTGGAACAATACTGTTAAAAGGGTTAAAACATGAGAAAAATCTTTGAGTAAATTTAGGGGTAGACAACTCTTAGTTACTTGATCAAACTTGCAAAACACACTTGCCTACTTTTCAAAACACACTCCACAACACAATTTCAAAACAACTTTCAAAAACATTGAAATATCTTTTCGAAAAGACAAACACCTTTGTAAAACATTCGAGTAAAGAATTGTTACAACGGTTGCCTAGACAAGGCATCTTTTTCAAAACATTTTCAAAAAACACACACACACCACCATTTCAAGCAATTGAAAATCAAGGCAAGTGATCTAAAACAAGTAACTAAGAGCCCATGGATAACCATGGATGAAAAGGGTGCTAATACCTTCCATTTTCATAATCTACCCCCCGAACCCACGAAACATCTCAAAAGGTTTTTCCTGTGCTTTTTAACCTTTCCTTTAGGATAAAATAAAAAGTCGGTGGCGACTCTTGCTAAACCGAACAAGTGCGAATACAAACGCAAAACCTCAAGTCAGTTCTCCCACCGTATCACAATATCCCTCACAAGCAAAGCCAAGTTTCCTCGGGCAAGGCACCAGGCCATAAAGTTTCACATTGTTTATTACAAATCTTAAAACAAATAAGTCAATTACTGCAGAATAAAAGAAATAGGTATGAAGTCCCTAGCCGTCCAGTTACTCGGTCCACCGTTGGTAGTCGGGTAGATCCAGTTGTCAATGTATGATTCTTCTTCATTGTCTTCAATGGCATTAATCCAATGATTGTTGATGCGTAGGGGAGGTCCTCTAGCTCGAGCGCGTCTAACAGCCCTTTGAGCCCCTGTAGTAAAGCCCAAACCAAATTTGTCAGTTTTATCAGTGAAATCAAGGAGCTGACCCCAATTGGCACACCCACCTTCTTCAACCACAGCCCTGGCGTCCTTTAAAGAAGCCATCTTCAAAGGAGGTTTGTTGCTAGTAATTTCAGTCGATTCCAAGATCTGAGGGACCTCTTCAAAATTCTGACAAGGAGTTTCTATGAATTCCCCGTCCATCTCTACATAGCAGAAGGAGTTGAGGTGACTCACCATATATTCTTCTTCACCCCGCACTGTGACAATCTTTCCTTTAACCAGATACTTCAGCATTTGGTGGAGTGTGGAGGTGACTGCCCCAGCCTCGTGGATCCAAGGACGTCCCATCAAACAAGAGTATGATGGCCTGATATCCATCACATAGAAGATGGACCCAACAGTCTGAGAACCTACTTTGACAGGGATGTCCACTTCCCTGTGCAACATTCTCTTTGATCCGTCAAAAGCCCTTACCACAATGTTACTAGGCTTTAGAGTTAAACCCTCACAATCCAACCGGTCCAACGCCTTCTTCAGCAGAACATTCAGTGAAGACCCAATATCTACCAGCACATGAGCCATAGTGGTGCCCCTGCATTCAATCGAGACATGCAAAGCATCATTATGCTTTCTTCCTTTTGGTGTCAAATCTGCATCTGAAAAACCCAGCCCATTATCAGCAGTCAGGCTGGCCACACAATCTTTGAACTGATCAGCTGAAGTCTCTTGCGGCACATGCGCAGTTTTGAGGAATGCGGTCAAAGCCTTCGCATAGGTCTCGGAGCACAACAGCAAAGACAACATGGATATCTTCGATGGGGTCTGCCCCAGCTGCTCGACCACGTTGTAGTCGCTCTTCTTAATGATTTTCAATATCTCCTCCAATTCTTGCTTAGAGGCTTCCACAACGATTTTCTTAGGCACCTCTGTTAGGGCAGGCTCACCTAGAATTTCCTTGCCGCTGGTATCAGACGATTCGCCGACAGGGGTAACGACCGGAGTAAGAACAGGAACAATAGCAGATGTACTAGTAGGAACGACAGATGGAATAATAATAGGATTGTTGAGAGTCTTAGGGGAAATCTCGGGAGACAAAACCCTTCCACTTAGGGTAACTTTGTTGGTTCCGACAATGTTACCAATATCAGGATCAACCTCCTCGTCTTTCAAGTCTTGTTTGATGCCATGATAGTACACATCGGCACTATAATGCCACGAGATAGCTTTATCCGAGACATACGGGACAGGGCCAGGAACAATAATTATCAGTGGAGCAATTCTTGGAGGGGATGTAATCCTAACAGATATTCTCGAGGAAACCTTGGAAGGATTGGCGGAAATGGTTATAATGGAAACGTCTTCAATTGGAATAATAGGAATCATAATTTTCTCAAACAAAATCTCTTTGCTAGCTATCAGGCGTTGAACACCTAACTTCAGAAAACGACAACCAGAAGGTAGAAGCGAACAAATGTGGCAACATTCACCACAACCCGGAAATAAATCGGCCAACAACAAATTCTTCTTGACAATCATGAGAGGAGTAGAAACTTCATCGACAGAGGTAACAAACAAATCAGTATCAATAGCATTAACTCCACGACCATGTTTAGGCATGGGAGAAGTTATGACATTTGGCTTCTCCGGAGCATCAAAATCTATCTCCTTAGCTTCAATCAAGTCTTGTATTTTGTTTCTCAGAGCCCAGCAGTCATTTGTATCATGGCCGGGACTCTCAGAATGATAGGCACACATGGCATTCAGATTATATCGGGGAGATGTAGTATTTGGATTCTTGGGAGCCTCTCTCAAGGATACCAGGTTAGATATCAGTAGATGAGGTAGAACTTCAGCCAATGTCATGTTGATGCGGGTAAACTGTCGTTGTGGTCTTTCCGCCCTTTGTTGATTGTTGTGTTATGGAGCAACTGTAGGTCTAGGTATCATCATGACACTTACTGTCTGACGATGTTCAGCCCTGTTTTGGCCTATCGGGCTGTAGATGGCATTGGCTTCCTTCTTACCAGCAAAAGGCTTCTTTACTAAACTTGAAGAGGCATCCTTTTGTATTTTGCCGCTTCGAATTCCAGCTTCTACTCTTTCCCCAGTTAGGATCAGCTCGATGAAACCAGCTGACGAACTGCCGATCAAATGATTGAAAAATGGACCAGATAGCGTCCCCAGAAACATATCAACCAACTCCCTATCAGACAACAGGGGTTGAACTCTCCCAGCTAAGTCTCTCCATTTTTGTGCATAATCTTTAAAACCTTCACCTGCACCCATGGACATACTCTGGAGTTAAGTACGAGTAGGAGCAAGGTCGGCATTATACTGATACTACTTGTAGAAAGCAGTAGCAGATCTTCCCAGTTTTAGATATTTTCTCCCTCTAGCTGGTAGAACCATTCAAGTTGAGTCCCTGACAGACTATCTTGAAAGAAGTGAGCCCACAGATCTCTATTAGTTGTGTGGGGCTGGATCTTCCTGACATAAGAACGGAGATAGAGCTTTTGGCAAGACACCCCATCATATTTTGCAAAAATTAGAGCTTTAAACTTCTGCAGGATGACTACTCCCGACACCAATCCCAATTCTCTAAAATCCAGTCCAATTATCCTTTGAACATCCATGGCACTCAGACGGTCTTCTAGCTGTTTGTATCTATCCTCAGCCGGAGGATATTGTTCGTCGTTATAATCAGTATCATTGTCAGAGACTGCAGGACTAGGTTCCTTATCCTCTTCCTGATTCTCCCCTTCCCTGGATGAAGAGGTCAGATCAGTTTATCGCTTTAACCGTTCTCCAAACCTTTTACCCATATTCAGAATACCGACAACCTTCTTCTTTTTCTTCTTCTCTTTCAGAATGAGGGCTTTCAGATCCTCCTGCCCTTTTGCCATACTTATTAACATTTATTGGAACTGGGCGTTATGTTCCTGAAGGTCCTTGATGCTTTGTTTGGAATATATTTCTGCTGAACTAAACAGCGAAGAAGATGAGAAACCTGTAATGGTACCTGTTTATGCAATGTTATGGATGGGATGTGTATGCGATGATTTCAAGGATTCTTAAAGGCTCATATTTGTTTAACCAAAAGAAACACACATTAATTGCATTAATAAGTTCAAATTGTTACAAAGAACGCCTTTTAGGCTTACAATTAGACAAAACAAAACTTGAAGAAAGAAACTAGGTCTCCCAGGAGCGCATCCTCTTTGGCGCGATGTAGGCATTGTATGTTCCTTTCTTCATGAAGTAGCCTAGTGAGCTCCAGGACCTTATTCTCGCTGGCATAGAACTGAGCTTTAAACGTGTCCTGCTCTTCTTTGAGTTGAACCCAAGACTTCTGTAATTCTTCATGATCAGTTGGCATGTCAGGGTGATGAACAAAAGAAGCAGTGCCTCCTTCAGCAACTGGTTCCACAATTATTGGCAGGACAACAGGGTAGGGCATCGTCAGACTTTGGGCGCGAGCTCGTACCCACCGGAGATAAGGCTAAAGAGGAATGGAATTCTTGTGCCCTAGCGTCTTTCTATCAATTTTATGTACCATGCCCCAAGCTTTTATGAACCTTCTACGATAGCTTTGAACGTCGTTCTCATAATTGAAGGCGATTCCTTGGATAAGCATATCACGAGGACCATCTCTTCTTGTATAACCAAACTGACGCAGTTCCAAACAAGGGTTTTAAGTGATTCCTCCCCTAATGCCTAAGAGGGGGACATTAGGGAATTCACCATTTTGATCAATGATGGTAACATCTTCTGAGAACCATGAACACCAATGAATGTCTGAATGCTTAAGGGACATCAGCCTGCGAGACCAATTCAAACCCTACTCATTCTTCAAAATAGACCTGGGTAGGTGCGAAATAAACCACCTAGCCAATAGAAGAGTACAACACAGGAGGGTTCCCCTTCTCTTTAGAGTGCGAGCATGCAAAGAGTGCAGAATATCCCCGAGTAATGTAGGTACTGGATTATGAGACAGGAAAACCTTGATAGTGTTCACATCTACGAGTTGATCAGCATTAGGGAAAAGTATTGTCCCATAAACGAGAAGTGCCAGCACCTCTTCGAAAGCTTGTAAATCTAAGGTATCCTAAAAGTGATAGGCCTTCTCAAATAGAAACTTAACCGGAATTCCTTGGACACTCCCTCTAGTCTCCCAATTTGCCATTATGTTAGCCTATTGTAAAGACAGAGCTCTAGCAATTTCTCCAGGCTTTGGATGTTCTTCCGTACCATTAAAAGGCAACTGGTCAAGAATAGGTACCCCTAACAACTGAGAAAACTCCTCCATAGTAGGTACTAGCTGGTAATCCGGGAAGGTGAAACAATGGTGCACGGATCGAAGAACTGAAACAACACTTTTAATAACTCTTCATCAGGTTTTGCAGTGACCAAATTGAGCAACTGACCATGCTTTATAGTGAAATGAGAACCTTCGAGAACCCTTAATGCCAAATCCTTTAGTTGGAGAGACACTTTCACAAGGTTGATCTGTATAGTGTTCCTACGGGCAGATGCCATGTCATACAAAACAAAACAAAACTGAGCCCTAGGGAATCCTTGAAATGGTTAGTCACGATATGTTATGCTTATGATGTAATGATTACGTTAGAAAGTCACAGGTATAGCAAACAACAAACAAGTCACACCAAGTCCTTATGTTTAAGGCTTGCATGAGTTTTAAGGTCATACCCTCTTGAAGTTGGATTGGTTCAAGATGCCCTATAAATAGTAACCGGGTTCTAAAAGGGATCTCAATATCATTGATCTTTCTCCCAGCTTCGTTCAATAGGAAATTGACTCGCAACCAAACAAAGCTCAAGAGTCAGACCTCAATGAGTGTAGCATCGAGTATCTGTCAACCTTGGGAATACACCAAAGCCGACCACCTCGCTACGTCCTATTGGCTAAGTTATGCAATTAAAGGTTCTAAGGTCAGTTGATGCTTCATGATACCATGCAGAGGCCCCGTACTCTCTCTGATTGACTCAAGGGTTACCGGTACCAACCAAAGGGCAACATCAATGTAGCTACTGCTTCAACCGTGCTGATATACCCCAGCATAGTTCCCTTACAGTTTATTGCTACTTACCTAAAAGGTGTTCCCCAGATTCGGGTGTAGGATCTATAGTAACCCCGGACAAACCCTCAAAAGTAAATCAATCAATACAATCAAGAGAAGCAATTTTAAAATGATCTAAATCCTAAGGTATACCCCACTTTATAGAATGATCCCCAGTAGAGTCGCCAGTTCTGTGATACGGTGGCAGAACCGACTATTTAATACTGGTTTGCGTTTTTTGCATTTTGTGTTTTCAAAATGTCGCGGTAAGCAAGAGTCGCCATCGACTTTTATTTCATCCAATCATGGAAAAGGAAAAAGAACAGAAAAAACCTTTTTTCGAGATATTCTGAGTACGGGGGGTAGATTATAGAAAGGGAAGGTGTTAGCACCCTTTCTATCCATGGTTTTTCATGGGCTCTTAGGTACTTGCTCATTTTTTAAAAATTGCTTGTGTGTGTGCTTGCTTTGAAAATATTTTACTACGTGATAACCCTTGTATCAGTCCTCAAGGATGTGACGAAGTTGTTTTGAAAACTGTTTTGAAAGGAGTTTGTATGAAAAGTTTTTATTGAGCAAGTACCTACTAGCATCTACCTACTCGAAAAAAGATTGTCCGTTCTATTTCCTTTAGACAGTGTTATCCTACTATTAAGGAGTAGGTAGCACCGTCTTTGGAGTTTGTAAGGGACGTTCGAAAGGGACAAATACAATCACTAAAGCAATAGTTAGAAAACCTTAGTAGTAACCCTAGAGTCTTAAGATCTTTTCGAGGCAACATTTCCGAGGCAATATTCGAATGGGAAAATTTGATCTCTTTAGACTGGAGGGCAACCACTAAAATCTCCTATGCTTAATGATTGTTTACCAAAGGCAATCGAAGTGAGGTAAACCCTAGGAGTGAACATGTGCGAGTGATTTGTTTCAGTTATTTTAATCTTTGCACATTAGGGTTTTCTAACTGTTTTAATTTTTCATGCATTCTTGTCATACAATCATATTAATACATCTAACAGTTAATAATTTGCTGAAAGTAAAAGCATAAATAAACCTAGCTATTACATGGCTTTGACAGTTACATAATTGTCTTGGCGGGAAATAAAAGTACGGAATTTAAAACCCTAATTAAAACTATTAGAACCTTGAAACAGTTACAATAATAATAAGAAAGAAAATTAAAAACGCGCGGTAAATTAAATGCGAGAGAAATTAGGGTTTTGACTCTTGGCTAAACCTAATTGCAATTGATTAAAGAAAAATCATTTTTTGTCATTTTTTGTCATTTAAGAAAATAAGGAATAATTGAATTAAAAAAAGGAACCTAATTACTAATTAACTTTAATTAAGAAAAATAATTAAGTTAACCTATTTTTTTGTGTTTTTGTTTGAAAAAAAGAAAATAATTAAATCAAGAATTTAAACCTAGTTTTCTAATTGATTTTAATTGTAAAAATAAGTTAAAGTTACCCTAAATTAAATTAAGCTAATTAATTAAATTAAATTAAATTAAATTAAATAAAAACTAATTCTAATTTTTATGACTTTTTTATTTTTATGATTTTATAAAAAACTGTTTTTAAAAATAAAATAAATAAATAAATTGAAAAGATTAAAGAAAATTAAATAATAAAAAAGAGAAAGATTGAGAATTGGGCCTGTGTTGAATAGAAAATCTGGGGGGTATGAATGGCAATTTTGGCAAGGCCCGTAATGGCTGAGCCCAAGTTTGCGCCTGATCCAATGCACCCCTCCTCTAATGATTCATGGTGGACCGTCAAGGCTGGAGCGTGGGATACACAAGATGATGGGTCTCAAGGATGAGATCTGGGGACGTATGGTGGTCTCCTGGAGATGGAGCGCACTGGATCCTGTGAAGAAAATATGCAAATGAGAAAATGTTGGAGTCAGGGGTCGAACCCCTGACCTCTTGCCTACAACGCCTTATCCCTCGTCCTGGTTACCACTGGACCAACTGCTCAATTGATAATATAAATGAACAAAATATAATATATTAGAAAAACGTTAATAGCCAGGAAAACACGCGCGAGATTTGAATTGGTCAACCGTGCTTTGACACACATCATCTTCTTCCTTGGACCGTTGTTTTAGGTAAAACACTTTTACCTACAGACATTTTGCCATGGCTATAACCCTGTCTCATTCAAAAATCATGTACACGCAATATAAATTCATTTGGGGACCATGAATCAACTGGGTTTGAAGCCCTGATCATCATGGTACCCATTATCAAACCTAATTTTGCCTAGGTTAAGAAACCCCAAAACGAGCTTGCAAACCCTAGCTATGGCATATTGCGATTCCTGCGCTGTAAATGCAATTAAATGGTACCAATAGCTTACAAACAAGATGATGAACAAGAATATATATTTAAAACATGCTAATGATGCCAAAATCAAGGAAATCAGAATCGAAATTTTGTGCAAACCGTGGTGGATGGTGGGTACAATTTCGGGTGTTTTGAAGCTTAAGGATGGGTGGAATAACTTCCTGAGACGCTAAGGAGTGTATTGCTGACCTTGAACTGCTTTGAATCACCCTATAGAAGGAAATCTGATCCCCACTTTTGGTCCAAAAATTGAATTTTGTACTTGTTGTTTCACGCCTTCAACCCTTGTGTTTATGATCTGGAATTGTCCATTATATATCTAGGAATGAATTAGGATTACAAATTTGGACTGAATCTTTGTAATTATAAGAGATTTGATTTGATTTTCAAGCTTATGTAAACTTGCTATTTTTGAGCCAAATCTTCCCTTTCTTGTACCAATTATGCTTGATTCGTTTTGGCCTTGATAATTCAGCATATTTTGATTGCCAACCTATCCAAAAACCAAACCAAATCATATCCTTGCTATTATTCATCAATTATTTGATTTAATTCACTTTTTAATTAATAAAAAATCAAAATAAATTGAAAAATGAAGCAAATAATGTGTGGGTGAATATTTGAGTCTTGGACCACATTATAAGTGAGATGAAAGCATAAAAAGTTAGGCCCATTTAGCAAAAAATGCATTTGTGAGCACATTTGACTTTTGGCAATTTTGCAAAAAAGGTCAACTTTGACAAGGCATAACTCCTCTGATTTTAACCCTAGAGAGGTGTTCTTGGACTTTTTAGAAAGCTTAGGATGTCCCCTAAGCAACCCTTTTGGTATCATCTCAATTGAGTCTTCCATGTTCATGTATGAAACTTTGACCCAAAAGGTGTTTTTGTTGACTTTTCAAAAGGACCTATAATGTCAAAATTCATATCTTTTTATGAGTGCATATTTTGAACTTGTGAGATGAAGATGAATTGTAGGGAATTGCATCCTCTTCAAAATTAGCTTTGGATGGAAAATTTCTGATAAAGCATGTGGAAGTTATGCTTGGTCAAAGTTGGGTTGACTTTTCCTGAGAAACCCTAATTTAGCAACTTTTGGGTTTTGATGAATTTGGAGCATTCCTTGAGGAATCATGATCAACCCTTGATCAAATTATGGATAACACTTTAAAATTATGATGTTGACCGAAAATCTTGAAGTTTGACTGTATGTGGGCCACAATTGACTTTTGACCTAATACAGTCGATTCTCAAGCATCTGAGCAGTTGACTGAGCAACCTTCTTGTGCAAGGTATGAAACTTGACATGGATGATCTTGGGAGCATATTAGGACCTTGGAAAGCATTTGGATCTTTTGTGTCTCACACATCTTGAAGAAAATAGAAACCCTAATTTTGAGGTGCACTGCCTTAGAAGAGAGTTTGTCTGGTCAACTCTTGGGCTTCCTTGAGCAACTTTGGGGACCTTACTTGACATTTGTTGAGTAAAATGGGAGGGTAAATTTTGGGGTACAACACCATGTGACATAGATATACCGTCTAATATATAGAAATGATAATTTTTCCTAATTTTGACATCATGAAAAACATCTAATGGTGAAGTTGCACTCATATAATTTTGACGAATTACAGTTTGACCTTATATTGGTGAGATTACGATTCAGCGAGAAACCTGTTTGAGTATTAGTTTTGTTTGAGAATTATTTTTCTGTTATTGTTTGAGTGTATTATTGTTCTTGCATAATAATGCATACAAGTATATTAGAGTTCGGTAGGACTTCAGTCTAGTGAGGTCAGGTTCAGAGAGGAACCATGGAAGTCTCATGTCCAGAGAGGGACACAATTCAGAGTGGAACTGGAGACAATGATAAACCAGTAACACATCTATGATGTTCAAAAACCTGGTACCACATGCATATTAGAGGAGGAGTCTAGTGCATTTCACATTGCATTATAATTATTAGTATGATTGTTGTTCTTGTGTGAGAATGAATTAAATGTTTTCTTAGTTGTTTTGCTGTTTATTTTCACCGCTAAAATTTGTAAGAATTATTCTCACCCCTTTATTGTTTGGTTTTTGTGGCTTTGTACAATGTTGTGCATATACTCAGTAGGAGTAAGTGTTGTTATAAGTTGGAAGATGGCTTTGAAGCTCTCTTAGTTTATTCATTGTTTTTCGCTATTAGATGGACTTTGATCTGATCTATAACATTGACGAACTGAGCGTTTGATTTGCTCTGAGTTGATGTTTGAATTTTGTTTATTTCATTAAGTATTTCAATCGAAGAGATATTGAAAGTTTATGTTAATTATTAAGTTTCGCTGTGAGTTTTGAAATTATTTGGAAAGTATATATTTATGTTTGATTATTATCCTAAAATGATGATTTTATTCCTTGAAATTAAGAGTTGGGGTTTTAAGGTGTTACGATGATGTTCTTATTTTTATAGAACTGATATGAAAGTTAAAGTGTTGAAAAATAAATGAATAAAATAAAGAAGACCAAGATATATCATGGTTTCTCTTTCAAAATAAGGGTATAATTCCTTCACACCCCATGAAATTTCACTATGTCATGTATGTTACAGTCGATCAACTTGACTCTCTTAAATATCTAATACAATCATAAAGGTGCACCACCTTTTGATTTTACAACATACAAGAGAAATCACACCACTTTCACTTCAATACAATGTTCACTCACACTTAGTGAACAAAATAGAATTTCAATAATAGATTTGTATGAAGTTGTTGCACTTGTATCAAACTTTATACTGAGAATTATCTTATGTTCCAATGATCAATTCAAATGACTATAATTTAGATTGCTCAGAAACTTTTCTCAAGAATGATGTGAAAGTTATGCAGAAAAACTTTCACTTAAAAAATGTTGGAATTGATAGAAAGTTTTGAAAAATTAAAGAGGTGACTTTGAATATGAAAATCCTAGTTTAAATAGATGATGAAACACCTATTGAAATGATGACTATGTTTAGTGAAAATAATCTTGAATCATGTAGCAATGATTTGGAAAAGGTTTTATGAAACATTGGAATAAAAAGGCATCATAAAAGTGAAGAAGTGAAAAACACAAGAAGGGGGGTTGAATTGAAACTAAAAACGAAAGCAGTAGACACGATATTTTTATCCTGGTTCGTTTGATCTCAAACTACTCCATTCCACCCGCCAAGGTGATTTCGCCTCTCTCTAACGAGGACTTAATTCATTAATCAAAACTGATTACAATACTACTTTGACATCTGCCAAAGTCTTCTTGAGTACAACCACAACCCGGTTTATCTCAAGGAAAACTAGCTTAATCAAAAGAAAATGATTTACTGTGTATTGTTGTTTTTCCTTACAAAAGTTGTATCACTACTGTGATATATTACACAATTTGAGAGTATAAGAGAATACGAGTATTTTCAGTGTTTAAGATGTATGAGCAGTCGTAGGTGAAAATCGTAAACGATTTATCCTTTAAGCTTGTTTATATAGCGTGGAAATCTTGTCCAAAATAAAGCATGATAATGGATACTCAATGCACTTTCCATACTGAGAAGATTCTTGTCTGAATGAAGTCGTTGCCTATGATACTGTCTTAATTGAAAAGTAGCACTTCAGAATAATAGAATCTTGCATGCTGCTTTTACTTCAGAACTTTGATGACTCAAAAATGTGAGGATTTGTTGGCATATTAGACTTTGGTTCAGAGTCAGAGTATCTTTTACTTCAACGCAGATTTTGATCATCATTCTTCAGAAAATTCTGATTAGCTCAGCTTGAAAGCTTATTTAGCTTAACTTCTAATGATGTTTCAGTCAGAACTTATGTATAAAAAATAACACAAATTAGAGTTTTCAAAAAATTCTCAGGTGTAACTGATTGCATAATTTCTTCAACCGATTGCATATTTGAAAAGTTGCCTTTAAAATATGTGAATGTTACAAAGTGTAACTGGTTGCACTATTTCTACAACCGATTGCACTTTTAAAAAAGCTTTAGAAACATGCTTGTTACAGTATGCAACTAGTTGCATTATTTCTTCACTAATTCTTTAATTGGTTGCACGGATGAAAAACTTGATTTTTTTACTTTGAAACTTCATGAAATGAGATACTATGCATGGTAAAAGTTTAGGAAACTTTTTTAAAACATGATATGAGGTTTCTTTGAGCATCTAAACATATATTCAAGTGAGTTAAAAGTTAAATACCTTGATCATGCTCCATCCATGGACCTTTGAACATAAACAATCCTTGGACACATTTCCTTTTGGTAATCACTTCGTCTTCATCAAAATTAAGATTCCAAAAGCTTTTCTCCACAAGCCACTATGACATGAAGAAATTATAATACTAGATGTAATGCCCGTAATTTAATTAATTATTTAATTAAATTATTTTGGAATATTTGTGAAGATATGTTGTGATTAATTGGATTTAATTATTTTATTAAGTGGAGAAACAATATTAGAAGTATAATATTATTTGATGTGGGCTTGTTTTAAAGGAATAGAAGTAATAAGGGGTGTGTGTTAGTTTTAAGCCCAATAAGGAATAAAGAATAATAGGTTATTTTATTATTGTTAGAAGGAATAGAAAGAAGAAGCAGTAGAAGAATAAGGGTTTGAGAGGAAGAACGTGAAGCTGTTGGAAAAGAGGAAGAACGGCAAAACGGGAATTCAATTGGAGAAAGTTATAGAGCAACCTTCAATCCAAGGTAAGGGTGGGGTTCTGACTCTATAATTGGGTTCATGATAATTAGTTTATGGGGTTAGAGGTGATTGTTATCTTGTTCATGAATTGAATGTATATGATATTGTATGATGGAAATTGATGATTGAACGATGAACGATGATGTCCCGATACTATTTATTTGATGTAGAATTGTAGGATAACTGTAAGTGATGATTATTTATGATTATATTAGGTTTTTAGGGCTTAAAATATCGGACCCGTAATGAAAACACAGAGAAAATCGCAGAAATTATGCAGGACAGAGCAGTATGCGTCGACCCCAAACATGATGTGTCGATACAAGAAGGTTTAGAGACTCAGGATGAGTCGACACAGAGAGGTCTTGCGTCGATACATGAGGACTTTTAGACTCAGGATGAGTCGACAGGTAGGAGCATGTATCGATACATACTGTGTGTTAGACTCAGGATGAGTCGATACAAGAGAGGATGCATCGACTCATGTTGTGAGTTCAATGCAGTACGCGTCGATCCAAGGAGATATGCATCGATCCATGTTGTCTGGTTTTTGGCAGAATCGTTTAGAAAAGGCTGTAACTTGAGTTTTCGGATGCCGTTTGAGGTGTCGTTCGAAGCGTTGAATAGCTAATGTGATGAGCTTTATTCTTAAGTATTAAAATGAGGAATAGGAAGGATAACCATAATATTTGAATTAGTTACCGTGTAGATTGTTGTGTTGGTTTTTATGCAGAATGATGAAGATGAGATGCTTATAGGCTGCTGTTTGATTTGTAACAGTAGGATTAATAATAATAATGATGTAATATTATAGAATAGTATTATGTAGAGATTTTTTGATTTAGAAGTGATCGATAAAATAGCAAGTGTACTATTTTTACCAATGTAGTAATAAAAGGAAGTTATCCTGTGTATCGATCTCGAGGACTGTGTTAGAATTAACAGTGTTGAAAGTGATTCAATTAGACAAAAAAAGGCATTGGTGTGGTTGTAAGAAAGGTAATAAAATCTGCTCTGTGAATCTTAAAACAAAAAGTAAAGAGTGATAACACAAAATGATGAAGCATGCAAGGGATAAAATGTATGAATTGCTCCGTAATGAACTGAACCTCTATTTATATTATTTATGCTTATGTAATCCAATACCAATTCTCAAGAGTTACTTCCCCTAATTCCTTAGCCGGAAACTATTGACATAAAATTTTAAATTCTAATTCCTTAGTTATTCAAACATATGTCAAGCACATGTAATAAAATCAAGAATTTACGGTTATCACCATTAGATCCTTATTCTTAAGAGAAATTAGTGACAATATTATACAATTAGCGATAAAGTGATCAGTCAAACCTACTTTACCCATAGATCAATACCCTATTTTCCAAAAGGATAAGCAGTGAGAAATTGCATAATACAGTGAATACATAAAAACACAGATATTATAAAAGTATAACAATTCGGTTCATCACAAAAGCAATTCAGGGACACCCCCTAGCATTGGGGGGTTTAGCTTCTCATAATATTCAAAGAAAATACTAAATCAAAGTTAAACATTACAAAAGAATGGAATTGCTCCAATCTTCAATTGCTTCCGCTCTTGTTGATCTTCGTTATCCAAACCCTTGATCGGTCTTCTTCTCTTTTCTCCTCCCCAAAAAAGTGTCTTTGAACTCTCAAAAACTAGGTCTAAATAGTGTCAGATCACCCCATAGCTAAGCAGAAAGTCCGAAATATCCTCCAAGAATTCAAGTAAAGAGATTTCAAAAAATCACTTTTTTGTCCCGCACCTGCCAACACGGGCCGTGTCAGGTGACACAGGCACCCGTGTTGGGTACTGAACTTCTCATACACAATCAGCTTGCCAGGCATTCTGACACGGGCTGTGTCATATGACACAGGCGACCGTGTCAGCTACTGTAGTCCTCCTCTATTCTCGTCCGTTCTAAAATTTTCTGACACGGGTCACGTCAGGTGACACGGGCGCCCGTGTCTGCTACTGTATTTCCGGAGGAAACGCTTCGGAACTTGTCAGCTTCATCTATATTCTTGTGCAATTTCGTCCGGACCTGAAAATACAAAAACCACCAGACCAAGACTTCAAAAGTATCTTATTTAAACAAAATTTGAACTAACTTAATGCAAATAAACAAAAATGTGAAAATTAAAATACGTGACGAAAACAGTAGAGAAACTAAGCAAGGTGTTACCAAATATGCAGTATCGTGCCGGATAATAGATAGACAACCAGACGGAAATGTGACCGATCACAACCCCAAACTTATCTCATTGCTTGTCCTCAAGCAAAGCTTAAGTCCACATTATAGGTTACCTCTGAATTTCAACAAACCACGTACCACTGAGATTATTCGCAATTCCCTTACTTTCTTTTAGGCCTTCCATTCTTACCCGACTTACTGCTATCAACTACACTTTCAGAATTTAGCACCTCTTCCTCTATAAGTTTTTCACACTCTCTCCAGATCTCTCGGGTTTAAGTGTTTATACTCTCATTGTCAAGGTATACACCGTTATCTACTGAGCTTGCACAACATCTGTAAACATAACACAAACACACAAAACATGCACTATACGAGGACTTTATAGGTTGTAACTGGGCTAAGGGACAAGGTGGGATACACAAAAAAAAGGAAAAACAAAGGGTTAAATGGCTCAGATTCGGTGTTATATATCTCATAGTTGTGTACTTGTTATTATGCAACTCAAAGGGTAGGACACATAATATTCGAGATCTTTCAGTTTCTTCTCCTCAAATGGATACTAGAGGAACTATGATACGCTCTCTTTTTTTTTTATTCGGAATCTCGGTGACGAGTTCATTACCGCAACATTTTTTTAAGATTTTGTAATTCTCTCTATATATTTTTCTCCTCTTTTTTTTTTCAATCTCTTTGATATATTTTTCGAATGCACTCATTCACTCTTCTTGCAAGTGTCACGACCCCAAACTTAGAGTATTTACACAAACCACAAAATTTCCAACACCTATCTGAGCAAGGTAGGGAAGTGTTTGGGCTAAAGGTTTTATAAAATACGGTTTAAAAAAAAACAAGAACGGGGATAAATCTCAAACTGGGGTAACAAGGGATAATGCATAGGGGCAGGCTCAACAGGCTCAGGGCTAAAAAAAACAAGTGCCTCAGTGCATGTGTGTGTGCAGTATATATTCCACAGATAAATTATGCAAACAAAAAGAGACTAAGTACATACCCGACACTCTCTTGGTGCATTTGTGTTTGGCTATTTTTGATCCTCACCATGTTGGGTATACTGACAGTTTCAAAGGTGCCTTCTGTGTCGTATGGCATCATGTAGCTTCGGGTATGTTATATTCTAGTCTAGTTCCAGTGTTAGGAATTGCGTCCAATTTTATTTTCAGTCGTACCAACTTTCGGAGGTTTCCTAGAGTTCAATGTCGGGATTGATCGCTCCCATCCACTTCTCTCGGGTTGTCCACTATTTCGGCATAGTCACCACACATCTGAAACACACAAAACATAAAGAAACAAAAGATTTAAACTGAAATAACAAACAATAAATAAAAACACACAAAATACTAAATGATAAAAGAACCCCCCCCCCCCCCCCCCACACACACACACACACACACACACTTGGACCAAACATTGACCTTAATGTTTCAGAACCAAGGATGCAAGGAGGGACTTACAGAGCTCACTGCGGTGGAGGAGGGGGAGGAAATTGCAACATCAAATGCTGCATCATTCGATGTATGTCAGCCAACATCTCCCCTTGCTGAGCCTGTTTGTGTCCTTGACGGAACAACTCGACTCCTTGACGTGTTTGTTTAGCTCGGAGATCTGCACACTCTGCCTGCATCCAAACCCACTCCTCTTGAGTGAACAATGAGGACCGACCACCCATTTGAGTAGGAATTTCAGGGGAATTTTCTACCGACTCTCCAGCATCATCATCCATGAGATGTTCCTCAGCAGGATTGTTCCTTTCATTCTCAACCTGAAAAGCATCATTAAAAATACCATATTCCCAATTCTGACGATTCAAAATTGAGATTTTTTTAGGGTCAGGGAGCATCATAATAATCCGCTTTGAAATAATATAACCGAAATGATTACCCTGTACCTGAATCATACCTTGATTAATTAAGGCATTCATATCTATTTTACTCATACCTGTCAAGGGTGCATGATTCATTTCCACAGGGTCGTAACCAAAATAAATGGCTATTTGGGTTATCATCCTGCCAACAAAAATATCACCCGAAGTTGCCCATCCCACTTTTCTCAGGTGGTTTGCTGCGAAGGCAGCAACATTGACCGGGCTTGCATTGGCCATCGCATGAAGCAAAAAGAGTTCTGCTTGCGATGCGACTCCTGTAATATCCCCTCTACCTAACAAAGAGTAAGCCATACATTTTTGAGCATACATGAAGCATGGGTTTTGAATCTTAGATGCCTTGGCGCTCTTCACCTTATAACCACCACAACTAGTGATTTCTCCCCAAAATCCCGTTGGATTGAAAGTTTCTGGAATCGCTTTCGGTCCAAAAATGGGAAGGTGGAGAATCCCACCCAATTCCTCCAGGGTCAGCTGACGTTCCATATTGAACAGTCTGAAATTTAAATTACCTGTGTGTATTTGAGTGCTCCCATCCCATGTTGGCTTCAGCTTACACTCAACAAGCTCATAAATTTGAGTGTTATACGCTCAAAAGTGGGAGTTTCATGTTGCATAAATTCCAGTATTCCCAAAACATGCAACATTCTACTTATTTCATCAGATAAACCCAGTTGAGACAAAGTTTGGGAACACATGTACCTTGTAGGCGTCAACTTACGCCGAATATGATGCGAGTAACGCACCTCATGAGCAGGATTATCAAAGAAGATGTCATTAGTATTAGGTTCCCCCATTTGATTGTGGCTGCTCCTTGGTCTCGACCTCGATGGTTTACCTATTGGCTGCTTACCTCTTACACTATGCTTTGGGGGCATTTTTGGTAAACCTGAAAAACCACACCAAAATGAAACAGAGAGTTAGAGGAAAAAGCTACCGTAGAAAGGTAGAGGGCGGAATTTGGAACAGTTTTTGTGAGGGTGACAAGGTGGGAGCACGAGATCTATGGAGAAAGAAAGGAGCTTTATGGAGAGAGTGGCTATGGAGTTTTATATAGAGAGAGGTAGAAGAAGAGAAAACAAAAGGTCTGATGAATGACTAGGTTTTTTTTAATAATGACTAATGTGAGTGGAGGAGAGGTTGTAAGATGGTGGGCCCTTGAAAAAAAATAAAACTCCCAAAATTAAATAAGAAACTGAAACTCCTGACATGACCATGTCACATGACACGGGAAACCGTGTTAGGGCCTGCTTAAGGTCCGGCCTTCATGTTCCAGGTTTTCTGACACGGGCGTGTTACATGACACAGGCACCCGTGTCAGAGGCTGATAAAAAAACTATTATGTTCCTTTGGATGACACGGTCGTGTCACTTGACACTGGCGACTGTGTCATCCCCTTTATTTGCCAATTTCATCTTTCATATTTTCTCAAGTCATCTTTCGTCGCCCTGCTCAAAACGCCATTCCTCAATCTCCTCCGCATAAGAGACCCTGTAAGAAAACATTTCAACAAAACAAAAGAAATCATAAGAAATAAAACACGTGGGTTGCCTTCCACGTAGCGCTTTGTTTTACGTCGCATGGGTAAATGGTTGTTCATCTCACCCTGTAAGATGAACAACATGAATCTGACCACCTTCTTGCCCTGCATAATAGGGTTTTAACCTTTTCCCATTCACTTTAAAAATGTCACCATTAGCTTGATTTTTCACTTCAATCGCCCCATGAGAAAACACTTTGTGCACTACGAAAGGTCCTGACCATTTGGATCTCAGTTTTCCAGGAAATAGCTTCAGCCTGGAATTGTACAAGAGGACCAGTTGTCCTTCATGAAACTCTTTCCTCACAATCCTTTTATCATGCCACTTCTTTGTTTGGTCTTTGTAAACCTTTGCATTTTCATAGGCGCGGTTCCAGAATTCCTCCAACTCATGAAGTTGAAGGATCCGTGAACTACCTGACTTAGACAGATCCATGTTCAAAAGTTTTGATGCCCAAAATGCCTTATGCTCCAACTCCAATGGCAAACGACATGATTTTCCATAAACTAGTTGGTATGGCGACATACCGATTGTCGTTTTGAAAGCCGTTCGGTAAGCCCATAAAGCATCATCCAACTTAGCCGCCCAATCTTTCCAAGAAGAACTTACTGTTTTCTCAAGAATTTGTTTGAGTTGCCTGTTTGAAACTTCTACTTAGCCACTAGTTTGAGGGTGATACGGAGTGGCAACCTTATGCTTAACATTGTACTTCTGGAGTAACCTTTCCATGAGGTGATTCAGAAAATGTGTTCCTTCGTCACTTATGAGTGCTCTCGGTACTCTAAATCTGGCAAAAATGTTTTCTCTCAAGAATTTCACCACCACTTTCGCATCATTAGTTGGTAAAGCCACAACTTCAACCCATTTCGACACATAATCAACCGCCACTAGGATGTAGTTCTTCCCGAAAGATGGTGGAAAAGGTCCCATGAAATCTATTCCCCAAACATCAAATAACTCGACCTCCAACATAGAATTTTGAGGCATCTGGTTTCTCTTGGAGATATTCCAAGTTCTTTGACATTTGTCACACTCTTTTACCATCTCTTGGGCATCCTTAAACAACGATGGCCAATACAAACCTGATTGGAGGACCTTAGCTGCAGTTCTATCACCACTAAAATATCCTTCGTATTCTGAGGCATGGCATGCTTTCAATATGTCTTCCTGCTCTTGCTCAGGAACACATCTTCTTATAAGTCCATCCACTCCTCTTTTGTATAAAAAGGGATCATCCCAGAAGTAAAACATGCAATCATGAACAAACTTTTTTTTCCTATTATAATAATAGTCATCAGGTATTATACCTCCTACTATATAGTTTGCATAATCTGCGAACCATGGTACACCAATAATAACAAGGATGTGTTCATTGGAAAAATCTTCCTTTATTGGTCGCTTAACCTTTATTTCTTCAATAGGTGACATACGAGAGAGGTGATCAGCAACAGTGTTTTCACAACCTCTCTTATCACGAATCTCCATATCAAACTCCTGAAGGAGTAAAATCCATCTCATAAGTCTTGGCTTAGAATCCTGTTTAGCGAATAAATACTTCAAAGCAGCATGGTCAGTATAAAAAATGACTTTAGAACCCAACAGATATTGCCTGAATTTATCAAAGGTGTAAACCACAGCTAACAACTCCTCTTTGGTAGTTGCATAGTTCATCTGTGCAGGGTTCAACACATGACTCGCATAGTAAATGACATGTAGTAGTTTTTCTCTACGTTGTCCCAAAACTGTCACTACTGCAATATCATTAGCATCACACATGATCTCGAAAGGGAGAGACCAATCAGGGGCTACTACAATTAGTGCCGACACCAATTTACTCTTTATGGTTTCAAAAGCCATTACACACTCTTTATCAAACACAAAAGCCCTATCCTTAACCAAAAGGGTCGTTAAGGGTTTTTCTATTTTAGAAAAATCTCTTATGAATCTACGGTAAAAAACGACATGCCCTAAGAAACTTCTAATACTGTTTTCATTCGTCGGTGGGTGAAGCTTTGATATTACTTCAATATTTTCTTGGTCCACTTCTATTCTCTTGTAGGAAATTTTGTGACCCAAGACTATGCCTTCGCGCACCATGAAGTGACATTTCTCCCAGTTAAGGATTAGATTGGTTTGTTGGCATCTTTCTAAGACAAGAGCAAGGTTATTTAAACAATTATCAAAAGACTTACCAAAAACTGAGAAGTCATCCATGAAGACTTCCATATATTTTTCAAGCATATCCGCAAAAATCGATTGCATGCATCTTTGAAAGGTAGCAGGTGCATTGCATAACCCAAATGGCATCCTTCTGTAGGCAAAGATACCAAAAGGGCATGTAAATTTTGTCTTCTCTTGATCTTCTGGAACAATAGCTATCTGATTATACCCCGAGTAACCATCGAGGAAACAATAGTACTCATGACCGGCCAACCTCTCCAATATCTGGTCAATGAATGGTAACGGAAAATGATCCTTTCTCGTAGCAAGGTTCAATCTTCTATAATCGATACAGACTCACCATCCAGTAACTGTCCTTGTAGGGATCAACTCATTCTTCTCATTCTTGATCACAGTCGTTCCTCCTTTCTTTGGCACGACATGTATAGGACTCACCCAAGAACTGTCAGATATAGGATAAATCATCCCAGCATCTAACAATTTCACCACTTCTCTTCTGACTACCTCTTTCATTGCAGGATTTAGTCTTCCTTGGGGTTGGATAACCGGTTTATGATCATCTTCCATAAGAATTTTGTGCATGCAAACCGTAGGACTAATCCCCTTCAAATCATCAACCGACCATCCAATAGCACTTTTGTGTTTTTTTAGAACTTTGACGAGCTTATCCTCTTGGAGAGATTCAAGATTGGAACTTATTATTGTCGGGCATCTATTTTCGGTGTCGAGGAAGACATACTTGAGGTTCTCGGGTAATTGTTTCAATTGCGCCCCTTTCTTAGATTCATATTTCTTCTCCTCTGTTGAAGGCTGCCTTAAATCCTCCCACCGGTTTGGTCGAGTCCCCTTGAAAGATGGAATTGCATCAATCATAGCTAACGCTTCCATCTCCTTTTCATCCACCTCTTCATATTCTTCAAAAATTGATAAGCTTAGCACTTTTTCCAAAGGTAGTTGTTGTGTCTTCAAAGAATTCTCATTAGCAACCACTTGATCAATTACCTCAATATGTTGACTTGTGGCAATATCATCCTTATACTTCATAGTGTTCCGAACATCAATTTTCAACTCTTCATCATAGACTTTCAGAGTCATGGTACCCTCTTCTATGTCTATCAAACATCTCCCGATCTCTAAAAATGGTCTACCAAGAATAAGAGGAATCTCCTCATCTTCCGGCATCTCAAGAACAACAAAATCAACCAGGAATACGAACTTGTCAATTTTCACCAGGATATCTTCCACTATTCCATAAGGTCTTTTCACCGAATGATCGGCAAACTGAAGTGTCATCCTTGTGTTTTTCACATTACCAATCCTTAATTTCTTGTAGATAGAAAACAACATGAGACTAACACTTGCTCCCAAATCAATAAGAGTCTTTTTAAAAGATCTATCCCCAATAGTGCAAGGGATAGTAACAGAACCTCGATCCTTCTTCTTTACTGGAATCTTCATACCCTGCAAAATAGCACTACAGGTTTCAGTTAGAATAATAGGGTCGGTATCGATGGTTCTTTTCTTTGATATGATATCTTTCATGAACTTGGCATAAGTAGGCATTTGCTCGAGTGCCTCCAAGACAGGAATGTTGATTTCAAGCTTTTTGAACATCTCTAAAAAAAATTCAAAGTTTTTCTCATGATGCCCCTTCTTCTTGTTTCTTGTGGGGAAAGGGAGTTTAATTACTGGTTTTGGTTCAGCGACTTTTTCTCGTGGTTTTTATTTGACCACACTTTCATGTATGGTGACTTCTTCACTTTCAACCTCATTTTCTTTAATCTCTAAATCAACTTCAAGCAATAGGTCTTCTTCAGAATTTTTCTCACGCACATCTTTTGACTTACCGCTCCTAGTGATCACAACATTCACGTGATGATTGTCTCTTGGATTAGTAACTGTGGAACTTGGAAAAGCGCCTTGTGGTTGCGAACCCGCAAGTTGTTGTATGATCTAACTCATTTGTATTTCTAGATTCTTAATGGAAGCACTCATGTTCTTTAGATTACTTCGGGTCTCTTCTTGAAATTGAGAACTTTGAGCGGCCATCTTTTCAATGGCAATCTCCCAATCAGCTTTCCTTGTCCCCTGTTGTTGAAATTGTTGCTGAGGTTGGTTGTATGGTTGCTGCTTCTGTGGTCGGTTTTGGGCATTTCCTTGTTGATCCTTCCACGAGAAGTTAGGATGATTTTTCCAACCCGGATTATAAGTATTTGAATAAGGGTTGTTCTTCCTTAGAAATTTTATCTCCTCAATTTGTTGTGCAATAGCAACACAATGTACAGTAAGATGAGGTACTCCACAAATTTCACAATTGCTCGCTTGCGTAGGTTGAACCGGTTGGACTTGAGCTATAATTTGTGTATCAATATCCATCTTCTTCAGTCTTCTCTCTACTTCAGCTGTAATTTGGTCTTCCATCTTAACAACTTGATTAGCTAATTTCAAATCAATTATTCCTTCAGGTTGGGACACACTCCGGTCATACAACTCTAAATGCTCATTTGTTGCAATAGCTTCAATTATCTTTTTAATATCAGTGGTTGTCGTAAATTTAGTTGAGCCACCAGCAACTGTGTCGATGAGTTGCTTAGTCTTCATCCTTAGGCCATTTACAAAATTTTGCATTTGTTCAGTTGCATCCATGTTGTGAGTGGGACATGCAACCAACAGTCGTTTAAACCTCTTATACGCATCTCCCAGTGATTCTCCTTCCTTCTGTTTAAAGTTTACTATGTCATATCTCTTACGGATGTACACAGAAGCAGGAAAATATTCATTGAGAAAGGTAGTCTCCATTTGTTGCCAAGTTGTAATGCTTCCAGCTGGCAAAGAGTAAAACCATTCTTCAGCATCCTCTGACAATGTAAAAGGGAACATTACTAATTTTTTAGCTTCTTCGGAATGCCCCTCAATTTTCAGTGATGTGGTCATGGTGAGAAACCTCTGCAGATGTTTATTTGCATCTTCATTAATCTTTCCAGAAAATGGTCTCCTTTCAAGTTGCCTGATTGTTGAAGGGGTGCAACTGAAAGTGATTGACGTTTACTGGTTGATTAACAATCTTCATCCGGCCCAGAGGGGCATTTGCTCCTCCATAGTTGCCTAGAAGTCTTTCCACAAGAGGTGGATCAACAGCCATCGCTTCAGAATTTGAATCTAATTGCTATGAAGGAATTGATTGTGCATCTTCTCTTCCCTTCTGACTTTCTTGCCTAACTTTTTGGATTCTCTCTCTCAGTGATCTTTTTGGTTCTACATCAAAAAGAAATTCAGCTGAGGCCTTACATCGCATAAAAAGATTAGACGATTATTAGTTGTGAGCGAATACAAACAAAAATTGCAGTAAATAAAATTTTGGTTGCAGAGCAACAAAATTCTAATTGAGTAATTAAACATAGAAAATTTGGCAGTCCCCGGCAACGGCGCCAAAAACTTGATCGATAAAATAGCAAGTGTACTATTTTTACCAATGTAGTAATAAAAGGAAGTTATCCCGTGTATCGATCTCGAGGACTGTGTTAGAATTAACAGTGTTGAAAGTGATTCAATTAGACAAAAAGGGCATTGGTGTCGTTGGAAGAAAGGTAATAAAATTTGCTCTGTGGATTTTAAAAGAAAAAGTAAAGAGTGATAACACAAAATGATGAAGCATGTTAGGGATAAGATGTATGAATTGCTCCGTAATAAACTGAACCTCTATTTATACTATCTATGCTAATGTAATCCAATACTGATTCTCAAGAGTTACTTCCCCAAATTCCTTAGACAAAACCTATGACATAAAATTTTAAATTCTAATTCCTTAGTTATTCAAACATATGTCAAGCACATGTAATAAAATCAAGAATTTACGATCATCACTATTAGATCCTTATTTCTAAGAGAAATTAGCGATGGTATTATATAATTAGCGATAAAGTGATCGGTCAAACCTACTTTACCCATAGATCAATACCCTATTTTCCAAAAGGATAAGCAGTGAGAAATTGCATAATACAGTGAATACATAAAAACATAGATGTTATAAAAGTATAGCAATTCAGTTCATCACAAAAGCAATTCAGGGACACCCCCTAGCATTGGGGGGTTTAGTTTCTCATAATATTCAAAGAAAATACTAAATCAAAGTTAAACATTACAAAAGAATGGAATTCCTACGATCTTCAATTGCTTCCGCTCTTGTTGATCTTCATTATCCAAACCCTTGATCGTTCTTCTCCTATTTTCTCCTCCCCAAAAAAAGTGTCTTTGTACTCTCAAAAACTAGGTCTAAATAGTGTTAGATCACCCCACAACTAAGCAGAAAGTCTGAAATATCCTCCAAGAATTCAACTAAAGTGATTTCGAAAAATCACTTTTCTGTCCCGCACCTGCCAACACGGGCCGTGTCAGGTGACACGAGCACCTGTGTTGGGTACTGAACTTCTCATACACAATCAGCTTGACAGGCATTCTGACACGGGCCGTGTCATGTGAGACGAGAGCCCGTGTCAGCTACTGTAGTCCTCCTCTATTCTCATCCGTGCTAGCATTTTTTGAAACGCGCCGTGTCAGGTGACACGGGCGCCCGTGTCAGCTACTGTATTTCCGGAGGAAACGCTTCAGAACTTGTCAGCTTCACCTCTATTCTTGTGCAATTTCGTCCGGACATGAAAATACAAAAACCACCAGACCAAGAATTCAAAAGTATCTTATTTAAACAAAAGTTGAACTAACTTAATGCAAATAAACAAAAATGTGAAAATTAAAATACTTGAGGAAAACAGTAGAGAAACTAAGCAAGGTGTTACCAAAGATGCGGTTTCGTGTCGGATAATAGATAGACAACCAGACGGAAACGTGACCGATCAAGAAGTAAGCCTTAGTTGGTTAACTGATTATAAGCAATATCTTGTTGTAGGCCTATGGCCAACGTTATGAAAATGATGAGTGTTGTTGTATTACTGTACGACTGAATTGTTGATGAGATAATGTTAATGAGATTTTGTTTGATGGGTTATGTTGTATATATGATGTGTAATGATTTATGATGAATGATGTTGATAAAGAGATGATGATATGCTTTTAAGATGTAGGCCTTTGGCCAACGATGGTGTTGTATTGAGATGTTGTCAATTATGGTGTTGTTATTACATTCATGATTGTGTCGCATACATTGCATTTTGAGATGGAGCTTATGCTCGTTGAGATGGTCTTTATTGGTGAATATTGAGATGAAGGCTTATGCCTTGTTGGTGCCTCTATTAATTGGAAATTTTTGAGATGGGAGTTCTGCTCCAATGGTACCACATGCATTTGCATAGTGTTGAGTCGCATTATATGATTGCATAAAGAAGTGTGTATTAATGTTGTGAATGTGTATTATTGATGTGATTATTGTTGATTATGAGATGAGAAATGGTGATGTTATGTGATCTAATTTAATATATTAATTATCATACGTTTTATTATATTGTTAGATATCCCACCCCTTCTGTTTGAATGTTACCCTTATGTTGGTAACGTGCAGGTAATCGAGAGTGAAGGTTGTATACCTTCAATAGTTCGAGTCGGTGTCATTGCTCTGATATGTGACACTCGGGGGGATGAATGCTTGTTGCTTTAGATTGTTGATTAAATTTCGTCATTGAACTTTAAGTTGATTATTATTAAATTGTGTTGTTTCGAAGTTGCTGTAATGATGACAAAGATATTATTAAGAATTTCGCTGCGTAGATGTTGAATTATTTAATTAAAGTTGTTATGATGATGGTTCATCCGATGTTTTAAAGTGTTATATATCCACGATGAATGCAATGAGTTTTTAATGATGAATTTGTGGCATCCCGATTCGTTTGCATGAATGATTTTATAACTCTGATTTATTTATATAATTGTCGGGGTAGAATTGGAGTGTTACAAAGTTGGTATCAGAGCAAAAGGTTGGTCCGACCTTGTCGTCGAGTCGTAGTTGTCTAACAATTGAGTATTGTTAATTTGAGTTCTAACCGTTGTTTATGTTGTAGTGATAAGTTGAGATGGTTCGAAGGAATGATGTTGCACTTGCTGCTGCTTTAGAAGCAATGGCTCATGCGATGGAGAATCAGCCGAATACTGACGGGAATGCTGGATCTTGTAGCTTGGCGACTTTCCAGAGAGAGAATCCACCTACGTTCAAGGGAAAGTATGATTCTGGTGGAGCATTGGAATGGTTGAAAGAGATTGAGAGAATCTTCCGTGTGATGGACTTCACTCCAGCGCAGAAGGTTCATTATGGTACTCATATGCTGGCAGTCGAGGCTGATGACTGGTGGCTAGAGACTTGTCAGAAGTTGGAAGCTACAAGTGAGAATGTCACTTGGACTGTGTTCCGTAGGGAATTTTTGAGGAAGTACTTTCCTGAAGATGTCCGTGGTAAGAAGGAGATTGAGTTTCTTGAGCTGAAGCAAGGAAGTATGACAGTTGTTAAGTATGCTTCCAAGTTTACTGAGTTGGCTAAGTTTTATCTACACTACACAGAGGCAGATGCTAAGTTTTCGAAGTGTATAAGTTTGAGAATGGGTTGCGCCCGGAAATCAAGAAGGCAGTTGGATACCAGAAGATCCGTGTCTTTGCTGATTTGATTGATAGCTGCAGGATTTATGAGGAGGATAATAATGCTCATTACAAGATTATCAGTGAGAAGAGGGGTAAGCACCAACAGAATCGTGGTAAGCCTTATGATACCTCAACTGGTAAAGGTAAACATAAAGTTACTCAGAGTCAGAGGACTAGTGGGGGAGATGCTCATGCTGGTGTGGTTTGTTTTAAGTGTGGAAAACCTGGGCACAAGAGTAATATGTGCACTACTGAAGTGAAGAGGTGTTTCCGTTATGGTAAGAACGGACATGTTGTATCTGAGTGTGAACATAAGGATGTGATTTGTTTCAATTATAGAGAAGAAGGGCACATTGGTAGTCAGTGTCCAAAACCGAAGAGGGCTCAGACAAGTGGTAAAGTGTTTGCTTTGGTTGAGGATCAGACAACTGCCGAGGACAGACTTATCAAAGGTACATGTTTCATTAATAGTACTCCTTTAATTACTATTATTGATACCGATGCTACTCATTGTTTTATTCATGCTGATTGTGTTGAAAGATTGGGTCTTATGTTGTCTTCTTTGAATGGAGAAATGGTCGTCGATACTCCAACCAAGGGGTCGGTGACTACTTCTTTTGTGTGCTTGAAGTGTCCCTTGTCGATCTTCGACAAAGATTTTGCTGTTGATTTGGTTTATTTACCGTTAAGAGGTTTGGATGTGATTTTGGGTATGAACTGGTTAGAGCATAACTATGTTCATATTAACTGTTATGACAAGTCTGTGAAGTTTTCTACTCCTGAAGAAGAAGAAGAAGAAGATAGTCTGTTGTCTGCTAGACAGTTGAGGAAGTTGATGCAAGAGGAAGTACAAATGTTCTCATTGATGGCGTTGCTATCTGTAGAGACTCAAGCTAAAATTGAGGAATTGCAGGTGGTGTGTGAATTTCCTGAAGTTTTCCCCGACGAGATTCCTGATGTACCGCCGAAGAGGGAAGTTGAGTTTGTGATTGATATTGTACCTGGTACCAGACCTATGTCTATGGCACCATACAGGATGTCGGCATATGAATTGCCAGAGTTAAAGAAGCAATTGGAAGAGTTACTTGAAAATAAGTTTGTAAGACCAAGTGTATCACCGTGGGGAGCTCCGGTGTTGTTAGTAAAGAAGAAAGGTGGAAGTATGAGGCTTTGTGTTGATTATAGACAGTTGAATAAAGTGAAGATTAAGAACAAGTATCCGCTTTTAAGAATAGATGACTTGATGTACTAATTGGTGGATGCTCATGTGTTTAGTAAGATTGATTTGAGGTCGGGTTACCATCAGATTAAAGTGAAGGATGAAGATATCCAGAAGACGGCTTCCAGGACGTGTTATAGACATTATGAGTATTCGGTGATGCCTTTCGGTGTTACTAATGCGCCGGGAGTATTCATGGAATATATGAATCGTATCTTCCATACTTATTTGGATCGATTTGTAGTGGTATTCATTGATGATATTTTGATTTACTCTAAGTCAGAAGAAGAGCATGCAAAACACTTGAGAGTAGTATTGCAGGTTTTGAAAGATAAGATAAGAGGTTGTATGCAAAGCTTTCCAAGTGTGAGTTTTGGTTAAATGAGGTTAGTTTTCTTGGTTATGTGATTTCAGGTAGTGGCATTGTTGTAGATCCATCGAAGGTTGATGTTGTATTGTAATGGGAAAATCCAAAGTCAGCTACTGAGATTAGAAGCTTTTTGGGATTAGCTGGTTACTATAGAAGGTTTATCTAAGGTTTTTCTAAGTTGGCACTCTCGTTGACTAAGTTGACTTGTAAAGGTAGAGCTTTTGTATGGGATGTTCAGTGCGAATAAAACTTTACAAAATTGAAGAAGAGATTGATGTTGGCTCCGATTTTGACGTTACCTAATCCAGGAGAGACTTTTGTGGTATATTGTGATGCTTCTAAGATGGGTTTAGGAGGTGTGCTTATGCAGAATGGTAAGGTAGTTACTTATGCGTCAAGGCAGTTAAGGACTCATGAGAAGAACTATCCTACGCATGATTTAGAGCTTGCTGCAGTTGTATTTGTGTTGAAGATTTGGAGGCATTATCTTTATGGTTCTAGATTTGAAGTGTTTAATGACCATAAGAGCTTAAAGTATTTATTCGATCAGAAAGAGTTGAATATGAGGCAACGAAGATGGTTGGAATTGTTAAAGGATTATGATTTCAGTTTGAATTATCATTCAGGAAAGGCGAATGTGGTAGCTGATGCGTTGAGTCGAAAGACTTTGCATATGTTAGCAATGATGGTTAAAGAGCTGGAATTAGTTGAGCAGTTTAGAAGTATGAGCTTAGTTTGCGAGGTTACACCACAAAGTGTTATGTTGGGTATGTTTAAGGTTAATTATGAAATTCTAGACAGTATCAGAGAAGCTCAGAAGTTGGATGTGAAACTGGTAGATTCGATGGTTGGGATTGATCAGTCTGAGAATAGTGATTTTAAGCTAGATGTGCAAGGTGTGTTGAGATTTCGTAACCAAATTTGTATTCCTGATGATGCTGAGATGAAGAAAGTGATACTTGAAGAGAGTCATAGAAGTAAGTTGAGTATTCATCCAGGAGCTACAAAGATGTATCAAGATTTGAAAGGTTTGTTTTGGTGGCTTGGAATGAAGAGTGATGTGGCTCGGTTTGTGTATGCATGTTTGACTTGTCAGAAGTCAAAAGTTAAACATCAGAAGCCTGCAGGGTTGATGCAACCGTTAGAAGTTCCAGAATGGAAATGGGATAACATTTCAATGGACTTTGTGACGGGGTTACCTAATACTTTAAAAGGACATGATTCGATTTGGGTGATTATTGATAGGCTTATGAAGTCAGCTTATTTTATTCCTATTAACATCAGTTTTCCAGTTTCGAAGTTGGCTGAGATTTACACTGGTGTGATTGTGAAGTTGCATGGTGTTCCTTTGTGCATTGTGTCAGATAGAGATCCAAGACTTACTTCTAATTTTTGGAAGAGTTTGCAAGAAGCACTGGGTTCTGAGTTGAGATTGAGTTCAGCATATCATCCTCAGACAGATGGCCAAATTGAACGGACGATTCAACCGTTGGGAGATTTGCTGAGGGCATGTGTTCTTGAGCATGGAGGTTCGTGGGATACTTATCTTCCGTTGATAGAGTTCACCTATAGTAACAGTTACCATTCTAGTATTGGGATGACACCTTTTAAGGCGTTGTATGGTCGAAGATGTAGAACTCCTTTATGTTGGCATGAATCTGGTGAAAGTGTAGTACTTGGACCTGAACTTGTTCGTGAGACTACTGAGAAGGTGAAGTTGATCCGAGAGAAGATGAAAGCTTCCCAAAGTAGACATAAGAGTTATCATAACAAGAGAAGGAAAGATTTAGAATTCCAAGTGGGTGACCATGTGTTTTTAAGAGTTACACCTGTGACTGGTGTTGGGCGAGCATTAAAGTCTAAGAAGCTCACTTCTCGTTTTATTGGAGCATATCAGATTTCAAAGAGAGTGGGGGATGTTGCTTATATAGTGGCCTTACCGCCTAATCTTTCGAATTTGCATGATGTGTTTCATGTGTCACAACTTCGGAAGTATATTTCAGATTCATCTCATGTGATTCATATGGATGATGTGCAAGTACGGGATAATCTTATGGTGGAGACGATGTCTGTATGGATCGCGGATCGTGAAATAAATACTGAGGGGAAAATATATTGCTTTGATTAAAGTGGTTTGGCTAGGAGCTGTCGGAGAAAGCATGACTTGGGAGTTGGAGAGCAAGATGCGAGGCTCCTACCCTGAGTTGTTTGATTGAGGTAAATTTTCGAGGACGAAAATATTCTAAGTGGGGGAGAGTTGTAACGCCCGTAATTTAATTAATTATTTAATTAAATTATTTTGGAATATTTGTGAAGATATGTTGTGATTAATTGGATTTAATTATTTTATTAAGTGGAGAAATAATATTAGAAGTATAATATTATTTGATGTGGACTTGTTTTAAAGGAATATAAGTAATAAGGGGTGTGTGTTAGTTTTAATCCCAATAAGGAATAAAGAATAATAGGTTATGTTATTATTGTTAGAAGGAATAGAAAGAATAAGAAGTAGAAGAATAAGGGTTTGAGAGGAAGAACGTGAAGTTGTTGGAAAAGAGGAAGAACAACAAAACGGGAATTCAATTGGAGAAAGTTATAAAGCAACCTTCAATCCAAGGTAAGGGTGGAGTTCTGACTCTATAATTGGGTTCATGATAATTAGTTTATGGGGTTAGAGGTGATTGTTGTCTTGTTCATGAATTGAATGTATATGATGTTGTATGATGTAAATTGATGATTGAAAGATGAACGATGATGTCCCGATACTGTTTATTTGATGTAGAATTGTAGGATAACTGTAAGTGATGATTATCTATGATTAGATTAGGTTTTTAGGGCTTAAAATATGGGACCCGTAGTGAAAACGCAGAGAAAATCACAGAAATTATGCAGGACAAAGCAGTATGTGTCGACCCCAAACATGATGTGTCAATATAAGAAGGTTTAGAGACTCAGGATGAGTCGACACGAAGAGGTCTTGCGTCGATACATGGGGACTTTTAGACTCAAGATGAGTTGACACGTAGGAGCATGTGTCGATACATATTGTGTGTTAGACTCAGGATGAGTCGATATAAGAGAGGATGCGTCGACTCATGTTGCGAGTTTAGTGCAGTACGCATCGATCCAAGGAGTTATGCATCGATTCATGTTGTCTGGTTTTTGGCAGAATCGTTTAGAAGAGGTTGTAACTTGAGTTTTCAGATGTCGTTTGAGGTGTCGTTCGAAGTGTTGAATAGCTAACGCGACGGGCTTTATTCTTAAGGATTAAAGTGAGGAATAGGAAGGATAACCATAATATTTGAATTAGTTATCGTGTAGATCGTCGTGTTGGTTTTTATGCAGAATGATGAAGATGAGATGCTTATAGGCTGCTGTTTGATTTGTAACAGTAGGATTAATAATAATAACGATGTAATATTACAGAATAGTAGTATGTAGAGATTTGGTGATTTAGAAGTAAGCCTTAGTTGATTAACTGATTATAGGTAATATCTTGTTGTAGGCCTATGGCCAACACTGTGAAAATGATGAGTGTTGTTGTATTACTGTACGATTGAATTGTTGATGAGATGATGTTAATGAGATTTTGTTTGATGGGTTATGCTGTATATATGATGTGTAATGATTTATGATGAATGATGTTGATGAAGAGATGATGAGATTCTTTTGAGATGTAGGTCTTTGGCTAACGATGGTGTTGTATTGAGATGTTGTCAATTATGGTGTTGTTATTACATTCACGATTGTGTCGCATACATTGCATTTTGAGATGGAGCTTATGCTCGTTGAGATGGCCTTTATTGGCGAATATTGAGATGAAGGCTTATGCCTTGTTGACGCCTCTATTAATTGGAAATTTTTGAGATGAGAGTTCAGCTCCAATGGTACCACATGCATTTATATAGTGTTAAGTCGCATTATATGATTGCATAAAGAAGTGTGTATTGATGTTGCGAATGTGTATTATTGATGTGATTATTGTTGATTATGAGATGAGAAGTGGTGACGTTATGTGATCTAATTTAATATATTAATTATTATACGCTTTATTATATTGTTAGATATCTCACCTCTTCTGTTTGAATGTTGCCCTTATGTTGGTAACATGCAGGTAATCGAGAGTGAAGGATGTATACCTTCAATAGTTCGAGTCAGTGTCATTGCTCTGATATGTAACACTCGGGAGGATGAACACTTGTTGCTTTGGATTGTTGATTAAATTCCTTCGTTGAACTTTAAGTTGATTATTATTAAATTGTGTTGTTTCGAAGTTGCTGTAATGATGACAAAGATGCTATTAAGAATTCTGTTGTGTAGATGTTGAATTATTTAATTAAAGTTGTTATGATGATGGTTTATCCGATGTTTTAAAGTGTTATATATCCACGATGAATGCAATGAGTTTTTAATGATGAATTTGTGACATCCCGATTCATTTGCATGAATGATTTTATAACTCTGATTTATTTATATAATTGTCGGGTAGAATTGAAGTGTTACACTAGACACTGTGAAACTTCATTGTTCTATCTAAAGTAAGGTGCAATGCTCATGCCAGAATGGTTCGGGTAGAAATTGAATATATGCTCATTGCAAAAAATTATGATATGGAAGTTCAAACGGCCTTGCGTTCATTTTGAAATAGATGTCTCCTTAAAGTAGAATTAAATAAAAATATATTATTAAGAAATTTAAAAATTAACTTTATTGATAGTCAATAAAAATAAAGATTTTTATTTTTTCATGATAACTAACTTTTCTTTTGTGAATATTGACGAAATATTTTCTATTCTTGATTGGTAAATGCTTATATGATTAAATGAATCTATGTGTCTACTTTATTTTTGTTTCTACATTTGAAATTAAATTATTTGAGATATGATATTATATTTGGAAAAATATTGCATATAATTGTATAATATTATGTGTAACCTTATGATATCATCACAATGTAAACTTGTGTACGAGTATTTCACCCATTACATTACAGATAATGTTAAGGGAGCCGCTGGACCATTCAGGATCTTGGAAAATTGAGTGTCTTGAAGAACAAGGGATGCAGTTTGGGAAATAGACAAGGCCACACAAAATTTAAAGTCCACAAGACTTATAAGAACGACCGAAGGAATACGAGGATTATTTGTTTATTTAATTGTATATCACATCACTTTAGAATTGGTACTACCTATAGAAAGAATGGTAAGAGCACTCTATAAGGCTCGATAATTTAATTAAATTATTTTCAAATTATTTGTTGAAATATGTGAAACGTTGTTATATGTTGTTAAGTTATTATTTGGTTGATTATTTTAGTTGATTAATATTAGCAATAATATTAGATGGACCTATTTTGATAGTTAGAAGTAGTAATAGGTGAGGTGTGTAAATTGAGCCCATTAGGAATAATAATGCTATTATTAGGTTTAGTTATAATAATAAGAAATTAGGTTAATTAGAAAGATTAAGAAAGTCTGATACAATAACGTAGGAAGTGGCAGAGAAGAGGAATAAGGAAAAGAGGCAAACCTAGGTCAATCATAGAGTTACATAGCAACCTTCAATCCAAGGTAATGGTGAAGTTTTAGCTTTATAATGGGTATTGTGATGAATAATATGTAGGAATTGGGTTGGTGTAACGTTGTTGCGCGTATGTTGTTATACTGAAATTCGTTGTTATCATGTTGTTATCATGTTGTGGATGTCCTGAATTGTTCGCAGAATTAATTATTTGTTGTTAGAAATCATAATATTGCTGATATAGTCGTTATGTTTCTATGTCGATGTATCATTGTGTTGTATCATGTTGTTCTGAAAATACTGTTAATCGAAGGAAGATATGGAGAATTCTGTGTTTGAATCAGTAAGCTTGTGAAGAACTGCGTGAGAAACACTATGTGTCGAGGGGCACACGAGCATGCCGATCGACACGGTTTAGAGAGGAGTGTGCCGAGCAACACAACTTCATGACGAGCGACATGACCTTTTAGCTTTATGCCGAGGGGCACCCTAGGTGTGACGAGGGTCGCGCCCCTAAAACTCTGTTTTTCAGTTATTTTGTTTGTTCCTAGACCTGTTACTTTATTAGTTCTAATTGTTAAGTTTAATTAAGTAGAAGAGTTAACGGTAATAAATAACATAATCAGTAAATAATAGCAGAGACTATTTGTTAGTTACTGAAGTAAACAAATTGTAGCTTAGCATATGTAACAGGTAGGATTAATAGATGACAAAGTCAAAATGTTTAGCAGGGACAATTATTAAGTTGCTGTGATGATGTTGTTGTTAATTGCGAAGTTGCAGGTAGTGATGAATTTTGTTGTGTTGCCTGTATTGATTGGTTAAAGCCAAGTTTTAGGCTATTAACAATAAAACAATAACAGAGATAATTCACGGTAGTAGGAGATAATTCATGGTAGTAGGATGAAATTGCAGAAACCTTATCGGAAAACTATTAACATTATTAAAGCATAGTACATATAGTAGGAATAAGTTGACGGTAGGAGTTAATTGTGAAATAGTAACAGAAAGCTATTAGCAATAAAACAGCAGTAGAGAATTAATTAGTAGCACTAGAAGTAGTAGAAATTATTGATAGCAGTACTAGCTTATATAATAGTCGCAACAGGTTAATATTAGAGGAATCATCGTAGAACGTCTAATAGCCGAATATATACGCATAGCTGAATAATTATGTAGTATTATTGCAATGGATTTCGATTGTATTTGTGAATTTCACTATGTTGTTGTAATGCCAATATTGTTGACGATGCGAAGTTGCAGGATATACCGATGTTGTTGAAATGCCTCTAATTCTTGACAGATATTACGTTGTAGGCTTACGATCAAAGTTGAATTATATTGAGTTGATGTTGAATTATTATTGATATTATAGGCTTATGGCCAACGTTAATTTATGTTGAGTTGATGTTGAATTGTTGTTGATGTTATAGGCTTATGGTCAACATTGATTTATGTTGAGTTGTTGTTTATTGTTGTTGCTACATTCATGTTGTGTCACATACATCGCATATCAAGTTGGAGCTGATGCTCGTTAAGTTGGCCTGAATAGATAAAATATTAAGTTGGAGACTTATGCCTTGTTGATGCCTCAATTTATTGGAAGATTATTAAGTTGAGAGTTTTACTCCGTTGGTACCACATGTATGTGCATAAAAATCAAGTTGCATTTCATGTTGTATCTTGAGTTGTTGTATGGAAGAATTAGTTGTGTTAAATGTTGTTAAAAAGCTGGGAAATAGTGATTGTTATATGAACTAATTCTAATATATTATTCATCATACATTCTATTATATTGTTTGATATTTCACCCCTTCTGTTTGAATGTTATCCCTATGTTGGTAACGTGTAGGTAATCTAAAATGAATGTTGTTTACCTTCAGTAGTTTGAGTCGGTGTTGTCGCTCTGATACGTAACACTCGGGGGGATGAACGCTTGTTACTTTATTGTTGATTTTACTTACGTTGCTGAATTTTAAGTTGATTTCATTAAGTACTTTATTGTTTTTAAAGTTATTTTCAGTTGAACAAAGATGTTATGTCATTTGAGTTGAAAATTGTGATTTTGCTGCTTAAGTAATAAAGTTGTTTCATTTTAAAGACTAAAATTGTTGTTACTTGTTCATTCAATGATTTAAGTGTTATGTATCTGTTTTATATGCGATTAAATGTTGTTGTTATAAGTTGAAAGTGTAGCATCCTATTTGTATGTCGAAATTTTATAACTCTGATTTTGTTAATATTCGCTGGGTAGAAATAGGGTGTTACACACTCAACTTAGATAGTGTTGGAGAGAGTTCTACCTCTGTCAAACCTAGATGGCCCATGCCTCACAACCGTCATTATCCTCGCGTTAGAAATCATAGTCCTTATGTTCCTCATTATTATAATACTGGTGTAGGCGAGATCGAATTTGAAGGGAATGGTCATATTGCATCGGAGGAAGATCCCCCCACAATACTTCAGAGATAACAGGGCCAATAGGGATCTCCCCAATGGATACTAGTGGTGCGCTGATGGTTGACTTTTGGTGATGGGAAGTTTGAGAGCCATTTTGTGATAATCAGTAGATTCTATAGGTCTATGTTCCTAGACTCTTCCATTTAGTAGTGTTGACTTTAAAGGATGTGATATGTGAATATGACTATGTTATATCTAACTAAGATGTTTAACTTGTAGGTGATATAAGAATAATTATCGATGTTTGATGCTTGTAAAATATGTAAGTCTATTGATAAAATAATTAACACTTATGCATGTCATAATCTTATGTATAATATATGATGGCGTTTGCTAGTATTCCTTCATAAAAAAAAGACTTTAACTTTAAAATCAATTTGAAATAGCTTGATAAGATTTTATGAAACTATATTACTATGATTTTCTTTTTAAACATAAATAATTGAGACAATATAAGGAAAATATGAGTGTTACATTCACCAAATCCCACATGATTTGCTTACACTTAGATTTAGTATTTAATATTTATATAGTTAAGTCAACATAAATTGGTGTCAACTATCAGAGAATTTAACTTGTTACTCCATAAATTAAACCTGTTAACTCTCATTTCTCATAATACTAAAAATGTCTTTGATAAAGAAGAATAAAATAGTCGAACGAAATTTCCAGTAGTTCATTTAATATGTTCGAAAACATGCATTTCGAAAATTTTGATAAAAAATATAAGAGTTTTCACGAGAATTTTTGAAAATTTTGGCACAGTTTTGAAATTTCTGGTAAAAATTCATGGAAATTTCAAAATTTTGAGTATTTTTTTTCAAAATTTCCGGTATAGTTTTGAAATTTCTGATAAAAACTCATAGAAATTTCGAAATTTATGGTATTTTTTCAAAATATCCGTTATAATTTTGAAATTTCTAATAAAAAACTCATGGAAATTTCGAAATTTCCGATACCCTAAAGTTTTTGATAAAACTCATACTTTTTAAATTTACTAACTTTAAACAAGAATATAATGATAAAAACATGTAAAATAGAGGGGATGACAAATTAAATCCTTTCACTATTAAATTAGAGAGATATAATAAATACATGGACCTCAAGCTCAATAAATTTATTTTAAAATTTGTATTAATTAATTTATAAATATTATTTTTTTAAACTTAATTAAAATTATTAATTATAATTTATTTTAAAAAATATTAATTAATAAATGATCATAATCATTGTGTTATTAAAAATAAATTTTCATTCTAATCATCATTAATACATGTGCAATGTAAATAAGGGACTAAAAAGCTGTTCTTCTTTTTAATTAAAAATAAATAAATAAATTGGAAGAGTATCCCTAAAAACTTTCCCACCTTAGAAATTAGAAATTCCCTCCAACTTTGAAGGCTGTTTCACATATAGGGTTTCTCTGGGGGTTTGCCACTCGCATTCAGCATCACAAGCATGGCATCATCATCCTCAAGCAACAGCGCAAACTACGACGTGCCATGGGTCGAGAAGTACCGCCCCAGCAAGGTCGTCGACATCGTCGGCAACGAAGACGCCGTTTCCAGACTCCAAGTCATCGCTCGTGACGGCAACATGCCCAACCTCATTTTATCAGTAAACCACTAACCCACTCTTCAATTCACCACACTCACTCATTCGTTCTCTCACTCTTTAGTTTTTCACTGTGCCCTAATTCCCAATTTTGTTGTTATTGTCGTTTTTAGGGTCCTCCTGGAACTGGAAAAACCACCAGTATACTTGCCCTTGCGCACGAGCTTCTCGGTCCCAATTATAGAGAAGCTGTTCTTGAACTAAATGCATCAGATGATAGGTCCCGTTAATTTGTTATTTGGTTTTTTGGTCTAATTGTGCTTGAAACATTGTTTAAGTTGTTTAAGTTTAAGGGTTTAACCAAGTTATTCACATTTTGTGTGTTTGTTTGTTGCTGTAGAGGAATAGATGTCGTGAGGAACAAGATCAAGATGTTTGCTCAAAAGAAAGTAACACTTCCTCCGGGCCGACACAAAGTTGTTATACTCGATGAAGCTGACAGGTCTGTATTGAATTTTGGTGGTGATTTGATTCAATTAATGTTGTTACTTGGCTCATTATTGTTTTCGTCGGATTTTACTTTTGTGGTAACATTATTATTTTTTTACTCATCAGCATGACATCTGGAGCACAACAAGCTTTAAGAAGGACAATGGAGATATATTCTAATTCTACTCGTTTCGCGCTTGCTTGCAATACATCGGCTAAGATTATTGAGCCGATTCAGAGTAGGTGTGCAATTGTGAGATTTTCGCGACTATCTGATCAAGAGATACTTGGTCGTCTCATGGTTGTGGTTCAAGCTGAGAAGGTACCTCAACTTTCTATTTGTGTTGAATTACCGAGTATTCTTGTTTGTTAGAGTAATATATGCCTAACATCTTAATTATTTTATCATCTTTCTTTGTTGGGAATGTGCTATGTCTAACATCTTAAGTGTTTTATCATCTGTATTTTGAGAATGTTAGTTAATTGCATGACTCATAAGACTCAAGATTGATATTTAATCACTAATTTATGACATCTCCGTCTTTTACTATTCATACTTTGATGTCTAAAGGGGTTGCTCTTAATTGGAAAAAGAATCATTTGTAATTTTTATTTCTGGTGAGTCAAAAATTAATACTGCCTTTTGGTGATATATAGGTATGCCCATTAAACAGTATATCCAGTGTTATAGAGAAAGTAAAGGCAGTTCGGCATAATTTAGCAATCATAGAAGTTCTGCATATTATATGCTGTTTGAAAATTTTGATTAGTTGGTTAGAATTACTTTTGTCAAGTATATAGCAATTAGTTAGTTTTCCATTCTGTTTATAGCTTTAGGTACATATTATATTACACTAGTATAGTGCCTCAGTGAGGAATAGAAATACCCGTGTCGCATCCCATCTAAAGTTTTCTGATATTAATTGCTAATGTTACATTGTCTCCATATTGTTTGTATTAGTACCTTTCTGTTTAGCTTTTACCCATCTTGTTTGATTTTCTGCGTAATCTATTGGTTGGTTATATTCCTTCCTCATTGAGGTTTTCTGTCTAGAACTATAATAATATCTGCTGCACGCCTGCACTATGTGGATACTTAATAGAAGGGTGCTCAAAAAATGTGACAACTTTTGCAGTCCTGTTGCTTTCTTGGAATTGCAAAAAATACTTTTTATAATAAGCAATATAAAGGATGAAGGACTTGAGAAATGCCATGCCATTAGTTAGATTTTGACCTGTCCCATATTTTAGGAGGATATACAATATATTGTTCTGTAAATTGAGTTGAAGATGACACTTTATATCTTAAGCTTTCCCATGGTCTGAAATCTGACAATTTTATGGCCTACGAGGGATATAGGATGTCTGATTGCCGGTACTATTCTTTAAACCATATGAAGGAATAGGAAAGGGAAGAGTGGGATTGTCCATGTGGCAGAGAGGAAGAGAAAGGCTAAAAATGTAGTTTAATTCTGTTATATGTGGGCTGAGCAGTGTAGTCAAGATCGAGTGCTGGGAAGTAAGATCGTAAGATATTTTGTGGTAAGGATGCTTGAGAGTGCTATGATCAGAGAAAGACCGGTTTTCGTCGCCGTCGTGGTCAAGATCGAGCTTTCTAAAGTAAGGTCATAAAAAAAACGTGTTGGGGCTTTTTCTTAGGCCTGTATTATAATTTTCATGTGTGTGTATATATATGAATGAAATTACCATTTTCCCTCCGTTAGGATCTTACATGTTGTGCTAATGATCCGAGTTTTACGATCATTCACAAGCCGACTCCTACTTAAGATCTCGTGGTTGATTACATTGGCTCAGTAGAGAGAGAGAGAGAGGCGTGAAGAGAATCACTCAGCTGTTAAGGGAAGAGAGCATTGGTTTTCTGAAGGAGCTCAGCTCTGTGGACAATAGGGTCTTTCTATTGATTTTCCTTTGATTTATAGAAATGACACAGTTTATTCTCCATTACTACTCTATTTTCTTCCATTTCCTGTTTCTGTAATCCGGGTTCATATCAAACTATGGTATGGCCTGCCGGATTCTCGAGGTGATCATCACTTTAGAGTCGAAAACTAACACAAAAATGAAGATTAGATGCTCTAGGAATGCAAATGATTGACACCAGAATAGTTTAGAGAGAGATGCAGATGAAGCAAAAAGAAAATAATGAGAAATTGGTCGCTGTGATTATGAAATGCCCGGGCAAGAAGAAACAGCAAGAGGGCTATGAGAATCTGGAGAATGACGTTCTGCGAAAAACAAAGCAAGAAGTAGATAACCAAAACTTAGAAAATTGCTCACCATCCGGTGCTCCTATAACACCAAATCTGAATAGATAGAGGAGAATAGGAAATTTGCAGTATTAAAAAGGAGAAAAAATTAGGAAGAGCGGAATAACAAAGAGTCTCGTCACCCCCGCACCTCAGCCAAAACCACCTGACCTGACCCAAGCTCATTCACTGCGACCATTCCACTGCCAGGTGCGTCACCACTGTCCGGAGGCTCACTAGCGCTGGAAAAGCTGAAAGAGAAGCAAGGTACAATGATGGAACAGGAAAAGAGCAACTGTCAAAAATCTTGCATAATGATGAGTGGCAACCGCTCCAATGATGATATTTCGAAGTGGCGTGGCTGTGGAGTCCATCCTTGGTTCCCTACTATGGTGTTTGGTGGTGAATCGTCAATGAAACCGTCAGATTGGAAACGGCACATGACAGGGATGGGTTTCCAGTTCACATGTTTCTCATCCGTGCCTCCACCCAAGTGGAGGTGTGTGGGACCAACAACAGTATCAAGGGTGAGGACTACAAGGATATGCAATAATGTGGCTGTTTTCAAGGAGGGATGTAATCTAGGAGATGAAAAAGAAAGTGTTTAATGGATTCCCTGCAAAGAGGGGTTATTTCTTGAGTTAACAATTTGAGCCCGTGTTTTTCTCTATTTGTCCCTATTAATTGGAAAATCCCTGTTCAGTGAATATTAATATGGGCCTAGTCAACAAGCTTTGGATTGGCATCTTTCTCTCATCAAGTCAGTTGCTGAGTCATCGCAACTTTACTTTGTGCTGACAAATCAAGCTCAACGACCTAAAATAAGCATGACCCCTGTTTTTGAGGGCACAAAACAGAGTTCCTCATTTTAAAGGAAACAACTTGTTTGGAAGAATGTAGAGATGCAAGGGAACAATGATTTAATATTTTTATTTCAAACTGCATACTAGCAAAATTATGTTGCCTTTTCTGACAAAGTTAAGAAAGGAACACGGGGTACATTCACGCCCACTGAATATGTATCTATCAAACTTCATTTTGGATTTACCAAGAGACTTTGGGGCGTGTTTCTAAAACCCTACAACGAAGAGAATGAAAATACACCATATTGGAAGAAACAGAACTAGGATTTTGCCGAAGTGCCGATGTGAACCAGTATACAATCACTGTGAAGCATACAATGCAGAGGTGTACACAACTGATTGTTGAGATCTAAGTCAGACCCTGTACCCAGTGCCACATTCATGTTTGATATCATCCAAGAATTTACTAGTAATCCTGGAGGAAACTAAGGGTAATCCTTCTGGGAATTTTGTCAATTTACAGGATAGCTTGTGCTCAAGTGTTAGGATCTTACTATCTGTGTTTACAGAGGTGGGCTACTACAGATGTCATTGGTCAAAAAGTTTGTGATGCTGACGGGGGTTGCGGTAGAATCAATGCCTGTGGTTTCGTTGTTACTACCCAGGACAATGAGTTACCGCTAATAGTAGAATTGAGTTTGATGGTGCATGTCTCTAAAAACTTTTTGTTTGTTGAACTTAGTATGCCTGATGATGATGCTTGTACAGTGATAGCAACAAGATGGTGTCCTGAGCTTTCTGCAAGTTCTCAGCCAAGAAAGAAGACCGAAAAGGCATTGTATGGCAGTCCTAATGGCCTTGCAGACCAACTGAATTGCACTTTTGATGAAGCTGCTAAAATGATTGCTAACTTCAAAGGCACCTTTCCGAGTGTTGCGTCTTGGCTTCATAAAGCTGTTTCATTTTGTGTTAGCCAATGATATATGGTGTGACTCTTAAGGGAAGGAAACTATATTTTTGTAAAATAAATTTTGCAGCAGTACAGAGAAATCAAAAGATCAGTGGCAGGTTGTGGACTCCATTTGTCAAGGATTTGTTTCTAACATAATTAAAATTCCAAAGCTCAATGTTTACTCTGTACTCTATGAATTAGTGCTCGAAGTGAAACCTTTTGTGAAAGCTTCCCCACCACTGCAGAACAACATAGAGGACAAAGTGTTACTTCTTGTTCTTCTGTTTGTCAAACTTTAGATTTGAAAATATTTTGTTGGTCAACTCTTGATAAAATGAAAAGGAAAGAATTTGGAAAAAGCTATTTAGGCGGAAAAAGTCAATTTTGGGAGCCAATGCACCATGACCTGGCTTGAGGGCAAGTCTGTTTCTGAAGTGGGGGGCAATATTATTTTTAGGACCCCAAATGAGAAATCTGGGTCAATTGGACTGATAGCATAACAACAACCCCTAAACCTAATAAGCAGTGGGTTTATGCTAGAATGACTAGGAAATGGGAGAGTGGGATTACCCATGTGGCAGAGTGGGATTGCCCACGTGGCAGAGAATGAGAGAGAAAGATTAACAGCGTGTAGTAGGATTATCTTATATAGGTGCTGAGTAGAGAGAGGTATGAAAGAGAATCACTCAGTTGTTAGGGGCAGATAGGGCTGTTCATGGTACAGTTCGGGGAGAAAATTGAACCGAACCGAACCAAACTATAGTAAAAGTTTACTTGAACTAAACTGAACTGTTTCAATTTATTCAGAATCGAACCGAATCAAAATCAGTTGTTTGCTATACTGTTTCAAAATACCGAACTGTTAGAAGACAATTTTTCCCGAACCAAACCATTTATTAAAGAACCGAACCCTTAAACTATTCTTCAATTTAAAAAAAAAACAACAACTTATTTTTAGTATTTTTCATTTTCAATTTTGGTTTGGTTTCAGTTTCGGTTTGGTTCAGTTTCATTTTCGGTTCGGTTTTAGAACTATTTGTGTAATATGGTTTGGTTCACTAACCAAACATAATGGTTTGATCATTTTAACCTCAGCTCGGTTCGGCGGTTCAGTTCAGTTTATGGTTTTCTTGAACAGCCCTAGGGGCAGAGCATCGGTTCTCTGAAGAAGCTTAGTTCTATGGACAATAGGATCTTCATTCTATTGTATTTTCCTTTAATATCCAGAAATAATACACATTATTTTCCATTATTATACTTTCTTCCATTTACTGTTTCTATAATCCGGTTTTGCATTGGCATGTTAGACTGGATGAATTTTTTGTTTTCATATTTTTTCTTTTAAAGCAAAACCTAATATATGATGATCCCACCATGTTGGCTTCCTTTATCATAAAACGTATTCATTGAATGTTTTTGCCATTATAAATGTGAACTGGTTGGGCACATTTTTATGGTTACAGAAAGAACTGCGTTAGTTGCTATCTGTTTGGCTTTAATAGTATTGAGGAGATGAATGATTGAATTGTTTTACGATTGAAGGTTCCTTATGTTCCTGAAGGACTTGAGGCTATCATTTTCACTGCTGATGGGGATATGAGGCAGGGATTGAATAACTTGCAAGCAACATACAGCGGTTTCCAGTTTGTCAATCAAGCAAATGTTTTCAAGGTTTGAACCAGTTATTATTTGCAAACTACATTTATCACAGGTAACAACCGGTTTTGTTAAAATTGTTGTTTGGTTTTAGGTTTGTGACCAGCCACATCCACTTCATGTGAAGAATATGGTGCGCAATGTAATTGAAGGGAATTTTGATGAGGCTTGTTCAGGGCTCAAGCAATTGTATGACTTGGGATATTCCCCCACAGATATCATCACCACACTTTTTCGTATCATAAAAAGTTATGATATGGCAGAGTACTTGAAATTAGAATTCATGAAGGTAAATGAATATCTGGTTGTCACATTTATGAATGGATTCCCTGTGTTTAATTTTGGTCATGTTAAATCCCAACCTCCATGAATATCTGGTTGTCACATTTGTATTTTAGTTTTTTGTTGTTGTTGAAAGCATGAGATTGACACATTTTTTCAAATTGCAGGAAACTGGATTTGCTCATATGAGGATTTGTGACGGAGTTGGTTCTTATCTTCAGATGTGTGGTCTACTGGCCAAGTTTTCTCTAGTTCGTGAAACTGCTAAAGCTCCGTGAGTAGGTCTTGTGTGCAACTGATCCACATCTCTATTTTCGCCTTTATGATAGTGAGAATGTAGTATTGATGAAGCAAGTAAATTTTAACTTTATCACGCTGACTGATATATTAATGCTTCAACTTCTAAAAATGTTTAATGTTTGCTAGGCTCAATGTCACTTGTCCTGTATTAATTATCATATCGTTCTAATTTATGAGGATTCAAGTATCACTTCTAAAGACATCCACTCCTAAGGAGCAATACTCCTTCCTTCCCTTTTTTACTCTTTTTTATTTATAAGTTGCTTAAAGAAAAAAAAAGTATTTTTCCAATTATACTTGGTATTTATTTTTTCTCTTCGAATATTTTGCATTTATCATTTCTATCAATTAATAAAAGATTTATTTTTATAATTTCTCTTTTTTATAAATATTGATTATTGATCTAACCTGATCAGACTTGGACCGTCACGGCTGACTCCGAGCTGAAGTTTTGAACGAGGTGGGGGGTACTTGCAACGTACTCCGATGCTGAAGTAAGTAAGAGCACGAGCAGACAAGAGTATGAGTATGGGTAAAAGAATGAATATCTGACCCTCTGGGAACAGAAGGTATTTATAGCCCCCAGCGCTGGGTCAAGGTTCCTTCATTGGGCCGGGCAGGTTTGGCCCAATGGAGGAACTGTCAGGTTCTACGTGTGTAGTGGGGACCTGCACGTGGTCCCCTTCCTGGATATTCTGCGTGAAGTACGGACGGACAAGGACGCGGTCTTTTCGGGATCCAGGTGATGGTGTAGTGGACAGAGTCTGCCCTAGGAGGAGTGCTCGAGCTGAGGTCGAGCAGGATAACATGAAGTTGAGGATGTCGCACTGGCATAGAGCGTCGGGCACGGCTGCGGCCCTTGGTCGGCGTGATTCCTTGCAAGACCGTTTGGATTGGGCCTTCACCATTGTTTTTGGGCCAGCCCGGCCCAGTCCAGAACAGGAGCCCCCCAAGTCGTGGTTCCTGTAGTAGGAGTCATGACTTGATCTTAGGTTGCCTGTGTCACGGGGTCCCGTTCCCGGCTAAAAGATGTAGTTCCCGCGGCTTGCTCGAGGAGTTCCCCCGTGTCGGGTCCATGAGATAATTCCGCTCGAGGAGCGCTCGGGGACTCTCGACGGGCTGCGTTCGTTGAGCACATGAGGCATCTCTTGGGAACCGTGCCGCCACCCTACTGACGATAGGGTCATCATTGTCTAGGGGAGCTACACGTCGAGGAGGGAAGTTCTGTGGTTCCCCGGGGTGACGTTTGGTATTCCACGTCATCACTATAAATAGGGTCTTTTGGGCCCCAGAACGTGTTTTTCCTCTTCGCGCTTCTCCTCTTCCCTCTGTTTCTGCTGTTGCTGTTCTTCCCAGATACTCATAGGACCGCCGCGATCTCCGTCGCTGATTTCCTTTCTCCGTCGTCACATTTCCTTCTCGATTCCAAGTAAGTGTCTTGTCTCCTTTGTTTTTCTTCTGTGATGCATGATTTTTCATTGTTTTTAGACGTTTAGAGACTGTACGTCTGGGATTAGCCCGGTAGATTTATATTTAGCTCGACAAATCCAAGTTGATGCCCGGCGAACGCATGTTTGCGCCCGGCCAATGCATAGTTTAGGTATTTAACTAGCATTGCTGCCCGAGATCTTTATGATTCGGGGCGCCTAATTCTTGGTGGTGCCCGGTGAACTCATGGCTCTAGTTTTGAGACGCATGATATCGCCCGCCACGTTCATAGTCTAGGTCGACATATTTGTGAGTGGTCGAGACGTTGGCCCACTTAGGCGATCTGTAGAGAGACTTGTCGTGGTATCTGGGAGTCGGGGAGGTGACTCCTCTTTTTGTTTCGAGACACCAACTTTTTTAGTCGCGCGTGGAGTGATATGGCTTGTCGCGCTCTTCATCCCGTTTGCTATGGCGAGTGTACGAATTTGCTCCCCAATTGACCGGTTTCCTGTGCTTTGTAGGTAACCATGGCCGACGAACCGTGTTCCTCTGGGCGCGCTGAGGTGGAAGACCAAAGTGCCGAGGAAAATGTAAATTTGGTTGATAGCATTAAGGACCCTTTGCTGGCATGGGTGGGCGCCGAGCCCAGGGGAATAGCTTCGGCCTACAGTCGACGTAGTCGAAGTGCATACACCATCCTCGAGAAGGGCAGTAGTCAGCCCGGTTTCCAGAAGAACTTCGTCGTCTCGCGACCAACTTTCACCGCGCGGATCTGCTCGGAGTTCCCCGAGTATGGATTCCCCATGTATGAAATTGCCTTCAAGGACCTTGGATTACAGCTGCCATTCAGCGATTTTCAGGTCGGGGTCTTCATCCATCTGGAGCTGGCCCCGTCGCAGCTTCACCCAAATTCGCTCGCTTTCATCCGGGCGTTCGAGTTAACTTGTCGGTTTCTAAGGATTGGGGCGACCATACCCCTTTTCTTCAGAGTCTTCCACTTACAGCGCCAGTCCCGGGGAGGCAGGCATAACTGGGTTTCCTTGAAGCAGTCGAAGAGACTGTTCAGAATGTACATGGATTCCGTCCGAGGCTTTAAAGATAAGTGGTACATTGTGAGGCCGGTTACCACCACAAGTTTAGAATCTGTATATGAGGAAGAGACAGTTGTGGCCGACGACCACGGGGAAGCCCTTCTAGATGACGAGGGACACCCGGTGTTAGGGCGCGTGGCCAAATTTCCCTTGCATTGGACCTCGAGGCACTACGAGCATGATACCGGGTACTACCATACGTCCGCGGGCGAGATGAGCCTCGAAGACGAGAAGGCTTATGGTACTCTCTGTCGGTATGTCGACAGTTTCTTCCCCGCCAGATGGGCCACGAGGGAGGGGGAGGATATTCTTGACGAGGAAGGTTATCCGACCTTCGAGGCCCGACCGATTGACACAAAGGCACTTGTGGAGTGCCAGTCCTTCGGGCAGGCCGCGAATCTGCTAGGTCGTTATTGTTTTGTCTTGTTTGAATTTCTTTACTTGTTACTTGTTCGCTTATTTACTCGTCACTAACCCGGGGTTCTTTCATGCAGGTCTGATGGCCGGACGAAGGGAGAGGCTCTTGAAGTTGTCCTGTGACAGGAAGGTTAATAAGAGGGTGGTGAGAGCTCCTCAGGCGACGAGGATGGGCCCGCCATCTAGCCCGGGCACTTCTCAGGCGACGAGGGTGGACTCGCCACCTAGCTCGGGAGCTGTTTCGGGAGGGACCCCGGACGTCCAGGAGGTCGAGCCACACACCGACCTGATACAAAGGAAAATGAATCGGGTGGAAAGTCAACCGGAGGCCGGTGAGGACTCCAACGCTGTGAGGTCCTTCGGGTTGCCCCCTTGCTTTAAAGAGGAGGGTTTCTTCGAGGGGTTTCCCTTGTCCGTGAGTGCTGATGAAGCCGAGGTTATCCGGCGGATGAGCAAAGAGAGTCGGAGAAAGCACCTGGCCGCCAATATGGCCGGATTGGTCAAGATGGCCGAGATGGCCGTTGTGCTGGCCGAGGAGGGGGAAGACTCTGACCGTATCAAAGAGCTGGAGCAGGAGAAAGCTGCCCTCACCTCGAGTTCGCGAAAGTTGAAGGCTGCTCTGGAGCGCTCCGAGGAGATGTTCCGCGAGCAAGCCGAGTTGCTGGCGGCGGAGACAGAGTTGCTGGCTCTGGAGAAAGAGAATTCGGGGAAGCTGGCCGAGGAGAGGGACCATTTCTGTGAGGACCGGGAACGTCTAGAAATTGACAACGGGCGCCTCGCCAGAGAGGTTGAGGAATTGAAGGCCGCCATGCTCCCTGCCGAGGATGAGTCGGAGGAGACGGCTCCTTTGCGGAGTCGGTCGGAGCTGGTCGCTCGCATTCAACTCCTCGAGGTGGAATGCGTTGGCGCCATGGCGGATGGCTTTGAAGCCGCGGTCAGCCAGCTTTCCCTGTTGAATCCCGGCCTGAACACTAAAGGGGCGGGCTATATGTCTCAGATCATTGATGGTCAGATCGTGCCTCCACCCGAGTCTCCTGTTGTTGGTGGTGATAGCTCCGGGGAGGCTGAGCTGTGAGATTCTGATAGGGCCTGCGCACCTTTGTTGATGTTTGTTTTGGGCCTGCGTGCCCGTTCATATTTTTTGGGCCCGCGTGCCCGTTCTTTGTATTTCCTGAACATTGCCGTCCTTCTTGGTCTGTTTACATCTATTTGCTTTGTTGCCTACGGGCATTTTGAATGAATGTTTGTTTCAATTTTTTGATTGTTTGCCCGTGCTTGTGTTTTACGTTTTTGCGCAAAAATTGGCCTAAGTTATGGGCCCGAGTCGTGCCCGTATGTGGTTGTGACTTTGTTGGCAAATTTGCCTAAGTCTTTTGTTCGTGTATGTGCTCGGCCTCTTCTCGATGGCCAGAGTCGCCTAAGTGGTGACCTCGAGGGGAGAGACTTCTTTTTGACCCTTTTAGATGGCCCGACGTTCTTCGAGATTCGTCGGGCGTGCGGAGCGAAGTTGCTTGGTCGGGTATATGACCCGGATCGGGGTTATTTACCCGCGGCGTGAACTGCCCATCGCGAGCTGGGTGTTCTGCTCTATAGGTACTTCGACGGTGGAGCTCGATCGAGGTGTCCACGTCGGGCGCTATCGTTTGTTCTTGTCTGTCGAACGATGTTGTGCGATTTGGACGTAGGTCGGGCCTGTACCTCGGCCTCTCTACGTGGTCGGACGTTTCTCCACGTTGACTGGGCGCGGGAGTCGACAGTCGAGGGTCCTCGGTGTTGGTAGTTTTTAACTATAGTATTGCTTTAGTTTAGCAGCGTTCCAGGGTCGTGGTAGTGGTTCTCCGTCTAGTTGCTCGAGGTAGTACGCCCCGGTACCGGTGGTGCCGTGGACGCGATAAGGCCCTTCCCAGTTCGCGGCCAGCTTCCCTTCGCGGGAGTCTTTCTGGTTCCTCCGTAATACCAGGCTGCCGATTTCGAACTCGCGCTTAATGACCTTGTCGTTGTGGCGCAGAGCCACTCGTTGTTTTAGGGTGGCTTCGCGGAGGGCCGCCCCAGATCGGATTTCCTCAACTAAGTCGAGCTCGTCCCTGAGTGCCTCGTCGTTCATTTCCTCGTCGAGGGGGTTCTCTGTCCGTTTAGAAGGTTCCATGATTTCTACCGGGATAACGACCTCGGTGCCGTATGTTAGTCGGAATGGGGTCTCGCCCGTCGTTGAGTGGGGCGTGGTGCGGTATGCCCACAAGACGCTGTGCAGCTCCTCGACCCATCCCCTCTTTGCTTCGCCCAGACGTCGTTTGAGTCCCCGGAGGATGACTCTGTTCGCGGCTTCGGCTTGCCCGTTTGTTTGAGGGTGCTCGACCGAAGTAAAGTGTTGTTTTGTTCCTAGTCTGGTGACGAAGTCTTGGAACCCGTGGTCAGTGAATTGGGTGCCGTTGTCGGTCACCAGTGCCCTAGGGATTCTGAACCTGGCGATGATGTTTCTCTTGTAGAAACGGAGGATGTTGTGCGAGGTGATCTTCGCGAGGGCCTCGGCTTCTATCCATTTCGTGAAGTAATCCACGACCACGATGAGAAATTTATTTTGGTAAGTCCCCTGCACGAAGGGTCCGAGGATGTCCATACCCCACCATGCGAACGACCATGGGGACGACAATATGCTCAGTTCGTGAGGGGGGGGGGGGGGGGGCGAGGTGCATGTCACCGTGCTTCTGAAACTTGTCACACTTCTTAACATGTTCCTTGGCGTCCTGTTGCATCGTCGGCCAGTAATATCCCGCTCGAAGAGCTTTCCTCACCAAGGATTTACCGCCCATGTGCTGGGCGTTAATCCCTTCGTGTATCTCCCGTAGTACCTCGGGGACTGTGGATTCGTCGATGCATTTTAGGAGGGGGATGGAAAATCCCCTGCGATACAGTTTGTGCTCGAGCACCACGTAGGAGCATGCTCGCCGCTTGGTGACGGTCGCGTCGGTCTGGTTCGATGGGAGTTCGCCCTTCGTCAAGAAATTATAAACCGGGGTCATCCAGGACGAGGCATCCCCTATGGCGTGGACCTCGATTGGCGTCGAGGATCTTTCGATACTCGGGTGTGCTAGGGATTCTTGGATGACGGATTTGTTCCCACCCTTCTTCCTCGTGCTCGCGAGTTTGGACAATATGTCTGCCCTCGTGTTTTGCTCGCGGGGAACATGTGAAATTTCCGCCCGTACAAACTTTGTCATGTATTTTTTGACTAAGTTCAAGTACTCGACGGGGTTGTCGTTTTTGGCTTGGTAACTCCCCTGGACTTGGGAGGCGACGAGTTGGGAGTCGGTGTAGATCTGTACCTCGCGGGCTCCCAGGTCCTCGGCTAGTCTCAGTCCTGCGAGCAGGGCTTCGTACTCTGCTTGGTTGTTCGACGTCGGGAAGAAAAGAGCTAGGGAGTGTTCGATCACTATGCCTTCTTCGTTCTCCAAAAGGATTCCTGTGCCACTTCCGGATGAGCTGGATGCTCCGTCGACGAAGATGGTCCACTTGTGTTCCTTCCCCGTGGGTGGGTCATGAGTGGTCATTTCCGCGACAAAGTCGGCCAGGGCCTGTGCTTTCAGGGCTTTCCTACTCTCGTACTGAATGTCAAATTCGGAGAGTTCCAAGGACCATTTCAACATTCTGCCCGCCATATCGGGTCGACCCAGGAGTTGCCTCACCGGTTGGTCGGTTCGCACGATGATTGTGTGGGCCAGAAAATAGTGTCTGAGCCTCCTCGCCGCGTTGACGAGGGCTAGAGCCACCTTTTCTATCTGTTGGTATCTGCTTTCGGGTCCTTGCAGGGCTTTGCTTGTGAAGTAGACGGGTTTCTGTCCGTCGGTGGTCTCGCGGACGAGAGCCGCGCTGATGGCTTCGTTCGAGACGGCCAAGTATAAAAACAGTGGCTCCCCGTCGACTGGTCGAGATAGTACGGGTGGCTGAGATAGACTTTGCTTTAGGTGGCGCAGCGCCTGTTCGCACTCCTCGTTCCATTCGAAGGCTTCTTCCTTACGAAGGAGTTTGAAGAAGGGGAGGGCGTGCTGAGCGGACCTCGCGACGAAGCGGGACAATGATGTGAGCATGCCGTTCATGATTTGTATTGACTTCTTCGACGTTGGTGTCGGGAGGTCGGAGAACGCCCGACATTTGTCGGGGTTGGCTTCAATTCCTCGTTCTGTTAGGTAGAATCCGAGGAATTTTCCTGCCTTGACTCTGAACGTACATTTCTCGGGGTTGAATCTCATTTTACATTGTCTTGCTTGGGCAAAGACCGTCTTGAGGTGTGCTGCGTGGTCGGCGTCTGCTCGGAATTTGACGATCATGTCGTCCATATACACCTCGAGCATGTCGCCAATCTGTTTGTGGAAAACTTTGTTCATCATGCGCTGGTAAGTTGTCCCGGTGTTTTTCAGTCCAAAGGGCATTACATTGTAGTAATAGTTGCCCGAGCTGGTCATGAAAGCCGTGCAGTGTTTGTCGCTCACGGCCATCGGAATTTGGTTATAGCCCGAGTAGGCATCCATGAACGACAACGTTTTGTAGCTGGCCGAGTTATCGACCAGCATGTCTATGTTAGGCAAAGGGAAAGCATCTTTCGGGCAAGCCCGGTTGAGATCGGTATAGTCAACACACATCCTCTATTTTCCATTATTCTTTTTAACGAGTACAACGTTTGACAGCCAGGTGGAATACCGGGCTTCAGAAATAAAATTTGCCTCTAGGAGGTCTTTTACAGCTTTTTCAGTAGCCTCCGTTTTTTCTGGAGACTGCCTACGTCTACGTTGCACTACGGCCCTAGCGGCATGATCTATGGCGAGGTGGTGACAGGCGACCTCAGGGTCGAGTCCGGGCATCTCCGCGGCGCTCCAAGCGAACAGGTCAGCATTCTTGCGCAAGCAGGCATTGATTTGCTTTCTTGCCAGGTCGGGGAGATCTTTGCCAATCTTCACTCCTTTGGTCGGGTCTGTGCCGAGGGGGGACGAGCTCAAAATCCCCGTCTGGTATTGGTCGGAGTGGGATTTGCTCGCCGTTGAGAGGTTCGTCTTGGTCGAAACGAGTGTCCAGAGCTATAGAGTCGACCTTTGGTGGAGCTCTCTGGACTTCTTCCTTGGGGGACTCTTGCTTGTCGGGCTCCTGTCGCGTCCTTTTGGCGGGCCTTGTCCCAATGTCGACAGTATCGCGTCCTTTAGAAGCGGCGTTGAAACACCTCCGGGCAGAGGCTAGGTCTCCTTGGTTAGTAGCTACCTGTGCCCTCTTGGTGTAGAATTTCATCTTCAGGTGGACGGTCGAGGGCACCGCTGTCAGTTCTGCCAGTGTTGGTCTCCCCAGGATGCAGTTGTACAGAGACGGACAGTCGATGACGAGGAAGCGTACTTTGACTTGTCTTGTAGCTGTTCCTTCGCTGAATGTAACCAGAAGCTCGACATACCCCCAAGGTTTGGAGGTCGAGCCGTTGAAACCTTGTAAGTCTGACCCTACGTATGGCGAGAGATGTGAGTCGTCCAGTTGTAGAGTTCAGAACAGTTGGCTGTACATCACGTCGACGGAACTCCCTTCGCCGACGAGGATGCGATGCACATCAAAATTGGCCATTCTTGCCCTTATCAGTAAGGGGATGACCGCGTTTGGGGCTCCGTCGGGGAGCTCTTCTAGGTAGAAGGTGATGGGCTCTGACCTGCCCTTCACCCTTTCGAACGTCACTGTTTGCGGGGGCGCCGCGTCGACCATCTCGTCCAGCTTCCTCTTAGCCGAATTAATGGTCAAGTCGTTGAATCCGCCGCCGTTGATGACCATGGCAGAGGGGAAATATTCCCACCTGCTGTGCGTTGTGAGCGGCTCCTGCAGGTGCTCGGGGATGTCGAAGTCCTTGGGCCTAGTCACGGAGAAAGCGGTCTGGATGGGGACCGACTCGTCAGATGGTCGGGCATCTTCCTCCGGCTCCCTTGTCTCCTGGGCGTCACGACGGGGAGCGTCGCTTCGCCGGTACTGCGCGAGCCTCCCTCCCTTGATGAGGGTTTCGATGGCGTCCTTGAGGTGGACGCAATCCCCAGTCAGATGACCATGGCTCCTATGGTACTAACAATATTTGTTTTTGTCTGCTCCGGGCTTGGCGGGAGCAGGTCGGGGACGTTTGACACCGCCGTCCTTGAAATCAGTGTTGGCACACTTCGCCAGAATGCGCTCGCGGGAAGCTGTGAGCGGAGTGTACTCGGTGAAACGCCCCGAGGGTCCTCTTTGTTCTCGGACTTCCCGGGGTTTGTCCTCTTTTCTTTTCTCCCCGGTTCGTCGAGGAGGAGGAGCTTCCTGGCGCGAGCTGTTGTTGGACCCGCGAGTCCTGGGGTCTCGGGCTCTGTTGGCCGCTTCCCTCTCTCGTAGTCCATGTATGCCCGAGCTTTTTCGAGGAGGGCGTCGAATGTCCTGGGTGGCTCGTTGCCCACGGCTTTTCTGAATTCCGTGCCGGGGATGAGCCCCCTCTCCAGCAGATATCTCTTCATATGGTCCGCGCAGGGGACCTGTATGGCTTCCCGGTTGAAGCGATTGATGAACTCCCTCAAGGTTTCATCCTGTCTTTGGATGATGGCCTCGAGAGCCGCCTCGGTCTTTGGATGCCGCCGAGAAGCTGTGAATGAACTGATGAACTGGTTCTTCAGGTTTCGCCATGAGGTGATTGAGCCTGGGGCGAGTCCTTTGTACCAGTCCATTGTCGCCTTCCTGAGAGTCGTGGGGAATAATCGGCATTTGATGGGCCCCCCGACATTGTGGTAATGCAGCATAGCCTCGAACCCGTCTATGTGGTCGACCGGGTCCGCGACTCCATCGTACTCCTTCAAGTGCGGGGGTTTCTCCATGCCCGGGGGGATGGGTGCTTCCATGATAGCTTGCGACAGGGGACCGCGGGGGTCGTCCTCGTCGCTCCTTTCCGGGGACAGAGATGGGGACCTGTAATACTGTCTGGCACGACGGTCCTGGTCGTGCTGAGTCTCTCTCGAGCGTGATGCTCGTTAGTTGAATCTTACACGCCCGTCTCCGGAGTGCCTTCTTTCCTGTCTCGCCGGGTCGTGACTAGGTCCTCCGGCTTGGATGATGGGCTGCCTCTCCAAATGGGGCCGTTTCCCCTTTGGTCGGGGTGACTGGCTTCGAGAGGTTTCTCTGTAATGTCTCCGTGGGGGAGATGGGAGTTGGACTTCAGTCACTCGAGGAGGTGGAGTATGGGGTTTCCGATGCCTCCTCGGGGGTCTTCGGTCGTCTTCAAGCGCCCTTAGTCTTTCCCCTTGGGCGAAGATGAGATAGTTTGTTTGATTGATCGCTGCGAACAGCGCTTGAGTTGTGGCATCCGCCCCGGCGGGGACGGGGACTTCCTGGAACCGGGCAGCCCGGTAGTTCGCGAGGGCTGCCTCGTCTTCTTCGAGTGGCGGAGGGACCGAGGAAGACGACGCAGTAGCTCCATCGCGGTAGGTTGAAGGCCCGGGGACAATTGACGTAGGAATGGTGTTGTGGCCGGGGTTGCCGGCGTTGTCAAGGTGTCCGTTTTTGTCCGCGGGGCCGTTGTTGGTGACGCGGACGTTCTGTTCATCGCGGGCTTGATCAGCCATGACAGCGGTAGTTGAGTTTGAGCTTTGGTCTTTGAGTTTAGCAAGACGGGGAAGCTAGTTTCCCACAGACGGCGCCGCTGATCTAACCTGATCAGACTTGGACCGTCACGACTGGCTCCGAGCTGAAGTTTTGAACGAGGTGGGGGGGGGTACCTGCAAGGCACTCCGATGGTGAAGTAAGTAAGAGCACGAGCAGGCAAGAGTATGAGTATGGGTAAAAGAATGAATACCTGACCCTCTGGGAGCAGAGGGTATTTATAGCCCCCAGCGCTGGGCCAAGGTTCCTTCATTGGGCCGGGCAGGTTTGGCCCAATGGAGGAACTGCCAGATTCTACGTGTGTAGTGGGGACCCGCACGTGGTCCCCTTCCTGGATATTCTGCGTGAAGTACAGACGAACGAGGACGCCGTCTTTTCGGGATCCAGGTGATGGTGTAGTGGACAAAGTCTGTCCTAAGAGGAGTGCTCGAGCTGAGGTCGAGCAGGATAGCATGAAGTCGAGGATGTCGCACTGGCATAGAGCGTCGGGCACGGCTGCGGTCCTTGATCGGCGTGATTCCTTGCAAGACCGTTTGGATTGGGCTTTCACCATTGTTTTTGTGCCAGTCCGACCCAATCCAGAACAATTATATATTTTAATATATGTGAAAATGTTAAAATGACTTAAAATAAGAAATGGAAGTGGAACTTTTTCTATACTATTTATCATAGGTTTATTTTAGATGAGTCCCATTCATTTTAAAGGCAAAATCTAATTACAAAGTATCATATTATTATTACTAAACAAATGTTTTTATTTAAAAAAGCCTAATTAATTACAAATATCAAATTTTAGATTATCACAAGAAACATTTTTAATCTAAGAGACCATCATATTTAAATAAATAGTAATGATGATTGATTATTACTATCATTTGTAGGAATTTGTATCGAATGGATGTTACAAAAACTTAAATAAAGAGGAATGTGATGAAGAAGATAGTTATAATTATATGAAATTCTAAAGGGTATGTATCTAGGGATAGTAATTTGTTTCATATCCAATGAGTAATCGCAAAACATTCATAAAAGGTAATGTAAAACCCCGTAAAATAGAAGATAGTTAGAATTACATGAAATTCCAAAGTGCATGTATCTAGGGATAGCAATTTGTTTCATACACAATGAATAATCGCAAAAAAATCACAAAAGATAATGTAAAAATTTATAAAATAGATATGGTCATGAACACATACAAAAATAGTTACCCACTAAAATAAACGAGTATAGATGTGCACATGGGTTAGTCAAAATAAGTCTTCAACATGAGTTAGGAGTCAAAGTCTATGAAAATTGCCCTCTAGAGATTTGTCATTTGTTTAATTTGAATCATTATGGAGATTCAATTGCTCGTTTAGTTTTTGTTTAGTTGTCTTTTGGGCTTTTAACCCTTCTATGTAAGCGTGCGGGTACAAATACAAGGGAGGAGAGAGGGGAGAGGGATTTGAATTGTTTGGGTTTGAAAAACCATTTTTGAATAAAAATATTTTGCAAAATTGAAGTTTAAAAAGTTTTTGCAAAAACAATGAGGGTGAAAGCATCGAAAATAAGAAAATAGAAATGCATCGGAGATAAGTAACTAGAAAATAAAGAGTTAAGAGACGAGAGAAAAATACTAGATAATTATAAAGGTTCAGTTTAATGAAATGACTGATTGTTCTCCCTAAGAATTCTTCTCGAGAATTTCCACTATAATGAGAGCTTTTGACAGGTTTTGCCCTTGAACTTTCTTATATAAGGATTGAAGTTTTACAATGGCTAACTTCTTAACCAATCACATAGTTTTAACTATGAAGACCTCCACAACCAATTGAAAGCTTTTAATAGCATACTAAGCTCACGAACTAACAGAGTTTTAACTACAAAGACCTCCCTAACCAAACAAATGTTTTACTTGGTTTACTTCAACAACTAAAAAAGATTTCTTTCAAAGAGAATTTACGATTGTGCCCTTACAATATGTTGCATCTTCAAAGCTTTAAAGCAATCCCTGCAAAACATAAATGTATTTTCACTTTTGATATCTAAATATTCTTAGGTCCTGGTGCATTAGTCACTTTAAGAGGTCTGGAGATATTCTCTTTTGAACCTCTTAATTTAGAAAAGCAAAGCAACTTAAGATGACCAAGCTTATTACAAAATTTTCACTTAAACACAAGTTCATTAAACTTCTTCTCATCATTCAATTTATCAGGTATATACCTTATACCATTTTTATTAAAAGAAGCTTTTTGACGAGAAAGAATTAAATTAAACTTATCTTTTCTCTTAGTGAATTTCTCTAAGGTTTCACGTAAATTAGTTGCTTTTTTTTATTAAAAGAATCACATTTAGTCGATTTTAAGGATTCACTTCTTATGTTAGAAATTTCTTCATAAAAAATTTTATTTCTATTTTCCAGTAATTCAACATAATCCTTAAGACCAGAAATATTCTTCTCTAACTTCTCATTTTATTTAGTGATCTTAACATCAAGCTTAAACAATTGATAATGAGTTAGAAAAGTTACATCAATGTCGTCTTATTTTGAAGAGTTAGACATACATGATCATAATCTCCTTTTTGAGAAGGTGCTTCATAAGAGTCTTCTAATGTATCACCGTATATGTCTTTGAAGACGTCTCTTCAAGAATCTCTGTAAGGATATCTCGATATTTCCTCCATTGATTCATCGTTTGTTGCCACCTCTTCTTCACAAGAGACTTGATATGAAGGATCTTTGAAGATTCTTCTAGAAGTTAATTCTTTACAAGATTTTCTACATGTTGTTTCTTCATCATATTTACTTTTAAATATCCACCTGTTGAGGCTTCTTCAAATATTCAGTTGGATGAAGCTTCTTCAACAAATGCATCGAATGATTAATCTTCAGATGACCATTTATCTATTGAGATTGTTCGTTCGAAGGAAACAACCGGGGTTAAATCTACTATTTTTTCACTAGGTTTTCTTGATGAAGTTCTTCAGTAAGCTTGAGTTTATTCTTTCATCTTTCAAAAAGTGAATCAACTCGTTGACTTTTTTGACTATATCTTCTTTTCTGGTTTATTCTTGAAACTCAACAAACACACTACTATCTTTTAAATTTAGGGTTGAATCATATTTCTAATTCCAATTCTTGATTCTTAGATAGCTGTTAAAAACACACTTTCAAATATAGCTTCGAAGAAATCCAATGGTTGAGTACCATCAATGTGAATGTTTCCACATTCATCTGGAATTTCAAATTCTTGGGTTTTTGTTCATTCTCTCTTTCTTGATATTTGGTGAGACTTCATGTTTCATTTCAAGAGTGTCTCACACTTCGTTGATGGAGTCACAAGTAAAAATATAACAAAATTTCTTGGAGGTTAAAGCGTTATCAAAAGATATTTGACTCTTGTCATATCCTCTTCGATCCAATCAAAATCATGTTTTTTACTACATCATCATTAAAGGATATGTTAGAAATAAACGAACCATTGAATAAAATATCTCACATTTCAAAATTATTAACTTTGATATCAGTTTCAGATCTCGCTTTCCATAAGTTAAACCTATCAATGTCCAATGATGGATGTGTATTCATGAAAAGTCCTATGTTAAAAGCAAAAGTGTTATTCATCTTCTTTCTACTGGTCTTTAAACAAAAGTTAGACTTTGATATAAATTGTTGGTCAAATGACTCCAAACACTAGAATATGAGGTGAGGGGTGAGGATGAATTGTGTGAGTTTGAAAAGTCATTTTCGAATGAAAATATTTTGCCAAATTGAAGTTTATTAGAGAAACCAATAAAATAGATTGTTTAATAATTAAATAAAAACTAAAATAAAAAGATGTGTTACTTTTTAAAAAAATAAAACAAAAATAAGAGTTGATGAGATTCGAAAGATGTATCTTAAACATCGTGTCACACAAATATTGGCCTTCAAAAAAACTTGTTCTTAGATAAAGTTTCTTTTCTACCAAAGAATTTATGACAAAGGAGAAAATGACGGTATAGAGTTTGAAATCCTTGAACTTTATCGTGTCTCATACATACATGTTTTTGTCATGTTCCCTCTTTTTTAATTCTCTAGCTTCTGCAATAATCTCAATGTCCTTGTCTATAAAATTTTGGACTATTCAACAAATTTGCAACCTTCAAAGTTGTTGGTAGAAATTGCATCTTCTTTTTCCAACAAAGAAATTGTCACCGCCAATTTTTTAAAACTTTATGAAGTTGTAAGTCATATTCTTCAATAATGCAACCATTGTATACAATCATAACTAAAAATTATTAAAATTTGGTTTGCGAGGATGCTGCACAAACTGGAAAAAGAAAAAGATGGTGATAAAAATGATTGAGTAATTAGTTTTTTTCCCCACCATTTTAAATTAAGTATTACTCCCACAAAATACCATCGAATTGTTTTATTTATGAATCTAGCATAAGCCACGGTTTCATAGTTTTGTTTATATTCAATAAAGTTAAAAGGTAAAGTATTTGACCTCACTGAAACTGCTAGTTAATTTATTAATTTTTTCATAGAAGAAGAAATGTATGAAAAAAAGTTCAAATATTCTAAAATAAATTTGGCTTCGCCCGGACTCGAACCGGAGACCTTCAGTGTGTTAGACTGACGTGATAACCAACTACACCACGAAACCTTGATGAATGGCTAGCCGAAGTTTATCTATTGATTATTTTGATTTCTTTTACACATTACTGAAAGACCATTAAGGATTAAACCACGTTATTTCTAATGTTAGATTAGCCGTGTTCAATAAATTAATATGGTAACAACACACATACATACTGAGATGATAATATGCTATACGTTGCAAATATCTATCAATAATATCAAAATCAGATGAATAAGTCCAAATCAACAAATCTATAAATAATATCAAAATCAGATGAATAAGTCCAAATGAACTTACTACCTGAATGCCCTCATCCATAAATAAATTTTGATCTATCAATAATGTCTAAAGAAAATGTTTGAAGAAAAAATATCGGTATTAGGTATGCATATGATGTTTTATTTTTTTTATTATTTAATTTCAAACAAAATTTGTTATTTTCTTAAATATTAATATAATATATTTATGTATTTTAATTTATTTGTTAGTGTATCTTAAAATTATTTTCGATTTTTTTAAATTTTTATAATAATGTTAAACTTAACAACTTAGTTATCTAATTTTTTTAAAAATGTATATTGTATCTATAGCTAGGCATCATAGCCAATAATCTAATTAGAGAAATTATTTACAAAGGATAAGAGGGTAATATTAATTACACTGATATAGGGAGAAATAATTGGAATTATAATATCAGGAAAAATTTTCTTTATACTTATCATTGGTGAAAATCACCATTAAAAATCCGAAAATACTCTTCGGAAATACACATTCGAACGTATCTATCAGTATGTTTCAGATGTGCATCTCATAAGACACTTTTTCCATGTTTTAATACTTAAATGTTGGATTTGAAATCCTTGAGGTAGTTTCGGATATGCACATCCGAAACATGCTGATAGGTGAGTTCAGATGTGTATATCTGAAACCATCCTTTCCATATTAGAATGCTACATGGTCACCTATTCCAACTATTTCATTCATTTTCAATAGATTTTTCGTCTCCAAATCAAGTTTCAAGTGTTTGACTATAACAAAGAGAGTATAGTATTAGTGCACAAGGAAGATAAAAGGCAAAAGGAATATTTACTGACAACTTCAAATAAGGATTTACAATGAATTATAATAATCAACTCCACTAAGCTATTTTATACACAAAATTAAATCTAAAATATATTTTCTAACAAAGATATAAGAAGATCTAAGATATATATCTTCTAACAAAGATATAAACAATCTAAAAGATATTCCTAAATATAAGTTAATATCTAATTAATTATAAAATCTAAATTAATTATAAAATCTAAATTAATTCTAACACAATCCCTTAATTTATATTTATCCAAAACTGACAACACCAATTTCACCTCTTAAACTAAGAAATTGATCAGTTTTGATAGCCTTTGTCAGAACACCTGCCAACTGCTTCTGGGTGCTACAATGCACAACTTCTAATATTCCATTCTGAACTTGATTCCTCAGAAAATGATACTTAGTCTCAATATGCTTGCTTTTCCCATGCAACGCTGGATTCTTTGCAAGATTGATTGCTGACTTGTTATCAATCATCAGCTTCAGAGGTTTATTTACCTCAATCTTCAGATGTTTCAGCATGTTCAGAATCCACACAGCTTGACATACAGTCTGAGCGCCTGCAATATATTCAGCTTCACAAGTTGACAGTGCAACAACAGGTTGTTTCTTGGAACACCAAGAAATAGGACCTCCCAGAAATTTGAATAAGTATCTAGAAGTACTTATTCTGTCAACTCTATCTCCGCACCAATCAGAATCAGAATAACTCAAGTTCTGATTCGATCTTTCTTCCAGACGGAAATAACACTCCATATTTCAGAGTTCCCTTTACATACCTCAGAATCCTGACAGCAGCTTGGTAATGAGACCACTTTGGTTTATTCATAAATCTGCTAACTATTCCAACTGCATAGCAAATATCAGGTATGGTATTACACAAATACCTTAGAGAATCAATCATCTATTTGAAGGTTGTAGCATCCACATCCTCTCCATTAGAATCAAAGTCCAACTTATGATTTGTATCAGTAGGTGTGATAGCAACTTTGCAATTTTCTAGCTCAAATCTCTTCAGAAGCTCTAGTTCATACTTCATCTGATGCAAAATGATTCCTTTCTCAGAGTATATAAATTCTGTCCCTAGAAAGAAACTCATTTTTCCAAGATCCATCATCTCAAATACATTCATCAGTACTTTCTTGAACTCAGTTATCTCTTGTTTAAAACTTCCTGTAAGTAATATGTCATCAACATACAAATAAACCAGAATCATATTACCTTCTGAAATATGCTGAACATAAACACCATACTCTATCTCACACTTCTGAAACCCTTGTTCATTGAAAAACGAATCAATCTTCAAATTCCAAGATCTGGGCGCTTGCTTCAATCCATACAATGTATTCTGTAATTTGAACACCATATCTTCCTGATTCTTTTTCTCAAATCCAGGAGGTTGTGAAACGTACAACTCTTCTTGTAATAGACCATTCAGAAATGAAGATTTTACATCTAAATGCATCAGAGACCAATTCCTATTAGTAGCTATTGCAATCACTAGTCTGATTGTTTCATGTCTCGCTACAGGTGCAAACACTTCAAAGTAATCCACCCCAGGCTTCTGTAGAAATCCTCTTGCTACTAATCTCGCTTTTATGTTTTCCAATTGATCCATCTGGCTTTAGCTTCTGCTTGAAAACTCATCTAACACCGATGGCTTTCTTACCTTTTGGAAGTTCTGTCAGCTTACAAGTCTTGTTTCTCTCTATAACATCGAGTTCTTCTTTCATGGCTTGTAACCAAACTTGCTGCTTAAGATCCTCTTCCATACTCACGGGTTCAGAGTCTACTAACATTGCACACTGAATAACTTCTCCTTCAAAGTCTACTTCAGTGTCTTGCAACATGTCAAACTCTGGAAATCTTCTTGGGATGCTTCTGACTCTTTGTTTCCTCTGAACTGGACCTTCAGAACTTTGGACACAAGAACTTTCCCCTTCAAAAGCACTTGCTTCAGAAATTGGACTTTCTCCAAAACCTTGACTGTCTTCAGAGTCTGGATCACCATCGGAGTCAAAGTCAGAATCATCTTCTCCTTCTGTATCTTCTTCAGAGTCAGAGTCTTTACCAAATTCAGAAACATGTGTTTCTGACTTTTCTTTAGGAGTTCTCTCATCAGAGTCAGGATGAGACTTTTCCCAATTCCAAACTTCTGATTCCTTTACAATGACGTCTCTGTTGAACTCAACTTTGTTAGTTTTTAGACAATAAAGTTTGTACGAACCTATACTGTGGTACCCCACCAACAACATCACTTTACTTCTCTTATCCAACTTCTGTCTTCTGGCTTCTGGGACATGTTTGTAACAAACAAAACCAAACAACTTCAGATGACTAACACTTTGCTTATCTCCAGTCTACTTCTGAATATGAACTATTTCCTTCAACTTCTTTGTTGGGCATCTGTTGAGCACATAACATGAAGTTGCAACAACTTCTCCCCACAGAATATGAGGAAGCTTCTTCTCTTTCAGCATGCTTCTCACCATATCTATCAACATGCGATTTCTTCTTTCAGCAAGACCATTATGTTGAGGAATACAGGGAGCAGTAACCTCATGCTCAATCCCATTCCCCTTACAGAAACTTTTGAATTATGTGGAGTTATACTCATCACCACCATACGTTTTAAGAATCTTCAGAGTCCGGCCACTCTGATTCTCAGCCTTCAGTCTGAACTTCTTGAATTCAGCAAACAACTCGTGTTTGAACTTTATGAGAGATACCCATGTCATTCTGGTGAGCTCATCAACAAATGACACAAAATATTTATTCCCTCCAGTTGATGCTACTGGAAAAGGACCGCACACATCAGAATGCACTACTCCCAAAGCATGTTTTGATCTTGGAGCTACTTCTGATGCAAATGGTAATCTTGGTTGCTTCCCTTCCATGCACACCTTACATGGCTTTTCAGGCTTCTTGATTGTAGGAATTCCATATACCAGATTCTTTGATTTCAGATGCCCTAAACTTCTAAAATTTAGATGACCAATCTTCTGTGCCATAGCCCACTCTCTTTGACAACACTTGTTGTACTAAAACATTCAGAGTCTGCAGTTCTAACATTCACCTTGAATGTTCTGTTCCTTCCCTATTCTGACTCCATAATCAGCTTCTGATTGCAGTCATATGACTTCAAAAGATTTTCCTTCATGGTAACTGAAAAACCTTTCTCACTCAGTAGTCCCACACTCATCAGATTGTTTTTCATGCCAGGTACATACCACACATTCTGGATCACTGCTGCTTTCCCATTGTTTAGAATGATTCTGACATTTCTCATACCTTCTGCGTTGAGGTATTTATCATCAGCACATATGATCTTTGTACTCTTCCCAGAGTCAAAATCAACCAACCATTTCTTGTTTCCAGTAAGATGGTTTGAACACCCTGTGTCTATATACCACCATTCTAATGAATTTATATCACCAGGTTCAGAAGCCAACAATAGCACAAGTTCATCATCATACTCTCCTCTTTCTATATTTGCTTCTTCCGACTTCCTTTCTTTGTTGGACCAGTAATCTCTAGCATAGTGACCAAAGTTCTTGCAACAGTAGCACTGAACATTCTTCTTGTCAGACTTCTCCTTTCCCTTTTGGACATTCTTCTGCCTATCAGAGTTTGGTGCTTCTGACCTTTGACCACCATTAATTTTCTTCCTGGCTTCTGACCAAGCTTGCTTATGATGCTTCTTACCAGAAGTTGCTTTCAGAGCCTGCTTCTCTACTTCCCTCTCAGAAGTTCTTGTAGTCATACGCAACTCATGCGCCTCTAGACTACTTTGCAACTCTTCAATTCTCATGGTGCTTAGATCTTTGGAATATTCAAGTTCTACCACAATATAATCAAACTGAAAAGTTAAAGATCTCAAGATTTTCTCAATGGTTACTTGTTTAAAAAGAGTTTCTCCACAAGCTTTCATCTCATTAGTGATCAGAATCACTCTAGAGATGTACTCAGAAACCTTCTCGTTGTCCTTCATGTTGAGATTCTCATATTGCTTTCTAAGAGACTGAAGCCTCACCTTCTTCACTGATGCATCACCACCGTAACATCTGACCAGTGTGTCCCACGCAGCCTTCGCTGTTTCAAAATTAGCAATCTTCTCAAACACATTAGCATCCATACATTGATGGATGTAGAACAACGCCTTATGATCTTTCTTCCTCAACGCCTTCTATGTTATCTTTTGGGCCTCTGTTGCATAGCCATCGGTGACAAGATCTAACACATCTTAAGAACCAAATAACACGCACATCTGGATCTTCTAACGATTCCAGTTTTTGCCATCAAATACTGGAAACTTGGAATGAATATCTCCTCCGTTTCCATTCATCTTTTACCTTGAGTAATTCACGCAGAGTTTCCCAAATCAATATTTCTCAAAAACCCCAGAATTAGAATATTGTAATTCTTAATCACAATACTTCTTTTCCCCACGGATTTCGAACCGTAGCTCTGATACCAATTGTTGGTGCACAAGGAAGATAAAAGGCAAAAGGAATATTTACTGACAACTTCAAATAAGGTTTTACAATGAATTACAGTAACCTACTCCACTGGGCTATTTATACACAAAATTAAATCTAAAATATATCTTCTAACAAAGATATAATAAGATCTAAGATATATATCTTCTAACAAAGATATAAACAATCTAAAAGATATTCCTAAATATAAATTAATATCTAATTAATTATAAAATCTAAATTAATTATAAAATCTAAATTAATTCTAACACATAGAAAGCTGCAATTTGAGGCGAACTCCCATTATTTCATCATACATTTCCTGCATTTAAGCTGATTTTTTGAAGAAGAAAACAACGTCACTTCAGATATGCACTTCCGAATTCAACCTACCATAATTAAGATGTGCATATCCGAAAAAATATTTGTTACAAAATCAGAGTTCTGTTTTAAGAGAATTCATGTTTTTTTAACATGTTAGGTATGGTGCACCTCGATAATATTTTCAAAGCTCTCGTAAAGGTTCTGGACAAGGTCAATGAAGATGATAATCCAGTTGAGGTGAAGGACGTTGATAAAATGAATGATGTTGTGATAAACTATAGACAACAATTTCAAAATGATAAAAGTTTCACCTCTCGTCAACATATGCTTGAATGAGTTCGAATAGAAGCTAGCAAACTTGGGTTTGATATTGTGATTGAAAGGTCTGACAATGAGACTAGTCAAAGGCAACCATTTGTTATGATGACATGCGAGAGAAGTGGGAAATATGTTTTAAAAATTCGGAAGATAAAACATGATGACACGGGATCAAGGAAATGTGTGTGTTCGTTTAAATTGCACGGTTATTGTAGGGTGGATAGTTTATGGCAGTATAATATCATGTCCGGTATGAATAATCATGCGTTGGACACCAAACTACACAGACATCCAATTGTATGTCGGCTTAAGACGGTAGAGAAGGAAATTATTTCAGAATTGTCGTTGAGAAGATAATGGGTGCATGGATTGATATTCTCAATTCTACTACCGAAGAGTTGTATATTGAGAATGTGGTACACTTCATAAACTTGTTTGTCAAATATCCCAATTTCTTGAAATACGTTGAATCTACTATCCTTGATCAGGTGAAAGAGAAAGTTGTATGTGCTTAGACGGACTGAGTTAGAAATTTGGGTAACACAATAACTAATAGAGTAGAATCTGCACATGCGACGTTGAAGAAGTGGTTGGGTGATAACAAGGGTGACCTTTGTAAAGAATGAGACACAGCGAACCAAATGCTCCAAAACCAATATAATGAAATTCAAACAACATTTGGTAGGAGCAAACCTGTATTAGAACATTGTTTTAAAGGCAACACTCTATACGCACAGTTGGTCCACAACATATCCCGAACGAGATTGAATTTCAACTATCATGAAGTGAAGCGATTAGAAATGACAGGGCCATATAGTTTAAAGTGTGGGTATACAATTAGGAAGAGCTACAGGCTTCCATGTACTTGTGTTATTTCTATAAAAAATAAGCTCAATTCTCCCATACGTATGGATGAGCTTTGCACTCATTAGAAAATACTCTGTTTTAATGACTACGAGTCGGCAAAGGAAAGTACATCTAACATAACCATCACAAATGAGTTGGAGGTGATAATGGAAAGATTTTCTAAAGTTAATGACTATAAGAATTGCACATCAAAGAAATTTTGAGAAAAATCGTGTTTCCGAAAACCACCGGTTTGAAACCTCTATCGCAACCGGTAAAAATAAAAGGTGCACCTGAAAAATCGAGAAATTCTCAGGGTGATGGTTCAACAAAGCGGACTCCTTCTTACCATGAAATTGTTGATTCAATATTCCCAGATTCTCCAGAAAGCTGCAATTTGAGGCGAACTCCCATTATTTCATCATACATTTCCTGCATTTAAGCTGATTTTTTGAAGAAGAATACAGCGTCACTTCAGATATGCACTTCCGAATTCAACCTACCATAATTAAGATGTGCATATCCGAAAAAATATTTGTTACAAAATCAGAGTTCTATTTTAAGAGAATTCATGTTTTTTTAACATGTTAGGTATGGTGCACCCCGATAATATTTTCAAAGCTCTCGTAAAGGTTCTGGACAAGGTCAATGAAGATGATAAGCCGGTTGAGGTGAAGGACGTTGATAAAATGAATGATGTTGTGATAAACTATAGACAACAATTTCAAAATGATAAAAGTTTCACCTCTCGTCAACATATGCTTGAATGAGTTCGAATAGAAGCTAGCAAACTTGGGTTTGATATTGTGATTGAAAGGTCTGACAATGAGACTAGTCAAAGGCAACCATTTGTTATGATGATATGCGAGAGAAGTGGGAAATATGTTTTAAAAATTCGGAAGATAAAACATGATGACACGGGATCAAGGAAATGTGTGTGTTCGTTTAAATTGCACGGTTATTGTAGGGTGGATAGTTTATGGCAGTATAATATCATGTCCGGTATGAATAATCATGCGTTGGACACCAAACTACACAGACATCCAATTGTATGTCGGCTTAAGACGGTAGAGAAGGAAATTATTTCAGAATTGTCGTTGAGAAGATAATGGGTGCATGGATTGATATTCTCAATTCTACTACCGAAGAGTTGTATATTGAGAATGTGGTACACTTCATAAACTTGTTTGTCAAATATCCCAATTTCTTGAAATACGTTGAATCTACTATCCTTGATCAGGTGAAAGAGAAAGTTGTATGTGCTTAGACGGACTGAGTTAGAAATTTGGGTAACACAATAACTAATAGAGTAGAATCTGCACATGCGACGTTGAAGAAGTGGTTGGGTGATAACAAGGGTGACCTTTGTAAAGAATGAGACACAGCGAACCAAATGCTCCAAAACCAATATAATGAAATTCAAACAACATTTGGTAGGAGCAAACCTGTATTAGAACATTGTTTTAAAGGCAACACTCTATACGCACAGTTGGTCCACAACATATCCCGAACGAGATTGAATTTCAACTATCATGAAGTGAAGCGATTAGAAATGACAGGGCCATATAGTTTAAAGTGTGGGTATACAATTAGGAAGAACTACAGGCTTCCATGTACTTGTGTTATTTCTATAAAAAATAAACTCAATTCTCCCATACGTATGGATGAGGTTTGCACTCATTAGAAAATACTCTGTTTTAATGACTACGAGTCGGCAAAGGAAAGTACATCTAACATAACCATCACAAATGAGTTGGAGGTGATAATGGAAAGATTTTCTAAAGTTAATGACTATAAGAATTGCACATCAAAGAAATTTTGAGAAAAATCGTGTTTCCGAAAACCACCGGTTTGAAACCTCTATCGCAACCGGTAAAAATAAAAGGTGCACCTGAAAAAGCGAGAAATTCTCAGGGTGATGGTTCAACAAAGCGGACTCCTTCTTACCATGAAATTGTTGATTCAATATTCCCAGATTCTCCAACCCCAAAATCCAAAACAAGTGTTAACAAAGGAGCTTGCATTTCCAAACCACCTTGTACACCACATATCATAAAACAACCACAACCGCCACCGATTTTCTACATTGATGAGATGTTGCTTTTTATGCACAAATATATTGAACGAATCGTGGATGTGAGAAGTGATGGTAATTATGAGTATCGTGTAATGTTCGGGTTACTTGGTAAAGGAGAGGAAAATCACACTCTTGTGCGCCAAACACTTATTTCAGAGTTGACGCGCATAGTGAACTCTACACTCGCCTATATGTGACTATGGAGAAATTTAATAAAGTTCATCATGCTCTTGCTCCAAGTGTTACCCTTCGCGCACCAGTTGCTAAGTGGATGAGCTTCCCTGAAATGGGTCATCCTATAGCAAGTGAATATGAGAGGGTGTGTATCGACTTGACAAGGTATGAGTTTTTGGACATTTTTTCCTCTTCGGACTCCCCACCTAAATATCCATCAGACCGCATCATGTGTATTGGGTACCTTAGATCACGCCATTTTGTTCAGATTTATTTGAAATCGGGTTGTCCTATATCGGCTACATTTGTGAAATAGACGACACATCATAAAAAAGAGGCGGAAACTTGGCTGGATCAGTTTTTGGATAAGATGGTAAAGTTCATCAATTTGATGGAGCTTGAGAAAGAATTAAATAGGGAGAAGTCAAAGAAAGAACATGTTTTAGATTTAAACAGTGACAATTCGTTCGATGCATGTTTTTTGAATGTATTGTTGTACACATTATAAAATCTATATGTTTCAATACATATATAACATATTATTTATATTTAGTTTTACAACTGTTTATTTTTTGTCACTTTGGTACACAATAATGATTTTGAGTTCTGGTTCTGCATAATTCGGAAGTGCACTTCCGAATTAAACTTCAATTAAAAAAATAACATAGGGCTTACTTCGGATATGAACTTCCGAATTCACCTCTTATTTTTATTAAAAGTCGTGGTGTCTTCGGATGTGTATGTCTGAAAAATCCTAATTTTGATAAAAAATAAGGTGACTGCGGAAGTGCATATCTGAAATATATCCGGATAAGATTTCTTTGATCCATATTGCTCCAAAAAGACTTTAAATTAGATCTTTCATACAATTTCTTTATCCATCACAGACCACAACCCGAAATGACACAAACATATTCACACCTTGTTTTTGTCTACTTCAGTGGTGCGCAGTCGCCACTTCAATTCAGGTTCTCACAGGACACGCCGTTCTCTGAGCTTATTACAATACTGCATTCTCTCTTGCAATATCCAGAGAATCAAAAGGTGATCAAGCTTGAGTATCGTTCACCTTCAATTGACATTGAAGGAAACGTAAAGTTCACTCCGTTTGAGCTCAAGAGCGACGACAATTTAGAGGTTACATGGGGTACCTTTCAACAATACTCTTCTAAGGATTCGATTGAGATGGATGCGAAACTTCAAAGATCGGCAAAAAATGTTATCAAAATATTGCGACGTCCTCAACTGTCCGTTTATAACAATATATAACTTTAATTTTCTGCATAACTATGTATGTAACTTCTTTGAATTATGTTGAATGAATATTATAAATTATATTGAATAATGTTCTATCCAGAGATAAATTCGTATATGCATATCCAAAATTGTCTAACATGTGAGACTTTAATAAATCTGGTTCGTTCAAATATGTACTTCTAAATTCTAATTGTATTTTAGATTTTTCACAAACGTCTAAAAGAAGTAGTGTAGTAGGTGTGGAAAAAAAAAATCTCAAATATCAAACTTATTGCAACATCTTCTGTTAGAAATGTATTGTGCACTTCTCGAAAACCTCTTTACATTAAGATTCCTTGTGTTAGTTAGTTTTTGGTTTCTATGTTTTCTCTCTTTTGGGCTTATAGCCCCATCCTTTTCTTTAAAAGTGTAACGTCAATGTCATGCAATGCAACAAATAAACAAAAGCCTGTGAAGAATATTCACTTTCGTGCGGTGCATCCAAGTCCTAATAAAAATAGGTACCTACCTAAAATCAACTAGATATATAGCTATAAGCTTATAATAACATGCTAGCTAGGAATAGCGGTAATTTCATCTCTCAGCGTTTATAATCAAATATAAGAGTACTCTAATCCTGACACAAAAACGAACTTTCATAACCCAACAAAATACAACCAGTTAGTTAGATAGATAAATGTTACTAAGAGACTTAAACAACACTCAATAAAAATATAATAATAATACAGAAATTAGCATTAACATCAAGATCAGTATCTTATCTATACCCCACAGGCATTCCAAGCTTATCCAAACGACCAGAACCTGGATACCCTTTACTTGCAAAACTTGCTTGCAGTGCAGAATTTCTCTGTGCTGCCAATCTTGCAATGTCATGTCCATTCAGTGAGTACCTATTAGAGGAACTAGATTTCTCATGTTGAGGCCTTTGTTTTGGTGCACTCATGGATCTAACTTTTGCCTTTGATGACTCTGTATATGCCATGTAACTTGGGTAATCAGAATAGCCTCTAAGGTAACTTCTTGATCCATCACTCTTTGTAGGAGTAAAAGGGCTTCTTTTGTATCCATCCTCTTTTGAAGTTGCAGATGATAAAAATTGAGGACTATTCTCTTCGACTTCGCTGAGTTTATGCGGGTTGTAATAAGATTGAACCTCACATGATTGACTTTGACTAGATTGATGAGATTTTGATTCCTTTGTAGGAGTTAAATTCTGACTATAATAATAATGATCAGTATCACTTATGGAGTGAAAGAGGTTTCTACGCTTCGAGGTTATTATGTGTTGTTTTCCCGAATCAATTTCCACAATCCTTTCAGTTTTCTCATCACTCCTGCTATATGATCTTATCAGTGACTTTACTCTATTCCATGATTGTTCGTCTATCTGATTCTCTGATATATTGCCGCTGAATGGGAGACATGATTTGGAACCGTTTCTCTACAATAATATATAATTGCATCCATAATAAGTGGACAGAACAAATTTAAATGATGCACCAAATTCACACTAGTTGAATTAGAAGAATTAACTGATGGAATTATGAGAATGGAAATACCTTGAATAACGGTGAATGTTCGGATTTCATGCTCCTAGATCTAACAGGGCTTTCTGATTTCTCTGGTGTTGCTGGACCCCCCTGTTATTGATCATTTGGAAAAAACTAAATGATCAGATCAATAACATGAGTCGATAATAATAGCTAACAAGATGAATCAACCTTCACATTGGCAAACCAAATAATAAAATATATGATCTACACTATTAGCATCCCATATATTCATTTATGCATAATATGGTTCACTTTAAAGACTGTTTTTCATTCTCTTACATTTATGCATCATAACTACACTTACATGGAGATAGAGTGTAGATGATTTTACATTAGAGTGTGATGTTTGCAGGATACGTGCAGCATTAAATCGTGCCTGTGCCCGCACAAGTGATTGCATCCGTTTGAGCCACTCTGCTGTTCTTTTCCTCTCAATGTGCCCTCTCACAAGAGCCTGGAGCTTCACCAGCCCTTTTAATGCCCGCAGTGCCTTCCTCGCCTAACAATTTCAATATTGAAAAGTAAAAGAGCAGAATGAATATCTCAAATGCAAAAGGTTGGAGACTTAAAGTTAAGACAAAACTAGAATACATGTTAGTTGCCCCACAAAAATGAGAACTTGTGGAAGTGTCTGAACAGAATCACAAAGCATATACGTCTACATCAACAAGATTATAAGCCTAATTAAGATGATGGTCAAGGCAGGCTCCACCTTGTACCTCCAGAACTTCCAAAACCAAACAGAAACATCTCTAGACTCACCTCATGGGACCCTACACAACCCCATCTCTTTTATTAGTCTTTTGAAAAACCATACACAACAAGGCCATCCACCCTCAAATGCAAAAACGTCTCTTCACACACACTAAATCCACATTCCCTGTAGATTCAGTAGCCCCACAAACTTAAAAGCCAAAGACAATATCCATTATTTAACTACAAAAAGACGGAACATTTCCATGGGCCATAGTAGTAGAAGAATAGAACCGTAGCCAATCAAAACTTTGTCCACCCATTCCCATACATTCTGGCCCCAACGGAAAAATTCAAACATTCAATAACAACCACCACCATTGACGAATAATAAAATAATAAAAGCATAAGTTCCACATTCATTACAATACTAGAGTATTATATTAGTATTAAACACCTATTATAGTATTTTTCAACGTCGGTAACACTGGAAGGAAAAGGAAAAATCATAAACGAAACGTTTTGTACCTAAAACATTATATTTCGGCAAAACGACACAAGAAACAGCTCAGTTACATAAAGAATAGAATTAAACGAAATAGACTTGGCAAATAGAACGTTTTTTTATTTAATTTTTTAAAAGAGAAAAAAAAATTCAATACTCGTAAATGAAAATTTAAAAGATGAAGAAAGATAATGGTTAATGTTTGTTACGAACCAAACTTGCTCGAAAAGCGGCTTGGATCTTAACGGCCGCCCATTGTTCGCGTAACCGGACGATGCCGTTACTGCTATTGAATCTCACGACGTCGGCAGCGGCTTTAGCAGCGGCTACGGCGGCCTCCGCAGCGGCGGCGGTGGCAGCAGCGACTGCGATGGCCTGTTTGTTGTTGTTAATGTTGTCGACGTGGACGTGGCTGTTGTGATGTTGTTGTTGTTGTTCTCTGTATGATTTGACGAAACTCCATCTCCGTTTCTCTTTGGGTGGTTTCTGATCGGTTGAAGCGTAATCCGGTTTTTTTAGACCGAGAAAACCGCGAAACCAGCGTGATGCTTTTCCCATATCAAGAGTGAGGAGAGGAAAGAGGAGTGTTTCTGTTTTGGAGTGTGAAGTGAAGGGAAATTAACACTCTTTCCAAGTATATATGTACCTTTTAACTGCAATCATTATGAAATTTATTAATATAACTATTCTTTTATACTCCATACTGTTTCTTTTGGACCGTCAAGCCAAATCAACTTTTGCTAATTCATTTTCGATTTTTGGAAATTGGAACTTACTGAAACTCTAATCTAATATTTAATGCTACAATTCTACAAAGTACAAACCTTTCCCGATCTATACTACTCTCCCACTATTACTTTTACCATCATGTTAACTTATGCTTAAAAAGTGAACTTTCTCTAATAACAAGAATTTGAGATACTACATGTTAATAAAATTCATAAATAATAAATATGTTTTGAAAAATAGAATATAAATTATATAGTACAATAGAAATTTTATATTTTCAATATAATCTTTGATAAAATTTACTTTAATTAAAATTGAGTTTAATGTAAATTAATTTGTGTTTAGATATAATAAATAATAAGTAATTATCATTAATTTAATTTATTTGGATTGTGTGAATTAAAATTATTTTTGACTATGTAACTATCAAAATATTGCATTAAAATATATATTTCATTTATCTTATCAATAGTTATTTAAATTTATATTGTATTTAAATTGTAGATATGTTAGTAAAAAATATTAAATAAATATGCATATTATTTATAAATATAAAAATTTATAAATTATATAAACTTTAAATTAGCGTGGTGGTTAAATAAATCTATAAATTATATATAAAAATTATAAATAAAAATTGAATTATAGGTATTATATTCATTAATACGATTTTTAATTAGTTTAAATATTATTTTTATTCATAACGTTTACATTAAAGGATAAATAATTAATTATCTTATACTGTCAAATAATTATAATTGACGTTTTTATAAATTGAGATTACGTGAAAGATATTCAATAAATAAAAATATATTAGTGTAAATAAATAATTAATACTTCATCGATTGTTTTCTCTTTTCTTATTCTTTAGTCTTGTAGAAGAAGAAGAAAAAGTGAACCTTTGTTCATTTGAGATAAAGAACTTGATTCCATATTTTTATAAAATAGCAAATTGTTTTAATAAAAATGAACCTTGTTCATGGAATGCAAATGGAAAGAGTTGAGATTGAGTAGAATATCAACTCATATAGGTGATATGTGAAAGTGGAAAAGATCAACAAATTTTAAGGTTTAGTTAAGAATGTGAGAAAGGAGGGTGATTTCTAATGTTTGTCTTTGAAATGGATAGAATTACATGATAAGAAAATATGTAACTGAAATAATGTTTTAATAATAGAATATGAAGTTGAATTGGTGAAATTTTGTATTTATGATTTAATTGATTAAATATATGGTCGAATTATTTATTAAATAAATTAATAATATAAAATTAAATTTCATAAATATATATCATATACAATCATATATTTATATCTTAATAAAATAAATATTTTAAAAATTCATTACAAAATTAATACAATAATATCAATAGTATTCATAATAATATAATATAATTGTACACTTAATTTTAATATTCATTTAAGAATAATTTAAAAAAGTTAAAAACTTACAATAAAATAAATTAAATAAATTTAAACTAAAATTAAAATAATAGAACATAATATTTTAAAATTTAAAAAATTACTAAAAATAAAGAATACAATATATTTAATTGAACATTTGTAAACAAATGTGAGTTGCAAGACTTGTAAACAAATGTGAGTTGCAAGACAACGAAATAAATTTTAATTAAACAATAATAGATAATATTACGTTTAACAAAAATCAATATTGAATATGATATTATAACTATATTTTAAAGTAGCAGCGTGAAGACGATGAAACGTGGTTAAAAGAAAAACTATAATCAAGTGATAGAACTTATAAGTTTGTATTATTGAAAAAAATAAATATTTTTTTTAAATGATGAATATTTTAGATTTTAATATTGACATATTAAATTATTATTTTTAAATTAAAAATAGTCAATTTGATGCTTTTTTTAATCGAGCAATTTTATAAAATTGGGTCTGGTTCTTTGGTTTGAAACATTTTAAACGATTCAATTCGTTTTTTTCTCGATTTTATTTGATTTTGACCTACTAGCTCTTTGAAAGGTTGATCGAATCAGAATCAACTATGGTTTCCGGTTCAATTGGTTAAATCGATCGATTCGATCTAATTTTTTAAACATTGATATAAAGTGTGATACGGTGGGAGAACTGACTTGGTATTTTGTGTTTTATCGCATTGTTACGGAAAGCAAGAGTCGCCACCGAATTTTCTTTTATCCAATAAAAGAAAGAGTGAAAAGAACAGGAAAGACCTTTTGAGAATTTTCTTGAGTTTGGGGGATAAGTTATGAAAAGGAAAGGTGTTAACACCCTTTTTCATCTGTAGTTATCTACGGGCTCTTAGTTGCTAGCTCACTTTTGAAATGCTTTTATGAATGTGTTTGTTTGAAAGTATTTTTTAAAAAGTGTCTTTGTTTAGGCGAACTTTGTAAAAATTCTCGTCTCTATAAGAATGTATATAAAATGTTGACTTTTGGAAATATTTCATAAAAGTGTTGGTGTGTTTGAAAGATGTTTTGTTTTGAAATGTTTCTGAGCAAGCAAGTACGAGCGTTCTACCTACTCAAAAGAAAGTCTTTGTTCTTTTCCTCCTCCTTTAGATAGTGTTAGCTTACCATTAGTAAGTAACCTTATCGTTGGATGTGAAGGGACAAACGTGGATCATCATACAATTATAGAAGGCAACATTGTAGGATACCTTAGCAATTTGTTGTAAGGGACTAAGATCGTTCACCGAAGGCAACATCGAATGGTCATCGAGGGTCTTTGCTAAAGTATCCCACGTTCGAGGGACATGACTATTTTTAATCTAATGCAACAAGTGTGGATTAACCCTAGAGGTGCATGTGTGTAAAGTATGTTGTTTTCATTTAATTTGTCTTGAATGTCTATTGTTTGATTTTAAGTCTTGTCATACAAACTCTAATTACTAGCAATAATATGGAAAACGATAAATTGCGGAATATAAAGTCCTACGCTATTACAATATTTTGGGATGAGGGATACAAATTTACAAATAGGGATGACAAGTAAAATAAACCATAATTACTATTACAAGACTTTTGACATTACGTAAATCATAATGCAAAATAATAGAATGAACAAAAATGTAAAGAGAAGAGAAATTGTTTTTGTGGCTTTTGTTGTATGAAAAGATTTTAAAGTTAACCTAATTAAACAAATTAATTAAAAATGAGTTAATTAAATTCTAATGTCTAATTTAATTTAATTAAAAGTGAAAATTAGAATAAAAACCTAAGTCTAAATTAGTTTAATTAAGAAAAGAAAATAAATAGTTTTAAGAAAATATTTTTTACTATTTTTTGCTTAATAAAATAAAATGGGAAAATATAATTATTTAAGAAAAATATATTTTTGGGATTTTGATTAAAAAATAAATAATAAAATAAAAGAAAGAAAATAAAATAAAAATATAAAAAATTGGGTCAGGGAGTTTGAAAAGAAAACATGGAGGTTTGAGAGAAGAAATATTTTGGTTTAGGCCCAATGTTTAATTTTGTTTATATCAGAAAAAACAAATAAATAAAATGTTGGGCCAGTGTTGTTGAGCAAACAAGGGGTCATGGTGAGTAAAAGAACTAGGCCCAACAATGGATGGCCCAAGCACGCTGAAAATGAGAAGAGAAAACAAGGAAAATATTGAAAAAAAGGAACAAAAGGTGTCGTTGGGGCTCGAACCCATGACCCTTAACAATAATACCTTACGCGCGCGCTTTCTGCCACTGAGGTGACTGTTTGATTCGTTTATAAAACAACTTGTAATAAATATAAAATAAACTAAGTTCTAAAGGCAACTTCATCTTCTTCCTCGCGCCAACCTTTTGGGTCTGATTTTTGAATTTCATATCTTGCTCATTTCTCAACCATTTCAGAAATTGTAAACGTCAAACTTGTTAGAAATTTCACCATGATATCAAATATGTAAATAACTTAAACAATGGATCAAAGATAAGTACGAATTTCTGTTCGTACCAAATCTGACCTAATTTTTACAGAAAGTTCAAACTTAAAATTCTCTATGCTCAGGAAATATAAATGAATTCTAAGGACATGGTTGGTTTCAGGACTATGATATATATATTTTATCTTCACAAATCAAAGCCAAATGATGCTTGTATAAGGATTTTAAAGTTTAGAAAACTCACCTTGTAAATGGAGATCGTGTTTTGAGTTTGAGCACTCTTCAAGGTGTTGTAATGATCTGGTTAGCTTCACTGAACCTCCAGGAAGCTATTGCTATGCTTACTTTGGATTGAGAGTGCCTGAGATATTCTGGAGAAGTCAACCTGCAAGCAACTGTTTTTAAAAATGGAAGATGAGGAAAATGATATTACAGTTGTGTTGCAGGTGTTTGGATTGTCTCTATATGTGTATTAGAAGCTTGGTGATTGATGAAAATGGAAAACATACGAGGGGATTGTGAGATGGATGTTGAAAGTCGGAAATGACACAACAATGGTGTTTTTAGAGCAATTTATGGTTTGAGGGAGTTTGAGGGAGTTTCAAGTCTTCTCAATCTGTGTCCTTGGCTTGTAAACAATGTCTCAATTTATAGGAAAAAGTTTGAGGACTTGAGATGATCAGAATCACAAGATCACATGTTGTGGATTTTGACTTGTTTTTGAAGCAAACTTGACAAATATGGTTTCAAGGCAAGGTAAAAATCTTGTATGGTGGCTATAAGCTTTAAACATGTTTTCTCTGAACTTGTAGATGGAGCTTATGCAGAAGGTGTTGGTGTAAGCCCTAGAGGCCAATACTTTTGGTACTTGTATCGAATTATTTATTAATAATAAAAGGCATTTCTTTATTATGTTTTCCAAAATAATAAAGTCCCTAGAATGGTTTATTGGTTTAATGAAATGTTAAGTGTGACTTAATCATGAGATCCCATTAAACATAAGAAACTATTCTTAAAGTATCCGTAGTCAAGCTTTAATGTGAAGTGGGATAACATTAAAGCATTAAGATTATTATGAAGATAGATTGATGATCACATCTCATGGATCATAGATAAGGAGTTATCAAGTCTTGACATAGGTATGAATATTAGGAGTAATATTTATACTGGATTGACCCGTTATGAGAATACTACATAGAATGTTATGCAAAGTGTCATAAGTTATTCTCATGATGATAATGGTGTATACCACCCTTCGACCTGAAACCACTATGGACCCTAGATGTAGAGTCAAGTACTTTATTGCTGATCAAACATCACTATAAAGATGGTTGATGGGTACTTCACAAAGCATGCTAAGGGACATGAGTGACCTAGATGGAATTTGCTCATCCTGCATAACAGGATAAATGTCTAAGGGCCCAATATTGAACTGGACAAGGGTGACACAGTGTATGCCTTGTGTTCAATATAGACATGAGGGCAAAAGGGTAATTGTACAACACAAATATTATCACGGAAAAGGTTTGGTCAGATCACATGACATTTTCGTGACTTGGGTAACAGTGATGTGTTGCTAGATACCGCTCACTGTTTATTATATTAAATGTGTAATTTAATATAATTGCCAACGTCGCGAAAACCTACAGGGTCACACACATAAGGACAGGTTGATGAGAGATAGAATAAATAAGGAACACCGTAAGGTACGGTGCACTTAAGTGTAATACGGAAAGTGGTAAGGTACCACGTGGATAAGTGATATATGGTACATCATAAGGTATGATGTCCATAAGCTTAATTGGGCTTTTAGCTTATAGCCTTAATTGGGCTTTTAGCTTGTAGCCCACACGAGTGATTCTATAAATAGATCCCTTGTGATGAAGTTTTTTCACTTGATGCATTTTCGTTTTTGACTCTCTCTCTCTCACTCAAGGTTTCCGTTCGTGATCAGCTAGCACTGTGACCGGAAGCGATCTGTTCGTGTGGACTGAGTAGAGGCGTTGTTCTTCATCAACGCTCGTGATCACGACATCAAAGGTCTGAATCGCCACAAGAGGTAAAACTTTCTATCACTGACCATGCTCATTCGTAAGGATCTCTAAAGGAAAATTTTATATTCCGCTGCGTTTTGATCGCAATTTTCCTTCAGTGGTATCGGAGCCACTTACGAAACCATGGATCTGATAGTTGTTTATGTTCTATATTTTCTGTTTTGATTCGATTAAAACCAGAATGAATTGAATAATAAATGATTAATTAAATTTGGCATCTGTTGTGTACGATTTGGATGATTGATGTTGACTATGCTTCGGAATCCGACATTAGTATGGTGAAGCAGCGATACATCGATCGTCCATAGGTTACACAAATAAGATCGATCACTCTTATATATGATATAAGTAAATCTGATGCAACGATGGTATATGTGATATACTGTTTCTGTTTCGTTCATTCAAACACTTGATGATTGTTATTCCTTTGACCGATCACTGTTCATATGCTTCGGAATCCGACATTAGTATGGTGAAGCAATGACATGTGATTAATCATACTGAATTATCAATCGAGATGTGTTTGACAGCATGAAACTGTTGCATTAGGGTTCATGACGGCACAAGGGTTGTGTTGTTGCAGAGTTATGCGATTAGGGTTGTGAATGCACAAGAGTTGTGCGAAAATGACACCGATTTCAAATGAATTGTTCATTAAAATTTTGCGCCGGGGCGCTGCCCCCTTGACCCCCGTCCGCTGAACGGTCAGCGGAACCACCGTCCGCTGACCGGGCAGCGGAACCCCCGGCTAACTCTGCGTAGTGTGATCAATCATCGAAATTTAATATGCCTTTTTTTTTTAATTAACAAAATTTAAACTAATAATAAAAGTGTGTTTATTATTATTGTCTTGTGGTGATCAGTTATGGCCTTAGTTTTTTCCTTTATTTTGTTTTGGGATTGTAAAATACGGCCTGCGTGTCGTGCCTCTCTCTAAAATTCTTGATGTAACTTCTTTTCTCATCTCACTCCCTCGTATGTAAAACGAGTTTCTTTTATGTAATGTAATGTCATGAAGAAAGAGAAAAATACAATATCAAAGGAGGATAACCTTGGAGATCTTGCTTGGAGAAGTTTAGATCGTTATTAGGTTAGCTTAGGTTCTCTCATTGGCTTGGGAGAACAATTGTGCTAGGGGCCATAACTGTATCCTTTTATGTATATTGATGCATGTGTTTGTATGTTGATGCATGAGAGAGACGAATTGCATGTTAAGCCGGTGAGATCAAACTAATAACAAAATCCCTCAAGTTAAATATTAAGTTCATGCTTTCCAAGTTTTAGCACTCATCAAGACTAGTATCGAATAATGTAGGTTTCGCCTACGCGAGGTGCATGTTCTATATTAGTAAGGTGCGATGGGATAATTGTAATATCCAACTGCTAAAACAATGGTTCAAACTTAACTAAACACATTATAATAAGATTATACATGTTTAGAAGCAAGAGTTGGGAATGATTCATATGATGAATTAGAATAAGGAGTTATTCACCCAACTGAAAATATTCGAGAGTTGTATGAGATACAATTGGAAGGAGTTCCTACCTAAATAACCTAGTTTTGTGTAATCAGCCTAACGCTGACTTAGAACGAAGTGAAATGTGGATCTCGACCCACTAGAAAGTCTTCCAACGGGATTTTCCGAATCATATGACGAGGGTCACTTGGTTTGAGTAAAATAGTGGGAGCATATTTGATTAAAGGCCTAATTAAATATGTTGTTTTAATGATACTTATATTTTCATTTTTTTGTAGATTACCATGACAACAAACAACCATATTTTGCGATCAATCCTAGATAAGGAAAAATTGTCTGGGACAAATTTCCTGGATTGGCACCGAAATCTGAGGATTGTCCTCAAGCACGATAAGAAGCTGTATGTCTTGGAGACACCTGTTCCTGAAGAGGAACCGCCTAGTTCGGCACCTAAGGCAGAAAGACAAGCTTATAAGAAGCATCTTGATGATGCTAATGAAGCCGCTTGTCTCATGCTAGCTACTATGAACTCGGAGTTGCAAAAGCAACACGAGAACATGTCAGCGTTCGATATGATCGGACATCTAAAAATGCTCTATCAAGAGCAGGCAAGAAATGAGAGTTTTCAGGTTTCAAAGGCCCTTTTTAACAGCAAGTTATCTGAGGGAAACCCTGTAGGTCCCCATGTACTCAAAATGATTGGGTATGTGGAGAACCTTGAAAGGTTAGGGTTTCCGCTTGGAAAGGAACTTGCAACTGATTTTATCTTGCAATCGTTGCCAGATAGCTTTAATCAGTTTGTCATGAATTTCAACATGAATGACATGGATAAGAGTCTTCCAGAATTGCTAAGCATGTTGAAAACTGCTGAGCAGAATATGAAGACAAAAGGGAAGTCCATTCTGATGATCAGTAATGGAAAGAAGCTGAACAAGAGGCCTACCAAGCAGGTTGGTAAAGGGAAAGGCAAGGAAGTTGCCAAGCCTAAACCTACTGTTCCTGTTTTGAAGCCTAGTGGAGGCATAGCAAAGGATGGCACTTGCTTCCATTGCGGTAAGATCGGACATTGGAAGAGAAACTGCCCAAAGTACCTGGAAGATAAGAACAATGGAGTAGAGACTTCAAATTCAGGTATTTTTGTTATTGAAATTAATTTATCTACTTCTGCATCATGGGTATTAGATACTGGATGCGGTTCTCACATTTGTACTAATGTGCAGGGGCTAAAAAGGAGTAGAGATTTGGCAAAAGGTGAAGTTGACCTACGAGTTGGAAATGGAGCAAAGGTTGCTGCTTTAGCCGTAGGAACTTATGTTTTAACTTTACCTAGTGGTTTAATAATTCAGTTAGAGAACTGTTATTATGTACCTGCAATTAGTAGGAATATTATTTCCGTTTCTTGTTTGGACAAGTTTGGTTTTTCATTTATAATAAAGAATAATTGTTGCTCTATTTATTTGAATGATATATTCTATGCTTCTGCACAAATGAACAATGGACTATATGTCCTTGATCTTGAAATGCCAATTTATAACATTAATACTAAACGGATTAAACCTAATGAGTTAAATCCAAGCTACCTTTGGCACTGTCGCTTAGGCCACATAAATGAGAAACGCATTTCCAAACTCCATAAAGATGGACTCTTGGACTCTTTTGATTATGAATCATATGAGACATGCAGATCTTGTTTAATTGGAAAGATGACAAAGTCCCCATTCATAGGAAAAGGTGAAAGGGCTAATGATCTTTTGGCCCTCATACATACTGATGTATGTGGACCACTGAACATACCAGCCAGAGGAGGTTTTCAATACTTCATCACATTTACTGATGATTTCAGTAGATATGGTTATGTGTATTTAATGAAACACAAATCTGAAACCTTTGAAAAAATCAAGGAATTCAAGAATGAAGTACAAAACCAACTAGGTAAGGATATTAAAATTCTTTGATCAGATCGAGGCGGTGAATATTTAAGCCTAGAGTTTGATGACCATCTAAAGGAATGTGGGATTTTATCCCAACTTACTCCTCCCGGAACACCACAATGGAATGGTGTATCCGAGAGAAGAAATCGGACCTTGTTAGACATGGTTCGATCCATGATGAGTCACGCCGATCTTCCGAACTCCTTTCGGGGACATGCACTATTGACTGCAGCTTACACACTTAACCGAGTTCCATCCAAAAAGGTTGAGAAGACACCATATGAGATATGGAGTGGTAAGAAACCACATATGTCTTACATGAAGATTTGGGGTTGTGAAGTTTATGTGAAACGACAAATTTCAACTAAGCTTGAGCCCAAATCTGACAAATGCTTATTTGTTGGGTATCCTAAAGAAACAAGAGGGTATTACTTCTACAATCCTTCTGAGGGCAAAGTGTTTGTCGCTCGAACTGGAGTTTTTTTGGAAAAGGATTTTATTTCCAAAAGAATCAGTGGGAGGAAAATAGAGCTTGAAGAAATTCAAGAACCACAAAGCATTGATACACCTATGGAGGAATTAGAGCAGGAAACACAAGTAGTTGTGGAAGAGCAACCTGCTCAAGTAGAACAAGACCAGCGTAGGTCAAGCAGGATACGTCAACAACCTGAGAGATATGGATATCTCATAAGTGATCAGGGTGATGTATTACTCATGGATCAAGATGAGCCTGTGACCTACCAAGAGGCCATAACTGGTCCTGAGTCCAAGAAGTGGCTAGAAGCCATGAAATCTGAAATGGATTCCATGTACACAAACCAGGTTTGGACCTTGGTAGAGCCTCCTATAGGAGTTAACCCTATAGGATGCAAGTGGGTCTTCAAAAAGAAGACTGACATGGATGGTAAGGTACATACCTATAAGGCAAGACTGGTTGCAAAAGGATATAAACAAATTCATGGGGTGGACTATGATGAAACCTTTTCACCAGTTGCAATGCTTAAATCTGTTCGGATTTTACTTGCTATCGCTGCATATCATGATTATGAAATATGGCAGATGGATGTCAAAACTGCTTTCCTTAATGGGAATCTTCTTGAGGATGTGTACATGACACAACCTGAAGGATTTGACATACCAGAGGAAGCCCAAAAGATATGTAAGTTACAGCGATCAATTTATGGATTAAAGCAAGCTTCCAGAAGCTGGAATCTTCGTTTTGATGAAACAGTAAAACAATATGGATTCATCAAGAATGAAGATGAGCCTTGTGTCTACAAGAAGGTTAGTGGGAGCATGATCGTATTCCTGGTATTATATGTAGATGACATATTACTCATTGGAAACGATGTCCCTACCTTGCAACAAGTGAAGACTTGGTTAGGGAAATGCTTTTCAATGAAGGACCTAGGTGAAGCAGCCTATATATTAGGAATCAGGATCTATAGAGATAGGTCACAAAAACTGCTTGGCCTAAGTCAGAGTACATACATAGAAAAAGTGTTGAGACGCTTTAATATGCATGATTCCAAGAAAGGATTCATACCTATGCAACATGGCATGTGTCTGTCAAAAACACAATCCCCTTCAAGTAAGGAAGAAAGGGATCGCATGGATAAGATTCCATATGCATCTGCAATAGGATCTATCATGTATGCCATGCTATGTACTCGACCAGATGTCTCGTATTCTTTAAGTGCAACGAGTAGGTACCAGTCTAATCCCGGTGATGCCCATTGGGTAGCTGTCAAGAATATCCTTAAGTACTTGAGAAGGACTAAGGATTCATTCTTGATATATGGAGGTCAAGAAGAGCTTGCTGTAATTGGATACACTGATGCTAGCTTCCAGACAGATAAGGATGACTTTAGATCGCAATCTGGTTATGTGTTTTGTTTAAATGGTGGCGCTGTGAGCTGGAAAAGTTCAAAGCAAGATACAGTTGCTGATTCTACAACCGAGGCTGAGTATATTGCTGCCTCAACTGCAGCAAAGGAAGCTGTTTGGATCAAGAAGTTCATTAGTGAACTTGGCATAGTCCATAGCATTGTGGATCCCATTGATCTCTATTGTGATAACAATGGTGCTATCGCACAAGCTAAGGAGCCTAGATCTCACCAACGATCCAAACACATACTTAGGCGTTATCATCTCATTCGAGAGATAATCGATCGGGGAGATGTGAAAATATGCAGAGTACCTACACTTGACAATGTTGCTGACCCATTAACAAAGCCTCTTGCGCAGCTGAAGCATGATGGACATACTAGATCTATGGGTATTAGGGGTATGCCTGATTGGCTCTAGTGCTAGTGGGAGATTGTTGGTGTAAGCCCTAGAGGCCAATACTTTTGGTACTTGTATCGAATTATTTATTAATAATAAAAGGCATTTCTTTATTATGTTTTCCAAAATAATAAAGTCCCTAGAATGGTTTATTGGTTTAATGAAATGTTAAGTGTGACTTAATCATGAGATCCCATTAAACATAAGAAACTATTCTTAAAGTATCCGTAGTCAAGCTTTAATGTGAAGTGGGATAACATTAAAGCATTAAGATTATTATGAAGATAGATTGATGATCACATCTCATGGATCATAGATAAGGAGTTATCAAGTCTTGACATAGGTATGAATATTAGGAGTAATATTTATACTGGATTGACCCGTTATGAGAATACTACATAGAATGTTATGCAAAGTGTCATAAGTTATTCTCATGATGATAATGGTGTATACCACCCTTCGACCTGAAACCACTATGGACCCTAGATGTAGAGTCAAGTACTTTATTGCTGATCAAACATCATCCGTAACTGGATGACTATAAAGATGGTTGATGGGTACTTCACAAAGCATGCTAAGGGACATGAGTGACCTAGATGGAATTTGCTCATCCTGCATAACAGGATAAATGTCTAAGGGCCCAATATTGAACTGGACAAGGGTGACACAGTGTATGCCTTGTGTTCAATATAGACATGAGGGCAAAAGGGTAATTGTACAACACAAATATTATCACGGAAAAGGTTTGGTCAGATCACATGACATTTTCGTGACTTGGGTAACAGTGATGTGTTGCTAGATACCGCTCACTGTTTATTATATTAAATGTGTAATTTAATATAATTGCCAACGTCGCGAAAACCTACAGGGTCACACACATAAGGACAGGTTGATGAGAGATAGAATAAATAAGGAACACCGTAAGGTACGGTGCACTTAAGTGTAATACGGAAAGTGGTAAGGTACCACGTGGATAAGTGATATATGGTACATCATAAGGTATGATGTCCATAAGCTTAATTGGGCTTTTAGCTTATAGCCTTAATTGGGCTTTTAGCTTGTAGCCCACACGAGTGATTCTATAAATAGATCCCTTGTGATGAAGTTTTTTCACTTGATGCATTTTCGTTTTTGACTCTCTCTCTCACTCAAGGTTTCCGTTCGTGATCAGCTAGCACTGTGACCGGAAGCGATCTGTTCGTGTGGACTGAGTAGAGGCGTTGTTCTTCATCAACGCTCGTGATCACGACATCAAAGGTCTGAATCGCCACAAGAGGTAAAACTTTCTATCACTGACCATGCTCATTCGTAAGGATCTCTAAAGGAAAATTTTATATCCCGCTGCGTTTTGATCGCAATTTTCCTTCAGAAGGAACAAGTGCAAAGCTCAAGACAAGTTGACTTTGTGATTAAAGCAACTTTTCAAGAATGGTAATGGTGCCTTTGTGCCATAAATGGAAATGTAGCTTGGATAAAGGTTCTAATGTTTGGATCATAGCTCTAAAAATTGTGTAAACCATTAATTATGGAGTGAATTCCAAGTTAGAAATCTGCAAAGCAAGATTATGCAGCATTGCTGTGAGATTTGGTCAAGTGTTCATCATCAAAATGACTTGTAATCCAAGAATGGATGCCCAACTTCTTGCCTTCGATTCTATTAGCTCAAAAATGATCTCTTCAATTTCTTGGACATTTTTGAAAGCTTGAAACATTGTATACAACTTTAATGTTTTCCATTTTGGCTAAATCAAATTGGAACTATGTCAAAATTATCCAAGAATTTAGGTCAAAAATCTGCCTAAACTTGTCAAAATTTCACTAAGTGTTTTATGAAAAATGTCATGACTTCATGGGCTTATATCTTCAAATATAAGAATTTTTAGACATCAACTCTCTAATACAAAGTTGTATAATTCATTAAGATTTATAAATTTCATGTTGAAAGTTTTCTTTGAATCATCTTGCATCTTGGTGAAAAAAAGGTCATGAAGTAATGAAATTATCAAGTTCAAAACACTTAGAAAAAACTCTAAGTATTGAAAAGTTTAACTTTTTGATGGCTTTTTGACTTTCTTGATTCTTGATGATCAAGCTTCATATTTTTGAATGTCTTGATGAATCTTGATGTTTGAAACTTAATATTGACCAAAAAGTCAAAGTTTGACTTTTGGTGTATCAGTTGACTTTTCATCAATTGATCAAATTTCAACTATCAATCCAATGATCTTGAGAAGTGATTTGAGCCCTAAAACCAGGTCAATATGTTATGCTTGATTCCTTGAGATTATGCTTCAAGCCATTAAGTCATGTACTAGGTCAAAAGTCAATGATCAGTCATTCTCAGTCAAAACCTTAATTTTGATCATTTTGCCCTTTTGATGATTTGAATGTTTTTCTTGAGGCATTATGATCAACCCTTAATCAATTTATAAATATGGTTTCAAAATGTTGATGGGGACCAAAAGTCATGAAGTTTGACTGTAATTTGACCACATTTGACTTTTTACCCAATACAATTTATTTTCAGTCATTTGATCAATTGACTGGGCAAAATTGTGATCCAAGAATTGAAACTTGACATGAGTATTCTTGGAGGTCTATAATGAACCATGAAAGTAATTTGAGACATCAGAAGTCTAATTGTCCTTGTGAAAATCAAAACCCTAATTTGGGGTCCCAGTGCTCAAGAGATGATTTGATCTAGTCAACACTTGTGCAAATTTGAGTAATTGGGGATCCTTTGTGACAAATGTCTTGAGAAAAGAGAGGGAGGATTTTAGGGTACAACATAAAGGTGTTTTTTTGAATTCAAAAATAGGTAGCACTTTGTAAAGTGTTGCATTAGGCAGTTTGTATTTTAAAATCGAAAGTAGACAAGGCTTCGTGAAGTCTTGTAGAATCCAGTCAGAATAAGCAAAACTTATGAATTGTTGTTGTAGGCGAAACAGTGTAACATTTGGTAAAAGAGTTGTTTAAAGTGTGTGTTTCATCAAGGGTTGCGGTAACACCCTCTAACCCCACATAGAAATAAATAGCATAATCAGAGTAAATTAGCATACAACTCAAAGAGGGCATCACAATTGTCTTCACAAAATGATATAGAAATAAAAAACATGCATACTTGTCATGATCATAACACGTATTCAAATTCACATTTCATACGCCAATACAAAATTATGCATCTCGCAGCGAAATAATTATCTCAACATAAAGATATAAATGATTGAAATCTCATACTGACAATCATATCATAAGTACTAGGCATTGAGGCCAGACATCACACCATCTCATACATATCCAAATAAAAGAGAATAATAACAAATATCCCTTAAAATAAATCAAAACATGAGTTCGAATATCCTGTGTTACATAGACCAGAGCAATGACTCACTACCTAGGAATAAGCAGATAAATAAGGATCTAGCTCCTCCTTTAATCCTGGAAAGAAGCACCGCTATCTCCGGTACCTGAGCGATGTCGTATAAAACATTATTCCAACATAAAGGTGAGAATTCATATTATTATGAAAATATATAATCATAAGCAATGTGAAACATACATACACTAATATGAATTCATCACTATTCATATAGTCATGCATTTGGCATAAACATAAATCATCATAATATTATCATATACAACATAACTCATTCATTCATATTTCAAATGTAACCAATCACCATTATCACAAGTATATTAATCAATTCAATCATCATGTATTTCGCACCAACCAAAACATTCACACCGACATCACATAATGCACAATAAATAAACAATTCACATCGAAACATGTGACTCCAATGAAACTCAAATGCATTATGCATGTGGTACCAAATGTTATGCTTACCGGTCATATCGAGTCCACATCTCCAAGGCAGATAACTACTAATAAAAGCTCGATCAGCCTTAAGCTTTCAAATACCATTCAATGTTAGGTTTAGGAAAAGTCAATAGTTCCCACGAAATTACCAAACCTTGCCTCTTTACACAAGTGATGCATGTACATGTGCAATCTCAATAACTCATCACATAACTCAACATATTTTGAATTATCTTCACAACATTGCACAACATACATCTTACATGCCAACCAATCACATATACATAATCTCATAGTATAAATCATCTTAACACATCATTATGACATGTAGAAATTAGATACAATTCATGTTATATTCAAACATCATTAAATTCCAACACTTACATACACAATTCAAGTGTTAAGTTTTTCATCAAAATGCTTTCAAAACCAATCCGAATCAAGTCAAATAAATGATTAAAATACATGTAAATCCATGATAAATCATAACATACAAGATCCTAATCTCATTCATACATAATATAATTTTTCAACTTGCAGTAGACCGTGCTAAGCGCCCTCTGCAAAAACCAAAAAAATTGTTGCGGGAAACATTCAGTCCAAGCCCGAATTTCACTACCAATACATGTTCTAATGCTCATTTTCACCAAATAAACATATTCTAGCATGTATATATCATAAGGAACCTATTTGTATCATAAAAACTAGATTTCCAAAACCTAATTTCCAAATCCCTAATTCAAATAGGGTGGTTCAAAACCTAGAAATTCACATACCCAATCCTATTACATGTTACTACTCATCATATAATTATACATACTCCCACAATAATATAGATTCACACCCTTACCTTGATTGTAGTTGTGATACGGTGGGAGAACTGACTTGAGATTTTGCTTTTTATCGCAAATGTCGCGGTTAGCAAGAGTCGCCACCGACTTTTCTTTTATCCAAAAGGAAAGGTAAAAAAGCACAGGAAAGACCTTTGAGATGTTTTCTTGAGTTCGGGGGGTAGATTATGAAAAGGGAAGGTGTTAGCACCCTTTTCATCCATGGTTTTCCATGGGCTCTTAGTTACTTGCTTAGATCACTTGCTTTACTTTGTTTGAAATGGTGTTTGGTGTGGTTTTGAAAGTATTTTGTTAAAAGAGGCCATTGTTTAGGCGATCTTTGTAATGATTCTCGTTCGTAAGAATGTATACAAAGATGTTTGTCTTTTGAAAATGTTTTCAATATTTTGTAAGATGTTTTAAAATGTGTGTGTGTTTGTTTTTGAAAATTGCAAGGATTATTGTTTGAAATGGAGCAAGTAACTTAGAAGCTATCTACCTGCTCAAATGTCTTTCTTGTGCATTTTCTATTCCTTTGACATTGTTGACTTACCATTGATTTGGTAAGCAACCCTATCTTTGTATGTAAACGGGACGGGCGTGGGTCATCGTATAACCATGATAGCAATGTTACCAAGTATCTTAGCATTTTTGAGGGACCAAGATCATTTTGTTTAGGCAACCTTTGAATAGCGTCATCGAGGGACTATGATCTTATATTTGTTTTGTTTTGCCAAGATACTTCGCATGCGTAACATGGCCATTTTATTTTAGGCAACCAAGTGGGAGAAACCCTAAGGGTGCTTGTGTGCAAAGTGTATCATTTTCATGCTTTTGTCTTGTATTTAGGGTTTTCTATTTTGCTTTGTTTTTGGTTCTTGTCATACAAAACCTAATTACTAATCATGGTATATAAAGCGATAAATTGCGTAATGTAAATAAACTAAGCTATTACAACAATTTTATGGGAGGGGGAGTACAAGTTTGAATGGGGATTTGCACAAATATAAAGATAAATATATTATTACAACCAAATCGAATATGCGTGAATTAAATAAATATAATACAAATATTTAAAATGCAATGCAATGTTTATGTTAGAAAAAATGTTTTATGTCTTGTTTTTGTATGAAAGAATATTTAATCTTAAACCTAAAAGATAAGGAAAAATAAATTAATTCTTTTTGAAAGGGGTTAAACCCTAGTTTTTATTCAAAAGAAAATAATGTTCTATATTATTATTTTGTACATTTTTGTATATAAAAATAATAATAAATAATATTGTATATGAATATTAAAAATTAAATATGTGTAGAAATTGGTATTTATAAGTATAAAATGTATAATAAAAATATTAAGTATTTTTAATTATATTTATAAGTTATTTAAGAAAATGCATTCTATTCTACCAAAATAAATCAATTTTTTATGTGAGAAATAATAAAAAAAATAAAAATGTGAAAATAGAATAAATCATTTTTTAGGATTTTTTATCATTAAAAAAAAAAAAACAAAAGTATTAAATATGAAAATATGAAAAAAATATAAAAATATAAAATAGTTAGTCAGGGGGGTGCAATAGCAAGTCAGGGGGGTGTTTAGCAAAAACAAAAAAGGCCTAAGCAATAAAAAGCCTAGAACCACTTCATCCCTATCCTTCGTTCTCTTCTTCACGCCATAGCCAGCTTAACCTGTATCTTCCTCATGCTTGCATAAAAATGAAAACTCATAACATGAAAAATGTGGCATTTGAGCTCACGATTCCAACCATATAAATTATGTAACCTAACTATCAAAGATCAAAGAGAATTTTAGAATCCCTAAATCGTGACCTAATTTTTTCCAGAGATTTCAAGCTTCAAATTCTCTTAGCACAAGTAATATAAATGAAAAGTAATGATATGTACATCTTCGTTATGATGAGAACTACATTTTTTCTTCACAAATCATGGCTTGAAGTTTCCTATATAAAGAGATAGAGTTTAAGAAAACACCTCATTCAGCTGGAATCGTGTAGGGCAATGTAAGGACTTTAATGGAGGCCTGATGATTGTTTGAGCTCCCTTGAACTTCCCTGAACCTATTCCAATGCTTATCTTGCTCTGAGGATGGCTGGAACTCCCTGACCAAGTCCAACTGCAAGCTTCCAAATTGAAAATGGCAAATGGTGAAACAGAGGTTACAAAACCAGTGTGATGGCTTGGATTGACTTGGTATCAAGTGTATAAGATGTTTGAATCAATGGAACACAAAACACACGAGCCAAATGAGAGTTGGCTGAGCTTTTGCAGAAACTGTGTGTTTAGGCAGATTTTTGATGTTTTTTAGTTTGAGGGAGTTCTAAGTCCAAGCAAAGCGTGTAATGCCTTGTACAAAGCTTGCATATTAGTATAGAAGTGATACAAAGTCAGATTCCTACTAGCTGTGCAAGCCTTAGCCCTTTTGCCATTTTTCTTATACTTGAAGTAAAGTTGACAAGATCAATCCCACATGCTTGTACCAACTTGCTTTAGGGATGATAGGAATTTGTACAAATTGCTTGAGAGCTGTGGTGTTTGCTTGTATCAAGGGGACAAGTCCAATGCTCCAAGTTGACAAAGTTGCAAAAGTGCATCTTTATGAAAATGGCAATGTAACCTTTTTGCCCAAAATGGAATTATAACTTGTGTAAAGTTTCAAAAGCAAGGATAAAGGCTTTGGCTTATGAGTATGAATTTAATTAAGGAGTGTATAGAAAGCTTAGGACCTGTAAAGCAAAATATAACCAACATAGGTTTGGTTTGCAACTTGATTCTATGTGAAAATGGCTTGAACAAAAAGTGAGAAAATGCCAACTTCCCTCTTTGATTCTCCCAACTCAAAAATGATCTTGGAGAGTTCTTGGACATTTTGGAAAGCTTGCAATATGCTCTATAATCCATCTTTGAAATGAATTTTGATATACCTCTTGGAACTAGGTGAAAAGTTATCATGAAGTTGGGTCCAAAACCTGCCTAAATTAGGGCAAAAATTCACTAAGTTAAGAAGTTCATGGCCATGTATTCACAAATTCATAACTTGAGATCCAAGAATCTTTAGGGAAAAGTTTGTGAAGAAAAGTTGTAAATTTCATAGAGGACTACAACTTTCATGTTTGGAACTTTTCTTGAATCAAAATTCATCATGGTGAAAAAGTGGGGAAAAGTTGAGAAAAAATAAGAAAATTTTTATACTTAAAAAAAATTCTAAGTTATGAAAATTTTCAAATTAAAACCCTAATTTTCAAATTTGGTTTTCTTGGTGAACAAGTTTCATATTTTGACATATCTTGATGAATTATGACCCTTGGTACTTGATTTTGACCAAAAATTCAAAGTTTGACTTTTCAGTATACAATTGACTTTTGATCAGTTGACTGTAAATTTCACCTGTTAATCCAATGAACTTGAGATCTTTTGAACCATGTAATTAGGTCAAGATGGTTCCATTTAATCCTTGAAATCATGCTTAAACTCAATTGGTCATTGGCTAGGTTAAAAATCAGAAATTGCCCTTTCTCAGTCAAAAACCCTAATTTTGACCATTTTGCCCTTTTGATGATTTGATCAAATTTCTTGAGGAGTTGTGATCCAAACTTGATCAAATGATACATATGATTCTAAAATGTTGATGTGGATAAAAAATTAATAAGTTTGACCGTAAATTGGCCATGGTTGACTCTTCCCCCAATACAACTGATTTTTAGGTCAACTGCCCAATTGACTGATAAAAAATGTGGTTCAAGGCTTGAAACTTAACATGAGCAATCTTAGGGGTCCAAAATTATGTATGAAAGTCACATGAAGCATTGGTGGTCCAAAAATCCTTGTGCAAATTCAAACCCTAATTTTGGGCTATTAGTGCAAGATGAGGTGTCTTGAGCTGACCAAACCCTAATCGTGTCTTGAGTCCAAGAAGTCTTGTGAGAAAAGTCTTGATAAATGAGAGGGAAAATTTTGGGGTACAACAACTGCCCCTGTTCAATCTTCTTGAACCTGAAGAGTTATATTGGCGAGCTTTGCCATTCGTGACTCGAAGGTAAAAGATGATTGGACACTAGAGTGCCTATAAATGTGCACTCGACAAAGTGTAGTTGAGGGAATGGGCTTAAAGATTCCATTTGGAGAGGTGATAAAATCTTGTTGGAGATGGGCTTGTAGATGCCATCCAAGAATGTGTTGTAAATAAAAAGAAATAAGCATCAGAATGGTGTCTATATCTGGAACGTATCTGAACTTGAATCTGAATAAGTGACAGAATGACACCCGTGTCTGGAGCGTATCTGAACTGTATCTTGAAGTTGAAATCTAAATAAGTGACAGAATGACAACCGTGTCTGGAGCGTATCTGGACCGTATCTTGAAATTAAGGTCTGAATGAGTATCAGAATGGCATCCTTGTCTGGAGCGTATCCGAACTGTATCTGAAGTTGAGATCTGAATGAGTATCAGAATGGCATCCGAATTTGGACCGTATCTGGACTGCATTTGAAAGCTGAATCTGAATGAGTATCAAGATGGCATCCGTATCTGGAGCGTATATGTACCGTATCTTGATGTTGAGATCTGAATGAGTATCAGGATGGCATCCTTGTCTGGAGCGTATCTGGACTACATTTGAAAGCTGAATCTGAATGAGTATCAGGATGACATCCGTATCTGGAGCGTATCTGAACTGTATCTAGAAGTTGTCGTTGAATAAGTATCAGGATGGCATCTGTATCTGGAGCGTATCTGAACTGTATCTAGAAGCTGTCATTGAATGAGTATCAGGATGGCATCCGTATATGGAGCGTATCTGAACTGTATCTGGAAGATGAATCTTGAATGAGCAACAAAATGGCATCCTTGTCCGGAGCATATCTGTACCGTATCTTGATGTTGAGATCTGAATGAGTATCAGGATGACATCCTTGTCTGGAGCGTATCTGAACTGTATCTGAAATCTTTGAACATTGTTATTGGTAGCTGTTAATCTTATCCTGAAAAGGGTAAAATGTTAGCTGAAGTACAAAGTTATGTTGCATGAAATGTATGATGCAATATATGTACTTTATCAATGTTTATGATATGTGGATGTAATGTATGCACATGTAAGCTGATTCGCTGTATTGCTGAGGAAAATAAATCCTTGATTGCTGAGGATATGTGGATTCTTCATGTCTTGAAGTTGGAGTATTGACAAAAATTCCATTGTGAGAGTAAGGCCATGTACTGCTTGAGGAATCTGCTTAGGGAATCCAGAGAACTTTGATGACTTCTACTGGGGAATTAATAAAAAACTCTAGGGAAGAAAACTTATTCCTGTTTGGAAAAAGTTTGTGAGTTTCAGTCGTCTGTCACCCTACCGGGGAGTTATCCTAGGTTGGGGAGAAACTGAAGTTAACTGTTATCCGGTTGATTTTTCAGACTTCAAGACAACTTGCTGGGGAATTTGAAGAAACTGGATAGTTTCCACTGGGGATTAATAGTTTGAAGTTTCAGCTCCACTGGGGACCTTAATGACGTACTGTAGGAATTGCTCATGGAATAGCCTAAAGACGTTTTCCTAATCTTTCAACCTGTCATTAGTTGTTCTTTTCATTTTGTTTATTTGTAAAACAATGATTATGTTCAAATGCATATGTTCATTAATGAATCATTAGACGTTTTTTGCAAATAAAACACACGTGTAAAAAGAAAAGGACAAATGGTTTTCTGTACTTTAAAGAGATATCTTTATATTTACTTTGAATAAGTATTTTGTACAAAAGAGACAGACATCCTAGTAAGAGGATGGTGTCATAAGAAAATTTTATACAAAGAAAGATAGCTATATGTGATAATCCCATGGGGTTCCCATTCTGCTATAGCCTTCGTATCTCCAAGTATCTTGTCCATTCGTTGCTTCGTCCAAAGATGATTGAATTGATCAGAAACTCTGAGTTTGTCAGTGAAGAGATTATCCTTAAAGTGATCCGACGAGACATAGTCATACGCTTTAATTCCATAACTTTTGCCTGGACCGCCCTTTCGGGTTTTGGATCCACCGGGAAACCCTTTTTTGCCCAAGTCGCCCTTTCGGGTTTTCAACTTGCCGGGTGTACATATTTTTTTATATTTTATCCCTAATTTTTGCCCGAACCTTTTGGTTCGCTGGGATGCCCTTATTTTGCCTAGGTGTGTCAACCTAGCGGGTCTCTTATGCGTAGTATCTTTTGACTATATCTGTGTTCGTAGGGTGTGGCAGGTCGTTGCCGTCCATGGTAGTTAAGATCATTGCCCCACCAGAAAAGATGTTCTTGATTACAAATGGTCCTTCATAGGTAGGAGTCCATTTTCCCCTGGGATCACTTTGTGGCAAGATGATGCGCTTGATCACTAGATCTCCAACTTGATACACTTGGCATCTGACTTTTTTGTTGAAAGCTTTGATCATCCGCTTTTGATACATCTGACCATGGTAAACAGCAGTAAGTATCTTTTCATCAATTAAGTTTAACTGATCAAGTCAGGTTTGGATCCAATCGTCCTCACTCAACCCTGCATCCTTCATGATTCTCAAAGAGGGGATCTGAACCTCAATAGGTAAAACAGCCTCCATGCCATAAACCAAAGAATAGGGTGTTTCCCCAGTTGATGTGCGTGCCGTGGTACGATACCCGTGGAGAGCAAACGGTAGCATCTCATGCCAGTCTTTGTAGGTGACTGTCATTTTCTGTATGATCTTTTTAATGTTTTTATTAGCAACTTCGACTGCACCATTCATCTTTGGCCGATAGGGGGATGAATTGTGATGTTGAATCTTGAACTGCTCACACAAGGCGGTGATCATAGTATTATTAAGGTTTGTACCGTTATCAGTGATGATCCTTTTTGGGATACCGTACCGACAAATGAGATTCTGCTTGATGAAGCGGGAAACAACGTTCTTAGTAACGAATGCGAAGGAAGCTGCTTCGACCCACTTTGTGAAGTAATCAATGGCCACTAGAATGAAGCGGTGTCCATTGGAGGTTGTAGGCTTGATCTCCCCAATCATATCGATTCCCCACATAGCAAAGGGCCAAGGAGCTGTTAAGACATTTAGAGGAACCGGAGGCACGTGCACCTTGTCTGCATAGATTTGACACTTATGACAGGTCCGGGAGTGTTGATAGCAGTCTGCTTCCATGGTAGACCAATAATAGCCTACCTGTAGGATTTTCTTCGCCATCGTATTCCCACTAGAGTGAGTGCCAAAGGTACCTTCATGTAATTCAGCCATGATCTTTTCAGCTTCAATCTTATCCACACAACGGAGTAGAATAGAATCATGATTACGTTTGTACAGGATGCCATTACTTAGGAAGAACTTAGCGGAGAATCTCCTTAGGAACTTTTTATCATTGATTGAAGCTCCTTCTGGATATTCTTGAGCCTCGAGATACCTTTTGACTTCATAAAACCAAGGCTGCTCCACTATTTCTTCAGTATTAATCTCACGACAGTGTGCTGGTTCATCCATTCATTCAATGGTGATCTGGGGAGCCTCATTATCCCAATCAAGTTTAAACATAGATGACATTGTGGCTAGAGCATCTGCTAGCTGATTTTCTTCTCGCGGGAAATGCTCGAAGGTAATCTGCTCGAAATGTGGTAACAATGTCAAAACATGTTCTTTGTAAGGGATAAGGTTGGGATGCTTAGTGTCCCATTCTCCTTTGATCTGACTGATGACCAAAGCTGAATCTCCAAATACAACTAAAGATTTAATTCCCAAGTCTATGGCGGCTTTGAGACCAAAGATGCATGCTTTGTATTTCGCCATGTTGTTCGTACAGTTGAAGCAAAGTCAGGCAGTAAAAGTAGTATGGCATCCTTCCGGAGATATGAGTACATCGCTGATACCATTACCAAGTGCATTGGATACCCCATCAAAGAACAGGGTCCATCGGGATCCTTGTCCAGGTCCGTCATATGGTCTGATTTCTTCACAGTTGTCTAATATCATGATGTCTTTATCCGGGAATTCAAACTTCATGGACTGATAATCCTCTACAGCTTGATGAGCAAGATGGTCAGCTAGCACACTGCCCTTTATAGCTTTTTGGGTCGTGTACTGTATGTCATATTCTGTTAGGATCATCTGCCATCTAGCTATCCTCCCAGATAGAGCAGGCTTCTCAAAGATATACTTTATCGGATCCATCTTAGATATCAGCAAAGTGGTATGAGTCAACATATACTGTCTTAGCCGGCGAGCAGCCCATACCAGAGCGCAACAAGTTTTCTCGAGCAGTGAATATCTGGTTTCACAGTCGGTAAACTTTTTGCTCAGGTAGTAAATAGCATGCTCTTTTTGGCCAGACTCGTCATGCTGCCCCAATACACACCCCATTGAGTTCTCTAAAACGGTCAGATACATGATCAGTGGTCTTCCCTCGACTGGTGGCATCAAGACAGGAGGATCTTGTAAATATTCTTTGATTTTGTCGAAAGCAATCTGACATTCATCATTCCATCTGACTACTTGATCTTTCTTCAACAGTTTGAAGATTGGTTCACAAGTAGATGTTAGGTGAGAAATGAATTTGGAAATATAGTTCAGGCGTCCCAAGATCCTCTGACTTCCTTCTCAGTACGAGGAGCAGGAATTTATTGTATTGCTTTGACTTTGGCAGGATCAACCTCGATGCTTTTGTTGCTGACAATGAAACCTAAGAGTTTACCGGACCGGACTCCGAATGTCCACTTGTTCGAGTTCAACCTTAGTTTGTACTCCTTCAATCTGACAAACAACTTTTGCAAGTGATCAAGGTGTTCTTCTTCAGTTTGTGATCGGGCTATCATGTCATCTACATAGACCTCTATCTCATGATGTATCATATTATGAAACAAAGCTACCATGGCGCGTTGATAGATTGCCCCGACATTCTTCAGTCCGAATGGCATCACTTTGTAGCAGAACGTACCCCACTGTGTGACAAATGTAGTTTTCTCCATGTCCTCAGGTGCCATTTTGATCTGGTTATAGCCTGAGAATCTGTCCATGAAAGAAAATACTTTGTGCTGGGCTGTATTGTCAACCAGGATGTCGATGTGTGGAAGTGGAAAATCATCTTTAGGGCTGGCCCTGTTTAAATCTCCATAGTCCACACACATTCTTACTTTGCCGTCCTTTTTAGGCACTGGAACAATGTTAGCAACCCATTGAGGATAGGAAGTAACATCCAGAAATCCAGCATTGAACTGTTTCATGACTTCCGCTTTGATCTTCTCTGACATGTCAGGTCTCATGCGGCGGACTCTTTGCTTCACTGGTGGACAATCTTCTCTCATGGGTAGACGGTGTACCACAATTTCTGTATCGAGTCCCGGCATGTCTTTGTATTACCAGGCAAATATATCAACATAATCATGCAATAGCTGAATTAGACGCTCCTTGACACTCGGCTCTAGGTTGGCACCTACTTTGATTTCCTTTTTATCTTCCTCGGTACCCAAATTGATTGTATCCAACAGTTCCTCATGAGGTTGAATAACTCTTTCCTCTTGTTGTAGTAGTCTGGCCAATTCCCCCGGCACTTCACAATATTCCTCACCTTCGTATTCGGCTTGGTAGATCAGATCTTCAGAGTCACTGAATGTTATAGCAGTATCGTTACCCATGGGATCCGGAATGGAGGGGTACCTGCATTTGTAAGTGTGGGTGTGTGTAAGGGTATAGCCATCTTAAAACAATAAAATGTAAAAGAAAGACAATGAGCACAAAAGGTTTATGTATGAAAAAGCGTCCATGATTCATTGAATGTCATATGAAGATGAAATAAAAACCCTTACAAGTGGACCATTGTGCCTCGTGTAAGACACAAGGTTGAAAATGTACAAATTGTTTGTGAATATTACAAGTCCAACAAAAATGTAAAAGATAAATTACTGAGAAATGAAAGTTATTGGGACAAAGTCTTTGGCTTCCCAGTTGCGAAGTCCTCCGTTGACAGTAGGAAATATCCAATCTTCCAATCTGCCATCTTCTTCACCGTCTTCCACTGCATTAACCCCTTGGTTGCTAATCTTCACAGGTGGCCCTCCGGCACGGGCGCAGCGCACAACCTTCTGAGCAGTTGAAGTAAACCCCAAGCCAAACTTGTCTGATTTGTATGGAATGTCTGGAAGATGCCCCCAGATGGTGCATCCACCCTCTTTCACTACTGCCCTTGCATCCTTTAGAGATGACATCCGAAGTGGAGGTCTTGTGATCTTAGGAATCGAGGATACTGCCCTGGTCGCCGCTATTTCTTGAGAGACCTCTTCAAAATGTTGGAAAGGGGTTTCAATGAACTCTCCATCTAATTCCATATATCAGAAAGAATTTAGATGACTAATCATGTACTCCTCTTCCCCGTGGACAATTATGATCTTTCCTTGGACCGGGTACTTCAGCATCTGATGCAATATGGAGGTGACAACACTGACATTGTGAATCCAGGGGCGTCCTAACAGACAGGAATAAGAAGGACGGATGTCCATCACATAGAAGGTTGAATTGAAAGTCTAAGTTACCACCTTTATCAGGATGTCCACCTCCCCATGGACCATCCTCTTAGAGCCGTCAAATGCTCTCACAACTATGTTACTGGGTATTAAAGTCATCTCCTCACAATCCAATCTATCAAGGACTTTCTTTGGTAAGACGTTTAAAGATGATCCCGTGTCCACCAAGACATGGGATAGGGTCGTTCCTCTACACTCCAATGAGACATGTAATGCCTCGTTGTGTTTTCTCCCTTTGGGTGTCAAGTTAGCATCAGAGAAACCCAGGCCATTATCAGCTGTCAAACTGGCCACACATTCTTGGAATTGGTCAGCAGACGTCTCTTGCAGCACGTGAGCTATCTTCAGAAATTTTACCAAAGCTTTTGCATGTGCCGCAGAGCACAACAACAATGCTAGCATAGATATTTTGGAGGGGGTTTGCCCCAACTGTTCAACCACATCATAATCACTCTTCTTTATTATCCTCAGGATTTCTTCCATTTCCTTTTTGGATGTTTCAGGGATAGATTGAGCCTTCGTCCGGACAGGCTCTTCTTGAATGCTTTTCCCTTTATTCTCAGCAGTAGAGGTACTGGTAGGGACAGGAATTGTGTTGTCTTTGTCGGTAGGTATGCTTGCAGGTACAATCACTGGTGCAGAGGTAATCTTCGGAACGGCCACGGGTCCAAAGATTGTCTTTGGAGGGGTAATCTCTAGAGAGAAGATTCTACCACTACGAGTAATCTTGCTAGTTCCAGCAATATTGCTAATGTTAGAATTGTCCTCTTCGGAGCTTTCTTCTTCGGTAGTCAGTTCGTCTTATTTGATACCATGGTAGTAGATTTCTCCACCATAATTCCATGGTACTGTTTTATCTGACTGGTACGGGACTGACCCGGGCATTATAATCTTAAGTGGAATAGTCATTGGAGCAGATGTAATCCTAACGGGTCTTTTAGGGACCCTGGAAGGATTGACGTAGATGGTTATGATAGAAACTTCTTTAACTGGAACGGGTGAAATAGGAGCTTTCTCAAACAAAATTTCTTGGTTATCAATCAGTCGTTGGATACCTTTTTTCAACAGAGGGCAGTCAAATGATGAGGATAGGCAAATATGGCAGTCTTTGTCACAACCTGGGAATATACCAACTTTCAACAAATTCAACTTAATGATTGGGAGCGGATTCAACAGTTCATCCACGGTGGCAACAAATAAATCTTCCACAACAACATTGGCATTGTGACCATGCCTAGGCATCAGAGCGGAAATGACATTCGGTTTCTCATGCGCTTCAAACTCAACTTCCTTCGCATCTATCAGGTCTTGAATTTTATTCTTCAGAGCCCAACAATTGTTGGTATCGTGCCCTGGACTTTCAGAATGGTATGCGCATCTGGCATTTGGATGGTAATGAGGAGACGCAGTATTGGGATTCTTTGGGGCCTCTTTTAAAGTTTCCAGATTCAGTTTCAGAAGATGTGGTAGAACCTGGGCTGGAGTCATGTTAATCTTGGTGAATTGTCGGACTAGCCTTTCCACCATTGGTTGGTTACTTGGTTGGTCTGATGCAGGCTTTGGAATCATAACGGCCCCCACCGTTGGTCAGCATTCAGTTCTTCCTTGATTCCTGTGTGAATAAACAACAGAAACTTCCTTCTTCCCAGTGAAGGGCTTTTTCACAACTGTAGAGGCAGACATATCTTTCTGAATCTTCTCACTTCTTATACCAGCTTCCACCCTCTCGCCGGTTAAAATCAATTCGGTAAACCCTGCAGAGGAGCTCCCAATCAGATGATTGAAGAAAGGGCCTGATAGAGTTCCCAAGAACATGTCCACCAACTGCCTTTCATATAGAGGGGGTTGCACCCTTCCGTCTAAATCTCTCCACTTTTGTGCGTAATCTTTGAAGCCCTCATTTGAATCCATAGCCATACTCTGAAGTTGAGTACGGGTAGGCGCCAAATCAGTGTTGTACTGGTATTATTTATAGAAAGTTGCCGCCAGGTCTTCCCAATTGTGGACATCGGCCCTTTCTAATTGGTAAAACCAATCAAGTTGCATTCCTGATAAACCGTCTTGGAAGAAATGGACCCACAAGTCTTTGTCGGCAGAGTGCGGCTGAATCTTCCTGACATATGATCGGAGGTGCATTTTAGGACAAGACACCCCATCATACTTGGCAAATAATGGCACTTTAAACTTTGGCGGGATTACAATTCCTGACACCAGCCATAACTCCTCAAAATCTAGACCCGACACCCTCTGTATTTCCATAGCGGTTAGACGCTCTTCCAGGTGTTTGTATTTGTCATCAGCCGGAGGGTATTTTTGTTCAGAGTAGTCCTTCTCTTCCTCTTCTTCTTCTTCAGAATCTGATGGTATTACCATTTCTTTTCCTTTTCTTTCCCCTTCATCAGATGTTGTTGGAAAATCTAAGGTCCTTCTGGCTTATCCCTGAAACCTTCTGCCCATGATTACCACACCAGCTGGCTTCTTCTTCTTTTTCTCTTTCTCTTTTTCTAGCAGAGTCTTTAGCTCCTCCTGCCCCTTGGCTAAGGTCATGAGTAACTGTTGAAATTGTGTATTTTGAGCTTGAAGGTCTTTAACCGTCTGTTCGAGATCCATCTTGCTGAAATAAACAGTAGAGGGATAAGGAAACTTGTTGCAAAGACCTGTTTATGTTTATGATGAATGATATGTATTCATGCAATGCTTTCAAGGATTTAAAAATTCAAATTTGTTTCAAACAAAAAGAAACACACGTTATATTAATAAGATAGAATTTGAGTACATCAATGCCCCTAGGGAAAAATAATACAAAATTCTAAGATAAAAATACATTGCGCATCCTCTTTGGTGCAATGTAGGTATTGAGAGTCTTCTCTTCATGAAGTAGCCGAGTGAGTTCCAAAACCTTCTTCTCGCTTGCGTAGAATTGGGCTTCGAAAGTATCACGCTATCCTTTGAGCTGTATCCAATCCCTTTGTAGGTCTTCGAGTGATGTAGGCATGTCAGGATGTAGGATAGTGTATGGAACTTCTCCTTCCTTAACAGGCTCAATAATCACTGGGAGAATGAAAGGATAAGGCATCATAAGACTTTGAGCGCGGGTTCGTACACACTTGAGGTAAGGCTCAAGAGGGATGTAATTCTTGTGTCCCAAAGTCTTGCTATCCACCTTGTTTAGCATCCTCTAAGCTCGGGTGAATCTCTGGAGAAAACCTTGATCATCGTTATTGTAGTCGAAAACCAAGCCTTGAATCAGCATATCATGTGGGCCATCCCTTCGGGCATAACCAAACTGTCTTAGAGCCAAGCACGGGTTGTAGGTGATGCCTCCCCTAATGCCAAGTAGAGGGACATTAGGGAATTACCCACAACGGTCAACAATGATAACATTCTCTTTGGATCGAGAACACCAATGAATATCTAAATGTTTAAGTGTCATCAACCTTTGTGACCACCTCAAACCCTGCTCATTCTTTAAGACTGATTGGGGAAGATGAGAAATAAACCATCTTTCCAGGAGAGGAGTGCAACACATAAGAACACCTCTTTTCCTCATTGTACGAGTGTGAAAAGAGTGTAAGATATCTCCAAGCAATGTAGGCACCAGATTGCGTGACATGAAGATTTTGACAGCGCTCACATCTATGAGTTGGTCAGGGTTGGGAAACAAGACCATCCCATAGATAAGAAGAGCCACAATCTCCTCAAAATCTTGCAAGTCCAAGGAGTTCCAACAACTTTGGGCCTTCTCAAACAAGAACCTTGCCAAGAAGCCTTTGACACCCCTTCTAGTTTCCCAATGGGTTGTGACATCAGATGAGTGCAAGTGTAGGGCTTGAGAAATCTCTTCTGGTTTTGGATCTCTTTCCGTACCGTTGAAAGGTAGTTGATTGAGAATGATAATCCTTAAGAGTTGAGAGAATTCTTCCAAAGTGGGCACAAGCTGGTAGTCAGGAAATGTGAAACAGTGATGCAAAGGGTCAAAGAACTGGAAGAGAACCTTCATCATGTCTTCTTCTGTGTTGGAGGTGACCAAGTTGAGTAGACGACCATGCCTCTCGGTGAATGGAGAGTTCTCAGGAATCCTTGAAGCTAGCTCCTTGAGTTGTGGAGGAATTCTTACAAGGTTGACTTAGATAGTTTTCCTGCAAAGTGAATCCATATCCTACAAAACAAGAACAAAGATAAATTTCCAAAATCCTTGAAATGGTTAGTGGATGCATATGATGCTCATGATGTCCATGATGTTATGCACAATTATATATATACATGCAAATCAAGCAAGTTCTTAGTTTAGGCTTGCATGGGGTTTCATAGGTAAGTACCCTCTTGAAGTTTAGTTGGCTCAACCTATCCTAGTAATAGTAACCGGGTTCTAAGGAGCTCAATATCACTGGATTATTTCCTTGTTCATTGTTTTAGTTCAAGCCTCTTTACTGGCGACCGAAATATCTCAAGAAAATAATCCTCATGAGTGTAGTATCGAGTATCTACCAACTTCGGACTGCACCAAAGACGACCATCTCACTACATCCTAAAAGGCTAAGTTGGTCAAGTAAAGGGTTCTAGAAGTTCATTAGTGCTTCATGACATCACTCAGAGGCCCCATATTCTCTTTGATTAACTCAAAGGCTACCGGTACCCACAAATATGTCACACTAACATAGTTATTGCTTAGACCGTGTCGGTATACCCCGCACAGTTTCCACAACATATTGCTATTTACCTATAGTGTTTCCCAAATCCTGATGGAGGATTCAAACCCAAACAATAGAACCAAAATGTAAAACAAACAAGTCAAACAAGGTAAGCAAATAAATGTGATCTAAACCCTAAGGTAACCCCACTTTTATATTAATATCCCCACAAAGTGGCCAGTTCCGTGATACGGTGGGAGAACTGACTTGAGGTTTTGCGTTTTATCGCAAATGTCGCAGTTAGCAAGAGTCACCACTGACTTTTCTTTTATCCAAAAGGAAAGGTAAAAAAGCACAGGAAAGACCTTTGAGATGTTTTCTTGAGTTCGGGGGGTAGATTATGAAAAGGGAAGGTGTTAGCACCCTTTTCATCCATGGTTTTCCATGGGCTCTTAGTTACTTGCTTAGATCACTTGCTTTGCTTTGTTTGAAATGGTGTTTGGTGTGGTTTTGAAAGTATTTTGTTAAAAGAGACCATTGTTTAGGCGATCTTTGTAATGATTCTTGTTCGTAAGAATGTATACAAAGATGTTTGTCTTTTGAAAATGTTTTCAATGTTTTGTAAGATGTTTTGTAAGATGTTTTGAAATGTGTGTGTGTTTGTTTTTGAAAATTGCAAGGATTGTTGTTTGAAATGGAGCAAGTAACTTAGAAGCTATCTACCTACTCAAATGTATTTCTTGTGCATTTTCTATTCCTTTGACATTGTTGACTTACCATTGATTTGGTAAGCAACCCTATCTTTGGATGTAAACGGGACGGGCGTGGGTCATCGTATAACCATGATAGCAATACTGCCAAGTATCTTAGCATTTTTGAGGGACCAAGATCATTTTGTTTAGGAAACCTTTGAATAGCGTCATCGAGGGACTATGATCTTATATTTGTTTTGTTTTGCCAAGATACTTCGAATGCGTAACATGGCCATTTTATTTTAGGCAACCAAGTGGGAGAAACCCTAAGGGTGTTTGTGTGCAAAGTGTATCATTTTCATGCTTTTGTCTTGTATTTAGGGTTTTCTATTTTGCTTTGTTTTTGGTTCTTGTCATGCAAAACCTAATTACTAATCATGGTATATAAAGCGATAAATTGCGTAATGTAAATATACTAAGCTATTACAACAATTTTATGGGAGGGGGGAGTACAAGTTTGAATGGGGATTTGCACAAATATAAAGCTAAATATATTATTACAACCAAATCGAATATGCGCTAATTAAATAAATATAATACAAATATTTAAAATGCAATGCAATGTTTATGTTAGAAAAAATGTTTTATGTCTTATTTTGTATGAAAGAATATTTAATCTTAAACCTAAAAGATAAAGAAAAATAAATTAATTCTTTTTGAAAGGGGTTAAACCCTAGTTTTTATTCAAAAGAAAATAATGTTCTATATTATTATTTTGTACATTTTTGTATATAAAAAAAATAATAAATAATATTGTATATGAATATTAAAAATTAAATATGTGTAGAAATTGGTATTTGTAAGTATAAAATGTATAATAAAAATATTAAGTATTTTTAATTATATTTATAAGTTAGTTAAGAAAATGCTTTCTATTCTACCAAAATAAATCAATTTTTTATGTGAGAAATAATAAAAAAAAAAAAAAAAAGTGTGAAATAAAATAAATCATTTTTTAGGATTTTTTATCATTAAAAAAAATAAACAAAAGTATTAAATATGAAAATATGAAAAAAAAATAAAATAGTTAGTCAGGGGGGTGCAATAGCAAGTCGGGGGGGTGTTTAGCAAAAACAAAAAAGGCCTAAGCAATAAAAAGCCCAGAACCACTTCATCCCTGTCCTTCGTTCTCTTCTTCACGCCATAGCCAGCTTAACCTGTATCTTCCTCATGCTTGCATAAAAATGAAAACTCAAAACATGAAAAATGTGGTATTTGAGCTCATGATTCCAACCATATAAATTATGTAACCTAACTATCAAAGATCAAAGAGAATTTTGGAATCCCTAAATCTTGACCTAATTTTTTCAGAGATTTCAAGCTTCAAATTCTCTTAGCACAAGTAATATAAATGAAAAGTAATGATATGTACAACTTCGTTATGATGAGAACTATATTTTTTCTTCACAAATCGTGGCTTGGAGTTGCCTATATAAAGAGATAGAGTTTAAGAAAATACCTCCTTCAGCTGGAATCGTGTAGGGCAATGTAAGGACTTTAATGGAGGCCTGATGATTGTTTGAGCTCCCTTGAACTTCCCCGAACCTATTCCAATGCTTATCTTGCTCTGAGGATGGCTGGAACTCCATGACCAAGTCCAACTGCAAGCTTGCAAATTGAAAATGGAAAATGGTGAAACAGAGGTTACAGAACCATGGTGATGGCTTGGATTGACTTGGTATCAAGTGTATAAGATGTTTGAATCAATGGAACACAAAACGCACGAGCCAAATGAGAGTTGGCTGAGCTTTTGCAGAAACTGTGTGTTTAGGCAGATTTTTGATGTTTTTCAGTTTGAGGGAGTTCTAAGTCCAAGCAAAGCGTGTAATGCCTTGTACAATGCTTGCATATTAGTATAGAAGTGATACAAAGTCAGCTTCCTACTAGCTGTGCAAGCCTTAGCCCTTTTGCCATTTTTCTTGTACTTGAAGTAAAGTTGACAAGACCAATCCCACATGCTTGTACCAGATTGCTTTAGGGATGATAAGAGTTTTTACAAATTGCTTGAGAGCTGTGGAGTTTTCTTGTATCAAGGGGACAGGTCCAATGCTCCAAGTTGACAAAGTTGCAAAAGTGTATCTTTATGAAAATGGCAATGTAACCTTTTTGCCCAAAATGGAATTATAACTTGTGTAAAGTTTCAAAAGCAAGGATAAAGGCTTTGGCTTCTGAGTATGCATTTAATTAAGGAGTTTATAGCAAGCTTAGGACCTTTAAAGCAAGATATAACCAGCATAGGTTTGGTTTTCAACTTGATTCTATGTGAAAATGGCTTGAACAAAAAGTGAGAAAATGCCAACTTCCCTTCTTCGATTCTCCCAACTCAAAAATGATGTTGGAGAGTTCTTGGACATTTTGTAAAGCTTGAAATATGCTCTATAATCCATATTTGAAATGAATTTTGAGATACCTCTTTGAACTAGGTGAAAAGTTGCCATGAAGTTGGGTCCAAAACCTGCCTAAATTAGGGCAGAAATTCACTAAGTTAAGAAGTTCATGGCCATGAATTCACAAATTCATAACTTGAGATACAATCATCTTTAGGGAAAAGTTTGTGAAGAAAAGTTTTAGATTTTATGGAGGACTACAACTTTCATGTTGGGAACTTTTCTTGAATCAAAATGCATCATGGTGAAAAAGTGGGGAAAACTTGAGAAAAAATAAGAAAATGTTTATACTTACAGAAAAAATTCTAAGTTATAAATTTTTTTAAATTAAAACCCTAATTTTCAAATTTGGTTTTCTTGGTGAACAAGTTTCATATTTTAACACATCTTGATGAATTATGACCCTTGGTACTTGATATTGACCAAAAAGTCAAAGTTTGACTTTTCAGTATACAATTGACTTTTGATCAGTTGACTGCAAATTTCATCTGTCAATTCAATGAACTTGAGATCTTTTGAACCATGTAATTAGGTCAAGATGATGGCATTGAATCCTTGAAATCATTCTTGAACTCAATTGGTCATTGGCTAGGTTAAAAATCAGAAATTTCCCTTTCTCAGTCAAAAACCCTAATTTTGACCATTTTGCCCTTTTGATGATTTGATCAAATTTCTTGAGGAGTTGTGATCCAAACTTGATCAAATGATACATATGAGTCTAAAATGTTGATGTGGATAAAAAATTAAGAAGTTTGACTGTAAATTGGCCATGGTTGACTTTTTCCCCAATACAACTGATTTTTAGGTCAACTGCCCAATTGACTGGTCAAAAATGTGGTTCAAGGCTTGAAACTTAACATGAGCAATCTTAGGGGTCCAAAATTATGTATGAAAGTCACATGAAGCATTGGTGGTCCAAAAATCCTTGTGCAAATTCAAACCCTAATTTTGGGCTATCAGTGCAAGATGAGGTGTCTTGAGCTGACCAAACCCTAATCTTGTCTTGAGTCGAAGAAGTCTTGTGAGAAAAGTCTTGATAAATGAGAGGGAAAATTTTGTGGTACAACAGTAGCCACCTTAGGGTTATTCCTCCTTCTCTTATTTTCTCCTCTTTTCCTCTTTTCTTCTCTTCACTTCTTTTCACAAAAATGAGGATTCTAATCTTTGTTTTCACATAACCCTTACTAATTATTGTTTCTCTTATTGGGATTAACAACTCATACCCCATTATTATTTCTATGTATCATAATTAGGCACAACTAGTTATTTCGTTCTTTAATACACCTAATAACTCAATTACTAAAATAACATATATATTCAAATAATTAAATAATTATCATGCCACATAATAATTAAATAAATAAGCAACTAATAAAATAGATAATAAAAATCGGGATGTTACAATTCTCCCCCACTTAAAAGATTTTAGTCCTCGAAAATTATCTCAAACGAACAACTCGAGATACGAATCCTTCATCTGACTCTCCAGCTCTCAAGTCACATTACCATTTGTCGGTCCTTCCCAAACCACTTTCACCAAAGCGGTCTCTTTACCTCGGAGTTTCTTCGCTTCTCTATCCTCTATCTGCATAGGCGATGTCTCAACAGTCAAATTATCTCTTACTTGCACATCATCTAATTGGACAATATGAGACAGATCCACAATGTATTTCCTTAACTGAGACACATGGAACACGTCATGGAGATTAGTAAGTGACGGTGGCCAAACAATCTGATATGCCACTTCACTTATTTTCTCTAAAATCTGATAAGGATTAATAAAATGCATCGTCAACTTACGTAACTTCAAAGCTCTACCAACACCAGTTACCAGAGTAACCCTTAGAAATACATGATCATCCTTCTCAAACTCAAGCGCTTTCCTCCTCTAATCATGATAACTCTTCTGACCACTCTGAGAAATTCTCATCTTTTCCCGAATTATCTTAATCTTATCCGTAGTTTGTTGAACTATCTTAGGTCCAACCACAACACTCTCACCAGATTCATACCAACACAAAGGCGTCCTACACCTCCGTCCATACAAAGCCTCAAACAGTGTCATTCTAATACTTGAATGGAAAATGTTGTTATAAGTAAACTCAATCAAAGGCAAGTAAATACCCCAAGCACATCCTTTCTCCAAAACACAAGCTCTCAGATGATCATAAATTGACTGAATCATCCTCTCAGTCTGACTATTTGTTTACGGATGATACGCCAAACTCAAACGCAACTTCGTACCCAAAGCATCTTGCAAACCTTCCCAAAAATTTGAAGTAAACCTCAGATCTCTATCAGAAACAATACTCGATAGAACACCATGCAAACTCACTACGTTCTCAATATACAACTTAGCAAACTTTTCCATCGGATAATCCATCTTAATCAGAACAAAGTAAGCAGATTTTGCCACCTTAGGGTTCTTCCTCCTTCTCCTCTTCTTTTCTCCTTTTCCCTCTTTTCTTCTCTTATATTCTTTTCACAAAAGTGAAGATTCTAATCTTTGTTTTCACATAACCCTTACTAACTATTGTTTCTATTATCGGGCTTAGCAATTCATACCCCTTATTACTTCTATTTCTCATAATTAGACCCAACTAGTTATTTCATTCATTAATACACCTAATAAATCAATTATTCAAATAACACATATATTCAAATGATTAAATAATTATCACGCCACATAATAATTAACTAAATAAACAACTAATAAAATAGCTAATAAAAATCAAGATGTTACAGTTGCAACATTGAGAAACAACACTAATTTGGCCTATAAATTAGTCATTCCAGATTCATAAATGACATAACAAAAACGTGCATCATCTTCACTAAAATTCCAAATTCTTTTTCCTACATCCGAGTTTTCATCAGTCTTGTGCAAACTCGATTATATGTTGAATTATCTTTGGTATTCCTGTGTTCCAACTCTAAGACATTTGAGAGTGCTTGAAATAATTATAAGAAAAGTGATTTTGTTCACGATTCTAGCCTCTATCCATTTAATTTAGAACTAATTTTCTATCACTCTTATAAGTATCTCGAAATGCCAATTGAGACTTCCATTTCAAGCATCAAAGAATGAAATCTTGTCTGGTGGACACATCAAAGACCAAATAAGAATCGACATCATGGATCCAGGTATGTCTTATTATTTCTATAAAAAAAATAGAGCATTGTAAAAAACATAATATCAAAAAAGTCTAAATATTAAATTTGACTAATAGTTGATGGATATGCATATGCATATAATTATATTGGTATGTTATCTGTGTAACATTAGTGTGTCATTCACATTAGTCTTTTGATATAATTTTCAAAATTCGTTATGGATCGTAGTTGGATGGAAGCTGATAGATTTGATCTGGTGTATGAGAAATGAGTTCTTGATTTCCTTGAATTCATCGAACAAAATGTTTCCAATAATAACAGTATCTTTTATTGTCCTTGTGTTAATCGCAGGAATATCAAAAAATGTCATATAAAGAAATATTACATCCCCTATGTTGTGATAGAATATGTCTAAATTATACAACATGGACATGACATGGAGAAGTGGATAAAAATCAAAATGCAACGTCATAAATGGATAAAGTTGATGAAGATATGGATGATCTAATAGAAGATATGATATGTGATATTGGAGAATTGTCTTATATGAAATCTCGTATTATGATACTTTATAAACCGACAAAAATGCATATTTATATAAGGGGTGCACAAGTTTTACACGATTGTATGTGTTGTTAAAAAAATTTAATCTGAAGGCAAAAAATGGGTGGTCGGATAAAATTGCTTGATTTGTTGAATCAAATGCTACCAAAAGATAAAAATTTATGGATTTTTGTAATGAGACCAAGAAGATATTGTGTTCGATAGGTTTGAAGTATGCCAAAATACATGCATGCGCTAATGATTGCATATTATACAGGAAATAGTTTAAAAATTTGGATCAATATCCAGAATATGGTGAGTCACGCTACAAGTTGAAGAACAACAATGGTGATTATAACACTACAAAAAAAACTCCAATTTTCCAGCTGAATGCACCCCACAAATGCAAATATCACACCGTAACATAACAATTGCGGGATGGACAAAACACCTCGCAAAAATGTTAGTCGTAACTTTTTGTAACGAGAAACACACCCCATAACTTTGCCAGGTGAAAAGCACCCCACAACTTTGCCAGGTGAAAAGCACCCCACAACTCTTTTCTCCCAGAATTCAGACTGAAACACGCATGACAGAGCAAATAAAGCAGGTGGTTCAGAGCAGAGCAGAGCATAAAGAGGCAGAAACTTGCAGGGTGAAATTCACCTGACAAAGTGAATTTATATTATTAAAAAAATATGATATATTCATATTATTCTAAATATTAAAATAATATTTAAAATAATATAAATATAATAAATAATTTAAATTGAGAAATTAATAAATGCTAAATTTTTTATAATTAATACTAAATATTTAAATTCATACTTAATTTAAAAAATACATAATTATTTAGTTTTAAAAATATATTATACATATTTATATTTATTTCGGTTTTAATAATATTACATTTTTAAAAATATTTTTAAAATTTTTTAAACAATATATTATTAAAATGTTTTTTACAAAAATAATAAACTAAATCTATAATATTATTTATGAAAACGAAGAAACAAAATTATTAACACATTTATAAACAGATTATCCCTAAGTAAATATTCATATGTTTCTATCATAAAAACTAATTTAACCCTAAACAAATATTCATATGTTTCTATCATACAAAGCAAACCAAACTAAAAAAATATCATACAAATCAATTCATATGTTTCTAAACAAAATAATTTATTAATATGTATACATTTATAAATGAATTTGATGAAAATATGGAAAGCAAATCCGAATCCAGCAAAAAATTTGAGTATTGAAGTCTTGATTTGGTGTTAAAATTGAGAGATTTGAGAGATTTATAGGGGTTGGGAAAGGGTTTGTGAAATAGTTTGTGAAGAAATAGAATGGAAAGAAACAAGAAAGATGAATCAGGAATGGAAAAAAAGTAAAGTGAAGTGTCATATATAAAGGAAGCTTGCTAGGTGAAAATCACCTAGCAAAATTTTTATCCGTCTGAAGTTACGCGGTGTAACTCACCTGGCAAAATTTGTGACAATACAACTAACCTGCCACCACTGGCGCATCAATAATTGTACCAGTGAATTTCCCCCCAAATTTTTTAAAAAAAGTTGCGGGGTGTTTATCACTTCGCAACTTTCTTTTCAAAATTTTTAAATTTCCCCCTATCTGTTACGAGATGAAAAACCTTACAATTTAGAAAAAAACAGTGTTGCAAGGTGAATATCACCTCGTAAGTGCATTATTTAGCGACGTGAATAACACCTAACATAATCATCTGGATAATTTGATGTTTTTTTGTAGTGTAACACCCCAAAAATCTAGATTAATTATTTAATTAATTTAATATGAATATTGGTGAATATATGAATTATGGTGAGTTATGTAATGCATGGTGATGCATTGGTGAATGCGGTGCTATGAATAGTATGGGAATAAGATAAGTATGTGGATTTAATTAGTTTATAATTATTTAGAGCTTAAATAATTATTTGAGGTTAAATTGGATTTAATACTAATATTTAGAATTATTATCTATAATAATATGAGGAGAATAATAGTGTAATTCAAGAAGGGCAAGATGGTAATGTTGTGTTGAACAAGTGAGGGCAAGATTGGGATTTAGGATTTAGGGGTCTAAAGGCTAGATAAGTAAAAACAAGAGGAATAGAAGAGTATTCTTATTTTGATCGATCGTAGAAACGAGAGAAGAGCAAAAGCGAGAAAGAGGAAGAGCTAAGAAGAGAGGAGCCATTGTTGAAGCTTGAGGAATCTACAACCTAAGTTAAGGATGAGGTTCTTACTCTCTAATAGGTGGTATAATTGTGGGTAGATTGTGATATTGAATGTTAGATTTTGGGTGTAGATTATTTTTGATTTAATCCGTTGAAATTGTGCATAACTCATGAAAAATTGATTATGTGGATTGAGTTAGAATGTAGTAGATGCAGTATGACAATGTGATAAATTAGATTATGTATTTTTATGTATAAAAATTGAGGTTTTGGGTTGGAAAAGGATGATTTTTGTAACATAAAAATTTGGTTTTTTTTACTCTGATACAGTGAGAATCGGTTACAGTATATGGGTAACTGGTTACTACATGGAAAAATAGAGTTTCTTGGCATTTTAACTGAGTGTACCCGGGTACCACATATTGGATAATCGGTTACCCTGAGAGTAAATTGAAAAAAAAATGAAAATTTCAAAAGTTCATAACTTTCAAACCGTGAGTCCGCTTTAGGTGCCGTTTGAACCATTGGAAAACTAGTACAATGTACTTTCTTGTAAAATGGTTTCATGTTCTGGACCAAAATTTAATTGGTGTGTAAAGATGTTTTGTGGTGTTAGTGTCTGTTGACGTAGGTTGCTGGTGTTGGTAAATCTTGTGAAACTTCAAAAATTTATAACTTGAGTTTCGGGTATCCAATTGACGCATAATTTGGATTGTTGAAACATTCGTTTAACGTGCTGTCTCTTAAAAATATTTTTAGTACCAGAATTCCAACTACTTAATGCATGGACGGGTGTTTCGTACTGTCGAGTTATGTCGTTTTGTGAAATGTATGCAAATGCTTTGAATAGTAGATTAATTAGGAATACCCTATTTTAATGATGAGTTGTTGTTATTATGGAATTAATCATGAAGATTTTGATGTTGATGTGATGTGATATTTTCTATCTTATGATGATTATTTTGGTGAAGGTTTATGCCTTGTGTGTTAGTGTTGTATCAAGTGTGATGCATATTGTTGTGATTGAACATGATAACGTTGTACGAATGATGTATGAATAAAATACATAAATACTGCATTATGATGATTACAATGGCTTGTATTGGCATAACATTGTTTAATAGTAATATCAATGCATTTTATGTTATTGCGTGTTGGTGTCGCATGTATTCATGATAAAAGCTTATGCTCTGTAAGATGGCCTGTATTGGTGAAAGATGGTTTGTATTGGAAAAAGATGGTGTGATACGGTGGGAGAACTGACTTGAAGGTTTTACGTTTGATCGCAAATGTTGCGGTTAGCAAGAGTCGCCACCGACTTTTCTTTTATCCAAAAGGAAAGGTGAAAAAGCACAGGAAAGACCTTTGAGATTATTTCTTGAGTTCGGGGGGTAGATAATGAAAAGGGAAGGTATTAGCACCCTTTTCATCCATGGTTTTCCATGGGCTCTTAGTTACTTACTAGATCACTTGATTTTTGTTTGGAAATATGCTTTGTGTGGTTTTTTGAAAGTATTTTGTAAAGAGGCTATTGTTTAGGCAATCTTTGTAATGATTCTCATTCGTAAGAATGTATACAAAGATGTTTGATATTTTGAAAATGTTTTCAAGTAAGATGTTTTGAAAATATAGGTGTTTGTTTTGAAAATAACAAGGATATTTTGTTTGAAATTGAGCAAGTAATTAGGAGCATTCTACCTACTCAAAAGTCTTTCTTGTTCATTTTCTTTCCCCTTGACATTGTTATCTTACCATTGATTTGGTAAGTAACCCTATCTTTGGATGTAAACAGGACGACCGTGGATCATCGTATAACCATGATTAGAAATGTTGCAAGGTATCTTAGCATTCTCTTTTAGGGACTAAGACCATTTGAAAGGCAACTTAGATAGCGTCATCGAGGGACTATGATCTTGTATTTTGCTTGTTTTTTACTAAGATACCTCACATGCGTAATATGACCATTTTTCATCAGGAAACAAGTGGAGTTAACCCTGGGGGTGCATGTGTGAAAGTGTATTGTTTTCATGCTTGATTTTTTCTTGGATTAAGGTTTTCTAAGTATTAGTTTTAGTCTTTCCATACAAACCCTAATTACTGGCATGCTATATATAAAGCGATAAATTGTGGAATTTAAAGTTACTACGCTATTACAACATTTGTGGGAGGGGGTGTACAAATTGTAAGTAGGGATTGCAAGAATTTAAAACTAATTAGTCTATTACAACCATATTCAATTGGTACAAATGTACAATAAATTAAATGAATATAATATACAAAATGAATAAATGTACAAAAATGTGAAATGTAAAGTAAATGGATATTTGTTCGATTTTTTAGCAAAAAAGGGAAATTGTTTTAACATAATTAATTAAGGGGAAAAATAATTAATTAACATAATAAAAAGAAACCCTAAATTTACTAAGAAAAGATTTTTAAACAGAACCCTAAATATATTAATTAAAAAGACATTAGGTTTTATAAGAAAAGTATTTTTGGTATTTTTGTCTTGAAAATAATTGTGATACGGTGGGAGAACTGACTTGAGATTTTGCGTTTGTTTTCGCAAATGTTTCGGTTGAGCAAGAGTCGCCACCGACTTTTTATTTTATCCTAAGGAAAGGTTAAAAAGCACAGCAAAAACCTTTTGAGATGTTTTCTTGGGTTCGGGGAGTAGATTATAGAAAGGGAAGGTATTAGCACCCTTTCTATCCATGGTTATCCATGGGCTCTTAGTTACTTGCTTAGATCACTTGCCTTTTGTTTTCAATTGTTTTAAATGGTGCTTGAGTGTGTGGGTTTGAAAATATTTTGAAAAGAAGACAATGTGGTGGCAACCTTTGTAATGATCCATGTGGGGATGTATACAAAGATGTATGTCTTTTGAAAAAGTTTTTATTTGTTTTTTGAAAGTTTGTTTTGAAAGTATTGTGAGGTGTGGTTTTGAAATTAGGCAAGGGTTTTGTTTTGCAAGTTTGATTCAAGTAACTAAGAGATTGTCTACTCCTAAATTTCTCAAAAAGATTATTGCTATGTTTTAACCCTTTTAACAAATTTGTTCCACCATTGAATTTGGTGGACAACCTTGTGTTAGGATGTGAAAGGGACAGGCGCGGGTCATCGTTTAGACCATAATTGCAACGACGTTAAATGTCTTTGGGCAATTTTAAAGGGACTTGATCATTTGTTTTTGTTTGTTTTGAAAAGTTTTTATCGAGGGACTATGATCATTCAAATTGTTTGCTTTGCCCAAAGAAGTTCAACATACAATATGGCCCAATTTTGAAAGGCAACAAGTGGAATACCCTAGGGGGTGCAAGTGTGATTTGTGTGTCCATTTTCATGCTTTTTTATCTTGAGATTAGGTCATAACTATTTTTTATCGTTTTTTCGCATACAAACCCTAATTCTAACATGTTATCATTAGAAAGCGTATAAAGTGCGAAAATAAACTTACTAAGCTATTACAAAACCAAATAGGGGAAGGGGGGTACAAATGTTCAAATGGGGATATTGACAAGAATTTAAATCTAAATTATTACATCATTTTTGAATATTTGCAATTTAATCAATGTACAAAAATTAAATAAGAAAGCAAGATGCAAAAGAAATGTTTTGTATATGTATGAAAAAAATATTATTTATGTAAAAGAGAAAAGAAAATAAAAATATATTATTTTTTGGAGTATTTTGAATTTAGGGTAAAAACCCTAATTTTATTAAGGAAAATGTATTATTGTTTAATTTAATACAAACATTTATTTATTATGTACAAAAATAAAAATAAAATGAAGTATATTATGAAAAAATATCTTTGTATCAAATATTAATAAAAATGAAAAAATTCAAATATTTTTATATTCTAACCTAAATATATTAATAAACATACATATATACATATATTAAGTTCTTAAATATGCATTATATACAAAAATAATATATATTTAATATTTTAGTAAAATAAATAAAAAAAATATTTTATGTGAAATATTTTCAGAAGGTAAATAAAAATAAAAATGTATATGAATGCATTTACACTATTTTTGTATTTATTCTAAATAAAAATGTATATATATTTATGTATAAACAAAAGAAATAAATCAAATAAATATGCCATAAATTCAAAAAAAGATGGAAAAAATATTTTTATGTTTTTTATATCATGAGAAAAAATAAACAAAGTCAATCAAAAAAGAAAAAGTCAAAAAAGTCAAATAAATAAGCAAATGGGCTCAGGGGGTGTAATAGCAATTAAGTGGTGTGAATAAGAAAAAATGCACAGGCCCAGCCCAAAGATCACTGTCTTCAACCTCCAGCACAAACATTTGAAAAAAACGCGCGCCCCTGTTCTTCAATGTCCAACTCTCGATTCCTGGCTTTTTAGCAAAAACTCATAACACAACAAATGTTCAGCATGAAGAGACGATTCTAACCATGTATGGAACTTGACTTAACTCTCTAAGATGAGGGAGAATTTCTCCTCCCCCAAATCCTAACCTAGTTTTTCTGCCATTTTCAAACTCCAAATTCTCTCTACTCAGGCAAAAGAAATGAAATGTAAAGATATGTACATGTTCAGGGCTATGAGTAGAACCTTGTTTCTTCACAAACTTAAGACTAAAGATGCATGATAAGAGAGATACGAGTTCAAAGTTTTACCTGTGCAGTTGAACTTCTATCTGGAGAATGAGGAACTTCTAGTGCAAGGTAATGATTGGAAAAGCTTCCTTGAGGTCCAGGGATGCTTTTTCAATGCTTACTTTGTCTTGAAACTTCTTGTACCAAGCTATAGAACTTCACCTGCAAGCCAAAAATGTAAAAATGGTGGAAGCTGTTAGAGGGATTACAGGTCAGGTTTTAGGTCATGGTTAGCTTGCATATATGCTAGGGAATGTGTATGGATTGATTTTGGTAAGAATGCTCGAGGGAAATGGGAGTTGGCACTCAAACTGCAGAGGCAACTCTGTTTTTGCAGTTTGAGGATGATTCTGAGATGGAGGGTGTTTTGGAGGTCAAGGATTCGTGCCAAAGCTTGGTTGTGTTCTATGGAAGGTGTTTGATAACTTTGTTCTTGTGTTTGTGTGCTGAAGAGAGAGTTGGTACAAGTTATGCCCTTTTCTTCTATGTGAAGCAACAAAATGCAACTTGATGATTTTGGTCAGTAGGGGGCCTCCTAATGTGCTGCATAATCTTCTCTTGATCAGAGTAACTTGTCCATAATCTTGTGCCAAAAGGATTTGCTATGTACCTTCTTGATTTGCAATTGGACATAAAGCTAATCTTTTCAAAAATGGAAAGTTCACTTTATCTAGTTTAGGATTAATCTTGCATACAATGCTTGCACTCAAAGAACAACACTTTAACACATTGAATATGCATTAAATTATTGAGTATGGAATGGTTCAAGGACCTGTAATCAAGCATAAAGCAAGCTGAGTTCAAATTTGCAAGATTATGAACATGTCTTGGTTAAGAACAAAAGTGAATTTTTGCCAACTTGTGAAATTCGAATCTCTCAAGTTATGAGGTTGTTTGAGAAGTTCTTGGACATTTTGGAAAGCTTGGAATGTGTACTACAATCCATATTTGAAATGAAAGTTGAAATCCCAAGTGGAAGGGTATGAAAAATGGCCTTGAAGTGGGGTAGAAAACCTTGTCAAAATAGGTTAAAATTTCACTAAGTTAAAAATGGTTTAGTGCCCTTATTCAAAAAATTGTAACTTGAGATACAAGCTTCAAATGAGAAAACTTTGTGAATCAAAGTTGTAGATTATGCAACAAGCTACAACTTTCATGTTTTGACTTTTGTTTGAATCCAAATGGATCTTGGTGAAAAGATGGGGCAAAGTTGGGAAAAAATTAGGGTTTTTCATAACTTAGAAAAATTCTAAGTTATGAAAAATTCCATTTTCTAACCCTAATTTGCATTTTGTGATTTCTTGGTGAACAAGTTTCATGATTTGGCATGTTTTGATGAAAAATGAATCTTGACACTTGATTTTGACCAAAAAGTCAAAGTTTGACTTTTCAGTATACAGTCAAAATTGATCAATTGACTGGGAAATTCAACTGTCAATCTTGTGTACTTGGGATCATTTGAGTTTGTTGAGCATGTCAAGATAATTCCATGGGGTCCTTGAGTCCATATATGAGCTTGGTTTGCCATTGGCTAGGTCAAACAGTCAAAAATTGCCTTTGTGCAGTCAAAACCCTAAAAATGACCATTTTGCCCTTTTGGTGATCTGATCAAATTTCTTAGAGAATTGTGATCCAAACTTGATCAAATGGTCCATATGAGTTCATAATGTTGATGTGGATCAAATTTCATGAGGTTTGACTGTCAATTGACCACAGTTGACTTTTTCCCCAATACAGCTGATTTCTAGGTCAACTGTCCAATTGACTGGGCAAAACTTGGAATCAAGACTTGAAACTTGGCATGGGTAAACTTGGGAGTCCAACATGAAGCATGAAAGTCATCTTAGGCATTTTAGGTCAAAACATCCTTGGGCAAACACAAACCCTAATTTGAGTCCACAGTGCAAGGAGAAGTCTTGAGCAGAGGAAACCCTAACTGGATCTTGATCTTCAAAGGTCTTGTGATGAGAAAATGTTGAGGAAATGGGAGGGCAAATTTTGGGGTACAACATTTGCCCCTGTTCAATCTTTTTGAACCTGAAGAGTTAGATTGGCAAGTTTGCCTTTCGCGACTCGAGGGTAAAAGAAGATTGGACACTAGAGTGCCCGGAAATTTGCACTCGCATGTTGAAGTATCAGCAATGTGATGTCAGGAATGGGCTTACGGATGCCATTTGGAGAGGTGGTAGATAGGGAGATGAGCTTGTAGATGCCACCTGGAGACGTGACGGAACCTTGTCGGGAATGGGCTTATAGATGCCATTTGGAAGTGTCGATCGCATAAGAGATTCCTTAGCGAGAACTTGTGTATTTGAGAAAGACGGATGTTTTCCTGGCTTGTTACAGGTGTTTGATCTTCAGTCTCCTTTTGCAGATATGCCCTGGCTGGATACAGGTATCGAATCTACAATTGGTCGCTCACAAATGTGCCCTGGCTGGATACAGGAGTCGAATCTGGAAAATAGTCGTTAATAGATGTGCCCTGGCTGGATACAGGAATCGAATCTGGAAAATAGTCGTTAATAGATGTGCCCTGGCTGGATACAAGAATCGAATCTGGAAAATAGTTGTTAGTAGATGTGCCCTGGCTGGATACAGGAATCGAATCTTCGAACTCTTCAGACGTGCCCTGGCTAGATACAGGAATCGAGTCTGGAAACGTGGTCAACAGATATGCCCTGGCTGAATACAGGAATCGAATCTGGAAATAGTCGTCAACAGATATGCCCTGGCTGGATACAGGAATCGAATCTTCAAACTCTTCAGACGTGCCCTGGCTAGATACAGGAATCGAGTCTGGAAACTGATCACTCTCAGATGTGCCCTGGCTAGATACAGGTATCGAATCTGGAATTGTGACAGTTGAAGGTAGTTGTTTTTTGGGATTGTCTTTTTCCTGAAAAGGCAAAAACGTAAGTTGTATGTAATGTCATGATGTATGATATGCATGATGTTATGATGTTCAACATGAGATAATGTTGTATGCACTTTATCATATATGTAAGCAAGATGTATGAAAATGTGAAATGTTTATGAATGTAATTTCGTCTTAGGAAAATAAATCCTTGACGAACGGCCGGAGAGTTGCTCTGTGGAAGAGATACTTGGCCGAAGTTTTGCTGAGAGGTCTGTTGAGGACTTTAATGATGGATTTCGCTGAGGATAATGACGATAAACTCCGCTGGGGATCACCAAAGATAAACTCCGCCGGGGATTTGAAGGAACTTTGCCGAGGGCCGTCTTCCGTGGTTTTTAGCTGAGGATAACCCAGTTATAAGTCCTTGTGAGGAAATAACTCTAAATAAAACTCGGGAGAGACGTCCGTGTATTATAGGGAACAAGCTTCCGGAATCTACTGGGGATGAGCTTTAAGACCTGCCGGGGAATGTTGTGACTTTAGGATCGACGGGGGACCAACTCTGCTTGGGGAAAGTACTGCTGAACCTGGTTTTACTTTGCAGGGAGTTGAGATGATTTGGCCACATTCTTCAGTTGAACCTACCTTGGTACCTTGGCGGACAAAACAACCAGACATCATTAGACAACTTCCCATTGCCCCTGTCTCTGATGTCACCTGTAATCAATCTCTGGTTTTATGTGTAAACATTTATGAATAAGCAATTTAATGTCAAATGCATATATCAAAAATGAACATTGGACGTTCTTCGCAAGACAAAACAGAAAAAGAAAACAATGGTAATTTGTACGGACAAGTGAATTTGTATTGATTTAAACTTTGCCTGTGAATAGGCGTTTTTTTTTGTACAAGAGGCTGACATCCTAGTAAGAGGACGCCGCCAAATAGTATAGAGTTTACAATTTGAAAAAGGAAACAAAACAGCTATGCGAACAATCCCACTGGGTTCCAACTCTGCTATCGCCTTTATGTCTTCGAACGTCTCATCGCTTTGCTACCTAGTTGAAGATGAAACTGATTGGTCGATGCCGAAATCTGAACCAGATAGTTGATGCCGAATTCCGGATGCGAAGTGATCCAATGAGACATAGTGTTACGCTTTTATCCCTAACTTTTGCCTGGACCGCCCTTTCAGGTTTTCAGTCCACCGGGATACCCATTTTTGCCCAAGCCGCCCTTTCAGGTTTTTGACTTGCCGGGTGTACAAATTTTTATTCATTTCATCCCTTATTTTTGCCCGAACCCTTTTGGTTCGCCGGGAAGCCCTTATTTTTGCCTAGGTATGTCAACCTAGCGGGTCTTTTATTTATGCGTAGTATTTTTTCACTATGTCTGCATTGGCGGGGTGAGGAAGGTCGTCACCATCCATGGTGGTTAGGATCATGGCTCCTCCTGAGAACACACGTTTAACCACAAATGGCCCTTCGTAAGTAGGGGTCCATTTGCCCCGGGGATCACTTTGAGGAAGGATGATGCGTTTGATTACCAGGTCCCCAACTTGATACTCTTGCGGTCTGACTTTCTTGTTAAATGCCCTGATCATCCGTTTCTGATACGTTTGACCATGACAGATAGCAGTGAGCCTCTTTTCGTCAATCAGATTTAATTGATCAAGTCGAGTTTGGATCCAATCATCTTCATTCAAGTCTGCATCCTTCATTATTCGGAGAGAGGGTATCTGGACTTCAATTGGCAAGACTGCCTCCATGCCATAGACCAAGGAGAAGGGAGTTGCCCCGGTTGACGTCCTTGCTGAGGTACGGTACCCATGCAGAGCGAAGGGTAACATCTCGTGCCAATCTTTATAGGTCACTGTCATCTTCTGCACAATTTTCTTGATATTTTTATTGGCTGCCTCTACAGCCCCATTCATCTTCGGCCGGTAGGGAGAAGAATTGTGGTGCTGTATTTTGAATTGTTCACAGAGTTCAGTGACCATTTTGTTATTGAGGTTGGTACCATTGTCCGTAATGATTCTTTCCGGGACGCCGTACCGACAGATCAGATTATGCCGGATGAAACGTGCCACGACACTCTTGGTTACTGTGGCATAAGAAGCTGCCTCAACCCATTTTGTGAAGTAATCGATCGCCACCAAGATGAAGCGATGCCCATTGGACGCCGTCGGTCGGATCTCGCCGATCATATCGATGCCCCACATTGTGAAAGGCCAAGGTGCCGTCAGGACATTCAAAGGAACCGGAGGGATATGCACCTTGTCATCATAGATCTGGCATTTATGACAAGTTCGGGAGTGTTGGTAACAATCGGCTTCCATTGTGGACCAGAAATATCCTGCCCGAAGGATTTTCTTAGCCATGGTGTGTCCACTGGAATGTGTTCCAAATGTACCTTCATGCAGTTCTATCATGATTTTCTCTGCTTCTGCCTTATCCACACAACGTAGCAGAGTTGAATCGTGATTCCGTTTGTAGAGAATGCCGTTGCTGAGGAAGAACTTTGCAGCAAACCTCCTCATGAACTTCTTATCATTGACAGATGCACCTTCATGGTATTCCTGAGCTTCCAAGTACCTCTTCACCTCATGATACCAGGTTTTTTCAATCACCTTCTCAGCCTCCAGCTCACAGCAGTACGTCGGTTCATCCAACTTCCAGATAATGATTCGGGGAGCCTCATTGTCCCATTTAACTTTGAACATTGAAGACATCGTAGCTAGGGCGTCCACTAGCTGATTCTCCTCTCTAGGGAAGTGTTCGAAAGTTATCTCTTCAAAGTGGGGAAGCAAGGTCAACACATACTCCTTGTAAGGAATAAGATTCGGGTGTTTCGTATCCCACTCGCCTTTGATCTGATTGATCACGAGAGCGGAATCTCCGAAAACACTTAGAAATTTGATCCTTAAGTCGATTGCAGCTTGTAAACCCATGATACATGCCTCATATTCTGCCATGTTGTTGGTGCAGCTGAAACATAATCGGGCAGTGAGGGGAGTATGAGTTCCCTTGGGAGATATGATTACAGCGCCGACGCCGTTACCCAAAGCATTGGAGGCTCCATCAAAATGCATGGACCATCGGGATCCTTCCTCAGGTCCTTCATCCGGTCCAGGTACTTCACAGTCAGTTACCACCATGATATCTTCATCCGGAAAATCAAAGTTCAATGATTGATAATCGTCCATAGGTTGGTGTGCCAAATGATCTGCCAGTACACTTCCCTTAATTGCTTTCTGAGTTGTATACTGGATGTCGTATTCTGTCAAGATCATTTGCCATCTCGCTATTCTTCCAGACAGAGCGGGTTTTTCGAATATGTATTTGATGGGATCCATCTTTGAAATCAATAAAGTAGTGTGAGTCAGCATATACTGTCTCAGCCGGCGAGCAACCCATACAAGAGCGCATCAAGTTTTCTCAAGCAGTGAGTAACGAGACTCACAGTCGGTAAACTTTTTGCTCAAGTAATAAATAGCGTGCTCTTTTCGGCCAGACTCGTCATGCTTCCCCAGCACACACCCCATTGAATTGTCAAGTACTGTCATGTATAGTATTAGAGGCCTTCCTTCCACTGGTGGCATAAGAATGGGCGGCTCTTGGAGATATTCTTTTATCCTTTCAAAGGCAGCCTGACATTCATCATTCCAACGTACTACTTGATCTTTCTTCAGTAATTTGAAGATTGGCTCACAAGTAGCAGTCAGATGTGAGATGAATCGGGCAATGTAATTCAGTCGTTCCAGGAAGCCTCTGACTTCTTTCTCTGTCTTAGGGACTGGCATCTCTTGAATGGCTTTAACCTTGGCAGGGTCCACTTGAATACCTTTATCACTTACAATGAAACCTAGCAATTTTCCGGATCTTACCCCAAAGGTGCATTTGTTGGGATTCAACCTCAGCTTGTATAACTTGAGTCGGTCAAACAACTTCCTCAGATGGTCAAGGTGCTCCTCCTCAGTTTGAGACCTTGCAATCATGTCATCAACGTATACCTCAATCTCATGATGGATCATATCATGAAATAAAGCAACCATGGCACGTTGATAGGTTGCCCCAACATTTTTCAATCCGAATGGCATGACCTTATAACAGAAGGTGCCCCACTGAGTTACAAAGGTAGTCTTCTCCATATCTTCCGGAGCCATCTTGATCTGATTATACCCTGAAAAACCATCCATGAAGGAGAACACCTTGTGTTGAGCTGTATTGTCAACAAGGACATCAATGTGAGGTAGGGGGAAGTCATCCTTGGGGCTGGCCCTGTTCAGATCCCTGTAGTCAACACACATTCTGACCTTACCGTCCTTCTTTGGTACCGGCACCACGTTGGCAACCCACTGAGGGTAAGAAGTCACTGCAAGGAACCCGACATCAAACTGTTTCATAACCTCGGCCTTGATCTTTTCAGACATCTCTGGACGCATCCGTTAGACTTTTTGCTTTACCGGAGGGCAATCTTCCTTGGTTGGCAGGTGGTGAACTACAATGTCGGCATCCAACCCAGGCATATCTTCATAGGACCAAGCAAAAATTTCCATGTAATCTTGTAGAATCTGGATCAATCGTTGCTTCACGCTGAGCTCTAGATTGGCACCAATCTTGACCTCTTTCCTATCTGTCTCGGTACCCAGGTTAATTGTCTCCACCGGCTCTTCATGTGGCTGAATAGCTCTTTCTTCCTGGAGTAGCAGTCTCGCAAGTTCACCAGGCACTTCGCAATCATCTTCACCTTCATCTTCGGCCAAGTTGATCGGATTTTCGAAGTCATAACTGGCGGTAGCAGAGTTGTTACCAGTGAGATCCATAGTGGATTGAAACCTGTATAAGTGAGTGTGTGTAAATATAGCTGTTTTGAAATATATATAACACAGAAAGGAAAAGAGCACAAGATTTGAAATGCAACAAACGTCCAATGTTTTGATTGATGATGTATGAAAATGTCATACAAAAAGCCCTCACAAATGGAGCTACGATGCCCCGGGTAGGACACCGAGCCAACAAAGTTTTAACATATTGTTTGTTACAAATTTGGAAATCAAAAGAAATCAATTACTGCGTGACAAATGTGATAGGTGTGAAATCCTTTGCCGTCCAGTTGCTTGGTCCGTTGCTGGTAGTCGGGTAGATCCAACTGTCAAATTCTGCTTCCTCCACATCCTCCTCGATAGCATTCACCCTTGAGCTGGAGATAAACACCGGAGCCTTTCTGACCTTCTCCTTGCGCACAGCCCTCTGAGCCTCTGCAGTAAAGCCCAGCCCAAACTTGTCGTTCTTCTGAGTGAAGTCAGGAAGCTGACCCCAGTTTACACAACTGCCTTTCTGTACCACAGCCCGGGCATCCCTTAGGGAAGCCATCTTCAAGGAATCATTCTCTTTGACTGTTGTCTCTGCTGCTGCTGAAATTGGATGCACCTCCTCGAAATGCTGAAAGGGGGTTTCAATAAACTCCCCGTCCATCTCAATGTATCTGAAGGAATTCAAATGGCTCACCATATATTCCTCTTCTCCTTGCACAGTGACGATCTTCCCTCTGACAGGGTACTTCAGCTTCTGGTGCAAGGTAGAGGTCACTGCCCCAGCCTTATGGATCCAAGGTCGACCCAGTAGACAAGAGTACGATAGACGTATATCCATCACATAAAAGGTAGAGTCAAACACTTGAGAGCCCACACGAATAGGGATGTTAACCTCTCCATGAACCATCCTTTTGGAACCGTCAAAGGCCCTGACGATGATATTGCTGGGCTTTAGTTCCAGGCCTTCATAATCCAGACGATCTAAAGCCTTTTTCGGTAGAACATTCAAGGAAGAACCAGTATCCACCAATACATGCGCCAGAGTAGTGCCCCTGCATTCGATAGAGACATGCATGGCATCATTGTGGTCTCTTCCCTTCGCGGTCAGGTCATCATCTGAAAAACCCAAGCCATTGTCTGCTGTCAGATTTGCTATGCAATCAGTGAACTGGACTGCAGACGTCTCCTGCGGCACATGGGCCGTCTTGAGAAATGAGATCAAGGCCTTAGCATGGGCCTCGGAGCATAGCAATAAGGAGAGCATGGAGATCTTGGAGGGCGTATGCCCCAGCTGCTCGACAACATTGAAATCACTTTTCTTTATTATTTTCAGGATCTCCTCCATTTCTCGTTGGGAGGCCTCAGCATTTATGGGTATTGGTGCCTCCATTCGGGCAGGCTCTTCTTCAACCCCTTTGCCCCGAGCATTAGATGACTCGGCGGAAGGGGAAACAACTTGATCAGCAACAGTAACAGGTACACTTGTAGGTGTTATAAGGAGGGGTCTTCGAATAGCGGGCGATGCAATGTCAGGCGAGAAGAGCCTGCCACTGCGGGTGACTTTGGCTGGACCAGTGATATCGCAGATACTGGCGCCAGTGTCGAATTCTTGTTTGATTCCATTTACATATACATCTGCCCCATAATGCCAAGGGATAGCTTTATCAGATACGTAGGGGAGAGGCCCCAGAACAGTAATAATCACAGGTGCAACAGTCATGATTTGAACAGGCTTCTTCGGGGGAGCCTTGATTGGATTATTGAAGATGGTAACCACAGAAACTTCTTTTATCGGAACCAACTGAACAGCAGACTTCTTAAACAGAATCTCCTTGCTATCCATTAGGCTTTGGACGCCTAACCTCAGCAAGGGACAATCAGATAGGGAAACAGCACAGAATAGGCAACCTTCACCGCAACCCGGAAATAAACCGGCCCGCAGTAGGTTCTTCTTAACGGTCTTCAGAGGGGTGACAACTTCATTTACCGAAACAGCGTACATTTCTTCCTCAATGGCATTTACTCTATGCTGGGGCATAGGAGCAGTTACAACATTTGGTCTTTCCGGTGCTTCAAACTGAATTTCCTTTGCGTCGATCAGATCTTGCACTTTGTTTCTCAAGGCCCAGCAATCATCAGTAGTGTGCCCGGGACTATCAGAATGATAAGCACACCGGGCATTTGGGTTATACTTAGGAGACGCAGTGTTGACGACCTTAGGAGCTTCTTTGAGGGTCACCAGGTTGGTGGATAACAGTTGGGGTAAAATTTGAGATAAGGTCATACTCAGTCGGGTATACTGCCTCTTGGGCCTTTCGCTTCTTTGTTGATTGTACTGCTGAGGAGCAGCAACAGGTTTTGAGATGACCAAAGCATTGACGGCTTGGCGACTTTCGGGCTTGACTTGTCTTCTAGGACCATAGACGACACTTGCTTCTTTCTTAAACGACCTCTTCTCAGCACTTGTGGAGGCAGCCTTTTGTATCTTGCCTGACCTGATGCCAGCTTCAATTCTTTCTCCCGTCAATATCAAATCTGTAAACCCGGCGGAGGAGTTACCAACCAAATGATTGAAAAACGGACCAGACAACGTCCCTAGAAACATATCAACCAGCTCTCGATCAGTCAATGGAGGCTGCACCCTGCCAGCCAAATCTCTCCATTTTTGAGCGTACTCTTTGAACCCTTCACCCGTTCCTAGAGACATACCCTGAAGTTGGGTACGTGTAGGAGCGAGATCAGAATTGTATTGGTATTGTCTGTAGAATGCGGTTGCCAAATCTTCCCAGTGTCGGATGCTAGCTCCATCTAGTTGGTAGAACCATTCAAGCTGTGACCCCGAGAGGCTATCTTGGAAGAAGTGAATCCAGAGGTTCTTATCCGCCGTATAAGGTTGGATCTTCCTTACGTACGACCTTAGATGCAGCTTTGGGCAGGAGACCCCATCATACTTGGCGAAGGCAGGCGCCTTAAACTTGTGTGGAATTACTACCCCAGAAGATAACCCCAAATCTCCGAAATCCAGTCCCGACACATTCTGAATTTCCATGGCGCTTAAGCGGTCCTCCAATTGCTTGTATCTGTCAGCAGCAGGTGGGTATTGTTCGTCGTTATAGTCCGTCTCGTTGTCGGAGACTGCGGGACTAGGAGCCCCTCCCCCTTGGGGACTGTTTTTCTCAGCAGAAGAAGTAGTTGGATCAGCTTCATTATGGAGTGTATTCCCAAATCTGCGTCCGGTGTTGAACAGCGCAGTCCTCTTTTTCTTCTTCTTCTTCAGGAGTAGAGTCTTCAACTCTTGCTGACCTTGGGCTAGGCTTAGGACCATCTCTTGGAACTGTGCACTTTGGGCCTGAAGGGCCTTGATTGCTTGCTCACTGGATGAGTCTGGATTCATGATGATTGTGCACACAAACAGCGAAGAAAATTAAGCAACCTGTGAAATAGGGTACCTGCTATGCATATGGTGCAATGGAATGCGTATGTTTTATGTTTTCAAAGACAAACAAGATTCAACTTTGTAGACAAAAAGGGAAACACACTTCATTAGATTAAAATTTTCAATTGTTCAACAAATTGCCCTTAGGCATTACAGGAATGAAAAATGCTGGAAAGAAAATAAACTATAAAAGGAAACATCCAAAGCTCATCAATGCTCCCATGGCCTCCTCTTTTCAGTGCTGATGTAGTTGTTCAGGACCCGTTCTTCCTCCAATTGCTTAGTCAGCCTCTGGATCTTCCGTTCCTGCTCGTTGAATTTCTCCCGATAGAAATCCCGTTCTTCCTTTAGCTGCGCCCAAGATCTCTTCATGGTGTCAAAATCAGTAGGTATCTGAGGAGGGAGGACAGTTGGAGGAACCCCATCTTCATCAGGAGACTCAAGAATGAGAGGTCTAACAGCTTCGTAGGGCATACCTAACCTTTGAGCACGGATGCAGACCCATTTGCAATAGGGCTTCAATGGCAGAGAAGTCTTTGGTCCCAACTCATGTGGGCTGGCTTTGTGGATTCTGTCCCAGGCTCTAATGAATCCCTGGCGTAGTTTGTCACTGTCTGCCTGAAACTCAAAATGGAAGTGAGGAACCAGCATTTCATGAGGCCCATCTCCTCTGGCTCTTCCAAACTGACGGAGAGCTAAGCACGGGTTGTAAGAGATTCCTCCTTGGATACCAATCAGCGGAACATTAGGGTATTCTCCGCAACGGTCAATAACAGCTACCTCATCCAAACCTCTGAGAGTCCAGGTGATGTCATTATCAGTGAGAGACATTAACCTCTGAGCCCAACCTTTTCCTTCTTCATTCTTCAGCACGAACTTAGGAAGGTGCGAAATAAACCACCTTACTAGCAAAGGAGCACAACACCACGGAGTTCCCCGTTTTCGAGCAGTACGAGCATATAGTTGTTGTAGAATATCACCCAAAAGAGTGGGTACCGGATTCCGAGACATGAAGATCCTTATGACATGGATACTGATAAAAGTTTCAGGGTTGGGAAACAATACCAGACCATAGATCAAAAGAGCCAGAATATCCTCGTACGCCTTGAAGTCCAAGTCATTCCAGAAGTCATTAGCCTTGCCAACCAGAAATTTGACCAAAAAGCCCTTGATCCCATTTCTAGTTTCCCAGTTGGACAATACCTCTTCTTTGGTCAAGGGGAGAATTGCAGCAATCTCTTCAGGCCCAGGAGTCTTTTCCAAACCAGTGAATGGAGTTTGTTCCAAGACAGGGATCCCGAGCAAATAAGAGAACTCTTCCAGGGTAGGAACCAGCTGGAAGTCTTGAAAGGTGAAACAATGGTACAGAGGGTCATAAAACTGGGTCAGAACACTTATCAGTTGTTGGTCCCACTTTGCAGTGACCAAGCCAAGGAGAGAACCATGTCTGTTGATGAAGGAAGAAGTGTTTGGAATCCTTCCAACCAAATCCTTGAGTAACACTGGTGGTTGAACAAAGTTGAGCCGGACAGTATTCCTACGCACGGGCATCATGATGTCCTACAAAACAAAGCAAAGATGAAACCTTTTTTTGTCTTTGAAATGGGTTAGCCCTTTATACAGGATGCATGCATTGGTATGATGGCATGATGCTATGATGAAGCACACCACAAGTATTCACATAGGCAAATAAGGCACACAAGTCACACAAGACACCCTTAGGTTTCAGGCCAGCATGAATTTCAGGTATTACCCTCTTTTGGTTTTGTTGGTTAAAACCTGTCCTATCAAAAGTAACTGGGTTCTAAAGGATCTCAAATCATTGGCTACCCTCAATCGGTCATAACTCCAGCATCGCAATCTTTTCTCGCGGCCAGAACCATCTCGAGAGTTTAGCCTCAATGAGTGTAGCATACTGCTACTGTCCTAATAGCCAAGTTGGTCAATTTAGGGTTCTAAGGTTGGTTGGTGCTTAATGACCCCTTAGAAGACCTATATTCTCCCCGTTGCAACATAAGGGATATAGGTACAGACTAAGATGCCACACCAACGTAGCCACTGCTTCACCCATGTCGGTCTACGCCGGACAGGTCCCTCACAGATTATGCTACCTAAAAGGGGTATTTCCCAGATCCGGGTTAGGATCTATGAAACTCCGATGCAAGGCCCACAAATACAAAAGCAAACAAAGCAAACAATTGAAAACAAAGGTGATCTAAGCCCTAAGGTTACTCCACTTTTAAAGTAGTCCCCAGCAGAGTCGCCAGTTCTGTGATACGGTGGGAGGACTGACTTGATATTTTGCGTTTGTTTTCGCAAATGTTTCGGTTGAGCAAGAGTCGCCACCGACTTTTTATTTTATCCTAAGGAAAGGTTAAAAAGCACAGCAAAAACCTTTTGAGATGTTTTCTTGGGTTCGGGGAGTAGATTATAGAAAGGGAAGGTATTAGCACCCTTTCTATCCATGGTTATCCATGGGCTCTTAGTTACTTGCTTAGATCACTTGCCTTTTGTTTTCAATTGTTTTAAATGGTGCTTGAGTGTGTGGGTTTGAAAATATTTTGAAAAGAAGCCAATGTGGTGGCAACCTTTGTAATGATCCATGTGGGGATGTATACAAAGATGTATGTCTTTTGAAAAAGTTTTTATTTGTTTTTTGAAAGTTTGTTTTGAAAGTATTGTGAGGTGTGGTTTTGAAATTAGGCAAGGGTTTTGTTTTGCAAGTTTGATTCAAGTAACTAAGAGGTTGTCTACTCCTAAATTTCTCAAAAAGATTATTGCTATGTTTTAACCCTTTTAACAAATTTGTTCCACCATTGAATTTGGTGGACAACCTTGTGTTAGGATGTGAAAGGGACAGGCGCGGGTCATTGTTTAGACCATAATTGCAACGACGTTAAATGTATTTGGGCAATTTTAAAGGGACTTGATCATTTGTTTTTGTTTGTTTTGAAAAGTTTTTATCGAGGGACTATGATCATTCAAATTGTTTGCTTTGCCCAAAGAAGTTCAACATACAATATGGCCCAATTTTGAAAGGCAACAAGTGGAATACCCTAGGGGGTGCAAGTGTGATTTGTGTGTCCATTTTCATGCTTTTTTATCTTGAGATTAGGTCATAACTATTTTTTATCGTTTTTTCGCATACAAACCCTAATTCTAACATGTTATCATTAGAAAGCGTATAAAGTGCGAAAATAAACTTACTAAGCTATTACAAAACCAAATAGGGGAAGGGGGGTACAAATGTTCAAATGGGGATATTGACAAGAATTTAAATCTAAATTATTACATCATTTTTGAATATTTGCAATTTAATCAATGTACAAAAATTAAATAAGAAAGCAAGATGCAAAAGAAATGTTTTGTATATGTATGAAAAAATATTATTTATGTAAAAGAGAAAAGAAAATAAAAATATATTATTTTTTGGAGTATTTTGAATTTAGGGTAAAAACCCTAATTTTATTAAGGAAAATGTATTATTGTTTAATTTAATACAAACATTTATTTATTATGTACAAAAATAAAAATAAAATGAAGTATATTATGAAAAAATATCTTTGTATCAAATATTAATAAAAATGAAAAAATTCAAATATTTTTATATTCTAACCTAAATATATTAATAAACATATATATATATATATATATACATATATTAAGTTCTTAAATATGCATTATATACAAAAATAATATATATTTAATATTTTAGTAAAATAATTAAAAAAAATATTTTATGTGAAATATTTTTAGAAGGTAAATAAAAATAAAAATGTATATGAATGCATTTACACTATTTTTGTATTTATTCTAAATAAAAATGTGTATATATTTATGTATAAACAAAAGAAATAAATCAAATAAATATGCCATAAATTCAAAAAAAGATGGAAAAAATATTTTTATGTTTTTTATATCATGAGAAAAAATAAACAAAGTCAATCAAAAAAGAAAAAGTCAAAAAAGTCAAATAAATAAGCAAATGGGCTCAGGGGGTGTAATAGCAATTAAGTGGTGTGAATAAGAAAAAATGCACAGGCCCAGCCCAAAGATCACTGTCTTCAACCTCCAGCACAAACATTTGAAAAAAACGCGCGCCCCTGTTCTTCAATGTCCAACTCTCGATTCCTGGCTTTTTAGCAAAAACTCATAACACAACAAATGTTCAGCATGAAGAGACGATTCTAACCATGTATGGAACTTGACTTAACTCTCTAAGATGAGGGAGAATTTCTCCTCCCCCAAATCCTAACCTAGTTTTTCTGCCATTTTCAAACTCCAAATTCTCTCTACTCAGGCAAAAGAAATGAAATGTAAAGATATGTACATGTTCAGGGCTATGAGTAGAACCTTGTTTCTTCACAAACTTAAGACTAAAGATGCATGATAAGAGAGATACGAGTTCAAAGTTTTACCTGTGCAGTTGAACTTCTATCTGGAGAATGAGGAACTTCTAGTGCAAGGTAATGATTGGAAAAGCTTCCTTGAGGTCCAGGGATGCTTTTTCAATGCTTACTTTGTCTTGAAACTTCTTGTACCAAGCTATAGAACTTCACCTGCAAGCCAAAAATGTAAAAATGGTGGAAGCTGTTAGAGGGATTACAGGTCAGGTTTTAGGTCATGGTTAGCTTGCATATATGCTAGGGAATGTGTATGGATTGATTTTGGTAAGAATGCTCGAGGGAAATGGGAGTTGGCACTCAAACTGCAGAGGCAACTCTGTTTTTGCAGTTTGAGGATGATTCTGAGATGGAGGGTGTTTTGGAGGTCAAGGATTCGTGCCAAAGCTTGGTTGTGTTCTATGGAAGGTGTTTGATAACTTTGTTCTTGTGTTTTTGTGCTGAAGAGAGAGTTGGTACAAGTTATGCCCTTTTCTTCTATGTGAAGCAACAAAATGCAACTTGATGATTTTGGTCAGTAGGGGGCCTCCTAATGTGCTGCATAATCTTCTCTTGATCAGAGTAACTTGTCCATAATCTTGTGCCAAAAGGATTTGCTATGTACCTTCTTGATTTGCAATTGGACATAAAGCTAATCTTTTCAAAAATGGAAAGTTCACTTTATCTAGTTTAGGATTAATCTTGCATACAATGCTTGCACTCAAAGAACAACACTTTAACACATTGAATATGCATTAAATTATTGAGTATGGAATGGTTCAAGGACCTGTAATCAAGCATAAAGCAAGCTGAGTTCAAATTTGCAAGATTATGAACATGTCTTGGTTAAGAACAAAAGTGAATTTTTGCCAACTTGTGAAATTCGAATCTCTCAAGTTATGAGGTTGTTTGAGAAGTTCTTGGACATTTTGGAAAGCTTGGAATGTGTACTACAATCCATATTTGAAATGAAAGTTGAAATCCCAAGTGGAAGGGTATGAAAAATGGCCTTGAAGTGGGGTAGAAAACCTTGTCAAAATAGGTTAAAATTTCACTAAGTTAAAAATGGTTTAGTGCCCTTATTCAAAAAATTGTAACTTGAGATACAAGCTTCAAATGAGAAAACTTTGTGAATCAAAGTTGTAGATTATGCAACAAGCTACAACTTTCATGTTTTGACTTTTGTTTGAATCCAAATGGATCTTGGTGAAAAGATGGGGCAAAGTTGGGAAAAAATTAGGGTTTTTCATAACTTAGAAAAATTCTAAGTTATGAAAAATTCCATTTTCTAACCCTAATTTGCATTTTGTGATTTCTTGGTGAACAAGTTTCATGATTTGGAATGTTTTGATGAAAAATGAATCTTGACACTTGATTTTGACCAAAAAGTCAAAGTTTGACTTTTCAGTATACAGTCAAAATTGATCAATTGACTGGGAAATTCAACTGTCAATCTTGTGTACTTGGGATCATTTGAGTTTGTTGAGCATGTCAAGATAATTCCATGGGGTCCTTGAGTCCATATATGAGCTTGGTTTGCCATTGGCTAGGTCAAACAGTCAAAAATTGCCTTTGTGCAGTCAAAACCCTAAAAATGACCATTTTGCCCTTTTGGTGATCTGATCAAATTTCTTGGAGAATTGTGATCCAAACTTGATCAAATGGTCCATATGAGTTCATAATGTTGATGTGGATCAAATTTCATGAGGTTTGACTGTCAATTGACCACAGTTGACTTTTTCCCCAATACAGCTGATTTCTAGGTCAACTGTCCAATTGACTGGGCAAAACTTGGAATCAAGACTTGAAACTTGGCATGGGTAAACTTGGGAGTCCAACATGAAGCATGAAAGTCATCTTAGGCATTTTAGGTCAAAACATCCTTGGGCAAACACAAACCCTAATTTGAGTCCACAGTGCAAGGAGAAGTCTTGAGCAGAGGAAACCCTAACTGGATCTTGATCTTCAAAGGTCTTGTGATGAGAAAATGTTGAGGAAATGGGAGGGCAAATTTTGGGGTACAACAATAATTATAGTGTTATAAAATTTTTTTGGCCTTTTTAATATTAAAATAATATATTTTAATTGGTGTAAAAGAAAATAACTAATAACGTAGTTTTTAATTAAATTTACAAGATAATAAGTAAAAATAAATAAAGTATGATTAATAAAATAATTTTTGTGTGAGAAAAATAAATAAACTAAGTTAAAATATAAATCTACTATTTTTGTATTTTTTTAATGATTTTTTAGTATTAGGAAAAATATTTAAGAAAATAAATGAAATAAAAATAAGAAAATAAAATAAACTGGGCCGGGGGGGGCAAATATAAAACAGGGGGTTAGCTAGAAAATAAATAAATAAATAAATAAAATCCCAAAGAGGCCCAGCGCCCTGCAAAAAAAGTCAGAAAATGCAAAACATGTAAAAAAATACAAAAGGGTACCACTGGGGCTCGAACCCAGGTTCCAAAGGTTACAGGCGCGCGCTTCTACCACTGGGATGGCTATACATCCATTAACATAAGCAAAACAATAAATATATGATACAAAATGCGCCCTGATTACTTCATCTTCAACCTCCAGCCAGACCAACTGTAACTTGTTCATTTCTCATAAAAAATGAAAATTGTAAACATGAAACTTGTAGCAAATTTTCTCAAGGTTTCAAAAATGTAAAGCATTAAAACTATAGATCAAAGATAAGCATGAATTTTATTGGCCCTAATCTGAACCCTAAAAATCTCAGAAACTTCAACCTTAAAATTCTCTAAGCTCAAGCAAAATCAATGGAAACTATGGACATGGTTAGCTTTAGGGCAATGATATCTACATGTTTTATTCACAAATAAATCATTGATGATGCATGTATGAGAAGTTCCAAAGTTAGAAAACTTACCTAGCAAGAGGGTATCGGGTTTGAAGTTTGAGCAGCTTTCAAGGAGTTCCAATGGTTGGGTTAGCTTCCTCAACTTCCCATGAATCTAATGGAATGCTTAGCTTGAGCTGAAAGGGCCTGAGGAGTTCTGGAGAAGTCCAAGTGCAAAGCTCTGTTTTTGAAAATGGAGGTTATGGTAAATGGTGTTACAGCTATGTAGCAGGATGTGGGATCAATTCTAAATGATGCTTAGAAGCTTTAGAAACCAAAAGACTTAAAAACACACGAGGGAGTTATGAGTTTCAAGTTTTTGGTTAGTTTATGTGAAAATGGAGGTATGGAATGTGATTATGAGTTCTAGCTATTTTCAGGGCATGAGAATTCATCTATTTGATGAAAATAGTTTGTGTATCTATAAGCAAAAGGATTGGAGTGCATTGGCAAGTCATAAGTACAAGTTTTAGCTTTTGGCTAGGTTACTTGATTTTGAAGAAAAGAGGGAAACCAAGTTTCAATGTGAGGTACAAGCATGGACTGAGTGATTATAAGTGTCTAAACCATTTCTCATGAGTTATAAGACTTGTGTCATCAGAAGAGAACAAGTGTAAGGCTCAAGAACAAGTTTTGTGTAAAAGCACTTTATCAAAATGACAATGTAACCTTTCTTCCAAAAATGGATAAAAAGCATGTCCATGCATTGAATGCTTGAAGTGAGACCTCTAACAGATGTGTAAAACATTAATTATGGAGTTCCTAACTAGTTTGAGGCCTGCAAAGTAGAGTTTATGCAGCATAGTTTGAATTTGAATTTGGTTCATCACAAAATGACTTGTAATTCAAGTGATAAAACCCTAACTTCATATCTTCGATTCTCCCTACTCAAGAATGATCTCAAGGAGTTCTTGGACATTTTGGAAAGCTTGTAATGTGCTCTACAACCCATATTTGAATTGCTTTTTAAGATTCCACTAGGAACTATATGAAAAAGTGCCATGAAGTTGGGTCAAAATCCTAACCAATTAGGGTAAAATTTCACTAAGTGTTTTGTTTCAAGACCATATGTTCATAAAATCATAACTTGAGATCCAAGAACTTTTGGAAGGAGTTATGTAAAGCAAATTTGAATATTTCATGGAGATATACAACTTTCACGTTGGAAGTTTCTCTTGAATCATCTTTCATCATGGTGAAAAATTTGTTCAAAGTTGTGAAAAAACATGAAATTTCTAACACTTAGAAAAATTTCTGTTTAGAAATTTTGACATGTTTTGATGAATTATCATCTTTGGCATTTGATTTTGACTAAAAAGTCAAAGTTTGACTTTTCAGTATACAGTTGACTTTTAATCAGTTGACTGAAAATTCATCTGTCAATCCTTTGAACTTGAGAAATGTTTTGAGCCATGTCATTAGGTCAAAATGATGCAATTTGACTATTGAGATCTTGCCTTAAACCAATTGATCATTTTCTAGGTCAAAAATAAAAAATTGCCCTTTCCCAGTCAAAACCTTAATTTTGACCATTTTGCCCTTTTGGAGATTTGATCAAATTTCTTGAGGAGTTGTGGTCCAAACTTGATAAAATGATACATATGAGTTTAAAATGTTGATGTGGATAAAAATTTATGAAATTTGACTGTAAATTGGCCATAGTTGACTTTTCCCTAATACAACTGATTTTTAGGTTAACTGTTCAATTGATTGAGCAAAGATGTGATCCAAGGCTTGAAACTTGACATGAGTAATATTGGGGGTCCATAATGATCCATGAAAGTCATATGGGGCATTGGAAGTTCAAAAATCTTTGTGCAAACTCAAACCCTAATTTTGGTCATCAATGCTTAAGGAGGTGTCTTGAGCTGATCAACCCTAATGCAGTCTTGAGCTAAAGGAGATCTTGTGGGCAAATTCTTTGAAAAATGAGAGGGAAAATTTTGGGGTACAACAACTGCCCCTGTTTAATCTTCTTAAGCCTGAAGAGTTAGATTGACGAGTTTTTCCATTCGTGACTCAAAGGTGGAAGATGATTGGACACTAGAGTGCCCAGAAATTTGCACTCGGTGATATGATGGTAGAGGGAATGGGATTAAAGATGCCATTTGGAGGGATGATAGAAAGTTGTTGGAGATGGGCTTGTAGATGCCATCCAAAAGTGATTGCTGAATCTGAAAGAGAATCTGAATGAGTATCAGAATGGCGTCCGTGTTTGGAGCGTATCTGAACTGTATCTGAGAGCTGAATCTGAATGAGTATCAGAATGGCGTCCGTGTCTGGAGCATATTTGAACTGTATCTGAGAGCTGAATCCGAATGAGTATCAGAATGGCATCTGTGTCTGGAGCGCATCTGAACTATATCTAAAAGCTGAATCTCGAATGAGTATCAGAATGGCGTCTGTGTCTGGAGCGTATTTGAACTGTATCTGAGAGCTGAATCTGAATGAGTATCAGAATAGCATCTGTGTCTGGAGAGTATCTGAATTGTATCTGAAAGCTCAATCCTGAATGAGTATCAGAATGACGTCCGTGTCTGGAGCGTATCTGAACTGTATCTGAAAGCTGAACATTATTAATGGTAGTTATTGATTAATCTTATCCTGAAAAGGGTAAAATGTTAGTTAATATGTAATGTCATGTTGTATGAAATGCATAGTGTAATGTATTCGTGTTATCGATGTTTATGATATATGGATGCGATGTATGCATATGTGAGCTAATTTGCTGCACGATTGTTGGATTGGGGAAAATAAATCCCTGACAGCTGTTGAGGACATGGAGTGTAAGTCTTCATTTTATAAAGTCGAAGTGTTGATGAATTTCCACTTAGAGAAATAAACTCTATTGTAAGGGAAATGTTATGTATTGTTTGTAAAAGTCTGTTGGGGAATCCTGAGAAATTGTACGACTTCTACTGGGGATTGATAGCTGGAAGCTTCATTCCGCTGGGGATTAATCTGCACACTGTGGGGGATTTGTGGAAATATATTAGAGAGATTTCCCTATCTCTTAAAGCCATCAATGATTGTCTTTCTATTTTGTTTATTTGTAAATAGTAATTATGTTAAAATGCATATGTTCAAAAACAAATCATTGGACGTTTTTGTAAACAAAACACAAGAGTAAAGAAAAAACAAGTAGTTTTGCACGTTCAAAGGGATATATTTGTATTGACTTTGAGTAAGTATTTTTGTACAATGAGACAAACATTCTAGTAAGAGAATGCTGTCGTAAAAAATGAAAATTTTGATACAAAGAAAAGATATCTATGTGCAATAATCCCATGGGGTTCCCATTCTGCTATAACCTTCGTGTCTCTGAGCATCTTGTCTGTTTGTTGCCTTGTCCGAAGCTGATTGGATTGATCAGAACCTCTGAGTTTTGTCAGGTTATCCGTAAGGTGATTCAACAAGACATAGTCATACGCTTTAGTTCCCTAACTTTTGCCTGTACCTCCCTTTCGGGTTTTCAGTCCACCGTGATACCCTTTTTTTTTGCCTAAGTCGCCCTTTCGGGTTTTCAACTTGCCGGGTGTACATATTTTTTTTTATCCCTAATTTTTTCCCGAACCTCTTAGGTTCGCCATGATGCCCTTATTTTGCCTAGGTGTGTCAACCTAGCGGGTCTCTTATTCATAGTATCTTTTGACTATGTCTGCGTTCGTAGGGTGCGACAGGTCGTCGCCATCCATGGTGGTCAAGATCATTGCTCCACCAGATAATATGCTTTTGATTACAAATGGTCCTTCGTATGTTGGAGTCCATTTTCCCCTGGGATCACCTTGAGACAATACGATACGTTTGATCACCAAATCCCCGACTTGATATACTTGGCATTTGACCTTTTTGTTGAAAGCCTTGATCATCCGTTTTTGATACATTTGACCATGACAGACAGCAGTAAGCCTTTTCTCATCAATCAAGTTCATTTGATCAAGTCTATTCTGGATCCAATCTTCTTCATTCAGCCCTGTATCCTTCATAATTCTTAGAGAGGGGATCTAGACTTCAATAGGCAAGACGGCCTCCATGCCATACACCAAAGAGTAGAGTGTTGCCCCAGTTGATGTGCGTGTTGTGGTACGATACCCGTGGAGAGCGAATGGTAGCATCTCATGCCAGTCTTTGTATGTTACTGTCATTTTCTGTGTGATCTTTTTGATATTTTTATTTGCGGCTTCGACATCACCATTCATCTTTGGCCGGTAAGGGGAAGAATTGTGATGCTGGATCTTGAATTGGTCGCACAAGGCGGTGATCATAGTATTGTTTAGATTCGTACCATTTTCTGTGATGATCCTCTCCAGGATACCATACCGACAGATAAGATTTTGTTTAATGAACTGGGCTACAACATTTTTGGTAACGGAAGCGAAAGAGGCTGCCTCAACCCACATAGCAAAGGGCCAAGGATCCGTCAAGACATTCATAGGAACCAGAGGTACGTGCACCTTGTCAGCATAAATCTGACACTTGTGGCAGGTTCGAGAGTGTTGATAGCAATCTGCTTCCATGGTAGACCAGTAATAGCCTGCCCGTAGGATTTTCTTTGCCATCGTATGCCCACTAGAATGGGTGCCAAAAGTGCTCTCATGTAACTCAGCCATGATCTTTTCCGCTTCAACCTTGTCCATGCATCGAAGTAACACAGAGTCATGGTTGCGTTTGTAGAGAATGCCATTACTAAGGAAGAATTCAGTAGAGAATCTCCTTAAGAACTTCTTATCATTGACTGAAGCTCCTTCTGGATATTCTTGAGTCTCGAGATACCTCTTGACTTCGTGAAACCAAGGCTGGTCCACTGTTTCTTCAGTATTAATCTTGTGAAAGTGAGCTGGTTCCTCCATTCGTTCAACGGTGATATGGGGAGCCTCGTTATCCCATTTAAGTTTAAACATGGATGCCATTGTGGCTAGTGCGTCTGCTAGCTGATTTTCTTCTCGCGGGAAGTGCTCGAAGGTAATCTTCTCAAAATATGGGAGCAATGTCAACACATGTTCATTGTAAGGGATAAGGTTAGGGTGTTTGGTGTCCCATTCCCCTTTTATCTGGATGATGACCAAAGCTGAATCTCCGAATACATTTAAGGATTTTATCCCTAAGTCTATGGCAACTTTGAGACCAAAAATGCACGCTTCGTATTCTGCCATATTATTTGTACAATTGAAGCAGAGTCTTACCATAAAAGGGGTATGACATCCTTCAGGAGATATGAGTACAACACCAATACCATTGCCTAGTGCGTTGGATGCCCCCATCAAAAACCAGGGTCCATCGGGATCCTTTTTCAGGTCCGTCATATGGCCTGAATTCTTCACAGTCATTTACCATCATGATGTCTTCATCTGGGAATTCGAACTTCATGGATTGGTAGTCTTCCACAGCTTGGTGAGCAAGGTGATCTGCTAGTACATTGCCCTTTATTACTTTCTGGGTAGTATATTGTATGTCATATTCTGTCAGGATCGTCTGCCATCTCGCTATTCTCCCAGAGAGGGCAGGTTTCTCGAATATGTACTTTATTGGATCCATTTTAGATGTCAATAAGGTAGTATGGGTCAACATATACTATCTTAGCCGGAGAGCAGCCCATGCCAAAACGCAACAGGTTTTCTCGAGCAATGAATATCTTGTTTCATAGTCGGTAAACTTTTTGCTCAGGTAGTAAATAACGTGCTCTTTTCGGCCAAACTCGTCATGCTGCCCCAACACACACCCCATTGAATTTTCCAAAACAGTCAGATACATAATTGTTGTACCCCAAAATTTGCCCTCGCATTTTTCTACAAGAAATCACAGCTTCAGGCGTTTCCTGATTTTTCAAACTGGCTCAAGAATCGGCCAAACAGACTTTTCTCGCCAGTCAAACAAAAAATTAGGGTTTTATTGATTTTTATGGCTCTAGAACAGTTCATACACTTTGCTTAGGATTTTGGCTGATTTTGGCTCAACTTCGATCAGGCGAACGCTTCTTTGGCATTTAATCAGGAATTAGGGTTTTTGTGCGCGGTTCCTCATAAAGATTTAATTCTACGGTGCTTTGCAATATATTCCGAGATTTGGTTTGAATTCACGTTTGTTTGACTGAATCAGTAAAAGGTTGCATTGGGTTTTGAATTGGCAATGTTTGATTAAAGTCAGTAAAGGAAAAAACGTCTGGGCAATTGCTGTGATTGACTGTTTGTTTTGGATGTTGGAAGTGCCAAGTTTAATTGATCAAATGCTGAAGCTTTGTTTATTTAATTATTTATATTCTAAGATTAAATAGTTGGAATTTATTTTCAATTATTTAGTTTAAAGAATTATAGATAGTAAAGTAAACAAGTAAAAAGAGGAAAAGAATTAATTGGATAAAAGAAAACTTTTATTTATTTTTAAATTATTTGTACAATTGTTTTGTTTACAACAATAATTTTACAGTAATTTAAACCTAAATAAGACTATCCTAATTGTTTCTAAATCTTCAATTCTTCATTCTTCATCTGTTGCCAAATCCTCTCCATTCATTTTTATCTGCAAATAAGAGAAAGAAAGGTCAATAGCAGATAAATAAATAAAAGAGACAGATAAAAATAAAGTTCATCATTAAGGGCAACTGATTGGGATCAGTTAGCCCTCTCTGCAAATCACGGGATTTCTCCCGGTTCACAAAGAGGGATGAATATTTGTTTGCTAAACTTTGAATGCACAAATATAAAGAATGCACAAGTCAAAATTGTCAAACTGCATAGTTCAAGTCTCAAACAGCATGATGCAAAGTCCAAATCAAACTACAAAGTCCAAATCAAACTACAAATTCCAAACTGTCCAACAAACTGTCAAAGATGTCAAACAAATACAAGGCTACTCAAAGCTGTCAAAAAGAAGATTTGGAAAGATATCAAGAAGCACAAAATCTGGAAGAAAAGAGAGAAATATACAGAATAAACATGTAATGCAAGCAAGCTTCTCATCATTTCCCAATGCTGCCCTTTCAGAATAAAGTACACACATAACATATTTTAATATTTTGAAGTGTACTGGAGAGAGAAAGAAGAGAGAAAAGCAGGTTTTGCAGGCTTACTGGCTTTGAGGCTTGAGAAAGAAAAGATATAAAACAACTGTAATAACACAGTACCAGGGGAGAAACCACAAAACTGTAAGACAAAACAAATATACAACCTGCTATCCAAACCCCAGGCCATAACATAACTTGAAACAAAACCTTCCAAACACCAAAAAACCTGCATAAGCTTTTAACCTGCACCAAACTGAAGCCAAGCTTCAAAACCAGAAAAAGCCTAAACAATACCCTGTCAAGCTAAGGCCAAAGCTAACAACCTTGAACCAAAGCTTGAACCTGTCAAAAGCCTTACCATTAAAACAAAAACAGCATATCAAAGCCTTAAACATCCAGTACCATGACCTGTTAAGGCCATAACCTATCAAGCTCAACCTTTTCAAACAAACCTGCATCAAAGCACAAAAAACCTTACCATTCAAAAACTTAACCATGCCAAAACTGGAGCCTAAAAAACAATAAACCAGTCAAAAGGCTTCAACCTGTTTTCAAACCTTAAAACCATAGAACCTGTAATAAAACAACAAGAAACCGGTCCAGCTCTAAGGTCTAAGCCACAAAAGCCCAAGCTTTGAACCTGCATAAACCTTGATACAACTGTTAAGCCTAAACTGAAAAACCAAAAACCAGTATACTCTGTCAAACCTGCTGAAAGCCACAGCCTCCAGCTCAAACCAAATAAACACCAAGCCTGAAAAGCCTCATCAAGCCTTAAACCAGTCAAGCTCAAAAGCCACAACCTGTAAACCCCTCAAACCAAATAAACCCCAAGCCTGAAGCAAGCCCTGTCAAGCCCTACCTGCATTAAGCCCAGATCCATCCAAACCTTTGTCTAAATAAGTCAAAAACCACAAGCCCTCAGAATTTCTTCATCATTGGGCTATCAAACACAGCATTCAAGCATTTATCTCAAGCATTCAAAGGCAACATGTATAAGCCCTCAGAACTGTAAGTTCATCATTGGGGAACAAACCACAATCATACAGCATTAAGCATGTAAGCAAGGCATACTCAGAAACACCAAAGATATCAATATTCAAGGCCCTCAGAACTCGGGGAGCTCATCACTGGGTTAGCATACAAGGCAACCAGAAGAGAAGAGGAAAAGAATCAAATATTCAAAGGCATTTCCAGCATATCATCATCAAAAATCATCGAGGCAACAAAGAAACATACGAAGCATACAGAAGGCAACACGAGCAAACAGAAGCAAGGCATCCAGGCAACTCAAAGTCATAAAAGAGGCATAAAGCAATGCATCAAACTAAGCATACCAGGGCTATCAAGAAGAAGAGGCAACTAAGAGAAGAGGAAAAGAAATTGCACAAAAAGGGTTTTCAGAAAGACATCACAAAACCCAACACAAACCAAGAATCCAAGCAAGCGTCTTCACCCCTCACCGCCAAAGCCTCCAAGCGCCTCCATCCTCATTCCTTCTCCGTCTTCTCCAAGAGGTATATTTTCTCTCCCTTCTCACGCACCTCCAACAAAAATAATAGTAACGCTACATCAGAATCAATGATCATAAAAAACTAAAAAAGGGATTAACGAAAACCTGAAGACATAAGCGGAAAATCATATCCTTCTAGTTACCACTGTTTGGGCGAGCATGAGGAGGAGGATGCGTGTTGGCGCTGGTGGCTCTGGGGCAACAGGAACCGTCCTGAGCGTTTTGGCTTGAGAAGTGAAGGACGAAAGCAGTGAAGACGAAACCCCAAACGGCGCTGTAAACCCTAGCATTTTCCAATTGAAAACAATTCTCACAACCCTAAAAACATTTGTCAAACTTGATGGGCCTTGCCCTTTCTCCAGCGCCTAAGCCCAATCATACCCCCTTTTTCTGATTATCTCTTCAGGCTTTGTATGGGCCACAAGACTCCCTAGGCCCGTTCATGTCCTTTTAGAAAACTAAAAACATATTTTTCTATAACTTACATTAATACATTAATCTTGTTTCTTTACATTAATTTTTTATTTTATAGAATATTAATTAAACATAAACATAACTTTTTCTTTCTTAGAGTTAATACATTTTCTTTTCTTAAAAACACAATTTGTACATAATCAATAAAATACATTTTTTCTAATATACATAATTTAAGTTTTAAACATTTAATTAAAATACTCTTTAACATACATAATCCAATTAAAATTAAAGCATTTTTCTTTTCTTTTATTAAATTTTCTTTTTGTACATAATAAATGAAAATACATTTTTTAATACGAGACTACAAAAGATTAAATAAATAAACATTCAATTCTTTTCATTTAAGTTAAACCATACTTAATAATACATTTAAATTCACATCTTAACTTGTAAATAATTCAAATATACATACACATATACACCTACACAATACATTTCACATTATACACTTGATACACATACAATTACTATTCTTATACCTTGCTATCCATTGATTACATTTTTATCGCAATTCGATTTGGTTGTAACTTATTGGACATTACATTCCTAAAGTCTCATCCCCATTTGTAAATTTTTACCCCCACTCCCGGATACTATTTGTAATAGCGTAGATTTTAAATTCTTGCAATTTACTGCTTTCAAATTATACCATGGTTAGACCTAGGGTTTGCATGTACATAAAATCAAACGCTAGATAACCTAATACAAAGACAAATGCATGAAATCAATACACAATCACACTTGCACCCTCTAGGGTAATCCCACATGTTGCCTTCCAAAATGGGCCAAGCTTGCACGTCGAGTTTCTTTGGCAAAACAAATTCAAATGATCATAAGTCCCTCGATGACGCTTTCGAAAGTTGCCTAAAACTGAATGATCATAGTCCCTTCAAAGTAAATTGCCAAAGACACTTGGCACCATTGCATTTATGGTCCATACGATGACCCGCACCCGTCCCGTTAAACTTCCTAAACGCAAGATTGTCCACCAAATTCAATGGTGGAACAAAATTGTTAAAAAGGGTTAAGACATAGAGAAAACCTTTTGAGTACAATAGGGGTAGACAAAACTCTTAGTTACTTGAGATCAACTTGCAAAAACACTTGCCTTCTTTTCAAAAACCACACTTCACAAACACTTTCAAAACAAACTCTCAAAAACATTTGAAACATCTTTTCGAAAAGATACACACTTTTGTAAAACACTCAAACACGAGTCAAATACATTGGTTGCCTAAAACAAGGCATCTCTTCAAAAACATTTTCAAAACACACACACACACACCACAATTTCAAGCAATCGAAAATCAAGGCAAGTGATCTAAAAAACCAAGTAACTAAGAGCCCATGGATAACCATGGATGAAAAGGGTGCTAATACCTTCCCTTTTCATAATCTACCCCCCGAACCCACGAAATATATCAAAAGGTTTTTGCTGTGCTTTTTCAACCTTTCCTTTAGGATAAAATAAAAAGTCGGTGGCGACTCTTGCTCAACCGAACAAGTGCGAATACAAACACAAACCTCAAGTCAGTTCTCCCACCGTATCACAGAACTGGCGACTCTGCTGGGGACAAACTTAAAAGTGGGGTTACCTTAGGGTTTAGATCACCTTTAATTTCTTGCTTTGATTGACTTGATTGCTTTATCTTTTGGGTTCTTGTTTGGGTTTGTTGTAAATCCTACACCCGGATTTGGGGCACCTTTTTAGGTAAATAGCAAAAAACTGTGAGGGAACTGTGCGGGGTATACCGATATGGTTGAAGCAGTAAGTTATGTTAGTGTGACATATTTGTGAGTACCGGTAACCCTTGAGTTCAGTCAAGGAGAGTACGGGGCCGCTGAGTGATGTTGTGAAGCACTAACGAACTCTTAGAACCTTAATTGACCATCTTAGCCTTTTTAGGGGTAGTGAGATGACCGACTTTGGTGCAGTCCGAAGTTGGTAGATACTCGATACTACACTCATTTGAGGGTTGTTTTCTTGGAATATTTTGGTCGCCAGTAAGTGGCTAAACCGAAACGATGAACACAAAAAACAATCCAATGATATTGAGCTCCTTAGAACCCGGTTCCTATTTTAGGACAGGATGAGCCAACTAACTTCAAGAGAGTACTTACCTAAACCCCATGCAAGCCTAAACCTAGGGACTTATTTGCTTTGTGTGAATATGTTTGCCTGTATATACACTTACTTGCTTGTGCATACATGTATATAACATCATAACATCATACCATAGCATTTTCAATAACCTTTTCAAGGATCTTGAGGGTCTGTTGATGCAGGGGTACGTTGAACCAGACGTCTACCAAGGGGCAAGAGGTTTCTCCTCTAACCAATGCAAATCAAAGAACAAGTGCAACAACTTGAATCAGTGGCTATGACCCACTCGACATGGTGAGCTTGATTCTCGTGGAAAGACATCCACCAGTGCACAGTTCTCCAATCAAAGTTCAAGTGCGACAACTTGAATCAGTGGCTATGACCCACTCGACATGGTGAGCTTGATTCTCGTGGAAAGACATCCACCGATACAAAGTTCTCCAATCAAAGATCAAGTGCAACAACTTGAATCAGTGGCTATGACCCACTTGACATGGTGAGCTTGATTATCGTGGAAGGACATCCACCAGTGCAAAGTTCTCCGATCCAAGAGCAAAGTTCAACCTCTAACATTTTCTTGTGTTTACCCCAAGAGACCCTTGAAAGCATGCATCCACATACCATGTATTGCATCTTGACGATCTTTCCTCTTTCAGGTTTCCTTACTCTCCTGCTGTTTATTTCAGTAAGAGATGGCTCTAGAAAGGTCTGTCAAAGACATCCAAGACCAGACTGCTCAGCTGCAGGAAATGTTCCTGAACTTGTCTCTGGGGCAAGAAGAAATGAAAGCTCTCCTCACAAAGGGCTTGGAGAATTCAAACAATGCCGGGAGTGATCAGCTTGCGGAGCTGCAGTTTGATCTGACAACATTGAGGACCCAAGTGATGGGGCAGTTAGTGGGCCAGATGGCTCTCATCCAAGACCTATCTCAAAGACAAGAGGAACTCAGAGTTCTTGTCTGCCAACTGCTTCCAAACAACCAATTGGGGCAAACATCTGAGGTTGAAGAGCAAGTCACCGCTCAGCCTCCATCCACTCAAGAAGACAAGGGGAAAGCTCCTTCGCTTGCTTCAGGGTCACAAGCCCATCAACAACCTCGCCAGCGTCAATGGGGTAATCAGCGTAAGCAAGAAACGTCGGGAAGACAGTTCACGGAGACTGAGATACCATCATTCTTCATACTGAAGCGCCTGTTGGAGGTCAACTTGCTCACCCTAAGGGATCCTCCTCAGAAGCTCAATACCTCCTCTCCTAACTATCGTCCCGACGCATTTTGTGTTTACCACTCCTACATCCCGGGGCACGACACCAACGACTGTTGGGCCTTGAAGAACAAGATTCAAGATCTGATCGACATTGGAGTGCTGGAATTCATGCCAGACGGCGAGATGAAAATCTTCCGTTAAGGAGTTCTCCACCTGGAGTGACAAAGCTCAAGCTGAAAGACTTTTGCTTCATTTTGAATTTTCAAAGTTGTAATTTCTTTTGTTGTCAAATAATTATCTGTTGATGTTAAACTCTGTTTTCATTAATGCATTGCATATGTTTGTCTTGAATTCATCCATGCGTTTCACTACTCTTATGCTTTTCTTTATGATATCTAACTCTTGATAAAAAGCTGCAAGCCTTTAGAGGGAGGATGACGAAACAATACCCTAATCTCATACAGTATGCTTTTGAACAGACCTTGCTGATGATGTACAGGCATTTCTTTCAATTCCCAAACACTGGAGTTATAAGGAAGTTAATCCCTAGTCAACCCCTTCGAGCCAAAGAAGTAGGAGTTTTCTGTTCTAAAACGATCAAAACCTTTGATATAAACCTGGGGCAGGGTAGTATCTCAGTTAATTCAAGAGAAACGCGCATTGAAGGCGCAAACTCTCAGTTCGTAACACAACGAACGACGTCAAAAAAAGAAAAGCATTCCTTTGGAATCAAAAGACAAGGGTGGTTCCCCATCACATAGACAGTCAATCTCTCAAAAGAGAAAATCCCACCAAGCCAAAACCTATAAAGGAGGCTTAAGAAAGCTGGGGCATCCCGCTGACTGTAATCTCGAAAATGGGAACAGTCAGGTAAAAGTTAGGGATAACAAATCAAAATCAAAATAGTGAGGTCATTACAAAATCCTCAACAACATGAAAAATGTTGAAAAAGAAAAAAGGAGATGATGACTGTCTCCCCAAATTCAACTGGTGAACCATCGCCCAAAAGTCGTTCCAAACTCAAAACAGAGTGTGACGCACAATTAACTGAGCTTAGGTATGAAGAACATCACGAAGAGCGGGTGGGTACAAATATACTTTGAGCCTTTATCCTTTGTTTCTTAAACCGTGAACCAAGCCACGTTACAACCCTTCAAAAGTCCTAATTGAAGCATGGGTTAGTTCGAAAGCATACTGTTACAAAAGGTATCCTGACTCCTGTAAGGCTTTGCTCTAAATCTTGTGTTGATCTGTCTTATAAAAAGTTTTCTGCTAAAAACGCATTTTTCAAAACTTCGAGACAAACATAAACTTTGCATTTCTTGAATATCACTGTCTGCATTTGGCTTTTTGTTTGACAGCGAAGAATTTCATACAGCGAATGTTCGGAGGAACGAAAACTCTCTCAGTGAGCAAAATCACTTCAAAAGGACGACACTTCCATTACAAATCTCCTATTAACAAGGGGCACGACATAGCACCATCCAGTTAACCTGGGGCAGTCCAGTCAAGGTTTCAACAGATCTTTCAAAATTCAGTTAACCTGGGGCAGTCCAGTCAAGATTTCAAGAAATCTCTCAATTCGCAGATTAATCTGATTCAAGACTCATCATCACTTGGGGCATTCGAATGTCAAAAGTGTTCAATCATTCCTTCACCACCTGTTGGAAATTACAACCGCCAACAAATCAACTATCACATTTCCAGACTCGATTCCTGTATCTAGCCAGGGCACGTCTGAAGAGTTTGAAGATTCGATTCCTGTATCCAGCCAGGGCATATCTGTTGACGACTATTTCCAGACTCGATTCCTGTATCTAGCCAGGGCACGTCTGAAGAGTTTGAAGATTCGTTTCCTGTATCCAGCCAGGGCATATCTGTTGACGACTATTTCCAGACTCGATTCCTGTATCTAGGCAGGGCACGTCTTAAGAGTTTGAAGATTCGATTCCTGTATCCAGCCAGGGCATATCTATTGACGACTATTTCCAGTTTCGATTCCTGTATCCAGCCAGGGCATATCTGTTAACGACTATTTCCAGACTCGATTCCTGTATCTAACCAGGGCATGTCTAAAGAGTTCGAAGATTCGATTCCTGTATCCAGCCAGGGCATATCTGTTGACGACTATTTCCAGACTCGATTCCTGTATCTAGCCAGGGCACGTCTGAAGAGTTTGAAGATTCGATTCCTGTATCCAGCCAGGGCATATCTGTTGACGACTATTTCCAGATTCAATTCCTGTATCCAGCCAGGGCATATCTGTTGACGACTATTTTCAGACTCGATTCCTGTATCTAGCCAGGGCATGTCTGAAGAGTTTGAAGATTCGATTCCTGTATCCAGCCAGGGCATATCTGTTGACGACTATTTCCAGATTCGATTCCTGTATCTAGCCAGGGCACGTCTGAAGAGTTTGAAGATTCGATTCCTGTATCCAGCCAGGGCATATCTGTTGACGACTATTTCCAGACTCGATTCCTGTATCTAGCCAGGGAACGTCTGAAGAGTTTGAAGATTCGATTCCTGTATCCAGCCAGGGCATATCTATTGACGACTAATTCCAGATCAACACCTGTAACAAGCTAGGAAATTATCTACATTACCACATGGGGCATTCGAATGTCAAAAGTGTTCAAAAACCCGATGCAGTTTTACACGGACTCATCATCAGGAAATCCTACACAGATCTCCTCAGAACAGGAAGACCCCAGTAGTTTGGCATACAACCCAAGCTTCTGATTTCCTCAACAGTGGTCCCAAGACTTCTCATTTTCAACAATCAGAAGATTCTTGCCCTCCACAGCAGCAGCCAAAGAATTATTTTCCCCGGCAGCAGTCAAGATTCTTTTATCTTCAGCCATCCAGGATTCATTTATCCTCAGCAAGATAGCTCATCAGCTTACATGCGCATTCATCACATTCATGTCATAAACATTGATGTCACATACATTGCATCATGCATCATAACATTGCATGCAACTAACCCTTTACCTTTTCAGGTAAGATCAGTCGACAGACAAAGATCATCTTCCGAGATTCATCCAGAGATAGTTCAGATGTGACCCAGACACGGCGACATTCTGATACTTATTCCAGATTCACTCAGAAGTAGTTCAGATATGACCCAGACACGGCGACATTCTGATACTTATTCCAAATTCACTCAGAGACAGTTCGGATGTGACCCAGACACGGTGACATTCTGATGCTTCTTCCAGATTCACTCAGAGACAGTTCGGATGTGACCCAGACACGGCGACATTCTGATACTTATTCCAGGTTCACTCAGAGACAGTTCAGATGTGATCCAGACACGGCGACATTCTGATACTTGTGCCAGGTTCTTTCCAAATGGCATCTTTAAGCCCATTTCTAGATGGCATCTATAAGCCCATCCTCCTACCAGCAGTCACCAAATGGCATCTTTAAGCCCATTCTCAGATGGCATCTCTAAGCCCATCCCCCGACAAGATTCTATCGCATCAGATGGCATCTTTAAGCCCATCACCAAATGGCATCTTTAAGCCCATTCACCTCTACCATCACATCGCCGAGTGCAAATTTTAGGGCACTCTAGTGTCCAATCTTCTTTTACCTTTGAGCCGCGAAAGGCAAACTTGCCAATCTAACTCTTCAGGTTCAAGAAGATTGAACAGGGGCAACTGTTTTACCCCAAAATTTGCCCTCGCATTTTTCCACAAGAAATCACAGCTTCAGGCGTTTCCTGATTTTTCAAACTGGCTCAAGAATCGGCCAAACAGACTTTTCTCGTCAGTCAAATAAAAAATTAGGGTTTTATTGATTTTTATGGCTCTAGAACAGTTCATACACTTTGCTTAGGATTTTGGCTCAACTTCGATCAGGCGAACGCTTCTTTGGCATTTAATCAGGAATTAGGGTTTTTGTGCGCGGTTCCTCAGAAAGATTTAAATCTACGGTGCTTTGCAAGATATTCCGAAATTTGGTTTGAATTCACGTTTGTTTGACTGAATCAGTAAAAGGTTGCATTGGGTTTTGAATTGGCAATGTTTGATTAAAGTCAGTAAAGGAAAAAACGTCTGGGCAATTGCTGTGATTGACTGTTTGTTTTGGATGTTGGAAGCGCCAAGTTTAATTGATCAAATGCTGAAGCTTTGTTTATTTAATTATTTATATTCTAAGATTAAATAGTTGGAATTTATTTTCAATTATTTAGTTTAAAGAATTATAGATAGTAAAGTAAACAAGTAAAAAAGAGGAAAAGAATTAATTGGATAAAAGAAAACTTTTATTTATTTTTAAATTATTTGTACAATTGTTTTGTTTACAATTTGTTTACAACAATAATTTTACAGTAATTTAAACCTAAATAAGACTATCCTAATTGTTTCTAAATCTTCAATTCTTCATTCTTCATCTGTTGCCAAATCCTCTCCATTCATTTTTATCTGCAAATAAGAGAAAGAAAGGTCAATAGCAGATAAATAAATAAAAGAGACAGATAAAAATAAAGTTCATCATTAAGGGCAACTGATTGGGATCAGTTAGCCCTCTCTGCAAATCACGGGATTTCTCCCGGTTCACAAAGAGGGATGAATATTTGTTTGCTAAACTTTGAATGCACAAATATAAAGAATGCACAAGTCAAAATTGTCAAACTGTATAGTTCAAGTCTCAAACAGCATGATGCAAAGTCCAAATCAAACTACAAAGTCCAAATCAAACTACAAATTCCAAACTGTCCAACAAACTGTCAAAGATGTCAAACAAATACAAGGCTACTCAAAGCTGTCAAAAAGAAGATTTGGAAAGATATCAAGAAGCACAAAATCTGGAAGAAAAGAGAGAAATATGCAGAATAAACATGTAATGCAAGCAAGCTTCTCATCATTTCCCAATGTTGCCCTTTCAGAATAAAGTACACACATAACATATTTTAATATTTTGAAGTGTACTGGAGAGAGAAAAAAGAGAGAAAAGCAGGTTTTGCAGGCTTACTGACTTTGAGGCTTGAGAAAGAAAAGATATAAAACAACTGTAATAACACAGTACCAGGGGAGAAATCACAAAACTGTAAGACAAAACAAATATACAACCTGCTATCCAAACCCCAGGCCATAACATAACTTGAAACAAAACCTTCCAAACACCAAAAAACCTGCATAAGCTTTTAACCTGCACCAAACTGAAGCCAAGCTTCAAAACCAGAAAAAGCCTAAACAGTACCCTGTCAAGCCAAGGCCAAAGCTAACAACCTTGAACCAAAGCTTGAACCTGTCAAAAGCCTTACCATTAAAACAAAAACAACATATCAAAGCCTTAAACATCCAGTACCATGACCTGTTAAGGCCATAGCCTATCAAGCTCAACCTTTTCAAACAAACCTGTATCAAAGCACAAAAAACCTTACCATTCAAAAACTTAACCATGCCAAAACTGGAGCCTAAAAAACAGTAAACCTGTCAAAAGGCTTCAACCTGTTTTCAAACCTTAAAACCATAGAACCTGTAATAAAACAACAAGAAACATGTCCAACTCTAAGGTCTAAGCCACAAAAGCCCAAGCTTTGAACCTGCATAAACCTTGATACAACTGTTAAGCCTAAACTAAAAAACCAAAAACCAGTATACTCTGTCAAACCTGCTGAAAGCCACAACCTCCAGCTCAAACCAAATAAACACCAAGCCTGAAAAGCCTCATCAAGCCTTAAACCAGTCAAGCTCAAAAGCCACAACCTGTAAACCCCTCAAACCAGATAAACCCCAAGCCTGAAGCAAGCCCTGTCAAGCCCTACCTGCATCAAGCCCAGATCCATCCAAACCTTTGTCTAAATAAGTCAAAAACCACAAGCCCTCAGAATTTCTTCATCATTGGGCTATCAAACACATCATTCAAGCATTTATCTCAAGCATTCAAAGGCAACAAGTATAAGCCCTCAGAACTGTAAGTTCATCATTGGGGAACAAACCACAATCATACAACATTAAGCATGTAAGCAAGGCATACTCAGAAACACCAAAGATATCAACATTCAAGGCCCTCAGAACTCGGGGAGCTCATCACTGGGTTAGCATACAAGGCAACCAGAAGAGAAGAGGAAAAGAATCAAATATTCAAAGGCATTTCCAGCATATCATCATCAAAAATCATCGAGGCAACAAAGAAACATACGAAGCATACAGAAGGCAACACGAGCAAACAGAAGCAAGGCATCCAGGCAACTCAAAGTCATAAAAGAGGCATCAAGCAAGGCATCAAACTAAGCATACCAGGGCTATCAAGAAGAAGAGGCAACTAAGAGAAGAGGAAAAGAAATTGCACAAAAAGGGTTTTCAGAAAGACATCACAAAACCCAACACAAACCAAGAATCCAAGCAAGCGTCTTCACCCCTCACCGCCAAAGCCTCCATCCTCATTCCTTCTCCGTCTTCTCCAAGAGGTATATTTTCTCTCCCTTCTCACGCACCTCCAACAAAAATAATAGTAACGCTACATCAGAATCAATGATCATAAAAAACTAAAAAAGGGATTAACGAAAACTTGAAGACATAAGCGGAAAATCATAACCTTCTAGTTACCACTGTTTGGGCGAGCATGAGGAGGAGGATGCGTGTTGGCGCTGGTGGATCTGGGGCAAAAGGAACCGTCCTGAGCGTTTTGGCTTGAGAAGTGAAGGACGAAAGCAGTGAAGACGAAACCCCAAACGGCGCTGTAAACCCTAGCATTTTCCAATTGAAAACAATTCTCACAACCCTAAAAACATTTGTCAAACTTGATGGGCCTTGCCCTTTCTCCAGCGCCTAAGCCCAATCACACCCCCTTTTTCTGATTATCTCTTCAGGCTTTGTATGGGCCACAAGACTCCCTAGGCCCATTCATGTCCTTTTAGAAAACTAAAAACATATTTTTCTATAACTTACATTAATACATTAATCTTGTTTCTTTACATTAATTTTTTATTTTATAGAATATTAATTAAACATAAACATAACTTTTTCTTTCTTAGAGTTAATACATTTTCTTTTCTTAAAAACACAATTTGTACATAATCAATAAAATACATTTTTTCTAATATACATAATTTAAGTTTTAAACATTTAATTAAAATACTCTTTAACATACATAATCCAATTAAAATTAAAGCATTTTTCTTTTCTTTTATTAAATTTTCTTTTTGTACATAATAAATGAAAATACATTTTTTAATACGAGACTACAAAAGATTAAATAAATAAACATTCAATTCTTTTCATTTAAGTTAAACCATACTTAATAATACATTTAAATTCACATCTTAACTTGTAAATAATCCAAATATACATACACATATACACCTACACAATACATTTCACATTATACACTTGATACACATACAATTACTATTCTTATACCTTGCTATCCATTGATTACATTTTTATCGCAATTCGATTTGGTTGTAACTTATTGGACATTACATTCCTAAAGTCTCATCCTCATTTGTAAATTTTTACCCCCACTCCCGGATACTATTTGTAATAGCGTAGATTTTAAATTCTTGCAATTTACTGCTTTCAAATTATACCATGGTTAGACCTAGGGTTTGCATGTACATAAAATCAAACTCTAGATAACCTAATACAAAGACAAATGCATGAAATAAATACACAATCACACTTGCACCCTCTAGGGTAATCCCACATGTTGCCTTCCAAAATGGGCCATGCTTGCACGTCGAGTTTCTTTGGCAAAACAAATTCAAATGATCATAAGTCCCTCGATGACGCTTTCGAAAGTTGCCTAAAACTGAATGATCATAGTCCCTTCAAAGCAAATTTCCAAAGACACTTGGCACCATTGCATTTATGGTCCATACGATGACCCGCGCCCGTCCCGTTAAACTTCCTAAACGCAAGATTGTCCACCAAATTCAATGGTGGAACAAAATTGTTAAAAAGGGTTAAGACATAGAGAAAACCTTTTGAGTACAATAGGGGTAGACAAAACTCTTAGTTACTTGAGATCAACTTGCAAAAACACTTGCCTTCTTTTCAAAAACCACACTTCACAAACACTTTCAAAACAAACTCTCAAAAACATTTGAAACATCTTTTCGAAAAGATACACACTTTTGTAAAACACTCAAACACGATTCAAATACATTGGTTGCCTAAAACAAGGCATCTCTTCAAAAACATTTTCAAAACACACACACACACCACAATTTCAAGCAATCGAAAATCAAGGCAAGTGATATAAAAAACCAAGTAACTAAGAGCCCATGGATAACCATGGATGAAAAGGGTGCTAATACCTTCCCTTTTCATAATCTACCCCCCGAACCCACGAAATATCTCAAAAGGTTTTTGCTGTGCTTTTTCAACCTTTCCTTTAGGATGAAATAAAAAGTCGGTGGCGACTCTTGCTCAACCGAACAAGTGTGAATACAAACACAAACCTCAAGTCAGTTCTCCCACCGTATCACAGAATTGGCGACTCTGCTGGGGACAAACTTAAAAGTGGGGTTACCTTAGGGTTTAGATCACCTTTACTTTCTTGCTTTGATTGACTTGATTGCTTTATCTTTTGGGTTCTTGTTTGGTGATAACGCAATTTTATATAGTATATTTGTTTTAATTTTCATAGGTAATGTTAGTATTTTTATCTAATTATTTCATTTTATTTCCATATTACGCTGGTATTTCTATTGTTTCAGGTATTTTATTTTAATTAGACAGATTGAGCAAAGTGAAGAAATTCAAGAGTTATTGGACTAAAGGTGCAAGAAATGAAGAGAAGGGGTGTGCAAAGCAATGATGATGGATCAAAAAGGGTCTATTATCTCCAAACGGGCCCAATAGAATTCAAACCCACGCAGGCAAGAAAACCCTAAAAGCGCATGCAAGAGTGAGACGCACGTCTCAACTCTCCTCCTACAATTGAGGCACCCGCCTCGGACTTTCCCCTTAGTGGGAGGCGCCCGTCTCAGCATGGTCAAAGGAAGAACAAGTCAATTGGGGCGCCCGTCTCAACGTGGGCAAGTAAGAAACGAGAAATTCAAGGATACGTGGGACACAAAAATATCTGAAGAGGTGGTTACGTTCAAGGACTATAAGAAGACATTAGAAAGTGAAAATTGGAACCGTTTTTGCTTAGAATTTTTCCATTTTTTCAGAATTTTTACTTTCATTGCATTTACTAGTTTCCAGTGTAATTCGATTCCTAGTAGTTATTTTCTTTTCCAGCCAGTTTTCTTTTCCTTTTCGAATACTTAGAATTTATTCCCGTTGAAGAACGAAGATTCTGTACGGATTGATTCAAGCTTCAAAGATTGTTTCCAGCATTATTTAATTCAGGTTCTTTATTTATATCCTTTAATTAATTATTTGCATGAGAATATTTATTTAGCCATGAATTTATTTATGATTATTAATTCCTTTAATGTACCCATGTCCGTTTTTCTGAGTATGTCTGGCTAAATCATTTAAATATCGGTATGTAACGAGTTAATTTGAATGGATCCGGAATAAACAGGCTTGATTATATTTCATAAAATAAACACTTTTTCTGATTTAGTTATCTAGTTTATTTTGTTAAAAAAGTTTAGAAACCAACAGAGCGACAATTTGAGGTTAATAAACCGACTAAGATTAGAAACCAACAGAGCGACAGTTTGAGGTTTAGAATCAGATAGTAGATGCTAGGTATTGTTTTTAAAGACTGCGACAGCGTTTTAAAACCAATTAAACTTTATTTATTTTCAAAAAGTAATTTTAAAATCAATGGGATAGCGAAAGCATACATCAGAGTTTAAAATTATAATTTACTTCAATAGAGCGAAAGTTTGAGAATAGATTTTTGAATAAATACTTTTTGCTGAAAAAGATATTATTATCATTTTTAGAAAACAAGCCTGTAGAAAGCCGGATTCTTTAGTGTTAACGACGTACATACCGATATTCGCATTATTATTATTTCAATTAGAATTAAGTTTTATTACCCAAAAATTCCCCAAATTAATTATTCGATAGCTATAGCTTTACACAGTAGTTTAGGTTACGTTAGTTCGATTTATAGTCCCTTAGGTTCGATATCTTTTAAAACTACGCGATAGGGTTGTATACTTGCAGTCTCCCGATTAATTTAGACGATAAAGTCGCGATCAAGTTTTTGGCGCCGTTGCCGGGGACTATTTAAGTTGATATCGTAATTTTATTACGAAGTATAGACTATAGCAACTATTTCTTTTCCCTCTATGTATGCCAAATACTCGCTCTCAAGGAGCGCCTTTGCATATACCTATATACGATATCGAGCGTTACCTTAGATTAAGGAGACGAATTCAAGAGTATTTAGAACGCAACAACCTTCCTCCGACTAAACTTCCTGACGTTGAAGAACTCAAGAAGATGGCTTATCCTGATGCTCCTGCTCCTCGTCCTCTTAAGGACTACGCTGTTCCTTCTCAAGCAGAGCCTCATAATAGTATTGCTGCTCCTGCTATCGCTCGAAACGATTTTGAGCTAAAACCTTCGCTTCTTTCCGCCGTTCAGCAGAACCAGTTTTCTGGAGCTCCTACTGACGACCCGAATCTTCATCTGTCAGTGTTTGTGCAGTACGCAGACACTGTAAAAGCGAATGGTGTTAACCCCGAGGCGATACGATTGCGCCTATTCCCTTTTTCTCTCAGAGACAGAGCTCGCGCATGGCTCCAATCTCTTCCTTCCAACTCAATCACCACATGGGATGAGTTGAAGAAAGTCTTCTTGGCTAGATATTTTCCTCCAAGCAAAACTGCTATGCTCAGAGCCAATATCAATGGTTTCAGACAAAAAGACAATGAATCACTCTTTGAAGCTTGGGAACGTTATAAGGACATGCTTAGACTCTGTCCTCATCATGGTTTAGAAGAATGGCTGATCATTCACACGTTCTACAATGGTCTCTTGTATAATACGAGATTGACTATAGACGCCGCAACTGGTGGCGCACTGATGAATAAACCATATACTGAAGCAAGACAACTTATCGAAAGCATGGCTCAAAACCATTACCAATGGGGTACAGAGAGAGTTAACGTAGAGAAATCTCAAACAAAAGGTGCCATGGTTGAAGTGAATAGTCTGGATCAAGTCAACGCTAAAGTGGAAGCTCTCACTCAAAAGCTCGAGAATCTTACCACCGCTCCCGCAGCTACTGTTGCTGCAATTGCTCAAACTTGCGACTTATGTGGTATTCAATCACATCTTGCTCCAGAATGCCCACTTTTAACAGGAGTTCCAGTTGAACAAGCGAATTACGTACAGGGTAATCCTTACAGCAACACATATAACCCTGGCTGGAAGAATCATCCTAACTTTTCATACAAGAATAACAACGCGTTATACGCACCTGGACAAGCTCCTGCTACACCACCTGGTTATCCTAAGGCTATCCCAAATCATCCTAATAATGGTCCTAACACGTCTAATGCTCCTAGGAAGTCTAATTTGGAAGTCATGATAGAGCACTTCATCGCTACTCAAAACCAAACCAATAATACTCAATCCCAGACTAATAAGGAGGTTCAAAATCAGAATATACACATTAATGAGAAGATTAAGCAATTATCTAACAAGCTTGATGCTTTAGCTACACATGATAAAATGTTAGAAACACAAATCTCTCAGGTAGCTCAACAACAAGCGGCTTCTGCTGGCTCATTTCCTGGACAGCCTCAACCTAATCCCAAAGGACATGCAAATGCTGTTATCTTAAGAAGCGGAACAGAGTATGATGGACCTGTAGATCCCAGAAATAATAGCCCAGCTATGCAACAAAACTATGATAAACAATCTGAAACTAAAGATAAAGAAGAAAAGGAAAATCAGAGAGATAATAATGAAGATACCACGCAAAAAGATGAAACTTATGTACCCCCACCACCTTATAAGCCTCGTATCCCATACCCTCAAAGGTTAGCTAAAACTAAGAATGTGGGTCAATTCAAGAAATTCGTGGATCTTCTTAAACAACTTAATGTCACAATTCCTTTTACCGAAGCTATAACTCAAATGCCCTCCTACGCTAAATTCCTTAAAGAGATTCTATCCAATAAGAAAAAGCTAGAGGATAATGAAACTGTCATGCTTACTGCTGAATGTAGTGCAATTATTCAAGACACAATGCCTCCTAAACTCAAAGACCCTGGAAGTTTCTCTATTCCATGTGTAATTGGCAAATTTGTCATAGATAAAGCTTTATGTGATCTTGGAGCCAGTATAAGTGTGATGCCGTTATCTATATGCAAGAAACTTGAAATGGGAGAACTCAGACCAACCAAAATGTCCGTTCAATTAACAGATAGGTCAATTAAATATCCTGCAGGAGTTCTCGAGAATGCTCCTGTACGCATTGGCCAATTCTATATACCAACCGATTTCATTATCATGGACATAAGGGAGGACGAAGTTACCCCAATCATTCTTGGAAGGCCTTTCTTAGCTACAGCCGGTGCAATTATAGATGTAAAAAGAGGAAAACTTACTTTTGAAGTAGGTGAAGAGAAAATCGAATTTATCCTCTCTCAATTCCTGAAAGCACCTGCAATTGAAGATACTTGTTACTTCATGGATATCATCGATGAATGTAGAAAAGAAGCTGAGCTTGAAAATGAAGACAATCTCGATGAAAATCTGATTAGTAATCTAAGTGAATGTTTAGTTATAGCACCAGATCCTACACAATGTTTAAGGAAACCATCCCTAGAACTCAAAACACTTCCTAAAAATCTAAGATATGAATTCCTAGATTCCGAGCTCGAACGACCAGTGATAGTCAACGCAGAACTTGGCGAAACCGAAACTGAAAAACTTTTACAAACTCTGAGAAAATATCCAACAGCCTTAGGATATAATATCACTGATCTTAAAGGAATAAGTCCCTCTATCTGTATGCATCGCATTATGCTAGAAGAAGATTGTAAAACTTCAAGAGAACACCAGAGGAGACTAAACCGATTATGAGCGAGGTTGTGAAAAAGGAAGTTATGAAGTTGTTAGAAGCAGGAATCCTATATCCTATATCTGATAGCAAATGGGTTAGTCCTGTGCATGTTGTACCTAAGAAAGGAGGTGTCACAGTAGTCGAAAATGAGAAAGGAGAAATTATAACTAAAAGAGTCGAATCTGGATGGAGGATGTGCATCGATTATCGTAAACTTAACAAAGCCACCAGAAAAGATCATTTCCCTTTACCATTTATTGATCAAATGTTAGAACGTTTAGCTAGACACTCTCATTTTTGTTTCTTGGACGGTTATTCAGGTTTCTTTCAGATACCTATTCATCCTAATGACCAAGAGAAAACAACTTTCACATGCCCTTTTGGAACCTTTGCTTATAGAAGAATGCCATTTGGTTTATGCAATGCTCCTGCAACTTTTCAAAGATGTATGATGGCAATATTTGCTGATTTTCTTGACAATATTATGGAAGTCTTCATGGACGATTTTTCCGTCTGTGGACAAAGCTTTGAAGAATGTTTAGAAAATTTAGAAAGGGTATTAGAACGTTGTGTGAAGGTTAATCTAGTGCTTAATTGGGAGAAATGACATTTTATGGTACAAGAAGGAATTGTTTTAGGACACATTATATCCAAAAGAGGAATTGAAGTCGATTCTGCTAAAATCGAAGTTATTGAGAACCTTCAACCTCCGAAAACTGTTAGAGAAATCCGAAGCTTTTTAGGACACGCCGGTTTTTATCGACGATTCATTAAAGATTTCTATAAGATAACTAAACCCCTAACTGAGCTATTAATGAAAGACGCTGAATTTATCTTCGACGAAAAATGTTTAGAAGCATTTCAAACACTTAAGAAAGCATTAATTTCTGCGCCTATAATGCAAACTCCAGATTGGAATGAACCTTTTGAAATAATGTGTGACGCAAGTGACTATGCCGTAGGAGCTGTTTTAGGACAGCGAAAGGATAAAAGACTCCACGTCATATATTATGCAAGCAGAACCCTGGACGAAGCGCAGATGAATTATGCTACAACCGAGAAAGAATTCTTAGCAGTGATCTTCGCATTAGACAAGTTTCGTTCCTACTTAGTAGGATCCAAAATAATCATATACACTGATCATGCTGCTATTAGATATCTCCTAACCAAAAAGGACGCTAAACCTAGACTCCTAAGATGGATATTGCTACTGCAAGAGTTCGATTTAGAAATCAAAGATAAGAAAGGAACCGAAAACGTGGTAGCAGATCATCTCTCTAGACTAGAAAATCTTAAACATGAACAAGTGCCGATCGATGATGAATTCCAATATGATAAACTAATTGCCCACTTGGAAGACAGAGAACCAGATAAACTCATGGAAACCACCTTAGCCGTCTCCTCAGTGCCTTGGTATGTCGATTTCGTAAACTACCTCGCTGCAGGCGTTTTACCACCTGAACTTACCTACCAACAGAAGAAGAAATTCTTCCATGATCTTAAACAGTATTATTGGGATGAACCTTTACTTTTCAAGAGAGGTCCCGATGGAATTTTCCGCCGATGTGTGCCAGAAGAAGAGATTGAAAACATTATAAAACACTGTCATTCTGCACCTTACGGCGGACATGCGAGTACATCCAAAACTTGTGCAAAGATTTTACAATCCGGCATCTATTGGCCTAATTTATGGAAAGACGTACATGCCACCATCTTAAAATGCGACCGGTGCCAACGCACTGGTAATATATCTAGACGCGACGAAATGCCACAAAAAGGCATTTTAGAAGTCGAAATCTTTGATGTGTGGGGGATAGACTTTATGGGACCCTTTCCATCTTCATCTGGCAACAAGTATATACTCGTGGCTGTGGATTATGTCTCAAAATGGATCGAAGCTATAGCTTCTCCAACAAATGACACCCGAGTGGTAATTAAGCTGTTCAAGAACATAATTTTTCCTAGGTTCGGTGTACCCAGACTCGTTATAAGTGATGGTGGATCTCATTTCATTTCCAAAATCTTTGAAAAATTATTAGGAAAATATGGAGTTCGACATCGCATAGCTACACCTTACCATCCTCAAACTAACGGACAAGTTGAAGTTTCAAATCGCGAGATAAAACAAATCCTTGAAAAAACTGTCGCTACGTCCAGAAAGGACTGGTCCTTTAAACTTCACGAAGCTTTATGGGCTTATAGAACTGCCTATAAAACTCCCATCGGTACCACCCCTTTCAAGCTTATTTATGGTAAGTCATGCCATCTCCCAGTTGAGTTAGAACACAAGGCCTATTGGGCCATTAAGAATCTGAACTTAAGTTACACTGCCGCTGGAGAGAAGCGTATCCTGGATATTAATGAATTGGAAGAACTTAGACAGGATGCGTACGAAAATGCTAGGATTTACAAAGAGCGCACAAAGAAATGGCACGATAAGCATATATCTAGGAAGAATTTTAACATAGGTGACTTGGTATTACTATTTAACTCACGATTAAAATTATTTCCTGGAAAATTACGATCTAGATAGTCTGGACCTTTTGAAATAACTCGAGTTTATCCAAATGGTGCGATAGAGATTAATGGACCTTCGATTGAACCGTTTATAGTAAACGGGCAGCGTTTAAAACATTACCATCTAAATGAACTCAAGGGAACTTCTCAAACGATAAATCTAGACGAGCCACACGCTCGATTAAAAGCCTAGTTTTTAGTCCTATTTGTCGAGCTTACGACATAAAACAAAGCGCTTTGTGGGAGACAACCCACCTTTTTTTTTATTATTTATTTTTTATTTTCCTTCTTATTTTTCATTTCTTCTTTAGTCTATTTTTAACGAAAACAAAAACAAAAAATATATATCTATTTCTTTTCTTTATCTATTCATTATATTTCTCCTCTTTGTCTTATTTCTTTCTATTCTATGTTTTTTTTTCTTCTTATCGGCATTTTGGCCAATGCTGATCTTCTTTATTTTTCTTCTCGCCAGGCTATTTCTTGCTTCTTATTTCTCTTCCCGCTATGTCTCGAGTTGACAATATGCCGGTTAGTTTCAGAGGGAGAAATCAACGCACCAAATATGGAGTTTTATCCGAGCGTGAGATGTTACCCACTATCTACCCTCATCACGGTGCTATGACTGCTCTTGGTATTCGTGATAGTGTGCTTTTTCTGCTGAATCAGATTGGGTGGGATAGTTCATGCTTTATGACTTGCTATGCCACTTATCGGAACTTTACTTTGGAGTTCCTCAGCTCTTTGATGTACTTTCCTACTCATGGTTTTGCTTTACGCCGTGGACTTATTATCTTCAGACTTTTTGGCATCACTTTCAAGTTTAACCATAAAGAATTGGGTGAGCTTCTTGGTTTTCCTAATGGCATAGGAGTTTATCATGAAACTCAGGAGGAGTGTCTTGGATTTAGAGAGCTTGACTATTTTTGGGGATCTATTTCTGGAATCCTTAACCCTGAGCCCGAGGACTTTGTATCAGAGAATATCCACAACCCGGCCTTCAGGTATTTCCATAAGATTCTGGCCCACACCATTTTTGGAAAACCCCAGAATGTCACTACTGTTTCTAAAGATGAGCTGTTTATCATGTATTGTGCTTCGCAAAACCGTCCGGTTAATGCGATCACTTATCTGATCCGTACCTTTGTGGATCTCATTGATACTGATCATGCACCCATTCGGATGGGAGGTCTCGTCACTATGATCGCAAATGTTGTTGGACCTCGACAATCCTTTAAGCATCTGAATGCTTTTACGGGTATTACTTGCATGACCATCGAGTTCTGTTTCAACACTGGTATAATTGGTGATCTTGGCCCGACTGAGTTTACCTTGTTGATTAATGGTAAAGTTATGCAGCTGTTTACCTTGCCTAACCCTGCTACGAGTGTGCATAACAAAGCCAACTGGCTTTTTGGTCTTGATCAGCAGCCTTCTCCGCCCCGCACTCCTGAGACTCCGCAAGATTATGAGGTTTTGGAAGATTCTGAGGAAGATCCCACTGCTCCTTCAGGTTATTATGATCTGGGCCCTCCTCAACACGACTCTACCGCTCACTCTGTTGCTCCTGACACTGTTATGCATGAGGCTCCTACCACTGATTATGCCCCTGTCATCCACGCTCTCCAGGTGGAACATCAGGCTTTGAGGGAAGATTTGACTAGTTTGCGAGCAGACTTCTTTGGTTTTATGGATACTGTTTCTGCGCAATTTCAAGAAGTTTTCTCCTACTTTCATTCTTCCTCCGCTCCTAAGGCAGGACCATGTAGTGGCTAGAGTTTTTAAGTAGTTCGTTATATTTAGCTTAGTTTGATTTTGTTAGGAATTACAATATTTTCGTTATGTTTTTATGATTTACTTTCCAGACACATGATTCTGAAGATTGTAAGCAATTTTGGTCATCATTTTAAAAAGCCGTTCACGTTATTTTCCTATAATTATATTGCAGCTTAATATATTGTATGTTATAAATATATTTTGTTATAGGAATATTAGTATTATTACATGCATACTGTCATTCACGCGCCTGTTCCTGTTCCCCAAACAAGCTGAGACGCACGCCTCAGTCTAACGCGCTGATAGGAGGCGCACGCCTCCAACTTCCCATGCAGCTTTGAGACGCACGCCTCACGCGTGGTCTCCTATGTCAGGCGGGCGCCTCAGCTTTTGTCTCGTGCAATAAAAGCTGGTCTCCCTGCATTTACTTGTCTTGTCCGTTTCGTTTTCCCATTCACCCCATTAATTCATATTCAACACTCTTTATTCCCATTCAAACTATATTCCTTCCATTTCCCACCATTAATCTCCATTCAAATTTTCCCCTCCATTTTCCAACACCCACTTATTATAATTTATCACTCTTAAATCTCCCTCCACTATAAATACCATTCATCCTTCTTTCTATTTTCACAACATTTCTAACCATCTCTACCATTTCCTCTCCTACACCCATACTTTCTACCTTTTTTTTTCTTCTTCTATCCATATCCATCTATGGCTCCACGAAACAACCAAAGACAAGTTAAGCCCGACCGACCACCACCCGACCTATCCAATATCATTTTCCGCGACAACGACGACGGCCAACAACTACAAAAGTATACCAAATTCTATACCCGTTCCGTCGTCCCTACAAAATACATAAGTTCGGAGTGTTTGGAAACCTTAAGAATGACCGATAGCATCGTATTAATGCTCAATAACACCGGTTTAACCAGTCTATGCACAAACCCATGTCCAACTTATGAACCACTCGTGCTTGAATTTCTTAGTTCCTTCTCTTACACAACACCTGTCGACGATCCCTACACAACCGGAACCGCCAACTTCCGCATGTTCAACCAAGAGTACTCTCTTGATCAAGAAAGAGTCGCCGAACTCTTATCTTTCACTCGCGGCGAGCATGTTCATTACAAGCCTTTCGACGATGACCACGATCTTTCTTGGGATCAAGTCGGCTTCTCCCTATGGAATGATCTAACCGGTCAAACAACGGAAAGTTGGCGCGATCTCTATGCTTCTCAAATACATAACCCTGCATTAAGGTACTTTCACCGCGCTCTTGCTAACACCATCTTTGGTCGGACCAATAGTCACAAGGTCAACCAAAATGAGCTGTTCATCATTTTCTGTGCCCTTAATGGTCAGGCTGTCAACGTCGCTCCTTTCATGCTCAGTCACATCCACACATGCGCGAACGCGGCAGGTACTAATCCCTTTGTTTTTGGAGGCATCATCACATCTTTAGCATTTGCTTTAGGCCTTTCCACCGAGCTACTTTGTTTGTTACCATACATGATGCCAGCCACTCTACTCGATGTCATCTATTGCCGAGATTCCCACATAATCTCTCCAAGACATGATGGCCGGTTTACATTGGTGATAAATCGTCGTCCAATTCCTGATATTGTGTTACCTTGTCCGCATCGTATCGACGTCCGAGTCCGCGCAAATTGGCGTTATGCTCTTGATGCACTTGCCGCCCAACAACCAGATAATCCCGCTGCAAATTTCGCAGCCATGCAGGCTCATATGCTTCGTCAAGATCAGTTGTTCCATGCCATGCAACAAAACCAAGCTGAGACTTTACGTCTTGTACAAGAAGTACAACGTGATCAACAAGAGATGCGACGCGAACAACAACAATATGCCTTTCGCCATGATCGTAACCTCGAATCTTTGCAAGCTCGCATAGCAGACGCACTTCATCTTAATGATTCTAATTCTGACGTACGACGAAGACCTCGTACTAGAGGACGAAGAACAAGAAATCATGATTCTCAAAGCAACGAGTGATCGCCTTTCTCTTTTCATCTGATTCTCCTTTGTTTTTTTTATCGCATTGGGGACATTGCTCCTTTTAAGTATAGGGGAGTCAAATCATTTCCTTGTTCATTTCCATTTCCCTTGCTCTCTTTGTAGTATTTTTCCTTTTATTTCTTTTCTTGTATTGCAAAATTTCAATTTAATAAAACACTTATTTATGCAAATTTTAATCTCTTATGCAAAAATTTGTGCTTACTCGAATTCCCCCTATTTCTTGAGCCATAACGAATAAAATAAAACAATTTTAACACGCATTTATAAAACATTATTCAACTAGTATTAAGGTTGCCTATTATAAACAAGAATTCGAGCAACTTAGCAAAATTGCTATCGTCTTAACACTTCAAAACCCCCGAGATGTTGGATCGATTTAAGTACTTATTATACCAAAACCTTTAAAACTTAGTTTTAGATTAGCCCCGAGTAGTTTATTAAGCAGTCGACACCGCCATAAACACAAACTACGTGGGGAGCTGATGAATATAAGTGATTGATCAAATATTCTTAAGAAATTGCTTTTATCTGAAGATGCACTTATTAAGTTAGATGATCCTTACCAGATCATTTAATCCAACAGTTGCAGAAACTATAAATTTAAATGCATAATAATCCATTATAAATTGGTTCAGTGGTCCCTGGTGCTGAACTTGGTAGGGCGAATTACGGTTCGATCCCCCGCAATTTTTAATTGGAAAAAGGGAGTACCATATGATTAAATTACCAGAACTCCTAGCTGGCTTACCAAGATCAAATTCACTAACCACTTACTCCACTATGTGCGTGTAAGGTAAAAGGGCTTAATGTGATTGCACTAGAATGAAAACGGGTGAAATAAAACATAATATTAGGTTAAGCTATAATGACATGACTTGAATTGGTCTGCTTAAATGGGATTATCCAGTGTTCCTACGGTAACTTTGGTGTTTAAGTTCGACTTAAATTCTCTAACAAATTTTTTTTTTTTCAACTTGCAACCTGGTACGAAGTGATGTATGTTCTTATATCTGTGTTTAACTGCGCGTCAGTGATTTTCACCTTTTTACTTTTGCTTGAGGACAAGCAACGGTTTAAGTATAGGGGAGTTTGATAATGCAATTTTATATAGTATATTTGATTTAATTTTCATAGGTAATGTTAGTATTTTTATCTAATTATTTCATTTTATTTCCATATTACGCCGGTATTTCTATTGTTTCAAGTATTTTATTTTAATTAGACAGATTGAGCAAAGTGAAGAAATTCAAGAGTTATTGGACTAAAGGTGCAAGAAATGAAGAGAAGGGGCGTGCAAAGCAATGATGATGGATCAAAAAGGGTCTATTATCTCCAAATGGGCCCAATAGAATTCAAACCCACGCAGGCAAGAAAACCCTAAAAGCGCATGCAAGAGTGAGACGCACGTCTCAACTCTCCTCCTACAATTGAGGCGCCCGCCTCGGACTTTCCCCTTAGTGGGAGGCGCCCGTCTCAGCATGGTCAAAGGAAGAACAAGTCAATTGGGGCGCCCGTCTCAACGTGGGAAAGTAAGAAACGAGAAATTCAAGGATACGTGGGACACAAAAATATCTGAAGAGGTGGTTACGTTCAAGGACTATAAGAAGACATTAGAAAGTGAAAATTGGGACCGTTTTTGCTTAGAATTTTTCCATTTTTTCAGAATTTTTACTTTCATTGCATTTACTAGTTTCCAGTGTAATTCGATTCCTAGTAGTTATTTTCTTTTCCAGCCAGTTTTCTTTTCCTTTTCGAATACTTAGAATTTATTCCCGTTGAAGAACGAAGATTCTGTACGGATTGATTCAAGCTTCAAAGATTGTTTCCAGCATTATTTAATTCAGGTTCTTTATTTATATCCTTTAATTAATTATTTGCATGAGAATATTTATTTAGCCATGAATTTATTTATGATTATTAATTCCTTTAATGTATCCATGTCCGTTTTTCTGAGTATGTCTGGCTAAATCATTTAAATATCGGTATGTAACGAGTTAATTTGAATGGATCCGGAATAAACAGGCTTGATTATATTTCATAAAATAAACACTTTTTCTGATTTAGTTATCTAGTTTATTTTGTTAAAAAGGTTTAGAAACCAACAGAGCGACAATTTGAGGTTAATAAACCGACTAAGATTAGAAACCAACAGAGCGACAGTTTGAGGTTTAGAATCAGATAGTAGATGCTAGGTATTGTTTTTAAAGACCGCGACAGCGTTTTAAAACCAATTAAACTTTATTTATTTTCAAAAAGTAATTTTAAAATCAATGGGATAGCGAAAGCATACATCAGAGTTTAAAATTATAATTTACTTCAATAGAGCGAAAGTTTGAGAATAGATTTTTGAATAAATACTTTTTGCTGAAAAAGATATTATTATCATTTTTACAAAACAAGCCTGTAGAAAGCCGGATTCTTTAGTGTTAACGACGTACATACCGATATTTGCATTATTATTATTTCAATTAGAATTAAGTTTTATTACCCAAAAATTCCCCATATTAATTATTCGATAGCTATAGCTTTACACAGTAGTTTAGGTTACGTTAGTTCGATTTATAGTCCCTTAGGTTCGATATCTTTTAAAACTACGCGATAGGGCTGTATACTTGAAGTCTCCCGATTAATTTAGACGATAAAGTCGCGATCATTTGGGTTTGTTGTAAATCCTACACCCGGATTTGGGGCACCTTTTTAGGTAAATAGCAAAAAACTGTGAGGGAACTGTGCGGGGTATACCGACATGGTTGAAGCAGTAAGCTATGTTAGTGTGACATATTTGTGAGTACCGGTAACCCTTGAGTTCAGTCAAGGAGAGTACGGGGCCGCTGAGTGATATCGTGAAGCACTAACGAACTCTTAGAACCTTAATTGACCATCTTAGCCTTTTTAGGGGTAGTGAGATGACCGACTTTGGTGCAGTCCGAAGTTGGTAGATACTCGATACTACACTCATTTGAGGGTTGTTTTCTTGGAATATTTTGGTCGCCAGTAAGTAGCTAAACCGAAACGATGAACACAGAAAACAATCCAATGATATTGAGCTCCTTAGAACCCGGTTCCTATTTTAGGACATGATGAGCCAACTAACTTCAAGAGGGTACTTACCTAAACCCCATGCAAGCCTAAACCTAGGGACTTGTTTGCTTTGTGTGAATATGCTTTTCTGTATATACACTTACTTGCTTGTGCATACATGTACATAACATCATAACATCATACCATAATAACCTTTTCAAGGATCTTGAGGGTCTGTTGATGCAGGGGTACGTTGAACCAGATGTCTACCAAGGGGCAAGAGGTTTCTCCTCTAACCAATGCAAATCAAAGATCAAGTGCAACAACTTGAATCAGTGGCTATGACCCACTCGACATGGTGAGCTTGATTCTCGTGGAAAGACATCCACCAGTGCACAGTTCTCCAATCAAAGTTCAAGTGCGACAACTTGAATCAGTGGCTATGACCCACTCGACATGGTGAGCTTGATTCTCGTGGAAAGACATCCACCGATACAAAGTTCTCCAATCAAAGATCAAGTGCAACAACTTGAATCAGTGGCTATGACCCACTTGACATGGTGAGCTTGATTCTCGTGGAAGGACATCCACCGGTGCAAAGTTCTCCGATCCAAGAGAAAAGTTCAACCTCTAACATTTTCTTGTGTTTACCCCAAGAGACCTTTGAAAGCATGCATCAACATACCATGTATTGCATCTTGACGATCTTTCCTCTTTCAGGTTTCCTTACTCTCTTGTTGTTTATTTCAGTAAGAGATGGCTCTAGAAAGGTCTGTCAAAGACATCCAAGACCAGACTGCTCAGCTGCAGGAAATGTTCCTGAACTTGTCTCTGGGGCAAGAAGAAATGAAAGCTCTCCTCACAAAGGGCTTGGAGAATTCAAACAATGCCGGGAGTGATCAGCTTGCGGAGCTGCAGTTTGATCTGACAACATTGAGGACCCAAGTGATGGGGCAGTTAATGGGCCAGATGGCTCTCATCCAAGACCTATCTCAAAGACAAGAGGAACTCAGAGTTCTTGTCCGCCAACTGCTTCCAAACAACCAATTGGGGAAAACATCTGAGGTTGAAGAGCAAGTCACCGCTCAGCCTCCATCCACTCAAGAAGACAAGGGGAAAGCTCCTTCGCTTGCTTCAGGGTCACAAGCCCATCAACAACCTCGCCAGCGTCAACGGGGTAATCAGCGTAAGCAAGAAACGTCGGGAAGACAGTTCACGGAGACTGAGATACCATCATTCTTCATACTGAAGCGCCTGTTGGAGGTCAACTTGCTCACCCTAAGGGATCCTCCTCAGAAGCTCAATACCTCCTCTCCTAACTATCGTCCCGACGCATTTTGTGTTTACCACTCCTACATCCCGGGACACGACACCAACGACTGTTGGGCCTTGAAGAACAAGATTCAAGATCTGATCGACATTGGAGTGCTGGAATTCATGCCAGACGGCGAGATGAAAATCTTCCATTAAGGAGTTCTCCACCTGGAGTGACAAAGCTCAAGCTGAAAGACTTTTGCTTCATTTTGAATTTTCAAAGTTGTAATTTCTTTTGTTGTCAAACAATTATCTGTTGATGTTAAACTCTGTTTTCATTAATGCATTGCATATGTTTGTCTTGAATTCATCCATGCGTTTCACTACTCTTATGCTTTTCTTTATGATATCTAACTCTTGATAAAAAGCTGCAAACCTTTAGAGGGAGGATGACGAAACAATACCCTAATCTCATACAATATGCTTTTGAACAGACCTTGCTGATGATGTACATGCATTTCTTTTAATTCCCAAACACTGGAGTTATAAGGAAGTTAATCCCTAGTCAACCCCTTCGAGCCAAAGAAGTAGGAGTTTTCTGTTCTAAAACGATCAAAACCTTTGATATAAACCTGGGGCAGGGTAGTATCTCAGTTAATTCAAGAGAAACGCGCATTGAAGTCGCAAACTCTCAGTTCGTAACACAATGAACGACGTCAAAAAAAGAAAAGCATTCCTTTGGAATCAAAAGACAAGGGTGGTTCCCCATCACATAGACAGTCAATCTCTCAAAAGAGAAAATCCCACCAAGCCAAAACCTATAAAGGAGGCTTAAGAAAGCTGGGGCATCCCGCTGACTGTAATCACGAAAATGGGAACAATCAGGCAAAAGTTAGGGATAACAAATCAAAATCAAAATAGTGAGGTCATTACAAAATCCTCAACAACATGAAAAATGTTGAAAAAGAAAAAAGGAGATGATGACTGTCTCCCCAAATTCAACTGGTGAACCATCGCCCAAAAGTCGTTCCAAACTCAAAACAGAGTGTGACGCACAATTAACTGAGCTTAGGTATGAAGAACATCACGAAGAGCGGGTGGGTACAAATATACTTTGAGCCTTTATCCTTTGTTTCTTAAACCGTGAACCAAGCCACGTTACAACCCTTCAAAAGTCCTAATTGAAGCATGGGTTAGTTCGAAAGCATACTGTTACAAAAGGTATCCTGACTCCTGTAAGGCTTTGCTCTAAATCTTGTGTTGATCTGTCTTATAAAAAGTTTTCTGCTAAAAACGCATTTTTCAAAACTTCGAGACAAACATAAACTTTGCATTTCTTGAATATCACTGTCTGCATTTGGCTTTTTGTTTGACAACGAAGAATTTCATACAGCGAATGTTCGGAGGAACGAAAACTCTCTCAGTGAGCAAAATCACTTCAAAAGGACGACACTTCCATTACAAATCTCCTATTAACAAGGGGCACGACATAGCACCATCCAGTTAACCTGGGGCAGTCCAGTCAAGGTTTCAACAGATCTTTCAAAATTCAGTTAACCTGGGGCAGTCCAGTCAAGATTTCAAGAAATCTCTCAATTCGCAGATTAATCTGATTCAAGACTCATCATCACTTGGGGCATTCGAATGTCAAAAGTGTTCAATCATTCCTTCACCACCTGTTGGAAATTACAACCGCCAACAAATCAACTATCACATTTCCAGACTCGATTCCTGTATCTAGCCAGGGCACGTCTGAAGAGTTTGAAGATTCGATTCCTGTATCCAGCCAGAGCATATCTGTTGACGACTATTTCCAGACTCGATTCCTGTATCTAGCCAGGGCACGTATGAAGAGTTTGAAGATTCGATTCCTGTATCCAGCCAGGGCATATCTGTTGACGACTATTTCCAGACTCGATTCCTGTATCTAGCCAGGGCACGTCTAAAGAGTTTGAAGATTCGATTCCTGTATCCAGCCAGGGCATATCTGTTGACGACTATTTCCAGATTCGATTCCTGTATCCAGCCAGGGCATATCTGTTGACGACTATTTCCAGACTCGATTCCTGTATCTAGCCAGGGCATGTCTGAAGAGTTCGAAGATTCGATTCCTGTATCCAGCCAGGGCATATCTGTTGACGACTATTTCCAGACTCGATTCCTGTATCTAGCCAGGGCATGTCTGAAGAGTTTGAAGATTCGATTCCTGTATCCAGCCAGGGCATATCTGTTGACGACTATTTCCAGACTCGATTCCTGTATCTAGCCAGGGCACGTCTGAAGAGTTTAAAGATTCGATTCCTGTATCCAGCCAGGGCATATCTGTTGACGACTATTTCCAGATTCGATTCCTGTATCCAGCCAGGGCATATCTGTTGACGACTATTTCCAGACTCGATTCCTGTATCTAGCCAGGGCATGTCTGACGAGTTCGAAGATTCGATTCCTGTATCCAGCCAGGGCATATCTGTTGACGACTATTTCCAGACTCGATTCCTGTATCTAGCCAGGGAACGTCTGAAGAGTTTGAAGATTCGATTCTTGTATCCAGCCAGGGCATATCTGTTGACGACTATTTCCAGATTCGATTCCTGTATCCAGCCAGGGAATATCTGTTGACGACTATTTCCAGACTCGATTCCTGTATCTAGCCAGGGCATGTCTGAAGAGTTTGAAGATTCGATTCATGTATCCAGCCAGGGCATATCTATTGACGACTATTTCCAGATTCGATTCATGTATCTAGCCAGGGCACGTCTGAAGAGTTTGAAGATTCGATTCCTGTATCCAGCCAGGGCATATCTGTTGACGACTATTTCCAGACTCGATTCCTATATCTAGCCAGGGCACGTCTGAAGAGTTTGAAGAGTCTCCAGACTATTTCCAAACTGTTGTGAGTGTGAGTGTGTGTAAGAGTATATCTATCTTTGAAAGAAATGAAAATGTAAAAATAAAAACAATGAGCACAAAGTTTGTATGCAAAAACATCCATGATTCATTGATGTCATATGAAAATGAGATAATAACCCTTACAAATGGACCATTGTGCCTCGGGTAAGACACAAGGTTTTAAGAGTCTGAATTATTTTAATATTACAGATCTGACAAAATGTAAAGACAAATTACTGTGGGATAAAAGTGATCGGGACGAAATCTATAGCCTCCCATTTTTTGAACCCTCCACTGACAGTTGGGAAAATCCAGTCCTCCCGGTTGTAGCTGTCTTCATCATCCTCTACTGCATTGACTTCGCAGTTGCTGATCTTGAAGGGTGGTCCTCCAGTACGAGCACGACGTACAGCCTTTTGGGCACCTGAAGTGAAACCCAGACCAAATTTGTTAGATTTGTATGGGATATCTGGGAGTTGTCCCCAAATAGTGCACCCACCTTCTTCTATGACTGCCTTGGCATCCTTTAAAGACGACATCTTGAGTGGAGGCCTTGTGATTTTGGGAACTTGAGACACAACCTTGGTCACTGCCACCTCTTGAGGGACTTCTTCAAAGTGTTGGAATGGAGTTTCAATAAATTCACCATCTAACTCCACATATCTGAAGGAATTGAGATGGCTGACCATATACTCCTCTTCTCCATGAACGGTGATGATCTTCCCTTGAATTGGATATTTCAGCATTTGGTGCAGCGTAGAGGTAACCGCGCCAGCATTGTGAATCCACGGACAACCTAATAAGCAGGAATATGAAGGGCGAATATCCATTACATAAAAAGTTGAATCAAATGCTTGGGTTCCAACCTTTATGGGGATGTCCACTTCCTCATGCACCATCCTTTTTGAGCCATCAAAGGCCCTCACTACTATGTTGCTTGGTTTCAATGTCAATCCCTCACAGTCAAGCCTATCAAGAGCCTTTTTAGGAAACACATTCAGAGATGAACCGGTGTCCACCAAAACATGAGCCAAGGTCGTGCCCCTGCATTCCATTGAGACATGCAATGCCTCATTATGCTTCCTCCTTCTTGGAGTTAAATTAGAATATGAAAAACCTAAACCATTATCTGCAGTCAAGCTGGCTACACAGTCTTGTAACTGATCGACAGATGTTTCTTGGGGTGCATGGGCAGTTTTAAGGAATTTTACCAAGGCCTGTGCATGCGCCTAGGAACATAGTAATAAAGCCAACATGGAAATTTTAGATGGAGTTTTCCCTAGTTTCTCAACTACATTGTAGTCGCTTCTTTTTATGATCTTTAGAATTTCCTCCATTTCTTTCTGGGAGGTCTCAGGGATAGCCAATGATTGTGCCTTCGTCAGGACATGCTCAATCAGAATACCTTTACCTTGAGTCTCGGTTGAATCGGCAACAGGAATGTCAGTAGGAGTGATAACAGGGGTTGTAACAGCTTTGTCAGTTGGAGTATTAACAGAGATGATTGTAGGACTGGAAATAAACTTTGGAGGAGCAACAACAACATGAATGATTACGGGTCCAGAAACAGCTTTTGGGGGAGCAATTTCTGGAGGGAATATCCTTCCGCTTCGGGTAATCTTGCTAGTCCCTGCAATATTACTGATATTAGAGTCAACCTTCTCAAAACTTGAATCTTCAGCAGCTGGCCAATCCTGCTTGATACCATGGTAGTAGACATCCCCTCCATAATTCCATGGTACGGTTTTGTCTGACGAATACGGGATTGGTCCAGGAATTTTAATTATCAAAGGAGATACTTTAGGAACTGATGTAATTCTAACGGGTCTTTTGGTGGAGACCCTGGAAGAATTATCAGAAATGGTCACGATGGAAACATCTTTATAAGAAACAGTTGTGTGATCGGTGGGAATGAGAATTGATTTTTTTGGATATGCTGGTTCGTGTTTTGCGTTTGTTTTTTCAAAAATCTCGCGGTAAGAAAGAGTCGCCACCGTCTTTTATTTTATCCAACAAGGAAAGGAAAAAAGCACAAAAAAATTCCTTTTTCGAGATGTTTCTCGGGTTCGGGAGGTAGATTATAGAAAAGGAAGGTATTAGCACCCTTTCTATCCGTGGTTATCCACGGGCTCTTAGGTACTTGCTCATTGTGTTTTCAAAATTGCTTTTCTTTGTGTTTGTGGGTTTGAAAAAAAGTTTTTGTTTGAAAGGAGTAAGTGCGAAAAGTTTTGGTTTGTTTTTTAAAAGAGAGCAAGTACTTAAGAACCATCTACCTACTCGAAAAGGGAATTAAACTATGCTAATATCCTTTAGACAATGCTAACCCACTATTGATGAGTAAGTAGCATCGTCGTTGGAGTTTTAAGGGTCAATTCGATTAAGGGACGTGTGGTCACTAAAGCAATGTTAGGACGCCTTAGTGGTAACCCTAATGTCTTAGATCATTTTATCCGAGGCAACTGTTTCGAGGCAACTTATGATCTTTGGACAAGAGGGCGACCTTTAAAACTTCCTATACTCAATGACCACGTTCAAAGGCAACCAAGTGAGGTGTACCCTAAGAGTACGCATGTGCGAGTGTGTTATTTTGGTTAATTTTATCTGTACATGTCATGGGTGAGCTATGTTGATTTTAGGTTTAAGATTTGATCTTGTCATGCATTCCCTATTATCAAACATCTAACAGTTTATAGTTGCGGAATTTAAATTGCGGAAATTAAATCTAAACTATTACAAGGCGCCGGGTATTTACATCGCCAAAAACAACCCTTTAATTTAAAATGCGGAAAGTAAAAGAAAGCGATAAAATAGATTCCTAATTAAAAGCTATTACATTCTGGGGAGCAATTACAATATTGAATAAAATGGTACGCGTGCGAGAAATTAAATCGGCGCATTTTTTAGGGTTTTGACCCTTTTTGAAAAGAAAGCATGTTTTTTTGTTATCTTTTGAATTAAATGGAAATTAAATTAGGTCAAGATTAATTAATTAATTAATTAAAATATTTTTGGGTTTTTGAATATTTAAGGAAATAAAATAAAATGGGTTAATATTAATAAAACCTAATATTCTAAATTAATTTTAATTATTTGCAAAAAATATTAAAATTATACCTAATTAAAAACTAAATTAATTGATTAATATTTATTTACAAGAATAAAGTGATGCATTTAATTTTAATAAATAAAAATAATATTTTTTGTGTTTTCTGATTTTATTAAGAAAATTAATTATTTGGTTAATGGTAATAAAAATAAATAATAAAACAAATAAATAAATATAAGAAAAAGAGAAAAAAGAATAAACCAAGGGGGTGTTGGGCCCAATCTGGAGGTATGACTGGCAATTTGTGGCCCGTGTCTGGGATTTGGATGCACATAATAGACCACACTTTGGGCATTGCATTGAATCAACTGCAAATAAAATGCAAGAAATATATGGGGGACCTGGGATTCGAACCCAGGTCCCATTAGCCAATGTACTAGCGCTTCCACCACTGGGCCACTGCAATGCTTTTGTTAATGGAATATGAAACAATTGTTATATTGAAAACAAACACTATGCCTGAAATAAAAAAAAAAGCGCGAATATTCAAAGTTAGCCAATCAGGGGAAGACACCTAGTCGTCTTCTTCAACAAAAACCTGGTTTTCTTACCTGCGGATTTTTATCCGCAGCAAGATTCGTGGGATCATCCTAAAACAATTTCCAGGCCATATAAATGCAAACTAAAACCACCAACATGTTCGTCTCTCCTCTCTTAACACAACCATGGTCACCGTTTGTCTTGATTTTGCCTGTATAAAAAATGCCTAAAAACAAGAAACGAAAACCCTAGTTTCGGGCACAGGGTTACAGGCTATGAAAACAAAATTAAATAATGCAGAAACGTTCTAAATGGATCAATTAGCATGATTGTGCAAAGATTTTGGCAAAAGGATGCAAGAACAAGAGGTTACGTTTTCGTGTTCAGAGGCATGTTCATGAGTACTTACAGTGCATTTTAGGCGATGAGATGGCTTGGTCCTGATTGCTATCGCTTCAGTGGACCTCAGGCAAGGAGATAGTGTTGAGTTTTTGGATTGAATTCGCCCCTAAGATCAATTTCAGATTCAAGCTTTTTAAGCTTTTTTTTCAAGTTTGCTTTTGTGATTTGGGCAGCCTTCAGGTCGTGTTCTTGATGCCTTTGCCTTGTATGAGTAATAAGGAATGAATTAGGTTCAAAATTTGGGCTTCAATCCATGTGAATTGATGATTTGAGATTTGATATGATTCCTACATTAAAGGCTTTCAAGTTCTTTCCAAATCCAAGATTTTGTGCATGATTTGGCTTGGCACGAATTTGATTGGGTGTATCATGATAATTGAAAGCTGTAATGATAAAAAAGATATCAAGCTATTAAGATTTGGATTTTATTTTGATTTAAATTGATTAAAAATGAATTAAATCAATAAAAATCAAATAAAATAGTAAAATTAATAATTGGTCATGAAATTGAAGATAGGACACGTGTGTGGTGTGACAAGATCAAATCAAGTGGAAAAAAGTGGGCCCTTTTGTCAAAAATTGGAGTTTTGAGGATAGTTGACTTTTGGCAATTTTAGAAAAATGCCCAACTTCAACAATGCATAACTTCTTCAATTTTGAACTTTTTGAAGTGTTCTTGGACTTTTTAGAAACCTTGAGATGTCCTCTAACCAAAACTTTTGGTCTCATCTAATTTTGATGTTCCATGCTCAAGTTATAAGTTTTGGCAAAAAAGGTGTTTTTGTTGACTTTCAAAAATGACCTATAATGTCCAAATTTGTAACTTTTTGTGAGTGCATTTCTTGATCTTGAGGTGTGAAGATGGATTGTAGGAAATTGCATCCTCTTAAAAATGAGCTTTGGATGGGTCATTTCTCATAAAGTATGAGAAAGTTATGCTTGGTCAAAGTTGAGTTGAATTTTCCTACAAAACCCTAATTTAGCAACTTTTGAATCTTGATGAATCTTGAGCAATCCTTGATGAATCATGATCAACCCTTGATCAAATGATGAATTATACTTCAAAATGAGAATGTTGACAACAAATCTTGAGGTTTGACTATTTGTAGGTCACAGTTGACTTTTGCCCTAGCGCAATCTATTTTTGGACTTCTTGAGCAATTGACTGACCAAACTTTCTTTGCAAGGCTTGGAATTTGACATGGATGACCTTGAGAAAATATTAGGACATTGGGGAGCATTTGAGGTAATTTGGATGTAAGGACCTTGATGCAACACAAAACCCTAATTTTGAATTGACTGCCTTAGGAGATGATTTGACTGTCCCACTTTTGAGCCATTTTGAGCAACTTGGAGATTATTCTTGACATGTCTTGAGAAATATGGGAGGGAAAATTTTGGGGTACAACAAGTTGGAATAGAAGTCTTCTCGAATAAAATTTCCTTGTTATCTAGTAGGTACTGAACGCCTTCTTTTAACAAAGGACAGCTGGTTGGTGAGGACAAACAGAAATGACAGCTTTCATCACAGCCTGGGAAAACACCAACATTCAATAAGTTCTTTTTGATAGTCAGGACTGGGCTCATAAGTTCATCAACTAAAGTAACAAACATATCTTCCTCAACGACGTTGGCATTATGGCCGTGTTTTTGGCATAGGGGAAGTAATGACATTAGGAATTTCTGGCGCATCGAATTCAATCTCTTTGGCTTCAAGGAGGTCTTGTACTTTGTTCTTCAGAGCCCAACAATTGTTAGTGTCATGGTCGGGACTCTCAGAATGGTATGCACATCGGGCATTAGGATGATAGTGAGGAGAGGTTGTGTTAGGATTCTTTGGAGCTTCTTTCAAAGTCACTAGGTTGGATCTTAACAGATGTGGCAATCCTTGAGATAATGTCATGTTAATTTTGGTGAACTGTCTGACTGGTCTCTCCAGTCTTGGTTGGTTGCTTCTTTGTTGAGCAGGCGCTGGTTTAGGGATCATGACAGCCCCCACCATAGGACGACGTTCAGCTCTATCTTGATTTCTCTGAGGATATACAACAACCACCTCTTTCTTTCCGATGAATGGTTTCCTTACAACAGCAGAGGATGCATATTTTTGAATCTTTCCATTCTCTATCCCGGCTTCTACCCTTTCTCCAATCAGTATCAACTCAGTAAAACCTGTCAATGAACTCCCAATTAAGTGATTGAAGAAAGGTCCAAATAAGGTGCCTAAAAACATGTCTACCAATTCTCTTTCAGATAAGGGAAGCTGGACTCTTCCTGCCAAATCCCTCCATTTTTGTGCATAGTCCTTGAAGCCTTCACTTGAAACCATGGCCATACTCTGGAGTTGAGTACGGGTAGGCGTAAGATCAACATTGTATTGGTATTGTTTGTAAAAGGCAGCGGCCAGATCTTCCCAATTATGAACATTGGCTCTTTCTAACTGATAAAACCAATCAAGTTGAGTTCCAGACAGACTGTCTTGGAAGAAGTGTACCCATAAGTCCTTGTCAGCGGTATGGGGCTGGATTTTCCTCACATAGGACCGGAGATGCATTTTGGGGCATGAAACTCCATCATATTTGGCGAACACCGGTGCTTTGAATTTTGGAGGGATGACATTCCCAGATACTAGACCCAACTCCTCAAAGTCCAACCCAGGCACTTTTTGGATTTCCAATGCGCTCAACCGCTCTTCTAGATGCTTATACTTATCATCAGCTGGAGGATATTGTTCTTCAGAATAGTCTTCTTCTTCCTCTTCCTCTTCTGAATCAGACTGAACAACTGTTTCCTTGCCTTTCCCATCTTGATTGTCTTTCTCACTGGATGTCGTTGCAAAGTCTAGGGTCCTTGTCTGCCTGTGGAATCTTCTTCCCATGTTTAGAACTCCGGTTATTTTCTTTGTCTTCTTTTTCTTCTCCTCGACCAACAAGGTCCTCAACTCTTCTTGTCCTTTGGCTAGAGTTAAGAACAATTGTTGAAACTGTGCATTCTGAGCTTGGAGGTCCTTCACCGTTTGCTCGAGATCCATATTACTGAAATAAACAATAGAAAGATGAGGAGACTTGTTGCAATAAATCTGCTTATGTTATGATGAATGGCAAATGCATATGCAATGATTTCAAGGATTTTAAGGATTCAAATTTGTTTTAGACAAAAAAAGAAACACACGTTATATTAATAAATTAAAGCTTGAGTACATCAATGCCTCTTTGGGCAAAACAAATACAAAAACTCTAAGATAGAAAGGTAGTACGCATCCTCTTTGGTGCAATGTAGGAATTCAAGTTCCTCTACTCATGAAGTTGCTTAGTGAGTTCCAAAACCTTCTTCTCGCTTGCGTAGAATTGGGCTTTGAAAGTATCTCTCCCCCCTTGAGTTATATCCAATCTCTTTGTAGGTCTTCAAGAGAGGTGGGCATGTCAGGATGTAGGATAGTGTATGGAACATCTCCTTCCATGACAGGCTCAATGATTACCGGGAGAATGGAGAGATAAGGCATCATAAGACTCTGAGCACGAGTTCATACCCATTTGAGGTAAGGCTCAAGAGGGATGGGATTCTTATTCCCCAATGTCTTGCTATCTACCTTATTCAACATCCTCCAAGCTCGGATAAATCTCTGGCGAAGACCTAGATCGTCGTTATCGTAGTCAAATACCAAACCTTGAATGAGCATCTCATGAGGGCCATCCCTTCGGGCGTAACCAAACTGTCTTAAGTCTAAGCATGGGTTTTAGGTGATACCTCCCCTAATGCCAAGGTACATTAGGAAATTCTCCACAACGGTCGACAATAGTAACATTCTCTATGGATCGGGAGCACTAATGAATGTCTGAATGTTTGAGCGTCATTAACCTTTGTGACCACCTTGAACCTTGCTCATTCTTCAATACAGATTAGGGAAGATGTTAAATAAACCATCTTGCCAAGAGAGGAGTGCAACACATAAGGACACCTCTTTTCCTCATAGTGAGAGTGTGAAAAGAGTGTAGGATGTCTCCTAGCAAAGTAGGCACCGGGTTACGAGGCATGAAAATCTTGATGGTGTTCACATTTATGAGTTGGTCAGCATTTGGGAACAAAACCATCCCATATATGAGGAGAGCCACAATTTCCTCAAAGGCTTGCAAATCCAAGGAGTTCCAACAGTTTCGGGCTTTCTCAAACAAGAACTTTGCTAGGAAACCTTTGACACCACTCCTTGTTTCCCAATTAGTTGTGACATCAGATGAATGCAAGTGTAGAGCTTGAGCAATCTCTTCTGGCTTTGGGTCTATTTCCGTACCGTTGAAATATAGTTGATTGAGAATGGGAATCCTCAAGAGTTGGGAGAATTCTTCCAAAGTTGGCACAAGTTGATAATCGGGAAATGTGAAGCAATGGTGTAAAGGATCAAAGAATTGAAAGAGCACCTTCATCATGTCCTCATCTGTGTTAGAGGTGACCAAGTTGAGTAGGCGACCATGTCTCTCGGTGAACGGAGAATTTTCAGGAATCCTTGAAGCTAGCTCCTTAAGTTGTGGAGGGATCCTTACAAGATTAACTTGAATAGTTTTCCTGCGAATATAATCCATGTTCTACAAAACAAGAACAAAGATAAATCCCAAAATCCTTGAAATGGTTAGTGAATGTGTATGATGTTATGATGTTCATGATGTTACGTACAAGTATGTATACACAAACAAAGCAAACAAGTCCTTAGGTTTAGGCTTGCATGGGGTTTCATAGGTAAGTACCCTCTTGAAGTTTAGTTGGCTTAAACCTGTCATAGTAATAGTAATCGGGTTCTAAGGAGCTCAATATCATTGGTTTGTTTCCTTGGTCATTGTTTCAGCACAAACCTCTTTAATGGCGACCGAAATATCCCAAGAAGCTAAACCTCAATGAGTGTAGTATCGAGTATCTACCAACTTCGGACTGCACCAAAGCCGGTCATCTCACTACGTCCTAAAGGCCAAGTTGGTCAAGTAAAGGTTCTAAAAGTTCATTAGTGCGTCATGACATCACTCAACGGCTCCGTATTCTCATTGATTAACTCAAGGGCTACCTGTACACACAAATATGTCGCACTAACGTAGCTATTTCTTAGACCGTGTCGGTATACCCCACACAGTTTCCACAACGTATTGCTACTTACCTATAAGGTATCCCAAATTCTGGTAGAGGATTCAAACCCAAACAAAGAACCATAATGTAAAGCATACAAGTCAAACAATAAAAACAAGTAGATGTGATCCAACCCTAAGGTAACCCCACTTTTATAATTATCCCCAGCAGAGTCACCCGTTCTGTGATACGGTAGGAGAACTGACTTGAAGGTTTTGCGTTTGATTGCAAATGTTGCGGTTAGCAAGAGTCGCCACCGAGTTTTCTTATATCCAAAAGGAAAGGTGAAAAAGCACAGGAAAGACCTTTGAGATTATTTCTTGAGTTCGGGGGGTAGATTAAGAAAAGGGAAGGTATTATCACCCTTTTCATCCATGGTTTTCCATGGGCTCTTAGTTACTTGCTAGATCACTTGCTTTTAGTTTGAAATTGTGCTTTGTGTGGTTTTTTGAAAGTATTTTATGAAGAGGCCATTGTTTAGGCAATCTTTGTAATGATTCTCGTTCGTAAGAATGTATACAAAGATGTTTGATCTTTTGAAAATGTTTTCAAGTAAGATGTTTTAAAAATATAGGTGTTTGTTTTGAAAATAGCAAGGATGTTTTGTTTGAAATTGAGCAAGTAATTAGGAGCATTCTACCTACTCAAAAGTCTTTCTTGTTCATTTTCTTTCCCTTTGACATTGTTATCTTACCATTGATTTGGTAAGTAACCCTATCTTTGGATGTAAACGGGACGGGTGTGGGTCGTCGTATAACCATGATTAGAAATGTTGCAAGGTATCTTAGAATTCTCTTTTAGGGACTAAGATCATTTTAAAGGCAACTTAGATAGCATCATCGAGGGACTATGATCTTGTATTTTGCTTGTTTTTTAATAAGATACCTCACATGCGTAATATGGCCATGTTTCATAAGTCAACAAGTGGAGTTAACCATATGGGTTCATGTGTGAAAGTGTATTGTTTTCATGCTTGATTTTGTCTTGGATTAGGATTTTCTAAGTATTGGTTTTAGTCTTTCCATATAAACCCTAATTACTAGCATGCTATATATAAAGCGATAAATTCCGGAATTTAAAGTTACTATGCTATTACAACATTTGTGGGAAGGGGTGTACAAATTGTAAATGGGGATTGCAATAATTTAAACCTAATTACTCTATTACAACCATATTGAATTGGTACAAATGTACAAGAAATTAAATGAATATAATGTACAAAATGAATAAATGTACAAAAATGTGAAATATAAAGTAAATGGATATTTGTTTGATTTTTTAGGAAAAAAGGGAAATTATTTTAACCTAATTACTTAAAGGGAAAACTAATTAGTTAACATAATATAAAAGGGTACCACAGGGGGTTAACTAGCAAATAAATAAATAAATAAATAAAATCCCAAAGAGGACCAGCGCTCTGCAAAAAAAAGTCAGAAAATGCAAAACATGTAAAAAAATATAAAAGGGTACCACTGGGGCTCGAACCCAGGTTCCAAAGGTTACAGGCACGCGCTTCTACCACTGGGATGGCTATACATCCGTTAACATAAGCAAAACAATAAATATATGATACATAATGCGCCCTGATTACTTCATCTTCAACCTCCAGCCAGACCAACTGTAACTTGTTCATTTCTCATAAAAAATGAAAACTGTAAACATGAAACTTGTAGCAAATTTTCTCAAGGTTTCAAAAATGTAAAACATTAAAACTATAGATCAAAGATAAGCATGAATTTTATTGGCCCTAATCTGAACCCTAAAAACCTCAGAAACTTCAACCTTAAAATTCTCTAAGCTCAAGCAAAATCAATGGAAACTATGGACATGGTTAGCTTTAGGGCAATGATATCTACATGTTTTATTCACAAATAAATCATTGATGATGCCTGTATGAGAAGTTCCAAAGTTAGAAAACTTACCTAGCAAGAGGGTATCGGGTTTGAAGTTTGAGCAACTTTCAAGGAGTTCCAATGGTTGGGTTAGCTTCCTCAAGTTCCCAGGAAGCTAATGGAATGTTTAGCTTGAGCTGGAAGGGCCTGAGGAGTTCTGGAGAAGTCCAAGTGCAAAGCTCTGTTTTTGAAAATGGAGGTTATGGTAAATGGTGTTACAATTGTGTAGCAGGGTGTGGGATCAGTTTTAAATGATGTTTAGAAGCTTTAGAAACCAAAAGGCTTGAAACACACGAGGGAGTTATGAGTTTCAAGTTTTTGGTCAGTTTATATGAAAATGGAGGTATGGAATGTGATTCTGAGTTTTATCTATTTTCAGGGCATGAGCATTCGTCTATTTGATGCAAATGGTTTGTGTATATATAAGCAAAAGGATTGGAGTGCATTGGAAATTCAGAAGTACAAGTTCTTAGCTTTTGGCTTGGTTACTTGATTTTGAAGAAAAGAGGGAAACCAAGTTTCAATGTGAGGTACAAGCATGAGCTGAGTGATTGTAAGTGTCTAAACCATTTATCATGAGTTATAAGACTTGTGTGATAAGAAGAAAACAAGTGCAAGGCTCAAGAACAAGTTTTGTGTAAAAAGCACTTTATCAAAAGGGCAATGTAACCTTTCTTCCAAAAATGGATAAAAAGCATGTCCATGCATTGAATGCTTGAAGTGAGACCTCTAACAACTGTGTAAACCATTAATTATGGAGTGCCTAACAATTTTGAGGCCTGCAAATTAGAGTTTATGCAACATAGTTTGAATTTTGAATTTGGTTTATCACAAAATGACTTGTAATTCAAGTGATAAAACCTTAACTTCATCTCTTCGATTCTCCCTACTCAAGAATGATCTCAAGGAGTTCTTGGACATTTTGGAAAGTTTTTAATGTGCTTTACAACCCATATTTGAATTTATTTTGAATATTCCCCTTAGAACTATATGAAAAGTGCCATGAAGTTGGGTCAAAATCCTGACCAAATTAGGGCAAAATTTCACTAAGTGTTTTGTTTCATGATCATATGTTCATAAAATTATAACTTGAGATCCAAGCACTTTTGGAAGGAGTTGTGTAAAGCAAAGTTGTAGATTTCATGGAGATCTACAACTTTCATTTTGGAATTTTGTCTTGAATCATCTTGCATGATGGTGAAAAATTTGTTCAAAGTTGTGAAAAAACATGAAATTTCCAACACTTCGAAAAATTTCTGTTTAGAAATTTTGACTTTTCAAAATGAAATCTTGACTTTTTGATTTTCTTGATGAATGAGTTTCATATTTTGACATGTTTTGATGAATTATGATCTTTGGCATTTGATTTTGACTAAAAAGTCAAAGTTTGACTTTTCAGTATATAGTTGACTTTTGATCAGTTGACTGAAAATTCATCTGTCAATCCTTTGAACTTGAGCAATGTTTTGAACCATGTCATTAGGTCAAAATGATTCAATTGGACTCTTAAGATCATGTCTTAAACCAATTGATCATTTGGTAGGTCAAAAGTCAAAAATTGCCCTTTCCTAGTAAAAACCCTAATTTTGACCATTTTGCCCTTTTGGAGATTTGATCAAATTTCTCGAGGAGTTGTGGTCCAAACTTGATAAAATGATACATATGAGTTTAAAATGTTGATTCAAATCAAATTTTTTGAAGTTTGACTGTAAATTGGCCATAGTTGACTTTTTTCCTAATACAATTGATTTTTAGGTCAACTGTTCAATTGACTGAGCAAAGATGTGATCCAAGGCTTGAAACTTGACATGAGTAATCTTGGGGGTCCATAATGATCCATGAAAGTCATATGGGGAATTGGAAGTTCAAAAATCATTGTGCAAACTCAAACCCTAATTTTGGTCATCGGTGCTTAAAGAGGTGTCTTGAGCTGATCAACCTTAATGCAGTCTTGAGCCAAAGGAGATCTTCTGAGCAAATTCGTTGAAAAATGAGAGGGAAAATTTTGGGGTACAACATATGGCATGTATTGGAGAAAGATGGTTTTGTAATTGCGAGAGATGGCCTATATTGGCATAAATATGGGGACTTATGCTCTGTTGGTACCACATGTATTAGGTTAGTGTCAGTCTAATTGCATTACATTATTATTGATAACTTGATGTTTTGATGCTGAAAGAGTATGAGTATTCTATGATGAGTATAATATGTTGTGTGTATATTTGATTATATGTTGATGTACCTTGTGGTACGATGAATGAAGTAAAGGTGTGCGGTAAAAAAGTGTGACTATTTGTACTTATATTGCTATCTACTCATTATTATGCTTTCTTTTATATTATTATGCTTTCTTGCATAGATTGATTCGGTGTCAGCTTTGATACGCAACACTTGGGGATTTTGCACTTGTTTTGTTTATGTTGGGAGTAAACTATCGTAGAGATCCATTTGTTCGATTTATTTGATGATGCATGTTAAAGTTTGAATTATGATAATTATAACTCGCGTTAAAGAGTTAAGAATAATTGTTGTTGATGTTTTTCCGTTGCAAATGACTGAAATGAAATTTAGACTTGGTGAACATTTGATTATGTGTTGTGTATCTTATTATATGAGCATGTGTGTATGAAGATGTAACATCCTATTTTTGATGTTTTTATTTTATGAAGTTATTTACTCTGATTTTTGGTTAAATTATCGATGGGGAAATAAAGGTGTTACATTAGTGGTATCAGAGCAGGTCGATCCGTCCAGTCAAGTTGTTGAGTTAGTGTAGTATGACAGTTGAATACTGTCGATTTGTTGTTCTTTAGTACGCGACATGTGTGTGAAACACTGTCGATGCTTTCTTGCTTTACTAGTCACTTGTTCGAAGGAGTGAGATTGAAACAAGTGAGGGAGAAGTTGGTGCTCCTTTGAGATGGTTCAGGTGGGAACAGTTGATTCAGTGTGTCGTGATTTGTATAAGTGTAAATGTCAGTGAGGCTGTGGTGTTTCCTGATTTTGAAGGAAGTACGAATTCAAAATCTTTATCTAGCGGTTAGGTCGAAGTGTCCTTGAGATGGAATGATTAGGTACTTGTGTTGTTCGCATCCCTAGGGGTGGAAGGCGATGTTATGGCTAATGATGTTCTAGTTGTGGGTGGGTTCTGATGTTTTCCCAAGGATAATTGTGACTTGTTGTTAGAGAGAGATGTTTGATTAACTTAATGTTATCCTTGGAGTGAACTCTTCGGAGTTAAACCCAGTGATTACGAATTGCTTTGATGAGCTGATGTATATTTTTATTCCGGAAGATATCTTTTAAGTAAGTAGGATAACTCTTAGAAGATGAATCTCAGATGGTTGCAATGTTCTCAGCACTGCATGTTGATTGTGTAGTTGTCAATGTTGAATTACCATTGTGTGTGTTATCGCTGTTCAAAGTAATGTCAGAGTGATAAATTGCTGTGATTTTGTTGTTGGAATCATGTAGGTGGTTGCTGAATGTCGATGATATTGTTGGGTAATTGTGAATCGCGAGTCATAGTCGGAACTTGAAGATATTAGTAGTCTTGTGAAAAGAATTGAGATTTTGATATTTTGAAAACTAAAGTTTTGGTAGAGTAATATGTCTTTTGAGTTATAAGAGGAATAATGTTTTGGGTTGATAAGAAAAGTGATATTCGTGTCGAGAAGCAGCAGATAAGTGCTTCTGCACCGCGTGTAATCGGTTATTGTCCTGGGAGTAATCGATTACCCTGTGTAATTTTGGGCGAAAAAGGCAAAAACATGAAGTTGTAATCGGTTACCGACAGGGAGGTAATCGGTTACCCAACTGGATAGTAGCGTAGTATTTTTGGGTTATAAGGATGTAATCGGTTACCATCCTGGAGGGAATCAGTTACCACTGTGTTGAACTGAATTTTCTGAAAACTTCGAAAATTCATAACTTGAGTTCTGGACGTCCAATTCGAGTTCCATTTAAAGCGTTAGAAAGATAACGTAATGAACTTTGTTTTAAAAATGGTTCTAGCACCCTGAATTGATTTATTTGTCACGTAATTATGTTATATGAGAGGTGGAGTTTTGCTATTGATCTCGTTCTTGGTACTAGACTTGTTCCTATGGCACCATACATGATGCCAGCTTCAAAGTTGGGAGAACTCAAGAAGCTATTAGGAGATGTGTGGACAATAGATTTGTATGACCAAGCATATCACTTGGGAGCTCCGGTGTTGTTAGTAAATAAGGAGGATGGTAGTATGAGGTCATGTGTTTAATATAGACAATTAATTAAGGTAATGATTGAAATTAAACATCCATTTTAAATGATTGATGATTCAATGGATCAATGGATAGGCGAGTATGCCTTTGGTATAATTGAATTGAGGTTGAGTTACCTTCAGATTTGGGTGAGGGATGAAGATAGTTAGAGGAAAGCTTTTAGAACTTGGTATAGGCATTATGAATATTTGGATCAATTTATTACGGTATTTATTGAGGCCATTCTTATTTAATCCAAGTCAGAAGATGGACGTGTTGAACGTTGCAATTTGTATTGCAATGTTGAAAGAGGAAACTTTATGTTAAGTTTTCAAGGTGTAAATTATAGTTTGAGGAGGCGAGTTTTCTTGAGTATTCTATTTTGGGTGGTGATAATTGTGGATCCATTCTAAGTAGATGTAGTTCTATATTAGGAGGCTCGGAAGTCGGTTACAGAGACAAAAAGCTTTTTTTGGACGTAAATGGTTATTTTTGCAGTTTGTTTGAGACGAGGTCAAGAAAGATATGTTGTTAATGAATGAGATGTTGGTATTAGTAAGGATATAAAGTTATTGGAGAAGCACATGGAGGTGAGGCATATGCTAATTGAGAATGGTTAGAGTAGAGAAATCATTGAGGAAAAAGGATGTTAAATGGTGACGTGGATTATGTGTCATTGATGACATGGTATCGACCTGTGTCAGGAAAACTTTGGAAGTTTCTATTACCAACCGGATGATGAGATGGTATTATTGAGATTGTGAGTGGAATGAAATCCAAATGTGAAACTATATGGATCATTGAGGTTATGAGATTAAAGGAAAGACGAAGGATTTATTAGTGTTATTAAAGTTTTCTACTTGGATAAATACTTCATTTGGAGCAAACCGATTTGGATTGTACTTGGTGTAGTAAGCAATTCTGATATTGGGAGAATATTTAACAATTGTGTTGTGCTACGAGCGTGTATAGGAGAATATGTAATGGATTTTGAGCATTATGTATTATTGACGAGATTGAAAATAAGGAAATTAAGGAAACATTTATAAAACTTAGGGAGATTGTTGAACATTATGATTAGGTAACTTTGAGCACAATTCTAAAAGAATGATATTATAGTTTGGTAACGATGGTTTATGCTCCCTTATGGTTGTCGACTATCTATTGACAAATTGAGGAACTGATCACTATCAATCTCTTGTTGATAGTAGACGGGATTTTATTGGATGAGGTAGACTTATGTTGCTAGCTTGATAGTGAGTAAAGTGATTGACGTTTTATCGAGAGGTTAATTGTTCACCATTTTGTGTGAACCTAATACAAAAGTGACTATGATAGAGTTGGGACTTATTGAACAATTTGGAGACTTTAGCTGGTATGCGAGCTAACGCTGCAGAGTGGAAGGTTGAGGATATTAAAGTGAACAATGACTTCCTGGTGGATATTAAAAAGATTCAGAAGCTAGATTTGAACTTGTAGATCTGATAGTAGATGGAAATCAAAATTAGGACAATGACGTTAAGGTAAATAACCAGAGTGACGCAGGTGAAGCGTCATGCAACACTAGTTTGTTGTGCAGCATGACTTGCTAGGAGTCAATGGTTAAACATTGGAAGCCTGAAAGGATGATACAGACCAGTGGACATTCCAGAATGGAATTGTTATGTGAAAAGGTTTATGCATTATTGGTGTTACTGTCATTTCAATTGATGTTTTAATTTACATGTTAGATTAGTGAATCTTAGCATTATGGTACTAATGATGTGCGTTGAATGATGTCGATATCATAATTATGTTGGCGTTCTTATGGTAGTTTTGTGTGATGAAATACTAGAGATGGTGTTCATGTCGTGTAGGCTGGAAAGTAGGATGCGAGAGTCATATCCGGAGTTGTTCGCATCAGGTAATTTTCAAGGACAAAAATATTCTAAGTGGGGGAGAGTTGTAACACCCTAAAAATCTAGATTAATTATTTAATTAATTTAGTGTAAAAATTGGTGATTATTGGTGAATATATGAATTATGGTGAGTTATGTGATGCATGGTGATGCATTGGTGAATGTAATGCTACGAGTAGTGTTGTACCCCAAAATTTGCCCTCCCATATTTCCCAAGACATTTCAAGAATAACTCCCAAGTTGCTCAAAGATAGCTTAAGAGTTGGACAGTCAAATCATCTCCTAAGGCAGTCAATTCAAAATTAGGGTTTTGTGTTGCATCAAGGTCCTTACATCCAAATGACCTCAAGTGCTTCCCAATGTACTAATATTTTCTTAAGGTCATCCATGTCAAATTCCAAGCCTTGCAGAGAAAGTTTGGTCAGTCAATTGCTCAAGAAGTCCAAAAATCGATTGCGCTACGGCAAAAGTCAACTGTGACCTACAAATAGTCAAACCTCAAGATTTGTTGTCAACATTCTCATTTTGAAGTATAATTCATCATTTTATCAAGGGTTGATCATGATTCATCAAGGATTGCTCAAGATTCATCAAGATTCAAAAGTTGCTAAATTAGGGTTTTGTAGGAAAAGTCAACTCAACTTTGATCAAGCATAACTTTCTCATACTTTATGAGAAATGACCCATACAAAGCTCATTTTGAAGAGGATGAAATTTCCTACAATCCATCATCACACCCCAATATCAAGAAATGCTCTCACAAAAAGTTACAAATTTGGACATTATAGGTCATTTTTGAAAGTCAACAAAAACACCTTTTTTTCCAAAGCTTATAACTTGAGCATGGAATATAAAAATGATATGATACCAAAAAGGTTGGTTAGAGGACATCTCAAGGTTTCTAAAAAGTCCAAGAACACCTCCAAAAGTTCAAAATTGAAGAAGTTATGCATTATTGAAGTTGGGCATTTTTCCAAAATTGCCAAAAGTCAACTATCCCCAAAACTTCAAATTTTGCCAAATGGGCCCACTTTTTTCCACTTGATTTGATCTTGTCACACCACACACGTGTCCTATCTTCAGTTTTATGGCCAATTATTAATTTTTCTATTTTATTTTATTTTTATTAATTTAATTCATTTTAAATCAATTTAAATCCAAATAAAATCCAAATCTTAATAACTTGATATCTTTTTGATCATTACAGGTCTTAATTGACATCATGAACACAATCAAATTCGTGCCAAGCCATATCATGCACAAAATCTTGGATTTGGAAAGAATTTGAAAGCCTTTAATGGAGGAATCAAATCATATCGTAATTCATCAATTCACATGGATTCAAGGCCCAATTTTTAACCTAATTGCTTCTAATATACTCACACAAGCTAGAGACACACAAGATACGACCAAAAAGCTGCAGAATACAAAAAACCAAACTTGGAAAAAAGCTTGAAAAGCTTGAATCTGAAATCGATCTTAGAGGCGTTTCCAAGGTAAAAACTCCACACTACTCTCTTGCTGGACATCCACTGGATCTATTGGAATCAAAATCAAGCCTTAAAACCTCCTAAATAGCGCTCTAAGTGTTCTTGAACGTGGCCCTGAACATGGAATTATGATCTCTTATTCTTGCATCCTTTTGCCAAAATATTTGCATAATCATGTTAATCGGCCTATTTAGAACGTTTCTGCAATATTTGATTTCATTTTTGTAGCCTGTAACCCTGTACCCGAAGCTAGGGTTTTTGTTCTTGTTTTTTTAGGCGTTTTGATTTCAGGAAAAATTAGAACAACCCATGGACATAAATGGAATCAGTGGAAGGAGACGGGTAAGGTGATGGTCTCAAAATTCGTTTCCATGGCCTAGGGACGATTTTGGGATCGAGCCTTGGATTTTGTTGCGGATCCAAGTCCGCAGGAAAAAGACCAGGTCTTGTTGAAGAAGACGAAGACGTGGCTCGTCTTCATTGGCCCATTCAAATAAATCTCGCGCATTTTTTAATTTCCATTATATTGCTTGCTTTTCTCTTATAATATCATTTATCTATTATAATAACAAATAAGCAAGTTAGTTGAGTTGGCAAACGCGCTAGTGGAAAGCCCCATGGGACCTGGGTTCGAATCTCAGGTCCCCCAAAAACTTTGTGTCATTTTATTTTAGGTATTCCAGTATGCACTCAAGCACGTAGGCCCATCATGCTCCCCCAAATCCCAGGCGCCAGATGGCCTTCAGGCCAAATCAAAGGGCCAAGATTGGACATCCATCCTACACTATAGTCAACGTGCCATGGAGAATTGGAAAAGTCAGCCCAGACTTGCTGCAATTGGGCTAAAGAATTGCAAGTCAAACCTCCAGATTGGGGCCCAAACCCCCATTGGTTTATTTCTTTTCTTTTCTATATTTCTTTTATTTAATTGTTTTGTTAATTATTTTGATTATTTAACTATCCAATTAACATTTTTCCTAATAAAAAATCAAAAAACACAAAAATATTATTTATATTATTAAAATTAAATTTGACTTTATTTTTGTAAATAAATATAATTTAATCAATTTAGTATTTAATTAGGTATAATTTCAATATCTTTTTTTTTGCAAATAATTAAAATTAATGTAGAATTAGTTTTTTTTTTACTAACTTTTAACCATTTTATTTTATTTCCTTAAACATAAAAAAATACAAAAATATTTAATTAATTAATTAATTAATTTTGACCTAATTTAATTTCTTTCTAAATTCAAAATAACAAAATTGCTTTCTTTCAAAAAAGGGTTAAAACCCTGAAAAATGCACCGATTTAATTTCTTGCACGCGTATCATTTGATCCAATATTGTAATTGCTTCCGGTATGTAATAGCTTTTAATTAGGACTTTAATTATTTATCGCTTTATTTATTTTCCGCAATTTAAATTAAAGGGTTGCTTTTGGCGATGTAAATACCCGACGCCTTGTAATAGTTTAGATTTAATTTCCGCAAATTTAAATTCCACAACTATTAATTGTTATATGTTTGATAATAGGGAATGCGTGACAAGATCAAATGTATGAACTTAAAATCAACATAGCTCACCCATGACATGTACAAATAAAATTAACCGAACTAACACACTCGCACATGCCACTCTTAGGGTACACCTCACTTGGTTACCTCGAACGTGGTCATTGAGTATAGGAAGTTTTAGAGGTCGCCCTCTTGTCCAAAGATCATAAGTTGTCTCGGAACGGTTGCCTCGGATAAAATGATCTAAGACATTAGGGTTACCGCTAAGGCGTCCTAACATTGCTTTAGTGACCACACGTCCCCTAATCGAATTGACCCTTAAAACTCCAACGACGGTGCTACCTACTCCTCAATAGTGGAATAGCATTGTCTAAAGGACATTAGCACAAATTAATTCCTTTTTTGAGTAGGTAGATGGTTCTTAAGTACTTGCTCCTTTTAAAACAAAACAAAACTTTTCGCACTTACACCTTTCAAACAAAAACTCTTTTCAAACCCACAAACACAAAGAAAAGCAAATTTTGAAAACACTTTGAGCAAGTACCTAAGAGCCCGTGGATAACCACACATAGAAAAGGTGCTAACACCTTCCCTTTCTATAATCTACCTCCCGGACCCGGGAAACATCTCGAAAAAGGAATTTTTCTGTGCTTTTTTCCTTTCCTGTTGGATAAAATAAAAGTCGGTGGCGACTCTTGCTTACCACGACATTTTGCAAAAACAAACACAAAACGCAAACCAGCATTCCAAAAATAGTCAGTTCTCTTCCCACCGTATCACATAACTGGCGACTCTGCTGAGGAAATGGCTAATAAGTGAGGTGTACCTTAGGATTAGATCATTGTGTTTTCAATTGTATGCTTTGTATGCTTTAATTTTGTGGGCTTGTATCGGAGTTTCTATAGATCCTAACCCGGATCTGGGGGTACCCTTTAGGTAAGTAGCAATAAACTGTGAGGGAACTGTCCGGCGTAGACCGACATGGTTGAAGTAGTAGCTACATTGGTGTGGCACTTTAGTCTGTACCGATATCCCTTGTGTTGGAACGAGGAGAATATGGGTCTTCTAAGGGGACATTAAGCACCAACTCACCTTAGAACCTTAAATTGACCAACTTGGCCATAGAACAGTAGCAGTATGCTACACTCATTGAGACTAAACTCTCGCGATGATTCCGGCCGCAAGAAAAGGTTGCTAAACTGGAATTATGACCGATTGAGGGTAGTCAGTGATATTGAGATACTCTAGAACCCAGTTACTATTTTTAGGACATTGTGATTCGGTGGGAGAACTGACTTGGGTTTTGCGTTTGTATTCGCAAATGTTGCGGTTAGCAAGAGTCGCCACCGACTTTTTATTTTATCCTAAGGAAAGGTTTAAAAAGCACAGCAAAAACCTTTTGAGATGTTTTCTTGGGTTCGGGGAGTAGATTATAGAAAGGGAAGGTATTAGCACCCTTTCTATCCATGGTTATCCATGGGCTCTTAGTTACTTGCTTTAGATCATTTGCCTTTTGTTTTCAATTGTTTTAAATGGTGCTTTGTGTGTGGGTTTGAAAATGTTTTGAAAAGAGGCCAATGTGGTGGCAACCTTTGTAATGATCCATGTGGGGATGTATACAAAGATGTATGTCTTTTGAAAAAGTTTTCATTTGTTTTTGAAAGTTGTTTTGAAAGTGTAGTGATGTGTGATTTTGAAATTAGGCAAGTGTTTTGTTTTGCAAGTTTGATTCAAGTAACTAAGAGGTTGTCTACTCCTAAATTTCTCAAAAGATTATTGCTATGTTTTAACCCTTTTAACAAGTTTGTTCCACCATTGTATTTGGTGGGCAACCTTATGTTAGGATGTGAAAGGGACAGGCGCAGGTCATCGTTTAGACCACAATTGCAACGGAGTTAAATGTCTTTGGGAAATTTTCTTTTAAGGGACTTGATCATTTGTTTTTGTTTTTTTGAAAAGTTTTATCGAGGGACTATGATCATTCAAATTGTCTGCTTTGCCCAAAGAAGTTCAACATACAATATGGTCCATTTATTTGAAGGCAACAAAGTGGAGTACCCTAGGGGTGTTAGTGTGCAAGTGTGTTTTATTGCATACAAGAGCTTTTCTTTGAATTAGGTTTTTCTATTTCATTGATTTTATCTTGTCATACACGTCCTAATTACTAGCAATAAGAAGCGGAAATGTAAAATCCTACGCTATTACAATAATTAGGGGAGGGGGATACACATTTGTACATGGGGGGTTCAACGAGAAAAATAGACAAAAAAGAAAATAGCGAAAAACAAGATATATAGAGAGAGAGAGAGGGAGCCCGCGCGCTGTTGGGAGGCCATCAGAAGTTTTGACCCAGATCCGCTGTCAGATGATCAACCTATTGGTGAAACTCGATGAGTCAGAACTTCTGACTCTAGAACCTGCAAAACAGAACCTTGTTAGTGGGGAAACCAGAAGTTCTGATTTCCCTGCGCTGCAAGACAGAAGTTTGTTAGTGGAGAACCCAGAAGTTCTGATTCTGCTGAAAGGGCAATAACTCTTAGAGGTTCTGATGTCATTGACAGCAAGACAGGCTTCAGATGTGCTAACGTCAAAGTCAGCATTTGGCTTTTTCCTGTACTAATCAGAACATCTGCAATTCTGTTATTACTCCACAAAACAGGAAACATATTTGGAACAGATCCAGCAAAATAGCAAAAATGTTTCAGAGTTCAGAATCACCAAGGTCACAGGCAAGTCCTATACTGGCTCAGAACATTCTGAGGTATGAGAGTCCTCAGAACATAAACAGCAATAACATGAATATTTACATTATGTTACTTGAATATGCACAGCTGATGATGCTTAACAGTGTGATGAGGGTCAGCAGGTGCTTACCTGACTGTTTGGAAAAGTGGTGGGTGAAAGTTAGCTTTTGGTTCTGGTAGTGTTTTGGACAGATTTGGAAAAGGGGAAGTAAAGGTGTATACGTGTATAGGGTCAGAAGTTTGGAAAGAGCGTTTTTGGTTTACAGAAAAGAGCTGGATGTTTGATGAAGTTTGAAGGTGAGAAACTTAAAGTTATGAAACAAAGCTGGAGATTTTGGCAGAGTTTCAGAATGCTACGTTGCTAGGAGTTTCGTTTCTCTCTTAGCAATTTTTCTGTTTTTCTTGAACGCCTTTTGCAGTGGTAGAAGCTCTCTATTTATAGGCAAAGTTCTTGGGGATGCCTTGAACATTTAAGGCGCCAACAGAGTTTGAATTTGTTCTTTGACAGAAATTCCTGGGAAGTTGTGATAACAGCTATCTTTCAGCCTAGATTGCAGCAGCAGGCGTAGATTGGGGAGAAGTGACCTCTGAAGTGGGCGGTGGCGTGAAGACCCATGCCAGAATCTGTGCAAAAGCATTGTCCAAGCCACACGTGAATGCTCAGGAGTGGTTGGAAGCATTAATGGGCATTAAATGGTGACAAGACCTGTCAATACCAACATTCTGGTAATGGAAATCAGCGTTGAATCAGCAGCGTAAACCATGCTCTGGCCTTGGCTACCTGTTGTCTTAGCAAGCTCTGGAGATTCTTCTGGCTTTCTGGTGCGTTCCTTGGATCTACTTCTGGACAATCTGGACTTAGAGATTCTGTATCAATGTGACACCTATCCTTCTGACCTTTCATCTTCTGATTTCAACCTGTTCTGAAGGAGCCTTCAGACTTTCCTGCTTCTCTTGCATTCCTTTAGCAAATTCTGACTGAGCTTGTGTAACTGCTGAAGGGGCATGTTCTGTTTGAGGCTTACATTCTGAATCACGTTTACAACTTCTGATTGAACTGATGTAGCTGCTGAAGAGCCAATTTCTGACCACGTCGAACCAAGCTTGCAACTTCTGACCGTCTTCATCTGGAATGGGTCCAGAAGTTCTGAAGCGCTGATTTTTCTAAAAAAAAAACACTTATTTTAAAGAAACATTCTAAGCACTTAGAATTTGATTTTCCTCAAGATGAAAGCGTTGTTTCTGGAGTTTGTGAGATCATCTTGCTCTTGTGAGTGACTTGCTTGGGCGAAAGGATAACTCAGGACTTGGATTTGTTTCAGGGGACTTTGAAAAATCTAAGATGGTTTCCTAAAGAAAGGGAGGGAGAATTTTGGGGTACAACAGTTGCCCCTGTTCAATCTTCTTGAACCTGAAGAGTTAGATTGGCAAGTTTGCCTTTCGCGACTCGAAGGTAAAAGGAGATTGGACACCAGAGTGCCCGAAAATTTGCACTCGGCGATATGATGGTGGAGGTGAATGGGCTTAAAGATGCCATTTGGTGATGGGCTTAAAGATGCCATCTGGTGCGATAGAATTTTTGTCGGGGGATGGGCTTAGAGATGCCATCTAGGAATGGGCTTACAGATGCCATTCGGCGACTGCTGGTAGGAGGATGGGCTTAAAGATGCCATATGGAAATGTTGAAATGTATGTCAATGGTGAGTGGACAAGTATCAGAGGGGCCTCCATGTTTTGGGACATCTCTGAATTGGGGTCTGAACAAGCAACAGATTGACGTCCATATCTGGAGAATCTGTAAACTATCTGAGATTGAATAAGCAATAGAGCAGCATCCGTTGTTGGGACATGTCCGTAAACTATTTTTAGAAATTGAGAAGAGTCTGAACAAGTCGGTAGATTGACATCCGTTGTTTGGGAAGAATCCGTAAACCGTTTTCAAAAGTTGAGAAGAGTCTGAATCAGTTGGTAGATTGGCATCCGTTGTAGGGAAGAATCCGTAAACTGTCTTCAAAAGTTGAGAAGAGTCTGAATCAATTGGTAGATTGGCATCCGTTGTAGGGAAGAATCCGTAAACTGTTTTCAGAAGTTGCGAAGTTGAAGAGGAACCGGTGTAGGGTTTCTTGATGATGCGTCTGAATGAATCTGGAATAAGTATCAGAATGTCGCCATGTCCGGGTCACATCTGAACTATTTCTGGATGAATCTTGGGAGTTGATCTGTGTCTGTCGACTGATCTTACCTGAAAAGGCAAAGGGTTAGTTGTATGCAATGTTATGATGCATGATGCAATGTACGCGACATCAATATTTATGATATGAATGTAATGGACGCGCATGTAAGCTGATGAGCTAAACTTGCCAAGGATACATGAATCCGAGATGGCTGAAGATAAAAGCGTTTTGACTGCTGCCGGGGAAAATAAATCCTTGGCTGTCGCTGGGGAAGAGAATTCCTGATGACCTCTACTGGGGGGTGTTGTACCCCAAAATTTTCCCTCCCATATTCATCAAGAATTGTCAAAATCAAGGTCACAAAATTCCCCAAGGGTTGTACAGCTCAACTGTCTCCTAGACAGTCAAAACTAGGGTTTGAGTTCTGGTCAAGCAAATGAACATTCCAAAGGCCCAATCAAGTCTCATATGCCTACAAAGATGGTCAAGTATCCTCATGTCAAGTTTCAAGGCATTCAGCTCAAAATTGCACAGTCAAAACCCTAGATTGCACTACAGTCAACTGTAGGGGCAAAATGGTCATTTGGCAGTCAAAAGTTCAAATTTTTGGTCAACACATCATTTTGAAGCCACAAACATCATTTGATCAATGCTTGATCATGATTCTCAAAATTTGGCTCAGAAATCATCAAAGATGCAAAAGTTGCTATATTTGGACAGCTGAAAAAGTCAACAGAAATTGACCAGGGCATAACTTTCACATGGATTATCAGAAAAATTCCATCCAAAGCTCATTTTGAAGAGAAAGACATTTCCTACAATTCATCTTCATGTTCCAAGTCCAAGAAATGCTCTCACAAAAAGTTATCAATTTCAACATTATAGGTCATTTTCAAAAGTCAACAAAAAGTGACTTTAAGTCAAAGGCCATAACTTGAGATTGGTAAATCAAAATGACATGGGACCAAAGGCATTGGTTAAAGGACTCAAAGACTTTTCCAAAATTTCCAAGAACATGTGAAAAGCTTAAAAATTGACCAAGTTATGCCTTGTGGAAGTTGGGAAATTTTTAGGAATTTTGAAAAGTCAACATTGATGCAAAAGGCCTAAAAATGCAAATGGGCCCAATTATCTTCCAAATTTCTTCATGCCAAGCCTATGCACGACCACTAGGCCCAAAGGGAAGTATTCTCATATTTTTTAATTATTTATTTGAATTAATATTAATTTATATTCATTTAAATGATTTTAATTCATGGAAAATATAAACCTTAACCTAAAAAAATCTTTTTATGCACATCATAACCTCAATATTTCGTGCTTAACTGATTAGGGCAAGTTGTGATAAGAATTGAGCATGATTGATACAAAGACTATGAGAAAAAGATTGGAAAAGATCTTGTGAAATCAAATCTTCAAAAATCATTAAAACAATGGATTTTCTTCAATCTTCTTGACCTAACATGCTCCATATATGATCAGAAGATAACCCTAATGAAAAGGAGACTCCAAGCGGCGCAGAACCAAGCTTTTGCATATTGAAAAATTGTCAAAAAACTCAAAAACTGAAATCCGTTCTAGGAGGCGATTCAAGGCCCCAAGCCAATTCCAATTGCTTCCTTGTGATCTCCTGGACGTGTTCCAATCCCTAACCTCAACTCAAAGGTAAAGAATTGGTAGAACGGACCTCAACTGAACCAAGAAAATTCCAAACTCGTGCATCATGATTTACATGTTTTTATAGCATTTTGTCCATTGATTCATGTTTGTCATAAGGTTTTGCAGCTGACTGATGCATTTAATTGAGTTTTTCTGTGCCATACGAGATTTCGCCATTGACAAAAGCTAGGGTTATAGATTTCTGAAATTGGGGATTCTTTCATTCTGTAAAATTGGAACACGATAATGCCAGGATCATAATCAGGAGGTTTGGACGAAACGATTCCAATGGTCGCGCCAAATTTCTGAATCAAAGCGTGCTAATCGCTATTTTTAAAATAAGCATATATTGAGGGGGTTCAAAACCCCCGTTAAATATTTGTTGTTTTTCAGGGAAACGAAGGCAACGAAGAAGAAGCTGAGTTGGCAAGGCGTGAACGGTCCTTTTAAATTTCGCGCCCAAAATCTCCACTAACACCATATTTCCTTTATTATATTTATTTGATATCATATATTAAATTGAAAGGGCTTGGTTCAGTGGTTAAGTGGTTAGTTGGCAACGTCAAAGACCTGGGTTCAAGTCCCAGGTCTGTATATTTCCTATATTATTTTTCAAATCAAATTCACATGCAGGCACGCTTCTAAGGACTACCATAGTCCATCCAAAAATCACCATCCACGCGTCTATCAACAGCAATCCAAAGGCCAAGGTCCAGGGCGCACCATAAGCACCAGTCAACGCGTTGCACATAATCCAAACGGTCAACCAAGTTCCAGCTTATTGGGCCAGGCCTCTTAAATTTGAACCTCCTTATTTGGGACTACACCCCACTCTGGTTTGATTTCTTTTTTTTATTTCATTTATTTTAATTGATTGTTTATTTTAATTATTTGTTTTAATTAATTATTTTAAAATATAAAAACACTAAAAAATCAAAAAATACACAAAAACATAAATATTTATATACTAATTATTTTCATGAATAAATAAAAATGTAGATTACTTAGTTTAATTAGGTTTTAATATTAATTTCTTTTTAATAAAAATTCAAAAAAATGTAGAATTAGGTTAATTGCTATTTTTTTATTCCTTTTAATACTTTTCCCTTCCTTTTTAATAATAATTATTATTTATTTATTTAGTTATTGTCCTATTTAAATTGTACATAAATGAATTAGGTTAATTTAGGTCATATTTTAATTTTTTTTTTTTCATAATAAATAAAAATATTAGACATAGGGTTTGCCGTCTAATTTAATTTCAATTAATTTCTTTTTTTCATTGAATCTAAAAAAACACAAAATACCAAAAACATTTAATCATTTAATTTGTAATTCGTCATTAATTTTAATTATTTGCAAAAAGGGTCCAACGCCCTAGTTTCGTCTTAATTATTTAATTTGCGCATTTGTCTTATGTCGTTTAATTATAATTGTGTAATTGTCCCAAAGCATTGTAATTTACTTCTCGCACTTTATTTTCTTCGCATTATTTATTTTTTTCCGCTAAATCGGGTCCGGTTTAATTTTGGCGATGTGGACCCGCGCCATTTGTAATAGTCTAGCTTTATTTCCTCGCAATTTATAACTGTTAACCAAGCATGAAAGAATGAATGTTTAATTAAAATCAAGCGTAGAACACGACGAACATGACAAGACAAATAACTGAAACATGACACACAAATTCGCACACACCACCCCTAGGGTACGCCTCACTGTTGCCTTTCGAAAGGTGGTCGTCGAGTAGAGGACGTCTTAGTAAGTCCTCATGATCCGGGAACCTGGCATGAGGGTAGCTTCTAAGGTGTCTTCCCATTGCTCCGGTGATCACCATGTCCCTAAAATCGAATTGACCCGAACACCTCCAACGGTGGTGCTACCTACCTCTCAATGGTGGGATGGCACTACTTTAAAGGACATTTACACAGACGAATTCCTTAGGGTAGGTAGGTTCTCGTAGATACTTGCTCTCTTCAAAAAACAAACAAAAATCTTTTCACACCAACACATTTTCAAAAAGCTTTCAAAGCAATTTTTCAAACACTCTGACGTACGAGTCGAACTGGAATTTTCAAAGAAACTTTTTTAACCCACAATTGAAAAGCAAACAAACATTTTGAAAACACAAATGAGCAAGTATCTAAGAGCCCATGGATAACCATGGATAGAAAGGGTGCTAACACCTTCCCTTTCTATAACCTACCTCCCGGACCGAGAGCAATCTCTTTAAGGAATTTTTCTGTGCTTTTGTCCTTTCCATTTGGAGAAAATAAAAGACGGTGGCGACTCTTGCTTCCGCGACATTTCGCGAACCAGCGTTAAACAGTCAGTTCCAGATCCACCGATCACAGAACTGGCGACTCTGCTGGGGAAAAAATACTTAAAGTGAGGTGTACCTTAGGATTAAGATCACTGTGTTTTCAATTGTCTTCTTTGCTTGCTTTACTATTGTGGGTTGTATCGGAGTTACAAAGATCCTAACCCGGATCTGGGGATACCCTGTTTAGGTAGCATAAGCTGTGAGGGACCTGTCCGGCGTAGACCGACACAGGTGAAGCAGTGGCTACGTTGGTGTGACACCTTAGTCTGTACCGATATCCCTTGTGTTGCAACGAGGAGAATATGGGTCTTCTAAGGAGTCATTAAGCACCAACAACCTTAGAACCTTAATTGACACAACTTGGCCAATAGAAACAGTAGCAGTATGCTACGCCCATTGAGGCTAAACTCTCGTGATGGTTCTGGCCGCAAGAAAAGATTGCGATGCTGGAGTTATGACCGATTGAGGGTAGTCAATGATATTGGGATCCTCTAAGAACCCGGTTACTTTGATAGGACAGGTATGAACCAACCAACTTCAAGAGGGTAGTACCTAGACCTCATGCTGGCCTAAACCCTAAGGGTTTCTCTTGTGTGACTTGTGTGCCTTTGTACTTGCCTACTTGCGTACTTGTTACCTGACGCTTGTTTCTTGCAGGTTTTGTCTATAGTCCTTAATTGGGACTCACCACAGGGTTACATACATTACCCCATGCATAGCATGACATCATACCATTGCATACATCCTAACCCATTTCAAGGATCTCAAGGGCTTGTGATGCAGGTCATGATGAACCAACTGTCCAACAAGAGGCAAAGGGGATTTATTTTCCACTAGCCAAGGTCGTCAGGGGCTATGACCCACTGGATATGGTGAGCCTTTGACCCTTGAGGAAGGATTTTCTACAACAGGAAGTTTCTTCAATCAAGTTACCGGTTTTCAACTCTAACAAGTTTCTCTGTTTATCCCGCGAGATCCTTGAAATCATTGCATGCACGTCATACATCTCATTGCATTGCAGGTATCCCTTTGACAGGTTGCTTACTCTTCTCCGCTGTTTATTTCAGCCGATCGTCATGAATCCTGGATCATCAGCTGAACAGTCCATCAAGGATCTCCAGGCTCAGAACGCCCAGTTCCAAGAGCTGATCCTGAATTTGACCCAGGGGCAGCAAGATCTGAAAGCTTTGCTTTTGAAGAAGGACAGGAAAAAGAAGAGGACTATTCTGTTCAGCCCTAGACGCAGATCTGGGAATACACCACAAGTTGAAGCTGAGAGGACAACCCCATCTGTGGGAAAAAGCAGTCATCATGAGAGAGAGGTTCCCAGTCCAGTGGTCTCCGACAACGAGACAGATTTTGATGAAGAGCAGTACCCTCCTGCTGATGACAGATATAAGCAATTGGAGGACAGAATGAAAGCTATGGAGGTTCAACAAGTACCTGGGCTGGATTTCGGAGATCTGGGTTTGTCGACTGGTGTGGTTATCCCACATAAATTCAAAGCACCAACTTTCTCGAAGTATGACGGGGCATCCTGCCCCAAGCTGCATCTGAGGTCCTATGTTCGGAAGATTCAGCCATATACGGTGGACAAAAACTTGTGGATCCATTTCTTCCAGGAGAGTCTTTCAGGGACTCATCTCGAATGGTTCTATCAACTAGATGGGACCAAGGTTCGTAACTGGGAGGAGTTGGCTACTGCTTTCTACAAGCAGTATCAGTATAATGCCGACCTTGCTCCTACGCGTACCCAACTCCAGGGTATGTCGTTAGGTGCAAGTGAAGGTTTCAAAGAATATGCGCAGAAATGGAGGGATCTTGCTGGAAGGGTACAACCACCTCTGACTGACCGTGAACTTGTGGACATGTTCTTGGGGACCCTGTCTGGTCCATTCTTCAACCACCTCATTGGTAACTCATCTGCTGGATTTACCGACCTCATCCTGACCGGCGAAAGAATTGAAGCTGGTATCAAGAGCGGGAAAATTCAAGAGGCCACACCTTCTGACATTCATAAAAAGCCTTACACGGGAAAGAAGGAATCTAATGCTGCATACAGTCAAAAGGGTCGCCGTGATCAACATGCAGGGGCAGTCATGATCTCTGGTTCTGCACCACGCCGCCAACCTCAGAGGGGAAACCAGCAAAAGCCGGACGGGCCTAAAAGGCAGTTCACCAACATTAACATGCCATGGTCGCAAGCACTGCAACATATGTTGAAGATGAACCTGATTGCGGTGATCAACCCTCCTGCCAATCCTAAGACCTCCTCTCCCAGCTACAATCCGGAAGCCAGGTGCGCTTATCATTCTGATAGCCCGGGGCACGATACTGAAGACTGTTGGGCACTAAAGTACAAGATTCAAAACATGATCGACGCCAAAGAGATCGAGTTCGAGCCTACTGAGACTCCCAACGTGATCAATGCTCCATTGCCGAAGCATGGCTAGGATTGAGAAATTTTTTTGTTCATTTGAATTCAAGTTGTATTTTTCCTTTCTTGTTCAGATAAACAATTATTATGTTAAACTCCTTTATTTCATGAATGCATTACACATGTCTGCCTTGATTTAATTATGTTTACTACGCTTAAAACTGCTTTCATATTTTTGCGATGATCAACTCTTAACTGAAAATCCTAAACCTCTTGAGGGAGGATGACGAAAACGATACCGCAATCTTTACAGTATGCTTTTGAACAGACCCCGCTGATGAGGTACAGGCATTGTTTCAATTCCTAAACACTGGAGTAATAAGGATGATAATCCCTCGTCAACCCATCAAAGCCAAAGAAGTAGGAGTTTTTATTTTCGAAAATCAAAACCCTTAATCACAACCTGGGGCAGGGTAGTCTATCAGTTGATCCAAGTGCATAACGAATGGCACCGAAGAGATCTTTACAAAACGAACGAAGACAGTGATGGTTCAGAACAATCAAAAGGACAGGCAGTCATCATCAAACTCATAAACGAAAAGCCCAAAAAGTCTAAACCTACAAAGGGGACTTATGAAACTGGGGCATCCCGCTGACTGTAATTCCAAAAAGGGAAACAGTTCAGGCAAAAAAGAAAGGGATAACAAAATCAAAGAAGAAAGAGGTCCTACAAACCCTCAACAAAAACAAAAATGACTGCCTGTTCAGAATAAATCATCAATATCTGAACCATCATTGGAATATCAGAGCAAAGACTCAAACAAGGTCTAACGCATGATCAACTGAGTTTAGGTTTGGAGAACATCACGAAGAGCGGGTGGGTACAAATAATTTGAGCCTTTATCCTTTGTTTCTTAAACCGTGAACCCGGCCACGATATAACCCTTGAAAGTCCTAGCTGAGGTATGGGTCAGTTCGAAAGCATACTGTTACGAAGGTATCCTGACTCCTGAAGGTTTGCTGTAAAATATTGAGTTGACATCGCACTGTATCACAAAAAAAATGCATTTTCAAAATTCAAGACAGACATAGACTTTTGCATTCTTAAAATAACCTTGTTTGCATATGACTACTTGTTTGAACAAGCAGGGAAATTCGCACGATGAACACCTTGTGAACAGAAGAACCTCCAATCAAGGGGCACATTGCTCATTATCTGGGGCATGGCAAAATACTTCCAACAGGGGCAACTCCCTACATTCTGAGAGCGTGGACATAGTCGAAAAAATGTTACGCACAATCAAAGACCCGCTAGGTTGACATACCTAGGCAAAAATAAGGGCTTCCCGGCGAACCAAAAGGGTTCGGGCAAAAAATAAGGGATGAAATGAAAAATCTGTACATCCGGCAAGTCGAAAACCTGAAAAGGCGGCTTGGGCAAAAATGGGTATCCCGGTGGACTGAAAACCCGAAAGGGCGGTCCAGGCAAAAGTTAGGGATCAAAGCGTACGACTATGTTCCGGTATCTCATCACTTGTCTACCCGAAGATTTGTCAATCACCCACACAGGTATCCTCTTCCCTCATCTCCGAAGCAGGGGCAATAATGAGTTATCCAGACGATCTAATTGCTCTGTCAACCAAAGTATAAAGGACAGATCAACATAAGAATGATTACCATCTACCCTTACAAATTCCAGATCGTGGGTTAACGTCCGAGACCAAACAGGACGATCATCCACTTAATCAAAATCATGCAACCCAACACCGGTTTCTTCTTAACCTTCAGACAAAGTCATACACAGACTCCTCCTCCACAAGATGACCTAACCCCGGCTCATCAAAGTTTTACACAAACTTATCCAAGTAACCTAACCCCGGTTCCTCCTGAAGTCTTACATGGACCTATCTCAAGATGACCTAACCCCGGCTCATCAGAGTTTTACACAAACTTACCTAAGTAACCTAACCCCGGTTCCTCCTGAAGTCTTACATGGACCTATCTCAAGATGACCTAACCCCGGTTCATCAAAGTTTTACACAAACTTATCCCGAAGCAACCTTACCCCGGTTCATCAAGAAATCTCACACGGATCTATCTCAAGGTAACCTAACCCCGGTTCCCCCAGAAGTCTCACATGGACTCGCTTCCAGCAATCTTACCCCGGTTCGTCAAGAAATCTCACATGGATTTACCCCAAGGTAACCTAACCCCGGTTCCTCTAGAAGTCTTACATGGATTCATCAAAAAGTTTTACATGAACTTACCTCACTAAGCAACCCTACGCCGGTTCCCTCTCTTCAAGATGCAGTTTTACATGGACTCGTCACCCAGAAACCCTACACAGGTTCTCCCTTTCCAAAAACGAAGTTTTACACGAACTCATCATCAAAGTAACCCCACCCAGGTTCCTTCTCCATTTCAGATGCGGTTTTACACGAGCTCATCAGCAGGCAACCCTACACAGGCTCCCTCTTTCAACCTACAGCATATCAAAACTTCCCCCAGGAGAGTCCAATCCAGTTTCCCCAGGAAAGTTGGAATTCGTATCTCCCCAAGCAGCAAGCTTATCCCCAGTAGATTCTGGAAGCTTATCCCTCGCAGAACACGAACGCGTCGTCCCGGCTTGATTTAAAGAGTTATTTCCGTAACAGGATATAACTGGGTTATCCTCAGCCAAAAGCCACGAAAAGAGGGTCCTCGGCAAAATATCTTCCTACCCCCAGCGAAGTCTATCAACACTTCCAGCACAACAAGGATATATCCCAGCATAACTCATCAACGGTATCCCCAGCAGAGCTATCTTCATCAACTCAGCAAAGCATCATTATCCCCACAGAATAAGCACTCCCCAGCATGATCGCTAGAGTATCTTTTCTCCCGCAGAATTATTTCATTTGCCAAGTTTATTCCTCAACGGAGTTATCTTCTCTTACCGGTATTCTTGCAACGATCATTCACAGCGGAAGCAAAATCTCTTCCTCAACATCAGCCCAGGATATGACTTCCCGGCACCCGTCAAGAATTCATTTTCTTAGACAAAAACATACATGAATCATCACATACATCATCATAGCATGCATGACGCACTGCATCATATCATACGAACCTCATTTATGTTAAGAACATCATGGCTTGATCCATATCATGCATCGCATATAACTGACCTTTACCTTTCAGGAAAGATGCAGTTGAAATTCTCAAACATGTTTCAAGGATTTCTCTAGTCCAGTTAAATCGACTCCAAACAGGTTTTTCTGATAAAGACTCAATAGAAGTTCTCTTATGGTCCCCTCTCCAACGGCGTGTGAGGTGGTAATTCCTTCTTCAAATGTTTCCCTCTCCGGCATGAGCGTGAGGTGACATTTCCTTCCAGATTATAATTTCCTATAGTTCCCTCTCCAACGTGAGTGAGGTAACTCCCTTTGAGAGTGTAATGTCCTTTGGTTCTCTTCCTGACACTACAAAGATGGTAATTCTCACCAAGATTTTTCTCAACGAGCGTTGTTGAAGTTAAAATCACCCAAGGTTCTCTTACCATTAATGATTAAGGCAGTAACCATTCCTGGTTCATTCATCAACGTTTGAAGCTCCAGACCCAGCTCCTGTAACCAGTCAAGACATATCTACATCAAGCATCTAAAATCAGCTCCTGCGACGTGTCAGGTACTCATTTTTCTGTTTTGCAGGTATGCAGGCTCTCGCTAAGGAATCTCTTACGCGATCAATGTCCAGATGGCATCTATAAGCCCATCATCCTATCCAGCAACCTCTAAATGGCATCTATAAGCCCATTCCCTCATCATCACTACCACTATGTGAGCGCAAATTTCTGGGCACTTTAGTGTTCAATCATCTTCTACCCTCGGATTACGAAAGGCATGTCAGCCAGTCTGCATCCTCAGGTCTAAGAAGATTGAACAGGGGCAACTGTTGTACCCCAAAATTTGCCCTCCCATATTCATCAAGAATTGTCAAAATCAAGGTCACAAAATTCCCCAAGGGTTGTACAGCTCAACTGTCTCCTAGACAGTCAAAACTAGGGTTTGAGTTCTGGTCAAGCAAATGAACATTCCAAAGGCCCAATCAAGTCTCATATGCCTACAAAGATGGTCAAGTATCCTCATGTCAAGTTTCAAGGCATTCAGCTCAAAATTGCACAGTCAAAACCCTAGATTGCACTACAGTCAACTGTAGGGGCAAAATGGTCATTTGGCAGTCAAAAGTTCAAATTTTTGGTCAACACATCATTTTGAAGCCACAAACATCATTTGATCAATGCTTGATCATGATTCTCAAAATTTGGCTCAGAAATCATCAAAGATGCAAAAGTTGCTATATTTGGACAGCTGAAAAAGTCAACAGAAATTGACCAGGGCATAACTTTCACATGGATTATCAGAAAAATTCCATCCAAAGCTCATTTTGAAGAGAAAGACATTTCCTACAATTCATCTTCATGTTCCAAGTCCAAGAAATGCTCTCACAAAAAGTTATCAATTTCAACATTATAGGTCATTTTCAAAAGTCAACAAAAAGTGACTTTAAGTCAAAGGCCATAACTTGAGATTGGTAAATCAAAATGACATGGGACCAAAGGCATTGGTTAAAGGACTCAAAGACTTTTCCAAAATGTCCAAGAACATGTGAAAAGCTTAAAAATTGACCAAGTTATGCCTTGTGGAAGTTGGGAAATTTTTAGGAATTTTGAAAAGTCAACATTGATGCAAAAGGCCTAAAAATGCAAATGGGCCCAATTATCTTCCAAATTTCTTCATGCCAAGCCTATGCACGACCACTAGGCCCAAAGGGAAGTATTCTCATATTTTTTAATTATTTATTTGAATTAATATTAATTTATATTCATTTAAATGATTTTAATTCATGGAAAATATAAACCTTAACCTAAAAAAATCTTTTTATGCACATCATAACCTCAATATTTCGTGCTTAACTGATTAGGGCAAGTTGTGATAAGAATTGAGCATGATTGATACAAAGACTATGAGAAAAAGATTGGAAAAGATCTTGTGAAATCAAATCTTCAAAAATCATTAAAACAATGGATTTTCTTCAATCTTCTTGACCTAACATGCTCCATATATGATCAGAAGATAACCCTAATGAAAAGGAGACTCCAAGCGGCGCAGAACCAAGCTTTTGCATATTGAAAAATTGTCAAAAAACTCAAAAACTGAAATCCGTTCTAGGAGGCGATTCAAGGCCCCAAGCCAATTCCAATTGCTTCCTTGTGATCTCCTGGACGTGTTCCAATCCCTAACCTCAACTCAAAGGTAAAGAATTGGTAGAACGGACCTCAACTGAACCAAGAAAATTCCAAACTCGTGCATCATGATTTACATGTTTTTATAGCATTTTGTCCATTGATTCATGTTTGTCATAAGGTTTTGCAGCTGACTGATGCATTTAATTGAGTTTTTCTGTGCCATACGAGATTTCGCCATTGACAAAAGCTAGGGTTATAGATTTCTGAAATTGGGGATTCTTTCATTCTGTAAAATTGGAACACGATAATGCCAGGATCATAATCAGGAGGTTTGGACGAAACGATTCCAATGGTCGCGCCAAATTTCTGAATCAAAGCGTGCTAATCGCTATTTTTAAAATAAGCATATATTGAGGGGGTTCAAAACCCCCGTTAAATATTTGTTGTTTTTCAGGGAAACGAAGGCAACGAAGAAGAAGCTGAGTTGGCAAGGCGTGAACGGTCCTTTTAAATTTCGCGCCCAAAATCTCCACTAACACCATATTTCCTTTATTATATTTATTTGATATCATATATTAAATTGAAAGGGCTTGGTTCAGTGGTTAAGTGGTTAGTTGGCAACGTCAAAGACCTGGGTTCAAGTCCCAGGTCTGTATATTTCCTATATTATTTTTCAAATCAAATTCACATGCAGGCACGCTTCTAAGGACTACCATAGTCCATCCAAAAATCACCATCCACGCGTCTATCAACAGCAATCCAAAGGCCAAGGTCCAGGGCGCACCATAAGCACCAGTCAACGCGTTGCACATAATCCAAACGGTCAACCAAGTTCCAGCTTATTGGGCCAGGCCTCTTAAATTTGAACCTCCTTATTTGGGACTACACCCCACTCTGGTTTGATTTCTTTTTTTTATTTCATTTATTTTAATTGATTGTTTATTTTAATTATTTGTTTTAATTAATTATTTTAAAATATAAAAACACTAAAAAATCAAAAAATACACAAAAACATAAATATTTATATACTAATTATTTTCATGAATAAATAAAAATGTAGATTACTTAGTTTAATTAGGTTTTAATATTAATTTCTTTTTAATAAAAATTCAAAAAAATGTAGAATTAGGTTAATTGCTATTTTTTTATTCCTTTTAATACTTTTCCCTTCCTTTTTAATAATAATTATTATTTATTTATTTAGTTATTGTCCTATTTAAATTGTACATAAATGAATTAGGTTAATTTAGGTCATATTTTAATTTTTTTTTTTTTCATAATAAATAAAAATATTAGACATAGGGTTTGCCGTCTAATTTAATTTCAATTAATTTCTTTTTTTCATTGAATCTAAAAAAACACAAAATACCAAAAACATTTAATCATTTAATTTGTAATTCGTCATTAATTTTAATTATTTGCAAAAAGGGTCCAACGCCCTAGTTTCGTCTTAATTATTTAATTTGCGCATTTGTCTTATGTCGTTTAATTATAATTGTGTAATTGTCCCAAAGCATTGTAATTTACTTCTCGCACTTTATTTTCTTCGCATTATTTATTTTTTTCCGCTAAATCGGGTCCGGTTTAATTTTGGCGATGTGGACCCGCGCCATTTGTAATAGTCTAGCTTTATTTCCTCGCAATTTATAACTGTTAACCAAGCATGAAAGAATGAATGTTTAATTAAAATCAAGCGTAGAACACGACGAACATGACAAGACAAATAACTGAAACATGACACACAAATTCGCACACACCACCCCTAGGGTACGCCTCACTGTTGCCTTTCGAAAGGTGGTCGTCGAGTAGAGGACGTCTTAGTAAGTCCTCATGATCCGGGAACCTGGCATGAGGGTAGCTTCTAAGGTGTCTTCCCATTGCTCCGGTGATCACCATGTCCCTAAAATCGAATTGACCCGAACACCTCCAACGGTGGTGCTACCTACCTCTCAATGGTGGGATGGCACTACTTTAAAGGACATTTACACAGACGAATTCCTTAGGGTAGGTAGGTTCTCGTAGATACTTGCTCTCTTCAAAAAACAAACAAAAATCTTTTCACACCAACACATTTTCAAAAAGCTTTCAAAGCAATTTTTCAAACACTCTGACGTACGAGTCGAACTGGAATTTTCAAAGAAACTTTTTTAACCCACAATTGAAAAGCAAACAAACATTTTGAAAACACAAATGAGCAAGTATCTAAGAGCCCATGGATAACCATGGATAGAAAGGGTGCTAACACCTTCCCTTTCTATAACCTACCTCCCGGACCGAGAGCAATCTCTTTAAGGAATTTTTCTGTGCTTTTGTCCTTTCCATTTGGAGAAAATAAAAGACGGTGGCGACTCTTGCTTCCGCGACATTTCGCGAACCAGCGTTAAACAGTCAGTTCCAGATCCACCGATCACAGGGGGGTTCCAAACTAGTAGACTCATGCTGGGGAGGCCAGATTGAGAATCTTCGGCTTGATGGGAAATAACTCTGGCGGCTTCACTGGGGAACTCAAGATTTGTCTTCCTAAAACTCTGTGGGGCGAAGGTTCAATGGTCTGGCTCTGCTGGGGATACTGAAGCTTAAACTCTGAGGGGGATTGAACTCCGGAGGATTCTTTGGCTGGGGATTTTGATGAACTCCGCTGGGGATAGGGAGAATTTTGGCGAGCGCGATCTTCCGTGATTGTTGGCTTGAGAAGAATCTGAACAAGCGATAGGTTAACATCCGTTTACTTGGAGAACCCGTGAACTGTTTTCAGAAATCTCGAAGTTGAATAAGCAATAGAACAACATCCGTTGTTGGGAAGCGTCCGTAAACTAATTTCAAAGGTTGAGAAGAGTCTGAACAAGTTGGTAGATTGACTTCCGTTGTTGGGAAGAATCCGTAAACTGTTTCAGAAGTCTTGAAGAGGAACCAGTGTAGGGCTCCCTGATGATGAGCTTGTGTAAAACTGCATCGGGTTTTGAACACCTTTGACATTTGAATGCCCCAAGTGGTGATGTAGATAAATTCCTGGCTTATTACAGGTGTTGGTCTACAATCGGTCGTTCACAGATGTTTCCTGGGTTGTTGCAAGTGTTGATCTGGAATTCTTCAGACATGCCCTGGCTGGATACAGGAATCGAATCTGGAAAGGTGATAGTTGATAGATATGCCCTGGCTGGATACAGGAATCGAATCTTCAAACTCTTCAGACGTGCCCTGGCTAGATACAGGAATCGAGTCTGGAAATGTGGTCAACAGATATGCCCTGGCTGGATACAGGAGTCGAATCTGGAGATGTTGTAGTTGATAGATGTGCCCTGGCTGGATACAGGAGTCGAATCTTCGAACTCTTCAGACGTGCCTTGGCTAGATACAGGAGTCGAGTCTGGAAATGATGTAGTTGATTTGTTGAACACTTTTGACATTCGAATGCCCCAAGTGGTGATGAAGGAATCTTGAATCAGATTACCCTGCATATTGAGAGATTTCTTGAAATCTTGACTGGACTGCCCCAGGTTAACTGTACTTTGAAAGATCTGTTGGACCTTGACTGGACTGCCCCAGGTTAATTAGATTGTGACATGTCCTGCCCCTTTGTTGATAAGGGAATTGATGGAAGTGTTATCCTCTTGAAGTGATTTTGACTTACTGAGAGAGTTTTCGTTCCTCCGAACATTCGCTGTATGAATTTCTTCGCTGTCAAATAAAAGGGTCAAATGCAGACAGTGATATTCGAATAATGCAAAGTTTATGTTTGTCTTTGAAGTTTTGAAAAATGCGTTTTTAGCAGAAAACTTTTCATAAGACAAGTTAACACAAGATTTAGAGCAAAGCCCTACAGGAGTCAGGATACCTTTTGTAACAGTATGCTTTCGAACTAACCCATGCTTCAATTAGGACTTTTGGAGGGTTGTAACGTGGCCTGGTTCACGGTTTAAGAAACAAAGGATAAAGGCTCAAAGTATATTTGTACCCACCCGCTCTTCGTGATGTTCTTCAACCTAAGCTCAGTTAACTGTGCGTCGCACTCTGTTTTGAGTTTGGAGCGACTTTTGGGTGATGGTTCACCAGTTGAATTTGGGAGACAGTCATCATCTCCTTTTTTCTTTTTCAACATTTTTCATGTAATGACCTCACTATTTTGATTTGTTATCCCTAACTTTTGCCTGACTGTTACCGTTTTCGGGATTACTGTCAGCGGGATGCCCCAGCTTTCTTAAGCCTCCTTTATAGGTGTTGGCTTGGTGGGCTTTTCTCTTTTGAGAGATTGACTGTCTATGTGATAGGGAACCACCCTTGTCTTTTGATTCCAAAGGAATGCTTTCTTTTTTGACGTCGTTCGTTGTATTGCAAACTGAGAGTTTGCGACTTCAATGCGCATTTTCTTTTGAATTAACTGAGATACTACCCTGCCCCAGGTTTATATCAAAGGTTTTGATTGTATCAGAACAGAGAACTCCTACTTCTTTGGCTCGAAGGGGTTGACTAGGGATTAACTTCCTTATAACTCCAGTGTTTGGGAATTGAAAGAAATGCCTGTACATCATCAGCAAGGTCTGTTCAAAAGCATACTGTATGAGATTATGGTATTGTTTCGTCATCCTCCCTCTGAAGGCTTGCAGCTTTTTATCAAGAGTCAAATATCATAAAGAAAAGCATAAGAGTAGTGAAACGAATGGATGAATTCAAGACAAACATATGCAATGCATTAATGAAAACAGAGTTTAACATCAACAGATAATTGTTTGACAGCAAAAGAAATTACAACTTTGAAAATTCAAAAAGAAGCAAAAGTCTTTCAATTCGAGCTTCGTCACTTCAAGCGGAGAACCCTTTAACGGAAGATTTTCATCTCGCCGTCCGGCATGAATTCCAGCACCCCAATGTCGATCAGATCTTGAATCTTGTTCTTCAAGGCCCAACAGTCGTTGGTACTGTGTCCCGGGCTGCAGGAGTGGTAAATGCAGAATGCGTCGGGATTAAAGTGAGGAGAGGAGATATTGAGCTTCTGAGGAGGATCCTTTATGGTAAGCAAATTGACCTCCAACAGGCGCTTCAGTATGAAAAATGATGGTATTTCAGTCTCTGTGAACTGTCTTCCCGACTTTTCTTGTTTACGCCGATTCCCCCGTTGACGCTGGCAAGGTTGTTGATGGGATTGTGACCCTGAAGCTAGCAAAGGAGCTTTCCCCTTGTCTTCTTGAGTGGATGGAGGCTGAGCGGTGACTTGCTCTTCAACCTCAGATGTTTGCCCCAGTTGGTTGTTTGGAAGCAGTTGGCGGACAAGAACTCTGAGTTCCTCTTGTCTTTGGGATAGGTCTTGGATGAGAGCCATCTGGCCCACCAACTGTCCCATCACTTGAGTCCTCAGTGTTGTCAGATCAAACTGCAGCTCCGCAATCTGATCACTCCTGGCATTGTTGGAACTCCCCAAGCCCTTGGTGAGGAGAGCTTTCATCTCTTCTTGCCCCAGAGACAAGTTCAGGAACATCTCCTGCAGCTGAGCAGTCTGGTCTTGGATGTCTTTGACAGACCTTTCTAGAGCCATCTCTTGCTGAAATAAACAGCAGGAGAGTAAGGAAACCTGAAAAAGAAAAGATTGTTAAAATGAAATGCGTGATATGCGGATGCATGCTTTCAAGGATCTCTTAGGGTAAACACAAGAAAATGTTAGAGGTTAAACTCTGCTCTTGGATTTGAGATCTCTGTACCGGTGGACGTCTTTCCACGAGAATCAAGCTCACCATGTCAAGTGGGTCATAGCCACTGATTCAAGTTGTTGCACTTGATCTTTGTTTGGAGAGCTTTGTGTTGGTGGATGTCTTTCCACGAGAATCAAGCTCACCATGTCAAGTGGGTCATAGCCACTGATTCAAGTTGTTGTACTTGAACTTTGACTGGATTGGTTAGAGGAGAAACCTCTTGCCCCTTGATAGTCGTCTGGCTCAATGTAATCCTGCATCAACAGAACCCTCGAGATCCTTGAAATGGTTATTGAAAATGCTAAAATGCTATGGTATGATGTCATGATGTTATGTACATGTATGCACAAGCAAGTAAGTGTATGTACAGGCAAACAATATTCACACAAAGCACACAAGGCCTTAGGTTTAGGCTTGCATGAGGTTCAGGTACTACCCTCTTTCAGTTCGTTGGTTAAAACCTGTCCTATCAAAAGTAACCGGGTTCTAAGGATCCCAATATCACTGGATTGCTTTCATTGTTCATCGTTTCGATTTAGCCACTGAACTGGCGACCGAAATATTCCAGGAAAGCAACCCTCAATTGGGTGTAGTATCGAGTATCAACCAACCTCGGACTGCACCAAAGTTAGTTATCTCACTACCCTAAAAAGGCCAAGATGGTTCGATTAAGGTTCCTAAGGTCAGTTGATGCTTCGCGACACCACGCGGCGGCCCCGTACTCTCCTTGACTGAACTCAAGGGTTACCGGTACACACCAAAGTGCCACATCAACGTAGCAGACTGCTTCAACCATGTCGGTATACCCCGCACAGTTCCCTCACAGCCTTGTTGCTACCTAAAAGGGTTTCCCCAGATCCGGGTTAGGATCTATAAAACTCCGATACAAAGCCCACAAATGTAAAGCAAACAAAGCAATCAATTGAAAGTATAGGTGATCTAAACCCTAAGGTTACTCCACTTTTATTATTATCCCCAGCAGAGTCGCCAGTTCTGTGATTCGGTGGGAGAACTGACTTGGGTTTTGCGTTTGTATTCGCAAATGTTGCGGTTAGCAAGAGTCGCCACCGACTTTTTATTTTATCCTAAGGAAAGGTTTAAAAAGCACAACAAAAACCTTTTGAGATGTTTTCTTGGGTTCGGGGAGTAGATTATAGAAAGGGAAGGTATTAGCACCCTTTCTATCCATGGTTATCCATGGGCTCTTAGTTACTTGCTTTAGATCATTTGCCTTTTGTTTTCAATTGTTTTAAATGGTGCTTTGTGTGTGGGTTTGAAAATGTTTTGAAAAGAGGCCAATGTGGTGGCAACCTTTGTAATGATCCATGTGGGGATGTATACAAAGATGTATGTCTTTTGAAAAAGTTTTCATTTGTTTTTGAAAGTTGTTTTGAAAGTGTAGTGATGTGTGATTTTGAAATTAGGCAAGTGTTTTGTTTTGCAAGTTTGATTCAAGTAACTAAGAGGTTGTCTACTCCTAAATTTCTCAAAAGATTATTGCTATGTTTTAACCCTTTTAACAAGTTTGTTCCACCATTGTATTTGGTGGGCAACCTTATGTTAGGATGTGACAGGGACAGACGCGGGTCATCGTTTAGACCACAATTGCAACGGCGTTAAATGTCTTTGGGAAATTTTCTTTTAAGGGACTTGATCATTTGTTTTTGTTTTTTTGAAAAGTTTTATCGAGGGACTATGATCATTCAAATTGTCTGCTTTGCCCAAAGAAGTTCAACATACAATATGGTCCATTTATTTGAAGGCAACAAAGTGGAGTACCCTAGGGGTGTTAGTGTGCAAGTGTGTTTTATTGCATACAAGAGCTTTTCTTTGAATTAGGTTTTTCTATTTCATTGATTTTATCTTGTCATACACGTCCTAATTACAAGCAATAAGAAGCGGAAATGTAAAATCCTACGCTATTACAATAATTAGGGGAGGGGGATACACATTTGTACATGGGGGGTTCAACGAGAAAAATAGACAAAAAAGAAAATAGCGAAAAACAAGATATATAGAGAGAGAGAGAGGGAGCCCGCGCGCTGTTGGGAGGCCATCAGAAGTTTTGACCCAGATCCGCTGTCAGATGATCAACCTGTTGGTGAAACTCGATGAGTCAGAACTTCTGACTCTAGAACCTGCAAAACAGAACCTTGTTAGTGAGGAAACCAGAAGTTCTGATTTCCCTGCGCTGCAAGACAGAAGTTTGTTAGTGGAGAACCCAGAAGTTCTGATTCTGCTGAAAGGGCAATAACTCTCAGAGGTTCTGATGTCATTGACAGCAAGACAGGCTTCAGATGTGCTAACGTCAAAGTCAGCATTTGGCTTTTTCCTGTACTAATCAGAACATCTGCAATTCTGTTATTACTCCACAAAACAGGAAACATATTTGGAACAGATCCAGCAAAATAGCAAAAATGTTTCAGAGTTCAGAATCACCAAGGTCACAGGCAAGTCCTATACTGGCTCAGAACATTCTGAGGTATGAGAGTCCTCAGAACATAAACAGCAATAACATGAATATTTACATTATGTTACTTGAATATGCACAGCTGATGATGCTTAACAGTGTGATGAGGGTCAGCAGGTGCTTACCTGACTGTTTGGAAAAGTGGTGGGTGAAAGTTAGCTTTTGGTTCTGGTAGTGTTCTGGACAGATTTGGAAAAGGGGAAGTAAAGGTGTATACGTGTATAGGGTCAGAAGTTTGGAAAGAGCGTTTTTGGTTTACAGAAAAGAGCTGGATGTTTGATGAAGTTTGAAGGTGAGAAACTTAAAGTTATGAAACAAAGCTGGAGATTTTGGCAGAGTTTCAGAATGCTACGTTGCTAGGAGTTTCGTTTCTCTCTTAGCAATTTTTCTGTTTTTCTTGAACGCCTTTTGCAGTGGTAGAAGCTCTCTATTTATAGGCAAAGTTCTTGGGGATGCCTTGAACATTTAAGGCGCCAACAGAGTTTGAATTTGTTCTTTGACAGAAATTCCTGGGAAGTTGTGATAACAGCTATCTTTCAGCCTAGATTGCAGCAGCAGGCGTAGATTGGGGAGAAGTGACCTCTGAAGTGGGCGGTGGCGTGAAGACCCATGCCAGAATCTGTGCAAAAGCATTGTCCAAGCCACACGTGAATGCTCAGGAGTGGTTGGAAGCATTAATGGGCATTAAATGGTGACAAGACCTGTCAATACCAACATTCTGGTAATGGAAATCAGCGTTGAATCAACAGCGTAAACCATGCTCTGGCCTTGGCTACCTGTTGTCTTAGCAAGCTCTGGAGATTCTTCTGGCTTTCTGGTGCGTTCCTTGGATCTACTTCTGGACAATCTGGACTTAGAGATTTTGTATCAATGTGACACCTATCCTTCTGACCTTTCATCTTCTGATTCAACCTGTTCTGAAGGAGCCTTCAGACTTTCCTGCTTCTCTTGCATTCCTTTAGCAAATTCTGACTGAGCTTGTGTAACTGCTGAAGGGGCATGTTCTGTTTGAGGCTTACATTCTGAATCACGTTTACAACTTCTGATTGAACTGATGTAGCTGCTGAAGAGCCAACTTCTGACCACGTCGAACCAAGCTTGCAACTTCTGACCGTCTTCATCTGGAATGGGTCCAGAAGTTCTGAAGCGCTGATTTTTCTAAAAAAAAAACACTTATTTTAAAGAAACATTCTAAGCACTTAGAATTTGATTTTCCTCAAGATGAAAGCGTTGTTTCTGGAGTTTGTGAGATCATCTTGCTCTTGTGAGTGACTTGCTTGGGCGAAAGGATAACTCAGGACTTGGATTTGTTTCAGGGGACTTTGAAAAATCTAAGATGGTTTCCTGAAGAAAGGGAGGGCGAATTTTGGGGTACAACAGACATGTTTAAACCAACTGAACTGAAAGAGGGTGGTACCTAAGCTCCTTGCCAGCCTGAAATCTAAGGGCTCTCTGTGTGACTTGTGTGCCTTGTGTGCCTTTACCATGTTTGCTATTTGTGGATACTTGTGGTGTGCTTATTATCATGACATCATAACATCATAACATTGCATACATCTTGCATAAGGACTAACCTATTTCAAAGACAAGAGGGATTCATCTTTGTTCTATTTTGTAGGTCATCATGATGCCCATGCGTAAGAATACCATCCGGATCAACTTTGTCTAAGTCCCTACCTTGCTTAAAGAGTTGGTTGCCAAGATGTCTGACACTACTTCCTTCATCAGGAGGCATGGTTCTCTTCTCAGTTTGGTCACCTCCAAATTGGACGAGAAGATGATGAGTGTCCTAGTCCAGTTCTATAATCCGCTGTACCATTATTTTACTTTTCAAGACTATCAGCTGGTTCCCACCCTAGAAGAGTTCTCTGAGCTGCTCGGTATCTCTGTTCCGGAGCAGACCTTGTTTACTGGTTGGGAGAAGACCCTTAGGCCCGAAGAGATTGCTGCAACCCTTCATTTGACCAAAGAGGAGGTAATGGCTAATTGGGAGACTAGGAGTGGAGCAAAAGGCTTTCTGACTAAGTTCTTGGTTGGCAAGGATAACTACTTCTGGGATAGCCTAGACTTTAAGGCGTTCGAGGATATTCTGGCTCTCCTGATATATGGCTTGGTACTGTTTCTGAATCCTGACACTTTTGTTGATGTGAATGCCATAAAGATCTTCATCTCTCAGAACCCTGTACCCACTCTCTTGGGTGACATTCTTCATCAGCTCTATGCTCGTACTGCCCGAATGCGGGGAATCTTGATGTGCTGTGCTCCTTTATTATCGAGGCGATTTATTTCGCACCTCCCCAAGTCAGTGTTGAAGAACAAAGAAGGAATGGGCTGGGCTTATAGGGTGATGTCTCTCTCTCATAATGACATCATTTGGACTCTCAAAGGTATGGATGAGGTGACTATCATTGATCGCTGTGGAAAGTATCCTAATGTTCCATTGATAGGAACCCATGGAGGAATTTCTTACAACCCATGCTTAGCTCTCCGTCAATTTGGAAGAGCCATAAGATAAGGACCTCATGAGATGCTAATGCCTCATATCATCTTTGATTTCCAAGGGGATAGCGACGAGCAACATCGTAGATTCATAAGGGCTTAGGACAGAGTTCACCAATCTGATCCACATGAGTTGGGTCCAAAGACTTCACTCCTGATGGAGCCATATCTCAGATGGGTTCGTATCCGTGCCCAAAAGCTGGGTATGCCATATGAAGCCGTCCGGCCTGTCACTCTTGAAGTTTCTAATGAAGAAGGGGTTCTTCCAACCATCCTCCATCCTTATATGCCCACTGACATTGGGGCACTGAAAAGGTCTTGGATGCAGCTGAGGGATGAACAGGATTCTTACCGAGAGAAGTTCAACGAACAAGAGCAAAAGATCCAGAAGCTGACTAGGCAACTGGAGAACAAACGGATTCTCAACGACTATGTCCTCACTGAGAAGAAGAGACCATGGGAGCATTGTTAGGCCTTTGATGATTTCCTTTCCAGTTTTATTTTTACTTTTCAGTATTTCTTTTCATGTAACGCCTTAATGGCATCAGTTGAACAATTTGAATTCTAAAGTTTATCTAATAAAGTGTGTTTCCTTTCTTGTTTACAAATTTGAATCTCTCAATTGTCTTTGAAATCATAGTCATACGCATTTCATCCCATGCACTTCATAAACAGGTACCCTTTACAGGTCTCTTATTTTCTTCGCTGTTTATTTCAGCACTCACTCATCATGTCTGCTGAACCTTCAACTGAGAAAGATATCAAGGCCCTCCAGGCCCAGAATGCCCAATTTCAAGAGCTGTTCATGAGTCTAGCTAAGGGTCAGCAAGACCTGAAGACCCTGATTCTGAAAGAGAAGAAGAAGAAGAAGAAGAGGACCATCCTGTTCAACACAGGGCACAGGTTTGGAAATAAGCTACAGAATGAAGTTGATCTGACCACCTCATCTGGAGGGAAAGATAGTCAAGAAGAAAGGAGGGCTCCTAGAACTGTGGTCTCCAACAACGAGACGGACTACGATGAAGAACAGTATCCTCCTGCCGAGGATAGATCCACCTCATCTTCTCATTAATTAAGTTCAGTTGATCAAGTCTAGTTTGGATCCAATCATCGTCATTCAAGCCTGCATCCTTCATAATTCTCAGAGAGGGGATCATAACCTCAATGGGTAAAATAGCTTCCATGCCATATACCAAATAATAAGGTGTTGCCCCGATTGATGTGCGAGCCGTGGTACGATACCCGTGGAGAGCGAATGGTAGCATCTCATGCCAGTCTTTATATGTGACTGTCATTTTTTGTATGATATTTTTAATGTTCTTATTTGCTTCTTCGACAACACCATTCATCTTTGGCCTATAGGGAGAAGAATTATGATGCTGGATCTTGAATTGCTCACACATGGCGGTGATTATAGTGTTGTTAAGATTTATACCATTGCCAGTGATGATCCTGTTGGGGATACTGTACCGGAAAATGAGATTTTTCTTGATGAAGCGGGCAACAACATTCTTAGTAACGGAAGCGAAGGAAGTTGCTTCGAACCACTTTGTGAAGTAGTCAATGGCCACCAAGATGAAGCGGTGTCCATTGGAAGTTGCCGGCTTGATCTCTCCAATCATATCAATTCCCCATATAGCAAAGGGCCAAGAAGCCGTTAAGACATTCAGAGGAACCAGAGGTGCGTGCACCTTGTTGGCATAAATCTGGCATTTATGACAGGTCCGAGAGTGTTGATAGCAATCTACTTCCATGGTAGACCAATAATAGCCTACCCGTAGGATTTTCTTTGCCATCATATGCCCACTGGGGTGAGTGCCAAAAGTACCTTCATGTAATTCAGCCATGATCTTTTCCGCCTCAATCTTATCCACACACCGAAGCAGAACGGAGTCATGATTGCATTTGTACAGGATGCCATTACTAAGGAAGAACTTAGCAGAGAATCTCCTTAAGAACTTCTTATCATTGATTGAAGCTCCTTCCGGATATTCTTAAGCCTCGAGATACCTCTTGACTTCATGAAATCAAGGTTGGTCCACTACCTCTTCAGTATTAATCTCGTGACAGTGTGCTGGTTCATCCATTCGTTCGATGGTGATCTGGGGAGCCTCGTTATCCCAATTGAGTTTAAACATAGATGACATTGTGGCTAGAGCGTCTGCTAGCTGATTTTCTTCTCGTGGGAAATGTTCGAAGGTAATCTCCACAAAATATGGTAGCAATGTCAAAACATGATCTTTGTAAGGGATAAGATTTGGATGTTTAGTGTCCCATTCTCCTTTGATCTGAATGATGACCAAAGCTGAATCTCCAAACACCTCTAAAGACTTGATTCCCAAACTTATGGCAGCCTTGAGACCAAAGATTCATGCTTCGTATTCTGCCATGTTGTTCGTACAATTGAAGCAAAGTCTAGCAGTAAATGGAGTATGACACCCTTCTGGAGATATGAGTACAGCACCGATACCATTACCAAGTGTATTGGAGGCCCCGTCAAAGAACAAGGTCCACCGGGATCCTTGTTCAGATCCGTCATATGGTCTGATTTCTTTACAGTTGTCTAATGTCATGATGTCTTCATCCAGGAATTCAAACTTCATGGACTGATAGTCTTCTACAGCTTGATGAGCAAGATGATCAGCCAATACACTGCCCTTTATAGCTTTCTGGGTAGTATACTGTATGTCATATTCTATTAGGATCATCTGCCATCTAGCTATCCTCCCAGACAGAGCAGGCTTCTCAAAGATGTGTTTTATCGGATCCATCTTAGATATCAATAAAGTAATATGAGTCTATATATTGTCTTAGCCGACGAGCAGCCGATGCCAGAGCGCAACAAATTTTCTCGAGCAGTGAATATCTGGTTTCACAGTCGGTAAACGTTTTGCTCATGTAGTAAATAGTGTGCTCTTTTCGGCCAGACTCGTCATGCTGCCCCAATACACACCCCATTGAGTTTTCTAAAACAGTCAGATACATGATCAGTGGTCTTCCTTCGACTGCTGGCATTAAAACATGAGGCTCTTGTAAATATTCTTTGATTTTGTCGAAAGCAGTATGGCATTCATCATTCCATTTGACTACTTGATCTTTCTTCAATAGTTTGAATATTGGCTCACAAGTAGCTGTTAGGTGAGAAATGAATCTGGCAATATAGTTTAGGCGTCCCAAGAATCCTCTGACTTCCTTCTCAGTACAAGGAGCAGGAATTTCTTGTATTGCTTTAACCTTGGCGGGATCGACCTCAATACCCTTGTTGCTGACGACAAAGCCTAGGAGTTTACCGGACCGTACTCCGAATGTGCACTTATTTGGGTTCAACCTTAACTTGTACTCCTTCAATCTCTCGAACAACTTTTGCAGGTGATCAAGGTGTTCCTCTTCAGTTTGTGATCGGGCTATCATATCGTCTACGTAGACCTCTATTTCATGGTGTATCATGACATGAAACAAAGCTACCATGGCGCGTTGATAGGTTGCCCCAGCATTTTTCAGTCCGAATGGCATCACTTTGTAGCAGAATATGCCCCACTGCGTGACAAATGTAGTTTTCTCCATATCCTCATGTGCCATTTTGATTTGGTTATAACCTGAGAATCCGTCCATGAAGGAAAACACTTTGTGTTGGGCTGTATTGTCAACCAGGATATCTATGTGGGGAAGTGGAAAATCATCTTTAGGGCTGACCCTATTTAAGTCTCTATAGTCCATGAACATTCATACTTTTCCGTCCTTTTTAGGCACGGGAACAATGTTGGAAACCCATTAAGGATAGGAAGTAACGACCAAGAATCCAGCGTTGAATTGTTTCATGACTTCCTCTTTGATCTTCTCCGACATGTCAGGTCTCATGCGGCGGAATTTTTGTTTTACTGGTAGACAATCTTCTCTTGTGGGCAGTCAATGTACCATGATGTCTGTATCGAGTCCTGACATGTCTTTGTATGACCAGGCAAAGATCTCAACATAATCATGCAATATCTGAATCAGACGTTCCTTGACACTCGACTCTAGATTGGCACCCACCTTGATTTCCTTTTTATCCTCCTCGATACCCAAGTTGATTGTATCCACCGGTTCCTCATGAGGCTGAATAACTCTTTCCTCTTGTTGTAGTAGTTTGGCCAATTCTCCTGGTACTTCACAATCTTCCTCACCTTCGTCTTTGGCTTTGGTAGATTAGATCTTCAGAGTCACTAAAGGCCATAGCAGTATCGTTACCCATGGGATCCAGAATGGAGGGGTATCTGCATTTGTGAGTGTGGGTGTGTGTAAAGGTATAGCCATCTTTTTTTAAAAATAAAATGTAAAAGAAAAACAATGAGCACAAACAGTTTATATGTGAAAAAACGTCCATGATTCATTGAATATCATATGAAGATGAAATAAAAACCCTTACAAATGGACCGTTGTGCCTCGGGCAAGACACAAGGTTTGAATGTGCGAATTGTTTGTGAATATTACAATTCCAATAGAAATGTAAAAGATAAATTATTGAGAGATGAAAGTTATCGGGACAAAGTCTTTGGCTTCCCAATTGCGAAGTCCTCCGTTGACACTAGGAAATATCCAATCCTCCAAGCTGCAATCCTCTTCACCATTTTCCACTGCATTGACCTCTCGGTTGCTAATCTTCAGGGGTGGCCCTCCAGCACGGGCACATCGCACATCCTTCTGAGCACCGGAAGTAAACCCTAAGCCAAATTTGTCAGATTTAAACGGAATGTCAGGAAGTTGCCCCCAGATGGTGCATCCACCCTCCTCTACTACTGCCTTGGTGTCTTTAAGAGATGACATCAAGAGTGGAGGTCTTGTGATTTTGGGAATATGGGACGCCGTCTTGGTCATTGCTACCTCTTGAGGAACCTCTACAAAATGTTGAAAAGGAGTTTCTATGAACTCGCCATCCAATTCCACATACCAGAATGAATTGAGGTGGCTAATCATATGCTCTTCCTCTCCATGGACAGTGATAATCTTTCCCTGGACCGAATATTTCAACATTTGGTGTAATGTGGAGGTGACAACACCGACATTATGGATCCATGGCCGTCCTAGCAGACAGGAGTAAGAGGGTAAGATGTCCATTACATAGAAGGTTGAGTTGAAAGTATGAGTCCCAACCTTTATGGGGATGTCCACCTCCCCGTGGGCCATCCTCTTTGAACCATCAAATGCTCTTACGACTATGTTACTAGGTTTCAACATCAGTCCTTCGCAATCCAATCTGTCGAGAGCTTTCTTCGGTAAAACATTCAAAGATGAGCCAGTGTCCACCAAGACATGGGCCATAGTTGTTCCTCTATATTCCACAGAGACATGCAATGCCTCATTGTGTTTTCTTCCCCTTGGTATCAAATCAGCATCAGAGAAGCCTAGGCCGTTATCAGCTGTCAAGATGGCCACACAATCTTGAAATTAGTCAGTAGACGTCTCTTGTGGCACATGGGCTGTCTTTAGAAACTTCACCACAACTTTCACATGTGCCTCAGAACACAACAACAATGCCAACATGGAGATCTTGGAGGGAGTTTGCCCCAACTGTTCAACCACGTCGTAGTCTCTCTTGTTTATTATTCTCAGGATCTCCTCCATTTCCTTCTTGGAGGTTTCGGGGATAGTTAGTGGTTAAGCCTTCGTCTGGACAGGCTCTTCTTGAATACTTTTTCCTCGAATTTCAGCAGTAGAAGTGTTGGTAGGGATAACAGTAGGGGTTGTATCGTCTTTGTTAACAGGAGCACTTGCAGATATGATTATTGGTATGGAGGTAAACTTTGGAACAAACATGGGTCCAAAAACTGCCTTTGGAGGGGCAATTTCTGGAGAGAAGATTCTACTGCTACGGGTAATCTTACTGGTTCCGGCAATATTGTTAATCTCAGAGTCTTCTTCTTCGGAGCTTATTTCTTCGGCGGCCAACCCATCTTGTTTGATACCATGGTAGTAGATGTCTCCACTGTAATTCCGCAACACTGTTTTGTCTGATTCATACAGGACCGGCCCGAGCATTGTGATTATACGAGGAGTAGTTTTTGGAACCGATGTAATCCTAACGGGTCTTTTGGGGACCCTAGAAGGATTGACGAAGATGGTTATGATTGAAACGTATTCAACAGGAACAGGTGCAATAGGAGCACTTTCAAACAGAATCTCTTAGTTGTCTATCAAGTGTTGAATGTCTGTCTTCAACAAAGGGAAAACAGTTGGTAAGGATAAGCAGAGATGGCAGTCTTTGTTACAACCCGGGAATATATCGGCTTTTAACAAGTTTATCTTAATGATCGGGAGCGGAGTCAAGAGTTCCTTAATTGTGGCGACAAACAAATCTTCTTCAATCGCATTGGTGTTATGACCATGCCTTGGCATAGAAGTGGAAATGACGTTTGGTTTCTTGGGTGCATCAAACTCAATCTCTTTTGCATCTATAAGGTCTTGAATCTTGTTTTTCAGGGCCCAACAATTGTTAGTGTCATGACCCGGACTTTCTGAATCATACGCGCATCTGGCATTTGGGTGATAATGAGGGGACGCAGTGTTGGGATTCTTTAGAGCTTCCTTCAGGGTTGTCAGATTAGATTTCAGAAGATGTGGCAATACTTGGGCTAGAGTCATATTGATTTTGGTGAATTTCCAGACTGGCCTTTCCACCCTTGGTTGGTTACCTCTTGGTTGATCAAATGTAGGCTTTGGGATCATAACGGCCCCTACCATTGGTCGACGTTCAGCTCTCCCTTGGTTCCTTTGTGGGTAAACAGCAGATACCTCCTTCTTCCCAGTGAAAGGCTTTCTCACAGCTGTAGAGGCGGACGAATCCTTCTGAATCTTTCCACTTTTAATGCCAGCTTCCACCCTCTCTCCAGTTAGTATTAACTCAGTAAACCCAGCAGATGAGCTCCCAATCAAATGGTTGAAGAAAGGGCCCAATAGGGTGCCCAAGAATATATCCACCAACTCCCTTTCAGACAGAGGGGGTTGCACTCTCCCAACTAGATCTCTCCATTTCTGCGCGTAATCTTTGAAACCCTCATTTGATGCCATAGCCATACTCTGAAGTTGAGTATGGGTAGGCGCCAAATCTGCATTATACTGGTATTGCTTATAGAAAGCTGCAGCAAGATCTTCCCAGTTGTGGACGTCGGCCCTTTCCAATTGGTAAAACCAATCGAGTTGTGTTCCAGATAGGCTATCTTGGAAAAAATGCACCCAAAGGTCTTTATCAGCAGAGTGCGGCTGGATCTTTCTCACATACGATCAGAGGTGCATCCTAGGACATGACACCCCATCATATTTTACAAACAACAACACTTTGAAATTTGGTGGAATCATAATTCCTGACACTAGTCCCAATTCTTCAAAGTCTAGACCTGGTACCCTTTGTATTTCCATAGCGTTCAAGCGCTCTTCAAGATGTTTGTACTTATCATCAGCTGGAGGATACTGTTCCTCGGAGTAGTCTTCCTCTTCTTCCTCTTCTTCAGATTCTGACGGAACTGCTGTTTCTTTCCCTTTCCCTCCTCCTTCATCAGATGTTGCTGCAAAATTCAAGGTTCTTCTAGTTTGTCCTTGAAACCTTCTCCCCATGATTACAACACCAGTTGGTTTCTTATCTTTCCTGCGTGTTTTGAGCTTGAAGATCTTTGACTGTCTGTTCGAGATCCATCTTACTGAAATAAACAACAGAGAGATGAGGGAACTTGTTGCAAAAGACCTGTTTATGTTATGATGAATGATATGTGCATATGTAATGTTTTCAAGGATTTTTAAAGATTCAAGTTTGTTTTAGACAAAAAAGAACACACGTTATATTAATAAAACAGAGTTTGAGTACATTAATGCCCTTTGGGCAAAAATAATACACTCTCTAAGATAAAAAAGTGGTGCGCATCCTCTTCGGTGCTATGTAGGCATTTAGAGTTTGCTCCTCATGAATTAGCCTAGTGAGTTCCAAAACCTTCTTCTCGCTTGCGTAGAATTAGGCTTCGAAAGTATCTCGCTCTCCCTTGAGCTGTATCTAATCCCTTTGTAAGTCTTCAAGAGATGTGGGCATGTCAAGATGTAGGATAGTGTATGGAACTTCTCCTTCCTTTACAGGGTCACAGATCACCGGAAGGATGGAGGGATAAGGCATCATAAGACTTTGAGCGCGGGTTCGTACCCACTTGAGGTAAGGCTCAAGAGGGATGGAATTTTTGTGTCCTAAAGTTTTGCTATCCACCTTGTTCAGCATCCTCCAAGCTCGGATGAATCTCTGGCGAAGACCTCGGTTGTCGTTGTCGTAGTCGAATACTAAGCCTTGAATCAGCATCTCATGTGGGCCATCCCTTTGGGCATAACCAAACTGTCTTATAGCTAAGCATGGGTTGTAGGTGATGCCTCCCCTAATGCCAAGTAGATGGACATTAGGGAATTCCCCACAACAGTTAATAATGATAACATTCTCTTGAGAGCACCAATGAATATCCGAATGTTTGAGCGTCATTAACCTTTGTGACCACCTTAATCCTTGCTCATTCTTTAAGAATGATTGGGGAAGATGATAAATAAACCACCTTTCCAGGAGGGGAGTGCAAGACATAAGGACACCTCTTTTCCTCATTGTGCGAGTGTGAAAAGAGTGTAGGATATCCCCTAGCAATGTAGGCACCAGATTGCGTGACATGAAGATTTTGACGGCACTTATATCTATGAGTTGGTAAGGATTGGGGAACAAGACCATCCCATAGATAAGAAGAGCCACAATTTCCTCAAAGGCTTGCAAGTCTAAGGAATTCCAACAGATTTGGGCTTTCTCGAATAGAAACTTTGCTAAGAAGCCTTTAACACCACTCCTAGTTTCCCAACGGGTTGTAACATCAGATGAGTGCAAGTGAAGAGCTTGAGCAATCTCTTCTGGCTTTGGATCTCTTTCCGTACCGTTTAAAGGTAGTTGATTGAGAATGGGAATCTTTAAGAGTTGAGAGAATTCTTCCAAAGTAGGCACATGCTGATAGTCGGGGAATGTGAAGCAATGATGCAAAGGATCAAAGAACTAGAAGAGCACCTTTATCATGTCCTCCTCTGTGTTGGAGGTGACCAAGTTGAGTAGACGACCATGCCTCTCGGTGAATGGAGAGTTCTTAGGGATCCTTAAAGCTAGCTCCTTGAGTTGTGTAGGAATCCTTACAAGGTTGACTTGGATGGTTTTCCTGTGAAGTGAATCCATATCCTACAAAACAAGAACAAAGATGAATCCCAAGATCCTTGAAATAGTTAGTGGATGTATATGATGTTCATGATGTCCATGATGTTATGTACAAGCATGCAAACAAAGCAATCAAGTTCCTAGTTTAGGCTTGCATGGGGTTTTATAGGTAAGTACCCTCTTGAAGTTTAGTTGGCTCAACCTGTCCTAGCAATAGTAACCGGGTTCTAAGGAGCTCAATATCACTGGATTGTTTCCTTGTTCATTGTTTCAGCTCAAGCCTCTTTAACGGTGACCGAAATATTCCAAGAAACCAACCCTCAATGAGTGTAGTATCGAGTATCTACCAACTTCAGACTGCACCAAAGCTGGTCATCTCACTACACCCTAAAGGCCAAGTTGGTCAAGTAAAGGTTCTAAAAGTTCGTTAGTGCTTCGCGACATCACTCAGCGGCCCCGTATTCTCCTTGACTACTCAAGGGCTACCGGTACCCACAAATATGTCACACTAACATAACTATTGCTTAGACCATGTCAGTATACCCCGCACAGTTTCCACAACGTATTGCTATTTACCTATAATGTATTCCCAAATCCGGGTAGAGGATTCAAGCCCAAACAAAGAATCGTAATGTAAAGCAAACAAATCAAGCAATGTAAGCAAGTAAATGTGACCTAACCGTAAGGTAACCCCACTTTTATAATATTCCCCAGCAGAGTCGCCAGTTCTGTGATACGGTGGGAGAAATGACTTGAGGGTTTGAGTTTGTATTCTCAAATGTTGCGGTTAGCAAGAGTCGCCACCGACTTTTCTTTTATCCAAAAGGAAAGGTTAAAAAGCACAGGAAAGACCTTTGAGATTGTTTCTTGAGTTCGGGGGGTAGACTATGAAAAGGGAAGGTATTAGAACCCTTTTCATCCATGGTTTTCCATGGGCTCTTAGTTACTTGCTAGATCACTTGCTTTTTTTTCTTGAAAATGTGTTTGGTGTGGTTTTAAAAGTATTTTGTAAAAGAGGCCATTCGTTTAGGAAATCTTTGTAATGATTCTCGTTCGTAAGAATGTATACAAAGATGTTTGTCTTTTTAAAAATGTTTTCAATGTTTGTACGTTGTTTGGAAGTGTGTGTGTGTTTGTTTTGAAAAAATAGCAAGGATGTTTTCTTGAGAAAAAATAGAGCAAGTAACTAGGAGTACTCTACCTACTCAAATGTCTTTCTTGTTCATTTTTTATTCCTTTGACAATGTTGTCTTACCATTGATTTGGTAAGCAACCCTATCTTTGGAGTTAACGGGATGGGTGTGGGTCATCGTATAACCATGATTAGCAATGTTGCAAAGTATCTTAGCATTTCGAGGGACTAAGATCATTTTGTAAGGCAACTTTGAATAGCGTCATCGAGGGACTATGATCTTTTGATTTTGTTTGTTTTACCAAGATACTTTGCATGTGTAACATGGCTATTTTTGTGTAAGGCAACCAAGTGGAGAAACCCTAAGGGTGTTTGTGTGCAAGTGTGTTTGATTGCATGCATGATTTTATCTTGAATTAGGATTTTCTATTTCATTGATTTTTATCTTGCCATACATATGCTTATCACTAGCATTTACATTTGAAAGCGATAAAATGCAGAAATGTAAAGTCCTACGCTATTACAATATTTAGGGGGTGGGGGTACAAATTTATGAATGGGGAGTACCAGCGAGAAGAATAAAGAAAATAACAAGGGGAAGAAAGAAAGAAAAAGGAAAAGAGTCAGCGTGCTTCTGAGAGGAAGTCATAAGTTCTGACCCTAGCCTGCTGCAGGATAGCAACCTGTTAGTGAAAATGTGTAGGTCAGAAGTTCTGACCCTGGTGCGCTGCAAAACAGAAACCTGTTAGTGAAAATGTATGGGGTCAGAAGTTCTGACCCTGCTGGGCACACAGTAATTTTCAGAAGTTCTGATATTACTGATGACAAAGCAGGCCCCAGAAGTTTTGGCATCAAAGTCAGAACTTGGTCTCCCTCCGTGCTAGTCAGAACATCTGCAATTTGGTTATTTTTCCACAAAATAGAAGGCATGCCTAGGACAGTTTCAGCATGTGTCATAGCGTTTCAGAAGTCAGAACCAAAAACCAGAGGCAAGTTCTGTACTGGTTCACTCCCTACTTAAACATGCAGAGGCGTGAAAATCTCAAAACATGCACAACATCAGAAGCATGATATCTACATTGTGTTTTTGAGCATGAAAATCTGGTGATGTTTAAGCAATGTGGTGAGGGTCAACAAGTGCTTACCTTGCAGCTCGAAAAAGTGGACTGGAGTTAGCCTTAACTCTGATGGTGTTCTGAACAGGTTCTTTGAATGGATGAATGAAGGGTATATATATGAGTTAGAAAACTGTATGGGTGTTTCTTAGTCAAGAAATATTTTGAGAGCAAATGGAGTTTGAAAGCAAGAGATTCAAAGTTACTGGTTGGTATGCTGTGTTTACAGTTTTTTGAAACTATGGGAATTTTTGGGCAAAGATTCAAGGTTTATTCTTGCTAAAATTTTCTGTTTCTTTTCAGCAATTTTTTTTGAACTTTGGATCGGGGTTTTTCAATGGACAATGGTGTTCTATTTATAGGCAAAGCTTTGTGGGTTTTCAAAACGTTAAGTGGCGCCAATATCATGCACTAGATGCTGACTTACTCTTGAAGAAAGTTCATAAAAAGTTGTGATGATTGAAAAATTTTAGCCTAGGTTGGGTTAGTAAGCGAGGATTAAGGAAAAGTGACACCCATGAGCGAAAAGTAGAGCATGAACCCATACCTAAATCTGCACAAGAGCGTTGCTATTCTGCACGTGGAGAGACCCTTTGGACAAATGCTCAAAAGTGGTTGTGAGCATTAATGAGCATTAAATGGTGATGAGATTGGTCAAGAGCAAGAAATCTTGTAATATGAGATTTGCATCATTACTTAAATCTGAGCCAGCAGTTCTTACTTCAGCATAGTCCAAAACAACGCACCCAAGTTCTAATCTTGGTATCCTGCTGCCTTAGAAAATTCTGAGAGTTCTCCAGGCTTTCCAGCATGTTTTATAATCTTCTGTTCTTATCTTGGCAGATTCTGACTGAACTTAAGTAGCTGCTGAAGAGCTACATTATGACTGAATTGGCTTAGCTGCTGAAGAGCCACATTCTGGCTGAATTTTAGCGTAGCTACTGAAGAGCCACATTCTGACTGAATTGGCGTTGCTGCTGAAGAGCCACATTCTGACTGAATGTTATGTGTTGGCCAAGTTTGCAACTTCTGACTCCTCCTGCCTGGAGGTTGGTTCAGAAGTTCTGAAGTGTCATTTTTCTTAAATGCTTTAGAAAAATTCTAAGTATTTAGAATTTAGCTTTTTCAAGGTAAAAATTGACTTTTGAGCTTCCTGGCGAAACAAACTTCATATTCCAACATGCCTTGATGAAATATGATTTTTGTGTCTTGATTTTGATCCAAAAACCAATGTTTGGCTTTTTAGCTTGTAAATTCCCATTTTGCCCTTGTAGATGGCTTGCTTGGAAATGAATGATAATTCAAGGCTTGGATTTGTATAAGAGAGAACTTTGAGAATCCAAGGAGATTTTCCTGAAAAATGAGAGGGCAAATTTTGGGGTACAACAGTAATATAAGTACTAATCATTCTTTGTGGCCCGTTCTTCTCATAATTTACAACATATCTCATTGGTTGAGCATGAAGCACGGGTATATGATGTTAAGTATGGTGATTTCTGGACCAAGACAACCTGAAAATGACATAGTTGTTTATCTAAGTCCAGTAATTGAAGATTTAAAGCTTTTGTGGGATAAAGGTGTTGACGTTGATGATGCATATTCTGGTGAAAAGTTTAAGATGCGTGCAATGTATTTTGCTCAATCAACGACTTTTCTGTATATGGTAATTTGGATAGATACAGTGTCAAAAGACATAAAGCGTGTCTTATATGTGAATCTAATACCTGTTTTCACCAGCTTGAGTTTGGAAAAAAGATGGTTTACCTTAGGAGTCGGAAATTTCTAAAACTCAATCATCCTTATCGTAGACTGCATGAGGCTTTTAACGGAGAGCAGAAATTTGAAATCGCTCTTAAACCTTTAATCGGTGATGAAGTTTATCAATGACGAGAACACCTTACTGTTGTCTTTAGAAATAATAAAAAAAGTCTCGTTGAGAGAAATATTTGGATAAAGAGATCGGTGTTCTTTGATCTTCCATATGGATCTAGCCTCAATGTAAGACATTATATTAATGTGATGCATGTGGAGAGAAATGTGTGTGATAGTTTGATAGGAACAATGTAACACCCTTCTACATCCCACATATAATTAACGAATAATATAATTGAAATTACCACACAAAGGCGTCACATCATCATAAAAACAACATAAAATGTGATTCTGCTCCGTAACACGGGGTACAACAATTACAGTTATATAACTTCAACCTTAAATTTAAAACATCGCAATAGAATCATTGTTATAACATCATACTTAACTTCTCAAAAATCATAACAAACTAGTCTCATCCCAAAGTTGGAATTGAAATCAGTTTAAGAATAAAAAACCTTCATAAAGTATGTCAACAAAAAGAACATAACATTTGCAAAACAAAGCATTTCCAACCTGATGTTACATATCAGAGCAAGACACCTCTAAATAACGAAAACTAATAAAATAACCCAAATCTATCTTCAATGCTTCTACAAGCTACTCCTGAGCATATGCGCGCTACCCACGTGGAGGCAACATTCAAACAGAAAGGGTGAGTAATCACAATTCATTATATATAAGTAAAATATTAAAAGTTTTAAACAACACCATCTTATAACAACACATATCATTCATCAACACTTCATACTCACTGATACATTATAATAGTACTTAGACATCTATCATCATCAAATCATCATATAATCACATTGTTCACAATTATTATCATATCACAACTCATCAAAAAAATTCATGACATGTCACATAGGATGTTAATGCAACAACACTCACTCAATGCATGTGGTACTAAAATTTATGAACACGAGGTTCATCACCCTCCATGATCCCCACCATAGGATCGATTCCCTTTTTGAACCAGAGCACAACATAATTTGCTACCGTCATCATAGGTAACGCTTCACTAAATCCCTGAGAAATAAATCTAGCTACTTGCACCCAATATGCGTAATAGAACTGAGTCTCAATACAATAGGACCACATTAAAAAAATGCCATGAATGCATGATGTGCAACAAACGTCACATATAAATTCGACCATGGCTAGTCAATCACATCATCATTCACACAATCATCACATAATCATATTCTCATAGCATGTATAAATATTAAACATGCACATCATTCAACATCATCACATATAACATCAATTACATCACAACAACTTCATAGCATCAACACTCAATTTTCATCATTCACAACAAGACATCATAGCGCAACATATAATTACACATCTCACAATACTATTACATATCATTTAAATTATTTCCATAAACATGAAATTATTTTTAAATGAAATTATGTTGTTTCATCTCTCTACAACTTCAAATGGCACGACAATTAGACACCAGGAACTAAAGTTATGATTTTTTTATGTTTTAACAAAATTTTCGACATAGAAGAGTAACGGGTTACTTGAATCCAAGTAACGGGTTACTTCAATCCCAAAAATAAAATATGCAATTTTTCTCTGAGGTAACCAGTTACTTTATTTCAAGTAACCAGTTACTTCACCCAAAAATGCCCATAACACGTTTTAATAACAGAGTAATGGGTTACTTCAATCCAAGTAACTGATTACTTCGCTGACAGGAGCACTTTTCTGCAACTTTTTCAAAATGAAAATCACTTTAAGCCATTCCAAAACCCCATTTTTATTACAAATCATTTAACTTATATTTTAACACAAAAAATCACATTTTAAATTTTTTCAAATCCCAAATATTTTTCACCGAAAACACCCATAACTTAGTTCTGACGCTGACTCGCAACCACACACAACGACACAACATCCACCATCAACAATTCCATCAAAATGCATAATTTTAACAACAACATTATGCAATTCATCATTCAATCATCAACCACAATATTCTAACACATATAATTCATCAATACATCATACAATCACATCATCATAGTATTTATTAAATCATACATAAGACAAAACCTACATCTACTTTAACCCCATATCAATCATAATAAACCTAATTACTCCCCTTATCTCGAATCTCTAGCAGCTTTGATTTCTTTGAACCCTACGATATGAATCACCTCTTCTTTTTCTCTCGATGCCCTTGCCTTTTCTCAATTTTTCCAAATTTTCACGATCGTACATAATGACTTTTATTTCCCTTATTTTATTTGTCAAACCTTAGACTCTTTCTATGATCTTCTCATTATGCCCCCACTTACACACACACACATACATACTCTTATACCCTTATTCTCCTTTTTACCTTAACTTATCATTTAATTATTATTATAATTTACTCGTAAACCAACTAACCAAAATCTAACCACAACTAACTACAATATAACCACAACTAACCACAACTAGCCACATTTATTTAATACAAATAATTCTGATTATCACCTCTATTCCACTTACTATCTCATAACATATTATCACGCATCACATAAAATCAACAATAAATAAAAAATAATCAATAAAATATAGAAATCTATATTTTTGGTTGTTACAACTCTCCCCCGCTTAAATAATTTTTGCCCTAAAAAATTACATGAGGAAAACAGAGTCGGGTACGACTCTCTCACCTTATCCTCGCACTCCTAAGTTATACTTCCACCCGCTGGTCAACCCCACACTACATTTACTAAGGCAATATCTTTACCACACAATTGCTTCACTTTTAGACCATTTATCCGCACGTGTGATGCTTCAACAATTAGGTTATCTCTCACTTGTACATCATCCATTTGGATAACATGCGACAGATCCGGAATGTATATCCTCAATTGAGACACATGAAAAACATCATGAAGATTCACAAGTGGCGTCGGCAAAGTGATATTTTAGGCCACCTTACTTATCCTTTATGAAATCTGGTATGGATGAACAAAACACGCGTGAGCTTTCTAGACTTCAAGGCTTTACCAACACCAGTTACAAGAGTAACTCTAAAAAACACATGGTTTCCCTTCTGGAATTCAAGTGCTTTCCTCCTCTTATCATGATAACTCTTCTGACGACTATGAGAAGCTCTCATACTTTCTTGGATCATCTTGATCTTCTCATTCGTCTCGTGCACAATCTTAGGTCCGAGCATAGCACTCTCTCCTGACTCACACCAACACAACAGAGTCTTACACCTTCTAATGTACAACGCTTTATACGGTGCCATTCTAATACTAGTATGGAAACTATTGGTATACATGAACCCAATCAATGACAAATGTCTATCCCAATATCCTCCTTGGTCTAACATACAAGCCTTCAAAAAATCCTCTAAAAACTGGATAGTCCTCTCTGTCTGACCGTCCGTGTGCGGATGATATGCAGAACTCAATTTTAGCTTAGTACCAAAGGCATTCTACAAACTTTACCAAAACCTCGACGTAAATCTTAGATCTCTATATGACACTATACGCTAAGGTATTCCATGTAATCTCATAATCTCCTCAATATACATCTTTACCAACTTTTACATAGGATGATTAATCTTCATTGGTAAGAAATGAGCTGATTTAGTCAATATATCCACTATTACCCATATCGAGTCATTGCCCTTAGCAGTTTTCGGCAAACCCGACACAAAATCCATGGAAATGCTATCCCACTTCCACTCTAGAATATTTAATGGTTGCATTAGACCAAAAGGCTTCTGATGTTCAATCTTTGACTTCTGACAAGCTAAACAGGCATATACAAACTCCACAATTTCCCTTTTCATATCGAGCCACCAAAACAATTTCTTCAAGTCTTGATACATCTTAGTAGCATAGGGATGAATACTCAGACCACTTCAATGTCCTTCTTCAAGAATACTCTTCTTAAGCTCTGGAACATCTGGAACACACACTTTATGACCAAACCTCATTACATTATTCTCATCAGTTCGGAACTCTCCTCCATTACCTTGGCTAATCAACGTCAACTGATCAACCAACCTCAAATCAGATCGTTGACCTTCCCTGATCTCTTCAAGAATGCCACTAGCCAGCTTCAACACCCCTAACTTCACACTGTTATGAGTCTCTTTACATGCTAAACTGATATCTCTAAATTGCTTGAACAATTCCAACTCTCTTAACATAAGCATTGACATATACAAGGACTTCTTACTCAAGGTATCAACCATAACATTTGCTTTACCTAGATGGTTACTAAAATCAAAATCATAATCTTTCAGAAGTTTAAGCCACCTCCTCTGCCTCATGATCAACTCTTTTTGATTGAATAACTACTTCAGACTATTATGATAACTGAACACCTCAAACTTAGAGCCAAAAATATAATATCTTCAAATCTTCAACACAAACACCAAAAATTCCAACTCTAAATAATGTGTAGGATAATTCCTTTCATGAACTTTCAGTTGTCTAGAGGCATAAGCAACAACTTAACCATTCTACATCAGCACACGACCTAGACCCATCTTCGACGCATCACAGTTGTTGTACCCCAAAATTTTCCCTCTCATGTTCCCAAAGATTGTCTCTTATATGGGTGGTCACAAACACTTGATTAAAGAAAAATAATTTTTTTGAAGATAAACAAGGTGTCTTCGATTGGCTTTGAGACAAGGTGTTTTCTATTGGCACCTGAGCAATTTGTTTTTCAATTGGCATCTGGAAAAGGAGTTTCGATTGGGCATCTAAAATCCTTCGATCAAGCTTTGGTTCGCAAGTCTTTGATTAGGTGTTGGGCTTTCTTCGATCAAGTTAAGTTCACAAAGTCTTCGATTGGGCGTCGGGCTTCCTTAGATCAAGTTAAGTTCATAAGGCTTCGACTGTGCAAGGCAAGAACCCCCTACAAGTTTGTTTCAATTCACAAGGGAAAAGGCTTCCTCTGTGCTTTCTTTTAATACACAAGGCCAAGACCCTTTCAACTGGCCTTCGATTCACAGAGCAATGACCTTCTCATGCTAACATCCATAAGGCATTGGCTTCCTTTATGCTAGTTTCGACTAGGAAATGGTTCCCTTCGAAACTGCTTGCGTCAACTCTATCTCTGAACCTTTCAGCACATGATTGCCACATTATAAGCACACATTGGTGACCCATTTGAAGAATGAACAAGGAATACATGCGTGCTATTCAAAAGACACACAAAAGGGCCATTCGAAGGATATACATGTGTTCCATTCGAAGGATGTACAGGTGTTCCATTCGAAGGAAGTAACAAAAGGTCCATTCAAAGAAGCATTCAGAAGGTCCATTTGAAGGGTACATAAGAGGTCCATTCTAAGGAAGTAACTCAGAGTCAATCAAAGGGCAAGACTTGGAGGTAGTCGAAGGAGTTGGGGATTGGAACATGTCCAGGTTTATTCAAAACCCAAAAGGGTAAGAAATCATCAAAAATGGCAACTTTTTAAATACTTGATCTTTGCTTTCAAAGCCATGGTTAATGGCTGATATCTTTTGATTTTACTTTCAAAGCCATAGTTAATGGCTATCCCTTGCCATTTCCATGCACATCATACTCCTATAAATACAAGGCCTAGGACACATTACAAAGGGACACGAAAAAGAGGGCGGAGGAAAAAACCATTGGGAACACACATAAATTGTATCAGACAAAAGCATTCTTGCCCACACAAGCATTAACTAGACGAAAACCTTGCATCCAGGAGTCCACACCAGCCCCTAAGCAAGCATCTCCACGCCTAGAAGTGCCAAATCGAAGCCTCCCACTGTTGGTAAGAATTGGCAAAAGACCAAACTTTACATTTTCATGATATATTAACACTTGTAATGCATTCGATTTGTATTCAAGATTAAGAACCTGGGTTCGACACCCATGTCTCATTTGTTTTGTTTCTAACACTTGTTGCAGATCCAGCCTGAACAGATCAACGCACACAAGATCGAAGGACCTGGGTTTGATACCTAGGTCCTGCATCTTTGCTTTGCTAACATATCTTTGCAGATTCAGTGCCCTCACAAGTGATCCATCAGGCCCTTTTAACAATGCCCCCTGGATCGAAAACCACACCCTTTCACTGGATCGAAGGGTGACATTCTTTCACTGGATCGAAGGATAGTCATCTTCTCTTGGATCTAAAGACACCTTCCTCTGAATCGAAATCCTCCTATTTATCTATGGATTGAAGAATACCCCCTTTATATTTTTATTTTTGTTTTCGTTATTTCTTTATTGACTTTATCATTTGAATCAACTTTAAATAAAAAAATCACAAAAAAAACATTAGGTTAGTGCTTTATTAATCAAATTAATTTTGTAAACAAATTAATTAATTATTTTAACCTTTTCTTGAAATTAAAATTAAATAGACTTAAGTTTTATTTTCTTTTATAATTAAAAACAAACAAAAGATGTCTTTTCCCTAGGATTTTTAGACATTTTTCTCGATTTACGCGTATTTATTTATTTTTGCACTTTTCATATTACTGTAACTGCTCATGGGATGTAATAGAAATTAACTAAGACTATTTATCACTTTTCTTCATTTTTTCAAGTTTTTGGACATGTAATTAATCTCCAAAGCCTTGTAATAGCGTAGATTTAAATTCCCGCACTTTAAATTCATGTACATATATTAACTGTTTAGATGTATGCCTAATAGGATTGTATGGCAAGAATAAAATAAAACGCTAGCAAACTTAACACAAGAAAAAAATAACTGAAAATAACACACTTACACATGCACACCTTTAGGGTACCCCTACTTTGGTTGCCTTCGGAAAAATAGTCACAACTCTCGAAAAGTGAGAGGTTTTAGTGGCTACCCTCTGGTTCTAAAAGATCATAAGTCCCTCGATGATCCGCTCAACGTTGCCTCGATAAAAATATGATCTTAGAACCTCAGGGTAGTTACTAAAACTTCTTTCCAAGTTGACTTTGTGACTATAAATCATCCATTCGAATGTCCCTCATTCATCCAACGATAAGGGCTACCTACTCACTAATAGTAGGATAGCGCTGCCTAAAGGATAGGAGAAAAAGAACAAACCTTTCGAGTATAAGTAGATAGTTCTTAGATGCTTGCTCAAAAACAAACTTTTACACTTACACAAAACATTTCAAAAACAATTTCAACATTCGCATTATCAACACTCTTGAGGACTGATACAAGAGTTATCATAAAACGAATTGCCGCACTAAGGCATTTTCAAATACATTCTCAAAACACAAAGCACAAGGTATTTAAAAAAAGAGCTAAGCATCTAAGAGCCCGTAGAAAACTACGGATGGAAAGGGTGATAACACCTTCCCTTTCCATAATCTACCCCCTTACTCAGAAAACTCTCGAAAGGTCTTTTCACCCTTTCCTTTGTTGGATAAAAGAAAAGTCGGTGGCGACTCTTACTTACCGCAACATTTGCAAACACAAATGCAAAACCAGTATAATAATCGGTTCTGCCACCGTATCATAGAATTGGCGATTCTGCTGGGGATTAATAAAAAGTGGGGTTACCTTAGAGATTAGGTCATATTTAACTTACTTTCCTTGTATGCTTGTTTGCTTTATCTTAAAGGGTTTTGCTTGAGTTTACTTGTAAAGATCCTACACCCGAATCTGGGGGCATCTTTTAGGTAAGTAACAATAGATCGTGGGGACTGTGTGGGGGTATACTGACATGGTTGAAACGATAGCTACATTGATGTGACACATTTGTTGGTAACGATAGCCCTTGAGTAGTCAAAGAGAATACGGGGCCGCTGTGTGGTGTCATGAAGCATCAACTGACCTTAGAACCTTTAATTGAACCAACTTGGCCATTAGGAAGTAGTGAGATAGACGACTTTGGTGCAGACCAAAGTTGGTTGATACTCGATACTACACTCATTGGGATCTGACTTCTGGGATATTTCAGTTACCAATAAAGAGGCTTGCGCTGAAATAATGCTCAGTGAAGAAAGATCAGTGATATTAAGATTCCCTAGAACCCGGTTACTATTGATAGGACATGTTGAACCAACTAAATTTCAAGAGGGTACTTACCTACGGAATCCATGCAAGCCTAAACCTAAGGATCTGTTTGTGCGATTGTATATATATATATATATATATATATATATATATATATATATATATATATATATATATATATATATATATATATATATATATATATATATATATATATATATATATATATATATATATATATATATATATATATATATATATATATATATATATACATAACATCATAACATCATAACATGGCATATCATACTAACCATTTCAAGGACTTTTAGGATTTATCTTTGTGTCTGTTTTATAGGACATGGCTCCCATTTGCATAAATACTATCCAAGTAAACCTTGTAAGGGTATCTCCTCAACTCAAGGAATTGGCATCAAGAGTTCCTGAGAACTCCCCGTTCACTAAAAGACATGGTCGACTCCTCAATTTGGTCACCTCAAGCCCTGACGAAGATATGGTGAAAGTTCTCTTCCAGTTCTTTGACCCGTTACATCACTGCTTTATATTTCCCGACTACCAGTTGGTACCTACCATGGAAGAGTTTTATCAGTTATTAGGTGTTCCTATCCTTAATCAGTTACCCTTTAATGGTATGGAAAGAAACCCAAAGCCTGAAGAGATTGCTCAAGCCCTGTATCTACAATTGTCCAACGTCGTGGCATATTGAGAAACAAGAAACGGTATCAAAGGTTTTCTAGCCAAGTTCCTGCTTGAAAAAGCTCACTATTTTTGGGATACCCTAGACTTACAAACCTTTGAAGAGGTGTTGGCCTTTCTCATCTATTGGATGGTACTGTTTCCTAATTCGGATCAACTCATAGACGTGAATGCGGTCAAAATTTTCATGTCTCGTAACCCGATGCCTAATTTGCTTGGAGATATTCTGTACTCTTTTCACACTCGCACCATAAAGAGAAGAGGAACCCTTATGTGTTGCACTCCCTTGTTGTCTAGGTGGTTTATTTTGCACCTACCACGGTCTGTTGTGAAGAACGAACAAGGCTTAAGATGGTCTAGCAGGCTGATGTCTCTCACACATTCGAATATTCACTGGTATCCTCGATCCGTGGAAGACGTTACCATCATTGATCATTGTGGGGTATTCCCCAATGTACCTCTCCTAGGCATTAGGGGAGGAATCACTTATAACCCTTGTTTGGAATTACGACAGTTTGGATATGCTAGGAGGGATGGTGTGATACGGTGGCAGAACCAACTATTTATACTGGTTTGCATTTTTTGTTTGCAAATGTCGCGGTAAGCAAGAGTCGCCACCGACTTTTATTTCATCCAACAAAGGAAAAGGGAAAAGAACAGAAAAAAACCTTTTTTCGAGATGTTTCTGAGTACGGGGGGTAGATTATAGAAAGGGAAGGTGTCAGCACCCTTTCTATCCATGGTTTTCTATGGGCTCTTAGGTACTTGCTCATTTTCAAATTGCTTGAATTGGTCTGTAGAGAAAGATCCGATCTTCACTTTTCTTTGAAAACTTGGAACTTTGTTTGACTCCTTGAGGCAGGCTGCACGTCTGAATTCTTTTCTTTAGGGTTGAGAATACTTGTGTATAAGTATGTGAATCAAATTAGGGTGCTAAGTTTAGAAAAAATCCAAGATTTGATAAGCTTTGAAAATTGCTTGCAAACTTTCCAAACTAGGAGATTTCCTCTTGTTTTTGATTTTGCACGATTTTGTTTGGCTTTTTGACAGCAAGCACGATCTTCTAATTCAATGCAAACAAATCTCATGCCATTAATTTTATTTATTTTGATTTATTTTGATTTTATTTAAATTTTAAATAAATAAAATCAAAATAAATTAAATAAATAAATAAATAAGTAAGGCATGGAATTGTTTATGGGTCGTGGACCATGTTAGGAATGAGATTCAATCTTGAAAAGTTGGGTCTATTTGAAAAAAAATGCAATTTTGGGCTTTGTTGACTTTGTGTAAATTTCCAAAAATGGCCAACTTTGACAATGCATATCTCCTTCTATTTTGACCCTAAGTGAGTGTTCTTGAACTTTTTGGAAAGCTTAGGATGTCCTCTAAACAACAATTTTGGTTTAATCTCAATTGGATCTTCCATGTTCATGTAAGAAGCTTTGACCCAAAAGGTGTTTTTGTTGACTTTTGAAAAGGACCTATAATGTTTGAATTTATATCCTTTCATGAGTGCATTTATTGAACTTGAGGGTTGAAGATGAGTTGTAGGTAATTTAATCCTCTTAAAAATGAGCCTTGGATGGGAAATTTCTGATAAAGCATGAGAAAGTTATGCCTGGTCAAAGTTTGGTTGACTTTTCCTATAGAAACCCTAATTTAGCAACTTTTGAGTTTTGATGAATTTGGGGCATTCCTTGAGGAATCATGATCAACTCTTGATCAAATGATGGATGTTATTTCAAAATGTTGATGTTGACCAAAAATCTTGAAGTTTGACTGCATGAGGGTCACAATTGACTTTTGACCTAGTATAGTTGATTTTTAGGCATTTAAGCAGTTGACTGAGCAAACTTCTTGTGCAAGGAATGAAACTTGACATGGATGGTATTGAGAAGATATTAGGACCATGGAAAATATTTGAGGCCTTCAGAGCTCAACCATCTTGATGAAAATGGAAACCCTAATCGGAGATTCATTGCTTTAGAAGAGAGTTTGTCTGGTCAACCCTTGGGCATCCTTGAGCAGATTGAGGGCTTAAATGAGCATATTGAAATTCTGGCTACAGATACACAATGTCACGTCCAATGTTATGACACCGTATCTGACTTACTATATGACAGTAAATACAAAAGCAGTAAATAACACAGTCAATTGTTTACCCAGTTCAGTGTGCAACAACACCTACTCTGGGGGCTACCAAGCCAGGGAGAGAATCCACTATAAGAGATGTTAATTCAGGAATAAACCAACCAGTTTATCTCCTTCACTTAAGACCTACCCAATGCAATTCTAATCTAAGTTACAACTTAAACCTGAGTTCCTACTCACTCCCCCTCAATCACAGCAGTGATACATAAATCAATTTAACTTGAGAATTGATGAAGACACTCTTCAAAACACACACTTGATTAAGCTTCACAGCTTTTTAATCAAGTAACACAATCACTCGTGCTTCACAGCTTTGAGTGATGTACACAACTAACTTGACTCTGCTTCACAGCTTTAGTCAAGTAACATTCAAACACTCTTGCTTCAAAGCTTTGAGTGCTACATAACCCTTACAATTGAACCCTATTCCAAGACACTTATCACAATGATAATTGCTTGGAGTACAATAAACAAATCTATACAGATTACAAAATTGATCTTCTAATCAATCAGCAGGGATCACTTCAAAAACCGCAGCTCTGTTGAATATATAGCAGCTGCAACTTCAGTTAGGGTTTCCAAAAACCTAGGGTTGATTCCGTTTGACCTAAAGACCAGGTCACAGTACTTTGTTGATCAGGTTAGGATTGAGCTAGGTTACTCCTCAGAAAACGCAGGATTCTGTTTAGAGGGGACTGAGTTATTTCCTGAAAAAAACTCAGACTTATCCAATCCTGCAATCCTGTTAGTTCAGAACAGGATGTCATAACATCTGTTATGACATCTGAGAAAACCTATCTACTGATTAGCAAAATGTGATCATTTTGCAAACATGCTCAGATACACACTTATAAACATCAGTATTTGAGTTACAATATTTTTCTGCACATGTACCTAAAGAGTTAGTACAACCTGAACTAGAATGTTATGACATCAGTCATGACATTCACACATACACTTGGAATTTACCAAAAATGCAAGCCAATACCTAAACACCTACAAACTCCCCCTTTGGCAGATTTTTGGCTAAAGTCCCTAAACAATCAGAGATAGATAGATAGCAGCAGAAATAAGTGACAGCAGAAAAATATAGTGTTAAGTACTAATTAAGCAGTACCAAACATATTCTCCCCCACTTTAGCCACAAATGGGCCAAAGATTACATGTTTATAAAGTTATACAGTTATCCAAGACAAAGTAATGAGATCAGCAGCAGACAACAGCAGAACATACTTCCAAACTCCACCAGCAACACCACCAAGCAGCACTCATCCTTCAAGGACTGTCATCAGATCCAGAGAATTCAGGCTTCTTTCTTTTCTTGTGAGCAATGTCAGCATTTCTCTCTTTGTTTGATGTCTCAACATTCTTAGAGACATTTGGATTTGTTTCAGCATTTGAGTTTTCTTGGTTCAGAGGAACAGAAATGCCAGGAACTGAGTGGTTCTCGTTCAGAATTCGGGAAACAATTTTTGCTATTGCTTGATTAACATAGGCTGTCCCTTCCCTATTTGCAATTTCAGGGGGAACTGAAGAGGAAGGATGAGATGGATTACCTGTATGTCTTGTTCTCAACTCTTTGGCCTTGGTGGAGTTAATTCTATGAGAACAGATCTCCAGAACATCAGAGTCCAGACAGGAAGAGATTGTCCCAGAATCTTGATCAGATGAAGAGGTTGAGATGGTCGTATTGGATGATGATGGCGTTTGAGACATTTTGTCAGTTTTGAAGGACCAACAGCAAATGAGAAGGAATTCCTGATTGATGAGAAGACGAGAGAGGAACGAAGCAAAGGAGTGCCTATTCAACTTCTTAAAACAGTTGTAGGAAATGAGAAAATACAATTTTAAACCAATCAGAACAGGCATAAGTCCTTTGGTCTTTGTTTTAAGCAAAATTAATTGCTACAATTCCTCATGTTGGCAAATACCCAGCTTACCCCTTAAGTTTTCAAATTGATTTGCATCCAAAGCCTTGGTAAAAATGTCAGCCAGCTGTAGCTCAGTGGCAACATGTTCCAATTTGATGGTCTTCTCTTCTACAAGGTCTCTAATAAAGTGATGTCGTATGTCAATATGTTTGGTCCTGCTATGCTGAATGGGATTCTTGGATATGTTGATTGTACTCAGATTGTCACAGTACAATGTCATAACATCTTGTGTGACATTATACTCAGTGAGCATCTGTTTCATCCATAACATTTGAGAGCAGCTACTGCCAGCTGCAATATATTCAGCTTCAGCGGTGGAAAGAGACACACAATTCTGTTTCTTGCTGAACCAGGAAACCAGATTACTTCCCAAAAAGAAACATCCTCCAGAGGTGCTTTTTCTATCATCAGCACTACCAGCCCAATCAGCATCACAGTAACCAGTCAGAGTCGGTTCACAGCCATGAGTATACAACAATCCATAGTTGTAAGTACCACTTACATACTTCAAAATTCTCTTCACTTGATTGATATGACTGACTTTGGGATCAGCTTGGTATCTGGCACAAACTCCAACTGCAAAGGCAATATCAGGTCTGCTGGCAGTTAAGTACAACAAGCTTCCTAGCATGCTTCTGTACAGACTTTGATCCACCTTAACCCCACTTGAATCTTTGGAGAGCTTTAGATGAGTAGGAGCAGGAGTCCTTTTGTGACTTGCATTCTCCATACCAAACTTCTTTACAATATTCTTAGCATACTTGCTTTGAGATAAGAAAATTGAGTCCTCCATCTGTGAGACTTGTAGTCCAAGAAAATAAGTTAGTTCTCCCATGAGACTCATTTCAAATTCAGCCTGCATCTGGTCAGCAAAGTGTTTAACCACATGTTCTGACATTCCGCCAAACACTATGTCATCAACATATATTTGGGCAACCATCAACTTCCCTCCTTCAGTTTTGACAAATAGAGTTTTGTCCAAGCCTCCTTTTCTGTAGCCTTTGTCTGAGAGAAACTTTGTTAACCTGTCATACCATGCTCTAGGAGCTTGTTTTAGCCCATATAGAGCTTTTTTCAATTTGTAGACATGATCAGGATGGGTTGGATCCACAAAACCTTTAGGTTGTTCCACATAAGCTTCCTCATTTAAGTACCCATTTAGAAAGGCACTTTTCACATCCATCTGAAATAACTTGAACTTCAGAAGACAAGCAATTGACAACAAGAGTCTGATTGATTCCAACCTGGCTACAGGTGCAAAGGTTTCATCAAAGTCAACCCCTTCAACTTGGGTGTATCCTTGAGCAACAAGTCTCGCCTTATTTCTGGTGACAACTCCTTCAGCATCTGACTTGTTCTTGAATATCCATTTTGTCCCAATGATGTTAGTTCCTTCAGGTCTAGGAACCAGTTCCCAAACTTCATGTTGCTTGAATTGGTTCAGTTCATCTTGCATTGCACCAATCCAATATTCATCAGTTAAGGCTTCCTTGACATTTCTTGGTTCTATTTTGGACACAAAACAAGAATTTGAGATGATTTCTCTAGATCTTGTGATGACTCCACTATTAGGATCTCCTATGATGAGCTCTTTTGGATGATCCTTCTGAATTCTGATGGAAGGAGTCTTGCTAGCTTCCTTTGATTCTGATTCTGTTGTGGTGGAGTTGGGTAGATCATCCTGTTGGGTTGAAGTTTCAAAGAATGTCTCAACAGTACAAGGAACATCTGTTTCTTCATGATAGTCATCAATTATGACATTTATTGATTCCATCATGGTTTTGGTTCTGGAGTTGAATACTCTATAAGCTCTGCTGTTTGAGGAGTATCCTAGAAATATGCCTTCATCACTTTTGGAGTCCAGTTTTCTTCTCTGTTCCCGATCAGACAGGATATAGCATTTGCTGCCAAACACATGGAAGTACTTCACAGTTGGTTTTCTTCCTTTCCAGAGTTCATATATGGTGGATGAGGTTCCCTTTCTCAAGGTGACCCTGTTATGAACATAACAAGCTGTATTCATAGCTTCAGCCCAAAAATACATAGGAAGTCTTTTGGCATGTAACATTGCTCTGGCAGACTCTTGTATGGTCCTGTTTTTTCTTTCCACAACTCCATTTTGCTGAGGTGTTATGGGAGAAGAAAACTCATGACTGATTCCTTCTGAAGCACAGAAGTCATCAAACTTGCTGTTTTCAAATTCCTTGCCATGATCACTTCTGATTCTGACAATACATCCTTCCTTCTCTCTTTGAATTCTTTTGCACAGTTCTCTAAAGACTTCAAATGCATCTGATTTTTCTCTAATGAAATTAATCCAGGTGAATCTGGAAAAATCATCCACAACCACATAGGCATATCTTTTACCACCAAGGCTTTCTACTTGCATTGGTCCCATCAGATCCATATGGAGGAGTTCTAGAACCTTAGTGGTGGTCAGATGTCTTGACTTTGGATGTGACATCCTCGTCTGCTTACCCACCTGACATTCACCACAAATTCTTCCTTCATCAATTAGCAGTTTTGGAATCCCTCTGACTGCCTCCAAGGAGATGATCCTCTTCATACCCCTTAGGTGAAGATGGCCAAGTTTTTGGTGCCACAGTTTCACCTCTTTTTCTTCTTTTGCAATGCAACACACAGATGAGAAATTAGTGTTCTCAGCCTCCCATAAGTAACAGTTGTCTTTGGATCTGACTCCTTTCATTACTATCTCTTGTTTGTCATTGATTACAAGGCATTCAGATTTTGAGAAATTGACCTTGAATCCTAGATCACACAGTTGACTGATACTAATGAGATTAGCGGTCAGTCCTTTCACCAGCAGTACTTCATTTAGACTTGGAACTCCAGGGCAGTTCAAATCACCAACTCCTTTGATTTCACCTTTAGCCCCATCTCCAAAGGTCACAAAACTGGTGGTGTGAGGTTTAACATTATTGAGGAGGTTCTTGATTCCAGTCATATGTCTGGAACATCCACTGTCAAAGTACCAGTCTTCCTTTGCAGAGACCCTCAGGGAAGTGTGAGCTATCAGTGCAGTAGCCTTTTTCTTCCTTTGAGGAGCATGTGGTACCTTTTTAGACTTAGGTTTGACACCTGAATTCTGATTAGGGTATCCATGTAATCTGAAGCAGAAATGCTTTATGTGGCCATATCTACCACAATGATGACATTTCCATCTTTGGTACCTTCTCCTCATATGTTTCTGTTCCTGATGTCGAGAGTTGTGTTGAGACATCTGTTTTGATATTTGCCTACCAGAACCAGATTTCGTTGCTTTCATAAATCCTAGACCAGATTTATTTCCCACATTTTGTCCAATCTGTAGGATCTCTTCCAATTTGTCAGTTCCATTTGTCAACATCTTGACAGATTTTGTCATTTGATTCAGTTGTGAGTTCAGCAATTGAACTTCTCCTTCTAGAAGTCTTATAGTTTCAAGGTTTGCCCGTTTTTCAGCCTCCATCTTTATGATGAGTTTTGATTGTTTCTTATTCTGCACACAGACTTCAGTACTTCTGATACACAATTCTTTGTATGTTTCAGCCAGTTCTTCAAAAGTCACCTCTTCATCACTTTCAGAGGTACAAACACCAGTTAAAGCAGTAACTCGTTTGGCAGTCTCTTCTTCAGAATTACTTTCTGAATCACAGTCAGACCAAGTAACTGTCATTCCTTTTTGTTTCTTAAGAAAGGTAGGACATTCAGCTCGAATATGCCCATATCCTTCACAACCATGGCATTGAATTCCTCTGCCTTGAACTCCCTTCTCATCTGACCTTGGTCTTCTGCTGGAACTGTCAATGTCAGAGGAAATGTTATGAACATTAGACCTTGACTTTGGATCTATTCTTTTGATGAGTTTGTTGAACTGTCTTCCTAGCATGGCTATAGCTTCTGAAATGTTTTCTTCAACATCAGTGTTGGACATAAGTGCTATGCTCTTGTTCTTTTTGACATCATCATTAGTGATTCCCATCTCAAAAGTCTGAAGAGACCCAATAAGTTCATCCACTTTCAACTTGCTAATGTCCTGGGCTTCCTCTATGGCAGTCACCTTCATTGCAAATCTTTTAGGCAAGGATCTGAGAATCTTCCTCACCAGTTTTTCTTCTGACATTTTTTCTCCCAGTGCTCCTGAGGTGTTGGCAATCTCCAAGATGTTCATGTGAAACTCATGAATAGTTTCATCTTCCATCATTTTTAGATTCTCAAACTTAGTGGTCAACATCTGAAGCCTTGACATTTTTACTTTGGAAGTTCCCTCATGAGTAGTTTTGAGAGTGTCCCAAACTTCCTTGGCCAGTTCATATTGATGAACTAATCTGAAAATATTTCTATCAATTCCATTGAACAAGGCATTTAGAGCTTTGGAATTTCCCAGGGCTAGCTCATCTTCTTCTTTACTCCAATCTTCCTCAGGCTTCAGACTGATTGTCCCATCTTCCTCAGTTATGGTGGGATGAATCCATCCTTTGTCAGCAGCTCTCCAAGCCTTTTTGTCCAGAGATTTTAGGAAGGCAATCATACGAGGTTTCCAGTAGTCATAATTAGTTCCATCCAGAATGGGTGGTCTATTTCCAAAAACTCCTTCTTTGTCCATAGTGCCAGAAAGTGATATCCCTAGATCTCACCCAGTAATACAGGCAGGGTGCCTGCTCTGATGCCAATTGAAATTCTGGCTACAGATACACAATGTCACGTCCAATGTTATGACACCGTATCTGACTTACTATATGACAGTAAATACAAAAGCAGTAAATAACACAGTCAATTGTTTACCCAGTTCAGTGTGCAACAACACCTACTCTGGGGGCTACCAAGCCAGGGAGAGAATCCACTATAAGAGATGTTAATTCAGGAATAAACCAACCAGTTTATCTCCTTCACTTAAGACCTACCCAATGCAATTCTAATCTAAGTTACAACTTAAACCTGAGTTCCTACTCACTCCCCCTCAATCACAGCAGTGATACATAAATCAATTTAACTTGAGAATTGATGAAGACACTCTTCAAAACACACACTTGATTACGCTTCACAGCTTTTTAATCAAGTAACACAATCACTCGTGCTTCACAGCTTTGAGTGATGTACACAACTAACTTGACTCTGCTTCACAGCTTTAGTCAAGTAACATTCAAACACTCTTGCTTCAAAGCTTTGAGTGCTACATAACCCTTACAATTGAACCCTATTCCAAGACACTTATCACAATGATAATTGCTTGGAGTACAATAAACAAATCTATACAGATTACAAAATTGATCTTCTAATCAATCAGCAGGGATCACTTCAAAAACCGCAGCTCTGTTGAATATATAGCAGCTGCAACTTCAGTTAGGGTTTCCAAAAACCTAGGGTTGATTCCGTTTGACCTAAAGACCAGGTCACATTACTTTGTTGATCAGGTTAGGATTGAGCTAGGTTACTCCTCAGAAAACGCAGGATTCTGTTTAGAGGGGACTGAGTTATTTCCTGAAAAAACTCAGACTTATCCAATCCTGCAATCCTGTTAGTTCAGAACAGGATGTCATAACATCTGTTATGACATCTGAGAAAACCTGTCTACTGATTAGCAAAATGTGATCATTTTGCAAACATGCTCAGATACACACTTATAAACATCAGTATTTGAGTTACAATATTTTTCTGCACATGTACCTAAAGAGTTAGTACAACCTGAACTAGAATGTTATGACATCAGTCATGACATTCACACATACACTTGGAATTTACCAAAAATGCAAGCCAATACCTAAACACCTACACATATGTTGGGTGATATGGGAGGAAAATGTTGGGGTAAAACAGATGCCCCTGTTCAATCTTCTTAGACCTGAGGATGTAGATTGGCTTGTCTGCCTTTCGTGATCTAAAGGTGGAAGATGATTGAACACTAGAGTGCCCAGAAATTTGCACTCGCATGAAGTGAGTGTCAGTCGATAATATCGGGAATGGGATTACAAATGCCATTTGGAAGGCGATCGAGAGTCGTCAGAGATAGACCTAAAGATTCCATCCAGAAAAGATATCGGTCGCATAAGAGATTCCTTTGCGAGAATTCCTATAACCGCCGTTGAGGAGAACTTCATCGGGGAATGTTGGTATATATCTTGGGAAATAGAGGCTAGGAGCTTCGGTTGTCCACTACTCTACTGGGGAATTAACTATTGATTGAGGAGGTGGAAGTAAACTACACGTATGGTCAGGGTCCAGGCTGCACAATGACTTACTGGGGAAATGCGAAATCTGAAGTGGTAAGAAAACACTTAGAAAGGGGGGGGGGGGTTGAATAAGTGACTCTTTATCTTTTCAATACAAAGCTCAGCAATTATGGAAAGACAAGGTTATTTTTATCCTGGTTCATTTGAACTCAAACTACTCCAGTCCACCTGTCAAGGTGATTTCGCCTTTCTCAACAAGGACTTAATCCACTATAATCAACTGATTACAAACACACAACAACTGTTGTGACTAACAACGCACAAGTAATCTTACAAGTGACTAACACCACTAAGAATTAAATCTAGTCCTAGTCTGCTTGAGAAATCTGACCAAACTTGGTCTCTCAAGGAACAATTACAAGAGTTTAATCTTACAGATAGTGAAATAAAATTTGCTTCTAAACAAGCTATATCACAACTGTGATTTTTCACTTAGAATAAATTTGTACAAAGTGTATGAAAAAAGAGTTTGTGAGCCCAAAATCTTTCACGTAGTTTCTTGCTTCTTTTTTGAAATTAATTGGTTAGATGGATTTCAATAAATGTCCTTCTATATATAGTAGGAACAAAAATACCATTGATGTCTTCAGAAAAGTGGAGAGCATTAAATGCTTGCGTGTTTCCTTGCACTATTCCATTTTCCAAGAAACTAGTTTAGACACTTGAGTGCTTGCAGCCGTCTTTGCATTAATGAGCAAACGACACTTGTAAGAACATGTTTCCTGAAGCTTGACAAGACAAGTTGGCTTTAACGTTCTTTCATAACTTGCTTCAACTTCTTGAATTCAGAACATGCTTTACTCATCTTCTAAGCAGTGCTTTGCTTGCTAAGAACTTGATCAGTTCTTGCTTTCAAATAACTTCTGAACAACACTTGCTTTCAAGTAATCTTATGAGCAAGGAATCCTACTAAATGTTAGAAGATACATTTAAATAAATTGTCTTACCAGAGTCAGCAGTTGCGCTTAAAACAAAAAGGTTCTTTCATTAAAGAACTTCTTCATATAATTTTTAGCTCAGCACATCAAAAAGCTTCTGTCAGAACATTATCTGAAACATTCAAATACGTTCATCAGAGTATAAATTATCTAAAATATAATTTATTGTTATCATCAAAACTCTGAGATAGATCAGAACTAATCTTGTTCTAACAATCTCCCCCTTTTTGATGATGACAAACATTATTCAGATATAGAAATAAAAAATGATAAGAGATAAGAATCTCCCCCTGAAATGAATATTTCTATATATAAAACTTCCTGAGATTATTTATCAGAGCAATGAAAAAAATTCTTGGATTTCTTCAGAACTTCTTTATGAAGATAATGTTCAACTGGAATACTCTTTCAGAGTTAAAGTGACACCTGCAAAAAAAATTCTTTTGCACAGACAGAAATCTTGTATTTTGTTAGAATGTCTGAGACTTAGTCCCATAACTGTTAATCAGATATTAGTTCAAAATACTCATTTTCTCTCCCTTTTTGGCATAATCAAAAAGTGTATAAAAAATAGTTGAAGAGCTTAAAAGTTTTCATAAAATAGCAAAAGATATCCAGAAGTACAAAACAACAAACAAAAGACAAGAAACAGAAAGACAATAGGATTTCTTAGTAACAAGAGCCATCAGAAGATTCTTGATCTCAGAGGCAGATTCTTCTTGTTTCATCATCCAGCTTCTGATTTCTTGATTTGTATGGTCTTTCTTATCCGTGTTCATGAATGACTTTATTCTCCCTCTTGAGCTCATTCAGAGTATCCATGATAAGTGAGGTAGGAGCAGAGGATGACGAAGTTTCAGCAGAAACAGGCTTTGGAGCAGCAACCGTTGAGTCAGAACGCACAAAAGTTGAAATCAGAGTTCCCAGATCCATCATAAGAGTTGGCATAGGTTCAGGAGCTGCCTTAATAGAAGGTTGATTCAATAGAACAATAGCCAGAGGGTTTGAATCGCCAGAGGCATCTACAGATTCATCTTCTGATATGTCCATTGTATCAGCTGGTGTATCTGTAATCATTAGAGAAGACTTCTTATTTCAAATGTCAGCAGCTTCTGACTTGAAAGCATACAGATATTTGGAAAAGTTGTCCAGCACCTGAAAGAGACATAAGTCCTGTAGCTTCAGTGACTCAGCATCTAAAGTTTTTCTGAAAGTCTCCCACAAAAGATCCGTTGCAGCTGGGTTCACACTTCTGGTGCAATCTTCTTTCAGCAGATTCAACCATGCTTGAACTTCTGTAAAAAAATTCTGAAATAATGTATTCACATCTGGCTGAACAGGTTTTGGGACAGCCTTCTTGAAAGTTTTGTTTTTCAAAAATTGTAGAGATTCATAATCCACTACAGTTCTTAAAAAGTTAGCAGGTTCAAGATTTTTGGTTGGTTCAGGAGTGGCTGAATGGTCAGGTTGGTCAACAAGGTTAGGTGGAGTTGATTGATCATGAGGTTTAGATGATTCATGAGTTTCAGGTGGTTCAAAAGATTGGTGTTCTGGAATATGAGGAGGTGAGAGTATAGGTGAGTTTGGTGTTGGATGTTGTGGTGAAGTAGGTGGAGTGATGTCAGGTGAAATAATTATTGTATTTTCAGTAGTGGGAATGGGGTTCTGAGGTTGTGGTCGATTCATGGCAAAAATGTTTTCAGATGGTAAGGTGAAAGATGGTTTTTGTGTTGCCAAAGGAACGTTGATTCCTGGAATTCTCCAAGATCCAACATCATACCATCCAGAGGGTCTGGGTGATAAAGGTCTAGGAGGAGGTCTTGAAAAGTGTTAAGCAGGAATGGGTTGAGAAAAGGATGGTTCAGAGGGTTCTGATTGGGATGGTTCTGATTGGGTTTCAGAGTGTTCATCAGAGTCAAAGTCACTCAAGTCTGATAAAACTTGATTTCTTTGAGGGTTGTCAGCAAGAGAGTCAGAGGGTAAGGTCAGGTCAATATCAACATCTATATCTCCTAAGGTTTGAGGGGGTTCAGCAGATGTAGATACATTGACAGAATCATAAATAGTGATAGTTTCAGCAGGTTTACCTGACTTCTTTTTCTTTTGAGGTCTGGCAGGAGGTCTTTCAACTGCTTTCCTCTTCAAAGATTCCTGAAGAACAACATCTGGAGCAGCTTGATTTCTTCCTTGGAGCCAAGCTGGATCAATAGGTGTTCCAGTCTCTTTGCAGATTTCAATGTAGTGCATAATGATACGTGGATGATCTCCTGAGTTGAAGAGAGGGAAATCAGCAATAGGTATCCTTCTTCTCTTCATAGTAGCTGACACATATGGAGTTGGTTTCACCAGCAGCTTGTCAATTATTTTCCTTTTCACTAAATTCTTCCCAGTCATAGTCTTACCACAAGTAGGTTCTAGCTCCCCTATAAGATTGGCTTCATCTAAGTGAGCAATCAGACCATTATCAGTCAGAATGTCTGAGATTAATCTACCCATAGGAATCCAATTCCTTTTGGATTTGGGGTTTTTCATCCTTTCAGCTTCCTTAGTCTCTTTTACATGATTCCAGAGATGTTCAAACAGCAAATAAGGCAAATCAATTTTTTACATTTGTTCCAAGGCAGAACAACAAGTATTGTTGATCAGCATTAATGTAGTCTGGAGAGCTGGTTTCTTTCCTATGGTGAATACACCCATGGATTATCCTTGCCCAAATCTTGTATTTATCTTTCAAGTCCCTGACTTTAGAAGATCCTTGACCATTTGTGAAAATTTCTGAGTAGACCCTTCACATTTCCATTCTTCCACTTGGCATACTTGTTACTCCAAGTCCTTTAAACCCTAGCAACTTTTTGATTAGGTTTTCAGTAATGGAGATTTTCTTACCCATTACGAAAGAGAGGATAACCTTAGGGGTTGCCATTGCATGTATCCAGAATTCCTTCACCAGGTGTGGAAAAACTGGGCCAATGAGACGGTCAAAAAAGTTTTCCCAACCTTGAAACTTAACAGCAGGAAACAAATCAAAACCATTTTCTCTTAGATTCTCAAAATCCACCATTAACTCACTTAAAACATCCAAGCTGTCTACAGGAATGAGAGTAGTTCTCTCAGGCACGATGTATTGCTCAGAGGGGATGTTCTCAGAATGGGTGGAGGAAGAAGCCATTGGAGTTCCTAGAGATGAGAGATGAAGAAAAGGTTTTTAGGGAAAAAGTACAGAAACGTTTGAGTTTTGAAAGAGACGGTAAAAAATGAAAAAGGGTTTTTTCCAAAAGTATTTATTTGAAATTTTTTTCAGAAATAGGTTTAGAAATAAAATTGAAAAAGATTTTTTAAAGAATTTAAAACGAATCTCATCATTACGTGCATTTAATGATTTTGCTAAAAATTAGGAGAAAACGTGAGATTATAGCTAATCATTAACATTTACCTAGAACAGTGTCAGTAGCTTTTGCACGCGTGATCTTTCAGAAACACACCACGTGTTCATCTCCTGAAGGATGCATGTGACAACTGTTTGTTCTAGTGAATTTTTGAACTATACTTAGAAATGAAATGTTAGAACATTTCAGAACTTTTCATATAGCTTCTGATGTAACTTCTCTTCTAACTTCTGAAGAGTTGTTAATCATAACATTCATTTCAGAATATTCTGAAGTCAAACGCAGAAGATAAATATTATTTTATTCAGGACATAATTCCATACAAATATTTTTCAAGATGAAATTAAATCCATCTTCTGTAAGGGGTTTGGTAAAAATGTCAGCCCATTGATGGTATGTTTTTACAAAAATTAAATTTAAAATTCCCTTCTGAATATAGTCCCTTATAAAATGATATTTAATTTCAATATGTTTGGCTTTAGAATTTAAAATTGGATTCTTAGAAAGACAAATAGCAGAAGTATTGTCACAGAAGATAGGAATCTTACTTTCATAAAGATTAAAATCTTCAAGTTGACTTTTCATCCAAATCATCTGAGAACTACATCCAGCAGCAGATATATACTCAGTGTTGTACCCCAAAATTTTCCATCTCATTTTATAAAGATTTCTCATCACAAGACTCTTTGAACTCAAGACCAAGCTAGGGTTTGCTCTGCTCAAGACATCTCCTTGTATTGTTGACCTAAATTAGGGTTTGAGTTTGCACAAGGAATTTTGTACTTCTAATGCCCCATGTGACTTTCATACTTCATGTTGGACTTATAATATTGCTCATACCAAGTTTTAAGCTTTTAATCAAATTTTTGCCCAGTCAATTGGACAGTTGACCTAAAAATCAGTTGTATTGGGGAAAAAGTCAACAATGGCCAATTTACAGTCAAACCTCATAAATTTTGATCCACGTTAATATTAAAGGCTCATATGAACCATTTGATCAAGTTTGGACCATAATTCCTCAAGAAATTTGATCAAATCATCATAAGGGCAAAATGGTCATTTTTAGGGTTTTGACTACAGAAGGGCAATTTATGATTTTTCACCTAGCCAATGGCAAATTGGGTTCAAGCATGGATTCAAGGACTCAATTGCATCATCTTGACCTATTCACAAGGTTCAAAAGATCTCAATTGCATTTGATTGACAAATGAATTTTCCAATCAATTGATCAAAAATCAACTGTACACTGAAAAGTCAAACTTTGACTTTTTGGTCAAAATCAAGTGCCAAGGGTCATTTTTCATCAAGATGTGTCAAAACATGAAACTTTTTCATCAAGAAACCTAATTTTGCAAATTAGGGTTTAAGATTGAAAAATTTCATAACTTAGAATTTTTCTTAGTTATGAAATTTTCTTATTTTTCCCAACTTTGCCCAACTTTTTCACCATGATGCAATTGGATTCAAACAAAACTTCCAACATGAAAGTTGTAGTCCTCCATAAAGTCTACAACTTTAATTCACAAAGTTTTCTCAAAAGAAGCTTGGATCTCAAGTTATGATATTTGGAACAAGGGTCCATGAAACTTTTAACACAGTGAAATTTTGCCCTAGTTTAGGCAGGATTTTGACCTATCTTCATGGCAATTTTTCACCTAGTTCCACTTAGAATCTCAAAATACATTTCAAAGATGGATTGTAGAGAATTTAACAAGCTTTCCAAAATGTCCAAGAACTCTCCAAAATCATTTATGGTTAGGGTGAATCGAAGGTTTGAATTTGGAAAAAACTCACTTTGATCCATGGCATGTTTCATGTTTACACAACTTGCAATTTCTATCTAGCATTGTTTGTACTTGATTACAGGTATCTAAACCCTTCCAAACTCAAGAATTAAATGCAAACCCAATGGATTGAAGCTTTGTTCTGATCATTAGAGGATTACACAAGAGATTAATCCAAAAATAGCAAAAAGGCAACATTGCCATTTTTGTCAAAACTTGCTTTATGTCAAATTGCATCCCTTGAGCCTTGAACCAAATCTTGGACAACAAACGATATCCACAAAGTTGGGGGGCCAATATCACAAAATGCATGCTGGAAGATAGCCTATACAGGCCTGTCTTGTATCATTTCACACCTTTACTTAAAAAACAAGAAAACTTGCCAAAGGGCCACAACTTGAGTATCTGTTATAACCAACTCTTGTAAGCATTTGAAACAAGTTTTGCACATTGCCTTGAGCCAGAAACACGAGCCATCCATCCCTCAAACACTCTTGAACATCAAAACACCAAAAACTTGCAAAACAGGGCACTCTCTACAGTTTCACTTCCATCTCACAAACCACTCGTGCGTTTTGCCCCCCAAACCTGTTCCAATACCTTCCATATAACCCACCTGAGCTATCCCAACCATTGGCCATTGACTGTAACTCCATTTGCAAGATTCACAATTTCTGATTTCAGATTGTGCAGGTTGACTTCTACAAGCTTGTTCAAGCAAGTCCAAAGCAAACTAAGCATTGAGGAAGGTCAGAGGAAGTTCAAGCAAGCTCCCAAGCATCTCAGGCCTCACTGAAAAGCTCTACATTGCCATACTCGTGTCCAACTGAAACAAGTATTTTCCAACATTCTATCTCTCTATTTAGGAATCATTAGGCTTAGGTTTGTGAATAAAAAATGTAGTACTCATAGCCCTTAAGCTGTACATATGCATAGATTTCATTTAAGTTAAGTGTGCTAAGAGAATTTGATTAATGAACATTCTGAAAAAGTTAGGTTAGAAATTAGGGCCAGAGAAATTCTCTCTGGTCTTTGAGAGTTAGATTAAGTTCTTTATATGGTTGGAATCGTGTTGAAAAATGCTATAACTTTCATGTTGTGAGTTTTTGCTTTAGAGCACGTATGCAGGAGTTAGACATTTGTACAGGGCGCACGTTTTTTCTGATTCAAAGGTTGAAGATGAAGCTGGAACTGGGCTGGGCCTTTGTTTCTCACTTTTGACACCCCAGCATTACTGTCTGCACCCCATTGGCCCATTGTTTTATTTTTTTTAATATTTTTTATTTCATTTTCATTTTCGACTTTAAAATATTTTCCTAAACATAAAAAAATACCAAAAACATTTTCATAAATTTTCACATTTTATTTTGTATTTTGTATTATTTTTTCTAATATAAAACTAAATTATTAAATAACATACTTTTATTTTCTTTAAACAAAAACTTGAAAATAATACATAAAAATATTATATTTTTATTTTTATTATTCACATACTTAAATAATATTTTTTCTGATATATTTTTATTTTTTGACATTTGTATATATTTCATTATTTTATTTTATTGTACATAAATAATATAATTAATATATATACTTTCTTAAAGAAAATTAGGGTTTTTTATCCTTAATAAAAATAATCTTCTATTTTGTTATTTTTAATGCGTTAAATAGTTTATTTTTTTACACATATAAAGATAATACAAAAACATTTTTTTACATATTTATAATTTTTGCATATGTATATTTAAATTGCTTATCTAGATATTGCTTATTTATTATTTGATGCAAAGATTTCAATTTGGATGTAATAGTAAATCTTAGGGTTTTATTTTCTTGCAAATACTCCCCATTCAAAATTGTATCCTCCTCCCCATATCAATGTTGTAATAGTCATAGATTTATTTTACGCATTTATAGCTTTCAAATATGCCATGATAGAGATTAGGGTTTGTATGCAATATCCAAAATCAAAACAAATAGCTAGACCTAATACAAAACTTAAAGGCATGAAAATTGACAACACAATGCACACATGCACCCCTAGGGTTTCATCCACTTGTTGCCTTTAAAATGACCATGTTATGCATGTTGAGTATCTTGGCAAAACAAAAACAAAAACAAAAGATTATAGTCCCTCGATGACGCTATCTTGGTTGCCTATACAAAATGACCTAGTCCCTAAAAAATTTGCTAAAGATACTTAACACAATTGCTATCATGGTCAATACGATGACCCGCGCCTGTTCCGTTTAACATCCAAATACAAGGTTGTTTACCAAATGCAATGGTAAAACAACACTGTCAAAAGGGTTAAAAATGTGTAGGAAAGATCTTTGAGCAGATAGGGTAGACAACTCTTTGTTACTTGATCAAGACTTGCAAAAACATTCTTGCTATTTTCAAACACACCTCACAATACAATTTCAAAACATTTTCCAAAACAAACTTTCAAACATTGAAATATCTTTTCAAAAGAGAAACACCTTTGTATATATTCAAACAAGAATCATTACAAAGGTTGCCATAATGATGGCCTATTTTCAAAACATTTTCAAGACCACACGCAAAGCACCATTTCAAATAATTGAAAAGCAAAAGCAAGTGATCTAAATAAGTAACTAAGAGCCCATGGAAAACCATGGATGAAAAGGGTTCTTGCACCTTCCCTTTTCATAATCTACCCCCCGAACCCAAGAAAACATCTCAAAGATCTTTCCTGTGCTTTTTGACCTTTCCTTTGGATAAAATAAAAAGTCGATGGCGACACTTGCTAAACTGAAACATTTGCGAACACAAACGCAAAACCTCAAGTAAGTTCTCCCACCGTATCATACTCAGCTTTCATGGTTGAAAGTGCAATTGTTTCTTGCTTCTTGTTGTACCACGAGATAAGATTTTCACCCAGAAACTGACAGCTTCTAGAGGTGCTCTTTCTTTCAATTCTATCTCCAGCAAAGTCAGCATCACAATAACCTACTAGTCTGTAATCTTGTGATCTTCTGTAACACAAACCCAGATTAGTAGTACCTTTCAGATGCCTAAGAATTCTCTTAACATCTGTTAAGTGAGATTCTCTAGGATCTGATTTGAATCTAGCACATAAACACACGTTGAATAGTATATCAGGTCTAGATGCAGTCAGATAGAGAAGGGATCCAATCATACCTCTATAGAGCTTCTGACCTACCTTCATACTTACCTCATCTTTTCCTAGAATGCAAGTTGGATGCATAGGTGTCTTGGCATCTTTGCTTTCTGACATCTGAAATTTCTTCAGAAGTTCTTTAACATACTTCGTCTGATGTATGTAAGTACCTTCTGGAGTATGGTTGATTTAAATTCCCAGAAAGAACTTCAATTCTCCCATCATGCTCATTTCAAATTCTGCCTGCATGGTCTCACTAAATTCTTTTCCAAGGGAGATATTAGAGGTTCCAAAAATTATATCATCAACATAAATTTGACAAATTAAAATATCATTTTTAAATGTCTTTCTGAAAAGAGTTGTGTCCACTTTCCCTCTGGTAAAATCTTTTTCTAAAAGAAAATTACTCAGACGAACATAACAAGCTCTGGGAACTTGTTGTAAACCGTACAAAGACTTTTTTAATTTAAAAACATGTTCTGGATGTTTTGAATCATTAAATCCAGGAGGTTGATGGACATAAACTTCTTCTTCAATATAGCCATTTAAAAATGCACTTTTAACATCCATTTGGTATAATCAAATGTTATTTTGCACAACAAAAGAAATTAACAATCTTATAGACTCTAACCTGGAGACTGGGGCAAAGGTTTCATTATAATCAATTCCTTCTTGTTGACTATAACCCTGTGCAACCAGTCGTACTTTATTTCTGATCACCTCTCCTTGCTCGTTCAGTTTGTTTCTGAAAACCCATTTAGTTCCTATAATGTTGAATCCTTTGGGTCTTGGAACTAAATCCCATACATCATTTATGTAGAATTGATTGAGTTCTTCTTGCATTGCTAATATCCAATCATTATCTTCAAGAGCTTCATCAATGGAAGTTGGTTCAATCAGAGAAACCAAACCAAACAAAGATTCTTCATTGATTCTGAGAGAGGATCTTGTTCTGATGGGATCTTTTTTTCTTCCAATGATTACGTCTTCTTTGTAAGATAAAGAGATTCTAGGAATCCTTTTCTGAGTGGGTTGATCAGAGATTCTGAGGTTGTCCAGAGCATTGTCAAGAGGATGATCTACTGAGTCTTCCTTTGCTTCTGAATCTTCCTTTGCTTCTGAAGTTTCAGAGTTTGAGGGATGATCTTCTGTACCTACAGAAAAGTCAATTTGCTTTGGCTATTGCTGGCCAAGCTTATCATCAAACCTGACTGTGATACAGTGGGAGAACTTACTTGAGGTTTTGCGTTTGTGTTTGCAAATGTTTCGGTTTAGCAAGAGTCGCCACCAAATTTTTATTTTATCCAAAGGAAAGGTCAAAAAGCACAGGAAAGACCTTTGAGATGTTTTCTTGAGTTCGGGGGGTAGATTATGAAAAGGGAAGGTGCTAGCACCCTTTTCATCCATGGTTATCCATGGGCTCTTAGTTACTTGTTTAGATCACTTGCTTTGATTTTTCAATTGTTTGAAATGGTGCTTTGTGTGGTTTTGAAAGTATTTTGAAAAGAGGCCATCGTTTTGGCGATATTTGTAATGATTCTTGTTTGAAGAATGTATACAAAGATGTTTGTCTTTTGAAAAATGTTTCAATGTTTTGAAAGTTGTTTGGAAATTGTTTTGAAATTGTGTGTGTGTTTGAAAATAGCAAGGATGGTTTGCAAGTTGATCAAGTAACTAGGAGCATCTACCTAATCAAAAGTCTTTCTTGTACATTTTTAACCCTTTGACATTCTTGTTTTACCATTGTATTTGGTAAACAACCCTATCTTTGGATGTTAAATGGGACGGGCGTGGGTCATCGTATGACCATGATAGCAATAGTGCCAAGTATCTTAGCAAGTTTTAGGGACTAAGATCATTTGTTTTTAGGCAACATTTTGATAGCGTCATCGAGGGACTATGATCTTTTCGTTTTGTTTTGTTTTGTTTTGTTTTGCCAAGATACCTAGCATGCATACCATGGCCATTTTTAAGGCAACAAGTGGATGAAACCCTAGGGGTGCATGTGTGCAAGGTGTTGTCATTTTTCATGCATTTTTGTCTTGTGTTAGGTCTAGCTATTTGTTTGATTTTTTGTCTTTGCATACAAAACCCTAATTTACTATCATGGTATATGAAAGCAATAAAATGCGTAAAGTAAATCTAGACTATTACAACAATATTATGGGGAGGGGGATACAAGTTTGAATAAGGGATATTTGCACAAAATAAAACCCTAATTTACTATTACAACCCAATTGAATTTATACAACAGTAAATAAATAAACAAGTATTTAAATATGGAATAAATTGTAAATATGCAAAATGTTTTTTGTATTTATTTTATGTATGTAAAAAATAAATTTATTTATGTCTTAAAAATAAGAAAATAAAATGATTATTTTTTGAAAGGGTGAAAACCCTAATTTTTATTTTAAAAGAAAATATGCTTTATATTATTTATTTGTCCATTTTTGTTTAAGAAAAATAATATTAATATATACAAAATGTTAAAAAATTGAAATATGTATTAAAATGTGATTTTAAGTGTATAAATAATAAAAATAAAAATATACAATATTTTTATATTATTTAAAAGTTTTATTTAGGAAAATAAGTTTTAAAGACCTAATAAACTAATTTTATGCCCAAAAAATAATAAAAATATAAAATAAAAATGCAAAAATTAAGAAAATATTTTTTGGTATTTTTTAAGATTCATAAAAAATATTAAAGTCAGAAATCACAAAAGAAATAAAAAAATATTCAAAATATAATAAATGGGCCAAAGGGGTGCAAAAAGCAAAAGGGGGGTGCAGAAAGAAACAAACCCAAGCGCGCCAGGCCCATACACACTTCATCCCCGTCCTCCAGAAAAAAGAAAACGAGCGCGCCCTGTACTTCAAAATCTGTTCTTGCTCATGCTTGCATGAAATCCAAAACTTACAACATGAAACTCATAGCATTTTTAATCACGATTCCAACCATATAAAAAACATGACCTAACTCTAAAAGGCTAAAGAGAATTTTATCACCCCTAATTTCTGACCTAAAATTTTCAGCAACTTCAACTATCAAATACTCCTAGCTCAGTCAATATAAATGGAAGCTATGCATATGTACAGTTCAAGCACATTAAAGACTACATTTTTGCTTCGCAAACCTAAGCTTGAAGATGCCTAAATAGAGAGATAGAAAGTTGACAAATACCTTGTTCAGTTGAGTTTGGATATGGTAATGTAGAAACTTTGAGTGAGGCCTGAAGTTCTTGTGAGCTTGCTTGAAGTTCCCTCCAGCTTTCCCAATGTTCAACTTGCTTTGAAATGGCTTGAATCTCCTTGTAGAAGTCAACCTGCAAACTCAGAAATTGAAAATGGTGAAGCTTGAAAATGAGCTCACAGTTGCTGGACAGAGGTCTGGATAGTTCAGGTGTGTTGTAGGGAATGTGTTTGAAGTGATTCAAGACAAAACGCACGAGCCAATTTGGTTTTGGAAATAGTTCTGCAGATGATGCCCTGTTTGGGCAGGAACTTGGTGTTTTAGTGTTTTTGGGTGTTTGAGAGCTTAGCAAATCGTGTTTCTTGCTTGTTACAATATGCTGAACCTGTCTAGAATAATGCCAAGGCTTGGTTTTAACAGATTCACAAGTGGTATGGACTTTTGCAAGCTTACTTGCTTTTGAAGCAAAAGTTGAAGTGACAAAGGAAAAGGCTGTACTTGCTAGATCGTGGGATATAAAGGGTTGGTACACTTTTCCTGATGTTCATGGATCTTGTTTACAACCAAAGATCAGGTTCAATGCTCAAGATAAACAAAATTGCTAAAAGTATGCTTTATCAAAGTAGCATTGTAACCTTTATGCCATTTTTGGAATAAATCAATGTACAATGCTCCAAAGCTCAGACCAAAGCCATTGTCCAATGTATTTGCATTAAATTAAGGAGTGTGGAAAGGTTTAAGACCTGTAAAACAAGTACAAGCATGCTTAGGACAGATTTGCAAGTTGTAGCAATGTGAAAAATGCCATGGACAAAAGTGAGAAATTGCCATTTTCTTTTCTTTGATTCTCCCTAACCATAAATGATCATGGATTGTTCTTGGATATTTTGGAAAGCTTGTAACATGCTATACAATCCATATTTGAAATGAATTTTGAGATTCCACTTGGAACTAGGTGAAAAGTTTCCATGAAGTTAGGTCAAAAATCTGCCTAAACTAGGGCAAAATTTCACTAAGTTAAAAGTTTTATGGACCCATATTCACAAAATCATAACTTGAGATCCAAGCATCTTTTGGGAAAACTTTGTGAATAAAAGTTGTAGATTTTGTGGAGTAATACAACTTTCATGTTGGAAGTTTTCTTTTAATCCAATTGCATCATGGTGAAAAAGTTGGGAAAAGTTAGGAAAAAATAAGAACTTTTCATAACTTGGAAAATTTCTAAGTTATGAAAATTTTCCATTTTAAACCCTAATTTCCAAAATTAGATTTCTTGGTGAACAAGATTCATGTTTTGACATGTTTTGATGAATTATGACCCTTGGCACTTGATTTTGACCAAAAAGTCAAAGTTTGACTTTTCAGTGTACAATTGATTTTTGATCAGTTGACTGGAAAATTCATCTGTCAATTCAATGCTTTTGAGATCTTTTGAACCTTGTGATTAGGTTAAGATGATTCCATTGAGTCCTTAAAACCATGCTTGAACCCAATTTGCCACTGGCTAGGTGAAAAATCAGAAATTGCCCTTCTACAGTCAAAACCCTAATTTTGACCATTTTGCCCTTTTGATGATCTGATCAAATTTCTTGAGAAGTTGTGATCCAAACTTGATCAAATGGTTATTATGAGTCTATAATGTTGATGTGGATAAAAAATTATGAGGTTTGACTGTAAATTGGCCACATTTGACTTTTTCCCCAATACAGTTGATTTTTAGGTCAACTGTCCAATTGACTGGGCAGAAATTTGATTCAAGGCTTGAAACTTGGCATGAGCAATCTTAGAGGTCCAACATGAAGTATCAAAGTCACATGAGGCATTGGAAGTCCAAAAATCCTTGTGCAAACTCAAACCCTAATTTCAGGTCATCAGTGCAAGGAGAGGTCTTGAGCTGAGCAAACCCTAATCTGGTCTTGAATCCAAGAAGTCTTGTAAGGAGAATCTTGATAAAATGAGAGGACAAATTTTTGGGTATAAAAGCTTCCCCTGTTCAATCTTCTTGAACCTGAAGAGTTAGATCGACGATTCTTGCCGTTCGTGACTCGAAGGTAAAAGATGATTGGACACTAGAGTGCCCGTAAATTTGCACTCGTCAAAGTATAGTTGAGGGAATGGGCTTAAAGGTGCCATTTGGAGAGGTGACAAAATCTTGTCGGAGATGGGCTTGTATATGCCATCAAGAATGTTTGTTGAACTGCAAGTTGTAGGTCAGAAGAATGAGTATTATAATGGTATCCGTGTCTGGAACGTATCTGAACTGTATCTGGAGACTGAATCTGTATGAGCAATGGAATGGAATCCGTGTCTGGAGCGTATTTGAGCTGTAACTGTATTTGAATCTGAATGAATGACAGAATGACTTCTGTGTCTTGAGTGTATCTACATTGTATCCGAATCTTGAAATCTGAATAAGTGACAGAATGGCATCCGTGTCTGGAGCATCTCTGGGCTGGGGAGAAAGTCAGAATAAGTGACAGAATGGCAACCGTGTCTGGAGCGTATCTGGACTGTATTTGTACTTTGAAATTTGAATAACTGGCATAATGGCTTCCGTGTCTGGAGCGTATTTGAGCTAGGGAACATCAGAATAAGTGACAGAATGGAAACCGTGTCTGAAGCGTATCTGTACTTGAGAATCTGAAGTCGAGTCTGAATGAGTATCAGGATGGCATCCGTGTCTAAAGCGTATCTGAATTGTATCTTAACTTGAATTTCTGAATGAGTAATAGAATGACTTCCGTGTCTGGAGTGTATCTTTACTGTATCATGAATAAGAGATCTGAATGAGTAATAGAATGACTTCCGTGTCTGGAGTGTATCTGTACTGTATCTGAAATCTTTGAATATTTGTTAAAGATAGCTGTTAATCTTATCCTGAAAAGGGTAAAATGTTAGCTGGAACACAAAGTTATGCTGCATGACATGTATGATGCAATAAAATGTGTTTTATCAATGTTTATGATATATGAATGTAATGTATGTGCATGTAAGCTGATTCGCTGTCTTGCTGAGGAAAATAAATCTTTGACGGCTGGGGATAATAAAATCTTTGACTGCTGCCGGGGAAAATAAATCCTTGACCGCTGCTGGAGATTCAAAATCTTTGATTACTGAGGATGAGAAATCCTTGGTGACTGTTGGGGATGGAAAAACCCTGACAACTTCTGCGGGGATATGAGAATCTTTCACGACTTTCCTAGGGATATAGGGATCCTTTAAGTCTTTGGAGTTGGAGGATGATAAACATTCTGTTGTGAGAATAATGCCAAGTGTTACTTGAGAAACCTGCTTGGGGAATCCCGAGAACTTTGATGACTATGGTTGGGGATTACACAGTGGGAATCCTTACTCGGCTGGGGGAATAGGGAAAACTTTGATGGTTTCTGCGGGGAACCAAGAATGAGAATCTTCATTCTGTTGAGGAGTAATGAAAACTTTGGTGACATCGTGCTAGGGAGTAATGAAGACCCTGGAAACTTTACTGGGGAATCAAGAATGAGAATCTTCATTCTGTTAGGGAGTAAAAACTCTGTGGGGAATAGCTATACTGCTGGGGAGTAGCTATAAGTTCAGGACTTTGGGGAAAAAGCTTATTCCTGTTTGGAAAAAAGTTCAAGAGTTCAGGTTGTATACCACTCTACTGGGGAGTTATCCTAGGTTGGGGATACAAGTTAACTGTTAGCTGGTTGATTCTCAGACTTTAAGACAATTTGTTGGGGAATCCGGAGACACTGAATGGTTTCCGCTGTGGATTGATAGTTGGAAATTTTGACTTGAATGGGGAAGAAGGTTTCATCTCCGCTGAGGATCTGTAGTTCAAAGTTTTGGCTCCGTTGTGGATTGGGAGTTTTGAAAACTTAACTCTGATGGGAATTAAGGGTTTGGAATTATAACTCTGCTGGGGATATGTATTTCAAGGTTTTAGCTTCGCTGGGGATCTAGATGATGTACTGCAGGGGATTTCTCTTGGAATGGCCTAAATACGTTTTCCTATACTTTCAACCTGTCAGTAATTATTCTTTCCCATTTCGTTTATTTGTAAACAGTGATTATATTCAAATGCACATGCTCATTAATAAAACATTGGACGTTTTCAAATAAAACACAAGTGTAAGAGAAGAAAAGGCAAATAGTTTTCTGCACTTTGAAGTATCTTTGTATTAACTTTGTGTAAGTATTTTGTACAAAGGAGACAGACATCCTAGTAAGAGGATGGTGTCGTAAAAAATGAGAAAAATTTATACAAAGAAAGATGGCTATGTGTAACAATTCCATGGGGTTCCCATTCTGCTATAGCCTTCGTAACTCCGAATATCTTGTCCATTTGTTGCTTCGTCCGAAGATGATTGAGTCGATCAGAAGCCTTGGAGTTTGTCTGTGAAGAGATTGTCCTTAAAGTGATCAGACGAGACATAGTCATACGCTTTAATTCCTTAACTTTTTCCTGGACCGCCCTTTCGGGTTTTCGATCCACCGAGAAACCCTTTTTTGCCCAAGTCGCCCTTTCGGGTTTTCAACTTGCCGGGTGTACATTTTTTTGTTTTATCCCTAACTTTTGCCTAAACCGCCCTTTCAGGTTTTCGATTCATCGGGATGCCCTTTTTTGCCTAGGTGTGTCAACCTAGCGGGTCATTTATGCATAGTATCTTTTGACTATGTCTGCGTTTGCAGGGTGCGGCAAGTCGTCGCCGTCCATGGTGGTTAATATCATTGCCCCACCAGAAAAGATGTTTTTGATCAAATATGGTCCTTCGTAGGTAGGAGTTCATTTACCCCTGAGATCACTTTGCGGCAAGATGATCCGCTTGATTACAAGGTCCCCGACTTGATATACCTGGCGTCTGACTTTCTTGTTGAAAGCCTTGATCATCCGTTTTTGATACGTCTGACCATGACAAACAACAGTAAGTCGCTTTTCGTCAATCAAGTTAAGTTGATCAAGCTGGGTCTGAATCCAATCGTCTTCACTCAAACCAGCATCTTTCATGATTCTCAAGGAGGGAATCTGAACCTCGATAGGTAAAACAACTTCCATGCCGTATACCAAAGAATAGGGTGTTGCCCCAGTTGACGTACACGCCGTGGTACGGTACCCGTGGAGAGCAAATGGTAACATCTCATGCCAGTCCTTGTAGGTGACTGTCATCTTTTGTATGATCTTCTTGATATTTTTGTTCGCAGCTTCGACAACACCGTTTATCTTTTACTGATAGGGAGATAAATTGTAATATTGAATCTGGAACTGTTCACACAAATTGGTGATCATAGTGTTGTTAAGGTTTGTACCGTTGTCAGTGATGATCCTTTCAGGGATGCCGTACCGACAAATGAGGTTTTGCTTGATGAAGCGGACAACAACATTCTTTGTGACGGATGCGAAGGAAACTGCTTCGACCCACTTGCTAAAGTAATCAATGGCCACCAGGATGAAGCGGTGTCCATTGGATGCTGTAGGCTTGATCTCTCCAATCATGTCGATTCCCCACATAGAGAATGGCCAAGGAGCTGTTAAGACATTGAGAGGAACTTGAGCTATATGTACCTTGTCCGCATAGATTTGACATTTGTGACAAGTCCTGGAATGTTGATAGCAGTCAGCTTCCATGGTAGACCAGTAATAGCTTGCCCTTAGAATCTTCTTAGCCATCGTATGCCCGCTAGAGTGAGTGCCAAAGGTACCATTGTGCAGTTCAGCCATGATCTGCTCAGGTTTAACTTTGTCCACACAACGAAGCAGAATGCAATCATGATTTCACTTGTACATGATACCATTGCTCAGGAAGAACTTGGCAGAGAATCTCCTCAAGAACTTTTTGTCATTGACTGAAGCTCCTTCAGGGTATTCTTGAGCCTCGAGATACCTTTTGACTTCGTGAAACCAAGGTCGGTCCACTACTTCTTTGGTATTAATCTTGTGACAATGTGCAGGTTCGTCCACCCGCTCAATGGCGATTTGGGGAGCCTCATTATCCCAGTTAAGTTTAAACATGGATGAAATTGTAGCTAGAGCATCTGCTAGCTGATTTTCTTCTCGTGGGAAGTGCTCGAAGGTAATCTGCTCGAAATGAGGTAGCAATGTCAAGACATGTTCTTTGTAAGGGATGAGGTTGGGATGTTTAGTTTCCCACTCTCCTTTGATCTGACTGATGACCAAAGCTGAGTCTCCAAACACAACCAAAGATTTGATTCCCAGGTCTATTGCAGCCTTGAGACCAAAGATACAAGCTTCATACTCGGCCATGTTGTTGGTGCAGTTGAAGCAAAGCCTAGTAGTGAAAGGAGTATGGCAACCTTTTGGAGAGATAAGTATTGCGCCGATACCGTTGCCAAGTGCATTGGAGGCACCATCAAAGTACAAGGTCCATCGGGATCCTTGTTCAGGTCCGTCATATGGTCTGAGATCCTCAATGTTGTCCAATGTCATATTGTCTTCGTCGGGGAAGTCGAACCTCATGGATTGGTAATCGTAGACAGCTTGATGAGCCAGATGGTCAGCTAGCACACTCCCCTTTATAGCTTTTTGGGTTGTGTACTGTATATCATATTCTGTCAGGATCATCTGCCATCTAGCTATTCTTCCAGACAAAGCAGGCTTCTCAAAGATGTACTTGATCGGATCCATCTTAGATATCAACAGAGTGGTATGAGTCAATATATACTGCCTTAGTCGGCGAGAAGCCCATACCAAAGCGCAACAAGTTTTCTCGAGCAGTGAGTATCGGGTCTCACAGTCGGTAAAATTTTTTCTAAGGTAATAAATGGCATGCTTTTTTCGGCTAGACTCGTCATGTTGGCCCAGTACGCACCCCATTAAGTTATCCAAAATAGTCAGATACATGATTAGCGATCTTCCTTCAATGGGAGGCATCAAGATAGGAGGTTCTAGCAAATACTCCTTGATTTTATCGAAAGCAATTTGATAGTCACCATTCCATTTAACCACTTGATCTTTCTTCAACAGCTTGAAGATTGCCTCACAGGTAGATGTTAGTTGAGAGATGAACCTAGCAATGTAGTTTAGGCGTCCCAAGAAACCTCTAACCTCCTTCTCAGTGCGAGGGGCATGCATTTCTTGTTTATCCTTGACTTTGGCAGGATCAAACTCGATGCCTTTGTTGCTGACAATGAAACCCAAGAGTTTACCGGACCTGACTCCGAAAGTGCACTTGTTAGGGTTCAGTCTGAGCTTGTACTCCTTCAACCTGACAAACAGCTTTTGCAAGTGGTCGAGCTGTTCTTCTCCCGTCCGTGATCGGGATATCATGTCGTCTATGTAGACTTCAATCTCATGATGTATCATGTCATGAAACAAAGCTACCATGGCGCGTTGATAGGTTACCCCGACATTCTTCAGTCTGAATATCATCACTTTGTAGCAGAATGTACCCCACTGTGTAACAAAAGTAGTTTTCTCTATGTCTTCAGGTGCCATTTTGATCTGGTTGTAACCTGAAAATCCATCCATGAAAGAAAATACCTTGTGCCGAGCTGTGTTGTCAACCAAGATGTCAATGTGCGATAGTAGAAAGTCATCTTTAGGGCTAGCCCTGTTTATGTCTCTGTAATCCATGCACATTCTTACTTTGCCGTCCTTCTTAGGCACGAGCACAATGTTTGCAACCCATTGTGGATAGGAAGTAACAGCAAGAAATCCAGCATTGAACTACTTCATAACTTCTGCTTTGATCTTTTCTGACATGTCGGGCCTCATTCGGCGGACTTTCTGTTTAATTGGTAGACAATCTTCTCTTGTAGGGAGACGGTGAACCACAATATCTGTATCGAGTCCCGGCATATCTTTGTATGACCAGGCGAAGATCTAGACATACTCATGTAACAGCTGAATTAAGCGCTCTTTGACACTTGGCTCTAGGTTGGCACCCACTCTGACTTATTTTTTGTCTTCCTCAGTACCCAAGTTGATTGTCTCTAACAGCACCTCATGAGGTAGAATATCCCTTTCTTTCTGTTGTAGCAGCCTAGACAATTCTCCCGGCACCTCACAATCTTCCCCACCTTCGTATTCGGCGTGGTAGATCAGATATTCAGAGTCACTGAAGTCCATAGCAGAATTGTTACCCATGGAATCCGGAATGGAAGGGTACATGCATTTGTGAGTGTGGGTGTGTGTAAGGGATAACCACCTTCAAATAAATAAAATGTAAAAAGAAAGACAATGAACATAAAAGTTTATATGTGAAAACGTCCATGATTCATTAAAATGGCATATGAAGATGAAAAAATCAAACCCTTACAAATAGACCTATGTACCTCGGGTAAGGCACAAGGTTAAAAGTGTACGAATTGTTTGAGAATTATTACAAACCAACAGAAATGTTTGAAAGATAAATTACTGCGGTATGAAAGTAATCGGAACAAAGTCTTTTGCTTCCCAGTTGCACAGTCCTCCGCCAACAGTAGGGAAAATCCAATCTTCCAAGTTGCTCTCCTCTTCACTATCCTCCAAAGCATTGACTCCATGATGGGTGATCTTCACTGGTGGCCCTCCAGCACGGGCGCGGCGTGAAGCCTTTTGAGCAGAAGCAGTGAATCCCAAGCCGAATTTATCTGATTTGAAAGGAAAGTCTGGAAGTTGCCCCCAGATTGTGGTTCCTCCTTCTTCAATCACAGCCTTTGCATCTTTGATAGACGACATCCGAGGCGGAGGTCCGATAATCATGGGTACAAAAGACACTGTCTTGGTTGCTGCAATCTCCTGAGCTACCTCTTCAAAATGCTGAAAAGGGGTTTCGATGAATTCGCCATCGAATTCAACATAACAGAAAGAATTTAGATGGCTTATCATGTATTCCTCTTCGCCGTGAACAATTATAATTTTCCTCTGGACATGGTACTTGAGCATTTGATGCAGAGTAGAAGTGACGGCTTCAGCATTGTGAATCCACGGTCTTCCCAACAAGCAAGAATGGGAAGGACAGATGTCCATCACATAGAATATGGAGTTGAAGGTTTCAGTTCTCACTTTAATCGGGATGTCCACCTCCCTGTGGACCATCCTTTTAGAACCATCAAAGGCTCTGACAATTATATTGCTGGGCTTCAAGATTAAACCTTCACAATCCAGTCTATCCAAGGCTTTCTTCGGCAAGACATTTAAAGATGACCCAGTATCAACCAAAACATGAGCTAGGGTGGTTCCCCTACACTCCACCGAGACATGTAGCGCATCATTATGTTTTCTCCCTTTAGATGTTAAATCGGCATCGGAGAATCCTAGACCATTGTCAGCAGTTAAGCTAGCTACACATTCCTCGAACTGATCCGCAGAGGTTTCCTAGGGTACGTGGGCCGTCTTCAAGAATCTGATAAGGGCTTTAGCATGAGCTTCTGAACAAAGCAGCAGGGCCAACATAGAGATCTTTGAGGGGTTTTTCCCCAGTTGTTCCACAACATCATAATCGCTTTTCTTGATTATTTTCAAAATCTCTTCCACTTCTTTTTGAGAGGTCTCAGGGATGACCAAAGGCTGAGCCCTCGTCCTGACTGGCACTTCTTGGATCCCTTTCCTTCTATCATCAGCAGCAGCAGAGGGGACAACCACAGGAGTTACAACTTCTTCAATAATTGGAGTTCTCGCAGATATGTTGACCGGTACAGAGGTAACCTTAGGAGCAGCTGAGGGTCCAAAGATTGCCTTTGGAGGCGCAATCTCTGGAGAGAAAATTTTTCCACTGTGGGTGATTTTGCTCGTTCCAGCAATGTTTCCAATGTCAGAATTCTATTCATCAAAACTCTCTTCAGTTGATTCATTTTGTTTAATACCGTGGTAGTAGATCTCTCCACCATAGTTCCACGGTATTGATTTGTCGGACTTGTACGGGATGGGCCCCGACATGGTTATCTTCAAAGGTGCAATCTTCGGATTGGGTGTAATCTTAACAAGTCTTTTGGAGACCTTAGAAAGATTGGCGGATATGGTAATTATTGGAATATCTTTGACAGGAGTCGGTGTAACAGGAGTCTTTTCAAAAAGGATTTCTTGGTTATCCATTAGGCGTTGGATGCCTAACTTCAACAATGGACAATCGGTTGGTAAGGATGAACAAAGGCAGCAATCTTCTTCACAACCTAGGAAAATCCCAGCCTTCAGCAAATCCAACTTGATTATCGGTAGTAGAGTCATCAAATCATCAATAGTAGCAACAAACAAACCCTCTTCAACAACATGGGCATTGTGGCCATGCTTTGGCATTGGAGTAGAGATTACATTCGGCTTTTCAGGGGCATCGAATTCAACTTCTTTAGCGTCTATCAAATCTTGAATCTTATTCTTGAAGGCCCAACAATTGTTGGTGTCGTGCCCTATACTCCCTGAATGATAAGCACACTTGGCATTCAAATGGTAGTACAAAGAAGTCGTATTCGGATTCTTCGGGGCCTCTTTCAAAATTGCAAGGTTTAACTTCAAGAGATGGGGTAGAACCTGAGCATGAGTCATGTTTATCTGGGTGAATTGCGTACAGGCCTTTCCACCCTTGCTTGGTTGGTTCTGGGTTGATTGTTTCTGGGCTGATCAGCTGCATACTTTTGAATCATTACGGCCCCCACCGCTGGCCGGCGCTCAACTCTTCCTTGACCTCTTTGAGAGTAGACAGCTGATATTTCCTTCTTTGCTGGAAAAGTCTTTTTGATGGCAGCGGAAGCAGATGCATCTTTTTGAATTTTCCCGCTCTTGATTCCGACTTCAACTCTCTCACCAGTTAGAATCAACTCAGTGAACCCCGCAGACGAACTTCCAATCAGGTGATTGAAAAAGGGACCTGACAGTGTACCCAAGAACATGTCTACTAGCTCCCTCTCAGATAGAGGTGGTTGTACTCGTCCCGCCAAGTCTCTCCATTTTTGGGCATACTCTTTGAAACCTTCATTGGAGACCATGCCCATACTCTGTAATTGAGTACGGGTTGGTGCTAAGTCCGCATTGTATTGATACAACTTGTAGAAGGCAGCAGCCAAATCATCCCAATTATGCACATCAGACCTCTCTAGCTGGTAGAACCAATCTAAATGCATCCCCGACAAACTGTCTTGGAAAAAGTGGACCCACAGGTCTTTGTCAGAAGAATATGGTTAAATTTTCCTGACATAAGACTGTAGGTGCATCTTGGGACAAGACAACCCATCGTACTTAGCAAAAAGAGGCACCTTAAACTTAGGAGGGATTACAATTCCAGAAACCAACCCTAACTCTTCAAAGTCCATCCCAGGCACTCTCTGAATCTCCATAGCTGCCAGAAGTTATTCCAGATTTTAGTACTTGTCATCTACAGGAGGATACTGTTGTTCTGAATAGTCTTCATCTTCCTCTTCTTCAGCTTCAGAATCAGAAGGCACTGCAGTCTCTTTACCATTTCTCTCCCCTTCCTCAGAGGTTGATGGAGAATCTAGGACCCTTCTGGCTTGACCTTCAAATCTTCTGCCCAAGGTAGCCACACCAACTCTCTTCTTCTTCTTTTTATCTTTTTCCTTTTCCAGTAAAGTCTTGAGCTCCTCCTGACCTTTAGCCAAGGTCATGAGTAGCTGTTGGAATTGTGAATTCTAAGCTTGTAAGTCTTTGACCGTTTGTTCAATATCCATCTTGCTGAAATAAACAGCAGAGAGATGAGGAAACTTGGTGTGAAGACCTGTTTTATGCATATGATGAATGATATGTATTCATTTAATGCATTCAAGGATTTAGAAATTCAAATTTGTTTTAAATAAAAAAGAAGCACACGTCATATTAATAAGATAGAATTGTTAGTACATAAATGCCCCATGGGCAAAATAATACAAAATTCTAAGGTAAAAAGACGTTGTGCATCCTCTTTGGTGCAATGTAGGTGTTGAGAGTCTGCTCTTCGTGAAGTTGACGAGTGAGTTCTAAAACCTTCTTCTCGCTGGCGTAGAATTGGGATTCAAAAGTGTCGCGCTCTCCCTTGAGCTGTATCCAACTCATTTGCAAATCTTCGAGTGATGTTGGCATGTCAGGATGTAGGAGGGTGTATGGAACCTCTCCTTCCATAACAGGATCTATAATCACAGGTAGAATGTAGGGGTAAGGCATCATAAGACTTTGGGCGTGGGTTCGTACCCACTTGAGGTAAGGCTCAAGTGGGATGGAATTCTTGTGTCCCAAGGTCTTACTGTCTACCTTGTTGGGCATCCTCCAAGCTCGGATAAACCTTTGTCGAAGTCCTTGATCATCGTTATCGAAGTCAAAAACCAAGTCTGGAATCATAATGTCATGTGGGTCATCCCTTCGAGCATACCCAAACTGTCTCAGAGCCAAGCAGAGGTTGTAGGTAATGCCTCCCCTAATGCCAAGTAGAGGGACATTAGGGAATTCCCCACAACGATCAATGATGATAACATTTTCTCTGGATCGAGAACACCAATGAACATCTGAATGTGTAAGAGTCATCAATCGTTGTGACCACCTCAAACCTTGCTCATTCTTCAAAACTGATTAGGGAAGGTGAGAAATAAACCACCTTGCCAGTAGTGGAGTACAACACATGAGAACACCTCTTTTCCTCATTGTTCGAGTGTGAAAAGAGTGTAGGATGTCCCCAAGTAAAGTAGGCACAGGATTCCGAGACATGAAGATCTTGACAGCATTCACATCTAAAAGCTGGTCAGGGTTTGGGAACAAGACCAACCCATAGATGAGAAGAGCTACAATTTCCTCAAAAGCTTGCAGGTCTAGAGAATTTCAGCATTCTTGAGCTTTCTCAAACAGGAACTTTACTAAGAAACCCTTGACACCACTTCTAGTCTCCCAATGGCCTATGACATCAGATGGTTGCAAGTGTAGGGCTTGTGAAACATCTTCAGGCTTTGGATCTCTTTCCGTACCGTTGAAGGGTAGTTGATGGAGAATAGGAATCCCCAGGAGTTGAGAAAATTCCTCCAAAGTAGGCACTAGCTGGTAATCGGGAAATGTGAAGCAGTGGTGTAGGGGGTCAAAGAACTGGAAAAGAACTTTCACCATGTCTTCCTCTGTACTGGAGTTGACCAAATTGAGAAGTCGACCATGTCTTTCAGTGAATGGAGAATACTTTGGAATCTTGGAAGCAAGCTCCTTGAGTTGAGGAGGAATTCTCACAAGGTTGACTTGGATTGTTTTCCTACGAAGTGATTCCATAACCTACAAAACAGGAACAAAGATGAAGATCCAAAATCCTTGAAATGGTTAGTGGATGCAAATGAAGCTTCATGATGTTCATAATGTTATGCACAAGTATGTATGTACAAGAAAATCACACAAGTTCCTAGTTTAGGCTTGCATGGGGTTTCATAGGTAAGTACCCTCTTGAAGTTTAGTTGGCTCAACCTGTCCTAGCAATAGTAACCGGGTTCTAAGGAGCTCAATATCACTGGATTATTTTCTGTGTTCATTGTTTCAGTTTAGCCACTTTACTGGCGACCGAAATATTCCAAGAAAACAACCCTCAATGAGTGTAGTATCGAGTATCTACCAACTTTGGACTGCACCAAATCCGGTCATCTCACTACATCCTAAAAGGCCAAGATGGTCAAGTAAAGGCTCTAAAAGTCCATTAGTGCTTCATGACATCACTCAGCGGCCCCGTATTCTATTTGATTGACTCAAAGGCTACCGGTACCTACAAATATGTCGCACTAATATAGCTATTGCTTAGACCATGTCGGTATACCCCGCACAGTTTCCACAACGTATTGCTATTTACCTATGAATGTTTCCCAAATCCGGGTAGAGGATTCAAACCCAAACAATAGTACCAAAGTGTAAAGCATACAAGTCAAACAAGATAAGCATGTAAAAGGGATCTAAACCCTAAGGTAACCCCACTTTTAGGATAATTCCCCAGCAGAGTCTCCAGTTCTGTGATGCGGTGGGAGAACTGACTTGAGGTTTTGCGTTTGTGTTTGCAAATGTTTCAGTTTAGCAAGAGTCGCCACCGACTTTTTATTTTATCCAAAGGAAAGGTCAAAAAGCACAGGAAAGACCTTTGAGATGTTTTCTTGAGTTCGGGGGGTAGATTATGGAAAGCGAAGGTGCTAGCACCCTTTTCATCCATGGATATCCATGGGCTATTAGTTACTTGTTTAGATTACTTGCTTTGCTTTTTCAATTGTTTGAAATGGTGCTTTGTGTGGTTTTGAAAGTATTTTGAAAAGAGGCCATCGTTTTGGCGATCTTTGTAATAATTCTTGTTTGAAGAATGTATACAAAGATGTTTGTCTTTTGAAAAATGTTTCAATGTTTTGAAAGTTGTTTGGAAATTATTTTGAAATTGTGTGTGTGTTTGAAAATAGCAAGGATGGTTTGCAAGTTGATCAAGTAACTAGGAGCATCTACCTAATCAAAAGTCTTTATTGTACATTTTTAACCCTTTGACGTTATTGTTTTACCATTGTATTTGGTAAACAACCCTATCTTTGGATGTTAAAAGGGACGGGCGTGGGTCATCGTATGACCATGATAGCAATAGTGCCAAGTATCTTAGTAAGTTTTAGGGACTAAGATCATTTGTTTTTAGGCAACATTTTGATAGCGCCATCGAGGGACTATGATCTTTTTGTTTTTTTTTGTTTTGTTTTGCCAAGATACCTAGCATGCATACCATGGCCATTTTTAAGGCAACAAGTGTATGAAACCCTAGGGGTGCTTGTGTGCAAGGTGTTGTCATTTTTCATACATTTTTGTCTTGTGTTAGGTCTAGCTATTTGTTTTATTTTTTGTCTTTGCATACAAAACCCTAATTTACTATCATGGTATATGAAAGCAATAAAATGCGTAAAGTAAATCTAGACTATTACAACAATATTATAGGGAGGGGGATACAAGTTTGAATGAGGGATATTTGCACAAAATAAAACCCTAATTTACTATTACAACCCAATTGAATTTATACAACAATAAAAAAATAAACAAGTATTTAAATATGGAATAAATTGTAAATATGCAAAATGTTTTTTGTATTTATTTTATGTATGTAAAAAATAAATTTATTTATGTCTTAAAAATAAGAAAATAAAATGATTATTTTTTGAAAGGTTGAAAACCCTAATTTTTGTTTTAAAAGAAAATATGCTTTATATTATTTATTTGTCCATTTTTGTTTAAGAAAAATAATATTAATATATACAAAATGTTAAAAAATTGAAATATTTATTAAAATGTGATTTTAAGTGTATAAATAATAAAAATAAAAATATACAATATTTTTATATTATTTAAAAGTTTTATTTAGGAAAATAAGTTTTATAGACCTAATAAACTAATTTTATGCCCAAAAAATAATAAAAATATAAAATAAAAGTGAAAACATTAAGAAAATATTTTTTGGTATTTTTTAAGATTCATAAAAAATATTAAAGTCAGAAATCACAAAAGAAATAAAAAAATATGCAAAATATAATGAATGGGCCAAGGGGGTGCAAAAAGCAAAAGGGGGGTGCAGAAAGAAACAGGCCCAAGCGCGCCAGGCCCATACACACTTCATCCCTTTCCTCCAGAAAAAAGAAAACGTGCGCGCCCTGTACTTCAAAATCTGTTCTTGCTCATGCTTGCATGAAATCCAAAACTTACAACATGAAACTTATAGCATTTTTAATCACGATTTCAACCATATAAAAAACATGACTTAACTCTAAAAGACTAAAGAGAATTTTATCACCCCTAATTTCTGACCTAAAATTTTCAGCAACTTCAACTATCAAATACTCCTAGCTCAGTCAATATAAATGGAAGCTATGCATATGTACAACTCAAGCACATTAAAGACTACATTTTTGCTTCACAAACCTAAGCTTGAAGATGCCTAAATAGAGAGATAGAAAGTTGACAAATACCTTGTTCAATTGAGTTTGGATATGGTAATGTAGCAACTTTGAGTGAGGCCTGAAGTTCTTGTGATCTTGCTTGAAGTTCCCTCAAGCTTTCCCAATGTTCAACTTGCTTTGAAATGGCTTGAAGCTCCTTGTAGAAGTCAACCTGCAAACTCAGAAATTGAAAATGGCGAAGCTTGAAAATGAGCTCACAGTTGCTGAACAGGGGTCTGGATAGTTCAGGTGTGTTTATAGGGAATATGTTTGAAGTGATTCAAGACAAAACGCACGAGCCAATTTGGTTTTGGAAATAGTTCTGCAGATGATGCCCTGTTTGGGCAGGAACTTGGTGTTTTAGTGTTTTTGGGTGTTTGAGAGCTTAGAAAATCGTGTTTCTTGCTTGTTACAATATGATGAACCTGTCTAGAATAATGCCAAGGCTTGGTTTTAATAGATACACAAGTGGTGTGGACTTTTGCAAGCTTACTTGCTTTTGAAGCAAAAGTTGAAGTGACAAAGGCAAAGGCTGTACTTGCTAGCTCATGGGATGTAGAGGGTTGGTACACTTTTTATGATGTTCATGGATCTTGTTTACAACCAAAGATCAGGTTCAATGCTCAAGATAAACAAAATTGCTAAAAGTATGCTTTATCAAAGTAGCATTGTAACCTTTATGCCATTTTTGGAATAAATCAATGTACAATGCTCCAAAGCTCAGACCAAAGCCATTGTCCAATGTATTTGCATTAAATTAAGGAGTGTGGAAAGGTTTAAGACCTGTAAAACAAGTACAAGCATGCTTAGGACAGATTTACAAGTTGTAGCAATGTGAAAAATGCCATGGACAAAAGTGAGAAATTGCCATTTTCTTTTATTCGATTCTCCCTAACCATAAATGACCTTGGAAATTTCTTGGACATTTTGAAAAGCTTGTAACATTCTCTACAATCCATCTTTGAAATGAATTTTGAGATTCCACTTGGAACTAGGTGAAAAGTTTCCATGAAGTTAGGTAAAAAATCTGCCTAAACTAGGGCAAAATTTCACTAAGTTAAAAGTTTTATGGACCCCTATTCACAAAATCATAACTTGAGATCCAAGTATCTTTTTGGAAAACTTTGTGAATCAAAGTTATAGATTTTGTGGAGGACTACAACTTTCATGTTGGAAGTTTTCTTTGAATCTAATTGCATCATGGTGAAAAAATTGGGAAAAGTTGGGAAAAAATAAGAACTTTTCATAACTTAGAAAATTTCTAAGTTATGAAAATATTCCATTTTAAACCCTAATTTCCAAAGTTAGGTTTCCTTGGCACTTGATTTTTGATCAATTGACTGGAAACTTCATCCGTCAATCCAATGCTTTTGAGATCTTTTGAACCTTGTGATTAGGTCAAGATGATGCCATTTAGACCTTGAAACCATTCTTGAACCAAATTTGCCATTGGCTAGGTGAAAAATCAGAAATTGCCCTTCTACAGTCAAAACCCTAATTTTGACCATTTTGCCCTTTTGATGATCTGATCAAATTTCTTGAGGAGTTGTGATCCAAACTTGATCAAATGGTTCTTATGAGTCTATAATGTTGATGTGGATAAAAAATTATGAGGTTTGACTGTAAATTGGCCACAGTTGACTTTTTCCCTAATACAACTGATTTTTAGGTCAACTGTCCAATTGACTGGGCAAAAATTTGATTCAAGGCTTGAAACTTGGCATGAGCAATCTTAGAGGTCTAACATGAAGTATGAAAGTCACATGAGGCATTGGAAGTCCAAAAATCCTTGTGCAAACTCAAACCCTAATTTCAGGTCATCAGTGCAAGGAGGGTCTTGAGCTGAGCAAACCTTAATCTGGTCTTGAATCCAAGAAGTCTTGTGAGGAGAATCTTGATAAAATGAGAGGGAAAATTTTGGGGTACAACACTGACTTTGATTGATTCTTCAACAATCAGAGTTTCTGTGTTGTATACTCTATAGCCTTTTTAGCGTTCAGAATATCCAAGCAGAAAACACTTTTGTGCTTTAGAATCAAACTTGTTCAGAGTTTCTTTAGTGTTCAGAATAATACAAGTACATCCAAAAGATGGAAATAAAAAATGTTGGGCTTTCTGTTTTTCCACAATTCATAGGGAGTCTTTTCAAGAATATGTCTTATAGAGATTCTATTCTGAATGTAACATGTTGTGTTCACAACTTCTGCCCAAAAGTGCTTAGCCATATAAGTTTCATTAATCATGGTTCTGGCCATTTCTTGTAATGTTCTATTCTTTCTTTCTACAACTTCATTTTGCTGGGGAGTTCTAGGACAAGAAAAATTATGAACAATACCATTTTCTTTAAAATATTTTTCAAAATAATGATTTTCAAATTCACCACCATGATCACTTCTGACTTTTATGATTTTAAAATCTTTTTTGTTTTGCACTTGGGTACAAAAGTCAATGAACACAGAATGTGACTCATCCTTGTGTTTGAAAAACTTTACCCATGTTCATCTGTTGAAGTCATCAACAATGACCAATCCATACTTCTTGCCTCTGATGGATGCAGTTTTAACTGGCCCAAACAGATCAATATGAAGTAACTCTAATGGCTTAGAGGAAGAGACAACATTTTTGGATTTAAAGGAAGGTTTTGAAAAATTTTCTTTTTGACATGCTTTGCACAGAGCTTCTGAGTTGTACTTCAGATTGGGAAGTACTCTGACTAAATTTAATTTATTTAGTTGAGAGATTTTTCTAAGACTGACATGTCCCAATCTTCTGTGCCATACCCATTGCTCATCGCTAACAGACAAAAGGCATTTAACGTTATGAGATTTAAGATCTGATAAATCAATTTTGTAAATGTTGTTCTTTCTCTTGCCAAAAAAGAGGATTGATCCATCTTTTTGACTAACAGCTCTACAGGAGTTTTGATTGAAGATAATGTCATAACCATTGTCACTTAATTGACTTATGGACAATAGATTATGAGCTAACCCTTCTAATAATAAAACATTAGAGATAGAAGGAAGGTTAACGTTTCCAATGGTTCTAGAACCAATAATCTTCCCTTTCTGATTACCTCCAAACTTCACGTCTCCTCCAGCCTTAAGTTCCAAGCTTTGGAACATAGACCTTTTTCCCGTCATGTGTCGTGAGCACCCAGAGTCCAGGTACCATGACAGGTGTCTCAATTGAGCTGTTAAGGACATCTGTAACAAATATTATTTTATCATTAGGTACCCATATTTTTTGGGTCCTTTTGGGTTAGAGTATTTAAAGTTCTGTTTGAACTTTGGGTTAGCATATGAGTTTCCAGAATGTGATGTGTATTTTATATCATGTGAGTGTCCAAACTTGAATTGTTTATTCAGAGGTTTGTAAGTGAAAGTCATTTTAGCAACAGGTTTTGGTATGTATGTCTCCTTCCCTTTGGGAGGTTCATATCCAATCCCTCTTCTGTTTTTCCCACTAACTCCATAGATCATTGAAGCCATTTTGCTTCTATCTATGCCTTTAGCCAGAAAAGTTTGAAAGCTACAGTCATATTCTTTCAGAATATCTTTTGAACTAGACACAAACTCTGAAGTAGAAATTTTTTGAACATTTTAAATTTCTTCTTTAAGTTTAAAATTATTTTCTAAAAGTTCAGATTTTTCTATTTCATGTTTCTCAAGAACAGATGCAAGACTCTTCTTAAGTTTCTTTTATTTGATTTTGAGCTGACTATAGTTTTCCATAAGTTCTGATAAACTATCAGCAAGTTCATCTCTAGAAAATTCAGAAAATACCTCTTTTGGTTCTGACTCACAATCTGAGTCATCTGCTGTGGTAGCCATCAGAGCTAGGTTGACATTTTCATCTTCAGAACCAGATTCATCTTCATAAGAATCCGAGTCATTCCAGGTTTCCATCATCCCTTTCTTTTTACCAAACCTTTTCTTTGGTTTTTCTTTTTGAAGCTTTGGACAATCACTTTTGTAGTGACCAGGTTCTTTGCTTTCATAAAAGATGATCTCTCTTCTGTTTGAATTTTTGTGTCCAGAAGATTCTGGTTTATCTTCTGAATTCTTAAAGTTCCTGAACTTCTTTTGTCTGTGCTTCCACAAATGATTGATCCTTCTGGAGAGCAAGGATAGTTCATCTTCTTCTGATGCTGATTCTTCAGAGTTTTCAGCTTCATCCTGAAAAGCGTTAGTATCAAATTTCTTAATTGATTTAAATTCCAGAGACTTACCTTTCTTCTGAGGCTCATGCTCATCCAGTTCAATCTCATGACTTCTGAGAGCGCTGATGAGTTCCTCTAGAGACACGTTGTTCAGATCTTTTGAAACTTTGAAAGCAGTGACCATTGTTGCCCATCTTCTGGGTAAGCTTCTGATGATCTTTTTCACATGATATGCTTTGGTATATCCCTTATTCAAAACTCTCAGACCAACGATCAAAGTTTGAAACCTAGAGAACATTGCTTCTATAGACTCACTTTCTTCAACTTTGAAGGCTTCATACTTCTGAACTAAAGCCAGAGCTTTAGACTCCTTCACTTGAGCGTTTCCTTCATGAGTCATTTTAAGAGACTGAAACATATCATGCACTGTATCTCTATTAGTGATTTTTTTCATATTCTACTTTAGAGATAACATTTAGAAAAATATTTCTAGCTCTATGATGATTTTTAAAATCAGCTTTTTGTTGTCTATCCATATTTTTTCTATACACTTTGTTTCCTTCTGAGTCTGTAGGATGTGTGTAACCATCCAATACTATATCCCAAAGATCACTATCATGACATAGAAATAAACTTTCTAGTCTATATTTCCAGTACTCAAAGTCTTCTCCATCAAATACAGGAGGTTTGTTGTAACTATTATTGTTTTGTTCAGCGGCCATTGTGTTTTCTTCTGGATCTTTTCCTGACACGGTTAAGTGTTGTGCTCAGAGTCAACCTCTGATACCAATTGAATGGGTAAGAAAACACTTATAAAGGGGGGGGGGGGGGGTTGAATAAGTGACTCTTTATCTTTTCAATACAAAGCTCAATAATTATGGAAAGACAAGGTTATTTTTATCCTGGTTCGTTTGAACTCAAACTACTCCAGTCCACCCGTCAAGGTGATTTCGCCTTTCTCAACAAGGACTTAATCCACTATAATCAACTGATTACAAACACACAACAACTGTTGTAACTAACAATGCACAAGTAATCTTACAAGTGACTAACACCACTAAGACTTAAATCTAGTCCTAGTCTGCTTGAGAAATCTGACCAAACTTGGTCTCTCAAGGAACAATTACAAGAGTTTAATCTTACAGATAGTGAAATAAAATTTGCTTCTAAACAAGCTATATCACAACTGTGATTTTTCACTTAGAATAAATTTGCACAAAGTGTATGAACAAAGAGTTTGTGAGCCCAAAATTTTTCACGAAGTTTCTTGCTTCTTTTTTGAAATTAATTGGTTAGTTGGCTTGCAAAAAATGTCCTTCTATATATAGTAGGAACAAAAAGACCGTTTCTGCCTTCAGAAAAGTGGAGAGCATTAAATTCTTGCGTGTTTCCTTGCACTATTCCATTTTCCAAGAAACTAGTTTAGACACTTGAGTGCTTGCAGCTGTCTTTGCATTAATGAGCAAACAACACTTGTATTAACATGTTTCCTGAAGCTTGACAAGACAAGTTGGCTTTAACATTCTTTTAGAACTTGCTTCAACATCTTGAATTCAGAACATGCTTTACTCATCTTCTAAGTAGTGCTTTGCTTGCTAAGAACTTGATCAGCGCTTGCTTTCAAATAACTTCTGAACAACACTTGCTTTCAAGTAATCTTCTGAGCAAGGAATCCTACTAAATGTTAGAAGATACATTTAAATAAATTGTCTTACCAGAGTCAGCAGTTGCGCTTAAAACAAAAAAAGGTTCTTTCATTAAAGAACCTCTTCATATAATTTTTAGCTCAGCACATCAAAAAGCTTCTATCAGAACATTATCTGAAACATTCAAATACGTTCATCAGAGTATAAATTATCTAAAATATAATTTATTGTTATCATAAAAACTCTGAGATAGATCAGAACTAATCTTGTTCTAATGAAATCGACCGCATCTGGTCGGGTCCAGGTCTTATAGTGTTGTAAACTGTTGTCTGGAGATAAGAGAGAAGGAACCTGGGTCGTAAGGTTACTTCGAAATGAAAGTCGGGGTAGTAGGGCTGTGAGAAGGAACCTGTATAGTAGGGTTGCTTCGAAATGAAAGCCTGGATAGTAGGGCTATGAGAAGGAACCTGGGTCGTAGGGTTGCTTCGAAATGAAAGCCTGGATAGTAGGGCTATGAGAAGGATCCTGGATAGTAGGGTTACTTCGAGATGAAAGCCTGGATAGTAGGGCTATGAGAAGGAACCTGGATAGTAGGGTTACTTTGAGATGAAAGCTTGGATAGTAGGACTATGAGAAGGAACCTGGATAGTAGGGTTACTTCGAGATGAAAGCCTGGATAGTAGGGCTTATGAGAAGGAACCTAGATAGTAGGGTTACTTCGAGATGAAAGCCTGGATAGTAGGGCTTATGGGAAGGAACCAGGATAGTAGGGTTACTTCAAGATTAAAGCCTGGATAGTAGGGCTTATGGGAAAGAGCCATGATAGTAGAGTTACTTTGAGATGATCACGTAGGTTGGTGACCCGTTTGGTTTAGGGAACTGATTTTCCATTAGTTGTCTGCAGATGCGACATGTATAACTGTTGGGATTGTTGATGATAATTGTCTTTCCTGAAAAGATAACAGGTTTAATTATATGCGATGCATGAAATGCATGGTGGGATGTTATTCTCAAAATAAATGAGATTATGCTGTATGCGATATGTATGTGCGTGTTATGATGTATGTACACAAGATGCTATTGTGACATATCCGAGTCTGGGAAAATAAATCCCCGACTGCTGCTTGAGATTATTGGAAGTTGAATTCCTGACTGTCGTAGAAAACCATGGTTCTTCTACTTCCGCTGGGGATGGTGAACGAAGATGACTATACTGGAGATTTGCTCCTTGTTTACAGACATTCTTCCGGGGGAGAGACCCTGCTTGAGAATAACTCTGCGGGGGAATAACTCTGTTTGAGAGAGGAGCTTCCATAGATGAAGGGATAAACTCTGTCAGGGATTGAGCTTCTGTATTTAGAGAAATAAACTCTGTTTGGGAGAAAACTTTATGACCCGCTTGCAATTATGAAATTCGGCTGGGGAATATAGATGTCAGTTTTCTGAAGGAACTTGGCCGGGGATAGTAATTCCTGAATAGGGAACCTGATATCAATGCTTTGATTACCTCTACTCTATGGGTAGTACAGACGTCACTGGGTCGTATGTACTGATGACTTTGTTTCAAAGTTGTCTCAGCCCCGGTACTTGCTGGACAGAGTAACTGTCGGGTTTGACATTTTTAGTTTTTGCCCCTGTTTCTTAAGTTACAAGCAATTGTCCTTCCATTTCCTATACAAATATTTATGAACAACAATCATATTCAAATTCATATGTTAAGAATAAATCGTTGGACATTTTTTGCAAAACAAAACAGAAAAGGAAAACAAATGGTTTTGTAAAAAATGACTTGTATTAATTTCTTAAAGTTGGCCTATAACAAGCGTTTTTGTACAAGGAAGCTAACAACGCTCTAGTAAAAGAACATCACCGTATAAAATGGAAGCTATACAATATTGCGTACAAAGAAAAGAAAACAGCTAAGTGCAGTAATCCCATTTAAGTTTCAATTCTGCTATTGTCGCTATGTCTTCGAGCGTCTCATCACTTTGCTGCTTGTCTGAAGCTGATTAGATTGATTGGTGCCATTCGAGCTTGACAGTCGATACTGAGGTCTGGTCGCAAGATGATCCAATGGGACACAGTGATACGCTTTACATCCCTAACTTTTGTCTGGACTGCCCTTTCGGGTTTTCAGTCCACCGGGATACCCTTTTTTGCCTAAGCCGCCCTTTCAGGTTTTCGAATTGCCGGGTGTACAAAATTTTTCATTTTCATCCCTTATCTTTTCCCGAACCCTTTTGGTTCACCGGGAAGCCCTTATTTTTGCCTAGTCCAGTCAACCTAGCGGGTTTTTAATCATGCGTAGTATCCTTTCACTATGTCCGCATTGACAGGGTGAGAAAGGTCGTCACCATCCATGGTGGTTAGAATCATGGATCCACCCAAGAAAATGTTTTTAATCACAAATAGACCTTTGTATGTGGGAGTCCATTTGCCCCTGGGATCACCTTGCGGCGGTATGATGCGCTTGATCACTAAATCCCTGACTTGATATTCTTGGTGCGTGACTTTTTTGTTGAAAGCCTTGATCATCCGTTTTTGATACATTTGACCATGGAAGACAGTAGTAAGTCTCTTCTGATCAATCAGGTTTAGTTGATCAAGTCGAGTCTGGATCCAGTCATCTTCATTCAAACCCACATCCTTCATAATCCTTAGAGAAGGGATCTGGACCTCAATAGGTAGGACTACCTCCATGCCATATACCAGAGAGTAGGGTGTTACCCCTGTTGACGTCCGTGCTGAGGTACGATACCCATGAAGAGCAAATGGTAACATCTCGTGCTACTCTTTATATGTCACCGTCATTTTCTGTATGATCTTCTTGATGTTTTTGTTAGCAGTTTCAACAGCGCCATTCATCTTCGGCGGGTAGGGGGAAGAGTTATGATGTTGCATCTTGAATTGCTTATAGAGCTCGGTGATCATCATGTTATTGAGATTCGTACCATTGTTAGTGATGATTCTCTCTGGCACACCATATCGATAGATCAGGTTATGCCTGATAAACCACGCCACAACATTCTTGGTAACAGTAGCAAATGAGGCAGCCTCAACCTACTTCGTGAAGTAATCGATGGCCACTAGGATGAAGCGATGCCCATTGGAAGTAGTAGGTATAATCTCTCTTATCATGTCAATGCCACACATTGCAAAGGGCCAAGGATCCGTTAAGACATTCAAAGGGACCGAAGGCACATGCACCTTATCAGCATAGATTTGGCACTTATGACACATTCGGGAGTGCTGATAACAACCTGCTTCCATAGTGGACCGGTAGTATCCTGCCCGTAGGATCTTCTTAGCCATGGTATATCCACTGGAATGAGTTCCGAAGGCACCTTTATGTAAATATGTCATAATCCTCTCTGCTTCGTTGTTGTCTACACACCGCAATAAGGTAGATTCATGGTTGCGCTTGTAGAGGATTCCATTACTGAGGAAGAATTTCGCGGTGAACCTTCTCAAAAACTTCTTATCATTAACAGATTCCCCCTCGGGATACTCTTGAAACTCGAGATACCTTTTTACTTTGTGAAACCAGGGTTTGTCTGCTACCTCTTCAATATCGATCTCACAGCAGTACACTGGTTCATGCAACCTCTCAATAGTGATTCGGGGAGCTTCGTTGTCCCACCTGACATAGAAGACATGGTAGCTAGCGCGTCCGCTAACTAATTCTTCTCTCATGGGAAATGTTCAAAGGTTACCTCCTCAAAGTGCAAGAGCAATGTCAGTACGTGCTCTTTGTACTGGATGAGGTTCAGATGCTTCGTATCCCACTCTCCTTTGATCTGACTTATCACCAAAGCTGAATCCTCGAAAACATTCAAGAACTTGATCCTTAAGTCGATAGCAGCTTTGAGACCCATGATACATGCTTCATACTCTGCCATGTTGTTAGTACAGTTGAAGCATAGTTGGGCAGTGAAAGGAGTATGACAGTCCTAAGGAGATATTATTATAGCGCCAATGCCATTACCGAGTGTGTTCGAAGCTCCGTCAAAAACCATAGTTTATCGAGATCCTTTTTCAGGTCCTTCATCCGGTTCAGGTTCTTCATAGTCAGTCACTAGCATAATATTATCGTCTGGGAACTCAAAATTCATGGACTGGTAGTCATTCACAACCTGATGAGCCAAATGATCAGCCAATACACTTCCTTTACTTGCTTTCTGGGTTGTATATTGGATATCGTATTCGGTTAGGATCATTTTCCATCTTGCTATTCTTCCGGAGAGGGCGGGCTTCTCGAAGATGTACTTGATTGGATCCATCTTAGATATCAACAAAGTAGTGTGGGTCAACATATACTATCATAGTTAGCGAGCAGCCCAAAGCACAACAAGTTTTCTTTAGCAGTGAGTATCATGTCTCACAGTCAGTAAAGTTTTTGCTAAGGTAGTATATCGCATGCTCTTTTCGACCAGACTCGTCATGCTGCCCCAACACACACCCCATTGAATTGTCTAGCACTGTTAAGTACAATATCAAAGGTCTTCCTTCAACCGGAGGCATCAGAATTGGTGGTTCTTGAAGGTATTCCTTGATTCTTTCAAAAGCAGTATGGCATTCATCATTCCACTTTACCACTTGATCTTTCTTCAGGAGTTTGAAGATCGGCTCACAAGTAGCAGTCAGATGTGAAATGAACCTGGCGATATAATTTAGGCGTCCCAAAAAACCTCTAACCTCCTTCTCATTGCGGGGAGCCGACATCTCTTGTATGGCCTTTACCTTTACAGGATCTACCTGAATACCTTTGTCACTGACGATGAACCCCAACAGCTTACCAGACCTTACCCCGAAGGTGCACTTGTTCGGATTCAAGCTCAGCTTGTATGTCTTCAGCCTGTCAAATAGCTTTTGTAGATGATCCAGGTGTTCTTCATCGGTTTGAGATCTGGCTATCATGTCATCAACGTAAACCTCTATCTCATGGTGAATCATATCATGGAACAGAGCTACCATTGCTTGTTGATAAGTTGCCCCAACATTTTTTAATCCGAACGACATGACCTTGTAACATAAGGTGCCCCACTATGTGATGAAGGTTATCTTCTCCATGTCTTCGGGAGCCATCTTGATCTGATTGTACCTAGAGAACCCATCCATGAAGGAAAAGATCTTGTGATGTGCGGTGTTATCAACCAAAACATCGATGTGGGGAAGCGGGAAGTCATCCTTGGGGCTTGCCCTGTTCAGGTCTCTGTAGTCCACACACATCCGTACCTTGCTGTCCTTCTTAGGTACCAGAACGACGTTAGCAAACCACTGCGGATAGGAGGTGACAACTAAGAACCCAATGTTGAACTGTTTCATAACCTTTGCTTTAATCTTCTCTGACATTTAAGGGCGCATACGGCCGACCTTTTTCTTAACCAGAGGACAATCTTCTTTAGTCGGCAGACGATGTTCCACAATATCAGTGTCTAAACCAGGCATGTCTTCATATGACCAGACGAAGATCTCAACATAGTCGCGCAACATCTGTATCAACCGCTGTTTGACATTATTCTCCAGATTTGAGCCGATCTTGACTTCTTTTCTGTCTACTTCTGTGCCCAAGTTTATCGTCTCAACTGGCTCTTCATGAGGCTATATAGCCCTCTCTTCCTGCTGTAACAGTCTAGCATGTTCTCCAGGCACCTCACAATCTTCCTCATCTTCGTCCTTGGCTTGGTTGATCAGATTTTCGAAGTTATAACTGACAATAGCAGAACTATAATCAATGGGATCCAGAGTGGATATGGATCTGCAATTTGATATATGAGTGTGTGTGTAAGAGCATAGCTGTATTGATAATCAGAAAAGAAAAACAGAGAGCGTAAAATTTGTATACAAGAAACGTTCAATGTTTTATTGAGGACATATGAACATGACATATAATAACCCTCACAAATAAAACCATTGTGCCTCGGGTAAGACACAAGGCCATAGAGTTTATATTGTTTATTACAAATTCCAAAAACAAGTAAGACAATTACTGCTGAAGAAAAGAAATTGGCACAAAATCTCTGGCCGTCCAGTTACTAGGTCCACCGTTGGTAGTAGGGTAGATCCAAATGTCAATATCAGAATCCTCATCATTGTCTTCAATAGCATTGCCCCGCAATTGCTGATGCATAGGGGAGGTCCTTCGGCCCGAGCGCGTCGAACAACTCTTTGAGCTCCTTCTTCAAATACCGCTCTGGCGTCCTTGAGAGAAGCCATCTTCAAAGGAGATTTGGTGATCTTCGGCGCATTAGTGATGGCCTCAGTTGATGCCATGATATGGGGAACCTCTTCAAAATTTTGACAAGGGGTCTCTATGAATTCCCCGTCCATCTCCACATACCTGAAAAAGTTCAGGTGGCTTACCATATACTCCACTTCACCATGCACGGTGACAATCTTCCCCTTCACTGGATACTTCAGCATTTGGTGCAGCGTAGAAGTAATGGCTCCAGCTTCATAGATCCAAGTACGACCCAACAAACAAGAGTTCGATGGCCTGATATTCATCACGTAGAAGGTGGATTCAAAGGTCTGGGAACCCACTATGACAGGGATGTCCACCTCCCTGTGCACCATTATTTTTGACCCGTCAAAAGCCCTCACCATAATGTTGCTGGGCTTTAAGGTCAAGCATTCACAATCTAGCCGATCAAGAGCCTTCTTAGGCAGAACATTCAGTAACGATCCAATTTCCACCAACACATGAGCCATAGTAGTGCCCCTGCATTCTATCGAGACATGCAGAGCATCATTATGATTTCTCCCCTTTGGTGTCAAATCAGCATCTGAAAAACCCAACCCATTGTCAGCAGTCAAACTGGCCACACAGTCTTTGAATTGGTCAACAGAGGTTTCTTGTGGCACATGCACAGTCTTCAGAAATGCAATCAAAGCCTTTGCATGGGCCTCAGAACATAATAACAGAGACAACATCAATATCTTCGAAGGGGTCTGCCCCAGCTGCTCGACCACATTGTAGTCACTCTTCTTGATTATTTTTAAAATTTCCTCCATTTCTTGCTTAGAGGATTCCAAAACAACTTTTCTAGGTGCCTCCATCCGGGAAGGCTCACCTATAGCTTCTTTGCCCGAGTACCAGATGACTCATCGACAGGGGTAACAACTGGAGTAAGGATAGGGGTAGTAACAGAAGTACCGGTAGGAACAACAGATGGAATAACAACAGGCTTAACAATAATCTTCGGGGAGATCTTGGGAGAGAAAATCCTTCCACTTCGGGTAACTTTGCTGGTCCCGACAATATTACTGACATCGGGATCAACCTCTTTAGTCTTCAAATCCTGTTTGACGCCGTGATAGTAAACGTCGGCACCATAATTCCAAGGGACAACTTTGTCTGAGGAGTACGGTCCAGGAAAAGTGATTATCAACGGAGAAATTCTTGGAGCAGGTGTAATCCTAACATGTCTTTTAGAGGAGACCTTGGAAGGATTGGCAGAAATGGTTATGATAGCAACATCTTCATGCGGAACAGTCAGAATCAGAGTCTTTTCAAACAAAATCTCTCTGCTATCCATCAGGCGTTGAACACCTGCTTTCAGCAAATAACATCCAGAAGGTAGAGATACACACATGTGGCAACCTTCACCACAACCCGAAAATAAACCGGCTAGAAAAAAAATTCTTCTTGACAATCATGAGAGGAGTGGAAACTTCATCAACAGAGGTAACAAACAGATCAGTTCCAATGGCATTAACACCACAGTTGTGCTTGGGCATATGATCGGTTATGACATTAGGCTTCTCCGAGGCATCAAACTCAATCTCCTTGGCTTCAATTAGATCATGTATCTTATTTCTCAGAGCCCAACAGTCATTTGTATCGTGGCCTGAACTCTCAGAATGGTAAGCACAACTAGCATTTGGATTGTACCGAGGAGATGTGGTGTTAGGATTCTTGGGATCCTCCTTTAAGGTTGCCAAGTTGGATCTTAACAGATGGGGTAAAACCTCAATCAACGTCATATTAATCTGGGTGAACTGCCTTTGCGGTCTTTCTACCCTTTGCTGATTGTTCGTTGTTGAGTAGACGTAGGCCTAGGTATCATCACAACATCTACCATTGGATGGTGTTCAGCTCTGCTCTGACCTCTTGGGCTATAAATGACATTGACCTCCTTCTTACCCGTGAACGGCTTCTTCACTATACTTGAAGATGTATCTTTTTGTATCTTACCGCTCCGGATCCCAGCTTTTACCCTTTCTCCAGCCAATATCAGCTCGGTGAAACCAACTGAGGAGCTACCAATCAAGTGATTGAAGAACAGACCAGAAAGCATACCAAGAAACATGTCGACCAACTCCCTATCAGACAAAGGGGGTTGGACTGTCCCTTCCAAATCTCTCCATTTCTGCGTATAGTCCTTGAACCCTTCCCTTGCATCCATGGACATACTCTGGAGTTGAGTACGGGTAGGAGCAAGGTCAACGTTATATTGATACTGCTTGTAAAAAATAGCAGCCAGATCCTCCCAGTTGCGGACATCGGTGTAGGATCAAGCGCTTACCATTGAGCTAAAAGAAATTTCTTGTAGCCAAGGTGCTACTCTATTTCCTTATAGAGAATCTAACAAGGGGCCTACCCGGCCCACCTAACACACCTGTGTAGGCGCCAGTGGGGGGGATGTTAAGCCCTTCGAATCCCTAAGGTTGACGCTGGATATTTTAATCCAACAATCTCCCCCCCCCCCCAGTGTCAACCGGGGGGATTCGAACCCATGACCTTGCTCTGATACCGCTTGTAGGATCAAGCGCTTACCATTGAGCTAAAAGCAATTGCTTGTAGCCAAGGTGCTACTCTATTTCCTTATAGAGAATCTAACAAGGGGCCTACCTGGCCCACCTAACACACTTGTGTAGGCGCCCATGGGGGGATGTTAAGCCCTTCGAATCCCTAAGGTTGACGTTGAATATTTTAATCCAACAATTGGTTCCCTTCAGTTGATAGAACCACTCAAGCTGAGTCCCCAACAGACTGTCCTAAAAGAAATGGACCCACAAGTTCCTATCAACGGTGTGAGGCTGAATCTTCCTCACATAGGAACGGAGATGAAGATTGGGACAAGACACCCCATCATACTTCGCAAAAACAGGAGCCTTAAACTTCTGTGGGATGACTATACCAGATACCAAACCCAGCTCTTCAAAATCCAGCCCTGGTATCCTTTGGATCTCCATCGCGCTCAGACGATCCTCTAACTGTTTGTATCTACCCTCAGTGGGGGGATACTGTTCATCGTTGTAATCTGTGTCATTATCAGAAACTTCAGGGCTAGGGTCCTCCTCCCTTGTCTCTCCTCTTCGATTTTCCTATTCTTTGGATGAGGAGGTCAGATCAATCGGTTGCTTCAATGGTCCCTTGAATCTTCTGCCCATATTAAGGACACCAGCGGTCTTCTTCTTCTTCTTCTCTTTCAGAATAAGGGCCTTCAGATCTTCCTGCCCTTTTGCCAAAGCTACGAACATTTGCGGAAATTGGGCATTTTGTGCCTGGAGATCCTTGATGCTTTGTTCAGAAGACATTATTGTTGAAATAAACAATGAAGAAGATGAGAAACCTTTTATGGTACCTGTTTATGCAATGTCATGGATGATATGTGTATGCAATGATTTCATGGACTTTGGGAAATTTAAATTTGTGAACCAAAAATGAAATAAAGATTTTATTAGTAGAATTCAAAATACAACTGTCTTTTAGGTGTTACAATTGAAAATTCTAAAAAATAAAAGAAAATCAAATTTCCCATGGATGCTTCCTCTTCGTGCCGAGATAGACATTAAGGCTTCTTTCCCCATGAAGCTACTTTGTGAGCTCTAAGACTTTCTTCTCTTGGGCATAGAACTGGTCCTTATAAGTATCCCACTCCTTCTTCAACTGAAACCAGGACCTTTGTAATTCTTCAAGATCGGTGGGCATATCAGGGTGAAGAACCGTGTAGGGAATATCCCCTTCAGTAATGGGCTCCACAATCACTGGTAATATAGCTACGTATGGCATCATCAGTTTCTGAGCACGAGATCGTACCCATTGGAGATAAGGTTCCATAGGAATGGACGCCTTTGATCCTAAAGTCTTGACGTCAGATGTGTTTATCATGCCCCAGGCTCGTATTAACCTCTGGCGATACCCCTGAACATCATCCTCATAGTTGAACACAATGCCCTGGATAAGCATCTCGTGAGGACTGTCCCTTCGAGCGTAACCAAACTGTCGCAGAGCAAAACAAGGATTGTAAGTTATTCCTCCCATAATGCCAAGTAGTGGGACATTAGGGAACTCCCCGCAACGGTCAATAATAGAAATGCCTACCATAGATCAGGAATACTAGAGAATATCCGTGTGAGAAAGTGACATTATCCTTTGCGACCAACCCAAACCTTCTTCATTCTTCAGCACTGACTTAGGGAGGTGAGAAATAAACCACCTCGACAGTAATGACATCGAGCACATAAGAACCCCTCTTATCTTTATGGTACGAGTATGTAGAGCATGCATGATATCTCCGAGCAAAGTGGGCACAGGGTTGCGAGAGAGGAAGATCTTGATAGCATTCACATCTATGAGTAAGTCTGTATTAGGTAATAATACTAACCCATAGATTAGAAGGGCCAATACCTCCTCAAAAGCCTGAAAGTCTAAATCACCCCAAAACAGCCGGGACTTCTCTATTAGGAACTTGGCTAGAAGACCCTTGACTCTGCTTCTTATTTCTCAATTGGATACCACGTCGGCCCGTTTCAGATGCAAAGTGAGGCAATGATCTCTGGCTTGGGAACTTCTTCTAAACCTATGAAAGGCATCTGGTCAAGAATAGGTAGATCCAATAACTGAGAGAACTCTTCCATGGTAGGCACCAACTGATAGTCTAGAAAGGTGAAGCAGTGGTGCATGGGATCAAAGAACTGAAAGAGTACCCCCATCATCTTTTCATCAAAGCTTGAAGTAACCAGGTTGAGAAGTCGACCATGTCTCTTAGTGAACACAGAAGTTTCAGGAACCCTTGATACTAGTTCCTTGAGTTGGGGAGGTATTCTCACAAAGCTGATTCGAATAGTGTTTCTACGAGCGGAAGCCATGATCTGCAAAACAGAGCAAAGATAAATACCCTTGGTCCTTGAAATGGTTAGTGTAATGAGAATCAAAACTATGTTATGATGCATGATGTCATGTTCAAACAGAGTAAATCACACACAAGCAAAGAACCCAAATAGGCCTTAGGTTCAAAGGCTTGCATGAGGTCAAAGGTAAGTACCCTCTTGAAGTTTAGTTGGTTTCAAACCTGTCTTAGAAAAGTAACCGGGTTCTAAGGATTCTCAATATCACTGATCATCCTTTATCAGGCATTATTTCAGCTCAGGAAATCTTTTCTTGCGGCCGAAATATCTCGAAAGTCTGATCTCAATGAGTGTAGCATCGAGTATCAACTAATCCTTAGATTTATACTAAGGTCGGCATTCTCACTACTTTCTAATGGCCAAGTTTGTTCAACTAAGGTTCTAAGGTCCGTCAGTGCTTTACGATACCATGCGGCGGCCCCGTATTCTCCTTGTTTCCACACAAAGGATATCGGTACCAACCAAAGTGTCACACCAACACAGTCATCACTTAAACTATATGGGTCTACACCGTACAATCTCCATTATATATTGTTGTTTACCTAAAAGTGTCCCCAGATCCGAGTGTAGGATCTTCAACAATGCCCAAACAAAAACCCTTAAGGATAAATAAGACAAATCAAACAAGAAAGAAATTTTAAAAATGACCTAGATCCTAAGGTATACCCCACTTTATATAATCCTCAGCAGAGACGCCAGTTCTGTGATACGGTGGCAAAACCGACTGTTTATACTGCTTTACAATTTTTGTTCGCAAATTCGCGGTAAGCAAGAGTCACCACCGACTTTTATTTCATCCAACAAAGGAAAAGGAAAAAGAACAGAAAATACCTTTTTCGAGATGTTTCTGAGTACGAGGCGTAGATTATAGAAAGGGAAGGTGTTATCACCCTTTATATCCATGGTTTTCCACGGGATTTTAGGTACTTGATCATTTTGAAATTGCTTGTGTGTGTTTTGAGAAGTTTTTGTTTAACTTCGTGGTAACCCTTATATCTGTCCCCAAGAGGGTGAAGAAGTTGTTTTTGGAAACTATTTTGAAAGTGTGGGGTGTAAAATTTGTTTTTTAAACAAGTACCTAACAATTATCTACGTACTCGAAACAAGTTGTTCTTTTCCTCCTATCCTTTAGACAGTGTTATCCTACTATTAGTGAGTAGGTAACCCTAATCGTTGGATGTTGAGGGACTATCGCAAGGGACGTACGATCACTAAGGCAACATGGCAAGATCTCTTAGTAAATGTCCTAAAGCCCTAAGATCACTTTTATACCGAGGCAACAGTCGAGAGGGTCATTGAGGGACTAGTGATATCTAGACTTAAGGACATCCACTAAGAATTCTTGCATTTCGAGAATTGTGACTGTAATTTAAAGGCAACCAAGTGAGGAGTACCCTAAGGGTGAGCATGTGTAAGTGTGCTTGATTCTGTTCATTTATCTTGCGCATTTAAGGTTATCTATGTTCAATTAGACATTATCTTTCATGCAACCCTATTAACCATTCATCTAAGCTGTTTATTGTGCAGGAAAATAAACAGCCAAAGATAAAGTTCCTAGCTATTACAAGGCTTCGGGGCAATTACATAATTAACGATCGAAAAGTAAAGTGCGGAAATTATAAACCCTAATTAAGCTATTACAAACTGGGAGCAATTACATAATTATAAATAATAATCGTACGGCAAAATAATTACGCGCGAGAATTAAAATTGGAAAAAGTTCAAGAAACCCTAGAAAAACTAATTTGATTATTAAAATATTTTTTTTGGATTTTTTTTATGAAAAAAGATTTTAAATTTAACCTAATTGTCTAATTAATTTTAGTTAATGAAAAAAAATTGATTAAAATTGAGAAATTAATTAATTTACAAAAATTAATTTAGAGAAAAAAACTAAATCTTATTTTTTTTGTTGGTGATTTTATGATTTTATAAAAAAAATGATTTAAAAATAAATTAAACTTAAATAATGAAAATAAAATAAAAAAGATTAAAAGAGTTTAGAAAATGGGCCTGGGGGGTGTAGGCCCAGAATGGAGGTGAACTGCGTGAATTTGTCCAAAGCCTAGTCTTGTTGGCCCATTGCTGCGCTGGATCAGGTGTTATGCTTGCTGGGACGTCCACCATGGACACGTAGCCTGGAAGCGTTGGATCTGGCGCCCTAAATGATCAATGATGATGATATGGAGGCATATGGTGTATGCACATGTGATGATGGCATGTGTTGTACCACAAAATTTTCCCTCCTATATTCTTCAAAGTTTTGACAAGCATCATCTCAATCTGCTCAAGTCTACTTAAGGGTTGCACAGTTCAAACACCCTCCTAAGCCAGTCAAATTAGGGTTTTGGTTCCTGCAAGGAAGTTGAGGTTTTCAAGGGGCTCAATCAAGTCCCACATGCCTATAAACATTGTCAAGCATCTACATGCCAAGTTTCAAGGCTCACAAGGTCAAGTTGCACAGTCAAAAAACCCTAATTGCTTCACAATCAACTGTAGAGGCAAAATGGTCATTTGGCAGTCAAAAGTCAAAATTTTGGGTCAACATCTTATTTTGAAGCCACAATCATCATTTGGTCAAGTCTTGACCATGATTCCACAAGAATGGCTCAAAAATCATCAAGATGCAAAAGTTTCCATTTTTGGACAGTTGAAAAGTCAACTGTAACTTGACCTAGGCATAACTTTTTCATGGATCATCAGAAAAATCCCATCCAATTCTCATTTTGAAGGGGAGGACATTTCCTACAACTCATCTTCACATTCCAAGTCTAAGAAATGCTCTCACAAAAGGTTATCAATTTCAACATTATAGGTCATTTTCAAAAGTCAACAAAAATGCACTTTAAGTCAAAGACCATAACTTGAGATTGGTAAATCAAAATGACATGGGACCAAAGGCATTTGTTAGAGGACTTCAATACCTTTCCAAAATGTCCAAGAACATGTTCATATGATCAAAATTGAGCAAGATATGCATTGGAGAAGTTGGGAAATATTTGTGAAATGGCAAAAGTCAACTATCCTTGAAACTTCAATTTTTGACAAAAGGGCCCACTTTTTTCCACTTGATTCAGCCTTGTCATGCCACCCACGTATCCCATGATCAATTTCAAGACCAAATAATTATTTTTCTATTTTTATTTAATTTTTATGGATTTAATTCATTTTAATCCATAATAATTCAAGTAAATCTAAAAAAATTAATTAAATGGTATCTTATGGTTTGAATAGCCTTCATGAAGCATTTGCAACCTACCAATTTCGTGCTAAGCTCATTTAGGCATGAAAATTCAAATTTTGAACAAGCTTTGAAAGGCCTTTAATGGTGGTTAAGACAAAATCCAAAGCTTAATTGCAATGGTTAAAGGCTCCTAAATGTGACTTATTCTCACTCATTACTATATATACAAGCCTTGCAAGCCTCATTCACAACCTAAAAAGTGCACAAACGGCCAGAGCAAAGTTCAAAATTTGTCAAAAAAAGTGTGAGATCAAAAGGAGTTTTGCAAGCATTTTCAGGCCAAAAGGAGAACGTGACTCTCTTCTTTGCCATATCCTGAAGCTAAAGCAACCCTTGACACGTCCTAAGGTCCATTATCAAGCACTGTAAGTATTCCCAGGTCCCCCTAAAATTCAATATTGTTTTTCCTAATGCGTTCCCATGCAGCATTTGTCCAGAAGTTCACCATATGACCTCATAAATCCACATGCCATGTGGCCTCAAAGATCAATCCAAAGGCTAGAAAATGATGAGCACCATGCTCATGAGTCAACACGTCTCCAGGCAATTTCAAAAGTCAATACAGGCCTGAGCTTAGTGGGCCAAAAAACTGCAATTCACACCTCCTTTGGACCATCAACACCCCCTTGGTTTTGTTATTTCTTTTATTTTTCTTTTCTCTTATATTCTTTTTTTTATTATTAGTTTTATTATTATTTAATTAACATAACTAATATTTTTCATTAAAAAAAAACATTTTATCATTTATTAACTTGTCTTGTAAATAAATTATAATTAATGAATTAGTTTAAAATAGGCAACTTGAATCTTTTTTTTAACAACTAAAATAAATTTAGAACTAGGTTTTTTTTCTTCTTTTAATTTTAATTCCTTTCGTTTTATTTTCATTAAAAACATAAAAATACAAAAATATCATTTTCTTAATTAATTAATTAATTAGCTATTAGTTTTAATTCAAAAAAACAAACAAAAATACTTTTCGCACTCACACTTTCAAAAGGTTTTCAAACAAATTTTTCATACACTCTTGAGGACAGATACAAGAGTTACTTAGAAATTTTTCAAACGAAACTTTTTCAAAACTCACACATACTTGAAAAGCAAACAATTTTTGAAAACATAAGAGCAAGTACCTAAGAGCCCGTGGATAACCACGGATAGAAAGGGTGCTAACACCTTCCCTTTCTATAAATCTACCTCCCGAAACGAGAAACATTCTCAAAGAAGGAATTTTGCTGTGCTTTTGTCCTTTCCATGTTGGAGAACATAAAAGACGGTGGCGACTCTTGCTTAACCGCGACATTTCGCGAACCAGCTTACAAAAACAGTCAGTTCTATTCCCATCGATCACAGAACTGGCGACTCTGCTGGGGATATTGAAAGTGAGGTGTACCTTAGGATTAGATCATACTTATGTTTTCAATTGCTTTGCTTTGATTGCTTTATATTTGTGTGATTTGCATCGGAGTTTCATAGATCCTAACCCGGATCTAGGGAATACCCTTTTAGGTAGCATAAGCTGTGAGGGACCTGTCCGGCGTAGACCGACACAGGTGAAGCAGTGGCTACGTTGGTGTGACACCTTGGTCTGTACCGATATCCCTTGTGTTGCAACGAGGAGAATATGGGTCTTCTGAGGAGTCATTAAGCACCAACCGACCTTAGAACCCTAATGTGACCCAACTTGGCCATAGAACAGTAGCAGTATGCTACACCCATTGAGGCTAAACTCTCGCGATGGTTCTGGCCGCAAGAAAAGATTGCGACGCTGGAGTTATGACCGATTGAGGGTAGTCAGTGATATTGGGATCCTCTAGAACCCGGTTACTTTTGATAGGACAGGTCTTAACCAATGAAACTGAAAGAGGGTAGTACCTGAACTTCATGCTGGCCTGAAATCTAAGGGCTCTTTTGTGTGACTTGTGTGCCTTCAAACCTGACTACTTGCATGTTCTTGTTATCTGACACATGAGTTTCTTGCAGGTTTTGTTTACAGTCCTTAATCTGGACTCATAACGGGGTTTACCTACATTACTCCATGCATAGCATAACATCATACCATTGCATACATCCTACATAAGGACTAATCCATTTCAAGGATCTCAAGGGTTTGTGATGCAGGTCATGATGAATCAAATGTATAGCAAGGGGAAAAGGGGATTTATTTTCCTCTAGCCAAGGTTGATAACTTGAGTCAGGGGCTATGACCCACTCGATATGGTGAGCCTTGACTCTTGAAGAAGGACTCTCAATAACATGAAGCTCCTTTAATCAAGCAACCGGATTCAAATTCTAACAATTTTCTTATTTACCCCGCGGGATCCTTGAAAGCATTGCATGCATACATACATATCATTGCATTGCAGGTACCCTTTTGACAGGTCACTTACCTTCTTCGCTGTTTATTTCAGCAATGGCTTCCCAACAAGACAATCAGGATCTTTATGCTCAATAGACTCGGTTCAAGGCAATCCTCCTAAACCTATCCAAGGGGCAGGAAGAGCTGAGAACACTTCTCATGGGGACTTTGGTCAGGAACAGTCCTGAAGACGATAAGGACGAACGGCTGAAACGTCTACAAGCTAAGGTGGATACAATGAGAACCCAGATGCTGGGGAAAATGGCTCTTGTCCAAGACTTATCTCAAAAACAAGGAGAGCTCAGGGTTCTCGTTAACCAACTGCTTCGGGATAACCAACTGGAGCAAACATCTAAGGTTGAAGAGCAAGCCATCATTCAACCACCTGTGGGGCAAGAAGACCGGGGAAAAGCTCCTCAGTTTGCTTCAAGGTCACAAGCCCAGCATTAACCTCACCAGCGTCAACAGGGTAATCGGCGTAAGTGAAATACGTCTGGAAGACATTTCTCGGAGACTGGTATACCATCATCACTGATACTGAGACGCTTGTTGGAGGTCAATGCTAAATGCGCCTATCATTCAGACAATGTTGGACACGACACCAATGATTGTTGGGCACTCAAGCATAAGATCCAGGACCAGATAGAGGCTAAGGAGGTAGATTTTGACGCTCCAGAGAAACCCAATGTGATATCTGCACCTATGCCGAAGCACGGTCGGAATGTCAATGCCATTGAAGAGGATCTGTATGTTGCTAACGTTAGTGATCTGACTACTCCACTGCTAACCATTAAGTTGAATTTGTTAAGGGCCGGGATCTTCCCGGGATGTAAAGAAGACTGCTACTGTTGCCACTCTCTGCCGTTTGATTGTCCGCTATTAAAGAAAGGCATCCAAGGCCTCATGGATAGCCGACAAATTTTGTTCGAAAAAGTTCCTGCTGTTCCAGTTCATGTTGAAAATGTCTCAATCATAACCATTCACGCCAATCTTTCCAAGGCCGTCAAAAAGCCTGTTAAGATTACACCAGCTGCAAAATCTATACCATTGAAGATAACAATGCCGGGGCCTGCTCCCTATGTTTCCGAGAAGTCGATACCTTGGAACTATGGTGGCGACATCTACTACCATGGTATCAAGCAAGTCGAGGTAATTGAAGAAAATTCGGAGGACGAAGAAGCCATCATTAGTAACATTGCGGGCACCAGTAAAATCACCAGGAGCGGGAGAATATTTTCTCTAGAGATTGCCCCTCCAAGAGCAGTCTTTGGACCCTCATCAGCTAAAGAAGTCGTCCCTGCACCAGTAAAACTCTCTGCCAGAACTCCTTTGATCGAAGAAGTTGTTGCTCCTAGTGCTGTCCCTCCTACCATTGCCGATAAAGGAAAAGGAATACAAGATGAGCCCGTCAGGACGAGGGCTTAACCCTTGGTAATCCCGGAAGCCTCCAAGAAAGAAATGGACGAGATTTTGAGGATAATCAAGAGAAGTGATTACGATGTGGTGGAACAGTTGGGGCAAACCCCCTCCAAGATCTCCATGCTGGCATTATTGCTTTGCTCAGAAGCGCACGCTCAAGCTTTGATTAGGTTTCTGAAGGCAGCTCATGTGCCCCAAGAAACCTCTGCGGACCAATTTCAACATTGCGTGGCTAGCCTGACTACGGACAATGGACTAGGCTTTTCTGATGCCGACCTAACCCCTAAGGGCCGAAACCACAATGATGCGTTGCATATTTCCATCGAGTGTCGCGGAACCACCCTTGCCCATGTTTTGGTTGATACCGGTTCATCGCTGAATGTTTTGCCTAAGAAGGCCTTGGACCGGCTAGATTGCGAAGGTTTGGAATTGAAGCCTAGTGATATTGTCGTCAGAGCTTTCGATGGGTCGAAAAGAATGGTCCATGGAGAAGTTGAAATTCCTGTCAAGATAGGTACTGAGGTGTTTAAATCCACTTTCTATGTAATGGACATCCGTCCATCATACTCCTGCCTGCTGGGTAGACCTTGGATACACCATGCTGGGGCAGTCACCTCCTCCTTGCATCAAATGCTGAAGTATCCTGTAAAGGGAAAGATCATTACTGTTCACGGCGAAGAAGAGTACATGATTAGCCATTTAAATTCTTTCTGGTATGTGGAGGTTGAAGGAGAGTTCATTGAGACGCCGTTTCAACATTTCGAAGAAGTTCTTCCTGAAATAGCAGTGGCGAAGTTGGCAGCTGAGACACCAAGACAGATGGCCAGGATGGCATCTCTGGAGGATGCAAGGGCTGCAGTTAAAGAGGGGAAGAATTCAGCATGGGGGCAGTTACCCGACTTTCCACATAAGACCGAGAAGTTTGGATTAGGGTTCACAACTGCTGGTCAGAAAGCTATGCGCCAGTCAAAGATTGAAAGAGCGCCGGTCAAAATTTCTCCTTACAGAATCAACGCCCTGGAAGATGAAGACAAGGAAAGCAACATTGAAGAGTGGATTTATCCAACGGTCAAAGGAGGATTGAGCAATTGGGAGGCTAAGGACTTTGTCCCCATCACTTTTATTCATCAGTAATTTATCTATTAAACATTTCCTATTTGGTCTGTAATATTTTACTTTCAAACAATCCGTACACTGTCTTTTCACCTCCTGCCTTGCCCGGGGCATGTAGGTCCACTTGTAAGGGTTTTGATTATTTTTCATATTCATATGCCATGTTTAATGATTCATTAGACGTTTTTCATTTGATAAACTGCTTATGCTCATTTTCTTTCCTTTTTCATTTTTTAAGGATGGCTATCCCTTACACACACCCACACTCACCAATGCAGGTACCCATCCACTCCGGATTCCATGGGTGACTATTCTGCTATATCTTTCAGTGACCCTGAAGACCTGGTCAATCTAGCCGAGTATGAAGATGACGAGGGTTGTGAAGTACCCGGGGAACTAGCCAGACTTCTGCAACAAGAGGAAAGGGCCATCTTACCGCATGAAGAGCCATTGGAAACTGTTAACTTGGGAACCGAGGAGGATCGGAAGGAGGTGCAAGTGGGTGCCAACCTGGAACCAAAAGTCAAGGAGCGCTTGGTACAGTTGCTGAATGAGTATGTTGAAATCTTCACTTGGTCCTATGAAGATATGCCGGGTTTGGATACAGACATCGTGGTTCACCGTCTCCCCACAAGAGAAGACTGTCCACCAATCAAACAAAAAGTTCGCCGAATGAGGCCTGACATGTCCGAAAAAATCAAAGCAGAAGTAATGAAGCAGTTCGACGCTGGCTTTCTGGCTGTTACGTCCTATCCTCAATGGGTCGCTAACATTGTGCCAGTGCCTAAGAAAGATGGCAAAGTTAGAATGTGTGTGGACTACCGGGATTTGAATAGGGCCAGCCCTAAAGATGATTTCCCGCTACCTCATATTGACATCTTGATCGACAATACAGCTCAGCATAAGGTGTTTTCCTTCATGGATGGATTTTCGGGCTATAATCAAATCAAAATGGCTCCCGAAGACATGGAGAAAACAACTTTTGTCACACAATGGGGCACTTTCTGTTACAAAGTGATGCCGTTCGGGCTGAAGAATGCAGGGGCAACTTATCAACGCGCCATGGTAGCTTTATTTCATGACATGATACATCATGAGATTGAAGTTTACGTAGACGATATGATAGCTCGGTCACAAACAGAGGAAGAGCACCTTGAACATCTGGAAAAGCTGTTTGCCAGATTAAAAGAATACAAGCTCAGGCTGAATCCGAGTAAATGCACTTTTGGAGTTAGGTCTGGTAAACTCCTGGGATTCATTGTAAGCAACAAAGGCATTGAAGTCGATCCGGCAAAAGTAAAAGCAATACAAGAGATGCCTGCTCCCCGTACTGAAAAAGAGGTCAGAGGATTCTTGGGGCGCATAAACTATATTGCCAGATTCATCTCACATATGACTTCTACCTGTGAGCCAATTTTCAAACTCTTGAAGAAAGATCAGGTAGTTGAATGGAACGACGACTGCCAAGCCGCTTTCGATAGAATCAAGGAGTATTTGTTAGAACCTCCTATTCTGATGCCACCTGTCGAAGGAAGACCATTGATCATGTACTTAACTGTCTTGGATAACTCAATGGGGTGTGTTTTGGGCCAGCATGACGAGTCTGGTCGAAAAGAGCACGCTATTTATTACCTTAGCAAAAAGTTTACCGACTGTGAGACTCGCTACTCACTGCTCGAGAAAACTTGCTGCACTTTGGTATGGGCTGCTCGCCGACTAAGACAGTATATGTTAACTCATACTACCTTGTTAATTTCCAAGATGGACCCTATCAAGTATATCTTCGAGAAGCCCGCTTTATCTGGAAGGATAGCTAGATGGAAAATGATCTTAACTGAGTATGACATCCAGTACACCACCCAAAAAGCTATAAAAGGGAGTGTACTAGCTGACCATCTGGCTCATCAGGCTATCGAAGACTATCAACCCATGAGATTTGACTTCCCAGACGAGGACATCATGAATTTGGACAACATTGAAAGTGACGGACCGTATGACGGACCCGAAAAGGGATCCCGATGGACCCTGTACTTTGATGGTGCTTCAAATTCCCTTGGAAATGGTATTGGCGCAGTACTCATTTCTCCGGAAGGTTGCCACACTCCTTTCACGGCCCGACTTTGTTTCAGCTGCACAAACAACATGGCTGAGTATGAAGCTTGCATCTTTGGTCTCGAGGCTGCTATAGACTTAGGGATCAAATCTTTGGTCGTATTTGGGGACTCGGCTTTGGTCATCAACCAAATCAAAGGAGACTGGGATACCAAGCATCCTAATCTTATCCCATACAAAGAACATGTCCTGACACTGTTGCCGCATTTCGAGCAAATTACCTTCGAGCATTTCCCGCGAGAAGAGAATCAGCTAGCCGATGCTCTGGCCACAATGTCCTCCTTGTTTAAACTCAGCTGGGATAATGAGGCTCCCCAAATCACCATCAAGCGAATGGATGAACCGGCACATTGCCACGAGGTTAATACTGAAGAAGTAGTGGAACAACCTTGGTTCCATGAAATCAAAAGGTATCTCGAGACTAGGGATTATCCTGAAGGAGCTTCCGTAAATGACAAGAAGTTCTTAAGGAAATTCGCTGCTAAGTTCTTCCTGAGCAACGGCATCCTTTACAAACGAAGCCATGATTGTGTATTACTCCGATGTGTGGATAAAGCTGAAGCAGAATTGATCAATACTGATATACACAGCGGCACATTTGGCACTCACTTGAGCGGGCATACAATGGCTAAGAAGATCCTAAGGGCAGGCTATTACTGGTCTACCATGGAAGCTGACTGCCATCAACATTCCCGTACTTGTCACAAGTGTCAAGTCTACGCTGACAAAGTTCATATTCCTCCGGTTCCCCTCAACGTCCTGACCGCTCCGTGGCCCTTTGCAATGTGGGGCATTGATATGATTGGAGAGATCAAGCCCACGGCTTCCAATGGACATCGCTTCATCCTAGTTGCCATTGACTACTTCACTAAATGGGTCGAGGCGGCTTCCTTCGCCTCTGTCACCAAAAATATGGTTGCCCGCTTCATCAAGCAAAATCTCATATGTCGGTACGGTGTTCCCGACAGGATCATCACGGACAACGGTACAAATCTGAATAATACAATGATCACTGCATTATGCGAACAGTTCAAGATTTATCATCACAATTCATCTCCCTATCGGCCAAAGATGAACGGTGCTGTTGAAGCTGCGAACAAAAACATTAAGAAGATCATTCAGAAAATGACAGTCACTTACAAAGACTGGCATGAGATGTTACCGTTTGCTCTGCATGGATACCGTACGACGACACGTACTTCAACTGGGGCAACCCCATTTTCTTTGGTTTATGGCATGGAAGCTGTCTTGCCTATGGAAGTCTAAATCCCTTCTCTAAGGATTATGAAGGATGCAGGTTTGAATGAAGATGATTGGATGCAGACCCGACTTGATCAACTCAATCTGATCGACGAGAAGCGACTTGCTGCTATATGCCATGGTCAGACGTATCAAAAGCGGATGATCAAGGCCTTCAATAAGAAAGTCAGACGTCAAGTGTATCGAGTCGGGGATCTCGTAATCAAGCGGATTATCTTGCCGCAAAGTGATCCCAGGGGCAAATGGACTCCTACATATGAAGGACCATTTGTGATCAAAAGCCTATTTTCTGGTGGTGCAATGATTCTGACCACCATGGACGGCGACGATTTGCCGCACCCTGCAAACACAGACATAGTCAAAAGATACTACGCATAAAATAACCCGACAAGTCGAAAACCCGAAAGGGCGGCTTGGGAAAAAATGGGCATCCTGGTGAACCGAAAACCCGAAAGGGCGGTTCATGCAAAAATTAGGGATAAAAAACAAAAAAATCTGTACACCCGGCAAGTCGAAAACCCGAAAGGGCGGCTTGGGCAAAAAGGGGTTTCCCGGTGGATCAAAAACCCGAAAGGGCGATTCAGGCAAAAGTTAGGGAATTGAAGCGTATGACTATGTCTCGTCGGATCATTTCAGAGACCATTTCTTCATCAACCAGTTCCAGACTTCTGATCAATCCAGTCATTGTCAAACGAAGCATTGAATGGACAGATACTCAGAGTTGTGAAAGCTATAGCGGAACAGAATCCCATGGAATTATTTCACATAGCCATCCTTTATTTTGTATAAAAATTTTCAAATATTTACGACAAAGTCCTCTTACTAGGATGATTGTATCCTTTGTACAAATATACTCAAAGAAAATCAATACAAATACTCTTCCCGAAAATTTGTGTCATTTCCCTTTTCTTTTTCTCTTGCACTATTTGTTTTATTTTGAGAAACGTCCAATGTTTTGTTAAATAGGCATATGCATTTGAAACATAATCACTTCCTAAATGAACCTAAGAAGGAGGATTACTTATAGGATGAGGATACAGATGGATATCTTGACACCCCTTCGAAGGAAACCCCTAAGAGATTTGTAATCCGCATCCCTAGCAAACCCTGAGGTCTATCTCCAGCAGACTCCCGAAGCTTACCCCCAGTAAGATTCTGGAAGGTATTTCCCCGCAGAGCACGAATGTCTCCCCCGAGTTTTATTCAAAGTTATTCCTCACAAAGGCTTATAACTGGGTTATCCTCAGCTAACAGCCACAGAAGATTGCACTCGCCAGAATTCTTCCTATCCCCGGCGGAGTTCATCAAAATTTCCCAGCCTAACTTATCAATATGATCCCTAGAGGAGCTTATCCTTGTTATCCCCAGCCGAGTTAAAATTTCAAATTATCAACCCCCAGCGGAGCCAGACTAATGAGCCTTCTCCCCACAGAGTCTTAGAAAGAGAAATCTCGAGTTCCCCAGTGAGATCACCAGAGTTGCTTCCCATCAAGTAGAAGATTCTCAGTCTTACCTCCTCAACATGAGTCTACTAGATTGATACTCCCCAGTAGAGGTCGTCAGGAATTTTCTCCCCCAGCAGCAGCCAAGGACTTATTTTCCTCGTCAGCAGTCAGGATTCATTTATCTTCAGCAAGACAGCTCGTCAGCTTACATGCGCATTCATCACATTCACATCATTTACCTTCATGTCATATAACATACAATCGCATCATGCATCATGACATTGCATGCAACTAACTCTTTATCTTTTCAGGAAGGATCAGTCGACAAACTAAAATCATTCAACTTCAAGATTTCTGAAAACAGTTCACGGGTTCTCCAAGTAACGGATGTTAACCTATCACTTGTTCAGATTTTTCTCAAGACTTCTGAAAACAGTTCATGGATTCCTCCCAACAACGGATGTTAATCTATCACTTGTTCAGATGCAACTTTCTGAAAACAGTTTACGGGTTCCCCAAGTAAACGGATGTTAACCTATCGCTTGTTCAGTTTCTTTTCCAAACCACTGAAAACAGTTCACGGGTTCCCCAAGTAAACGGATGTTAACCTATCACTTGTTCAGATTCTTCTCAAGACTTCTGAAAACAGTTCATGGATTCATCCCAACAACGGATGTTAATCTATAACTTGTTCAGACGCAACCTTTGAAAACAGTTTACGGACGCTTCCAAACAACGGATGCTGCTCTATTGCTTATTCAACTTCAAGATTTCTGAAAACAGTTCACGGGTTCTCCAAGTAACGGATGTTAACCTATCACTTGTTCAGATTTTTCTCAAGACTTCTGAAAATAGTTCATGGATTCCTCCCAACAACGGATGTTAATCTATCACTTGTTCAGATGCAACTTTCTGAAAACAGTTTACGGGTTCTCCAAGTAAACGGATGTTAACCTATCGCTTGTTCAGTTTCTTTTCCAAACCACTGAAAACAGTTTACAGGTTCCTCCCAACAACGGATGTCAATCTATTGCTTGTTCAGACCCCCAGTTGAGAAATGGTCCAAAGCTTGGACACCTTCCTGATATTCCCTTCCAGATGGCATCTCAAAGCCCATCCCCGACAAGATTTCTGTCACTCTCCCAAATGGCAACGTTAAGCCCATCTCCAAATGGCATCTCTAAGCCCATTCCCGCATCCATTGCTTCGACGAGTGCAAATTTTCGGGCACTCTAGTGTCCAATCTCCTTTTACCCTCGAGTCACGAAAGGCAAGCTTGCCAATCTAACTCTTCGGATTCAAGAAGATTGAACAGGGGCAACTGTTGTACCCCAAAATTTGCCCTCCCATTTCTCATTGATTTCTCATCACAAAGCCCTTGAAGCTCAAGATCCAGTTAGGGTTTCATCTGCTCAAGACCTCTCCTTGCACTGATTAGGGTTTGTGTTTGCACAAAGATGTTTTGACCCAAAATGCCTAAGATAACTTTCATGCTTCATATTGGACTCCCAAGTTTACCCATATCAAGTTTCAAGTCCTAATTCCAAGTTTTGCCCAGTCAATTGGACAATTGACCTAGAAATCAACTGTATTGGGGAAAAAGTCAACTGTGGCCAATTGACAGTCAAACCTCATGAAATTTGACCCACATCAACATTATGAACTCATATGGACCATTGGATCAAGTTTGGATCACAATTCCCCAAGAAATTTGATCAGATCACCAAAAGGGCAAAATGGTCATTTTTAGGGTTTTGACTGCACAAAGGCAATTTTTGACTGTTTGACCTAGCCAATGGCAAACCAAGCTCACACATGGACTCAAGGACCCCATGGAATTATCTTGACATGATCAACAAACTCAAAAGATCCCAAGTGCACAAGATTGACAGTTGAATTTCCCAGTCAATTGACCAATTTTGACTGTATACTGAAAAGTCAAACTTTGACTTTTTGGTCAAAATCAAAAGTCAAGATTCATTTTCCATCAAAACATGCCAAATCATGAAACTTGTTCACCAAGAAATCACAAAATGCAAATTAGGGTTAGAAATTTGAATTTTTCATAACTTAGAATTTTTCTAAGTTATGAAAAACCCTAATTTTTTCCCAACTTTTCCCCACTTTTTCACCATGATCCATTTGGATTCAAACAAAAGTCCAAACATGAAAGTTGTAGCTTGTTGCATAATATACAACCTTGATTCACAAAGTTTTCTCATTTGGAGCTTGTATCTCAAGTTACAAATTTTTGAATAAGGGCACTAAACCATTTTTTAACTTAGTGAAATTTTAACCTATTTTGACAAGGTTTTCTACCCCACTTCAAGGCCATTTTCCATACACTTCCACTTGGAATTTCAGTTTGCATTTCAAAGATGGATTGTATTACACATTCCAAGCTTTCCAAAATGTCCAAGAACTTCTCAAACAACCTCATGGTTAGAGAGAATCGAATTTCACAATATAGCAAAAAACCACTTTGTTCATGACCAAGTTCCATGTCCATAACTTTGCAATTTGAACTCAGCATGCTTTAGGTTAGATTACAGGTCCTTAAACCAAGTTGCACTCAATAATTTAATGCATATTCATTGTGTTAAGGTGTTGTTCTATGAGTTTGAACATTGTATAAAGGTTTAATCCCAAACTAGATAAAGCAAATTAGCCATTTTGGTAAAAGGTAGCTTTATGTCAATTTGGAAATCCAACAAGTACATTGCAAATCTGAATGGCACAAGATTATGAACATAACACACTGATCAAGGAGGGATTATGCAGCATATTAGGGGCCCTCTACATGCCTAGAAACACAAGTTGCATTTTGTTGCTTAAGTATGAAGTAAAGTTGCATAACTCACAACAACTCTCATCTCAGCATTAGAACACAAGAACAAACTTATCAAACATACTCAGCATATCCAAACTAAGCTAACACACGAGCCCTTGGCCTCTCAAACACTCCCATTGCCATAATCACCTTGAAACTTCTCAAACAGAGCAACCCCTGCAGATTGAGTGCTATCTCTCAATCCCTTCAAGCATTCTTGCCCAAACCTGTTCCTCTACCTTCCTTACAACCTATGCAAGCTATCCAGAAGCTAAGGCACGACCTGTAACACCTCTAAGCCACTTCACCATTTTTGTTTTTCTGTTTTGCAGTTGAAGTTCTCTAGCTCGATTCAGAAGCTCTCAAGACAAAGTAAGCATTGAAACAGCATCCCTGGACCTCAAGGAAGCTTTTCCAATCATCACCTTGCATTGAAAGTTCCTACATCTCCAGATAGAAGTTCAACTGAATAGGTAAAATTTTGAATTCGTATCTCTCTTATTATGCATCATTAGTCTTAAGTTTGTGAAGAAGTAATGTCATACTCATGCCACTGAACATGTCCATGTCTTTACTTTTCATTTCTTTTGCCTGAGTGGAGAGAATTTGGAGTTTGAAAATGACAGAAAAACTAGGTTAGGATTTGGGGGAGGAGAAATTCTCCTTCATCTTAGAGAGTTAGGTCAAGTTCTATACATGGTTAGAATCGTCTCTTCATGCTGAACATTTGTTATGTTATGAGTTTTTGCTAAAAAGCCAGGAATCAAGAGTTGGAAGACGAGGAACAGGGCGCACGTTTTTTCAAATATTGTTGCTGGAGGTTGAAGACAGTGGTCTTTGGGCTGGGCTTGTGTTTTTTTTTCTTATTCACACCTCATGATTGCTTTCACACCCCCTGAGCCCATTTGCTTTATTTTTGTTTCTTTTTGACTTTTTCTTTTTTTGTTTGACTTATTTATTTTTTCTCATGACATTAAAATATTAAAAATATTTTTCCCATCATTTTTTGAATTTATTGCATATTTATTTGATTATTTCTCTTGTTTGTACATAAATAAACAAATATATATATATATATATATATATATATATATATATATATATATATATATATATATATATATATATATATATATATATATATATATATATATATATATATATATATATATATATATATATATATATATACTTTTTTGTTTAAAATAATACAAATATACTTTTTATACACTTTTATTTTATTCTTACTCTCTGAAAATAGTTTATAGAAAAAATACTTTTTTACTTTTACCAAATATTATTAATTAATATATATAATGCATATTTTATAAATAATATAAATCAATAAGTATATTAATATATTTAGGATAAAAATACTAAAAAATGTACATATTTTATCTTTAATATATTTAATACTAAAAAATGCCTTTTTATAAATATACCATATTTTATTTTATTCTTGTATGTAAATATTAATTATTATATGAATTAATTGATTAAATACCCCTTTTATTTAAAAATTAGGGTTTTGCCCTAAAATTCAAAAATACTCCAAAAATAATACCTTTTTATTTTTTCTTTTATTTTACATGAACAATACTTTTTCATACAAATAAAAATTCTCTTTTTGCATTTTTGCATATTTTCCATTTGATTATGCAATTTATTTATCTTGTAATTATTTATAGAAAATGATGTAATAGCTTAGGTTTAATTTCTTGTCTAAATATCCCCATTTGAACATTGTACCCCCTCCCTATATTATTGTGATGTAATAGCGTAGGAATTTAAATTTCGCACTTTATCGCTTTCTAAACATACTATGCTAGAATTAGGGTTTGTATGCGAATAAAAAAAATGAACAAAATAGTTGGACCTAATACAAGATAAATGAGCATGAAAAATGGACAACACATTTCACACTTGCACCCCTAGGGTATTCCACTTTGTTGCCTTCAAAATAATTGGGCCATATTGCATGTTGAACTTCCTTGGGCAAAACAAAATAATCAAATGATCATTGTCCCTCAAAATGTTGCTTAAATGAATGATCAAGTCCCTTTCAAAGAAAATTGCCCAAAGACATTTAACACTATTGCAACTATGGTCTAAACGATGACCCGCGCCCGTCCCTTTCACCTCCTAAGACAAGATTGTCCACCAAATGCAATGGTGGAACAAAATTGTCAAAAGGTTTGAAATATAACAAAAATCTTTGAGAAAACTTTAGGGTAGATAAGCTCTTAAGTACTTGTCAACTTTCCAAGAAAACACTTGCCTAATTTCAAAACCCACTTCACAAACACTTTCAAACAAACTTTCAAAAAAACCTTGAAACATCTTTTCAAAAAGACAAACACCTTTTGTAAAACATTCGAGTAAAGAATTGTTACAAGGGTAGCCTATACAAGGCATCTTTTTCAAAACCTTTTCAAAACCACACACAAAGCACCATTTCAAACAATTGACAACCAAGGCAAGTTGATCTAAGCAAGTACCTAAGAGCCCATGGGTAACCATGGATAGAAGGGGTGCTAATACCTTCCCCTTCTATAATCTACTCCCCGAACTCAAGAAAAATCTCAAAGGTTTTTGCTGTGCTTTTTAAACCTTTCCTTAGGATAAAATAAAAAGTCGGTGGCGACTCTTGCTCAACCGAAACATTTGCGAAAATAAACGCAAAACCCTAGTCAGTTCTCCCATCGTATCACAGTATGCTTTTGAACAGACCCCGCTGATGAGGTACAGGCATTGTTTCAATTCCTAAACACCGGAGTTATAAGGAAGATAATCCCTCATCAACCCCCTTTGAGCCAAAGAAGTAGGAGTTCCTTTATTTTCAAAAATTAAAACCCTTAATCATAACCTGGGGCAGGGTAGTTCTCTCAGTTAATCCAAATGCACAACGAATGACACCAAAGAAGTCCTTACAAAACAAAAGACAGTGATGGTTCCGAATAATCATAAAGACAGGCAGTCATTATCTCTCGAAATAAAAGCCCAATAAGTCAAAACCTATAAATGAGACTTACAAAACAGGGATAACGAAATTAAAAAAGAAAGAGGTCATACAAACCCTCAACAAAAAATAACTGTCTATTCAAAATAAACTGTCAATATCCGAACCGTCATTGGAATATCAGGACAAAGACTCAAACAAGGTCTAACGCACGATCAACTGAGTTTAGGTTTGAAGAACATCACGAAGAGCGGGTGGGTACAAATACTTTGAGCCTTTATCCTTTGTTTCTTAAACCGTGAACCAGGCCACATTATAACCCTTAAAAGTCCTAGCTGAAGCATGGGTTAGTTCGAAAGCATACTGTTACCAAAGGTATCCTGACTCCTGTAGGGCTTGCTGTAAAATCCTGAGTTGACATCACATTTTACAAAAATTCACTTATTTTATTGAAAACTGCATTTTCAAAAAACTTCAAGACAGACATAAGCTTTGCATTTTTAAAATAACATTGTTTGCATATGACTTTTTTGTTCGAACAACAAATAAATTCGCACGAAGAATATCTAGTGAACAAAAATACTTCCAACCAAGGGGCAGACGTGATCATTGTCCATCATCTGGGGCAGTTAAGTCAAGATTCGGAGAATCTCTCAAAAGGCCAACCAGCTTGGGGCAAATCTCCATCTGGATCACTTGGGGCATTGGACGATCAAACGAAGATCTTCTGGTGGTATGACGACACAACACTACTAACAGTGGCACCTCCCTACATCCTGAGAGCATGGACACAGTCGAAAAAATACTACGCATAATCAAAGACCCGCTAGGTTGACACACCTAGGCAAAAATAAGGGCTTCCCGGCGAACCAAAAGGGTTCGGGCAAAAATAAGGGATGAGAATGAAAAAAATCTGTACACCCGGCAAGTCGAAAACCTGGAAAGGCAGCTTGGGCAAAAATGGGTATCCCGATGGACTGAAAACCCGAAAAGGCGGTCCAGGCAAAAGTTAGGGATCAAAAGCGTACGACTATGTTCCGTCATCTCATCACTTGCCTACCAGAAGAAGATTTGTCAATCGACAGTTATCAAGCACCTCCACAAGGTATCTTCTTCTCCCACATCAGAAACAGGGGCAATAATGAGTTGTCCAAGCGATCTAGTTGCTCTGTCAACCAAGGTACCAAGGTAGGTTCGGTTGAAGAATATGACTAAGATACCTTCACTCCCCGGGAGTAAGACAAATCAACAATACTCTCCCCCGAGAAGAGTTGGTCTCCCGTCAGCCTTATAAAGGCACAGTATCTCCAGCAAGTCAACAACACTCTCCCCAAGCAGAGTTAATCTACTGTCAGCCTTAAGGAAGTTGGGTATCCCCAGAAAATCTCAATATTCCCCAGCGGAGTATACAAATATTCCTAAGAAAGCATCCTCGGCCGTCTTAATATAAGATTATTCCTCGCGGAATACCAGACACCCCAGTGGAGCTATTCCCCAGTACAGTTCAAAAGTCTCCCCAGGAGAGTTGAATCAATCTCCCCAGTAGATTCTGGGAGCTCATCCCCAGTAGATTCTGGAAGCTTATCCCTGCAGAGTACGAACGCATCTCCCCGGCTTTATTCAAAGATTATTCCTCACCAGAACTTATAACTGGGTTATCCTCAGCTAATTACCACGGAAAGATCGTCCTCGGCGAAGCTCTTCCTATCCCCAGCGGAGTTCATCAAATCTTCCAATAGAGCTTATCAACGGAATCCCCAGCAGAGTTATCATCAAAACCTCAGCAAGGTATCTCTTCCCACAGAGTAATTCCCCACAGAGTAATCTCCTCAACAAGTTTATTCCCCAACGGAGTCATCTTCTCCTACCGGTTTATTCTTACAACCATCATCCCCAACGGAAACGAAGAACTCTACTCTTCAACATCAGCCCAGGATTCAACAAACTCCCGGCATTCGTCAAGGATTTATTTTCCTAGACGAGAATACATTCATAAACATCACATCTTCATACATTATAGCATGCATACGCATCATACAACACAAATCTCATTTATTTTTTAGAACATCTTAAAATCATGCAGTTCATGCATCATGACATTGCATATGTCTAATACTTTGCCTTTTCAGAAAAAAAGTCAATCAAAAGATGATTACCATCTACCTTTACAGTTCCAAATCAACACCGGTAACAAGTCAGGAAAATTCTGTGGACGACTGATCGTGGGTTAATATCTGAAACCAAACAGGACAATTATCTGCTTGATCATCATGAAGCAACCCCACACCGGTTCCTTCTCAACTTCAGATGTAGTTTTACACGAACTCATCATCAGGCAACCCCACACCGGTTCCTTTTCTTTCAGAAGAAGTCTTACACAGACTTATCATCAAAGTAACCCTACACCAGTTCCTTTTCTTTCAGAAGAAGTCTTACACGGACTTATCATCAAAGTAACTCTACATCGGTTCCTTTTCTTTCAGAAGAAGTCTTACACGGACTTATCATCAAAGTAACTCTACATCGGTTCCTTTTATTTCAGAAGAAGTCTTACACGGACTTATCATCAAAGTAACCCTACACCGGTTCCTTTTCTTTCAGAAGAAGTCTTACACGGACTTATCCTGCAGTAACCTTACCTCGGTTCCTCCAGAAGTCTTACACGGACTTATCTCAAGATGACCTTACCCCGGTTCATCAAGAAGTTTTACACGAACTTATCCTGCAGTAACCTTACCCCGGTTCCTCCAGAAGTCTTACACGGACTTATCTCAAGATGACCTTACCCTGGTTCATCAAGAAGTTTTACACGAACTTATCCTGCAGTAACCTTACCCCGGTTCCTCCAGAAGTCTTACACGGACTTATCTCAAGATGACCTTACCCCGGTTCATCAAGAAGTTTTACACGAACTTATCCTCCAGTAACCTTACCCCGGTTCCTCCAGAAGTCTTACACAGACTTATCTCAAGATGACCTTACCCCGGTTCATCCAGAAGTTTTACACGAACTTATCCTGCAGTAACCTTACCCCGGTTCCTCCAGAAGTCTTACATGGACTTATCTCAAGATGACCTTATCCCGGTTCATCCAGAAGTTTTACACAAACTTATCCTGCAGTAACCTAACCCCAATTCATCCAGAAGTTTTACACGAACTTATCCTGCAGTAACCTTACCCCGGTTCCTCCAGAAGTCTTACACAGACTTATCTCAAGATGACCTTACCCCGGTTCATCCAGAAGTTTTACACGAACTTATCCCGAAGAAACCCTACACAGGTTCTCTCTCTCCAGACGTAGTTTTACACGGGCTCGTCGTCAAAGAAACCTTACACAGGTTCTCTCTTCCCAAAGATGCAGTTTTACATGGACTCGTCATTAGAAACCCTACCCAGGTTTTACTTCTTCCAGGATGCAGTTTTACACGGGCTCATCATCAAAGTAACCCCACACAGGTTCCCTTCTCAAACTCCAGACGTAGTTTTACACAGACTCGTCATCAGTAAACCCTACGCAGGTTTCCTTCTCAGCTCTAGATGCGGTTTTACACAGACTCGTCATCAAAGTAACCCTACACAGGTTCCTTCTCCATTTCAGATGCAGTCTTATACGGACTCATTATCAGTAAACGCTACATAGATGTCCTTCTTTCTAAGATGCAGCTTTACACGAGCTCATCATCAGGCAACCCTACACAGGTTCCCTCTTTCAACTTGCAAAAATTACAATTCAACAAACAACCTCCAGATGGCATCTATAAGCCCATCCACCTATCAACAGTCTCCAAATGTCATCTATAGGCCCATTCCCGACAAGGTTCTGTCACATCTCCAGGTGGCATCTATAAGCCCATCCTCCCATACCATCTTTCCAAATGGCATTTATAAGCCCATTCCCGGCAGGGTTCTGTCACATCTCCAGATGGCATCTATAAGCCCATCCTCCTATCCACCATCTCTCCAAATGGCATCTGTAAGCCTATTCCCGACATCACATTGCTGATACCTCACTATGTGAGTGCAAATTTCTGGGCACTCTAGTGTTCAATCATCTTCCACCTTCGGATCACGAAAGGCACACAAGCCAATCTACATCCTCAGGTCTAAGAAGATTGAACAGGGGCAACTGTTGTACCACAAAATTTTCCCTCCCATATTCTTCAAAGTTTTGACAAGCATCATCGCAATCTGCTCAAGTCTACTCAATGGTTGCACAGTTCAAACACCCTCCTAAGCTAGTCAAATTAGGGTTTTGGTTCCTGCAAGGAAGTTGAGGTTTTAAAGGGGCTCAATCAAGTCCCACATGCCTATAAACATTGTCAAGCATCTACATGCCAAGTTTCAAGGCTCACAAGGTCAAGTTGCACAGTCAAAAAACCCTAATTGCTTCACAATCAACTGTAGGGGCAAAATGGTCATTTGGTAGTCAAAAGTCAAAAATTTTGGTCAACATCTTATTTTTAAGCCACAATCATCATTTGTTAAAGTCTTGACCATGATTCCACAAGAATGGCTCAAAAATCATCAAGATGCAAAAGTTTCCATTTTTGGACAGTTGAAAAGTCAACTGTAACTTGACCAAGGCATAACTTTTTCATGGATCATCAGAAAAATACCATCCAATGCTCATTTTGAAGGGGAGGACATTTCCTACAACTCATCTTCACATTCCAAGTCCAAGAAATGCTCTCACAAAAGGTTATCAATTTCAACATTATAGGTCATTTTCAAAAGTCAACAAAAATGCACTTTAAGTCAAAGACCATAACTTGAGATTGGTAAATAAAAATGACATGGGACCAAAGGCATTGGTTAGAGGACTTCAATACCTTTCCAAAATGTCTAAGAACATGTTCATATGATCAAAATTGAGCAAGATATGCATTGGAGAAGTTGGGAAATTTTTGTGAAATGGCAAAAGTCAACTATCCTTGAAACTTCAATTTTTGACAAAAGGGACCACTTTTTTCCACTTGATTCAGCCTTGTCATGCCACCCACGTGTCCCATGATCAATTTCAAGACCAAATAATTATTTTTCTATTTTTGTTTAATTTTTATGGATTTAATTCATTTTAATCCATAATAATTCAAGTAAATCTAAAAAAATTAATTAAATGGTATCTTATGGTTTGAATAGCCTTCATGAAGCATTTGCAACCTACCAATTTCGTGCTAAGCTCATTTAGGCATGAAAATTCAAATTTTGAACAAGCTTTGAAAGGCCTTTAATGGTGGTTAAGACAAAATCCAAAGCTTAATTGCAATGGTTAAAGGCTCCTAAATGTGACTTATTCTCACTCATTACTATATATACAAGCCTTGAAAGCCTCATTCACAACCTAAAAAGTGCACAAACGGCCAGAGCAAAGTTCAAAATTTGTCAAAAAAAGTGTGAGATCAAAAGGAGTTTTGCAAGCATTTTCAGGCCAAAAGGAGAACGTGACTCTCTTCTTTGCCATACCCTGAAGCTAAAGCAACCCTTGACACGTCCTAAGGTCCATTATCAAGCACCGTAAGTATTCTCAGGTCCCCCCCAAAATTCAATATTGTTTTTCCTAATGCGTTCCCATGCAGCATTTGTCCAGAAGTTCACCATATGACCTCATAAATCCACATGCCATGTGGCCTCAAAGATCAATCCAAAGGCCAGAAAATGATGAGCACCATGCTCATGAATCAACACGTCTCCAGGCAATTTCAAAAGTCAATACATGCCTGAGCTTAGTGGGCCAAAAAACTGCAATTCACACCTCCTTTGGGCCATCAACACCCCCTTGGTTTTGTTATTTCTTTTATTTTTCTTTTCTCTTTTATTCTTTTTTTAATTATTAGTTTTATTATTATTTAATTAACATAATTAATATTTTTTGTAAAAAATAAAAAAAAAACATTTTATCATTTATTAACTTGTCTTGTAAATAAATTATAATTAATGAATTAGTTTAAAATAGGCAACTTGAATCTTTTTTTTAACAACTAAAATAAATTTAGAACTAGGTTTTTTTTCTTCTTTTAATTTTAATTCCTTTCGTTTTATTTTCATTAAAAACATAAAAATACAAAAATATCATTTTCTTAATTAATTAATTAATTAGCTATTAGTTTTAATTCAAAAAAACAAACAAAAATACTTTTCGCACTCACACTTTCAAAAGGTTTTCAAACAAATTTTTCATACACTCTTGAGGACAGATACAAGAGTTACTTAAAAAATTTTCAAACGAAACTTTTTCAAAACCCACACATACTTGAAAAGCAAACAATTTTTGAAAACATAAGAGCAAGTACCTAAGAGCCCGTGGATAACCACGGATAGAAAGGGTGCTAACACCTTCCCTTTCTATAAATCTACCTCCCGAACCGAGAAACATTCTCAAAGAAGGAATTTTGCTGTGCTTTTGTCCTTTCCATGTTGGAGAACATAAAAGACGGTGGCGACTCTTGCTTAACCGCGACATTTCGCGAACCAGCTTACAAAAACAGTCAGTTCTATTCCCACCGATCACAGCATGAGATCTGAAAATATTGAGAAAACACAAAATGTAAGAGGCAGGGATCGAACCCCTGACCTCCTGCACGCGCGTGCTGAGAAGCCTTCCCTTGTACCACTGAGCCATTTGTCATTTGTGTGTATAAATAAACGAAATATATTATATTAGATAAATGGTCAGTAGCAATAAAATGCGCGCTAAATTCAAATTAGCCAACCAGAATTTAACACGCAATCGTCTTCTTCAGGGGACTGTCGTTTTAGATAAGGAACCTTTACCCACGTACAAGAGTCGTCACTAAAGACCCACAAATGTCCAAAATTCACAACAAACAATATAAATTCAATTTAAAACTATGGATCCACTGGGTTTGATCCCCTGAGCATGATGGTACACATGGTTAGGTCCAATTTTTCCTGTATGCAGAGTTCCTAATTTGGGACCTCAAACCCTAACAATGGCATATCACGCATCCTGCACCTAAACACGAATTCAACTACATAGAAAGCTTCTAGGCATCCTGTGATATGGTGGGAGAACTGATTTGGGTGTTTTGATCGCAAATGTTGTGGTTAGCAAGAGTCGCCACCGACTTTTCTTTTATCCAAAAGGAAAGATGAAAAAGCACAGGAAAGACCTTTGAGATTATTTCTTGAGTTCGGGGGGTAGATTATGAAAAGGGAAGGTATTAGCACCCTTTTTATCCATGGTTTTCCATGGGCTCTTAGTTACTTGCTAGATCACTTGCTTTTGTTTGAAATTGTGCTTTGTGTGGTTTTGAATGTATTTTAGAAAAGAGGCCATTGTTTAGGTAAACTTTGTAATGATTCTCGTTCATAAGAATGTATACAAAGATGTTGATCTTTTGAAAATGTTTTCAAGTTTTGAAAGATTTTTTGAAAGTGTTGGTGTTTGTTTTGAAAATAGAAAGGATGTTTTTGTTTTGAAATGGAGCAAGTAACTAGGAACAATCTACCTACTCAAAAGTCTTTCATGTTCATTTCCTTTTTCCTTTGACATTGTTATCTTACCATTGATTTGGTAAATAACCCCATCTTTGGATGTAAACGGGACAGGAGTGGGTCATCGTATAACCATGATTAGCAATGTTGTGAGATATCTTAGCATTTCTCTTTGAGGGACTAAGAATATTTTGAAAGGCAACTTTTGATAGTGTCATCGAGGGACTATGATCTTAAATTTTGCTTGTTTTTGCTAAGATACCTCACATGCGTAATATGGTCATTTTTGTAAGGCAACCAAGTGGATTTACCCTTGGGGTGTTTGTGTGCAAGTGTATTGATTTTCATGCTTTGTTTTTGTCTTGATTAGGGTTTTCTAATTGATTGGTTTTAATCTTTCCATACAAAATCCTAATTACTAGCATTTGTATATAAAATGGTAAATTGCGGAATTTAAAATTGCTACGCTATTACATCATTTAAGGGAGGTATAAAATTACAAATAGGGAATATTGTAAGAAATTAAATCTAAATAATTATTACAACCATATTGAAATTGAATAAATGTACAAAATAAAGATAAAAATGCAAGAATATAAATGTAAAGAAATATGATTTTTGTTGTTTTTTATAAAAAAGGGTTTAACCTAAACCTAATTAAAAAGTGATTAGTTAAAATTAAAATAAAATTAACTTAAACTAATTGAGAAAAGAAATTAAATTACAAATATTTTTTAGGGTTTTTATGAAGCAAAAGAGTTTTAAGTTAAATAGTAATAAAAAATGAAAATTAAATAATCAAAAGAAAACTAAATTCTAAGTTAATTTTAATTAAGAAAAATGAAATAATTATTAAACCTAAGACTAAATATTTAATTATTTAAAAGATAAATTAATTTGTTAAAAGAAAATGTTTTTAATGTTTTTTTTTGTTTCAGAAGAGAATAAAATAAATAAATGCAAATAGTAAATAAAATATCTTTTTTGGATTTTTTATTAATATAAAAAAATATTATTAATAATAATAAATAATAAAAATATTAAAGAAAATAAAATATAATGAAATAAAAACAAAAAATGAAATAATTAATGAAAAATGGGTCAGGGGGTGCTGAAGTAAATCAGGGTTAGTAAAAGAAAAAGAAAACAATAGGCCTAATTGGAAGCCCAGGCGCTGCAAAAAACACAAAAATGTAAAAAAACAGTGAAAAAAATACAAAAGGTCACACTAAGGCTTGAACCCAGGACCTAAGGGTGACAGACGCGCGTTTTAACCACTAGAGTGGTGATACATCAGTTAACTTGTATGAAATGATAAATACATAACATAAAACGCGCCCTGACTGCACTTCATCTTCAACCTCCAGCCAAAGGATCTGTAGCTTACTCATTTCTTAACCATTTGCAAAAATGTAAACATGAAAATTGCTCCATTTTGTCACACGAATCCAACCATATAAATATCATAAGCTATAAATCAAAGATGAATGAGAATTTCTAAAAGTACCAAATTCTGACCTAAATATTTCAGAAAGTTCAAATTCAAAAATCTCCTAGCTCAATCAAAATAAATGAAATCTTTAGACATGTATAGTTTCCGGGCAATGATGTCTACATTTTATCTTCACAAATGCAAGCCTAACAATGCCTAAATATGAAGATAGAAGTTCAAGAAAAATACCTCAAAACTGGAAATCGTGAAATGGATTTGAGCTTGTTTCAGGCAATGGTGATGATCAGGATAGCTTCCTCAAGTCCCCAGGAAGCTAATGCAATGATTAGCTTGAGCAATGGATGGCTAGAAAGGTCTGGATAAGTCAAGTTGCAAACCTCTATTTTTGGTTATGGAGGATGATGAAGATGGAGTTACAGTTTTAAACCAAGGACAAGGATGAACTATATTTGATGTAAGGAAGCTTTATAAATGAATTTGAGGGAAAACACACGGGGGAAATGAAAGATACAAGTTCAAGGGCAAAACTGTGTATCAATTGTGTTTTTTGAGCAATTTCTGGTTTGTGAGGGTTTGAGGTAGTTTCAGGGTCTTAGCATTCGTGTTCTAGCTCACAAATAGTGACTCTATTTATAAGCAACGAGTTTGGAGACTTGTCCTTGATCAGAATTCAAAAATCACATGTTATGGCTCTTTTTCTTGTTTTTGAAGCAAGCTTGACACACATTGTCCCAATGCATAGTACAAGACTGTCTAGAGTGGTTGTAAACTTTAAACATGTTTATCTGACTTTGTATGTTGAGTGTGTGCTGAACAAACAAGTTAGAGGCTCAAGAAGAGTGGACTTTATGCATAAAGCCACTTTTCCAAAATGGCAATGTTGCCTTTCTTTCTAAAATGGTATTAAGCATGGGAAATGCATTGAATGCTTGGATTAAAGCTTCTAGCAGCTGTACAAAACATTAATTATGGAGTGACAAACAAGTTTAAGGCCTGCAAAGCAAATATTATGCAGCCTAACATGGATTTGGTTCATGGGTTCATCCAAAATGACTTGTAATTCAAGTTTGTAAACCCTAACTTCCCCTCTTCGATTCTACCTGCTCAAGAATGATCTCAAGGAGTTCTTGGACATTTTGGAAAGCTTGTAATGTTCTCTACAACACCTCTTTGAATCACTTTCGAAAATTCCCCTTGGGACTATATGAAAAAGTGCCATGAAGTTAGGTCAAAATCCTGACCAAAACTAGGGCAAAATTTCCCTAAGTGTTCAATTTCAAGACCATGACTTTATGAATTAATAACTTGAGATCTAAGTACTTTTAGAATAAGCTGTGTAAAGAAATTTTGTAGATATCACGGAGATCTACAAATTTCATGTTGAAAGTTTCTTCTGAATCATCTTACATCATGGTGAAAAATTTGTTCAAAGTTGTAAAAAAACATGAAGTTTTAAACACTTAGAAAAATTTCTAAGTTAGAAAACTTTGACTTTTCAAAAATGAAATCATGAATTTTTGATTTCTTGATGAATAAGTTTCATATTTTTACATGTTTTGATGAATGGTGATCTTTGACATTGGATTTTGACCAAAAAGTCAAAGTTTGACTTTTCAGTGTACAATTGACTTTTGATCAGTTGACTGAAAATTCACTATCAATCCAATTGATCTTGAGTAATGTTTTGGGTCATGCCATTAGGTCAAAATGATGCAATTGAACTCTTGACATCATGCTTCAAACCAATTGACCATTTGCTAGGTCAAAAATAAAAAAATTTCTTTCCTCAATCAAAACCCTAATTTTGACCATTTTGCCCTTTTGATGATTTGATCAGATTTCTTGAGGAATTATGGTCCAAACTTGATCAAGTTATACATATGAGTTTATAATATTGATGTGGAATAAAAATTATGAAGTTTGACTATAAATTGGCCATAGTTGACTTTTTTCCAATACAATTGATTTTTAGATCAACTGTTCAATTGATTGAGCAAAAATGTGATTCAAGGCTTGAAACTTGACATGAGTGATCTTGGGGGTCCATAATGATCCATGAAAGTCATATGAGGCATTGAAATTTCAATTATCCTTGTGCAATCTCAAACCCTAATTTTGGTCATCAATGCTCAAGGAGGTGTCTTGAGTTGATAAACCCTAGTGTAGTCTTGAACCAAGAGAGATCTTTTGTGAGAAAATAATTGATAAGTGATAGGGAAATTTTTGGGGTACAACACATCCATATAAACACAAATATGCAATCAAAATAGATTAACAACGCAAGAATTCACGGATACGAATTTGAAAAAAGTGACAAACCGTGATGATGTTATGCAATGATTCCTGGAGCTTTGATGCGTGCAAATAATGATGTTAGCTTAAGGAGGTTCCTAGGAGTGGATTGCTGGCCTTGAAACACCTTGAATCGCCCTGTAAATCAGAATTTGATCACCACTTTTTTTGGTCAAAAGTTGGAGTTTTTCTGGACTTGTGGAGGCAGCCTTTTTTTGTCCATTAGGGCTGGCATTCTTGTCTATATATATTAGAATACATTAGGTCATCAAAACCTAAACAAATCTTGGAGATTGATGAGAAAGAGATTTGATTTTAAACTTGATTCTTTTCTTTCTAAACTTGGCCAAAACATGCTATTTTCATTCCAATCAGCCCTTGCACGATTTATTTGATTTGCTAGCTATTCATGGACTCATAATATGCTCACAAAATCAAATCTTTGATTTTATTTGATTATTCTACTATTTAAATTGATTTATTTTGATTTAAATGGATAAAAAATCAAAATAAATAATAAAAATAATAAAATAATAGGTGGATAAGCTCAAGGGTCGTGGGCCATATTAGGAACAAATTTCAAACAAGAAAACATGGGCCCATTTAGAAAAAAAATCATTTTTGATCAATATTGACTTCATGCACATTTCCAAAAATTGGTCAACTTTAGCAATGCATATCTCTCTCATTTTTAATCCTAGGAGGGTGCTCTTGGACTTTTTAGAAATCTTAGGATGTCCTCTAAACAACCCTTTTGTTCTAATCTCAATTGGGTCTTCCATGTTCATGTAAGGAGCTTTGACCCAAAAGGTGTTTTTCTTAACTTTTTGAAATGACCTATAATGTCTGAACTTGTATCTTTTGATTGAGGCATTTTTTGACCTTGGGGGCTGAAGAGAAGTTGTAGGGAATTGGATTCTCTTCAAAATGATCCTTGGTTGGATAATTTTGGATAAAGTATGAGAAAGTTATGCCTAGTCGAAGTTTGGTTGACTTTTCCTATAGAAACCCTAAATTGCCATTTTTTACTTTTGATGAGTTAGGAGCATTTCTTGAGGAATCATGATCAACCCCTGATCAAATGATGGACATTACTTCAAAATGTTGATGTTGACCAAAAATATTGAAGTTTGACTATATGTGGGCCACAATTGACTTTTGACCTAACACAATTGATTTTCAGGCATTTGAGCAGTTGACTGAGCCAACTTCTTGTGCAAGGCATGAAACTTGACATGGATGATCTTGAGTATATATTAGGGCAATGGAGACTAATTGGGATCCTTGGAACTCAAACATCTTGATAAAAATGGAAACCCTAGTTTGAGGCTCATTGTCTTAGGAGGAGGATTTGTCTGGTCAGTCCTTAGGTATCCTTGGGCAAGTTGAGGACCTCTAGGAGTATGTTTTGAGTAAAATGAGAGGGAAAATTTTGGAGTACAACAAATAGTCTCCATGATGTATTAGTTCAAGGCATTATGTTAAACTACGAGGATTATGTTCAAGGGTACCGTCAGAGGTTCAAGCAAGCTAGGGGCATGGTAAACAAAGTGGATAGCAAGACACTGGGGCATAAGAACTCCATCCCTTTGGAGCCTTATCCTAAATGGGTGCGAGCTCGCACTCAAAATCTCATGATGCCTTACCTTGCCATTCTACCCATCATCATGGAACCCATCGCAGATACAGATGTACCTCATACCATTCTCCATCCTGACATGCCAAATACTCTCAAGGAATTGTAAAAGTCTTGGGTTAAACTTAAAGAGGAACGGGATACCTTTGAAGCCCAGTTCTATGCAAGTGAGAAAAAGGTTTTGGAGCTTACAAGAAAACTGAACGAAGAACAAAGTTTGAATGCCTATATTTCACCAAAGAGGATGCGCTCATGGGAAGCCTGAGTCTTGGTTGATTTAGGAATTTTTTATTTTACTTTTGTCTCTTCCATTGTAAGCCTAAGGGGCATTGTCGTAATCATTTAAACTTATGAATGAAATTAATGTTTGACTAAGCAAATTTAAGATCTCAAAAGTCCTTGAAAACATTGCATAAACATTATCATGCATTTCATTGCATAAGCCGGTATTTCAAGACAGGTTTCTTATTCTTTTCGCTGTTTATTTCAGCAAAAGAAATGACTCCCGAACAAACAGTAAAGGACCTCCAAGCTCAGAATGCTCAGTTTCAGCAGATGTTCCTGGATCTATCCCATGGGCAAGAAGATCTAAAAGCTATGATCGTCAAAGAGAAGACTAAGAAGCCAAAGAAACCAACTGGTGTAGTGAATTTTGGAAGACATATCAGAGGACCGGTTAAGCGAGCTTTAGATTTCACAACCCCTTCAAGTGAGGGGGACGATCAATAAGAGAAGCCAATGGAAGAAAACAACAATCCAGGGTCTGAGGAAGATGAACCTGACTATTCTGAGGAGTAGTATCCTCCTGATGATGATAAATACAAACAACTAGAGGATCAACTCAATGCTATGGAGATCCAGAGGATACCCGAGCTGGATTTTGAGGAGCTAGGATTGATTTTAGGGGTGGTCATCCCACAAAAATTCAAAGTCCCTACATTTTCTAAGTACGACGGTGTCTCCTGTCTTAAGCTTCATTTAAGGTCGTAAATTAGGAAGATTCAACCTCACACTACTGACAGGAATCTGTGGGTCCACTTCTTCCAGGAAAGTTTGGCAGTGACTCAACTGGAATGGTTTTATCAATTAGAGAGAACCAACGTTAACAATTGGGAAGATCTGGCTGTTGCTTTCTACAAGCAGTACCAATATAATGCCGACCTCGCCCCGACTCGTACACAGTTGTAAATTATGTCTATAGGTTCCAGCGAGGGTTTTAAAGATTATACCTAAAAGTGGAGAGACCTTGCGGGAAGAGTACAACCTTCATTGTCTGATAGGTAGCTGGTGGACATGTTCTTGGGCACATTATCCAGACCGTTATTTAAACATCTAATTGGAAGTTCTTCTGATGGGTTTACTGAATTGATACTAACTGGTGAACGGGTAGAAGCCGACATCAAAAGTGGTAAAATACAGAGAGATGCATCCTCTAGCACTGCAAAGAAACCTTTCACTGGAAAGAAGGAGGTTAGTGTTGCTTATGGCCAAAGAAATCACAATAAAACTTAACGTCGTCCGACGGTAGGGGCTGTTATAATTTCCAATCCTGCCTCAAATCAACAACGAAACAATCAGTGCAGGCCAGATGCTCCCAAAAGACAGTTTACTCGGATCAACATGACCATATCCCAGGTTTTTCCACACATGCTGAAGTCCAATTTGGTAACTCTGAAGGAAGCCCCGAAGAATCCTAATACTGCCTCTCCCCACTACAATCTGAATGCTCGATGCGCCTACCATTCTGAGACTCCGGGGCATGATACAAATGAATGTTGGGCTTTAAAGAATAAGGTACAAGATCTCATTGAGGGGAAGGAGATTGATTTTGACCTTCCCGAGACACCTTACATAATAACTGTGCTAATGCCCAAACATGGCCAAGGTGTCAATGCTATTGATGATGATCATTTTGTTCCTTCCGTGGATGAATTAACTACTCCTCTTTTGACCGTTAAAGAAAATCTATTGCAAGTCGGTTTATTTCCAGGCTGTGGTGAAGGTTGCCACTTATACATGTCTCTACTAGATGGCTGTTTGTTGTTGAAGATGGGCATCCAACGCCTAATGGTTAACAAAGAAATCTTGTTCGAGAAAGTTCCTCTTGCCAGAAATTCGTGTGAAGATGTTTCGATAATCCCAATTTCCGACAATCCTCCCAGGGTCTCAACCAAAAGACCTGTCAGAATTACATTTGTTCTAAAGTTTTCTCCCCTGGTCATCACCATGCCGGGGACAATACCATATTCCTCGGATAAAGTTGTTCCCTAGAATTATAGGGCTGACGTCTATTACCATGGCTTCAAGTAAGACCTATTGGCTGTTGAAGACAAAGCTGTTGAAGGTGTTGTTCCTGACATCGACAATATCGTTGGGACGGGTAAAATAACAAGAAGCGGAAGGGATTTATCTCCCGAGATCTCTCCAAAAACTGTTGCTACTCCTGTGATTATTCCTGCTGCTAATCCTGCTAGTACTCCTATTACTACCCCTGTGATTATTCCTGTTGCTGCTCCTGTCAGTATTCTCATTGCTACTCATACTGTTAGTCTTGTTCTTATCCCTACTACCGAGTCGGACGAGACTCGGGGCAAAGAGGTATTGGTTGAGCCTGTCCGGACGAAGGCGCATCCAGAAGTCATTCATGAGGCTTCTAAAAAGGAGATGGAAGAGATTTTAAAGATAATCAAGAATATTGATTATAATGTCGTGGAGAAATTGGGGCACACCCCTTCAAAAATCTCAATGCTGGCCCTACTGCTGCGCTCTGAAGCTTATGCTAGCTTTAGTAAAATTCCTGAAGTCTGCCCACATGCCTCAAGAGACCTCCGCTGAAAAATTCGAGAGTTGTGTGGCTAGTTTGACAGCTGATACTGGCCTGATATTTTATGATGCAGTTTTAACTCCCAAAGGAAGGAAGCACAATGATGCCCTGCATGTCTCCATTGAGTGCAGGGGCACTACATTAGCCCATGTTCTGGTGGATACAGGCTTGTCACTGAATGTCTTACCCAAGAATGATCTAGACAGGTTGGATTGCGAAGGACTCACACTAAAGCCCACTAACATTGTGGTGAGGGCCTTCGACGGTTCTAAAAGAATGGTGCACGGGGAGGTGGACATCCCTATCAAAGTGGGTACTCAAACTTTTAATTCCACTTTTTATATGATGGACATCCGTCCATCTTACTCCTGTTTATTGGGTCGACCTTGGATCCATGGGGCTGGTGCTGTTACTTTCACCCTACATCAGATGCTGAAGTACCCAGTAAATGGGAAAATTATCACAGTCCATGGGGATGAGGAATACATGGTGGGCCACCTGAACTCTTTCAAGTATGTTAAAATGGACGGAGAATTCATCAAGACCCCCTGTGAGAACTTTGAGGAGGCTCCATAGACAGTTGATGCAACCAAGACTGCTATTAGTGTACCAAAAACTATCAGACCTTCATTAAAGATGGCTTCTCTGAAGGATGCCAAGGCAGTAGTTGAAGAAGGTGGGTGTACCATTTGGGGACAACTCTTGGATATTCCTACAAATCTGACAAATTTGGTTTGGGTTTTACTTCAGGAGCCCAGAAAACTGTTCGTCGTGCTCACACCGAGGGACCACCTGTAGGGATCAACACCCATGGAGTAAATGCTCTGGAAGACAGTGATAGCGATTACGACCTGGACAAGTGGATCTTCCCAATCATCAGTGGTGGACTCAACAATTGGGAGGCTAAAGATTTTGTGCCCATTACTTTTATTCAAGAGTAATTTGTCTTTTTTGTTTTTGAGTATATGTAATATTTGAAAAATTAAAACATTAAAGCCTTGTGTCTTACCCGAGGCACAATGGTCTATTTGTGAGGGTCATTACTTCATTTTCATATGTCATTAATAAAACATTAGACATTTCGCATACAAATTTTATGCTCTTTGTTTTTCTTTTCTGCGTCTTTAATTTATCAAAAAATATACAGCTATGCTCTTACACACACCCACGTATCAAACTGCAGATCCACATCCACTCTGGATCCCATTGATAACGGTTCTGATATTGCCAGTTATGACTTTGAAAATATGATCTACCAAGTCGAGGATGAAGGTGAGGAAGATTGTGAAGTACTAGGGGAACTTTCCAGGATGTTACAACAAGAAGAAAGGGCAATATAGCCTCATGAAGAGCCGGTTGAGATAATTAACTTGGGTATTGAAGAGGACAAGAAAGAAGTCAAGATAGGTGCTGATCTGGAGCATAGTGTCAAAGGGCGGTTAATACAAATGCTACATGACTATGTTGAGGTTTTTTCCTATTCGTACGAAGATGTGCCGGGACTTGACACTGATATCGTGGTTCATCGTCTCCCGACAAAAGAGGACTGCCCTCCCGTGAAGCAGAAGGTTCTTCGTATACGACCAAAAATGTCAGAAAAGATCAAGGCTGAAGTCATAAAATAGTTTAATGCCCGTTTCTTAGCTATCACATCTTATCCATAATGGGTCTCCAATGTTGTTACAGTACCTAAGAAGGATGGTAAGGTACGTATGTGTGTGGATTACAGAGACCTGAACAGGGCAAGCCCCAAGGATGACTTTCCGCTTCCCTATATCGATGTTCCGGTTGACAACATGCACAACATAAGGTATTCTCCTTCATAGATGCTTTCTTCGGGTATAATCAGATCAAAATGGCACCTGAGGACATGGAGAAGACGACCTTTGTCACACAGTGGGGCACTTTATGTTACAAAGTTTTGCCATTTGGGTTAAAGAACATCGGGGTAACCTATCAGTGTGCCATGATAACTTTGTTTCATGATATGATCCATCACGAGATAGAGGTATACGTGGATGATATGATAGCCAAGTCTCAGTCTAAAAAAGAGCACCTCGATCACCTACAGAAGCTGTTTCAAAGATTGAAAAAAATACAAATTGAGGCTGAACCCGAATAAATGCACCTTTGGAGTAAGGTTTGGTAAGCTCTTAGGCTTCGTCGTCAGCAATAAAGGCATTAAAGTTGATACAGAAAAGGTTAAAGATATACAAGAAATGCCAACTCCTTGCACTGAGAAGGAGGTTAGGGGATTCTTAAGACGTCCAAACTACATTGCCAGGTTCATTTCACATCTGACCGCTACTTGTGAGCCAATATTCAAATTACTGAAGAAAGATCAAGCAGTGAAGTGGAATGACGATTGCCAAAACGCCTTCTACAAAATTAAGGAATATCTTCAAAAGCCTATGTTGTACCCCAAAATTTTCCCTCTCACTTTTATCAAGATTCCCCTCACAAGACTTCTTGGACTCAAGACCAGATTAGGGTTTGCTCAGCTCAAGACATCTCCTTGCACTGATGACCTGAAATTAGGATTTGAGTTTCCACAAGGATTTTTGGACTTCCAATGCCTCATGGGACTTTCATACTTCATGTTGGACCTATAAGATTGCCCATACCAAGTTTCAAGCCTTGAATCAAATTTTTGCCCAGTCAATTGGACAGTTGACCTAGAAATCAGTTGTATTGAGGAAAAGTCAATTGTGGCCAATTTATAGTCAAACAACATAATTTTTGATCCACATCAACATTATAAAATCATATGAACCATTTGATCAAGTTTGGACCACAACTCCTCAAGAAATTTGATCAGATCATCAAAAGGGCAAAATGGTCATTTTTAGGGTTTTGACTATAAAAGGGAAATTTCTGATTTTTCACCTAGCCAATGGAAAATTGGGATCAAGAATGGTTTCAAGGACTCAATTACATCATCTTGACCTAATCACAAGGTTCAAAAGATCTCAAATGCATTGGATTGACAGATGAATTTTCCAGTCAACTGATCAAAAATCAACTATACACTGAAAAGTCAAACTTTGACTTTTTGGTCAAAATCAAGTGCCAAGGGTCATTTTTCATCAAGATTTGTCAAAACATGAAACTTGTTCACCAAGAAACCTAATTTTGAAAATTAGGGTTTAAGTTTGAAAAAATTCATAACTTAGAAATTTTCTAAGTTATGAAAATTTCTTATTTTTTCCAAACTTTTCCCGACTTTTTCACCATGATGCAATTGGATTCAAAGAAAACTTCCAACATGAAAGTTGTATTCCTATACAAAATCTACAACTTTGATTCACAAAGTTTTCCCAAAAGATGCTTGGATCTCAAGTTATGATTTTGTGAACAAGGGTCCATGAAACTTTTAACTTAGTGAAATTTTGCCCTAGTTTAGGCAGGATTTTGACCTATCTTCATGGAAACTTTTCACATAGTTCCAAGTGAAATCTCAAAATTAATTTCATATATAGATTGTAGAGCATGTTACAAGCTTTCCAAAATGTCCAAGAACTCTCCAAAATCATTTATGGTTAGGGAGAATCGAAAGTTTGAAAATGGAAAATCATCACTTTTGTCCAAGGAATTTTGCACCATGTTACAACTTGCAAATCTGTCCTAAGCATGCTTGTACTTGGTTTAAATGTTCTAATATCTTCTACACTCAAAAATTAAATGCAAATACAATGGTTAATGGCATTGTTTTTGTCTTGGAAGCTTTGTACAAAGGTTTAATCCAAAAGTGGCAAAAAGATAACATGGCTACTTTGATAAAGTTCACTTTATGTAACTTTGTTTGTCTTGAGCCATGGACCTAGCCTTTTGCTGCAAACAAAGTCCATGAATATCAGGAAAAGTTCATCAACTATGTGCAGCTAGCAAATAGGCCCGTACAGGCCTTGGCATTGTCAATTCCAACTTTTCTTAAAAAACAAGTAATTGTGCTAAAGTCAATATAACTTGTGCATCTGTTGAAACCAGGCAAAAGCATTATTCTACACAAGGTCAGCACAATATACCAAGTCCAAAACACGAGCTCTTAGCATCTAAAACACCCTTAAGCACAAAAATCACAAGTTTTTGCAAAAACAGGGCAAGTTCTGCAGATCCACTTCCAAAACAAATTTGCCTCGTGCGTTTTGTTTGAAACCACTTCAAACACATTCAATACATTCCATCTGAACTATCCAAGCCCTTCTCAAGCAACTGTAACTCCATTTTCAAATTCTGAGTTTGCAAGTTGAGTTTCTTTAGGGAGATTCAAGCCATTTCAAAGCAACCTAAGCATTTGGAAAGGTCAAGGGAACATCAAGCAAGCTCAAAAGAACTTCAGGCCTCGCTGAAAGTTGCTACATCGCCATATTCGAACTTGACTGAAACAGATAATTTTCAAACTTCTATCTTCTTATTTAGGCATCATCAAGCTTAGGTTTGTGAAGCAAAAATGTAGTCCTTATGTCCTTGAGCTGTACATATGCATAAGTTTCATTTATATTAACTGAGCTAGGAGTATTTGATAGTTGAAGTTGCTGAAAAAACTAGGTCAAGATTTAGGGCCAATGAAATTCTCTTTGGTCTTTGAGAGTTAGATAAAGTTTTTTTATATCATTAGAATCATGGTTTAAAGCTCTATAATTTTCATGTTATGAGTTTTTGATTTCATGCAAAGACAAGAGAGAACAGGTTGAAGATGCAGAACGCGCATTTTTTGTCTCAAGGTCAGGGACGAAGTGCAACTTGGGCTGGGCCTGGCTTTGTCTGACTATTGACACCCCCTATTTACTTACTGCATCCCCTTGGCCCATTTGTTTTATTTTTGTATATTTTTCATTTCTTTTTTCATTTCTGACTTTTATTTATTTTTTTCTAAATATCAAAAATCACCAAAAATATTTCCTTAATTTTTAAATTTTTATTTTATTATTTTTTATGACAAAAAATAGTTTATTAGGTTAAATACTTTTATTTTTCTAAATAAAATTTGTAAATAATACAAAAATATTATATATTTTTATTTTTATCATTTGTACACTTAAAATAATGTTTTCTCACATATTTAATTTTTTTAACATTTTTATTTATTTTCTTGTACATAAATGAAATAAATAAATAATATAGAATATATTTTCTTAAAACAAAAATGAGGGTTTCTTCACCCTTTCCAAAAAATAATCATTTTTATTTTATTATTTTTAGGACATAAATAAACTTATTTTTACATACATAAAAATAAATACAAAAGCATTTTTTGCATATTTAATATTTGCTTATTTATTTATTTGTTCAAATAAATTAAATATGGTTGTAATAGTTTTAGGGTTTTATTTTTGAGCAATATCCCCCTATCCAAACTTGTATCCCCCTCTCCATAATAATGTTGTAATAGCTTAGATTTATTTCACGCATTTATTGCTTTATATGCATGATAGTAAGATTAGGGTTTGTATGATAACCAAAAATCAAAACAAATAGCATGACTTAAACACAAGACAAAATGCATGAAAATGACAACACAATGCACACAAGCACCCCTAGGGTTTCATCCACTTTGTTGCCTTAAAATGACCATGGTATGCAGGCTAGGTATCTTGGCAAAACAAAAACAAAACAAAAAAAGATCATAGTCCCTCGATGACGCTATCTTGGTTGCCTAAACAAAAATGATCTAGTCCCTCTAAAACTTGCTAAAGATACTTGGCAATATTGTTATCATGGTCATACGATGACCCACACCTGTCCCGTTTAACATCCAAACACAAGGTTGTTTACCAAATACAATGGTAAAACAACAATGTCAAAGGGTTAAAAATGTGTAAGAAAGATCTTTGAGTAGGGTAGACAACTCCTAGTTACTTGATCAATTTGCAAACATCCTTGCTAATTTCAAAATCATACACAATTTCAAAACATTTCCCAAAACAAAATTTCAAACATTGAAATATTTTTCAAAAGACAAACACCTTTGTATATATTCAAACAAGAATCATTACAAAGGTTGCCTAAACAAAGGCATCTTTTCAAAATACTTTCAAAACCACATACAAAGCACCATTTCAAACAATTGGAAAAGCAAAGCAAGTGATCTAAATAAGTAACTAAGAGCCCATGGATAACCATGGATGAAAAGGGTGCTAGCACCTTCCCTTTTCATAATCTACCCCCCGAAACCAAGAAAACATCTCAAAGGTCTTTCCTGTGCTTTTTTACCTTTCCTTTGGATAAAATAAAAAGTCGGTGGTGACTCTTGCTAAACTGAAACATTTGCGAACACAAACGTAAAACCTCAAGTCAGTTCTCCCACTATATCACAGAACTGGAGACTCTGCTGGGGAGCTATCTAAAAGTGGGGTTACCTTAGGGTTTAGATCACATTTACATGCTTACCTTGTTTGCTTTGATTGCTTTACATTTGGTTCTATTGTTTGGGTTTGAATCCTCTACCTGGATTTGGGAAACATTCATAGGTAAATAGCAATACATTGTGGAAACTGTGCGGGGTATACCGACACGGTCTAAGCAATAGCTATATTAGTGCGACATATTTGTGGGTACCGGTAGCTTTTGAGTTAATCAAAGAGAATACGGGGCCGCTGAGTGATGTCATAAAGCACTAATGGACTTTTAGAACCTTTACTTGACCATCTTGGCCTTTTAGGATGTAGTGAGATGACCGACTTTGGTGCAGTCCGAAGTTGGTAGATACTCGATACTACACTCATTGAGGTTTGTTTTCTTGGAATATTTCGGTCGCCAGTAAAGTGGCTAAACTGAAACAATGAACACAGAAAATAATCCAGTGATATTGAGCTCCTTAGAACCCATTTACTATTTATAGGACAAGTTGAGCCAACTAAACTTCAAGAGGGTACTTACCTATGAAACCCCATGCAAGCCTAAACTAGGAACTTGTGTGATTTGTTTGTACATATACTTGTGCATAACATCATGGACACAATGAAGCATCATATGCATCCACTAACCATTTCAAGGATTTTGGATCTTCATCTTTGTTCCCGTTTTGTAGGTTATGGAATCACTTCGCAGGAAAACATTCCAAGTCAACCTTGTGAGAATTCCTCCTCAACTCAAGGAGCTTACTTCCAAGATTCCAGAGTATTCTCCATTCACTGAAAGACATGGTAGACTTCTCAACTTGGTCAACTCTAACACAGAGGAAGACATGGTGAAATTCTCTTCCAGTTCTTTGACCCCCTACACCACTGCTTCACATTTCCTGACTACCATCTAGTGCCTACTTTGGAGGAATTTTCTCAACTCCCGAGGATTCCTATTCTCCATCAACTACCTTTCAACGGTACGGAAAGAGATCCAAAGCCTGAAGATGTTGCTTAAGCCTTACACTTGCAACCATCTGATATCATAGGTCATTGGGAAACCATAAGTGGTGTCAAGGGTTTCTTGGCAAAGTTCCTATTTGAGAAAGCTCAAGAATGCTGGAATTATCACAACCTGCAAGCTTTTGAGGAGATTGTGGCACTTCTCATCTATGGGTTGGTCTTGTTCCCAAACCCTGATCAGCTTATAGATGTGAATGCTGTCAAGATTTTCATATCTCGGAATCCTGTGCCTACTTTACTTGGGGACATCCTACACTCATTTCACACACGAAAAATGAGGAAAAGAGGTGTTCTCTTATGTTGTACTCCTCTTCTGGCAAGGTGGTTTATTTCTCACCTTCCCCAATCAGTCTTGAAGAATGAGCAAGGCTTGAGGTGGTCACAACGATTGATGACTCTTACACATTCAGATGTTCATTGGTGTTCTTGGTCCAGAGAAAAATGTTATCATCATTGATCGTTATGGGGAATTACCTAATGTCCCACTACTTGGCATTAGGGGAGGCATTACCTACAACCCCCGCTTGGCTCTGAAATAGTTTGGGTACGCCCAAAGGGATGGCCCACATGACATGCTGATTCCAGAATTGGTTTTTGACTTCGACAACGACGCTCAAGGACTTCGACAAAGGTTCATCCGAGCTTAGAGGATGCCCAACAAGGTGGACAGTAAGACCTTGGGACACAAGAATTCCATCCCCCTTGAGCCTTACCTCAAGTGGGTACGAACTCGCGCCCAAAGTCTTATGATGCCTTACCCCTACATTCTCCCTGTGATTAAAGAGCCTGTTATGGAAGGAGAGGTTCCATACACCCTCCTACATCCTAACATGTCAACATCACTATATGATTTACAAAGGAGTTGGATACAGATTAAGAGAGAACACGATACGTTTGAAGCCCAATTCTACGCCAGTGAGAAGAAGGTTTTAGAACTTACTCGTCAACTTCACGAAGAGCAGACTCTCAACACCTACATTGCACCAAAGAGGATGCGCAACGTCTTTTTACATTAGAATTTTGTATTATTTTGCCCATGGGGCATTGATGTACTAACAAATTCTATCTTATTAATATGACGTTTGTTCCTTTTTGTTTAAACAAATTTGAATTTTATGAATCCTTGAATGCATTACATGAATACATATTATTCATCATATGCATAAACAGGTCTTCACACTAGGTTTCCTTATCTCTCTGCTGTTTATTTCAGCAATATAGATATTGAGCATACAGTCAAAGACTTACAAGCGCAGAATTCACAGTTCCAACAGCTACTCATGACCTTGGCAAAGGGTCAGGAGGAGATCAAAACTCTACTGGAAAAGGAAAAAGAGAGTTGGTGTGGCTACTTTGGGTAGAGGATTTGAAGGTCATGCCAGAAGGGTCCTGGATTTCCCATCAACATCTGAAGAGGGTGAAGGAAAGGGTAAAGGAGTTGCAGTGCCTTCTGACTCTGAAGCTGAAGAAGAGGAAGATGAAGACTATTCGGAACAATAGTATCCTCCTGCAGATGAGAAGTACAAAAATCTGGAAGAACGTCTTGCCGCCATGGAGGTTCAGAGAGTGCCTGGGCTGGACTTTGAAGAGTTGGGGTTGGTTTTTGGAATTGTTATCCCTCCTAGATTTAAAGTACCTCTATTTGCTAAGTACGATGAGGTGTCTTGCCCAAAGATGCACCTACGGTCGTATGTCAGGAAAATTCAACCACATTCTTCTGACAAAGACCTGTGGGTTCACTTCTTTCAGGACAGTTTGTCGGGGACACAGTTGGATTGGTTCTACCAGCTAGAGAGGTCTGATGTGCACAATTGGGAGGATTTGGCTACCGCCTTCTACAAGCAATATCAATATAATGCGGACTTAGCACCAACCCGTACTCAATTACAGAGTATGGACATGGTCTCAAATGAAGGCTTTAAGGAGTATGCCCAGAAATAGAGAGACTTGGCAGGACAAGTACAACCACCTCTATCTGAGAGAGAGCTTGTAGATATGTTCTTGGGTACACCGTCAGCCCCCTTCTTCAATCACTTGATAGGAAGCTCTTCTGCGGGGTTCACTGAGTTGATTCTAACCGGTGAGAGAGTTGAAGCCGGCATTAAAAGCGGTACAATTCAAAAGGATGTATCTGCTTCCACTGCCATCAAGAAGACTTTTCCAGCAAAGAAGGAAGTATCAGCTGCCTACTCTCAAAGAGGACAAGGAAGAGTTGAGCGCTAGCCAGCGGTGGGGGCCGTAATGATTCAGGAGTCTGCAGTTGATCAGCCCAGAAACAATCAACCTAGAACCAACCAAGCAAGGGTGGAAAGTCCTGCACAGCAATACACCCAGATAAACATGACTCCTGATCAGGTTCTAGCCTATCTCTTGAAGTTAAACCTTACAACCTTGAGAGAGGCCCCGAAGAATCTGAATACAACTTCTCCTTTTTACCACGCCAACGCCAAGTGTGCTTATCATTCAGACAACAAAGGGCACGACACCAACAATTGTTAGGCCCTCAAGAATAAGATTCAGGATTTAATAGACGCTAAGGAAGTGGAATTCGACGCCCCTGAAAAGCCGAATGTGATCTCTGCTCCAATGCCAAAGCATGGCCACAATGCCCATGTTGTTGAAGAGGATCTTTTTGTTGCTACTGTTGATGATTTGATGACTCCGCTACCGATAATCAAGCTAAATTTGTTGAAGGCTAGGATTTTCCCAGGTTGTGAAGAAGATTGCTGCCTTTGTTCATCCTTACCAACCGACTGTCCGTTGTTGAAGTTAGGCATCCAACGCCTAATGGATAACCAAGAAATCCTTTTTGAAAAGACTCCTGTTACACTGACTCTTGTCAATGATATTTCAATAATTACCATATCCGTCAATCTTTCCAAGGTCTCCAAAAGACCTGTTAAGATTACACCTGATGCGAAGATTGCACCTCTGAAGATAACCATGCCGGGGCCCATCCCGTACAAGTCCAACAAATCAATACCGTGGAACTATGGTGGAGAGATCTTCTACCACGATATTAAAAAAATTGAATCAACTGAAGAAAGTTCTGATGAAGAGACTTCCAACATTGGAAACATTGCTGGAACGAGTAAAATCACCCGCAGGGGAAGAATTTTCTCTCCGGAGATTGCACCTCCAAGGGCAATCTTCGGACCCTCGAATGCTCCTAAGGTTACTCCTGTACTGGTCAACATATCTGCGAGAGCTCCAGTTATTGAAGAAGTTGTAACTCCAGTGGTTGTCCCCTCTGCTGTTGCTGATGATAGAGGGAAAGGGATCCAAGAAGCACCCATCAGGACGAGGGTTCAGCCTTTGGTCATCCCTGAGACCACTCAAAAAGAAATGGAAGAGATTTTGAAAATAATCAAGAAAAGCGATTATGATGTTGTGGAACAACTGGGGCAAACCCCCTCAAAGATCTCTATGCTGGCCCTGCTGCTTTGTTCAGAAGCTCATGCTAAAGCTCTGATCAGATTCTTGAAGACGGCCAACGTGCCACAGGAAACCTCCGCGGATCATTTCCAGGAATGTGTAGCTAGCCTAACAGCGTACAATGGTCTAGGATTCTCCGATTCCGATTTAACATCTAAGGGGAGAAAACATAACGATGCTCTCCATGTCTCGGTGGAATGTAGAGGGACTACTCTAGCACACGTTCTGGTTGATACTGGGTCCTCTTTAAATGTCTTGCCGAAGAAAGCATTGGATAGATTAGACTGTGAAGGCCTAACCCTGAAGCCCAGCAACATCATTGTCAGAGCCTTTAATGGTTCTAAAAGGATGGTCCATGGGGAGGTGGACATCCCGATTAAAGTGGGAACTGAAACCTTCAACTCCACATTCTACGTGATGGACATCCGTCCTTCCTATTCTTGCTTGTTGGGAAGACCTTGGATTCACAATGCTAGAGCCGTCACTTCTTCTCTGCATCAAATGCTCAAGTACCCTGTCCAGGGGAAAATTATAACTGTTCATGGCAAAGAGGAGTACATGATAAGCCATCTAAATTCTTTCCGCTATGTTGAATTGGATGGTGAATTCATCGAGACCCCTTTCCAACACTTTGAAGAGGTAGCTCAGGAGATTGCGGCAACCAAGACAATTTCTTCTGTACCCATGATTACCAAACCTGCGCCTTGGATGTCGCCTCTCAAAGATGCAAAGGCTGTGATTGAAGAAGGAGGAAGCACAATCTAGGGTCAGCTACCAGACTTTCCTTTCAAATCTGATAAATTTGGCTTGGGTTTCACTGCTTCTGCTCAAAAGGATCTTCACCGCGCCCGTTCTGGAGGGCCACCGTTGAAGATCACCCATCATGGAGTCAATGCTTTGGGGGATAGTGAAGAGGAGAGAAACTTGGAAGACTGGATTTTCCCTACTGTTGACGGAGGACTGTGCAACTGGGAGGCAAAGGACTTTGTTCCGATTACTTTCATAAATCAGTAATTTATCTTTCAAACATTTATGTTGGTTTATAATAATTCTCAAAACAATTCGTACACTTTTAACCTCGTGCCTTACCCGAGGTACATAGGTCCATTTGTAAGGGTTTGATTTTTTCATCATCATATGCCATTTTAATGAATCATGGACGTTTTCACATATAAACTTTTGTGTTCATTTTCTTTCTTTTTACATTCTTGTTTGTTTAAAGGTGGTTATCCCTTACACAAACCCACACTCACAAATGTAGGTACCCTTCCATTCCGGATTCCATGGGTAACAATTCTGCTATGGCCTTCAGTGACTCTGAAGATCTAGTCTACCATGCCGAATACGAAGGTGATGAAGACTGTGAAGTGCCGGGTGAGTTGGCTAGACTGCTACAACAGGAAGAAAGGGCTATTCTACCTCATGAGGAGTTGTTAGAGACAATCAACTTGGGTACTGAGGAAGACAGAAAAGAAGTCAGAGTGGGTGCTGTTGTACCCCAAAATTTGCCCTCGCATTTTTCCTCAAGAAATCACAACTTCAGGCGTTTTCCTGATTTTTCAAACTGGCTCAAGAATCGGTCAAACAGACTTTTCTCGTCAGTCAGACACAATTAGGGTTTTATTGATTTTCATGGCTCTAGAACAGTTCATACAGTTTGCTTAGGGTTTTGGCTGATTTTGGCTCAACTTCGATCAGGCGAATGCTTCTTTGGCATTTAATCAGGAATTAGGGTTGTTCATGTGCAGTTCCTCAGAAAGATTTAATTCTACGGTGCTTTTCAAGTTATTCCGAGATTTGGTTCGAATTCGCATTGTTTGACTTAATCAGTAAAAGAATGCATTTGGATTGAGTTCGCATTTGTTTGACTGAATCAGTAAAAGGATGCATTGGGTTTGAATTTGCAATGTTTGATTAAAGTCAGTAAAGGGAAAAAGCGTCTGGGCAATTGCTGTGATTGACTGTTGTTTTGCTTTGAATGTCGGAAGCGCCAAGTTTAATTGATCAAATGCTGAAGCATTGTTTATTTAATTATTTATATTCTAAGATTAAATAGTTGGAATTTATTTTCAATTATTTAATTTAAAGAATTATAGATAGTAAAGTAAACAAGTAAAAAGAGGAAAAGAATTAATTGGATAAAAAAACTTTTTATTTATTTTTAAATTATTTGTACAATTGTTTTGTTTACAAATTGTTTACAACAATGATTTTACAGTAATTTAAACCTAAATAAGACTATCCTAAAACAGTAAGAGGAGACAATATATCAAAAGGGGAAGGATATATCAAACAGCGATCAGAGGCAAACGAAGATAGAAAAAAGAATGAAAACTGATGCAAGCCTGTGCCACCAGTTTCAAACCAACAGCCTGCTGAAAGCAAACCTTCCAGCCTTAAGCCAGCAAGCCTGAAACCAACAAGCTAAAAAACCCGTGTCAAGTTTAAAACAAAAAAGGCAAAACTGATACAAGCCTGTGCAAACCAACACTCAACCTGTACCGGTGGTCAAGCCTAAGCCATATCCAAACACAAAAACCATACAGCAACATACCTGCCTAAGCATCCAAACATATAACCTGTGTCAAAACTGTAATACTTCCAAACATCAACCTTTCAAGCAATGTCCAAATCTGCATAAACTCTGGCCTAAACACAAACCAGTCCATCAAAAACCTGAAGCATAAACTCACCCAAGCCTTGCCATTCACACAAGGCCACAACCTGTAAACCTTGCAATTCTCAAATAACCAAAAGCCAAAACATTTCAAAAGCCACAACCTGTAAACCCTTCAAACCAGATAAACACCAAGCCTGAAGAAAGCCTCATCAAGCCTTAAACCAGTCAAGCTAAAAAACCCTGTCAAGCCTTACCTGCATCAAGCCCAGATCCATCCAAACCTTTGTCTAAATAGTCAAAAAACCATAGGCCCTCAGAACTGTAGTTCATCACTGGGCAGGAAAACATTCAAATCAATCTCAAAACGTTTGAACCAACACAAGCCCTCAGAAATATTCATCATTGGGCAAAGAACAAGCATACAAAGGGTCCAGCATACAAAGCATTTCATAGCGAAAATCATCATCTCAGGATCAACGAAAGCAAGCATACAAGGAAAAGAGGGACCAAGAATACACATCATCATCTCAGGCAAACATCATTGAAAGCAAGCATTTCATAACAAGCGTGTAAAGGCGACCAGGCAACAGAAGAAGGAGATAAAAAAAAAAGCATACGAAGCATGTAAGCAGGGCGACAAGAAGAAGAAGGCAAAAAAGGCTTTCAGATATATCATCATCATAAAACCTAGCAAAGGAAGAATACAGAGTACCGTGGCTAGCTCAGCATCGCCTCCTCCACCCTCAGCCGCCTAGAGCACCTCCAGACTCCGTCCACCTCTGTCCCCACAAGGTAGTATCTTTTCTTTTCTCGCCTAGAGCACCTCAAACAAAAGAAACATTTAATAAATAAACAAAAAGCAAACATGCAAGAGTTAAAAAAACCTAAAAAGCGTCAAATTAGAAATTGTTACCTTGAACATCACTGAGAGACCATAAAGAGAAGAGGACGAAGGGTGAAGCCCGGTGGCCATGGGCGAAGGAGTTCACTCAGTAGCTATGGCGAAGGGGGCGAACGAAGACGAAGAGGATGAAGAATGACGCCTCTGTTGTTTCACAAACTCACAAACCCTAAGCCATGTCCAAATGAAACAAAACCCACAACCCTAAGAATTTGCTTAGATGCTGGGCCTGACCCGTTTCCTGAGCCAAAAACCCAAACGAATTTCCAATACATACCCCCCCTGTTCTATTCATTTTCTCTATAAACTGCATTTGGGCCTCAAACCTTAAAGCCCATTTCTGATTGTTTTCAAACTCTTTTTTTTAATTATCATATTCTTTTTCTATATACAAATTAATATAACTTCTTTACAACATAATTCTAATTTTTGAACATAATATAGTTTTCCTCGAACTTAAAACACTTTCTTTCAATTAAAAAAACTTTCGTACATTAATACATTAATACATAAAATACATAAAAATACATTGTTTAAAACACCTTTTTTTATTTAACTTATTTTGATTTGTACATAAATTCTTTTTAAGTTAGTACATTTTCTTATCTTAAAATCGTTTCTTTGTACATAATTAATTAAATACATTATGTTTGATATCTAAAAAATAGAATCTAAAACATTTTCCTTTCTTTTAATACCTCTTTTGTATATATTAAACAAAAATATAAAAATACAAATCAAACATGCAATGTACTTAAAAATACATTAAAATTCACATCTCTAACCTGTAAATAAATTACATACACATATACACTTACACAATACACAATACATTTCACATTATACACTTGATACACATACAATTACTATTCTTATACCTTGCTATACATTGATTACATTTGATCGCAATTCAATTTGGTTGTAAATTATTGGACACTACATTCCTAAAGTCTCATCCCCATTTGTGAATTTGTACCCCCACTCCCGGATACTTATTTTGTAATAGCGTAGACTTTAAATTCCCGCAATTTACCGCTTTCAAATTATACCATGGTTAGACCTAGGGTTTGCATGTACATAAAACCAAACGATAGATAACCTAATATAAGACAAATACATGAAATCAATACATAATCACACTTGCACCCCCTAGGGTAATCCCACATGTTGCCTTCCAAAATGGGCCATGCTTGCACGTCGAGTTTCTTTGGCAAAACAAATTCAAATGATCATAAGTCCCTCGATGACGCTTTCGAAAGTTGCCTAAAACGGAATGATCATAGTCCCTTCAAGCAAATTGCCAAAGACACTTGGCACCATTGCATTCATGGTCCATACGATGACCCGCGCCCGTCCCGTTAAACATCCTAAACGCAAGATTGTCCACCAAATTCAATGGTGGAACAAAATTGTTAAAAGGGGTTGAAAACATAGAGAAAACCTTTGAGTACAATAGGGGTAGACAAAACTCTTAGTTACTTGGTTTTTAATTTGCAAAAACACTTGCCTCCTTTCAAAAACCACACTTCATACACACTTTCAAACAACTCTCAAAAACATTTTGAAACATCTTTTCGAAAAGATACACACTTTTGTAAAACACTCAAAAACGAGTCAAACACAACGGTTTCCTAAGACAAGGCATCTCTTCAAAAACATTTTCAAAACACACACACACACCACAATTTCAAAGCAATCGAAAATCAAGGCAAGTGATCTAAAAACCAGGTAACTAAGAGCCCATGGATAACCATGGATGAAAAGGGTACTAATACCTTCCCTTTTCATAATCTACCCCCCGAACCCACGAAACATCTCAAAAGGTTTTTCCTGTGCTTTTTAACCTTTCCTTTAGGATAAAATAAAAAGTCGGTGGCGACTCTTGCTCAACCGAATAAGTGCGAATACAAACGCAAAACTCAAGTCAGTTCTCCCACCGTATCACAGAACTTGCGACTCTGCTGGGGATATATTCAAAAGTGGGGTTACCTTAGGGTTTAGATCACCTTTACATTCTTGCTTTGATTGACTTGATTGCTTTATCTTTTGGGTTCTTGTTTGGGTTTGTTGTAAATCTTACACCCGAATTTGGGGCACCTTTTTAGGTAAATAGCAAAAAAACTGCGAGGGAACTGTGCGGGGTATACCGACATGGTTGAAGCAGTAAGCTATGTTAGTGTGACATATTTGTGAGTACCGGTAACCCTTGAGTTCAGTCAAGGAGAGTACGGGGCCGCTGAGTGATGTCGTGAAGCACTAACGAACTCTTAGAACCTTACTTGACCATCTTAGCCTTTTTAGGGGTAGTGAGATGACCGACTTTGGTGCAGTCCGAAGTTGGTAGATACTCGATGCTACACTCGTTTGAGGGTTGTTTTCTTGGAATATTTTGGTCGCCAGTAAGTGGCTAAACCGAAACGATGAACACAGAAAACAATCCAATGATATTGAGCTCCTTAGAACCCAGTTTCTATTTTAGGACAGGATGAGCCAACTAACTTCAAGAGGGTACTTACCTATAACCCCATGCAATCCTAAACCTAAGGACTTGTTTGCTTTGTGTGAATATGATTACCTGTATATACACTCACTTGCTTTTTGCATACATGTACATCATAACATCATACCATAGCATTTTCAATAACCTTTTCGAGGATCTTGAGGGTCTGTTGATGCAGGGATACGTTGAACCAGACGTCTACCAAAGGGCAAGAGGTTCCTCCTCTAACAAATGCCAGTCAAAGATCAAGTACAACAACTTGAATCAGTGGCTATGACCCACTCGACATGGTGAGCTTGATTCTCGTGGAAAGACATCCACCGATACAAAGTTCTCCAGTCAAAGATCAAGTGCAACAACTTGAATCAGTGGCGATGACCCACTTGACATGGTGAGCTTGATTCTAGTGGAAAGACATCCACCGGTGCAAAGTTCTCCGATCCAAGAACAAAGTTCAACCTCTAACATTTTCTTGTGTTTACCCCAAGAGATCCTTGAAAGCATGCACCCACATATCATGCATTGCATCTTAACGATCTTTCCTTTTTCAGGTTTCCTTACTCTCCTGCTGTTTATTTCAGTAAGGGATGGCTCTAGAAAGGTCTGTCAAAGACATCCAAGACCAGACTGCTCAGCTGCAGGAAATGTTCCTGAACTTGTCTCTAGGGCAAGAAGAAATGAAAGCTCTCCTCACAAAGAGCTTGGAGACTTCAAACAATGCCAGGAGTGATCAGCTTGCGGAGCTGCAGTTTGATTTGACAACATTGAGGACCCAAGTGATGGGACAGTTGGTGGGCCAGATGGCTCTCATCCAAGACCTATCTCAAAGACAAGAGAAACTCAGAGTTCTCATCTGCCAACTGCTTCAAAACAACCAATTGGGGGAAACATCTGAGGTTGAAGAGCAAGTCACCGCTCAGCCTCCATCCACTCAAGAAGACAAGGGGAAGGCTCCTTTGCTTGCTTCAGGGTCACAAGCCCATCAACAACCTCGCCAGCGTCAACGGGGTAATCGGTGTAAGCAAGAAACATCAGGAAGACAGTTCACGGAGACTGAGATACCATCATTCTTCATACTGAAGCGCCTGTTAGAGGTCAACCTGCTTACTTTAAGGGATCCTCCTCAGAAGCTCAATACCTCCTCTCCTAACTATCGTCCCGACGCATTTTGTGTTTACCACTCCTACAGCCTGGGATACGACACAAACGACTGTTGGGCCTTGAAGAACAAGATTCAAGATCTGATCGACATTGGAGTGCTGGAATTCATGCCAGACGGCGAGATGAAAATCTTTCGTTAAGGAGTTCTCCACCTGGAGTGACAAAGCTCAAGCTGAAAGACTTTTGCTTCATTTTGAATTTTCAAAGTTGTAATTTCTTTTGTTGTCAAACAATTATCTGTTGATGTTAAACTCTGTTTTCTTTAATGCATTGTGTGATACGGTGGGAGAACTGACTATTGTTTTGCGTTTGTTTTCGCAAATGTTTCGGTTGAGCAAGAGTCGCCACCGACTTTTTATTTTATCCTAAGGAAAGGTTTAAAAAGCACAGCAAAAACCTTTGAGATTTTTCTTGGGTTCGGGGAGTAGATTATAGAAGAAGAAGGTATTAGCACCCCTTCTATCCATGGTTATCCATGGGCTCTTAGGTTCTTGCTTAGATCAACTTGCCTTGGTTTTCAATTGTTTGAAATGGTGCTTTGTGTGTGGTTTTGAAAATGTTTTGAAAAGATGCCTTGTGCTAGGCTAACCTTGTAACAATTCTTTACTCGAATGTTTTACAAAAGGTGTTTTATCTTTTAAAAAGATGTTTCAAGGGTTTGAAAAGTTGATTTTTTTGAAAGTGTTTGAGAAGTGGGTTTTGAATTTAGGCAAGTGTTTTCTTTGCAAGTGGACAAGTACTTAAGAGTTTATCTACCCTAAAGCTTTCTCAAAGATTTTTGTCATGTTTTAAACCCTTTTGACAAATTTGTTCCACCATTGCATTTGGTGGACAATCTTGTCTTAGGAGATGAGAGGGACAGGCGCGGGTCATCGTTTGGACCATAATTGCAATAGAGTTAAAGGCCTTTGGGCAATTTTCTTTAAGGGACTTGATCATTTGTTTTTGTTTGTTTTGAAAAAAATTTATCGAGGGACTATGATCATTCAATTTGTTTGTTTTGCCCAAAGAAGTTCAACATGCAATATGGCCCATTTATTTGAAGGCAACAAAGTGGAATACCCTAGGGGTGCAAGTGTGAGATGTGTTGTTTATTTTCATGCTCATTTATCTTTGTATTAGGTCAAACTATTTTTTATCGTTTTTCGCATGCAAACCCTAATTCTAACATGGCATAATTAGAAAGCGTATAAAGTGCGAAATTTAAATTCCTACGCTATTACAACATAATAATATAGGGAGGGGGGTACAAATTTACAAATGGGGAATATTTAGACAAGAATTTAAATCTGAATTATTACATCATTTTTGAATATTTGCAAGGTAAATAAATTGCATAATTAAATAGAAATTAAATAAATATGCAAAATGCAAAAAGAAAGTTTTTATATGTATGAAAAAATGTTGTTTGTGTAAAATAAAATAAGAAAATAGAAAGGTATTATTTTTGAGTATTTTCATATTTAGGGCAAAAACCCTAATTTTAATCAAAATGTATATTAATTAACTAATTCACATAATATTTATTATTTACATACAAAAATAAAATAAAATATGGTATATTTATAAAAAGGCCTTTTTTAGTATTAAATATTAAAAAATAAAATATGTACATTATTTGATATTTTATTCTAAGTATATTAACAAATATGTATTTATATTTACATTATTTTAAACATGTATTATGGATAAACAATAATAATAATAATATTTAATATTTTTTAGAAAATAGTATTTTTTATATGAAATGTTTTCAGAGGGTAATATAAAATAAAAAATGAAAATGAGAATGTATTTACACTATTTTTCTATTTATCCTAAATAATAATATATATACATATATGTATAAATCAAAAGAAAATCAAATAAATACCAAATAAAATCAAAAAATGATGAGAAAATTATTTTCAAAATTTTAATATGCTGAAAAAAAATAAACAAGTCAAACAAAAAAAGAAAAAGTCAAAAATATTAAAAAATGAAGCAAATGGGCTCAGGGGTGTGAAACAGAAACAATGGTGTGGATAGCAAAATGATACAGGCCCAGCCCAATCCACTTCTTCTTCAACCTTTGGCCAAAAACGCGCGCCTTGTTACAGAGATTCAAACATCCTGATTCTTTGAGATTTTGCACAAACTTTCAACACAAAACATGTCAAGCATTGAATCACGATTCCAAATATATAAAAAACTCATCCTAACTCTCAGAAATGAGAGAGAATTTTATCAATCCCAAATCTTGACCTAAACTTTCTGCCATTTTCAAAGCTTAAATTCTCTCAACTTAGGCAAAAGAAATGAAATGTAAAGCTATGTACATGCTCAGGGCTATGAGTAGAACCTTGCTTCTTCACAAACTTAAGACTAAAGATGCGTAATAAGAGAGATACGAGTTCAAAATTTTACCTATTCAGTTGAACTTCTATCTAGAGAATGAGGAACTTTCAGTGCAAGGTGATGATTGGAAAAGCTTCCTTGAGGTCCAGGGATGCTATTCCAATGTTTACTTTGTCTTGAAAGCTTCTGAATCAAGCTGTAGAACTTCACCTGCAAGTCAAAGATGTGAAAATGGTGGAAGTGGTTAGAGCAATTACAGATCGTGTCTTAGCTTCTGGATAGCATGCATAGGTTGTAAGGAAGGTAGAGGAACAAGTTTGGACAAGAATGCTTGAAGGGATTGAGAGATGGCACTCAAACTGCAGGCCTTGCCCTGTTTGAGCAGTTTGATGGTGTTTCTGAGATGGAGAGTGTTTGAGAGGTCAAGGATTCATGCAAAAGCTTGGTTGGGATGTTTGGAATGTGTCTACAATATTTGCTTTCTTGTTCTAAGGCTGAGATGGAAGTTGTTACAAGTTATGGAACTTTTCTTCTTTCTTAAGCAACAAAAGCAAGTTGGCTTTCTAGGCATGTAGGGGGCCTCCTAATGTGCTGCATAATCCTCTCTTGATCAGAGCAATTTGTCCATAATCTTGTGCCAAAAGGATTTAGCTTGTACTTGTTGGATTTCTAAATTGACATAAAGTGAACTTTTACCAAAATGGCTAATTCACTTTATCTAAAAATGGATCAATCTTGTGTACAATGCTTGAACTCATGGAACAACACTTTGGCACAATGAACAAGCATTAAATTATGGAGTGTAACTTGGTTTAAGAACCTGTAATCTAGCCTAAAGCATGCTGAGTTCAAATTTGCAAAGTTATGGACATGGAACTTGGTCATGAACAAAGTGGTTTTTTGCTATATTGTGAAATTCGATTCTCTCTAACCATGAGGTTGTTTGAGAAGTTCTTGGACATTTTGGAAAGCTTGGAATGTGTACTACAATCCATATTTGAAATGCAAATTGAAATTCCAAGTGGAAGGGTATGAAAAATGGCCTTGAAGTGGGGTAGAAAACCTTGTCAAAATAGGTTAAAATTCTACTAAGTTAAAAATGGTTTAGTGCCCTTATTCAAAAAATTGTAACTTGAGATACAAGCTTCAAATGAGAAAACTTTGTGAACCAAAGTTGTAGATTATGCAACAAGATACAACTTTCATGTTTTGACTTTTGTTTGAATCCAAATGGATCTTGGTGAAAAGGTGGGGCAAAGTTGGGAAAAAATTAGGGTTTTTCATAACTTAGAAAAATTCTAAGTTATGAAAAATTCCATTTTCTAACCCTAATTTGCAATTTGTGATTTCTTGGTGAACAAGTTTCATGATTTGGCATATTTTGATGAAAAATGAATCTTGACTCTTGATTTTGACCAAAAAGTCAAAGTTTGACTTTTCAGTATACAGTCAAAACTGATCAATTGACTGGGAAATTCAACTGTCAATCTTGTGTACTTGGGATCTTTTGAGTTTGTTGATCATGTCAAGATAATTCCATAGGGTCCTTGAGTCCATATGTGAGCTTGGTTTGCCATTGGCTAGGTCAAACAGTCAAAAATTTCCTTTGTACAGTCAAAACCCTAAAAATGACCATTTTGCCCTTTTAGTGATCTGATCAAATTTCTTGTGGAATTGTGATCCAAACTTGATCAAAGGGTTCATATGAGTTCATAATGTTGATGTGGATCAAATTTCATGAGATTTGACTGTCAATTGGCCACAGCTGACTTTTTCCCCAATACAGTTGATTTCTAGGTCAACTGTCCAATTGACTGGGCAAAATTTGGAATCAGGACTTGAAACTTGGTATGGATAAACTTAGGAGGTCAATATGAAGTAAGAAATTCATCTTGGGCACTTTAGGTCAAAACATCTTTGTGCAAACACAAACCCTAATTTGGGGTTAGCAGTGCAAGGAGGAGTCTTGAGCAGATGAAACCCTAACTGGATCTTAAGCTTCAAGAGCTTTGTGATGAGAAATGTTGAGAAAAAGGGAGGGAAAATTTTGGGGTACAACAGTTGCCCCTGTTCAATCTTCTTGAATCTGAAGAGTTAGATTGGCAGGCTTGCCTTTCGTGACTCGAGGGTAAAAGGAGATTGGACACTAGAGTGCCCGGAAATTTGCACTCATCAAAGCACAGGATGCAGGAATGGGCTTAGAGATGCCATTTGGAGATGGGCTTAATGATGCCATCGGGAGTAGTGACAGAAACTTGTCGGGGATGGGCTTAAAGATGCCATCTGGAAGGGAATATCAGGAAAGTGTCCAAGCTTTGGACCATTTCTGAATTGGGGGTCTGAACAAGCAATAGATTGACATCCGTTGTTGGGAGGAACCTGTAAGCTGTTTTCAGGAAGTTGCATCTGAACAAGTTGATAGATTAACATCCGTTACTTGGGAAGAATCCATGAACTGTTTTCAGAAGTCTTGAGAAGAATCTGAACAAGTGATAGGTTAACATCCGTTTACTTGGAGAACCCGTGAACTGTTTTCAGAAATCTTGAAGTTGAATAGGCAATATAGCAGCATCCGTTGTTGGGAAGCTTCCGTAAACTAAATTCAAAGGTGAATCTGAACAAGCTGATAGATTAACATCCGTTGTTGGGAAGAATCCATGAACTGTTTTCAGAAGTCTTGAGAAGAATCTGAACAAGCGATAGGTTAACATCCGTTTACTTGGAGAACCCGTGAACTGTTTTCAGAAATCTTGAAGTTGAATAGGCAATAGAGCAGCATCCGTTATTGGGAAGCTTCCGTAAACTAAATTCAAAGGTGCATCTGAACAAGCTGATAGATTAACATCCGTTGTTGGGAAGAATCCATGAACTGTTTTCAGAAGTCTTGAGAAGAATCTGAACAAGCGATAGGTTAACATCCGTTTACTTGGAGAACTCGTGAACTGTTTTCAGAAATCTTGAGATTTGAATGATTTTAGTCTGTCGACTGATCTTACCTGAGAAGGCAAAGAGTTAGTTGTATGCAATGCTATGATGCATGATACAATGTATATTATGGCGTCATGAATGTAAATGGATGCGTATGTAAGTTGGAGAGCTGTCTTGCACAGGATAGATGAATCCGGGATAGCGGAAGATAGAAGTATCCTGACTGCTGCCGGGGAAAATAAGTCCTGGGTCGTTACTGGGGAACATGGAGCTTGGGTTGTATACCAATCTTCTGGGGAATTCCTGAGGTCTTCTACTGGGGAGTACCAAACTAGTAGACTTAATGCTGGGGAGGCCAGATTGAGAATCTTCAGCTTGGAGAGAAGGATATCTGGAGATTTCACTGGGGAACTCAAGATTTTTCTTCCTAAAAACTCTGTGGGGAGAAAGTTTAAAAGTCTGACTCCGCTGGGGATTTTGTAAAGATAAAACTCCTCCGGGGATTGTATTGATAAGTTATTGTTGGGGGAATTTTGAGGAACTCCGTTGGGGATGGGAAGAATTTTGGCGAGCGCGATCTCCCTTGGTTGTTAGCTGAGGATAACCCAGTTATAAGCCTTTGTGAGGAATAACTTTGAATAAAACTCGGAAGGGACGTCCGTACTCTGCGGGGAATACCTTTCAGAACCTTACTGGGGATAAGCTTCGAGGGTCTGCTGGAGATAGACCTCAGGGTTTGCCAGGGATGTGGATTACAGATCTTGAGGGATTTCCTTTGAAAGGGTGTCAAAATATCCGTTTGTACTTTCATCCTATCAGTAATCCTTTTCTTAGGTTCAATTAGGAAGTGATCATGTTTCAAATGCATATGCCTATTTGACAAAACATTGGACGTTTCTCAAAATAAAACAAATAGTGCAAGAGAAAAAGAAAAAGGGAAATGACACAAATTTTGGGAAGAGTATTTGTATTGATTTTCTTTGGGTATATTTGTACAAAGGAGACAATCATCCTAGTAAGAGGATCTTGTCGTAAATATTTGAAAAATTCATACAAAACAAAGATGGCTATGTGAAATAATTCCATGGGATTCCATTCTGCTGTAGCTTTCACAACTCCGAACACCTGTCCATTCAATGCTTCGTTTGACGATGGCTGGATTGATCAGAAACCTGGAACCGGTTGATGAAGAGACTGTCTTTGAAGTGATCTGACGAGACATAGTCATACGCTTTAATTCCCTAACTTTTGCCTGAATCGCCCTTTTGGGTTTTCGATCCACCGGGAAACCCCTTTTTGCCCAAGCCGCCCTTTCGGGTTTTCGACTTGCCGGGTGTACAGATTTTTTTGTTTTTATCCCTAATTTTTGCCTGAACCGCCCTTTCAGGTTTTCGGTTCACCGGGATGCCCATTTTTGCCCAAGCCGCCCTTTCGGGTTTTCGACTTGTCGGGTTATTTTATGCGTAGTATCTTTTGACTATGTCTGCGTTCGCAGGGTGCGGCAAATCGTCGCCGTCCATGGTGGTCAGAATCATCGCACCACCAGAAAATATGCTTTTGATCACAAATGGCCCTTCATATTTAGGAGTCCATTTGCCCCTGGGATCACTTTGCGGAAAGATAATCCGCTTGACCACTAGATCTCCGACTTGATACACTTGACAACTGACTTTCTTATTGAAGGCCTTGATCATCCGTTTTTGATACGTCTGACCATGACATATAGCCGCAAGTCTCTTTTCGTCGATCAGATTGAGTTGATCAAGTCGGGTCTGCATCCAATCATCTTCATTCAATCCTGCATCCTTCATAATTCTTAGAGACGGGATCTGAACTTCCATAGGCAAAACAGCTTCCATGCCATAAACCAAAGAAAATGGGGTTGCCCCAGTTGAAGTACGTATCGTCGTACGGTATCCATGCAGCGCAAACGGTAACATCTCATGCCAGTCTTTGTAAGTGACTGTCATTTTCTGAATAATCTTTTTAATGTTTTTGTTCGCTTCTTCAACAGCACCGTTCATCTTCGGCCGATAGGGAGATGAATTGTGATGATAAATCTTGAACTGTTCGCATAATGCAGTGATCATTGTATTATTCAGATTTGTACCGTTGTCTGTGATGATCCTGTCGGGAACACCATACCGACATATGAGATTATGTTTGATAAAGCGGGCAACTATATTTTTGGTGACAGAGGCGAAGGAAGCTGCTTCGACCCATTTAGTGAAGTAATCAATGGCAACCAGGATGAAGCGATGTCCGTTGGAAGCCGTGGGTTTGATCTCTCCAATCATATCAATGCCCCACATTGCAAAGGGCCATGGAGCAGTCAGGACGTTGAGGGGAACCGGAGGGATATGAACTTTGTCAGCATAGACTTGACACTTGTGACAAGTACGGGAATGTTGATGGCAGTCAGCCTCCATGGTAGACCAGTAATAGCCTGCCCTTAGGATCTTCTTAGCCATTGTATGCCCGCTCAAGTGAGTGCCAAATGGGCCGCTGTGTATATCAATCATGATCAATTCTGCTTCAACCTTATCCACACATCGGAGTAATACACAATCATGGCTTCGTTTGTAAAGGATGCCGTTGCTCAGGAAGAACTTAGCAGCGAATTTCCTTAAGAACTTCTTGTCATTCACGGAAGCTCCTTCAGGATAATCTTGGGTCTCGAGATACCTTTTGATTTCATGGAACCAAGGTTGTTCCACTACTTCTTCGGTATTAATCTCGTGACAATGCGCGGGTTCATCCATTCGCTCGATGGTGATTTAGGGAGCCTCGTTATCCCAGTTGAGTTTAAACATGGAGGACATTGTGGCTAGAGCATCTGCTAGCTGATTCTCTTCTCGCGGAAAGTGCTCGAAGGTAATTTGCTTGAAGTGAGGCAACAATGTCAGAACATGTTCTTTGTATGGAATAAGATTAGGATGTTTGGTATCCCAATCTCCTTTGATCTGGCTGATGACCAAAGTCGAGTCCCCGAATACGATCAAAGATTTGATCCCCAAGTCTATAGCAGCCTTGAGACCAAAGATGCAGGCTTCATACTCAGCCATATTGTTTGTGCAGCTGAAGCAAAGTCGGGCCGTGAAAGGAGTGTGGCATCCTTCCGGAGAAATGAGTACTGCGCCAATGCCGTTTCCGAGTGCATTTGAAGCACCATCAAAGTACAGGGTCCATCGGGATCCCTTTTCGGGTCCGTCATACGGTCCGTCACCTTTAATGTTGTCCAAATTCATGATGTCCTCGTCTGGGAAATCAAATCTCATAGGTTGATAGTCTTCGATAGCCTGATGAGCCAGATGGTCAGCTAATACACTCCCTTTTATAGCCTTTTGGGTGGTGTACTGGATGTCATACTCGGTCAAGATCATTTGCCATCTGGCTATCCTTCCAGATAGAGCGGGCTTTTCGAAGATATATTTGATAGGGTCCATTTTGGATATCAACAAGGTAGTATGGGTCAGCATATACTGTCTTAGTCGGCGAGCAGCCCATACCAAAGCGCAGCAAGTTTTCTCGAGCAGTGAGTAGCGAGTCTCACAGTCGGTAAACTTTTTGCTAAGGTAATAAATAGCATGCTCTTTTCGACCAGACTCGTCATGCTGGCCCAAAACACACCCCATTGAGTTATCCAAGACGGTCAAATACATGATCAACGGTCTTCCTTCGACGGGTGGCATCAGAATAGGAGGTTCTAGCAAATACTCCTTGATTCTATCAAAAGCAGCTTGGCAGTCGTCGTTCCATTCAACTACCTGATCTTTTTTCAAGAGTTTGAAAATTGGCTCACATGTAGAAGTCAGATGCGAAATGAATCTGGCAATATAGTTTATGCGCCCCAAGAAACCTCTGACTTCCTTTTCAGTACGGGGAGCAGGCATCTCTTGTATTGCTTTTACTTTTGCCGGATCGACTTCAATGCCCTTGTTGCTTACAACGAATCCCAGGAGTTTACCAGACCTAACTCCAAAAGTGCATTTGCTTGGATTCAGCCTTAACTTGTATTCTTTCAATCTGGCAAACAGCTTTTCCAGATGTTCAAGGTGCTCTTCCTCTGTTTGTGACCGAGCTATCATATCGTCTACGTAAACTTCAATCTCATGATGTATCATGTCATGAAATAGAGCTACCATGGCGCGTTGATAAGTTGCCCCTGCGTTCTTCAGCCCGAACGGCATCACTTTGTAACAGAAAGTGCCCCATTGTGTGACAAAAGTTGTTTTCTCCATATCCTCGGGAGCCATCTTGATTTGATTGTAGCCCGAGAATCCGTCCATGAAGGAAAACACCTTATGCTGAGCTGTATTGTCGATCAAGATGTCAATATGAGGTAGCGGGAAATCATCCTTAGGGCTGGCCCTATTCAAATCCCGGTAGTCCACACACATTCTGACTTTGCCATCCTTCTTAGGCACTGGCACAATGTTAGCGACCCATTGATGATAGGACGTAACAGCCAGAAAGCCAGCATTGAACTGCTTCATTACTTCTGCTTTGTTTTTTTCAGACATGCCAGGCCTCATTCGGCGAACTTTTTGCTTGATCGGTGGACAGTCTTCTCTTGTGGGGAGACGGTGAACCACGATGTCGGTGTCTAGACCTGGCATGTCTTCATAGGACCAAGCGAAGATTTCAACATACTCATTCAGTAACTGTACCAAGCGTTCCTTAACTTCTGGTTTCAGGTTGGCACCCACTTGCACCTCCTTCTGATTCTCCTCGGTTCCCAAGTTGACAGTTTCCAATGGCTCTTCATGCGGTAAGATGGCCCTTTCCTCTTGTTGCAGAAGTCTGGCTAGTTCCCCTGGTACTTCACAACCTTCGTCATCTTCATACTCGGCTAGATTGACCAGGTCTTCAGAGTTGTTGAAAGATACAGCAGAATAGTCACCTGTGGAATCCGGAGTGGATGGGTACCTGCATTGGTGAGTGTGGGTGTGTTTAAGGGATAGCCATCCTTAAACAAAAAATGCAAAAGGAAAGAAAATGAACACAAGCAGTTTATCAAATGAAAAACGTCCAATGAATCATTAAACATGGCATATGAATATGAAAAATAGTCAAAACCCTTACAAGTGGACCTACATGCCCCGGGTAAGGCAGGAGGCGAAAAGATAGTGTACGGATTGTTTGAAAGTAAAATATTACAGACCAAATAGGAAATGTTTGATAGATAAATTACTGAGGAATAAAAGTAATGGGGACAAAGTCCCTAGCCTCCCAATTGCTCAACCCTCCTCTGACAGTTGGATGAATCCACTCTTCAAAGTTGCTTTCTTTGTCTTCATCCTCCAGGGCGTTAATTTGGTAAGGAGAAATTTTGACTGGCGCTCTCTCAATCTTTGACCGGCACATAGCTTTCTGGCCAGCGGTGGTGAAACCTAATCCAAGCTTATCAACCTTATGCGGAAAATCGGGTAACTGCCCCCACGCTGAATTCCTCCCTTCTTTAACTGCAGCCCTTGCATCCTCCAGAGATGCCATCCTGGCCATCTGTCTCGGTGTCTCAGCTGCCAACTTCTCCATTGCTATCTCAGGAAGCACTTCTTCGAAATGTTGAAACGGTGTCTCAATGAACTCCCCTTCAACCTCCACATATCGGAAAGAATTTAAATGGCTAATCATATACTCTTCTTCGCCGTGGACCGTAATGATCTTTCCCTTTACAGGATATTTCAGCATCTGGTGCAAAGAGGAGGTGACTGCCCCAGCGTGGTGTATTCAAGGTCTACCTAGCAGGCAGGAATATGATGGACGGATGTCCATTACATAGAAAGTGGATTTAAACACCTCAGTACCTATTTTAACAGGAATTCCGACTTCTCCATGAACCATCCTCTTCGACCCATCGAAAGCTCTGACGACAATATCACTAGGCCTCAATTCCAGCCCTTCGCAATCTAGCCGGTCCAAGGCCTTCTTAGGCAAAACATTCAGCGATGAACCGGTATCAACCAAAACATGTGCAAGGGTGGTTCCGCGACACTCGATTGAAATATGCAACGCATCATTGTGATTTCGGCCTTTAGGGGTCAGGTCGGCATCAGAAAAACCTAATCCATTGTCTGCAGTCAGACTAGCCACGCAATGTTGAAATTGATCTGCGGAGGTTTCCTGGGGCACATGAGCTGCCTTTAGAAACTTAATCAAACTTGAGCGTGCGCTTCTGAGCAAAACAATAGTGCCAGCATGGAGATCTTGGAGGGGGTTTGCCCCAACTGTTCCACCACATCATAATCACTTCTCTTGATTATCCTCAAAATCTCGTCCATTTCTTTCTTGGAGGCTTATGGAATCACCAAAGGTTGAGCCCTCGTCCTGACGGGCTCTTCTTGTATTCCCTTTCCTCTATCGGCAATGGTAGGAGAGACAGCACTAGGAACGAAAATTTCTTCGATCAAAGGAGTTCTAGCGGAGAGTTTTACTGGTGCAGGGACGACTTCTTTAGCTGGCGAGGGTCCAAAGACTGCTCTTGGAGGGGCAATCTCTGGAGAAAATATTCTCCCGCTCCTGGTGATTTTGCTGGTGCCCGCAATGTTACTAATGCTGGCTTCTTCATCATCTGAATTTTCTTCAATTATCTCAACTTGCTTGATACCATGGTAGTAGATGTCACCACCATAGTTCCAAGGTATCGACTTCTCAGAAACATAGGGAACAGGCCCCGACATTGTTATCTTCAAAGGTATAGACTTTGCAGCTGGTGTAATCTTAACTGGCCTTTTGATGGCCTCGGAAAGATTGGCGTGAATGGTTATGGTTGAGACATTTTCAACATGAACTGGAACAGCAGGAACTTTTTCGAACAAAATTTGTCGGCTATCCATAAGGCCTTGGATGCCTTTCTTCAATAGCGGACAATCAAACGGCAGAGAGTGGCAACAGTAGCAGTCTTCTTTACATCCCGGGAAGATCCCGGCCCTTAACAAATTCAACTTAATGGTTAACAGTGGAGTAGTCAGATCACTAACGTCAGCAACATACAGATCCTCTTCAATGGCATTGACATTCCGACCTTGCTTTGGCATAGGTGCAGATATCACATTGGGTTTCTTCGGAGCGTCAAACTCTACCTCCTTAGCCTCTATCAGGTCCTGGATCTTATGCTTGAGTGCCCAACAATCATTGGTGTCGTGTCCAACACTGTCTGAATGATAGGCGCACTTAGCATTGGCATGATAATGCGGAGAGGATGTATTTACATTCTTTGGTGCCTCCTTGATAGTGGCAAGATTCAATTTCAACAGATGGGGAAGCATCTGCGCTGGAGTCATATTAATACGGGTGAACTGCCGTTGTGGCCTTTCCACCCGTTGCTGATTTGGTCTGGATTGGTTGTAGCGAGGCTGCTCACTCTGAGTGTTTTGAATCATTACGGCCCCCACAGTCGGTCGACGCTCCATCTTCCCTGCTCTTCTTTGAGAATATACCATAGCTGTCTCCTTCTTAAACGGCTTCTTCTCAACACTTGCAGCGACACCCTTCTGAATCTTTCCTGACTTGATGCCAGCCTCGATTCTTTCGCCCGTTAAGATCAAATCGGTAAACCCTGCGGAAGAGTTACCAATTAAATGATTGAAAAATGGCCCAGATAGGGTCCCAAGAAACATATCAACGAGCTCACGATCGGTTAAAGGAGGCTGCACCCTGCCTGCCAAATCCCTCCATTTTTGTGCGTATTCCTTGAATCCCTCGCTTGTTCCTAGCGACATACCCTGAAGTTGGGTACGGGTAGGAGCAAGATCAGAATTATACTGGTATTGTTTATAGAAAGCGGTGGCCAAATCTTCCCAATTTCTGACACTGGTTCCTTCTAACTGATAAAACCATTCCAACTGAGCTCCCGATAGGCTGTCTTGAAAGAAGTGAATCCAGAGATTTTTATCTGCTGTATAGGGTTGAATCTTTCTTACATAGGACCTGAGATGCATTTTGGGGCAGGACAGCCCGTCATACCTTACAAATACTGGCACCTTGAATTTTGGGGGAATCACGATTCCGGCGACCAAGCCCATGTCTTCAAAATCCAAACCTGGTACCCTTTGCAATTCCATAGCAGCCAATCTGTCTTCTAAACCCTTGTACTTATCATCAGCTGGAGGATACTGCTGGTCAGAATAATCTTCATCCTCTTCAACCTCTTCCTCCTCTGCATCAGACTCGGAAGGCACCGCAACTCGATCTCTTTTACTAGTCCCTTCATCAGAAGTAGGAGGAAATTCAAGCACCCTCCGAGCTTCTCTGTCAAATCTTCTCCCCAAAGTAGCCACTCCGACCCTCTTTTTCTTCTTCACTGGGTCTCTACTCTCCAGATGAGCCTTGATATCCTCTTGACTCTTGACCAAGGTCATCAAGAGTTACTGGAACTGTGCATTCTGGGCTTGTAGGTCTTTAACTGTTTGCTCGAGATCCATCCTACTGAAATAAACAGCAGATAGATAAGGAAACCTGGAGTGAGACCTGCTTATGCACATGATGAATGGTATGCTGATGTATGCAATGCACTCAAGGATTTAGGACATTCAAAATTGTTTCAGACAAAGAAGAACGCACGTCATATTAATAAGAAGAAATTTGTTAGTACATAAATGCCCCATGGGCCAAATATTACAACATAAACTTCTCAAGGCAGAAAGACATTGCGCATCCTCTTTGGTGCGATGTAGGTATTGAGGGCCTCTTGCTCGTGGAGTCGGCGGGTAAGCTCTAGAACCTTCTTTTCACTGGCGTAGTAGCTAGCTTCAAAAGTGTTCCGTTCCTCCTTGAGCTGAATCCAACTTCTCTGCATTTCCTCCCACGATGTAGGCATGTCTGGATGCAGGATGGTGTAGGGAACCTCTCCTTCATTGACGGGCTCTTTAATCACTGGGAGTACATGAGGATAAGGCATCATTAGCCTTTGGGCTCGGGCTCGTACCCACTTGAGATAGGGCTCAAGAGGGATGGAGTTCTTGTGTCCCAGAGCCTTGTTATCAACCTTGTTGAGTTTTCCCCAAGCTCTGATGAATCTTTGGCGAAGTCCTTGCGCATCGTTGTCGAAGTCAAAAACTAGGCTAGGAATCAACATGTCATGAGGGCCATCCCTCCGTGCATATCCAAATTGTCTCAAAGCTAGGCAAGGATTGTAGGTGATACCTCCTCTGATTCCAAGTAAAGGAACATTAGGGAACTCTCCGCAACGATCGACAATGATGACATTTTCTCTGGACCGAGAACACCAATGTACATCAGAATGAGTAAGAGTCATCAATCGTTGGGACCACCTTGTACCTTGGTCATTCTTCAGGACAGATTGTGGAAGGTGCGAAATAAACCACCTTGCAAGGAGAGGAGTACAGCACATGAGAACACCCCTCTTTCTCATTGTTCGTGTGTAAAATGAGTGAAGGATGTCCCCAAGCAATGTTGGTATTGGGTTTCTGGACAAGAAGATTTTGTCAGCGTTGACATCTACCAATTGGTCACGATTTGGGAACAAGACCAACCCATAGATAAGGAGTGCCACAATCTCTTCAAAGGCTTGTAGGTCCAATGAGTTCCAACATTCTTGTGCCTTCTCAAACAAGAACTTTGCTAAGAATCCTTTGACGCCGCTCCTGGTTTCCCAATGCCCCTTGATTTCAGATGGTTGTAGATGTAGTGCTCAAGCAACATCTTCAGGCTTTGGTTCCTTCTCCGTACCGTTGAAGGGTAGTTGATTAAGGATAGGGATTCTTAGGAGTTGAGAAAACTCCTCCAAAGTGGGAACCAACTGATAATCAGGGAAAGTGAAGCAATGGTGAAGAGGGTCAAAGAACTGGAATAGCACTTTTATCATGTCTTCTTCAATGTTGGTGTTGACTAGGCTGAGCAGTCTACCATGTCTTTCACTGAAGGATGAAATTTCCGGAATTCTTGAAGTGATCTCCTTGAGTTGAGGAGAGATTCTCACAAGGTTGACTTGAATGGTATTTCTGCGAGGTATTTCCATGACCTACAAAACAAGAACAATGATGAAGATCCAAACCCTTGAAATGGTTAGTGAATGCATATGATGCTTTATGATGTATGCACAAGACATATGTACAAGCAAATCACACCAAACCCTAGTTTCAGGCTTGCATGGGGTTTCATAGGTAAGTACCCTCTTGAGTGTAGTCGGCTTAAAAACCTGTCCTATAAATAGTAACCGGGTTCTAAGGAGCTCAATATCACTGGATTGTTTTCATTGTTCATTGTTTTGGTTTAGCCACTTAACTAGCGACCAAAATATTCCAAGAAAACAACCCTCAATGAGTGTAGTATCGAGTATCTACCAACTTCGGACTGCACCAAAGCCGGTCATCTCACTACCCCTAATAAAAGGCCAAGATGGTCAAGTAAGGTTCTAGGTCATTAGTGCTTAGTGACATCACTCAGCGGCCCCGTACTCTCCTTGATTGAACTCAAGGGTTACCGGTACTCACAAATATGTCGCACTAATATAGCTATTTCTTAGACCGTGTCGGTATACCCCGCACAGTTTCCATAACGTATTGCTATCTATGAATGTTTCCCAAAATCCGGGTGGAGGATTATAAACCCAAACAATAGAGCCCAAGTATAAAGCAAGCAAATCAAACAATTAGTCATGCAAGAGGGTGATCTAAGCCCTAAGGTTACTCCACTTAAAGAATTGTCCCCAGCAGAGTCGCCAGTTCTGTGATACGGTGGGAGAAATGACTATTGTTTTGCGTTTGTTTTCGCAAATGTTTCGGTTGAGCAAGAGTCGCCACCGACTTTTTATTTTATCCTAAGGAAAGGTTTAAAAAGCACAGCAAAAACCTTTGAGATTTTTCTTGGGTTCGGGGAGTAGATTATAGAAGAGGAAGGTATTAGCACCCCTTCTATCCATGGTTATCCATGGGCTCTTAGGTACTTGCTTAGATCAACTTGCCTTGGTTTTCAATTGTTTGAAATGGTGCTTTGTGTGTGGTTTTGAAAATGTTTTGAAAAGATGCCTTGTGCTAGGCTAACCTTGTAACAATTCTTTACTCGAATGTTTTACAAAAGGTGTTTTATCTTTTAAAAAGATGTTTCAAGGGTTTGAAAAGTTGATTTTTTTGAAAGTGTTTGAGAAGTGGGTTTTGAATTTAGGCAAGTGTTTTCTTTGCAAGTTGACAAGTACTTAAGAGTTTATCTACCCTAAAGCTTTCTCAAAGATTTTTGTCATGTTTTAAACCCTTTTGACAAATTTGTTCCACCATTGCATTTGGTGGACAATCTTGTCTTAGGAGATGAGAGGGACAGGCGCGGGTCATCGTTTGGACCATAATTGCAATAGAGTTAAAGGCCTTTGGGCAATTTTCTTTAAGGGACTTGATCATTTGTTTTTGTTTGTTTTGAAAAAATTTTATCGAGGGACTATGATCATTCAATTTGTTTGTTTTGCCCAAAGAAGTTCAACATGCAATATGGCCCATTTATTTGAAGGCAACAAAGTGGAATACCCTAGGGGTGCAAGTGTGAGATGTGTTGTTTATTTTCATGCTCATTTATCTTTGTATTAGGTCAAACTATTTTTTATCGTTTTTCGCATGCAAACCCTAATTCTAACATGGCATAATTAGAAAGCGTATAAAGTGCGAAATTTAAATTCCTACGCTATTACAACATAATAATATAGGGAGGGGGGTACAAATTTACAAATGGGGAATATTTAGACAAGAATTTAAATCTAAATTATTACATCATTTTTGAATATTTGCAAGGTAAATAAATTGCATAATTAAATAGAAATTAAATAAATATGCAAAATGCAAAAAGAAAGTTTTTATATGTATGAAAAAATGTTGTTTGTGTAAAATAAAATAAGAAAATAGAAAGGTATTATTTTTGAGTATTTTCATATTTAGGGCAAAAACCCTAATTTTAATCAAAATGTATATTAATTAACTAATTCACATAATATTTATTATTTACATACAAAAATAAAATAAAATATGGTATATTTATAAAAAGGCCTTTTTAAGTATTAAATATTAAAAAATAAAATATGTACATTATTTGATATTTTATTCTAAGTATATTAACAAATATGTATTTATATTTACATTATTTTAAACATGTATTATGGATAAACAATAATAATAATATTTAATATTTTTTAGAAAATAGTATTTTTTATATGAAATGTTTTCAGAGGGTAATATAAAATAAAAAATGAAAATGAGAATGTATTTACACTATTTTTCTATTTATCCTAAATAATAATATATATACATATATGTATAAATCAAAAGAAAATCAAATAAATACCAAATAAAATCAAAAAATGATGAGAAAATTATTTTCAAAATTTTAATATGCTGAAAAAAAATAAACAAGTCAAACAAAAAAAGAAAAAGTCAAAAATATTAAAAAATGAAGCAAATGGGCTCAGGGGTGTGAAACAGAAACAATGGTGTGGATAGCAAAATGATACAGGCCCAGCCCAATCCACTTCTTCTTCAACCTTTGGCCAAAAACGCGCGCCTTGTTACAGAGATTCAAACATCCTGATTCTTTGAGATTTTGCACAAACTTTCAACACAAAACATGTCAAGCATTGAATCACGATTCCAAATATATAAAAAACTCATCCTAACTCTCAGAAATGAGAGAGAATTTTATCAATCCCAAATCATGACCTAAACTTTCTGCCATTTTCAAAGCTTAAATTCTCTCAACTTAGGCAAAAGAAATGAAATGTAAAGCTATGTACATGCTCAGGGCTATGAGTAGAACCTTGCTTCTTCACAAACTTAAGACTAAAGATGCGTAATAAGAGAGATACGAGTTCAAAATTTTACCTATTCAGTTGAACTTCTATCTAGAGAATGAGGAACTTTCAGTGCAAGGTGATGATTGGAAAAGCTTCCTTGAGGTCCAGGGATGCTATTCCAATGTTTACTTTGTCTTGAAAGCTTCTGAATCAAGCTGTAGAACTTCACCTGCAAGTCAAAGATGTGAAAATGGTGGAAGTGGTTAGAGCAATTACAGATCGTGTCTTAGCTTCTGGATAGCATGCATAGGTTGTAAGGAAGGTAGAGGAACAAGTTTGGACAAGAATGCTTGAAGGGATTGAGAGATGGCACTCAAACTGCAGGCCTTGCCCTGTTTGAGCAGTTTGATGGTGTTTCTGAGATGGAGAGTGTTTGAGAGGTCAAGGATTCATGCAAAAGCTTGGTTGGGATGTTTGGAATGTGTCTACAATATTTGCTTTCTTGTTCTAAGGCTGAGATGGAAGTTGTTACAAGTTATGGAACTTTTCTTCTTTCTTAAGCAACAAAAGCAAGTTGGCTTTCTAGGCATGTAGGGGGCCTCCTAATGTGCTGCATAATCCTCTCTTGATCAGAGCAATTTGTCCATAATCTTGTGCCAAAAGGATTTAGCTTGTACTTGTTGGATTTCTAAATTGACATAAAGTGAACTTTTACCAAAATGGCTAATTCACTTTATCTAAAAATGGATCAATCTTGTGTACAATGCTTGAACTCATGGAACAACACTTTGGCACAATGAACAAGCATTAAATTATGGAGTGTAACTTGGTTTAAGAACCTGTAATCTAGCCTAAAGCATGCTGAGTTCAAATTTGCAAAGTTATGGACATGGAACTTGGTCATGAACAAAGTGGTTTTTTACTATATTGTGAAATTCGATTCTCTCTAACCATGAGGTTGTTTGAGAAGTTCTTGGACATTTTGGAAAGCTTGGAATGTGTACTACAATCCATATTTGAAATGCAAATTGAAATTCCAAGTGGAAGGGTATGAAAAATGGCCTTGAAGTGGGGTAGAAAACCTTGTCAAAATAGGTTAAAATTCTACTAAGTTAAAAATGGTTTAGTGCCCTTATTCAAAAAATTGTAACTTGAGATACAAGCTTCAAATGAGAAAACTTTGTGAACCAAAGTTGTAGATTATGCAACAAGCTACAACTTTCATGTTTTGACTTTTGTTTGAATCCAAATGGATCTTGGTGAAAAGGTGGGGCAAAGTTGGGGAAAAATTAGGGTTTTTCATAACTTAGAAAAATTCTAAGTTATGAAAAATTCCATTTTCTAACCCTAATTTGCAATTTGTGATTTCTTGGTGAACAAGTTTCATGATTTGGCATATTTTGATGAAAAATGAATCTTGACTCTTGATTTTGACCAAAAAGTCAAAGTTTGACTTTTCAGTATACAGTCAAAACTGATCAATTGACTGGGAAATTCAACTGTCAATCTTGTGTACTTGGGATCTTTTGAGTTTGTTGATCATGTCAAGATAATTCCATAGGGTCCTTGAGTCCATATGTGAGCTTGGTTTGCCATTGGCTAGGTCAAACAGTCAAAAATTTCCTTTGTACAGTCAAAACCCTAAAAATGACCATTTTGCCCTTTTAGTGATCTGATCAAATTTCTTGTGGAATTGTGATCCAAACTTGATCAAAGGGTTCATATGAGTTCATAATGTTGATGTGGATAAAATTTCATGAGATTTGACTGTCAATTGGCCACAGCTGACTTTTTCCCCAATACAGTTGATTTCTAGGTCAACTGTCCAATTGACTGGGCAAAATTTGGAATCAGGACTTGAAACTTGGTATGGATAAACTTAGGAGGTCAATATGAAGTAAGAAAGTCATCTTGGGCACTTTAGGTCAAAACATCTTTGTGCAAACACAAACCCTAATTTGGGGTTAGCAGTGCAAGGAGGAGTCTTGAGCAGATGAAACCCTAACTGGATCTTAAGCTTCAAGAGCTTTGTGATGAGAAATGTTGAGAAAAAGGGAGGGCAAATTTTGGGGTACAACACATTGCATATGTTTGTCTTGAATTCATCCATTCGTTTCACTACTCTTATGCTTTTCTTTATGATATCTGACTCTTGATAAAAAGCTGCAAGCCTTTAGAGGGAGGATGGCGAAACAATACCGTAATCTCATACAGTATGCTTTTGAACAGACCTTGCTGATGATGTACAGGCATTTCTTTCAAATCCCAAACACTGGAGTTATAAGGAAGTTAATCCCTAGTCAACCCCTTCGAGCCAAAGAAGTAGGAGTTTCCTGTTCTAAACGATCAAAACCTTTGATATAAACCTGGGGCAGGGTAGTATCTCAGTTAATTCAAAAGAAAATGCGCATTGAAGTCGCAAACTCTCAATTCGTAACACAACGAACGACGTCAAAAAAGGAAAAACATTCCCTTGGAATCAAAAGACAAGGGTGGTTCCCTATCACATAGACAGTCAATCTCTCAAAAGAGAAAAGCCCACCAAGCTAAAACCTATAAAGGAAGCTCAAGAAAGCTGGGGCATCCCGCTGACTGTAATCTCGAAGATGGGAACAGTCAGGCAAAAGTTAGGGATAACAAATCAAAATCAAAATAGTGAGGTCATTACAAATCCTCAACAACATGAAAAAAAATGTTGCAAAAGGAGATGATGACTGTCTCCCAAATTCAATGGGTGAACCATCGCCCAAAAAGTCGTTCCAAACTCAAAACAGAATGTGACGCACAATTAACTGAGCTTAGGTATGAAGAATATCACGAAGAGCGGGTGGGTACAAATATACTTTGAGCCTTTATCCTTTGTTTCTTAAACCGTGGACCAAGCCACGTTACAACCCTTTAAAAGTCCTAATTGAAGCATGGGTTAGTTCGAAAGCATACTGTTACAAAAGGTATCCTGACTCCTGTAAGGCTTTGCTCTAAATCATATGTTGGTCTGTCTTATAAAAAGTTTCTGCTAAAAAGCGCATTTTTCAAAAACTTCGAGACAAACATAAACTTTGCATTGTTTGAATATCACTGTTCGCATTTGGCTTTTGTTTGACAGCGAAGAAATTCATACAGCGAATGTTCGAAGGAACGAAAACTCTCTCAGTGAACAAAATCACTTCAAAAGGATGACACTTCCAACGACAAATCTCCTATCAACAAGGGGCATGACATGGCACCATCCAGTTAACCGGGGGCAGCCCGGTCAAGGTTTCAACAGATCTTTCAAAGTTCAGTTAACCTGGGGCAGTCCAGTCAAGATTTTAAGAAACCTCCCAATCCGCAGAGTAGTCTGATTCAAGACTCCTTCATCGTCACTTGGGGCATTCGAATGTCAAAAGTGTTCAATCATTCCTTCACCACCTGCTGGAAATTACAACCGCCAACAGATCAACTATCACAATTCCAGATTCGATTCCTGTATCTAGCCAGGGCATATCTGTGAGTGATTGATTGTAGATTCGATACCTGTAACCAGCCAGGGCATGTCTGCATAAGGAGTTTAGAGATTCGATACCTGTATCCAGCCAGGGCACGTCTGTAAGCAACCTTTTGAAGTTCCAGATCAACACCTGTAACAAGCCAGGAAAATATCTGTGAACGACTGATTATGGATTAACACCTGTAACAAGCCAGGAAATCATCTACATGAGGAGATTGAAGATCAACACCTGTAACAAGCCAGGGAACCATCTTTCTTTCTCAGGTCAGAGATCAACACCTGTAACAAGCCAGGACAATATCTCTTTGACCAACTTTTCTTAAGTTCCAGATCAACACCTGTAACAAGCCAGGAAAATATCTGTGAACGACCGATTGTGGATTAACACCTGTAACAAGCCAGGAAATTATCTACATCACCACTTGGGGCATTCGAATGTCAAAAGTGTTCGACAATTCCTTCATCACCTGTTGGAAGATACGGTCCAGATGTGCTCCAGACACGGTTGCCATTCTGTTACCTTTCTTAAGTTCCAGATCAACACCTGTGACAAGCCAGGAAAATATCCGTGGACGACTGATTGTGGATCAACACCTGTAACAAGCCAGGAAATTATCTACATCACCACTTGGGGCATTCGAATGTCAAAAGTGTTCAAAAACCCGATGCAGTTTTACACGGACTCATTGTCAGGAAACCCTACACCGGTTCCTTCTCAAACACCATATGCAGTTTTACACGGACTCATCATAAAGCAACCCTACACAGGTTCCTTATTTCAACTTACAATTCAACACATATCCAATCAATTACCCATCCTATCTCCAAATGGCATCTGTAAGCCCATTCCCGAGATCAAACACCTACGGTAATCAGAAGATTCTTGCCTTCCCACAACAACAGTCAGGTTCCTCCTATCCCCATCGGAGTTCATCAAATTCCCCAACATAACATATCAGTGGAATCCCTAGCGGAGTTCTCATCAAACCCCAACGGAGTCATCTTCTCCTACCGGTGTATTCTTGCAACCATCATCCCCAGCGGAAGCAAAGAACTCTACTCTTCAACGTCAGCCCAGGATTTAATTCCCTAGCCGGTCGTCAAGGATTTAGTCTCCTAGACGAAAATACATTCATGAACATTTCACATTTCATACATCTTGCTTACATACATGATAAAGTGCATACAACACTATCTCATTTTGAACATCATGACATCATGCATTTCATACATCATGACATTGCATACAACTGATGTTTTGCCTTTTCAGGGAAAAAGATAATCCAAAAGACGACTACCTTTAACTGTCACAATTCCAGATTCGATTCCTGTATCTAGCCAGGGCACATCTGTGAGTGATCAGTTTCCAGATTCGATTCCTGTATCCAGCCAGGGCACATCTGAAGAGTTTGAAGATTCAATTCCTGTATCCAGCCAGGGCATATCTGTTGACGACTAATTCCAGATTCGATTCCTGTATCCAGCCAGGGCATATCTGTTGACGACTATTTCCAGATTCGATTCCTGTATCCAGCCAGGGCACATCTGAAGAGTTTGAAGATTCGATTCCTGTATCCAGCCAGGGCATATCTGTTGACGACTATTTCCAAATTCGATTCCTGTATCCATCCAGGGCACATCTGAAGAGTTTGAAGATTCGATTCCTGTATCCAGCCAGGGCATATCTGTTGATGACTAATTCCAGATTCGATTCCTGTATCTAGCCAGGGCATATCTGAAGAGTTTGAAGATTCGATTCTTGTATCCAGCCAGGGCATATTTGTTGACGACTATTTCCAGATTCGATTCCTGTATCCAGCCAGGGCACATCTGAAGAGTTTGAAGATTCGATTCCTGTATCCAGCCAGGGCACATCTGAAGAGTTTGAAGATTCGATTCCTGTATCCAGACAGGGCATATCTGTTGACGACTATTTCCAGATTCGATTCCTGTATCCAGCCAGGGCACATCTGAAGAGTTTGAAGGTTCGATTCCTGTATCCAGCCAGGGCATATCTGTTAAACGACGAATTCCAGATTCGATACCTGTATCCAGCCAGGGCACATCTGCGAACGTTTGATTGTAGATTCGATACCTGTATCCAGCCAGGGCATGTCTGCATGAAGAGACTGAAGATCAACCCCTGTAACAGGCCAGGAAATTATCTTTCTTTCTCAAGTACGCAAGTTCTCGCTAAAGAATCTCTTATACGATCGACACATAATTCCAAATGGCATCTATAAGCCCATTCTCGACAAAGTTCTGTCACACCTCCAGATGACATCTGTAAGCCCATCTCCACAACTATCCATTACATCACCAAATGGCATCTATAAGCCCATTTCCAAATGGCATCTATAAGCCCATCCTCCTACAAACATCACCAAATGGCATCTTTAAACCCATTCTCAGATGGAATTTACAAGCCCATCCTCCTACCAACAGTCACTAGATGGCATCTTTAAGCCCATCACCAAATGGCATCTTTAAGCCCATTCTCAGATGGCATCTGTAAGCCCATTCCCTCTACCATCACATTACTGAGTGCAAATTTTAGGGCACTCTAGTGTCCAATCTTCTTTTACCTTCGAGTCGCGAAAGGCAAACTTGCCAATCTAACTCTTCAGGTTCAAGAAGATTGAACAGGGGCAACTGTTGTACCCCAAAATTTGCCCTCGCATTTTTCCTCAAGAAATCACAGCTTCAGGCGTTTTCCTGATTTTTCAAACTGGCTCAAGAATCGGTCAAACAGACTTTTCTCGTCAGTCAGACACAATTAGGGTTTTATTGATTTTCATGGCTCTAGAATAGTTCATACAGTTTGCTTAGGGTTTTGGCTGATTTTGGCTCAACTTCGATCAGGCGAACGCTTCTTTGGCATTTAATCAGGAATTAGGGTTGTTCATGCGCAGTTCCTCAGAAAGATTTAATTCTACGGTGCTTTTCAAGTTATTCCGAGATTTGGTTCGAATTCGCATTGTTTGACTTAACCAGTAAAAGAATGCATTTGGATTGAGTTCACATTTGTTTGACTGAATCAGTAAAAGGATGCATTGGGTTTGAATTTGCAATGTTTGATTAAAGTCAGTAAAGGGAAAAAGCGTCTGGGCAATTGCTGTGATTGACTGTTGTTTTGCTTTGGATGTCGGAAGCGCCAAGTTTAATTGATCAAATGCTGAAGCATTGTTTATTTAATTATTTATATTCTAAGATTAAATAGTTGGAATTTATTTTCAATTATTTAATTTAAAGAATTATAGATAGTAAAGTAAACAAGTAAAAAGAGGAAAAGAATTAATTGGATAAAAAAACTTTTTATTTATTTTTAAATTATTTGTACAATTGTTTTGTTTACAAATTGTTTACAACAATGATTTTACAGTAATTTAAACCTAAATAAGACTATCCTATTTTTTTTCTAAATCTTCAATTCTTCATATTTTGCTATTCCTCTCCATTTAATTATTTATCTGCAAAGAAAAGAAGGAAAAAGTCAGTTGAAGCGGATAAACAATTAAAGAGACAGATAAAAATAAAGGTCATCATTAAGGGCAACTGACTGGAATCAGTTAGCCCTCTCTGCAAATCACGGGATTTCTCCCGGTTCACAAAGAGGGATGAATATTTGCTTGCTAAACTTGGAATGCACAAAATTGAAAAATACAAAGTTTGTCAACATACTGCATATTTCAAAACAAACATGATGGCCTAACCACAAAGTCCAAACTGAATCACAAATTCCAAACTGTCCACAAACTGTCAAAGATGTCAAACAAGATAAGGCTACTCAAAGCTGTCAAAAAGAAGATATCAAAGTATCAAAAGGTACAAGGTGCAGCACAAAATCTGGAAGAAAAGAGACAAATATGCAGAGTAAACATGTAATGCAAGCAAGCTTCTCATATCATCATTTCCCAGTGCTGCCCTTTCAGTAAAAGTACAAGCATAAACATTTTAAAATGCTAAAAGTTGTACTGGAGAGAGAAAAAGAGAGAGGAAAGTGTTTAGGATTACAGGTTTGGCTTTAGGCAAGAAAATATAGAAAATAAAACTGCAATAACACAATGGATAAAAGGGGGAAAGGAAAGATAAAGCAATCTTTCAATAAAACAGTAAGAGGAGACAACATATCAAAAGGGGCAGGATATATCAAACTGCGATCAGAGGCAAACGAAGATAGAAAAAAGAATGAAAACTGATGCAAGCCTGTGCCACCAGTTTCAAACCAACAGCCTGCTGAAAGCAAACCTTCCAGCCTTAAGCCAGCAAGCCTGAAACCAACAAGCTAAAAAACCCGTGTCAAGTTTAAAACAAAGAAGGCAAAACTGATACAAGCCTGTGCAAACCAACACTCAACCTGTACCGGTGGTCAAGCCTAAGCCATATCCAAACACAAAAACCATACAGCAGCATACCTGCCTAAGCATCCAAACATATAACCTGTGTCAAAACTGTAATACTTCCAAACATCAACCTTTCAAGCAATGTCCAAATCTGCATAAACTCTGGCCTAAACACAAACCAGTCCATCAAAAACCTGAAGCATAAACTCACCCAAGCCTTGCCATTTACACAAGGCCACAACCTGTAAACCTTGCAAGTCTTAAATAACCAAAAGCCAAAACATTTCAAAAGCCACAACCTGTAAACCCTTCAAACCAGATAAACACCAAGCCTGAAGAAAGCCTCATCAAGCCTTAAACCAGTCAAGCTAAAAAACCCTGTCAAGCCTTACCTGCATCAAGCCCAGATCTATCCAAACCTTTGTCTAAATAGTCAAAAAACCATAGGCCCTCAGAACTGTAGTTCATCACTGGGCAGGAAAACATTCAAATCAATCTCAAAACGTTTGAACCAATACAAGCCCTCGGAAATATTCATCATTGGGCAAAGAACAAGCATACAAAGGGTCCAACATACAAAGCATTTCATAGCGAAAATCATCATCTCAGGATCAACGAAAGCAAGCATACAAGGCAAAGAGGGACCAAGAATACACATCATCATCTCAGGCAAACATCATTGAAAGCAAGCATTTCATAACAAGCGTGTAAAGGCGACCAGGCAACAGAAGAAGGAGATAAAAAAAAAGCATACGAAACATGTAAGCAGGGCGACAAGAAGAAGAAGGCAAAAAAGGCTTTCAGATATATCATCATCATAAAACCTAGCAAAGGAAGAATACAGAGTACCGTGGCTAGCTCAGCATCGCCTCCTCCACCCTCAGCCGCCTAGAGCACCTCCAGACTCTGTCCACCTCTGTCCCCACAAGGTAGTATCTTTTCTTTTCTCGCCTAGAGCACCTCAAACAAAATAAACATTTAATCAATAAACAAAAAGCAAACATGCAAGAGTTAAAAAAACCTAAAAAGCGTCAAATTAGAAATTGTTACCTTGAACATCACTGAGCGACCATAAAGAGAAGAGGACGAAGGGTGAAGCCCGGTGGCCATGGGCGAAGGAGTTCACTCAGTAGCTATGGCGAAGGGGGCGAACGAAGACGAAGAGGATGAAGAATGGCGCCTCTGTTGTTTCACAAACTCACAAACCCTAAGCCATGTCCAAATGAAACAAAACCCACAACCCTAAGAATTTGCTTAGATGCTGGGCCTGACCCGTTTCCTGAGCCAAAAACCCAAACGAATTTCCAATACATACCCCCCCTGTTCTATTCATTTTCTCTATAAACTGCATTTGGGCCTCAAACCTTAAAGCCCATTTCTGATTGTTTTCAAACTCTTTTTTTTAATTATCATATTATTTTTCTATATACAAATTAATATAACTTCTTTACAACATAATTCTAATTTTTGAACACAATATAGTTTTCCTCGAACTTAAAACACTTTCTTTCAATTAAAAAAACTTTTGTACATTAATACATTAATACATAAAATACATAAAAATACATTGTTTAAAACACTTTTTTTTATTTAACTTATTTTGATTTGTACATAAATTCTTTTTAAGTTAGTACATTTTCTTATCTTAAAATCGTTTCTTTGTACATAATTAATTAAATACATTATGTTTGATATCTAAAAAATAGAATCTAAAACATTTTACTTTCTTTTAATACCTCTTTTGTATATATTAAACAAAAATATAAAAATACAAATCAAACATGCAATGTACTTAAAAATACATTAAAATTCACATCTCTAACCTGTAAATAAATTACATACACATATACACTTACACAATACACAATACATTTCACATTATACACTTGATACACATACAATTACTATTCTTATACCTTGCTATACATTGATTACATTTGATCGCAATTTAATTTGGTTGTAAATTATTGGACACTACATTCCTAAAGTCTCATCCCCATTTGTGAATTTGTACCCCCACTCCCGGATACTTATTTTGTAATAGCGTAGACTTTAAATTCCCGCAATTTACCGCTTTCGAATTATACCATGGTTAGACCTAGGGTTTGCATGTACATAAAACCAAACGATAGATAACCTAATATAAGACAAATACATGAAATCAATACACAATCACACTTGCACCCCCTAGGGTAATCCCACATGTTGCCTTCCAAAATGGGCCATGCTTGCACGTCGAGTTTCTTTGGCAAAACAAATTCAAATGATCATAAGTCCCTCGATGACGCTTTCGAAAGTTGCCTAAAACGGAATGATCATAGTCCCTTCAAGCAAATTGCCAAAGACACTTGGCACCATTGCATTCATGGTCCATACGATGACCCGCGTCCGTCCCGTTAAACATCCTAAACGCAAGATTGTCCACCAAATTCAATGGTGGAACAAAATTGTTAAAAGGGGTTGAAAACATAGAGAAAACCTTTGAGTACAATAGGGGTAGACAAAACTCTTAGTTACTTGGTTTTTAATTTGCAAAAACACTTGCCTCCTTTCAAAAACCACACTTCATACACACTTTCAAACAACTCTCAAAAACATTTTGAAACATATTTTCGAAAAGATACACACTTTTGTAAAACACTCAAACACGAGTCAAACACAACGGTTGCCTAAGACTAGGCATCTCTTCAAAAACATTTTCAAAACACACACACACACCACAATTTCAAAGCAATCGAAAATCAAGGCAAGTGATCTAAAAACCAAGTAACTAAGAGCCCATGGATAACCATGGATGAAAAGGGTGCTAATACCTTCCCTTTTCATAATCTACCCCCCGAACCCACGAAACATCTCAAAAGGTTTTTCCTGTGCTTTTTAACCTTTCCTTTAGGATAAAATAAAAAGTCGGTGGCGACTCTTGCTCAACCGAACAAGTGCGAATACAAACGCAAAACTCAAGTCAGTTCTCCCACCGTATCACAGGTACCAACCTAGAGCCAAGTGTCAAGGAGAGCTTAGTTCAGCTGTTGAATGAATATGTTGAGATCTTTGCCTAGTCATATGAAGACATGTCGGGACTCGATACAAATATTTTGGTTCATCGTCTCCATACAAGAGAAGACTGTCCACCAGTTAAACAGAAAGTCCTCCGCATGAGGCCCGACATGTCCAAAAAGATCAAAGCCGAAGTGATGAAGCAGTTCAATGCTGAGTTTCTTGCTGTTACTTCCTATCCACAATGGATTGCTAACATTGTACCCGTGCCAAAGAAGGACGACAAAGTGAGAATGTGCGTGGATTACAGAGACTTAAACAGGACTAGCCCTAAAGATGACTTTCCACTACCGCACATTGACATCTTGGTTGACAATACAGCTCATCACAAGGTATTTTCTTTCATGGATGGATTTTCAGGGTACAACCAGATCAAAATGGCCCCTGAAGACATAGAAACGACTAATTTTGTTACACAGTGGGGTACCTTCTGCTATAAAGTGATGCCATTCGGACTGAAGAATGCTGGGGCAACCTATCAGCGCGCCATGGTAGCTTTGTTTCATGACATGATACATCATGAGATTGAAGTCCACGTAGATGACATGATAGCCCGGTCACAGACGGAAGAAGAACACCTCAACCATTTGCAAAAGCTGTTTGTCGGGTTGAAGGAATACAAGCTCAGACTGAACCCTAACAAGTGCACTTTCAGAGTCAGGTCCGGTAAACTCTTGGGTTTCATCGTCAGCAACAAAGGCATCGAGGTTGATCCTGCCAAAGTCAAAGCTATACAAGAAATGCCTACCCCTCGCACTGAGAAGGAGGTCAGAGGTTTCTTGGGACGCCTAAACTACATTGCTAGGTTCATTTCTCACCTAACATCTACATGTGATCCAATCTTCAAGCTGTTGAAGAAAGATCGTGTGGTTAAATGGAATGATGACTGTCAAGTTGCTTTCGATAAAATCAAGGAGTATTTGCTACAACCTCCTATCTTGATGCCTCCCGTCGAAGGAAGACCGCTAATCATGTATCTGACTGTTTTGGATAACTCAATGGGGTGCGTACTGGGCCAACATGACGAGTCTGGCCGAAAAGAGCATGCCATTTATTACCTTAGCAAAAATTTCACCGACTGTGAGACCCGATACTCACTGCTCTAGAAAACTTGTTGCACTTTGGTATGGGTTGCTCGCCGACTATGGCAGTATATGTTGACTCATACCACTCTACTGATATCTAAGATGGATCCGATCAATTACATCTTCGAAAATCCTGCTTTGTTTGGAAGAATAGCTAGATGGCAGATGATCCTGATAGAATACGATATCCAGTACACGACCCAAAAAGCTATAATGGGGAGTGTACTAGCTGACCATCTGGCTCATCAAGCTGTCGAAGATTACCAATCCATGAAGTTTGACTTCCCCGACGAAGACATTATGACATTGGACAACATTGAAGATTTCAGACCGTATGATGGACCTGAACAAGGATCTCGATGGACCCTGTACTTTGATGGTGCCTCCAATGCACTTGGAAACAGTATTGGCGCAGTACTCATCTCTCCAGAAGGTTTCCATACACCTTTCACCGCCAGACTTTGTTTTAACTGCACCAACAACATGGCCGAGTATGAAGCTTGTATCTTTGGTCTCAAGGCTGTAATAGACCTAGGAATCAAATATTTGGTTTTGTTTGGAGACTCAACTTTGGTCATCAATCAGATCAAAGGAGAGTGCGACATTAAACATCCCAACCTTATCCCTTACAAAGAACATGTCTTGACATTGCTCCCTCATTTCGAGCAGATTACCTTCGAGCACTTCCAGCGAGAAGAAAATCAGCTAGCAGATGCTCTAGCTACATTGTCATCCATGTTTAAACTTAACTGGGATAATGAGGCTCCCCAAATCACCATCGAGCGGATGGACAAACCTGCCCATTGTCAAGAGATTAATACCGAAGAAGTAGTGGACCAACCTTGGTTTCACGAAGTCAAAAGGTATCTCGAGGCGCAAGAATACCCTGAAGGAGCTTAAGTCAATGACAAAAAGTTCTTGAAGAAATTCTCTGCCAAGTTCTTCCTGAGCAATGGTATTCTGTACAAGCGCAATCATGATTGCAGTCTGCTCCGTTGTGTGGACAAAGTTGAAGCTGAGAAGATCATGGCTGAACTGCACAATGGTACATTTGGAACCCACTCTAGCGGACATACGATGGCTAAGAAGATCCTAAGGACAGGCTACTACTGGTCTACCATGGAAGCTGACTGCCATCAACATTCCAGGACTTGTCACAAATGTCAAATCTATGAGGACAAGGTACATATTCCTCCAGTTCCTCTCAATGTCCTAACAGCTCCTTGGCCATTCGCAATGTGGGGAATCGACATGATTGGAGAGATCAAGCCTACAACATCCAACGGACACCGTTTCATCCTGGTGGCCATTGATTACTTTACCAAGTGGGTCGAAGCAGCTTCCTTCGCCTCCGTTACAAAGAATGTGGTTGCCTGCTTCATCAAGCAGAACCTCATTTTCTAGTACGACATCCCCAAAAGGATCATCACTAACAACGGTACAAACCTTAACAACACTATGATCACTGCCTTGTGCGAGCAGTTCCAGATTCAACATCACAATTCATCTCCTTAGCGGCCAAAGATGAACGGTGATGTCAAAGCTGCGATCAAAAATATCAAGAAGATCATACAAAAGATGACAGTCACCTATAAGGACTGGCATGAGATGTTACCGTTTGCTCTCCACGGGTACCGTACCACGGCTCGCACGTCAACTGGGGCAACACCCTTTTCTTTGGTCTACAGCATGGAAGTTGTTTTACCTATTGAGGTTCAGATTCCCTCCTTAAGAATCATGAAGGATGCTGGTTTGAGTGAAGACGATTGGATTCATACCCGGCTTGATCAACTTAACTTAATTGATGAGAAGCGACTTACTGTTGTTTGCCACGGTCAGACGTATCAAAAACGGATGATCAAGGCTTTCAACAAGAAAGTCAAACGTCAGGTATATCAAGTCGGGGATCTTGTAATCAAGCGGATCAATTTGACGCAAAGTGATCCCAGGGGCAAATGGACTCCTACCTACGAAGGACCATTTGTGATCAAAAACATCTTTTCTGGTGGGGCAATGATATTAACCACCATGGACAGCGACGACCTGCCGCACCCTGCGAATGCAGACATAGTCAAAAGATACTACGCATAAATGACCCGCTAGGTTGACACACCTAGGCAAGAAAAAGGGCATCCCGGTGAATCGAAAACCCGAAAGGGCGGTTCAGGAAAAAGTTAGGGATAAATAAAAAAATCTGTACACCCGGCAAGTTAAAAACCCGAAAGGGCGACTTGGGAAAAAAAGGGTTTCCCGGTGGATCGAAAACCCGAAAGGGCGGTCCAGGCAAAAGTTAGGGAATTAAAGCGTATGACTATGTCTCGTCGGATCTGTTGCACCCCAAAATTTGCCCTCTCATGTTTTCCAAAGTCTCCCCCCTGCATGGTTGATCACAAACCCTTGCCTAAGGAAAAGGAAAATTTTTGAGTGGTGCTTCAAGTACATTTCAATTGGCATCCTGAAAGACACTTCAATTGACATTCTGGACAAGCATTTCGATTGGCATCCTGAAAGACCCTTCGATTGGCATTCTGAAGGAGTCTTTCGATTGGCAATATGGACAAGCATTCGATTGGAATTATGTCAAGGCAATTTCGACAGGCATGTCAACCATGTCCTTTGATTGGCATGAACAACACCTTTTGATTGGCCTATTAGCAGAGCCTTTCGATTGGAATCCTTCGATTGATATTTGGGCTAGGCCCATTCAAAGGGTACGCAGGGAGCCCATTCGAAAGAGGCAAATCAGGACCAATCGAAATCCAAAAGCATCCAGGTTCATTCAAGGGACACGAATGTTTCAAAAAAAGGAAATAATTTAATGTGTTTGATTATTGTCCAGAGCGTTAAAGGCCTATTTTAATGGTTGTCTCCTGCCATTACTGCACCCTCACACCCCTATAAATACAAAGGCCAGTGACACATTACAACACACAGAAAAGGACACGAAAATCAGAGGAAAATCACACACGAAAATATATAACGAAACACACAAAACTCTGCAGGAGAACACACAGAAAAATTGCCTCAAAGAGCCAAAGCAGTCCTTCAGATCAAAGGTGTCCGCGCCCATAAGCCCAGATCGAAAGTGCCTGCATCCAGGAAGTGCCCAGATCGAAGGTTCCTACGTCCAGCAAATGTCCAAATCGAAGATCCAATCTGCTGGTAAGAAAGGGTAAATTATTCAACCTCATATTTGCATAATACATTCATACTTGTTGTTACCTCTGATTTGCCATCCTAGACAGGATCGAAAGGTCTGGGTTTGGCACCCAAGTCATGTTTTTTATTTGCTAACACTTGCTGCAGACATAGCCTGAAGGGACCCAGCAAGCGCAGGATCGAAGGGCCTGGGGTTCAATACCCAGGCCCTGCATTTTATTTCGCTCACATACTTTTGCAGGTATAACAGCCCAGATCGAAGGAGACACCTTCTCTGGATCGAACCCATTAGCATGCTGGATCGAAGGAGGCATCTCATTCCTGGATCGAAAGCCATGACCTCCATGATCAGAAGACAATCCTCTTCCTTGGATCGAAGGTCACTCACGCCTTACTGTCTGGCCCAATCGAAAGGACCAGGACCCTCTCTGGATCGAAGCAGTCCATTCCCTCCCTGGGTCGAAGCTCCTTTTTTCCTTGGATCGAAGGATCCCTCTTGCATTTTATTTTTGTTTTCCATAGACTTCTTTTTTTATCTTTTTAATTAACCTTAAAATCTAAAACCACAAAAATATTAGGCTAGTTCTTTTTCTATTAAATTAATCTTGTTAATTAACCTTTTAATTATCTTAACATTTTTCCAAAAAAAAACTAAAATTAAATAGATTTAGATTATTTTCCCAAAATAAAATAAAACAACAAAAAGAGTTCTTATTCTTAGGATTTTTTTAGATTCACGCGCGTTTATTTTACTGGGATATAATAGCTTAAACTAAGACCTTTACTGCTTTTATTTCCCCAATTTTGGACATGTAAATATTCCCCCTCCCCGAAGCCTTGTAATAGCGTAGGATTTACATTTTCCGTACTTTAAATTCCTGTACATATATTAACTGTTTAGATGTATGCTAACTAGGCTATGCATGACAAGATTAACTCTTAACTTAAAATCAACAGCAGCTCACCATAACATGTACAAAGATAACATAAACTGAAAATAATACACTCGCACATGCCACTCCTAGGGTATACCTCATTTAGTTGCCTCGAATGTGGTCATTAAGTATAAGATGTTTTAGAGGTCGTCCTTCTGTCCAAAGATCAAAGTTGCCTCGAAATGGTTGCCTCGACAAAAATGATCTAAGACATTAGGATTACCACTAAGACGTCCTAACGTTGCTTTAGTGACCACACGTCCCTAAAATTGAATTGACCCGAAAACTCCAACGACGGTGCTACCTACTCCTCAATAGTGGGATAGCACTGTCTAAAGGACATTTGCACAATTAAATTCCTTTTTGAGTAGGTAGAGGTTCTTAAGTACTTGCTCTCTCTTTTAAACAAAACAAAACTTTTCGCACATACACTTTTACAAACAAAGTTTTCAAAAACACTTCATTACACTCTTGAGGACAAAAACAAGAGTTATATCGAAGTTTCAAATAAAAACTTTTCAAACCCACAAACACAAAGAAAAGCAAACTTTTGAAAACATAGTGAGCAAGTACCTAAGAGCCCGTGGGTAACCACGGATAGAAAGGGTGCTAACACCTTCCCTTTCTATAATCTACCTCCCGAACCCGAGAAACAATCTCGAAAAGGAATTTTTCTGTGCTTTTGTCCTTTCCTTGTTGGATAAAATAAAAGACGGTGGCGACTCTTGCTTACCGCGAAATTTTGCGAAAACAAACGCAAACGCGAACCAGCATTCCAAAAACAGTCAGTTCTCGTTCCCACCGATCACAGAACTGGCGACTCTGCTGGGGACTAATTAATAAGTGAGGTATACCTTGGGATTAGATCACTTGTGTTTTCAATTGTATTGCTTTGTATGCTTTTAATTTTATGGGCTTGTATCGGAGTTCTATAGATCCTAACCCGGATCTGGGGGTACCCTTTTTAGGTAAGTAGCAATAAACTGTGAGGGATTTGTCCGGCGTAGACCGACACGGATGAAGCAGTAGCTATGTTAATGTGGCACCTTGGTCTGTACCGATATCCCTTGTGTTGAAACGAGGAGAATATGGGTCTTCTGAGGAGTCATTAAGCACCAACTGACCTTAGAACCTTAAATTGACCAACTTGGCCATGAAACAGTAGCAGTATGCTACACTCATTGAGACTAAACTCTCGCGATGGTTCCGGCCACAAGAAAAGGTTGCTAAGCTGGAATTATGACCGATTGAGGGTAGTCAGTGATATTGAGATCCTCTAGAACCCGGTTACTATTTTTTTAGGACAGGTTTAAACCAACTAAACTGAAAGAGGGTAATGCCTAAACTCCATGCCAGCCTAAACTTAAGGCTATATGTGTGACTTGTGTGCCTTCAAACTTGAACTACTTGTTATCTGACAACAGGGGTTCCTTGCAGGTTTTGTTTACAGTCCTTATCCAACAAATTGGATTTATTGCAGGGCTCACTTACATCACCTCACTTTTTGCTTAAACGCATAGCATATACATCATAACATCATGCCTTAACATTTCCTTAACCATTTCAAGGATCTCAAGGGTCTGTGATGCAGTTTATGGTAAATTAAATGGCTAGCAAGGGGCAAAGGGGATTTATTTTCCTCTAGCCAAAGTTGTCTAGAAATCCAAGCGCGATAACTTGAGTCAGTGGGCTATGACCCACTCGATATGGTGAGTTTGAATCTTGAAGAAGGACTCTCAGCAACATGAAGTTCCTTCAATCAAAGATACAAGATTCAAATTCTAACAAGCTTCTTGTTTACCCCGCGAGATCCTTAAAAACATTGCATACATATATCATACATATCATTGCATAACAGGTCTTCCAGTACAGGTCTCTCATGTTCTCGCTGTTTATTTCAGCAATGGCTTTCCAACAAGACAACCAGGAGACTCAGTTCAGGGAAATCTTCCTAACCCTATCCAAGGGGCAGGAAGAGTTGAGAACACTCCTCATGGGGAATTTGGTCAAGAAAAGCCCTGAAGATAATAAGGACGAACGGCTGAAACATCTGCAAGCTGAGGTAGATGCAATGAGAACCCAAATGCTGGGGCAGATGGCTCTTATCCAAGGCTTAGCTCGGGAACAAGAAGAGTTGAGAACCATGATTCACCAGCTTCATCAAGACAGATACAATAACATGAAGCAAACGGTCAAGGCTGGCGATCAAATCATTAATCAGCCTCCAAGAAGACAAGAGTTTGATTTGGTGAAGAATGGACCTCTCCAAGTTGCTACTACCTCAAGGGTCCAACAACAACCTCTCCAAGAACAACGGGTTGATCAGAGTAAGCCCAAAAGGCAATTTACCGAGCTCAACGTGTCGCTGTCTCAAGCTTTACAACACCTGTTGAGGTTGAATCTGGTGACGTTAAGGGACCCTCCTAAGAATCCCAACATAACCTCCCTAAAGTACAATCCTGATGCAAGGTGTGCATACCATTCCAACAGTCCGGGGCATGATACTGATGGCTGTTGGGCATTGAAAAGCAAAGTTCAAGACCTGATTAACGAAGGAGCTTTGGAATTCACACAAGATGGTCAGGCTGAGTTCTTCTACCATCCCTCAAAGGTTAACCATTTGAAGTGACAAGTTCTGACAAGAGAGGGTCTTTGTTTCATTTCAATTTTCAAGTTGTAATTTCTTTTGTTATTCAAACAATTATCTATTAATGTCAAACTCTGTTTCACTAAATGCATTGCATATGTTTGTCTTGAATTCATCATTTTCATTACTATGCTTTTTACTCACTTTATGACATTAAACTCTTGCTAAAAGTTACAAGCCTTTAGAGGGAGGATGACGAAACAATGCCATAATCTCATACAATATGCTTTTAGACAGACCTTGCTGACGATGTACATGCATTTCTTTCAAATCCTAAACACTGGAGTTATAAGGAAGATAATCCCTAGTCAACCCCTTCGAGCCAAAGAAGTAGGAGTTTTCTGTTTTAAACACAAATTGAAACCTTTAATCAAAACCTGGGGCAGGGTAGTCTCTCAGTTAATTCAAATACGCATTGAAGTCGCAAAACTCTCAGTTCATAATACAACGAACGGCATCAAAAGCATTCCTCTGGAATCAAAAGACAATGGTGGTTCCTTATCTCATAGGCAGTCAATCTCTCAAAAGAGAAAAAGCCCACTGAGCCAAAATCTATAAAGGAGGCTTGAGAAAGCCGGGGCATCCCACTGACTGTAATCTCGAAAACAGGAACAATCAGGCAAAAGTTAGGGATAATAAATCAAAAGAACGAGGTCGCTAAAAATCCTCAACAACATGAAAAATGTTGCAAAAATGGATGCCTTCCAACAAATCCAAATTGTGTGAACCACCACCAAAAACGTCGTTCCAGACTCATTTGGAGTTCAAATGCACAATTAACTGAGTTTAGGATTGAAGAACATCACGAAGAGCGGGTGGGTACAAATATACTTTGAACCTTTATCTTTTGCTTCTTAAACCGTGAACCAAGCCACGTTACAACCCTTCAAAAGTCCTAATTGATGCATGGGTTAGTCCAAAAGCATACTGTTACAAAAGGTATCCTGACTCCTGTAAGGCTTTGCCCAAAGTCTTGTGTTGAATTTGTCTTATAAAAAGTTATTTGCTAAAAAACGCATTTTTCAAAAACTTCGAGACAAGCATAAACTTTGCATTATCTGAATATCACTGTTTGCATTTGGCTATTTGTTTGACAACAGAGAAATTCACACAACGAATATCCGATGAACGAAAGCCCTCTCAGTGAACAAAATCACTTCAAAAAGGATGACGCTTCCATTGGCAAATCTCCTATAAACAAGGGGGCATGACATGTCACTCTCCAGCACACCTGGGGCAGCCCAATCAAGATTCCAGGAAATCTCTCAAAGAAATGCAGAGTAACCAGGGGAAAGTCTCCATCTCCGTCGCTTGGGGCATTGAACATCAATCTCAGTGAAGGGTTACATACAGTCCAACATTTTCTGGCAGTGCCACAAACACCTGCTACTAGGGGCAATGACAAATCTCCCCAGATCCTGCTCATAGGATGACTCCCAGCAAGGGTTTAATCTCTGAAAACCTTTCCCCAGCTGAATCAATCTCAAGAATCCTCAAGGACTTCCCCCAACGAAGATGTCACCTCTCTAGCGGACTGACGACAGGGTTTATCTCCCCAACAACGCCATGATTCCCCAGCTTGAGTTTGCCTCTCCGAATAATACAAGTTAAAGGACCACAACTCCTCTTCCCCAGTAGACTCTGGAAGCTTGTCCCCTGCGAAGCACAAATAAGTCTCCTCAGCCAATTTCAGAAGGTTATCCTCAGCAAGTTGCAACTGAAAGATCATCCCCAGCGAAGTTCTTTCTTTCCCTGAGCAGGACTTCTATCCTCAACAGATTCAATATCACCAGCAACGGTAATCCATCCCCGCGGAGTTTATCATCAAAATCCCCAACAGAGCTTATCAACAGAATCCCCAGCGGAGTTCATCATTAAAATCCTCAGCAGAACATCTACTCCCCACAGAGTTTTCATTATCCCCCAGTGGAGTTCTCCTCAAACAACAAAGCAGGGATCCCCGGTGGAAACATTTTGAGAAAAATCCAAGACAAAATTACACTTCAATAACATTCATAACATATGCATACAAAATACATATGACACAAATCTCATTTTACTTTGAGAACATCATTACACAATGCATACATCATGACCATGCATACATCATGACATTGCATACAACTAACTCTTTACCTTTTCAGGAAAGATCAATCAACAGGCAAAGATCCTCATCTTCTGAGATTCCTTCTAGAGATAGTTCAGATGCCACCCAGATATGGATGACATTCTGATACTTATTCTAGACTCCTTCTAGAGACAGTTCAGATGCGACCCAGATATGGCTGACATTCTGATACTTATTCCAGATTCCTTCTAGAGATAGTTCAGATGCGACTCAGATATGGCTGACATTCTGATACTTATTCCAGATTCCTTCTAGAGATAGTTCAGATGCGACCCAGATATGGCTGACATTCTGATACTTATTCCAGATTCCTTCTAGAGATAGTTCAGATGCGACCCAGATATGGCTGACATTCTGATACTTATTCCAGACTCCTTCTAGAGATAGTTCAGATGCGATCCAGATATGGTTGACATTCTGATACTTATTCCAGACTCCTTCTAGAGACAGTTCAGATGCGATCCAGATATGGCTGACATTCTGATACTTATTCCAGACTCCTTCTAAAGACAGTTTAGATGCGACCCAGATATGGCTGACATTCTGATACTTATTCCAGATTCCTTCTAGAGATAGTTCAGATGCGACCCAGATATGGCTGACATTCTGATACTTATTCCAGATTCCTTCTAGAGATAGTTCAGATGCGACCCTGATATGGCTGACATTCTGATACTTATTCTAAATTCCTTCTAGAGATAGTTCAGATGCGACCCAGATATGGCTGACATTATGATACTTATTCCAGACTCCTTCTAGAGATAGTTCAGATGCGATCCAGATATGGCTGACATTCTGATACTTATTCCAGACTCCTTCTAGAGACAGTTCAGATGCGATCCAGATATGGCTGACATTCTGATACTTATTCCAGACTCCTTCTAGAGACAGTTCAGATGCGATCCAGATATGGCTGACATTCTGATCCTTATTCCAGACTCCTTCTAGAGACAGTTCAGATGCGATCCAGATATGGCTGACATTCTGATCCTTATTCCAAACTCCTTCTAGAGACATTTCAGATACGATCCAGATATGGCTGACATTCTGATACTTATCCCAAATTCATTCAAACTATAGTCCAGATACGATCCAGATTCGGATGTCATTCTGTCACTCATTCAAACTACAGTCCAGATACGATCCAGATTCGGATGTCATTTTTTCACTCATTCAAACTACAGTCCAGATACGATCCTGATTCGGATGTCATTCTGTCACTCATTCAAACTACAGTCCAGATACGATCCAGATTCAGATGTCATTCTGTCACTCATTCAAACTACAGTCCAGATACGATCCAGATTCGGATGTCATTCTGTCACTCATTCAAACTACAGTCCAGATATGATCCAGATTTGGATGTCATTCTGTCACTCATTCAAATTACAGTCCAGATACGATCCAGATTTGGATGTCATTTTGTCACTCATTCAAATACATTTCAGATACGCTCCAGACGCAGATGCAGTTCTGACAATCATCCACACTCAACTCTATTCTCCAGCAGCTCCGGGATTTATTTTCCCAGCTAAAACATCACATTTCCCTACGTTATAGTGTGGAAAAGTTCTATAACCTCAGCGGTTTACTCCATTGAGCACGAGTCAGTTCCTAGATCTTGATGAAGATGTTTCCCCCCAGTTGAATTATGAACAGGTTCTTAAAACTCAGCTGAAGCATTCTTTCAGTTGAAGTACAGGCGGGTTCCTAAATCTCAACAAAGTCAGACTTCCCTAGTGGAATCTTCTACAACAACAGGTATGCAAGTTCTCGCTAAGGAATCTCTTATGTGACCGACACTCCTGCAAATGGCATCTGTAAGCCCATTCCCGACATCACAATGCTGATACTACACCATACGAGTGCAAATTTCTGGGCACTCTAGTGTTCAATTATCTTCCACCTTCGGATCACGAAAGGCTCGAAAGCCAATCTATATCCTCAGGTTTAAGAAAATTGAACAGGGGCAACTGTTGCACCCCAAAATTTACCCTCTCATGTTTTCCAAAGTCTTCCCCCTGCATGGTTGATCAGAAAACCCTTGCCTAAGGAAAAGGAAAATTTTTGAGTGGTGCTTCAAGTACATTTCGATAGGCATCCTGAAAGACACTTCGATTGACATTCTGGACAAGAATTTCGATTGGCATCCTGAAAGACCCTTCGATTGGCATTCTGAAGGAGTCTTTCGATTGGCATTATGGATAAGCATTCGATTGGAATTATGTCAAGGCAATTTCGACAGGCATGTCAACCATGTCCTTCGATTGGCATGAACAACACCTTTTGATTGGCCTGTTAGCAGAGCCTTTCGATTGGAATCCTTCGATTGATATTTGGGCCAGGCCCATTCGAAGGGTACGCAGGGAGCCCATTCGAAAGAGGCAAATCAGGACCAATCGAAATCCAAAAGCGTCCAGGCTCATTCAAGGGACACGAATGTTTCAAAAAAAGGAAATAATTTAATGTGTTTGATTTTTGTCCAGAGCGTTAAAGGCCTATTTTAATGGCTGTCTCCTGCCATTACTGCACCCTCACAGCCCTATAAATACAGAGGCCAGTGACACATTACAACACACGGAAAAGGACACGAAAATCAGAGGAAAATCACACACGAAAATATACAACGAAACACACAAAACTCTACAAGAGAACACACAGAAAAATTTCCTCAAAGAGCCAAAGCAGTCCTTCAGATCAAAGGTGCCCGCGCCCAGAAGCCCAAATCGAAAGTGCATGCATCCAGGAAGTGCCCAGATCGAAGGTGCCTACGTCCAGCAAACGTCTAAATCGAAGATCCAATCTGCTGGTAAGAAAGGGTAAATTATTCAACCTCATATTTGCATAATACATTCATACTTGTTGTTACCTCTGATTTGCCATCCTAGACAGGATTGAAAGGCATGGGTTTGGCACCCAGGTCATGTTTTTCGTTTGCTAACACTTGTTGCAGACATAGCCTGAAGGGACCCAACAAGCGCAGGATCGAAGGGCCTGGGGTTCAATACCCAGGCCCTGCATTTTATTTCACTCACATACTTTTGCAGGTATAACAGCCCAGATCGAAGGAGACACCTTCTCTGGATCGAACCCATTAGCATGCTGGATCGAAGGAGGCATCTCATTCCTGGATCGAAAGCCATGACCTCCATGATCAAAAGACAATCCTCTTCCCTGGATCGAAGGCCACTCACGCTTTACTATCTGGCCTAATCGAAAGGACCAGGACCCTCTCTGGATCGAAGCAGTTCATTCCCTCCCTGGGTCGAAGCTCCTTTTTTCCTTGGATCGAAGGATCCCTCTTGCATTTTATTTTTGTTTTCCATAGACTTCTTTTTTTATCTTTTTAATTAACCTTAAAATCAAAAACCACAAAAACATTAGGCTAGTTCTTTTTCTATTAAATTAATCTTGTTAATTAACCTTTTAATTATCTTAACATTTTTCCAAAAAAAAAACTAAAATTAAATAGATTTAGATTATTTTCCCAAAATAAAATAAAACAACAAAAAGAGTTCTTATTCTTAGGATTTTTTTTAGATTCACGCGCGTTTATTTTACTGAGATGTAATAGCTTAAACTAAGACCTTTACTGCTTTTATTTCCCCAATTTTGGACATGTAAATATTCCTCCTCCCCGAAGCCTTGTAATAGCGTAGGATTTACATTTTCTGCACTTTAAATTCCTGTACATATATTAACTGTTTAGATGTATGCTAACTAGGCTATGCATGACAAGATTAACTCTTAACTTAAAATCAACAGCAACTCACCATAACATGTACAAAGATAACATAAACTGAAAATAATACACTCGCACATGCCACTCCTAGGGTATACCTCATTTGGTTGCCTCGAATATGGTCATTAAGTATAGGATGTTTTAGAGGTCGTCCTTCTGTCCAAAGATCAAAGTTGCCTCGAAATGGTTGCCTCGATAAAAATGATCTAAGACATTAGGATTACCACTAAGACGTCCTAACATTGCTTTAGTGACCACACGTCCCTAAAATCGAATTAACCCGAAAACTCCAACGACGGTGCTACCCACTCCTCAATAGTGGGATAGCACTGTCTAAAGGACATTTGCATAATTAAATTCCTTTTTGAGTAGGTAGAGGTTCTTAAGTACTTTCTCTCTCTTTTAAACAAAACAAAACTTTTCGCACATACACTTTTACAAACAAAGTTTTCAAAAACACTTCATTACACTCTTGAGGACAGAAACAAGAGTTATATCGAAGTTTCAAATAAAAACTTTTCAAACCCACAAACACAAAGAAAAGCAAACTTTTGAAAACATAGTGAGCAAGTACCTAAGAGCCCGTGGGTAACCACGGATAGAAAGGGTGCTAACACCTTCCCTTTCTATAATCTACCTTCCGAACCCGAGAAACAATCTCGAAAAGGAATTTTTCTATGCTTTTGTCCTTTCCTTGTTGGATAAAATAAAAGACGATGGCGACTCTTGCTTACCGCGACATTTTGCAAAAACAAACGCAAACACGAACCAGCATTCCAAAAACAGTCAATTCTCGTTCCCACCAATCACAGGATCACTTTAAGGACAATCCCTTCACAAACAAGCTCCAGGCTTCTGATCAACTCAATCATCTTCGGACGAAGCAACGAATGGACAAGATATTTGGAGTTACGAAGGCTATAGCAGAATGGGAACCCCATGGAATTGTTACACATAGCAATCTTTCCTTGTATAAATTTTTCTCAATTTTTATGACAACATTCTCTTACTAGCATGTCTGTCTCCTTTATACAAAATACTTACACAAAGTTAATACAAAGATACTTCAAAGTGCAGAAAACTATTTGTCTTTTCCGTTTTACACTTGTGTTTTATTTGAAAACGTCCAATGATTTATTAAATGAGAATATGCATTTGAATATAATCACTATTTACAAATAAACGAAATGGGAAAGAATAATTACTGACAGGCTGAAAGTATAGGAAAACATCTTTAGGCTATTCCAAGAGAAATCCCCTGCAGTACATCATTTAGGTCCCCAGCGAAGCTAAAACTTTGAAATACATATCCCCATCGGAGTTAAATTCCTTAATTCCCATCAGAGTTAGGTTTTCAAACTCCCAATCCCAGTGGAGTAAAAACCTTGAAATACAGATCCTCAGCGAAGATGAAACTTTCTTCCCCAACAGAGTCAAAAATTCCAACTACCAATCCCCAGCGGGAACCATCCAGTTTCCTCAAAGTCCCCAGAGAGTTGTCTTAAACCAAATAATTCCTCAGCAAGGTGCTTTGAAGCTGGACAGGCTAACCAGATAACAACTTCAGATAATTCCCCAGTAGATTGGTATACAACCCAAACTCTTGAACTCTCTCCATAACAGTAATGAGCTGTTCTGCACAGGGTCTCCTAAAACTCTCCAGCAGTATAGCTATTCCCCACAGAGTTTTTACTACTCTCCAATAGAATAAACTTTCTCCCCGCAAATTTATTCTTATTTCCCAGCAGATTGAAGATTCTCAGTCCCCAACCACAGTCATCAAGGTTCTCGAGATTCCCCAAGCAGGTTTCTTAAACAACACTTGGCATTATTCTTACAAAAGAATGTCTATCATCTTCCAACTTCAAAGGACATGAAGATTCTAATCCCTAGAGAAGTCAAGATTTATCTTCCCCAACAAAAGTCTAAGGTTTTATTACCCCAAGCTGTCAAGGATTTATTTTCCTCAACAATACAACAAATCAGCTTACATGCGCATACATTACATTCATATATCTTGAACGTTGATAAAACACATGGAATACATCATGACATTACATATGACTAACTCTTTACCTTTTAGGGAAAGATACAATCAAATTCTCACAAGCTCTCTAGTTCAGTCAAATCAATGCTCAGATTCCTGTTCCAGTTCAAGTTATGAAGTCCAGATTCAACCGAATAATATCTTGATTTTTTCTCCATCATACTATGAAGCTCGGAGATCGACCAGAAAATAGTTGAATCCCCAGCAAATTACTGTAAAGCCTGGAATCAACCAGATAGCAGTATAAAGCACCATGAAGCCTGGAATCGACCAGATTGTGGTATATCTTTAAATGCAAGTTATGAAGCCCGGATTCGACCGGATAGTATCTTGATTTCTACAAAGCACCATGAATCCTGGAATCGACCAGATAGTGGTACACCTTGGATTCAAGTTATGAAGCCCGGATTCGACCGGATATCATCTTGATTTATCCAAATACACTGAAGCATGGACTCGACCAGATAACAGTTTAAGACACTGCGAAGCTTGGATTTCGACCAAATAGCAGTTTACTTGGCTAATTACTAAGAAGCCCGGAATTGACTGGATATTAGTGTGCCTTAAATTCAAGTTGATGCCCGGAGGCGACCGAATAACAACTTAATTCCTTCTAAAGCCTGGAGTATGACCAGATAAGATTTGAGAAATTGTGAAGCCTGGAGAATGACCAGATAGCAAGTTTAATCTCATCCCCCCCAGTAAGTCACTATGAAGCCTGAAATCGACCAGATAGCAGTCGGTCTTATTTTCCTCAGCAAACACTGTAAAGCCTGGAGCACGACCAGATAGCAGTTCATTTTCACCTCTTCAACCAAGAGATGATTCCCCAGTAGAATAACGGATGACTGAAGTTCTTAAAATTCTATTTCTACCACGATAGAGACCATCATTCCCCGACGTAGTCCACCTTAACAACAGGTATACGGGCTCTCGCAAAGGAATCTCTTATGCAATTCAACAAACATTCTTGGATGGCATCTTTAAGCCCATCTCCGACAAGATTTTGTCGCATCTCCAAATGGAATCTTTAAGCCCATTCCCTCAACTACATTTTGACGAGTGCAAATTTACGGGCACTCTAGTGTCCAATCATCTTTTACTTTCGAGTCACGAACGACAAAACTTGCCAATCTAACTCTTCAGGTTCAAGAAGATTGAACAGGGGAAGCTGTTGTACCCCAAAATTTGCCCTCTCACTTTTATCAAGATTCCCCTCACAAGACTTCTTGGACTCAAGACCAGATTAGGGTTTGCTCAGCTCAAGACATCTCCTTGCACTAATGACCTGAAATTAGGGTTTGAGTTTGCACAAGGATTTTTGGACTTCCAATGCCTCATGGGACTTTCATACTTCATGTTGGACCTATAAGATTGCTCATACCAAGTTTCAAGCCTTGAATCAAATTTTTGCCCAATCAATTGGACAATTGACCTAGAAATCAACTGTATTGGGGAAAAAGTCAACTGTGGCCAATTTACAGTCAAACCTCATAATTTTTTATCCACATCAACATTATAAACTCATAGGAACCATTTGATCAAGTTTGGACCACAACTCCTCAAGAAATTTGATCAGATCATCAAAAGGGCAAAATGGTCATTTTTAGGGTTTTGACTGTAGAAGGGAAATTTCTGATTTTTCACCTAGCCAATGGCAAATTGGGTTCAAGCATGGTTTCAAGGACTCAATTACATCATCTTAACCTAATCACAAGGTTCAAAAGATCTCAAATGCATTGGATTGACAGATGAATTTTCCAGTCAACTGATCAAAAATCAACTGTACATTGAAAAGTCAAACTTTGACTTTTTGGTCAAAATCAAGTGCCAAGGGTCATTTTTCATCAAGATTTGTCAAAACATGAAACTTTTTCACCAAGAAACCTAATTTTGAAAATTAGGGTCTAAGTTTGAAAAAATTCATAACTTAGAAATTTTCTATTATGAAAATTTCTTATTTTTTCCCAACTTTTCCCAACTTTTTCACCATGGTGCAATTAGATTCAAAGAAAACTTCCAACATGAAAGTTCTAGTCCTCCACAAAATATACAACTTTGATTCACAAAGTTTTCCCAAAAGATTCTTGGATATCAAGTTATGATTTTGTAAACAAGGGTCCATGAAACTTTTAACTTAGTGAAATTTTGCCCAAGTTTAGGCAGGAGTTTGACCTATCTTCATGGCAACTTTTCACATAGTTACAAGTAGAATCTCAAAATGAATTTGAAATATGGATTGTAGAGCATGTTACAAACTTTCCAAAATGTCCAAGAACTCTCCAAAATCATTTATGGTTAGGGAGAATCAAAAGTTTGAAAATGGAAAATCATCACTTTTGTCCAAGGCATTTTGCACCATGTTACAACTTGCAAATCTGTCCTAAGCATGCTCGTACTTGGTTTACAGGTTCTAATATCTTATACACTCAAAAATTAAATGCAAATAAAATGGTTAATGGCATTGTTTTTGTCTTGGAAGCTTTGTATAAAGGTTTAATCCAAAAATGGCAAAAAGATAACTTGTTACTTTGATAAAGTTCACTTTATGTAACTTTGTTTGTCTTGAGCCATGGACCTAGACTTTTGCTGCAAACAAAGTCCATGAATATCAGGCAAAGTTCACCAACTATGTGCAGCTAGCAAACAGGCCTGTACAGGCCTTGGCATTGTCAATTCCAACTTTTCTTCAAAACACAAGCAATTGTGCAAAAGTCAATATAACTTGTGCATCTGTTGAAACCAGGCAAAAGCATTATTCTACACAATTTCAGCATAATATACCAAGTCCAAAACACGAGCTCTTAGCATCTAAAACACCCTTAAGCACAAAAATCACAAGTTCTTGCAAAAATAGGGCAAGTTCTGCAGATCCACTTCCAAAACAAATTTGCCTCGTGCATTTTGTTTGAAACCACTTCAAACACATTCAATACATTCATCTAAACTATCCAAGCCCTTCTCAAGCAACTGTAACTCCATTTTCAAGCTTCACCATTTTCAAATTCTGAGTTTGCAGGTTGAGTTCTATAGGGGATTCAAGCCATTTCAAAGCAACCTAAGCATTGAGAAAGGTCAAGGGAACATCAAGCAAGCTTAAAAGAACTTCAAGCCTCACTGAAAGTTGCTACATTGTCATATTCGAACTTGACTGAAACAGGTAATTTTCAAACTTCTATCTCCTTATTTAGGCATCATCAAGCTTAGGTTTGTGAAGCAAAAATGTAGTCCTTAATGTCCTTGAGCTATACATATGTGTAGGTTTCATTTATATTAACTGAGCTAGGAGTATTTGATAGTTGAAGTTGCTGAAAAAACTAGGTCAAGATTTAGGGCCAATGAAATTCTCTTTGGTCTTTGAGAGTTAGATCAAGGTTTTTATATCATTAGAATCGTGGTTTAAAGCTCTATAATTTTCATGTTATGAGTTTTTGATTTCATGCAAAGACAAGAGAGAACAGGTTGAAGATACAGAACGCACATTTTTTGTCTCAAGGTCAAGGACGAAGTGCAACTTGGGCTGGGCCTGGCTTTGTCTGACTATTGACACCCCCTGTTTACTTCCTGCACCCCCTTGGCCCATTTGTTTTATTTTTGTATATTTTTCATTTCTTTTTTCATTTCTGACTTTTATTTATTTTTTTCTAAATATTAAAAATCACCAAAAATATTTCCTTAATTTTTACATTTTTATTTTATTATTTTTTTATTATTTTTTATGACAAAAAATAGTTTATTAGGTTAAATACTTTTATTTTTCTAAATAAAATTTGTAAATAATACAAAAATATTATATATTTTTATTTTTATCATTTGTACACTTAAAATAATATTTTCTCACATATTTTATTTTTTAACATTTATATATATATTTATTTATTTATTTTCTTGTACATAAATGAAATAAATAAATAATATAGAATATATTTTCTTAAAACAAAAATGAGGGTTTCTTCACCCTTTCCAAAAAATAATCATTTTTATTTTATTATTTTTAGGACATAAATAAACTTATTTTTACATACATAAATATAAATACAAAAGCATTTTTTGCATATTTACATTTATTTGCATATTTAATATTTGCTTATTTATTTATTTGTTCAAATAAATTCAATATGGTTGTAATAGTTTTAGGATTTTATTTTTGAGCAATATCCCCCTATCCAAACTTGTATCCCCCTCCCCATAATAATGTTGTAATAGCTTAGATTTATTTCGCGCATTTATTACTTTATATGCATGATAGTAAGATTAGGGTTTGTATGATAACCAAAAATCAAAACAAATAGCATGACTTAAACACAAGATAAAATGCATGAAAATGACAACATAATGCACACAAGCACCCATAGGGTTTCATCCACTTTGTTGCCTTAAAATAGCCATGGTATGCATGCTAGGTATCTTGGCAAAACAAAAACAAAACAAAATAAGATCATAGTCCCTCGATGACGCTATCTTGGTTGCCTAAACAAAAATGATCTAGTCCCTCAAAAACTTGCTAAAGATACTTGGCAATATTGTTATCATGGTCATACGATGACCCACGCCTGTCCCGTTTAACATCCAAACACAAGGTTGTTTACCAAATACAATGGTAAAACAACAATGTCAAAAGGTTAAAAATGTGTAAGAAAGATCTTTGAGTAGGGTAGACAACTCTTAGTTACTTGATCAATTTGCAAACATCCTTGCTAATTTCAAAAACATACACAATTTCAAAACATTTCCCAAAACAAACTTTCAAACATTGAAACATTTTTCAAAAGACAAACACCTTTGTATATATTCAAACAAGAATCATTACAAAGGTTTCCTAAACAAAGGCCTCTTTTCAAAATACTTTTAAAACCACACACAAAGCACCATTTCAAACAATTGGAAAAGCAAAGCAAGTGATCTAAACAAGTAACTAAGAGCCCATGGATAACCATGGATGAAAAGGGTGCTAGAACCTTCCCTTTTCATAATCTACCCCCCGAACCCAAGAAAACATATGAAAGGTCTTTCTTGTGCTTTTTGACCTTTCCTTTGGATAAAATAAAAAGTCGGTGGCGACTCTTGCTAAACCGAAACATTTGCAAATACAAACGCAAAACCTCAAGTCAATTATCCCACCATATCAAAACCTCCAATCTTGATGTCGCCATTTGAAGGAAGACCTTTGATCACGTACTTAACAGTGTTAGAGAACTCAATGGGGTGTGTGCTGAAGCAACATGAGGAGTCTGGTCGAAAAGAGCATGCAATATACTACCTTAACAAAAAGTTTACCAACTGTGAAACAAGATACTCACTGCTCGAGAAAACTTGTTACGCTTTGGCATGGGCTACTCTCCGACTAAGACAATATATGTTGACTCACACTACCTTATTGATATCTAAAATGGATCCTGTGATACGATGGCAGAACCAACTGTTATACTAGTTTTTGCATTTGTGTTTGCAAATGTTGCGGTAAGTAAGAGTCGCCTCTGACTTTTCTTTTATCTAAATTAAGGAAAGGGTGAAAAGAACAGAAAAAGACCTTTTTCGAGATTATTTTGAGTAAGGGGGGTAGATTATGGAAAGGGAAGGTGTTAACACCCTTTCTGTCCGTATTTATCTATGGGATCTTAGAGGTTTACTCATTTTTCGAAATAACTTTGTGCTTTGCATGTTTGAAAATGTTTTGAAATGCCTTAGTGCAGCGATTTGCTTTAGGTTTAACTCTTGTGTCGGTCCTCAAGAGTGTTAACAAAGAAAATCACATGGACTTTTCCTCCTATCCTTTATACAATTCTATCCTACTATTAGAGAGTAGATAGCCCCACCGTTGGATGTATGAGGGACATCGAAGGGATGTTACAATCAAGAAATCAAATTATGGAGACGTTTTAGCAATTTTGTTTAGGGACTAGATCATTTATCAAGAGGCAATTGTAGGGTCATCGAGGGACTATGATCTTTTTAATTTACGGGTCTTTGCTAAAGCGTCCCCGTTTCGAGGGACATGACTGCTTTATTTTCCGAAGGCAACCAAAGTGGGTGTACCTTAGAGGTGCATATGTGCAATTGTGTTCAATTCAGTTATTTATCTTGCGTTATTAGGTTTGCTAATGTTTGATTTCAGTCTTTTCATACACGCCTAGTTACTAGCAGTTAATATATATTGCAGAATATAAAATGCAGAAGGTAAAAACCTAGACTATTACATGGCTTCGGGGAAGGGATTTACAATGTACAGAAATTGGGGGGTTCAGAAATTAAAAGCAGAAAATAAAGCCTAGTTACTATTACATCTTATAAGCAGTTACATCATTATAAAAATGCGAGAATAAATAAATGCGCGCGAAGATTGAAAGATCGTCTAAAAACCTAATAATAAAAAATGAAATAAGAAAATCTTTTTCTTGTTCTTTTGTTTTGATTTAAGAAAATAATTAAAATTAAATTAAAGAAAATATTCTAGGTTCTTTTTGGTTTTATTATTATGAAAAGAAAATAATTAAAGTTAAATTAAAACCTAAATTCTAATTTATTTTAAATAAAGAAATTAGTTAAAATTATTTATTAATTTACTTTCAAAATTAGTTTAATAAAAAAAACCTAAAACTAATATTTTTGTGATTTTTGTTTTGGTTTAAAGTTAATTTAAATATTAAACGAAAACTAAGAAAAAGAAATGAGTAGTGAAAAATAAAATACAAAAAAAAGCAAAAGCCTTTTGATCCAAAGAAAAAGGCTTTCGATCCAGATGGAGGGTGATCTTCGATCCAGGGAAGGATGTGGCATTCGATCCAGCAGAGGATGCTGGAGGTGTATGCTATACTCCTGCAGGAAATTTATTAGAGAAAACAAGATAAAATCCAGGCTTGGGTTGAATCCGGTCCTAGATTCGATGGCCTGTAGATGCACGGTCCTAAATCAAGCCATCTGAGTCTGAATCGAAAACTACTTCATCTTACAACCTTATGAACCCTGAGATTCGAAAGAAAATGTGGACCATGCCCAAGCCATGGCACAATCTCAATCCATGCGCTTAATCTTGCATGCACCATAAACATTAGCAATAACATGAATGTATGATTAAAAATTGCACATTTAGCTAGATTGAGATCGAAAGAAAATTACCAACGGATAAAGTATATGAGTGATGCTCCAGTAGATGTTGGACCTGTCTAGTACTTGGGCACGCTTGCTGCAAACTTCAGGGAGCGAATGGAGTGTCATGGAAAATTTGCTTCAATTTAGATTATCCAAGAGGTTTTTGATATCTTTGGGGTGGTTTATGGGGTAGCGTATGGGTGTAAAATCCTCTATGGGATTTTGTCTCCCGTCTCCTTATATAGAGAGGATGCAAGGGACAAGAGAACACATATTTAAACAACCATAAACAAGTGTTTTAAACGTCATGAATGATTTTTTGTAACGTTGTGAAAGTCATGGAAACTTGTCCCTTTTTTAATTTGAATGAACCTGGACATGCTTCCCTCTTTCGAATGCCTTCAACCCATGCCCTTCAATTGGCCTCAAGTTACCTCTTTCTACTGGACCTCTTGTGTAGCCTTCTAATGGGCCTTCTGCATGCTTCTTTGAATGTACCTCTTGTGCACCCTTCGACTGGCTCATGTTCTCATCACTGGGACTTCTTCGTTTAAACCCCTATTTAGCTAGCCTAAACGAAAACTCTTTCCTGGCCAATGAATGTGCTTGTGCACGTTGGCTTAAAACTGGCAGTATGTTGGCTTTTGGGCCAACAAGCCTCTTTGAATATTTTTCTTTCATTTTGGCTAGAAATATCCTTCATTTTAAATCAATGTGTATGCTCTCTTGAAGGGAACCCATGCATCATTTGTATACATCACTTGCCATTCCTTCGAATGAGCCAACAAAGTAAGTTCTTTGAATGGAACACCCATGTATGCCCTTTTAAACCCATCAATACATGTCTTTCGAATGGGTAAATATATGTCCTTCGAATGGACCATGTGCATGTCCTTTGAATGTGCTAGTTATGTACCTCTTGAAAGGGCATTTGGGTGTGTCATAGTGCAGAAACTTTATGCATTGAAGGGTCTTGGCATTGTGAGCAAGCACAGAAGAAGTATTTTCCTTATGCTTCCAACACAAGCATGGAGGGAATTTTGGCCTATTGAATCGAAGGCACGATGATGAGTCTTTGCATTGTGAAACCAAGGCAAGCTGATGGGTCTTTTTCCCAGTGGGAACTTTGTGAATCGAAGGCCAGTTAAAAGTAGCCTTTTGCCTTGTGGATTGAAGGCTAGTCTGAAGAAGTTTTTGCCATTGTGAATCCAAAGCAAGCATGAAGAACCCTTTTTCCCTACACAAAGTTGGCATGCAGGAACCCACTGTTGGTGGATCGAAGGGAGCTTGCAGGGGATTCTTGCATTTGTTCGTTGAACGCACACATAGAGGGAGAATTTGCCTAGTCAAAGCAAGAATCAAGCTTGCTCCAAGGAAGACAAATACCCAATCTAAGCAAGAATTAAGCTTGCTCCAAAGAGACCAAATGCCCAAACGAAGCAGGAATCCAACTTGCATGCAGGTAGCCATTACATTTATGAATCAAGCCAGCGTGTAAAGCCATTGGTGTAATCGAAAGAGCACTAACAAGAGGCCCTTCCCCTTTGGATCGAAGGAGGCTATTTCAAAGGAAACATATGCCCCTGTCGAAGCTTGTATACAACAAACAATCATAAGGCCAAGGCTTTAATCAATGCTTGGAAATTTGAGGCAAGTTTGGAGGAGGTTAGGCGCTCAATCGAAGCCAGTCAAGATGCCAATCGAAAGACATTTTGGCATGCCAATAGAAAGACTTTGTTAAAATGCCTATCTAAGACTCCTTGTTTATCTTCAAAAAAATTGCTTTTCTTTAATCAAGTGTTTGTAATCACCTACGTAAGAGAAAAATATTGGGAAAATATGAGAGGGAAAATTTTGGGGTACAACAGCTGCCCCTGTTCAATCTTCTTAAACTCGAGGATTTAGATTGACTTGTCTGCCTTTCATGATCTGAAGGTGAAAGATGATTGAACACTAGAGTGCCCAGAAATTTGCACTCGCATAAAATAACACTGATGGTTGATGTAGGGAATGGGCTTACAGATGCCATTTGGAGGAGATGACAGAGAGTCTTCAGAGATGGGCTTAAAGATGCCATCCAAAATAGATGCTGATTTCACACATGGTCCCTTTGGGGGTTCCTATTCCTGCTGTCTGAGGAGGAGTCCGTTGGGGAATATGGGTTTCTGTTGTTCTCCTGTTTGAGGAAAACTCTATGGTAAATAGAGTCTAGGAACTTCAGTTGTCCAAAGTTATACTGAAGAATTATCTCTGGAGAGATGACAGTTTGCTGTATTCTGGTTGAAGTCCAGGTTTCCATTGATTTACTAGGGATAATGGAATTAACGTTATTTGGAAATGTATTAGAAAGAGCTTGTGTAGGGCTGCTTCAAGATGAGTCCATGTTAGACTGTATGAGAAGAAACCCGTGTAAGATTGCTTCGTCTGGTCATGTAGATAGCTTTCCTGTCTGGTTTTAGGTGTTAATTTACAATCAGTTATTCGCAGATAATTGTCCTGTCTGGTTTCAGGTATTAATCTAGAATTTGAAAATTGTCGGTCGTTGAGATAGTTGTCCTGGCTGGTTTCAGGTATTAATCTCTGACCCAAGAAATAAAGATAGTTTTCCTGTCTGGTTTCGGGTGTTAATCTTCAACTCCTTATGTAGATAATTTTCCTGGCTTGTTACAGGTATTAATCCTATACTTGGTCGTCCATATATGGTTCTCCTGGCTTGTTATATGTGTTAATATGGAACTACGTTTTGTGCTTGGTCGTTGAGATAGTTGTCCTGTCTAGTTTCAGGTATTAATCTCTGACCTAAGAAAGAAATATAGTTTTCCTGGCTTGTTATAGGTATTAATCTTCAATCTTTTCATGTAGATAGTTATCCTGGCTTGTTACAAGTATTAATCTACAGTCGGTTTTCCACAAATGGCTCTCCTGGCTTGTTACAGGTGTTAATCTATAACTTGTTTTGCTGCTCACATAGATAGTTTCCCCTTATGGTTTCGGGCATTAATCTTTGACTTGTTGTAAAAGTTGATAGTGTTTGTCTGTCTGCTAATTTAATCTGAAAAGGTAAAATCAGTTTCATGCGATGTCATGATGTATGAATTGCATGATGCTCCCAAAATAAATGAGATAATGATATATGTATTTGTATGCACATGCCGTGATGTATGAATAGGTAGTGCTGTTGCATAGTATCTTTGTTTGGGAAAATAAATCCCTGACAGCTGCTGAAGAGTACCGGGAAGCTGAATCCCAGACTGTTGTTGGTGAGCGAAGAAAGTGGTTCTTCAACTTCCGCTGGGGATAATGAATGGAAATAGTTTTGTTGGCGATTCTCTTTCTATGCTGATGACCTTCAACTTCTGTTTGAGAATGATTTTATCGAGGGGGAGAGTTCTGTTGGAAGGTTTCACCAATTTGGAGAAATAAACTCCGCTGGGGGATGAACTTCCGTAGCTAGAGAAATAAACTTTACTGGGGATAAGGCTTTGTAAACTACTTGAGATTTATAAAACTTTGTTGCAGAAGGTGAACTCCATAAACTGCTTGGGGATTTTTATGAAATCCTGTTGGGGAATCCTGAGAAGCTTTGTGACTTCACTGGGGGATTTTGGAGCAGTAATTGGAGATTTTTACTCTGTCAGGGATGTGAGAACAACTGACATTAATAGGATACATGCTAAAAATATGGCAGTGACCTTGTATTAGAATTCCCCCACCTCTGTACTTGTTTGGAGAAGGTACCTGCCAGGGAAGACATCTGCAGGGATCTCGTGGATGGCCCTTAGATATTGTCCCGTTTCTTAAAGTCATTAGAAATTTTCTTTCTGTTTTTATGCGTGTATTTGTAAGCAGTAATCATATTTAAATGCGTATGTTCAAAAATAATCACTGGACGTTTTCACACATAAAACAGAAAAATAAAACAGAAGTTTTATACTTTCAACGGGATAGTTTTGTATTAATTTGAGTAAGCATTTTTGTACAAGGATCCGGACATCCTAGTAAGAGAATGTCATAGTAAGAATGGAAATTATACAAAAAGAGTATAAAAATAAAAACAGCTATGTAAAATGATTCCATTGGGTTCCCATTCTGCTATTGCTTTTATGTCCTTGAGCATCTCATCCCTTTCGCTACTTGTCCGAAGCTGATTGGATTGATTAGTACCACTTTGAGCTTGATAGTTGATACTGAAGATTGGTTATAAGGTGATCCAACGTGACATAGTTATACGCTTTAAATCCCTAACTTTTTCCTGGACTGCCCTTTCGGGTTTTCAGTCCACCGGGATACCCTTTTTTGCCCAAGCCGCCTTTTCAGGTTTTCGACATGCCGGATGTATAGATTTGTTTTACGTATATCCCTAATTTTTGCCCGAACCCTTTTGGTTCACTGGGATACCCTAATTTTTTCCTAGGCCAGTCGACCTAGCGGGTCTTTGTTTATGCGTAGTATCTTTTAACTATGTTTGTGTTTACCAGGTGTGGAAGGTCGTCACCGTCCATAGTGGTTAAGATCATGGCTCCACCAGAAAATATGTTCTTGGTTACAAATGGCCCTTCGTATGTGGGAGTCTATTTGCCCCTGGGATCACATTTTGGTAGTATGATGCATTTGATTATAAGTCACCAACCTGATATACCTGACGTCTGACCTTCTTGTTAAAAGCTTTGATCATACGTTTTTGGTACATCTGACCATGACAGATAGCCGTGATCCTCTTTTCATTAATTAAGTTTAATTGGTCATGTCTAGTCTGAACCCATTAGTCTTCACTCAGCCCTGCATCCTTCATGATTCTCAAGGAATGGATCTGGACTTTAATGGGCAGGATAACTTCCATACCGTATACCAAAGAAAAAGGAGTTGCTCGGTTGATGTGCGCGTTATGGTGAGGTAACCATGAAGAGCAAATGGTAACATCTCATGCCAATGTTTATATGTCACTGTCATCTTCTGTATGATTCTCTTGATGTTTTTGTTAGAAGCTTCTACAATGCCATTCATCTTCGATCAGTAGGGAGAAGAGTTATGATGCTGGATTTTGAATTGCGTGCAGAGCTAGGTGATCATAGTGTTGTTGAGATTGGTACCATTATCTATAATGATTCTTTTTAGAATACCGTACCGACAGATAAGATTGTGTTTGATGAATCGGGCCACAATGTTCTTGGTAGCAGAAGCAAATGAAGCTGCCTCGACCCACTTTGTGAAGTAATCAATGGCAACCAAGATGAAGCGATATCCATTAGAAGCCATAGGTCTGATTTCCCCAATCATATTGATGCCCCACATTGTGAATGGATAAGGAGCAGTCAAGATGTTCAGAGGGATCAGAGGTACATGTACCTTGTCAACATAGATTTGGTATTTGTGACAAGTCCGTGAATGCTGATAACAGTCTGCCTCCATGGTGGACCAATAGGATCTTTTTAGCCATTGAATGTCCACTAGAATGAGTGCCAAAGGTACCTTCGTGTAAGTCAGCCATAATCTTTTCTGCCTCACTCTTGTCTATACACCGATGCAAGGTAGAGTAGTGGTTACGCTTATAGAGGATCCTGTTACTGAGAAAGAACTTGGAAGAGAACCTTCTTAAGAACTTCTTATCGTTGCCTGAAGCTCCCCCAGGATACTCTTGGAGTTCGAGATATCTTTTGATTTCATGGAACCAAGGCTTGTCCACTACTTCTTCAGTACCAATCTCATGATAGTATGTTGGCTCATCTATCCTCTCAATGGTGATCTGAGGAGACTCATTATCCCACCTGACCTTGAACATGGACGACATTGTAGCTAGTGCGTCCGCTAGTTGATTTTCCTCTCGTGGAAAATGCTCAAAAGTAATTTAGTCAAAGTATGGGATTAGTGTTAACACGTGCTCTTTGTACATGATGAGATTAGGATGTTTTGTGTCTCATTCTCCTTTGATCTGACTGATTACCAAAGCCGAGTCTTCAAACACACTTAAGAACTTGATCCTTAAATCAATTGCAGCTTTGAGACCCACGATACATGCTTCATACTCAGCCATATTGTTGGTACAGTTGAAACATAGCCTGGTAGTGAAAGGAGTATGACAGCCTTCAGGAGATATGATCATAGCACCGATGCCATTTCCAAGAGCGTTGGAAGCTCCATTAAAAACCATAGTCCATCGGGATCCTTTTTCAGGTCCTTCATCCAGTCCAAGTTCTTCATAATCAGTCATTTACATGATGTTCTCGTCTGGGACCTCAAAATTCATGGATTAATAGTCATGACCTTTTAGCAGAAAGTTCCCAATGTGTAACAAAGGTTGTCTTCTCCATGTCTTCAGGTTCCATCTTGATCTGATTATACCCGGAGAAAACATCCATGAAGGAGAATACCTTATGTTGTGCCGTGTTGTCAACCAGAACATTGATGTGGGGAAGCGGAAAGTCATCCTTGGGGCTTTCCTTGTTCAGGTCGCTGTAATCCACACACATACGTACCTTATCGTCCTACGTGGGCACTGGAACAACATTAGCAACCCATTGTGGATAGGATGTGACAGTTAAGAAGTCAGTATTAAACTGTTTCATGACTTCAGCCTTGATATTTTCTGACATATCTGGCCGCATACGACAAACCTTCTGTTTCACTAGAGGGAAATCCTCTTTTATAGGTAAGCGATGAACCACAATATCGATGTCAAGTCCCGGCATGTCTTTGTATGACCAGGAAAATACCTCAACATAATCATGTAGCATCTATATTAACCGTTGTTTGACACTAGGCTCCAAGTTAGAACCTACCTTGACTTATTTTCTGTCCTCTTCAGTACCCAAGTTCACTGTCTCTACTGGCTCCTCATGAGGCTGTATTACCCTTTCTTCCTATTATAAAAGTCTGAAAAGCTCTCCTGGTACTTCACAATCTTCCTCACCTTCGTCATCAGCTTGGTTGATCGGATTTTCAAAGTCATAACGAGCAATAGCAGAACCGTTATCAATGGGATCCAGAGTGGCTGTGGATCTGCAGTTTGATATGTGAGTGTGTGTAAAAGCATAGTTGTTTTGATAAAGTAAAAAGCAGAAAAGAAAGGCAGAGAGCGTAAAATTTATATGTTAAAACGTACAATGCTTTATTAATGACATATGAAAATGAAACATGATAACCCTCACAAATAAACCATTGCGCCTCGGGTAAGAAACAAGGTCTTAGAGTTTGTATTATTTATTTATTACATATCCAAAAACAAAAAAAAAAGAAGGAAAATTACTCCTGAATAAAAGTAATCGGCACAAAGTCTTTAGTCATCCAATTAGTGAGTCCTCCGCTAACAGTTGGGAAGATCCACTGGTCTATGTCACAGTCACTATCATTGTCCTCCAAAGCATTAACCCCATGATTACTGATGCGTAGGGGTAGTCCTTCGGCACGAGCACGACGAACAACCCTTTAAGCTCCTGATTTAAAACCCAAACCAAATTTATCAGATTTATAGGGAATATCCAGAAGTTGGCCCCAAATTGGACACTCACCTTTTTCAATGACTGCCTTGGCATCTTTCAGAGAAGCCATCCTCAGCGGAGGCCTAGTAGTCTTTGGAACACTGGCAGTGGTCTTGGTTGCAGCAACAGTCTATAGAACCTCCTCAAAGTTCTGACAGGGGGTCTTAATGAACTCGTCGTCAATTTCAACGTACCTGAAAGAGTTCATGTGGCTCACCATGTACTCCTCCCCATGAACTGTGATAATCTTCCCGTTGACTGGGTACTTCAACATCTGATGTAGGGTGGAAGTCACAGCACCAACCCCATGGATCCAGGGTCAACCCAATAAACAAGAGTAAGATGGGCGGATGTCCATCACATAGAAAGTGGAATTAAGTCTGAGTACTCACTTTGATAGGGATGTCCACCTCCCCATGCACCATTCTTTTAGAACCGTCGAAGGCTCTCACCACAATCTTACTAGGCTTCAGAGTCAATCCTTCGCAATCTAACCTGTCAAGGGCCTTCTTGGGTAGAACATTCAGTGATGAACCTGTATCCACTAAAACATGGGCCAAAGTAGTGCCCCTGCACTCGATAGAGATGTGCAAGGCATCATTATGTTTCCTTCCTCTGGGATTCAGATCAGCATCAGAGAAACCTAGCCCATTGTCAGCAGTCAAACTGGCCACACAGTCTTCAAATTGATCAACATAGGTTTCTTGAAGCACGTAAGCAGTCTTGAGGAATTTCACTAAAGCCTTGGCATGGGCTTCAGAGCATAGTAACAGGGCTAACATTGAGATCTTAGAAGGGGTCTGCCCCAATTGTTCAACCATATTGTAGTCACTCTTCTTGATTATTTTTAAGATTTCTTCCATTTCCTTATTAGAAGCCTCGGGAATGACTTCTGGGCGCGCCTTCGTCAGGACAGGCTCAACCAATATCTCTTTGCCCCGAGTCTCGGCTAACTCAGTAACAGGGGTAACAACAGGACTAACAACATGAGTAGCTATGGGAATATTAACAGGAGCAGTAGCAGGGATGATTACAGGAGTAGCAACAATTTTAGGAGGTGAGATCTTAGGAGAGAAAACTCTTCCACTTCTTGTTATCTTACTGGTCCTGGAGATATTACTAATGTCAAGATCAGAGTCTTTGACATCTTTATCTTTAATAACCAGAAAATCTTGCTTGACGCCATGGTAATAGATGTCATCCCCATAGTTCCAGGGAACAACTTTATCCGAGGAATATGGTGTAGGTCCAGGGAAAGTAATTATCAATGGAGAAACTTTCGGAACAGATGTAATCCTGACAGGTCTTTTGGAGGAGACCTTGGAAGGATTTGCAGAAATGGTAATGATAGAAACATCTTCACATGGAGCACTTGTAATTGGAGTCTTCTCAAACAGGATTTATTTATCATCCACCAGGCATTGAACGCCTTCCTTCAACAAATGGCAACCATTAGGTAAGGACAAACATAAGTGGCAACCTTCTCCACAATCCGGAAATAAGTTGGCCTACAAGAGATTCTTTTTAATAGTCAGCAGTGGAGTAGCTAGTTGATCCACAAAAGCAACAAACATGTCATCATCGATAGCATTAACACCACGGTCGTGCTTGGGCATAGGGGCAATTATAACATTAGGGGTTTCAGGAGCGTCAAATTCAATCTCCTTTTCTTCAATCAAATCCCGCACCTTGTTCTTCAAAGCCCAACAGTCGTTGGTATCATGGCCTGGACTTTCAGAATGGTAAGCACACCGAGCATTTGCATTGTAGTGAGGAGATGTAGTGTTGAGATTTTTGGGAGCCTCCTTCAGGGTAACCAAATTGGACTTCAACAGGCGTGGTAAAACTTGAGATAGGGTCATGTTGATCCGGGTAAACTATCTCCTTGGCTTATCGATTCTGGACTGATTATTCGGTTGCCGGTTTGATGCAGGATTGGAAATCATAACAGCCCCTGCCGTTGGACGATGCTCAGTTTTGTTAAGATTTCTCTGGCCATAAGCAGCACTGACCTCCTTCTTCCATGTGAATGGTTTCTATGCAGTACTGAAGGATGTATCTCTCTGTATTTTACCACTTTTAATGCTGGCTTCTACCTGTTCGCCAGTCAAGATCAATTCAGTAAACCCAACAGAAGAACTTCCAATCAGATGGTTAAAGAACGACCCGAACAACGTGCCCAAAAACATATCACCAGCTCCCTATCAGGCAATGGAGGATGGACTCTTCGTGCAAGGTCTCTCCATTTTTGGGCATAGTCCTTAAAACCCTCGCCGGAACCCATATACATATTTTACAATTGTGTACGAGTCAGGGCGAGGTCAGCATTATATTGGCACTGCTTGTAGAAAGCAACAACCATATCTTCCCCATTATGCACATTGGTTCTTTCTAGTTGATAGAACCATTCCATCCGAGTCCCTGTCAAACTTTCCTGGAAGAAATGTACCCACAAATCCATATCAGTAGTGTGGGGTTAAATTTTCCTGACATACGTCCTTAAATGTAGCTTAGGACAGGAGATACCGTCGTACTTAGCAAATGTAGGGACCTTGATTTTCCGCGGGATGACCACCCCTGAGACAAGTCCTAGCTCTTCAAAATCCAAACTGGGTACCTTTTGGATCTCCATGGCATTGAGTCGATCCTCCAGCTGTTTGTATTTATCATCAGCAGGAGGACACTGCTCCTTAGAATAGTCAAGTTCATCTTCTTCAGACCCAGGGTTGTTGTCTCCTTCCTTGGGCTCTCCATCTTGATTGTCCTTGTAATACGTTGGCAAAACCGACTGTTATATACTGGTTTTGCATTTTTTGTTCGCAAATGTACGGTAAGCAAGAGTCACCACCGTCTTTTCTTTTATCCAACAAAGGAAAGGGTGAAAAGAAAAGAAAAATACCTTTTCGAGAGTTTTATGAGTAAGGGGGTAGATTATAGAAAGGGAAGGTGTTAGCACCATTTCCATCCGTAGTTTTCTACGGGCTCTTAGAGGTTTGCTCACTTTGAAATACCTTTGTGCTTTGTGTATTTGAAAATATTTTGAAAACGCCTTAGTACGGCGAACTTTGTAATGTTTCTCGGAATAGTGGAGAAAATATACAAAGTGTTTTGAAATGTCTTTTGAAAAGTAGTTTTTATGTGTAAGTGCAAAATATTTGAGCAAACTTCTAATAGCTATCTACTTTGTTACTCGAAAAGAGACATTATTTTCCTCTTTTCCTTTAGACAATCCTATCCTACTATTAGTGAGTAGGTAGGCTTGTCGTTGGATGTTGAGGGACAATCGAAGGTACGTTACAGTCACGAAGGCAATTTGTGGAGACGCTTTAGCAATTATGTTTTAGGGACTAAATCATTTATCGAAAGGAAACTGTAGGATCATCGAGGGACTATGATCTTTTGATTTACGGGTCTTTGCTAAAGCATTCCTGCCATAAGACTATTTTATTGAAGAAAAACCTGTGATACGGTGGCAGAACCGACTGTTTTTACTGGTTTTGCATTTTGCATTTTTTGTTTGCAAAATGTCGCGGTAAGCAAGAGTCACCACCGACTTTTATTTCATCCAACAAAGGAAAAGGAAAAAGAACAGAAAAAACCTTTTTTCGAGATATTTCTGAGTACGGGGTAGATTATAGAAAGGGAAGGTGTTAGCACCCTTTCTATCCGTAGTTTTCAACGGGCTCTTAGGTACTTGCTCATTTTTCAAATTGCTTGTGTGTGCTTGTTTTTTAAAATGTTTTACTTCGTGATAACCCTTGTATCAGTCCTCAAGGATGTGACAAAGTTGTTTTGAAAATTTGTTTTGAAAGGTGTTTGTGTGAAAAGTTTTTATTGTTTGAGCAAGTACTTAAGATTCTACCTACTCGGAAAAAGTATGTTCGTTCTCGTTTCCTTTAGACAGCACTATCCTACTATTTAAGGAGTAGGTAGCACCGTCGTTGGAGTTGTAAGGGACGTTCAAAAGGGACAAGTACAATCACTAAAGCAACAGTTAGAAAACTTTAGTAGTAACCCTAAAGTCTTAAGATCTTTCCGAGGCAACATTCCCGAGGCAACATTCGAATGGGACAATTTGATCTTTTAGACTGTAGGGAAACCACTAAAATCTCCTATGCTTAATGATTGTTTCCCGAAGGCAACCGAAGTGAGGTAAACCCTAGGAGTGAATATGTGCAAATGAATTGTTTCAGTTATTTATTCTTTGCATATTTAGGTGATCTAGCGTTTTAATTTTTAGATATTCTTCCCATACAATCCTATTAACCATGCATCTAACAGTTAATTATTTACAGGAATTTAAAGTGCGAAAAATAAACCTAGCTATTACAAGGCTTTGACAGTTACATAATTATCTTGACGGGAAATAAAAGTGCAGAATTTAAAACCCTAATTAAAACTATTACAAACTCGAAACAGTTACAATAATAATAAAACGAACTAAAATGCGCACGGCAAATTAAATGCGAGAATAATTAGAAACCCTAAAAATATAATTAAGAAATTATGTAGGTTATTTTTGAGAAAAGAATTAATTAAGTTATGCACGACTGAAAACCTAATTCTAATCATTTTTTTAATTATAAAAAGAAATTGAAATTAACCTAATTTAAAGTAAATTAAATAATTCAAGAAAAATAAAATATTTTGCAAAAAAAGATTTTATGTATTTTTGTGGTTTTTTATTTGAGGAAAGAAACAATTTAATTACCAAAATTTACAACCTAAGTTCTATTTAACTTTAATTGAAACAAAATAATCAAATAAACTAATTAACCTAATTTATTTTCAAAAAAATTAGTTTGAATAAATGATATTTAATTTTGTATTTTTTTGGTGATTTTTTTAGTTTTATAAAAAATAATAATTTTGTGTTAATTAATTAAAATAAATAAAGAAATTAACTTAAGAAATTAAAAAAATAAATAGAAAGAAAATGCAAACTAGGCCTGTATGCTAGCAAATGGGGGGGTGCAAATCTGAATTTCCCAAGCCCAATAACCCTTCAAGCCCGGTCAGCCTTTGATTCCTGGTAGCATTGACCTGAGGGTGCATCATAGTCCCCCATGGAGTTGAGCGCTGGATTTGGCTAGCAATGGATTCAATGGCTGGATCAGCGAGGTGCATGGAAGACACTTTGGCAAGGTGGTGTATAGAATCTGCAAGCACAAAGTTGAAAAATAAAATTTGTTGGGACCTGGGATCGAACCCATGTCCTCCCACCCAATACCAAGCGCGCTTTACCACTGAGCCATCAGCTTTGTTTTGTTAGTATAACAAGAGCAATTAATATTATATAAAAAATGATTAATGAAATAAAACAAAACGCGCGCCAGTTATTTGAATGGTCCAATGATGATTGAACACGTTATCTTCTTCTTCCTCATCCGTCGTTTTAGGCATATAACCTATACCTACAGACAACTTCCATGGCTAAAAACTTGTGCAATTTAATAATTCACAAAACGCAATATAAATGGAATTGAAGACCATGGTTCAACCGGTCATGATGTCCCGGTCATCCCAGTATCCAGCTTGTGGTCTAATTTTTCTTGTAGCCAAAAACACCAAAACACATATGGAAACCCTAACAATGGCAAGTGCAGATATAGGCTTCAAAAATTCAATTAAATTATTCAGTTAGCTTGCAAACACGATGAGGATCACAAATATGCCAATCAAATGTATTAATAATGCAGGAATTGAGGTAATCGTTTTCAAAAAATAAGGCAAGCTGTAATGTTCATAGAAGCTATTTCTTGGCGTGAAAGGGCTTGTGATTGATTCGAAAAGCTTCCTGAGACGTTCAACAATCGATTGGCAATGCAAGGATGGCTTGAGATGGCCTGTATGATTGAAACCGATTCACCACTTTTGTCCAATTTTGAGATTTTTTTTCTCTCCCTTTCACGACTGTAAAACCTTGTCCCATGCTTTGTTCTTGTCCATTATATATCTAGGAATGAATTAGGGTTGTGAAATATGATTGAATCTTTGCAATTATGAGAGATTTGTTTGATTTTCAAGCTACATGTAAGCTTGCTATTTTGAGCCAAATCATCCCTTTCTTGTACCAATTATGCTTGATTCTTTTTGGCTTTGATAACTCAGCATAGTTTGATTGCCAACCTGTCCAAAAACCAAATCAAATCATATCTTTGCTATTATTCATCAATTATTTGATTTAATTCAAATTTTAATTAATAAAAAATCAAAATAAATTGAAAAATGAAGAAAATAATGTGTGGGTGAATATTTGAGTCGTGTACCACATTATAAGTGAGGTGCAAGCATAAAAGTTAGGCCTATTTAGCAAAAAAATGCATTTTGAGCACATTTGACTTTTGGCAATTTTGCAAAAAAGGTCAACTTTGACAAGGCATATCTCCTCCAATTTCAATCCTAGAGGGGTGTTCTTGGACTTTTTATAAAACTTAGGATGTTCGCTAAGCAACCCTTTTGGTCTCATATCAATTGAGTCTTCCATATTCATGTAAGAAGCTTTGACCCAAAAGGTATTTTTGTTTACTTTTCAAAAGGACCCATAATGTAGAAATTCATATATCTTTATGAGTGCATATTTTGAACTTATGGGATGACTATGAATTGTGGGGAATTGCATCCTCTTTAAAATGAGCTTTGGATGGAAAATTTCTGATAAAGCATGTGGAAGTTATGCTTGGTCAAAGTTTGGTTGACTTTTACTAAGAAACCCTAATTTAGCAACTTTTGGGTTTTGATGAATTTGGAGCATTCCTTGAGGAATCATGATCAACCCTTGATCAAATTATGAAAGTAACTTCAAAATGTTAATGTTGACCAAAAAGCTTGAAGTTTGATTGTATGTGGGTCACAATTGACTTTTGACCTAATACAGTTGATTCTCAAGCATCTGAGCAGTTGACTGAGCAAACTTTTTGTGCAAGGCATGAAACTTGACATGTAGGGTCTTGAGAACATATTAGGACCATGGAGAGAATATGAGGCCTTTTTGGTTCACCCATCTTGATGAAAATGGAAACCCTAATTTGAGGTACACTACTTTAGGATGGAGTTTGTCTGGTCCATTCTTGGGAAACCTTGAGCAAATTGAGGATCTCAATGGACATGTATTGAGTAAAATGAGAGGGAAAATTTTGGGGTAAAATAGCTGCCCCTGTTCAATCTTCTTAAACTTGAGGATGTAGATTGGTTCGTCCGCCTTCCGTGATCTGAAGGTGGAAGATGATTGAACACTAGAGTGCCCAGAAATTTGCACTCGCATGAAGTGATACTTTGATTTGGTGATATCGGGAATGGGCTTATAGATGCCATTCAGAAGTTGCTAGAGAATTGTCGGAGATGGGCTTATAGATGCCATCCAAGGTGCAACAGAGAATTATCGGAGATGGGCTTAAAGATGCCATCTAAGATGTGGCGGAATACTTCCGGAGATGGGCTTAAAGATGCCATCGAGAGGATGTTGATTTCCTGAGAGATTCCTTCGATGAGAGTTCCTGTTGCTGTTGTGGATGAGGAATCTGCTGAGGAACATTGGTATCTGTCTTGGGAGAAATAGAATTTTAGGAGCTTCAGTTGTCCGTTACTCTACTGGGGAAATGCGAAACCAATCATGTTTGATCTGATCCCAGTCTTATAGTGTTGTGGACTGCTGTCTGGAAACCTGGATGGTAAGGTTATGAGAAGGAACCTGGGTAGTAGGGTTACTTAGATATGAAAGCCTGGATAGTAGGGTTGTGAGAAGGAACCTGGATAGTAGGGTTACTTCGATATGAAAGCCTATATAGTAGGGTTGTGAGAAGGAACCTGGGTAGGAGGGTTACTTTGATATGAAAGCCTGGATAGTAGGGTTGTGAGAAGGAACCTGGGTAGTAGGTTACTTAGATATGAAAGCCTAGATAGTAGGGTTGTGAGAAGGAACCTGGATAGTAGGGTTGCTTCGATATGAAAGCCTGGATAGTAGGGCTGTGAGAAGGAACCTGGGTAGTAGGGTTACTTCGATAGGAAAGTCGGGATAGTAGGGTTATGAGAAGGAACTTGGGTAGTAGGGTTACTTCGATATGAAAGCCTGGATAGTAGGGCTGTGAAAAGGAACCTGGGTCGTAAGGTTACTTCGATATGAAAGCCTGAATAGTAGGGCTTATGAGAAGGAACCTGGATAGTAGGGTTAATTTGATATGAAAGCCTGGATAGTAGGGTTGTGAGAAGGAACCTGGATAGTAGGGTTACTTCGATATGAAAGCCTGGATAATAGGGCTGTGAGAAGGAACCTGGGTAGTATGGTTAATTTGATATGAAAGCCTAGATAGTAGGGCTGTAAGAAGGAACCTGGATAGTAGGGTTACTTCGATATGAAAGCTTGGATAGTAGGGATGTGAGAAGGAACCTGGGTAGTAGGGTTACTTCGATATGAAAGCCTGGATAGTAGTGCTGTGAGAAGGAACCTGGATAGTAGGGTTACTTTGATATGAAATCCGGGATAATAGGGCCGTGAGAAGGAACCTGGATAGTAGGGTTACTTCAATATGAAAGTTGGGATAGTAGGGCTGTGAGAAGGAACCTGGGTAGTAGGTTACTCCAAAGTGATAGTGTAGATTAGTTGACCCGTTTAGTTTCGGGAACTGAGTTTCTGTTAGTTGTCTGTAGATGTAATTTGTATAACTGCTGAATTTGTTGAAGCTAATCCTCTTTTCCTGAAAAGATATCAGGGTTAGTCATATGCGATGCATGAAATGCAGGGTGAGATGATGTTCTCAAAATAAATGAGATTATGTTGTATATGACATATATGCGTATGTTATGATGTATGTTTATTAAATTTTATCGGGGTATGCTCGTGTTTGGGAAAATAAATCCCTGACGGCTGCTGGAGATTTGTAAATATTCTGTCGGGACGAGATTCTAGAGAATAACTCTGCGGGGACCAAACTTAGGGGGAGGAGATACTCTGTTGGTAGACCCGCAGACCTGGAGGAATAAACTTAGCTGGGGATGGAATTTACTGACTCGCCCGCAATTATGAACCTCGGCTGGGGATAGTTAAGTCTTGTTTCGGGGAAGCTGACATCAATGCCTTTGGATACTTTTACTCTGTGGGGAGTGTATATACCAATAATTGTGTTCCCAAGCTGGCTCTATCCTGGTACCTGCTGGGCAGAGTAACTGTAGGGTTAGGCACTTCTTGTTTTTCCCCCTGTTTCTGGAATTACGAGTAATTGCCTTTGTTTCTTATGTAAATATTTATGAGTGGAAATCATTTTCAAATGCATATATCAAAAATAAATTATTGGACGTTCTTGCAAAACAAAACAGAAAAAGAAAAAACAAATTAAAGTTTCTTGTGAAAATGACTTGTATTGATTTTTGAAGTTGGCCTCTAATAGACGTTTTGTACAAAGAGGCTGACGCTCTATTAAGAGAACATCGCCGAAAGACAGAAATTATACAATTTGTGTAAAAGAAATAAAAACAGCTATGTGAAACAACCCCATTGGGTTCCAACTCTACTATTTCCTTTATATCTTCAAGCTTCTCATCACTTTGCTACTTGGCCGAAGGTTGATCAGATTGGTTGGCGCCGTCTGAGCTTGATAGTCGATATCAAAGTCTGGTCACAAGATGATCCAATAAGACATAGTGATACACTTAAATCCCTAACTTTTTCCTGGACCGCCCTTTCGGGTTTTTAGTCCATCGGGATACCCTTTTTTGCCTAAGCCGTCCTTTCGGGTTTTCGACTTGCCGGGTGTACAGATTTTTTCATTTTCATCCCTTACTTTTGCCTGAACCCTTTTGGTTCGCCGGGAAGCCCTTATTTTTTCCTAGGCCAGTCAACCTAGCGGGTCTTTGATTAGGTGTAGTATCTTTTCACTATGTCTGCATTGACAGGGTGAGGAAGGTCGTCACCAGCCATGGTGGTTAGAATCATAGCTCCTCCCAAGAAAATGTTCTTAACCACAAATGGCCCTTCGTACGTGGGGTCCATTTTCCCCTGGGATCACCTTGTGGCAGTATGATGCGTTTGATTACTAGATCCCCGACTTGATATTGTTGTCGTCCTACTTTCTTGTTAAAAGCCTTGATAATTCGCTTTTGATACGTCTGACCATGGCAAATAGCAGTAAGTCTCTTTTCATTGATTAGATTTAGCTGATTAAGTTGGGTTTGGATCCAGTCATCTTCGTTCAAACCTGCATCCTTCATAATCCTGGGAGAAGGTATCTGGACTTCGATGGGTAGGACTGCCTCCATTCCATATACCAGAGAGTAGGGTGTTTCCCTTGTCTACGTTCGTGCTGAGGTACGGTACCCATGAAGAGCGAATGGTAACATCTCATGCTAGTCTTTACACGTCACCGTCATCTTCTGCACAATCTTCTTGATGTTCTTGTTAGCTGCTTCAACAACCCCATTCATCTTCGGCCGGTAGGGAGAAGAGTTATGATGCTGTATCTTGAACTGTTTACAGAGATCAATGATCATTGTGTTGTTGAGATTCATACCATTGTGAGTAATAATTATCTCTGGCACACCATATCGACATATCATATGGTGTCGGATAAACCGCGCTACAAAGTTCTTGGTTACTGTAGCAAAAGAGGCTGCCTCAACCCACTTCGTGAAGTAATCAATGTCTACTAAGATGAAGTGATGCACGTTAGATGCAGTAGGTCTGATCCTGCCGATCATGTCGATGCCCCACATCGCAAAGGGCCAAGGGGCTGTCAAGACATTCAGAGGAACCAAAGGTACTTGCACCTTATTCGCATAGATTTGTCATTTATGACAAGTTCGAGAGTGCTGATAGCAATTGGCTTCCATGGTGGACCAGTAGTATCCTGCTCGTAGGATATTCCTAGCCATGGTGTATCCACTGGAATGGGTTCCGAAGGTGCCTTCATGTAGATATGTCATGATCCTCTCTGCTTCACCCTTGTCTATACACCATAGTAGTGTGGAGTCATGGTTGCATTTATAGAGGATTCCATTACTGAGGAAGAACTTTGCAGCGAACCTTCTCAAAAACTTCTTATCGGTTACAGATGCCCCTTCGGGATACTCCTGAACTTCGAGATATATTTTGACTTCGTGAAACCAGGGTTTGCTTGCCACTTCTTCGGTATCGATCTCACAGCAATGTGTTGGTTCATCCAACCTCTCAATGGTAATCTGGGGAGCTTCATTATCCCACCTCACTTTGAACATAAAAGACATGGTAGCTAGCGCATCTGCTAACTGCTTCTCCTCTCGTGGGAAATGTTCGAAGGTTACCTCCTTAAAGTGTGGGAGCAATGTCAGCACACACTCCTTGTAAGGAATGAGATTTGGGTGCTTCGTATCCCACTCGCCTTTGATCTGACTAATCACTAAAGCGGAATCCCCAAATACACTTAAAAACTTGATCCTTAGGTCGATAGTAGGTCGAAGACCCATAATACATGCTTTATACTCTGCCATGTTGTTGGTGCATCTGAAACATAATCGGTCGGTGAACGGAGTATGACATCCCTTGGGAGATATGATTACAGCGCCAATGCCGTTACCCAGTGCATTTGAGGCTCCATCAAAATACATAGACCATTGGGATCCTTCCTCAGGTCCTTCATCCGGTCCAGGTTCTTCGTAGTCGGTCACCAACATAATATTCTCATATGGGAACTCAAAATTCATGGAATGGTAGTCGTCCACGGCCTGATGAGCCAAATGATCAGCCAATACACTATCCTTTATTACTTTTTGAGTTGTATATTGTATGTTGTGATGCGGTGGGAAAACTGACTTGAGGTTTTGCGTTTGTGTTCGCAAATGTTTCGATTTAGCAAGAGTCGCCACCGACTTTTCTTTTATCCAAAAGGAAAGGTGAAAAAGCACAAGAAAGACCTTTGAGATGTTTTCTTGGGTTCGGGGAGTAGATTATGAAAAGTGAAGGTGCAAGCACCCTTTTCATCCATGGTTTTCCATGGGCTCTTAGTTACTTGTTTAGATCACTTGCTTTTGCTTTTCAATTGTTTGAAATGGTGCTTTGTGTGTGGTTTTTGAAAATGCTTTGAAAAAGAGGCCTTGTCTAGGCGACCTTTGTAATGATTCTTGTTTGAATATATACAAAGGTGTTTGTCTTTTGAAAAGATATTTCAATGTTTGAAAGTTTGATTTGGGAAATGTTTTGAAATTGTGTTGTGAGGTGTGTTTGAAAATAGCAAGGATGTTTTGCAAGTTTTGATCAAGTAACTAAGAGTTGTCTACCTTATTTTACTCAACGATCTTTCCTATACGTTTTTAACCCTTTTTGACAGTGTTGTTTTATCATTGTATTTGGTAAACAACCTTGTGTTTGGATGTTAAACAGGACAGGCGTGGGTCATTGTATGACCATGATAGCAATAGTGCTAAGTATTTTAGCAAATTTTTGAGGGACTAGATAATTTTGTATAGGCAACCAAGATAGCATCATCGAGGGACTATGATTTTATTGTTTTGTTTTTGTTTTGCCAAGATACCTAACATGCATACCATGGCCATTTGTTTAGGAAACCAAGTGGAGATACCTTAAGGGGTGTTTGAGTGCAAGTGTGTTTTATTGCATGCATGATTTTATCTTGAATTAGGATTTTCTATTTCATTGATTTTATCTTGCCATACATATCCTAATTACTAGCATTTACATTTGAAAGCAATAAAATGCGGAAATGTAAAATCCTACGCTATTACAATATTTAGGGGGTGGGGGATACACACTTGTACATGGGGATGGTTCAACGAGAAAAATAGATAAAAAAATAAAATAACAAGGGGAAGAAAAAGAGAAAGAGAGATAGGGCTAGCGCATTACTGAGAGGAAGTCAGAAGTTCTGACCCAGGCCTGCTACAGGATATCAACCTGTTAGTGAAAATGTATGAGTCAGAACTTCTGACTCTGATGCCCTGCAAAACAGAAACCTGTTAGTGGGAAGGTCAGAAGTTCTGACTCCCATGCGCTGCAAGACAGAAGTTTATTAGTGGGGAAGTCAGAAGTTCTGACCATACTGGAAACACAATAATTTTCAGAAGTTCTGATATTATTAATAGCAAAAAAGGCCTCAGAAGGGCTGGCGTTAAAGTCAGAGCTTGGTTTCCCCCTGTGCTAGCCAGAACATCTGCAATTTTATTATTTTTCCATAAAACAGAAGGCATGTCTAGGACAGTCTCAGCAAATGTCAAAGTGTTTCAGAAGACAGAACCAAAAACGTCACAGACAGGTTCTACACTGATTCACTTCCTACTTAAGCATTCAGAGGCATGAAAATCCTCAGAACACGTACAACAGCAACATGATATCTACATTGTGTTTATTGAGCATGCAAAGCTGATGATGCTTAGCAGCATAATGAGAGTCAGCAGGTGCTTACCTTGTTGTTGGAAGAAAATATGTGAATTGGATCTAGCTTTAGCTCTGATGGTGTTCTAGACAGGTTCTTTTTAGAATGGGTGGATGGAGAAGATATATGTATGTATGGTCAGAAACTGTATGGGCGTTCTTTAGTCAGGAAGCAAATTGGGTATCAATGAAGTTTGGAGGCAGGAAGTTCAAAGTTATGAAACACTAGGAATTTTGGCAGAGTTTCACAATGTTTTCTTGCTAGAGTTTTCTGTTCCTCTTCTAGCAATTTTTTTCTGGATTTTTTTTTACCGCGCCTTTTTAATTTACAATGGTGTCCTATTTATAGGAAAGGCTTTGTGAATTTTTAAACGTTAAATGGCGGCAATACTATGCAGTAGGGGTTAACTTGATCTTGAAGGAAGTTCATGAAAAGTTGTGATGATGGATATCTTTTCAGCCTAGGTTCGAACAGTAAGTGAGGATTAAGGAAAAGTGACACCCATAGGCGAAAAGTGGCGCATAGATCCATGCCTAAGCCTGCACGAGGGTGTTAACATGCCACACGTGGAGAGACCCCTTGGATGAATGCTCAAAAGTGGTTGTGAGCATTAATGAGCATTAAATGGTGATGAGATTTGTCAAAATCAGAAATCTTGTAATAGGAGATTTTGCATTATTACCTAAAACCTGAGCCAGCAGTTCTGCTTCTCCAAAAAACAACGTAAACCAAGCTCTGACCTTAGCCTCTTGCTGCCTCAGCAAATTCTAAGAGTTTTCCAAACTTTCCAGCATGCTCCTTTGGTCTGCCTTTGAAAACTCTGGACTTAGAGATTCTGCTTCAGTATTATACCCAATCTGCTGATCCTATTACCTTCTGATCCCAGTACATTCTGAAGGAGTTTCAGGCTTTGTTGCCTTCTTTTCATTTCTCTAGCAAACTCTGGCTGAACTTGCGTAACTGCTGAAAGAGGCATGTTCTGTTTAAAAATTACGTGCTGAACCACGTTTACAACCCCTAACTGAGTTGGTGTAGCTACTGAAGAGCCACCTTCTGACTGAATGTTATGTGCTGAGCCAAGTTTGCAACTTCTGACCGTTTCTGCCTGGAGGTTGGTTCAGAAGTTCTGAAAGGCCATTTTTCTTAAACACCCTTTTTTTAGAAAAAAATTCTAAGTATTTAGAATTTAACTTTTTCTAGGTAAATTTTTTGACTTTTGAGCTTGCAAATGACCATTTTGCTCTTGTAAATGGTTTACTTGGAAAGGAATGTTAATTCAGGGCTTGGATTTGTTTAAGAGAAACTCTGAGAATTCAGGATGAATTCCTGAAGGATGAGAGGGAAAATTTTGGGGTACAACAGCTGCCCCTGTTCAATCTTCTTAAACCTGAAGAGTTAGATTGGCGAGTTTGCGTTTCATGACTCGAAGGTAAAAGAGGATTAGACGCTAGAGTTCCCGTAAATTTGCACTCGTCAAAATGTAGTTGAAGGAATGGGCTTAAAGATGCCATTTGGAGATGTGATTGAATCTCGCTAGAGATGGGCTTAAAGATGCCATCCAAGAATGTTGATCGCATAAGAGATTCCTTTGCGAGAGTCCGTATGCCTGTTATTGAGGAGAACTACGCGGGGGGAATGCTGGTCTCTGTCGTGGTAGAAATAAAACTTCATTCGTCTATTATTCTACCGGGTAGTCATCTCTTGGTTGAGGAGGTGACAGTGAACTACTATCTGGTCAACACCCAGGCTTCACAGTCTTTACTTCCTATCTGGTTAACATCCAGGATTCAAAAGGAAATCAAGTGGTTATCCGGTCGCCTCCGGTTTTCCCTTTGGTTTTGGGGCCTGCTAATATCCGGTTGGATCCGGGCTTCAAAGTAATTGGCCGAGTAAACTGTTATTTGGTCAACATCCAAGCTTCACAGTGTACCTTACTGTTATCTGGTCAACATCCAGGCTTCACAGTATTGTATTTCTAGCTGGTCAACATCCAGGCTTCATAATAACTTACTTCCTATCTGGTCAACATCCAGTCTTCAGAAGGAAATCAAATGGTTATCCGGTCGCCTCCGATTTTCCCTTTGATTTTGGGGCCTCCTAATATTCGGTAGGATCCGGGCTTCAAAGTAATTGGTCGAGTAAACTGTTATTTGGTTAACATCCAAGCTTCACAGTGTACCTTACTGTTATCTGGTCAACATCCAGGCTTCACAGTCTTGTATTGCTATCTGGTCAACATCCAGGCTTCACAATACCTTACTTCCTATCTGGTCAACATCCAGTCTTCAGAAGGAAATCAAATGGTTATCCGGTCGCCTCTGGTTTTCCCTTTGATTTTGGGGCCTACTAATATCCTGTTGGATCCGGGATTCAAAGTAATTGGCCGAGTAAACAGTTATTTGGTCAACATCCAAGCTTCACAGTGTACCTTATTGTTATCTGGTCAACATCCAAGCTTCACAGTCTCGTATTGCTATCTGGTCAACATCCAGGCTTCATGATACCTTACTTCCTATCTGGTCAACATCCAAGTTTCAGAAGAACTAGCAGGGGATTCTACTATTTTCTGGTCGATCTCCGGGCTTTAGTATAGTCAAGATAAAATCTGGTCGAATCCAGGCTTCATAACTGGAACAGGAATCTGCCCCTTGATTTGAATAAGCAAACAGGAGAGCATCCATGTCTGGAGCCTCTCTAGGCCATTTTCTGAGCTTTGATCATCTGTTTTAGGTAGCTGTTAATTTTATCCTGAAAAGGGTAAAAGGTCAACTGAAACACAAATGCTATGTTGCATGAAATGTATGATGCAATATATGTGTTTTATCAATGTTCATGATTTATGAATGTAATGTATGTGCATGTAAGCTGATTATCTGTTTTGCTGAGGAAAATAAATCTTGGATAGTTGGAGATAATAAAATCTTTGACTGCTGTCGGGGAAAATAAATCCATGACCGATGTTGGAGATTCAAGATTTTTGACAACCTCTGTGGGGAGAAGCCATATTGTTGGGGAGATCAGGAGTTTGGGTTGTATGCCAATCTACTGGGGACTTCAAGAGTGAGGATCTTCGCTCTGTTGGGGGTATTAGGGGAAAACTGAATGGTTTCCACTGGGGATTGGTAGATCAGAATTTCCTTTCCGCTGGGGATCTTAATAACGTGCCGATTTGATCGTGGTGACTTCACTGGGGAAGAATAACTCTCTGGGGAATTATCTGGTTTTAAAGCGACTCTTCAAGGACAATGGAGGAAACTGGATGGTCTCCACTGGTGTTCAAAGGCTGAAGGTTTGGCTTTGTTTGAGAAGAAAGTTTCATCTTCTCGGACGGTTTAAAGTTTAAAGTTTTTCTCCGCTGGGGATTGGGAGTTTGAAAACTCAACTCTGATGGGGATTTAGAAACTTAACTCCGCTGGGGATATGTATTTTAAGGCTTTAGTTCCGTCGGGGATCTGGAAGATATACTGCAGGGGATTTTTCCTGGAATAGCCTAAAAACGTTTTCCTATACTTTCAACCTATCAGTAATTATTCTTTCTCATTTAGTTTTATTTATAAGCAGTGATTATATTCAAATGCATATGCCCATTTAATAAATTATTGGACGTTTTCAAATAAAACACAAGTGTAAAAAAGAAAGAAAAGTCAAACAATTTTCTGCACTTTGAAGTATCTTTGTATTAACTTTGTGTAAGTATTTTTATACAAAGGAGACAGACATCCTAGTAAGAGAATGTTGTCATAAAATTGATAAAAATTTTATACAAAGAAAGATGGCTATGTGTAATAATTCCATGGGGTTCCCATTCTGCTATAGCCTTCGTAACTCTGAGTATCTTGTCCATTCGTTGCTTCGTCCGCAGATGATTGGATTGATCGGAAAGCTGGAGCTTGTCCGTGAAGAGATTGTCCTTAAAGTGATCTGACGAGACATAATCATACGCTTTAATTCCCTAACTTTTTCCTTGATCGCCCTTTCAGGTTTTCGATCCACCGGGAAACCATTTTTTGCCCAAGTCGCCCTTTCGGGTTTTCAACTTGCCGGGTGTACAGATTTTTTTGGTTATCCCTAATTTTTGCCTGAACCGCCCTTTCGGGTTTTTGATTCACCAGGATGCCCATTTTTGCCCAAATCTCCCTTTCGGGTTTTCAACTTGTCGGGTCGTTTATGCGTAGTATCTTTTGACTATGTCTGCGTTCACAGGGTGCAGCAGATCGTCGCCGTCCATGGTGGTTAGAATCATAGCCCCACCAGAAGAAAATTTTTTTTTATCACAAATGGTCCTTCGTAAGTAGGAGTCCACTTTCCCCTGGGATCACTTTGCGGCAAGATGATCCGCTTGATTACAAGATCTCCGACTTGATATACCTGACGTCTGACTTTCTTGTTGAAAGCCTTGATCATCTGTCGCTTCTCGTCAATCAAGTTAAGTTGATCAAGCCAGGTCTAAATCCAATCGTCTTCACTTAAACCAACATCCTTCATAATTCTTAATGAGGGAATCTGAACCTTGATGGGTAAGATAGCTTCCATGCCATACACCAAAGAATAGGGTGTTACCCCAGTTGATGTACGCGCTGTGGTACGGTACCCGTGCAGAGCAAACGGTAACATCTCCTGCCAGTCCTTATAGGTGATCGTCATCTTTTGAATGATCTTCTTGATGTTTTTGTTTGCAGCTTCGACAACACCGTTCATCTTAGGCCGATAAGGAGATGAATTATGATGTTGAATCTTGAACTGCTCACACAAAGCGATGATCATAGTATTGTTTAAATGTACCGTTGTCAGTGATGATCCTGTCGGGGATACCATACCGGCATATGAGGTTCTGCTTGATGAAGCGAGCAACAACATTCTTTGTAACAGATGTGAAGGACGCTGCTTCGACCCACTTGGTAAAGTAATCAATGGCCACCAGGATGAAACGGTGTCCATTAGACGTTGTAGGCTTGATCACTCCAATCACGTCGATTCCCCACATTGCGAATGGCCAAGGAGCCGTTAAGACATTGAGAGGAACTGGAGGAATATGTACCTTGTCCGCATAGATTTGGAATTTGTGACAAGTACGGGAATGTTGATGACAATCCGCTTCCATGGAAGACCAGTAATAGCCTGCCCGTAGAATCTTCTTAGCCATCGTATGACCGCTCGAGTGGGTGCAAAAGGTTCCATTATGTAGTTCAGCCATGATCTGCTCAGCTTCAACCTTGTCCACACAACGGAGTAAAACACAATTAAGATTGCGCTTGTATTGGATATCATTGCTTAGAAAGAACTTGGCCGCGAACCTCCTTAAGAACTTTTTTTCGTTGACTGAAGCTCCTTCAGGGTATTCTTGTGCTTCAAGATAGCTTTTGACGTCATGAAACCACGGTCGATCCACGACTTCTTCGGTATTAATCTCGTGACAATGTGCAGGTTTGTCCATTTGTTAAATGGTGATTTGAGGTGCCTCATTATCCCAGTTAAGTTTAAACATGGATGGCATTGTAGCTAGCGCATCTGCTAACTGATTCTCTTCTCGCGGGAAGTGCTCGAAGGTAATATGCTCGAAGTGTGCTAACAATGTCAGGACATGTTCTTTGTAAGTGATGAGGTTAGGATGTTTGGTGTCTCACTCTCCTTTGATTTGACTGATAACCAAAGCTGAGTCTCCAAATACAACCAAAGATTTGATTCCTAGGCCAATCGCAGCCTTGAGACCAAAGATGCAAGCTTCATATTCGGCCATGTTGTTGGTGCAGCTGAAGTAGAGTCTAGCAGTGAAAGGTGTATGGCAACCTTCTGGAGAAATAAGTACTGCGCCGATACCATTTCCAAGTGCATTTGAAGCACCATCAAAGTACAAGGTCCATCGGGATCCTTGTTCAGGTCCGTCATACGGTCCGTTACCTTCAATGTTGTCCAATGTCATAATGTCTTTGTCGGGAAAGTCGAATTTCATGGATTGGCAATCTTTGACAGCTTGATGAGCTAGATGGTCAGCTAGTACACTCCCCTTTATATCTTTTTGGGCCGTGTATTGGATATCATACTCATTCAGGATCATTTGCCATCTAGCGATTCTTCCAGATAAAGCTGGCTTTTCGAAGATGTACTTGATCGGATCCATCTTAGAAATCAGCAGGGTGGTATGTGTCAACATATACTGCCTTAGATGGCGAGCAGCCCATACCAAAGCACAACAAGTTTTCTCGAGCAGTGAGTAGCGAGTCCCACAATCGGTAAACTTTTTGCTAAGGTAATAAATGGCATGCTCTTTTCGACCAGACTCGTCATGTTGGCCCAGTACGCAACCCATTGAGTTATCCAAAACAGTTAGATACATGATTAGCGGCCTTCCTTTGACGGGTGGCATCAAGATAGGAGGTTCTAGCAAATACTCCTTGATTTTATCGAAAGCAACTTGACAGTCATCATTCCATTCAACCACCTGATCTTTCTTCAACAGCTTGAAGATTGGTTCACAGGTAGATGTTAGATGAGAAATGAACCTTGCAATGTAGTTTAGGCGTCCCAAGAAACCTCTGACCTCCTTTTCAGTGCGAGGGGAAGGAATTTCTTGTATAGCTTTGACTTTGGCAGGATCGACCTCAATGCCTTTGTTGCTAACGATGAATCCCAAGAGTTTACCGGACCTGACTCAGAAAGTGCACTTGTTAGGGTTCAGTCTGAGCTTATATTCATTTAATCTGACAAACAGCTTTTGCAGATGGTCGAGGTGTTCTTCTTCTATTTGAGAATGGGCTATCATATCGTCTACATAGACTTCAATATCATGATGTATCATGTCATGAAACAAAGCTACCATGGCGCGCTGATAGGTTGCCCCGACATTCTTCAGTCCGAACGACATCACTTTATAATAGAACGTACCCCATTGTGTAACAAAGGTAGTTTTCTCCATATCTTCAGGGGCCATTTTGATCTGGTTGTACCCTGAAAATCCATCCATGAAAGAGAATACCTTATGTTGAGTTGTATTGTCGACCAAGATGTCAATGTGCGGTAGTGGAAAGTCATCTTTAGGGATAGCCCTGTTTAAGTCTCTGTAATCCATGCACATTCTGACTTTGCCATCTTTCTTAGGCACGGGCACAATGTTAGCAACCCATTGTGGATAGGAAGTAACAGAAAGAAAGCCAGCATTGAACTGCTTCATCACTTCAGCTTTGATCTTTTCGGACATGTCGGGACTCATTCGGCAAACTTTCTGTTTAATTGGTGGACAGTCTTCTCTTGTAGGGAGATGGTGAAACACAATATCTGTATCCAGTCCCGGCATGTCTTCATAGGAACAGGCAAAGATCTCAACATATTCATTCAACAGCTGAACTAAACGCTCCTTGACACTTGGCTCTAGGTTGGCACCCACCTTAACCTCTTTTCTGTCTTCCTCTATTCCCAAGTTGATAGTCTCTAACAACTCCTCGTGAGGTAGAATAGCCCTTTCTTCCTGTTGTAGAAGTCTAGCCAACTCTCCAGGCACTTCACAATCTTCATCACCTTCGTACTCAGCATGATTGACCAGATCTTCAGAGTCAACGAAGGCCATAGCAGAATTGTTACTCATGGAATCCGGAGTGGACGGGTACCTGTATTTTATGAGTGTGGTTGTGTGTAAGGGATAGCCACCTTTAAACAAAGAAATGACAATGAAAACAAAAGTTTATATATGAAAACGTCTATGATTCATTAAAATGGCATATGAAGATGAAAAATCAAGCCCTTACAAATGGACTTATATGCCTCGGGTAAGGCATAGGACAAGAAGTGTACGAGTTGTTTAAAAATTATTACAGACCAACATAAAATGTTCGAAAGATAAATTATTGATTGATGAAAGTAATGGGAACAAAATCCTTTGCCTCCCAATTGCATAGTCCTCCTTCAACGGTTGGAAAGATCCAATCTTCAAAATTGCTCTCATCTTCAACATCTTCCAAAGCATGAACTCCGTGATGAGTGATCTTTAAAGGTGGTCCTCCAGCCTGGGAGCGACGCACAGCCTTCTGACTAGCAGCAGTGAAACCCAAGCCTAACTTATCTGTCTTGTAAGGAAAATCTGGCAGTTGACCCCATACTGTGCTTCCTCCTTCCTCAATCATAGCCTTCGCATCTTTAAGGGATGACATCCGGGACACATGTTTGGTAATGATGGGCACATAAGTCATTGTCTTGGCTACCGCAACTTCAGGAGAAACCTCTTCAAAGTGCTGAAAGGGGGTCTCGATGAATTCACCATCTAATTCAACATAGCGGAATGAATTCAGATGGCTTATCATATACTCCTCCTCGCCACGAACTGTCACAATTTTCCCTTGGACTGGGTACTTAAGCTTCTGATGCAGAGTGGACGTAAAAGCCCTAGCATGATGAATCCATGGTCTTCCTAACAAGCAAGTGTAGGAGGGACGGATATCCATGACATAAAATGTGGAGTGGAAAGTTTCAGTACCTACTTTAATTGGGATGTCCACCTCCCCGTGGACCATCCGCTTAGAACCGTCAAAGGCTCTTACAATAATATTACTGGGCTTTAAGGTTAAACCTTCATAGTCTAATCTGTCCAATGCTTCCTTTGGTAGGACATTTAAAACGACCCGGTATCAACCAGAACATGAGCAAGTGTGGTCCCTATGCATTCCACTGAGACATGCAGCGCATCATTATGCTTTCTTCCCTTAGATGTTAGATCGGCATCAGAGAAGCCAAGACAATTGTCAGCTGTAAGGCTAGCTACACATTCTTGAAACTGATCCACATAAGTTTCTTGAGGCACGTGCGCCGTCTTTAAGAATTTGATCAAGGCTTTGGCATGAGCCTCGGAACAGAGTAATAGGGCCAACGTGGAGATTTTTGAAGGGGTTTGCCCCAGTTGTTCTACGACATCATAGTCGCTCTTCTTAATTATTTTAAAATCTCCTCCATTTACTTTTGAGTGGTCTCGGGAATGACCAAAGGCTGAGCCCTCGTCCTGACGGGCGCTTCTTGGATTCCCTTACATTTATCAGTAGTAACAGAGGAGGGTACAACTTCGGGAGTAACAATTTCTTCAATCACTGGACTTCGCACATATATCTTGACTGGCACAGGAGCACTTGAGGGTCCAAAGATTTCCCTTGGAGGAGCAATCTCCGGAGAGAAGATTCTTCCGCTACGAGTGATCTTACTTGTCCCCGCAATATTTCCTACGTCAGGAGCGTCTTCATCGGAATTCTCTTTAACTGATTCGATCTGCTTAACACCATGGTAGAAGATCTCTCCTCCATAATTCCATGGTATTGTCTTGTTGGACTTGTATGGGATAGGCCCCGACATTGTTATCTTCAGAGGTACATACTTTGGATCAGGTGTAATCTTAACAGGTCTTTTGGAGACCTTGGAAAGATTGTCGGAAATGGTGATTATAGCAACATCATTGATTGGAGTAACAGGAGTAACATGCGTTTTCTTGAAGAGGATTTCTTGACTATCCATCAGGCGTTGGATGCCAGACTTCAATAGCGGACAGTTGGATTGCAAGGTCGAACAAAGGGAACAATCTTTTTTCACAGCCTGGGAAAATCCCGACTTTCAACAGATTCATCTTGATCATTGGCAATGGAGTCATTAAGTCTTCAACAACAGTAACATAAAGATCTTCTACAATAGCATGGACATTGTGACCATGTTTTGGCATTGGAGCGGATATAACATTAGGTTTTTCAGGTGCGTCAAACTCCACCTCCTTGGTATCTATTAAATCTTGGATCTTGTTTTTTAGGGGCCAACAGTTGTTGGTATCATGCCCTATGCTGTCTGAATGGTAAGCGCATTTAGCGTTGGCATGGTAAAAAGGAGAAGTTATATTCGGATTTTATGGTGTCTCTCTCAAGGTTTTAAGGTTTAAATTCAAGAGATGGGGGAGAACCTGGGCAGGCATCATGTTTATTTTGGTGAATTTCCTAGCAGGCCTTCCCCCTTTTTGTTGATTGGTTCTTGGTTGATCACTCCTAGGCTGATCAGTTGCAGTCTTTTGGATCATCACAGCCCCCACCGTTGACTGGCACTCTACTCTTCCTCGACCTTTTTGAGAGTAAACAACTGACACCTCTTTCTTGGCTAGAAAAGGTTTTTTGACAGCGGCAAAAGCAAATGTATATTTTTGAATCTTACCACTCTTGATGCCAGCTTCAACTCGTTCACCAGTTAGAATTAATTCAGTGAACCCCGCCGATGAACTCCCTATTAGGTGATTAAAGAACGGACCAGACAACGTCCCCAAAAACATATCAACAAGCTCTCTTTCAGACAAAGGTGGCTGCACCCTTCCAGCCAGGTCCCTCCACTTCTGGGCATACTCCTTAAAGCCCTCATTAGAAACCATACCCATACTCTGTAGTTGAGTACGAGTAGGTGCTAAATCTGCGTTATACTGATATTGTCGATAGAAGGCAGCAGCCAGATCCTCCCAATTATGTACGTTAGTCCTCTCAAGCTGGTAGAACCAGTCCAATTGCGTACCCGAAAGACTATCTTGAAAAAAGTAGACCCACATATCCTTATCAGAAGAATGAGGTTGGATCTTTCATACGTAAGACCGTAGGTGCATCTTCGGGAAAGACAAACCATCGTATTTAGAAAATGTAGGCACCTTGAATTTAGGGGGAATCACAATCCCAACAACCAACCCAAGCTCTTCGAAATCCAGCCCACGCACTCCTTGTACCTCCATAGCTACCAACCGCTCTTCCAGATTCTTATACTTGTCGTCTGCAGGAGGGTACTGCTGCTCAGAGTAATCTTCATCCTCTTCTTCTTCTTCAGCCTCAGACTCGGATGGTACTGCAACTCCCTTTCCTTTACCTACCCCTTCATCAGATGTCGATGGGAAATCCAAGACTCTTCTAGCTTGGTTCTCAAATCTCCTACCCAGAGTGGTCACACCAGCTCTTTTTTTCTTTTTCTCCTTTTCTTTTTCCTTCTCTTTCTCTAACAGTGCTTTAAGGTCCTCCTGACCCTTTGCCTAGGTCATGAGGAGTTGTTGGAACTGCGAAATCTGCGCTTGTAGGTCTTTGACTGTCTGCTCTATATCCATCTTGCTGAAATAAATAGCAGAGAGATAAGGAAACCTGGTGTGAGGACCTGTTTATGCATATGATGAATGATATGTATTCATGTAATGCATTTAAGGATTCAGAAATTCAAAGTTGTTGCAAACAAAAAGAACACACGTCATATTAATAAGAAGAAATTTGTTAGTACATAAATTCCCCATGGGAAAAATATTACAAAATTCTTAATGTAAAAAGACGTTGCGCATCCTCTTTGGTGTGATGTAAGTGTTGAGAGTCTGTTCTTCGTGTAGTCGACGAGTAAGTTCCAAAACCCTCTTCTCACTGGTGTAGAAGTTGGCTTCAAAAGTATTTCGTTCTTCCTTGAGCTGTATCCAACTCTTTTGCAAATCTTCCAATGATGTTGGCATGTCTGGATGTAGGAGGGTGTATGGGACCTCTCCTTCCATAACAGGTTCTTTGATCACAAGGAGAATGTAGGGGTAAGGCATCATAAGACTTTGGGCGCGAGTTCGTACCCACTTGAGGTAAGGCTCAAGGGGGATGAAATTCTTGTGCCCCAGTGTCTTACTGTCCACTTTGTTGGGCACCTTCCAGGCTCGGATAAACCTTTGCCGAAGTCCTTGAGCGTTGTTGTCGAAGTCAAAAACCAAGTCTAGAATTAGCATGTCATGAGGGCCATCCGTTAGGGCATACCCAAATTGTCTCAGAGCCAAGCAGGGGTTGTAGGTAATGCCTCCCCTAATGCCAAGTAGCGGGACATTAGGGAATTCCCCACAACGATCAATGATGATGACATTTTCTCTGGACCGAGAACACCAATGAACATCAGAGTGTGTAAGAGTCATCAACCGTTGTGACCACCTCAAGCCTTGCTCATTCTTCAAGACTGACTGGGGAAGGTGAAAAATAAACCACCTTGCTAGAAGAGGAGTACAACACATGAGAACACCTCTTTTCCTCATTGTTCATGTGTGAAATGAGTGGAGGATGTCCCCAAGCAATGTAGGCACAGGATTCCGGGATATGAAAACTTTGACAACATTCACATCTATAAGATGATTAGGGTTTGGGAACAAGACCAACCCATAGATGAGAAGTGCTACAATCTCTTCAAAAGCTTGCAGATCTAGATAATTCCAGCAGTCTTGTGCCTTCTCAAACAGAAACTTTTCCAAAAAACCCTTGACACCACTTCTGGTTTCCCAATGACCTTTGATATCATATGGTTGCAAGTGTAGGGCTTGAGCAACATCTTCAGGCTTTGGTTCTCTTTCCGTACCGTTGTAGGGTATTTTATGGAGAATAGGAATCCTCAGAAGTTGAGAAAATTCCTCCAAAGTAGGCACTAGTTGGTAATCAGGAAATGTGAAACAGTGGTGTAGGGGGTCAAAGAACTGGAAGAGAACTTTCACCATGTCTTCTTCAATGTTGGAGTTGACCAAGTTGAGAAGTTTGCCATGTCTTTCAATGAAGGGAGAATTCTCTGGAATCTTGGAACTAAGCTCCTTGAGTTTAGGAGGGATCCTCACAAGGTTGACTTGAATTGTTTTCCTGCGAAGTGATTCCATAACCTACAAAAAAAGAACAAAGATGAAGATCCAAACCCTTGAAATGGTTAGTGGATGCATATGATGCTTCATGATGTTTATGATGTATGCACAAGTATATGTACAAGCAAGTCACACAAGTTCCTAGTTTCAGGCTTGCATGGGGTTTCATAGGTAAGTACCCACTTGAATTTTAGTTGGCTCAACCTGTCCTATAAATAGTAACCGGGTTCTAAGGAGCTCAATATCACTGGATTATTTTTTGTGTTCATTGTTTTAGTTTAGCCACTTTACTGGCGACCGAAATATTCCAAGAAAACAACCCTCAATGAGTGTAGTATCGAGTATCTACCAACTTCGGACTGCACCAAAGCCGATCATCTCACTACCCCTATTAAGGCCAAGATGGTCAAGTAAAGGTTCTAAAAGTCCATTAGTGCTTCATGACATCACTCAGCGGCCCCGTATTCTCTTTGATTAACTCAAAGGCTACCGGTACCCATAAATATGTCGCACTAATATAGCTATTGCTTCAACCATGTCGGTATACCCCGCACAGTTTCCACAATGTATTGCTATTTACCTATGAATGTTTCCCAAAAATCTGGGTGGAGGATTCAAACCCAAACAAGAGAACCAAATGTAAAGCAATCAAAAAAAACAAGATAAGCATGTAAAGGTGATCTAAACCCTAAGGTTACTCCACTTTCAAGATCTCCCCAACAGAGTCGCCAGTTCTGTGATGCGGTGGGAGAATGGACTTGAGGTTTTGGGTTTGTTTTCGCAAATGTTTCGGTTTAGCAAGAGTCGCCACCGACTTTTATTTTATCCAAAAGGAATGGTGAAAAAGCACAAGAAATACCTTTGGGATGTTTTCTTGGGTTCGGGGAGTAGATTATGAAAAGGGAAGGTGCAAGCACCCTTTTCATCCATGGTTTTCCATGGGCTCTTAGTTACTTGTTTAGATCACTTGCTTTTGCTTTTCAATTGTTTGAAATGGTGCTTTGTGTGTGGTTTTTGAAAATGCTTTGAAAAAGAGGCCTTGTCTAGGCGACCTTTGTAATGATTCTTGTTTCAATATATACAAAGGTGTTTGTCTTTTGAAAAGATATTTCAATGTTTGAAAGTTTGATTTGGGAAATGTTTTGAAATTGTGTTGTGAGGTGTGTTTGAAAATAGCAAGGATGTTTTGCAGGTTTTGATCAAGTAACTAAGAGTTGTCTACCATATTTTACTCAATGATCTTTCCTATACGTTTTTAACCCTTTTTCACAGTGTTGTTTTACCATTGTATTTGGTAAACAACCTTGTGTTTGGATGTTAAACGGGACGGGCGTGGGTCATCGTGTGACCATGATAGCAATAGTGCTAAGTATTTTAGCAAATTTTTGAGGGACTATATCATTTTATATAGGCAACCAAGATAGCGTCATTGAGGGACTATGATCTTTTTGTTTTGTTTTAGTTTTGCCAAGATACCTAGCATGCATACCATGGCCATTTGTTTAGGCAACCAAGTGGAGATACCTTAAGGGGTGTTTGAGTGCAAGTGTGTTTTATTGCATGCATGATTTTATCTTGAATTAGGATTTTCTATTTCATTGATTTTATCTTGCCATACATATCCTAATTACTAGCATTTACATTTGAAAGCAATAAAAATGCGGAAATGTAAAATCCTACGCTATTACCATATTTAGGGGGTGGGGGATACACACTTGTACATGGGGATGGTTCAACGAGAAAAATAGATAAAAAAAGAAAATAAAAAGGGGAAGAAAAAGACAAAGAGAGAGAGGGCTAGCGCGCTGTTGAGAGGAAGTCAGAAGTTCTGACCCAGGCCTACTGCAGGATATCAACCTGTTAGTGAAAATGTATGATTCAGAACTTCTGACTCTGGTGCCCTGCAAAACAGAAACCTGTTAGTGGGAAGGTCAGAAGTTCTGACTCCCATGCGCTACAAGACAGAAGTTTGTTAGTGGGGAAGTCAGAAGTTCTGACCCTGCTGGAAACACAATAATTTTCAGAAGTTTTGATATTATTAATAGCAAAACAGGCCTCAGAAGGGTTGGCGTCAAAGTCAGAGCTTGGTTTCCCCCTGTGCTAGCCAGAACATCTGCAATTTTATTATTTTCCACAAAACATAAGGCATGTCTAGGACAGTCTCAGCAAGTGTCAAAGTGTTTCAGAAGACAGAACCAAAAAGATCACAAGCAGGTTCTACACTGATTCACTTCCTACTTAAGCATTCGGAGGCATGAAAATCCTCAGAACAGGTACAACAACAACATGATATCTATGTTGTGTTTATTGAGCATGCAAAGCTGATGATGCTTAGCAGCGTGATGAGAGTCAGCAGGTGCTTACCACGCTGTTGGAAGAAAATCTGTGAATTGGAGCTAGCTTTAGCTCTGATGGTGTTCTGGACAGGTTCTTTTTAGAATAGGTGGATGGAGAAGATATATGTATGTATGGTCAGAAACTGTATGGGCGTTCTCTAGTCAGGAAGAAAATTGGGTATCAATGAAGTTTGGAGGTAGGAAGTTCAAAGTTATGAAACACTAGGAGTTTTGGCAGAGTTTCACAATGTTTTCTTGCTAAAGTTTCCTGTTCCTCTTCTAGCAATTTTTTTCTGGATTTTTTTACCGCGCTTTTTTAATGGACAATGGTGTCCTATTTATAGGCAAGGCATTATGAATTTTTATACTTTAAATGGCGCCAATACTATGCAGAAGGGGTTAACTTGTTCTTGAAGGAAGTTCATGAAAAGTTGTGATGATGGATAACTTTTCAGCCTAGGTTGGAACAGTAAGGGAGGATTAAGGAAAAGTGACACCCATAGGCGAAAAGTGGCGCATAGATCCATGCCTAAGCCTGCACGAGGGTGTTACCATGCCACACATGGAGAGACCCCTTGGATGAATGCTCAAAAGTGGTTGTGAGCATTAATGAGCATTAAATGGTGATGAGATTTGTCAAAATCAGAAATCTTGTAATATGAGATTTTGCATCATTACCTAAAACCTGAGCTAGCAGTTCTGCTTCACCAAAAAACAACGTAAACCAAGCTCTGACCTTGGCCTCTTGCTGCCTCAGCAAATTCTGAGAGTTTTCCTGACTTTCCAGCATGCTCCTTTGATCTGCCTCTGAAAACTCTGGACTTAGAGATCTGCTTCAGTATTAATCCCAATCTGCTGATCCCATTACCTTCTGATCCCAGTACATTCTGAAGGAGTTTCAGGCTTTGTTGCCTTCTTTTCATTTCTCTAGCAAACTCTGGTTGAACTTGCGTAACTGCTGAAAGAGCCATGTTTTGTTTAAAAATTACGTGCTGAACCACGTTTACAACCCCTAACTGAGTTGGTGTAGCTGTTGAAGAGCCACCTTCTGACTGAATGTTATGTGCTGATCCAAGTTTGCAACTTCTGACCATTTCTTCCTGGAGGTTGGTTCAGAAGTTCTGAAGGGCCATTTTTCTTAAACACCCTTTTTTTAGAAAAAATTCTAAGTATTTAGAATTTAACTTTTTCAAGGTAAATTTTTTTACTTTTGAGCTTACAAATGATCATTTTGCTCTTGTAAATGGTTTACTTGGAAAGGAATGATAATTCAGGGCTTGGATTTGTTTAAGAGAAACTCTGAGAATTCAGGATGAATTCCTGAAGGATGAGAGGGAAAACTTTGGTGTATAACATATGTCATACTCACTTAAGATCATTTTCCACCTTGCTATCCTTCCGGAGAGAGCGGGCTTCTCGAAAATATACTTGATCAAATCCATCTTTGTTATCAACAAAGTAGTGTGAGTCATCATATACTGTCTCAGTCGGTGAGCAGCCCATGCCAAAGCACATCAAGTTTTCTCAAGCAATGAGTATCGTGTCTCACAGTCGGTAAACTTTTTGCTAAGGTAATATATGGCGTGCTCTTTTCGACCAGACTCATCATGCTGCCACAACACACACCCCATTGAATTGTCTAGCACTGTCAAGTATACTATCAAAGGTCTTCCTTCAATTAGAGGCATCAGAATTGGCGGTTCTTGAAGGTATTCTTTGATTCTTCTGAAAGCGGCCTGGCATTCATCATTCCACTTTACCACTTGATCTTTCTTCAGAAGCTTGAAGATTGGCTCACAAGTAGTAGTCAGATGTGAAATGAACCTGGCGATATAATTCAGACGTCCCAAGAAACCTCTAACCTCTTTCTCTGTGCAAGGAGCCGACATCTCTTGTATGGCCTTTACCTTCGCAGGGTCTACCTAAATACCCTTATCACTGACGATAAAACCCAGAAGTTTACCAGATCTTACCCCGAAGGTACACTTGTTCGGATTCAACCTCAGCTTGTATGTCTTCAACCTGTCAAACAATTTCTGGAGATGATCAAGGTGCTCTTCCTCAGTCTGAGACTTGGCTATCATATCATCAACATAAACTTCGATCTCACGGTGGATCATATCATGGAACAAAGCAACCATGGCGCGTTGATAAGTTGCCCCAACTTTCTTCAACCTAAAAGGTGTTACCTTGTAGCAGAAGGTGCCCCACTGTGTAAAGAAGGTTGTCTTCTCCATGTCCTCTAGATCCATATTGATCTGGTTGTAGCTAGAGAAACCATCCATGAAGGAGAAAATTTTGTGTTTTGCAGTGTTGTTAACCATAACGTCAATGTGAGGAAGCGGGAAGTCATCCTTGGGACTTGCCCTGTTCAGATCTCTGTAATCCACACACATCCGTACCTTACCATCCTTTTTAGGTACCAGAACAACATTGGAAATCCATTGTGGATAGGAAGTGACAGCTAAGAATCATGCGTAGAAATGTTTCATGACCTCTGTCTTGATCTTCTCTGACATTTCAGGGCGCATATGGTGGACCTTCTGTTTAATCAGAGGACAGTCTTCTTTAGTCGGAAGGCAATGTACCGTAATATCAGTGTCCAAACCAGGCATGTCTTCATAGGACCAGGCGAAGATTTCAACATAGTCGTGCAGCATCTGTATCAACCTCTGTTTGACTCTAAGCTCCAGATTTGCACCTATTTTAACTTCCTTTCTGTCTTCCTCAGTACCCAAATTCACTGTCTCAATCAGCTCTTCATGAGGCTGTATGGCCCTTTCTTCCTGTTGTAGTAGTCTTCGCGGGGTAAACAAGAAATTGTTAGAATTTGAATTTTGCAGTTTTAATTGAAGAAACTTTGTGTCGTCAAGAGTCCTTCTTTAAGATTCAAGCTCACCATATCGAGTGGGTCATAGCCACCGACTCAAGTCATCATGTTTTGATTTATAGATGACATTGGCTAGAGGAAAATAAATCCCCTTGCCCCTTGCTAGACGTATGATTTACCATAATCTGCATCACAAACCCTTGAGATCCTGGAAATGGTTAAGGAAATGTTTAGGCAATGATGTTATGATGTGTATGCTATGCGTTTAAGCAACAGTGTGAGGTGATGTAAGTAATCCCTGCAATAAATCCAAATTATTGGATAAGGATTGTAAACAAAACGTGCAAGGAACTCATGTTGTCAGTCGATACAACTGTGCAAGTAGTTCAAGTTTGAAGGCACACAAGTGACACAAACAGCCTTAAGTTTAGGCTGGCATGGGGTCTAGGAATTACCCTCTTGTAGTTTAGTTGGTTCAACCTGTCCTAATAATAGTAACCGAGTTCTAGAGGTTCTCAATATCACTGACCATCCTCGATCGTTCATAGTTCCAGTTTAGCAACATTTTCTTGCAGCCGGAACCATCGCGAGAGTATGGTCTCAATGAGTGTAGCATACTGCTACTTTTCTATGGCCAAGTTGGTCAATTATAGGTTCTAAGGTCAGTTGATGCTTAATGACCCATTAGCTGCCCCAAACTCTCTTTGTTGCGCCACAAGGGATATCGGTACCAACTAATGTGTCACACTAATGTAGCTACTGCTTCAACCGTATCGGTCTACGTCGTACAGTTCCCTCACAGTCTATTGCTACTTACCTAAAGGGTATCCCCAGATCTGGGTTAAGATCTATAGTAACTCTGATACAAAGCCCACAAGGATAAAGCAAACAGATCAAACAATTGAAAACAATATGATGAACTAATCCTAAGGTACATCCTACTTATAATCATCCCCAGGAGAGTCGCCAGTTCTGTGATACGGTGGCCAGAATCGGGACGTGTTTTGAAATGCTGGTTTTTGCGTTTGTGTTCACAAAATGTCACGGTAAGCAAGAGTCGCCACCGACTTTTATTTTATCCAACAAGGAAAGGAAAAAGCACAGAAAAATTCCTTTTTTGAGATATTTATGAGTACGGGGGTAGATTGTAGAAAGGGAAGGTATTAGCATCCTTTCTATCCGTAGTTATCTACGGGCTCTTAGGTACTTGCTCATCATTTTCAAAATTGTTTTCTTTGTGTTTGTGGGCTTTGAAAACTTTTTGTTTTAACTTCGATTTAACTCTTGCTTCTGTCTTCAAGAGTGTAATGAAGTGTTTTTGAAAACTTGTTTGTAAAGGTGTGTAAGTGTGAAAAATTTTGTTTGGATTGAGCAAGTACTTAAGAGCTAATCTACCTACTCGAAAAAAGAATCGTTATATGTTCGTTTCCTTTAGACAGCGCTATCCCACTATTAGTGAGTAGGTAGCACCGTCGTTGGACTTTGAGGTTCAATTCAAAAGAGGGACGTACGGCCACTAAAGCAACGTTAGGACGTCTTAGTAGTAACCCTAATATCTTAGATCAATTTATCCGAGGCAACGATATCCGAGGCAACCTTTCCGAGACAACTATGATCTTTTAGACAAGAGGACGACCTCTAAAACAACCTATACTCAATGACCATTTTACCGAAGGCAACCAAGTGGGAGTGTACCCTAGGAGTGCGCATGTGCGAGTGATTCAATTTCAGATTATTTATCTTTGCACATGTTTAGGGTTATCTAACCATTTTAAAATTAAACATACATTCTTGTCATGCAAACCCTAATTATTCACCTAACAGTTAAATATTTGCGGAATTTAAAGTGCGGAAATTAAACTATTCTATTACAAGGCTTCGAGTATTTAGATAGCCAAAAACAAACACTTTGAAATTAAAAGCGGTAAAAGTAAATAAACGTCCTAATTAAAACTATTACAAACTGTGAGCAGATACAATAATTGGGATAAAAAAATAAAATAAAGCGCGCGATGACAAATTGGATCGAATGCAAACTAGGGTTTTGACCCTTCTATCCTAATTAAAAGAAAAAAATTTTTTGTTGTTTTTAATATTTTTTTAAGAAAAAGATTAGGTTTTTAAAATTAAATGCTAAATTAATTAGTGATTAATAAAAAATAACTACATGACCTATTTTTGGATTTTTGATTATTTTAGAAAAAAAATATAATAAAATTAAGTTAGTAATCAAACCTATTTATTCTAATTAATTTTAATTATTTACAAAAAAGAAATTAAAGTTATCTAAAAACAAACCTAATTAAATTAATTAATTTTTAATAAAAATAAAATTTAGACCTAATTTATGAAAAGTAATATTTGTGATTTTTTTGGTAAAAAAAGAAAATAATTTGATGATTGGTAAAAATAAGTAAATAAATAAATTAAATGAAATATAAAAAAGAAAAAGAGTAAGAATTGGGCCTGAAAAGCATTTCTGGGGGGTGCCAATAGTCAGATCTGGGCCCAAAATGGTGAGGTCCACGTTGACTCTTTGGATCCAATGTATTGCGTTTGACTTGGCTCATGGTGGTCTCTCCTGGATGGCTATCAGATTTGGCTATTTGGCCACTTGGCGTACCAGATCTGGAGGAAGTATGATAGTCTTTATGCTTGCAAACGCACCTGATTACTGAAAAGAAAATAATATCAAAGGAATGGGGGACCTGGGATTCGAACCCATACCCCAAGGCAATTTCCAGCGCTGCACTCACCACTACATCATTTGTTTTTTGTTGTACATAGGATAAGAAATAATAATAATATACAAAAAAGCGTGTTAGTGGAGGAAACAAAAAAATGCGCGCAGAAGATTTGAATGGGCCAATGGAAAGGTGACACATAAGTCATCTTCTTCCCTCCTCTGTGGGTAAAAGTGGAACACTTTTACCTACGGACGCTTGTCCGTAGCTATAAGCAATGCTCGTTCAAAAATCCTCCATGGGCCATATAAATGAAACCTAGCACCATGGTTGAGTTCGTCTCATCCTCCTGAACATGATAGTACCACTTACGAAGGCTAATTTTCCATGCATACAAAAACCCTGATTCGAAGCTCCGAACCCTAACAATGGTGAAATTCGCTAAAGGCCATATAAATGCAATTAAATGATGCAGAAAGCTTGCATGTGTTCCATAGATCAGGAATATGTGGTTAATTCATCCTAACAATGCCTAAATCATGCTATTCGAATTCAAAAAAAGAGTTATATCATGAGCAACTTACAGTGCGATTTGGGGCTTGAAAAGCTTGGTTCTTGATCGCTTTAGCTTGCTGAGAGTCTCAGGAGTCGATTGGGATTGTTCAAAGGTCCTGAAATGGCCTCCAAATGGGATTTCGATCTTACACTTTTCTTGATTTTTTTTCCAATGTTGCTTTGCTTGCTGCACCTGTCTCCAACCTATTTTTAGGTCCGCCTCGCCTCTTTATGTATCAAGGAAGGGATTAGGGTTGATAACTGCTCTCAATCTTCCCCCATCAATGATTTGGATATTTGATTTGATTCACTTTGAAAACTTTCCAAATTTGGCCTATTTCCAATCTTTTTGTGCACACATGCCTTGATACGAGTTTGAATGTTTGCTAGCTGTGTAATAAAACCTGAAGCAATCACAAGATCTTTTGTTTTCAATGTTTTTGATTTTATATGATTTGTTTTCATTTAAATTGAATTAATTTAAATAAAAATAACAATAAATAATAAAAATAAGATATGGACAAGTGGAAAAGGCTAAAGCTCGTGGACTATGTTGCCAACTCAAAACAAGTGAAAAAGATTGGGCCCATTTGGCAAAAATTGAAGTTTTAGGGATAGTTGACTTTTGGCAATTTTGCAAAAAAGGTCAACTTCACCAATGCATAACTTCCTCAAGTTTGACTCTTTTGATGTGTTCTTGGACTTTTTAGAAATCTTGATATGTCCTCTAATTAACCCTTTTCGTCTCATCTCAATTTGATATTCCATTCTCATATATGAAGCTTTGACAAAAAAGGTGTTTTTGTTGACTTTCCAAAATGACCTATAATGTCCAAATTCATAACTTCTTTTGAGTGAATATTTTGAACTTGGGAGATGAATATGTATTGTAGGTAATTGCATCCTCTTCAAAATGAGATTTGGATGGGTCATTTATCATAAAGTATGAGAAAGTTATGTTTGGTCAAAGTTGAGTTGACTTTTCCTACAAAACCCTAATTTAGCAACTTTTGAGTCTTGATGAATTATGAGCAATCCTTGATGAATCATGATCAACCCTTGATAAAATGATGAAATATACTTCAAAATGAGGATGTTGACCAAAAATCTTGAAGTTTGACTGTATGTGGGCCACAGTTGACTTTTGCCCTAACACAGTCGGTTTTCAGGCCTTTGAGCAATTGACTGAGCAAACTTCCTCTGCAAGGCTTGAAACTTGACATGGATGATCTAGATAACATATTAGGACATTGGTGAGCATTTTGGGATCACTTGGACTCAAGTATCTTGATGCAACATGAAACCCTAATTTGAGGTAGACTGTCTTAGGAAGGAGCTTGTTTGGCCAACCCTTGGACTACCTTGAGCAACTTGGGGATCTTTCTTGAAATGTTTTGAGAAATATGGGAGGGCAAATTTTGGGGTACAACAGCTTCCCTTGTTCAATTTTCTTAAACCTGAAGATTTAGATTGGCTTGTCTGCCTTTCGTGATCTGAAGGTGGAAGATGATTGAACACTAGACTGCCCAGAAATTTGCACTCGCATGAAGTAGTATCTGTCTTGTGATGTCAGGAATGGGATTACAGATGCCATTTGGAGAGTGATGACGGGGAGATGGGCTTAAGGATGCCATCCGAAGGAGTGTCGATCGTATAAGAGATTCCTTAGCGAGAGCTTGTATACCTGTCGTTGAGGAAGATTCCGCTGGGGAAGGCTGATCTTTGTTGAAAGAAGTAGAATTTTAGGACCTGCGTTGTCCGTATTCTACTGGTGAGTCGTCTCTGTTTGAATTTTAGGAACTTCGGTCGTCCGTATTCTACTGAGGGAATATCTCTGTTGAATTTTAGGAACTTTGATCATCTGTATTCTACTGAGGAAACATCTCTGCTGACATTTAGGAGCTTCGGTCATCCGTTATTCAACTGAGGAATAATCTCTACTGACACTTAGGAGCTTCAGTCATCCGTTATTCAACTGGGGAATCATCTCTACTGACATTTAGGAACTTCAGTCATCTGTTATTCAACTGAGGAAACATCCCTGCTGACATTTAGGAACTTCAGTCATCCATTATTCAACTGAGGAATCATCTCTGCTGACATTTAGGAACTTCAGTCATCCGTTATTCAACTGAGGAATCATCTCTGCTGACATTTAGGAACTTCAGTCATCCGCTATTCAACTGAGGAATCATCTCTGCTGACATTTAGGAACTTCGGTCATCCGTTATTCAACTGAGGAATCATCTCTGCTGACATTTAGGAACTTCAGTCATTCATTATTCAACCGAGGAAACATTTTTGTTGACATTTAGGAACTTCGGTCATCCGTTATTCAACTGAGGAATCATCTCTGTGGACATTTAGGAACTTCAGTCATCCGTTATTCAACTGAGGAATCATCTCTGCTGATATTTAGGAACTTCACTCATCCATTATTCAACTGAGGAAACATCTCTGCTGACATTTAGGAACTTCAGTCATTCGTTATTCAATTGAGGTAAAGGCTTCATAGATGGAATTTTGTGAGAATCTGATTGTATCTTTCCTGAAAGGTAAAGGTTAGCTATATATAATGCATGATATGTATCAAGAAATGATGTTCTCAAAATAAATGAGATTGTGTTGTGTGATGCGTATATGCATGTCATGATGTATGGAAATGTGATGTTTTTAGCTGGGGAAAATAAATCCTGGATTACTGCTGGAGAAAAAAAGTTGAATTCTTCGTTTTTGTTGGGGATAGTGAATGAAGATGATTGTGAGAATAAACCTTCAGGAGAGGATAACTCCTCTGGGGAATAAACTGACGAGGAAATGACCCTGTAGGGAGAAGAGATACCCTGCTAGAGGACCTGTTGAGTTGGAGAAATAAACTCAACTGGGGATGAGCTATCGTCGCTGATGATAATGAAACCTGTTGGGGATTGATTTTCTGTTTTTGAAAAGGAATGAACTCCGCTGGGGATGATTTTCCAGTTGCGACTTCACTGGGGATAACCTTTTAGGTTCTACTGGGGACAATCCTCCAGACTCCACTGGGGATAATTTTCCAGTGCTGATGATAGATAAACTCTACTTCGGGAGAATATCGCCGACTCATTCTTGGTTGCGAGCCTCAGCTGGGGAGAGTGGTGTCCTGTTTTGGACAACTAACATCACTGTCTTTTTCTTACTCTGCAGGGAGTGAATGTTATTGGGACGCGTGTTGAGGATATGACGATGGCTTTGCATCGAGACTTTTTTGCCCCTGTTTCTGCGGGAGAAGTTGCCTGCGGAGGCCTTGTGGATCGAGTGTTATCCCAACCTATGAGGTGCCTGGTAACTTTTGATTAAAGTGACAAGTCTTCTTCTGGTAGGCTAGTGACAAGATAGTCGTACGCTTTGATCCCTAATTTTTGCTTGGACCGCCCTTTCGGGTTTTCAGTCCACTGAGATACCCTTTTTTTCCCAAGCCGCCTTTTCAGGTTTTCGACTTGCCGGGTGTATAGATTTTTCATTTTCATCCCTTATTCTTGCCCGAAGCCTTTTGGTTCGCTGGGAAGCCCTTATTTTTTCCTAGGCCAGTCGACCTAGCAGGTCTTTGATTATGCGTAGTACTTTTTTGACTATGTCCCCGCTCTCAGGGTGTAGGGAGGTGTCACTGTCGGTAGTGTTATGTTGCCATACTACCAGTAGATGTTCGTTTGATCATGCAAGATTCGTTGCTGGAATTCATGTCCAATGCCCCAATTGATTCAGATGGAGATTTTCCCTTGGCTATTTTAGCATCTTTGAGAGATTCCTTGAATCTTGATTTGACTGCCCCAGATGATGGACAATGATCATGTCGTGCCCCTTGATTGGAGGTGTTTTTTCCACTTGAGGCGATCCTTTTTATTGAGAAGGTTTTTGTTCACTAGATATTCGTCGTGCGAATTTCTCTGTTGTTGAAAAAATAGTCATATGCAAATAATGTTATTTTAAGAATGCAACGCTTATGTCTGTCTCGAAATTTGAAAATGCATTTTTTAGTAAAACAAGTTTTTGTAAAATGTGATGTCAACTCAGGATTTACAGCAAGTCCTACAGGAGTCAGGATACCTTTTATAACAGTATGCTTTCGAACTAACCCATGCTTCATCTAGGACTTTTAAGGGTTATAATGTGGCCTGGTTCGCGGTTCAAGAAACAAAGGATAAAGGCTCAAAATGTATTTATACCCACCCGTTCTTCATGATGTTCTTCGATCCTAAACTCAGCTAATCGTGCATTAGATCCCGTTTGAGTCTTTGCTCTGATATTCCAGTGATGGTTCGGATACTGACAATTTATTTTCAACAGGCAGTCATTTTTGTTGAGAGTTTGTAGGACCTCTTTCTTTTTGATTTTATTATCCCTGTCTTTTGCCTGAACTGTTTGTTTTTGTGACTACAGCCAGCAGGATGCCCCAGTTTTTCTTAAGTCTCCTTCATAGGTTTTGACTTAATGGGCTTTTATTTCGGGAGATAGTGACTGCCTGTCTTGATGATTATAGGGAACCATCACCGTCTTTTATTTTGGAAGGACTTCTGTGAAGTCATTCATTATGCACCTGGATTGACTGAGAAAACTACCCTGCCCCAGGTTGTGATTAACGTTTTTAATTTATGTGAAAATAAAAACTCCTACTTCTTTGGCTCAAAGGGGTTGACGAGGGATTATCTTCCTTATAACTCCACTGTTTAGGATTTGAAACAATGCCTGTACATCGTAGGCAAGGTCTATTCAAAAGCATACTGTAGAGATTTTTTATATCATTTTCGTCATCCTCCATCTAAAGGCTTAGAGTTTTTAACCGAGAGTTGAATATCACAAAAGGAAATAAGAACTCATTTTTGAAATAGTGAATACGAATGAATTGATTCAAGACAAACATATGCAATGCATTGATAAAGTAACAAAGTTTGACATGAATAGATGTTCAAACAATCAAAAGAAAATTGAAAATTGAAAATTCTAATGAACAAAAGCCTCTCTTGTCAGAAGTTCTCACTTCGAATGGTGAGCCTTGGAGGATTGACAGAAACATTCCAGTTGACCATCTTGTGTGAGTTCCAATGCTCCTTCGTCGATCAGGTCTTGAATTTTTTTTTCAATGCCCAACAGTCATCAGTATCATGCCCCGGGCTATTGGAATGGTATACAGACCTCGCATCAGAATTGTACCTTGGGGAGGCTATGTGGGTATTCTGAGGAGGGTCCCTTAACGTCACCAGATTCAATCTCAACAGGTGTTGTAAAGCTTGAGACAGCAGCATGTTGAGCTCGGTGAACTTCCTTTTGGGCGTATCTGGCTTACTCTGCTTAACTCGTTGCTTTTGGCGAAGTCGTCGTTGGACCCGTGAGGTAGTAACAATTTGGAGAGGTCCATTCTTCACTAAACCAAACCCTTGTCTTCTTGGAGGCTGATCAATGACTTGGTCCCCGACCTCGACCGTTTGCTTCATACTGTTGTATTTGTCTTGACGAAGTTGGTTGATAATGCTTCCCAGCTCTTTTTGTTCCTGGGCTAAGCCTTGGATAAGAGCCATCTGCCCCAGCATCTGGGTTTTTATTGTATCTACCTCAGCTTGCAGTTGTTTCAGCCGCTCGTCCTTATTGTCTTCAAGACTTTTCTTGACCAAGTTCCCAACGAGGAGTCTTTTCAACTCTTCCTGCCCCTTGCATCTGTGCTTCTTGGGTCTGAAGATCTCAGTTGTCTTGTTTGAGAGCTATTGTTGAAATAAACAGCGAGAACATGAGAGACCTGTATTGGAAGACCTGTTATGCAATGATATGTATGTATTCAATGTTTTCAAGGATCTCGCGGGGTAAACAAGAAATTGTTAGAATTTGAATTTTGCAGTTTTGATTGAAGAAACTTCGTGTCGTCAAGAGTCATTTTTCAAGAGTCAAGCTCACCATATCGAGTGGGTCATAGCCACCGACTTAAGTCATCATGTTTTGATTTATAGACGACATTGGCTAGAGGAAAATAAATCCCTTGCCCCTTGCTAGACGTATGATTTACCATAATCTGCATCACAAACCCTTGAGATCCTTGAAATGGTTAAGGAAATGTTTAGGCAATGATGTTATGATGTGTATGATATGCGTTTAAGCAACAGTGTGAGGTGATGTAAGTAATCCCTGCAATAAATCCAAATTATTGGATAAGGAGTATAAATAAAACCTGCAAGGAACTCATGTTGTCAGTCGATACAAATGTGCAAGTAGTTCAAGTTTGAAGGCACACAAGTCACACAAACAACCTTAAGTTTAGGCTGGCATGGGGTCTAAGCATTTCCCTCTTGCAGTTTAGTTGGTTCAACCTGTCCTAATAATAGTAACCAGGTTCTAGAGGTTCTCAATATCATTGACCATCCTCGATCGGTCATAGTTCCAGTTTAGCAACCTTTTCTTGCGGTCGGAACCATCGCGAGAGTATGGTCTCAATGAGTGTAGCACACTGCTACTTTTATATGGCCAAGTTGGTCAATTATAGGTTCTAAGGTCAGTTCATGCTTAATGACCCATTATCTGCCCCATACTCTCCTTGTTGTGCCACAAGGGATATCGGTACCAACTAATGCGTTACACCAACGTAGCTACTGCTTCAACCGTATCGGTCTACGCCGTACAGTTCCCTCACAGTCTATTGCTACTTACCTAAAGGGTATCCCCAGATCCGGGTTGGGATCTATCATAACTCCGATACAAAGCCCACAAGGATAAAGCAAACAGATCAAATAATTGAAAACAATATGATGAACTAATCCTAAGGTACACCCCACTTATAATCCTCCCCAGCAGAGTCGCCAGTTCTGTGATACGAAAGCCAGAACCGGGACGTGTTTTGAAATACTGGTTTTTGCGTTTGTGTTTGCAAAATGTCGCGGTAAGCAAGAGTCTCCACTGACTTTTATTTTATCCAACAAGGAAAGGAAAAAAGCACATAAAAATTTCTTTTTTGAGATATTTCTGAGTACGGGGGGTAGATTATAGAAAGGGAAGGTATTAGCACCCTTTCTATCCGTAGTTATCTATGGGCTCTTAGGTACTTGCTCATCATTTTCAAAATTGTTTTCTTTGTGTTTGGGCTTTGAAAAGTTTTTGTTTTAACTTCGATTTAACTCTTGCTTCTGTCTTCAAGAGTGTAATGAAGTGTTTTTGAAAACTTGTTTGTAAAGGAGTGTAAGTGTGAAAAATTTTGTTTGGATTGGGCAAGTACTTAAGAGCTAATCTACCTACTCGAAAAAAGAATCGTTCTATGTTCGTTTCCTTTAGACAGCGCTATCCCACTATTAGTGAGTAGGTAGCACCGTCGTTGGAGTTTGAGGGTCAATTCGAAAGAGGGACGTACGGCCACTAAAGCAACGTTATGACGTCTTAGTAGTAACCCTAATGTCTTAGATCAATTTATCCGAGGCAACGATATCCGAGGCAACCTTTCCGAGGCAACTATGATCTTTTAGACAAGAGGACGACCTCTAAAACAACCTATACACAATGACCGTTTTACCGAAGGCAACCAAGTGGGAGTGTACCCTAGGAGTGCGCATGTGCGAGTGATTCAATTTCAGATTATTTATCTTTGCACATGTTTAGGGTTATCTAACCGTTTTAAAATTAAACATACATTCTTGTCATGCAAACCCTAATTATTCACCTAACAGTTAAATATTTGCGGAATTTAAAGTGCGGAAATTAAACTACGCTATTACAAGGCTTCAGGTATTTACATAGCCAAAAACAAACCCTTTGAAATTAAAAGCGGTAAAATTAAATAAACGTCCTAATTAAAACTATTACAAACTGTGAGCAGATACAATAATTGGGATAAAAAATAAAATAAAGCGCGTGATGACAAATTGGATCGAATGCAAACTAGGGTTTTGACCCTTCTATCCTAATTAAAAGAAAAAATGTTTTTGTTGTTTTTAATATTTTTTTAAAGAAAAAGATTAGGTTTTTAAAATTAAATGCTAAATTAATTAGTGATTAATAAAAAATAACTACATGACCTATTTTTGGATTTTTGATTATTTTAGAAAAAAAATAATAAAATTAAGTTAGTAATAAAACCTATTTATTCTAATTAATTTTAATTATTTGCAAAAAAGAAATTAAAGTTATCTAAATTAACAAACCTAATTAAATTAATTAATTTTTAATAAAAATAAAATCTAGACCTAATTTATGAAAAGTAATATTTTGTGATTTTTTTGGTAAAAAAAGAAAATAATTTGATGATTGGTAAAAATAAGTAAATTAATTAATTAAATGAAATATAAAAAAGAAAAAGAGTAAGAATTGGGCCTGAAAAGCATTTCTGGGGGGTGCCAATAGTCAGATCTGGGCCCAAAATGGCGAGGTTTGCGTTGAATCTTTGGATCCAATGTATTGCGTTTGACTTGGCTCATGGTGGTCTCTCCTGGATGGCCATCAGATTTGGCCATCTGGCCACTTGGCGTACTAGATCTGGAGGAAGTATGATACTCTTTATGCTTGCAAACGCACCTGATTACTGAAAAGAAAATAATATCAAAGGAATGGGGGACCTGGGATTCGAATCCAGACCCCAAGGAAATTTCCAGCGCTGCACTCACCACTGCATCATTTGTTTTTTATTGTACATAGGATAAGAAATAATAATAATATACAAAAAAGCGTGTTAGTGGAGGAAACAAAAAAATGTGCGCAGAAGATTTGAATGGGCCAATGGAAAGGTGACACATAAGTCATCTTCTTCCCTCCTCCGTGGGTAAAAGTGGAAAACTTTTACCTACGGACGCTTGTCCGTAGCTATAAGCAATGCTCGTTCAAAAATCCTCCATGGGCCATATAAATGAAACCTAGCGCCATGGTTGAGTTCGTCTCATCCTCCTGAACATGATAGTACCACTTACGAAGGCTAATTTTCCATGCATACAAAAACCCTGATTCGAAGCTCTGAACCCTAACAATGGTGAAATTCGCTACAGGCCATATAAATGCAATTAAATGATGCAGAAAGCTTGCATATGTTCCATAGATCAAGAATATATGGTTAATTCATCATAACAATGTCTAAATCACGCTATTCGAATTCAAGAAAAGAGCTATATCGTGAGCAACTTACAGTGTGATTTGGGGCTTGAAAAGCTTGGTTCTTGATCGCTTTAGCTTGCTGAGAGTCCCAGGAGTCGATTGGGATCGTTCAAAGGTCTTGAAACTGCCTCCAAATGGGATTTCGATCTTACACATTTCTTGATTTTTTTTCCAATGTTGCTTTGCTTGTTGCGCCTGTCTCCAACCTGTGTTTAGGTATGCCTCGGCTCTTTACGTAGCAAGGAAGGGATTAGGGTTGATAACTGCTCTCAATCTTCCCCCATCAATGATTTGCATATTTGATTTGATTCACTTTGAAAACTTTCCAAATTTGGCCTATTTCTAATCTTTTTGTGCACACATGCCTTGATACGAGTTTGAATGTTTGCTAGTTGTGTAATAAAACCTGAAACAATCACAAGATCTTTTATTTTTAATGTTTTTTATTTTATATGATTTGTTTTGATTTAAATTGAATTAACTCAAATAAAAATCAAAATAAATAATAAAAATAAGATATGGACAAGTGGAAAAGGATAAAGCTCTTGGACTATGTTGCCAACTCAAAACAAGTGAAAAAGATTGGGCCCATTTGGCAAAAATTGAAGTTTTAGGGATAGTTGACTTTTGGCAATTTTGCAAAAAAGGTCAACTTCACCAATGCATAACTTCCTCAATTTGGACTCTTTGGAGGTTTTCTTGGACTCTTTAGAAAGCTTGAGATGTCCTATAATCAACTGTTTTGGTATCATCTCAATTTGATATTCCATTCTCATGTATGAAGCTTTGACATAAAAGGTGTTTTAGTTGACTTTCCAAAATGACCTATAATGTCCAAATTCACAACTTCTTGTGAGTGCATATTTTGAACTTGGGAGATGAAGATGGATTGTAGGTAATTGCATCCTCTTCAAAATGAGCTTTGTATGGGTCATTTATCATAAAGTATGAGAAAGTTATGCTTGGTCAAAGTTGAGTTGACTTTTCCTGCAAAACCCTAATTTAGCAACTTTTGAGTCTTGATGAATTATGAGCAATCCTTGATGAATCATGATCACCCCTTGATAAAATGATGAAATATTCTTCAAAATGAGGATGTTGACTAAAAATCTTGAAGTTTGACTATATGTGGGCCACAATTGACTTTTGCCCTAGCACAGTCGATTTTCAGGCCTTTGAGCAATTGACTGAGCAAACTTCCTCTGCAAGGCTTGAAACTTGACATGGATGATCTTGAGAACATATTAGGACATTGGTGAGAATTTTGGGATCACTTGGACTCAAGTATCTTGATGCAACATGAAACCCTAATTTGAGGTAGACTGTCTTAGGAGGGAGCTTGTCTGGTCAACCCTTGGACGACCTTGAGCAACTTGGGGATCTTTCTTGAAATGTTTTGAGAAATATAAGAGGGAAAATTTTAGGGTACAATAACATTAATCCCATGATTGCTGATGCGTGGGGGAGGTCCTCCAGCCCGAGCGCGTCGAATAACCCTTTGAGCCCCTGTAGTAAAGCCCAAACCAAATTTGTCAGTTTTCAGAGTGAAATCAGGGAGCTGACCCCAATTGGTACACCCACCTTCTTCAACCACAGCCTTGGCGTCCTTGAGAGAAGCCATTTTCAAAGGAGGTTTATTGGTAGTAGTTTCAGTTGACGCTAGGATCTGACTGACCTCTTCGAGGTTCTGACAAGGAGTTTCTATGAATTCCCCGTCCATCTCTATGTAGCAGAAGGAATTGAGGTGACTCACCATATACTTCAGCATTTGGTGGAGTATGGAAGTGACTGCCCCAACCTCGTGGATCCAAGGATGAACCAGCAAACAAGAATACGACGGCCTGATATCCATCACATAGAAGGTGGACCCAAAAGTCTGAGAACCCACTTTGACATGGATGTCCACCTCCCCGTGCACCGTTCTCTTTGATCCGTCAAAATCCCTTACCACAATGTTACTAGGCTTTAGAGTTAGACCCTCACAATCCAAACGGTCCAACGCCTTCTTCGGCAAAACATTCAGTGAATACCCAATATCTACCAACACATGAGCCATAGTGGTGCCCCTGCATTCAATCGAGACATGCAGAGCATCATTATGCTTCCTTCCTGTTGTACCCTAAAATTTTCCCTCTCATTTTATCAACATTTCTCATCACAAGGCTCTTGGAACTCAAGATCAAGCTAGGGTTTGCTCTGCTCAAGACACCTCCTTGCACTGTTGACCTAAATTAGGGTTTGAGTTTGCACATGGATTTTTTGACTTACAAAGCCTAAAGTGACTTTAATACTCCATGTTAGACTCATAAGTTTGTCCATGCCAAGTTTCAAGCCTAGAATCAAATTTTTGCCCAGTCAATTGGACAGTTGACCTAGAAATCAACTGTATTGGGGAAAAAGTCAATTGTGGCCAATTTACAGTCAAACCTCATGAATTTTGACCCACATCAACATTATGAACTCATATGAACCATTTGATCAAGTTTGGACCATAATTCCACAAGAAATTTGATCAGATCACCAAAAGGGCAAAATGGTCATTTTTAGGGTTTTGACTATACAAAGGCAATTTTTGACTGTTTGACCTAGCCAATGGTAAATTAAGCTCAACCATGGACTCAAGGAATCAATGGCATCATCTTGACTTATTCAACAAGTTCAAAAGATCTCAAATGCATTGGATTGACAGATGAATTTTTCAGTCAACTGATCAAAATTTGACTGTACACTGAAAAGTCAAACTTTGACTTTTTGGTCAAAGTCAAGTTCCAAGGGTCATTTTTCATCAATATGTGTTAAATTATGAAGCTTGTTCATCAAGAAACCCAAAATTGCAAATTAGGGTTTGAAATTGAAAAATTTCATAACTTAGAAATTTTCTAAGTTATGAAATTTTCTTAATTTTTCCTAAATTTGCCCCCACATTTTCACCATGATGTAAATGGATTCAAACAAAACTTAAAACATGAAAGTTGTATTCCTACAAAAAGTATACAACTTTTATTCATAAAGTTTTCTCAAAAGAAGCTTGGATCTCAAGTTATGATTTTTGGAACAAGGGTCCCTAAAACTTTTAACTTAGAGAAATTTTGCCCTAGTTTAGGTAGGATTTTGACCTATCTTCTTGGCCATTTTTAACATAGTTCCACTTGTAGTATCAAGTTGTATTTCAAAGATGGATTATATAGCATGTTGCAAGCTTTCCAAATTGTCCAAGAACTCCTCAAACACATTTGGGGTTAGGGAGAATCGAATGCTTGAAGTTGACAAAAACTCACTTTGTATCCATGGCAAATACATGTTCACTCAAGTGGCATTTTCAAACCAGCATGCTTTGTACTAGTTTGCAGGCCTCTAAACCAATTTACACTCCTTAATTAAATGCAAATCCATCAGTTTAAGCTTTTTTTTTGGCCATTTGGGCATTGTACACAAAATTAAGCCTTAATTAGAAAAAGGTACATTTCTATTTTGGAAACGGTATGCTTTATGTCAAAACATGATCTTTGAAGCATAGGGCCAAGATCTCAGAAGCCAAATCAAATCCACAAATTCCAACAATCAAGAGGATTGTGTGCAGAATACTTGAGGGCTTGTACAAGCCTGTATTCACAAGTTACACATTCATGCTTCACAAAGAAGAAAACTTGCAAAATCCTCCCAACTTGAGAACCAGCCATTGTTAGCTTAAACAAACATCACAAACAACTTACACACAACCCTTTGAGCCATAAACATGAATGCTTGAGCCCCAAAACCTCCCATATCCAGAAATCACATTCTTTTGGCAAAATAGGGCAGGTGCTGTAACTTGAGTGCCACATCTCATTTGGCTCGTGCGTTTTGCTCCTTTTTTCTTCAAACACCTTCCATTCAACTCACTCAAGCTATCCCAAACCTCCATTGCTAATTGTAACTCCATTTACAGTGTTCACCATTTTCATTTCAAGCTTATGTAGGTTAAGTTCTAGAGGCTGATTCAGGGACATTCAAGGCAAGCTTGCTTTTGGAAAATATTAAGTGAAGTTCAGGCAAGCTACCAGACACCTCAAAACTTGTTGAGAAGCACTACATTGCCCTACTCGAATCCAACTGAAACAGGTTTTTCATCACTTTCTATCTCTCTATTTAGGAACATTTAGCCTTAGGTTTGTGAATGAAAAATGTAGTATTCAATGCCATGAAGCTGTACATATGCTCAGTTTTCATTTATATCAAGTGTGCTAGGAGAATTTCATCCATGAACATGCTGAAAAAGTTAGGTCAGATTTTAGGGCCAGAGAAATTCTCTCTGGTCTTTGAGAGTTAAGATTAATGCGTTATATGGTTAGAATCGTGTTGAAATTCTCTACAAGTTTTGTGTTATGTGTTTTTGTAATGGAGTTCGTATGCAGGATATCCATTTTGAACCAGGCGCGCACGCATTTCTGTCTAGAGGAAGAAGATGAAGTTGGCTTGGGCTGTGCCTGGCCAGTTTTGCTTCTAACACCCCTTTTTTCAGTTTCACACCCCCTGGCCCAATATCTTATATTTTTGCATTTTTGAATTTTTGTTTTCTTTTCTGACTTTGTTATTTTATTTCCAAATATAAAAAATACTTAAAAATATTTTCACATTTTTTTACATTTATTTGGCATTTATTTTAATTTTTTTTAACATAGAAAACATTTTTAATACTTTTATATTATTTGTTTAAATTTAAAAATAATGTATATATCATATTTTTACTTTTATTTCTTATTTCATTCATACTGAAAATATAATTATAAAATATAATTTATTTTTGTAAATATTTTATTTTATTTTATACATACTTAATATATTTAATATATTTAATATATATATATATATATATATATATATATATATATATATATATATATATATATATATATATATATATATATATATATATATATATATATATATATACATATATATATATATATATATATATATATATATATATATATATATATATATATATATATATATATATATATATATATATATATATATATATATATATATATATATATATATATATATATATATATATATATACTTAGAATAAAAATACAAAAATATTACATTTTTATTTTTATTATTATTTATAGTAAAAAATGCCCTTTTTTAAGTATATTTCATTTTTTACACATATTAATATATTTTTGTATATAAATAATATATAGTATTTATTTCTTTAAAGAAATTAGGGTTTACCCCAAAACAAATAAAATTAATCTTTCTTTATTTATACTTTTTACATTAAAAATACTTTACATATATAAACTAATAAAAACTTCTTTTTTGCATAATACATTTTATTTAATACTTATTTATTTTGTTTATTTAAATATTGTACATTTAAATAGTGATGCATTTGAGATTCAATTTGGATGTAATAGTAAATTAGGGTTTATATTTCTTGTCAAATACCCCCTATTCAAAATTGTACCCCCATCCCCATAATCATGTTGTAATAGCTTAGAATCTAAATTCTCGCACTTTTACGCTTTCAATTATGCCATGATTAGAGAATTAGGGTTTCTATGAAAAATCAAAATCAACAAATAGCTTGACCTAATCAAGGACAAAAATGCATGAAAAACAAACACAATGCACACTTGCACCCCTAGGGTTACAATCCACTTGTTGCCTTCAAAAATGGGCCATGGTATGCATGTTAGGTACTTTGGAAAAACAAAAACAAAACAAAAGATCATAGTCCCTCGATGACGCTATCTTGGTTGCCTAAACAAAAATGATCAAGTCCCTAAAAATTGCCAAAGATACTTGACACAATTGCTATCATGGTCTATACGATGACCCGTGCCTGTCCCGTTTAACATCCTAACACAAGGTTGTTCACCAAATGCAATGGTGAAACAACATTGTTAAAAGGGTTAAAAACATAAGAAAGATCTTTGAGTAAAATAGGGTAGATAGCTCTTAGTTACTTGATCAAAAGCTTGCAAAAACATCATTGCTATTTTCAAACACACTTCACAAACACAATTTCAAAACATTTCCCAAATCAAATTTTCAAACATTGAAATCTTTTCAAAAGACAAAAACACCTTTGTATACATTCAAACAAGAATCATTACAAAGGTTGCCACAACGATGGCCTCTTTTAAAAACATCTTTCAAAACCACACACAAAGCACCATTTCAAACAATTGAAAAGCAAAGCAAGTGATCTAAACAAGTAACTAAGAGCCCATGGATAACCATGGATGAAAAGGGTGCTTGCACCTTCCATTTTCATAATCTACTCCCCGAACCCAAGAAACAATCTCAAAGGTCTTTCCTGTGCTTTTTGATCTTTCCTTAGGATAAAATAAAAAGTCGGTGGCGACTCTTGCTAAACCGAAACATTTGCGAATACAAAACGCAAAATCTGAAGTCAGTTCTCCCACCGTATCACAGAACTGGAGACTCTGCTGGGGAAAACTTTAAAAGTGGAGTAACCTTAGGGTTTAGATCACCTTTGCATGCTTATCTTGATTTCTTTGATTGCTTTACATTTGGTTCTCTTGTTTGGGCTTGAAATCCTCTACCCAGATTTGGGAAACATTCATAGGTCGATAGCAATACGTTGTGGAAACTGTACGGGGTATACCGACATGGTTGAAGCAATAGCTATATTAGTGCGACATATTTGTGAGTACCAGTAGCCTTTGACTCAATCAAAGAGAATACGGGGCCGCTGAGTGATGTCATGAAGCACTAATGAACTCTTAGAACCTTACTTGACCATCTTGGCCTTTTTTAAGGGTAGTGAGATGACCGGCTTTGGTGCAGTCCGAAGTTGGTAGATACTCGATACTACACTCATTGAGGGTTGTTTTCTTGGAATATTTTGGTCGCCAGTTAAGTGGCTAAACCAAAACAATGAACACAGAAAATAATCCAATGATATTGAGCTCCTTAGAACCCGGTTACTATTTATAGGACAGGTTGAGCCAACTAACATCAAGAGGGTGCTTACCTATGAAACCTCATGCAAGCCTGAAACTAGGATCTTGTGTGACTTGTTTGTACATGTGCTTGTGCATACATTATAAAGCACCATATGAATCCACTAACCATTTCAAGGGTTTGGATCTTCATCTTTGTTCTTGTTTTGTAGGTCATAGAATCTCTTCGCAGGAAAAAAAATTCAAGTCAACCTTGTGAGAATCCCTCCTCAACTCAAGGAGCTTACTTCCAAGATTCCAGAGAATTCTCCCTTCAGTGAAAGACATGGTAGACTTCTCAACTTGGTCAACTCCAACATTGAAGAAGACATGGTGAAAGTTCTCTTCCAGATCTTTGACCCCCTACACCACTGTTTCACATTCCCTGATTACCAACTAGTACCTACTTTGGAGGAATTTTCTCAACTCCTGAGGATTCCTATTCTTCATCAACTACCCTACAACGGTACGGAAAAAGAACCAAAGCCTGAAGATGTTGCTCAAGCATTACACTTGCAACCATCTGATATAAAAGGACATTGGGAAACCAGAAGTGGTGTCAAGGGTTTCTTGGAAAAGTTTCTGTTTGAGAAGGCACAAGACTGTTGGAATTCTCTAGATCTACAAGCTTTTGAAGAGATTGTGGCACTCCTCATCTATGGGTTGGTCTTGTTCCCAAACCCTGATCATCTTATAGATGTGAATGCTGTCAAGATTTTCATATCTCGGAATCTTGTGCCTATATTGCTTAGGGACATCCTACACTCATTTTACACACGAACAATGAGGAAAAGAGGTGTTCTCATGTGTTGTACTCCTCTTCTAGAAAGGTGGTTTATTTCTCACCTTCCACAATCAATTTTGAAGAATGAGCAGGGTTTGAGGTGGTCACAACGATTGATGACCCTCACACATTCTGATGTTCATTGGTGTTCTCGGTCCAGAGAAAATGTCATCATCATTGATCGTTGTGGGGAATTCCCTAATGTCCCACTACTTGGCATTAGGGGAGGCATTACCTACAACCCCTGTTTATCTCTAAGGCAGTTTGGATATGCCCAGAGGGATGGCCCTCATGATATGCTGATTCCTGACCTAGTTTTTAACTTTGACAACGATGTACAAGGACTTCGACAAAGGTTTATCCGAGCTTGGAAGATGCCCAACAAAGTGGATAGTAAGACATTTGGGCACAAGAATTCCATCCCCCTTGAGCCTTACCTCAAGTGGGTACGAACCCGCGCCCAGAATCTTATGATGCCATACCCTGACATTCTCCCCGTGATCAAAGAGCCTGTTATGGAAGGAGAGGTTCCATACACCCTCCTACATCCAGACATGCGACATCATTGGAAGAATTGCAAAAGAGTTGGATACAATTCAAGGAAGAGTGGAATACTTTTGAAGCCAGCTTCTATGCCAGTGAGAAGAAGGTTTTGGAACTTACCCGCCGACTTCATGAAGAGGAGACTCTCAACACTTACATCGCACCAAAGAGGATGCGCAATGTCTTTTTACATTAAGAATTTTGTAATATTTTGCCCATGGGGCATTTATGTACTGACAAATTTCTTCTTATTAATATGACGTATGTTCTTTTTGTTTGCAACAAATTTGAATTTCTGAATCCTTGAATGCATTACATAAATAACATATCATTCATCATATGCATAAACAGGTCTTCACACCAGGTTTCCTTATCTTTCTGCTGTTTATTTCAGCAAGATGGATTTGGAGCAGACGGTTAAGGATCTGCAAGCACAAAATTCGCAATTCCAGCAACTCCTCATGACCTTAGCAAAGGGTCAAGAGGACCTTAAAGCATTGTTGGAGAAAGATAAAGAGAAAAAGAAGAAAAGTCCTGGTGTGGCCACTATGGGAAGAAGGTTTGAAAACCATGCTAGAAAAGTTCTCGAGTTCCCCTCGACGTCTGATGAAGGGGCTGGTAAACGAAAAGGAATTGCGGTGCCTTCTGAATCTGAAGTTAAAGAAGAAGAAAAGGAAGAGGATGAAGATTACTCCGTACAGCAATATCCCCCGGCGGATGATAAGTATAAAAATCTTGAGGATCGGTTGGCAGCCATGGAGTTGTAAAGGGTACCTGGTTTAGATTTCGAAGAACTAGGTTTGGTCGTTGGGATCGTCATTCCTCCCAAGTTCAAAGTACCTACATTTTCTAATTATGACAGTTTGTCCTGTCTAAAGATGCATCTGAGATCCTACGTCAGAAAGATCCAACCTCACTCCTCTGATAAGGATCTATGGGTCCACTTTTTTCAAGATAGTTTGTCAGGCACGCAATTGGACTGGTTCTATCAACTTGAGAGATCAGAGGTTCACAACTGGGAAGACTTAGTTGCTGCTTTCTACCGACAATACCAATACAACGCTGATTTAGCGCCTACTCGTACTCAACTAAAGAGTATGGGTATGGCTTTTAATGAGGGATTCAAGGAGTATGCCCAAAAGTGGCAAGATTTGGCTGGAAGGGTGCAGCGACCATTGTCGGATAGAGAGATGGTTGACATCTTTTTGGGGACCCTGTCTGGCCCATTCTTCAATCATTTAATCAGGAGTTCATCTGCAGGATTCACCGAATTAATTCTGACCGGTGAAAGGGTCGAGGTTGGCATTAAAAGTGGTAAAATTCATAAGGATGCTTCCGCTTCCAATTCTATTAAGAAGACCTTCCCAGCCAAGAAAGAAGCTTCTGCTGTTTATTCCCAGAAAAATCAAGGAAGAACGGAGCGTCGACCAATGGTAGGGGCTGTGATGATTCAAAACTCTTTAACCGATCAACCTCGAAGCAGTCAACCTAGGGCTAATCAGCTAAGGGTAGAAAGGACACAACGGTAGTTCACCCGAATCAATACGACACCGGCTTAATTCCTCCCTCATTTGTTAAAGTTGAATCTCACCAATTTGAAAGAAGCGCCGAAAAACCCCAATACCTCTTCTCCTTATTATCATTCCAATGCAAAATGTGCGTACCACTCTGACAGTGTAGGGCATGATACCAATAACTGTTGGGCTCTTAAAAACAAGATCCAAGACCTGATAGACGCCAAGGAGGTAGAGTTTGATGCTCCTGAAAAACCCAACGTGATATCCGCTCCAATGCCCAAGCACGGTCATAATGTTCATGCCGTTGTAGAAGACCTTCTTGTTACCATTGTTGATGACCTTTTAACTCCGTTACCACTTGTGATACGGTGGGAGAACTGACTTGAGTTTTTGTGTTTGTTTTTGCAAATGTTTCGGTTGAGCAAGAGTCGTCACCGACTTTTTATTTTATCCTAAGGAAAGGTTAAAAAGCATAGCAAAAACCTTTGAGATGTTTTCTTGGGTTCGGGGAGTAGATTATAGAAAGGGAAGGTATTAGCACCCTTTTTATCCATGGTTATCCATGGTCTCTTAGTTAATTTCTTAGATCAACTTGCCTTGATTTTCAATTGTTTGAAATGGTGCTTTCAATTGTTTGAAATGGTGCTTTCAATTGTTTGAAATGGTGCTTTATGTGTGGGTTTTGAAAATGTTTTGAAAAGAGGCCAATGTGGTGGCAACCCTTGTAATGATCCATGTTGGGATGTATACAAAGGTGTATGTCTTTTAAAAAGTTTTCAATGTTTTTGAAAGTTTGTTTTGAAAGTGTGTTGTGATGTGTGGTTTTGAAAATAGGCAAGTGTTTTTGTTTTGCAAGTTGGCATGTAACTAAGAGTTTGTCTACCCCTAATATTTACTCAAAGATCTTTGTTATGTTTTAACCCTTTTAACAATTTTGTTCCACCATTGTATTTGGTGGACAATCTTGTGTTAGGATGTGAACGGGACGGGCGCGGGTCATCGTTTAGACCATGATTGAAATGGTGCCAAGTGTCTTTGGCAACTTTTTCCTTTGAGGGACTTGATCATTTTTAGGCAACTTTCGAAAGCGTCATCGAGGGACTATGATCATTTGAATTGTTTTGTTTTTGCCAAAGACACCTAACATGCAATATGGCCCATTATTGAAGGCAACAAGTGGAGTACCCTAGAGGTGCAAGTGTGATTGGTGTTGTCCATTTTCATGCTTTGTTATCTTTGAATTAGGTCAAACTATTTTTGGTTGATTTTGCATACAAACCCTAAGTCTATCATGGCATATTTAGAAAGCTTTTAAAATGCGGAATTTAAAGGTCCTAAACTATTACAACACAAATATGGGATGGGGGGTACAAATGTTCAAATGGGGATATTTTAGCAAGAAATTTAAATCTAACTATTACATCCAAATTGAAATTTACAAGGTAATTAATTGCACAATAATTGAATAAAATACAAAAATATGCAAGATGCAAAAAAAATGATTTTTATGTGTATGTAAAAGTATTTTTTTTATGTGTCAAATAAACAAAAATAAAAAGGTTAATTTTTTGGGTATTTTTATGTTTTTAGGGCAAAAACCCTAATTTGCTAAATAAGAAGTATTTATTATTTAATATATGCAATATTTATTAATTATGTACAAAAAATAAACAAAAAGAAAGTATATTGTAAAAAAATGATTTTTTAAGTTAAATATTAATAAAAATAAAAATGTATTATTTTTTATGTTTTTATCCTAAATATTCTAATAAATATATAAGTATTTATTATATTTACCAAATATATTAAATATGTACAAAAATAAAATATTTAATATTTACAAAAAAGTATATTTTTTTAGAAAATGTTTTCAAAAGATAAAATAAAATAAAATCAGAAAATAGAATGTATTTTGTATTATTTTAAGTATTTTAAGTAAAAGTATATTATATATTTATTTACATATAAACCTAAATGAAACAAAATAAATATCAAATAAAATGCAAAAAATGTGAGAAAAATATTTTTTAATTTTTTTTTATGCTTTGACAAAAATAAACAAGTCAGAAACAAAAATCAAAAGTCAAAAATAATAAAAATAAAACACAATGGGCCAAGGGGATGCATGTGGAAAATGAGGGTGTAAACAGAAAAGAAAAATTCAGGCCCAGCCCAAATCTATCTTCTTCAACCTCCAGCCAGTTTTGTTTGAAAACGCGCGCCTCTTTGCTTCAACAACAAGATCCTGATTCTTTGATTTTTAATAAAAACTCACAACACAAAAAATGTAAAGCATCATGTCACGAGTTCATACATATAAAGAACATGATCTAACTCTCAGAAATGAGAGAGAATTTCTTCTCTCCCAATTTCTGACCTAAGTTTTTTCAGATATTCAGGTTCAAAATACTCTTAGCACACACAACATAAATTCAAAGTAATTATATGTGTAGCTTCAGGGCCACGAGTAGAGCATTTTTCATTCATAAACCTAAAGCTAACTCTTCATAGATTGAGAGATAGAAGTCCATGAACTTACCTGTTCAGCTTGGATCGTGTATGTCAATGGAGGCACTTTCAAGGCAATGTGAGGACTTGTACAGCTTGCTTGAAGATCAGGGATTCTTCTCCAATGCTTGGTGTGCTTTGAATCTTGCTGAATCACTCCATGGAAGTCAACCTGCAAGAGAGAAAAATGAAAATGGCACACTTGGCTATGGCTATTACAGTTCCAGTTCAATGCTTGGAATAGTTTGTATGAATGTTATGGAAGGTGTATGAAGTGGTTTGGATGAAAATGCACGATGGAAATGAGCTGTGCCACTCAAACTGCAGGGATGCCCTGTTTTGTGCAGCAAAATGGTGATTTTCTGTATGAGGAGGGATCAAGGGTTAAAGGCTCGTGTTTTAGGTCTGTTAGGGAGTATGGAAAGTGTGGAGAAAGTTTTCTTAAGCTTGTTCTTGCAGCAATGTGAGATGTTGTTGTATTTGCAAAGTTGCTTCTATCTTAAGTTAATAATGCCAAGTTGAGTTACAAGCTTATGCAGGCCCCCTAAACATGCTGCAAAGCTTTGTCTTGATTAGTGGGATATGTCTAATAATTTGTGCCTCAGAGATTTGCATTGTACCTCTTGGATTGTAAACTTGACATAAAGTGTAACTTTACAAAAAAGGATAACTTGCTTTTTCTAATTAAGGCTTAATTCTTCATGCAATGACCAAATACACAAAATAATGTCTTGGCACAATGGTTTGGCATTTAATTATTGAGTGTAAATGAGATTAGAGGCCTGAAATGTAGCTTGCACATGCTGAGTTTGAAAATGCACAAGTTATGAACATGCATTTGGCCAAGAATCAAAGTGACTTTTGCCCATCTTCACAAATTCGATTCTCCCTAACCACAATGGTGTTTGAGAAGTTCTTGGACATTTTGGAAAGATTGGAATGTGTACTACAATCCATCTTTGTAATGCAATTTGAAATTCCAAGTGGAAGCATGTGAAAAGTGGCCATGAAGTTGGGCAAAAATCCTGCCTAAAATAGGTCAAAATATTTCTAAGTTAAGAATGTTTTGCACCCTTGTTCCAAAAATCATAACTGGAGCTACAAGCTTCTTTTGAGGAAACTTTGTGAATCAAAGTTGTAGATTTTGCAATGGAATACAACTTTCATGTTTTGAGTTTTCCTTGAATCCAAATGCATCTTGATGAGAAAGTGGGACAAAGTTAGGAAAAAATTAGGGATTTTCATAACTTAGAAAAATTCTAAGTTATGAAAATTCTTCATTTCAAACCCTAATTTGTGATTTTTGATTTCTTGATGAACAAGTTTCATGATTTGACATTTTTTGATGAAAAATGAATCTTGACACTTGATTTTGACCAAAAAGTCAAAGTTTGACTTTTCAGTATACAATCAAATTTGGCTCAGTTGACTGGAAAATTCATATGTCAATCTTGTGCATTTGGGATCTTTTGAATTTGTTGAACATGTCAAGACAATGCCATTGAGTCCTTGAGTCCATATGTGAGCTTGATTTGCCATTGGCTAGGTCAAACAGTCAAAAATTGCCTTTGTGCAGTCAAAACCCTAAAAATGACCATTTTGCCCTTTTGATGATCTGATCAAATTTCTTATAGAATTGTGATCCAAACTTGATCAAATGGTCCATATGAGTTCATAATGTTGATGTGGGTCAAAAATCATGAGGTTTGACTGTTAATTGACCATAATTGACTTTTTCCCCAATACAATTGATTTCTAGGTCAACTGTCCAATTGACTGGGCAAAGATTGGAATCAAGGCTTGAAACTTGGTATGGATAAACTTGTGGGTACAACATGAAGCATTAAAGTCATCTTGGGCCTTTTAGGTCAAAACATCTTTGTGCAAACTCAAACCCTAATTTGGGTCAACAGTGCAAGGAGAAGTCTTGAGCAGAGCAAACCCTAGCTTGATCTTGAGCTCCAAGGGTCTTGATGAAATGGGAGGGCAAATTTTGGGGTACAACAGTTGCCCCTGTTCAGTCTTCTTGAACCTGAAGAGTTAGATTGGCAAGTTTTCCTTTCGCGACTCGAGGGTAAAAGGAGATTGGACACTAGAGTGCCCTGAAATTTGCACTCGCATGGTAGAGTATCAGCAATGTGATGGCGGGAATGGGCTTATAGATGCCATTTGGAGAGATGGTGGGTAGGAGGATGGGCTTATAGATGCCATCTGGAGTGTGACAGAACCTTGTCGGGAATGGGCTTATAGATGCCATTTTGGAAGTGTTGATCGCGTGAGAGATTCCTTAGCGAGAACTTGTGTACTTTGAGAAAGGAAGATGGTTTCCTGGCCCGTTACAGGTGTTGATCTTCAAATTCTTCATGCAGATATGCCCTGGATAGATACAGGAGTCGAATCCATAATTAGTTGCTCACAGATGTGCCCTGGCTAGATACAGGAATCGAATCTAGAACTTCAAAAGATCGTTTACAGACGTGCCCTGGCTGGATACAGGTATTGAATATGGAAATTGTCGTCTACAGATGTGCCCTGGCTGGATACAGGAATCGGATCTGGAATTGTTGTCTACAGATGTGCCCTGGCTGGATACAAGAATCGAATCTGGAATTGTTGTCTACAGATGTGCCCTGGCTGGATACAAGAATCGAATATGGAATTGTTGTCTACAGATGTGCCCTGGCTGGATACAGGAATCGAATCTGGAATTTGCAAAAGGTTTGTAGAGATAGCTTTCCTGGCTGGATACATGTGTAAACCTCTGACCTGAGAATAAAAGATAATTTACTGGCCTGTTACAGGGGTTGATCTTCAAACTCTTCAGGCAGATATGCCCTGGCTAGATACAGGTATTGAATCTATAATCAAACGCTCACAGATATGCCCTGGCTAGATACAGGTATCGAATTTGGAATTGTGACAATTGATAGTAATCATCTTTGGATTGAACTTTTTCCTGAAAAGGCAAAACATCAGTTGTATGCAATGTCATGATGTATGAAATGCATGATGTCATGATGCTCAAAATGAGATAGTGTCGTATGCACTTATCATGTATGTATGAAATGTGAAATGTCTATGAATGTATTTTCGTCTAGGAAAATAAATCCTTGACGAGTGCCGGGAGTTTGTGGAATCCTGGGCTGATGTTGAAGAGTAGAGTTTTTCGTTTCCGCTGGGGATGATGGTTGCAAGAATAAACCGATAGGAGAAGATGACTTCGTTGGGGAATAAACTTGTTGGAGAGATTACTCTGCGGGGAATTACTCTGTGGGAAGAGATACTTCGCTGAGTTTCGATGAGAGCTCCGCTGGGGATTCCACTAATAAGTTATGATGGGGAACTTGATGCACTCCGTTGGGGAAAAGGAAGAACTTCGCCGAGGACGATCTTTCCATGGTAATTAGCTGAGGATAACCCATTTATAAGCCCTGGTGGGGAAATAACCTTAGAATAAAGTCGGGGAGAGACGTATGTACTCTGCAGGTGATAAGCTTCCAGAATCTACTAGGGATAAGCTTCAGAATCTACCAGCGGCTTCGCTGGGGATGTGGATTCCACTCTCCTGGGGACACTTTTGAACTGTACTGGGGAATGGCTATACTAAATGTTTGTATTCTTCCGGGGAACGATCTTATATTAAGACTGCCGGGGATGCTTGCTGAGGAAAGTCTATACTCTGCTGGGGAACGTTTAGATCTTCCGGGGATACCCAACTTCCTTAAGGCTGACAGTAGACTAACTCGGCTTAGGGAGAGTATCTCTTGACTTGCTAGGGGAAAAATGTGCCTTTTCAGGGCTGCTGGGAGACCAACTCTTCCTGGGGAAAGTATTGTTGAATCTTGTCTTATTCTGTGGGGAGTTGAGGTAACTTGGTTACGTTCTTCAGCTGAACTTACCTTGGTACCTCGGTGGACAGAGAAAGTAGACCGCTTTGTCAATTTTAAATTGCCCCTGTTTCTGATGTCATCTGTAATTAGTCCTTTGTTTCGCATGCAACTATTCATGATTAGCAATTAATGTCAAATGCATATATCAAAAACGAACATTGGACGTTCTTCGCAAAACAAAACAGAAAAAGGAAAAACAATGGATAATTTGTCTGAAAAATTGAGTTTGTATTGATTTTGAAATTTGCCTGTAAATAGGCGTTTTATGTACAGGAGGCTGACGTCCTAGTAAGAGAACGCCTCCGAGCAACATAGAGTTTATACAATTTTGAAAAGGAAACAAAACATCTATGTGAAAAAAATAATCCCACTGGGTTCCAACTCTGCTATCACCTTTATGTCTTCAAACATCTCATCACTTAGTTGCTTAGTTGAAGATGAAGCTGATTGATTGTAGCCGAAGTCTGATAGTTGATGTCGAATTCTGGATGCAAGGTGATCCAATGAGACATAGTATTACGCTTTATCCCTAACTTTTGCCTGGACCGCTGTGATCGGTGGATCTGGAACTGACTGTTTAACGCTGGTTCGCGAAATGTCGCGGAGGCAAGAGTCGCCACCGTCTTTTATTTTCTCCAAATGGAAAGGACAAAAGCACAGAAAAATTCCTTAAAGAGATTGCTCTCGATTCGGGAGGTAGATTATAGAAAGGGAAGGTGTTAGCACCCTTTCTATCCATGGTTATCCATGGGCTCTTAGATACTTGCTCATTTGTGTTTTCAAAAGTGGTTTGTTTGCTTTTCAATGTGGGTTTAAAAAAGTTTCTTTGAAAATTTCAGATCGACTCATGCGTCAGAGTGTTTGAAAAATTGTTTTGAAAGCTTTTGAAAAGTGTCGGTGTGAAAAGATTTTGATTTGTTTTGTTTTTAAAGAGAGCAAGTATCTACGAGAACCTACCTACCCTAAGGAATTCGTCTGTGTAAATGTCCTTTAAAGTAGCGCCATCCCACCATTGAGAGGTAGGTAGCACCACCGTTGGAGGTGTTCGGGTCAATTCGAGTTTGTAGGGACATGGTGATCACCAGAGCAATGGGAAGACACCTTAGAAGCTACCCTCATGCCAGGTTCCCGGATCATGAGGACTTACTAAGACGTCCTCTACTCGACGATCACCTTTCGAGGCAAGGCAACAGTGAGGCGTACCCTAGGGGTGGTGTGTGCGATTCGTGTGTCGTTTTCATTGATATTTTTCTTGTCATGTTAAAGTGATCTACGCTTGATTTTATTATGTCCATTCATTCTTGCATGCTTTGTTTAACAGTTAATATTTGTGGGAAAAGTAAATCTAAAACTATTACAAATGGCGCGGGTCCACATCGCCAAAATTAAACCGGACCCGATTTGACAGAAAAGTAAATGAAGCAAATAAAAGTGCGAGAAGTTAAATGTTACAACGCTTTGGGAGAGATACATAATTATTTAAGCAGTAAAATAAATACGCGAAATTAAATAAGAATTATCGAAACGAGGGCGTTGGACCCTTTCGCAAAAAATTAAATTAATAAGGAATTAAAATTAAAATTAAAGAAAATATTTTTGGTATTTTTATGTTTTTTCAAGATTTAATAAAAAAAGATTAATTAAAATGAAAATTGGATGCAAACTCTAATTCTAATGGCTTTTAAGTTTATTGTGAAAATATTAAAATATAACCTAAATTAATCCTAAATTCTTTTATGTACAATTTAATTATGAAAATAAAATGAGTAATATTATTATTATGAAAAAAGAGAAAAAAAAATTGAAAGGAATAAAATTTATTAAACCTAAATTCTATGTTTTTTTGGATTTTTGGTTATTAAAAAGAATTAAAGTTAAAACCTATTTTACTAAATTTATTTACATATTAATTTATTTATGAAAATATTAGAATAAAATATTTATTATATTTTTTGCCCTTTTCTGAATTTTTATGTATTTTTGTATTTTTGTGAAAAAATATAATTAATTAAATTAAAACAACAAAGAAAATAAAATAATAATTAAAAGTAAAATAAAAAGAAAGAAAATTGCAAACCAGGGGGGGGTTCAGGCCCTAAAGTGGAGGTATTGTCCAAGCAAATCTGGCCCAATGACCTTCAGAATTCGTTGACTTTCCAGGCGCCATGTGGCTCTTTTGACTAGGGTTCAGGGTGTGCTTCCAATCTCAGCCTTTGATCTGCATCCCTTGGACGCGTGGACCTTTGGATTTTGAGGCATATGATGCATCCTCAATACTGACGCTGCATAGGAGTTTGAATTGAAAAATAACATGAAATATTATGCAGACCTGGGACTTGAACCCAGGTCATGGGAGTTACCAACATCACACTTTGCCAGCTGAGCTACACGCGCATTCAGTTAATATACAAACAAATAAATAATATAAAAGAAGCAACGCGTTAATGGATTGAAAACGCGCGAAATTCAAATCAACGAATCGCTTGTGGCCACGACTTCGTCTCCTTCACGTTCCCTGTAAAACAAAACACAATAGCAACGGTTTTCTGGGCGTGGCTTAAGGTAGGCTATTGGAAAATAGCGAATAGCTCCTCAACGCTCATAAATTGAGCGCGAGGGTAGATTCCTCTTCGTCTCCATGTGCTGAGTTTAATGGTCATGATTTTGAGGCTTAATTTTTCCTCTTTGCAAAAGCCCTAAATCCAAGCTCTGAAAACCCTAGAAAACTAACATGGTGAAATCGCGTTGAGAGCACAAAAACATAATTAAATGGTACAGTTAGCATCAGAAATCATCAATGAGTAATAATTCATAAAAAAAATGCAATGATTATGCTTCAAAATTAAAACACGATTAAGCAATTTTCTTGATGCAGTTTGCGTTCAATCTACCAATTCCTGGAGTTTGAGTTGATGTTTTGGATTGGAACGTGTTCAGGGATTGCCAAGGAAGCTTTTGGAATAGGTTTTGTGCCTTGAATCAACCTGGAAAGCTGTTTTCAGTTTTGAGTTTTTTAGTGAAAATTCCAAGTTTACAATGTGTTCTAGAGCGCAGCTTTCAGTCCCTCTTGATTAGGTTTGTGTTCCTGGCTTTGTAGTGAAGCTATTAGGTCAACAAAACTCCATCAAATCTCTTGCCATAATGATTTTTGATAATTGATTTTCTAAGGATCTTTTTGAATCTTTTCCACATGTTCTTGTATCAATTTGCATCCAATCACCCCAAATCTTTCCTAATTTGCCTTTACACGAAATATTGACCTTAAAACATGTATAAAAAGATTGGTTTGGTTAATTTAAACATTTTTCATATATTTAATTGATTTAATTGAATTAATATAAATAAAAATCCAAATAAATAAATAAAAAATGAGAAAATTCTTCCCTTTGGGCCAAGTGGTCGTGCATATGCTTAGAATGATGAATCATGGAAGAAAAATGGGCCCATTAGCAATTTTAGGTCATTTGAAGTAGTGTTGACTTTTCAAAATATCCAAAACTTTCCCAACTTCCACAAGGCACAACTTGCTCAATTTTTAATCTTTTCTTATGTTCCTGGACATTTTGGAAAGGTCTTTGAGTCCTCTAACCAATGCCTTTGGTGCCATGTCATTTTGATTTACCAATCTCATGTTATGGCCTTTGACTTAAAGTCCCTTTTTGTTGACTTTTGAAAATGACCTATAATGTTGAAATTGATAACTTTTTGTGAGAGCATTTCTTGGACTTGAAGTATGAAGATGAGTTGTAGGAAATGTCTTTCTCTTCAAAATGATCTTTGGATGGAATTTTTCTGATAATCCATGTGAAAGTTATGCCCTGGTCAATTTCAGTTGACTTTTTCAACTGTCCAAATATAGTAACTTTTGCATCTTGATGATTTTCTGAGCCAAATTTTGAGAATCATGATCAAGCATTGATCAAATGGTGTTTGTGGCTTCAAAATGATATGTTGGCCAAAAATTTGAACTTTTGATTGCCAAATGACCATTTTGCCCCTACAGTTGACTGTAGTGCAATCTAGGGTTTTGACTGTGCAATTTTGAGCTGAATGCCTTGAAACTTGATATGAGGATACTTGACCATATTTGTAAGCATGTGAGACTTGATTGGGCCCTTGAAAACTTCATTTTCTTGATCAGAACACAAACCCTAGTTTTGACTGTATAGGAGCCTTTTTGCACTGTGCAACCCTTGGGGAATTTTGTGACTTGGCTTGGCAATTTCTTGAAGAATATGGGAGGGCAAATTTTGGGGTACAACAGTTGCCCCTGTTCAATCTTCTTAGACCTGAGGATGCAGATTGGCTGACGTGCCTTTCGTAATCCGAAGGTGGAAGATGATTGAACACTAAAGTGCCCAGAAATTTGCGCTCACATAGTAGCAGTGATGATGGAATGGGCTTATAGATGCCATTTGGAGATTGCTGGATAGGATGATGGGCTTATAGATGCCATCTGGATGTTGATTGCGTAGGAGATTCCTTAGCGAGTACCTGCATACCTGCAAAAGAACAAATGAGTACCTGACACGTTGCAGGAGTTGGTTTTCAGACACTTGGTATAGATGTGTCCTGACTGGCTACAGGAGCTGAATCTGGAGCTTCAAAAGATGATGAATGGACCAGATATGGTTGCTGCCTTAGCGTGAATGGTAAGAGAACCTTGGGTGACTTTAACTTCAACAACGCTCGTTGAGAAAATCTTGGTGGGAAATACCATCTTTGCAGGATCGGAACGAGAACCATAGGCCATTATAATCTGAAAGGGAATCACCTCACTCGCCGCCGGAGAGGGAATCATAGGAAAAGGAATCGTCATCTCACTCACCGTCGGAGAGGGAACCATAAGAGACTATCACCTCACACTCATCGTTGGAGAGGGAAACATCTGAAAAGGACTTACCACCTCACACACCGTCGGAGAGGGAACCATAAGAGACTATCACCTCACACTCACCGTCGGAGAGGGAAACATCTGAAAAAGGAATTACCACTTCACACACCGTCGGAGAGGGAACCATAAGAGACTATCACCTCACACTCACCGTCGGAGAGGGAAACATCTGAAAAAGGAATTACCACCTCACGCACTTGTCGGAGAGGGGACCATAGGAGACTATCACCTCACACTCATCGTCGGAGAGGGAAACATCTGAAAAAGGAATTACCACCTCACGCACTTGTCAGAGAGGGGACCATAGGAGACTATCACCTCACACTCATCGTCGGAGAGGGAAACATCTGAAAAAGGAATTACCACCTCGCGCACTTGTCGGAGAGGGGACCATAGGAGACTATCACCTCACACTCATCGTCGGAGAGGGAAACATCTGAAAAAGGAATTACCACCTCACGCACTTGTCGGAGAGGGGACCATAACTTCTGCTGAGTCTTTATCAGAAAAATCTGTTGGGAATCGATTTAGCTGGACTAGAGGAGGTCTTGAAATATGTTGAGAATTTCAGCTGCATCTTTCCTGAAAGGTAAAGGTCAGTCATATGCAATGCATGATATGGATCAAGCAATGATGTTCTCAACATAAATGAGATTTGTATGATACGATGCGTCTATGCATGCTATAATGATGTATGTGATGTTTTATGAATATGTTTTTTGTCTAAGAAAGTAAACTCTTTGACGGGTGCCGGGAAGTCATATCCCGGGCTGCTGTGGAAGAAAGTTTTTGCTTCCGCTGGGGATGATAATTGCAAGAATAACGGTAGGAGAAGATGACTCCGTTGCGGAATAAACTTGGAAGATTCTGCGGGGAGAAAAGTACTCTAGTGACCATGCTGGGAAGCAATACTCTGTGGGGAGATGCTTTGCTGAGTGTAGATAATAACTTGCTGAGGATGTCTTGTTGTTGGAAGTGTTGAGGGACTTCGCTGGGGATAAGGAGACTTCGTCGACGACGATCTTTCCGTGGTTTTTGGCTGAGGATAACCCAGTTATATCCTATTGAGGAAATAACTCTTTAAATCAAGCCGGACGACGCGTTCGTGTTCTGCGAAGGATAAGCTTCCAGAATTTACTGGGGATAAGCTTACTGCTTGGGGGAGATGGACTCCAACTTTCCTTGGGAAACTGGGTTGGACTCTTTTTGGGGAAGTTTTGATATGCTGGGGAAGTGATTCCTTTGAATATTGAGATACCGCCGGGGAACAATCTTTAGGCCAAGACTGCCGGGGATGCTTGTATTGAATATATGCTGCTGCTAGGGAAGTATTGAGATCTACGGGAGGACACTCAATTTCCTTGAGATTTAATAACTCTGCTTGGAGAAGAATGTATTGTTTTGCTGAACCACTCTCTGGGGATTTAAGATGTACTTGGTCGTGTTCTTTAGTTGAACCTACCTTGGTACCTTGGAGGATAGAGCAATTAGACTGCTCAGACAACTCTTTATTGCCCCTGTTTCTAGTGTCACCTGCAATTAATTCCTTTGTTTTGTATGCAAATATTTATGAGTTAGCAAATTATTGTCAATGCATATATCACAAATTGAACCTTGGACGTTCTTCGCAAAACAAAACAGAAAAAGAAAAACACTTGGCACGTTTAACTGAATATATATTTGTATTGATTTTGAATGGCCCGTGAATAGGCGTTTTGTATACAAGAGGCTGACGTCCTAGTAAGAGGAACGCCGCCGAACAAAAGAGTTTATACAAGTTTTGTACAAAAGAAAGTAAAACAGCTGTGTGAAATATGAATGATCCACTGGGTTTCAACTCTGCTATTGCCTTTATAATTCCGAGCGTCTCATCACTTGATGACCTTGGTTGAAGGTGAAGCTGACTGATCGATGCCGTCTGAGCTTGATGTAGATACCGGATTATGGATGCAAAGTGATCCAATGAGACATAGTATTACGCTTTTATCCCTAATTTTTGCCTGGACCGCCCTTTCGGGTTTTCAGTCCACCGGGATACCCATTTTTGCCCAAGCCGCCTTTTCAGGTTTTCGACTTGCCGGGTGTACAACAAAAAAACATTTTCTTTAATCAAAAGGGTTAAAACCCTAATTCGCATTCGATTTAATTTCCCGCGCGCTTTATTTATTTTTATCCATATTGATGTATCTGCTTCTGGTATATAATAGATAATTAGGACCTTTTGTTTATTTTACCGCTTTATTTTATTTTCAAAGGGTTGCTTTTGGCGATGTAAATACCCGACGCCTTGTAATTTAATTTCTGCACCTTTAATTTTTGCAAACTATACAACTGTTAAATGTTTGATAATAGGGCTTGCATGACAAGATTGAATGTTTAATCTTAAAACCAAATTAGATCACCCTTGACATGTGCAAAGATAAAAATAACTGAAAATGACACACTCGCACATGCGCACTCTTAGGGTACACCACACTTGGTTGACTTCGTACACGGTCGTTGAGTATAGGTCGTTTTAGAGGTCGTCCTCTTGTTTAAAAGATCATAGTTTACTCAGAAAGGTTGCCTCGAACATTGTTGCCTCGGATAAATGATTTAAGACATTAGGGTTACCACTAAGACATCCTAACATTGCTTTAGTGACTGTATGTCCCTCTTTCGAATTGAACCTCAAACTCCAACGACGGTGCTACCTACTCACTAATAGTAGGATAGCATTGTCTAAATAAAATTAGCATAGAACGATTCCTTTTTCGAGTAGTTAGATTAGTTCTTAAGTACTTGCTCTTTCAAAACAAAACTTTTTTTCACACTTACACTCCTTTTCAAACAAAGTTTTCAAAAACACTTCATTACACTCTTGAGGACAGAAGCAAGAGTTAAATCGAAGTTTTAAAATAAAAACTTTTTCAAACCCACAAGCACAAAGAAAACAATTTTGAAAACAATGACTAAGTACCTAAGAGCCCGTAGATAACTACGGATAGAAAGGGTGTTAATACATTCCCTTTCTATAATCTACCCCCCGTACTCAGAAAATCTCAAAAAAGGAATTTTTCTGTGCTTTTTTCCTTTCCTTGTTGGATAAAATAAAAGTCGGTGGAAACTCTTTCTTACCGCGACATTTTGCGAACACAAACGCAAAACGCAAACTAGCATATCAAAAAACAGTCAGTTCTTCCCACCGTATCACAGGTAACGATATGAATCAGAAGTGATACTTGTGAGGTCAAAGTAGTGAGGCGGATTGATGATTGCAAGGTGAGTTTTTGAGAGATTGTTTAGAGAGATTTCGGCAGAGGTTTGGATTTTGCTGAGTGTATGCAGGTTGAAAGATATTTTGCAGCAATGAGCAGGATAGAATAAAAGTTGTGGTGAGTTTTAACATAGTGTGTAAAATGAGAGGTTGTTTGGGCAGTCGTTCTGTGTGTAAACTTTCTGGTGTGTTGTTGGGTTTATAGAGAGATTAAGGCAAATTTTCTGAGGGTTTTTAGAGAGAGTCTTAGTGAATTTTTTTTGTTTTTCTTTATATCCAAACAGAATGGAAAAATGGGGGGGAAATCTCAGACGTTTGAACAACTTTGGCCACTATTTTATTGCTTTGTGGCTGCAGTTTTTGTTTTGCCAACTTTGTTCAAATGCTGGGCTACTTTGGACAGGTTTTGATGCAGGTTTAACGGAGCTATTGTGCAGCTGGTTTTGGACTGATTAGGGACTGACTTATGCAGGTTGTTAGGACTGTTGTATAGGCTAGGTGATATCTATCTCTTTCTCTTTCCTCTTTCATCTTTCAAGGATGCAAAGCATTTTTCTTTTTTTATTTGAAATTCTGAAGGATTTGCAACATTTAGGAATGTGATGACATAATGTTTTGACCATGAGCTAGCATTGGTTATTTTTATATTGGATGATTTTACTTTGTTTTGGATATTTCTTGTTTTTTTGTGTGTTTGGTAGCTTGGCTGCAAGTTTGCAGTGTTTACAACAGCTGCTGTTTTGCTGCAATATTTTGTTGCAGATTTTCCCTGTTATTCTGTTTTGCGCTGCTGTTTTGCTGCATTTGGGTAGCTTGCTTGCTGTTTACATTGTTTGCAGTTTGACATTGCTTTTGTAATGTTTTTAAATTTCTTTTTCCCTTTTGTGAACCAAAAAGATCAAAATTTTGTGATTTGCAAAAGTAAGAGATAGACCATGATTAAGAACAAAACCTTTTATTTCTGATTCCAAATGTGTGATACAGTGGGAGAACTGACTTGAGGTTTTGCGTTTTATCGCAAATGTTGTGGTTAGCAAGAGTCGCCACCGACTTTTCTTTTATCCAAAAGGAAAGGTGAAAAAGCACAGGAAAGACCTTTGAGATTGTTTCTTGAGTTCGGGGGGTAGATTATGAAAAGGGAAGGTATTAGCACCCTTTTCATCCATGGTTTTCCATGGGCTCTTAGTTACTTTCTAGATCACTTGCTTTTGTTTGAAATTGTGCTTTGTGTGTGGTTTTTGAAAGTATTTTTGAAAATGGAACTTCGTAATGGTTCTCGTCTCTATAAGAATGCATACAAAGTGTTTGTTTCTAAAAATAGTTCAAAGAGGTGTTTGTGAGATGTGTTTTTGAAATTGATTTTGAAAAGGTGTCTTTGTGATGATTCTTGTCTTTATAAGAACGCATACAAAATGTTGTCTTTTGAAAATGTTTCAAATGAGAGTGTTGGTGTAAAAATGTTTTTGTTATGAGCAAGCGAGTAACTAAGAGAGAACCTACCTACTCAAAAGTTCTTAGATGTACTTTTCCTCCTCCTTTAGATGTTGCTATCTTACCATTGATTTAGTAAGAAGCCCCATCGTTGGATGTGAAGGGACGGGCGCGGGACGTTTTTGTATAGTCATAGAAGGCAACCCATGGAATGTTTTAGCAATGTAGTTTTAGGGACTAGATCGTTTATCGAAGGCAACATCGAGGGTCATCGGGGGACTCTCGAATGCACTCTTATTTTGATGAAGACAAATCATGATTGATAAAGAAAGCAAAAATTATTGATCAAGCTAAAAGCCTCTTTGGATGAAGTCTTTGGTTCAAGTCCTTAGAAAATTTCAAGGTATAATGATAATATGTATCTTAAACTTAAGATATAGATGCTCAATTACCAAAAGAAACATTTTTATATTGTCCAATCCTTTATTAAAGCTCTTTCAAAGCAAAAAATCAATTTTTATTTTAGTGCAATCGATTTGCATGTTAGTACAATCGATTGCACGCTTCAGTTTTTAAAAACATTGGCTACTGACTTCCAGTGCAATCGATTTGCATGGTTGTGCAATCGATTGCACATTCAAAAAAATTGGAAATTTAGCTACTGGAACCCCGTGCAATCGATTTGCATGATTGTGCAATCGATTGCACACTCAAAATTTTTGGAAATTTGGCTACTGGAACCCCGTGCAATCAATTTTCATGGTTGTGCAATCGATTGCACGCTGTATGATTTTGAAAAACAGCTGCCTTACACCTACCTGTTCATGATTTTTTTTTTACAAACTTTTTCTTCAAAGGTCACTGCATTTTAGCCTCAAAAATGAACCAAGTAATGATGATTGAAATGAAGAGTTTAAAGTTAAGGAGACTTACCTTGCAACTAGAATTTATGTTTTGAGCTTGAGGTGTTGCTTTGTGGACTATTATGACCTTCTCTCAGTTATGAGATTTTTTTGAGAGTTTGTCAACAAAACTTCTGGTTTTCTTTCTCCCTCTTCCCTCTTCTCTCTCTCTCTCTCTCTCTCTCTCTCTCTCTATTTTTTCTAACCTCTTTCCAACCTCTTTCTCTTGCAAATGCTTCTTCTATTTATAGGCAAGAGGTTTGTGCATATGAGCTGACTAAGTTTGCAAGACAGCATGTTATGGTTTGGTTGGGATGTAACTATCAAACTATGTCAAGTACTCCATGGTTCCAAGATGAAGTACCAAAGTTTCTGGTTTATAGGGGTTGATTTCCATGTTTTATGGTGGAGTGAAATCAGAAACAAGCAAGGTATGGTCTCAAGATAAACTTTGTATAAAAAGCTTGCTTTTCAAGAATAGCAATGGTGCCTTTATGCCATAAATGGAAAGATCTTTTGGACAATGGCTCAAACACTTGGGTAATAGCTCAAGCTCTTATGTAAACATTAAATTATGTAGAGATTTGCAAGTCACAAGGCCTGAAAAGTAAGATTATGCAGCACATCATGTCAATTGGATTATGTGTTCTTCAATAAAAATGGCTTGCAATTCAATAATGGATGTTCAACTTCACGCCCTTGAATCTCCTAGCTCAAGTATGATAAATTCATGCTATTGAATGTTTTAGAAATCTTGAAACACCGTCTACAATTTTTACGTTGGCCACTTTGACAAAATCATCTTGGAACTATGTGAAAAAATGCCAAGAAGTTGGGATAAAATCCTGACCAAAATCTGTTGGAAATTTCCCTAAGTCTTAAATGAAAATGCCATGACTTCATGAACTTATAACTTGAGATCCAAGCATATTTAGGAGAAGTTGTTTAAAGCATTGTTATAGATATCATGGAGATCTACAACTTTCATGTTGAAAGTTTCCCTTGAACCGTCTTTCATCTTGGTGAAAGAATGGCATGAAGTGATGAAATTATCATGTATAAAAACACTTAGAAAATTTCTAAGTCTTGGAAATCTTGACTTTTCAAGTTGACTTTTGACTTTCTTAACTTCTTGATAATTAAGCTTGATATTCTTGAATGTCTTGATAAAATTTGATCTTTGAAATGTAATGTTGACCAAAAAGTCAAAGTTTGACTTTTCAGTATGCAATTGACTATTTTTCCCTTGTGCCAATTTCAAACCTAAATTGATGCATCAGTGTTGCAAACTTGATGTCATAGAAGATCTTGTGAGCAAATACTTGACAAATGAGAGGGAAAATTTTGGGGTACAACAACTGCCCCTTGTTCAATCTTCTTAAACCTGAAGAGTTAGATTGACGAGTTTTGCCATTCGTGACTCGAAGGTGGAAGAAGATTGGATACTAAAGTGCCCCGAAATTTGCACTCGGCAATGCGATGATAGGAGGAATGAGCTTAAAGATGCCATTTGGAGAGGTAATGGATAGTTGTTGGAGATGGGCTTAAAGATGCCATCCGAAGGTGATTGTTGAATTTTTTTGAGCTAGTCGAGTAGATAGTTGTCCTGTCTGGTTTCAGGTATTAATCTTTGACCTGAGAAAGAAAGATAGTTTTCCTAGCTTGTTACAGGTATTAATCGTAAATCTCTTCATGTAGATAGTTTTCCTGGCTTGTTACAGGTATTAATCTACAATCAGTCGTCCATAGATAGTTTTCCTGGCTTGCTACAGGTATTAATCTGGAACTTGAAAAGGTTGGTCGATGAGATGGCTGTCCTGGCTGGTTTCAGGTATTAATCTCTGACCTGAGAAAGAAAGATAGTTTTCCTGGCTTGTTACAAGTATTAATCTTCAATCTCTCGTCCATAGATAGTTTTCCTGGCTTGCTACAGGTATTAATCTAGAACTTGAAAAGGTTGGTCGATGAGATAGCTGTCCTGGATGGTTTCAGGTTTTAATCTCTGACCTGAGAAAGAAAGATAGTTTTCCTGGCGTGCTACAGGTATTAATCTTCAATCTCTTCATGTAGATAGTTTTCCTGGCTTGTTACAGGTATTAATCTACAATCAGTCGTCCACAGATAGTTTTCCTGGCTTGCTACAGGTATTAATCTGGAACATGAATAGGTTGCTTTTAGCCATCTGTTGATTGGCCTTTTTTTCTTCTGAAAAAGATAAAACGTTAGCTGTATGCAATGTCATGATGTATGAAATGCATGATGTCATGATGTTCTAAAAAATAAATGAGATTGTGTCGTATGCACTTTATCATGTATGTAAATAGGAGGTATGAAATGTGAAATGTTTATGAATGTATTTTCGTCTGGGAAAATAAATCCTTGACCAATGTCGGGGAGTTTGTTAAGTCATGGACTGCTGTTGAAGAGTATGTGTTTCTTCAAACTTTGCTTAGAATGTTTCCACCGAGGATTCCTGTTTTATTGTTTGAGGAGAACTCCACTGGGGAAAGTTGAAAACTCTGTGGAGAGTGTTGATTCCTGCTTGGGGAAAAAGTTCAGGAGTCTCGGTTATCCGTTGCTCTACTAGGGAGTTGAAGTTGAACTAATATCTGGTTGGATCCAGGCTTTATAGTAGCTTGTTGGGGATTGTATAGTAGTCTACTGGGGAAGAGGAGTTGTGGTCCTTTGATTTGTAGTAGTTGGAGAGGCCACCTCAAGCTGGGGAATCTTGTCGTTTATTGGGGAAATAAACCCTGTTGCTCAGTCTGTTGGAGAGGCGGCGACTTTACTGGAGAAAAATCCTTGAGGATTCTTGAGGTCGACTTAGCTGGGAAGAGATTATCAGAGATTGAAACTCTGGCTGGGAGTCATCCTATGAGAAGGATTTTGGGGAGATTTGTCAATGCCCCTAGTAGCGAGTGTTTGTGGCTTTGCCAGGAAATGTTTGACTATACATAACACTTTGCCGAGATTGGCGTTCAATGCCCCAAATAATGGAGATGGAGACCTACCCCTGGTTATTCTGTACTTCTTGAGAGATTTCTTGGAATCTTGACTGGACTGCCCCAGGTGTGCTCGGATAGTGACATGTCATGCCCCCTTGTTGATAGGAGATTTGTCAATGGAAGTGTCATCCTTCTTGAATTGATTTTGTTCACTGAGAGAGCTTTCGTTCATCGGATATTCGTTGTGTGAATTTCTCCGTTGTCAAACAAATAGCCATATGCAAACAGTGATATTCAATTAATGCAAAGTTTATGCTTGTCTTTTTGAAAAATGAGTTTTTAGCAAGTAAAGAAGTTTTGTAAGAAAAATTCAACTCAGGATTTTGAGTAAAGCTTTACAGGAGTCAGGATACCTTTTGTAACAGTATGCTTTCGAACTAACCCATGCTTCAATTAGGACTTTTGAAGGTTTGTAAAGTGGCTTGGTTCACGGTTTAAGAAACAAAGGATAAAGTCTCAAAGTGTATTTGTACCCACCCGCTCTTCGTGACGTTCTTCAGTCCTAAACTCAGTTAATTGTGCGTTTAAACTCCAATTGAGTCTGGAATGATGTTTTGGTGATGGTTTAGACAGGTTGAGTTTGTAGGAAGGCAGTCATTTTCGCAACCTTTTTCATGTTGTTGAGGATTTGTTAGTGACCTGTTTTTGATTTTGTTATCCCTGATTTTTGCGTGACTGTTCTTGTTTTGAGATTACAGTCAGCGGGATGCCCCAGTTTTCTTAAGTCTCCTTTGTAGGTTTTGACTTAGTCGGCTTTTCTTTTTTGAGATAATGGCCGCCTATGTGATTAGGAACCATTAGCGTCTTTTGATTCTAGAGGAATGTTTTGATGTCATTCGTTGTATCACAAGATGAGAGTTTGCGGTTTGATCGCGCATTTGAATTAACTGAGAGACGACCCTGCCCCAGGTTTTGATTAAAGGTTTCAATTTTGTGAAAAAAGGAAAAACTTCTACTTCTTTGGCTCGAAGGGGTTGACTAGGGATTATCTTCCTTATAACTCCAGTGTTTAGGATTTGAAAGAAACTCGTGTACATTGTCAGCAAAGTCTGTCCAAAAGCATACTGTATGAGATTATGGCATTGTTTTCGTCATCCTCCCTCTAAAGGCTTGTAACTTTTAGCAAGAGTTAAATGTCATGAGTAAAAAACATAGTTTAAATGTAATGAAAATGAGTGGATCAAGTCAAGACAAACATATGCAATGTATTAATGAAAACAAAGTTTGACATTAATAGATAATTTTTTGAATAACAAAAGAGATTACAACTTGAAAATTCAAATGAACAAAAGCTCTCAATGATTCGTCATAGGAGCAGTGATTATGTTTGGAGTCTCCGGAGGGTCAAACTCTATCTCCTTGGCATAAATCATCTCTTCAGAGCCCAACAGTTGTTTGTGTCATGTTCCCTGGGCTATCAAAATGATAAGCACACCTTACATCTAGGTTGTAGTTAGGAGAAGAAGTCTTAAGGTTCGGATGAGGAGCCTTTAAAGTAATCAGCTCTACCTTTAACATGTGTTGTAACGCTTGAGCCAGTGACATGTTGATATTAGTGTATTGTCTTTTAGGCGCGACCACCTTACGCTGATGCCCCTGTCTTTATTGAGTAGGCGTAGGATTAGAGATCAAGATTGCTCCTACGTGTAGGTCATGACGACTCTTTTGACCATACACAGCATTAGACTCTTTCTTCCCATTGTATGGCTTTTTCTGAGCATCAGAAGGTGTAGCTCCTTGGATCTTTCCACTTTTGATGCCAGCTTCGACCCTTTCGTCGGTCAGTATTAGCTCGGTGAACCCGACTGAGGAGCTTCCGATAAAGTGATTGAAGAAAGGTCCTGTCAAAGTTCCCATGAAGATGTCAATCAGATCCCTGTCAGTTAAAGGGGGTTGTACCCTACCATCCAGATCTCTCCACTTTTGGGCGTATCCTTTGAAGCTTCCGTTGGAACCCATGGTCATGTTCTGCAACTGCACCCGAGTTGGTGCAAGATCTGCATTATACTGATACTTCTTATAGAAAGCAGCAGCTAAATCCTCCCAGGTGTAGATTCGAGAACTCTCCAATTGATAGAACCATTCTAGTTGAGTCCCTGCCAGACTTTCTTGGAAGAAATAGATCCAAAGCTTTGGATCAGTTGTGTATGGTTAAGTCTTGCGGACACAAGACTTTAAGTGCATCTTAGGGCAAGAGACTCCATCGTACAGGGAAAAGGTAGGGACTTTGAACTTTGGCGAGATGACCACTCTAGAAACCAAGCCCATGTCTCCTAAATCCAAACAAGGCACAGCTTGGATCTCCACAGCTTTTAGTCTGTCTTCAAGCTGTTTGTATTTTTCATCCGCTGGTGGATACCGCTCCTCAGAAGAGTCATCGTCATCAGTAGCTATATTGGCTCTAATGCTTCTAGCTTCCTCTTCTTGACTGTTCTCTTCTTTAGAAGAAGAATCTTCTTTTTGAGCTAGCTGGGCATGCCCCTTGGACCTTCTTCTCACGTTGAGGATAACATACTTTTTCTTCTTCTTGTTCTCTTTGGTGAAGAGTGTCTTCAGATCTTCTTGCCCCTTGGCCAAGTTCACGAGCGCTTGTTGGAACTGGGCGTTTTGAGCTTGGAGATCTTTAACTGTTTGCTCTAGAGCTATCTCTACTGAAATAAACAGTAAGAGGATAAGGAAACCTGTACAGGAAAACCTGTTATGATGACATGCATGATATGTGGATGCAATGTTTTCAAGGATCTCGCGAAGTAAACACGAGGAGGTGTTAGAATTTAATTGCAGCTTGATTGAGGAAACTTCGTGTCGTGGAGAGTCCTTCTTCAAGAGTCAAGCTCACCATATCGAGTGGGTCATAGCCCTTGACTTAAGTTGTTGTACTCGATCTTCAACGACATTTGGTTAAAGGAAAATAAATCCTCTTGTCCCTTGATAGACATCTTGGTTCAACGTGACCCTGCATCATAGGCCCCCGAGATCCTTGAAATGGTTATTGAAAATGCTATGGTATGATATTATGATGTCATATACAAGTATGCAAAGTAAGCAAGTGTATATACAAATAATTATATTCACACAAAGCAGACAAATCCTTAGGTTTAGGCTTTCGTGGAGTTTGTAGGTAAGTACCCTCTTGAAGTTTAGTTGGCTTAAACCTGTCATAGTAATAGTAACCGAGTTCTAAGGAGCTCAATATCACCGGATTGTTTCCTTGGTCATTATTTCAGCTCAAGCCTCTTTAATGGCGACCGAAATATCCCAAGAAACCAAACCTTAATGAGTGTAGTATCGAGTATCTATCAACTTCGGACTGCACCAAAGCCGGTCATCTCACTACATCCTAAATGCCAAGTTGGTCAAGTAAAGGGTTCTAGAAGTTCATTAGTGCTTCATGACATCACTCAGCGGCCCCGTATTCTCTTTGATTGACTCAAAGGCTACCGGTACCCACAAATATGTCACACTAACATAGCTATTGCTTAGACCATGTTAGTATACCCCGCACAATTTCCACAATGTATTGCTATTTACCTATAATGTTTCCCAAATCCGGGTGGAGGATTCAAACCCAAACAAAGAACCATAATGTAAAGCAAACAAGTCAAACAAATGTAAGCAAATAAATGTGATCTAGCCCTAAGGTAACCCCAGTTTTATAATTATTCCCCAGCAGAGTCGCCAGTTCTATGATACGGTGGGAGAACTGACTTGTGGTGTTGCATTTTATCGCAAATATTGTGGTTAGCAAGAGTCGCCACCGACTTTTCTTTTATCCAAAAGGAAAGGTGAAAAAGCACAGGAAAGACCTTTGAGATTGTTTCTTGAGTTCGGGGGGTAGATTATGAAAAGGGAAGGTATTAGCACCCTTTTCATCCATGGTTTTCCATGGGCTCTTAGTTACTTTCTAGATCACTTGCTTTTGTTTGAAATTGTGCTTTGTGTGTGGTTTTTGAAAGTATTTTTGAAAATGGAACTTCGTAATGGTTCTCGTCTCTATAAGAATGCATACAAAGTGTTTGTTTCTAAAAATAGTTCAAAGAGGTGTTTGTGAGATGTGTTTTTGAAAGTGATTTTGAAAAGGTGTCTTTGTGATGATTCTTGTCTTTATAAGAACGCATACAAAATGTTGTCTTTTGAAAATGTTTCAAATGAGAGTGTTGGTGTAAAAATGTTTTTGTTATGAGCAAGCGAGTAACTAAGAGAGAACCTACCTACTCAAAAGTTCTTAGATGTACTTTTCCTCCTCCTTTAGATGTTGCTATCTTACCATTGATTTAGTAAGAAGCCCCATCGTTGGATGTGAAGGGACGGGCGCGGGACGTTTTTGTATAGTCATAGAAGGCAACCCATGGAATGTTTTAGCAATGTAGTTTTAGGGACTAGATCGTTTATCGAAGGCAACATCGAGGGTCATCGGGGGACTACGATCTTTTATCGAGGGTCTTTTGCTAAAATGCCCATGTTCGAGGGACATGACTATTTTCTGATAGGCAACAAAGTGGAGTAACCCTAGGGGGTGTTTGTGTGCAAGTGTGTCATTTTCATGCTTGATTTTGTCTTGAATTATGGTTTTCTATTTGATTGGTTTTATCTTTCCATACAAACCCTAATTATTAACATGTTATATATAAAGCGATAAATTTGCGGAAAGTAAATATCCTACGCTATTACAATCATTTGGGGATGGGGTGTACAAGTTTACAAATTGGGATTGAAAGAAATTAAAGTCCTAATTTTCTATTACAACCATATTGAATAGTGTTGTACCCCAAAATTTTCCCTCCCATATTTCTCAAAAAAACATTTCAAGAAAGATCCTGAAGTTGCTCAAGGAAGTCCAAGGGTTGACCAAACAAGCCCCCTCCTAAGGCAGTCTACTTCAAATTAGGGTTTCATGTTGCATCAAGATACTTGAGTCCAAGGGATCCCAAATTCTCACCAATGTCCTAATATGTTCTCAAGATCATCCATGTCAAGTTTCAAGCCCTACAGAGAATGTTTGCTCAGTCAATTGCTCAAAGGCCTGAAAATCGACTGTGCTAGGGCAAAAGTCAACTGTTGCCCACATACAGTCAAACTTCAAGATTTTTGGTCAACATCCTCATTTTGAAGTATCATTCATTATTTTATCAAGGGATGATCATGATTCATCAAGGATTTCTCATAATTCATCAAGAACCAAAAGTTGCTAAATTAGGGTTTTGTAGAAAAAGTCAACTCAACTTTGACCAAGCATAACTTTCTCATACTTTATGAGAAATGACACATACAAAGCTCATTTAGAAGAGGATGTCATTATCTACAATCCATATTCATCTCTCAAGTTCAAAATATGCACTCACAAGAAGTTATGAATTTGGATATTATAGGTCATTTTGAAAAGTCAACAAAAACACATTTTTTGTCAAAGCTTCATACTTGAGAATGAATACCAAATTGAGATGGGACAAAAAGGGTTGCTTATAGGACATCTCAAGCTTTCTAAAAAGTTCAAGAACACCTCCAAAGAGTCAAAATTGAGGAAGTTATGCATTGATGAAGTTGACCTTTTTTTGCAAAATTGCCAAAAGTCAACTATGCCTAAAACTTCAAATTTTGCCAAATGGGCCCAATCTTTTTCACTTGTTTTAATTTGGAAACATGGTCCACGAGCCCTAGCCTTTGCCACTTGTCATTATCTTATTTTTATGATTTATTTTGATTTGTATTTGAATTAAATCATTTTAAATCAAAATAAATCATAGAAAATCCAAAATTTTGAAAACTCAAGATTTTTTACATGATTCAGGTCTTAATATCTAGCTAGCATGAGATCAAATTCGTGTAAAGGCATGGTGTGGACAAAAAGATTTAATTAGGCTATTTTTGGAATGATATTCAAAGTGAATCAAATCAAGATCTATGACATTGATGGAGGAAGATTAAGGCCAGGTTTTCAATCCTAATCTATTCCTCAACACATATAGAGTGTGTGCAGACCAAAAACTAGGTGAGAGAGAGGCGCAACATCAAGAAAAAAACTTGAAAAACCAAGAAAACATGCAAACACGAATTCCCACTTAGAGGCAATTTCAAGATCCTTTGACCATCTCAATCGCTTCCTGGGATCCCCAGCAAGCCAAAGCAATCAAGAACAAGCGTTCCCAAGCCCTATATCTCGCTGTAAGTCCATCACGACATTGCTTATTTCTTGAATTCAATTTGCATGATTTAGACATTGATAGCGTGAATTAATGATATATTCTTGATCCTTAAGACATATGCAAGCTTTCTGTATTGTTTAATTGCATTTACATGGCCTATATTGGATTTCACCATTGTTAGGGTTTGTAGCTTCAAATTGGGATCTTGGTGTACAAGTAAAATTGGACCACGATTAGGGTACCATGAAGTTCGTGAGACTGAGACGAATGGATTGGTACCATCACCATTGATTTATTGTGCTTGTACATGATTTTTGATATGGCCAGGGTTTTATTTACAGAGAATGTCTGTTAGTATAGGTCTGTTGTCTAAAACAACAGATCCTTGGGGAAGATGAAGATGTGGCGGACAACCATTGGTGTGTTTGAATTTCGCGCGTTTCTGACTCAGTGTTTTTACTTTTCATATATTATCATTGTTATGTATTCTATGTACAAACAAAAGCAAGTGGCGCAGTGGTAGTGGAGTGGTTGGATAGTGCATCAGGGCCCGGGTTCGAATCCCAGGTCCCCCCAATTTCTTCATATTTTTTCCTTTCAGGTAATCTCATGCGCTTACAAGTCCAAGGCCTATCATACGCCCTCATCATCCAGCCTGCCAGATGGCCAGATGGCCAAATCCAAGGGCCACTAATGGAGGAGCACCATACGCCTGGTCAAAGCAAATGCATTGGATCCAAAAAGTCAAGCATGGACCTCCATCTTTTAGGCCCAAAAATTGCTTCTCGCACCCCCCATATTGCTCAGGCCCAAACTTCTTTCTCTATTCTTTTTTATATTCATTTTATTTAAATTAATTTATTTATTTTATTTTACTAACCAATTAATTATTTTCTTTTTATCAAAAAAATCATAAAAATAATACTTTTCATAAATTAGGTTTAGATTTTATTTTTTATTAAAAAATTATTTAATTTAATTAGATTTTAATTTTAGGTAAACTTTAATTTCTTTTTGTAAATAATTTAAAATCAATTAGAATAATTAGGATTTTGTTTCTAATTTTATTTTCTTTTCTTTTCCTAAAAATAACCAAAACATAAAAAATAGGCCATGTAATTATTTTTATTAATAAATTTAATTAACTAATTAATTGTACATTTAATTCAAAAAACCTATTTCTTTTCTTAAAAAATGATTAAAAACAACAAACAAAAACAATTTTTTTTCTTTTAATTGGGTTAGAGGGGTCAAAACCCTAATTTCTTCTCGATCTTAATTTCATCGTGCGCGCTTTTATTATTTTATTTTTATCCTATTATTGTAACTGCTCACAAGTTGTAATAGTTAATTAGGTCTTTATTTTCATTTATCACTTTATTATTTAAAGGGTTTGTTTTTGGCTATGTAAATACCCGAAGCCTTGTAATAGCGTAGTTTAATTTCCGCACTTTAAATTCCGCAAAATACTAAACTGTTAGATGTGTGATATTAGGATGCATGACAAGAATGTATGTGAAACTTTAAAACAATTAGATAACCCTAAAATGTGCAAAGATAAATAATCTGAAATTGAATCACTCGCACATGCGCACTCCTAGGGTACACTCCCACTTGGTTGCCTTCGGTAAATGGTCATTGAGTATAGGATGCTTTAGTGGTCGTCCTTTTGTCCAAAGATCAAAGTTGCCTCGGAAAGGTTGCCTCGGATATTGTTGCCTCAGATAATTGATCTAAGACATTAGGGTTATTACTAAGACGTCCTAACATTGCTTTAGTGACCGTACGTCCCTTTCGAATTGACCCTCAAACTCCCACGAAGATGCTACCTACTCACTAATAGTAGGATAGAATTGTCTAAAGGAAACGAATATAGAACAATTCTTTTTTCGAGTAGGTAGATTAGTTCTTAAGTACTTGCTCAAACAAAACAAACTTTCTACACTTACACTCCTTTTCAAACAAAGTTTTCAAAAACACTTCATTACACTTTTGAAGACAAAAGCATAAGTTAAATCAAAGTCAAAACAAACTTTTCAAACCACACAAGCACACAAATAAGCAATGTTGAAAATTATGAGCAAGTACCTAAGAGCCCGTAGATAACTACGGATAGAAAGGGTGCTAATACCTTCCCTTTCTATAATCTACCCCCCGTACTCGGAAATATCTCGAAAAAGGAATTTTTCTATGCTTTTTACCTTTCCTTGTTGGATAAAATAAAAGACGGTGGCGACTCTTGCTTACCGCGAAATTTTGCAAACACAAACGCAAAATGCAAACCAGCATTCCTAAAAAACAGTCCCGGTTCTGGCCACCGTATCACTGAACTGGCGACTCTGCTGGGGAAATATAAGTGGGGTGTACCTTAGGATTAGTTCATAATTTTGTTTTCTAATGTTTGATTTGATTGCTTTATCTTTGTGGGCTTTGTATCGGAGTTACTATAGATCCTAACTCGGACCTGGGGATACCTTTTAGGTAAGTAGCAATAGACTGTGAGGGAACTGTACGGCGTAGACCGATACGGTTGAAGCAGTAGCTACATTGATGTGGCACATTAGTTGGTACTGATATCCCTTGTGGAGCAAGAAGGAGAATATGGGGCTGCTATATGGGTCATTAAGCATCAACTGACCTTAGAAACTATAATTGACCAACTTGGCCATAGAAAGTAGCAAGATGCTACACTCATTGAGACCATACTCTCGCGATTGTTCCGGCAGCAAGAAAAGGTTACGTGAGCTGAAACTATGACCGATGGAGGATGGTCAGTGATATTGAGAACCTCTAGAACCCGATTACTTTTGCTAGGACATGTTGAAACCAACTGAACTTCAAGAGGGTACTACCTTAAAACCCATACAAGCCTAAACCTAAGGCTGTTTGTGTGACTTGTGTGCTTTCAACTTGAACTACTTGCACAGTTTCATTATCTGACAACATGAGTTCCTTGCAGGTTTTGTTTACAGTCCTTATCCAATAACTTGGATTTCTTGCCGAGTTTACTTGCTTACATCACCTTGCACTTTTGCTTAAACGCATAGCATACACATCATAACATCATGCCTTAACATTTCCTTAACCATTTCAAGGATCTCAAGGGTTTGTGATGCAGGTTATGGTAAATCAGACGTCTAGCAAGGGGCAAAGGGGATTTATTTTCCTCTAGCCAACATCATCTAGAGATCAAAACACGATAACTTGAGTCAGTGGCTATGACCCACTCGATATGGTGAGCTTGACCCTTGAATAAGGACTCTCAATGATACAAAGTTCTTCAATCAAAACTACAAATTTCAAATTCTAACAATTTCTTGTTTACCCCGTGAGATCCTTGAAAACATTGCATACATATATCACACATATCATTGCATAACAGGTCTTCCAGTACAGGTCTCTCATGTTCTCTCTGTTTATTTCAGAAATGGCTCTCAAACAAGATAACAAAGATCTTCAAGAAACTCAGTTCAGGGAAATATTCCTAAACCTATCCAAGGGGAAGGAAGAGTTGAAAACACTCCTCGTTGGGAACTTGGTCAAGAAAAATCCTGAAGATAATAAGGAAGAACGGCTGGAACAACTGCAAGCTGAGGTAGTTTCAATAAGAACCCAAATGTTGGGGCAGATGGCTCTTATCCAAGGCTTAGCCCGGGAACAAGAAGAGTTGAGAACCATTATCAACCAGCTTCATCAAGACAGATACAACAGTATGAAGCAAACAGTCGAGGCCGGGGACCAAGTTATTGATCAACCTCTAAGAAGACAAGGGTTTGGTTTGGTGAAGAATGGACCTCTCCAAGTTACTACTACCTCACGGGTCCAACAACAACCTCGCCAAAAACAATGGGTTAATCAGAATAAGCCAGATACACCCAAGGGGAAGTTTACCAAGTTCAACATGCCGCTGTCTCAACCTTTACAACACCTGTTGAGATTGAATCTGGTGACGTTGATAGGACCTCATCCGAATCCCAAAACTTCTTCGCCTAACTACAATCCTGATGCAAGATGTGCATATCACTCCAACAGCCCGGGGCATGATACTGGCGACTGTTGGAAGTTGAAGTACAAAATTCAAGACCTGATTAACGAAGGAGCATTGGAATTCACACAAGATGGTCAGCTGGAATGTTTCTGTCAATCCTCCAAGGTTCACCATTTGAAGTGACAAGTTCTGACAAGAGAGGCTTTTGTTCATTAGAATTTTCAATTTGTAATTTTCTTTTGATTGTTCGAATATTTATTCATGTCAAACTTTGTTACTTTATCAATGCATTGAATATGTCTGTTTTGAATCAATCCATTCATATTCACTATATTTAAATTTCTTTCCTTTTTGGTGATGTTCAACTCTCGATTAAAAAACTCAAAGACTTTAGAGGGAGGATGACGAAAATGATATTGAAATCTCTACAATATGCTTTTGAACAGACCCCGCTGACGATGTACAAGCGTTGTTTCAAATCCTAAATAGTGGAGTTATAAGGAAGATAATCCCTAGTCAACCCCTTTGAGCCAAAGAAGTAGGAGTTTTTCTTTTCACACAAATTAAAACCCTTAATCACAACCTGGGGCAGGGTAGTTTTCTTAGGTAATCTAGGTGCACAATGAATGGCATCAAAGACGTCCTTCCAAAACGAAAAACGATGATGGTTCCCTATAATTGTCAAGACAGGCAGTCATTATCTCTAAAAAATAAAAGCCCATTAAGTCAAAACCTATGAAGGAGACTTAATAAAAAAATTGGGGCATCCCGCTGACTTTAATCACAGAAGAAACAGTTCAGGAAAAAGACAGGGATAATAAAAATCAAAAGGAAAAAGATCCTACAAAACCTAAACAGAAAAGGGAAATGACTGCCTACTCAATATCCGAACCATCACTGGAATATCAGAGCAAAGACTCAGACCGATTCTAAACCGCAATTAACTGAGCATAGGACTGAAAAACATCACGAAGAACGGGTGGGTACAAATAAATTTTGAGCCTTTATCCTTTGTTTCTTGAACCGTGAACCAGGCCACATTATAACCCTTAAAAGTCCTAGCTGAAGCATGGGTTAGTTCGAAAGCATACTGTTACAAAAGGTATCCTGACTCCTGTAGGACTTGCTGTAAATCCTGAGTTGACATCACATTTTAAAAAATTTGCCTGTTTTACTGAAAAATGCATTTTCAAAAAATTTCAAGACAGACATAAGCTTTGCATTCTTATAATAACATTGTTCGCATATGACTATTTGTTCAACAGCAGAGAAATTTGCACGATGAATGTCTAGCAAACAAAAACCTTCTCCAACGAAAGTGATCACCTCAAGTGGAAACACACTTCCAACCAAGGGGCACGGCATGATCATTGTCCATCATCTGGGGCAGTCAAGTCAAGATTCAAGGAATCTCTCAAAGATGCCAAATAGCCAGGGGCAAATCTCCATCTGAATCACTTGGGGGCATTGGACATGAATTCCAACAACAAATCTTATATGATCAAACAAACATCTTATGGTAGTGTGGCAACACAACACTACCAACAGTGATAACTCCATGCACCCCGAGAGCATGGATATAGTCAGAAAATACTACGCATGAACAAAGACCCGCTAGGTTGACTGGCCTAGGAAAAAATAAGGGCATCCCGGCGAACCAAAAGGGTTCGGGCAAAAATTAGGGATAAAAACAAAAAAGATCTGTACCCCCGACAAGTCGAAAACCTGAAAAGGCGGCTTGGGCAAAAAAGGGTATCCCGGTGGACTGAAAATCTGAAAAGACAGTCCAGGCAAAGTTAGGGATTAAAGCGTACGACTATTGTCCCATTATCTTGTCACTTGCCTACCATAAGAAGACTTATCACTTCAATCGAAAGTTACCAAGCACCTCATAAATTGGGATAACACTCAATCCACAAGGCCTCTACATGCACTTTCTCCAACAGATACAGGGGCAGAAAAATCTCGATGCAAAGTCATCATCGTATCCTCAACATACGTCCCAGTAACATTCACTCCCCGTAGAGTAAGAAAAAGACAGTGATGTTAGCTGTCCCGAACAGGACACAACTCTCCCCAGCTGAGGCTCGCAACCGCGAATGAGTCGGTAAGATTCTCCCCAAGCAGAGTTTATCTATCACCAGCACTGGAGGATTATCCCCAGCGGAGTCTGGAAGATTATCCCCAGTAGAGTCTAGAAGACCATCCCCAATGGAGTCTGGAAGGTTATCCCCAACGAAGTCTCGAAGATTATCCCCAGCAGAGTTCATTTCTTTCACAAACGGAAACTTCATCCCCAACAGAGTTATCATCACCAGCAACGATAATTCATCCACAGCCGAGGGTATTTCTCCAAAATCAGAAAATCCTCAACGGAGCATCTTTTCCCTACAGTGTCATTCTCTAACCAATATATTCTTCATCAAGATTATTCTCCCAATCACCTTCGGTCGTTATCCACAGCGAGCGAAACTCTTCATATTCTCCAGCAGCAATCCGAGATTTATTTTCCCCAGTTAGAGAATATCATAAAAACATTACACATCCATACATCATGACATGCATATACGCATCATACAACACCGTCTCATTTATTTTGAGAACATCATTGCCTGATACATATCATGTATTACATACAGCTAACCATTACCTTTCAGGAAAAATACAATCAAATTCTCACAAAAATCAAGCTATGAAGCCCGAGTGCGACCGAATAGTATATTGATTCCTACAGCATATTGTGAAGCCCGGATTACGACCAAATAACAGTATCAGAATGCCGTGAAGCATGGATTACAACCAGATAGTGGTATCTCTTAAAAGCAAGCTATGAAGCCCGGATTACGACCGGATAATAGTTTAATCCTCAGCAAGCCGTGAAGCCCGGATTACAACCGGATAGCAGCTCAACAAGTACCATGAAGCCTGGATTTGACCAGATAGTGGTATATCATAAACACAAGCCGTGAAGCCCGAATTACGACCGGATAACAGCTCAACAAGTTATTGTGAAGCCTGGATTACGACCAGATAGAAATACAAGACCATGAAGCCTGGATTACGACCGAATAATGGTAGAAGACGTTGTGAAGCCTGGATTACGACCAGATAGCAACCAAGGACACCGCGAAGCCTGGATTACGACCAGATAGTGGCATGTCTTTAATACAAGTTATGAAGCCCGGGTTCGACCGGATAGTATCTTGATTTCTCTGAACACCATGAAGCCTGGATTTCAACCAGATAATGGTATGAGACATCGCGAAGCCTGGATTATGACCAGATAGAGGTAAGGGACATTGTGAAGCTTGGATTACGACCAAATAGAAGTTTACCCAGCCAATTACTATGAAGCCCAGATTCGACCGGATATTAGTAGGCCCAACAGTCAAAGGGAAGCCCAGATGCGACCGGATAACCACTTGATTTCTTCTGAAGCCTCGATTTCGACCAGATAAGAAGTGAGGTATTATGATGCCCGGATTACGACCAGATAGCAGTACAGAACACCATGAAGCCTGCATTCGACCAGATAATGGTATAACACATCGTGAAGCCTGGATTACGACCAGATACCGGTACAAGACATTGTGAAGCTTGGATTTCAACCAAATAGCAGTTTACATGGACAATTACTAAGAAGCCCAGAGTCGACCGAATATTAGTATGCCCTAAATTCAAGTTGAAGCTCAGAGGCGACCGGATAACAACTTAATTCATTGTGAAGCCTGGATTACGACCAGATAAAAATTGAGAAATTGCGAAGCATGGATTACGACCGGATAGCAAGTATAATCTCATCTCCCCAGTAAGTCACTGTGAAGCCTAGATTACGACCAGATAGCAGACGGTATTATCACTATGAAGCCTGGACCACGACCAGATAGTAGTTCATTTTCACCTCTTCGACCAAGAGACAATTCCTCAGTAGAATAACGGACGACCGAAGCTCCTAAAATTCAACCAAGAGATGATTCACCAGTAGAATAACGGACGACCGAAGCTCCTAAAATTCTATTTCTCCCAAGACAAAGAACAACATTCCCCAACGGAATCTTCCTCAACAACAGGTATACAAGCTCTCGCTAAGGAATATCTTATGCGGTCGGCACTCCTTCGGATGGCATCTTTAAGCCCAGATCTTATCACTCATTTCCAAATGGCATCTATAAGCGCATTCCCGACATCACAAGACAAGTACCACTTCATGCGAGTGCAGATTTCTGGGCACTCTAGTGTTCAATCATCTTCAACCCTCAGATCATGAAAGGAAGACAAGCCAATCTAAATCTTCAGGTTTAAGAAGATTGAACAGGGGAAGCTGTTGTACCCCAAAATTTTCCCTCTCATATTTCTCAAAAAACCATTTCAAGAAAGATCCTCAAGTTGCTCAAGGAAGTCCAAGGGTTGACCAAACAAGCCTCCTCCTAAGGCAGTTTATTCAAATTAGGGTTTCATGTTGCATCAAGATACTTGAGTCCAATGGATCCCAAATTCTCACCAATTACCTAATATGTTCTCAAGATCATCCATGTCAAGTTTCAATCCCTACATAAAAAGTTTGCTCAGTCAATTGCTCAAAGGCCTGAAAATCGACTGTGCTTGGGCAAAAGTCAACTGTGGCCCACATACAGTAAAACTTCAAGATTTTTTATCAACATCCTCATTTTGAAGTATCATTCATCATTTTATCAAGGGTTGATCATGATTCATCAAGGATTGCTCATAATTCATCAAGAACCAAAATTTGCTAAATTAGGGTTTTGTAGGAAAAGTCAACTCAACTTTGACCAAGCATAACTTTCTCATACTTTATGAGAAATGAACTATCAAAATCTCATTTGGAAGAGGATGCCATGCTCTACAATCCATCTTCAGTTCTCAAGTTCAAAATATGCACTCACAAGAAGTTATGAATTTGGACATTATAGGTCATTTTGAAAAGTCAACAAAAACACCTTTTTTGTCAAAGCTTCATACTTGCGCATGGAATACCAAATTGAGATGGGACCAAAAGAGTTGCTTAGAGGATATCTCAAGCTTTCTAAAAAGTCCAAGAACACCTCCAAAGAGTCAAAATTGAGGAAGTTATGCATTGATGAAGTTGACCTTTTTTGCAAAATTACCAAAAGTCAACTATGCCTAAAACTTCAAATTTTCCCAAATGGGCCCAATCTTTTTCACTTGTTTTAAGTTGGCACAGGGTCCACGAGCCCTAGCCTTTTCCACTTGTAATTATCTTATTTTTATGATTTATTTTGATTTTTATTTGAATTAAATAATTTTAAATCAAAACAAATCATAGAAAATCCAAAATATTGAAAACTCAAGATTTTTTTACATGATTCAGGTCTTAATATCCAGCTAGCATGAGATCAAATTCGTGTAAAGGCATGGTGTGGATAAAAAGATTGAATTATGCTATTTTTGGAATGATATTCAAAGTGAATCAAATCAAGATCAAAGACATTGATGAAGGAAGATTAAGGCCAGGTTTTCAACCCTAATCTATTCCTCAACACATATAGAGTGTGTGCAGACCAAAAACTAGGTGAGAAAGAGGCGCAACATCAAGAAAAAAAACTTGAAAAAACAAGAAAAAGTGCAAACACGAATTCCAACTTAGAGGCAATTTCAAGATCCTTGCACCATCTCAATCTCTTCCTGGGATCCCCAGCAAGCCAAAGCAATCAAGAACAAGCGTTCCCAAGCCCTATATCTCGCTGTAAGTCCATCACGACATTGCTTATTTCTTGAATTCGGTTTGCATGATTTAGACATTGATAACATGAATTAATGATATATTCTTGATCCTTAAGAAATATGCAAGCTTTCTGTATTGTTTAATTGCATTTACATAGCCTATATTGGATTTCACCATTGTTAGAGTTTGTAGCTTCAAATTGGGATCTTGGTGTACAGGTGAAATTGGGCCACGATTAGGGTACCATGAAGTTCATGAGATTGAGACGAATGGATTGGTACCATCACCATTGATTTATTTTGCTTGTACATGATTTTTGATATGGCCAGGGTTTTAGCTACGGAGAATGTCCGTTGGTATAGGTCTGTTGTCTAAAACAACAGATCCTTAGGGAAGATGAAGATGTGGCAGACAACCATTGGCGTGTTTGAATTTCGCGCGTTTCTGACTCGGTGTTTTTACTTTTCATATATTATAATTATTGTGTTTTCTATGTACAAACAAAAGCAAGTGGCGCAGTGGTAGTCAGGGCCCGGGTTCGAAAACCCAGGTCCCCCCAATTTCTTCATATTTTTTCCTTTCAGGTAATCTCATGCGCTTACAAGTCCAAGGCCTATCATACGCCCTCATCATCCAGCCTGCCAGATGGCCAGATGGCCAAATCCAAGGGCCACCAATGGAGGAGCACCATACGCCTGGTCAAAGCAAATGCATTGGATCCAAAAAGTCAAGCGTGGACCTCCATCTTTTGGGCCCAGAAATTGCTTCTCACACCCCCCATATTGCCCAGGCCCAAACTTCTTTCTATATTCTTTTTTTATATTCATTTTATTTAAATTAATTAATTTATTTTATTTTACTAACCAATTAATTATTTTCTTTTTATCAAAAAAATCATAAAAATAATGCTTTTCATAAATTAGGTTTAGATTTTATTTGTTATTAAAAAATTAATTAGATTTTAATTTTAGGTAAACTTTAATTTCTTTTTGCAAATAATTTAAAATCAATTAGAATAATTAGGATTTTGTTTCTAATTTAATTTAATTTTCTTTTCCTAAAAATAACCAAAACAAAAAAAATAGGCCATGTAATTATTTTTATTAATAAATTTAATTAACTAATTAATTGTACATTTAATTCAAAAAACCTATTTCTTTTCTTAAAAAATGATTAAAAACAAAAAACAAAAACAATTTTTTTCTTTTAATTAGGTTAGAGGGGTCAAAACCCTAATTTCTTCTCGATCTTAATTTCATCGCGCGCGCTTTTATTATTTTATTTTTATCCTATTATTGTAACTGCTCACAAGTTGTAATAGTTAATTAGGTCTTTATTTTCATTTATCGCTTTATTATTTAAAGGGTTTGTTTTTGGCTATGTAAATACCCGAAGCCTTGTAATAACGTAGTTTAATTGTCGCACTTTAAATTCCGCAAAATACTAAACTGTTAGATGTATGATATTAGGATGCATGACAAGAATGTATGTGAAACTTTAAAACAGTTAGATAACCCTAAAATGTGCAAAGATAAATAATCTGAAATTGAATCACTCGCACATGCGCACTCCTAGGGTACACTCCCACTTGGTTGCCTTTGGTAAACGGTCATTGAGTATAGGATGCTTTAGTGGTCGTCCTTTTGTATAAAGATTAAAGTTGCCTCGGAAAGGTTGCCTCGGATATTGTCGCCTCAAATAATTGATCTAAGACATTAGGGTTATTACTAAGACGTCCTAACATTGCTTTAGTGACTGTACGTCCCTTTCGAATTAACCCTCAAACTCCAACGACGATACTACCTACTCACTAATAGTAGGATAGCATTGTCTAAAGGAAACGAATACAAAATAATTCTTTTTTCGAGTAGGTAGATTAGTTCTTAAGTACTTGCTCAAATAAAACAAACTTTTACACATACACTCCTTTTCAAACAAAGTTTTTAAAAACACTTCATTACACTCTTGAAGACAGAAGCAAGAGTTAAATCGAAGTCAAAACAAACTTTTCAAACCACACAAGCACACAAAGAAGAAATTTTGAAAATGATGAGCAAGTACCTAAGAGCCCGTAGATAACTACGGATAGAAAGGGTTCTAATACCTTTCCTTTCTATAATTTACCCCCCGTACTCAGAAATATCTCGAAAAAGGAATTTTTTTGTGCTTTTTCCTTTCCTTGTTGGATAAAATAAAAGACGATGGCGACTCTTGCTTACTGTGACATTTTGCAAACACAAACACAAAACACAAACCAGCATTCCTAAAAAACAGTCCCGGTTATGGCCACCGTATCACAAATAGCCATGAATAAAATATATGAAGCACATAAAATTAATGAAACGAAAAGAAAACATTTTGGATCATTATTTGTCAACACATGCCATAAACTAGAGCTTCTCTAATGCACTCTTATTTTGATGAAGACAAATCATGATTGATAAAGAAAGCAAAAATTATTGATCATGCTAAAAGCCTCTTTGGATGAAGTCTTTGGTTCAAGTCCTTAGCAAATTTCAAGGTATAATGATAATATGTACCTTGAACTTAAGATATAGATGCTCAATGACCAAAAGAAACATTTTTATATTGTCCAATCCTTTATTCAAGCTCTTTCAAAGCAAAAAATCAATTTTTATTTTAGTGCAATCGATTTTCATGTTAGTGCAATCGATTGCACGCTTCAGTTTTTCAAAATATTGGCTACTGACTTCCAGTGCAATCGATTTGCATGGTTGTGCAATCAATTGCACACTCAAAAAAATTGGAAATTTGGCTACTGGAACCCCGTGAAATCGATTTGCATGATTGTGCAATCGATTAAACACTCAAAAATTTTGAAAATTTGGCTACTGCAACCCTGTGCAATCGATTTACATGGTTGTGCAATCGATTGCATGCTGTATGATTTTGAAAAACAGCTGCTTTACACCTGCATGTTCAGGATTTTTTTTTACAAACTTTTTCTTCAAAGGTCACTGCATTTTAGCCTAAAAAATGAACCAAATAATGATGATTGAAATGAAGAGTTTAAAGTTAAGGAGACTTACCTTGCAACTAGAATTTATGTTTTGAGCTTGAGGTGTTGCTTTGTGGACTGTTATGACCTTCTTTCAATTATGAGATTTTTTTGAGAGTTTGTCAACAAAACTTATGGTTTTCTTTCTCCCTCTTCCCTCTTCTCTCTCTATCTCTCTCTCTCTCTCTCTCTCTCTCTCTCTCTATCTCTCTCTCTCTCTCTCTCTCTATTTTCTAACCTCTTTCCAACCTCTTTCTCTTGCAAATGCTTCTACTATTTATAGGTAAGAGGTTTGTGCATATGAGCTGACTAAGTTTGCAAGACAACATGTTATGGTTTGGTTGGGATGTAAGTATCAAACTATGTCAAGTACTCCATGGTTCCAAGATGAAGTACCAAAGTTGCTGGTTTAGAGGGGTTGATTTCCATTTTTTATGGTGGAGTGAAATCAGAAACAAGCAAGGTATGGGCTCAAGACAAACTTTGTACAAAAATCTTGCTTTTCAAGAATAGCAATGGTGCCTTTATGCCATAAATGGAAAGATCTTTTGGACAATGGCTCAAACACTTGGGTAATAGCTCAAGCTCTTGTGTAAACATTAAATTATGTAGATATTTGCAAGTCACAAGGCCTGAAAATTAAGATTATGCAGCACATCATGCCAATTGGATTATGTGTTCTTCAACAAAAATGGCTTGCAATTCAATAATGGATGTCCAACTTCATGCCCTTGAATCTCCTAGCTCAAGTATGATAAATTCATTCTCTTGAATGTTTTGGAAATATTGGAACACCCTCTACAACTTTTAAGTTGGCCACTTTGACAAAATCATCTTGGAACTATATGAAAAAATGCCAAGAAGTTGGGATAAAATCCTGACCAAAATCTGTTGGAAATTTCCCTAAGTCTTAAATGAAAATGCCATGACTTCATGAACTTATAACTTGAGATCCAAGCATATTTAGGAGAAGTTGTTTAAAGCATTGTTATAGATATCATAGAGATCTACAACTTTCATGTTGAAAGTTCCCCTTGAACCGTCTTGCATCTTGGTGAAAGAATGGCATGAAGTGATGAAATTATCATGTATAAAAACACTTAGAAAATTTCTTAGTCTTGGAAATCTTGACTTTTCAAGTTGACTTTTGACTTTCTTAACTTCTTGATGATTAAGCTTGATATTCTTGAATGTCTTGATGAAATTTGATCTTTGAAATGTAATGTTGACCAAAAAGTCAAAGTTTGACTTTTCAGTAAGCAATTGACTATTTTGCCCTTGTGCCAATTTCAAGCCTAAATTGATGCATCAGTGCTGCAAACTTGATGTCGTAGAAGATCTTCTGAGCAAATACTTGACAAATGAGAGGGCATATTTTGGGGTACAACAAAATGCAAATCCTAATGATGAGTTTTCCTTTTTTACAAATCATTCTTGCTTGAATTTTTCATATATTGATTGCTTGGTAATTTTCCTTTTCTTATTTCATGAACACGAGGAGTGGATGGCAAGCGAGGAAAGGTGAAGAGAAAACCATGGCTATAAAGGAGTGGATGAGTTGCTTGAAGATGAAGCAAAGAAGACTTGAAGAAACAAAACAATATTTCTTTCTTTGTAAACAAAACAAAATTTGTAGCTTATATTAACTTGTAATCTTTGTAACATAAGTTGATGAATCTTGAAGTTTGCAAATTTCTTGTAGTAAGTGTAACAACTTTGAATAGAAAACTTGAAATTTCCTTGTGATGTAATAAACACAAAATTTTAGTAAATTTTTGAATGATGAAATTTGTTGTACAGTAATTAGACAAATCTTGGATTTTGTTTGAACTTTGAAATTGAATGGTTTGAATGATACACCTTGACTTTGTAACATGAACTTCAAGCAATCACAAATGACTTTTGTAACTTTTATTTCAAGTAAACCATGTGCCTTGTACTCCAATCAAACTTCTAAACAAAATAAATGTTTAAGAATTCAGTTCCACTTGGTTAACTCGAACCCAAAACCATGGTCATTTAAATGAAAATCTTAATCTTCACATTATGTCCAAATCAAAGTTGCATTCAAAATGAACTCGCACGCCATGCTAGATTAAAATGGAACTTTATTTCCAAAACAAACATGCTTTAGGAACATTCATCAATCTTGTAAAATTAAAAAACTTCAACGTGAGAATCATAGTCCTGAGAAAACGATTGTGGTTAAGAACATTCGAAATCAAACAAATGACTTGCGATGATTCGATAACTTTCAAAGTCTTCCAAACACAACTTGCCTTCGATCTTTGAAGATAAACTCGTAAGCGATATCACTTATGACCATATGCAAAAACAATCGTCTCAAGATCTTGTAATTTGAGGAAATCACATTTCCTAGAAATCAGACGACATTTACTTAAGATTAGGTCAAAGTCCATGAAGCAACCTCTAAAGTATTCAAATTTTGGTGATCCTCCACACGTAATCAGCTCTTGATTTGTGAAGAGAAATTGGAGATGATGTTAAGGAAAGTCATACACAAGAAGAACCGCTCAAAAATATCGAATAATGAAGAAGTTACAATCGGTTGAACTTGGTCTTGCAAAAGGTCGACTTTTGGGTCAATGGATTCATTTTCAGTCATCTGAACCCTTGACTGAGCAAACTTGCAATGCGAGGTTTGAAACTTGGCACGAACATCCTTGAGGAGTCATGAAGATCTATGAAGACCATTTGAAACCTTGGAGACTCAATTTTCTTTTGGAAATAACAAACCCTAATTGTTGACTTACTGCCTAGGAAGAGAATCTGTCTGATCAACTTTTGAGCCAAATTGAGTATTCGAGAAACCCTAGGATAGTATCTTGCATGAAAAATGGGAGGGAAAATTTTGGGGTACAACACTACCTCAACAGATAGTGAAAGAATCTTTGACGATTGCTACCTCAACAGATAATGAAGGAATCTTTGATGATTTCTACCTCAACGGATAGTGAAGGAATCTTTGACGATTGCTACCTCAATAAATAGTGAAGGAATCTTTGAAGATTTCTACCTCAACAGATAGTGAAGGAATCTTTGAAGATTGCTAACTCAACAAATAGTTAAGGAATCTTTAACGATCACTACCTCAACAGATAATGAAGGAATCTTTGACGATTTCTACCTCAACAGATAGTGAAGGAATCTTTGACGATTGCTACCTCAGCAGATAGTGAAGGAATCTTTGATGATTGCTACCTCAGCAGATAATGAAGGAATCTTTGACGATTTCTACCTCAACAGATGATGAAGGAATCTTTGACGATTGCTACCTCAACAGATGATGAAGGAATCTTTGACGATTGCTACCTCAATAGATAGTGAAGGAATATTTGATGTTTGCTACCTCAATAGATAGTGAAGGAATATTTGACGTTTGCTACCTCAACAGATAGTGAAGAAATATTTGACGATTGCTACCTCAACCGATGGTGAAGGAATCTTTGACAATTGCTACCTCAACAGATAGTGAAGGAATATTTGACGATTACTACCTCAATAGATAGTGAAGAAATCTTTAATGATTTCTACCTCAACAGATAATGAAGGAATATTTGACGATTGCTACCTCAACAGATAGTGAAGGAATCTTTACGATTACTACCTCAACAGATAGTGAAGGAATCTTTGATGATTTCTACCTCAACAGATAGTGAAGGAATCTTGGCCGATTACTACCTCAAAATGGTACCAGAAATTTGTCTGGTCATGTAAGTAGTTAATGATATTTGTCTGTTTATAGACTTTTACCTGAAAAGATACAGGGTTAACTGTATGCAATGTCATGATGCATAAAGTGTAAAGGATGCTCTCAAAATAAATGAGATTGCAATATATGCATTCGTAATGCATATGTTATGACATTTGTAAAATGATGTATGAATGCAATGTATGAACGTGTCAGTCATTCCATTGTTGTATTGTTGAATTAGGGAAAATGAATCCCTGATTGTTGCTGGAGAGTACCGGGAAGCTGAATCCTGGACTGCTATTGGTGAGTGAAGAAAGTGATTCTTCAATTTCAGTTGGGGATAAGGAATGGAGATAGTTTTGTTAGGGATTCATTTTCTCTTCTGAGGATCTTCGACTTCTGTTTGAGAATAATTTCATCGTGGGGAGGAATTCTGTTGGGACACTTCACCAATCTGGAGAACAAATTCCGATGGGGGATGAACTTCCCCAGCTAGAGAAATAAACTCTACTGGGGGATTTGAAGTAGTAATTGGAGATTTTTGCTTTACCGGGGATGTGAAAACAACTGACATCATCAAGCTGCATGCTGAGAATACGGCAATGACCCTTTTTAGGAGGATGCCCCTGCCTCTGTGCCTGTCGGAGAAAGTGTTTGATGGGGAAGGTATTTGTTGGGATTTTGTAGACAGTTTGAGTGTCGTCCCCAACTCATGGGGCGCTGGGTAAATACTGATCAAGATGATAAGTCTTCTACTGATAGGCAAGTGACAAGATGACATGACATAGTCGTACGCTTTAATCCCTAAATTTTTCCTGGACAGCCCTTTCGGGTTTTCAGTCCACCGGGATACCCTTTTTTGCCCAAGCCGCCTTTTCAGGTTTTCGAATTTTTGGGTGTACAGTTTTTTTTCATATGTATATCCCTAACTTTTTCCCGAACTCTTTTGGTTCGTCGGGATGCCCTTATTTTTGCCTAGGCCCGTCAACCTAGCAGGTCTTTTTCATGCGTAGCCTTTTCTGACTATGTTCATGTTCACCGGGTGTGGAGAATTGTCATTGTACATAGTAGTAAGTGTTGTCACACTTCCAAAAGATGTTTGTTTGATTGTACATGATCCGTTGTTGGAATTCATGTCCAATGCCCCAAGTGATTCAGACGGAGATCTTCCCCTGGCTATTTGGCATTTTTGAGAGTTTCCTTGAACCTTGACTTGACTGCCCCAGATCAGATGGACACCATGTCATGCCCCTTGATTATGAAAGGCCTATCACTGGAATGTATTTCCATATGAGGTGATTCTTCTCATTGAGAGGATTTATGTTCATTGAATATTCGTCTGTGAATTTCTCTGCTATTGAACAAATAGTCATATGCAAACAATGGTATTTTAAGAATGCAAAGCTTATGTCTGTCTTGAAGTTTTTGAAAATTCATTTTTTAGTAAAACAAAATTTGCAAGAATGGGATATCAACTCGGATTTATAGCGAACCCTACAGGAGTCAAGATACCTTTGTAACAGTATGCTCTCGAACTAACCCATGCTTCAGCTAGGACTTTTAAGGGAGCCGTTGTAGCCCAAAATTTGCCCTCTCAATTCTCAAGGGTTTTCTCACAAAAGATTCTCAGGCTTCAAGCTTGCACAAGTGCATTGGGATTTTCCAAGTACCAAAATTAAAAGGAAACAGTCAAAAAGGGAGAAAACAGATAAAAATAACATTTTGACAAATTTGGAGAAAAATAGGCCTATTTCGATTCAGCCTTTTGATAGGACAAGTGTGCTTCCTTCATGCTTGTAATCGAAGGCTATGACTTGCTGGCCACATGTGCCCCCTACAAGGTAAACCTTTTGATTCACCAAGCGTGTTTCCTGTAAGCTTGCTTCGATTTGGACAATTTTACTACCTACAATCCTGCTTCGATTGCTCAAAATTAGCTGCCCGTAAGCCTGCTTCAATTTGGGCACATGCTGTCTGCAAGCCTGCTTCAATTAGGCATATGCTGCCTACATGTTTGTTTTGTTTGGACAAGCTTTGATGGGACAGAGTAACCATATCTATGCATCCTTCGAATCCACTTGCACCAAGGGCCTCTTGCAGACTTTGCTTCATACAAGCTTCATTTTAGCCAAGAGATATCTTCATACAAGATTTGACTAAGTTCTTGCTTCCATTGAAAGAGCGCCCTTCGATTCAAAAGCTAGGAACTTCCCTCATGCTCAGCAATCACAAGACAGGGACCCCCCACGTACATTCTTTCGTTTGGCCACATATTACCATGGGAAGGCAAACCTTCAATTGGACAGAAGCAACCTACATACAAAGCTTTGATTGAAGCTTTGATTCCCTTCGAATCAGCTTCATCCAAGCTGAACCATTCGAAGAAGTTTTCGTTTGAAGAAAATTTGAGGAAGTCTAATGACCAGCTACTTGACAGGATATGTTGCTTCCAAATATTTATATAATCAGAGGCTTGTACAAAGGTTTTAAAATTTGTCTTTTGGATAATACTATTCTTGGTTAAAATAGCAAAAGGCTACATACCCTTTCTTTTCATATGGAGTACTTTTATCACAAAATCAGCTTCCAACCTGAATTTTGTCTGAACGAAAAGCAGGGCCAGAAGCACAAGTCTAATCTCCAGCCAACAGGCCCCCCACTTGTACCTTTCTTCGTTTTCATATTTTATTGTTTTGCAAGGCTGGCTACTTCAAACATGTCCATTCTTTTCTCAATAGATAGAGGAACATTTGCAAAGCTAAAGGAGGATCTTTGGACCAGAGGAACGAATCTCCCAAATTTTCTCAAACACAACAAAACTCATAAGTTCTCAAACACTTGTGAAAAACAAACCCAGCATCCCAAACATTTCCCTCTTTCGATTCTAAAAAGTCCCCACACTTTACATCCCTTCGAATCCAGTAGAAAGAAACATAATCGTTGTTTCTTTCCTCCTTCGAATCCAGTATCCATGGCCAAGCTTCAGGATCCTCCCTTCGAATCCAGGGACATTCCAGACAACCACCTAAAGGCCCAACACACGTCCCAGCCTCAAAGCAAGGTAAGTCATCCTTAAGCTTGGATATTTCGTTTCCAGCACATGTAAATACAACTCCTTTTCGTTTCAAGCATGTACATACTGTTGTTTTTCCATTTTCTTTTACACCCTTGTAGTTTTGTTCTATTGCCTTTCCTTTTGGTTCTTGCTTTTGGTTTCTTACAAATAACCTGGCCCTAAGGCAGTGCTAGCATGGCTTTAGGCTATGTTGTTATTTAACATTTCAAACGAAAGAAACAAGAAACAGGAAATAGGAACCGAAGCTCCTGGCTTCTATCCTCTTTCTCCAGGTCAAACGAAAGAGACAACTAGGAGGCAAACCATGTTGACTTCTAGGCCCAGACGAAAAGCATGCCTTCACTGATTCCAGGCCCAGTCGAAAGGCATTCCCTCACTGCTTTCAACCTTCAGTCAAAGAAGACAAAAAGACAGGATGCACCATACTGATTTCCAGGAAGAATCGAAAGGCGCACCCAGTTGATTATAGGCCCCGGTCGAAGGAGGCAGAGAAGGCATAATCGAAGGCCACCTCTCACACCTCAGGCCAAGCCCAATCGAAGGCCATGACCTCGCTGGTGCCAACTCCCAATCGAAGGAAGCCCATAAATGCAAATCGAAGGCTGCTCCTGCCCCAATCGAAAGACTTTGTTTTTTTTCTTCTTTTTATCTTATTTTTTCCTTTACATTTCTATGCACTTCAATATGGTTGTAATAGTGTAGAATTTATTTTTTGCACCTTTTATTACTTTTGTACAAATTCTAGTAATTAGGTGTGTATGGAAAGATAAAACCAACAAGTAGACAACCCAAAAATCAAATATAAAATGCATGCAAATCAAACACACTATTCGCACATGCACCCTTAGGGTAATCTCACTTGTTGCCTCGGAAAAATAGCCATGTCCCTCGAACATGGTTGTTTTAGCAAAGACCCCCTATAAAAGATCGTAGTCCCTCGATGACTCTATATGTTGCCTTCGGTAAAGGATCTAGTCCCTAAACGACATTGCTAAAATGTTCCATAGGTTGCCTTCTATGACTATACAAACGTCCCACGCCCGTCCCTTCACATCCAACGATGGGGCTTCTTACCAAATCAATGGTAAGATAGAAACATCTAAAGGAGGAGGAAAAGAAAATTTAAAACCTTTTGAGTAGGTAGATTGCTCCTAGTTGCTCGCTTGCTCACAACAAAAACATTTTATACACCCACACTCTCATTTTGAAACATTTTCAAAAGACAACTCTTTGTACGCGTTCTTATAGAAACGAGAACCATTACAAAGACACCTTTTCAAAATCACTTTCAAAAACACATTACACAAACACTTTTTTGAACTATTTTTCAAACAACACTTTGTATGCATTCTTATGAGACAAGAATCATTACAAAGGCAAGTTTTCAAAATACTTTCAAAACCCACACCACAAGCACACTTTCAAACAAAAGCAAGTGATCTAGCAAGAAACTAAGATCCCGTAGATAACTACGAATGAAAAGGGTTCTAATACCTTCCCTTTTCATAATCTACCCCCCGAACTCAAGAAAACATCTCTAAAGGTCTTTCCTGTTCTTTTCAGCCTTTCCTTTTGGATAAAAGAAAAGTCGGTGGTGACTCTTGCTATCCGCAACATTTGCAATCAAACGCAAAACACCCAAGTCAGTTATCCCACCATGTTACAGGTTGTAATGTGGCCTGGTTCACGGTTTAAGAAACAAAGGATAAAGGTTCAAAATTTATTTGTACCCACCCATTCTTCGTGATGTTCTTCAGTCTCATACTCAGTTAATTGTGAATTTTGAATCCCAATTGAGTTCTGGAATATTGGCCCCCATATTCCGGTGATGGTTCATAAATTGAACATTTGTTTGAGAAGGCATTCATTTTTGTAATCTTCTTTTTGTCGAGGATTTGTAGTAACCTCTTTTTTTTTGGTTTTCATTATCCATGTCTTTTTCCTGAACGGTTTCTTTTGTGATTACAGCCAGCGGGATGCCCCGGTTTTTTTCTTAAGTCTCCTTCATAGGTTTTAACTTAATGGGCTTTTATTTTGAGAGATAATGACTGCCTGTTCTTAATGATTATGCAGTAGTATCACCGTCTTTTGATTTGGTGTCTTCTACACTATTTGTCGTGTATGAAGGATGAGCTTACGACTGAATGCGCCACTGAATTAACTGAGAAAACTACCATGCCCTAGGTTATGATTAAGGGTTTTAATTTGTATGAAAAGAAAAGCTCCTACTTCTTTGGCTCAAAGGGGTTGACTAGGGATTATCTTCCTTATAACTCCACTGTTTGAGATTTGAAACAACGCTTGTACATCGTCAGTAAGGTCTATTCAAAAGCACACTGTATGGATTGTGGTGTCATTTTCTCATCCTCCCTCTAAAGGCTTAGAGCTTTTTAACCAGGAGTTTGAATATCACAAAAAGGAAATGAAAACACAGTTTGAATATAATGAATACGAATGAAATAATTCAAGACAAACATATACAATGTATTAATATGAATAACCAAAGTTTGAATAAAGGCAAAAGTTTTAAGCAACAAAGGAATTACAACTGATAATTCAAATGCAATAAACGCGCTCAATTTTGGCCATGATTTGGCATGGGAGCAGTGGTCACACTGGGGTCTTAGGAGAGTCAAATTCGATCTCCTTGCTGTCGATCAAATCCTGAATCTTGTTCTATAAAGTCCAACAGTTATCGGTGTCATGCCCATGGCTATCAGAATGGTAAGCACATTTTACATTAGGATTGTACTTAGGAGAAGAGGTATTGGGTTTTTGAGGAGGATCCTTTAGTGTAATGAGCTCCGCTTTTAGAAATTGTTGTAATGCTTGAGACAAAGGCATATTAATATTAGTGTACTGCCTCTCTATATATTTTATCCTACACCTATTGCCCTGTTGATGTTGAACGGGTGTAAGATCAAACATTAACACTGCTCCCACAGACTGATGGTGGTTATTTTTATTATGGCGCCTTTGACCATAGACAACATTAGTTTCTTTTCTACCACCAGATGGCTTCCTTTCAGAATTAGAGGATTTCTCCATTAGAATCTTCCCACTCTTGATACCGCTTTCAATCCTCTCCCCAGTCAGAACCATTTCTGTAAAACCGCATGAGGAACTTCCAATCAGCAAATTGAAGAATGGGCCTGTCAGAGTGCCCATGAACATGTCCACCATTTCTCGATCAGTCAGAGGAGGTTGAACCCTGCCAGCTAGATCGCTCCATTTCTGCGCGTATTCCTTGAACCATTCTCTTGAGCTCATGGCCATATTCTGCAGTTGCACTCTAGTTGGTGCCAGGTCAGCATTGTATTGGTACTTCTTGTAGAAAGCAGCAACCAAGTTTTCCCAGGTATGGATTTCAGTTCCTTCTAGCTGATAGAACCAATCCAGTTGAGTGCCAGCCAAACTTTCTTGTAAGAAATGGACCCATAACTTCCGGTCAGCAGTGTGAGGCTGGATCTTCCAGACATAGGACCTTAAGTGCAACTTAGGGCAGGAGACACCGTCATACTTTGCGAAGATGGGGACTTGGAACTTCGGTGGGATGACCACCCTTGGAACCAAACCTAATTCTTCAAAATCTAGACCAGGAACCCTTTAGATCTCCATGGCATTGAGCCGATCCTCCAGCCGTTTGTATTTATCGTTAGCAGGAAGATATTGCTCCTCAGAATAGTCAGGTTCATCTTCTTCAGATTCTGAATTGTTGTCTCCTTCATCTGATTCCTCATCATCTTCCTCTTGATTATCCCCTATCTTTGATGAGGTTGCGAAATCCAGAGCTTGGTTAGCTGGTCTTCTTCTTCCCACACTCAAAACAAGAACTAGTTTATTTTCCTTCTTAGCCTTCTTTTTAACGATCAGAGCTTTCACGTCTTATTTCCCCTGGGTCAGAGTCAGGAACATTTGTTGGAACTGAGGATTTTGAACCTGAAGGTCTTTGATTGTTTGTTCAAGATCCATTTCTTCTTACTGAAATAAATAGCAAAGGGATTAGAAGCTTGTATCTGGAGTACCTGTTAAGCAATGACATGTATGATATATGTATGCAATGTTTTCAAGGATCTCGCGGGGTAAACAAGAACATGTCAGCCGTTGAAGTTTGTAGCTTCGATTGAAGAACTTTGTATCGTTGAGTGTCTTTATATAAGAGTCAAGCTCACCATATCAAGTGGGTCATAGCCCCTAACTCAAGTTATCGTACTTTGGTCTTTTGACAACATTGGCTAGAGGAAAATAAATGCCCTTGCCCCTTGCTAGATGTCTAGTTCATCATAACCTGCATCACATGCCCTCAAGATCCTTGAAATAGTTAAGGAAATGCTATGGAATGATGTTATGATGTGTATGCTACGCGTTAAGCAAAAGTGTAAGGTGATGTAATCAAGTAAACCCTGTAAGAAATCCAAGTTATTGGATAATGACTGTAAACAAATCCTGCAAGGGAAATCACGTCGTTAAATAAAAACCAAGCAACTAGCTCAAAGTTTAGGCTTGCATGAGGTTTGTAGGTAAGTACCCTTTTGAATGTTCAGTTAGCTCAACCTGTCCTATTAATAGTAATCGAGTTCTAAGGAGCCTCAATATCACTGACTTTCCCTTAAGAAATTGTTTCAGCTCCGCACCAAAGTATTGCAGCCAAAAAATCCTGAAAGTCCAGCCTCAATGAGTGTAGTATCGAGTATCAACCAATCTTCGGTCGGAACCAAATCCGGTTATCTCACTACTTCCTAATGGCTAGGACAAGTCAATTAAAGGTTCTAAAGGCCAGTTAGCGCTTAGTGAACTGTAGGGAAGCCTAATGTTATCCTTAACTTACTCAAGGAACATTAGTACAATCCAAAGCATTGTGCTAACGTAGCCACCACTTCGTCTGTATCGGTCTACGCTGTACAACCTCCATGGTTTATTGCTACTTACCTAATAAGGTGCCCCATATCCGAGTGTAGGATCTTTTAGTAATAACCTAAGCAACCCTCAAAGATAAATCAAACAAAACACACAATGCAGTTAAATAATGAACTAACTCTAAGGTAACCCCACTTTTTAAGTTATCCCCAATAGAGTCGCAAGTTCTGTAATACAGTGGCAGAAACGACTGTTATATACTGGTTTTGTGTTTTTTGTTTGCAAATGTGCGGTAAGCAAGAGTCGCCATTGTATTTTCTTTTATCCAACAAAGGAAAGGGTGAAAAGAATAGAAAAAGAACTTTTCGAGAGTTTTCAGAGTAAGGGGGGTAGATTATGGAAAAGGAAGGTGTTATCACCCTTTCCATTCGTAGTTTTCTACGGGCTCTTAAAGGTTTGCTCATTTTGAAATACCTTTGTGCTTTGTGTGTTTGAAAATACTTTGAAAACGCCTTAGTACGGAAAACTTTGTAATGTTTCTCAGAATAGTGGAGAAAATATACAAAGTGTTTTGAAATGTCTTTTGAAAAGTAGTTTTTGTGTGTAAGTGCAAAATATTTGAGCAAACTTCTAACAGCTATCTACTTTGTTACTCAAAAAGGGTCGTTCTTTTCCTCTTTTGCCTTAGACAATGCTATCCTACTATTAGTGAGTAGGTAGCCTTGTCGTTGGATGTTGAGGGACGATCGAAGGGATGTTACAGTCACGAAGACAATTTGTGGAGACACTTTAGCAATTCTGTTTTAGGGACTAGATCATTTACCGAAAGGTAAGTAAGGTCATCGAGGGACTATGATCTTTTGATTTATGGGTATTTGCTAAAGCATTCCTGCCCCAGGACTGTTTTATTGAAGGCAACCAAAGTGGGCGTACCTTAGAGGTGCTTGTGTGTAAGTGTATTCAATTCAATTATTTATCTTTAAACATTTAGGTGTTCTACCGTTTGTTTTCAGATCTTGTCATGTAATCCTAGTTAGCATACATCTAAGCAGTTAATATATGTACATGAATTTAAAGTGCGGGAATTGTAAATCCTACGCTATTATAAGGATTCGGGGAGGGGATTTACATTATACAAAGATAATGGGGGATAAAGCAGTAAATATCCTAATTTTATCTATTACACCCAATAAACAGATACACTAATAGTAAAAATACGAAATTAAATAAATGCGCGCAAAGTAAAAGAAAATCTTTTTGTTGTTTTTGGTATAAAAGAAAATAAGGCCTAAGTCTATTTAATTTTAATTTTAAGGAAAAGAGATGTTAAAATAATTTATTTATTTATTTACAAAATTAATTTAATTGGAAAAACAACTAGCCTAATATTTTTGTGATTTTGATTTTAATGAAAAAATAGAAAGTCGATGAAAAAAAAATGCAAGGGACACACTTCGATCCAGGGAGAGAAGGGGAGCTTCGATCCAAGTAGAGTTATGGTCTTTTCGATTCAGAGGGAGAAACAACCTTTCAATCCGGAGATAGATGGAATTTTTTATCCAGGGGAGATGGGTGTCCTTCGACCCAGGGAGAGATGGTTGCCTTTCAATCCAGGGGTGGATGCTATGAGGAAAATGAATCTGCAAAGGTATGCTAGCAAAAACAAAAAGCATGACCTGGGTGCTAAACCCAGGTATTTCGATCTTGTGTGCTGTAGCCTTATTTATGATGGATCTGCAACAAGTGTTAGAAACAAAAGGAAACAAAAACAGGCCTGGGTACCACACCCAGGCCCTTTGATCATGAATGGAAATTGAATGATTATGATATGCAAAGAAAGTATAGAATTTGATTCCTTACATTTTCCTTACCAACAATGGTGTATGAATTTATGGTGATAAGTATGGATACCCTTGTTAAGGATTGCTTCTATTTGGCTTCTGGATGTGGACTTGCTTAGGGGCTGATGATGATTGGTGCAGTTTCAGGAGAACTCCAAGAGTGTATTTGCAATTTCGTGTGACCCTCTCTCTGGTTTTTCGTCCCCTTTGTAATGTGTCTTTGGCCTCATATTTATATAAATGTGAGGGGACAAGAGAAGTAATGTTTGTAACAGCCATTTGAATTCCATGAATACCAAAATGTAACCTTGGCCAAAGTTAAGGGATCTTGTTTATTTTTTGAATTCGGCATAATATGTAACTGACCTTCGAATGCTCTCTTTCGAATGGGTTGATGGCCTCCTTCGAATGGCTCTGATGGCCTCCTTCGAGTGAACCTTTACATGTTCTTCGAATGAGTCATTGTTACTTCTTTCAAATAGCTTTCTTTGCCAGCTTCAAAGTCCAATTCGAATTTATTCAGAACATTCCCTATTAAACAACTTCGACCAGCCCTTGGCCTTATGACAAGTCTAAGTTATGATTTGAAGTGTTCAGAACTTCCTTCATCAGAGCATCTTAGATTAAGATAAACTCTGCACTGAAATGCCATTCGAAGGTCATTTCATTCTGATGTTCTGATTGAGGGACACTCTGAAGTTCCAGTCGAAGGACACGTTGAAGTTCCAGTCGAAGGACCTTTGAAGTTCCAATCGAAGGACACTCTGAAGTCCCAGTCGAAGGACCTTTGAAGTTCCATTCGAAGGACCTTTGAAGTTCCAGTCAAAGGACCTTTAAAGTTCCAATCGAAGGACCTTTGAAGTTCCATTCGAAGGACCTTTTGGAATGCCAATTGAAGAGCCTTTGTCCAAACCAATCGAAGGCCTTGTTGAAATGCCAATCGAAGGAAGTTGTAACAAGGACAATAGAAAGGTACTTGTTAAAATGCCAATCGAAAGGCCTTGTTAACAGGCCAACCAAATGACCTTTGTCCAAGCCAATCGAAGGGCGCTATGTAGATGCCAATCGAAAGGCATTTTGGAGATGCCAATCGAAAGGCATTTTGTAGATGCCAATCGAAAGGCATTTTGGAGATGCCAATTGAAAGGCATTTTGGAGATACCAATCAAAGGAAACTTGAAAAGCCTCACTCACAAATTTTCCTCTTCTTTAGGCAAAGGTTTGTGATCAACCATGTAGGGGAAGACTTTGGAAAACATGAGAGGGAAAATTTAGGGGTACAACAGTCCCCTTCTTCCGACGTGGTTGCGAAATCTAGAGCTTGCTTAATTGGTCCTCTGATCCTTCTTCCCAAATTCACTACACCAGCTGGTTTCTTTTTCTTCTTCTTGTCCTTGAGAATCAGAGATTTCAAATCTTCTTGTCCCTTAGCCATATTCAAGAACATTTCTTGGAATTGGGCATTCTGTGCCTGAAGCTCCCTAACTATTTGTTCAAGAGCCATTGCTGAAATAAAAAGCGAAGAAGATAAGAAGCTTGTCCTGAAACCTGTTTATGCCATGATATGTATGATATATGTATGCAATGTTTTCAAGGATTTCTAATACTTAAACTTGCTTAGCCAAAGGGAAAACAAACGTTAATTGCGTCAAGAAGTTTAAGCGGTTACAACGGTGCCTCTTGGGCTTACAATAACAAAGCAAAAATGAATCCTCAAAGCAAAAAGGGACTCAAGTTTCCCATGGGCGCATCCTCTTTGGTGCAATGTAGGCATTTATACTCTTCTCTTCGTGAAGTAGCCTGATGAGCTCTAAAACCTTTTTCTCGCTGGCGTAGAATTGGGTTTCAAATGTATCCCTTTCCTCTTTGAGTTGAATCCATGATTTTTATAACTCCTCATAATTAGTCGGCATGTCAGGATGAAGAACAATGTAAGGAGTGTCTCCCTCAGCAACGGGCTCCATGATGATGGGTAGAGTGGCATCATAAGGCATCCTGAGACTTTGAGCACGGGTTCATACGCACTTAAGATAAGGCTCCAAAGGAATGGAGTTCTTATGCCCCAGTTTTTTTCTATCAACTTTAATAAACCATGCCTCAAGCTCTTATGAACCTCTGGCGATAGCCCTGAACATCATTCTCATAGTCGAACACGATTCCTTGGACAAGTGTATCATGAGGACCATCCCTCCTAGCATAGCCAAACTACCACAATGCCAAACAAGGATTATAAGTGGTTCCTTCCCTAATGCCTAGGAGAAGGACATTAGGGAATTCTCCATAGCTGTCAATGATGGTAACATTTTCCAAGGATCAAGGACACCAATGAATGTCAGAATGTGTGAGGAACATCAACCTATTAGACCATCTCAAGCCCTACTCATTCTTCAACACAGATTGAGGCAAGTGCAAAATAAACCACCTAGCCAACAGAGGAGTGAAACACAGCAGTGTCCCTCTTCTCTTTACAGTGTGGGCATGCAGAGAGTGTAGGATGTCTCCTAGTAAAGTAGGCACCAGATTATGAGACAGAAAAACCTTGACTGTATTCACATCTATGAGTTGGTCCGGATTAGGAAATAGTACCATCCCATAGATGAGAAGGGCCATCACTTCTTCAAAAGATTGTAAATCTAGGGTATCCCAAAAATGATGAGCTTTCTCAAATAGGAACTTATCTAGAAACCCTTTGACGCCTCTTCTAGTTTCCCAATTTACCACTACATTAGACCGTTGTAAAAATAGAGCATGAGCAATGTCTTCAGGTTTTGGGTCCCTTTCTGTACCATTGAAGGGTAACCGATCAAGAATGGGCACCCCCAATAATTGGGAAAATTCCCCCATGGTAGGCACCAATTGGTAATCAAGAAAGGTGAAGCAATGATGTAAAGGGTCAAAGAATTGAAAGAGCACCTTTAACATTCCTTCATTAGGGCTTGAGGTGACCAGATTGAGAAGTCGATCGTGTCTTTCAGTGAATGGAGAGCTCTCAGGAACTCTTGATGCTAACTCCTTGAGTTGAGGAGGTACCCTTATGAGGTTGACTTGGACAATATTCCTGTGAGTGGATTCCATGTCCTACAAAACAACATAAAGATAAGCCCTAAAAATCCTTGAAATGGTTAGTATGATATACCATGTTATGATGTTATGATATCATGGTCATGCTAAGAAAACACAAGTATAGCAAGCACAAGCAAATCACACAAAGACCTTAGGTTTAAGGCTTGCATGGGTTTTAGGTAAGTACCCTCTTAAAGTTTAGTTGGCTCAACCTGTCCTATCAATGGTAACCGGGTTCTAAGGGATCTCAATATCACTGATCTTTCCCACAAGTTTCATTCTGATAGACAACTGAATTGCCACCAAACAATACTCGGGAGTCAAATCTCAACGAGTGTAGTATTGAGTATCAATCGACTTTGGGCTACACCAAATACGACTATCTCACTACTTCCTAATGTCCAAGTTGTTCAATTAAAGGTTCTAAGGTCAGTTGATGCTTCATGACACCATGCAGCAGCCCCGTATTCTCCTTGACATCTCAAGGGTTACCGGTACTAACCAAAGTGTCACATCAACGTAGCTATCGCTTTAACCGCGTCGGTATACCCCACACAGTTTCCACGATCTATTGCTACTTACCTAAAAGGTGCCCCAAATTCGGGTGTAGGATCTATAGTAACAACCCAAACGATCCCAAAAGGTAAAGCAAACAAAGCATACAAAATCAATTAAATAATGAACTAACTCTAAGGTAACCCCACTTTTTATTTTTCCCCAGCAGAGTCGCCAGTTCTGTGATATGGTGGCAGAACCGACTGTTATACTAGTTTTTGCGTTTGTGTTTGCAAATGTTGTAGTAAGAAAGAGTCGCCACCGACTTTTCTTTTATACAAATTAAGGAAAGGATGAAAAGAACAGAAAAAGACCTTTTTCGAGATTATTCTGAGTAAGGGGAGTAGATATTAGAAAGGGAAGGTGTTATCACCCATTCCATCCGTAGTTATCTACGGGCTCTTTCTTAGAGCTTTGCTCATTTTTTGAAATAAGTTTGTGCTTTGCATGTTTGAAATTGTTTTGAAATGCCTTAGTGCGGTGATTTTCTTTGTGTTTAACTCTTGTATCGGTCCTCAAGAGTGTTAACAAAGCAAATGTTTGTGAAAATTAGTTTTTGAAAAGTAGTATTTGTGTAAGTGCAAAAATGTTTGTTTTAGCAAACTTCTAACAACTATCTACTTTGTACTCGAAAAGGTAGTTCTTTTCCTCCTACCCTTTAGACAGTACAATCCTACTATTAGAGAGTAGGTATCCCTATCGTTGGATGTATAAGGGACATCGAAGGGACGTTACAGTCACGAAAGTAACTTGTGGAGATGCTTTAGCAATTTTGTTTAGGGACTAGATCATTTACCAAGAGGCAATTGTAGGGTCATCGAGGGACTATGATCTTTTTGATTTATGGGTCTTTGCTAAAGCGTCCCTGTTTCGAGGGACATGACTGCTTTATTTTCTGAAGGCAACCAAAGTGGGTGTACCTTAGAGGCGCATATGTGCAATTGGGTTCAATTCAGTTATTTATCTTGCATTATTAGGTTTGTTAACGTTTGATTTCAGTTTTTTCATACACGCCTAGTGTGATACGGTGGGAGAACTGACTTGAGGTTTTGTGTTTGTGTTTGCAAATGTTTCGGTTTAGCAAGATTCGCCACCGAATTTTTATTTTATCCAAAGGAAAGGTCAAAAAGCACAGGAAAGACCTTTGAGATGTTTTCTTGAGTTCGGGGGATAGATTATGAAAAGGGAAGGTACTAGCACCCTTTTCATCCATGGTTTTCCATGGGCTCTTAGTTACTTGTTTAGATCACTTGATTTTATTTTTCAATTGTTTGAAATGGTGCTTTGTGTGGTTTTGAAAGTATTTTGAAAAGAGGCCATCGTTTTGGCAACCTTTGTAATGATTCTTGTTTGAAGAATGTATACAAAGATGTTTGTCTTTTGAAAAAGGTTTCAATATTTGAAAGTTTGTTTGAAAATGTTTTGAAATGTGTGTGTGTGTGTTTGTTTGAAAATAGCAAGGATGGTTTTCAAATTGATCAAGTAACTAAGAGCATCTAGCTAACCAAAAGTCTTTCTTGTATATTTTTAACCCTTTGACATTGTTGTTTTACCATTGTATTTGGTAAACAACCCTATCTTTGGATGTTAAACGGTACGGGCGTGGGTCATCATATGACCATGATAGCAATGGTGCCAAGTATCTTAGCAAGTTTTAGGGACTAAGATCATTTGTTTTTAGGCAACCAAGATAGCGTCATCGAGGGACTATGATCTTTTTGTTTTGTTTGAGTTTGTTTTGCCAAGATACCTAGCATGCATACCATGGCCATTTTAAGGCAACAAAGTGGATGAAACCCTAGGGGTGCTTGTGTGCAAGGTGTTGTCATTTTTCATGCATTTATGTCTTGTATTTAAGTCATGCTATTTGTTTGGTTTTTGGTCTTTTGCATACAAAACCCTAGTTTACTATCATGGTATATGAAAGCAATAAAATGCGTAAAATAAATCTAGACTATTACAACAATATTATGGGAAGGGGAATACAAGTTTGAATAGGGGGGTATTTGCACAAAATAAAACTCTAATTTACTATTACAACCCAATTGAAATTATACAACAATAAATAAATAAACAAGTATTTAAATATGGAATAAATTATAAATATGCAAAATGTTTTTGTATTAATTATTATGTATGTAAAAATGAATTTGTTTATGTATTAAAAAATAAAAAAAATAAAATGATTATTTTTGAAAGGGTGAAAACCCTAATTTTGTTTTAAAGAAATTATGCTCTATATTATTTATTTATTTCATTTTTGTTTTAAGAAAAATAATAACAATATATACAAAATGTTAAAAAATTGAATATTGTATGAAAATATTATTTTAAGTGTATAAATAATAAAAATAAAAATATATGATATTTTTTATATTATTTACAAGTTTTATTTAAGAAAATAAAGTATATTAACCTAATAATTAATTTATTATGCAAAAAATAAAATAAAAAAAATGATAAAATGCAAAAAATAAAGAAAATATTTTTTGTGATTTTAAATGTTCAGAAAAAATAAATAAAGTCAGAAAATATAAAATATGCAAGAAAATATAAAAAATAAAAGAAAATGATCAGGGGGTGCAAAAAGCAAAAAGGGGGGTGCCAAAAGAAGCAGGCCCAAGCGCTAGGCCCAGAATAAACTTCATCCCTGACCTCTGAACAGAAGCAAACGCGCGTTTGCCTTTAACCTGTATCTCTCACATACGTGCACAAAAACGAAATCTTGCAACATGAAACTTGTAGCATGTTAACTCACGATTCTAATGATATAAAAAACATGACCTAACTCTAAAAGATCAAGGAGAATTTTGTCACCCCTAATTTTTGACCTAAAATTTTCAGCATGTTCATCATCCAAATACTCTTAGCTCAGTTATTATAAATGGAATCCACGCATATGTACAGCTCAAGCAACTTAAAGACTACATTTTTGCTTCACAAACCTAAGCATAAGGATGTTTAAATAGAGAGATAGAAACTTGACAAATACCTTGTTCAGTTGAGTTTGGATATAGCAATGTAGCAACTTTGAGTGATGCCTGAAGGTCGTGTGAGCTTGCTTGAAGTTCCCTCAAGCTATCCCAATGCTCAGCTTGCTTTGAACTTGCCTGAATCTCCCTCTAGAAGTCAACCTGCAAAGCTTCAAAATGAAAATGGTTATCCTTGAAACAGAGGTTACAGTTGCTGGACAGGGGCCTGGATAGTTCAGGTGTGATGTATGGAATGTGTTTGAAGTGGTTCCAAGCAAAATGCACGAGGCAAAATGGAAATGGCTAGTGATTTGCAGAGGTTGCCCTATTTGGGCAGGAACTTGGTGTTTTTGTGTTTTAGGGTGTTTGAGAGCTTAGAAATTCGTGTCTTAGGTTTGTTACAATATGCTGAACTTGTTTGAAATGATACCTAGCTTTGTTTTTATCAAATACCCAAGTTGTATGGACTTTTGCAAGTTTACTTGCTTTTGAAGCAAATTTGAGATGACAATGACCAAGGCCTGTACAGGCTAGCTCCTTAGCTGCACATAGTTGGTGAACTTTTCCTGATATTTGTGGACTTTGTTTACAGCAAGAGGTTAGGTCCACGGCTTAAGATAAACAAAGTTGCAAAAAGCAAACTTTATCAAAGTAGCATTGTAACCTTTATGCCATTTTTGGAATAATTCCTTGTGCAATGCTCCATAGCTCAGAACAAAGCCATTGTCCAATGTATTTGAATTCAATTTTGGAGTGTAAAAATGATTAGAACCTTTAATGCAAGTACAAGCATGATTCAAACTGATTTGCAACTTGAACCAATGTGAAAAATGCCTTGGACAAAAGTGATAATTTGTCATTTTCATTTCTTCGATTCTCCATAACCATAAATGATCTTGGAGAGTTCTTTGACATTTTGGAAAGCTTGTAACATGCTCTACAATCCATCTTTGAAATGAATTTTGAGATTCCTCTTGGAACTATGTGAAAAGTTGCCATGAAGTTAGGTCAAAAATCTACCTAAACTAGGGCAAATTTTCACTAAGTTAAAAAGTTTGTGGATCCTTATTCACAAAATCATAACTTGAGATCCAAGCATCTTTTGGGAAAACTTTGTGAATCAAAGTTGTAGATTTTGTGGAGGACTAAAACTTTCATGTTGGATGTTTCCTTTAATCCAATTGCATCATGGTGAAAAAGTTGGGAAAAGTTGGGAAAAAATAAGAAATTTTCAATACTTAGAAAATTTCTAAGTTATGAAATTTTTTCATTTTAAACCCTAATTTCCAAAATTAGGTTTCTTGGTGAACAAGTTTCATGTTTTGACATGTTTTGATGAAATATGACCTTTGGCACTTGATTTTGACCAAAAAGTCAAAGTTTGACTTTTCAGTGTATAGTTGATTTTTGATCAGTTGACTGGAAAATTCATCTGTCAATCCAATGCATTTGAGATCTTTTGAACCTTGTGATTAGGTCAAGATGGTGCCATTGAGTCCTTGAAACCATGCTTGAACCCAATTTTCCATTGGCTAGGTGAAAAATCAGAAATTGCCCTTCTTTAGTCAAAACCTTAAAAATGACCAGTTTGCCCTTTTGATGATCTGATCAAATTTATTGAGGAGTGGTCCAAACTTGATCAAATGGTTCATATGAGTCTATAATGTTGATGTGGATCAAAAATTATGAGGTTTGACTGTAAATTGGCCATGGTTGACTTTTTCCCCAATACAGCTGATTTTCAAGTCAACTGTCCAATTGACTGGGCAAAAATGTGATTCAAGGCTTGAAACTTGGTATGAGCAATCTTAGAGGTCCAACATGAAGTATGAAAGTCACATGAGTTATTGGAAGTCCAAAAATCCATGTGCAAACCCAAACCCTAATTTCAGGTCATCAATGCAAGGAGAGGTCTTGAGCTGAGCAAACCTTAATCTGGTCTTGAGTCCAAGAAGTCTTGTGAGGAGAATCTTGATAAAATGAGAGGATAAATTTTGGGTTACAAAACCTAGTTACTAGAAGTTAATATATATTGCAGAATATAAAATGAAGAAGGTAAAAACCTAGACTATTACATGGCTTCGGGAAAGGGATTTACAATGTACAAAAATTGGGGGGGGGGGGGGGGGGGGGTGCAAAAATTAAAAGCAGAAAATAAAACCCAGTTACTATTACATCTTATAAGCAGTTACATCATTATAAAAATGCGAGAATAATTAAATGTGCGTGAAGATTGAAAGTTGGTCTAAAAACCTAATAAGAAAAAATGAAATAAGAAAATCTTTTTATTGTTCTTTTGTTTTGATTTAAGAAAATAATCAAAATTAAATTATATTAAATAGTCTAGGTTCTTTTTGGTTTTAGTATTATAAAAAGAAAATAATTAAAGTTAAATTAAAACCTAAATTCTAATTTATTTTAAATTAAGAAAATAGTTAAAATTATTTATTAATTTACTTACAAAATTAGTTTTAAAAAAAAACCTAAAACTAGTATTTTTGTGATTTTTGTTTTGGTTTAAAGTTAATTTAAATAATAAAGGGAAATTAAGAAAAAGAAATGAGTAGTGATAAATAAAATACAAAAAAAAAGCAAAAGCCTTTCGATCCAAAGAAAAAGGCTTTTGATCCAGATGGAGGGTGATCTTCGATCCAGGGAAGGATGTGGCCTTCGATCCAGCAGAGGATGTTAGAGGTATATGCTATTAGAGAAAACAAGATAAAATCCAGGCTTGGGTCGAATCCGGTCCTAGATTCGATAGCTTGTAGATGCACAATCCTAAATCAATCCATCTGGGTCTGAATCAAAAACTACTTCATCTTACAACCTCATGAACCCTGATATTCGAAAGAAAATGTGGACCATGCCCAAGCCATGGCACAATATCAACCCCTGCGCTTAATCTTGCATGCAGCACAAACATTAGCAATAACATGAATGTATGATTAAAAACTACACATTTAGCTAGATTGAGATTGAAAGCAAATTACCAATGGACAGAGTATATGAGTGATGCTCCAGAAGATGTTGGACCTACCTAGTACTTGGGCACGCTTCCTGTAAACTTCAGGGAGCGAATGAAGTGTCGTGGAAAATTTGCTTCGATTTAGATTATTCAAGAGGTTTTTGATACCTTTTGGGTGGTTTATGGGGCAACGTATGCGTGTAAAATCCTCTCTGGGCTTCTGTCTCCCGTCTCCTTATATAGAGAGGATGGAGGGGACAAGAGAACATAGATTTAAACAGCCATAAACAAGTGTTTTCAACAGCATGAATGATGTTTTGTAACGTTGCAAAAGTCATGAAAACTTGTCCTTTTTTGAATTTGAATGAACCTGGACGTGCTTCCCTCTTTAGAATGCCTTTAACCCCTGCCCTTCAATTAGCCTCAAGTTGCCTCTTTCGACTGGACCTCTTGTGTAGCCTTCGAATGGGCCTTATGCATGCTTCTTCGAATGTACCTCTTGTGTACCCTTCGACTGGCTCATGTTCTCGTCACTGGGACTTCTTCGTTTGAACCCCTATTTAGCTAGCCCAAACAAAAACTCTTTCTTGGCCAATGAATGTGCTTGTGCACGTTGGCTTGAAACTAGCAGTATGTTGGTTTTTGGGTCAGCAGGCCCCTTTGAATATTTTTCTTTCGTTTTGGCTAGCAATATCCTTCGTTTTGAATCAATGTGTGTGCTCTCTTGAAGGGAACCCATGCATCATTTGTATACATCACTTGCAATTCCTTTGAATGAGCCAACAAAGTAAGTCCTTCGAATGGAACACCCACATATGCCCTTTTAAACCCATCAATACATGTCTTTCGAATGGGAAAATATATGTCCTTCGAATGGACCATGTGCCTGTCCTTCGAATGTGCTAGTTGTGTACCTCCTGAAAGGGCATCTGGGTGTGTCATAGTGCAGAAACTTTATGCGTTGAAGGGTCTTGGCATTGTGAGAAAGCACAGAAAAAGTCTTTGCCTTATGCTTCCAACAAAAGCATGGAGGGACTTTTGGCCTAGTGAATCGAAGGAATGCTGATGAGTCTTTGCCTTGTGAAACCAAGACAAGGTGATGGGTCTTTTGCCTAGTGGGAACTTTGTGAATCGAAGGCTAGTTAAAAGTAGCCTTTTGCCTTGTGGATCAAAGGCCAATCTGAAGAAGTTTTTTCCATTGTGAATCCAAAGCAAGTATAAAGAAGCCTTTTGCTCTGAATGAAGTTGGCATGCAGGAACCTACTGTTGGTGGATCAAAGGGAGCTTGCAGGGGATTCTTGCTTTGTGCGCTGAAGGCACGCACAGAGGGACAATTTTCCTAGTTGAAGCAGGAATCAAGCTTGCTCCAAGGAAGACAAATGCTCAATCGAAGTAAGAATTAAGCTTGCTCCAAAGAGACAAAATTCCCAAATGAAGCAGGAATCCAGCTTGCATGCAGGTAGCCATTGCATTTGTGGATCAAGCCAGCATGCAAAGCCAATGGTGCAATCGGAGGAGCAATAACAAGAGGACCTTCCCCTTTGGATCGAATGAGGTTGTTTCAAAGGAAACATATGCCCCTGTCGAAGCTTATATACATCAAACAAGCAGAAGGCCAAGGCTTCAATCGAAGCTGGGAAATTTGAGGCAATTTTGGAGAAGGTTAGGTGCTCAATCGAAGCCAATCAAGATGTTAATCGAAAGACCTTTTGGCATGCCAATAGAAAGACTTTGTTAAAATTCCAATCGAAGACTCTTTGTTTATCTTCAAAAATTTTATTTTTCTTTAATCAAGTATTTGTAATCACCTATGTAAGAGAAAAATCTTGGGAAAATATGAGAGGGAAAATTTTGGGGTACAACAAATCCTATCAAGTACATCTATGAGAAGCTCGCTCTCTCCGGAAGAATAGTAAGATGGAAAATGATCCTGACTGAATACGACATTCAATACACAACCTAAAAAGCAATTAAGGGAAGTGTGCTATCGGATCATTTGGCTCATCAGGCCGTGGATGACTATCAATCCATGAATTTTGAGTTCCCGGACGAGAACACCATGTTAGTAATTGATTGTGAAGAACCTAGATCAGATGAATGACCTGAAAAAGGATCCTGATGGACTATGGTTTTTGATGGAGCTTCCAACTCTCTTGGCAATGGCATCAGCGCTGTGATCATATCTCCCAAAGGCTATCATACTCCTTTCACTGCTAGGCTATGTTTCAATTGCACCAACAATATGGATGAATATGAAGCATGCATTATGGGTCTCAAAGCTGCTATCGACTTGAGGATTAAATTCTTAAGTGTATTTGGAGACCCGGCTTTAGTAATCAGCCAAATCAAAGGGGAATGGGATACGAAGCATCCTAATCTCATCCCTTACAAAGAGCATGTGTTGACACTGATTCCACACTTTGAAGAAGTTACCTTTGAGCATTTTCCACGAGAGGAAAATCAACTAGCGGACGCGCTAGCTACTATGTCATCCATGTTCAAGGTTAGGTGGGATAACGAAGCTCCTCAGATCACTATTGAGAGAATGGATGAACCCACATACTATCACGAGATTGATACTGAAGAAGAAATGGACAAACCTTAGTTCCATGAAGTCAAAAGATATCTAGAAGCCCAAGAGTATCCTGAGGGAGCTTCAGTCAATGATAAGAAATTCGTAAGAAGGTTCTCTACCAAGTTCTTCCTCAGTAACGGGATCCTCTACAAGCGCAATCACGACTCTACCTTGCTTCGGTGTGTAGACAAGAGTGAGGCAGAGAAGATCATGGCTGATTTACATGAAGGTACCTTTGGCACCCATTCTAGTGGATATGCGATGGCTAAAAAGATCCTACGGGCAGGATATTACTGGTCCACTATGGAAGCAGGTTGTTATCAGCATTCACAAACTTGTCACAAATGCCAGTTCTATGCTGATAAAGTACATGTTCCCCCGGTTCCTCTAAACATCCTGACTATTCCTTGGCCATTTGCAATGTGGGGCATCGACATGATTGGAGAGATCAGACCTACAGCTTCTAATGGACACCGCTCCATCTTGGTTGCCATTGATTACTTCACGAAGTGGGTCAAGGCAACTTCATTTGCTTCTATTACCAAGAACGTCGTGGTCTGATTCATCAAACATAACCTTATCTGTCGGTATGGTATTCCAGAAAGAATCATTATGGATAATGGTACCAATCTCAACAACACTATGATCACCGAGCTCTGCATGTAATTCAAGATCCAGCATCAGAACTCTTCTCCTTACCGACCGAAAATGAATGGCGTTGTTGAAGCTACTAATAAAAACATCAAGAAAATCATACTGAAGATGACAGTGACATATAAAGACTGGCACGAGATGTTACCATTTGCTCTTCATGGTTACCATACCATAATGCGCACATCAACAAGGGAAACTCCTTTCTCGCTGGTGTACGGTATGGAGGTTGTCCTGCCCATAGAGGTCCAGATCCCTTCCTTAAGAATCATGAAGGATGCAGGATTGTGAGAAGACGAATGGGTTCAGACTCGACTTGACCAATTAAACCTGATTGACGAAAAGAAGCTCACGGTTGTCTGTCATGGTCAGATGTACCAAAAGCGTACGATCAAAGCTTTTAACAAGAATGTCAAAAGTCAGGTATATCAGGCTGGTGATCTAGTAATCAAACACATTATCCTACCGCAAGGTGATCCCAGGGGAAAATGGACTCCCACATACGAAGGGTCATTTGTGATCAAGAACATATTTTCTGGTGGGGCCATGATCTTAACCACTATGGATGATGACGACCTTCTGCACCCTGTGAACACATACATAGTTAAAAGATACTACGCATAAACAAAGACCCGCTAGGTCGATTGGCCTAGAAAAAAATTAGGGAATCCCGGCGAACCAAAAGGGTTCAGGCAAAAATTATGGATATACATAAAAAAATTTTGTACACCCGGCAAGTCGAAAACTTGAAAAGGCGGCTTGGGCAAAAAGGGTATCCCGGTGGACTGAAAACTCGAAAGGGTGGTCCAGGAAAAAGTTAGGGATTTATAGTGTATAACTATGTCCCTTTGGATCACCTTAAAACCAATCTTCAGTATCAACTATCAAGCTCAAAAGGTACTAATCAATCCAATCAGCTTCGGACAAGCAGCAAAAGAGATGAAACGCTCAAAGACATAAAGGCAATAGCAGAATGGGAACCCAATGGGATTATTTCACATGGGTTTTTTTCTTTGTATACTATTTTTGTATAGTTTCCATTCTTATGACGACATTCTCTTACTAGGATGTCTGTCTCCTTGTACAAAAATTCTTATTCAAATTAATACAAAGCTATCTCTTTGAAAGTGCAAAACATCTATCTTCATTTTTCTATTTTGTTTGCAAGACGTCCAATTATTATTTTTGAACATATGCATTTGAATGTGATTACTGCTTACAAATATATACACATAAAAAACAGAAATATAGTTACTAATGAATTTAAGAAACGGGACAATATCTAAGGGCTATCCACAAAATCCCCGCGGATGTTTTCTCCAGCAGATACAGAGATAGAGACATCCTACTACAAGGTCGCTGCCATATTTTCAGTATACGGCCTAATGGTGTCAAGTGTTCTCATATCCCCGACATAGCAGAATCTCCAAATTACTGTTCCAACAAAAAGATTCCCCAGTGAAGTCGCCAAGCTTCTCAGGATTCCCCAACAGGATTTCAACAAAATCCCCAAGCAATTCAAGGAATTTACCTTCCCCACCAGAGTTATTTTTATAACAAGGGAAGTTCATCTCCCAACGTTTTAACTTCAACATATTTGAAGACCTACATTCTTCACCCCCAACAATAGTCAGGGATTTATTTTCCCTAGTTCAACAATACAATAATGGAACAACTGATATGCTCATGCATTGCATTCATACATCATTTCTACAAACATCATAGCAAATGAAACACAAATGCATATACCATAATCTCATTTACTTTGAGAGTATCATGCAATTCATACATCATGACATCGCATGAAACTGACTTTACCTTTTCAGGTTGAATTCGCAGACAGAAAAACACTGTCAACTTATAAAACAGGTCAAAAATTAATGCCCGAAACCAGACGGGGAAACTATCTACACGGCCAAGTGGTATGAACTCCCGAAAAAAGACGAGTTTATCAATAACTGCAACAGGCCAATTATTAATACCCGAAACTAGATGGGAGAACTATCTATGTGACCAACAAAACAAGTTCCAGATTAATACCTGTAACAAGCCAGGAGAACTATCTTTGGACGATCGATTGTAGATTAATACTTGTAACAAGCCAGGAAAACTATCTACATGAAAAGATTGAAGATTAATACCTGTAACAAGCCAGGAAAACTATCTTTCTTTCTCAGGTCAGAGATTAATACCTGAAACCAGCCATGACAACTATCTCAATGACCAACAATTTTCATGTTCCAGATTAATACCTGTAACAAGCCAGGAGAACTATCTGTGGACAGCCGACTGTGGATTAATACCTGTAACAAGCCAGGAAAACTATCTACATGAGTAGATTGAAGATTAATACCTATAACAATCCAGGAAAACTATCTTTCTTTCTCAGGTGAGAGATTAACACTTTTAACAAGCCAGGACAACTATCTCAATGACCGACAATTTTCAAGTTCCAAATTAATACCTATAACAAGACAGGACAACTATTTGTGGATGAATGATTGTAGATTAATACTTGTAACAAGCCAGAAAAACTATCTACATGAGCAGATTGAAGATTAATACTTGTAACAAGCCAGGAAAACTATCTTTCTTTCTCGGGTCAGAGATTAATACCTGAAACAAGTCAGGACAACTATCTCAATGATCGATAATTTTCAAGTTCCAGATTAATACTTGAAACCAAACAGGACAACTATCTATGAACAACCGATTTGTAGATTAATACCTATAGCAAGCCAGGAAAACTATCTACATGACTAGATTAAGCAATCTTACACAGGTTCCTTCTCATCATCCTGATATAGTCTAACACAGACTCATCCCAAAGCAACCTTACACGGGTTCCTTCTCATCATCCGGATGCAGTCTAACACGAACTCATCCTGAAGTTATCTTACACAGGATCCTTCTCATCATCTAGATGCATCTAACACAAACTCATCTCGAAACAGCCCTACATAGGCTCTTTCTAATACATTTTCAGGTAACGGTTAATTCCCTTATCCCCAGCAAGTTATTGTGAAGCCTGGATTTCAACCAGAAAACAATAAACTTTCATCTCTTCAGAGATAACTCTTTAACAGAGCCTTGGACAACTGAAGTTCCTAAACTCTATTCCCCATAGAGTTTCCTTAAGCAGGAGAAAAACAGAAACCCACATTCCCTAGCGGAATCCTCCTCAGACAGCAAGAACAAGAATCCCCATAAGGAGACCTCTTAGGAAGTCAGTATCTACTTTAGATGGCATCTTTAAGACCATCTCTGACAACTCTCTATCATCTTCTCCAAATGGAATTTGTAAGCCTATTCCTGATATCATTAACCGTCAGTGTTACTTCATGCGAGTGCAAATTTTTGGGCACTCTAGTGTTCAATCCTCTTCCACCTTCAGATCACGAAAGATAGACAAGCCAATCTAAATCCCCAGGTTTAAGAAGATTGAACAGGGGCAGCTGTTGTACCCAAAAAATTTCCCTCTCATGTTCCCCAAGATTGTCTCTTATATGGGTGGTCATAAACACTTGATTAAAGAAAAATAATTTTTTTGAAGATAAACAAGGTGTCTTCGATTGGCTTTGAGATAAGGTATTTTTGATTGGCACCTGAGCAGTATGTTTTTTGATTGGCATTTGGACAAGGAGTTTCGATTGGGCATCTAAAATCCTTCGATCAGGCTTTGGTCCGCAAGTCTTCGATTGAGTGTTGGGATTCCTTCGATCAAGATAAGTTCACAAAGTCTTCGATTGGGCGCTAGTCTTTCTTCGATCAAGTTAAGTTTACAAGGCATCGACTGCACAAGGAAAGAACCCCCTACAAGTTTGTTTCGATTCATGAGGGCAAAGGCTTCCTCTGTGCTTGCTTTTAATTCATAAGGCCAAGACCCTTTCAATTGGACTTTGATTCAAGAGCAATGACCTCCTCATTCTAACATCCATAAGGCATTGGCTTCCTTTATGCTAGTTTTGACTGGGCAATGGTTCCCTTCAAAATTGCTTGTGTCAACTCTATCTCTGAACCTTTCAACACATGATTGCCAGATTATGAGCATACATTGGTGGCCCATTCGAAGAATGCACAAGGCATACATGCGTGCTATGCGAAAGACACACAAAAGGGCCATTCGAAGGATGTACAAGTGTTCCATTCGAAGTATTTACAGGTGTTCCATTAGAAGGAAGTAACAAAATATCCATTCGAAGAAGCATTCAAAATGTCCATTCGAAGGGTACACAAGAGGTCCATTCGAAGGAAGTAACTCAGAGTCAATCGAAGGGAAAGACTTGGAGGTAGTATAAGGAGTTAGGGATTGGAACGTGTCCAGGTTCATTTAAAACCCAAAAGTGTAGGAAATCAACAAAAATGGCAACTTTTCAAATACTTGATCTTTGCTTTCAAAGCCATGGTTAATGGCTGATATCTTTTGATTCTACTTTCAAAGCCATAGTTAATGGTTATCCCTTGCCATTTCCATGCACATCACATTCCTATAAATACAAGGCCTAAGACACATTGCAAAGGGACACGAAAAAGAGGGTGGAGGAAAAAACCATTGGGAACACACATACATTGTATCAGACAGAAGCATTCTTGCCCACACAAGCATTATCCAGACGAAAACCTTGCATCCAAGAGTCCACACTAGCCCCTAAGCAAGCATCTCCATGCCCAGAAGTGTCAAATCGAAGCCTCCCACTGTTAGGAAGAATTGGCAAAAGACCAAACTTTACATTTGCATGATATATTAACACTTGTAATGCCTCGATTTGTATTCAAGATTAAGAACCTGGGTTCGAAACCCAGGTCTGCATTTGTTTTGTTTCTAACACTTGTTGCAGATCCATCCTGAACAGACCAACGCACACATGATCGAGGGACATGGGTTCGATACCCAGGTCTTGCATCTTTGTTTTGCTAACATATCTTTGCAGACTTAGTGCCCTCACAAGTGATCCATCAGGCCCTTTCAACAATGCCCTCTGGATCGAAAGCCACACCCTTTCACTGGATCGATGGGTGACATTCTTTAACTGGATCAAAGGATAGCCATCTTCCCTTGGATCGAAAGACACCTTCCTCCGAACCGAAAGCCTCCCAATTCCCTCTGGATCGAAGGATGCCCCCTTTGTATTTTTATTTTTGTTTTCGTTATTTCTTTATTGACTTATTCATTTGAATCAACTTTAAATCAAAAAGTCACAACAAAAAAACATTAGGTTAGTGCTTTATTAATCAAATTTATTTTGTAAGCAAATTAATTAATTATTTTAACCTTTTCTTGAAATTAAAATTAAATAGACTTAAGTTTTATTTTCTTTTATAATTAAAAACAAACAAAAGATGTCTTTTCCCTAGGATTTTTAGATGTTTTTCCTCGATTTGCGCGTATTTATTTATTTTTGCACTTTTCATATTACTGTAACTGCTCATGGGATGTAATAGAAATTAACTAGGACTATTTACCGCTTTTCTTCATTTTTTTCAAGTTTTTGGACATGTAATTAATCCCCAAAGCCTTATAATAGTGTACATTTAAATTCCCTCACTTTAAATTCATGTATATATATTAACTGCTTAGATGTATGCCTAATAGGATTGTATGGCAAGAATAAAATAAAATTCTAGCAAACTTAACACAAGACAAAAATAACTAAAAACAACACACTCTCACATGCACACCTCTAGGGTACCCCTACTTTGGTTGCCTTCGGAAAAATAGTCACAACTCTCGGAATGTGAGAGGATTTAGTGGCTACCCTCTGGTTCAAAAAGATCATAAGTCCTTCGATGACCCGCTCGACGTTGCCTCGGTAAAAATATGATCTTAGAACCTTAGGGTAGTTACTACAACTTCTTGTCAAGTTGCCTTTGTGACTATAAATCGTCCCTTCGAATGTCCCTCATACATCTAACGATAAGGGCTACCTACTCACTAATAGTAGGATAGCATTGTCTAAAGGATAGGAGAAATAGAACAAACCTTTCGAGTATAAGTAGATAGTTCTTAGATGCTTGCTCAAAAATAAACTTTTACACTTACACAAAACATTTCAAAAAAACTTTCAACATTCACTTTGTCAACACTCTTGAGGACTGATATAAGAGTTATCACAAAATGAATCGCTGTACTAAGGCATTTTCAAATACTTTCTCAAAACAAAAAGCACAAGGTATTTAAAAAATAAGCTAAGCATCTAAGAGCCCATAGAAAACTACGGATGGAAAGGGTGCTAACACATTCCCTTTCCATAATCTACCCCCTTACCCAGAAAACTCTCGAAAGGTCTTTTTCTGTTCTTTTCACCCTTTCCTTTGTTGGATAAAAGAAAAGTCGGTGGCGACTCTTGCTTACTGCAACCTTTGCGAACACAAATGAAAAACCAGTATAACAGTCGGTTCTGCCAACGTATCACAACAATATACAACAAAGTGAAGGTGTAAAAACACAAGAAAGGGGGGGGGGGGGGTTGAATTGGGTTTTTTAAATAAAAACTTTTCTTTAAAAATATTCCCCTTTAAGTTAAAATCCTTTTTCCTTAACTCTTGATAATAACAATAAGTGAGAACAGGAAGTAAAGAACAATGTATGTTTATACTAGTTCACTTGAAAATTATCAAGCTAGTCTAGTCCACCCGCCAAGGTGATTTCGCCTCACTCAATCGAGAACTTAATTCACTATAACCAAATTGATTACAATTTGCATAAACTACCCGCAAGTGACTAACAATCTCTAAGACTCGCAAGTCAAAGACTTCTTAAGGATACAGAACTACCCGATCGCTTAAGGAATATCAAACAATAATTAATCTGATTATTATAATGCACAAGATACCCGTAAGTCACTAACAACCTCTAGAACTCACAAGTCCTAGACTTATTAAGAATACAGACCTACTCGGTCCCTTAAGGAATATCAAACAACCGTTTGAATACAAGTTTTATTTACAAGAATATTGCTTCTACAAAAGCTGAATATGTAAATTATTTTAAGAATAATGACTTAAGAATGTAAAATCTATGAACAACGTTTCTGCGTGATTATTTCATTGATTGGAAGCTTTCTCTCTTAGTATTCAAGCCTTTATATAGCCAATAAAATAATATATCTATTGAGGGGTACTTTTGGGATTTCTAGAAACATTGGAAGCTTGAACAGTAACATGGGGGACAAGATCGTGTGACGCGTCCGTCCTTTCATGATAGTGTAATGAAATGTTGATTGTACCATGTACTATTTGTACCATGTTAACGTTATCTTCTTTCCTTCTGCACTTCAGAGGCTTCTGCAAGCATGAGTTTATAAGCAAGAACATAACACAAGGTCATCAGAACTTCAAGTCATCCGAAATGTATCTCCAGAGTCTTCATCACTTGGTTGTAAGAACCTTTTCTTGGAGCCTTGGGTCTTTAGAACTTCAAGTCTTTAGAATCTTTAGAACTTCTATCTTCAGAGTCTTCAGCACTTGGTCTTTAGAACCCTTATCTTTAGAACTTTGGGTCTTTAGAAACTTGAGTCTTTAGCATCTGGACTTGAGTATAAACTTCTGTCTTCATATCTTTTGATAGTTTCTTTAGAACCTGTTGTCTTCAGAAACATGAGTTTTCAGCATCTGGACTTATGTAGCAACTTCTATCTTCAGATCTTCTGACGGGTTTCTTTAGAAAAATATTAGAGCTTACACTTAAGAGCCTTCTAGAGTGTCTTGCTACTATTCAACAGAACTTGTGTAACACAGAAGCAGAATTAATTCTCTTCTAATGTCTTGGCCCCACCATCCATCAGAAGCAAAACATGTTTGTTAAGTACTCAACAATAACAAACATTAGTACAAAAAACTTATTCACACAAACATAATCATTTGTTATCATCAAAACTCAGAGATAATATTGCAGAACTAAATCTTGTTCTTACACAAAGGATTCACCTGGATTAGGCAAAATCAATTTCAGAGCGATCGTCAACTTCTTCTTTAACTCCATAAAACTTTCTTCACATGCTACATCCCACACATAAGCTTGACCTCTTTCGAGTCAATTAAGTCAACGGTAATGCCAACTTCGAGAACCCATTAATAAACCTGCGATAATAACCGGCCAAACCAAGAAAACATCGAATCTCAGTCGCAGGCTTCAGAGTTTCCCATTAAAATACAATATCAACTTTAGAAGGATCCACAGAAATCCAATCACTAGAAATTACATGGCCAAGGAAACTTACTTCCTTTAACAAGAACTCACACTTTGACAGCTTCACATACAACTTTTTCTCTTTTGTACTTGGAACACAATTCAAAAATGCTCTGCATGTTCTTCTTCTGATTTAGAATAGATATGAATATCATCAATGAAGACCACCACAAACTTATCTAAATAGTTATGAAAGATTATGTTCATATACTCCATGAAAATGCCTAGTGCATTTAACACCCCAAACAGCATCACAGTGTACTCATAGTGACCATACCTCGTCCTGAATACCATCTTTGGAACATCATCTGGTTTAACATAAATTTGATGATAATCTGATCTCAAGTCAATCTTACTAAACACACGAGCACCTAGCAATTGATCCATCAAATCATCAATCCTCAGAAGTGGATACTTATTCTTGGTAGTCACCTTATTCAACTTCTTGTAGTTCACACATAACCTCATACTACCATCTTTCTTCTTAACCAACAACATAGGAGCACCCCACGGAGGAACACTCGGTCAAATAAACTTCTTATTAAGCAATTATTCCAATTGTTTCTTCAACTTAACTAATTCTGATAATGACATCCTGTAAGGAGCCATTGACACCAGACTCATACGTGGTACTAAGTCTATGGCAAACTCTACCTCGCACTATGAAAGAAAATTACTGATGTCATTTGCAAATACATCTAAGAAATCACGCACAATAGGTAACTCAACACTTGCAGCTTCACAATCAACTTGCAGTGATGCAAACATTGCAAACATCAAAGCTTCACCTTATAAAAGTTCTTCCGATTGCTTAGCAATAAAAAAATCAGGTCCCTACTATCACCAAACTCATATCCACACTCCAGAGGCAAGTCATAAATATCTTCAAGAAAAACATCAGGAAATACACACCACTGGAATACTGTAACACCCCTTCTAAACCCAGCACAAATATATGACATATTCAGAGTAAAATGGAATGAATATCAAAGAGGGCGTCACATGTACTTCACGATAACAACATAATATGTTGGTCATGCTCATAACACAGTTTTAGAATCATTTTCCATACAATAACACATATGCATCTCGCACTTGAATAATTCTCAATTAAAAAATAATACTAATGATTGAAATCTCATACTAACAATCATATCATAAGATATTAGGCACTAAAGGTCATCATCACATACATCTCAATCGAACATGAATATTATGAGAGTATAATAGCATCTCTCAAACAAACATGAATATAATAAATATAACATGAATCTAAACATTCCCCGTGTTATATAGAATAGAGCATGTCTCACTACCTAGTAAAACGGATAAATAAGAACTAGCTCATCCGACTAATCCTTGCTATAAGCACCACCGCTATCCTCGGTACCTGAGTGATGTCATATAAAACATCATTTCAACAGAAGGGTGAGAATTTATATCATTATAGAAATATATAATAATAAGTAATGCATAACAAACATACATCAATTGAGTTCATCACACTTCATATAATCATGTATTCAACATACTTCAACACAATTCACATGATTTCATATACAATATTGCTCAATGATTCAAGACTCAAAGATAATCACTCACAAATACCACAAATGTAACATTCACACCAATATCACATATTTCACACCAATTCAACATTTCACAATGACTCATGACTCCAATGTGACTCAATGCAATATGCATATGGTACCAATTGTTATCCTTATCGGTATCACCAGGTCCATCTCCAAGACAGATAACTACCAAAAATAAGCATGTCCCCTAAGCTTCAAATCCATCTCCAAGATTTGGGACAAGTCACTAATTCTTGCAAAAGCTAGCAAACATCGTGTCTTGACAACTCATGATGCATGTGCAATCTCAACATATATACATCATGTCAATATTCACATACAATACATACTCATAGAATTTATCACTCAACACACTATAATAACACATAGAAAACAATGTCTAAACATGTTACTCTCATTCACCATCAATTCATAACACACACACACACACACACACACACACACACACACACACACATTGAATAAATAAAATACTTTATATATACACCAAAATCAAGTATTATGTTTCTCATCAAAAGTCATCTAAAACTAATCCAAAACACATTGAATAAATTATTAAAATTCATGGAAATACTTTATAAATCATAGGTATACATAATCCTCAATCAATCAAACAAAATATAAAAGTTTTTATTGCAAACCTCACTAAGTGCCCTCTACCGCGCTAAGCGGCCTCACGATTATGCAGGAAAATTTTGCTGCGAACAGATTCTACCTCTTACGAGTTTCACCCCCAAAATCCATCCAAACACTCACTTTTCATAAATAAAATACATATTGACTTATATCTAAGATGTATCATTAGAAACATTAAAATATGATTTCTAACACAATATATGAATCTCAATCCAACCTTAACATTTTAAAACTAGCATTTGAAGAACAAATCCTTAATTCCATGTTACTATCCATCACATACTATTACATACACTCATAAATCAATGAATACTCACTCTTACCTTAGATGTAGATACTCTAGGATTCTTCTTCTTCTCTTCTCCTTTTCTCCTCTTTTCATCTTCTCTTGTTTTCTTCACTTTTTCTTTCCAATTCAATATTTTCCTTATTTTGTTCAACTCTTACTAACTCTAAATGGGCTTAACTTCACTCGTCCACTCTAATGTAAGAAAATGCTTAAATGTGTATTTTGCTATTCTCACACTCAATAATCTAATAACATATAATACACATTGTAATACGGTGGCAGAACCGACTGTTATACTGGTTTTGCGTTTGTGTTTGCAAATGTTGCGGTAAGCAAGAGTCGCCACCGACTTTTATTTTATCCAACAAAGGAAAGGGTGAAAAGAACAGAAAAAGACCTTTCGAGAGTTTTCTGAGTAAGGGTGTTGATTATGGAAAGGGAAGGTGTTAGAACCCTTTCCATCCGTAGTTTTCTACAGGCTCTTAGATGCTTAGCTCATTTTTAAAATACCTTGTGCTTTTGTGTATTTTTGAAAAGTATTTTGAAATGCCTTAGTGCGGCAATTTGCTTTATGATAACTCTTGTATCAGTCCTCAAGAGTGTTGATAAAGCATTTTTGAAAATGTTTTTGAAAGTGTTTTGTGTATGTGAAAAAAAAAATTTTGAGCATATCATCTAGGAACTATCTACTTAGACTCGAAAGGTTTGTTCTTTTCCTCCTATCCTTTAGACAGTGATATCCTACTATTAGTGAGTAGGTAGCCATATCGTTGGATGTTTGAGGGACATTCAAAGGGACGTTTTTATAGTCACAAAGGAACGGGGCAAGAAGTTTTAGTAACCACCCTAGGGCTCTAAGATCATATTTTTACCGAGGCAACGTCGAAAGGGTCATCGAGGGACTTATGATCTTTTGAACCGGAGGGTAGCCACTAAAATCTCTCACGTTTTGAGAGTTGTGACTATTTCCGAAGGCAACCGAAGTGGGATTACCCTAGAGGTGCACTTGTGAAATTGTGTTATGTTCAGTTATTATTATCTTAGATATTAAGTTTGCTAACATTGATTTTAGTCTTATCATACAATCCTATTAGCATATACCTAAGCAATTAATATATTGTAGAAATTTAAAGTGCGGAAAGTTAAATCCTACGCTATTACAGTGCTTCGGGGAGGGGGTATTTACATGTCCAAACGGGGAAATAAAGCAGAAAATAAAGTCCTAACTTTAACTATTACAACACATTAGGAGGTTACAATAATATGAGAAAAGTATGAAATCAAATAAATGCGCGAATCTGAAAAGATGTCTAAAATCCTAAGAAATAAAAATCTTTTTGTTTGTTTTTATTTCATTTATTTTAAGAAAATAAAGTCTAAGTTTATTAAGTTTTTATTTTAAGAGAGACGTTAAAGTAATTAAATCAATTAGTTAACAAGAATAATTTTAATTGAAAAAAAAGACTAGACCTATTTTTGTGATTTTTGTTTTAATGTTAATAAAAAAGGAAGGCAAGAAATAAAAGAAATAAGCAAATGAATGAATGTCTTTCGATCCAAGGGAAGAATTGTCCTCTTCGATATAGAGAAGAAACTGTCTCCTTCGATCTAGAGAAGGAGTTGTCTTCTTCGATCCAGGGGGAAAACTGCTTTTTGATCCATATCTGCAAGACAAGCATTAGAAAAAATAAAGATACAGGACCCGGGTGTCGAACTCGGGTCCTTCGATCATGTGTGCGTTGGTCTTCTCAGGCTTGATATGCAGTACAAGAGTTAGAAAAAAAAAGAAACAAATATAAACCTGGGTGTCGAACCCAGGTCCTTCCCCTGCACACACACCTGTAAGTTAGATCAAATGCTAGATCGAAACAGATCCAAAGACCCTAACCTACGTATGATTATTTCCTAAACCCAAATCTGGGGTTAAAACTGGCATAAGATCTTTGTATCACCTAGTTTAAAGCCTGGCAACTTCGAAACCTTAAAATGGCACCCTGTACTTCCACACTTTTGTATGAATGATCAATAAGAACACGAACATGCATGTAAAAACAATTCAAATAGTAATCGAAAGGTTGTGGCCCATAATTTCACCAAGGACTGGTGGGCTTGGTGCGTGACTTTTGGGCGTGCTTCATTCTTGGAGAAGAGCTGGTATTCGATTGGACTTGGAGGAGCCTGCAAATAGTGTTTTTATTTTGACAACTTTGTTGGATTCTTGAGAATCCTCGTGGCTCTTTGAGGTAGCTTTCAATAGGAAATTTGTGCATGTGTATGAGGCAATATGTAAGCGTAGGTCTCCAGCGTATGCATCTCATCCCTGACCGGTGGTGTGAGTGTCTTATATTTATTGGAGATGGGGGTGCGTGGAAATGGCCAGAGACAGCCATTAACAAAGCTTTGAAGGCCATGAGACCAAAATCAGACACATTAAGAGACTTCCATTTTTGAAATATTCATGCCTCTTTGAGCCTTGGGATGAACCTGAACACATTTGGCTCCTTCGAACCTCCAGCGTTGCTCTTCGATTATCCTAGATATTTGATTTGAAGTGTTCAGAAACTTCTTTATTAGAGCTTCTCCGATCAGTCAGCTTCTACATCGATTGCTTGATTTTGTTGATATGCTTATCTAAAGACATCTTTCTCTAATATGCCAATCGAAGGAAACTTTGTTAATTATGCCTTCGAAGTACCCCTTATCCTTGATCTTCGATTGGCCCAGAATTGTCTCCTTCAAATGGCTCAAGTCTTGCCCTTTGATTGAATTTGAGTTACCTCCTTCTAATGGCTCAAGATTCATCATTGGGTCCTCTTCAATTGAGTCCCTACTCATCTAGCCCAAACAAAAAATTCTTTCCAGGCCAATTGAAGCTTCCTTTGGCATGAATGCTTGTGCAGGAAGCTTAAGTATGGAAATATGTGGGATTTTGGGCCAACCAGCATCTTTGCATATTTCTCTTTCACTTTGGCCAACCCAATCTAATCTTTGACCAAACCCCTTTTTTTAGACAACACTATGTGTCCTTCGAATGGGCCCTTGAATGCTTCTTCGAATGGATCATTTACATGTCCTTCGAATGGCTTTCGATTGGACCCATCTATTTTCCTTAGTTGCTTGATTCAAATAGCCCCAAGTGAGAACTTCATTCTGGCCAATCGAAGCCTCCTTTGTCACTTCCTTCGAATGCCATTGCACATGAGGCCTGGGTCTGGTCACATGTAGGACCAAGACTCATCATAAGACAAACTTGCATTAAGTAAATATGTGTCTCCTTCGAATGGCCACAAATCTGTTCCTTTCGAATGGACCTTTGGATTTCTCTTTTGAAGGGGCCATATTGTGTGTCATGGTGCATAAACTGTGTTGAGGGGTCTTGGCCTTGTGCATTGAAAGCAACCTCAGAGGAAGTCCTTGCCTTGTGCATTGAAGGCAATCATAGAAGAATCCTTTGTCCTTGTGAATCCCATGCAAATATGAGGGAGCCCCTGCCTGGTGGATTGAAGGTTGCATGTAGAGGCCTTTTGCCTAGATGAGACTTGGACTAATGCTTGCTCGAAAGGGAACCAACACGCAATTGAAGCTGATGGGCCAATGCTTGATCAAAAATTTTTAGGAGCCTGGTCGAAGCTGGTTGACATGTCAATCGAAGGACATTGTTCTGATATGCCAAACAAAAGACATTGTTCAGATGCCAATCAAAAGACATTGTTGACATGCTAATCGAAGGACATTGTTCACTTGCCAATTGAAAGACACTTTGCTAGCATTCAAAAATTTTCATTTTCTTTAGGCAAGTGTTTGTAACCAACCATGTAAGAGAAAAACCTTGGGAAACATGAGAGGGAAAATTTTGGGATACAATAGATGCCCCTGTTCAATTTTCGTAAAATTGAGGATTTAGATTGGCTTATATGCCTTTTGTGATCTCAAGGTGGAAGAGGATTGAACACTAGAGTGCCCATAAATTTGCACTCGCGTGAAGTAACATTGACGGTTAATGATGGCGAGAATGGGCTTGCATATGCCATTTGAAGAAGATGACTGAGAGTTATCGGAGATGGGCTTAAAGATGCCATCCAAAGTAGAAGTTGACTTCCTAAGAGGTCTCCTTATGGGGGTTCATGTTCCTGCTGTCTGAGGAGGACTCTACTGGGGAATATGGGTTTCCATTTTTCTCTTTCTTGAGGAAACTCTGTGGGGAATAGAGTCTAAGAACTTCAGTTGTCCAAGGCTCTGCTGAAGAGTTATCTCTGGAGAGATGAAAGTTTGTTGTTTTCTGCTTGAAATCCATGCTTCACAGTAACTTGCTGGGGATAATGGAATTAACCGTTACCTAAAAATGTATTAGAAAGAGCCTATGTAGGGCTTTTCTAGGATGAGTCCGTGTTAGACTGCATCTGGATGACAAGAAGGAACCCTTGTAGGATTGTTTGGGATGAACCTGTGTTAGACTGCACCTGGAAAGTTGATAAGGAATCCTTGTAAGATTACTTCAGGATGAGTCTGTGTTAGATTGCATCCGGATGATGAGAAGGAACCCGTGTAAGATTGCTTCGTCTGGTTATGTAGATAGTTTTCCTGTCTGGTTTCAGGTGTTAATCTACAAATCAGCTATTCAAAAATAGTTGCCTTGTCTGGTTTCAGGTATTAATCTGGATCTTGAAAATTATTGGTCGCTGAGATAGTTGTCCTGGCTTGTTACAGGTATTAATCTCTGACCTGAGAAAGAAAGATAGTTTTCCTGGCTTGTTACAGGAATTAATCTTTAATCTCCTCATTAGATAGCTCTTCTGGCTTGTTACAGGTATTAATCTACAATCAGTCGTCCACAGATAGTTCTCTTGGCTTGTTACAGGTATTAGTCTGGAACTTGTTTTTGTTGGTCGTTTGAGATAGTTGTTTTGGCTTGTTACATGTATTAATCTTTGACTTGAGAAAGAAAGATAGTTTTCCTGGCTTGTTACAAGTATTAATCTTTAATCTCCCTATGTAGATAGTTCTCCTGGCTTGTTACAGGTATTAATCTACAATCAGTCGTCCATATATAGTTTTCCTGGCTTATTACAGGTATTAATCTAGAACTTGTTTTTGCTGGTCATTGAGATAGTTATCATGTCTGGTTTCAGGTATTAATCTTTGACCCGAGAAAGAAAGATAGTTTTCCTGGCTTGTTATAGGTATTAATCTTCAATCTCCTCATGTAGATAGTTCTCCTGGCTTGTTACAAGTATTAATCTACATTAATCATCCACAGATAGATTTCCTGGCTTGTTACATGTAGTAATCTGAGACTTGGCAACATTGGTCACATAAATAGTCTGTCGTCTGGTTTCGGGCATTAATCTTTGACCTGCTATGTATAAGTTGATAATATTCGTCTGTCTGTGAATTCAACCTGAAAAGGTAAAGTCAGTTTCATGCGATGTCATGATGTATGAATTGCATGATTCTATCAAAATAAATGAGATTGTGATATGCGCATTTGTGCTGCATATGCTATGATGTTTGCATGAATGCAATGTATGAACATATCAGCTGTTCTATTGCAGTATTGTTGAACCAGGGAAAATAAATCCTTGATTGTTTCTGGGGGTGAAGAAGTGTAGGTCTTCACTTTTTTGAAGTTAAAACATTGGGATATGAACTTCCGTTGTTAGAGAAATAAACTCCATTGGGAAAGGTAAAACTCTGTGAACTGTTTGAGGATTGTCAGAGTGAATCTATGTCATGATTGTATCTGGAGATGTGTTAAATAAGTATCAGGATGGCATCCATCTCTAGATCGTACCTGAACCTTTTTTAGAAGATGATCTGAATAAGTATCAGGATGACATCCATCTCTGGATCGTACCTGAAATATTGCTAGAAGATAGTCTGGAATAAGTGTCAGGATGACATCCGCCTATGGATTGTACCTGAACCGTTTCTAGAAGATGATCTGGATAAGTATCAGGATGACATCCGTCTCTGGATCGTACCTGAACTATTGCTAGAAGATAGTCTGGAATAAGTGTCAGGATGACATTCGTCTCTGGATCATACCTGAACCGTTTCTAGAAGATGATCTGGATAAGTATCAGGATGACATCCGTCTCAGGATCGTACCTAAGTTATTGCTAGAAGATAGTCTGGAATAAGTGTCAGGATGACATCCGTCTCTAGATCGTACTTGAAATATTTCTAGAGGATGATCTGGATACGTATCAGGATGACATCCGTCTCTGGATCGTACCTAAAATATTGCTAAAAGATAGTCTGGAATAAGTGTCAGGATGACATCCGTCTCTGGATCGTACCTGAACCGTTTCTAGAAGATAATCTGGATAAGTATCAAGATGACATCCGTCTCTGAATCGTACCTGAACCGTTTCTAGATGAGAATCTGAATTAAGTGTCTGGATGACATCCGTCTATGGATCATACCTGAACCATTTCTAGATGAAAATCTGGAATAAGTGTCAGGATGACATCCGTCTCTGAATCGTACCTGAACCGTTTCTAGATGAGAATCTGGAATAAGTGTCAGGATGGCATCCGTCTCTAGATCGTACCTGAACTGTTTCTAGGTGAGAATCTGGATTAAGTGTCAGGATGACATCCGTCTCTGAATCGTACCTGAACAGTTTCTAGATGAAAATCTTGATTAACTTTCAGGATGACATCCATCTCTGGATCGTACCTGAACCATTTTGTAGAGGCGAATCTGGAATAAGTGCCAGGATGACATCCGTCTCTGGATCGTACCTGAACCGCTTCTAGATGAGAATCTGGAATAAGTGTCAGGATGACATCCGTCTCTAGATCGTACCTTAACCGTTTCTAGATGAGAATCTGGATTAAGTGTCGGGATGACATCCGTCTCTAGATCGTACCTGAACTGTTTCTAGATGAGAATCTGAATTAAGTGTCAGGATGACATCCGTCTCTGGATCGTACCTGAACTGTTTCTAGAATATGATCTGAATAAGTATTAGGATGACATCCGTCTTTGGATTTTACTTGAACCGTTTATAAAGGAGAATCTGGAATAAGTATCAGGATGACATCCTTCTCTGGATCGTACCTGAAATGTTTCTAGAAGAGAATCTGCTTTATTTAGAATGTTTCCGTCGAGAATTCTTGTTTTCCTGTTTTGAGAAGAAATTTGTTGGGGAAGGGAAACTCCATAATATGCTTGGGGATTTTGTAAGATCTTATTGGGGAATCTTGAGAAGCTTGGTGACTTCACTGGGAAATTTTTAGATGTTGGAGCAGTAATTTGGAAATTCTTATATGAGAACACCTGACACCATTAGACTGCATGCTGAGAATATGGCAGTGACCTTGTAGCAGGATGCCACTGCCTCTGTACCTACTAGAGAAAATATCTTCCGTGGATTTTGTAGATGGTTTGACTGTTATCCCAACATCTAGAGTCCTTGGTGAATGTTGATCAGGGTAATAAACCTTCTACTGATAGACAAGTGACGATATGACAGGACATAGTCGTACGCTTTAATCCCTAAATTTTTCCTGGACTGTCCTTTCAGATTTTTAGTCCATCGGGATACCCTTTTTTCCTCAAACTGCCTTTTCAAGTTTTCGAGTTGCCGGGTGTACAGATTTTTCATATGTATATCCCTAATTTTTTCCCGAACCCTTTTGGTTCGCCGGGATGCCCTTATTTTTTCCTAGGCCAGCCAACCTAGCGGGTCTTTGTTCATGCGTAGTATTTTCCGACTATGTCCATCTTCACCGGGTACAGAGAATTGTCAATGTCCATAGTAGTAAGTGTTGCCACACTTCCATAAGATGTTTGTTTGATCGTACATGATTCGTTGCTGGAATCCATGTCCAATGCCCCAAGTGATTCAGATGGAGATCTGCCCCTGGCTATTTGGCATTTTTGAGAGATTCCTTGAACCTTGGCTTGACTACCCTAGGTTAGTTGGACACCATGTTATGCCCCTTGATTATGAAAGGCCTATCATTGGAATGTCTTTCCATTTCATGTGATTATGTCCACTGAGAGGATTTATGTTCATCAAATATATGTCGTGTGAATTTCTTTGTTGTTGAACAAATAGTCATATGCAAACAATGGTATTTTAAGAATGCAAAGCTTATGTTTGTCTTGAAGTTTGAAAATTCATTTTTTAGTAAAACAAACAAATTTTTTAAGAGTGTGATATCAGCTCAGGATTTATAGCAAACCTTACAGGAGTCAGGATACATTTTTTAACAATATGCTTTCGAACTAACTCATGCTCCAGCTAGGATTTTTAAGGGTTATAACGTGGCCTGGTTCACGGTTTAAGAAACAAAGGATAAAGGCTCAAATTTTATTTGTACCCAACCCGTCCTTCGTGATGTTTTTCAATCCTATGCTCAGCTAATTGTGAATTTAGATCCAAATTGAGTTCTAGAATCTTGGCCCTGACATTCCGGTGATGGTTCGGATACTGAAAGTTTATTTGAGAAGGCAATCATTTTGGTAACCTTTTCTTTTTTTGTTGAGGATTTGTAGGACCTCTTTTTTTATATTTTGTTATCCCTGCTTTTTCCTGAACTGTTTCCCTTGCAATTACAGTCAGCGGGATGCCCCAGTTTTTCTTAAGTCTCCTTCATAGGTTTTTGACTTAATGGGCTTTTATTTTGAGATAATGACTGCATGTCTTGATGATTTTGTGGAACCATCACCCTCTTCTGATTTGGAAGGACGTCTTTGATGCCATTCATTATGTATGAAGTGGAAGGTTGCGACTAAATGCGCATCTGAATTAACTGAGGAAACTACCCTGCCCCAGGTTGTGATTAAGGGTTTTAATTTATGTGAAAAGAAAAACTCCTACTTCTTAGGCTTAAAGGGGTTGACTAGGGATTATCTTTCTTATAACTCCACTGTTTAGGATTTGAAACAACACATGTACATCGTCAGCGGGGTCTGTTCAAAAGCATATTGTAGAGAATGTGGTATCGTTTTCGTCATCCTCCCTCCAAAAGCTTAGAGCTTTTAATAGAGAGTTAAATATCACAAAAAGGAAGTAAGGAAGCAGTTTAAATATAAATAAAATGACATAATTCAAGACGAACATATGTAATTCATTAATGGGAAAACCAAATTTTGACATGACAGTAATTGTTTATACAAGAAAAGGAAATTACAATTGAAAATTCACAAATGAACTAGACCCTCTCAACGATTTGGCCTAGGAGCAGTGATCACGTGGTGTGTCTCTAGAGGGTCAAATTCAATCTCCTTGGTGTTAATCATATCCTCAATTTTGTTCTTCAGACCCCAACAACCATTTATATCATGTCCAGGACTATCAGAATGGTACACACACCTTTCGTCGAGGTGGTAGCTAGGAGAAGAGGTGTTAGGATTCCTTAGAGGAGCCTTTAACGTAATTAATCATGCTTTCGACATGTGTTGTAACGCTTGAGCTAGTGACATGTGGATTTTGGTGAATTTTTTCTTAGGCGTGACCTCTTTATGCTGATTCTCTTGTTGATGTCGCTGCATAGACGTAAGATTAGAGACCAGTACTGCCCCCACAAATGGGTTATGGTTACCTCTAGAACGTCTCTCCTGGCCATATACAGCATTAGCTTCCTTCTTGCCACCGAATGGCTTCTTCTCAGCATTAGAAGGTACAACCATTGGAATCTTCCCACTCTTAATACTGCTTTCGACTCTTTCACCTGTCAGTATCAGCTTGGTGAACCCAGCCGAAGAACTTCCAATTAAGTGGTTGAAGAATGGACCAGACAAAGTGCCCAAGAACACGTCTACCAGCTCCCCATTAGACAGGGGAGGCTGGACTCTCCCTGTAAGGTCCCTCCATTTCTGGACTTAATCTTTGAACCCCTCGCTAGAATCCATAAACATGCTTTGAAGTTGAGTACGGGTTGGAGCGAGGTCGGCATTGTATTGATACTTCTTGTAGAAAGCAGCAGCCAAGTCTTCCCAGATATGAATGTCAGTTCCTTATAACTGATAGAGCCACTCCAGTTGAGTGCCGACCAAACTTTCTTGGAAGAAATGGACCCATAACTTTCGGTCAGCAGTGTGAGGCTGGATCTTTCTGACGTATGATCTCAAATGAAGTTTAGGACAAGAGACCCCGTCATATTTAGAAAATGTGGGGACGTTGAACTTTGGTGGGATGACCACTCTAGAAACCAGCCCCAACTCTTTAAGTCTAAGCCAGGTATCTATTGAATCTCCATAGCATTTAGGCGATCCTCTAGCTGTTTGTATTTGTCATCAGCATGAGGATATTATTCCTCAGAGTAATCAGCTTAATCTTCATCACTCCCTGGGTTGTTATCATCTTCATGATTGTCCCCCTCATTTGATGGAGTTGAGAGATCTAGAGCTCTCTTGGTTGGTCTTTTAAGTCTTCTTCCCAAATTCAAGACACCAGCCGGTTTCTTTGCCTTTTTCTTCTTCTCTTTGATGATCATAATTTTTAGATCTTCTTGCCCCTGGGCCAGAGCCATGAACATCTGTTAAAACTGAGCGTTTTGAGCTTGAAGGTCTTTTACTTTCTATTCAAGAGCCATTTATTTTGCTGAATAAACAGCAAAAAGATAAAAACCTGTCTTGAAATACCTGCTATGCAATGTCATGTATGGTATGCTTATGCGATGTATTCAAGGATCTCGCGGGGTAAACACAAGAAAATGTCTGAAGTTGAATTTTGACTACAACTTTGACGGAAGAACTTCGTATTGTTGAATGTCCTTCCTTGAGAAACAAGCTCACCATATCGAGTGGGTCATAGCCCTTGTCTTAAGTCGTTGTGTTTTGGTCCTTTGACGATATTGGCTAGAGGAAAATAAATCCCCTTGCCCCTTGCTAGACATCTAACTTGCATCACAGGACCTTGAGATCCTTGAAATGGTTAAGGAAATGCTATGGTATGATGCTATGAGGTGTATGCTATGCATTAAGCAAAAAATGTAGGGTGATGAAGACAAGTATGTCTTATAGGAAATACAAGTTATTGGATAATGTATACAAATAAAGTCCTGCAAGGAATACAAACAAAAGCCCTGCAATGAGTTAAAATTGTTAGATAATGAAGGAAAACAAGTTACACAAGCAGCCTTAGGTTCAGGCTTGCATGGGGTTTGTAGGTAAGTATCCTCTTTAAGTATAGTTGGTTCAACCTGTCTTATCAATAGTAACCAGGTTCTAGGGAATATCAATATCAGTGATCTTTCTTCAATGGCCATTGTTTCATCGCAAGCCTCTTTATTAGCGACCGAAACATCCCGGAAGTCAGATCTCAATGAGTGTATTGTCGAGTATCAACCAACTTCGGACTGCACCAAAGTCGGCTATCTCACTACTTGCTAATGGCCAAGTTGGTTCAATTAAAGGTTCAAAGGTCAGTTGATGCTTCATGACACCATACAACAGCCTGGTATTCTCCTTGACTACTCAAGGGCTACCGGTACCAACAAATGTGTCACACCAACATAGCTATCGTTTCAATCGTGTCGGTATACCCCGTACAATCCCCACGATCTATTGCTACTTACCTAAAAGGTTCCTTAGATTCGGGTGTAGGATCTTTACAAGTAAACCCAAGCAAAACCCTCAAAGATAAAGCAAGCAAAGCATACAAGGAAAGCAATTTAAAATGATGAACTAAACTCTAAGGTAACCCAACTTTTTATTTTCCCTAGCAGAGTCACCAGTTTTGAAATACGGTGGCAGAACCGACTGTTATACTAGTTTTGCATTTATGTTTGCAAATGTTGCGGTAAGCAAGAGTCACCACCGACTTTTCTTTTATCCAACAAAGGAAAGTGTGAAAAGAACAGAAAAATACCTTTCGAGAGTTTTCTGAGTAAGGGGGGTAGATTATGGAAAGGGAAGGTGTTAGCACATTTTTAAAATACCTTGTGCTTTCATGTATTTTTGAAATGCCTTAGTGCGGCAGTTTGCTTTATGATAACTCTTGTATCAGTCCTCAAGAGTGTTGATAAAGCATTTTTGAAAATGTTTTTGAAAGTGTTTTGTGTATGTGAAAAAATTTGTTTTGAGTATAGCATCTAGTAACTATCTACTTATACTCTAAAGGTTTGTTCTTTTCCTCCTATCCTTTAGACAATGTTATCCTACTATTAGTGAGTAGGTAGCCCTATCGTTGGATGTTTGAGGGACATTCTAAGGGACGTTTTTATAGTCACAAAGGCAATTGGGAAATAAGTTTTAGTAACTACCCTAGGGCTCTAAGATCATATTTTTGCCGAGGCAACGTCGAAAGGGTCATCGAGGGACTTATGATGTTTTGAACTGGAGGGTAGCCACTAAAATCTCTCACGTTTCGAGAGTTGTGACTATTTCCGAAGGAAACTGAAGTGGGAGTACCCTAGAGGTGCGCATGTGTAATTGTGTTATGTTCAGTTATTATTATCTTAGAACACAAACATGCATGTAAAAACAATTCAAATAGTAATTGAAAGGTTGTGGCCTAGAATTTTACCAAGGACTGGTGGGCTTGGTGCACGACTTTTGGGCATGCTTCAGGCTTGGAGAAGAGCTGGTATTCTATTGGACTTGGAGGAGCCTGTAAATAGTGTTTTTATTTTGACAACTTTGTTGGATTCTTGAGAATCCTCGTGGCTCTTTGAGGTAGCTTTCGATAGGCAATTTGTGCATGTGTATGAGGCAATGTGTAAGCGTAGGTCTCCAGGGTATGTATCTCGTCCCTAACCGGTGGTGTGAGTTTCTTGTATTTATGAGATATGGGTGCATGGAAATGGCAAGAGACAGCCATTAACCAAGCTTTGAAGGCCATGAGACCAAAATCAGACACATTAAGAGACTTCCATTTTTAAAATATTCATGCCTTTTTGAGCCTTGGGATGAACCTGGGCACATTTGGCTCCTTTGAATGCCCTCCAGCGTTGCTCTTTGATTATCCTAGAGTTTTGATTCAAAGTATTCAAAAACTTCTTTACTAGTGCTTCTTTGATCAGTTAGCTTCTACATTGATTGCTTAATTTTGTTGATATGCTTATCTAAAGACATCTTGCTCTGATATGCCAATCGAAGGACACTTTGTTAATCATGCCTTCTAAGTACCCCTTATCTTTGCTCTTCGATTGGTCCAGAATTGTCTCCTTCGAATGGCTCAAGTCTTGCCCTTTAATTGACTCTGAGTTACCTCCTTCGAATGGCTTAAGTTTCATCATTGGGGCCTCTTCGATTGAGCCCATACTCAGCTAGCCCAAACGAAAATTCTTTCCAGGCCAATCGCAGCTTCCTTTAGCATGAATGCTTATGCAGGAAACTTGAGTATGGCAATATGTGGGATTTTGGGCCAGCCAACATCTTTGCATATTTCTCTTTCATTTTAGCCAACCAGATCTAATCTTTGACAAAACCCCTTTTTTTTAGACAACACTATGTGTCCTTCGAACGGGCCTTTGAGTGCTTCTTCGAATGGATCATTTACATGTCCTTAGAATGGATTTCGATTGGACCCATCTATTTGCCTTAGCTGCTTGATTCAAATGGCCCCAAGTGAGAACTTCATTCTGGCCAATCGAAGCCTCCTTTGTCACTTCCTTCGAATGCCATTGCACAGGAGGCTGCGCCTGGCCACATGTAGGACTAAAACTCATCATAAGACAAACTTGCATTCATTAAATATGTGTCTCCTTCGAATGGCCGCCAATATGTGCATTTCGAATAGACCTTTAGAGTGTGTAACATGGTGGGAGAATTGACTTGGTTATTTTGCATTTGATCGTTGTTGTACCCCAAAATTCGCCCTCATGTTTTCCTAACATTTTCCTCTTGCATAGGTGGTTATAAACCTTTGCCTAAAGACAAGGAAATTTTTCAATTGATGGTTAAGTATCCTTCGATTGGCACCTACAAAATGCCCTTCGATTAGCATCTCCAAAGTGCCTTTCGATTGGCATCTCCAAAATGCATTTCGATTGGCATATGCAAAATACTTTTCGATTGACATCTACATAGCATCCTTCAATTGACATCTGCAAAAGGACTTTCGATTGGCCTCATGACAAGTCTTTCAATGCGCATTGTGTCCAATGTAACACCCTTTCTAAATACCCCAATTAAAGGTAAAGATTAAAATCAGAGAAATAAAATTGCACGGAAGGGATGCCACAACACACATCACATTCCAAAGTTTTTAAAGAAAAACGGACAGGGTATGTTTGAAAGTATAAGCATTCCAACACAAAATAAACATACAATAAATATTCACTTCATTCTCTCGTGCAAACGCAACGGAGTTTCATAATTTCACATCATCTCCATTTATGGAGGAATCAAAACATAATTCAAGGCATCAAGCCATCATAATTCACATAAGCATATGTTATCAAGTCTCACATATACAAAACATCATATACACGAATAAGGATTATATACATCATAATCCAAATACAAAATAATCGAGTTCGACACTAAATAAATTCCCCCCCCCCCCATGTGTTACTACCAGAGCATCGACTCGACTCTAATCAAAATAAAACAAATTGCAATCCAATGCATCCGTTAGCTAGCGCCTCGCGCTACCGTCCTCGGTACCTGCACAATGCCATCAAAAGCATTGGCCAACAAAAGGGTAAGAATTCCAATAATCATATAACATGTAATTTTAAGTAAATGAAATGGCAATAAATAAAGCAATACATAATGATCATGTTCATTTTATCACCTGTAGCATCCTTACTCAAGGAATCCATTACCATCACATTAACCATGTAAACCGATTATCCGAATACTCACATCCTTGGCACATAACCATAATTCAAACAACAACAATATTAGCACATAATCAAACACATCAACACACATACATAACATGCACAAATATACATGTGACTCACAACACGACTCAACGTATGCGAATGCGGTACCGACTCGTGGACCCAAGGTTCCACCACCTATGTTTCCATTCCGGATCAAAGTCACTACGTCTTTTCCCACAATAGGGTCACCGTCTAGATATTGTGGACCCAATGTTCCACCACCTATATTTCCCTTCCAGATCAAGGTCACTACGTCTTTTCCCACAATAGGGTCACCGTCTAGATATTGTGGACCCAATGTTCCACCACCTATATTTACCTTCCGGATCAAGGTCACTACGTCTTTTCCCACAATAGGGTCACCGTCTATAAAATCATGTGAACCCACAGTTTCACCGTCTCTGTTTCAAGACCAACCATACCATGCAATGTACAATATAACCAATGCATGCAATTAAGATTCACAATAATCTTAACATACACATACCATCAAATCCATCCAATGGGACATCAACTATTGTACATGCATGCATACATCTAATTTAACAATCACAGTGTCAAGTAAAATGTATACAAACAAGTTAGTTACTCAACCAAAACATAAACCATCAACTATCAAACAATTCCAAATCGGAAAATCGGAACACAATCGGGTTCCAAAGGGGGTGCGAAAAATCAGAATTTTGGAGGCTACAGAAGCATCAACACGGGCACCCGTGTGCATCAACACAGCCCATGTGGAAAAGCCACCAAAACGTGCAAAAATTGCCAAAGTCAGAGCATCAACACGGGCACCCGTATGCATCAACACGGCCCGTGTGGATGGACCTGCGTGAAAACTTCATTCTTTTGAGTTTTTCTCATTCTACCACCATGGTTTTCTTTCCCATTCAATACTCTTAATTTCTACAAGCTAGCACCTAATACACTCACAAACCATACTCCTAATCCAACTTTTCTAAACCATTCCAACAATCAACCAACAAAACCCTATAAATCAACTATCAATTTTACCCCCAAATCCAAAATATATCTATCAAAACCTAACAATATGAGATGGAGAATCAAACCCCTTACCTTGGTGTGGGTTTTCTTGAAACAAGATGATGAAGATGTTGCAACTCCAAACCTAGCTTCCTTTCTTCTCTTCTCCTCTTTCTCTCCTCTTTTCTTTCTTCTTTCTCTTCTTTTCAACTACTCTTACTAACTCCCTTTTCTATTTTATAAAACTATCCTTCTACTACTAACTTTCCTCCCTCTATCTTTCTAAAATTATAATTTGGCCCCAACAATTATTTAATTCAAATTATAATATATAACCCTATTAAACAATATTACACTAAATAATATTTATTCTATATAAACCTAATCATGCCAATTAATCAAACAAAGTCAAATATTACTACACACCAAATTAATATTATTCAAAATAATATTTCGACATAATAAATCTTTTTATTTCATATTACCCAATTAATATTTTAATCGATATCAATTGAATATATTTCTCAAAATAGATATAATTTAATAGTTTTGGAAAATAATTAATGAAATAACATTTAAATATAAACGGCGTGTTACAACTCTCCCCCACTTAAAAGATTTTCGGCCTCGAAAATTACCTCTAAACAAACAATTCGGGATAGGAATCCCGCATCCGACTTTCAAGCTCCCACGTCACATTACCATTCGCCGAACCACCCCATGCAACTTTAACCAAAGCAATCTCTCTTCCTCTTAGTTGTTTCACCTTCCTATCTTCAATCCTCACCGGTAAAACCTCAACCGTCAAATTGTCTCTTACTTCCAAATCATCCGCTTGAATAACATGAGACGGATCCGCAATATACTTTCGTAATTGCGAAATGTGAAACACATCATGCAAATTTGAATGTGATGGCGGAAATGCAATCCGATAAGCCATACTTCCAATCCGCTCTGAAATCTGATAAGGACCAATAAACCGAGGTGTTAACTTCCGCGATTTAAGCGCCCTTCCAACACCCGTAGTTGGATTCACCTTCAAAAACACATGTTCATCCTTCTTGAACTCAAGAGGTTTCCTCCTCTTGTCATAGTATCTCTTTTGGCGATTCTGAGACACTTTCATTTTCTCTCTTATCAATCTGATCTTATTCGTAGCCTCTTGAACCAATTCCGGACCAACTATAGCACTTTCTCCCGTCTCGTACCAACACAAAGGTGTCCTACACCGTCTTCCATACAATGCCTCAAAAGGAGCCATGCCAATGCTAGAATGAAAACTATTATTATAAGTAAACTCAATCAAAGGCAAATGACTCTCCCATGAACCTCCTTGATCCAAAACACAAGCACACAACAAATCCTTAAGTGACTGAATTGTTCTCTCCGTTTGACCATCCGTCTGAGGATGATAAGCGGAACTCAATCTCAGCTTAGTACCCAAGGCTCTTTGTAAACCTTCCCAAAATCTTGAAGTGAAACGCGGATCTCTATCTGAAATAATACATGTAGGAATACCATGTAAACAAACAATCCGTTCCACATAAAACTTAGCAAGCTTCTCCATAGCGTAATCCATCCTAATCGGAATAAAGTGTGCAGATTTAGTCAATCTATCCACTATGACCCAAATAGCCTCATGGTTACTCGGAGTCCTCGGCAAACCAGAAACAAAATCCATCGAGATACTATCCCACTTCCACTCGGGAATAGACAACGGTTGCAACAAACCCGAAGGCTTCTGGTGTTCAATCTTAGACTTTTGGCAAACCAAACAAGAATATACAAACTCAGCAATTTCCTTTTTCATGCTTGGCCACCAAAACAACTTTCTTAAGTCTTGGTACATTTTCGTAGCACCCGGATGAATACTCAATCCGCTTCGATGTCCTTCCTCAAGAATCCTCTTTTTCATATCCCCCACATCGGGAACGCAAACTCTATCGTGACATCTCAAAATTCCATTCTCATCAATTCTGAACTCTCCACCTTGACCTTGATTCACCAAAGTAAACTTGTCAACCAAAACCAAATCTGACTTTTGCCCATCCCTAATCTCTTCCAAGACACCACTAGTAAGCTTCATCATACCAAGCTTCACGCCAAAATAAGTCTCTTCACACACCAAACTCAAATCTCGAAATTGCTCCAACAATTCCCATTCTTTAACCATTAACATAGACATGTGTAAAGACTTCCTGCTCAAAGCATCTGCAACCACGTTTGCCTTACCAGGATGGTAATTCAAACTGAAGTCATAATCTTTAAGAAACTCTAGCCACCTTCTTTGCCTCATATTCAACTCTTTTTGATCAAACAGATATTTCAAACTCTTATGATCGCTAAAGACGTCGAATCTCGACCCAAACAAATAATGCCTCCAAATCTTTAACACAAAATCCACCGCTGCCAACTCCAAGTCATGAGTTGGATAATTCCTCTCATGCACATTGAGTTGCCTCGAAGCATACGCCACAACCTTCCCATTTTGAATTAACACACCTCCTAAACCCATCAAAGAAGCATCGCAATAGACCGTAAATGGTTCAGATGGTTTATGCAAAATCAAAACCGGCGCAGTTGTCAACCTTCTCTTCAACTCTTGGAAACTATCTTCACACTGCGGAGTCCACATGAACGCTTGACTCTTCCTAGTCAATTGTGTCAACGGTAAAGCTAGCTTAGAAAAGCCTTCAATGAACTTACGGTAATAACCCGCTAAACCAAGAAAGCTCCGAATCTCAAAAACTGACTTTGGAGATTCCCATTCTGACACGGCTTCTATCTTCGAAGGATCCACAGCAATACCTCCACGAGATATCACGTGACCAAGGAAACTCACTTGTTCCAACCAGAATTCACACTTCGAAAGTTTAGCAAGCAAATGATTTTCCTTCAGAATTGACAAAACAATTCTCAAGTGTTCGGCATGCTCTGCTTCACTCTTGGAATAAATCAGAATGTCATCGATGAACACCACCACAAATTTATCCAGAAACTCATGAAAGATTCTGTTCATATACTCCATGAACACACCAGGTGCATTCGTAACACCAAAAGGCATCACCGAATACTCATAGTGTCCATAACGAGTTCTGAACACAGTTTTCTGAATATCACCCGCTTTCACGCGAATCTGATGATAGCCTGACCTCAAGTCAATCTTGCTAAACACATACGCACCCACCAGCTGATCCATTAAATCATCAATCCTTGGCAAAGGATACTTGTTCTTAATGGTCACTTTGTTTAGCTGCCTATAATCCACACAAAGTCTCATTGTTCCTTCTTTCTTCTTCACAAGTAAAACTGGAGCACCCCACGGGCTCACACTAGGACGAATAAACCTTTTGTCAAGCAACTCTTCCAGCTGACTCTTCAGTTCCACTAGTTTCGACGGTGACATCCTATAAGGAGCCATCGAAACAGGACTAGTACCAGGAATCAAGTCGATGAAAAACTCTACCTCGCGCTCAGGAGGTAAATCCGTAATCTCTTCAGGAAACACTTCAGGAAATTCGCATACCACAGGATAATCCTTTCTTACTCTACCATCTTCCAAAACCATACTCTCCATAAGTATAAACAACCCATCTCCATTCTTCACACTCTTCTCAACTTGTTGAGTAGACAAGAAAACCACACCATCTTTCTCGGACTCGAGAAAAAGGACAGCCTTAGCAAAACAGTTGATATAGACATGGTTGGCTTTCAACCAGTCCATACCCAGAATCACATCTATCTGATGCAAAGGAAGACACACGAGATCAACTTCGAAATCTCTTCCGCACATGCGCAAAGGACACTTCAAACAAACAACTGAAGTAGAAACTGAACCCATCGCAGGTGTATCTACCTCCATACTTCGATCCAAAGTAGACAAGACAAGGCCCAATCTCTTGGCACAATCTAAAGAAACAAATGAATGCGTCGCACCCGTATCAATAATAGCAACCAAAGACACATTAGAGATAAAGCATGTACCTTTGATTAGACGTTCCTTTACAGAAGTCTCTGCTCCAGATAAAGCGAATACTTTTCCACCTTCTTTCTTTGGCTTTAGACATTTGGTACTTATGTGGCCTTTCTCACCACAATTAAAGCAAGTTACACTCATACCAACTCTACAATCCACCGCTTTGTGACCCACCCTGTCACACTTGAGACACTTAACTATCCCCTGGCGACATTCCATAGCACGATGTCCCTCTTTACCACATTTAAAATATTTGATTGGAGTAGTCACTCCCCCACTCGGACTCTTTCCACTACTTATTGGTCTCTTTCCTCTTCCATCATAAGGCTTAGGACGCATCTGTCCCTTACCTCTTTTCTCACTCAAGCTCTTGTAATAAGCAGTGTTATCCTGACTGTCTTCGTCGTAGATATGACTCTTATTAACCAACTCAGAGAATCTTGTAATCTGCTGATACCCAATCGCCTTCTTTATGTCTGGCCTCAAACCATTAACAAACTTAAGGCACTTCGACCTCTCAGCATTAACAGTGTTGTAGTGAGGACAGTATTTGATCAAATCTTGAAATTTAGCCGCATAGTCAGCTACCGAACCACTACCTTGTTTCAATTCCAGGAATTCAACTTCCTTTTTACCACGAACATCCTCCGGAAAATAATTCTCCAAGAATGCATCACGGAAAATTTCCCAAGTCACCACAACCTGCTCCTCCTCATACCTCTGACTGGCGTTGATCCACCAGTCTTCGGCCTCTTTAATCAGCATGTGTGTTCCGAATTGCACTTTCTGAGCGTCGGTGCAATTCATCACACGAAAGATTTTCTCAATTGCTTTTAACCATTCTTGAGCCTCCACCGGAGCATGCTCTCCCTTGAAAGTAGGCGGGTTGTTCTTTTGGAACTTCCCAAGAGCACGGAAAGCATCTTCAGTACCATCATGTGGCGCTTGAGTCGTTTGCGGCATCTGATTTATTGACCCCGCAAGCAACCTCAATGCCTCAGCTAAAGCATCATCATTCCTTATACCAGCCATCTTCTTAACAACACAGGGTATTGATCGCGTTAGCCACACAATCAAATACAAGGGATTAACAAAATAAGACTTGACAACTGACCGACTATGCTCTGATACCACTATTGTAACACCCCTTCTAAATACCCCAATTAAAGGTAAAGATTAAAATCAGAGAAATAAAATTGCACGGAAGGGATGCCACAACACACATCACATTCCAAAGTTTTTAAAGAAAAACGGACAAGGTATGTTTGAAAGTATAAGCATTCAAACACAAAACAAACATACAATAAATATTCACTTCATTCTCTCGTGCAAACGCAACGGAGTTTCATAATTTCACATCATCTCCATTTATGGAGGAATCAAAACATAATTCAAGGCATCAAGCAATCATAATTCACATAAGCATATGTTATCAAGTCTCACATATACAAAACATCATATACACGAATAAGGATTATATACATCATAATCCAAATACAAAATAATCGAGTTCGACACTAAATAAATTCCCCCCCCCCATGTGTTACTACCAGAGCATCGACTCGACTCTAATCAAAATAAAATAGATTGCAATCCAATGCATCCGTTAGCTAGCGCCTCGCGCTACCGTCCTCGGTACCTGCACAATGCCATCAAAAGCATTGGCCAACAAAAGGGTAAGAATTCAAATAATCATATAACATGTAATTTTAAGTAAATGAAATGGCAATAAATAAAGCAATACATAATGATCATGTTCATTTTATCACCTGTGGCATCCTTACTCAAGGAATCCATTACCAACACATTAACCATGTAAACCGATTATCCGAATACTCACATCCTTGGCACATAACCATAATTCAAACAACAACAATATTAGCACATAATCAAACACATCAACACACATACATAACATGCACAAATATACATGTGACTCACAACACGACTCAACGTATGCGAATGCGGTACCGACTCGTGGACCCAAGGTTCCACCACCTATGTTTCCATTCCGGATCAAGGTCACTACGTCTTTTCCCACAATAGGGTCACCGTCTAGATATTGTGGACCCAATGTTCCACCACCTATATTTCCCTTCCGGATCAAGGTCACTACGTCTTTTCCCACAATAGGGTCACCGTCTAGATATTGTGGACCCAATGTTCCACCACCTATATTTCCCTTCCGGATCAAGGTCACTACGTCTTTTCCCACAATAGGGTCACCGTCTATAAAATCATGTGAACCCACAGTTTCATCGTCTCCGTTTCAAGACCAACCATGCCATGCAATGTACAACATAACCAATGCATGCAATTAAGATTCACAATAATCTTAACATACACATACCATCAAATCTAGCCAATGGGACATCAACTATTGTACATGCATGCATACATCTAATTTAACAATCACAACGTCAAGTAAAATGTATACAAACAAGTTACTTACTCAACCAAAACATAAACCATCAACTATCAAATAATTCCAAATCGGAAAATCGGAACACAATCGGGTTCCAAAGGGGGTGCGAAAAATCAGAATTTTGGAGGCTACAGAAGCATCAACACGGGCACCCGTGTGCATCAACACGGGCACCCGTGTGCATCAACACGGCCCGTGTGGAAAAGCCACCAGAACGTGCAAAAATTGCCAAAGTCAGAGCATCAACACGGGCACCCGTGTGCCTCAACACGGCCCGTGTGGATGGACCTGCGTGAAAATTTCATTCTTTTGAGTTTTTCTCATTCTACCACCATAGTTTTCTTTCCCATTCAATACTCTTAATTTCTACAAGCTAGCACCTAATACACTCACAAACCATACTCCTAATCCAACTTTTCTAAACCATTCCAACAATCAACCAACAAAACCCTATAAATCAACTATCAATTTTACCCCCAAATCCAAAATATATCTATCAAAACCTAACAATATGAGATGGAGAATCAAACCCCTTACCTTGGTGTGGGTTTTCTTGAAACAAGATGATGAAGATGTTGCAACTCCAAACCTAGCTTCCTTTCTTCTCTTCTCCTCTTTCTCTCCTCTTTTCTTTCTTCTTTCTCTTCTTTTCAATTACTCTTACTAACTCCCTTTTCTATTTTATAAAACTATCCTTCTACTACTAACTTTCCTCCCTCTATCTTTCTAAAATTATAATTTGGCCCCAACAATTATTTAATTCAAATTATAATATATAACCCTATTAAACAATATTACACTAAATAATATTTATTCTATATAAACCTAATCATGCCAATTAATCAAACAAAGTCAAATATTACTACACACCAAATTAATATTATTCAAAATAATATTTCGACATAATAAATCTTTTTATTTCATATTACCCAATTAATATTTTAATCGATATCAATTGAATATATTTCTCAAAATAGATATAATTTAATAGTTTTGGAAAATAATTAATGAAATAACATTTAAATATAAACGGCGTGTTACATCCAAGCCTTTCGATTGGCATGGCAAGGGATCCTTCGATTTAGTAGTGTGTCAAAGTACTTCGATTGGTATTTGGACAAGAGCCCTTCGAAGAATTCCTTCCAGACCATTCGAAAGAGGCCATTAAGAGGGCACTCGAAAAATATGTCCAGGCCAGATTCTTGCCTTGTTTGTTCATAATTCCACAAAGAGCTGATTCGACCAGGAAATTCTCTTCAAAAGGACAGGAAATAGAAGCAAAGGGTGGTCCAATCGAAGGAGCCTTAGTATTGATTGGCTCAAATTGGAGTTTAAGGCTGGCAAGGAAGGAGGATTCAAAGGAAGGAAGGAAGGGTATTTGTTCCAAAATAAGCCAGAAATCTCACAATCGAAAGAATCTTCTCTCAATCAAATAAGGAATGAAATGGGCTGGGATGACTAAGAAAAACACATATCCTAACCTATTCAGGCCAGATTCTTGCCTTGTTTACTCCTAACCCCACAAAAGTTGATTCGACATGGGTGATTCTTTTCGAATCAAGCAATCGAAGCAGAGGAAGGTTCAATCGAAGGGGGCTATGCAATCGAAGCTGGAGTAATTCGAATTGGGCCTTTGAGGCCACCGAAGAGAGAAAATTAGAAGGGAGTTGGATTTTTAGGGGTAGGTCAGCTTTCGATTCTCATCATGTTGGAGGCCCAAACAACTCATAACAGGTTGGCAGTAACGTATGAAAATAGATTGGCACTTGATTGAATCAAATATAGCAAGTCTTTATAAAGAAATCAAATCAAATATCTTCATCATAATGGACCAAGATTTGATACACAAATATTGACCTAAACTCCTTTGTCTATATAAACCTTATGCTCTAAGAAAAAAGGAGGCGGGTGATCAAGAACACAAACTTGAAAAATCAAGAAAAAGTGCAAACATGAATTCACACTTAGAGGCCAATTCAAGACTCTTGGACGATCCTAATCGTTTCCTGAGGTCATCAGCAAGCAAAAGCAATCAAACTCAAGCATTTTTAGGCCTTATATCGCACTGTAAGTTACCCACGGCATGGCTTCTTTTTTGAAATCGAATAGCATCATTCTTGTACTTGTAGCATAAAATAATTGTATATTATTGCTCACCATCCTATTTGCAAGCTTTATGTAATAGTCAATTGCATTTTCATGGCCTATATTGGATTTCACCATTATTAGGGTTTCGTGCTTCAAATTGGGATCTTCGTTTACAGGCAAAATTAGGCCATGAAAGGGCCACCAATGGACTCAGCAGGTCCAGACGAAGATGTCCATGGCCTTCGTTTTCATTTATCACGCTTGTGTTGAGTTTTAAGATTTGCAGGACTTGTAGCTACGGACAAACGTTCGTAGGTAAAACTTTGGAACTTTTACCAACAGATCCAAGGAAGAAGATGACCAGTTGGCAATCAACCATTGGCCTGTTCAAATTTTCGCGCACTGGATTGGTATATGTGGCTTTTTAATATATAATTATTGTTTTGTGTTATTATAACAACTAATCACGCTAGCTCAGTTGGTAGCCAGTCACTGGAACGTGCCTCAGGACCTGGGTTCGAATCCCAGGTCCCCCATTCCTTTCATATTTTTTCCTTTCAGGTAATCTAGCATGCTTACAAGCCTAAGGACCATCATGTGTCCTCGTCATCCAGCCTGCCAGATGGCCAGATGGCCAAATCTAAAGGCCATCAATGGAGGAACACCATGGAGCCTAGTCAACGCAGAGCATGAGATCGTGGAATGTCAAATGGACCTCTTTGTTATGGGCCCAGAAAAATTGTTTTTCACACCCCCTCAAGCTACTAATCAGGCCCAAGTTTCTATTTCTTCTCTTTTATATTTTATTTCATTTAATTCATCTATTTTATTTTACTAACCAAATAATTATTTTCTTTTATCAAAAAATCACAAAAATAATACTTTTCACAAATTAGGTTTAGATTTTATTTTTTATCAAAATTAATTAATTTAATTAGATTTTAATTTTAGATAACTTTAATTCCTTTTGTAAATAATTAAAACTAATTAGAACAATTGGGTTTTTATTTCTAACTTTATTTTATTTTATTTTTTTCTAAAATAACCAAAAACATAAAAAATAGGCCATGTAATTATTTTCATTAATTAATTTAAATTAGCTAATTAATTTGTATATTTAATTTTAAAACCTAAATTCTTTTCTTTAAAAATTAAAAATTAAAAATAAAAAGAAAACAATTTTTCCTTTGATTAGGTTACAAGGGTCAAAAACCTAGTTCGCTCTCGTTCTAATTTCCATTGTGCGCTTTATTTTATTATTTTTATCCCATTATTGTAACTTCCTACAAGTTGTAATAGTTAATTAGGTCTTTACCTTTATCGCTTTATTTTCAAAGGGTTTGTTTTTGGCTATGTAAATACTCGAAGCCTTGTAATAGCTTAGTTTAATTTCCTTATTTCAATTCCTGCAAAATATCAAACTGTTAGAAGTATGGATAATTAGGGTTGCATGACAAGAATGAATGCTTAACTTTAAAACGGTTAGATAACCCTAAAATGTTCAAAGATAATTAATCTGAAACTGAATCACTCGCACATGCACACTCCTAGGGTACACTCCCACTTGGTTGCCTTCGGTAAACAGTCATTGAGTATAGGATGCTTTAGTGGTCGTCCTTTTGTCCAAAGATCAAAGTTGCCTCGGAAAGGTTGCCTCGGATGTTGTTGCCTCAGATAATTGATCTAAGACATTAGGGTTACTACTAAGGTTCCTAACATTGCTTTAGTGACCGTACGTCCCTTTCGAATTGACCCTCAAAACTCCAACGACGAAGCTACCTACTCACTAATAGTGGGATAGCATTGTCTAAAGGAAACGAACACAAAAAGATTCTTTTTTCGAGTAGGTAGATTAGTTCTTAAGTACTTGCTCAATCAAAATAAACTTTTTCACACTTACACTCCTTTACAAACAAAGTTTTCAAAAAAAAAAATCATTACACTCTTGAAAACAGAAGCAAGAGTTAAATCAAAGTCAAAACAAAAACTTTTCAAAACACACAAGCACACAAAGAAGCAATTTTGAAAATGATGAGCAAGTACCTAAGAGCCCGTAGATAACTACAGATAGAAATGGTGTTAATACCTTCCCTTTCTATAATCTACCCCCCGTACTCAGAAATATCTCGAAAAAGGAATTTTTCTGTGCTTTTTTCCTTTCCTTGTTGGATAAAATAAAAGTCGGTGGCGACTCTTGCTTACCGCAACATTTTGCAAACACAAACGCAAAATGCAAACCAGCATTCCTAAAAAACCAGGTCCCGGTTCTGGCCACCGTATCACAGAACTGGCGACTCTACTGGGGATTTAATAAGTGGGGTGTACCTTAGGATTAGTTCATCATATTGTTTGCAATTGTTTGATCTGATTGTTTTATTTTTATGGGCTTTATATCAGAGTTACTATAAATCCTAACCTAGATCTGGGGACACCTTTTAGGTAAGTAGCAATAGACTGTGAGGGAACTATACAGCATAGACCGATACGGTTGAAGTAGTAGCTATGTTGATGTGGCACATTAGTTGGTACCGATATCCCCTGTGGAGGAACAAGGAGAATATGGGGCTGCTATATGAGTCGTTAAGCATCAACTGACCTTAGAACCTATAATTTACCAAGTTGGCCGTAGGAAGTAGCGAGAATGCTACATTCATTGAGACCATACTCTCGCGATGGTTCCGGCCACAAGAAAAGATTGCTAAGCTGAAACTATGACCGATGGAGGATGGTCAGTGATATTGAGATCCTCTAGAACCCGATTACTATTATTAGGACAGGTTGAACCAACTGAACTTCAAGAGGGTACTACCTTTGACCTCATGCAAGCCTAAACCTAAGGTTGTTCGTGTGACTTGTGTGCTTTCAACTTGAACTACTTGCACATTTTTATTATCTGACAACTTGAGTTCCTTGCAGGTTCTATTTACAGTCCTTATCCAATAACTTGGATTTCTTGTCGGATTTATTTGCTTACATCACCTCGCACTTTTGCTTAAACATATAGCATACACATCATAACATCATGCCTTAGCATTTCCTTAACCATTTCAAGGATCTCAAGGGTTTGCGATGCAGGTTATGGTAAATCAAACGTCTAGCAAGGGGCAAAGGGGTTTATTTTCCTCTAGCCAATGCCATCTAGAGATCAAAACACGATAACTTGAGCCAGTGGCTATGACCCACTCGATATGGTGAGCTCGACTCTCGAAGAAGGACTCTTAATGACACGAAGTTTATTCAATCAAGCTACAGTCAAACAGTTTCTTGTTTCCCCGCGAGATCCTTGAAAACATTGCATACATATATCATACATATCATTGCATAACAGGTCTTCCAGTACAGGTCTCTCATGTTCTCGCTGTTTATTTCAGCAAATGGCTCTCAAACAAGACAACAGAGAACTTCATACTCAAGAAGCACAGTTCAGGGAAATCATCCTAAACCTATCCAAGGGGTAGGAAAAGTTGAAAACACTTCTCGTTGGGAACTTGGTCAAGAAAAGTCCTGAAGACAATAAGGACGAGTGGCTGAAACAACTGCAAGCTGAGGTAGATGCAATAAGAACCCAGATGCTGGGGCAGATGGCTCTTATCCAAGGCTTAACCCGAGAACAAGAAGAACTGAGAACCATTATCAACCAGCTTCATCAAGACCGACACAATAGTATGAAGCAAATGCTCAAGGCCGGGGACCAAGTCATTGATCAACTTCCGAGAAGTCAAGGGTTTGGTTTGATGAAGAATATACCTCTCTAAGTTGCTACTACCTCACGGGTCCAACAACAACCTCGCCAAAAACAACGGGTTAATCAGAGTAAGCCAAATATACCCAAGAGGGAGTTTACCAAGCTCAACATGCCGGTGTCTCAAGCTTTACAACACCTGTTGAGGATGAACCTGGTGGCATTGATAGGACCTCATCCAAATCCCAAGACTTCTTCTCCTAACTACAATCCTGATGTAAGGTGTGCATATCACTCTAACATCCCGGGGCATGATACTGACGACTGTTGGTAGTTGAAATACCAAATTCAAAACCTGATTGATGAAGGAGCATTGGAATTCACACAAGATGGTCAACTGGAATGTTTCTATCAATCCTCCAAGGCTCACCATTTGAAATGACAAATTCTGACAAGAGAGGCTTTTGTTCATTAGAATTTTCAAGTTGTAATTTTCTTTTGATTGTTTGAATATTTATTCATGTCAAACTTTGTTACTTTATCAATGCATTGCATATGTCTGTTTTGAATCAATCCATTCATATTTACTATATTTAAATTGCTTTCCTTTTCGTGATGTTCAACTCTCGATTAAAAAACTCTAAGCCTTCAGATGGAGGATGACGAAAAAGATACCACAATCTCTACAGTATGCTTTTGAACAGACCCCGCTGACGATGTACAGGCGTTGTTTCAAATCCTAAATAGTGGAGTTATAAGGAATATAATCCCTCGTCAACCCCTTTGAGCCAAAGAAGTAGGAGTTTTTCTTTTCATAAATTAAAACCCTTAATCACAACCTGGGGCAGGGTAGTTTTCTCAGTTAATTCAGGTGCACATTGAATGGATTCAAAGACATCCTTCAAAAACGAAAGACGGTGTTGGATACCTATAATCGTCAAGACAGGCAATCATTATCTCTCAAAAATAAAATCCCATTGAGTCAAAACCTATGAAGGAGACTTAAGAAAAAACTGGGGCATCCCGCTGACTGTAATGACAAAAAGAAACAGTTTAGGCAAAAGACAGGGATAATAAAATCAAAAAGAAAGAGGTCCTACAAACTCTCAACAAAAATGACTGTCTGTTCAAGATAAATTGTCAGTATCCGAACCATCACTGGAATATCAGAGAAAAAACTCAAACGAGATCTAAATGCACAATTAGCTGAGTTTAGGGTCGAAGAACATCACGAAGAACGGGTGGGTACAAATAAATTTTAAGCCTTTATCCTTTGTTTCTTGAACAGTGAACCCGACCATGTTATAACCCTTAAAAGTCCTAGCTGAAGCATGGGTTAGTTCGAAAGCATACTGTTACAAAAGGTATCCTGACTCCTGTAGGACTTCCTGTAAATCCTGAGTTGACATCACATTTTACAAAATTTGCCTGCTTTACTGAAAAATGCGTTTTCAAAAATTTCAAGACAGACATAAGCTTTGCATTCTTAAAATAACATTGTTTGCATATGACTATTTGTTCAACAGCAGAGAAATTCGCATGACGAATATCTAGTGAACAAAAAACCTTCTCAGTAAAAAGGATCACCACAAGTGGAAAAAACACTTCAAACCAAGGGGCACGACATGGTCATTGTCCATCATCTGGGGCAGCCAAGTCAAGATTCAAGGAATCTCGCAAGGATGCCAAATAGCCAGGGGCAAATTTCCATCTGAATCACTTGGAGCATTGGACATAAATTCCAGCAATGAATCTTGCATGATCAAACGAACATCTTCTGGTAGTATGGAAACACAACACTACCGACAGTGACACCACCCTACACCCTGAGAGCGTGGACATAGTTAAAAAAGTACTGCGCATGAATAAAGACCCGCTAGGTTGACTGGCCTAGGAAAAAATAAGGGCATCCCGGAGAACCAAAAGGGTTCGGACAAAAATTAAGGATAAAAAATGAAAAAATATGTACACCCGGCAATTTGAAAACCCGAAAGGGCGGCTTGGGCAAAAAAGGGTATCCCGGTGAACTGAAAACCCGAAAGGGCGGTCCAGGCAAAAATTAGGGATCAAAGCGTACGACTATGTCCCGTCATTTTGTCACTTGCCTACCAGAAGGAGACTAATCATTTCGATCGAAAGTTACCAAGCGCCTCATAAGTTGGGATAACACTCTATCCACAAGGCCTCCGCAAGCACCTACTCCAGCAGATACAGGGGTAGAAAAGTCTCGATATGAAGTCATTGTCATATCCTTAGCATGCGTCCCAGTAACATTCACTCCCTGTAGAGTAAGAGAAAGATAGTGGTGTTAATTCTCCCCAGCTGAGGCTCGCAACCGCGAATGAGTCGGCAATATTCCCCCAAGCAGAGTTTATCTACCATCAGCACTGGAAAATCATCCCCAGTGGACTCTGGAATATTTTCCCCAATAGAGTCTAAAATATTATTCCTAGTGAAGTCGCAACTGGAAAATCATCCGCAGCGGAGTTCATTCCTTTCACAAACAGAAACTCAATCCCCAACAGGGTTCATTATCGCCAGCAACGGTAATTCATCCCTAGCTGAGTTTATTCCCCAAAATCAACAGATCCTCCGACAGAGTATGTCCTCCCACAGAGACATTTCCTCGTCAGTTTATTCCCAGCGGAGTTATTCTCTCCTACAGGATCATTCTCACAATCATCTTCGTCCACTATCCCGAGCAGAAACGAAGAATTCAACGCCTTTCTCCAGCAGTAGTCCGGGATTTATTTTCCCCAGCTAGTGGAATCATAAAAACATTACATGTCCATACATCATGACATACGCATATGTATCATACAACACAATCTCATTTATTTTGAGAACATCATCGCTTGATACATATCATGCATTACATACGACTAACCTTTACCTTTCAGGAAAGATACAATCAAATTCTCACCAGGTTCAAGCCGTGAAGCCCGGATTACGACCGGATAGCAGCTCAGCAGTTACCATGAAGCCTGGATTTTGACCAGATAGTGGTATATCATAAACACAAGCCGTGAAGCCCAGATTACGACCGGATAATAGCTCAACAAGTTATTGTGAAGCCTGGATTATGACCGGATAGCAAGTATATTCTCACCTCCCCATTAAGTCACTGTAAAGCCTGGATTACGACCAGATAGCAGTCAGCCTTATCGCTATGAAGCCTGGATTACGACCACATAGTAGTTCATTTCAACTTTCCTCTTTAATAGAGATGATTCCTCAATATTATAACAGACGACCGAAGTTCCTAAATTTCAACAGAGGTGATTCCTCAGTAGAATAACGGACGACCGAAGTTCCTAAATTTCAACAGAGGTGATTCCTCGGTAGAATAACGGACGACCGAAGTTCCTAAATTTCAACAGAGGTGATTCCTCAGTAGAATAACGGACGACTGAAGTTCCTAAATTTCAACAGATATGATTCCTCAGTAGAATAACAGACGACCGAAGTTCCTAAATTTCAACAGAGATGATTCCTCAGTAGAATAACAGACGACTGAAGTTCCTAAATTTCAACAGAGGTGATTCCTCGGTAGAATAACGGACGACCGAAGTTCCTAAGTTTCAACAGAGATGGTTCCTCAATAAGAATAACGAACGACCGAAGGTCCTAAAATTCAACCTTTATCAAAACAAAGATGATACCCCAGTAGAATAACGGATGATTGAAGCTCCTAAAATTCTATTTCTCTCAAGACAGAGATCATTATTCCCCAGCGAAATCTTCCTCAACAAACAGGCATACAAACTCTTGCTAAGGAATCTCTTATGCGATCGAAACTCCTTCGGATGGCATCTTTAAGCCCATCCCCTCGTCATCAATTTCCAAATGGCATTTGTAAGCCCATTCCCGACATCGCAAGACAGATACCACTTCATGCGAGTGCAAATTTTTGGGCACTCTAGTGTTCAATCATCTTTCACCTTCGGATCACGAAAGGCACGAAAGCCAATCAACATCCTCAGGTTTAAGAAGATTGAACAGGGCAGCTATTGTACCCCAAAATTTACCCTCATGTTTTTCCAAGATTTTCCTCTTGCATAGGTGGTTATAAACCTTTTCCTAAAGACAAGGAAATTTTTTAATTAATGGTTAAGTATCCTTCGATTGGCACCTATAAAATACCCTTCGATTGGCATCTCCAAAGTGCCTTTCGATTGGTATCTCCAAAATGCATTTCGATTGACATATCCAAAATACTTTTCGATTGACATCTACATAGCATCCTTCGATTGGCATCTACAAAAGGCCTTTCGATTGGCCTCATGACAAGCCTTTCAATGGGCATTGTGTCCAAGCCTTTGGATTGGCATGGCAAGGGATCCTTCGATTTAGTATTGTGTCAAAGTTCTTCGATTGGTGTTTGGACAAGAGCCCTTCGAAGAATTCCTTCCAGGACATTCGAAAGAGGCCATCAAGAGGGCACTCGAAAAATATGTTCAGGCCAGATTCTTGCCTTGTTTGTTCATAATTCTACAAAGAGATGATTCGACCAGGAAATTCTCTTCAAAAGGACAGGAAATAGAAGCAAAGGGTGGTCCAATCGAAGGAGCCTTAGTATTGAAGCTGACACAATTTGACTCAGAACCATTAAGGAGAACAAGGTTCTAGTAAGGAAAGTCTTGATTGGCTCAAATTGGAGTTTAAGGCTGGAAAGGAAGGCAGATTTGAAGGAAGGAAGGAAGGGTATTTGTTCCAAAATAAGCCAGAAATCTCACAATCGAAAGAATCTTCTCTCAATCAAATAAGGAATGAAATGGGCTGGCATGACTAAGAAAAACACATATCCTAACGTATCCAAGCCAGATTCTTTCCTTGTTTACTCCCAACCCCACAAAAGTTTATTCGACATGGGTGATTCTTTTCGAATCAAGCAATCGAAGCATAGGAAGGTTCAATCGAAGGGGGCTATGCAATCGAAGCTGGAGTAATTTGAATTGGGACTTTGAGGCCACCGAAGAGAGCAAATTAGAAGGGGGTTGGATTTTCAGGGGCAGGTCAGCTTTCGATTCTCATCATGTTGGAGGCCCAAACAACTCATAACAGGCTGGCAGTAACGTATGAAAATTGATTGGCACTTGATTGAATCAAATATAGCAAGTCTTTATGAAGAAATCAAATCAAATATCTTCATCATAATGGTCCAAGATTTGATACACAAATATTGACCTAAATTCCTTTGTCTATATAAACCTTATGCTCTAAGAAAAAAGGAGGCGGGTGATCAAGAACACAAACTTGAAAAATCAAGAAAAAGTGCAAACACGAATTCACACTTAGAGGACAATTCAAGACTCTTGCACGATCCTAATCGTTTCCTGAGGTAATCAGCAAGCAAAAGCAATCAAACTCAAGCATTTCCAGGCCTTATATTGCACTGTAAGTTACCCACGGCATGGCTTCTTTTTTGAAATCGAATACCATCATTCTTGTACTTGTAGCATAAAATAATTGTATATTATTGCTCACCATCCTATTTGCAAGCTTTCTGTAATAGTCAATTGCATTTTCATGGCCTATATTGGATTTCACCATTATTAGGGTTTCATGCTTCAAATTGGGATCTTCATTTACAGGCAAACTTAGGCCATGAAAGGGCCACCAATGGACTCAGCAGGTCCAGACGAAGATGTCCATGGCCTTCATTTTCATTTATCACGCTTGCGTTGAGTTTTAAGATTTGCAGGACTTATAGCTACGGACAAACGTCCGTAGGTAAAAGTTTAGATCTTTTACCAACAGATCCAAGGAAGAAGATAACCAGTTGGCAATCAACCATTGGCCTGTTCAAATTTTCGCGCGCTGGATTGATATATGTGGCTTTTTAATATATAATTATTGTTTTGTGTTATTATAACAACTAATCACGCTAGCTCAGCTGGTAGCCAGTCACTGGAACGTGCCTCAGGACCTGGGTTCGAGTCCTAGGTCCCCCATTCCTTTCATATTTTTTTCTTTCAGGTAATCCAGCGCGCTTACAAGCCTAAGGACCATCATGTGTCCTCATCATCCAGCTTTCCAGATTTCCAGATGGTCAAATCTAAAGGCCATCAATGGAGGAACACCATGGAGCCTAGTCAACGCAGAGCATGAGATCATGGAATGTTAAAAGGACCTCTTTGTTATGGGCCTAGAAAAATTATTTTTCACACCCCCTCAAGCTACTAATTAGGCCCAAGTTTCTATTTCTTCTCTTTTATATTTTATTTCATTTAATTCATCTATTTTATTTTACTAACCAAATAATTATTTTCTTTTATCAAAAAATCACAAAAATAATACTTTTCACAAATTAGGTTTAGATTTTATTTTTTATCAAAATTAATTAATTTAATTATATTTTAATTTTAGATAACATTAATTCCTTTTGTAAATAATTAAAACTAATTAGAATAATTGGGTTTTTATTTCTAACTTAATTTTATTTTCTTTTTTTCTAAAATAACCAAAAACATAAAAAATAGGCAATGTAATTATTTTCATTAATTAATTTAAATTAGCTAATTAATTTGTATATTTAATTTTAAAACCTAAATTCTTTTCTTTAAAAATTAAAAATAACAAGAAAACAATTTTCCTTTGATTAGGTTAGAAGGGTCAAAACCCTAGTTCACTCTCGTTCTAATTTTCATTGTGCACTTTATTTTATTATTTTATCCCATTATTGTAACTGCCTACAAGTTGTAATAGTTAATTAGGTCTTTACCTTTATCGCTTTATTTTCAAAGGGTTTGCTTTTGGCTATGTAAATACCCGAAGCCTCGTAATAGCTTAGTTTAATTTCCGCATTTAAATTCCTGCAAAATATCAAACTGTTAGATGTATGAATAATTAGGGTTGCATGACAAGAATGAATGCTTAACTTTAAAACGGTTAGATAACCCTAAAATGTGCAAAGATAATTAATTTGAAACTCAATCACTCGCACATGCGCACTCCTAGGGTACACTCCCACTTGGTTGCCTTCGGTAAACGGTCATTGAGTATAGGATGCTTTAGTGGTCGTCCTTTTGTCCAAAGATCAAAGTTGCCTCAGAAAGGTTTCCTCGGATGTTGTTGCCTCAGATAATTGATCTAAGACATTAGGGTTACTACTAATGTTCCTAACATTGCTTTAGTGACCGTACGTCCCTTTCGAATTGACCCTCAAAACTCCAACGACGGAGCTACCTACTCACTAATAATGGGATAGCATTGTCTAAAGGAAACGAACACAGAACGATTCTTTTCTCGAGTAGTTAGATTAGTTCTTAAGTACTTGCTCAATCAAAACAAACTTTTTCACACTTACACTCCTTTACAAACAAAGTTTTCAAAAAAAAAACACTTCATTACACTCTTGAAAACAGAAGCAAGAGTTAAATCGAAGTCAAAAGAAAAACTTTTCAAAACACACAAGTACACAAAGAAGCAATTTTGAAAATGATGAGCAAGTACCTAAGATCCCATAGATAACTACAGATAGAAAGGGTGTTAATACCTTCCCTTTTTTATAATCTACCCCCGTACTCAGAAATATCTTGAAAAAGGAATTTTTCTGTGCTTTTTTCCTTTCCTTGTTAGATAAAATAAAAGTCGGTGGCGACTCTTGCTTACCGTGACATTTTGCGAACACAAACGCAAAATATAAACCAACATTCCTACAAAAACAAGTCCCGGTTCTGGCCACCGTATCACAATCGCAAATGTTGCGGTTAGCAAGAGTCGCCACCGACTTTTCTTTTATCCAAAAGGAAAGACTGAAAAGAACAGGAAAGATCTTTGAGATGTTTTCTTGAGTTTGGGGGGTAGATTATGAAAAGGGAAGGTATTAGCACCTTTTTCATCCATGGTTTTCCATGGGCTCTTAGTTACTTGCTAAATCACTTGCTTTTGTTTGAAAATGTACATTGTGTGGTTTTTGAAAGTATTTTGAAAAGGTGTCATTTTTTGGGCAAACTTTGTAATGATTCTTGTTCGTAAGAATGTATACAAAGTGTTTGATCTTTTAGAAATGTTTTCAAGTTTGAAAGATGTTTTTGAAAGTGCTGATGTTTGTTTTGAAAATAGCAAGGATGTTTTTGTTTTGAAATTGAGCAAGCAACTAGGAACATTCTACCTACTCAAATGTCTTTCATGTTCATTTCTTCTTTATTTTGACATCGTTACCTTACCATTGATTTGGTAAGTAACCCTATCTTTGGATGTAAAAGGGACGGGCGTGGGTCATCATATGGCCATGATTAGCAATGTTGTAAGATATCTTAGCATCTTCTTTAGGGACTAAGATCATTTTGAAAGGAAACATGAATAGCGACATCGAGGGACTATGATCTTGTATTTGTTTGTTTTTGCTAAGATACCTCACATGCATAACATGGCCATTTTTGTAAGGCAACCAAGTGGATTTACCCTAAGGGTGTTTGTGTGCAAGTGTATTGGTTTACATGATTGATTTGTATTTGATTAGGATTTGATATTTGTTGGTTTTAACCTTTCCATACAAACCCTAATTACTAGCATTTGTATATAAAGCATTTAAATTGCGGAAAATAAAAATACTAAGCTATTACATCATTTAGGGGAGGGGGTGTACAAATTACAAATGGGGAATTGCAAGAAATTAAATCTAAATAATTATTACAACCATATTGAATTTGAATAAATGTACAAAATTGAATAAGTAAAAATGCAAGAATGTAAATGTAAAAAGAAATGTGATTTTTGTTTGGTTTTCGCGAAAAGGGTTTTTTGACCTAATTAATTAAAATAAAATAATTAACTAAATATAAGAAAATTAAGATTGAGTTAGTAAAAATAAATTAATTTAAAGAAAACAAGTTTTTTAGGGTTTTTGTGAATTTAATTAAACTAGTAAATAAAAATAATTAAATAAAAGATCCTAAGTTCTAAATTGATTTTAATTTACAAGAAAATAATATAATAGTAATTAAAATTTATTATCTAAGTATTTAAAAAAAGGGAAATTAATTTATTAAAGAAATTTTTTTTGTTCTTTTAGTTTTATGAAAAATAAACTAAATAAAAATAAATAATAAAAATATAAATATTTTTGGGTTTCTTTTTATTAGTAACAAAAAAAATGTTAATAATAATAATAATAATAATAAGAAAATGAAAATCAAAAAAATAAAATTTAAAGATAAGTCAGGGGGGTTTGGAAATAATTTAGAGGGTAAAAAAAGAAAGAAAATGCCCAAACTGTTGGCCCAAGCGCTGCAAAAATAGAAAGATGTCAAAAAATATGAAAAAATGCAAAAGGCAGCGCGCCGAGGTTCAAACCCATAACCTCTTGATTACCAGCGTGCTGCCTTACCACTGGGGTGGCTATACATCCGTTAATATAACTGAAATGATAAATATATAATACAAAACAAGTCTTGAATACACTTCATCTTCAACCTCCTGCCAGACCACCTGTAACTTCACCATTTCGCAACAAAAATGGAAAATGCAAACATGAAAGTTGCTCTATTTTTCCATACGAATCCAAACATATAAATATCATAAGCTATAAATCAAAGATGAATGAGAATTTTTGGAAGTACCAAATTCTGACCTAATTATTTTCAGAGGTTCAATCCTAAAATTCTCCTAGCTCAATCAATATAAATAAAATCTATGGACATGTACAGCTTCAGGGCAATGATGTCTACATTTTATCTTCACAAATGCAAGCCTAACAATGCCTAAGTAATGAGATAGAAGTTCACGAAAAATACCTCAAAACTGGAAATCGTGAAATGCAAATGAGCTTGATTCAAGGTGCTGCAATGATCAGTTTAGCTTCCTCAAGTTCCCAAGAAGCTAATGCAATGGTTTTCTTGAGCAATGGATGGCTGGAATGGCTTGGAGAAGTCAATGTGCAGACTCTGTTTTTTGGTTATAGAGGTTATGTTAAATGGTGTTACAGTTCTGGAATGAGGATGGGGATGAGTAGTATTTGATGTACGGAAGCTTTTGGAACCAAAAGGCCAAGAAACGCACGAGGGAAATATGATTTTGGTGTTCAAGGTCAGAAATTATGCAACAATAGAGTTTTTGGGGAAATTTTTATTTGAGAGAGTTTTGGTGTGTTTTAGGGTGCTTCATCCCGTGTTCTAGCTCACAAATATTTCCTTTATTATAAGCAACAAGTGTGACAGCTTATTGTTGATCAGAATTCAAAATCACAAGTTAAGCATAACATGTGATTTTTTGAGAAATCCAAGTTTCAAAGCTTTGTGTACTTGCTAAGATAGAGTGGTTATGCTTTAAACACACTTGCTTCTGACTTTGTAGGTGGAGTGGGATCAGAGGGAACAATTTAGAGGCTCGAGAATTGACTTTGTACATAAAGCTTGCTTTTCCAAAATGGAAGTGTTCACTTTGTGCCATTAATGGAAATGTGAATTGGACAAAGCTTAAACCACTTGGATTAAAGCTCAAAAGTTTATGTAATCCATTAATGATGGATAGATACACATGTCAGATGGCCTGCAAAGCAAGATTATGCAGCCTAACATTGAAATTTCATTTTTGTTCATCATGAAAATGACCTATAATTTTAGTTTGAAACCCTAACTTCCTCTCTTCGATTCTCCTTGCTCAAGAATGATCTCAAGGAGTTCTTGGACATTTTAGAAAACTTGTAATGTGATATACAACCCCTCTTTGAATCACTTTTGAAAATTCCCCTTGGAACTATATGAAAAATTTCCATGAAGTTAGGTCAAAATCATGCCTAAACTAGGGCAAAATTTTCACTAAGTGTTTAGTTTCATGACCATGACTTCATGGATCAATAACTTGAGATCCGAGCATTTCTAAGAGAAGATGTGTAAATAAATGTTATGGAGATCTACAACTTTCATGTTGAAAGTTTCTTTTGAACCATCTTGCATCATGGTGAAAAATTGGCTCAAAGGTGTGAAAAAATATGAAGTTTTCAACACTTAGAAAAATTCCTAAGTTTGAAAATTTTGACTTTTCAAAATGAAATCTTGACTTTTTGATTTCTTGATGAAAAAGTTTCATATTTTGACATATTTTGATGAATTGTGATCTTTGACACTTGATTTTGACCAAAAAGTCAAAGTATGACTTTTCAGTATACAGTTGACTTTTGATCAGTTGACTGAAAATTAACTATCAATCCAATTGATCTTGAACAATATTTTGAGTCATGCCATTAGGTCAAAATGATTCAATTTAACTCTTGAGATCATGCCTCAAACCAATTAACCATTTGCTAGGTCAAAAATCAAAAATTGCCCTTTCTGAGTCAAAACCCTAATTTTGACCATTTTGCCCTTTTGATGATCTGATCAAATTTCTTGAGGAATTATGGTCCAAACTTGATCAAATGATACATATGAGTTTATAATATTGATATGGATAAAAAATATTGAAGTTTGACTGTAAATTGGCCACTTTTGACTTTTTCCTCAATACAGTGGATTTTTAGGTCAACTAGTCAATTGACTGAGCAAAAATGTGATCCAAAGCTTGACATGAGTAATCTTAGGGGTCCATAATGATCCATGAAAATCATATGAGGCATTAAAAGTTCAATTATCCTTGTGCAATCGAAAACCCTAATTTCAATCATCAGTGCTTAAGGAGGTGTCTTGAGTTGATCAATCCTTGTGCAGTCTTGAACCAAGGGAGATCTTGTGAGAAAATATTTGATAAATGAGAGGGAAAATTTTGGGGTACAACAGCTGCCCCTATTCAATCTTCTTAAACTTGAAGATTTAGATTGGCGGATCCGCCATTTGTGACTTGAAGGTGGAAGATGATTGGACACTAGAGTGCCCAGAAATTTGCACTTGAAGATAAAATGGGAATGGGATTATAGATGCCATTTGGAGGAATGATGGAGATTTTCCAGATATGGGCTTGTAGATGACATCCAAAGGTGACTGTCGACAGAGAATGTACTAATTCTGAACTTGATTTCAACTAGAAAAGAATTAGAATAAATCTTTGGAGCGACTTATCTGAACCAGAAGAAGCCTTGTATGTTGTTTCACTGGGAAGAATCAGAATATATCTTGGAGCGATTTATATGAACCAGAAGTGTTCTTTTTGGAAAGTATCAGGATAAACCGTAGAGGGGTTTAAACTGAACCAAAAGAAATCTTGAATATTCTTTAACTGGAAAGAATCAGAGTAAATCTTTGTGTGATTTATCTGAACCAGAGAAAGCGTCTACGGGAAAGAATCAGAATAAACCGTTGAGAGATTTAAAATGAACCAGCAGGGATCTGGAGAAGAATCAGGATAAATCATTGAGAGATTTATCTGAACCGGAAAAAACATCTGCGGGAAAGAATCAGAATAAATCGTTGAGAGATTAATCTGAACCCGAAGTGATCCTTTGGAAAGTATCAGGATAAAATGTGGAGGGGTTTAAACTGAACCAAAAGAGATCTTGAGTATTCTTTAACTGGAAAGAATCAGAGTAAATCTTTGTGTGATTTATCTGAACCAGAGAAAGCGTCTGCAGGAAAGAATCAGAATAAATCGTTGAGAGATTTATCTGGACCTGAAATGTTCCTTTGGAAAGTATCAGGATAAACCGTTGAGGGGTTTAAACTGAACCAAAAGAGATCATGAATATTCTTTAACTGGAAAGAATCAGAGTAAATCTTTGCGTGATTTATCTAAACCAGAGAAGACAGATGCGGGAAAAGAATCAGAATAAATTGTTGACATATTTAAACTGAACCGGTAGGAGTCTAAAAGAAACATCTATGTATAGATGGTTGACCAACCCTTTCTTGGGAATTAATCTGTAATTGACTTGTTGAAAATTTGATGATAACTTTCTGTTGATTAATCTTTCCTGAAAAAGATGAAAGGTTAGTTGTATGCAAGGTCATGATGTATGCAATGCATGGTGTAATGATGTTCTCAAAATAATAGAGATTGTGTCGTATGTATTTGTGTTGTCAATGTTATGACGTATGGATGTGATGTATGGACATGTTAATTGTTATGCCGCAGTGTTGTTGGGGAAAATAAATCCTCGAGTATTGCTGGGTACAAAGGGTGTAAGTCTTCATGTTTTGAAGTTGCTGATGAGTTGATGAGCTTCCATTTGCTAGAGAAATAAACTTGGTTGTGTAAAGGAAATGCCGTGTATTGCTTGTGAAATCCTGTTGGGGAATCCTGAGAAATTGGGCGACTTTCACTGGGGAATCTTAGGAGCGGTAACTGGGAGTTTTGTTCCGTCGGGGATGTGAGAGAGCTCGATATCATTAAGTTATACACCGTGGGGGATTTTATGGAATAGTCTAAAAATATTATCCTATTTCTTAAATCCATTTAGTGATTGTCTTTCTATTTTCTGTTCCTTTTTTTGTTTATTTGTAAACAATAGTCACGTTTAAATGCATATGTTCAAAAATAAATCATTGGACGTTTTTGTAAACAAAACACAAAAAGAAAAAAACAGATAGTTTTGCACTTTCAATGGGATATCTTTGTATTAACTTGAATATGTATTTTTGTACAATGAGATGAACATTCTAGTAAGAGAATGTCGTCGTAGAAAAATAAGAATTTGATACAAAGAAAAGATAGCTATGTGAAATAATCCCATGGGGTTCCTATTCTACTATAGCCTTCGTATCTCTGAGCGTCTTGTCCACTTGATGCCTTGTCCGAAGTTGATTGGATAGATCAGAACCGCTGAGTTTGTTAGTCGATGCTATAGGTTGTTTGTAAGGTGATCCAACGGGACATAGTTATAAGCTTTAATTCCCTAACTTTTGCCTGGACCGCCCTTTTGGGTTTTCAGTCTACCGGGATACCCCTTTTTGCCTAAGTCGCCCTTTTGGGTTTTCAACTTGCCAGGTGTATAGATTTTTTTTTGTTTTATCCCTAATTTTTGCCCGAACCTTTTTGGTTTGCCGAGATTCCCTTGTTTTGCCTAGGTGTGTCAACCTAGAGGGTCTCTTATGCGTAGTATCTTTTGACTATATTTGCGTTCACAGGATACGGGAGGTCGTCGCCATCCATAGTGGTTAGGATCATCGCTCCACCAGAGAATATGCTTTTGATCACAAATGGTCCATCGTATGTAGGAGTCCATTTGCCCCTGGGATCACCTTGTGGTAATATGATACGTTTGATTACCAAGTCACCAACCCAATATACCTGACACCTGACTTTCTTGTTAAAAGCTTTGATCATACGTTTTTGGTACATCTACCCATGACTGACAGCCGTAAGCCTCTTCTCATCAATTAGTTTTAACTGGTCAAGTCGAGTTTGGATCCAATCGTCTTCACTTAGCCCTGCATCCTTTATGATTCTCAGAGAGGGTATTTGGACTTCAATTGGTAGGACAACTTCCATGTCGTATACCAAGGAGAAGGGAGTATCCCCAGTTGATGTGCGCGTTGTGGTACGGTAACCGTGGAGAGCGAATGGTAGCATCTCATGTTAGTCCTTGTAGGTTACTGTAATTTTTTGTATGATCTTTTTGATGTTCTTATTTATGGCTTCGACAACTCCATTCATCTTTGGCCGGTATGGGGAAGAATTATGGTGCTGGATCTTGAATTGCGCATATAGCGCGGTGATCATAGTATTGTTGAGATTCGTACCATTGTATGTGATGATTCTCTTTGGGATACCGTACCGACAGATGAGATTCTATTTGACAAAACGGGCCACAACATTCTTGGTAACGAAAGCGAAAGAAGTTGCCTCAACCCACTTCATGAAATAGTCAATGACCACCAAGATGAAGCGGTGTCCATTAGAAGATTTAGGTTTGATTTATCCAATCATATTGATTCCCCACATAGCAAAGGGCCATGGAGCCGTCAAGACATTCAAAGGAACCAGAGGCACATGTACTTTGTCATCATAGACCTGACACTTGTAACAGGTTCGTGAATGCTGATAGCAATTTGCTTCCATGGTAGACCAGTAATAACCTTCCCGTAGGATCTTCTTAGCCATTAGATGCCCACTGGAATGGGTGCCAAAAGTTCCTTCATGTAGATCATCCATGATCTTTTCTGCCTCAGCCTTGTCTACACAATGAAGCAAAACAGATTCATGGTTGCATTTGTAGAGAATTCCATTACTAAGGAAGAACTTAGCAGAGAATCTCCTTAAGAACATCTTATCATTGACGGAAGCTCCTTCCGGATACACTTGAGCCTCGAGATACCTCTTAACTTCATGGAACCAAGGTTGGTCCACTACCTCTTCAGTATATATCTCGTGACAGTAAGTTGGTTCATCCGTTCGTTCAATGGTGATCTGGGGATCCTCGATACCCCACTTGAGTTTAAACATGGATGACATTGTGGCTAGCGCGTCTGCTAGTTAAATTTTCTCTCGTGGAAAATGCTCAAAGGTAATTTCCTTGAATTGTGGGATTAATGTCAACACATGTTATTTGTAGGGGATGAGGTTAGGGTGCTTCGTGTCCCATTCTCCTTTGATCTTGATGATGACTAAGGTTGAATCTCCAAATACACTTAAGGACTTGAATCCCAACTCTATGGCAGCTTTGAGTCCAAAAATACACGCTTCGTATTCTGCCATATTATTTGTACATTTGAAGCAAAGTCTTGTGGTAAAGGGAGTATGACATCCTTCAGGGGATATGATTACAGAACCTATGCCATTGCCGAGTGCGTTTGAGGCTCCATCAAAAACCAGGGTCCATCGGGATCCTTGTTCAGGTCCGTCATATGGTCTGAGTTCCTCACAGTTGTTTACCATCATGATGTCTTCATCTGGGAATTCGAATTTCATGGGCTGATTGTTATCCACAGCTTGATGAGCAAGGTGATCGGCTAGCAAACTGCCCTTTATTGCTTTTTGGGTAGTGCACTGAATATCGTATTCAGTTAGAATTATCTGCCATCTTGCTATTCTCCTAGAGAGGGCAGGCTTCTCGAATATGTATTTAATTGGATCCATCTTGGATATCAATAAGGTAGTATGGGTCAACATATACTGTCTTAGCCGTTGAGCAGCCCATGCCAGAGCGCAGCAAGTTTTCTCGAGCAGTGAATATCTTGTTTCGTAGTCGGTAAACTTTTTGCTCATGTAGTAAATAGCACGCTCTTTTCGGCCAGACTCGTCATGCTACCCCAACACACACCGCATTGAATTTTCCAAGGCAGTTAGATACATGATCAAGGGTCTTCCCTCGACTAGCGGCATCAAAACAGGAGGCTCTTGTAGGTACTCCTTGATCTTGTCGAAGGCAGCTTGGCATTCATCATTCCATTTAACTACTTGATCTTTCTTCATTAATTTGAAGATTGGTTCACAAGTAGCAGTCAGGTGAGAAATGAATCTGGCAATGTAGTTTAGCCATCCTAAGAATCCTCTGACTTCATTCTCGATGCGAGGAGCAGGAATTTCTTGTATTTCTTTCACCTTGGCAGGGTATACTTTGATACCTTTATTGCTGACGATGAAGCCTAGGAGTTTACCAGACCTTACCCCAAATATGCATTTATTCAGGTTCAACCTCAACTTGTATTTCTTTAGTCTCTCAAACAGTTTCTGCAAATGGTTATGATGTTCCTCTTCAGTTTGAGATCTGGCTATCATGTCGTCCATATAGACCTCTATTTCGTGATGTATCATGTCGTGAAATAGAGCTACCATGGCACGCTGATAGGTTGCCCCAACGTTCTTCAACCCGAATGGCATAACCTTGTAACAGAATATGCCCTACTGTGTGACGAAGGTCGTTTTCTCCATGTCCTCGGGTGCCATTTTGATTTTATTATAGCCTGAGAAACCATCCATAAATGAGAACACTTTATGTTGTGCGGTATTGTCAACCAAAATATCGATATGGGGAAGTGGTAAATCATCCTTAGGGCTTTCCTTATTCAAATCTCGGTAATCCACACACGTGCATACTTTGCCGTCCTTTTTAGGCACGGGAACAACATTGGAGACCCATTGTGGATAGGAGGTGACAGCTAAGAATCCGGCGTTGAATTGTTTCATGACTTCATCCTTGATCTTCTCTGACATGTCTGGCCGCATGCGATGAACTTTCTGTTTTACCGGAGGGCAATCTTCTTTTGTTGGTAGACGATGGACCACGATATCAGCATCAAGTCCTGGCATGTCTTTGTATGATCAAGCAAAGACCTCAACATAGTCATGTAGCAACTGAATTAAGCGCTTCTTGACACTAGATTCAAGATTGGCTCCTACCTTGACTTCTTTCTTGTCTTCTTCGGTACCTAGGTTAACGGTGTCCACTGGCTCTTCGTGGGGCTGTATGGTCCTTTATTCTTGTTGTAGTAACCTGGCTAGTTCCCCTGGCACTTCACAATCTTCCTCACCTTGTCTTCGGCTTGGTAGATTAGATTTTTAGAGTCACAAAAGGCCATAGCAGAATTGTTACCCATGGGATCTCGAATGGATGTAGATCTGCATTTTGAATGTGAGTGTGTGTAAGAGTATAGCTATCTTTGAATAAAACATGGAAAAATAAAGACAAAGAGCATGAAGTTTGAATGCAAAAACTTCCATGATTCATTGATGACATATGAAAATGAGGTAACAACCCTTACAAATGGACCGTTGCGCCTCGGGTAAGACACAAGGTTTTAAAAGTCTAAATTATTTAATTATTATAGGTCCGACAAAAATTTAAAGACAATTACTGTTGGATAAAAGTAATTGGGACAAAATCTTTAGCTTCCCAGTTGTTGAGTCCTCCGTTGACAGTTGGGAAAATCCAATCCTCCAGGTCGTAGTTGTCCTCATCATCCTCTATGCGTTGACTCCGTGGTTGCTAATCTTCAAAGGTGGTCCTCGGGCACGAGCACGACGTACAACTTTCTGGGCTTCTAAAGTGAAACCCAAACCAAATTTGTCAGATTTGTAAGGGATATCCGGGAGTTGGCCCCAAATAGTACACCCACCTTCTTCGATCACTGCCTTGGCATATTTCAGAAAAGACATCTTTAGCGGAGGTCTTGTAATCTTCGAGACTTGGGAAACAACCTTTGTAGTTGTCACTGTTTGTGGGACTTCCTCGAAGTGCTGAAACGGAGTTTCAATGATTTCACCATCCAATTCCACGTTTCTTAAGGAGTTCAAGTGACTGACCATATATTCCTCTTCTCCATGGACAATAATGATTTTCCCTTTGGTTGGGTATTTCAGCATCTGATGTAATGTAGAGGTGACGGCATAAGCGTCATGAATCCAAGGTCGGCCCAACAAACAGGAATAGGAAGGGTGAATGTCCATCACGTAAAAAGTTGAATCGAAGGTTTGAGTTTCAACTTTTATGGGGATGTCTAACTCCCCATGCACCATTCTCTTTGAACCGTCGAAGGCTCTTACCACTATGTTACTGGGTTTTAAGGTAAAACCTTCACAGTCGAGTCTATCCAAAGATTTCTTAGGTAGCACATTCAAAGAAGAATCGGTATCAACCAAGACATGGGTCAAATTTGTGCCCCTACATTCGACAGAGACGTGCAATGCCTTGTTATGTTTCCTGCCCCTAGGTGTCAGGTCAGCATCGGAAAAGCCTAAACCGTTGTCAGCGGTCAAACTGGCCACACAGTCTTGGAACTGATTAGCAGAGGTTTCTTGTGGTACGTGGGCAGTTTTAAGAAATTTCACCAAGGCCATCGCATGGGCCTCGGCGCACAACAATAAAGCCAAAATGGAAATCTTTGATGGAGTCTGCCCTAGCTGTTCGATTATGTTGTAGTCGCTTTTCTTTATAATTTTCAGAATTTCTTCCATCTCCTTTTGGGAGGCCTCCAGGATAGATACTGATTGTGCCTTCATCCGGACAGGCTCAACCATAATGCCTTTGCCCTGAGTCTCAGTCGACATGGTGGTAAGGGTATCAGCAGGGGTAACTACGGGAATTGTAGTAGTAGTGTCAACATGAACAGAAGAAGGGATGATCACATGACTGGTAACAGTCTTCGGAGGAGAAATCTCGGGAGAGAATACTCTTCCACTTCAGGTTATCTTGCTGGTTCCTGCAATATTGCTGATGTCGGGGTCAGCCTTCTCAAAAATCGAGTCTTCATCAGCCAGTCAATCCTGTTTGACACTGTGATAGTAGACGTCGCCCCATAGTTCCATGGGACAGTTTTATCTGAGGAGTACGGGATCGGCCCTGGCATAGTAATTATCAGTGGAGTCGCTTTAGTAACTGACATAATCCTAACGGGTCTTTTGGTGGAGACCTTGGAAGGATTGGCGGAAATGGTTATTATTGAAACATCATTGTAAGAAATGGTTAGAACGAGAGTCTTTTCAAACAAAATATATTTGCCATCCATTAGGCGTTGGACACCTACTTTCAATAAATGATAGTCAGTTGGTAGGGATAAACAGAGGTGGCAGCCATCGCCACAACCCGGAAATAAACTGGCTTTCAACAGGTTCCTCTTGACAGTCAGGAGAGGAGTAACAATTTCATCAACAACATTAACAAACATATCATCTTCAACAGCGTTAACATCACGACCATGCTTGGGCATAGGAGCGGTGATAACATTTGGGATCTCAGGAGCATCAAATTCAATTTCTTTTGCTTAAAGAAGGTCTTGCACCTTGTTTTTCAAAGCCCAACATTTGTTGGTATCATGGCCTGGACTTTCTGAATGGTAAGCACAACGAGCATTGGGATAGTAATGAGGAGAGGCAGTGTTGGGATTCTTCGGGGCTTCCTTCAAAGTTACCAGATTGGATCTCAATAAATGTGGAAGGACTTGAGACAACGTCATATTTATCTGGGTAAATTGTCTTACTAGTCTTTCTTTTCTAGGCTGATTGCTCCTTTGTTGAGTAGGTGCAGGCTTAGGGATCATGACAGCCCCTACCATTGGACGGTGTTCTGTTTTATCCTGATTTCTTTGAGGGTACACAACACCAACTTCTTTCTTCCCAACAAATGGTTTTCTCACGGCATTGGAGGATGCGTATTTTTGGATCTTCCCACTCTTAATCCCAGCTTCCACTCTTTCTCCGATCAAGATTAGTTTAGTGAAGCATGCCGAGGAGCTTCTAATTACATGATTAAAGAAAGGACCGGACATGGTACCTAGAAACATGTCTACTGGCTCTCTTTCAGACAAGGGAGGCTGGACTCTTCCTTCTAAGTCCCTCCATTTCTGAGCGTAGTCTTTGAAACCTTCACTTGAAACCATAGCCATACTCTGGAGTTGAATACGGGTGGGAGCAAGGTCTGCGTTGTATTGATACTATTTATAAAAATCTGTGGAAAGGTCTTCCCAATTATGGATATTGGCCCTTTCCAGTTGATAGAACCAATGTAGTTGAGTCCCAGATAGACTATCCTGAAAGAAGTGGACCCACAAATCTCTGTCAGCAGTGTGAGGATGTATCTTCCTCACATAAGATCAGAGATGCATCTTGGGACACGAAACCCCGTCGTACTTAGAAAATACTTGTGCTTTAAACTTTGGTGGAATAACAATCCCAAACACCAAACCCAGCTCTTCAAAGTCTAACCTGGGAACTTTTTGAATCTCCATTGCACTTAGACGCTCTTTCAAATGTTTGTATTTATCATTGGCCGGATGATACTGCTCTTCAGAGTAATCCTCTTCTTCTTCCTCTTCAGATTCTGGCTGGGAAGTCACTTCCTTGCCTTTCCCTTCTTGATTGTCTTTTTCACGAGATGATGTTGCGAAGTCTAAGGTCCATCTGGCTGGCCCTGGGAACCTTCTTCCTAGATTCAGAACACCGTTTGCTTTCTTTGCATTCTTCTTCTTTTCTTCAATCAGCAAAGTTTTTCAAATCCTCTTGCCCTTTGGCTAGAGTCAAGAACATCTGTTGAAACTGAGCATTCTGCACCTGGAGGTCTTTTACTGTCTGCTCGAGATCCATCTTACTGAAATAAACAGTAGAAAAATGAAGAGACTTGTTGTAAGAAACCTGCTTATGTTATGATGAATAGAGATGCATATGCAATGATTTTAAGGAAATTAGAGATTTAAATTTGCTTTAGACCAAAAAGGAACACACGTTATATTAATAAATCAAAGTTTGAGTACATCATGCCTCTTTGGGCTTACAAAGAAATACAAAAACTCTAAGATGAAAAAGTTGAATGCATCCTCTTTGGCGTGATGTAGGCGTTCAGATTCCTCTCCTCATGAAGCTGCTTGGTGAGTTCCAAAACCTTCTTCTCGCTGGCGTAGAATTGGGCCTCGAAAGTGTCTCACTCCCCCTTAAGCTGTATCCAATCCCTTTTCAAGTCTTCAAGGGAGGTGTGCATGTCAGGATACAGGATAGTGTATGGAACATCTCCTTCCACAACAGGCTTTATGATAACCGGGAGAATGGAGAGGTAAGGCATCATAATAATTTAAGCATGAGTTCATACCCATTTGAGGTAAGGCTCAAGAGGGATGGAATTCTTATGCCCCAATGTCTTGCTATCTACCTTGTTTAACATCCTCCAAGCTCGGATAAACCTCTGGCGGTGACCTTGATCGTCATTCTCGTAGTCAAATACCAAACCTTGAATAAGCATCTCATGTAGGCCATCCCTTCGGGTGTAACCAAACTATCTTAAGGCTAAGCAGGGGTTGTAGGTGATACCTCCTCTAATTCCAAGTAATGGGACATTAGGGAATTCTCCATAATGGTCGACGATAGTAACATTCTCTATAGATCGAGAACACCAATGAATGTCTGAATGTTTGAGCGTCATCAACCTATGTGACCACCTTGAACCTTGATCGTTCTTCAATACAGATTGGGGAAGATGCGAAATAAACCATCTTTCTTAAAGAGGAGTACAACACATAAGGATGCCTTTTTTCTCATAGTGCGAGTGTGAAAAGAATGTAGGATGTCTCCTAGCAAGGTAGGCACCGGGTTACGAGACATGAAGATTTTGACGGTGTTTACATCTATGAGTTGGTCAGGATTTGGAAACAAAACCATCCCATAGATGCGAAGAGCCACAATTTCCTCAAAAGCTTGCAAGTCCAAAGATTTCCAATAGTTTTGGGCTTTCTCAAACAAGAACTTGGCTGAGAAACCTTTGACACCACTCCTTGTTTCCCAATTAGTTGTGATATCAGATGGTTGCAAGTGTAAGGCTTGAGCAATCTCTTCTGGCTTCGTATCTCTTCCCTTATCATTGAAAGGTAGTTGATTGAGAATGGGAATCCTCAATAGTTGGGATAATTCTTCCAAAGTTGGCACAAGTTGATAATCGGAAAATGTGAAGCAATGGTGTAGAGGATCAAAGAATTAGAAGAGCACCTCCATCATGTCCTCATCAGTGTTGGAGGTCACCAAGTTTAGGAGGCGACCATGTCTTTCGGTAAATGGAGAATTTTTGGGAACCCTTGATGCTAGCTCTTTAAGTTGAGAAGGGATCCTTACAAGGTTGACTTGAATGGTTTTCCTGCAAATAGAGTCCATGTCCTACAAAATAGAACAAACATAAATCCCAAAATCCTTAAAATGGTTAGTGAGTATGAGTATGATGTCATGATGTTTATGATGCTATGTAAAAGTAGATATATACAAGCAAAACAAACAAGTCCTTAGGTTTAGGCTTGCATGGAGTCTCATAGGTAAGTACCCTCTTGAAGTTTAGTTGGCTCAAACCTGTCCTATCAATAGTAACCGGGTTCTAAGGGAGTTCAATATCACTGGTTTGTTTTCTCGGGCATTGTTTCAGCGCAAGCCTCTTTAACGGCGACCAAAATATTCCAAAAAATCAAACCTCAATGAGTATAGTATCGAGTATCTACCAACTTTGGAGTGCACCAAAGCCAGTCATCTCACTATGTCCTAATGTCCAAGTTGGTCAAGTAAAGGTTCTAGAAGTTAGTTAGTGATTCATGACATCATTCAACGGCCCCGTATTCTCCTTGACTACTCAAGGGCTACATGTACCACGAATATGTCACACTAACATAGCTATTACTTAGACCATGTCAGTATATCCCACACAGTTTCCACAATGTATTACTACTTACCTATAAGGTATCCCAAATCTGGGTAGAGGATTCAAACCCAAACAAAGAACAGAAATGTAAAGCATACAAGTAACATAATAAAAGCAAATAAATGTTATCTAACCAACCCTAAGGTATCCCCACCTTTAAAATATCTACCCAGCAGAGTCACCAGTTCTGTAACACGGTGGGAGAACTGACTTGGTTGTTTTGCGTTTGATCGCAAATGTTGCGGTTAGCAAGAGTCGCCACCGAATTTTCTTTTATCCAAAATGAAAGGCTGAAAAGAATAGGAAAGACCTTTGAGATGTTTTCTTGAGTTCGAGGGGTAGATTATGAAAAGGGAAGGTATTAGCACCCTTTTCATCCATAGTTTTCCATGGGCTCTTAGTTACTTGCTAGATCACTTGCTTTTGTTTGAAAATATGCTATGCGTGATTTTTGAAAGTATTTTGAAAAGGTTCCATTGTTTTGGGCAAACTTTGTAATGATTCTTGTTCGTAAGAATGTATACAAAGTATTTGATCTTTTAGAAATGTTTTTAAGTTTGAAAGATGTTTTTGAAAGTGTTGGTGTTTATTTTGAAAATAGCAAGGATGTTTTTGTTTTGAAATTGAGCAAGCAACTAGGAAAATTCTACCTACTCAAATATCTTTCATGTTCATTTCTTCTTTCTTTTGACATTGTTATCTTACCATTGATTTGATAAGTAACTCTATCTTTGGATGTAAAAGGGACAGACGTGGGTCATTGTATGGCCATGATTAGCAATACTGTAAGATATCTTATCATTTTCTTTAGGGACTAAGATAATTTTGAAAGATAACATGGATAGCGTCATCGAGGGACTATGATCTTGTATTTGCTTGTTTTTGCTAAGATACCTCACATGCATAATATGGCTATTTTTATAAGGCACCCAAGTGATTTTGCCCTAAGGGTGTTTGTGTGCAAGTGTATTAGTTTACATGCTTGATTTGTCTTTGATTAGGATTTGCTATTTGTTGGTTTTAATCTTTCCATACAAACCCTAATTACTAGCATTTGTATATAAAGCATTTAAATTACGGAAAATAAAAATACTAAGCTATTACATCATTTTGGGAGGGGTGTACAAATTACAAATGGGGAATTGCAAGAAATTAAATCTAAATAATTATTACAACCATATTGAATTTGAATAAATGTACAAAATTGAATAAGTAAAAATGCAAGAATTTAAATGTAAAAAGAAATGTGATTTTTGTTTGGTTTTCATGAAAAGGGTTTTTTGACCTAATTAATTAAAATAAAATAATTAACTAAAAATAAGAAAATTAAGATTGAGTTAGTAAAAATAAATTAATTTAAAGAAAGCAAGTTTTTTAGAGTTTTTGTGAATTTAATTAAACCAGTAAATAAAAATAATTAAATAAAAGATCCTAAGTTCTAAATTGATTTTAATTTACAAGAAAATAATATAATAGTAATTAAAATTTATTATCTAAGTATTTTTTAAAAAAAAAGGGGAAATTAATTTATTAAAGAAAATGTTTTTGTTCTTTTAGTTTTATGAAAAATAAACTAAATAAAAATAAATAATATAAATATAAATATTTTTGGGTTTCTTTTTATTAGTAACAAAAAAATAGTATTAATAATAATAATAATAATAATAATAATAATAATAATAATAATAATAATAATAATAATAATAATAATAATAATAATAATAATAATAATAATAATAATAATAATAATAAAGAAAATGAAAATAAAAAAATTTTAAGATAAGTCAGGGGGGTTTGGAAATGATTTTGAGGGTAAAAAAAAGAAAGAAAAGGCCCAAACTGTTGGCCCAAGCGCTGCAAAAATAGAAAGATGTCAAAAAATATGAAAAAATGCAAAAGGCAGCACCATGGAGAAGGTCCCCCAGTTCCTCGGCAGCACCTCGAGGTGCATTTAGTTGTCTTACATGAGACTCGGGGTATTCCTCACTCCAGTCCTTAATGGCCTTGGGTTGGGGCAAGACTGCAATGAGTAGTTCGCTCCAGGAACCCACCCACTCAAGAGTTGGATGCCAGCCGAGATTTAGCTGGGAGCCAGACTTTCCTGGGGCTTGCCTTGCCCCTACATCTAAAAAAATGCGGGCGCCGAACCGAAAAGGAACCAGCCTCTTCAAGAAAGCTTTGTTTGGTAAGCGCTGCCTATTCACTCGGACAATGCCCTAAACACGAAAGTGTAACGTGACGCCCTCTTATCCCATGCTGAGTCACAGGGAGCGCCTCGAAAAGCACGGACGAGCCACATGCAGGGAAACTTACACGTGTGGTTCTGGCCCGAGACCCTGGTATACTATACTAATATGTGTAGGTCCCCGTAATTCGAGTGAGATTGTCATGGCGCAAAAGCAGATATGGTCTGGTATTCCCTTGTTCCCTGTATTAGTTATGTTCTTCATTTCTCGTCTAGCAGAAACTAATCGAGCTCTGTTTGATCTCCCAAAAGCGGAAGCTGAATCAGTTGTAGACTATAATGTAGAATATGTACTGGATGCGATCCTTAATAGTCCACTGTTGGCGGAAGCCAATGTCCCGGGGTCCCGGGGACTCATTCTGATTGAAACAAGGGGTGGGTCTTTACCAACTTAAAAATCTTAGATTTTAGGTAAGCCAAAAAACGTGAGCGCCCCTACGCGAGCCTTATTGAAAACTCAAGTTCATTTTTTATTTTATATATATTCTATTAATGCGCTCAAGCATGCGAAGAAAGCTACAAGCGAGAAAAGCCTTTCTATGTTATTAGTAAAGAGCTTTTATTTCTTGTTTAGTAAAGTAACGCTTTTAATTTTGATAGGAGTAGATGCTTGCTTGGGCACTCTTCATTCTTCATTCGAAACTAATGAATGTCGGGGGTTTCTGCCTTGTTATCAAAAAGGGAGTTGGGTAAAGCAAACTCCCTCCTTGGACTAGCACGGGGCTTAGTCAAGTAGAACCGGGTTGCACTGCTTGATGCTCCGATCGAAAACAAATCAGTGGGGTCATGCCGGTACGAGTGAATATGCGTTAAAAAGGTAAATCCCTCCCCTACGACACCAAAAAAAACCGGGCCGAACTTCTAACAGCCCGCCTGCTTCCATAGAACAATATCGTGGCAACGTAGACCTAAGTGGTCATATATATTGGATCTTGGGGAACCATCACAAGTGCCGCCAGCCTATATTTAAACGAGAATTCTGTGTCGTCCAGCGGAGCCTAGAAGAAGGTGACTCGCGCAGACATCTGACTCCTTCTTTTCAATAGAAACGAATAGACAAACCAACCCAGCTGGCTGGTCAATCTCAGAGATCTTATCGGCCGGCAAACCTGAGACGGACGACCATGGTCCCGACCTTATCAGCACCGAAGGTGTACTATTCAATGAACCCACCCCCGAAACCTACTTTCTTTTCTGACAAAATCTACCAAGCCTAACTTGTCACGACATGTTGTTGATATTGATTGATTTTGAGGGACTTTCGCTGACAAAATCCATCAATAAACCTAGACCCCGGCTACTTTCGTAACCAAAGCGTCAAGACAACAACCAAAGGTCACCTTTGGATTCTTAAGTAGGGGTAAAAGAGGAGCACGTAGGAATGCCACTACATAAGCCACTGGTGGCAAAGAGAAAGCGAGCAGCACCTTGTATAGGTTGGGCGGAGCTTGAAGAAGCGAGCCCCTATCAGAGAAAGCCATTGGGTGCTAGCCTAGCTAGCTAGCATTTTTCAGCTGGCTGTTATGTTAGTTGTAGTGCGCCTTCCCTCCTTCTCTCACCTCAGAAAGATTTCGCAGTATTTTCTTATGATGACCTGGTCGAGAGTGTATGATACATCGGTGTAAAAGATGGAGTGGGATCTGTGAGGTTGCTTATAGTAAGGCCTGGCCGGAAAGTCTTCTTGCGTGTATCATTGAAGGAAAGGTTGGTCAACAATTTGGAGAGTTTGCTTTTATTTCATCTTTCTAAGAGCAGTCTGTTTGATCAAATCAGGGATCAGACTGCTCCTGGTGTTCGAACTAGTCATTAATGGTCGGCTTCATTGGTATCCTTTCGGTATGCGTTGCGAACACTTTCATTTTTAGCGTCTCATCTTATCTAGAGAAGCGAAACTCGAACGAATAGAGAAGATGGTCCAACTACATAACTTTTTCTTTTTCATTACTTCTATGGTCGTGCCTTGTGGCACGGCAGCACCCTTACTATTGAAATGGTTCGTCAGTAGAGATGTTCCCACAGGTGCCCCTTTTTCCAATGGGACTCTAATTCCTATTCTTATCCCTTCATTCCCTCTTTTGGTCTATCTACATACCAGGAAAATCATACGCTCCATGGACGGAGCAAAAAGTGGAGTCTTGGTCAGAGCAAGCCGCCCTATTCTATTACCAGACATAATTGGGATAAGCTCATCCGAAACTAGAGTTGGAAACGCCTCATTTCGTTTTGTTCCCATTCTTCATTTCCTTCTTATCGAATCCAAGGGGGACTTCTCATATTTCGAATCTTTCTGCGGTGTGCTCTGTTTACTATTCTTTCATACTCTCTTCTCTTTACCACGTGATAGCTCAGCAAAGCGTGAGCGGGCGCGGAGAAGGATACACCAAAGACTTCGGCCTAACCCTAACGGGAATGAGCAACAACGAAATGACAGGATGGGGTGTTCCGGGAACCCTCATTTAGAAAGAAGGGTCGAAGTTTTTGGGCCTGTAGCTTTCCCCGTCCCCCCTTCTTCGGGTGGTGCTTGTGTGGAGGGTGTGCCACCTGAGCCTGAAATCGGGCTTGAAGCTCTCGCCTTACCAACGAGTCGACAACTAATGGTTGTTGGTCACGACTACCACCAAAAAGCTCCAATGAAGATGAATATTTCACATTTTGGAGTGTGCATCTGTATGTTGGGTGTTCTTCTATCGTGCGACCCGACGGCTTATGTGCGACCTGTGGCCCACGCCTCCTATTTGTTCAGGGCGGGCAGCATGAACTCTGACTCGATCCGGGTATTCAATCCCGCCGCTGAGATGCTCAACTGACTCCTTAACCTTGATAGGAAGATGGCTTATTCAATAATTCGTGCATAAGGGTAAGAAACTTTGGATGAACTAATACGAATGGGTGTAAGCCTCGCAGCTCAGAAACACCCAGTGCTGACCACACTGAGAGAGACGAAAGCGCAGGTAATGCCAGTTGGCGAAGTGGCGTTAAGCATCCCTAGCGGTACGAAAAGAGAGGTCGCGATGATATCATCTACGTCCGTACCACTCCTCACGGAGTAGATCCTGCATCCAACCAAGTCTTTGATCAGGGAATGGGAAAATTACCACTACCGCTGGAAGGCCAGCCGGGCCGTGAGCACGGTGGGAACGAGCTTCCCAAAAAGCCATCCCCGGGCCGTGGTCGGCATAGAATGAAGGGGACGACCCTAATGTTGTGTTGGCAAAGCCAACTTCTGGGGTTGCGGGCGGAGAAGAGCGGACGTGGGGACTCCGACTGGGGCGCAGCATAACTAAGAGAGCCATTCCATTTAGGGCGAGACAGAGTGGGAGGGCACGAGTGGTCTTGTGTCCAAGCCAATTGGTCAGATGATGATTACTTCACTTATTAGATTAGTATTTGCCGCCTATCCCGGAAAAAAAGGATGAAATAGAAAGGACGCAAAGTGCTAGCGCTATAGTATTTAAATGGATTTTGGGGGGGATTTTCTTCTTCACAAGCTTATCCCCGCCCCGGCCGGCAGCTGCCGGGTCTCCCCATCTCTGCTAAACTTCCCCCGGTCTTCGGCCCGAGCTGTATGAGGCAGAAACTCGCCCCACGTACGGTTCGGAGACCGAGCCCCACCCAGCAGTAATGGTGCGGCTTAGGTCAACTAACACAAAGAAGATACAGTTCACTCAACGATTTCCTTTGGGTTCCGAACTCCATATGAGGAAGGAGTGTTGTTGTTTCCGAGGTCTCGATCATTTACATGGACCCACTTCTCATTCCATTTGTGGGAATTTTCTGATCTATAAACCTTCCCTAACGAACGATCGCCTCATGTTTGAGCATGATGAATCACTTCGTGGCGACATGTTGCCAATAAACTTTCCGGCCTCATATGAGAATGGAAAACTGGATAATTTTCTGCATCGGTGGATGAAGAATAGCGAAAATAATAATTTATGGTTGACCATGTTCCTAGAAAAAAGATACTTTAGAGAAACAACGAGCACGACTGAAGTGGCTATACATACAAATCCATTTACAGATAGATATGCTTCGATTGGAACTGGAAGTTCCAGAACAGGCGGCTGGTATACCACCATAATTAAACTGCCTTTTATTTTTTTTATTCGGATAGGATTTATGTTGGCTTCGTCGGGAGGATCGCGTAGTTTGTTACGTCAGCTCCAAAAGGATAAGTTGCATTGGAATCGATAAAGTTCCATGGAATTCTTAATTGCATTAAAAAAATCAAAGGAGTCTTCAACCCTCTCAATCAATAGATGCTAGATCGGACTAAGGAGAGAGACGGTTGAGTATGGAAGCGAAAGCGGAGATATAGGCTAGCTAAATGCCCTGTGATAATACTGACATGAGTCAGGATAAATCTGAATGACTAGTGTCCATAACTTATTAAGAAATCTTAACCTTTTTTGCTTAGCCTTTCCTCTTTCTACCGTTACGAGATTCAGTATCCTCTAACGTATTTTCTTAGAATTTCGGTGTTCATCCCACGGATGAAGCAGAGAACTGCACATCTTCCCTCGAGCAAGGAGAGGGTCTCGGAGCATATAGAGGAGCAGTCCGTTTATAAGGACTTTCTGAGGGATCGCTTTCAGCTGGATCGAGCTCTCATGCTGATCAGAGGAATGCCAATCTCTCTTTCTTTTCTGAGAAAGCACTATTTTTCTCTTTGTTGCAAAGTTGTCTTATGACTCCGAATTCCCTTCTTGAAGGTTGTGTCATCAGAGAAGGTCCTTGTTCTGTTATGGCAGTCAGAGTGATGGCTCCTCATCCTCGACAGAGCAATGTTAGGTTTCTGAGACAGTTGAAGAAGAACCCCAAGTCTCAGGTGATGTAGATAAGAAGTCCAAAGATAGAAGGTGATTCTAATTACATTGAACCAATGGTTATAGTTAGACTTATGGAAAAGGCTATTATGCTTCTTCACTACCATCTATATGGATATGCTAAAGCAAAGGGTGCAGGAACATTAGATACAAAGGTATAGACTATAAGTAAAGAATCGTATAGGGTAAAAAAGGGAGTAATTCCTAGTCAAAGAAACAAAAATTAAGAATAAAAGCATGTAGTTGGGAATGCTACTGAGGGCTAATCCAGAGTGAAAAAGGCGATGGCGCTTGCCATAGAAAGAGATTAGACCGGTTTGGTACTCCAACTACCAATGAAAAAAAGTTTTCAATACAAATCTGTGAGTTGAGTCTAGTCATGCTGCTTCAAAAGAATCCTCTGGGTATTTTCTTCCTATCTGGTTCTCTGGAACCAACCCCTATGTTCATAAGCACACTAAGCCTTTCAATAATATCCATCCAATAAAGAAAGATTTAAAGAAATTTTTAGACATAATTAACTACACTTACTAGTCATTGGGCTTTTCTAGCCAGGCAAGCTTGGGAAAATAGGATTCATTACTTAACTCCTTAGATTGAAGCACGTTTATAATGTAAGTAAGAAAATACTCTTTATTACGGTCTTCGGAGAAAGGTCTGAGAAGGATCACCCCTGCGCGAGGACCTAAGCCCGGAATTCCGGAAGATGAAGACTTTATCGATTCCTACATCTTCCCCCCAACCACAGTCGTTAGTAGATATTATGGGCCTTTTAATTCCTTGATTATGGATGGGAACATGCCTTCTGTTAACCTCCCCTTTAGAACTTCTTCAACCAATTAGTCAATCAATCTTTCCTTTCACTCTGCCTCTTTTTCTGGGTTGGGACTTGCAATTGATTCGCCGAGCGGGAGTGACATGACTTTTGCAGCAAGGGTTCATGGAAAGATTAAGCTTTCCTAAATATAACTATAGAGAGCCAATCTTAAACATATCTTTCTACTTTATTTCCTCTAAACTGGGTCGATAAAGCGTTTATCCTAGATCATCACTGCTTCAGTTAGCTCATCCTATCTTATACCACCAGCCAAGCATAGATAAAAGATATACGCGTTTCTCCTTCATAAAAGAGCGAAAAGGCCATTTCTAATTCTGCTTAAGCGGATTAAGAAGGAAATTAAGCCCTTGGAAGAAGGGGTACAGGTAGTACGCGTACTTGGTGGCAGAAGACAGATGAAAAAGGAAGGTCCAGATCGAAAGTTCCCGAGGACAAACCTGTTAGGAAATGCCCCAACCCCTGATGAAAGAGATTTTCCTAGCGGCTTTGATTAGAGACAGGATGGGGTGAACCCCAAAGCATTCTCCAAAACCAAGATCGTCGCTTCGAATCAAAAGAGGAGACATACAAACTCTATTCAGAAAGTATTCCCGGAGAAAGAGAAGAACCTTGTATGTATACTATGATATACGTGCATACTCCAATGCAGCCTTCCAGGCCCGCGAGAATAAGTGATCGGACTAGGATAAGGTTGTTAGGCTGAGGTCAAGTAATTCCTGCTACTTAGTCGGTAGTTTGACCAACTGCCTAAATAAATGCAATTGGCCCTGGCTATATGCTTAACACTTAGCAATCGTACAATGCATACTCTCTATCCCAGAAGGAGAAGTCGGTAAACGATAACCTAAGACGCTACTCTCGCCCTTAATGTACTACTAATCGTTCACTCGCTGACCCAACTCTGGCACGCTTGCTTCCAGTCATATGTAGCAGGTTAAGGGTGCTAATAACTCAACCAAACAATAAACTAACAAAGACTATGAAACTATGGCTACACAACACAAGTACTCAATCATTGAACTAGGCCATAAGGATTCATTCAATGCTTAAAGTGAGAGCTACGGGTTGAGTTCAACTAGTCAATTTTGGGTTAATAGGGTAGATAGCTTGGATCTTTTTTTATCCTGTTAGGAGAGGGTGAATGCACATAGATAGGATGCACGCTCAAAGTGTACTGTCGTCCGAGGAAAAGATGCGATACAAAAGAGAATTCAAGGTGTACTAGAAGCAAAGACTGCTAGGCAAACAAAGAAATGAATTGACGAGATCCCAAAGGAACCATCTGAATTCCAACCATTTGTCTAACCGTTGGAAATAGGCAAGCTAGCTCTTCTTCGCTATCTGAACTAGCAGCCTCTTCTCTCATCAATTTAGAAATATTATCTTTCGATTCCCTACTCTAGACCTTTTGAAAAGAAGAAAGAACGTATGTAACAAAGTGAGTCGGACCCCTCCTAGTCTATGCATAGGCTTCCAGAAAGGAATGAGAATCCATACCATATCCCGATACGCGCAGACCGCCCACCCTATGATTCCAATTGAGGCTCTGCAAGACCGTACCTTTTTGGTTTCACTGTCATTACTCACGATTTGATGGCACCGCTTCCCTCTATATAACATATTTTTGCTATCTTGTGCAATCATAAAATCTGCTTATTTTCAAGCATTATCGACTCGCTATTCCTCGTCTTTAAATGTGCAAATATCAATGTACGATGAGGTCTACCACCTCTTGTCCTAACACTAGTTCATCTCGGTATGATGATGGGTAGTTACAACAGCAAACAAAGAATGAAGCCTTTTTAGACTAAAAGCCCACTGAGAAAGAGGTATTGTCATCAAGCTAGTCTTTAACACCTATGAAGTTGTCTTGAATGAGTCCTCCTTTGGACGGTTCAAGTGCTTTCCTTTTTTTTAATAATAGGCAGGCGCAAGAAAATCTCAGTCGCATTCACCGGGCGCATACATTATCTTAGGTCTCGAGCTTCAATTGGCTTCAAACCCTCTTTTCTCGCGTGGCCCTCCGGCAAAAAGAAAAGAAGCTTCAATCTGTCCAATTCCGCCCGAGAAGGAGTGTCGGTTTTGGATTCTTTTTTTTCCCGAGCGTAGTTCCTTCCTGCCCATGCATTCCTTCTGTCTGGGTATAGGGTTTGGGGGGGAGAAATAATTGGGATTGGAAGGGAGTGCTCTTTATATCATTGATTAGTGCCACTATTTTGATCCTGTTTAACCCCAGTTTGAAACTCTATTTAGGAAATGGCGTATAATAAGGTAACACCTCTTTCATTCAGTGACTATTGTGATCCATACTTTATGGTGGTGACTTATTCTTCCCTTTATTGCACAGGTTCGGCGGAGATTAGCCTATCTAGAACATTTCTCATAACAACGTTAGGATCTAAAGACGGTTTCTGAACATATTGCTTTGGCTGTTTTAGCCTCCTTTCGGAAGATAAAAAGATATTTTTCCTGCTTCGACAAGGCTCCTCACGGGTATTTGGCCCGTAGGCAGGAAAGAAGAAGAGACTTTCCAACACAATAAGTCACAATAAAGAGAATCCGCGAGACTGCAACACTAGGGAAAGAGGGATAGCTGGGAAAAGAGGAAGAAGTCTCAGAAGAATAATTTGGAGTAGCGCATATAGTGGCTTGCTGTGTAGCTCTGCTAGACGACCGATCACCCCTTTCCCCAACCCCTCTTGAGAGGGTGGTTTGCTTCCCTTCCTCTTTTGAGGACGAGATTCCTTTGAAGTCATCCTAGAATAGCGAATGACTACCGTACCCCAACTCGTAACCACATAAGCTACGGTTGTCAAATGTCTTTCTGTCATACCTAAAAATAGAGTAAATCTTTCCAGCCCTAGAAAAGAGGGAGTGGTCTATTTGCTTTGCTTTTACAATTATAGAAAGCTAGCGCCTTCCATTCCAAGGGGGCCGTCTGTAAGATAGGCTAGGCAGAGTACTCGCTCTGAAGCAGGTTTTCTTTGACTGGATCAGTGTTATTTGATTTTCCATTCAGCTCATACATATGTCGATTCTTATTAATGGTTCTCCAGCGGGCTATTTAACCTGTTCGCGAGGAGTTTGACAAGGAGACCCTTTCTCTCTGTTGTTATTTTGTGTTGCAGGGGAAGTGTCGATATATTGACCTTTAAGCTCGGCGGGTTCTTTGCATTTGTATTGGTCCGGGGTTTGCCTTTCCCGTCCTACTTATTGTATGCTGATGACATTCTTCTTTTCTGCGCGACATCTATATCTAATGCCAAGGAGATTCTTAAGATCTTGAAAGACTATGCTGAAATTTTAGGCCAGTTCCATAATCCTGACAAGACAATTCGAAGGTCTTCTTTGGCTCTCGACTCTCTCATTGGAATCTCATTCATCGTATATAATGTTGGTTATAAAAACCAAATTACCTATCTACCACAACATCTCTCACATCAGCGTCATCACCTCTTGGTTGGGCGCTTTCTACTACTCCTTAAGTTTCTATAACTTAAATTCTATTTCACACATGAGAGTTTATCCAATTAGATTATGATATGCATGTACCCGCATGGTGAAGATGCTTCGACTAAGTGCTCCAAGCTCTGCCCCACGATAGCTCTTTCGAGAAAAGTTACTTGTGAGGTTGCCGAGGGATCAAGGTGACGCAACGTTGAGAAATAAACCCCGAATTCATACTTTGAAAGGGCCTGTATTCTATTTAAGAGAGACTACCAGCTATATATCCATTGGTGGCACCTTCACCTTCTTGAGGTCTCTCACATCATCGGACCACTGCTTTGGCATCCTCATCTGAGTGTTCAGATTCGTCCACAGGGATGGCCTTGTCATCATCATCTTTAATTGGAGAGATGGACCGCGGAGCATCTTCTCGACCTGGAGGAAGATCCCGGATTGGAGAATAACATAGAGATGCGGCATACGCTCACAGATCGCTTCCTATATTAGACTTCCATTGCAAGTAAGAATGAGTCATCTTTCTCGATTCCTGCTTTCATTTTCCTGGATCGTCTTTCTCCACCGGCATGGGCACATACGGATCGCCTATACCTTCAAATTGCTTACTCTATCGCGGGTGAGGTACTATCTATCAAAAAAAGCAAATTGCTGCTTTCTGTCAGCTTCCCTTCTTTGTTGTCAAGTTGCAGCATAGCCCCCTTTTTCTACGTATAGGCAACTCTGATTCTATTGATTTCCCTTATTTATGGTTGAGCAGGCCTTCTAATAAAACCCACGGCCTACATAGACAAGCCCTGCACCTGGACATGGACATGGACTCGACATCAAACCAGATGTAGTTCTCGGACCAAAAATATGTGTATTGTACTAACTCGGCTACTCCTCATCAAAGAGGTTTCTCCCGGCCCATTCTAAGAGTCCTGCTGAACTCTCACCCTCCTCATGAGGGTTCGAACTATCTGAAGCATTTCCCGGCCCTTCTTCAAGGCTGGTGTCCCGTGTTCGAATCAATCGCTAAATGCGCTTAACACGCATTCTTTGGACTCACCCCCTCCCCTATAGTTGGCCCTCTAAACACCATTAAGCATACGACGACAGAGACGAGGGACTTTCTTTTGAGGGGAAAAAATGACTTTTAAACAAACTCGTGTAAAGGCTCTCAAACAAAGGAGCTATCCTTGGGAGACAGACCTAAAATATCCTCTCTCTGGGCTTCCCTCCGACCTCTGGCCTAGGGAGCGTCTCTAAGATGGAGCTCCAGTCTCCTCACTTAGAGAGCGTATTAATGCATATCATTAAAGCAAAACTTTATATGATATGCGGTGGCTATAAAAAAGGAGAAGGTCGATTCCATCCATATCCAGCTTTTTTTTAAATATATCATCTAAACAAAAATCATGATGAAAATTAAATTAAAGACAAAGCTTTTTCTTTTAAGAATGCATCCGGTTCTATCTTTCTTTCGCCAGTTAGTCCACCTTTTAGTGATTGTAGTAATTCTTGTTTTATAGTGCATAGAATGTCTCTTTCATATTGAGCTATTTTGTCTAATGGCATTCGATCACAGAATCCATTGACAGCTGCATAAATTACTAGAATTTTTTTTTTCAATTGGAAGTGGTGCATATTGTGGTTGTTTCAGTACTTCTGTAAGCCTTGCACCTCTATTGAGTAACGCCTGAGTCACAGCATCAAGGTCTGAGCCAAATTGAGCAAAGGCGGCCACTTCGCGATATTGTGCCAATTCCAATTTTAAACTACCGCTGACTTGTTTCATAGCTTTCAACTGAGCGGAAGACCCGACGCGACTGACAGATAAGCCGACGTTAATAGCAGGTCTAATTCCACGATAAAAGAGCTCTGTTTCCAAACAGATTTGTCCATCCGTAATGGAGATAACATTGGTGGGAATATAGGCCGATATGTCTCCAGCTTGTGTTTCAATGACGGGTAAGGAAGTCAAGCTACCTGCGCCTGTCTAGTCCGACCGTTTTGCGGCTCTTTCTAAGAGACGAGGATGTAAATAGAAAACATCGTTTGGGAAAGCCTCACAGCCTGGTTGTCGGCGTAACAATAATGACATTTGTCGATATGCCACGGCCTGTTTACTAAGATCATCATAGATTATTAATGTGTGCATTCCATTATCGCGGAAATATTCCCCCATGGCACACCCAGAATATGGGGCCAGAAATTGCAGAGGTGCTGGAACCGAAACGGTGGCTGCTACAAGAATGGAATATTCTAAAGCATTCGCTTCTGAAAGAATTTGAACTAATTGTGCCACAGTTTAGTGTTTTTGTCCAATCGCTACATAGACACAATACAAAGTCTCACTCTCAGAGGTGGCCCTTGAGTTCATTTGCTTTTGGTTTAATATGGTATCGATAGCTATAGATGTTTTTCCAGTTTTTCGGTCCCTGATTATAAGTTCTCGTTGACCACAGCCTATAGGAACTAGGCTATCTACCGCTTTTAACCCAGTTTGCATAGTCTCGTGAACTGATTTACGTTCTATAATCCCAGGGGCTTTCACTTCGACACGTCTTCGCTCGTGATCGCTTAGAGCCCCTCTTCCATCAATAGGTACTCCCAACGCGTCGACCACACGCCCTAGCATAGACTTTCCCGCAGGAACATCCACAATAGATCCATTATGTTTGACAAGATCTCCTTCTTTGATAGAGGTATTACTACCAAAGACAATAATTCCGACATTATCATTCTCAAGATTCAATGTTATTCCTTTCACACCGCTGGAAAATTCAACTAATTCCCCAGCTTGAATCTCGTTTAATCCATAAACACGTGTAATCCCATCTCCAACTGAGACCACTCGAGCGATCTCATCCACTTGAAAATTTGTGTAAAAGTTGGTAATTCGACTTTCTAATAGAGTTGTTAGTTCCGCAGCTCTTACAGAGAATTCCATTTTTTTTTAAATGAATTTTACCGGGGTAATGCCGCAAAAGGGGAATCCATCAAGGTTTTTGGCTCGCAATAAAGCTAGGGTCCTGATCGAGAAACTAGCAGTCCTATTTATCCACCTCTCCAGACACAATATCTTGAGTACCTATGATGGTGACCACATCTGCTGGCATGTGATGTTTGGACATAGAATCAAGTCCTTGTGAATGGGCAGAGCCAGGTGCTCTTATTTTACGACGGTAGGGACGATTGCTTCCATTACTAACCAGAAAGACACCAAATTCTCCTTTAGGTGCTTCAACTGAGGTATAGGTAGAAGGAGCTGGTACGAAAAAACCTTCTGTATAAAGTTCGAAATGGTGAGTTGAGGTAGAGTAGACCGATGATCCTGTAGTCATTTAGCCGGCTATTTAAAGAAAAATCTTGCATCTGCTCTCCCTATTCGTTAATCTAATAGGTCTGATCTCTCTCCAAACCTAACATGATAGTTTCCCATCATAGGGCTTTCTATCTATAGATTGAGCCATTACCAAGGAGCTAATTCGTTCAGAACTCAGTTGATTGCTTATATATATAAGGTGGAGCGTCCTTGGCTCGGCATTATAGCACATAGGGATTCGGCGCTACTACAGCGCTTCGAGTTAGCGAAGCGCTGTAGTAGCGCCTCGCTATGAGAATCTAGCTTCGCTAACGCTCGGCTAAGTCTTGAACCTTCGCGCGTTCGCTTTATCAGTAGAAAAAGCGCTTCTCGTTTCCCCTTAAGTAGAAGGACAATAAAGATATTTTTTGTTTAATTGCTCCCGCTTCCTCGCATCTGCGCTCATCAAGCCAACTTTCATTTTTGGGAGGTTAAACTGCGGTTGAAGCGGACATTTCGAAATCACAGCTTCGAAGATTTATATATTATTATACGGTCACGGTTATCCCGGACTGCGTTCTGGAAAAAGTGGCCTACTTGAAATGAAAGAAAGGGCGATCACTCTTGTGTTTCAACCCCACTATCACTATACTTTGAATTGTTGTGGGGCACTGTGTACTTACAGCCTCTATGATAAGCAAGTGAATGGGGCCGATGCATGGCGAACGGAACGGTTCATCAAGCCATTTATCGCCTCAATCCCCTAAACTAAATAGGAAGAGGGGTACTTTACAAAAAGGGGGTAATTGCTTCGCACTTGACTGTGATAGCCCTCTCGATACCTTATTGCAGCTTTGTTAGTAGTGGTCGTGGCCGCTTTCCCATTGCTAGAGCCTTTTCCCAGTGCGCGGAGACCCAACGAGAAGGGTGTTAGTGGTTTATCATTGGGTCAATAATCCTAATCCCTCTTTATTTTTGTGCTACTCCTAGGGCGAGAAGAAGATAAGAAAACGCGAAGCATTCTATTGGTTTCCCAACTTGTTGCTTCTAAAGGCTGCCCTCTCTCGGCTAGATGTTAGTCCATCCTACTACGAGGATCCCGTATCCAGCAACCCAATCTAAAAAATGGTATAAAAAAAGGCCTTGTCTAAGTTGGAGCTATGAAACTTACCTTATTATTATGTATGAAAAGGCCTTTCCTTCACGGGATTACTTAGTGCTTGTGCTAAGGAGCAATAAAACGGATGCGCTAAGGTTAACGCTCGACCCAAACAAGCAACGGCGAGCCCCTATTAGAGAAAGCCTTAGTCAAGCGTGCTAGCACGCTTTACTTGGAGGTCCGCGCATCCTCTTGTTGGGAGAGGGGCTAATGCCACTCGACTGGTTGGAGAGGGGTGAAGTGAGAGTCAGGGGAATGGGCTTTTTCAGCTGGTGCACTAACGTGCACTTTAATTTTCCCTTTATTAGTAGGGGGTCCCATGGTTCCTCTGTTGCCGCGTTTCCTAGTCCTTTTCTTTTAGTGCTTCGACCCGAAGGGATAGCTTCTAGCTAGTTCAGTGGATAAGATGGTTGCGCTCCAGCTCACTCAAGAATGGGACGGCAGTGGTCTGCCGGCAAGCTTGTTCTGATCCTAGACGCAGTACATTGGAATCCTGAAGCACCACCATTAACGCTACCGCGCGTTTGCCTGCGGTGCAGTAAGGCACCACCCTGTTGTGCCAGCAGCCAACTCCGGCGTGTCAGCTTAGTTACCCTCAGCAAGCCACTTACTTGATGTCTAGCTTGCCAACTGGTAGACGGTATCTTTTCCCCTAGATCAATGAAGAAGGGATAAGTCAGTTTATTCTTCTGAATAACGGGAAGCGAAGCCTATGCCGGGGCGGGGGGACGGGAAAAGAAACGGCTCCGAAGAAATAAATTGAGATTCCCAATGCTTCTTCATGCCCAATGAGATGCGCCAACCTCAGGATGCTTTACTCCTAACTCCACTAGGTTCCAAGACGGAGCTTAACCTGAGTCTCAGTTAAGAACGGCGATGATCTACATTTCACACGGCGCACGATTCCATGGATAGTTTCATTCGACATCGTGATGGAGGACATAATTTACGATCATCGGCTTTGATCATGACACTAGGAATTTTATTAGGACATTGGAAAATTATCCACAGACTTTGTCGCATCTCTTAAATACGGATACAGTAACGATCATAGAGATCTCCTCTAGTACCTACTGTTACGTCAAGATCTGATTAGTCATGAACATCGTAAGGTGCTGCTCTTCGCGAATCCCAGCATACCCCTAGTTGGGATGGGAAGGCCCACCACTTCACTTTCACTTCGGCCTGGGCCAAGTCAGTGGGGGGACCCTGTCGGGCTCCTCCCCCCCCCCCCCCAAAAAAAAGACAAATTGTATGTGAGAGTTTCCCTTCATACGGCTCGAATCATTCTAAGATGCCCCGAGAGGCATCCTTTCCTTATTTGTTGGGTTGCGCACAAACGAGCACTGGCCGCAATAGCAGGGAACTATGACCAATAGAGTCAGACACTTAGCTAAATCAGCATACAAAAGGAATGTGGTTCTGGTTGAGGCTTTATTTCCTTTATTAGTCTTGGGGGCGCGGGACGTTCGCGGAGTCCGTGCCTTCCATACCACCACAGGACTGGTCGTTCTTGGGCGGATCCCGCTCCTAAACATAAGGGATATGGGGGGCCTATCATATCAAAAGGGTTGTAAAAATAGAACCCTGCTACCTATTTCATTCGACGTTCCGCCCGCCCGACTCGACCTACTTTTTGATAACAAGAAGGCGGTGAGCTTATCTGCTTTGATCAAGGAAAAAGCCCAGTCAGCCACCAACTCGGTGCAGGTCACGTGACCTACAGCTCGGCCTTCGCTTTTTGAGACTTCCTCTACCCACATCTCTATGTTCCCGCAACACTTCCATATGGAGAAAGATAGGCTTACCATGTTCCATCAATAGCACCTAACATATGCCGATTTTGGCGGACTGTGCTCCACCCCGGTGAACTCATGTGATTCTGAAGTGCCCCGAGGCCAGAGGCGAATCCATTCACGGTCCGTAGGACCAACACCATTCGAAGGTGGGTGGCCCGCCCCGCCTAGAACAGTCATGTTAGACTGGGCTTACACACATTCTCTCACTTATGTTGTCCCCCCTCAGCTCACCCTAGCCCCGAGCCTTTTGCTCTTCTAACGTAAGCTCCAAGGCTTCACACCAAGTCTTCACTGACAGAATATGTAGCTTAAGTAGGGTCAGGTAGAACCGTTGTTCCCTGATGGGAACTCCCCCCATATTGCTATCAATTTCTTCATGTCGCACGACCTCTTAACATTACACCACTGAATCCCCAATCCTTTGCTTGTTGTGCAGTCACAGTACCAATATCCACTAATCGTTGTTTCCAGATACGGTTGCCGGTTGACATCTCTTCTAATTCGTCGATACGAGAAGCAAATTGTTGTGTGAAGGAAACAATATCTCGACATCAGCCAAGAGGAAGATCTTGTGCCACTCCACCTGGTCGTATGAAACTGGCATGCATCCTGGCTCCCGAGACTCTTTCATAGAATTCCAACAATATCTCCCGCTCCTCAAAAGCCCACAGGGACGGAGTTGATGCTCCCACATCCATAGCATGAGTAGTTAAAGCAAGTGAATGATTTGAAATTCGAGTTATTTCAAGGAATAACACTCGTATATATTGAGCTCGTAATGGTACCTCGCAATTCAAAAGTCTCTCTACGGCTGAATAATGAGCGTGTACTTGGGCCATAGTAGAAACATAGATAGGGTCGACGAAGGAACGAAGAACTCACCCTAGATACAGCTTTTTCGTACACGTTCACTTGCATCACATACACAAGTGCTCTCTGAACCGTGCAAGAAGGTCACCCATAACACGGCTCTCCCACTTGAGTGACCTTAGCCCCAGGCAGGCCATGTTATTCAATGATATTGTAAAAATGGTAGCGTAACGTAACAGTATTGAAAGTTGGTCGCCTTTTGAGGGAGGGAAAGCCTTTCAACAGGAGCCCTACTTCCCTCTTTACGACCTCATCACTTCAAAGAGCAAACCCATTTCTTTCTGAGTCACCGGGAGGAGTGCACCTTTGGTACTTTACTTATAGCCTTTTTAGGTTATGCAATAGATGGGAGGCTTAGCTCAGGGTCCCCCCTGCTTGCAGAAATGAATGGATCAGAGGGGGGGGTTCTATTTCCGGGCCGGGCGGGAGGTGAAGGCCATAAGATAAGATTGCCCTCCCATTAAGGAAGAGAGGAAAAGGGTGTTGTCATCTATCTCGACTAGTTTCCCGAGGCGTTGAAAATCCAGACCGGCTCAGAGAATCACTGGCACTATTTAGCCCTTCGTTTCGCCATTTGAAGTACTACCTCTGCCTTCCCTTTTTGTAACATACCCAGGAGCCCTCCTTTCCAATCACAAAGAAAAAAACCAATCAAAGCCCTATCTAAGTAAAGCTTCGTTTGTTATTTTCCCGGCCCCTGGGGAGTTTACTCAATCTATTCCCCGGTCTTCTGCACTGCTCAAGTATGCGACTCCGTATGAGGACCTCCTTCCCTTCTGCCCACTCTCTGTTCACACGGTTCTCAAAGCAGAGGAGGAAAGGTGGGCAGCAGGTACCACGAGCCCCCTGTCCCACACATATATCCAGAAGCAAGTGTAGTTCATCGGTTCCACCGAATGCTCCTATCTATCGGCAAAGATCGTGTGAGTGTGCAGTTATGCTTCGGATGCTTCGCCATAGAATAGATCAACCCAGTTCCAGTTCTTTTCCACTGCACTCGCTTTATATCTCTGGCACACAAGGAAGGACGCGGTGGGAAGGAAGCAGCCCTAGCCTCTGTCTGGCCGATCATCCCGCTGGCATCTTGCATTCACACCTCCATTTGACTGCCGCTCGGGGATGGAGTTGTAGATACGTTAGTCTTAGCGGATCGTTGGCTCCACCTGTTATCTCCTTCTACAACATGTTGTTGTCGTAGCCATATTCAATATGTCACTTAGTCATCTCTACCTCGCTGCGGGTCAGCACCTCCGAAATAAACGGAGGACTCCATTCAGTGACTCCGCGATCGCCCTCTAAATGATCAGAATAAGGTAAAGCTTGAAGATAAGTTTTGTACTCTATTAATTTCTCAGTCCCTCTAGTCAGGTGGGCGCCGGTCAGTATTTCGACCAGATCCCCCTAAAAACCGTATGTGTGGGTCTCCCCGCATGCGGCTCACGCCATTCGAGGTGGGCCAGCCCAGCATTCATTCGCAAATCCTGTAGTGAAATTGAGACTGCTCGACCTCGGAAGCTAATTCACGTGTAGGTTGCGTTGTCTGTCATACCGTTGACTCTATCTATTCATTGAATTTACTTTCATTAATTTTTTTGTTTGATAGGCTTGCTCCCTCTTTTTCCAAGAATTAATGCACTTCCCCTTGACTTCAGAGGGCCTTCTCTAATAGGGGAAAAGCCTTCCATTTTCGTCAAATGACTCGGCCCCCCAGGCTCTTCCATCGTCCTGGCTCCCTTTCCTACCTATACTATGCTCCCCCGGCACAAGCCTAACACGCTTCACGCCTGCGGCACTTTCTCCGAACAGTCTTTGCCATTAGTGCCATCCTCCCCGCTGGCTGTATGGGCGGGTTGTCCCTCGTTGCTGCGTTCTGTTAGGCTATGGATTACAGGAACAAATGTAGTTGAATGAGACAGCAAGCGGGTTACACGTTCCTCTGTGCCGAGATGTAAGGTGCAGGTGGTGATGATCACCCCGGGGTATGCGCTAGCACCCTTGACATGCACTCCAGGACCCGCCAACGCTCATTAAAACCTGGGTCGGTCAGTCCTCCATTCATCTGACCAGAGGTGTGGATAATGAGGCCACCTTCACAACCTCTCCCTTTTGTCCTTATGTTGTAGTAAGGTAGGGCGGTTTGCTTGAGTTGCTCAACCGCCCCTTAGCTCGGTGCTCGTGACGCGCTACGGGACCTCCACTGTGTCGGGGGATCAAGCAGGGCATAGCTAGCGGCATAGGAGACGACTCGGCGTCAGCGGCTTTGTGTCGTACTGGAGTGATCCAATATGTGGTTCCGCATGTTCTATCGCTTCTCCGTTCATTTCCAATACTGATCGTGAAACACCTTGAGCAGCAGGATGTTGAGGTCCGAAATTCCAAGTGAAATATTTTACTTGCCCGTTCCTAGTCGTCATGGGAAAAAAGGAATAAATAAGAAAGAGATTATTCCCTAAGAGCTTGTCCAGTACTACCTGTACCAGAAATGCATCTCCTTGCGTGCGAGAGACTTCTATGCCAGCCGCCGGCTCTGTTATGAAAGAAAGCGGCAGACTCATCTTACAGGTTTTCCCTAATGAGATATTTTAGGGGATTAGGGTTCTCCTTTATATCCTCCACCCATCCGCGGAGGGTTTCAATATAAATCTCCGCAAATATTTTCAGATCGCGATACATAATGTTCTCTGCGACACTGGAATAGATTTATTCCATTTCCGGAAAGTGAATGGAGAGCTGCCCTTTCCCCTTCTCACAATATTCCCGAACTTGCTCAAGAATCAATGAATATCACTTCGAAGTCCCTCAGGGGCATCGGCGTGGGGAACTTCCACCGGTTCTGGACTGGAGCCTGCGGGTTCTGAATGACCTCCCTCTCACGGTGAAAAAAGTGGTCAACCATCTCGAAGAAATCCATATCGTCCACCTGAAAAACGTGTCTCAACTACAGCCAACTAACTCCCCTGTTTCCCTATCGAAAAACCAACCCTACTAAATTTTTTCTAGAAATGCAAACCAAGTTACACACTGGGGCCATGGGTCATGAAAGAGGTTGACCCCCATCCCCCTTCACTATGTATGACCAATGAACTCTTTGTTTAGTCCGTTCTTTTCCTTCTTTGGGCTCAGGTTGATAGTATCTGTGGTAGTAATGTCCCGGAGCCCGGCTACCGACCCGAGGCGCTGATCGGGAAAGTAATAAAGGGACGTTAAACATAATTCTAGAAGGGTGTTACCATAAAAAAAAATCGAGTCTTGGTAGTTTACTTGCTTACTTGTTAGAGTCAGGCAGTTGAAGTGAAAGTTTATTAGACTAGTCCCACTAAGATGGCGAGGAAACTAACTTCCGAGAGAGCTGATTTCACCTCGGTAATTACCTAACGAGAGAGAGCCGATGCCAAAGTAGCCCTTTACACGAGGGAACGCCAGACTGACTGACCTTTGCTAACTAAGTTTTTTTATATAGACTGGAAGCTAGAGAGAGAGACTATACTAAGGTATAGTGCCGCTACCAAAGAAGGTTGTTTTATGCTAGGCGTCCAGACCTACTATGCCTGAGCCGCATCCCCGGCACACTTGCTATATCCATTAAGGCTTCACATCCCACTTCATCCTACCAACTAGACCTTATATAAATAGTCGTTCTATAACAATTCAAGACAACAAGAAAGCAAAAGATTTGATCAGACCTTTTATTATTTTTATTTCCATTTATTTTTCCTTCCATGGAATGAAACCTTATTTGCCTTCGCCTCAGTAGCCGCTTTTGCTTATGGTAAATAAGTATCCGCAGTTATCTCCGACTTATGGTGGGTTTCAATAGATCTCTTTTCCACCTAGGTCAAAGGGGTATGCCGCTATGCTACACCGAAGTATGCTTCTAGGTAAGCGACTGCCTTTGGATCTGCCTCTCGAGCACGAGGGTCATTTTCATAAAAGGCTATCGATCATGAAGGTTTACCTATGGCTCTATATCTACCTCTGTATGCTGGTGCTTCTTCTTTTTTTTAGAAGCTAAGCTGTAGGATCAATGGCTTAAACTATTGCTTCTTCAACGCTTCTCCTGCGACTTGTTCTCCTTTCGTCCTTGCTCCTGCACGCACCTAAAGGTACGGTATCTAAACTCTCCTCCTGTTCTTGGGAAAGGGGGCCCAAGGCTCAACCTTATGCTTTCGGTTTTTGAGTGAAAAACTGAGTTGGGGAGACCTGTCAAGCTTTAGGATAGCTCTTTTCAAAATATTTTATTGTAATAGAAGCTAAGCTTTTATACCGAATCGGGTTTGTTGATGGAATCATAGCCGGGCCGGAACTCTTGATCTATCAATAGAGGGTGAGAACTCAATCAGGAAGGACTGCTAGTCATCACCGAGGGTATGACCAAGGAACTGCTGCTGAGAGCGATAGACTTTCCAACTGAGATGGAGAGAATGCGCTCCTACTCTCTTTCAATCGCCGATGTTAAAACATCGAGGGTGTAGACCCGAGGGGAGGTTGAGTCAGCAGCTAGTTTTCCCGGAATAGGAATAAACGATGCAATTAAATTTATAGGAGGAAGATAGAGCAATAGACGGAATGAGTATTAGTTTCAATATCCCCTGCTCTTATTGTACTGTTCATGGCATGGTTTGGTGGGACCAATAATTTCTCTTGTTCCCGGACCGGGAAGTTTTTGCATTGATGCCGGGAATACACACTCACTTTCTCTTTGAAGGAATCCGCATGGAAGGCTCTCGACCGGGTCGTGGCATTGCTCTGGAGTGGAGTCGGGGAAGCAGCGAAGGGCAGAGGATTTAGCTTTGGCTTTGGCTCGGTTAACCGTATGACTATAGTTTATGTGGTCTTGTTCAAATAGAATAGGTCCCTTTGGGTGCTATCACATAGCCCTAAGCAGGGAAAGGAAGGTCTCTACAACAAAGAGATATGCCAATTAGCGGCACACTTACTATAAACCTATTTTCGTTAAATCCTATAACAACTCTTATCTTAGTGACTCTTCTCAAATCTCTTTAGGGAGTGAATGACTCTTGGGTATGGCGGAAGAAGAAAGAATAAGTAATAAATATGACTAGACTTTTAGCTTTAAGGTGGGCTTTAGTGTTTTAACAACCGATCTTGTGACATAAAGTTGTCAATCTGGGCATCGACTTACCTTTTTTTGAGTATCCCTTTAGACCAGAGCGTATTTCCTATCTCTCCAGGCTAGTATCTTAGATAGCAAGTCAAAGCAGCTAGTTCGAGGGTCAAAGTCTAGCAATAAGCTAGTGCGCTGATGAAACTCGATAAGGAAAGTAAACTGGTCACTCCACCAGAGAAGAAGGGTTGTTGAGAAGGTAATCAAGGAGTTCTGTCTTCTATAATGTATGCTATGAAACAGGTTCATACTGGAAGAATGGATGGCGCAAGATTCTTTCTTTGGACTGATGAACTCTGAAACCTAGATGTTCCCCTTAGGAAATCGTCTGACAGAGAGAGATGCTCTCTCGCTAGAGAGAAGAGCGGAGTGAAGTTGCTTTCCCGAAGAGAGAGCGTTAGAGATTAGATGATACGTGTTGTACCCCAAAATTTTCCCTCCCATATTTCTCAAAACATTGCAAGGAAAATCTCCAAGTTGCCCAAGGTTGCTCAAGAGTTGGTCAGACAAGCTATCTCCTAAGGCAGACTACCCCAAATTAGGGTTTTGTGTTGCATCAAGATCTTTGAGTCCAAATGACCTAAAGTTCTCCCCAATGTCCTAATATGTTCTCAAGATCATCCATGTCAAATTTCAAGCCTTGCAGAGGAATTTTGCTCAGTCAATTGCTCAAAGGTCCAAAAATCGACTGTGCTAGGGCAAAAGTCAACTGTAACCTATATACAGTCAAACTTCAAGATTTTTTGTCAACATTCTCATTTTGAAGTATATTTCATAATTTGATCAAGTGTTGATCATAATTCATCAAGGATTGCTCAAATTCATCAAGACTCAAAAGTTGCTAAATTAGGGTTTTGTAGGGAAAGTCAACTCAACTTTGACCAACCATAACTTTCTCATACTTTATGAGAAATGACCCATCCAAAGCCCATTTTGAAGAGGATGAAATTTACTACAATATATCCTCATACCCCCAAGTTCAAAAAATGCACTCACAAGAAGTTATGAATTTGGACATTATAGGTCATTTTTGAAAGTCAACAAAAACACCTTTTTTGTCAAAACTTATAACTTGAGCATGGAATATAAAAATGAGATGATACCAAAAGGCTTGATTAGAGTACATCTCAAGATTTCTAAAAAGTCCAAGAACACTTCCAAAAGTTCAAAATTGAAGAAGTTATGCATTGTTGAAGTTGGACTTTTTTGCAAAATTGCCAAAAGTCAACCATCCCCAAAACATCAAATTTTGTCAAATGGGCCCATTATTTTTCACTTGTTTTGAGTTTGCACTATATCCCACGTTCCTTATCTTCAACCATGTGCCCATATCTCATTTTTATTATTTAATTTGATTTTTATTTGAATTTATTCATTTTTAATCAAATAAAATCATATAAAATCCAAAGAATTAATAACTCATGATTTTCTGATTGTTTTAGGCTTTGTTCACAGCTAGCATCACCATCAAATTCGTATCAAATCAAATCATGTGCAAAAAGATTGGAATTAGGCAAATTTGGAAGGTTTTAATGGTGGAATCAAATCCAATTCATGTGCATTGATATGGAGAGATTTGGACCATGATTCTTACCCTAATTCAGTACACAATACATAAGGAAGCTAAAGCATACGAAATCAGGGTTGGAAAGTGTTGAGAGAGGAAGAACAAGAATTGAAAAAAAGCACAAAAAGTGAGAGATCAAAATCAGGGTTAGAGGCAGTTTCAGGACATGAGACCTGTTCCAATCGCTTCCTGGGCATTCACACAAGCTACCTGGATCAAAACCAAGCATTTTCAGACGCCCTAACGCACTGTAAGTCGCACGATAGTCACCTCTGTTCTTGATTTCGCAATTCTGAAATTAGGCATCTTTTTCATGAACTAATACCATATTTTGAATCTACAAAACATTTGCAAGCGATTGGTATCATTCAATTGCATTTATCTGGCCTGAATGGAGAACCACCATAGTTAGGGTTCTTCGTTTTGTTTTTAGGGTTTTCTGTTTCAAGTAAAATTGAGACTCAAGAAGAACATGGCTTTGATCAGGAGGCCATGATGAATTGAACCATGCTCTTGGATTGGATTTATATGGCCTGGAGAGAATTTTAGGATAGGCCTGCGCTTTTAGCTGCGGATTCAAATCCGCAGGTATTCTTTTACAGGGTTGTGGACAGGGATGAATTCGTGTTATCCGTCCATTGGTGGATTCAAATACCGCACGTGTTTTTTTTTTACTTTCTGGCCATTGACTTGTTTTTATATAATATATATTCTTTGCATTATAATAACAAATGAAGCAATGTAGCATGGTGGCAAGCGTGTTAGTGCAATCTCCTTCAGGACCTGGGTTCGGTCCCCCACTTTCTCAATAACTTTTATTTTCAGGTATTCTCATGCGCGCTCAAATCTGTAGCCTACCATGCTCCCTCATTCATTCAAATGCCAGATGGCCAAGAGCCAGATCTGGTGGCCAGTGACTGGAGGTCCACCAAGAGCCTAGTCCACGCGTCCACATTGGATCCAAAAAAGTCAAAAGAGGCCAGCACTAATGGGCCTTCAAGTTGCTACCAACACCCCTAAATCATGCCTAATACTCCTCTCTTATTATTTATTTTTGCTCATTTATTTTAATTGTTTCATTTTATTTTTCACTATTTTCTAACCAATCAAAAATTCTTTTTTTCATCAAATAAAATCACAAAAAATATTTTTTTATTTCAATCAAATTTTTAACTTTTATTTTTCTTAATAAGTTTATTAATTAACTAGGTTTTTAATTAGAAAACTTTAATTTATTTTTTGTAAATAATTTCAATTAATTAGATTTAATTAGATATTAACCACTAATTTAATCATTTTTAATTTCTTTCCTAAATAATCAAAAACTCCAAAAAAATTTATTTTTCATTTAATTAATTAATTTAATTTAGTTGTTTAATTTAGGTTTATTTTCTTTCTTAAAGTAAAAACAACAAAAACCTAAAAAATATTTTTTTTCCTTCTTTAATCAAAAGGGTCAAAACCCTAAATTTCACACTCGATTTAATTTCCCGCACGCTTTATTTACTTTTATCCAATAATGTACCTGCTTCCGGATTGTAATAGTTAAATAGGACATTTTTATTTATTTACCGCTTTATTTTATTTTCAAAGGGTTTGTCTTTGGCGATGTAAATATCTGACGCCTTGTAATTTAAATTCCGCGTTTTATTTCCGAAAATTATAACTGCTAGATGTTTGATAATAGGGTTTGCATGACAAGACTGAATGTTAATCTTAAAATCAAATTAGATCACCTTTAACATGTACAAAGATAAAAATAACTGAAAACGACACACTCGCACATGTGCACTCTTAGGGTACACCCACTTGGTTGCCTTCGTACCCGGTCATTGAGTATAGGTCGTTTTAGAGGTCGCCTTCTTGTCTAAAAGATCATAGTGTCCTCGAAACGGTTGACTCAGATATTGTTGCCTCAAACAAATGATCTAAGATATTAGGGTTACCGCTAAAGCGTCCTAACATTGCTTTGGTGATCATAAGTCCCTCATTCAAATTGACCTTTAAACTCCAACGACGGTGCTACCTACTCATTAATAGTGGGATAGCATCGTCTAAAGGACATTAGCATAGAACGATTCCTTTTTCGAGTAGGTAGATGGTTCTTAGATACTCGCTCTTTCAAAACAAAACAAACTTTTACACATACACTCCTTTTCGAACAAAGTTTTCAAAAACACTTCATACGCTCTTGAGGACAGAAACAAGAGTTAAATCAAAGTTTTCAAACAAAAACTTTTTCAAACCCACAAGCACAAAGAAAGCAAATTTTTGAAAACAAATGAGCAAGTACCTAAGAGCCCATGGATAACCACAGATAGAAAGGGTGTTAATACCTTCCCTTTCTATAATCTACCCCCCGTACTCAGAAAATCTCAAAAAAGGATTTTTTTTTTGTGCTTTTTTCATTTCCTTGTTGGATAAAATAAAATTCGGCGGTGGGACTCTTGCTTAACGCGACATTTTGCAAAAACAAACGCAAAAACGCAAACCAGCATTCCAAAAAAACAGTCACTTCTTCCCACCGTATCATAGAACTGGCGACTCTGCTGGGGATTTAATAAGTGGGGAGTACCTTAGGATTAGTTCATATTGTTTTCAATTGCTTGATTTGTATGCTTTATGTTTGTGGGTTTGAATCGTAGTTACTATAGATCCTAACCCAGATCTGGGGGACACCCTTTAGGTAAGTAGCAATAAATTGTGATGGAACTGTACAGCATAGACCGATACGGTTGAAGCAGTAGCTACTTTGGTGTGGCACTTTAGTTTGTACTGATATCCCTTGTGGCGTAACGAGGAGAATATGGGTCTTCTAAGGGGTCATTAAGCACCAACTGACCTTAGCACCTATAATTGACCAACTTGGCCATAGAACAGTAGCAGTATGCTAGATTCATTGAGACCAAACTCTCGCAATGATTCTGGCCGCAAGAAAAGGTTGCTAAACTGGAATTATGACTGATCGAGGGTGGTCAGTGATATTGAGATCCTCTAGAACCCGGTTACTATTTCTAGGACAGGTTTGAACAAACTAAACTAAAAGAGGGTGTGATCGGTGGATCTGGAACTGACTGTTTTAAAGCTGGTTCGCGAAATGTCGCGGAAGCAAGAGTCGCCACCGTCTTTTATTTTCTCCAAATGGAAAGGACAAAAGCACAGAAAAATTCCTTAAAGAGATTGCTCTTGGTTCGGGAGGTAGGTTATAGAAAGGGAAGGTATTAGCACCCTTTCTATCCATGGTTATCCATGGGCTCTTAGATACTTGCTCAATGTGTTTTCAAAATGACTTGTTTGCTTTTCAATTGTGGGTTTTAAAAAAGTTTCTTTGAAAAATTTCAGATCGACTCGTACGTCAGAGTGTTTGAAAAGTTTGCTCTGAAAGCTTTTGAAAAGTGTCAGTGTGAAAAGTATGTTTTGGTTTGTTTGAAATTAGAGCAAGTATCCTTGAGAACCTACCTACCCTAAGGAATTCGTCTGTGTAAATGTCCTTTGAAGTAGTGCCATCCCACCATTGAGAGGTAGGTAGCACCACCGTTGGAGGTGTTCGGGTCAATTCGATTTTAGGGACATGGTGATCACCAGAGCAATGTGAAGACACCTTAGAAGCTACCCTCATGCCAGGTTCCCGGATCATGAGGACTTACTAAGACATCCTCTACTCGACGATCACCTTTCGAAAGGCAACAGTGAGGCGTACCCTAGGGGTGGTGTGTGCGATTCGTGTGTCATGTTTCAGTTATTTGTCTTGTCATGTTTGTTGTGATCTACGCTTGATTTTAATTAGGGCCATTCATTCTTGCATGCATATTTAACAGTTATAAAGTTTGCGAAAAAATAAATCTAAGGCTATTACAAATGGCGCGGGTCCACATCGCCAAAATTAAACCGGACCCGATTTGACTGAAAAGTAAATAATGCGAAGTAAATAAAAGTGCGAGGAATAAAGTTGTTACAAGGCTTTGGGACATGTACATAATTATTTAAACGATTATAAAATAAACGCGCGAAATAAAGGAATTAAAACAAAACTAGGGCGTTGGACCCTTTTGCCAACAATTAAAATTAATAAGGAATTTAAAATTAAAATTAAATGAAAATGGTATTTTTGTGTTTTTTAGATTTAATGAGAAAAAGGAGTTAATTGAAATTAAATTAAACGGCAAACCCTAATTCTAATATTTTTATTTATTATGAAAGAATTAAAATATAATCTACATTAAACCCTAATTTATTTATGTACAATTTTTAATCATAAAAATAAAATAATAAATAAATAATATTGTGAGAAAAAAAGGAAAAATTAAAAAGATATAAAAATTATCAATTAACCTAATTCTACATTCTTTGGATTTTATTATGAAAAAGAATTAAAATTAAAACCTAATTAAACTAAATAATTTACATTTTAATTTATTTATGAAAGTAATCAAAATTAATTATATTTTTTGTCTTTTCTGTATTTTTAATGTTTTTATATTTTTGTGAAAATAAATTAATTATGTTAAAACAAAGAAAATAAATGAAATAGCAAAAATAAAATATAAGGAGAAAAATAGAAAAATGCAAACCAGGGGGGGGGGGGGGGGGGGTAACCCCAATTTGGAGGTGCAGGCCCTAGAACATTGGCCCATTAAGCCTTGAATTCGCTGACTTTTCCAGATTCCATATGGTGCGTTGACTGGAGTTTATTGCGCTCCTGGAATCCATGCCTTTGATTTGGTCGTCTGGGACACGTGTGTGGCTTGATGATGAGAGAATATGGTGTATCTGGATGTTAGCGTAGCGTAGGATTTTATTTTGAAAAATAACATGGAATTTTGCCAGACCTGGGACTTGAACCCAGGTCTTGAAGGTTGCATGCATTGGTACCTGCCAGCTGAGCCATTACATTTCATTTAATATATTATATCAAACAAATAACAAAAAGCAAAATTGGTCAGTGGCCCCTAAAAGCGCGCGCTGGTTTGAATGAACCACTCAGTGGTTGCCAACACATCATCTTCCTCACGCCTTTCTTTTTTTTCTGAAAACAAGGTCCTATTGCAACGGTTTTAGAAGCGTAGTATTAGGCTAGCTACCAGAAAATAGCGACTAGCGCTATGGCATATATAAATTGATCGCGACCCCATGAATCTCTTCGTCTTGAGGTACTGAATCCAACCATGGCATTCGTGAGTCCTAATTTTTCCTCTACGCAAAAGCCCTAATTCCAGAAACCTGCAACCCTAGAATTCTCGCATGGCAGATTCATATATATGGCACAAAAATGCAATTAAATGTATCAGTTAGTTTTGAAATCATGTCAGGAATAAGAATTAATCAATGAAATGTCATGAAAACGCGTAAAATATAGAATACGATTTTGGAATTTCCATGGAATGTCTTGAGTTCTGTACCCCAATCCTTTGAGCTTTTGTGGTTGATATTGATTGGAACACCTTCAGGGATGCTTAAGGATGCTGATAGAACAAAAATTGAAGCTTGAATTGACCTAGAAACTGGTTTTCAGTTTTTGTGTTTTATGGAAAAATTTCAATTGGCAAAGGGTTCTTGGGGCGCAGCTTGCAGTCTCCTTTCATTAGGTTTCTGATCCTGAATATGTATAGAGCATATTAGGTTAAAAATATTGCACAAAATCCTTTGAATTCATTGTTTTCAATATTTGATTTCATGAAATCTTTTCCAAATCTTTTCCATGTGCATTTTGGTTCAATCATGCTCAAATCTTATCAAAACTTGCCTAATTGGGATATGCACGTGATATTGAGAATAAACATGCATGAAAAGATTTTTTTAGGTCAAGTTTGATATTTTTCATGTATTTAATTAATTTAAATGAATTAATATTAATATAAATTCAAATAAATAATTAAAAAATGAGAAAATACTTCCCTTTGGGCCTAATGGTCGTGCATAGGCTTGGCATGAAGAAACTTGGAAGAAAAATGGGCCCATTTGCATTTTTAGGTCATTTGAACCATTGTTGACTTTTCAAAATTCCCAAAAATTTCCCAACTTCCACAAGGCATAACTTGCTCAATTTTTAAGCTTTTCACATGTTCATGGACATTTTGGAAAGGTCTTTGAGTCCTCTAACCAATGCCTTTGGTCCCATGTCATTTTGATTTACCAATCTCAAGTTATGGCCTTTGACTTAAAGTCCTTTTTTGTTGACTTTTGAAAATGACCTATAATGTTGAAATTGATAACTTTTTGCGAGAGCATTTCTTGGACTTGGAATATGAAGATGAGTTGTAGGAAATGTCTTTCCCTTCAAAATGAGCTTTGGATGGAATTTTTCTGATAATCCATGTGAAAGTTATGCCCTGGTCAATTTCAGTTGACTTTTTCAGCTGTCCAAATATAGCAACTTTTGCATCTTTGATGATTTCTGAGCCAAATTTTGAGAATCATGATCAAGCATTGATCAAATGATGTTTGTGGCTTCAAAATGATATGTTGACCAAAAATTTGAACTTTTGACTGTCAAATGACCATTTTGCCCCTACAGTTGACTGTAGTGCAATCTAGGGTTTTGACTGTGCAATTTTGAGCTGAATGCCTTGAAACTTGATATGAGGATATTTGACCATCTTTGTAGGCATATGAGACTTGATTGGGCCTTGGAAAACTTCCTTTCCTTGATCAGAACCCAAACCCTAGTTTTGACTGTATAGGAGACAGTTGAGTTGCATAACCCTTGGGGAATTTTGTGACCTTGGCTTGACAAATCTTGATGAATATGGGAGGGCAAATTTTGGGGTACAACAGAGGGTAATACCTAAACTCCTTGCCAGCCTGAAATCTAAGGGCTATATGTGTGACTTGTGTGCCCTTACCATGTTTGCTATTTGTGGAGACTTGCGGTGTGTTTTCTATCATGACATCATGACATCATGACATTGCATGCATTTTGCATTGGACTAACCTATTTCAAAGACATGAGGGATTCATCTTTGTTCTGTTTTGTAGGTCATGGCACCCATGCGTAGAAACACCATTCGGATCAACTTTGTCCAGATTCCCACTCAGCTTAAGGAATTGGTTGCAAAGATTTCAGATACTTCCTCCTTTATCAGAAGACATGGTCACCTCCTGGGTTTGGTCACTTCCAAATTGGACGAGCAGATGATGAGTGTCTTAGTCCAGTTCTTTGATCCGATGTACCATTGATTTACTTTTCCGGACTACCAGTTGGTCCCTACCTTGGAAGAGTTCTCTGATCTACTTGGTATCTCTATTCTGGAGCAGACCCCGTTCACAGGTTGGGAGAAGATCCTTAGGCCGGAAGAAATTGCTTCAGCCCTCCATCTGACAAAGTTTGAGGTAATGTCTAATTGGGAAACTCGTAGTGGAACAAAGGGATTCTTGACTAAATTCTTGGTTGGTAAGGCTAATCAGTTCTAGGATAGTCTAGACTTCCAGGCATTTGAAGACCTTCTGGCTCTTCTCATATATGGTTTGGTGTTGTTTCCTAACTCGGATTCTTTCGTCGACGTGAATGCAGTGAAGATTTTCATGTCCGGTAATCTTGTGCCCACTCTCTTGGGTGACATTCTTCACTCTCTTTATTCCCGTGCTGCTCGGAAGCGGGGAACCCTTATGTGTTGTGCGCCATTGCTGGCGAGGTGGTTTATTTCTCACCTCCCCAAATCAGTTTTGAAGAACAAGGAAGGCATGGGCTGGGCCTACAGGATTATGTCCCTCTCTCACATGGATATCATTTCGACTATTAAGGGTATGGAAGATGTGGCTATTATTGATCGCTATAGGGAATACCCCAATGTTCCACTGCTAGGAACCCATGGAGGAATCACCTATAATCCGTGCTTGGCCTTACGTCAATTTGGGAGAGCTAGGAGGGAAGGACCTCATGAGTTGCTGATGCCAAGCATTGTCTTTGACTTCCAAGGGGATAGTGACGAGTAATGTCGCAGGTTCATATGAGCTTGGGATAGAGTGCACAGGTCTGATCCGCACGAGCTAGGTGCAAAGACTTCTCTTCCAATGGAGCCATATCTCTGATGGGTTCGAATCCGTGCCCAAAAGTTGGGAATGTCGTACGAAGTCGTCTTGCCTATCATTGTTGAGGTTGCTGATGAAGAAGGGGTTCCTCCTACCATCCTCCATCCATACATGCCTACTGACATTGGGGCATTAAAGAGATCGTGGATGCAGCTGAGAGAAGAGTGGGATACTTACAGAGAAAAGTATCACGAGCAAGAGCAGAAGATTCAGAAGTTGACAAGGTAGTTAGAGAATGAAAGGATCCTCAACGACTATGTCCGCACCGACAAGAAACGACCATGGGAGCACTGATTGTCTTTTTGATTATTCCTAGTTTTGATTTACCTTTCAGTTTTTCCTTCTTGTAACGCCTTAAAGGCATCTGTTTAACAATTGAATTTCAAGTTTATCTAATAAAAGTGTGTTTCATTGTGGTTTACGAATTTGAATCCCTAAAGTCTTTGAAATCATATCATGCGCATATCATTCCCATGCACCTCATAACAGGTACCCTTACAGGTTTTTCTCATCTTCTTCACTGTTTATTTCAGCATCATGTCTTCTGAAACATCAACTGAATAAGAAATCAAGGCTCTGCAAGCCCAAGATGCTCAGTTCCAAGAATTGTTCATGAGCTTGGCTAAGGGTCGGCAAGATCTGAAGACCCTTATCTTGAAAGAGAAGAAGAAGAAGAAGAAGAAGACGGTCCTATTTAATATGGGTCACAGATTCGGAATCGATTTGCGAGAAGAGGTTGATTTGACCCACTCATCTGAAGGGGGAGATAATCAGGAAGAAAGGAGGGCTCCTAGCCCTGTGGTTTCAGACAATGAGACTGACTTTGACAAAGACCAGTATCCTCCGGTTGAGGATAGATACAAACAACTGGAAGACCGGTTGAGCGCGATAGAAGTTCAGAAAGTGCCTGGTCTGGACTTTGGTGATTTGGGTTTGTCATCTGGGGTGGTAATTCCCCACAAGTTTAAAGCACCGATCTTTGCTAAATACAATGGGGTTTCTTGCCTGAAACTGCACCTCTGGTCGTATGTTAGGAAGATTCAGCCATACACCGCTGACAAGAACCTCTGGATCCAGTTCTTTCAAGATAGTCTCTCAGGGACTCAGCTTGAATGGTTTTACCAGCTGGAAGGAGCTAGTATCCGTAATTGGGAATATTTGGCTGCTGCTTTCTACAAGCAGTACCAATACAATGCCGACCTTGCTCCCACGCGTACCCAACTTCAGGGTATGTCTATGGGTGCGGGCGAAGGTTTCAAAGATTATGCTCAGAAGTGGAGGGACCTTGTTGGCAGAGTGCAACCACCCTTGGCTGATAGGGAGCTAGTGGATATGTTTCTGGGGACCTTGTCTGGTCCGTATTTCAACCATCTGATTGGAAGTTCATCGTCCGGGTTTACAGAGCTGATTATGAACGAGGAAAGAATTGAGGCCACTATCAAATCCGGTAAAATACAGAAGGGTGCTTCGTCAGGCACCGAGAAGAAGCCTTTTAAGAAGGAGTCCAGTGCTATTTACAGTTCAAAAAGCCAGAATAGACCTGAACACCGCCAAGCTGTCAATGTGGTGGTTATATCAAGACCTGATGTTGCTCCTCAGCGCAACAATCAGCCAAGGGCCAAGAGACTGCGAAGACAATTCACTCAGCTCAACATGACTTTATCCCAAATTCTGCCGCAGTTATTGAAGACCAACTTGGTAATTCCAAGGGAGGCCTCGAAGAATCCAAATACAACATCACCGATGTACGATCCGAATGCCCGCTGTGCTTTTCACTCTGATAGCCCGGGGCATGATACAGATAACTGCTGGGTCTTGAAGAACAAGGTACAGGACCTGATTGATGCTAAGGAAATTGAGTTCAAAGCACCTGAAAGACCTAATATTGTAACTGCTCCTATGCCCAAGCATGGAGTGAATGCTATAGATGAAGACTCGTTTGTGGTTTCTGTGAAAGACATTGTTACTCCATTGATGACTGTGAAGAAGAACCTTCTATTGGTCGGTTTATTTTCGGGCTGTGACGAAGGTTGCCATTTGTGTGTCGTACTACCTACCGTTTGCCATTTTTTGAAGTCAGGTGTCCAACGCCTGATGGATAATAAATAAATTCTATTTGAGAAGACTTTTGTTCCTTTGGTTCCTACTGAAGAAGTTGCTATAATCACCATTTTCAACAATTCTTCCAAGGCTTCCTCGAGAAAGCCTGTTAGAATTACATTTGTTCCAAGAATCGCTCCCTTGATCATCACCATTCCTGGGCTTATCCCCTATGCATCAAATAAAGATGTCTCGTGGCACTACGGGGCTGATGTATACTATCACGGAGTTAAACAAGATTTGGATGCTGATACTGACGTCAGCAATATTGTTGGATCTAGTAAAGTCACCCGCAGCGAAAGACTTTTCTCCCCTGAGATCTCTCCACCAGTTGTTCCGAAGCCTGTTGTTATTACACCTACAAGTACACCTGCTACTGTCCCTGTTCAAGTTCCAATTCTTACCCCTGTTGCCGAGTCATCTGACGCTCGGGGCAAAGGGACCACCAGTGAGCCTGCCCAGACGGAGGCACCTAAGACGATTACTCTTGAAGCCTCTAGACAAGAGATGGAGGAAATTCTGAAGATCATCAAAAAGAGAGACTACAATGTAGTCGAGCAGCTGGGGAAAACCCCATCCAAAATGTCTATGTTGTCACTGTTGCTATGCTCAGAAGCCCATGCCAAGGCTCTGATTGCTTTCCTGAAGACTGCACACGTACCGCAAGAAACATCAGCTGATCAGTTTAAAGATTGCGTGGCTAGTCTGACAGCAGATAACGGGTTGGGTTTCTCCAACGCTGACTTGACTGCTAAGGGGAAGAACCACAACGACACCCTTCATTTCTCCGTTGAATATAGGGGCACTACTCTTGCTCACGTGTTGGTAGATACTGGATCTTCGTTGAATGTGTTACCCAAGAAAGCACTAGACCGGTTAGACTGTGAAGGGTTGGAGCTGAAGCCGAGTAACATTGTAGTCAGGGCTTTTGACGGGTCCAAGAGAATGGTACACGGTGAAGTAGATATTCCGATTAAGGTTGGTTCTCAGGTTTTCACATCTACATTCTATGTGATGGATATTCGGCCATCTTATTCTTGTTTGCTGGGTCGCCCGTGGATCCACAAAGCTGGGGCAGTAACGGCTATGCTTCACCAGATGCGGAAGTACCTGGTCAAAGGGAAAATTGTTACGGTACGAGGAGAGGAGGAGTACATGGTGAGCCACTTCAACTCTTTCCGATATGTAGAGATGGATGGGGAGTTCATTGAGACCCTGTTCCAGCATTTTGAAGAAGTCCCTCAAACGCTGGCATCAACTGAAACTGTTATCGAAGATCCTCCAATGAAGATGGATTCCTTCAAGGATGCCCGGGCTGTTGTTGAGAAAGGTGGGTGTGCAAATTGGGGCCAACTCCCTGATTTTGCACATAAGACTAACAAGTTTGGTTTGGGTTTCACTGCAGAAGCTCAAAGGGTTGTTCGGAGTGCACGGGTCGGAAGACCTCCCCTGTTTATCAGCAATTCAGGAGAGAATGCCATTGAAGACGATGTGGAAGAGTCTGAGTTTGACAGTTGGATCTACCCTACTGGCGATGGTGGATTAAGCAATTGGACGGCAAAGGACTTCGTCCCAATTTCTTTTATTACCCAGTAATGAGACTTTTTGTTTTGAATTCGTAACAGACAATGTTTTGAATTTTACGGCCCGGTGTCTTACCCGAGGCACCGTGGTTTTGTTTGTGAGGGCTTGATATTTGTCATCTCCATATATCATTAATAAAAGCATTGGACGTTTCTTTCATTTCAAATTTTGCGCTCCTTGTTTTTCTTTTATTATATATTGCAAAACAGCTATTTTACACACACTCACATATACAAGTCTACATCCACTCTGGATCCTACTGATAACGACTCTGCTACTACCAGTTATGACTTCGAAAGTCCGATCAACTTAGCTGAAGATGGAAGTGAAGAAGATTGCGAAGTGCCTGGTGAACTTGCAAGACTGCTGCTTCAGGAAGAGAGGGCCATACAGCCGCATGAAGAGCCGATAGAATCAGTAAATTGGGTACAGAAATAGACAAGAGGTCAAGATCGGTGCGAATCTGGAGATTAGTGTGAAGCAACGGTTTATTCAGATGTTGTGTGACTATGTTGAGATATTCGCTTGGTCTTATAAAGATATGCCTGGGTTGGATACCGATATTGTGGTTCACCGCCTGCCTACCAAGGAAGACTGTCCTCCAGTGAAACAGAAGGTCCGCCGAATGCGCCCAGATATGTCTGAGAAAATCAAGGCTGAAGTTATGAAACAGTTTGACGCCGGTTTTCTAGCAGTTACTTCTTACCCGCAGTGGGTTGCCAACGTGGTTCCTGTGCCGAAAAAGGATGGTAAGGTTCGAATGTGTGTTGACTATAGGGATCTGAACAGGGCAAGCCCCAAGGATGATTTCCCTCTACCTCATATCGACGTTCTGGTTGACAACACTGCATAGCATAAGGTATTCTCCTTTATGGATGGTTTCTCCGGTTATAATCAGATTAAAATGGCTCCCGAAGACATGGAGAAGACAACCTTTATTACCCAATGGGGTACCTTTTTCTACAAAGTCATGCCTTATGGACTGAAGAATGCTGGGGCAACGTATCAGCGTGCCATGGTCGCTTTATTCCACGACATGATCCATCATGAGATTGAAGTATACGTCGATGACATGATTGCAAGGTCCCAAACTGAAGAAGAACATATGGACTACCTTTAGAAGCTATTTGACAGGTTGAAGTTGTACAAGCTGAGGTTAAACCCGAACAAGTGCACCTTCGGGGTGAGATCTGGTAAGCTGCTTGGGTTCTTCGTAAGTGATAAAGGTATTCAAGTGGATCCTGCAAAGGTGAAGGCTATACAAGAAATGCCAGCTCCCCGAACTGAAAAAGAAGTCAGAGGCTTTCTGGGACGACTGAACTATATTGCCCGATTCATCTCGCACCTAACTGATACTTGTGAGCCAATCTTCAAGCTACTGAAGAAAGATCAAGTAGTACGTTGGAACGATGAATTCCTGGCCGCTTTCGAAAGGATCAAAGAGTATCTCCAAGAGCCTCATATTTTGATGCCTCCAGTTGAAGGGAGACCTTTGATCTTATACTTGACAGTACTCGATAATTTAATGGGGTGCGTGTTGGGGCAGCATGACGAGTCTGGCCGATAAGAGCATGCTATTTATTACCTTAGCAAAAAGTTTATCGAATGAGAGACCCGATACTCGTTGCTCGAGAAAACTTGTTGCGCTTTAGCATGGGCTTCTCGCCGGCTGAGACAGTATATGCTGACTCACACTACTCTATTGATATCAAAGATGGATCCAATCAAGTATATCTTCGAAAAGCCTGCCTTGTCCAGAAGAATAGCAAGATGGAAGATGATCTTGACTGAGTATGACATCTAGTATACGACCCAAAAGGCAATTAAGGGAAGTGTGTTGGCAGACCATTTGGCACATCAAGCAGTGGATGATTACCAGTCTATGAACTTTGAATTCCCGGATGAGAATATCATGATAGTGACTGACTTCGAAGAACCTGGACCGGATGAAGGACCTGAGGAAGGATCCTGATGGTCTATGTACTTTGATGGAGCTTCAAACGCTTTGGGTAATGGCATTGGCGTCGTGATCATATCTCCTAAAGGCTCTCATACTCCATTTACCGCCTGACTATGTTTCAACTGCATCAACAATATGGCGGAGTATGAAGCGTGCATCATGTGTCTTCGAGCAGCTATTGACCTAAGGATAAAGTTTCTGAGTGTATTTGGGGATTCCGCTCTCGTGATCAGTCAGATCAAAGGCGAGTGGGATACGAAACACCCGAATCTTATTCCTTACAAGGAGTATGTATTGACGTTGCTTCCACGCTTCGAGGAGATAACCTTTGAACACTTCCCTAGAGAGGAGAATCAGTTGGCGGATGCGCTAGCTACGATGTCTTCTATGTTCAAAGTCAATTGGGACAACGAAGCTCCCCGGATTACCATTGAAAGGTTGGACGAACCTGCACATTGCTGTGACATTGAGACTGAAGAGGTAGTCGATAAACCCTGGTTTAATGAGGTGAAGAGGTATCTTGAGGCTCAGGAGTACCCCAAGGGTGCATCTGTTAATGACAAGAAGTTTCTGAGGAGGTTCACGGCGAAGTTCTTCATCAGCAATGCCATCCTTTACAAGCGTAACCATGACTCAACCTTACTGCGATGTGTGGATAAGAACGAGGTAGAAAGGATTATGGTAGATTTACATGAAGGTACTTTCGGGACTCATTCCAATGGACACACCATGGCAAAGAAAATCCTTCGGGCAGGATACTATTGGTCCACCATGGAAGCCGACTGTTATCAGCATTCTCGGACCTGTCACAAGTGCCAAGTCTATGCTGATAAGGTGCACATACCTCCAGTACCTCTGAACGTCTTGATGGCACCTTGGCCTTTTGCAATGTGGGGCATTGATATGATCGGCGAGATCAGACCTACAGCACCCAACGGACATCGTTTCATCCTGGTAGTCATTGATTACTTTACAAAGTGGGTCGAAGCAGCTTCCTTTGCTACCGTAACCAAGAACGTCGTGGCACGGTTCATTCGGCACAATCTGATTTGTCGATATGGTGTGCCAGAGAGGATCATTATGGACAATGGTACCAATCTCAACAATAAGATGATCACTGAGCTCTGCAGGCAATTCAAGATACAACATCATAACTCTTCTCCTTACCGGACGAAGATGAATGGGGTTGTCGAAGCGGCTAATAAGAACATTAAGAAGATTGTGCAGAAGATGATAGTAACGTACAAAGACTGGCACGAGATGTTACCATTTGCTCTTCATGGGTACCGTACCTCAGCACGGACATCAACAGGGGCAACACCCTATTCCTTGGTTTATGGCATGGAGGTCATATTACCCATTGAGGTTCATATACCCTCTCTTCGGATTATGAAGGATGCAGGTTTGAGCGAAGATGACTGGATTCAGACCCGGCTTGATCAGCTGAATTTAATCGACGAAAAGAGACTTACTGATATTTGTCATGGTCAGACGTACCAAAAACGGATGATCAAGGCATTTAACAAGAAAGTTAGACGACAAGAGTATCAAGTTGGGGATCTGGTAATCAAACGTATTATCCTACCTCAAGGTGATCCCAGGGGAAAATGGACCCCTACCTACTAAGGGCCATTTGTGGTTAAGAACATTTTCTCAGGAGGAGCTATGATTTTAACCACCATGGATGGTGACGACCTTCCTCACCCCGTCAATGCAGACATAGTGAAAAAATACTACGCATAATCAAAGACCCGCTAGGTCGACTGGCCTAGGCAAAAATAAGGGCTTCCCGGTGAACCAAAAGGGTTCGAGCAAAAATAAGGGATGAAAATGAAAAAACTGTACACCCGGCAAGTCAAAAAACTGAAAAGGCGGCTTGGGCAAAAAAGGGTATCCCGGTGGGCTGAAAACCCGAAAGGGAGGTCCAAGAAAAAATTAGGGATCAAAGCGTAACACTATGTCTTATTGGATCACCTTGCAACCAGACTTTGGTATCAACTATCAAGCTCAGACGGCACTAATCAATCAGATTTACCTTCAACCAAGTAGCAAAGTGATGAGATGCTCGAGGACATAAAGGCAATAGCAGAGTTGAAACCCAGTGGGATTATTCACATAGCTGTTTTGTTTAGTTTTTCACAAATTGTATAAACTCTATTTGTTCGGCAGCGTTCTCTTACTAGGACGTCAGCCTCTTGTACAAAAATGCCTATTTACAGGCCAAACATCAAAATCAATACAATTCATTTTCAGATAAATTTCAAAATGTTTTTCCTTTTTTCAGTTTTGTTTTGCAAAGAACGTCCAATGTTCGTTTTTGATATATGCATTTGACATTAATTGCTGCTCATAAAAATTTACATGCAAAACAAAAGACGGTTACTTGTAATATCAGAAACAGGGGCAGATAAGATTTGTCCAAGCTTTACAGTTGCTCTATCTGCCAGGTACAAAGGTAGATTCAGCTGAAGAATATGGCTAAGGTGCATTCACTCCCCGTGGAGTAAGAAAAGACATTAATGATTAGCTCTCCCCAGCTGAGACTTGCAACTATGAATGAATCAGTAATATTCTCCCCAAGCAGAAGTTTATTTACCATCAGCGTTGAAAGGTCTTAATATTCCCTAACGGAGTATAAGAATATTCACCGGCAGAATACAAAATATCCCCAGTGGAGTTTGAAATTTTTCCCAGTGCAGTCTGAAAAAGCTTCCCCAGTGGAGTTTGGAGAATCATCCCCAGTAGACTTTGGAATATTGTCCCCAGCAGAGCTCAAAGGGTTATCCCCATTAGAGTCTAAAAGTTTATCCCCAGTGAATTCGCAACTGAAAGATCATCCCCAGCGGAGTTCTTTCCTTTCACAAACAAGAAATTTAATCCCCGGCAGGATTCGGTATCACCAGCAACGGTAATTCATCCCCAGTGGAATTTATCGGTGGAATCCTCAGCAAAACATCTCTTCCCCACAGAGTAATCTCCTCATCAGTTTATTCCCCAACGGAGTTATCCTCTCCTGCAGGTTTATTCTCGCAATCATCTTCGTTCGCCATCCCCAGCGGAAACGAAGAATCCAACTCTACTCTCCAGCAGCTATCTGGTATTTATTTTCCCCAGCTAAAACCATTACATTTCCATACATCATGACACATGCATATACGCATCATACAACACAATCTCATCTATTTTGAGAACATCATTGCTTGATATATATATTATGCATTGTATACGACTGACATTTACCTTTCAGGAAGGATGCAGTTAAGTTCTCAGCTATGAAGCTTTTACCAAGGTCGAAGTACTGACAGGTTTTTAAATCTCAACCGAATTATCCTCAGTTGAATTACAGATAAGACAAGTCCTAAATCTTGATGAAGATGTTTCCCTCAGTCGAATTACTGACCGGTTATTAAATCTCAACCAAATTATCCTCAGTTGAATTACAGATAAGGTTCTAAATCTCGACAAAGTTCCTCCGTCGAATTACATACGAGTTCTTAAATCTTAACAGAATTATCCTCGGTTGAATTACAGACAAGTCCTAAATCTCGATGAAGATGTTTCCCTCAATCGAAGTACTGACCAGTTCTTAAATCTCAACCAAATTATCCTCAGTTGAATTACAGATAAGGTTCTAAATCTCGACAAAGTTCCTCCATCGAATTACTGACAGTTCTTAAATCTCAACGGAATTATCCTCGGTTGAATTACAGACAAGTCCTAAATCTCGATGAAGATGTTTCCCTCAGTCGAAGTACTGACCGGTTCTTAAATCTCAATAGAATTATCCTCAGTTGAATTACAGATAAGGTTCTAAATCTCGACAAAGTTCCTCTGTCGAATTACTGACAGTTCTTAAATCTCAACGGAATTATCCTCGGTTGAATTATAGACAAGTCTTAAATCTCGATGAAGATGTTTCCCTCAATCAAAGTACTGACCGGTTCTTAAATCTCAATAGAATTATCCTCAGTTGAATTACAGATAAGGTTCTAAATCTCGACAAAGTTCCTCCGTCGAATTACTGACAAGTTCTTAAATCTCAACAGAATTATCCTCGGTTGAATTACAGACAAGTCCTAAATCTCGATGAAGATGTTTCCCTCAGTCGAAGTACTGACTGGTTCTTAAATCTCAACAGAATTATCCTCAGTTGAATTACAGATAAGGTTCTAAATCTCGACAAAGTTCCTCCATCGAATTACTGACAATTCTTAAATCTCAACAGAATTATCCTCGGTTGAATTACAGACAAGTCCTAAATCTCGATGAAGATGTTTCTCTCAGTCGAATTACTGACCGGTTCTTAAATCTCAACAGAATTATCCTCAGTTGAATTACAGATAAGGTTCTAAATCTCGATCGTTCTCCTCAGTCGAAGTACTGACCGGTTCTTAAATCTCAACCAAATTATCCTCAGTTGAATTACAGATAAGGTTATAAATCTCGACAGAGTTCCCCCAGTTGAATTACTGACAAGTTCTTAAAACTCAGCAAAGATGTTCTCTCAGTTGAAGTACAGGCAAGCTCCTAAATCTCAACAAAGATCAGACTTTCCCAAGCAGAATCTTCCACAACAACAGGTATACAAGCTCTCGCTAAGGAATCTCTTATGCGATCGACACCCCTTCAGATGGCATCTTTAAGCCCATCCTCCCAGCAGCAATCTTCAAATGGCATCTATAATCCCATTCCCGACATCACAAGGCTGATACCACTTCATGCGAGTGCAAATTTCTGGGCACTCTAGTGTTCAATCATCTTCCACCTTCGGATCACAAAAGGCATAAAAGCCAATCTACATCCTCAGGTTTAAGAAGATTGAACAGGGGCAGCCGTTGTACCCCAAAATTTTCCCTCCCATATTTCTCAAAACATTGCAAGGAAAATCTCCAAGTTGCCCAAGGTTGCTCAAGAGTTTGTCAGACAAGCTATCTCCTAAGGCAGTCTACCCCAAATTAGGGTTTTGTGTTGCATCAAGATCTTTGAGTCCAAATGACATCAAGTGCTCCCCAATGTCCTAATATGTTCTCAAGATCATCCATGTCAAATTTCAAGCCTTGCAGAGGAAGTTTGCTCAGTCAATTGCTCAAAGGTCCAAAAATCGATTGTGTTAGGGCAAAAGTCAACTGTGACCTATATACAGTCAAACTTCAATATTTTTTTGTCAACATTCTCATTTTGAAGGATATTTCATCATTTGATCAAGTTTTGATCATAATTCATCAAGGATTGCTCAAATTCATCAAGACTCAAAAGTTGCTAAATTAGGGTTTTGCAGGAAAAGTCAACTCAACTTTGACCAAGCATAACTTTCTCATAATTTATGAGAAATGACCCATCCAAATCCAATTTTTAATAGGTTTAAATTTCCTACAATCCATCTTCATACCCCAAGTTCAAAAAATGCACTCACAATAAGTTATGAATTTGGACATTATAGGTCATTTTTGAAAGTCAACAAAAACACCTTTTTTGTCAAAGCTTATAACTTGAGCATGGAATATCAAAATTATATGATACCAAAAGGGTTGGTTAGATGACATCTCAAGATTTCTAAAAAGTCCAAGAAGACTTCCAAAAGTTCAAAATTGAAGAAGTTATGCATTGTTGAAGTTGGACTTTTTTACAAAATTGCCAAAAGTCAACCATCCCCAAAACTTCAAATTTTGTCAAATGGGCCCATTCTTTTTCACTTGTTTTGAGTTTGCACCATAGTCCACGTGCCCTAGCTTCAACCATGTGCCCATATCTCATTTTTATTTTTTAATTTGATTTTTATTTGAATTTATTCATTTTTAATCAAATAAAATCATATAAAATCCAAAGAATTAATAACTCATGATTTTCTGATTGTTTTAGGCTTTGTTCACAGCTAGCATCACCATCAAATTCGTATCAAATCAAATCATGTGCAAAAAGATTTGAATTAGGCAAATTTGGAAGGTTTTAATGGTGGAATCAAATCCAATTCATGTGCATTGATATGGAGAGATTTGGACCATGATTCTTACCCTAATTCAGTACACAATACATAAGGAAGCTAAAGCATACGAAATCAGGGTTGGAAAGTGTTGAGAGAGGCAGAACAAGAATTGAAAAAAAGCATAAAAAGTGAGAGATCAAAGTCAGGGTTAGAGGCAGTTTCAGGACACGAGACTTGTTCCAGTCGCTTCCTGGGCATTCACACAAGCTACCTGGATCAAAACCAAGAATTTTCAGACGCCCTAACGCACTGTAAGTCGCACGATAGTCACCCCTGTTCTTGATTTCACAATTCTGAAATTAGGCATCTTTTTCATGAACTAATACCATATTTTGACTTAGGTTTATTTTCTTTCTTAAAGTAAAAACAACAAAAACCTAAAAAAGATTTTTTTTCTTCTTTAATCAAAAGGGTCAAAACCCTAAATTTCGCACTCGATTTAATTTCCCGCACGCTTTATTTACTTTTATCCAATAATGTACCTGCTTCCGGATTGTAATAGTTAAATATGACATTTTTTATTTATTTACCGCTTTATTTTATTTTTTAAAGGGTTTGTCTTTGGCGATGTAAATACCCAACGCCTTGTAATTTAAATTCCGCGTTTTATTTCCGCAAATTATAACTGCTAGATGTTTGATAATAGGGTTTGCATGACAAGACTGAATGCTAATCTTAAAATCAAATTAGATCACCTTTAACATGTACAAAGATAAAAATAACTGAAAACGATACACTCGCACATGCGCACTCTTAGGATACACCCCCACTTGGTTGCCTTCGTACACGGTCATTGAGTATAGGTCGTTTTAGAGGTCGCCCTCTTGTCTAAAAGATCATAGTTGCCTCGAAACGGTTGCCTCGGATATTGTTGCCTCAAACAAATGATCTAAGATATTAGGGTTACCGCTAAAGCGTCCTAACATTGCTTTGGTGATCGTAAGTCCCTCATTCGAATTGACCCTTAAACTCCAACTACGGTGCTACCTACTCATTAATAGTGGGATAGCATCGTCTAAAGGACGTTAGCATAGAACGATTCCTTTTTCGAGTAGGTAGATGGTTCTTAGATACTTGCTCTTTCAAAATAAAACAAACTTTTACACATACACTCTTTTTTGAACAAAGTTTTCAAAAACACTTCATACGCTCTTGAGGATAGAAACAAGAGTTAAATCAAAGTTTTCAAACAAAAACTTTTTCAAACCCACAAGCACAAAGAAAGCAAATTTTTGAAAACAAATGAGCAAGTACCTAAGAGCCCGTGGATAACCACAGATAGAAAGGGTGCTAATACCTTCCCTTTCTATAATCAACCCCCCGTACTCAGAAAATCTCAAAAAAGGAATTTTTCTGTGCTTTTTTCCTTTCCTTGTTGGATAAAATAAAAGTCGATGGCGACTCTTGCTTACCGCGACATTTTGCAAAAACAAACGCAAAAACGAAAACCAGCATTCCAAAAAACAATCAGTTCTTCCCACTGTGTCATAATACGTTCCAATGGTGAAGCTAACGCTTCCCTGGCCACTAGGGAGTCGTCAAGGTATGAGTCTGCTAGCTAACACTGGATCGTCAAAGACCTTCTTCCATTTCTTAATACCTTATGTCTCTCTCCTAAAGGATCCAATCCTACCCCAACATGGAGAGCTTATCCACTACATCTACTTTTAAGATTCATTTTAAGAGTGATGCGGAGTTAGAAAATGAGTTGACGAGGGAATTGACACCCGTCGTGTTTATAATGGTGGAACCGTATGCTACAGTTGGTGAGCTGAAGATAGCAGTGCAGAACGGGATACTTACGTTATTATGGAACAGTTTGTGGTAACTGATATTGAAGACATGGAGGGATGAGGAGGTCTTTTTTGGAACAGTTGAGTCGGGTTCAGCTGAGAGGGAGCGGGATAGATTTTGGCACTAATTTAAAGGGGATGAAAATGGAAATTCTAATGCGAGTCACTCTTTCCGAACTCCCAACTCCAACCAAGCATCCTAGAGGGAGGAAAAAAACCCTCCGTCACCTTATCGACATCTAGCTCATTTGTCCACTCTCTATCGTTGGACTTCGTTGCGTTGCTCAATTCTTCTTTCATTGTGAAGTGTTGGACTCTGTTAAAATAGGATTCCTATTGTGTTCCACTCATTTTCTTAACACAAAGAAATCTATTATTTTATCATCATCGACTACTGACGGCTACGAAGGAAGCTGGATTTGCTCCTTTCTTGCTCGCTCGGAAGCCCGCCCTATCACTAAAAGCCGGAACACGATTGCTTCGGGGAAAGACTTTCTTTCATCTGCTTCACTGTGATAGCGGAATAAAAAACATGGGTTCACTCCCTCCCCTGTCCCTGTGACCGATATCCGGTCTTACCTTTTTCCCAGAGATATGGGATTGCCTCTTTTATGGCTTCCTGCTGCAACTACTAGGAGACTGGCAGAGTCCGGGGTGAGAGGTTTGATTCAGGGCATCGGTAGGGCTTGCCTTAGTGAAAAGTAGGAGCCATACCATTGTTAGTCAAGAATCAAGAGTAGAGGTCGGGTACCTCGATCAGAGCAATGGAGAATCGGAGGATGGATGAAAGGCCAAGTCAGACCCCGAGGATAAGGTATCAATCAGAAGAGGAAAGTAGATCAACCTACTACCAATTAGTTTGTTAGAAAACATAACATCTCGTGGTCAGGAAACAACAACGTATAGAAAGCCAAGAGCCCCTCCCCAATTATAGATCTATCAACCTAAAGAGGAAGCGCTCACAAACTACATGAAAGTTGTCCCTTTTTCTTGCTTTCTTATTCCTCCTTTTCTTTATTCGGAATTCCCATCATAGTCATTACTGATTGTGCCGACGGGAATAGATCTTATTTATCAGACAATTCTTACTCTTTTCCCTCACTCTCCTCTCTTGCCTCCCCTAGAGGAAAGGGAGAAGTTCCCCGAAATCCAACAAGAACCAAATCACCAGCTTCCTGAGCATCCTGGTGATCAAGCACCTCTGAAACCAGGACCCTCACCTCAGCAATCCAAAATGTCTACCTCCATTAGTTCGTCTTCTTGGCCTTTTACTTCGTCTGATTGTTACTTTATCCGGAATTTTTTAAATAACGAAGTGGGGCCTTCACATATAACCCCCAGGGAGGGAGGAGAAGTCGGACCATTAAAATAAAATGTAAATCCAACAGCATTCGACCAGGAGGTCTCTTCAGCCCTGAATTGAGGGGACCTGCCCACTTCCAACTAGTAGTCGGCTGTTCAGCCGGCGCATAACACTGGGTGGCACAACAGAGGATGCCGGAACCTGAGGATGACCATTTATATAGGGCCATTGATGCTATCAATATGGTCTTTAAAAACAGCCATGATAGACAGAGCCCACATTCTCTTGCAGAAGAAGGAAGGGGATCATTCTCGAGGAACCAAAGGATGTGAAGCGTGCGCTCGAGGTGGCTCTCCATGACGACTGGGAGCACGACATCGTTGAGCGTCTTGAGCATTTCCGTGTGCTCAATTCCAACTTTGGCACCACTCGTTGTTCCATTTGGAACAACTTTATTGACTAACTAAGGGAGTTAGGCTATCACCAGGTTAACTCCCGACATAAGGTCGACTAATATTTTTCATCTCCATTTTTTGTATTCGGGGAATGGATTGTTACTAAAAGGACTTGAATAGAATGAGGAGGACGACAGATAGACTCACGATCTAATAAAGTAAAGTCTTTGATATTGGTTCGAATCCAATTCGTGAGATGACAGTGATCTTTAGCTGATCATGCCCATAATAAAGGTTGTTCCAGCCGAAAGATGATCCTAGACCTGTCTGACCTACCGTTAGCTTTGCAGTACTCCCACCCAGGTAAGGACGGACTGGTGGCATAGCACAATCCTCACCGATGTGGTGTCCAGTCACAACCCTCATTTTCCACTTTATTTCCTTGGCTTTCGAACCGTTGATTGATAGCAATGAGACAAAGAGAGAGAGATAAAGATTCCAAGTAACTTTCCTTATTCAAAGGAAGAAGAAGAGTTGATGGATTTTTCTTCTATATAAAATGAAAAAAAAAACAACCGAATTTCGACTTACCTTAGTATAAAGTCAAGAACGAATTGCCATGACGCTCCAATCCTATCGGTTGACAATGGAGTTGTGTTGATGGGCAATGATCACCCCTGCAATGTAGTTGGTATTGGTTCGGTCAAAATGTACGACGGTGTGGTGAGAACTAAGGTGCGGCATGTTCCAGACATGTCAAAGAATCTTATCTCTTTGACCACTTTAGATCTCTCTTGGTGGTTGTAAATTTGTTTTAGGTGATGTTGTTTTGAAGGTTGTGAAGGATGCTCTAATTGTGATGAAGGCTCATCAGATTGGTAGATTGTATGTGTTGCAAGGGTCTACCGTTACAGGCACAGCTGTTGTATCTTCCTCCATGTCAGATTCAGATGAAACCATATTATGGCACATGAGGCTGGGACACATGAGTGAGAAAGGCCTGACAATGTTGAGCAAGAGAGGTCTTCTTTCTGGTCAGAGTACATCCAAGTTGGAGTTCTGTGATTTCAATAAGTTCTGCAAAGATGAAGGCATTGTTAGACACCTTACAATCAAGTGGTACTCCGAAACAGAATGATTTGATATAGAGCACTAACACCATTAATACAGGGTGAATCTCATTGTGCATCTACTGGAGCTCATCGAAAGTCTATCTTCGACTGAATCAATATCTCGTTTTCCCTTTGCTGCCACGGAGAGCGATGTTCCGCCTCTTTCTTAAACTCTCATTCCAGCAGCTTTGAGTTCAACTGCCTGTCCCCCAGTTAAAGAGGTGAAGGAGTGGAAAGGGGCAAGGCCAATGAACCAGCATCTAATTGAATGGATTCTTGATAACCTGCTTCGCCTCAACCAACCCATCCTACATGAATCAAGAAAGACAGTGGCACTAACCATCTTGATGGAGTAGAAAGAAGAATTACTACTAGGCCTGAAGGGAAGCCTAAGAGAATGGGCTACTTATGATACAAGAATCTTACTAGATCGACTACTGACTCGACGGACAAGGAAAGTCAAATCAAAGCTGATATGACTAAAAAATAGAGCAATGGTCCAAATAAATCATGAGAGTTATGCTTTTCTAGCTTAAATTTGCTCGAGACCGAAGAAATGAAGCACTAAGGACTCCGCACAGGCAAAAGAAAAGCTCGGGAAGTATCAGATTAAGCAAACACTCAAACTATCTTAGATGGGCTTGCCATTGATTCTGATGTCTTTCAAGCTGATTGATAGTGAGATTATTTTTATAACTGGGAAGAAAGTCTTACTCTAAAGTACAAAGTAAGTAAGTCAATTCTATAGGAGAAGAAAAAGAAACTAGGATCTCCGGCTGATAAGAAACTTCAACCCCAGCGAATGGTAAAACAACTGCAACTGGTTCGTAGGAGGCTCCCACTATACATATGTAGTTTGTAGGAAGGATAGGATGGCATCAAGACTGCTCGTATGGAGACTTTTTCTCAATTGTAGGAACCTCCGGGAATGTCTTAGTCCTAGTACTTACTGTTAGGAGAATAGCCCTTCGATCCTTATTATTGTGATTTTTGTTTGTTTGATAGTTCGGCTAGCTTGCTGAACCAGTAGAAAAAGATTCGATTCTTCGAACATACTGATATATAGAGTAGTTAGTATAATGCAGAATCGAGTACTTCTAGTAGAATAATAATAATATACTGTACTTTTTTCAAGGAAAAAGATTGTATAGTAATGATGCTGAATCCGTTAGGTTGAGTTAGTAAAGGAGCATCTGTTAGTACTGTAGAATCGTTCTAGCCTCAACAGGGGAATTACTTTTCAAGTAAACTGACTACTATTCTTACTTCTAGAACCTGGGTATGCTTATTCACTAGTTGCTGGAAGGGTAGAACGTAGGGCAGTGTTGGCTCATCTTTAACTTCCGGACTCTAGCTTTCTAAAACCTTCCTCACTTATAGCACCTGGCTTAGCTTTAAGCCAATCCCGATGGACTTCGTTATCCTTATTCTAGAACCTTCACCTGGGAGTAAGAATCTTCCGTACTTCGTCCTTTGTTAGCCTTTGTCTCATTTCCCCTTCCTCACTTGAGCTCTAGGGAATGACTCCTAACCCTCATGCTATTGAACTATACCTAAAAATAAAAAGAAAAAACTCTAGCTCAGCTCAAGGTTAGGCTTATGTATCCTACCTTGCCATAATCAAGATTGACAACATCTTCGGACCTTGGCCTTGAAGTCGAGTTACTCTCGTGCCCAAACTCCAAAGACTCAGAAAAGGACTAAACTCCGGTACTTGTCTCAGCATCTGCTTCGTTCGGTCTTGCAGCTACTTTTTCAGAGGGATCCCCAAAGTAATATACTTATATGCCCTCCCATATTGGTATCCCATGTCTGATTCTCCTTATCCAGATTCTATTTATGTGGAATCTCTGTTTGAACACCATTCCAGTTCCAAATACCTGGTTTTAGTTCACAGCCCCACCTTTCAGTTGAAGTTAAGTTAGCTTCCCCTCCCATGGAAAATAAATTCTTTATTCTTCAGTCAAAAAAGCTTTTTCTTATTCCTTCCCCGATAAAACCTTCTCTGAGCCAACAGCCCGATCCATCTTAGTTCGATTAGGAAGTCCACGCACAACAAGAGCGAAGTCTTGCGAACTCTGAACAGAAGGAGCAGCAGCATTTGTTCCATTGGGGAAGGCTTAAAAGATCAAAGGCAAAACAAAAGTCAGAAGTCTAAAAATAGACAAGAGTGCATTCGATCGTATATTCATAGTTGGCATCGGTCTCTTAAAAAGAATAAGCTCGAGAAGGGGGATTTGTGGGACTTATATCTGTAGCAGCTCTTACAGTTAGAAAGGGAACGAAATCTCTATCCACTGTGAGAGTAGACGGTGCTAGTGAATCTAGCTAGGTCCCTAAGTCTCGCCTTATTAGTCTAGGTAACTTTCTTCCCTCACTGTAATGGTAAGGCTAATAATAAGACTTTCTGTTTCCTGGCTTCGCTCGAGATCTCTGAACCTTCGCTCTGCTCTTGCTTGCAACTATAAGGTATTCCAAAGCCGTAAGAATTACTTGTAATTGAAAAGCTTACATAATTGCTAAGTTGCTAAGTCTTCCATCCTCTCCTTTACAGTCGAGAACTACGTACCTCTAAGATGGAAATAAAGAAAACTCAAAGTCTGACCTAGGGGACTGCTACCTACTAAGTCGAGCCTGCAGTTGCACAAACTTCTACCATACTTTTGCAACTGAAATTAATTACAAATGTTGTGGAACCTGTCGAGGCTGGTCAAGATCAATAGGCCAATATTCCTTCTGTTTGTGTAAATTTACTCAATCTATGGAGTTCTTTTTCCCTCCAGCCAGTGGGGCAGTTAGAGTCCGTCCCTGATCTCAACTAGCACTAGGCTTCGTGTTAATAATTGTAACTGAACTAGAGCTAAAGGCACGTAGTTACTTGAGCTAAGCTATAGGGTCTATGTTAATAGAGCTCGACTGTAAGTAAAGGAGATGAAGAGACTTTATCTCCAGCTCAATCACCAGCACGTAAATAGAAGATATTCCACTTATATGCTCTATTTCTTGTTTACTCTGCTCCACTCGCTTGTGAGCTCGTTTGGGAAGCTAGATCATTTAACATGCTTTCTTAGCTGGAAATAGAATGATACTGATTATCTTATTATTACAGCTTAAGTGCATTTTATATATAAGATAGAATCTCATGCATGCTTGGAAGTTAGGTTACTCGAAACGATTTTCTTAGGTGCTAGAAGCTGCTTGAGGACTTTCTAACCTTACTCTTCCTTATCCAGTGAAAGATTCATTTTTTGAGTTAGATCGAGTGGAATCTTTCCGAGAAGAGGTGCCAATCCAGGCTAACTAGTATGAGTTCATACCCGCCTTTCCCTGCTTTGAGCTTGAACGTGGCACTAAAGCTGAGCTCATGAAAGAGACTTCAGGTTATAAAAATATTTCCTTTAAGGCTATCTCATTTCCCGATTCGAGGACTTCTTACTACTTAATTCTTGCAAGCCCACACCTTAGAAGAGAAGAGACAGTCTGACTATCTCTTGTGCCAGAATTCAGGCTCAAGGCCACTTAACGAGACGAAAAGAAAGAGATTCATCTCACTCCCTCGCCTTAGATGCAAGCTCTATTAAGCCCCCACTTTTCTTTCTAGATTTTTGATAATACTAGCCAAAAGGGGACATTTAGAGGTGGTTAAGAGACTTCCGCAGGTGGAATGAATACAGCTCTTGTCTTTCAAGGGGCGCTCATTAAGCAGCCTTGGGCCTACCTTTGGGATAGATTCCCTCAACAGATACCTTCAATGCGAGAAAGCTAATAGTTTAGGTTCTGAGCTAAGCAATCGTCAAGCTTGCTCTTTGCTTGGGCCTATCCTGTCTTTAATTCGTGTAAACTCTATGCCCTCTTCCACTGATACAAAGTCATTCTAACGCACGCTGAGCAGTTTCTCCACCTCGAAAGATCGGTCTATTTTTATTTATGGATAGATTCACATATGAACATTTCCTCCTTTCCCTATAGTACGCTAGCCTGTAGAGAACTTCAGTAGGACCGTGGCATCAATGCACCTTTTCATCGATACTTTTTTACATAAACTGTTAGAACATAGTTTGATTTTACAACCCTCAGTTAGAGTTTTGATGATAACAAAATAAAAGATTAAATGAATTATGAGATTTATATAAGACATATGTGCTACTCAAAATTATGTTGTGTATTCGCAGGAAACTCTGATGGAATCAGCATCAGAATATCAATATCAGCATCAACATCAGAAGATATGTCAGCACCAGAAGATCAAAACATGTGCTTACGCTGAAGCCTGATGAACATAATCTGCGCTTAACATACTCTGACTCTGATCAATATCCTAATCATGTCATCAGCATTCAGAAACGCCAGAATAAGCTAAATCCAAGAACACTCTGATTGACATCAAGCAGAACATTCTGAAGTGTCAACGTTACTGCATTCAAGGCTGATTAATTACCAACGGCATTATTCCAAGACAAAGATCTTCTCAAAATGGAAAGAACGTTATGAGCATTGAAATGGAATTATGGACAGCAATGTATCTATTCCAAGGTTATTTAAACAAATCAGTGAGAAAAGAAATGGCTAATACTGACAATACTCTACACGCATATACACGCCTAAAGCCAATCATCATCATCTTCGTCCTTACTCATTCAGTTTGCTAAAGCTCTCAACCGCTTACTCTATAGCTCTAGCAATCTAGTTTTATCTAAGCTTTATATTGTGTATTATCACAGTTGTGATATATAGTTTTTTCTAGAAAACATCAAACACATATTTGTTCATTTATCTGTAAAAGAAATTACCTTGAGATAAACCGGTCTGTGGTTAGACTCAAGAAGGCTTTGACAGTTGTTAAAGCAGTTTTGTATTCAGTTGAATATAGTGGATTAAGACCTCATTGGAGAGAGGCGAAATCACCTTGACGGGTGGACTGGAGTAGTTTGAGAAAAAATGAACCAGGATAAAAATAACGTGTTGTCTGCATTTGATTTCAAGTTTTAACAATTCAACCCCCCTTCTTGTGTTTTTCACATCTTCAATTGGTATCAGAGCGCCTGGTTCTGAGCTTATAACACTTAACCGTGTCAGTACAAGATCCAGCGTTGAAAAACACTATGGCAGGAACACATCACAACATCAGCAATGACAACAATGAAGAAAGAGACAGATTCAGTGGCAAACCTCCAGTCTTTGATGGAGAGAACTTTGATTACTGGAAAGACAGAATTGAAAGCTTCTTTCTAGCCCACGATGTTGATTTGTGGGATATGGTGACTGATGGATACACGCACCCTATGAACGCAAGTGGTCAGAAGATTGACAGGAAAGCAATTTCTGATCAACAAAAGCGTGATTTCAAAAACCATCACAAGGCCAGAACAATTCTTCTCAGTGCTATCTCTTACTATGAATATGAAAAGATATCAAACAGAGACACTGCAAAGAATATGTTTGACTCTCTGAGAATGACGCATGAAGGCAACCTTCAAGTTAAAGAAACTAAAACTCTTGCGCTCATTCAGAAGTATGAGGCATTCAATATGGAAGAAAGTGAATCTATTGAAACAATGTTCTCAAGATTTCAGATTCTAGTTGCTGGTCTCAAAGTTCTGGACAAAGGGTATTCTACTACTGATCATGTTAAGAAGATCATCAGAAGCTTGCCAAAACAGTGGAGGCCAATGGTCACAGCGCTGAAGCTAGCTAAAGATCTCAACAAAATCTCTCTGGAGGAACTTGTCAGCTCCCTCAGAAGTCACGAGATAGAGCTAGAAGTTGATGAACCTCAAAAGCAAGGTAAGTCATTAGCTTTGAAATCTAACAGAAAATCTGACTTCAAAGTTTTGCAGGTTGTAGAAGAAACTTCTGATGGGTCCTCATCAGAAGAAGATGAATTGTCTCTCCTCTCCAGAAGGGTGAACCAACTGTGGAAGCAGAGGCAAAGAAAGTTTAGGAATCCCAGAAGATCTGAGAATCAGAACGAATCTTCCTCCAGATACAGAAGGTCAGAATCCTCCTCTGGACACAGAAGATCTGAAGGTTCTTCAGGAAGAAGAAAGCCAAACAACAAAGACATCATCTGCTATGAATGTAACGAGCAAGGACACTACAAGAGTGATTGCCCAAAGCTTCAGAAGGAAAAGCCCAGAAGAAAGTTTGGCAAGGAAAAAAGAAAAGTCGCATGGCCACATGGGATGATTCTGATACATCTGAAGCTGACTCAGAATCAAATGATGAAAAAGAAAACATAGCCCTCATGGCAAACATAACAGAAGACAGCGAAGCTTCTGAATCAGACTCTGAATCAGACACAGAAGAGGTATTTCCTGACTTTGCTATTAATTTTACTAAGGCTGAACTAGCTGAAAGCCTTAATGAGATTCTGGAAAGATATCAGCAGATCAGAGTCAAATTCAGAAACCTGAAAAGGGATCTTGCTTCTGACTCTGATAAAACTGAGAGTCTCAAATTTGAAAATTCTGAGTTGAAAAATAAAGTTTCAAAATTAGAAAATATGTTACAAAACTCTCAGAAGGAAACAATTCTTGAAACTCCCAGTAGTGCTGATGAGATTATCAAGGAGTATGATCACAGCTTTCAGAAGTTTCTAGCTAAAAACATATATAGAAGCAAGATGGCTTCAATGATCTATGGAGTTAGCAGAAATGGCAGAAAAGGAATAGGATGCCAAGGTAAGGTACCTACACCAAAGAATGCCATGGATTTAGTTATTAAACGAACTCCACTTAATTCACACTTTGTATATGGGCACACACACAACATTAAATATACCAGTAGTAATTATTCTGTCAAACCAAAATTCAACCAGAGTTTTGGTAAAACTAACAAATTAGGACCCAAGAAAATATGGGTACCTAAGGATAAAATAATACATGTTGCAGATATCTTTAGCAGCAAAGCAGAAACACCAGTCATGGTACCTGGACTCTGGCTGCTCACGACACATGACGGGAAAAAGGCATATGTTCTAAAGCCTGGAACTTAAGCCTGGAGGCCATGTAGGCTTTGGAGGCAATCAGAGGGGAAAGATCATTGGCTCTGGAACAGTAGGTAATGGAAATCTTCCCTCTATCAGTAATGTTTTATTAGTAGATGGATTAATGCATAATCTGTTATCCATAAGTCAATTAAGTGATAACGGTTATGATATAATCTTTAATCAAAATTCATGTAAAGCTGTTAGTCAGAAAGATGGGACTATCCTATTTAATGGAAAGAGGAGAAACAACATTTACAAAATCAAACTTTCTGAACTGAAAAGTCAGAATGTAAAGTGTCTTCTGTCTATTAACAACGAGCAATGAGAAGAATATCTCAGATTAACAAACTCAATCTGGTCAGAGGACTTCCTAATCTGAAGTTCAATTCAGATGCTCTGTGTGAAGCATGTCATAAAGGCAAGTTTGCAAAACCTGCTTTTAAATCTAAAAACGTTGTTTCCACCTCTAAGCCATTAGAACTTCTGCACATTGACTTATTTGGACCAGTTAAAACTGCTTCAGTTAGTGGCAAGAAGTATGGGTTAGTAATCGTAGATGACTATAGCAGATGGACATGGGTAAAGTTCTTAAGATACAAGGACGAGTCACACTCTGTGTTTGTTACCTTCTGTAACCAAGTTCAGAATGAAAAGGATCTTAGAATCGTCAAAGTCAGAAGTGATCATGATGGAGAGTTTGAAAACAAAGATTTTGAATCATTTTTTAATGACAAAGGCATTCTGTATGATTTCTCTTGTCCTAGAACTCCCCAGTAAAATGGAGTTGTAGAACGAAAGAACAGAACATTGCAAGAAATGGCCAGAACCATGATCAACGAGACTAACGTTGCTAAGATCTTCTGGGAAGAGGCAATAAACACAGCGTGCTACATTCAGAATAGAATCTCCATAAGACCTATTCTGGAAAAGACTCCATATGAATTGTGGAAGAACAGAAAGCCCAACATTTCATATTTTCATCCATTTGGATGTACTTGCTTCATTTTGAATACTAAAAATTATTTGAACAAGTTTGACTCTAAAGCACAGAAGTGTATTATGTTAGGATACTCTGAAAGCTCAAGAGGGTACAGAGTATACAATACAGAAACACAGATTGTGGAAGAATCAATCAGTGTTCGTTTTGATGATAAGCTTGACTCTAAAAAGTTAAAACAAAATGAATTACTTGCAGGTATGGAAGTTGAATTCACAGGTACTGAAGACAAGTCATCAGAAGCTCTTAACAGAGACACTCCCTCAACATCAAAAAGAGGCATTGCAAGCAATCCAGCATCTTTTGTTGATCTACCTCAGAAAAGACCATCCAGAAGCAGCATGGATCACCCAGAAGAAACAATCTTAGGAAGAAAGGAAGATCCAATCAGAACAAGAGCCAGCTTCAGAAACTCTGAAGAATCCCTCATGGGACTTGTTTATCCGATTGAACCATCTTCAATTAATGAAGCACTTCTGGACAATGACTGGATTCTAGCAATGCAAGAGGAGCTGAATCAATTCACAAGGAATGACGTATGGGATCTTGTTCCTAAACCAAAAGGATTCAACGTCATTGGAACAAAATGGGTGTTCAGAAACAAACTTAATGAACAAGGTGAAGTCATCAGAAACAAGGCACGATTGGTAGCACAAGGTTATAGTCAGCAAGAGGGGATAGACTATACAGAAACCTTTGCTCCAGTCTCCAGGTTAGAATCTATCAGACTTTTAATTTCTTTTGCTGTTAATAAAGGCATCACTCTGTATCAGATGGATATTAAGAGTGAATTCTTAAATAGCTATATAGAAGAAGAGGTATATGTGCACCAACCCCCTGGTTTTGAAAGTTCAAAAAACCCAGAATATGTTTTCAAACTAAAGAAGTCACTCTATGGTCTGAAACAAGCTCCCAGAGCTTGGTATGAAAGACTGAGTAACTTCCTGTTAGAAAAGGAATTCACTAGAGGGAAAGTGGACACAACCTTATTCTGTAAGACAGTTAAGAATGACATGTTAGTCTGTCAGATTTATGTTGATGATATAATATTTGGATCTACTAAATCTTCTCTGGGAAGAGAGTTGGCTAAGTGTATGCAGGCAGAATTTGAGGTGAGCCTAATGGGGGAATTGAAATTCTTTCTGGGCATTCAGATCAACCAAACCCCAGAAGGAACTTACATTCATCAGAGCAAATATGTCAGAGAACTTCTGAAGAAATTTGATCTCTCAGAATGTAAGCCATCAAAGATTCCAATGCATCCCATGTGCATTCTGGAAAGAGAAGAGGTAAGCAAAAAGGTAGAACAGAAGGTCTACAGAGGTATGATTGGTTCTCTTCTCTATCTTACAGCTTCAAGGCCTGATATTTTATTCAGTGTATGCATTTGTGCAAGATTCCAATCAGATCCTAGAGAATCTCACTTAACAGCTGTTAAGCGAATTTTCAAGTATCTGAAAGGTACTACTAATTTGGGTCTGTTTTATAGAAAATCTAGTGATTACAGCTTAGTAGGTTACTGTGATGCTGACTTTGCTGGAGACAAAGTTGAACGTAAAAGCACTTCTGGAAGCTGCCAGTTTCTGGGAGAAAATCTGATCTCGTGGTCCAGCAAAAGACAATCCACCATTGCTCTATCAACAGCAGAAGCTGAATACATAGCAGCAGCTGGATGCAGCACACAAATGCTCTGGATGAAAAGTCAACTTGAGGACTTCCAGATATATGAGAGTAACATTCCTATCCTCTGTGATAACACCTCTGCTATTTGCTTAAGTAGAAATCCAATTTTGCATTCTAGGGCTAAGCATATAGAAATAAAACATCATTTTATTAGGGACTATATTCAGAAAGGAATTTTAAACTTAAAATTTATTGATACAGACCATCAATAGGCTGACATCTTTACAAAACCACTTTCTGAAGATAGGTTCAACTTCATTCTGAAACATCTCAGCATGAAGCTCTGTCCAGAATAAAACTGTTTTAATTTTATATATTAACCTTCAGAATTATGTTTATTTCTCTGTGAACTTCTGATCAATCCTCTTTCAGAATTTTAGAAATGCAGATTGTATCAGAATCTATCCATGAAGATTTGAGCGCTTCAGTTCAAGGATAGATGTGTTGTTCACTCAAGCAAACAAGTGTCATCCAGTAATTAGTTGTTTCTTGAGGCAGAACACGCATTCATGCTTCTGAAAAGGCAAAGCGCTGATTGGATGCATTGTGACACATGTCAATGGTAACCGTTTAAGTATCTTTCTGAAATCTCCCAAAATCAGTTATCATTAAATGCTATTAATCATGATTTATTTCTCTCTCTTAAGCGTTTATGTTTTCAAAAACTTTTTCGAAATCTATTTAAACACCACTCACACCATTCACAACTTTTACCCTAACCTTCGTTTTCAATCAATACTTCTGTTTTCTGTGTTCTTCTTTCTCAAGAAACCCCTTAAAGCTTTTTCAAAAAATCCTCGTGTGAACATGGCTTCTAGCAGCAATCTCTCTTCAGGTTCCCAGAAAGATGCATCAATTGAGCAATATGAAGTTCCTCTCAGAATGCTACTCACTCCTATCAAGAACCTTGAAGTTCTGTCAGAGATAATAGTGGATTTCAATAGTCTCAAGGAAAATGGTTTTGATTTATCAGAAGAGATTCAAGCTCAAGGATGGGAGAAATACTTTGACAGGTTGGTGGGTCCAACATTTCCCATTCTGGTGAAAGAATTTTGGATTCACGCCTCTTCCTCAAATCACCAAGTCACTTCTTACATTATGGGGAAGAAGATTGTGATTACTGAAGACCTGATTGCAAGAATCATTGGGTACAATGGTGGTGGTATTCGCTGTATAGACATGGCAGAAAGATGCTCAGATGTTGCTGTTATAGCAAGGGAAATTTTCACGCTGGGGCTTCCCTCTAGCAAGATAAGGGATTTGAGAGATAAGCACAAAATTTGGGTAAAGATTAATCTAGCTCATCTTCTGTTCAACCATCTGAGAACAAGCGTCAAGGATACAAGTGAAGATGAACGCACTAAAAGGGATTGGATACCCTTGGGCAGATTGATATTAGATATTCTGATTGAGAATAGGCTGATTGAACATTTGACAGAGGCACAAGAGATCAGCACCCTGGAACCTTCTGTTGGCAAGCAGCTGAATGCCAAGAATCTAAAGAAGATGAAGCTGATAGAGAACATTAAGAAGGAGCCCAGCGTTACTCTTTTTGCTGAAATCTCCAGCAGAAGAGTCCCTCTGGACGACTTTCCTATTTTCTCAGAGATTGACTCTAAGCATCAAATCATTCTAAGATATTTGGATGCGTGCAAAGCTGATGGTACAGCACCTAATCTGAATATTCAAGATCTTCAGCATAAGGCACCAGAGGTTGTTCTGAAGAAGACTAAGAAGAGAAAAGCTTCTCCAGAAGGATCATCTCAACAGACTCCAAAGAAAAGAGGTAATCCTGTTTTTGTTATTGTTTTAAATTCAACTGTTGTTTCCACATCTATTCCTACTCCCATTCCAACACCAGCTGATATCCCAACACCACAAACCTTTGATGATTTTGACATTGACTTTGACCCTTCTGAGTCATTAACCCTCTCTAAACCACAAAATCCGAACATTGCAACCATACCAGAACCAGAACTTGCAAAAGTTCTTTCTGATATTGACCAACACTCTTCCGCTCCCGAAACAGATAATCCAAATCCACAACCAGATATTCCCATCTCACCACAACCTGACATTCCACTCTCACCAATACCTGAAACCCCACTCTCTCCAACACCAGAACCAGAAATTCCACAACCTTCCTCTCCTCAACCAGAAAGTAATCCACCCTCTCCTCAACATGCACAATCTCTACAACCTGAGACTCAAAACTCTGAGGCTCAAACTTTGAGTCCCCTGAACCACAACCTTTGGCCATTCAATTGCCCTGTGGTACCACTGTTAATATGTCTCAGCTTCCATCTTCACCAGAAACAACTCCACCAAACACTCCACATAGTCCAATCGTTATTTAGGACTCTCCCACTCCCTCACCTAAGAAAAATTCAGATGACCACAGCAAGACTGTCATTGATCTAACAGTCTTTGAACGCCTTGCTACAATAAACCAGAAAATAGCCATCCCTTAACCGAAACAACCAGATGTTAGTTCCAGCATTTTGAACTTTGAAACAGATATGCAGAAGTGGATCACTTCTTTAAAACAAGCAAGTCTGGAAGTGGTTGATCCTGCTGTATCAGACCTCCTCTGGACTCAATTCAGAAGATGGGTATGCGCTGAAACCTTCAAGTTGCAAGACCAGAGCTATGGACAGGCTCAACAGAACTTCAGCAATCTGCTGAAGGAAATGGAAGGTCCAGTTCTGAGCAAGCTTCTGAAGGAAGAAGTTCTCCATCTGGACATTTGGCCTTGGTCTGAAAAGCGTCCAGCATCTACAGTTCAACCTGCAGAAGAACAGGTTATTCAAGCTGAAGACTTGGGTCAAGCAGAAGAAACTACAGAAAGCTCTGAGAAGTAGTCTGTATCTGAAGATCCTCAAGCTTCCTCTCTTGACAGGCAGGCTCTGGAGGATTTGAAGAGATCAGATATGCTGATGAATGAAAGAATGGACAAGCAGGATATCAAGATTGACTCTATAGCAAACATGGTATCTAAGCAACAGGAAACCAACGAGCAAATCAAGAGCATGTTGGAAGCTCTGTTCACACGACTTCCTCCTTCTTCTTAGAATTTTATTGTGTTTTCCTTGTTTTCTTTACATGTTTGTCTGTAATATTTTTACTTGTTCCAAACTATCATTGCTTCTGTTTTAATACAAACGTGTTTTTACTCTGATTATTTTAACTCTGATTATTCGCGCTTTTTTATAACTGACAAAAAGGGGGGGAAAGAATGATATTTTTCAATAACGGATTACTGAGACATAAGTCTCAAACATTCTAACATCCTTATATATTTGCTGTTCTGAAAAGCTTACAGGTACAAGAATCTGACGAACTCTGATAAAGTAAAATTATGATGCTCCAAGAAAGTTCAGTAAAGTTCTGATGCTCAAGGTCTCAAGGAATCAAAGGGAAATAATCAACTCATGGGGACTTTTTCTCATCATTACTCTGATACTTTTTGTTCCTTACCCTCTTAGCTCTGATACCTTTTACTCATTATCTGATTATCTCTGATACCGTTTCCTCTTTATCCTTTAACTCTGATACTTTCATCATTTTATTTTAATTGAAAAAATCTAGTTTTTGTCATCATCAAAAAGGGGGAGATTGTTAGAACATAGTTTGATTCTACAACCCCCAGTTAGAGTTTTGATGATAACAAAATACAAGATTAAATGAATTATGAGATTTATATAAGACATATGTGCTACTCAAAATTATGTTGTGTATTCACAGGAAACTCTGATGGAATCAGCATCAGAATATCAATATCAGCATCAGCATCAGAAGATATGTCAGCACCAGAAGATCAAAACATGTGCTTACGCTGAAGCCTGATGAACAGAATCTGCGCTTAACATACTCTGACTCTGATCAAGATCCTAATCATGTCATCAGCATTCAGAATCGCCAGAATAAGCTAAAGCCAAGAACACTCTAATTGACATCAAGTAGAACATTCTGAACTGTCAACGTTACTGCATTCAAGGCAGATTAATTACCAACGGCATTATTCCAAGACAAAGATCTTCTCAAAATGGAAAGAACGTTATGAGCATTGAAATGGAATTATGGGCAGCAACGTATCTATTCCAAGGTTATTTAAACAAATCAGTGAGAAAAGAAATGGCTAATACTGACAATACTCTACACGCATATACACGCCTAAAGCCAATCATCATCATCATCTTCGTCCTTACTCATTCAGTTTGCTAAAGCTCTCAACCGCTTACTCTATAGCTCTAGCAATCTAGTTTTATCTAAGCTTTATATTGTGTATTATCACAGTTGTGATATATAGTTTTTTCTAGAAAACATCAAACACATATTTGTTCATTTATCTGTAAAAGAAATTACCTTGAGATAAACCGGTCTATGGTTAGACTCAAGAAGGCTTTGACAGTTGTTAAAGCAGTTTTGTATTCAGTTGAATATAGTGGATTAAGACCTCGTTGGAGAGAGGAGAAATCACCTTGACGGATGGACTGGAGTAGTTTGAGATCAAACGAACCAGGATAAAAATAATGTGTTGTCTGCATTTGATTTCAAGTTTTAACAATTCAACCCCCCTTCTTGTGTTTTTCACATCTTAATAAACTAGATGTTAAGGCAATGTCAATTGTATGATGATATATCGTAGTTGGCTACTTCTAGCACGAAAGATAGATATGAAATGCCTCTTTTAGAGTTTGAGTATCTTGAAGTGCGGGGCTCAAGAGTTTCCTTCCGTGAGATGAGCTGGGCAAGGATAGGTTAATTCTTGTATAAGGGAGAAGCGGAAGAGCTACTTGAAAGAAAGGTTGGAAGAGCTAGTCCCTTAGGATGCCGTAGGTACTATAAGGTGGATTCTTCTGCTCTCTTTCCTTTCCTCGCCCTATCGATCGAGATGTGCCACCTCAACGTCAACTCTCTTCTCTTTCTGGTATCTAGCAAAATGGCAGCTGGATTAATAAGTTATTTTTCTTGCAAAAATTTACATTAGTCTTTCCTTTTGAATCCCTTCTATCCCTTGCTCCTTACTTAACTCTGGCTACAGAGCAGAGCTCTCTAAATGCCATCATGAAGCGTAAGACATCTCATTGGAAGAAAGTGGAATGCCTCTAATGAGCTCTTTCCGACAACTAGTCTCGGGTATTCTATCCTCCCATCCTTCCGACAATGTATTCAATAGAATAGCCAACGGCCCACTCAGTCCCTTACTTGAATTAGGAATCTCAACTCGATCTTAGCGGATCTAACTTGACCTCCTTCTGTCTTAGCCTACCATCTTTATCTTCTATCCCATGGAGCTCTCATTTTGAGAGGTTAAGTAGCTGACCTCTTTCTAGTAATCCCCTGAGTCTCCAATCTAAGAGAAAAGTAGCTCCTGGCTTCATGTCTTGCTGATCGATTGACTTCTTTTCTCAAGTTTTGTTTCTCTTTCAGTTGGTGATTGGGGATTGGCATAGTTCCCGTCTCCCCCATTTCTGGCCAAAGAAAAAGAAGGGGAATTCCTTCAAGGCAGCAGGAACGGATGGATAAAAAAACAAGATTGTTCGCCGAACACAAGACCTGGTTATACGGGATAAAAATGAGTATCAATAAGGAAAGGGCTTTCCCTATTAAGGAGGCAGATCCATTTCGGATGCTTTAGATATAGCAACCTGGGGATTAGGGTAAGTAAGGGAATCAGTAATCGTTCTTGCTTGTTGGTCTGTTTGCTTTCGGCTTTGTAATTCAATAAAAAAAAGAAGCGACTAAAATATCGTATCGTATATAGAGAGAGTAAAGTTGTTCCAATATTCTATAGCAAGTCCTTCTTCACTGGAAGGATGGAACCCTGATTGGTATGCCAACATTTTATCTGGGTAGGTTGACCACATTGGAGGAAACTGGTTACCAAGCTTGTTACCATGTCTCCCGAGTGATGATCTCCTCAGTACATATGTCGTAAGATGTGATTCTACATCTCTAGTTTTGTGTCGCCCGAGGAACACTCTTTTTTTTTAATTGAAAAACTTATTGAACCGTAGCCCCAGAATTCAAAGGAGCAGAACTGACTGCTGGTGGAGCAATGGCTGATGGGAAGGTTGACTGACGATAGGTGTTTGGGTGGCGTGGAAGGCCGTGCTGTATGTTTTGGAATGGAACTCCTATATTGCGTAGATAGATAGAGGTACCGTCCCACCCCTGAGAAAGGAGCGCATTAGCTGTTCTACTTGTTGTTTAACTACTTTTCCAGGGAGAATGAGGAAACTTTCTTGGAGAAAAGGATGGATTTTATCAGCTGTAACCGGCCAGCGTAGGAGAGGCTTCTACCCGTCCAATGTTTAAGTTTGGATGGTTTTATGTCCACAAGTACTTTGCAATCACTAGCTTTGAGCTTTTTCGTAAGTTGGGGTACCCCTAATTACCTTACGGGAAGTTCTCCTTCCTTGTAACCCAGCATGTTCGTGATCTGATTATTTGTGGTTTCCTTTACAAAAATAAAATGAAAACCTCACTCTTAGCAGGATTTATTTGGGGTGAGACCAGAAAGATGTTGAAAGATATGGAGGACATTATTGATAATGGCAATAGATTATAAGTCACCATTGTTGAACACCATGAGATCATCCGTAAAGCATAAATGCGATATTTCCTCATTTTTACACCTCCAGTGATAGTCTTGGGGGCTTATCTGGTGCTCTATTTCATGTAGTCGGAATATCTGGTATCCTATTTTATTTTCCTACTAATGCCAGATCTGATTCAATGGGAAAAGAACCTTATACCCCGTGTGGTATTCAAATCACTAGCTTCGACCACTGTTACTCCCATTCTTAAAGAGTCAAAGTGCTTTGAGGAAGAAGGGGAAGTTTGATAATAAGATCTTTTTATTTTTGCACCTGAATCAATAGTAGACAGATATAGACAGTTTGCAATGAGGGTGGTTGTAAATCACTAGGTAACCAGTCTTTACTTAAGTCGGCCCAAGCAATGCCCAAAGACTCCCATGTCTTTATTGGTTGGACCAACCGGAAATTGGAGACAAGTCTTTCTAAATTTTGAGAGCAAGAATGAGTCTCTCTTTTTTTTTGAGAGGCCATCTTTCTTGTCAAGTACCTCTTCAACTCTTTCTTCAACTAGGTCGGACGCGCAAAGTGCTCCACTTGAGTTAGAGCGGGTATTTGATCGAATCTATGATGAATACGTAGAGTGGGTGGTGAGAGCCGGTAAGCAATTACCCCCAGAATGGAGCATGTCGGGCCTTGTTCGGACAGTGATTGGGGACGAGGCTATTCACATCCCAGGCTTTATGAAGGATTCATATGTTGATGTTATGTTATATGGATAAAATAGTTGGTTATGCAACGAGCCTTTTCAGTTTTTGGATTTAATTACCAGCTAGCTCGGTAATGTAATATAAACATAACATCTTAGTCTTTATAGAGCTTCGGCATTCCCCCTTTTTACTAAAATTTAAGTTTGATTGTGTTAATTGTTCTTTATTGGCTCTATATTCATTTCGTACTCTCTTTATTTCATATAGTAAATTTGGACTGACTTGTGGGGGGTCTCAGCCTCTGGACTTTGAGTGGATTTGCTGTTTCGACAACGGCGCTGACGGTTCCAATCTGCCGGCGTTGGAATCGTCGTCAAGTTACGAGTCTCTGGCTACTTTTCGAAATGTTATCGCAGCAGAAAATGAAGCAGAAATATATGAGCGAATTAGGGTTCTCGAGAAACAACATTACTACAATATCCCCCCTCATAATAACCCGGGAGATTACGCGAGGCTGGTTCGAGAGCACTTCGATCAAGCCCTAAACGTAGATCACTACTGGGAAATCTTTGATGGAGAGTATCTCGAACTACGCGTATTAGATAAAAAAAGGCCGGTCTGCAGGATAAACTCTTCAATCTGATGCTTGATGAGCAGAATCTTGCTCGAATTATGGATATATTTCCCTATTCAAATAGTTGGTAGGAAGCCTACGACTTCATTCAGGAGAAGGTTTCCCCGCTTAGCTCCCTTGAACATGCCTATCTGCGCCATCTCATGGATGGAAGTCTGACATTCTTTATAGAACAAGTAAACCTAAGCGACCGCAATTTAGAAATCTATCGTGAATTCTACTCGCATTTCACCGATGACGAATTCCGTCGACAACAGGGGTTTCCCTTACCATAATAGGTATGAAGGTAAAAAATAAAGTTGGGCTTAAAATCATAACTAGGTTGTAGTCTCCTTTGGTCATGGCCTTTTTCTGTATAGATTATTATTTATAGTTCTTTCATTAATCGGTCTTGAATTAGGTGTAGGTAACAAAATTTTATTGTCTTATTGTTGTATCGGGGTCTTACTGCTTTTGGATTCCTCATACTCAATGAATGAAGATTCAAACAAAAAGGAAAAGGGTAAAACCATATCTTACTGAAGAATCTGACTGAATGAGGATCAGAGAGCTCTTTATATGGTCTCACTTTACCATCATATGAAATGCGCAAAACTTCGATTGGTGGAAGCCAGTCCATGAAGATTATCCCTTTTCTTACATGCAATTCCCCTCTTTCGGTAAGCATCCAGTATCTCAGCAAATGAACATTTCTCTAAACTTATCCTGTAGCTTATACGTCGTTTGAAAGCTTCTTCAAGGATCCAACGAATAGCTAAGGTTCGTTGACGATCCCTGGCTACAATCCCCAGGGCATCATAAATAGTACCTGCTACTCCGACTTTTTCCACTTCGCATATGGGCTTTATATTCTCTACGGCGTCAACCATAAGTTTGATTACATCACGTTCAGTTTGAGCTGGGAAGTAAACTAGGTTTTGCTATTCCTTCTAGAGCTTCTATTTCATACCTTAAAGGAGATTCGGGAAAAGATAGAATAGGAAGACGTGTTTCCAGAACAAACAAGATACGGGATGAGAGGGGGAAGTTAGCAAAGTTAGACAAGATTGGAATGGGCATAGGAACATGTATTAATGTACCAGATCGGCTAATGCTCCCAGGTTGATGCAAAGTATTCCACCAATTGACTGAAGACTTTATTATTGGTATATCGATCGGTCCAGCACGGATTGAAATAGGAGTCGGTTCGACAGGAAGCTTTTGAAAATGCAGTGCACCCAGGTAAATCAGAAACGAGATGAATACAGAGGTTAAACGAGCATCCCACACCCAAAAGGCGCCCCACATAGGTCTTACCCGAAACCCCCCAGTAACTAAGGTAAACAACGTAAAAAAAGAACCCATTTTTGTACCGGTTCTGGAAGAGCGAAGAAAAAGGGTATGTTTTGTTAATAGGAATAAGAAAGTGTTTATAGCCGTAGAGATATAAACAAGAATACTCATCTGAGCCGCAGGAACATGTACATAAAGAATACGAGAATTTACACCTTGTTAAAGATCTAATGGTGCTACCCGAAGACTTAAATGAATAGCCATCGCTGTTAAGAACAACCGAGATCCAATGAGAATTAGCGTACAGCTTATGGTCTTTGACATCAAAAAAGAAGGTTGTAATAATGATAACGAAAGGGACATCTGATAATTTTGTCCTAGCTAGTGGAACAATAAAGACATGGATCTATATTCAATATGCAATCAAAGGATTTCTCCCAACGAATAATTCCCCCTGCTTTGTTTTCGCTCCTCTCGTGCGTGGCACTCCTTGCTGGCAGAGCGGCATACCAGAGAAAAAAAGAAAGATCATGAGTATATTTAATACCAACCCAATCTCGATAAAAGTCAAAGTGACTACATCTCCTGCGGACCCTGACGTGAACAGACGCTTTCTCGGATAAAGCTTTTTTTCTTTGTTTGTTGACTTCACTTAGCAAGCCTCGAATCCAAATCCTTTCTACGCGACTTTCTTCTCTTATGAAATTTCTACTCAGCTTGAAAAGAAGCCTCAAGCCGAGAAGAGCTCTTCATCATATTCGACAATTTCGAAAGAAGAACTGACAGTGATTGACCTCACGGCACAGATGTTATATGTTCATGCCAAAAAGACTATATTTTATATTCTTAATTAAAGGAGCGAAGCGCTTAGTGGTTGAAGTAGAGGAGAGCTAGAATGAGTAAATTTTCCTAGGGAAAGCACACAAGCAGGAAGGAAGAATCGAAAAGGCACTTTATTTACTATTTAGGAATGAGCGGCCTACAGAGTGGAAATGATCCTGTAAAGCCGGTCAGTCCAACTCTAGCTTTAGGAATAAAAAGGCATACAGCCCCTACGAAAGCATCCATTTCATGAGTTGAACTGGCTCTGCTCCTTGTTGGAGGAAAAATGAACGAGATTATGTATGTTATTCGAAGCCTTTTATAAGTCCGAGCTTTCCTTTCAATTCGTGTAGCGAGGTCCTCTTCTTGCTTTTGTCTCCTAGCATTCTACTGGATAGCTCCTACCTTTCCTTTATCCTCCTTGCACTATGAATTGGCTTTATTGTTGTTAATGGGCAGACAAACTTTAGACCCAGATGTGGGTGGGCTTTTTTCTAAGGAAAAGGTATGACCTTAATCTACTTTCTCGAGTATCTAGCTTACGGAAGACAAGGTCTTGACGTTCTATAGATGAACTAGCATAACAGACATGCTTGAATTTATAAAGGCAAGACAACTCTGAATCACTCGTTTAATACAAAGCAACTTCGCCCTATCCTGACCTGATGGGAAGGGAACTTCTGAAGAAGACTGACTTGTGCTCTTCCTGTAATCTGACCTTGCAATAGCTTTCTTAAAGCTTTTGGCTTATTTATCTCCAACTGTTTTTGTATTCGTATCTGGTAATTCTCTTTCTAGTGGATCAAGATATTCGAGGCTAATCCACTCTTCCTTGAAACTTGGAAATCGCCCTTTATTCAAATGAAAACTTTTTTACTTATAAATGAGTTGCTTCTCGACTCGACTGACTCACACTCCTCTCCTATCTTTTTAAGAGCTGCCATGGGCAGTTATTTACCTTGGATGCTATAAGAATGGGCTGGCTCTTTCCCCATTCAAAAGGATTAAAATGGACAAATCCATTAAAAGTATCATTTGTCACTTCTCTTTATTTCCCACCCACCTACCTATCATCTATCAGTCTCCTGAAGCTCCCCCGCGCTAATCCCGCTCGTTGGTATCTGTGAGTCTAGATCTTAGCTTACCTTATACTCTCTATACTTCGCATTTTCTTGAGCCTTTCTACTTATAGACCAGGACTGCTATTTATTTCATACCTGAAATGAAATGAAATAAAAGGCAAGTCAGGGATTTCTCGATACCGATCCTTGAAACCCTGAATGAAGGGCACTGCGTCAGGTCAGAAAGAAGCACTTATCCACTTATACTCGCTAGGGGTTACTCTATCACACGCATCCTAGCTTATCTCACTTCTTCCTTGAAGGTCCCCCTTACTCTTCTCTCTTAAAGTTGTTTGAATCCTCAGCATGTCCTTGATTAGCTTCCTATCACCTATGCCTCCTCCCAGGAAGTAACTATTATTTCCTTTCTCTTGGCTCCTGAAGCTTTTGCATTTTTCAAAGGCCTTCACTCGATCTTCATTCTACTATAAGAACTCGAACCTGAGTCTATTCCCCTTCTGGTCGAGTTCGTTTATTCGTTTTTTCAGAACTCACACTTCGTACCTGAACATGAAGAGGCAGCGCTCTTTTTCCCGACGTAAGCCCAGACTTGCTATCATCCAGTTGTGGCCTTTTCCCCCCTTCATTCTCAAGTGCTATAGCTTGTTCGCTAAATTCCTTCCCGATACCCCTTCATCACGTCTTGGGCAACCAAAACCCTAGCCTTGAAATATTTTTTCACTTCCCCAGACGAATGGATTCAATCTCTTTTCAGGTTCTGTGAAGACAATCCTTACTATCCTAGCTGCGGTTCCTTTTCATATCCCAATTTGAAGCAACTACACTCTCTCGTTAGCCTGTCTAGCTCTCGACCTGCTTCAGTATCTAAAACACTTTTTTTTACTCTTGCATTCGCTATACTTTGTTCTGCTACCTTCCGATGTACTACCAAACCGACAACTAACCTTGCTTTTCTACCTTATCAGTAACAGCTATATTCGGAGACTTTACCTGAATAAAACAGAGACCTATAACTACTAGGATTCCTTGCACATCAACGTAGCAGACTATTTCAACCATGTCGGTATACTCCGCACAGTTCCCTCACAACCTTGTTGCTACTTTCTAAGAAGGTATCCCCCAGATCCGGGTTAGGATCTATAGAACTCCCAAGACAGTCCCACAATAATAAAGCAAGCAAAGAAAACAATTGAAAACACAGTTATGAACTAACCCTAAGGTACACCTCACTTTAAGTTTAGATCCCCAGCAGAGTCGCCAGTTCTGTGATCGGTGGATCTGGAACTGACTGTTTAACGCTGGTTCGCGAAATGTCGCGGAAGCAAGAGTCGCCACCGTCTTTTATTTTCTCCAAATGGAAAGGACAAAAGCACAGAAAAATTCCTTAAAGAGATTGCTCTCGGTTCGGGAGGTAGATTATAGAAAGGGAAGGTGTTAGCACCCTTTCTATCCATGGTTATCCATGGGCTCTTAGATACTTGCTCATTTGTGTTTTCAAAAATAGTTTGTTTGCTTTTCAACTGTGGGTTTTAAAAAGTTTCTTTGAAAATTTCAGTTCGACTCTTGTATCGGTCCTCAAGAGTGTTTGAAAAAAATTGCTTTCGAAAGCTTTTTGAAAATGTGTTGGTGTGAAAAGTATTTTTGAATTTGTTTTTGAAATTAGAGCAAGTATCTAGAGTCGTCTACCTACCCTAAGGAATTCGTTTGTGTAAATGTCCTTTAAAGTAGTGCCATCCCACCATTGAGAGGTAGGTAGCACCACCGTTGGAGGTGTTAGGGTCAATTCGAGGTTCGGGACATGGTGATCACCAGAGCAATGGGAAGACACCTTAGAAGCTACCCTCATGCCAGGTTCCCGGATCATGAGGACTTACTAAGACATCCTCTACTCGACGATCACCTTTCGAGGCAAGGCAACAGTGAGGCGTACCCTAGGGGTGGTGTGTGATTTGTGTGTCGTTTTCAGATATTTTTGTCTTGTCATGGCAAAGTGATCTATGCGTTTGTTTTTATTTATTGTCATTCATTCTTGCATGCATTTATTAACAGTTAAAAAAGTTGCGAGAAATTAAAAGTTCTAGACTATTACAAAGGCGCGGGTCCACATCGCCAAATTAAAATCCAGGACCCGATTTGACAGAAAGTAAATAAAGTAAAGTGCGAAAGATAAATGTCCGAGTTTACAAGGCTTTGGGAGAGTTACATAAATATTATAAGAAATAAAATAAAAATGTGCGAATTGGAATTAAAGTTGGAAGCGAGGGCGTTGGACCCTTTTTAATGAAATTAAATTATTAACAAGTTAATTAAATTAAAGAAAAAGAAATTATTTTTTAGTTTTTTGTATTTATGGTTTTTATGTGAATTAAATGAAATTAACTAATTAACCCTAATTCTACAACTTTTATTTATTAAGAAAATATGAAAATTATCTACCATTAAACCTAATTTAATTAATGCAATTTGATCTATAAAAATAAATAATTAATTATGGTGAAAAGAAAAGAAAAAGGATAAAAATTGATACAAACCCTAATTCTACAAATTTTTGATTTATTAAGAAAAAGATACTAAAATTAAACCTAATTTTACAAAGCTAAATTAATTAATAATATTTACTTAAAAAATATCAAAATAAAATATATTTTTAATTTTGTCTTTTCTGATTTTTATATTGTTTTTATGTTTTTTATGAAACTAAATTATATTAAAGGAATTAATTAAAAAGAAATAATTGAAATAAATAAAATAAGGAAAAGAAAGAAATTTCAAACCATGGGGGGTCTGTCCCCATTTGGAGGTTTTGTTAGCATTGTTGGCCCAGGGTTTTAAGGCCTTATTTGACTTTGTGGCTAGCGTATGACTTCGTTGACTAGCGCCTATGGTATTCAGCAGATCTGGACCTTTAGACTGAGACCATTGCACGCGTGGCAAGCATGGATGTGGAGAATATGGTAAGCCCCAAGAACCTATGCTGTATGGGAACTCGTTTAGAAGAAAAATAGGGAAATAAGGAGAAGGACCTGGGAATCGAACCCAGGTCCTATTGCTTACCAACATCACATCCCACCAACTGAACCACTTCAACGCGCTGTATACAAAATAATGCATAAATAGTATAAGGGAAACTTAATGTTAGTGGCCTAAAAAACAAAAACGCGCGCTGCAGTTTGAATTGTCCACTCATGCCTAGACACCTAAGGGTCTTCCTCCTTGTTGCGTTTTCCTGAAACAAAAACAAGTAAGATTGCGGGGGTTTTGAACCCCCACCATATGCAGTGTAAAAAAAATAGCGATTAGCTCGTTCTTAATCAGAAATTGGGCGCGACCCCATCAATGAATTCGTTGGAAGCTTTTGATTCTCATGGTACCAGTCCCGCGTCCCAATTTTTCCATAGGAGTAAACCCCCAATTTTTCATCTCTGAAACCCTAAGGTGCTTCAATGGTAACTCTTCATAAAACGCATGAAAACTCAATCAAATTATAGGGTTAGCTTCAGAATCATCCAATTAGTATAAATCCATAAATAAAATGCCATGAGAATGCTTGAAAATCAAAACACGAATATGCATATTATTGAAAACAGTTTGAGTTATAACTACCAATTCTTGATGTTTCAAGCTATGATTTCGATTCAGACTCCTTCCTTGAAGTCTCAGCAAGCCAATGGAACAATTATTTTGGCTTGAATCGCCCTAGAACCTAGTTTTCAGTATTGGAGTTTTCTTGAAAAAAATTCAAACTTGGTCAGGGATTTCTGGCGTAGCTTTTTTTGGTTTCTTGGAATAGGGTTTGCATGAGTATATATGTGTGAATGATTAGGGTTCAATTTTTTGTCCAATTATCAAGATTCTTTCCAAATCTGATTATACACAAAATCTTGAGAATATTTCATGCACAAAAAGATTTAAAAAGTTAGGCTTAGTATTTTCCACATATTTATTTTATTTAAATGAATTATTAGCATTTAAAAATTCAAACAAATAAATAAAAATGATGAAAAACTTCCCTTTGGGCCAAATGGTCGTGCACATGCCTTATATGATGGATTTTGGAAGAAAAAGAGGCCCATTAGCAATTTTAGGACATTTGAAGCAATGTTGACTTTTCAAAATATCCAAAAATTTCCCAACTTCCACAAGGAATATCTTGCTCAATTTTTAAGCTTTGCTCATGTTCTTGGACATTTTGGAAATTTATTTGAGTCCTCTAACCAATGTCTTTGGTCCCATGTCATTTTGATTTACCAATCTCAAGTTATGGCCTTTGACTTAAAGTCCCTTTTTGTTGACTTTTGAAAATGACCTATAATGTTGAAATTGATAACTTTTTGTGGGAGAATTTCTTGGACATGAAGTATGAAAATGAGTTGTAGGAAATGTCTTTCTATTCAAAATGAGCTTTGGATGGAATTTTTCTGATAATCCATGTGAAAGTTATGCCTTGGTCAAGTTACAGTTGACTTTTTCAACTGTCCAAATGTGGAAACTTTTGCATCTTGAGACTTTTTGAGCCAAGCTTTGAGAGCCATGATCAAGCATTGATCAAATGATGTTTGTGGCTTAAAAATGAGATGTTGACCAAAAATTTGAACTTTTGACTGTCAAATGACCATTTTGCCCCTACAGTTGACTGTAGTGCAATTAAGGTTTTTGACTGTGCAATTTTGTGCTGTAAGTCTTGCAACTTGGTATGAGGATGCTTGACCATGTTTGTAGGCATGTGGGACTTGATTGGACCCTTGGAAACTTCATTTACTTTGTCAGAACCAAAACCCTAATTCTTGACTGTTTAGGAGGCCCTTGAACTGTGCAACCCTTGGGGAATTTTGAAGCTTGACTTGGCAAATCTTGAAGAATATGGGAGGGCAAATTTTGGGGTACAACAGTTGCCCCTGTTCAATCTTCTTAGACCTGAGGATGCAGATTGGCTGACGTGCCTTTTGTAATCCGAAGGTGAAAGATGATTGAACACTAGAGTGCCCAGAAATTTGCGCTCACATAGTAGCAGTGTGATGGTGGAATGGGCTTACAGATGCCATTTGGAGATTGATGGATAGGATGATGGGCTTATAGATGCCATGTTGAGATGTGATGGAAGGTGGATGGGCTTATAGATGTCATCTGGATGTCAATCGCGTAAGAGATTCCTTAGCGAGAACTTGCGTACCTGCAAAATAAAAAGATTACCTGACCCGTTACAGGAGCTAGTCTTCAGATTCTTTGTATAGATGTGTCCTGACTGGTTACAGGAGCTGGATCTGGAGCTTCAAATGGTGATGAATGAACCAGGGATGGTTACTACCTCAACATGAACGCTGAGAGAACCTTGGATGACTACTACCTCAACAGTAACGCTGAGAGAATCTGGGGACGATTACTACCTCCGCAGTAACGGGGAGAGAACCATAGGCGACTACAACCTCAACAGTATCATTGAGAGAATCTTGGATATCTTCTACTTCAACAGTAACGCTGAGCGAATCTGGGGATGATTACTACCTCCGCAGTATCGGGGAGAGAACCATAGGCGACTATAACCTCAACAACAATCATTGAGAGAATCTTGGACGACTTCAACTTCAACAGTAACGCTGAGCGAATATGGGGATGATTACTACCTCCGCAGTATCGGGGAGAGAACCATAGGCGACTACAACCTCAACAGCAATCATTGAGAGAATCTTGGATATCTTCTACTTCAACAGTAACGCTGAGCGAATCTGGGGATGATTACTACCTCCACAGTATCGGGGAGAGAACCATAGGTGACTACAACCTCAACAGCAATCATTGAGAGAATCTTGGATATCTTCAACTTCAACAGTAACGCTGAGCGAATCTGGGGATGATTACTACCTCCGCAGTATCGGGGAGAGAACCATAGGCGGCTACAACCTCAACAGCAATCATTGAGAGAATCTTGGATATCTTCTGCTGAGTCTTTATCAGAAAAATCTGTTAGGGGTCGATTTAGCTGGACTAGAGAAGGCCTTGGACTGGATAAGAAACAGAAAAATCTTAGGGTCGATTTAACTGAACCGGTCTAGGTCTTGAAATGTTCAACTGGGTAAGAAATAGGGAGATCTTAGGGTCGATCTGACTGAACCAGAGAAGGCCTTGGACTGGATAAGAAACAGAAAAATCTTAGGGTCGATTTAACTGAACCGGTCAAGGTCTTGAATATAGCTGGGATCTTAACTGAATTCTTCCTGAAAGGTAAAGGTCAGTTATGCTCAATGCATGATATGGATCAAGCAATGATGTTCTCAACATAAATGAGATTTGTAAAGTGTAATGCCTATATGCATACTATAATGTATGAAAGTGCGATGTTTATGAATGCATCTTTTCGTCTTAGGAAAATAAATCCCTGACGGGTGCCGGGAAGTCACTCCTGGGCTGATGTTGAAGAATAGATCTGTGCTTCCGCTGGGGATGATAGTTGCAAGAATACCGGTAGGAGAAGATAACTTCGTTGGGGAATAGACTTGGCGAATGGATTACTCTGCGGGGAGAAAAGTACTCTAACGATCTTGCTGGGGAGCAATACTCTGTGGGGAGAGAGGTACTTTGTTGAGTTGTTGATGATAACTTGCTGGGGATACCCTTGTTGTGTTGGAAGTGTTGATAGACTTCGCTGGGGATAAGAAGACCTCGTCGAGGACGCTCTTTCTGTGGCTTTTGGCTGAGGATAACCCAGTTATATCCTGGTAGGGGAATAACTCTTTGAATAAAGCCGGGAGACGCGTTCGTGCTCTTCGAGGGAGAAGCTTCCAGAATCTACTGGGGATAAGCTTACTGCTTGGGGAGATGAATTCCAACTTTCCTGGGGAACTAGATTGGACTTTCTTGGGGAAGTTTTGAATTGTGTCGGGGAAGTGACTCCGCTGAATGCTTGGTATACCGCCAGGGAACAATCTTTAGGCCAAGACTGCCGGGCATGCTTGTTAAGACTGTATATATGCTTGCTGGAGAATGTTGAGCTCTGCGGGAGGATACCCAACTTCCTTATGGTTTGATAATAGCTTTGCTTGAGGAGAGTGTACTGACTTGTTGGCTCACTCTCTGGGGAGTTAAGATATCTGGTTATATTTTTTAGCTAAACCTACCTTTACACTTTGATGGACAGAGCCATTAGATCGTTTGGACGACTCTTTATTGCCCCTGTTTCTAATGTTACCTGTAGTTAATCCTTTGTTTCGTATGCAAATATTCATGAGTTAGCAAATTATTGTCAATGCACATATCACAAATTGAACCTTGGACGTTCTTCGCAAAACAAAACAGAAAAGGAAAAACAATTGGCAATTTTAACTGAAAAGTGTATTTGTATTGATTTTGAATTTGCCTGTAAATAGGCGTTTATATGTACAAGAGGTTGATGTCCTAGTAAGAGAATTCCGCCGAACAAAAGAGTTTATACAAATTTTGTACAAGATAAAATAAAACAGCTGTGTGAAATGAATGATCCCACTGGGTTTCAACTCTGCTATTGTCTTTATATCTCCGAGCGTCTCATCACTTAATGACCTTGGTTGAAGATGAAGTTGACTGATCGATGCCGTCTGAACTTGATGTAGATACCGGATTCTGGATGTAAAGTGATCCAATGAGACATAGTATTACGCTTTATCCCTAACTTTTGCCTGGACCGCCCTTTCGGGTTTTCAGTCCACCGGGATACCCATTTTTGCCCAAGCCGCCTTTTCAGGTTTTCGACTTGCCGGGTGTACAGATTTTTCATTTCATCCCTTCATTTTGCCCGAACCCTTTTGATTCGCCGGGAAGCCCTAATTTTTGCCTAGGCATGTCAGCCTAGCGGGTCTTTTTTCATGCGTAGTATCTTTTTACTATGTCTGCATTGGCGGGGTGAGGAAGGTCGTCACCATCCATGTTGGTTAGAATCATGGCTCCTCCTGAGAACACATGCTTAACCACAAATGGCCCTTCGTACGTAGGGGTCCATTTGCCCCTTGGATCACTCTGAGGAAGGATGATTCGCTTGATTACCAGATCCCCAACTTGATACTCTTGTGGTCTGACTTTTTTGTTAAATGCCCTGATCATCCGTTTCTGATACGTCTGACTGTGGCAGATAGCAGTAAGTCTCTTTTCATCAATAAGGTTTAGCTGATCAAGTCGTGTCTGGATCCAATCATCTTCGTTCAGATTTGCATCCTTCATTATCCGGAGAGAGGGTATTTGCACTTCGATCGGTAAGACTGCCTCCATACCGTAGACCAAGGAGAAAGGAGTTGCCCCGGTTGACGTCCTGGCTGAGGTACGGTACCCGTGTAGAGCGAACGGTAACATCTCGTGCCAATCTTTATAAGTCACTGTCATCTTCTGCACGATTTTCTTGATATTTTTATTTGCTGCTTCTACAGCCCCATTCATCTTCGGTTTGTAAGGAGAAGAGTTGTGGTGCTGTATTTTAAACTGCTCGCAGAGCTCAGTGATCATCTTGTTATTAAGATTGGTACCGTTGTCTGTAATAATTCTTTCTGGGACGCCGTATCGACAGATCAGATTATGCCGAATGAACCGTGCCACAACCGTCTTGGTTACCGTAGCGTAGGAAGCTGCTTCGACCCACTTCGTGAAGTAATCGATCGCTACCAGGATGAAGCGATGCCCATTGGATGTCGTATGCTTAATCTCACCGATCATGTCTATGCCCCACATTGCAAACGGCCAAGGCGCAGTCAAAACATTCAGAGGAACTGGAGGAACATGCACCTTTTCTGCATATATCTGGCATTTATGGCATGTCCAGGAATGTTGATAGCAATCAGCTTCAATTGTGGACCAGAAATACCCTGCCCGAAGGATCTTCTTAGCCATAGTGTGCCCACTGGAATGTGTACCGAAGGTCCCTTCATGTAACTCTTCCATGATCCTTTCTGCTTTTGTCTTATCCGCACAACGTAGTAAGGTCGAATCATGGTTTCGCTTGTACAAGATGCCGTTGCTAAGGAAGAACTTCACTGTGAACCTCCTCAGAAACTTCTTATCGTTGACAGACGCACCTTCAGGGTATTCCTGAGCTTCCAAATATCTCTTCACCTCATGGTACCAAGGCTTCTCAGTCACCAATTCAGTCTCGAGACCACAACAGTATGCCGGTTCGTCCAGTTTCCAGATGATGATCCGGGGAGCCTCATTATCCCATTTGACCTTGAACATAGAAGACATTGTAGCTAACGCGTCTGCCAACTGATTCTCTTCTCTTGGAAAGTGTTCAAAGGTTATCTTCGTGAAGTGAGGGATCAACGTCAACACACATTCTTTGTAAGGAATAAGATTCGGATGTTTCGTATCCCACTCTCCTTTGATTTGATTGATCACAAGAGCGGAATCTCCGAAGACACTCAGAAACTTGATCCTTAAGTCGATCGCAGCTTGAAGACCCATGATGCATGCCTCATACTCCGCCATGTTGTTGGTACAGTTGAAACATAGTCGGGCAGTGAGTGGAGTATGAGTGCCTTGAGGAGATATGATCACAGCGCCGATACCGTTACCCAAAGCATTGGAGGCTCCGTCAAAGTGCATAGACCATCGGGATCCTTCCTCAGGTCCTTCATCCGGTCCAGGTACTTCACAATCAGTCACAATCATGATGCTCTCATCTGGAAACTCGAAGTTCATTGACTGATAGTCGTCTACTGCCTGATGTGCCAAGTGGTCTGCCAATACACTTCCTTTGATAGCTTTCTGGGTTGTATACTGAATGTCGTATTCTGTCAAGATCATCTGCCATCTTGCTATTCTCCCAGACAGAGCAGGCTTTTCAAATATGTACTTTATAGGATCCATCTTTGAGATCAACAAGGTGGTATGAGTCAGCATATACTGTCTCAGCCGGCGAGCAGCCCATACCAAAGCGCAGCAAGTTTTCTCGAGCAGTGAGTATCGGGTCTCACAGTCGGTAAACTTTTTGCTAAGGTAATAAATGGCATGCTCTTTTCGGCCAGACTCGTCATGCTGCCCCAGCACACACCCCATTGAGTTGTCAAGTACAGTCAGATATAGTATCAGAGGTCTCCCTTCAACCGGTGGCATAAGGATGGGTGGTTCTTGGAGATACTCTTTGATTCTGTCAAAAGCATCCTGACATTCATCATTCCAACGTACTACCTGATCTTTCTTCAGCAGCTTGAAGATTGGTTCACAGGTAGCAGTTAAGTGCGAGATGAACCGAGCAATGTAATTCAGGCGTCCTAAAAATCCTCTGACCTCCTTCTCTGTCTTAGGAACTGGCATCTCTTGAATAGCTTTAACCTTAGCAGGGTCCACTTGAATACCCTTATCACTTACAACGAAGCCTAGCAACTTTCCAGATCTTACCCCGAAGGTGCACTTGTTCGGGTTCAACCTCAGCTTGTACAACTTCAGACGGTCAAACAATTTCTGCAGATGATCTAGGTGCTCTTCCTCAGTCTGGGACCTTGCAATCATGTCATCAACATACACTTCTATCTCATGATGGATCATGTCATGAAATAAAACAACCATGGCACGTTGATAGGTTGCCCCAGCGTTCTTCAGTCCAAAGGGCATGACCTTGTAGCAGAAGGTGCCCCACTGAGTAACAAATGTAGTCTTTTCCATGTCTTCAGGAGCCATCTTGATCTGATTGTAACCTGAGAAACCATCCATGAAAGAGAACACCTTGTGCTGAGCTGTATTATCAACAAGGACATCAATGTGAGGTAAAGGGAAGTCATCCTTGGGGCTGGCCCTGTTCAGATCCCTGTAGTCGACACACATTCTGACCTTTCCATCTTTCTTTGGTACCGGTACCACATTAGCAACCCATTGAGGGTAAGAAGTCACTGCAAGGAACCCGACATCAAACTGCTTCATAACCTCGGCTTTGATCTTTTCAGACATCTCTGGACGCATACGGCGGACCTTTTGCTTAACCGGAGGGCAGTCTTCCTTAGTAGGCAAGTGATGGACCACAATATCGGTATCCAACCCGGGCATGTCTTCATAGGACCAGGAAAAGATCTCCATATAATCATGTAACATCTGAGTCAACCGTTGCTTCACGCTGAGCTCTAGGTTGGCACCAATCTTTACCTCCTTTCTGTCTGTCTCAGTGCCCAGATTTATTGTTTCCACTGGCTCTTCGTGTGGTTGAATTTCCCTCTCTTCCTGGAGTAACAGTCTTGCAAGCTCGCCAGGCACTTCGCAATCATCTTCACCTTCGTCTTCGGCTAAGTTGATCGGATTTTCGAAGTCATAATTGGCAGTAGCAGAGTCGTTACCAGTGAGATCCAGAGTGGATTGAAACCTGTATGAGTGAGTGTGTGTAAATACAGCTGTTTTGAAATATATAAAGGAAGGAAAGACAGAAAAGGAGCATAAGATTTGAAATGCGAGAAAACGTCCAAGATTTTTATTTATGATATATGAAATGACAATTTATATGCCCTCATAAATGAAGCCACGGTGCCCCGGGTAAGACACCGGGCCATAAGGTTTTAATTGATTATTACAGATAACCAAAACATAGGAATTCATTACTCAATAACAAGAGAAACAGGTAGATTGTCCTTTGCACTCCAATTGTTAGGTCCACTGTCGGTTGCCGGGTAGATCCAGCTATCAAACTCAGCTTCATCCACTTCGTCTTCGTCCCCAATAGCATTCACTCCATGAGTAGGCAGGGGAGCTGTCACTACATTAGGCTTCTCAGATGCCTCAAATTGTACCTCCTTGGCGTCAATAAGGTCCTGCAACTTGTTCCTTAAGGCCCAACAGTCATCAGTGGAATGCCCCGGGCTATCGGAGTGGTAAGCACAGCGGGCATTCAGATTGTATTTGGGAGAAGCCGTATTCACAACCTTTGGGGCCTCTCTGACAGTCACTAGGTTGGTGGATAGCAACTGTGGCAAGATCTGCGACAAAGTCATGCTCAAACGGGTAAACTCTCTCTGGGGTCTTTCAGCCCTTGGTGGATTGTTTTGCCGAGGAGCGGCAGCAGGCTTAGCAATCATTACCGCACTGACAGATTGGCGGCGCTCAGATTTCTCTTGTCTCCTGGAGCCATATACAGCACTAGCCTCCTTCTTGAAGGGTTTCTTCTCCGAACTTGTAGCTGCACCCTTCGGAATCTTACCAGACTTCAACCCAGCCTCAATTCTTTCTCCAGTCAGAATAAGATCGGTGAACCCTGCAGACGAATTCCCAATAAGATGGTTGAAAAACGGCCCAGATAGGGTCCCCAAGAACATGTCTACCAACTCCCGGTCAGTCAACGGAGGCTGCACCCTGCCAGCCAGATCCCTCCACTTCTGAGCGTACTCTTTAAAACCTTCACTTGAACCTAACGACATACCCTGGAGTTGGGTACGCGTAGGGGCAAGGTCGGTATTATATTGATACTGCTTGTAAAAAGCAGTAGCCAACTCCTCCCAGTTACGAACCTTGGTCCCATCCAGCTGATAGAACCATTCGAGATGAGTCCCTGAAAGACTCTCCTGGAAGAAGTGGATCCACAAGTTCTTATCCACTGAGTACGGTTGAATCTTCCGCACATACGATCTGAGGTGTAGCTTGGGACAAGACGCCCCGTCATATTTGGTAAAGGATGGTGCTTTGAACTTACGAGGAATGATCACACCAGTAGACAAACCCAAATCTCCGAAATCCAGCCCAGGTACCTGTTGTATCTCCATAGCATTCAACCTGTCCTCCAACTGCTTATATTTGTCTTCTGTGGGAGGATACTGCTCCTCATCGAAATCAGTCTCGTTGTCGGAGACTACCGGACTTGGACCTTTTCCCTCTTGAGGAGTACCCTTGCCTATGGAAGAACCAGCCTCTTCATTTTGCAGAGTGTTGCCAAACCTTCGGCCTGAGTTAAAAAGGACGGTTCTTCTCTTCTTCTTCTTTTCCTTCTTCAGGAGCAGAGCCTTCAGCTCCTCTTGGCCCTGAGCCAAACCCATGATTAGTTCCTGAAATTGCGCATTCTGCGCCTGAAGAGCCTTGATGGACATCTCAGTTGATGATGAGTCAGGATTCATGATGCTGAAATAAACAGCGAAGAACTGTAAGCAACCTGAAAAGAAGAAAACCTACTATGCACATGATGAATGATATGTGTTTATGCAATGCATTCAAGGGTTCGAAAGTTCAAATTCGTTGCAGACAAAAAAAAACACATGTTATCATTAAGGAAATAATTGTTCAGTACATCAAAGCCTCATGGGCACAAATTACAAAGCAGATCAATCCCAAAAGACACTACGCATCCTCTTTGGAGCTATGTAGGTGTTGAGATTCCTCTCCTCATGCAGTAGGCGGGTGAGCTCCAAGACCTTCTTTTCACTAGCATGTAGACTGGTCTCAAGAGAATTCCGTTCTTCCTTAAGCTGGATCCAGCTCTTCTGCATCTCTTCCCAGGATGTGGGCATATCAGGATGCTGAATGATGTGGGACACTTCTCCTTCTAAGACTGGCTCTTTGATTACAGGGAGCATATGAGGATAAGGCATTACTAACTTCTGGGAGCGGGCGCGTACCCACTTGAGATAGGGTTCCAATGGGATGGAGTTCCTGTGCCCCAGTGTCTTACTGTCTATCCTACTTGGCATCCTCCAAGCTCTGATGAATCTCTGGCGAAGTCCTTGTGCATCATTGTCGAAGTCAAAAACTATGTCAGGAATTAACATGTCATGAGGACCATCCCTCCGAGCATAACCAAACTGTCTCCAAGCCAGGCATGGGTTATAAGTAATACCTCCTCTGATTCCAAGTAAGGGAACATTAGGGTACTCCCCACAACGATCAATGATAGTGACATCCTCTCTGGACCGAGGGCACCAATGTATATTTGCATGTGTAAGAGTCATCAACCGTTGTGACCATCTCAAACCCCGCTCATTCTTCAGAACTGATTGTGGAAGGTGAGAAATAAACCACCTTCCCAGGAGAGGAGTGCAACACATAAGGACACCTCTTTTTCTCATGGTTCGACTGTAACATGAGTGAAGGATGTCCCCCAGCAACGTAGGTATAGGATTCCTGGACATGAAGATCTGGACAGCACTGATATCTATAAGCTGATCTGGGTTAGGGAACAACACCAAACCATAGACAAGGAGGGCCACAACTTCTTCAAAAGGTTGTAAGTCAAGGGAGTTCCAACATTCATGGGCCTTTTCAAACAGAAACCTGGCTAAAAACCCTTTGATACCACTTCTAACTTCCCAATGTCCCTTGAGGTCAGATGATTGTAGGTGCAAGGCTTTAGCAATCTCTTCAAGCTTGGGTTCCTTTTCCGTACCGTTGTAGGGTAGTTGATCAAGGATATGGATCTTCAGGAGCCGGGAGAACTCCTCCAATGTAGGTACCAGCTGATAATCCAAGAAGGTGAAACAGTGATGCAGAGGGTCAAAGAATTGAAACAGGACCTTTATCATATCTTCCTCAATGTTGGTGTTGACCAAGCTGATGAGGCTTCCATGTCTTTCACTTAATGAAGAACTCTCGGGAATCCTGGATATAAGCTCCTTAAGCTGAGGAGGGATCCTTACAAGACTGATTTGAATTGTCTTTCTGCGAACAGTTTCCATGTCCTACAAAACAAGAACAAAGATGAAGATTCGAACCCCTAAAATGGTTAGTCAATGCATATGATGCTGGATGATGTCATGATGCTATGATTAAACACACCACAGATATTTACAAGGACAAACATGTAAGGCACACAAAACAAGCCCTTAGAGTTTAAGGCCAGCATGGGGTCTGGGTAGTACCCTCTTGAAGTTGGTGGGCTCCACCTGTCCTATTAGAAGTAATCGGGTTCTAAGGGTCCCAATATCACGGGATTGCTTTCATTGTTCATCGTTTCGATTTAGCCACTGAATTGGCGACCGAAATATTCCAGGAAAGCAACCCCCAATTGAGTGTAGTATCGAGTATCAACCAACCTCGGACTGCACCAAAGTCAGTTATCTCACTACCCTAAAGAGGCCAAGATAGTTCAATTAAGGTTCCTAAGGTCTGTTGATGCTTCACGACACCACGCGGAGGCCCCGTACTCTCATTGACTGAACTCAAGGGTTACTGGTACACACCAAAGTGCCACATCAACGTAGCAGACTGTTTCAACCATGTCGGTATACCCCGCACAGTTCCCTCACAACCTTGTTGCTACTTTCTAAGAAGGTATCCCCCAGATCCGGGTTAGGATCTATAGAACTCCCAAGACAGTCCCACAATAATAAAGCAAGCAAAGAAAACAATTGAAAACACAGTTATGAACTAACCCTAAGGTACACCTCACTTTAAGTTTAGATCCCCAGCAGAGTCGCCAGTTCTGTGATTGGTGGATCTGGAACTGACTATTTAACGCTGGTTCGCGAAATGTCGCGGAAGCAAGAGTCGCCACCGTCTTTTATTTTCTCCAAATGGAAAGGACAAAAGCACAGAAAAATTCCTTAAAGAGATTGCTCTCGGTTCGGGAGGTAGATTATAGAAAGGGAAGGTGTTAGCACCCTTTCTATCCATGGTTATCCATGGGCTCTTAGATACTTGCTCATTTGTGTTTTCAAAAATGGTTTGTTTGCTTTTCAACTGTGGGTTTTAAAAAGTTTCTTTGAAAATTCCAGTTCGACTCTTGTATCGGTCCTCAAGAGTGTTTGAAAAAAATTGCTTTCGAAAGCTTTTTGAAAATGTGTTGGTGTGAAAAGTATTTTTGAATTTGTTTTTGAAATTAGAGCAAGTATCTAGAGTCGTCTACCTACCCTAAGGAATTCGTCTGTGTAAATGTCCTTTAAAGTAGTGCCATCCCACCATTGAGAGGTAGGTAGCACCACCGTTGGAGGTGTTAGGGTCAATTCGAGGTTCGGGACATGGTGATCACCAGAGCAATGGGAAGACACCTTAGAAGCTACCCTCATGCCAGGTTCCCGGATCATGAGGACTTACTAAGACATCCTCTACTCGACGATCACCTTTCGAGGCAAGGCAACAATGAGGCGTACCCTAGGGGTGGTGTGTGATTTGTGTGTCGTTTTCAGATATTTTTGTCTTGTCATGGCAAAGTGATCTATGCGTTTGTTTTTATTTATTGTCATTCATTCTTGCATGCATTTATTAACAGTTAAAAAAGTTGCGAGAAATTAAAAGTTCTAGACTATTACAAAGGTGCGGGTCCATATCGCCAAATTAAAATCCAGGACCCGATTTGACAGAAAGTAAATAAAGTAAAGTGCGAAAGATAAATGTCCGAGTTTACAAGGCTTTGGGAGAGTTACATAAATATTATAAGAAATAAAATAAAAATGCGCAAATTGGAATTAAAGTTGGAAGCGAGGGCGTTGGACCCTTTTTAATGAAATTAAATTATTAACAAGTTAATTAAATTAAAGAAAAAGAAATTATTTTTTAGTTTTTTGTATTTATGGTTTTTATGTGAATTAAATGAAATTAACTAATTAACCCTAATTCTACAACTTTTATTTATTAAGAAAATATGAAAATTATCTACCATTAAACCTAATTTAATTAATGCAATTTGATCTATAAAAATAAATAATTAATTATGGTGAAAAGAAAAGAAAAAGGATAAAAATTGATACAAACCCTAATTCTACAAATTTTTGATTTATTAAGAAAAAGATACTAAAATTAAACCTAATTTTACAAAGCTAAATTAATTAATAATATTTACTTAAAAAATATCAAAATAAAATATATTTTTAATTTTGTCTTTTCTGATTTTTATATTGTTTTTATGTTTTTTATGAAAATAAATTATATTAAAGGAATTAATTAAAAAGAAATAATTGAAATAAATAAAATAAGGAAAAGAAAGAAATTTCAAACCATGGGGGGTCTGTCCCCATTTGGAGGTTTTGTTAGCATTGTTGGCCCAGGGTTTTAAGGCCTTATTTGACTTTGTGGCTAGCGTATGACTTCGTTGACTAGCGCCTATGGTATTCAGCAGATCTGGACCTTTGGACTGAGACCATTGCACGCGTGGCAAGCATGGATGTGGAGAATATGGTAAGCCCCAAGAACCTATGTTGTATGGGAACTCGTTTAGAAGAAAAATAGGGAAATAAGGAGAAGGACCTGGGAATCGAACCCAGGTCCTATTGCTTACCAACATCACATCCCACCAACTGAACCACTTCAACGCGCTGTATACAAAATAATGCATAAATAGTATAAGGGAAACTTAATGTTAGTGGCCTAAAAAACAAAAATGCGCGCTGCAGTTTGAATTGTCCACTCATGCCTAGACACCTAAGCGTCTTCCTCCTTGTTGCGTTTTCCTGAAACAAAAACAAGTAAGATTGCGGGGGTTTTGAACCCCCACCATATGCAGTGTAAAAAAAATAGCGATTAGCTCGTTCTTAATCAGAAATTGGGCGCGACCCCATCAATGAATTCGTTGGAAGCTTTTGATTCTCATGGTACCAGTCCCGCGTCCCAATTTTTCCATAGGAGTAAACCCCCAATTTTTCATCTCTGAAACCCTAAGGTGCTTCAATGGTAACTCTTCATAAAACGCATGAAAACTCAATCAAATTATAGGGTTAGCTTCAGAATCATCCAATTAGTATAAATCCATAAATAAAATGCCATGAGAATGCTTGAAAATCAAAACACGAATATGCATATTATTGAAAACAGTTTGAGTTATAACTACCAATTCTTGATGTTTCAAGCTATGATTTCGATTCAGACTCCTTCCTTGAAGTCTCAGCAAGCCAATGGAACAATTATTTTGGCTTGAATCGCCCTAGAACCTAGTTTTCAGTATTGGAATTTTCTTGAAAAAAATTCAAACTTGGTCAGGGATTTCTGGCATAGCTTTTTTTGGTTTCTTGGAATAGGGTTTGCATAAGTATATATGTGTGAATGATTAGGGTTCAATTTTTTGTCCAATTATCAAGATTCTTTCCAAATCTGATTATACATAAAATCTTGAGAATATTTCATGCACAAAAAGATTTAAAAAGTTAGGCTTAGTATTTTCCACATATTTATTTTAATTAAATGAATTATTAGCATTTAAAAATTCAAACAAATAAATAAAAATGATGAAAAACTTCCCTTTGGGCCAAATGGTCGTGCACATGCCTTAGATGATGGATTTTGGAAGAAAAAGAGGCCCATTAGCAATTTTAGGACATTTGAAGCAATGTTGACTTTTCAAAATATCCAAAAATTTCCCAACTTCCACAAGGCATATATTGCTCAATTTTTAAGCTTTGCTCATGTTCTTGGACATTTTGGAAATTTCTTTGAGTCCTCTAACCAATTTCTTTGGTCCCATGTCATTTTGATTTACCAATCTCAAGTTATGGCCTTTGACTTAAAGTCCCTTTTTGTTGACTTTTGAAAATGACCTATAATGTTGAAATTGATAACTTTTTGTGGGAGCATTTCTTGGACTTGAAGTATGAATATGAGTTGTAGGAAATGTCTTTCTCTTCAAAATGAGCTTTGGATGGAATTTTTATGATAATCCATGTGAAAGTTATGCCTTGGTCAAGTTACAGTTGACTTTTTCAACTGTCCAAATGTGGAAACTTTTGCATCTTGAGACTTTTTGAGCCAAGCTTTGAGAGCCATGATCAAGCATTGATCAAATGATGTTTGTGGCTTCAAAATGATATGTTGACCAAAAATTTGAACTTTTGACTGTCAAATGACCATTTTGCCCCTACAGTTGACTGTAGTGCAATTAGGGTTTTTGACTGTGCAATTTTGTGCTGTAAGTCTTGCAACTTGGTATGAGGATGCTTGACCATGTTTGTAGGCATGTAGGACTTGATTGGACCCTTGGAAACTTCATTTACTTTGTCAGAACCAAAACCCTAATTCTTGACTGTTTAGGAGGCCCTTGAACTGTGCAACCCTTGGGGAATTTTGAAGCTTGACTTGGCAAATCTTGAAGAATATGGGAGGGCAAATTTTGGGGTACAACAGCCTGGCTCTCTCACAATGAGAACCAACATTTGCGATTCTCATCCGATAGAGAGAGGGATTAAAGTACACAAAAATGGTAAATCTTTATCAAAGCAATCTGGACTAGCTCTTGGTTCGGGCACCATCCCATTAAGGACAGGTTTTCTTATCTCCATGGTCGAGTTTCCCAAATTCCAGTACCTTGGGAAGGGATCACTTATGCTAGAAGGCTTCACAACCCTCCTTACTATCAGCCCATATCAGTTTTGTGCTCGGCTTGATGCCATCTCAGATGTCCATTCAAGTAGCCTTCCTACCCTATTTTATCTTAGAGAGGGGGCCTAGTGTGCCAATTGTTTTGCAACAACTACTGTGATTTCCACTGCTGCTCTTTCTTTTGCTACCTTGCGGAAGTCTTACTGATAATGTCCTAAGCTAAGCCCCTAAGGCCTAAGCGGGGAAGGAGGAAGAATAGTGTTCCAGTGCCCTATTTGTCTAATATCGAAAATTCCCCCAATAATTCGTATTCGTAGCGTCCGATTCCATTCCTGACTAGCGGACATAAAGAAAGAATTCCTCCTGCTCTACGATTAACTGTTCCGTTTAAGTAAGGCAGTGAACTCGTTAGGACATCCAGAAGGGAAGAACTATATGTTCTATTTAAAGCTGTCTCAAAAGAGCATCAAATCCTGAAAGCAGGACTTAAAGTCCATGTGTTGCGCATGATTAGGGATTAGACTTAGGGCAAGAAGGGCTTAAAGCCCTAAGTAAAGGAACTTCATTTCTCGCCGATTGGACGTCCTTTCAATTTCAACTGATTTTGGACATTAAACTGAATGCACTCGTTAGGTTCAACCAGGGGCTGAGAAAGAGCTTGTGAGTGAGGAATGGGGCTCTCTATGAACAGAATCCGCAACTATCTTGCTTTAATCTAGCTACTCCCAAACAAAGGTATTTTGCACTCTATACGGTATGGCTACAAACTGAAGAAGTCGGAAGTAGTTCATCGCCTGTGGGAGCTTGATGATAGTGAGGAAGCCATAATCTCTCTATCGGATTGCCTATTTGTCTATCTGTCTGGTGAAGAGATAATGGAAGAGACTCTCAATAGGGAAAGCACCCAAGACCTCGTCGAGTCCAAAGCTTCTGCTCAAGCAGTTCGATCCAATTGAATTGAGTACCTACAACTGTGGAATGCTTCTTATATGTTATTTTATTATAAGAGGAACTCAAAGTAAAAACTAGACTTTCTCTTGCGCACACTGACTTCAATCGTATAGAGATTTCCCACTGTCTGTGTCGATACCAGAAACTATGACTGAAACCTACACCGCTAACGAAGTTCAAGTGATTTCCTACTTTCTATGTCCGGAGACACTTACTACACTGCTTCTTCTGTCAAGACATGCAGGCGGTTATCAGGATGTAGTCAAGGAGGTAGGCTTAGAGCCAGCAATCAAGCTAGCAAAGTATATCGCGAGCGAGTAGCCTTTGCCAAAGAAGGGACATGCTGACTTAGAGTAGCGAAAGGCGAGCGGGATATAGTTACCAGTTTCGAGTTACTTAGATGGTATTCCCCAGCACGACTTATGCAGATCTCTCTCTCTCTCTCTACTACTAGGGAACGGGTTAGAATCCCGGAGCACTACAGGCCTAACTTATTATTCGATATAATGAGAAGCACCTTTATTAAACTAAAACCCTTATCCCCCAACTGATCTACCCAGTAATGTGATGAGTTCCGAACTTGAAGGCCCAATCCTTTGTCGTACGGAATGAGTATGACTTAGCTATAAGGGAAACAAAGCGCCCAAGAGATCTAGTTTCTTTGAGGACCTGTTGCTAGCCCCATCATCATCCCGAGCTTTTTATCGTCGGTCCCATGACTGCACGAGCCCTATGAACTAGCTCTTCCGTGTCCGCCGAACTTTACGATGGAGGGAGTTCCATTCGAGTATTTAATTTTCCCAACCTCGGGTGAGCACCGTTAATGTCTTTAGTAGATAGACTCTACAAGGAACCTGTCTCAGAGGAAGAAGGACATTATTTTGAAGTCTCGAGTCTCTATCCCCTCTCTAGTGATGCTTACAAGGACCGGTTTCCCTACTACCGTTTTATGGCGATATCTACCTCGAAACCCTCGGCTTTCTTCGTCTCCTAGTGGTGGTTTCCCGTGGAGCGACCGTGAGTCAGGTGGAGTAGCCCTATAGTTAGTAGACTTCCCCTCAGCCTCTCAACTCATACAGAGGGAGGGGAAAGAGACTGATGCTACTACCAATACCAGGTACCGGGTGAATCATACATATCTAGCTGGAAGCCTTATCCTTATTTCAAGTCGAATCTAAGGCTTGGCACCTTTAGTTCTCGAGATATCCACTTGGTGATTAAATTTGAATTTGTTATTTTCAACTAGAAATAGAACTAGAACGAGAACCTCCATCTAGACCTAGACCTGACACCCGCATACCGCTTATGCCAGTGGTTGTGGTACAGGTAGTTGTTTGTGTCTTGAATCGACAGTGAGGGCTGTAGCTCGGGGAAGGTTTTCCTGTAATCGATGGCAGAACTACTGACTCCTCCCTTTCCGTTAGCCCAATCCGCTTTATGATCCCAGTTGGTACTAATCTTATATCGGGCGAATTCTATGTTCAACAAATAGTTGAGCGATGGAAGGACAAAGGAACTGAATAAGAACAAGCGAGACAAAGGGATATGACAAAAAAAAAGCCTTCTCACGAGCTGGAGTCGAACCAGCACCTCTGGGATCAAAATACAGGCCCAGCGAACTACCTTTCATTCTTATCGTGACTTTTAAAAAGAAAGAAGAGAAAGAAATGGGAGTTGGCGCCTACATAACAGGTTGCTTGCTTACCAAGCCATCCCGGCTTTTAGCTCCTCCAGTTCTATTATTATTTATTCTTCTTTATTGACTTATTATAATAAATACTACTAACTATCAAAATGAAAGACAATCGATTATCTACCCAAGAAGATAGAGAGTCCCACATACGAGAAAAGGTCACAAATAGAGTTGAACCAAGTAACATTGCAAAGGCATAATGATAGTAGGGTCGGGATATCCCCTCCCTCCGAACCGGACGTGAAGGTCTCCCCTCATCCGGCTCTCTGCAGGGGAATCTCTACTCACTGCTTCCCCTAATATCCTCCCTTTACCACATCATGGGGGTTTACAGGAGATCCCAGAGACTCGCTCGGAAAGGCTGTTATACCATACCTTTTGACTCAACTCTACTCTAGTAGTCACAGGACTCACTATAGTAGTTCGTCCGACTGCTCTTGCTGAAATCATTACTCTTCATTCTCCCGTGCTCTAGAAATTGCGCTCCCTAGACCACTACCATGTAGTTAGGTAGAGAAATCAATCTGTAGTGACGGGAATCTGGGGATCCCTATCAATAGAAAAAATGAATAATATATCTATAGAGAAGCTACCTTTCTCTCACTCAATAGATGTATCTGGTACGATACAGTACAATACGAGACAATGGAATGCAATGGGATGGATGGTAGAGGGCTGCCTGCGCCCAAAAGCGATGATTAACTTGTCCCCTTGTCCATATGGACCTCGTGGCATACAACTGAAACGACTCCCGCTATATAGTCGCACCTCTCTCTTTTTACAGCCTCGTGGACGGACTAAATAAGGGAAGTTACAGAACGGGGAAGTGAAGATAAGTAGACAGCAAGCTTTTCTCAGCCCCCTAACCTTTCTATTATTATTATAACGCTAGCGCGCCCCTATCTCTAATCTAAAGGGGCGTAAGCACTTCACTCGCTAGGGGATGGGATTCATTCACTTGCATTCCTATTAGCACTATAAAAAGCTCCGGTCTTCACGCCCCTACTACTGTTGTGTAGCCTTTCCTCGGGTTCGTAGAGTTGGGTTTCCCGTTTACCCACAACGGAGGACCCCACCAGACCATGCAGGCGGCCACGGGTCATAACGCACTCTTCGCACAACAAATCCACTTTGAAGTTGACTTATCCGCTCGGCCAATCGTCGGAATGTGTATGATATACCATAAGGGCCCAATATCTCAATATCACCTTTGTCTAAAGCTTCGAATGAGACTTCATATCCAAAACGCAGGAACGATCTGACTAGAAAGTCATTCAAAACTTAATCGAAGAACCAACGTTTATTGAAGAAGCTATAGAGTCGATTACAAAAAGTAATTGTTTGAAAGGCTCGTTGGAATTGATCCGCTACGGGATTTACATTATACGCAACAGAAGCACCTGAAGTACTAAACAGAATAGGTATAAGTTTGGTAATGGTTGGAGCAGCAAACTCGAATTCGGCAAGAATCTCATTTTTTGGTAGTACGAAGGGGGAATTGGCCCAAAAATTGGATAGGTGTCAAGACGCAGTCGGGTGCCGGAGGCTGACTCAAGTGCCCCCCGAACCGCGCGAAATGTTTGCCTATTACACGGCTCACTAACTCTGTCTGGGGTGTGGGGGTACCTATTATTCGTCGGCGGTCCGGCGCACCCCTACTCACTTAAAGGATGCTGCTTAATGACAAAGGAAATTCTTTATTAATTAATCTAGAGACTTTGTTCCCTTTCATTAAGCGCATCGAGCCAGGAGTGGACATCATCATCTGCAGACAAATCCAGATCCCATTTCATCATTAGCTTAGCTAAATTGGAATAGTATGACTGGCTTTCCAAAAAATGATACGAAACCCGCTTTATCACTTTTTTCATTAACACTATACTCAAGTGGGTCTTCCTTTGGGCTTTGGCTGGCCTTGGCTTCGGTGTTCCTCTCTCTGGGGTTCCTATTTTGTGCGTTGGAAGTTACGGCCTTCAATCTTTTGTTGGAGTGGTTGTCTATTTCTATAGGCGTCAGGCCTACAGACCTCCCCTCTATATCGATGATGATGGATGCTAGTGGGGCCGGGGGGTGATAATCCTTCTGATTCTTTTTTTGAGGGTCTCCCATGCTGGTTTCAAAATACCGTCGAACCTGGGGAAGAAATAAATTCGCAGCCTTCTCAGGGAGTCGGGCAGCGGCTTTCTGGTGCGCTCGAAAGAAATTCTCCGGGCATAAGCGGGGAGTTTATCTTTAGGGACTTTGAACAGCCCGGAGGAGAGCCCGCACCTAAACCAGAGGCTGGGCAGCCTGGGCAAGTTCCAGAAGGGCCACTGGGGGAAGTCTTTGAGAAGATCAATACAAGACTTCTCTTTTCTACCTCTAAAAAGAGGGGGTGGCAGCCCCCCATAGATGAGATTATAACTTTTATTAACCTCAAAAGTAAGGTTATATCTCGGATGGCCGAGCTGGACCCAGACCCTTTATGGGTTGAAAACCGAACCAGCCTTCTGGTCTGGGAGACTCCATTTTAACAAAAAAAAGTGGGAATATCGGCCAGAGACTCTTACAAACCGACTCACCCAGTTGGATAGAAAGGGGACAAAATATCCCTTTTTCCGAGAACTTCGCACATTGCGCGAAGAATATCCACAAACCTGACCCCCAGATTTTCGAGATGTTTTCTTGTCATCGTTTATTTTCCGAACAAATCTAATGGATCGGGATTGATATAAGGTCACCTATTGCTACTAAGAACCTAACAAAACTTTTCAAAAGAGAGTTTATTTTTCACACAAGAGTTTTTTGGTTGGATCGAGGTCCACTTCTGGAACCCCACCCGCATTAGTAGAGGTGCTTATTTACTAAAATACTGAGTTGGCCTTATCTTCTGCCACCGAGCCTGTGTTACTAATTACCCTTCTTGGCTTGATAGTGAAGGTAGTGGTAGTGAAGCATGTTTGTGGCTAGAGGAGAAAATCATCTTTGAAGGAATTCTATTATAATAATATATTTGCCTATGCTTTCTTAGTTATAAGAATAAAGTTGGGACAGAGGAGGCTTACAAGCCTACAGAGTCGGAAGTCGATGATAGAGGTTAATCATTACAAGCACTCTTAAGCGCGGGGCGGGCAGAAAAGAAGCAACAAGATGCTTACTAAAGGTGGGACATAAAGGAATATCCTTTAAGGCATTTCGGGAATCGGTCTGATTCTATCTCTGTTTGTTCCCGGAAGGATCCCAAAGAATCGATCTCTCTTTTAGTTGTTTTGTTGAATCTCTCTTTGATTGATCAATGTGTGATATTCTGAATCCTCATTACTAATGGAATCGAAATTATCTCTGGATTGATTAGAAGATCCTTTCTATCTACTCCGGCTGAGAGATGGCCCCTTTGCGGTCGTGAAAGCCAATGTTGAACCCTTATCGGCTTAATAGATCCAGGATGTGCCTTCTACTCCTGGAGACCCTTGACTCTCAACAAGAGGGATCTCACCCCTTTAGCCCTTTCCTAAACTAAAGCTCTTCTCAACTACGAGCCGGAGGGGGGGTACCCGAACAGAGCTCCTCAGCGGCACCTTCGAAGAGAAGCTCTTCCCGATCTTGATCTTTCTATCGATATTTATCCTTAAACTTATTCTTACAAAAACCTATCCACCTTCAATAACCCACCTACCACATAAGTACCAGATGGGAGGCAAGCCCCCTCCAAAAGGAGAACATTCCCAATACGAACCAAAGCTAGAGAGGATTGAGTCGAGAATGGATAGCGGAGCATAATTGCAAAACCATTTAATCTTAAGGGCTCTAGAGAGCTCTAAGACCACAATTAGAGGATTGCTAACGCTCGGACATTACGGAGACTTTAAACAGGTCTGAAGCAGGAGTAAAGATTGGCAATGAGGACGAATTAGATAACTGCTCAACAAAGAAGAAATCAAGACCAAGCCAAACTCTCTGGTAAGTAACCCCACTCTCGGATAAACCGCTTCTTCGCCTAAAAGAATACATCGGAGAAGAGCATGCTGATTGAAAGAATCACATGATTAGAGCGGAAACCAGAATCAAAGAAAGACTACCTCTAACTCCCGCACTGGAAATCTACCGATTCACACTCCAACGTCTATTTCACTCCAAAATTTATCGATTCATAACTTCACCAATCATACGCTTATTGAACTAGACCAATTTTAGCTTAGGCTTTGAACTAGACCGACCCATCCTCCGCTTCTCACTTCCATTCCTCTCCCTTACAATCGCTCACCTTCTTCTTTCTTTGCTTGCAGAGAGGGAAAGTTCTATTTGCTCGATTGCATGTCATGACTTTATGAGCTTCTTTCCTTATATCCTTTACTTGCCGAGCTGACCCCCTTATATAGGAGCACGTACCTTCCTGCCTACTATTAGACAGAAGCTCACTTCAACGAAGACTCTTTTCAAAAGAATCACTTTAACCCTTTGGCGGTCTTGCTTGCTTTGAAGAGAACACCTATTGTTCGTTAACAGTTCCTTCTCCCCTCGTTTGAATAGGGATTCTGATATGAGAACCTCATTCTTCTCAATAGCCCGCCCATGAAAACCGAGTTTGAAGAGAACACATGCGATTCTCACCCTAGACCAGTCATTAAGTCAACTAAATCTTTTCGTTCCATCGATGAGAGCGAAATGCCAGTACAGCGAAACTCACGTTAGACAGGTGTGTGTTTGCCCTCTATAACTTGAGATAAATGCCCTTATTTTGCATTGAAAAGATATGAGATATGTGCTTCAAAGAGAATGGGAATGAGACAGGACAGTGGGATTCTTCTCATCTTGAGTGCTCAAAGGTCTTACTTTTATTCTCTCCCCTAGGCGGATTTAGAGCCCCCTCCCTTACTGAATGAATCCCTCACAGGCGGAACCAGTACCGATATCGAACGACATGTTGTCAATCTTAAGGCAGGCCTCCCTTACTTGAAATCTCTAAGTCTCAATCTATGGGAGATATTCATAATTATTAACTGATAAATCGAGACTACGTGACACATTTCTTCCACTGATGAGCTTTCTCGGTCTCGTGACGAGCTTTATCGCGCCCTGAGCATCTCCTCCTGTAAAGGGCTCTATCAAAATCCATGTATTTGAATTGGTTGGCTTTTTAGATTATCAAATGCCAGTGTAGTTCCTCCTTAGAGGCATTCCAACATGTAGCCCATTATCCGACCTTTCCTTTCACTCTGCCTCTTTTTTTGGGTTGGGACTTGCGATTGATTCGCCGAGCGGGAGTGACATGACTTTTGTTATCTATGATGGTTCGGGAGTCATTGAAGAAAGCAGTAGTCATAGTGCTGGTGAGCTGGAGTCAAGTAATCCGAATGTTGCAGTCTTTTTGGGAAGCATAGTTTTGGTTGTCTTACTGGCCGTAATGCTTGCTTCCATGATTGAATAGTGATTGGGCCTATCCTATCTAATTAGTGAGTATTTGTAGAGCCTTTTTCCTCACTTCTTGATGTTTATCTTTATCGATCGGGACGTCTTTTTATTTGGTTTTGAATCCGGAGAAAATTCAACACGTACATTAAGTGGATTGAGAGATGAGTCTAAGGTTCAAAGAAAGGCTTTAGCTGCCCATTCTGGAACACAAACATGAAGCCTGATCCTAGTACTATACTAGTAGGTAGGGCTTATTATGGAATAGGAATAGAAAGCCTGGGATGTCCCCCCGTGTTTAATAGCATATCTAGGTTCTGTCTGGTTTGCTCTTTCTTTGTCGCGGACCAATGTGAGAAGCCCTATTAAGTGACTGATTGTGTTGAGTCAGATACCTCTTTAGAATGAAGATTACCTCTACCTACTATAGTACTCAAATGACTTCGTTCCTTGAAAGCGCTCTCTGCTTGATCTGGAACTACTACTAAAAATTCGGGTGATAGACGAAGGCGTTGGTCCATCGGTGCCTTAGGGGCAATCATCTGCGCCAGTGTATAAAAATAAATTTGCAATTTTTACAGTAGCAAGGAGAGCTTATGGAAAATCCATTAGGATTTCTGCGGCTTTTGCCACTTATGATCCGTGTTCACAAGAGCGAGACGGTTCAATGTCTTATAATATTCAAGCAGCATTCTTGCCGGAATGATTTTTTAGGAAGCCCGGACACCTACCGAACATCCCTGAAGGATGGAACAACATGATGAAGAAGGCGGCGAAAGTGTAGAGGAAAATATGGGAAGAGAAAAAGGAGATCTTTTAAAAGGGGAGACAAGGAAGTAGTAGAAATGTTGAAGAGGATACAACCCGCTCTTGAACTTAAGACTATGCGCGTCGCGTGCTTGATCTAGCAATTGTTTTGATGAACTGTCATTCAAAAATAAAGAAGAGAAAGCAAGTACACGATAGCTATCGATAGCTCTTCCATCACCCTATAACGCACCCTCTCTGAAAGTAAGTGCTTTTCTAAAGTGTTCAAGGGGCTTAGTCGTGCAATTCGTCGTGAAAAGAGGAAGTCTCCCTTAGCTAGGGATCTACCATATCTAGTGACAATGGTTGCTGGTGAAATTCTACCTTACTTGTGTTTTATGACTATCTTTCCTCCTTTTTCATGCTTTCTTGAATTTAAAAAGAACCTAACATCTTAAGATCGGACGACGGAGTTGAACTCTAGTTTGAGGATGGATTCTATCTAAATAGAAAGAGAGGACTTTTCTATCTAAACTTTAGGCCCTCGGGAAAATGGTAGGCTAATCCATTTAATGAAAGTTATGCCAATTTAAACTCGTACCAGAAGGCAGGAGCGGTAGTTAGCTGTCCTCGTTCTCCTCTTTCCTTCCGATGAAGGGATCTTGCTCGCTTTTCTCTAAAGGGCTAGACCTGGTTCTGTTAAGGGCCTAGTTCTGGACTTGCTCGACCAAGTGTTAAAGGTTGGAAGTAGATTCTAGTGTGAATGCTGGAATTGGCGCTCAATGGATCTCTTTCTCTCCCTCTCTATAAGAGAGATAGGATCACCTAAGTCTCGTTATGGATTGATGGCTAAAGAAGCGTCTACCCTTCTTTCTATGCTCATTTGGTAGAAGAAGTCAGAATAGAAGAATTTAAGGGCTCGTTCTTCCTGGCTTCCAGGCTCCTACCTTTCCACGAGCAAGTTGACTTAGTCTAGTCGACCAGCAGTAGAGGAAGGGAAGGCTTGACACTAAGAATGGGGTAGTTTACTAAGTCAAGAGGTGACTAGCGCTGTTAGCAAGTGAATCAGAAGTAGTTGCAATAGGACCAAGGGCGCGCTTTAACTCAAGGGTACACTTTTATCCTTCTAGGATTTGCAGGAGTTTCCTTTCGAAGGCCTTTTAAGAACCTACCCTTGATCCACTGGTGGATATGAATCACACAACTAAGCCTCTGTTCAATTGATATCAAAAGAAATATGGATTTCGTTAAATAAATATATGCTAGAGATGACTTTTCCTCTCTTCACTCCTTGTTGGATACTATCAGTGGAAAGCAGTCCAACTCCTCTGGAAATGACAACCAACCAAGATAGGGAGTCTGGAACCAGTAAGCACTTAGGAGAGGAAATTAGATTTCTAATCCCTATCTTCTCTCTTTAACTAGAGAGGTAGGTAAACCTGAGTTTAGAGCCACCTCAATTCGGGATGTCGGAACACCAACCGAATCCTAAACTGACTTCGGAACAGGTTCGAGAGATTCTCGATATAAAGCCTTTCCTATCTAGTGTCAGCTGATCCTTCAGGGTCTGCACCAACTAAATCGGAAGCTTAATTCGAAAGACGATAGTAGGCTCGAGGGGGATCAAAAGAAGGATTATCGGTCCCCTAAAAGAAGAAAGCTGGTTAGACTGCAATGTATGCCTATGGAAAGAAAAGTAACGAAAAGCGATCCATATGATCATAATAAAGAATTTCCTATACGTCTTTTAAAACAAGAATGTTGTTGTCTCAAGATCCCAAGCGCAAAAGCTTTCTCTCTCCCAATCAACGATGATCTCAGTAGTGCGAACTATAGTAACAAGGCGCTAGCCAACCTAGTGGAGTAAGTGGAGGACGTTGATAGACGATTTGGTCTACTACCTCGGCTTGATCTATTGGGACTTTAATTCAGTTTTCGTCTTTCACGGATTATCCTTTCGAGTCCCTCCTATCGTAAGCAAGTCTTGAAGGTCGACCGATAACGAGAGGAGATTGATCAATAGAGTTGCAAAGAAATGATGAACTAAAGTAATGGAGCCAAAAAGCAGTATCGCGCCGAATAGGCGACCCTATACCAAAGTCTCCACCTCGCCTATGGATTGAACCTCTTCTCCCGTCGATGGAATGAGTGAGTGAGTGTAGTGGTGCGAGCATCACTCTGAAATGGAATATTATCAAAAGAATTAAGCTAGAGAATTGCGTAGATAGTGGTGAACTCTTATTCTAGAAGCCCTATCTCCTCTACCGAAGGAAGAAACTCGGCTTGGAAGCAAGTCGGTCAATCTCTTAAGTATACTTTCCTTTTCCTGTACAACTAGTAGGTGGATAAATTAACTCGTGAAAAAAGAGAGTGTAATATCGAGGGAAGGACCAGTCCCTAACTAACTAATAGGGATTGAGGCAAGGGAAGTAGCTCTTACGAACCCTTTAGTCTAAAACGAATAGATTCTTTATGATGTTACCTGAAGTTCAAGGATTAAAGGTAAAGTGAAAACAGACATGTGTTCAGCATATAGCTAGCCTTCTTCTCTTATCTAATTGTTGCTCCTTCCCCTGTCTACTATTCGTGGAGTTGATCCGTCTCAATTAAACTATCTAAATTCATTAGGAAATTCTTTTGAAACCAATTCAAAAAAAGTGGGGTAAGATGGCTTGCGTCCTAATACAAAATAGTAGAGGTTTCCTAGGTTCGACACAAGCAAATCTAAAAGATGTATAGGAATGTCCATCAATAAACCTTATACGCTTGCTTTACGTGAGCAATGAGGATGCGCGTTACTAAGGCTTTAGGCTTGAGCTCTTGGAGTTGCGGGAGTCTTCAGTTTCCCATGCTTGTCTTTGTTAGCGATCGAACCATCTCGAAAGCACTAGGATCCGGATCTGTCTTATTGACCGACTTTGGTCGAGCTACCGCTACATTTCAGGAACGGCCACAGCCTACATTACTTGTCTCCCTATTCTCAAGGAAGTTAGTCTCAGACCATATGTAGTTCTCGGTCCTTTTTTATACAGTTCCTTACAGGTGCTGGCTCTTCACTCCAGCCCTGAAGTATTCTGTGAGCTCCTTCTGTTTAAGTGGGCCCTTGGTCAAGGAGCTTTTCTTTATAAAAAAAAGCAAAAATGCATCTTGTGTCGGGTTAAGGGCTTAGTGGAACCCTATTTCTTCACTTGTAGTCTAGGGCGTTGCTTGGCATTGGGCTTTAGTTAAGCCTATATCCATTTAAGAATAGGATCTTTTATGTAGCCCAACTCTTTCTTTGAATTTGGATAGATCTGGAGGACAGGACCTTGGCCTTCTTGCATAGACTTGGGCTTGCTTTGATGATGGGTAGGCTTGTCGTGCTTTTTCCCCCTATCTAATAAGGGGGCTTTCATCGAGGTTAGAAGACCAAGATGCGAATCACATGCTTATCAAATTAAAAATTGAATCATTTTCAGGGTTTAAGAGATAAGATAGTGAGGCTTTGCCTATACGAAGAATAGACCTTCCCTATAGTACTAGGGCTACTAGGCAATCGGACTTTTCCCACTATCGGGACGACTATTTACTTCCTGACTTAAGGACTTAATGATCCAGGGAGGAAGCAAGTCTAGAGAGAAGCATAAAATAAATAAGGTTTAGAGCACCCTACATACCTTGCTCAGAGAGAGGCAAAGACAAGTGTTGTTGAGGTACCGGTTCAACCAAGTGCCTAAGCAGCAACAATAACTTAAATACGGCTGAAGACATATATTTAACCCGGGCCCAGAAAAAAAAATCTGACATTAAGTCCAAAGATCTAGGGTAGGGATGATTGACACGTTGATTTAAGTACCCCTAAAATGAGATGGTAGGTTCGTATGTTTTTGTGAAAGCTCGGCTCCTGTTATTGCTGATGTCCAGTCATCCACATTTTAATTCCTTGGAAAAGAAGGCTAACTGCTTGTTGGCTGGGAGAGAGCGGTAAGTCCATTAGTTTGATGATTCTTCTTCGCCTTTATTTAGAAGGCTTGTTCGATAAATCTCCTAAACAAACAGTAGGAATTTTATAATCAAACGACCTAACTTATCATTTTGTTCACGCTAAGGAAGTGAATTGTTCAGCCTCTGCTGTTCTTGTTTACGACTCTACTGCTATTGATTAATCCGCTGGGATTGGAATGCTTGACTTGCTTTCAAAGCCTTTCCTTTATAGGCTAACTCTTAACTAAGTCCCAACAACGGCTAGCGAATAAATTGTAGGGCTTAAGGCAGCGAATGACCTGAGGGTAGGCAACTCAATAGAATAATTAAGCAGCCTGGCTTAAAGTCTAGGACTTCCTAACTGCTTGATTTATAAGTCTTATTTGTTTTTTAAGACGGGAATGAATCGCATATGTTGGTTGAGAATTACTCGGGAATTCTTTTATAGTTACTTTGCCAGGTTATAGGGGGGCTACTCTTCTTTTTTGTCAATCGAGCCACTTTCCCTCATTCCACTCATCCAGCCTCTTCGCGAACTTGTACAATTGATGCCACAAAGATAGTCAACTCAATTATCGAAGAAATAAGGAAACGGGCGACGATTTGGCACCAGGTATCCGGAGGTGTGGAAAGAGCAGCGGTGAGAAGCGGAAAAACCATTAAAAAACGACGATTGTTTGTGAAGGTTTCCACAGAAAGACCCCTTGGTTCTGGAAAACAGATCACAATTACAGGTACCTGAGAGCATACCGATGGAATGAACGAAATACGAACAGTTAGCATAATATGGTCATAGATCTTAGGTTGTAACTTGATCATGAGCGAATTTGTTGATGTTGTACCCACGAAGTATAGAAAGTACCAAACATTGGGAACTACCCGGGGTAGAGTTAGGAACAGGAACAAGGAGAAGCGAGAACCACTTAAATAGAGGAGTCAATTGTATTTCCTCCTTTGTTCCCCATAGCAACAGGGGATCAAAAAGCACCAAATTTGATGACTTATTAAGGGAAAGACGAAGTAAGAACATGCTATATGAAAAAAATGCAAAAGGCAACGCGCTGAGGTTCGAACCCATGACCTCTTGATTATCAGCGTGTTGCCTTACCACTGGGGTGGCCATACATCCTTTATTATAACTGAAATGATAAATATATATATATATATATATATATATATATAATACAAAACAAGTCCTGAATACACTTCATCTTCAACCTCCAGCCAGACCACCTGTAACTTCACCATTTCTCAACAAAAATGGAAAATGCAAACATGAAAGTTGCTCCATTTTTCCATACGAATCCAACCATATAAATATTATAAGCTATAAATCAAAGATGAATGAGAATTTTTGGAAGTACCAAATTCTGACCTAATTATTTTCAGAGGTTCAATCCTAAAATTCTCCTAGCTCAATCAATAGAAATAAAATTTATGGACATGTACAACTTCAGGACAATGATGTCTACATTTTATCTTCACAAATGCAAGCCTAACAATGCCTAAGTAATGAGATAGAAGTTCAAGAAAAATACCTTAAAACTGGAAATCGTGAAATGCAAATGAGCTTGATTCAAGATGCTGCAATGATCAGGTTAGCTTCCTCAAGTTCCCAGGAAGCTAATGCAATCGTTTGCTTGAGCAATGTATGGCTGGAATGGCTTGGAGAAGTCAATGTGCAGACTCTATTTTTTGGTTAAGGAGGTTATGATAAATGGTGTTACAGTTCTGGAATGAGGACGAGGATGAGTAGTATTTGATGTAAGGAAGATTTTGGAACCAAAAGGCCAAGAAACGCACGAGGGAAACATGAGTTTGGTGTTCAAGGTCAGAAATTGTGCAACAATGGAGTTTTTTAGGCAATTTCTGATTTGAGAGAGTTTTGGTGTGTTTCAGGGTGCTTTAGCCCGTGTTCTAGCTCATAAATAGTGCCTATATTTATAAGCAACAAGTTTGGAAGCTTGTTGTTGATCAGAATTCAAAATCACAAGTTAAGCATAACATGTGATTTTTTAGAAATCCAAGTTTCAAAGCTTTGTGTACTTGCTAAGATAGAGTGGTTATGCTTTAAACACACTTGCTTCTGACTTTGTAGATGGAGTGTGATCAGAGGGAACAAGTTAGAGGCTCAAGAATTGACTTTGTACATAAAGCTTGCTTTTCCAAAATGGAAGTGTTCACTTTGTGCCATTAATGGAAATGTGAATTGGACTAAGCTTAAACCACTTGGATTAAAGCTCAAAAGTTTGTGTAATCCATTAATGATAGATAGATACACAAGTTAGAAGGCCTGTAAAGAAAGATTATGCAGCCTAACATTGAAATTGCATTTTTGTTAATCATGAAAATGACCTATAATTTTAGTTTGAAACCCTAACTTCCTCTCTTCGATTCTCCTTGCTCAAGAATGATCTCAAGGAGTTCTTGGACATTTTAGAAAACTTGTAATGTGCGCTACAACCCCTCTTTGAATCACTTTTGAAAATTCCCCTTGTAACTATATGAAAAATTTCCATGAAGTTAGGTCAAATTCCTGCCTAAACTAGGGCAAAATTTTCACTAAGTGTTTAGTTTCATGACCATAACTTCATGGATTAATAACTTGAGATCCAAGCATTTCTAGTAGAAGTTGTGTAAAGAAATTTTGTAGATCTCATGGATATCTACAACTTTCATGTTGAAAGTTTCTTTTGAATCATCTTGCATCATGGTGAAAAATTGGCTCAAAGTTGTGAAAAAATATGAAGTTTTCAACACTTAGAAAAATTTCTAAGTTTGAAAATTTTGACTTTTCAAAATGAAATCTTGACTTTTTGATTTCTTGATGAACAAGTTTCATATTTTGACATGTTTTGATGAATTGTGATCTTTGACACTTGATTTTGACCAAAAAGTCAAAGTTTGACTTTTCAGTATACAGTTGACTTTTGATAAGTTGATTCAAAATCAACTATCAATCCAATTGATCTTGAACAATGTTTTGAGTCATGCCATTAGGTAAAAATGATGCAATTTAAATCTTGATATCATTCCTCAAACCAATTAACCATTTTCTAGGTCAAATATTAGAAATTGCCCTTTCTCAGTCAAAACCCTAATTTTGACCATTTTGCCCTTTTGATGATCTGATCAAATTTCTTGAGGAATTATGGTCAAAACTTGATAAAATGATACATATGAGTTTATAATGTTGATATGGATCAAAAATTATGAAGTTTGACTGTAAATTGGCCACCGTTGACTTTTTCCCCAATACAGCTTATTTTTAAGTCAACTGGTCAATTGACTGAGCAAAAATGTGATCCAAGGCTTGAAAATTGACATGAGTAATATTGGGGGTCCATAATTATCCATGAAAGTCATATGAGGCATTAAAAATTAAATTATCCTTGAGCAATCTCAAACCCTAATTTCAGTGATCAGTGCTTAAGGAGGTGTCTTGAGCTGATCAATCCTTGTGTAGTCTTGAACCAAAGGAGATCTTGTGAGAAAATATTTAATAAATGAGATGGAAAATTTTGGGGTACAACAACTGACCCTGTTCAATCTTCTTAAACCTGAAGAGTTAGATTGGCGAATCCGCCATTCGTGACTTGAAGGTGGAAGATGATTGGACACTAGAGTGCCCAAAAATTTGCACTTGAAGATAAAATGGGAATGGGCTTATAGATGCCATTTGGAAGAATGATGGAGATTTGATGGAGATGGTCTTGTAGATGCCATCCAAAGGTGATTGTCGATAGAGAATGTACTAAGTCTGAACTTGATTTCAACTGGAAAAGAATCAGAATAAATCTTTGGAGCGACTTATCTGAACCAGAAGAAGTCTTTTATGTTGTTTGACTAGGAAGAATCAGAATAAATCTTGGAGCGATTTTTCTGAACCAGAAGTGTTATTTTTTTAAAGTATCAGGATAAACCGTTGAGGGGTTTAAACTAAACCAAAAGAAATCTTGAATATTCTTTAACTGGAAAAAATCTGAGTAAATCTTTGTGTGATTTATCTGAATCAGAGAAAGCGTCTGCAAGAAAGAATCAAAATAAACCGTTGAGAGATTTAAACTGAACCGACAGAAATATGAAGAAGAATCAGGATAAATCATTGAGAGATTTATCTGAACCAGAAAAAACATCTGCAGGAAAGAATCAGAATAAATCATTGAGAGATTAATCTGAACCCAAAGTGTTCCTTTGGAAAGTATCAGGATAAACCATTGAGGGGTTTAAACTGAACCAAAAGAGATCTTGAGTATTCTTTAACTGGAAAGAATCAGAGTAAATCTTTGTGTGATTTATCTGAACCATAGAAAGCGTCTGCGGGAAAGAATCAGAATAAATTGTTGACAGATTTATCTGAACCCGAAATGTTCCTTTGGAAAGTATCTGGATAAACCATTGAGGGGTTTAAACTGAACCAAAAGAGATCTTGAATATTCTTTAACTGGAAAGAATCAGAGTAAATCTTTGTGTGATTTATTTGAACCAGAGAAGACAGATGTGGGAAAAGAATCAGAATAAATTGTTGATATATTTAAACTGAACCGGCAGGAGTCTGAAAGAAACATATGTTGTATAGATGGTTGACCAATCCTTTCTTGGGAATTGATCTGTAATTGACTTGTTAAAAATTTGATGATAACTTTCCGTTGATTGATATTTCCTGAAAAAGATGAAAGGTTAGTTGTATGCAATGTCATGATGTATGCAATGCATAGTGTAATGATGTTCTCAAAATAAATGAGATTGTGTCGTATGTATTTGTATTGACAATGTTATGACGTATGGATGCGATGTATGGACATGTTAATTTTTATGCTGCAGTGTTGCTGGGGAAAATAAATCCTCGAGTATTGTTGGGTACAAAGGGTGTAAGTCTTCATGTTTTGAAGTTGCTGATGAGTTGATGAGCTTCCATTTGCTAGAGAAATAAACTCTGTTGTTTAAAGGAAATGTCGTGTATTACTTGTGAAATCCTGTTGGAGAATCCTGAGAAATTGGGTGACTTTCACTGGGGAATCTTAGGAGCGGTAACTGGAAGTTTTGTTCGTCGGGGATGTGAGAGAGCTCGATATCATTAAGCTGCACACCGTGGGGGATTTTATGGAATAGTCTAAATATATTATCCTATTTCTTAAAGCCATTTAGTGATTGTCTTTCTATTTTCTATTCCTTTTTTTGTTCATTTGTAAACAGTTGTCACGTTTAAATGCATATGTTCAAAAATAAATCATTGGACGTTTTTATAAACAAAACACAGAAAAATGAAAAAAAACAGATAGTTTTTCACTTTCAATGGGATATCTTTGTATTAACTTGAATAAGTATTTTTGTACAATGAGACGAACATTCTAGTAAGAGAACGTCGTCGTATAAAAATGAAAATTTGATACAAAGAAAAGATAGCTATGTGAAATAATCCCATGGGGTTCCCATTCTACTATAGCCTTCGTGTCTTTGAGCATCTTGTCCACTTGTTGTCTTGTCGAAAGTTGATTGGATTGATCAGAACCGTTGAGTTTGTCAGTCGATGTTAGAGGTTGTCTATAAGGTGATCCAACGGGACATAGTCATACGCTTTAATTCCCTAACTTTTTCCTGGACTGCCCTTTCGGGTTTTCAGTCCACCGGGATACCCCTTTTTGCCCAAGTCGCCCTTTCAGGTTTTCAACTTGCCGGGTGTATAGATTTTTTTTGTTTTATTCCTAATTTTTTCCCGAACCTTTTTGGTTCGCAGAGATGCCCTTGTTTTGCCTAGGTGTGTCAACCTAGCGGGTCTCTTATGAGTAGTGTCTTTTGACAATGTCTACATTCACAGGGTGCGGGCGGTCGTTGCCATCCATAGTGGTTAGGATCATCGCTCCACCAGAGAATATGATTTTGATCACAAATGGTCCCTCACATGTAGGATTCCATTTTCCCCTGGGATCACCTTGTGGTAATATGATACATTTGATTACCAAGTCACCAACCCGATATACCTGATGCCTAACTTTCTTGTTAAAAGCTTTAATCATACGTTTTAGGTATATATGGCCATGACTGACAGCCGTAAGCCTCTTCTCATCGATTAGGTTTAACTGGTTAAGTCGAGATTGGATCCAATCGTCTTCACTTAGCCCTGCATCCTTTATGATTCTCAGAGAGGGTATTTGGACTTCAATTGGTAGGACAGCTTCCATTCCATATACCAAGGAGAAGGGAGTTTCCCCAGTTGATGTGCACGTTGTGCTACGGTAACCGTCGAGAGCGAATGGTAGTATCTCATGTCAGTCCTTGTAGGTTACAGTCATTTTTTGTGTGATCTTTTTTATGTTCTTATTTTCGACTTCGACATCGCTATTCATCTTTGGCCGGTAAGGGGAAGAATTATGATGCTGGATCTTGAATTGCGCATATAAAGAGGTGATTATAGTATTATTGAGTTTCGTACCATTGTCTGTGATGATTCTCTCTGGGATACCGTACCGACATATGAGATTATGTTTGATGAAACGGGCCACAACCTTCTTGGTAACGGAAGCGAAAGAAGTTGCCTCAACCCACTTTGTGAAATAGTCAATGGCCACCAAGATGAAGCAGTGTCCATTAGAAGTTGTAGGTTTGATTTCTCCAATCATATCTATGACCCACATAACAAAGGGCCATGGAGACGTCAAGACATTCAAAGGAATCGGAGGCACATGCACTTTGTCAGTATAGACCTGACACTTGTGACAGGTTCGTGAATGCTGATAGCAATCTGCTTCCATGGTAGACCAATAATAACCTGCCTGTAGGATCTTCTTAGCCATCGTATGCCCACTGGAATGGCTACCAAAAGTGCCTTCATGTAGATCATCCATGATCTTTTCTGCCTCAGCCTTGTCTATGCAATGAAGCAAAACAGAGTTGTGGTTGCGTTTGTAGAGAATGCCATTACTAAGGAAGAACTTAGCAGAGAATCTCCTTAAGAACTTCTTATCATTGACTGAAGCTCCTTCCAGATACTCTTGAGCCTCGAGATGCATCTTAACTTCATGGAACCAAGGCTGGTCCACTACCTCTTCAGTATTGATCTCATGATAGTAAGTTGTTTCATCTATCCGTTAAATGGTGATCTGGGGAGCCTCTCTACCCCACTTGAGTTTAAACATGGATGACATTGTGGCTAGCGCGTCTGCTAGTTGATTTTCCTCTCATGGAAAATGCTTAAAGGTAATTTCCTCGAAGTGTGGGATTAATATCAACACATGTTCTTTGTAGGGGATGAGGTTAGGATGCTTCGTGTCCCATTCTCCTTTGATCTGGCTGATGACTAAGGCTGAATATCCAAATACACTTAAGGACTTGATTCCAAACTCTATGGCAGCTTTGAGAACAAAAATACACGCTTCGTATTCTGCCATATTATTAGTACAATTGAAGTAAAGTCTTGCGGTAAAGGGAGTATGACATCCTTCAGGGGATATGATTACAGCACCTATGCCATTGCCGAGTGAGTTTGAGGCTCCGTTAAAAACCAGGGTCCATCGGGATCCTTGTTCAGGTCCATCATATGGTCTGAGTTCCTCACAGTTGTTTAGCATCATGATGTCTTCATCTGGGAATTCAAATTTTATGGACTTATAGTCATTCACAGCTTAATGAGGAAGGTGACCGGCTAGCACACTGCCCTTTATTGCTTTTTGGGTAGTGTACTGAATGTCGTATTCAGTCAGAATCATCTGCCATCTTGCTATTCTCTCAGAGAGGGCAGGTGTGATATGGTGGGAGAACTAACTTGGGATGTTTTGTGTTTTATCGCAAATGTTGCGGTTAGCAAGAGTCGCCACTGACTATTCTTTTATCCAAAAGGAAAGGTGAAAAAGCACAGGAAAGACCTTTGAGATTATTTCTTGAGTTCAGGGGAGAGATCATGAAAATGGAAGGTATTAGCACCCTTTTCATCCATGGTTTTCCATGGGCTCTTAGTTACTTTCTAGATCACTTTCTTTTGTTTGAAAATGTGTTTTGTGTGGTTTTTGGAAGTATTTTGAAAATGCGTCATTGTTTAGGCAAACTTTGTAATGATTCTCGTTCGTAAGAATGTATACAAAGTGTTGATCTTTTGAAAATGTTTTCAAGTTTTGAAAGATGTTTTGAAAGTGTTTGGTGTTTGTTTTGAAAAATTGCAAGGATGTTTCGTTTTGAAAGTGAGCAAGTAACTAGGAACAATCTACCCACTCAAAAGTCTTTCTTGCTTATTTCCTCTTTCCTTTGACATTGTTATCTTACCATTGATTTGGTAAGCAACCCTATCTTTGGATGTAAAAGGGACGGGCATGGGTCATCGTATAACAATGATTAGCAATGTTGCAAGGTATCTTAGCATCTTTCTTTAGGGACTAAGATCATTTTGAAAGGCAACTTTTGATAGCGTCATCAAGGGACTATGATCTTGTATTTTACTTGTTTTTGCTAAGATACCTCACATGCATAACATGGCCATTTTTTGTAAGGCAACCAAGTGGATTTTACCCTAGGGGTGCTTGTGTGCAAGTGCATTGTTTTCCATGCTTGGTTTTTTCTTTGATTAGGGGTTTTCTAATTGATTGGTTTTAGTCTTTCCATACAAAACCCTAATTACTAGCATTTGTATATAAAGCGATAAATTGCGGAATTTAAAATTACTACGCTATTACAATACTTGTGGGAGGGGGTGTACAAATTACAAATGAGGATTTACAAGAAAATTAGACCTAATTATCTATTACAACCATATTGAAAATGTACAAAAATGCAAAAATATAAATGGAAAAGGAAATGGTTTTTGTTATTTTTTATGAAAGAGTTGTTTTGTCTTGCCCTAATTAGAGAAAAAGAATTAATTAAAGTTAAATAAAATTAAATTAAACTAATTAAGAAAAGAAATTAATTTGTCTTTAAGAAAATATTTTTCATCTTTTGTTTTATGGAGAAAATAAATATATAAGTATGATTAATAAATAAATAAATAAAATATTTTTGGATTTTCTTTGTGATTTTATGAAAATAATAGTAATGATAAAAATAATAATAATATTAAGAATAGTGATAATAATAAAGAAAGAGAAAAATAAAATAAAAATAAAAAATAAAAAAAATAACAAAAGTCTGGGGGGGTGAATCAGTAACCCAAGGAGTAATATAAGAGAAAAAAAGACTAGACCTAAAGAGAGTCCAAACGCTGCCAAAAAAACAAAAAGAAAGTCAGAAAATTATGAAAAATTGCAAAAGGTCACGCTGGGGCTTGAACCCAAGACCTAAGGGTGAACAGGCGCGCGCTTTACCACTGGGGTGGCTATACATATGTTGATATAAACAAAACAATAAATATATGATACAAAACACGCCCTGATTAAACTTCAGCTTCAACCTATAGCTAGACCACATGTAACTTGTTCATTTCTAATCCATTTGCAAAAATGTAAACATGAAACTTGTGTAAAATTTTACCACGATTCCAGAAATGAAAACAACTTAAACTAATTCTCAAGAATGAACATGAATTTTGAATGGTACCAAATTCTGACCTAATTTTTCCAAGATGTTCAGATTCAAAATTCTAACTACTTAAGCAATACAAATGAAATCTAAAGACATGGTTAGCTTCAGAACAATGATGTCTACATTTTTCATTCACAAATTAAACATTAATGATGCTTATATGAAGAGTTCAAAGTTGAGATAACTTACGTCAAAATTGGAAATCGTGTTCTGTAAATGAGCTTGATTCAAGTTGATGTAATGATCAGGTTAACTTCCTTGAGTCCCTAGGAAGCTATTCCAATGGTTACTTTGAGTTGTAAGTATTTGAATTGGCCTGGAGAAGTCAAGATGCAGACCTCTATTTTTGGAAATGGAATATGGTGATGGAGGTGTTACAGAACTGTAATAGGGTATGGGATTGTTTGTGTATGATGCTTGGAAGCTTTTGGAAGCAAGAGGCCAAGAAACGCACGAGTAGTTTTGGGTTTTGGGATTTCTGGCCAGAATATGCAACAATAGAGGTGTGAGATGCAAATCTGAGATCTTGCTCTTTTCAGGGCTCAAGCATGCGTGTGTTTTGTGACAAATTACTTGTGTATGTATAATCAAAAGGCTTGAGTGCTTGAGACGGTCAGAAGTACAAGTTCTAGACTGATTGCTATGTTACTTGATTTTGAAGAAAAGAGGGAAGTATGGTTCCAAGAGGAAGTACAAGCATGGGCTGAGTGATTGTAAGTGTTTAGACAAACTTCTCTTGAGTTATAGGACATGTATGATCAGAAGAAAACAATTGCAAGGCTCAAGAACAAGTTTTATGCAAAAAAGCTACTTTATCAAAATGACATTGTGCACTTTCTTCCCAAAATGGATATAAAGCATAGCCTTGCATTGAATGCTTGAAATGAGACCTCTAACAGCTGTGAAAGCAATTAATTATGGAGTGCCTAACAATTTTGAGTCCTGTAAAGTAGAGATTATGCAACATAGGTTTGAAATTTGAATCTTGTTCATCACAAAATGACTTGTATTTCAAGTGTGAAAACCTTAACTTCATCTCTTTGATTCTCCCTGCTCAAAAATAATCTCAACGATTTCTTAGAAATTTTAGAAAGCTTGTAATGTGATCTACAACCCCTCTTTGAATCATTTTTGAAAATTCCATTTAGAACTATATGAAAAAGTGCCATGAAGTTAGGTCAAAATCCTGACCAAAACTAGGGCAAAATTTTACTAAGTGTTCAATTTCAACACCATGACTTTAGAAATTAATAACTTGAGATCCAAGAATTTTTAGGAGAAGTTGTGTAAAGAAATGTTGTATATATCATGTAGATCTACAACTTTCATGTTGAAGGTTTCTTCTGAATCCTCTTTCATCATGGTGAAAAATTGGCTTAAAGTTATGAAAAAACATGAAGTTTTAAACACTTAGAAAAATTTCTAAGTTAGAAAACTTTGACTTTTCAAAATGAAATCTTGACTTTTTGATTTATTGATGAATAATTTTCATATTTTGACATGTTTTGATGAATTGTAATCTTTGACATTGAATTTTGACCAAAAAGTCAAAGTTTGACTTTTCAGTGTACAGTTGATTGAAAATTCACTGTCAATCCAATTGATCTTGAACAATGTTTTAGGTCATGTCATTAGGTCAAAATGATGCAATTGAACTCTTGAGATCATGCTTCAAACCAATTTATCATTTGCTAGGTAAGAAATCAGAAATTGCCCTTTCTCAGTCAAAACCCTAATTTTGACCATTTTGCCCTTTTGATGATTTGATCAAATTTCTTCAGGAATTGTGGTCCAAACTTGATCAAATGATACATATGAGTTTATAATATTGATGTGGATCAAAATTATGAAGCTTGACTGTAAATTGGCCATAGTTGACATTTTCCCCAATACAGTTGATTTTTAGGTCAATTGCTCAATTGACTGAGCAAAAGTGTGATCCAAGACTTGAAACTTGACATGAGTAAACTTTAGGGTCCATAATGATCCATAAAAGGAATATGAAGCATTGAAAGTTCAGTTATCCTTGTGCAATCTCAAACCCTAATTTTGGTCATCAGTGCTTAAGGAGGTGTCTTAAGCTGATCAAACCTAGTGCAGTCTTAAACCAAGAGAGATCTTTGTGAGAAAAGATTTAATGAATGAGAGGGAAAATTTTGGGGTACAAAAGCTGCCCCTGTTAAATCTTCTTAAACCTGAAGAGTTAGATTGGAGGATCCGCCATTCGTGACTTGAAGCTGAAAGATGATTGAACACTAAAGTGCCCAGAAATTTGCACTCGAAGATGGACGGTGAATGGGCTTATAGATGCCATTTGGAGGAATGTTGGTAAATACTGGAAGAAGTATCAGCATAAATCTCTTGTTGATTTATACTAAAACTTGATATTTTACCTGTGAGAAAAAGAGTTAGTAAAATGCAGGTGCCTGCATGATGTTCACCATATGTGGTATTATGCTAAATGCATATGGTATGTACATGCTATGATGTATGAATATGAGATGTATGCTTTTGTCCGGGAAAATAAACCCCTGACTGCTGCTGAGGAAATTCTGGGAGGTTGAATCCTTGATTGTCGTTGGGGATGAAGAATATGCATATCTTTAAACTTTGTTGAAAGGATGTTTTCACTGGAGAATATCTCTTGAATGGAAGCTGTTATTTGGTCGATCCAGGCTTCACAATTTGCTGAGAATGAAGTAGTCAACTGTTATCTGGTCGAATCCGGGCTTCGCGGCAACTTGTTTGGGGAAGAGACAAATTAACTACTATCTGGTCGAATTCCAGGCTTTCCAAAAAAATTTCTTGAAATTGAATAGTTATCTGGTCGGATCCAGGCTTCACAACAACTTGCTGAGGATATGGAAGTTAACTATTATCTGGTCGGATCCAGGCTTCGCAGTAACTTGAAGTGGAAACTACTATCTGGTCGGGTCCAGGTTTCATGGTTTTCGGAAAGTTATACTATTATCTGGTCGAGTCCAGGCTTCATATTGTCTCTTGGGATCATATTTAATTGTTAACTGGTCGGGCTCCAGGCTTCACAATAAACTATTTAAAAAACTGTTATCTGGTCGAGTCCAGGCTTTGTAGATTTCTGAGGTTGATGAGGTCAATTTCTATCTGGTTGGGTCCAGGTTTCAATGAATCTCTGAGGGTGATTGCTATCTGGTCGGATCCAGGCTTCACAACAACTTTGCTTGAAAAGATGAAATTGAAAACTGATATCTGGTCGGGTCCAGGTTTCACATTAATTTGTTGGGGCAGAGGCAAACTCTACTAGGGAAAAGAAATTAAACCTTGGTCGGATTGATTCCAGGTTCTTCTATATCTTTGAAGAGTTAGACTATTATCTGGTCGGGTCCAAGTTTCATAGCATCTTGAAATTGAGATCAATTGTTATCGAGTCCAGGATTTACAGATTTCTGAGGTTGATAAAGTCAATTTCTATCTTGTCGGGTCCAGGTTTCAACGAATCTCCGATGGTGATTACTATCTGATCAGTTCCAGGATTCACAACAACTTTGCTTGAAAAGATGAAATTGAAAACTGATATCTGGTCGGGCCCAGGTTTCAGATACTCAAATTGTCATCTGGTCGATTCCAGGTTTCAGTGATTGAAGAAGTCAAACTATTATCTGGTCGGGTCCAGGATTTAGTAATAACTTGAAAATTGTACTAATATCTGGTCGGATCCAGGCTTCATAGTATCTTTTTGGAAATAGTAAAGGCTTTGCTGATGACTTTACTGGGGATCAGGGGTTGTGGCCCTATGATTTGCAATAATCTGAAAGGAAAAATTCAAACTGGAGAGTGTGGACTCAGTTGGGTAGGACAGACTCAGCTTGGGGAGGATACTCTCAACTGAGGAGGATAGACTCTATTTGGGGATACTAGCCTTGGTCGGGGGAAGATACACTCAGTTGGGGAAGACAGGTTCAGCTGGGGAACTTCGCGGTATCTCGATTGTTGTATGTTGAGGAAATTTGAACTTGGCAGGGGAGTTTTATGGTTCCTCGATTATTGTTTTGGGAAATAAAACATGTTGGGGAAAGGTTTATCACAGCCGTCCTCGTGGGGATAATGATAATGAGATAACTCTGGGGATATTTCATATACATTAAAGAGATGTTTGCTGCTGCTTAGCAGGACACATGTGCCAAATAGTTTTAATTATGTTCATATGCATATGTTCATTCAATTTTAGTCATTAGACAAATTTGCATTAAAAAAATAGAAATTCCGCACTTTAAAGTATATTTGTATTGATATTTTGCCCATGAATAGGCGTTTTTTATACAGAGAGACGGAGATCGTAGTAAGAGCAAATCGTCGAAAGGAAAACAAAATTGAGAACAAAAACAAATAGCCATGTGAAATGATCTTATTTCCTTCCAACTCCACTATTGCCCCCAATGTCTTTGAATGTCCCTTGTAGTTGATAGAAGTTGATTGGATTGATCTTGGACCGTTTGAACTTGGACCTTGGTGAGAAAATTGATTGTGTTGATTCCACGGGACATAGTCATACGCTTTTAATCCTTAACTTTTGCCTGGACCGCCCTTTCGGGTTTTCAGCCCACCAGGATACCCTTTTTTGCCCTAGTTGCCCTTTCGGGTTTTCAACTTGCCGGGTGTACAATCTTTTACATATATCCCTAATTTTTGCCCAAACCTTTTGGTTTACTGGGATGCCCTTATTTTTCTTAGGTGTGTCAACCTAACGGGTCTCTTATGCATAGTATTTTTTAACTATGTCCACGTTTATAGGATGTGAGAAATCTTCACCATCCATGGTAGTCAGCATCATGGCACCGCCAGAGAAAACTCTCTTGACAACAAATGGCCCTTCATAGGTGGGAGCCCATTTGCCTCTGGGGTCGCCTTATGCTAAAATGATGCGCTTTATCACCAAGTCACCAACTTGATATACTCGAGGCTTGACCTTTTTGTTGAAAGCCTTGATCATCTGTTTTTGGTACGTCTAACCATGGAAAACAGCGGCTAACCGTTTTTCGTCAATCAAGTTCAGCTGATCCAATCTCGTTTGAATCCACTCGTCTTCGCCTAGGCCTGCCTCATTCATAATTCTCATCGAGGGAATCTGAACTTCCACTGGAAAACAACTTTCATCCCATAGACTAGAGAAAAAGGAGTTGCCCCAGTTGATGTTCTAGCTGAAGTACGGTAGCCATGTAGAGAAAACAGCAACATCTCATGCCAATCCTTATAGGTTACCACCATTTTCTGCATAATCTTCTTGATATTTTTGTTGGCCTCTTCGACTGCGCCATTCATTTTTTGGTCTATACGAAGAAGAATTGTGATGCTTGATCTTAAATTGAGTGTAAAGCTCAGTAATCATAGCATTGTTGAGGTTAGTCCCATTGTCAGTGATTATCCTTTCGGGGATTCCATAACGGCAGATGAGGTTGTGTCTGATGAATCTGGCTACCATATTCTTGGTGACTGAGGCAAATGAGGCGGCTTCGACCCATTTGGTAAAATAGTCGATAGCAACAAGAATGAAGCGATGTCCGTTGGAAGCTGTGGGCTTGATCTCTCCAATCATGTCAATGCCCCACATTACAAATGGCCACGGAGCGGTCATGACATTCAGAGGGATAGGAGGCACGTGGACCTTGTCATCATAGATTTGGCATTTGTGACAAGTTCTTGAATGTTGATGGCAATCGGTCTCCATCGTTGACCAATAGTAATCGGCTCTTAAGATTTTCTTAGCCATCGTATGTCCACTTGAATGAGTACCTAAAATACCATCGTGCATGTCTTCCATGATCTCCTCTGCCTCCTTCTTGTCTACACATCGGAGTAGAGTTGAATCATGGTTACAATATCCCGTTACTTAGGAAGAATTTGCTGAAAATCTTCGCAAGAAATTTCTGTCATTGATAGATGCCCCCTCTGGATACTCTTGTGCTCCAAGGTATTTCATCACCTCATGGTACCATGGCTTTTCAGCATCAGTGTCAAGCTTATAGCAATGTGCAGGTTCATCGAATCTTTCAATTGTTATCATAGGGGCTTCGTTGTCCCATCTGACCTTAAACATTGAAGACACGGTTGCCAAAGCGTCAGCCAACTGGTTTTGTTCCCTAGGGAAGTGCTCAAAAGTGATCCCTTCGAAGTGAGGAATTAGGGATAGCACAAGTTCCTTGTAAGGGATAAGATTAGGGTGTTTAGTGTCCTAATCTTCTTTTACTTGGAAGATCACTAAGGAGGAATCCCCAAACACATCCAAACGTTTGATCCTTAAGTCGATAGCAGCTTTTAGACCTAAGATGCATACTTCATACTCGACCATATTGTTTATGCAATTGAAGCATAGTCTGGCAGTGAAAGGAGTGTGGCAACCTTCAGAAGAGATGATCACAGCACCAATTCTGTTACCTAAGGCGTTGGAAGCCCCATCGAATACCATAGTCCATCGGGATCCTTGTTCAGGTCTGTCATATGGTCCAGATTTCGCACAGTCGGTTACAAGCATGACGTTCTCATCAGGGAAGTTGAAGTTCATTGACTGATAATCATCCACAGCTTGATGGGCCAAATGATCTGCTAGTACACTTCCTTTGATGGCTTTTTGATTCGTGTATTGAATGTCATACTTTGCCATCTGGCTATCCGTCCAGAAAGGGAAGGTTTCTCGAAGATATACTTTATTGGGTCCATCTTATAAATCAACAGAGTGGTATGAGTCAACATATACTATCTTAGTCAGTGAGCAGCCCATGCCATAACACATCAAGTTATCTCGAGCAATGAATATCTAGTTTCACAGTCGGTAAACTTTTTGCTCAGGTAATAAATAGCATGCTCTTTTTGGCAAGACTCGTCATGTTGGCCCAAAACACACCCCATAGAGTTCTCTAATACCGTCAAGTACATGATCAAGGGTCTTCCTTCAACTGGAGGCATGAGAATAAGAGGTTCTTGTAGGTATTCTTTGATTTTGTCAAAAGCAATCTGGCACTCATCATTCCATCTGACTACTTGATATTTCTTCAAGAGTTTGAAGAGTGGCTCACAAGTAGCAGTCAAGTGAGATATGAAACGGGCAATGTAATTGAGACGACCCAAGAATCCTCTGACTTCTTTTTCAGAATAAGGGACTGGCATTTCTTGGATGGCCTTTACCTTTGCAGGATCAACTTTAATGCCTTTATTGCTGACGACAAAACCTAGAAGCTTTCCAGATCGTACTCCAAACGTGCACTTGTTAGGGTTTAACCTTAGCTTGTACTTTTTCAGCCTCTCAAATAATTTGTGCAGGTGATCGAGATGTTCTTCTTCGGTTTGTGATCTGGAAATCATATCATCCACATATACCTTTATCTCATGATGAATCATGTCATGAAATAAAGCTACCATAGCCCTTTGATATGTTGCCCATGCATTCTTTAATCCGAATGGCATGACCTTGTAGCAGAAGGTGCCCCATTGTGTAACGAAAGTAGTATTTTCCCTATCTTCGGGAGCCATCCTTATTTGATTATAGCCTGAGAAACCATCCATGAATGATAAGACTTTATACTGAGCAGTATTATCAACTAAGACGTCAATGTATGGTAGAGGGAATTCATCCTTGGGGCTTGCCCTATTCAGATCCCTATAGTCTACGCACATATGAACTTTCCCGTCTTTCTTTGGCACTGGCACCACATTGGCAACCCATTGATGATAGGATGTCACAGCTAGGAACCTCGCATCAAATTGTTTCATCACTTCAGCTTTGATCTTTTCAGACATATCAGGCCTCATGCGACAAACCTTTTGTTTAACAGGAGGGCAGTCTTCTCTTGTCGGCAGACGATGAACTACGATGTCGGTATCCAACCCAGTCATATCTTCAAAACACCAAGCAAATACTTCCACATAGTCTCACAACATCTGAACCAACCTTCTCTTGACACTACTTTCCAAATTAACGTCGATCCTGATTTCCTTCTTATTTGACTCAGTACCTAGGTTGATAACTTCAACTGACTCTTCATGCGGTTTAATAGCTTTTTCCTCTTGTAATAGAAGTATGGCTAGTTCTCCTAGTATGTCACAATCTTCCTCGCCTTCGTCTTAGGCTTGAATGATAGCACATTCAAAGTCATAGTCGGCAATGGTAGAATCATTGGCAATAGGATCCAGAGTGGATGTGGACCTGCAAGAGTGTGTATGTGTGCATGTAAGATACATGGCTATTTTTTTTTAAACATGTATTTGAAAGAAAGGAAAGACAATGAACACAAATATTTGAATTCAAAAGAGTCTAATGTATTTAATGATCATATGATTAGATGAATATAAATAAAACCCTTGACAAATGGACCAAAGTGCCCCAGGCCAGCCACATGGCTGAAAAATCATTGTTAAAATATTACAGACAACAAGTTCTTGAATTGAAAGAAAAGCAATAACAAGTAGATTACTTCTCAATGAAGGAGATGGGCACAAATTCCTTAGCATGTCAATTCTTCAGCTCTGTTGTAGTTGGATACACCCATTCTTCAAATGCAGCTTCTTCATCAGAATCACCCACGGCGTTGACTTCACAGTTTCCAATGCAGAGAGGTGGCTTTCCAGCATGAGCACGCCTTACTTCCTTCTGAGCTTTGACGGTGAAGCCCAGACCAAACTTGTCCGCTTTAAATGAGATATCGAGGAGTTTCCCCCAAGTATCACAATTCCCTTCTTCAATTGTCGCGCGGGAATCCTTAACTGAAACCATCTTTGGCGTGGCCTTAATAGATTTAAACTGATCAGAAGAACATTTATTAGCAGCAACCATCGGTGGTACGACCTCAAAGGCTTGACATGGGGTTTCAATGAATTCTCCATCCATCTGTACGTACTTGAAAGAGTTAAGGTGGTTGACCATGAACTCTTCTTCTCCGCAGACGGTGACTATTCTGCCCTTGATTGGATATTTGAGTTTCTAGTGGAGGGTTAAGGTTACTGCTCCAGCTTTATGGATCCATGGGCGACCTAACAGACAAGAATAGGCCGGGAAAATATCCATAATATAGAAGGTGGAGTTGAAGATTTGGGACCCCACTTTGATTGGAAGATCCACTTCCCCATGAACAGTCCTCTTTGATCCGTCAAATGCTCTTACAATGATGTCGCTTGGCTTCAAGATTAAATCTTCATAGTCAATAAGGTCTAACTCCCCCTTGGGTAACACATTCAGAGAAGAACCAATATCGACTAGCACATGTGCTAAGGTAGTCCCTTAGCACTCGATTGACACATGTAAAGCTTTATTGTGATTTTTCTCGAGATGTGTTAAGTCATCATCTGAAAATCCTAATCCATTATCATCTGTCAGGCTAGCCACGCAATTCTCGAATTGATCTGTTGTTGTCTCATGGGGGACATGAGCCTTTTTCAGGAACTTGATTAATGTTCGAGCATGGGCATCGGAGCAAAGCAGCAATGACAACATTGAAATCTCAGAAGGGGTTTGCCCCAACTGTTCTACAATCTTGAAGTCATTTCTTTTTATGATCTTCAAAATCTCGTCCATCTCGCGGGCGGAGGGTTCTTCATATGTTGCGTCTTTGGAGGGTACTTCAATCACAACCGGCTCAACAACCTTTTCCTTCCCTCTGATATCGGTACTTGGCTTGGCAGCAATAATGCGGATGGGCGTCCTTGTAACAACTGGTGGTGAGATATTAGGTGAAAATATTCTTCCAGTTCTAGTTACTTTACTTGAGCTAGCTATGTTGCCAACATTGCCATCTCTTTATTCTTCAATCCAGCCATCTTGTTTAATCCCATGATAGAACACTTCAGCGTCTTAATTCTATGGTACCGCTTTATTTGAAGAGAAGGGAATCGGCCCGGAATTGGTAATGATTAATGGAGCAATAGTGGGTTCATTTGAAATCCTAATAGGACCTTTGGAGGTGATCCTAAGAGGTTTGTTTGAGATGGTAATAATGGAAAGGTCTTCACATTTGTTAATCAAACTCTTGGCAAACAGAGTCTTTTAAAACAGAATTTCATGGCTATCCATCAGGCGTTGTATGCCTTTTTTCAGCCCTTCACATCCAATGAGTTGTCTTGTACAGCACACACAATCTTTTTCACAGCCAGGGAAGATCCCAGCTTTCAACAGATTGTTCTTGATTACATTCAGTGGAGTAGTCAATTCTTCAACAGAGGCAACAAAGTTGTATCTTCAATAGCATTAACACTCTTGTCATGCTTTGGCATTGGATCAATGATTAAAATTGGAGTTGGAGGAGGATCAAACTCAATAGTCTTGTTGTCAATCAAATCCTGGATTTTGTTCTTCAAGGCCCAGCAATGGTCAGTCTCGTGCCCGGGGCTGTTTGAATGGTAAGCACACTTAGCGTTCGGATTATACTTTGGTGATGAGGTGTCAGGGTTGGCGGGAGGATCGCGCAATGTCACTAAATTAGCCTTGAGAAAATGTTGAAAGGCTTGAGACAATGACATACCTAACCTAGTAAATTGTCTTCTTGGAGTTTCAAAATGTTGATGATTTGCAGATGGTCTTGGAGTAGGAGTTGGATTGGAGATTCGGACAGTATTGACAGATGGGTGATCATTCTTCTTGGTATAGGCCCTTGCCCCATACACAACATTGACTTCTTTCTTCGCATCAAAAGGTTTCTTGATAGGATTGGGAGTGGAGGTAGATGCCACAGAGATCTTCCCACTCTTGATGCCACTTTCAACTCTTTCACCGGTTAAGTTTAATTCGGTAAGACCAGAAGAAGAGCAGCCAACCAACAGATTAAAGAAAGGACCAAATAAAGTGCCCATGAACATGTCAATGTGATCCCTATCAGTTAAGGGAGGTTGGACCCTACTAGCAAGGTCTCTCCACTTCTGTGCATATTCCTTAAATCCTTCATTCTTTCCCGTGGTCATATCTTGCAACTAGACCCTTGTTGGCGCCAAGTCGGCATTATACAGATACTGATGGTAGAAGGCATTAGCTAGATCCTCCCAAGTGTTGGTACGAGAACCATCTAACTGATAAAACCATTCAAGTTGTGTTCCAGCCAAGCTCTCTTGGAAAAAGTGAACCCAGAGCTTCTTATCAGCAGTGAACGACTGTATCTTGCGCACATAAGATTTCAAATGGAGTTTTGGACAAGAAACCCCATCGTACTTTGCAAAGAGTGGTACTTTGAATTTTTGGGGAATGACTACCCCAGAGATCAAACCCAAATCATCAAAATCTAAACCGGGGATGGCTTAGATTTCAACAGCTTTCAATTTGTCTTCTAGTTGCTTGTATTTTATATCAGCGGGTGGATACTACTCATTGAAATAATCATCATCAGATTCTTGATCATTAGCACATTCAGCTTGAGTACTCTTGACCTTACTGACCTGGTTCTCATCCTCTTCAGATGAGTCTCCTCCTACTGGGATTTAAAGGATTACCTTCTTGAATATTCTACCCATGTTGAGTAGAGATTTCTTCTTTGGCTTCTTCTTAACAACCATCAAAGCCATCATATCTTGTTGCCCCTTGGCTAGGGCTAGTAGAGCTTCCTGAAACTGAGAATTCTAGGCTTGGAGATCCATCATAGTTTTCTCTAGATCCATCTTGCTGAAATAAACAGCAGAAAGATAAGGAAACCTGTTATGCGAAAAACTGTCATGTTATGATGCATGGGATATGTACATGCAAATGATTTCAAGGATTCATGAAATTTAAATTTGTATAGACAAAAGATTGAACAAACGTTACTCTTCATTAGAAAAACAAGAAATATTACATCATGCCTCTTGGGCTTACAAAATAGCTTTCTAAGATAAAAAGCCTGAACGCATCCTCTTTGGCGCGAGATAAGCGTTCACACTTTGCTCTTCTTGTAATTTCTTTGTAAGCTCCAAGACCCTCTTCTCACTAGCATAGAATTGGGCCTCAAAAGTACCTCGTTCTTCCTTCAGCTGGATCTAACCCTTTTGCAAGTCTTCGAGAGAGGTAGGGATATCGGGATGGAGGATAGTGTAAGGAACATCTCCTTCAACCACAGGCTCCACGATGACTGGTAAGATGGAGGGATAAGGCATTACAAGTTTCTGAGCACGAGCTCGCACCCATTTAAGGTAAGGCTCGAGGGGAATGGAATTTTTGTGTCCTAGCGTCTTGCTATCCACCTTGTTCAACATCCTCTAGGCTCGGATAAACCTCTGGCGGTAAACTTGATCGTTGCTCTCATAGTCAAATACCAAACCTTGAATAAGCATCTCGTGTGGACCATCCCTTCAGGCGTAACCAAACTGTCTTAAGGATAAGCAAGGGTTGTAGGTGATACCTCCTCTAATGCCAAGTAAAAGGATGTTAGGGAATTCTCCACAACGGTCGATGATAGTAACATTCTCCAAAGAGCGGGAACACCAATAAATATCTGAATGTCTGAGCGCCATCAACCTATGTGACCACCTTGAACCTTGCTCAGTCTTCAATGTAGATTAGGTAATATGAAAAATAAACCATCTTGCCAAAAGAGGAGTACAACACATAAGGATACCTCTTTTCCTCATGGTGCAAGTGTGAAAGGAATGTAGGATGTCCCCTAGCAAAGTAGGCACCGGATTATGAGACATGAAGATTTTGATGGTGTTCATATCTATGAGTTGGTTAGGATTTGGGAACAAAACCATCCCATATATGAGGAGATCCCCAATTTCCTCAAAGTCTTGCAAATCCAAAGAGTTCCAACAGTTTTGGGCTTTCTCAAACAAGAACTTTGCTAGGAAACCCTTGACACCACTCTTTGTTTCCCAATTAGTTGTGATATCAGATGGTTGCAAGTGTAGAGCTTAAGCAATCTCTTTTGGCTTTGGATCTCTTTCTGTACCGTTGAAAGGTAGTTGATTGAGAATGGGAATCCTCAAGAGTTGGGGGAATTCTTCCAAAGTTGGCACAAGTTGATAATCGAGAAATGTGAAGCAATGGTGTAAAGGATCAAAGAACTGAAAGAGCACCTTCATCATGTCTTCATCAGTGTTGGAGGTGACCAAGTTTAGTAGGCGACCATGTATTTCTATGAATGGAGAATTTTCAGGAATCCTTGATGCTAACTCTTTGAGTTGAGGAGGGATCCTTACGAAATTGACTTGAATGGTTTTCCTGCGAATAGAATCCATGTCCTACAAAACAGAACAAAGATAAATCCCAAAAATCCTTGAAATGGTTAGTGAGTATGAGTATGATGTCATGATGTTTATGATGTTGTGTACAAGTATATATATACAAACAAAGCAAACAAGTCCTTAGGTTTAGGCTTGCATGGAGTCTCATAGGTAAGTTCCCTCTTGAAGTTTAGTTGGCTCAAACTTGTCCTAGTAATAGTAACCGGGTTCTAAGGAGCTCAATATCACTGATTTGTTTCCTTGGGCATTGTTTCAGCGCAAGCCTCTTTAATGGCGACCAAAATATCCCAAAAAACCAAACTTCAATGAGTGTAGTATCGAGTATCTCCCAACTTTGGACTACACCAAAGTCGGTCATCTCACTACGTCCTAAAGGCCAAGTTGGTCAAGTAAAGGTTCTAAAAGTTTATTAGTGCTTCATGACATCACTCAGCGGCCCCGTATTCTCCTTGACTACTCAAGGGCTACCGGTACCCACAAATATGTCGCACTAACATAGATATTGCTTAGACCGTGTCAGTATACCCCACACAGTTTCCACAACGTATTGCTACTTACCTATAAGGTGTCCCAAATCCGGGTAGAGGATTCAAACCCAAACAAAGAACCAAAATGTAAAGCAAACAAGTCAAACAAAGAAAGCAAGTAAATGTGATCTAGCCCTAAGGTAACCCCACTTCAAGTGATATTCCCCAGCAGAGTCGCCAGTTCTGTGACGCGGTGGGAGAAATGACTTGGGATGTTTTGTGTTTTATCGCAAATGTTGCGATTAGCAAGAGTCTCCACCGACTTTTCTTTTATCCAAAAGGAAAGGTGAAAAAGCACAGGAAAGACCTTTGAGATTATTTCTTGAGTTCGGGGGGTAGATTATGAAAAGGGAAGGTATTAGCACCCTTTTCATCCATGGTTTTCCATGGGATCTTAGTTACTTGCTAGATCACTTGCTTTTGTTTGAAAATGTGCTTTGTGTGGTTTTTGAAAATATTTTGAAAAGGCACCATCGTTTAGGAAAACTTTGTAATGATTCTCGTTCGTGATAATGTATACAAAGTGTTGATCTTTTGAAAGCGTTTTCAAGTTTTGAAAGATGTTTTGAAAGTGTTTGGTGTTTGTTTTAAAAAATAGTAAGGATGTTTTGTTTTGAAAGTGAGCAAGTAACTAGGACAATCTACCTACTCAAAAGTCTTTCTAGTTTATTTCCTCTTTCCTTTGACACTGTTATCTTACCATTGATTTGGTAAGCAACCCTATCTTTAGATGTAAACGGGACGTGTAACACCCTCTAAAACCCCGCATATAATTTTCGCAAATATTAAAAATTATAAACTCAGAGTACATGTAATAATCGAGGAATGCTACAATTCTCTTTTAATAAAATAAATTCCTGTCATGCATAATTTTAGTGGTAACTCATACATGTCTACACAGCGGAATAATTTATTTAATAAAATCAAATGTTATAATATTTTCCAAAATCATCAGGGATTAACACCTGGAAAAGTCAACTTCATATTATAACAATTAAAAGAAAATAAACGAGTCTGACTAAAGCAGCTCGACAACCAAACGTTCCCGGAGTTACAACTATCAGAGCATGACCCGGACATACTAAAACGAAACTAAACTAGACACGATAAGCCTTCGCCAAGCACCTGAGCGAAGCTCCTCAATCTGAAATATTCAACAGTAAGGGTGAGCTTCTCAAATATAAATTTGGTTATACATTCATAACAATCAATTCACGAAATCATAAGTATCACCCAATAATTAGCATATTTCATAGTTTACAAACCCTTTACAATTCATATATCCATGACATATTGCCTCTCATATTTGCAAATATTCATCAAACATCATCAACCATTTATCAAATCATACGTGCATACAAACAATCAAATATAACATTGGAAAAATCATCCATTCATGTTATATTCGAGTAATGCAACACACCCATGCATGTGGTACCACTTCACCGCCCCATTAAATCGCGGGTCACGGATAACTCACCGTTCCATTATATCGCGGACACGGCTACCACCTCAACGTTCCATTATATCGCGGACACGTATATTGGCCACCATGTTAATTCCACACAATGGGAATTAACAAATGCAACATGATATGTAAGTATGTAACACTCAGCATACTATGAACATCAATCAACATATCATGCACATCAACAATATCAAACATAACATGATATGAATAGCATGTAACCACTCAGCATACTATTAAACATCAATCATATCAAGTTACATCATAATTCATGCTTGATAACATCATCTAAAAGCATGACAATAAGATCCACATAGTGTTGGTATCATAACATACAATCGTTATTCGATACACCCATCAATCAACACTAGGAATTCAATAAACACATATTCAAAAACATGTCAAACACTGCACATCAAAACCGGATCAATCCGTACTTAACAACATGCATAGAAAACATAGTTTAAAAACCAACACAGGAGGTTTAACACGGGTGCCCGTGTAAAACAACACTGCCCGTGTGGAAATGTATCCAGAAAACACGTTTTTTTGACAAAACAGGGGATCAACACGGGCGCCCGTGTAAATCAACACGGCCCGTGTTGAATTGTGCCCAGAAAACACATTTTTACGCCAACACAGTGAATCAACACGGGCGCCCGTGTTAATCAACACGCCCGTGTTGAATTATGGCCAGAAAACACATTTTCATCAGCATTACAGTGAATCAACACGGGTGCCCGCGTAAATCAACGCGCCCGTGTTGATGAGTGCGAATCCAATTTTTCTGTTTTTGCAGCAGCTCATATACCCATTTTTTTGCACGAAAATACCTCTCTACGGCGGTGCAATATAGTACAAAGACATCCAATCCATCATAGGAACCTAAAGTCTCTAATTGATTCATAAAATCGGGAACTTAAACCTTTTCTAACAAAGTTCAATCCTAAGGTTATCGATCCCTAGAAACATCTAACAATTGGGATTTCCTACGATTACCCGAATCAACCGTACATAAACCCATAAACAAATATAAATCGAGTATAAACCCCCCTTACCTTATCAATTAGCAGCTTTGAGTTCTTGAGCGATGTTCTTCGTTCTCCGTTCTTCAGAGCTCTATTTTCCCAAATTCCAACTTCTGTTCTTACGTGAAAACCAAAAATGAGAAAATGGCCTAAGTCCCAAACATAACTTTATTTCTCTGCACCCCCACTCTTTACTAACAACATCTAAGCCCAATAACATAAAAATTCCAATATTCCTTATTTCTTTTATTTTCCTCAAATACTCCAAAATAAATAATTCTTTTTATTTTATTAATTCTAATAAAATAAATTCCCAAATTTAAATAAATCAATTAATTGAAAACGGGGTGTTACAACTCTCCCCCACTAAAAGAGTTTTCGTCCTCGAAAACATACCTTAGACGAACAGCTCCGGATAAGCCTCTTTCATCTGGCTCTCCAGCTCCCAAGTGATATTTCCATCTGCTGGACCTCCCCAAGCAACCTTCACTAATGCTATCTCTTTACCTCTTAACTGTTTCACTTCCCGATCTTCTATCCTCATAGGCAATGCTTCTACTGTCAGGTTATCTCTTACCTGTACATCATCTATTTGGATTACATGAGATGGGTCTGGAATGTATCTCCTCAACTGAGAAACATGAAAAACATCGTGCAAATTCGCAAGTCTCGGAGGTAAAGCAATGCGATAAGCAACTTCTCCAACTCTTTCCGTAATCTGAAACGGACCAATAAAACGCGGAGTCAACTTCTTAGACTTCAACGCCCGACCAATACCCGTCATCGGAGTAACTCTCATAAACACATGATCTCCAGCACTGAATTCTAAATTCTTTCTCCTCTTATCATGATAACTTTTCTGACGACTCTGAGAAGCTCTCATCTTCTCTTGAATCAATTTGATCTTTTCGGTAGTCTGCTGAACAATCTCTGGCCCAATTACCGAACTCTCTCCAGATTCATACCAACACAAAGGCGTCCTACACCGTCTACCATACAATGCCTCAAACGGAGCCATACCAATACTCGAATGGTAACTATTGTTATAAGTAAACTCAATCAATGGCAAATAGCTATCCCAAGCTCCACCTTTCTCTAAAACACAAGCACGCAATAAATCTTCCAACGATTGAATCGTCCTCTCCGTCTGTCCATCAGTCTGAGGATGGTAAGCTGAACTCAATCTCAACTTAGTACCCAAAGCCTTCTGCAATCCTTCCCAAAATTTCGAAGTGAACCTCGGATCTCTATCTGACACAATACTAGAAGGAACTCCATGCAAACTCACTATTTTCTCAATATACAACTGTGCCAATCTCTCCATCGAGTAATCCATTCGCACCGGTATAAAATGAGCAGACTTAGTCAACCTATCCACAACGACCCATATCGCTTCACAATTCATAGGAGTCCTTGGCAACCCAGATACGAAATCCATAGAAATACTATCCCACTTCCATTCTGGAATAAACATCGGTTGCATAAACCCAGACGGCTTTTGATGCTCAATCTTCGATTTCTGACAGATTAAACATGCATACACAAATTCAGCTATTTCCTTTTTCATTCTCGGCCACCAAAACAATTTCTTCAAATCATGATACATTTTCGTGGCACCCGGATGAATGCTCATCCCACTGCGATGTCCTTCCTCTAATATACTTTTCTTGATTTCTGCGACATCAGGAACACAAACTCTATCGCCAAATCTCATAACATCATTTTCATCAATCCTAAACTCACCACCTTGACCTTGGTTGATCAATGTCAATTTATCAACTAAATTAACATCGGATTTCTGCCCGATCCTGATCTCTTCTAGAATACCACTAGTAAGTTTCAACATACCCAAACGAATACACTTCGGAGTACTTTCACAAACCAAACTCAAATCTCGGAATTGCTCAATTAAATCCAATTCACGAACCATCATCATAGACATATGCAAGGACTTCCTGCTCAAAGCATCTGCAACTACATTTGCCTTACCAGGATGGTAATTCAAACCAAAATCATAATCTTTGAGGAATTCTAACCACCTTCTTTGCCTCATATTGAGCTCTTTCTGATCGAAAAGATACTTCAAACTCTTATGATCACTATACACTTCAAACCTCGAACCATACAGATAATGTCTCCACAATTTCAAGACAAACACAACTGCTGCCAACTCTAAGTCATGAGTAGGATAGTTCCTTTCATGAACCTTCAACTGTCTCGAAGCATACGCAACTACCTGCTGATTCTGCATTAAAACACCACCTAAACCCAACAGAGATGCATCACAATAGACCACAAAAGATTCCACCGGATTCGGCAAAATCAGAATAGGAGCACTTGTCAATCTCCGCTTCAATTCTTGGAAACCTTTCTCACAATCAGAATCCCAAATAAACGCTTGTCCTTTACGAGTCAACTTCGTCAACGGCAATGCTAACTTTGAGAATCCTTCGATAAACTTTCTGTAATAACCTGCAAGACCAAGAAAACTTCTGATTTCCGAAACAGTCTTCGGCGCTTCCCACTGAGATACCGCTTCTACTTTCGTAGGATCCACTGCAATACCATTCTTAGAAATCACATGTCCAAGAAAACTAACTTCATTCAGCCAGAACTCACATTTGGACAACTTTGCATACAACTTCTTATCTTTCAACAACTCTAACACAATTCTGAGATGTTCCGCATGTTCTTCGTCATTCTCGGAATAAATCAGAATGTCATCAATAAAAACCACAACAAACTTATCCAGATATGGGTGAAAAATCCTATTCATATATTCCATGAAAACACCAGGTGCATTAGTAACTCCGAACGGCATAACAGAATATTCATAATGCCCATACCTCGTTCGAAAAGCAGTCTTTTGAATATCTTCCGCTTTCACACGAATCTGATGATATCCAGATCTCAAATCAATCTTACTGAATACACTGGCTCCAATTAACTGATCCATTAAATCATCAATCCTCGGTAACGGGTACCGATTCTTAATGGTTACCTTGTTCAATTGCCTGTAATCAACACACAGTCTCATAGAACCTTCTTTCTTCTTAACCAACAATACCGGAGCACCCCAAGGCGAAACACTTGGACGAATAAACTTCTTCTCCAGTAAATCTTCCAACTGACTCTTCAATTCAGCCAATTCAGACGCAGACATACGATATGGCGCCATCGACACCGGTCTCGTACCAGGAATTAAATCTATAGAAAATTCCACTTCTCTCTCAGGAGGTAACTCGCCAACATCATCAGGAAAGACTTCTGGAAAATCACACACCACTGGCAATTCACTACTCCTGACCTTTCCTGTTGCATCTAACGAAGCACGTAACATAAACACATTAGCACCATCTTCCATTGCTTCTTGCACCTGCCTAGCAGTCATAGTCAAATTCTCGACACCAACTGCTTCTGGGAAAATCACCGTCTTAGCAAAGCAGTTCAGATGAACCCGGTTAAATTCCAACCAGTTCATCCCAAGGATAATATCAATTTGTTCAAGCGGTAGGCACACTAAATCCATACCGAAACCTCTACCAAAAATCTCAATAGGACAATTCCTACATACGAGTGAAGTTGTCACTGAACCCGATGCAGGAGTATCAACAACCATGCTACCTCGCATACCAGATATGTCCAGTTTCAACCTCTCAACACAATCCAAAGAAATGAAAGAATGAGTTGCACCAGTATCAATAATTGCAACTAAAGGTGTGCCATGAATAAAACACGTACCTTTAATCAATCGATCCTCTGGGGTAGTCTCAGATCCAGACAAAGCAAACACTTTTCCACCTGACTGATCCTTCCTAGGCTTAGGACACTGCGGACGAATGTGACCTTCTTCGCCACAATTGTAACAAGTAACAGACTTCCCTTTGCAATCAATAGACAAATGACCAGCCTTTCCACATTTATAGCACTTCTTCTCATCACTCTTGCAATCTCGAATGTGATGACCAGACTCACCACACCTGTAGCATCTGATAGGAGCCTTAGAATCTCCCCCACTAGGCCTTTTCCAACCGCCTGATCTCTGGTTATCTCTACCATATGGCTTGCCACGGTCCATATGTTGCTTCCCTCTTTTATCAACAGCCCCACGAGAGTGAGACGACCGATTCTTGGTAATATCTTCTTCCAAGATTCTGCTACAATCCACCAGATCAGAAAATCTACGAATACGCTGGTACCTGATTCCCTGCTTAATCTCATCTCGGAGACCATTCTCAAATTTGATACATTTAGAGAATTCTCCAGCCTCATCATTGTTGTAGTGTGCATAATACTTTGCCAGCTCAGTGAACTTAGTAGCATACTCACTAACAGTCAGATTGCCCTGCTTAAGCTCCAAAAATTCAATTTCCTTTCTTCCCCGAACATCTTCAGGAAAGTACCTCCTCAGAAAAGCCCTTCTGAAGTTAGCCCAAGTCAGTGCCTCTCCATCCTGAACCATTTCAGTCCTTGTGGCAACCCACCAGTCGTCGGCCTCTTCTGCCAACATATGCGTACCATATCTGACTTTCAGATCTTCAGCACAATCGATCACACGGAAAATCCTTTCGATTTCCTTCAGCCACTTCTGAGCACCTTCGGGGTCATGTGTACCTTTGAACAACGGAGGATTGTTCCTCTGGAAATTTCCCAATTGCCTATCAGCACCAATCACGCCTCCAGTTGGGTTTCCAGCAAGTACACCAGCTAACATCCCCAAAGCCTCAGCTAGTGCAGCATCATTTCGTCCATTACCTCTTCCAGCCATATTCCTGAGAATTAAAACATACTCCACATCAGAATACAGTATCGACAGTGTTACCTTGCACTAGTCGCATACGAAAAGGAATGACTGACTCAAGACTCTGGTCACAACGACCGACTATGCTCTGATACCACTATTGTAACACCCTCTAAAACCCCGCATATAATTTTCGCAAATATTAAAAATTATAAACTCAGAGTACATGTAATAATCGAGGAATGCTACAATTCTCTTTTAATAAAATAAATTCCTGTCATGCATAATTTTAGTGGTAACTCATACATGTCTACACAGCGGAATAATTTATTTAATAAAATCAAATGTTATAATATTTTCCAAAATCATCAGGGATTAACACCTGGAAAAGTCAACGTCATATTATAACAATTAAAAGAAAATAAACGAGTCTGACTAAAGCAGCTCGACAACCAAACGTTCCCGGAGTTACAACTATCAGAGCATGACCCGGACATACTAAAACGAAACTAAACTAGACACGATAAGCCTTCGCCAAGCACCTGAGCGAAGCTCCTCAATCTGAAATATTCAACAGTAAGGGTGAGCTTCTCAAATATAAATTTGGTTATACATTCATAACAATCAATTCACGAAATCATAAGTATCACCCAATAATTAGCATATTTCATAGTTTACAAACCCTTTACAATTCATATATCCATGACATATTGCCTCTCATATTTGCAAATATTCATCAAACATCATCAACCATTTATCAAATCATACGTGCATACAAACAATCAAATATAACATTGGAAAAATCATCCATTCATGTTATATTCGAGTAATGCAACACACCCATGCATGTGGTACCACTTCACCGCCCCATTAAATCGCGGGTCACGGATAACTCACCGTTCCATTATATCGCGGACACGGCTACCACCTCAACGTTCCATTATATCGCGGACACGTATATTGGCCACCATGTTAATTCCACACAATGGGAATTAACAAATGCAACATGATATGTAAGTATGTAACACTCAGCATACTATGAACATCAATCAACATATCATGCACATCAACAATATCAAACATAACATGATATGAATAGCATGTAACCACTCAGCATACTATTAAACATCAATCATATCAAGTTACATCATAATTCATGCTTGATAACATCATCTAAAAGCATGACAATAAGATCCACATAGTGTTGGTATCATAACATACAATCGTTATTCGATACACCCATCAATCAACACTAGGAATTCAATAAACACATATTCAAAAACATGTCAAACACTGCACATCAAAACCGGATCAATCCGTACTTAACAACATGCATAGAAAACATAGTTTAAAAACCAACACAGGAGGTTTAACACGGGTGCCCGTGTAAAACAACACTGCCCGTGTGGAAATGTATCCAGAAAACACGTTTTTTTGACAAAACAGGGGATCAACACGGGCGCCCGTGTAAATCAACACGGCCCGTGTTGAATTGTGCCCAGAAAACACATTTTTACGCCAACACGGTGAATCAACACGGGCGCCCGTGTTAATCAACACGCCCGTGTTGAATTATGGCCAGAAAACACATTTTCATCAGCATTACAGTGAATCAACACGGGTGCCCGCGTAAATCAACGCGCCCGTGTTGATGAGTGCGAATCCAATTTTTCTGTTTTTGCAGCAGCTCATATACCCATTTTTTTGCACGAAAATACCTCTCTACGGCGGTGCAATATAGTACAAAGACATCCAATCCATCATAGGAACCTAAAGTCTCTAATTGATTCATAAAATCGGGAACTTAAACCTTTTCTAACAAAGTTCAATCCTAAGGTTATCGATCCCTAGAAACATCTAACAATTGGGATTTCCTACGATTACCCGAATCAACCGTACATAAACCCATAAACAAATATAAATCGAGTATAAACCCCCCTTACCTTATCAATTAGCAGCTTTGAGTTCTTGAGCGATGTTCTTCGTTCTCCGTTCTTCAGAGCTCTATTTTCCCAAATTCCAACTTCTGTTCTTACGTGAAAACCAAAAATGAGAAAATGGCCTAAGTCCCAAACATAACTTTATTTCTCTGCACCCCCACTCTTTACTAACAACATCTAAGCCCAATAACATAAAAATTCCAATATTCCTTATTTCTTTTATTTTCCTCAAATACTCCAAAATAAATAATTCTTTTTATTTTATTAATTCTAATAAAATAAATTCCCAAATTTAAATAAATCAATTAATTGAAAACGGGGTGTTACAGGACGGGCATGGGTCATCGTATAACCATGATTAGCAATGTTGCAAGGTATCTTATCATCTTTCTTTAGGGACTAAGATCATTTTGAAAGGCAACTTTTGATAGCGTCATCGAGGGACTATGATCTTGTATTTTGTTGTTTTTGCTAAGATACCTCACTTGCATAACATGGCCATTTTTTGTAAGGCAGCCAAGTGGATTTTACCCTAGGGGTGCTTGTGTGCAAGTGCATTGTTTTTCATGCTTGGTTTTGTCTTTGATTAGGGTTTTCTAATTGATTGGTTTTAGTCTTTCCATACAAAACCCTAATTACTAGCATTTGTATATAAAGCGATAAATTATGGAATTTAAAATTACTACGCTATTACAATACTTGTGGGAGAGGGTGTACAAATTACAAATGGGGATTTATAAGAAAATTAAACCTAATTATCTATTACAACCATATTGAAAATTGTACAAAAAATGCAATGATATAAATGGAAAAGGAAATGGTTTTTTTTTTTATTTTTTATGAAAGGGTTTTTTTTGTCTTTCCCTAATTAGAGAAAAAGAATTAATTAAAGTTAAATAAAATTAAATTAAATTAATTAAGAAAAGAAATTAATTTGTCTTTAAGAAAGTATTTTTAATCTTTTGTTTTATGGAGAAAATAAATATATAAATATGATTAATAAATAAATAAAAATATTTTTGGATTTTCTTTGTGATTTTATGAAAATAATAGTAATGATAAACATAATAATAATATTAAAAATAATGATAATAATAAAGAAAAAACAAAATAAAATAAAAATAAAAAAATAAAAAAAAAAAAACAAAAGTCAGGGGGGGTGAATCAGTAACCCAGTGAGTAATATGAGAGAGAGAAAAAAGACTAGGCCCAAAGAGAGCCCAAACGCTACCAAAAAAACAAAAGAAAGTCATAAAATTATGAAAAATTGCAATAGGTCACGCTGGGGCTTGAACCCAGGACCTAAGGGTGAACAGGCGTGCGCTTTACCACTAGGATGGCTATACATTCGTTGATATAAACAAAACAATAAATATATGATAAAAAATGCACCCTGATTACACTTCATCTTCAACCTCCAACCAGACCACCTGTAACTTGTTCATTTCTCATCCATTTGCAAAAATGTAAACATGAAACTTGTGTAAAATTTTACCACGATTCCAGAAATGTAAACAACTTAAACTAATTCTCAAGAATGGACATGAATTTTGAATGGTACCAAATTCTGACCTAATTTTTCCAGGATGTTCAGATTCAAAATTCTAACTACTTAAGCAATATTAATGAAATCTAAAGACATGGTTAGCTTCAGAACAATGATGTCTACATTTTTCATTCACAAATTAAACATTAATGATGCTTGTATGAAGAGTTCAAAGTTGAGATAACTTGCCTCAAAACTGGAAATCGTGTTCTACAAATGAGCTTGATTCAAGTTGATGTAATGATCAGGTTAGCTTCCTTGAGTCCCTAGGAAGTTATTCCAATGGTTACTTTGATTTGTAATTATTTGAACTGGCCTGGAGAAGTCAAGATGTAGACCTCTGTTTTTGGAAATGGAAGATGGTGATGGAAGTGTTACAGAAGTGTAACAGGGTATGGGATTGTTTGTGTATGATTCTTGGAAGCTTTTGGAAGTAAGAGGCCAAGAAACGCACGAGTAGTTTTTGGTTTTGGGATTTCTGGCCAGAATATGCAACAATGGAGGTGTGAGATGCAAATCTGAGTTCTTGCTCTTTTCAGGGCTCAAGCATGCGTGTGTTTTGTGAAAAATTACTTGTGTATGTATAAGCAAAAGGCTTGAGTGCTTGAGAAGGTCGGAAGTACAAGTTATAGACTGATTTCTATGTTACTTGATTTTGAAGAAAAGTGGGAAGTATGGTTCCAAGATGAAGTACAAGCATGGTCTAAGTGATTGTAAGTGTTTAGACAAACTTCTCTTGAGTTAATCAGAAGAAAACAATTGCAAGGCTCAAGAACAAGTTTTGTGCAAAAAGCTACTTTATCAAAATGGCATTGTGCACTTTCATCCCAAAATGGATATAAAGCATGGCCTTACATTGAATGCTTGAAATGAGACCTTTATCAGATATGCAAGCAATTAATTATGGAGTGCCTAACAAGTTTGAGGCCTGTAAAGTAGAGATTATGCAGCATAGGTTTGAAATTTGAATCTTGTTCATCACAAAATGACTTGTATTTCAAGTGTGAAAACCCTAACTTCATCTCTTTGATTCTCCCCGCTCAAAAATAATCTCAAGGAGTTCTAGGACATTTTAGAAATCTTGTAACGTTCTCTAAAACCCCTATTTGAATAATTTTTGAAAATTCCCTTTGGAACTATATGAAAAAGTGCCATGAAGTTAGGTCAAAATCATGACCAAAACTAGGACAAAATTTCATTAAGTGTTCAATTTCAAGACCATGACTTTAAGAATTAATAACTTGAGATCAAAGAATTTTTAGGAGAATTTATGTAAAGAAATGTTATAGATATCATGGATATCTACAACTTTCATGTTGAAGGTTTCTTCTGAATCCTTTTGCATCATGGTGAAAAATTAGCTTAACGTTATGAAAAAACATGATGTTTTAAACACTTATAAAAATTTCTAAGTTAGAAAACTTTGACATTTCAAAATGAAATCTTGACTTTTTGATTTCTTGATGAATAAGTTTCATAATTTGATATGTTTTGATGAATTGTAATCTTTGACATTGAATTTTGACCAAAAAGTCAAAGTTTGACTTTTATGTGTACAGTTGACCTTTGATCAGTTGACTGAAAATTCACTGTCAATCCAATTGATCTTGAACAATGTTTTAGGTCATGCCATTAGGTAAAAATTATGAAATTGAACTCTTGAGATCATGCTTCAAACCAATTAATCATTTGCTAGGTCAAAAATCAGAAATTGCCCTTTCTCTGTCAAAACCCTAATTTTGACCATTTTGCCCTTTTGATGATTTGATCAAATTTCTTGAGGAATTATGGTCCAAACTTGATGAAATTATACATATGAGTTTATAATATTGATGTGGATAAAAAATTTTGAAGTTTGACTGTAAATTGGCCATAGTTGACTTTTTCCCCAATACAGTTGATTTTTAGGTCAACTGCTCAATTGACTGAGCAAAAGTGTGATCCAAGGCTTGAAACTTGACATGAGTAAACTTGAGGGTCCATAATGATCCATAAAATTCATATGAAGCATTGAAAGTTCAACTATCCTTGTGCAATATCAAACCCTAATTTTGGTCATCAGTGCTTGAGGAGGTGTCTTGAGTTGATCAAACCTAGTGCAGTCTTAAACCAAGAGAGATCTTTGTGAGAAAAGATTTGATAAATGAGAGGGAAAATTTTGGGGTACAACAGCAGGCTTCTCGAATATGTATTTAATTGGATCCATCTTGGACATTAATAAGGTAGTATGGGTCAACATATATTGTCTTAGCTGGCGAGCAGCCCATGCCAGAGCGCAACAAGTTTTCTCGAGCAGTGAATATCTTGTTTCTCAGTCGGTAAACTTTTTGCTCAGGTAGTAAATAGCATTCTCTTTTCGGCCAGACTCGTCATGCTGCCCCAGCACACACCCTATTGAATTTTCCAAGGCAGTTAGATACATGATCAAGGGTCTTCCCTCGACTGGCGGCATCAAAATAGGAGGCTCTTGTAGGTACTCCTTCATCTTGTCGAAGACAGCTTGGCATTCATCATTCCATTTAACTACTTGATCTTTCTTCAGTAATTTGAAGATTGGTTCACAAGTAGCAGTCAGGTGAGAAATGAATCTGGCAATGTAGTTTAGTCGTCCTAAGAATCCTCTGACTTCCTTCTCGGTGCGAGGAGCAGGCATTTCTTGTATTTCTTTCACCTTGGTAGGGTCTACTTTGATACCTTTATCGTTGATGATGAAGCCTAGGAGTTTATCGGACCTTACCCCAAATATGCATTTATTCGGGTTCAACCTCAGCTTGTATTTCTTTAGTCTCTCAAACAGTTTCTGCAAATGGTTAAGATGTTCCTCTTTAATTTGAGATTTTGCTATCATGTCGTCCACATAGACCTCTATTTCTTGATATATCATGTCGTGAAATAGAGCTACCATGGCACGCTGATAGGTTGCCCCAGTGTTCTTCAACCCGAATGGCATAACCTTGTAACAGAATATGCCCCATTCATGTTATGCGGGTATTGTCAACCAAAATACCGATATGGGGAAGTGGGAAATCATCCTTAGGGATTGCCCTATTCAAATCTCGGTAATCCACACACATGCGTACTTTGCCGTCCTTTTTAGGCACTGGAACAACATTGGCGACCTATTGTGGATAGGAGGTGACGGCTAAGAATCTGGCGTAGAATTGTTTCATGACTTCAGCCTTGATCTTCTATGACATGTCTGGCCGCATGCGACGGACTTTCTGTTTTACCGGAGGGAAATCTTCTTTTGTTGGTAGACGATGGAGCACGATATCAGCATCAAGTCCTGGCATGTCTTCCTACGACCAGGCAAAGACCTCAACATAGTCATGTAGCAACTGAATTTTGCGCTTCTTGACACTAGATTCCAGATTAGCTTTAACCTTGACTTCTTTCTTGTCCTCTTTGGTACCTAGGTTATCTGTGTCCACTGGCTCTTTGTAGGGCTGTATGGTCCTTTCTTCTTGTTGTAGTAACCTGGCTAGTTCCCCTGGCACTTCACAATCTTCCTCACCTTCGTCTTCGGCTTGGTAGATTAGATTTTCAGAGTCACAAAAGGCAATAGCAGAATTGTTACCCATGGGATCTCGAATGGATGTAGATCTACATTTTGAATGTGAGTGGGTGTAAGAGTATAGTTATCTTTGAAAAAAATGTAGAAAAAGAAAGACAAAGAGCACGAAGTTTGTATGCAAAAACTTTCATGATTCATTGATGACATATGAAAATGAGGTAACAAACCTTACAAATGGACCGTTGTGCCTCGGGTAATACACAAGGTTTTAAAAGTCTGAATTGTTTAATTATTATAGGTTCGATAAAAAATTAAAGACAATTATTGTTGGATAAAAGTAATTAGGACAAAATCTTTAGCTTCCCAGTTGTTGAGTCCTCCGTTGATAGTTGGGAAAATCTCGGGAGAGAATACTCTTCCACTTCGGGTTATCTTGCTGGTTCCTGCAATATTGCTGATGTCGGGGTCAGCCTTCTCAAACATTGAGTCTTCATCAGCCAGCCAATCCTGTTTGACACTGTGATAGTAGACGTCTCCCCCATAGTTCCATGGGACAGTTTTATCTGAGGAGTACGGGATCGGCCCTGACATAGTAATTATCAGTGGAGTCACTTTAGGAACTGACGTAATCCTAACGGGTCTTTTGGTGGAGACCCTGGAAGGATTGGCGGAAATGGTTACTATTGAAACATCATTGTAATAAATGGTTGGAACGGGAGTCTTTTCAAACAAAATCTCTTTGTCATCCATTAGGCGTTGGACACCTGCCATTAGTTAATAGGAAGCCCTATCGTTGGATGTTTAAGGGACAGGCGCGGGTCATCATACAGTCATAAAGGAAACATATAGGGATACCTTTAGAAACTCGAAGGGACTATCATCATGTATTTGTAGGCAACATCGAGGGACAGGATCATTTACCAAAGGCAACATCAATGAGTCATCGAGGGACTATGATCTTTTTGATGATTTTTAACCAAGGGTCTTTGCTAATGGTATCCCTACGTTCGAGGGACATGACTGTTTTTTATTCGAAGGCAACAAAGAAGGTTACCCTATAGGTGTACATGTTCATAGTGTGTCCAGTTCAATTATATTATCTTGATTAGTTAGGATTTATCACTGATTGATTTTAAATCTTGCCATACAAGCCTATTTACTAACAGTTATATATACAGGCACATAATTATAAGTGTAGAAAAATAAAGGTGCGGAAAGTAAAGCGCGGGAAAGTAAAGGCTTACAAGTATTACAAGGCTTTAGTACAGTTACATAATTAGGAAAAAGTGAGAGAATGTAAATCTAAGTTATTACACTTAAACTGCGCGACCTATACAATTTCTTTAGGAATTTTAAATAGCTAAAAAATAAATAAGAGAAAGTGTTAGAAAATAAATGTTTTTTTTGTATTTTTATGGAAAATAGTTTGATGTTAATTAAATAATTAAAACCTACTTGTTTATAATTAATTATAATAAAGAAAAATGTTAATTAAATTTAGTTAAAAAGATATCAAAATTGATTATTGATAAAAAGACTCAAACAACAAAATCAAACCACTAAGATCCACTAATTTGGACCTTGCGAATCTGGTGGTGAGGTTAGTTTGGTCTAAAAGTGACCGCAGCTATGGATCTGAAGCTTCATCAAAACGTTTCCCTAACAATGGTGAATTGTTGATCCTGCATCAAATCTCAAAAAAATGATGGTTCCAAATGGTTCCAGACATCATTAGAAACACATATATATGCTTAGAATTAATTTATATAGCATGGATGGAAAGTTTGAGATTGAAGAACATTACCAAGCCGGATCCACTTGGTTGGCACGTACTAGGATTGCTTTAGCGTGAGTAAGGATTGGAATAGGCTCCTGGGACCTTCAGGAGTGTGATGGAATGCTTGGAACCGCTTGAGAGTGGCTGGAAATAGGGGTTTGTGTTTGCCCTAGTTTTGACAAAATTTGAGAAATTTGGAGTGTGTTCTTGAGAGGAAATTTTTGTTGCGTATTATAGTGTGAGTGCTTGAGTATTTATAAAGGAGGAGATTTAAGTCACCAAAGAAAGAAAGAATCAAGTGATCATGGTGTTACCAAAAATCAATGAAACATGTTTTCTAACTTTCCATTTATCAATGAAACATGTTTTCTAACTTTCCATTTTTGAAGATCCTTGTCTCTAACATGTCTCTCACTGTTTTGGTAAACTCTTATGAGGTCTTGGGTCTTCTAGAAGATATCCAAATGAAGCCCAAACGCCCTTTGGTCCATCAACTCATATTTTATTTTATTTATTTTGAATTAATTTGTATAAAACCAAAATAAATAAAATATAAAATAAAAGTAATGTATAAATGGACTTATAGGTCCTCTAACATGTTATAAACATGTTTAAACCTTAAAAGTTAGGCCCATTAGTCCAAAAGTTCAAGGTTGCTCAAATGAAGTTTCATGCATTTTTTCAAAAATGCCTAACTTGAACAAACCATATCTCACTCAATTTCTATCATATGAAGATGATCTTGAACTTTTTGGAAACCTCAAGATGTCTTATGTAATCTCTATGTTTATCATTTTTGCATTTGGAGATTATATCTTGATGAAAGTTGCCTTGACAAAAAGTGTCTTTTTGTTGACTTTTGAAATGACTTGTAATGTATTGGCCCATATCTCTCAAATGAAGCACTTTTTGGACTTGAGCATACGTATACAAAGTTGTAGGGAATTTAATTTCCTTTAAAATGGGATTTGGTTGGGGAAAATTTGATGAAGCATGTGAAAGTTATGCTTGGTCAAAATTTAGTTGACTTCTAAGGAAACCCTAATTTGGCAACTTTTGACTTTTGATGATTTGAGGACTTTTCTTGAGGAATCATGATCAAAACTTGATAAAATGATGAATATCACTTCAAAATGTTGATGTTGACCAAAAATCTTGAAGTTTGACTGTATGTTTACCATATTTGACTTTTTACCCAATACAGTTGATTTTCAATCATCTGAGCAATTGACTGAGCAAACTTGTGATGCAAGGCTTGAAACTTGACACGAGTATTGTTGAAAACCTATGGAGAACCATGGAAACCAATTGAGACCCTTGAAACCCATTATTCCTTGTGAAATATGAAACCCTAGTTATGGACCCATTGCCTAGGAGGAGAATTTGTCTGATCAACTCTTGAGCATCCTTGAGCAAATGAGGACCTCATGAGAAAGTCTTGAAGAAAAATGAGAGGGAAAATTTTGGGGTAAACAGCTGCCCCTGTTCAATCTTCTTAAACCTGAAGAGTTAGATTGGCATGTCTGTCATCCGTGACTTGAAAGTAGAAGATGATTGAACACTTAAGTTCCTAGAAATTTGCACTCGCATGTGCACGAAGTAATACTGTTAGTTGATTATGCCAGGAATGGGCTTAAAGATGCCATTTGGAGAGGTGACGGAGATTCGTCGGATATGGGTTTATAGATGCCATCCAGGATAACTGTTGATTAGAAAATCAGACTGTCTACGCTCGACTTTGTCTAAGAAGATGTATTTGGAACGAGTCTACGCCCGACTTTGTCCAAAAGAATATCATAATAAATCCTTGCTTGATTTTATCTAAACTAGAAGATGTATACGCTTGACTTCAACTAGAAAAGGTATTGGAATGAGTCTTCAAAGGAACAATTTTTAGAATTCAATCTCTAAAGGAAATGCTTGTCAGATTAAATCTCTGAGGGAAATGCTTTTCAGAATAAATTTTTGAGGTAAGTTCTTTTTAGAATTCAGTCTCTGAGGAAGTGCTTTTCAGAATTTAGTCTCTGAGGAAGATGCTTGTCGGAATACAGTCTCCGATGAAATGCTTGTCTGAATTCAGTCTTTAAGGAAATGCTTGTCGGAATTCAGTCTCCGAGGAAATGCTTGTCGGAATTCAGTCTCCGAGGAAATGCTTGTTGGAATTCAGTCTCCAAGGAAATGCTTGTTGGAATTCAGTCTCCGAGGAAATGCTTGTGGAAATTCAGTTTCTGAATAAATGCTTGTCAGAATTCAGTCTCCGAAGAAATGCTTGTCGAAATTCAGTCTCCTTGGAAATGCTTGTCGGAATTTAGTCTCCGAAGAGATGCTTGTAGGAATTCAGTCTCCAAGGAAATGCTTGTCGGAATTCATTCTTCGAGGAAATACATATCGGAATTCAGTCTCTGAGGAAATGCTTGTCGGAATTTAGTCTTCAAGGAAATGCTTGTCAGAATTCAGTCTGCAAGGAAATGCTTGTCGGAATTCAGTCTCTGAGAAAATGCTTGTCGGAATTCAGTCTCTAAGGAAATGCTTGTCGGAATTCAGTCTCTGAGGAAATGTTTTTTAGGAGATGTTTTTCAAAGTAAATCTTTGAAGAAAGTCATTTGGTCATGCAGATGGTCGTTGTTGTACCCCAAAATTTGCCCTCTCATTTCTCAAGGGATCATCATGGACCCTCAGGATTGCTTCTGTCAAGTTTCAATTCTCGAATTACAATTTTCCAAGAAATTCATTCACAGGGGCAAAATGGTCAAATGCACACTGAAAAGTCAAACTTTGACTTTTTGATCAAAATCAAGTTTCAAAAATCATATTTCATCAAGACATGAAGTTGGTTCATCAAGAAATCAAAACTCAATGATTACTTTGAAAGTCAAATTTCTAAACACTAAGAAAATTTTCTAAGTGTTAAGAAAATATGACAATTTCATAACTTTGGGCCAGATTTTCATCATGATGCAAGATGATTCAATCAGAACTTTTGACATGAAAGTTATAGATCTCAATAAGATCTAAAACATTGCAGAACATAACTTCTTCTAGAAATGCTAGGATTTCAAGTTATAAATCCATGAAAACATCCTTGAAGCTAAAACACTTAGTAAATTCATAGCATTTTTAAGTCAGAATTTGGACAGAACTTCTAGGCCAATTTTCACACAAGTACAATCAGAATTTGCAAAAGTGATTCAAAACCTGACCCTTCGATTAGAACATATAAAAGCTCTACTCTTTGATCAGAACATGACCCTTCGATCAGAACATATAGAAGCTCTACTCTTCGACCAGAACATGACCCTTCAATCAGAACATGATCCTTCGATCAGAACATCACCCTTTGATCAGAATATGACCCTTCGAACAGAACATATATAAGCTCTACTCTTCGATCAGAACATGACCCTTCAATCAGAACATGACCCTTCGATGAGAACATGACCCTTCGATCAGAACATGACCCTTCGATCAGAACGTGACCCTTCGATCAGAACATATAGAAGCTCAACTCTTCAATCAGAACATGACCCTTCAATCAGAACATGACATTTCAATCAGAATATGACCCTTCGACCAGAACAGATAGAAGCTCTACTCTTCGACCAGAACATGACCCTTCGATCAGAACATGACCTTTTGATCAGAACATATAGAAGCTTTACTCTTTGATCAGAACATGAACCTTCGATCAGAACATGACCCTTCGATCAGAACATATAGAAGCTCTACTCTTCGATCAGAACATCACCAAGCCCCAAAACCTCGTTTTGAACAGTCTATTGTATTGCTATGACATAGTCATGCATCCAGCTGCCACAACACTCCAAAATTGTCGTTGACCCAATCCACGCCTGCATTTTATCAAACCCCATATTTGCATAAAATTAGCATATAAGAGCTGTATTTAAAAAGAAATGAAACAGTATGCCAAAACGGTTCAAATCCCATTTATTTTTCCCTCGAAAACCATAACAAAATCATCTATAAATAAATTGTTCCACCACACATCTAAGGGGATGGCTTTTGAGGGAGAGAGTTATTGAATACAAAAAGAGAGAGAAGAAAACACTCAAACACTCTTAAACCCAGATTTCTAAAAATAATACCCTTGTTCTTCCATTCGAATCAAAGAACATAACATTTATGTTCCATTTCTTACTAACCCCAGAACATTCAAAGGCAACAACTCAAGTCCCAAACACACGCTTCAAATTCAAGGTAAGTCATCCTGACTTTGAACTTTTCATTCAAAACATCATTAAAAATGTAGATATCATAATGTTGAGTCTGTAAATATCATTACCTAAGTAGAAAAATTATGGATCATAACTTCTTGAAGAAAACTATGCTCAGAACTAGGACTAGAACTTATATGCTTTTCTCACTGTTGTAACACAGCACACATAACTTCTAGGTCTTTCTCACTATTGTAACACATCACACAGAACTTATAGGTCTTTCTCACTGTTGTAACACATCACATAGAAATTCTAGGTCTTTCTCACTGTTGTAACACAGCACACTGAACTTCTAGGTCTTTCTCACTATTTTAACACCATACAGAACTTCTAGGTCTTTCTCGCTGTTGTAACACAGCACACAGAACTTCTACATCTTTCTCACTGTTGTAACACATCACACAGAACTTCTAGGTATTTCTCACTGTTTTAACACCACACAGAACTTCTAGGTATTTCTAGCTGTTGTAACACAGCACACATAACTTCCACGTCTTTCTCACTGTTTTAACACCATACAGAACTTCTAGGTCTTAGTCACTGTTGTAACACAACACACGGAACTTCTAGGTCTTTCTCACTGTTGTAACATAACACACAGAAATTCTAGGTCTTTCTTACTATTTTAACAACATACAGAACTTCTAGGTCTTTCTCACTGTTGTAACACAGCACACAGAACTTCTAGGTCTTTCTCACTGTTGTAACACAGCACACAGAACTTCTAGGTCTTTCTCACTGTTGTAACATAGCACATAGAACTTATAGGTCTTTCTAACTGTTGTAACATAGCACACAGAACTTCTAGGTTTTCCTCACTATTTTAACACCCCAAACTTCAACACGCAACAACCTAGAACTTCTAGTTTCCTCTAACGTTTGTTTATGAACTACAGCGTGCCTAGCATCAAAACTTTTGGTCCCTCTCGTTTTTGTTTTCAGCAACATGCTGATCCTATTTTCGTTATTTTTCCTTTTCTTTCTTATTTTTATTATTTTTAGCATTAATACTATTTTTATTAATATAAAAAAGACATAAAAAAATATTTTCTTTTTATTAACTGGTTATTTTTCTTTTAATTTATTAAGACCAAAAAACCCTTTTTTAAAAACAAATCCTTTCCTTTTTTTTTGTATTGTACAATTCAATATGGTTGTAATAGATAATTAGGATTTAAATTCTTGCAATCCCCATTTGTAAATATGTATCCCCATCCCTGAAATGATGTAATAGCTTAGGATTTATTTTCCGCATTTTATTGCTTTCATACATTGTTAGTAATTAGGGTGTATGGCAAGATAAAAACAACAAGTAGATAACCAAAAGTTCAAAAGACAAAATACATGCAATCAAACACACTACTTACACACATGCACCCCTAGGGTAATTCCACTTGTTGCCTTGGAAAAATAGTCATGTCCCTCGAATATGGGCGTTTTAGCAAAGACCCTCAATAAAAGATCGTAGTCCCTCGATGACCCTCAATGTTGCCTTCGGTAAACAATCTAGTCCCTAATCAACATTGCTAAAACGTCCCATAGGTTACCTTCTATGACTATAAAAATGTCCCACACCCGTCCCTTCACATTCAACGATGGGGCTTCTTACCAAATCAATGGTAAGATAGCAACATCTAAAGGAGGAGGAAAAGAATATTTAAGACCTTTTGAGTAGGTAGGTTGCTTGCTTGCTCACAACAAAAACATTTTATACACCAACACTTTCATTTTGAAACATTTTCAAAAGACAAACACTTTGTACACGTTCTTATAGAAACGAGAACCATTACAAAGACACCTTTTCAAAATCGCTTTCAAAAACACATTCCACTAACACTTCTTTGAACTATTTTTCCAAACAATACTTTGTACGCGTTCTTATAGAAACGAGAACCATTACAAAGATATTTTCAAAATACTTTCAAAACCCACACTACAATCACATTTTCAAACAAAAGCAAGTGATCTAGCAAGCAACTAAGAGCCCGTAGATAACTACGGATGAAAATGGTGCTAACACCTTCCCTTTCCATAACCTGCCCCCCGAACTCAAGAAATAATCTCGAAAGATCTTTCCTGTTCTTTTCAGGATTTCCTTATTGGATAAAAGAAAAGTCGGTGGTGACTCTTGCTATCCGCAACAAATGCGATCAAACGCAAAACACCCAAGTCAGTTCTCCCACCGTGTTACAGAACTGGTGACACTGCTGGGGACTTTTGAAAGTGGGGTTACCTTAGGGCTATATCACCTTTAATTTCTTTCATATTGTTTGACTTGCTTGCTTTACATTATGGTTCTTTGTTTGGGCTTGTTTTGATCCTCCACCCAGATCTAGGGCACCTTTTTAGGTAAGTAGCAATAAATTGTGGAAACTGTGCGGGGTATACCGACATGGTCTAAGCAATAGATATGTTAGTGTGACATATTTGTTGGTACCGGTAGCCCTTGAGTAGTCAAGGAGAATACGGGGCCGCTGTGTGGTGTCATAAAGCACTAACTGACTTTAGAACCTTACTTGACCAACTTGGCCATTAGGAAGTAGTGAGGTAGCCGGCTTTGGTGCAGTCCGAAGTTGGTTGACACTCGATGTTACGCTCATTGAGATCAGACTTTCAGGATATTTCGGTCGCCATTAAAGAGGCTTGTGCTGAAACAATGCCCGATGAAGAAAGATCAATGATATTGAGATCCCTTAAAACCTGATTACTATTACTAGGACAGGTTGAGCCAACTAAACTTCAAGAGGGTACTTACCTACAAACTCCATGCAAGCTTAAAGCTAAGGACTTGTCTGCTTTGTGTGTGTAACATGGTGGGAGAACTGACTTGGGTATTTTGTGTTTGATCGCAATTGTTGCAGATAGCAAGAGTCACCACCGACTTTTCTTTTATCCAATAAGGAAAGGGTTAAAAGAATAGGAAAGACCTTTCGAGATTATTTCTTGAGTTCAGGGGGTAGGTTATGAAAAGGGAATGTATTAGCACCCTTTTCATCAGTAGTTATCTACGGACTCTTAGTTGCTTGCTAGATCACTTGCTTTTGTTTGAACGTGTGCTTGTGGTGTGAGTTTTTGAAAGTATTTTCAAAAGGAGTGTCTTTGTAAATAGTTCTCATTTCTATAAGAATGCGTACAAGGTGTTTTAACTTTTGAAAATGTTTCAAAGTGAATTTGTGGGTGTATAAAAATGTTTTATATTGTGAGCAAGCGAGCAACCAGGAGAAACCTATCTACTCAAAAGGTCTTAAACGTTATTTTCCTCCTCCTTTAGATGTTGTTATCTTACCATTATTTTGGTACGAAACCCCATCGTTGGATGTGAAGGGACGGGCATGGGAAATTTTGTATAGTCATAGAAGGCAACCTATGGGATGTTTTAGAAATGTCGTTTAGGGACTAGATCGTTTACCGAAGGCAACATTGAGGGTCATCGAGGGACTACAATCTTTTATCGAGGGTCTTTGTTAAAACGCCAATATTCGAGGGACATGAATATTTTCCGAAAGGCAACAAAGTGAGATTACCCTAAGGGTGCATGTGTGAATGGTGTGTTTAATTTACATGCATTTAGTCTTTGATTAGGGTTATCTATTTATTGATTTTATCTTACCATACATCCTAATTACTAACAATATAAAATGCGGAAAATAAATCCTAAGCTATTACATCATTTCGGAGATGGGGGATACATATTTACAAATAGGGATTACAAGAATTTAAATCCTAATTATCTATTACAACCATATTGAATTGTACAATACAAGGAAAGGAAAGGATTTGTTTTGAAAATGGTTTTTTTTTCTTAATAAATTAAAAGGAAAATATTTAGTTAATAAAAAGAAAATATTTTTATGCCTTTTTTTATATCAATAAAAATAATATTAATGCTGAAAATAGTAAAAATAAGAAAGAAAAGGAAAAAATAACGAAAATAGGATCAGCACGTTGCTGAAATAAAAAACAAGGGGAACCAGAAGTTATGATGTTGCACGCTGAAGTTCTGAAAGAAACGTTAGAGGAAACCAGAAGTTCTGGGTTGCTGCGTGCTGAAGTTTTGAAAGAAACGTTAAAGGAAACCAGAAGTTATGGGTTGCTGCGCACTGAAGTTCTGAAAGAAATGTTAGAGGAAACCAGAAGTTCTGGGTTGCTGCGTGCTGAAGTTCTGAGTGTTAAAATAGTGAGGAAAGCCTAGAAGTTTTGTGTGTTGTGTTACAACAGTGGGAAAAAACCTAGAAGTTATGTGTGATGTGTTACAACAGTGAGAAAAACCTAGAAGTTATGTGTTGTGTTAACACAGCGAGAAAAATCCTAGAAGTTCTGTGTTGTGTTAAAACAGTGAGAAAAATCCTTGAAGTTATGTGTTGTGTTAAAATATTGAGAAAATCCTAGAAGTTCTGTGTGGTGTTAAAACAAAGAAAACTCAGAAGTTATGTGTTACACTTCACCTCTTACCTTGTTTTAGCCAGAGCATCTGCAACTTATTCAATTCTCAACAACAGCAAAACAGAAAAGTAAAAGCACAACAGTTTATAGAAGTTCTATTCCTAATTTTGAGCCTAGTTTTCTTCAAGAAGTTCTTATCCATAATTTTTCTACTTGGGCAATGATATATACAGTCTCAACATTATGATATCTACATTTTTAATGATGTTGTAAATGAAAAATTAAAAGTCAGGATGACTTACCTTGAATCTGAAGTGTGTGTTTGGGACTTGAACTGCTGCCTTCGAATGTTCTGGAGTTAGCAAGAAATGGAACATAAATGTTATGTTCTTTTTTCAAAGGGAAGAACAAAGGTATTGTTTTTGAGAATTCTGGGTTTAAGAATGTTTGAATGTTTTCTTTTCTCTTTTTTTTGTATTTGATAACTCTTTTCTCCCAAAAGCCAGCCCCTTAGACGTGTGGTGGAACCACTTATTTATAGATGAATTTGTTATGGTTTTGGGGGGAAAACCAATGGAATTTAAAGCCTTTTGGAATATTGTTCCAATGCTTTTTAAATACCATTTTTATGTGCTAATTTGATGCAAATATGGGGTTTTAGAAAAATGCAGGCGTGGACTAGATCAGCAGCAATTTGGAGTATTGTGGCAGCTGGATGCAGGACTGTTCCATAGCAGTGCAGCAGACTATTCAAAAAGAGGTTTTGGGGCTTGGTGATATTCTGATCGAAGAATGGAAATACGAGAATGAGATTCGAAGGGTGATGTTCTAATCAAAGAATATAACATAGTCTCTATATGCTGAAGAATGAGATTTTGAAGAGTCGTGTTCTGATCGAAGAACACAGCTTCCATATGTTCTAATTGAAGAGTCATATTCTGAATCATTTTTGCAAATTCTGATTGCACTTGCGTGAAAACTGGCCCAGAAGTTCTGAAATTATCATATTCTCTTAACACTTATAAAATTTTCTAAGTGTTTAGAAATTTGATTTTTTCCAAGTAATTTCTGACTTTTGATTTCTTGATGAACCAATTTCCTGTCCTGATGAAATATGATTGTTGAAACTTGATTTTGATCCAAAAGTCAAAGTTTGACTTTTCAATGTGCTTTTGACCATTTTTCCCTTGTGAATGACTTTCTTAGAAAATTGTAATCCGAGACTTGAAACTTGACAAAAGAAAACCTGAAGGTCCAGGATGATCCTTTGAGAAATGAGAGGGCAAATTTGGGGGTACAATAGCTGCCCCTGTTTAATCTTCTTAAACCTGAAGAGTTAGATTGGCGAATCTGCCATTCGTGACTTAAAAGTGGAAGATGATTGAACACTAGAGTGCCCAGAAATTTTCACTCTGATGATTTTAAAGTTGAGGTGTAAGGAATGGGCTTAAAGATGTCGTCCGAAGGTGACTGTCGATAGAAATTAGACTGAGTCTAAGATTGACTTCAACTGGGACAAGAATCAGAATAAACCTTTAGTCGATTTAAAGCTGAACCTAGCAGAAGTATTGAATAATCTTTAACTGGAAAGAATCAGGACAAATCTTTGGAGCGATTTATATGAACCAAGGGAAGCATCTACTGGGAAGGCATTAGGATAAACTGTTGAGAGATTTAAACTGAACCAATAGGGGTCCGGAGAAGAATCGAGATAAATCTTTGGGGAAATTTATCTGAACTAGAGATGATGTCTGCGGGAAAGAATTAGGATAAACCGTTGAGAGATTTAAACTGAATCGGCAGAGGTTTGGAAAATAATCAGGATAAATCTCTGGGGAGATTTATCTAAACCAGAGCAGATGTCTGTGGGAAAGAATCAGGATAAACTGTTGAGAGATTTAAATTGAACCGGCAGAAGTCTGGAAAAGAATCAGGATAAATCTTTGGAGCAATTTATCTGAACCAAAGAAGATGTCTGCAGGAAAGAATCAGGATAATCCGTTGAGAGATTTAAACAGAACCGGCAGAGGTCTGGAAAAGAATCAAGATAAATCTTTGGGGCGATTTATCTAAACCATAGAAGATGTCTGTGGGAAAGAATCAAGATAAACTGTTGAGAGATTTAAACTGAACCGGAAGAGGTCTGGAAAAGAATCTGGATAAATCTTTGGGTCGATTTATCTGAACAAAAGAAGACGTCTGCGGGAAAGAATCAGGATAAATCGTTGAAAGATTTAAACTGAACCAACAGAGGTGTTGAATGTTCTTTAACTGGAAAGAATCAGAATAAATCTTGGAGCAATTTATTTGAACCAGAGACGATGTCTGCAAGGAAGAATCAGGATAAATCGTTGAGAGGTTTAAACTGAACCAACAGGGGTCCGGAGAAGAATCAGGATAAATCTTTGGGGAGATTTATATGAACTAGAGAAGATGTCTGCGGGAAAGAATCAGGATAAACCATTGAGAGATTTAAACTGAACCGGCAGAGGTCTGAAGGAAGTAATTGTCATGTAGATAGTCAACCAGTCCTTTCTCGGGAATTGATCTGTATTTGTCCATAAATAGTTGTCCTGTTTTGTCATAAATTTGTTAATTGGTCTTTCCTGAAAAGGTAAAGAGTTAGTTGAATGTAATGCCATTATGTATGAAATGCATGATGTAATGATGTTTCTCAAAATAAATGATATTGCAATATATGCATTTGTGTTGTCGGTGTCTATGATGTATGAATGCAATGTATGCACATATTAGTTGTTCTGTTGCAGTGTTGTCGGTCTGGGGAAAATAAATCACTGGCTGCCACTGGGAATGAGGAGTGTAAGTCTTCATGTATTGATAGATAGATTTTCGTCATTAGAGAAGTAAACTTTGTTGGGGAAGTGAAACGTCATGCATTGCTTGTGGACTTGGTGAAATCCTACTGGGGAATTCCTGAGAAGTTGGGTGGCTTTCATTGGAGAATCCTTGGAGCAGTAACTGGAAATTTTTCTCCGTCGAGGATATGAAGGAAAAAGATACCATTAGGTTGCATGCTGGAGATATGACAACGACCCTATAGTAGGATGTTCTTGCTTCTGCTCTGTTTAGGGAAAGTACTTGTGGAGATTTTGTGGAATGGCCTATAGATACTATCTTGTTTCATAAAGCCATTAGTAATTGTATTTCTGTTTAGTTTTCCTTTTTATGCGTTTATTTGTAAACAGTAATTACATTCAAATGCATATGTTCAAAAATAAACATTGGACGTTTTTTGCAAACAAAACAGGAAAGTAAAAGAATAACAGATAGTTTTGTATTTTTAAAGGAATATCTTTGTATTAACTTGAATAAGTATTTTTGTATAAAGAGACGAACATCCTAGTAAGAGAATGTCATCGTAAAAATGAAAATTGATACAAAGAAAAGACAACTATGTAAAATAACCCCATGGGGTTCCTGTTCTGCTATAGCATTTATGCCTTTGAGCGTCTCATCCACTTGCTGCTTTGTCTGAAGCTGATTGGATTAATTAGTACCGTTCCAGTTTGACGATTGATACTGAAGATTGGCTGTAAGGTGATCCAACGGGACATAGTTATACACTTTAAATCCCTAACTTTATTGCCTGGACCGCCCTTTCGGGTTTTTAATCCACCAGGATACCCTTTTTTGCCCAAGCCGCCTTTTCAGGTTTTCAGCTTTCCAAGTGTACAGATTTTTGTTTTATCCCTAATTTTTGACTAGGCCAGTCGACCTAATGGGTATCTTTCATGCATAGTGTCTTTTAATTATGTCCGCATTTACAGGGTGCGGAAGGTCGTCGCCGTCCATAGTGGTTAAGATCATTGCTCCACCAGAAAATATGTTTTTAATCACAAATGGTCCTTCGTATGTAGGAGTCCGTTTTTCCCTGAGATCACTCTGTGGCAGTATGATACGCTTGATTACCAAGTCACCGACCTGATATACCTGACGTCTGAACTTCTTGTTAAAAGCCTTAATCATACGTTTTTGGTACATCTGGCCATGTAAAACAACTGTAAGTCTCTTCTCATCAATCAAGTTCAACTGGTCAAATCGAGTTTGAATCCAATCATCTTCATTCAACCTCGAACCCTTTATGATTCTTAGAGAAGGTATTTGGACTTCAATTGGTAGGACAACTTCCATGTCGTATACCAAAGAGAAAGGAGTTTCCCATGTTGATGTGCGCTCCGTGGTACGGTAACCGTGGAGAGCAAATGGTAACATCTCATGCCAGTCCTTATAGGTCACTGTCATTTTTTGTATGATCTTCTTGATGTTTTTATTAGCGGCTTCTACAGCGCCATTCATCTTCGACCAGTAAGGAGAAGAGTTATGATGTTGGATCTTAAATTGCGTGAACATAGTGTTGTGATCATAGTATTGTTGAGATCAGTACATTATCTGTAATGATTCTCTCCGGAACACCGTACCGGCAGAGTAATATTTTGTTTGATGAATCGGGCCATAATGTTCTTGGTGACAAAAGCGAATGAAGCTGCCTCAACCCACTTCGTGAAGTAATCAATGGAAACCAAGATGAAGCGGTGTCCATTAGAAGTTTTAGGTTTGATTTCTCCAATCATATCAATGCCTCACATTGCGAATGTCCAAGGAGCAGTCAGGATGTTTAGAGGAACTGGAGGCACGTGTACCTTGTCAGCATAGATCTGACATTTGTGGCAGGTTCGTGAATGTTGATGACAATCTTCTTCCATGGTGGACTAGTAGTATCCTGCTCGGAGGATCGTTTTGGGCATCGTATGCCCTCTAGAATGGGTGCCAAAGGTGCCTTCATGTAGATCAACCATGATCTTGTCTACCTCACTCTTGTCTACGCACCAAAGCAAAGTAGAGTCGTGGTTGCACTTATAGAGAACTCCATTACTGAGGAAGAACTTAGCATAGAATCTTCTCTGGAATTTCTTGTCATTGACTGAAGCTCCATCCGGATATTCTTGGGCCTCGAGATATCTCTTAATTTCATGGAACCAAGGCTTGGCCACTACTTCTTCAGTATCAATCTCGTGACAGTAAGCTGGTTTGTCCATCTGCTCAATAGTGATCTGGGGAGCCTCATTATCCCACCTGACTTTGAACATGGATGACATAGTGGCTAGCGCATCTGCTAGTTAATTTTCCTCTCGTGGAAAATGCTCAAAGGTAATTTCCTCAAAATATGGGATTAATGTCAACACATGTTCTTTGTGAGGGATGAGATTAGGATGCTTCGTGTCCCATTCTCCTTTGATCTGACTGACGAATAAGGCTGAATCTCCAAATACACTTAAAGACTTGATTCCCAAATCTATGGCAGCTTTGAGACCCATAATACACGCTTCATATTCCACCATATTATTGGTACAGTTGAAACACAGTCTAGTGGTGAAGGGAGTATAGAAACCTTCAGGGGATATGATCACAACGCCTATGTCATTGCCGAGTGCGTTGGAAGCTCCATCAAAAACCATGGTCCATCAGGATCCTTGTTCAGGTCCGTCATATGGTATGAGTTCTTCACAATTATTTACCAACATGATGTCTTCGTCCGGGAATTCAAAATTAATGGATTGGTAGTCATCCACGGCCTGATGAGAAAGGTGATCGGCTAGCACACTTCCCTTTATTGCTTTCTGGGTAGTGTATTGAATGTCGTATTCAGTCAGGACCATATGCCACCTTGCTATTCTTCCAGAGAGGGCACGCTTCTCGAATATGTATTTAATTGGATCCATCTTGGATATCAATAAGGTAGTGTGAGTCAACATATATTGTCTTAGCCGGCGAGCAGCCCATGCCAGAGCGCAGCAAGTTTTCTCGAGCAGTGAATATCTGGTTTCACATTCGGTAAACTTTTTGCTCAGGTAGTATATTGCATGCTCTTTTCGGCCAGACTCGTCATGCTGCCCTAGTACACACCCCGTTGAATTTTCCAAGACAGTTAGATACATGATCAAAGGTCTTCCCTCAACTGGAGGCATCAAAATAGGAGGCTTTTAAAGGTACTCTTTGATTCTATCGAAGGCATCCTGGCAGTCGTCATTCCATTCCACCACTTGATCTTTCTTCAGTAATTTGAAGATTGGTTCACAAGTAGCGGTTAGATGGGAAATAAACTGGGCGATGTAGTTTAGCCATCCTAAGAATCCCCTAACTTCCTTCTCAGTGAGAGAAGAAGGCATTTATTGTATTTATTTTACCTTTGCAAGGTCCACTTCGATTCCTTTGTCGCTGACAATGAAGCCTAAGAGTTTACCGGACCTCACTCTAAAAGTGCATTTATTGGGATTCAGCCATAGTTTGTAATGCTTCTGTCTTTCAAACAGTTTCTGCAGATGGTCAAGATGTTCCTCTTCAGTTTGATATCTATCTATCATATCATCCATGTAGACCTCTATCTCCTGATGGATCATGTCGTGAAACAAAGCTACCATGGCACGCTGATAGGTTGCCCTGGTGTTCTTCAGCCCAAATGGCATAACTTTGTAACAGAATGTGCCCCACTGCGTGACAAAGGTTGTTTTCTCTAGGTCTTCAGGTGCCATTTTGATATGGTTGTATCCGAAGAAACCATCCATGAAGGAGAATACTTTATGTTGTGCGGTATTGTCAACCAGAATATCAATATGGGGAAGCGAGAAGTCATCCTTGGGGCTTTCCCTATTCAAGTCTCGGTAGTCCACACACATACGTACCTTACCATCCTTTTTAGATACTGTTGTACCCCAAAATTTTCCCTCTTATTTCTCAAGTAATCTCTCACAATATCTCATTTGACACAAGACTGCACAAGGGTTGATCAGCTCAAGACACCTCCTTAAGCACTGATGATTGAAAATTAGGGTTTGAGTTTGCACAAGGATAAATGGATTTTTAATGCTCTATATGACTTTCATAGATCATTTTGGACCCTCAATATTTCTCATGTCAAGTTTCAAGTCTTGGATCACATTTTTGCTCAGTCAGTTGATCAGTTGACCTAAAATCAACTGTATTAGGGAAAAAGTAAATTGTGTTCAATTTATAGTCAAACTTCATAATTTTTGGTCCATATCAATATTATGAACTCATATATGTCATTTGATCAAGTTTGGATCATAATTCCTCAAGAAATTTGATCAGATCATCAAAAGAGAAAAAATGTCAAAATTAGGGTTTTGACTGAGAAGGTGCAATTTCTGATTTTTGACATAGCAAATGACTTATTGGTTTGAGACATGATCTCAAAGATTCAAATACTTCATTTTTACCTAGTGGCATGGCTCAAAACATTTCTCAAGATCAATTGACTGATAGTTGAATTTCAGTTAACTAATGGAAAGTCAATTGTACACTGAAAAGTCAAAATATGAAACTTGTTCATCAAGAAATCAAAAAGTCAAGATTTCATTTTTAAAAGTCAAAATTTCTAAAGACTTAGAAATTTTTCTAAGTTTCTTTTATACATGGTAGTTTCATTACTTCATGCCATTCTTTCAACAAGATGCAAGATGATTCAAGGAAAACTTCCAACTTGAAAGTTGTAGATCTCAATGAGATCTAAAACAATGTAGAGCATGACTTTTTCTAGAAATGCTTGGATTTTAAGTTATAAATTCATGAAGTCATGGCATTTTTTAATAAACACTTAGAGAAATTTTCAGCAGTTTTGGTCAGGTTTTTATCCAAACTTCTTGGCCAATTTTCATCAAGTTCTGGTTTGATTTAGCAATAGTAGCTACAAGAAGATCAAAGTGCGAACGCCTATCTCACGCCAAAGAGGATGCGTTCAGTCTTTTTATCTTAGAAATTTATTTTGTAAGCCCAAGAGGCATGTTGTAATCTTTTCAAACTAATTAATGAAAATTGACGTTTGTTCACTCTTTTGTCTATACAAATTTAAATTTCAATAAATCCTTGAAATCATTTGCATATACATCTCCCATGCATCACAACATGATAGGTTTTTACACAACAGGTTTCCTTATCTTTCTGCTGTTTATTTCAGCAAGATGGATCTAGAGAAAACTGTGAAGGATCTTTAGGCACAAAACTCTCAATTCAAAGAGACTCTATTGGCCCTAGCCAATGGGAAGCAAGATATGATGGCATTGCTGGCGGTTAAGAAGAAGCCCAAGAAGAAAGCCCTGGTCAACATGGGCAGAAGGTTCAAAGAGTCAGTTCGTCAGATCCCGGTAGTGGAAGACTCATCTGAAGAAGACGAGAATCATATTGGTGAGGTTAAGAGTACCCAAGCTGACTGTGTTAATAATCAAGCGTCTGATGAGCAGTATCCACCCTCCGATGTCAAATTCAAGCAGTTAGAAGACAAATTGAAGGTCGTCGAGATTCAAGCCGTCCCCGGTTTAGATTTTGATGATTTGGGTTTGATCTCTAGGGTTGTCGTTCCCCACAAATTCAAAATACCAATCTTTGCAAAGTACGATGGGGTTTCTTGTCAAAAACTCCACCTAAAATCTTATGTGCGCAAGATACAGCCGCACACTGTTGATAAGAAAATCTGGATTCACTTTTTCCAAGAGAGCTTGGCCGGAACGCAACTTGAATGGTTTTATCAGTTAGATGGTCCCCGTATCAATACCTGGGAGGATTTAGCTACCGCATTCTACCATCAGTATCAATATAACACCGACTTAGCGCCAATGAGAGTTCAATTACAAGATATGACCATGGGGAAGAATGAAGGATTTAAAGAATATGCACAAAAGTGGAGAGACCTTGCTAGTAGGGTTCAACCTCCCTTGACTGATAGGGAGCATATTGACATGTTTATGGGCATTTTATCTGGTCCTTTCTTTAACTTGTTGGTTGGCTGTTCTTCTTCTGGTTTCACCGAATTAATCTTAACCGGTGAAAGAGTGGAAAGCGGCATCAAAAGTGGGAAGATCTTTGTGGCATATGCCTCCACTTCCAATCCTGTCAAGAAACCTTTTCCTGCAAAGAAGGAAATCAATGTTGTGTACGGGGCAAGGGCATGTACCAAGAAGAATGATCATCTGCCTGTAAATGCTATCTAAATCTCCAATCTAACTCCTACTCAAAGACCATTTGCAAATCATCAATGTTTTGAAACTCCAAGAAGACAATTTACGAGGTTAGGCATGTCATTATCTCAAGCCTTACAACATTTACTCAAGGCTAATTTGGTGACATTGTGCGACCCTCCTGTCAACCCTGATACCTCTTCACCAAAGTATAATCTGAACGCTAAATGTGCTTACCACTTAAGCAGCCTCGGGCATGAGACTAACCAGTGCTGGGCTATGAAGAACAAAATTTAGGATTTGATTGATAACAAGACTATTGAGTTTGATCCTCCTCCGACTCCGAATGTAATCATCGCACCTATATCGAAGCATGACAAGGGTGTTAATGTTGTTGAAGATACAATTTTTGTTGCCTCTGTTGAAGAATTGACTACTCCGTTGAATATCATCAAAAGGAATCTGTTGAAAGCTGGGATCATCCCTGGCTGTGTAAAAGGCCGTGTGTATTGTACAAGACAACTCAATGGATGCGAGGGGCTGAAGAAAGGAGTTCAACGCCTTATGGATAGCCACGAAATTCTATTTGAGAAGACCCCACTTGCCAAAAGTTTGACTAAAAAATGTGAAGATCTCTCCATTATCACCATCCCAAACAAGCCTCTTAGGATCTCCTCCAAAGGTCCTATCAGGATTTCAAATGAACCCACTGTTTCTCCCTTAATAATTACCAATCTCGGACCAATTCCCTACTCTTCAAACAAGGCAGTGCCATGGAATTATGGTGCTGAGGTGTTTTATCATGGGATAAAACAAGACGCTGGGATCGAAGAAGAAAAAGCTGATGATGTTAGTAACATAACCGGATCAAGCAAAGTAACCAGAAATGGGAGAATATTTACACCCAATATCTCACCACCAGTTGTTGCAAAAGTTCCCATCCGCATCACTGCCGCTAAGCCAAGTACTGATGCCAGAGGGAAAGAGAAAGTTGTTGAACCAGTCATGACAGAAATACCCGCCAAGGATGTTGCTGATGGAGAACCTTCTGCTCGTGAGATGGACGAGATCTTGAAGATAATAAAAAGGAGTGACTTCAAGATTGTGGAACAGTTGGGGCAAACCCCTTCTAAGATTTATATGTTGTCATTTCTACTCTGTTCCGATGCCCATGCTCGGACATTAATCAAGTTCTTGAAAAAGGCTCACGTCCCCCATGAGACCACAATGGACCAATTCGATAATTACGTGGCAAGCTTGACGACTGATAATGGCATTGGATTTTCAGATGCTGACCTAACACCGTTAGAGAAGAACCACAATAAAGCTCTACATGTTTCAGTCGAGTGCAAGGGGACCACCTTAGTGCATGTTCTAGTCGACATTGGTTCTTCTCTAAACGTGTTACCCAAGGGGGCGTTAGACCATCTAGACTGCGAAGGTTTAGTCTTGAAGCCAAGTGATATCATTGTAAGGGCGTTCGATGGATTAAAGAGGACAGTTCATGGGGAGGTAGATCTTCCAATCAAGGTGGGCTCCCAAATCTTCAACACCACATTCTACATTATAGATATTCGTCCTGCCTATTATTCTCTGTTGGGTCGCCCTTGGATCCATAAAGTTGGGGCAGTAACCTCAACTCTCCATCAAAAACTCAAATATCCAGTCAAGGGAAGAATTGTCACCGTCTGTGGAGAGGAAGAGTTTATGGTAAGTCACCTTAACTCTTTCAAGTATGTAGAGATGGATGGAGAATTCATTGAGACCCCATGTCAAGCTTTTGAAGTCGTGCCACCAATGATTGCTGCTACCAAATGTTCCTCTAATGAATCCAAAACTGTTAAAGTCGTGCCGAAGATGGTTTCAGTCAAAGATGCTCATGCGGCAACTGAAGAAGGAAGCTATGATACTTGGGGGCAACTCCTTGATATCCCATTTAGAGCAGGCAAGTTTGGTTTGGGCTTCACCATCAAATCTCATAAGGAAGTGAGGCGTGCTCATGCTGGAAAGCCACATCTCCACATTGGAAGCCATGAAGTCAACACTATGGGTGATTCTGATGAAGAAGCTGCATTTGAAGATTGAGTGTATCCAACTACAACGGAGCTGAAGAATTGGCATGCAAAGGACTTTGTGCCTATCTCCTTCATTGAGGAGTAATATACTTGTTATTGCTTTTCATTTTAATTCAAGAACATTTTGTCTGTAATATTTAAACAATGACTTTTAAGCCATGTGCCTGGCCCGGGGCACTTTGGTCCATTTGTCAAGGATTTTATTTATGTTCATCTAATCATATGATCATTCAGTACATTGGACTCTTTTGCATTTAAATATTTGTGTTCATTGTCTTTCTTTTCTTTCAAATACATTTTTCAAAATAGCCATGTATCTTACATGCGCGGCACACACACACACACACACACACACACACACACACACACACACACTTGTAGGTCCTCATCCACTCTGGATCTTATTGCTAATGACTCTATTATTGCCGACTATGACTTCGAATGTCCAATCAACCAAGCCTAAGACGAAGGCAAGAAAGATTATGGAATACCGGGAGAACTAGCCAAACTTCTTTTACAAGAGGAAAAAGCTATTCAGCCGCACAAAGAGTCAGTTGAAGTCATCAATCTGGGTATTAAGTCAGATAAGAAGGAAATAAAGATCGGCGCTAACTTGGAGAGCAGTGTCAAGAGCAGGTTGGATCAGATGTTGCATGATTATATGGAAGTACTTGCTTGGTCTTATGAAGATATGCCAGGGTTGGATACCTACATTGTAGTTCACCGTCTGCCGACAAAAGAAGACTGTCCTCCTGTCAAACAAAAGGTTCGTCGCATGAGGCCTGACATGTCTGAAAAGATTAAAGCTAAAGTGATGAAATAATTTGATGCAGGGTTTCTAGCTGTGACATCCTATCCCCAATGGGTTGCCAATGTGGTGCCAGTGCTAGAGAAAGACGGAAAAGTTCGCATGTGCATAGACTATAGGGATCTGAATAGGGCAAGCCCCAAGGATGACTTCCCTCTACCACACATTGATGTCTTGGTCGATAACACTTCTCAGCATAAAGTCTTCTCTTTCATGGATGGCTTCTCAGGCTATAATCAGATAAGGATGGCTCCCGAAGACATGGAGAAGACAACTTTCGTTACGCAATGGGGCACCTTTTGTTATAAGGTTGTGCCGTTCGGATTGAAGAATGCAGGGGCAATATATCAAAGGGCTATGGTATCTTTGTTTCATGACATGATTCATCATGAGATAGAGGTATATGTGGATGATATGATTTCCAGATCACAAACTGAAGAGGAACATCTCGATCACCTATACAAGCTATTCGAAAGGTTGAAAAAGTACAAGTTAAGGTTAAACCCTAACAAGTGCACGTTTGGAGTACGATCTGGAAAGCTTCTAGGTTTTGTCGTCGGCAATAAACGCATTGAAGTTGATCCTTCCAAGGTAAAGGCCATCCAAGAAATGTCAGTCCCTCATTCTGAAAAATAAGTTAGAGGATTCTTGGGTCGTCTCAATTACATTACCTGTTTCATATCTCACTTGACTGCTACTTGTGAGCCAATCTTAAAACTCTTGAAGAAAGATTAGGTAGTCAGATGGAACGATGAATGCCAAGATGCCTTTGACAAAATCAAATAATATCTACAAGAGCCTCCTACTCTCATGCCTCCAGTTGAAGGAAGACCCTTGATCATGTACTTAACAGTACTAGAGAATTCTTTGGGGTGTGTTTTGGGCCAACATGACGAGTCTGGCCTAAAAGAGCATGATATTTACTACCTGAGCAAAAATTTTACCGACTGTTAAACCAGATATTCATTGCTTGATAAAACTTGCTGCGCTCTGTAATGGGCTGCTCTCCGACTGACAGTATATGTTGACTCATACCACTTTGTTGATTTCTAAGATGGACCCAATCAAGTACATCTTCGAGAAATCTACCCTTTCCGGACGGATAGCCAGATGTCAAATGATCTTGACTGAGTACGACATTTAATACACTACTCAAAAGGCCATCAAAGGAAGCGTACTAGCAGATCATTTGCCCCACCAAGCTGTGGATGATTATCAGTCCATGAACTTTGACTTCCCGGATGAGAACATCATGCTTGTAACTAACTGCGTGAAACTTGGACCGTATGACGGACCTGAACAAGGATCCCTATGGACTATGGTCTTCTATGGGGCTTCCAACGCCTTGGGTAACAGAATTGCTGATGTGATCATCTCTCCTGAAGGTTGCCACACTCCTTTCACTACCAGATTATGCTTCGATTGCACAAACAACATGGTCGAATATGAAGCATGCATTTTGGGTCTGAAAGCTGCCATTGATTTGAGGATCAAGCATTTGAATGTGTTTGTGGATTCCGCTCTAGTGATCAGCCAAGTAAAATGAGATTAGGACAATAAACATCCTAATCTTTTCCCTTACAAGGAACTTATGCTAACCTTGATTCCCTGCTTCGACGAGATCAACTTTGAGCACTTCCCTAGGGAAGAAAATCAGTTGGCTGACGCTTTGGCAACCATGTCTTCAATGTTTAAGTTCAGATGGGACAACGAAGCCCCTATGATTACAATTGAAAGATTCGACGAACCTGCACACTGTTGTGAGCTTGACACTGACGCGGAAAATCCATGGTACCATGAGGTGATGAGATACCTTGAAGCACAAGAGTATCCAGAGGGAGCATCCATCAATGACAGAAAGTTCTTACGAATATTTTCAGCCAAATTCTTCTTAAGTAACGGAATATTGTACAAGCACAACCATGACTCTACTCTACTCCGATGTATGGACAAGAAGGAGGCAGAGCAAATTATGGAAGGCATGCACGATGGTCTCTTTGGTACTCACTCAAGTGGATATACGATGGCTAAGAATACCTTGAGGGCTGACTACTATTGGTCAACGATGGAGACTGATTGCCATCAACACTCTAGAACTTGTCACAAATGCCAAATCTATGCTGACAAGGTCCATGTGTCTCCTATCCCTATGAACTTCATGACCGCTCTGTGGCCATGTGTAATGTGGGGCATTGATATGATTGGAGAAATCAAGCCCACCGCTTCCAACGGACATTGCTTCATTCTTGCCGCTATCGACTATTTCACCAAATGGGTCGAAGCCGCCTCGTTTGCCTCAGTCACCAAGAATGTGGTAGCCAGATTCATCAAACACAACATCATTTGCCGCTATGGTATCCCCGAAAGGACCATTACCGACAATGGGACGAACCTCAACAATGTTATGATTACTGAGCTTTACACTCAGTTTAAGATCAAGCATCACAATTCTTCTCCATATAGACCTAAAATGAATGGTGTGGTCGAAGCGGCCAACAAAAATATCAAGAAGTTTGTGCAAAATATGGTAGTAACCTATAAGGATTGGCATGAGATGTTACAGTTTGCTCCACACGGCTACCGTACTTCAGCTAGAACATCAACTGGGGCAACTCCCTTTTCTCTAGTCTATGGCATGGAAGTTGTTTTGCGAGTAGAAATTCATATTCCCTCACTGAGGATTATGAATGAAGCGGGCTTAGGCGAAGACGAGTGGATTTAGACGAGATTGGATCAGTTGAGCTTGATCGATGAGAAGTGATTGACTGTTGTCTGTCATGGTCAGACGTACCAAAAACGGATGATCAAGGCTTTCAACAAAAAGATCAAGCCTCGAGTATATCAAGCTGGTGACTTGGTGATAAAGTGCATCATTCTACCACAAGGAGACCCCATAGGAAAATGGACTACTACCTACAAAGGGCCATTTGTTGTCAAGAGAGTGTTCTCTGGTGGTTCCATGATGCTGACTACCATGGATGGCAAAGACTTCCCACATCCTATAAACGCGAACATAGTTAAAAAATACTATGCATAAGAGACCCGCTAGGTTGACACACCTAGGCAAAATAAGGGCATCCCGACAAACCAAAAGGTTTGGGCAAAAATCATGGATATATGCAAAATATTGTACACCCGGCAAGTTGAAAACCTAACAAGGTGACGGGAAAAATTGGGTATCCTGGTGGGCTGAAAACCCGAAAGGGCGGTCCATGCAAAAGTTAAGGATTGAAAGCGTATAACTATGTCCCGTGGAATCACTACAGTCAACTTCATCACCAAGGTCCAAGTTCAAACAGTCCAAGATCAATCCAATCAACTTCTGTCAACTACAAGGGACATTCGAAGACATTGGGGAAATAGTAGAGTTAGAGTGCAATGAGACCATTTCCACATGGATATTTGTTTTGTTTTCAATCTTTGTTTTCCTTTCAACGATTTCCTCTTACTAGGATCTCCGTCTCTTTGTACAAAAAACGCCTATTCATGGGCAAAATATCAATACAAATATACTTTGAAGTTCAAACTTTCTGTCTTTGTTTTGAATGCAAACTTGTCCAATGACTAAAATTGAACGAACATATGCATATGAACATAATTAAAACTATTTGACACATGTGTCCTTCTAAGCATATCTTTAATGTATATGGAATATCCCCACAGAGTTATTTCATTAACATTATCTCAACAAGACAGCTACAATAAACTTGTTCCCTCAACAAAGTTACCCACGAAGTCTCTTCGCGTAGACTGATCCCCTGCCAGAGTCTCAATCTCTTGGTAGCTCTCTCCCCAGCTAAGTTGAATCCTACAAGTAGAAGCCTTATGGATCTCTTCCTCGAAGAACTCACCTTGTCAGCAGTTCATCGAGTATTCATCAACAAGTTTTATTTCCCCAACAGGGTTTATTTCCCCAAAATACAACAATCAAGGAACCACAAAATTCCCCAGCTTAGTCTGTCCTCCCCAACTGAGTCTGTATTCCCCCGACATAGTCTATCTTCCCCAGCTGAGTCTGTTATCCGCAGCTAAGTATATCCTCCCTAGTTGAGTGTATCCTCCCCAAGCTGAGTCTGTCCTTCCCGACTAAGTCTACACTCTCCAGCTTGAGTTTGCCTTTCAGACTATTGCAAATCATAGGGCCACAACCCCTAATCCCCAGTAAATTCATTAACAAAACCTTTACTATCTCCACAAGACACTATGAAGCCTGGGCTCGACCAGATATTAGTACAATTTTCAAACTACTTTAAAGCCTGGACCCGACCAGATATTAGTACAACTTCCAGATACTATGAAGCCTGGACCCGACCAGATAATAGTGCAACTTCTCAATATTATGAAACCTAGACCCGACCAGATAATAGTTTAACCCTCCTAAGATATAGAAAGACCTGGACTCAACCAGACCAGGGTTTAACTTCTTTTCCCCATTAGAGTTTGCCTTTACCCCAACAAGTTACTGTGAATCCTGGATTTGACCAGATATCAGTTTTCAATTTCATCATTTCAAGTAAGTCATTGTGAAGCCTGGACCCTACTAGATGGCAATCCTCCTCAGAAGTTTGTTGTGAAACTTGGAATCCGACCAGATAACAACTAAGCTCCAAGCAAGTTACTGTAAAACCTGGATCTGACCAGATATTAGTTCAACTTTGTCTATTCAAGCAAGCTATTATGAAGCCTGGAGTCCGACCAGATAACAACTAGCTACAATACCAGCAAGACACTATGAAGCCTGGACCCAACCAGATAATATTATAACTTTTCCAAAACCATGAAGCTTAGACCCGACCAGATAGTAGTTTCCACTTCAAGTTACTGTGAAGCCTGGACCTAACCAAATATCAGTTCAACTTCATCCTTTCTAGCAAGTCATTGCAAAGCCTGGAATTTGACCAGATAACAGTTAACTTCCTTATCCCCAGCAAGTTGTTATGAAGCCTGGATCCGACCAGATTGAAGGGGTGAAAAACACAAGAAGGGGGGGTTGAATTGTAAAACTGAAATCTAAAACAATTGACACGATATTTTTATCCTGGTTCGTTTGATCTCAAACTACTCCAGTCCACCCGTCAAGGTGATTTCGCCTCTCTCCAACGAGGTCTTAATTCACTATATTCAACTGAATATTACAGACTGCTTTAACAACTGCTAAAGCCTTCTTGATTCAAACCACAACCCGGTTTGTCAAGGCAACACTTTCTTACAAAGAGATATTACAATGTGTTTGGATGTTTTCTACAAAACTTTATCACAACTGTGATGTATACACAAAATGAAGCTTAGAAACTAGATTGCTAAACAGAAATGGAATATCAGAGTTTGTAGTTTAGCAAAACTGGTAGAACGAAGATTATGGTTCAGCTTTGTGCGTGTAGAAATTTGGAGAGCATTAGCCATTATAATCTTCAAAGCCTTGTTTATATAGCACTTGAAAAGATGAACGTTGAATGCAATATTCTTGATTCAATGCTAATAACAAGCTTTCCTTTTTGAGCAGATCTTGTCTGGAATGAGGCCGTTGGAATTAATTAGCGTTCAATGCACAGTGCCGTTGCTTCTTTAACGCAAGTTCTGGCTTGGCTCATTCTGATTCTGCTTCGCTGCTGATGAACTATTGTGTTTCTGTATCAGAGTGTTTGGGCGCAGTTCTGTTCATCAAGCTTCAGCATGTTCGTGAGTTGATTATCTGATCTTGACGTTCTGATGTGGCAACTTCTGATGCTGGTGTATGAAATCAAATTCTGATGCTGAAATAAACGTGATCTTGCTTATGTCAATCAGAGTATCTGCAAGTCAGCACATAATAATTTAGGCAGCAGATAGTTCAAACATGAAACATATAAATATTATAATCTTTTCACTTTGTTATCATCAAAACTTAAATATAGGGTAGTAGATTCAAACATTGTTCTAACAATCTCCCCCTTTTTGATGATGACAAAAACTAGATATTTTAAATGAAAAATAACGTGAAAAGGTATCTGGAAAAAGTATCAGAGTAAGAAGTACGGATAGGTCAGAGTTAAGAGATACTCCCCCTGAGTTGATTACTTCCCTTTGATTATACGTGTTCTTCAGGATCAGATCTTTTTCTTTCTTTGAACATCAGATTATCAGAGTCTTTGACTTATCAGAGAGCAGAGCTTCAGAGTTTTTTCTTTCAGAGCTTTGCTTTGGATCAGAGTGTTAGGTCGATCAGAACTTCATATTGATCAGAGCAACATTGATCAGAGCTTCTACATTTTGATCATCTTCTAGTCTTCAGAGTGTCCAGGAGCTTCCTTGTGCCTGTAGACTTTAAGCAAAACAGAAAAACATTTCAAGTAATAGAGTTAGAATGTTTGAGAGTTTCTGTCTAGTTAGCCCGTTATTGATTTAAATATCATTCTTTTTCTCCCCCTTTTTGTCAGCAATCAAAAAGTGTTGGTGATGTGCTAAAACAATTTGATCAGAAAAACAAATTATATTAAGATAGTTCAGAATCAGAGCAAGAAAATATTACAAAACATAGTCAAAACAGGACATCAGAAAATCAAGAAAACATGAAAAAGGTCATGCATGAAAAAGATTTAAGGTTGAGGGGGCATGCGTGAGAACAGGCTCTCCAGCATCGCTTGAATCTTTTCAGAAGTTTCATTCTGCTTCTGAACCATGGTGACAACAGTGTCAATCTTGCTGTCCTGCACATCCATTCTTGCTTTCATCTTCTGATCATTGTCGTCCATCCGCTGTTGTAGACGCAAGTCATTCAGCCTTAGTTCTTCCAGAGTCTGCCTGTCCAAGGCAGCTTGAGAAGCATCAGAGGGAGGAGGCTTCTCAGAACTTTCAGCAGCATCTTCTGCTTGACTTTCAGCCTGAATGGTCTTGTCTTCTTCTGATGGTTGCACCGTTGCAGCTTGCTGTTTCTCAGACCAAGATTCACTGTCCAGAGGGAGCACAACTTCCTGAGGCAGATGACTTTCAACTTCCTTCAGCAGCTTGCTGAAGTTCTGTTGAGCCTGCTCATAGTTGACGTCCTGCAACTTGAGGGTTTCAGCACGTACCCAAGATCTGAACTGTGACCAGAGCTGATCAGAAGCAGCTGGGTCAATCATCCCAGGACAGACTTGCTTCAAAGAAGCAATCCATTGCAGCACACCTGTTTCAAAATTCAAAATACCAGAGCCAACATCTGGTTGCTTTGGTTTGGGGATGGCAATTTTGTGTCTTAGATCAGCAAGACGTTCAAGACTTGTTAGGTCAATGAAAGTCCTGCTGGGGTTTTCAGCGGTTTTCTGAGAGGCTGTTTGTTTTGGAGGAGGGGTATCAGAGTCAGATATTTCGATTGGAGTTGATGGTGGTTTGGGAGTGTTTGGAGGTGTTGATTCTTCTGAAGATGGTAACTGGGGCATGACAATAGTGGTTCCACATGGCAACTGGATTGCCAGCGGTGAAGGTTGAGGTGAGTGAGGGTCAGATTTATGAGGAGAAGGGGTTTCAGAATGGTGAAACTCTGTTTGTGGTGAAGGTGGATTTATTTCTGGTTGGGGAGATGGGGGTGGAATCTCTGATTGCTCAGGGATCAGAGGTTCTTCTGTGAGTGGTTGTTATTGTGGTTCTGGTTCTGGTTGTTGTTGTGGTTCAGAGGTTGGTTTAGCAGAGGCATGTTCACGCTCAATATCAGCCAGCACTTGGTCAAGTGCTGTTGTTGTTGAAATTGTTGGTTGTTTGGGGATTTTGGTTCTGGGTCTTCTGAGTAGTAAGGCCTCAGAAGGGTCTTCTGGTATGGTTTCATCAATGGTAGGGATTGGGATTGATATCCTATGGGAGGTTTGAGGAGCAGCAGATGCTGGAATAGTAAAAGATTTTGAAATAGGGGCAGCAGATGAAATACCTCTTTTCTTTGGAGTCTGATGAGATGATCCTTCTGATGGCGCTTTCCTCTTCTTTGTCTTCTTCAAAGTCACTTCTGCTTGGGGTTGACTCAGATCTTTGATCTTCAGCTTTGAACCTGTATCTTCTGCCTTGTACGCATCTGGGTACCTGAGAAACATCTCTGGTTTGGATTCCATTTCAGAAAATACTGGAAAATCACTCAGAGGCACTCTTCTGCTGGAGATATCAGCAGTTGAAGTAGCTCTGGGTTCCTTCTGAATATTCTCTATCAGCTTCATCTTTTTCAGATTCTTAGCGTTCAGCGGTTTCCCAATTGTTGGTTCAATAGTGCTCATCTCCTGAGCTTCAATCAGATGTTCAATCAGCCTATTCTCTGTCAGAATATCTGATATAAGCCTTCCAAACGGTATCCAGTCCCTCTTGGTTCTTTCTTCTTCCCTTGTTTCTTTTACACTGGTTTTGAGATGGTTGAACAAGAAGTGAGCCAAATTGATCTTAATCTTCTGATCAATAAAGTAGATCAGAAACTGTTGATCCACGTTTATATAATCAGGAGAACTTGTTGGTTTCCTGTGGTTGAAGCATCCCAGAATAATCTTAGCCCATACTCTGCAGTGATCCTTCAGATCCTTAATCTTGCTGCTGGGCATTCCAAGAGTGAAAATCCTGTTGGCTACCACACCTACATCAGCGTATCTTTCAGCCATGTCCACACAACGGACTCCACCACCACTTTGACCGATTAGCCTTGCAATAAGATCTTCAGAAATCACAATCTTCTTCCCCATGACAGAGGAGATAACTAGATGTTTTGAAACCTTAGCGTAAATCTAAAATTCCTTGACCAGCGTTGGGAATGTTGGTCCAACCAACCTATCGAAATACCTCTCCCACTTTTGAGCCCTAATTTCTTCAGTTAGGTCAAAACCATTTTCCTTCAAGCTTTCAAAGTCGATGATTAACTCAGAAAGCACTTCAAGGTTCTTCACCGGTGTGAGGAGAGTTCTGAGGGGCACCTGATATTGTTCAGAGGTTTCTTTCTTCTGATTGCCTGCAGAAATGCTGGAGGATGCCATTGTTCACACTAAAAAGCTTTGAGAATGAATTGAGAAAAAGAGTTTGCAAAGGATGAACTCAGAAATATGCAGAAAAAGCTTGAGTGTTAATAAGAAAGTGTAAAGAATAAGAATGAGAGATTAATGTCCTTAAATAGAGTTTTCAAAATTGTTTTGAAAAGATAAACGTTTTTAAGAGAGAGAAAAATAATGATTGCCATTTAAAAAGCGTGATTACTTTTCATTAAATGCTTGCTGATTTTGGGGGATTTGAGAAAGATACTTAAAAACGGTTACCAGACATGTGTCTCAATGCACCCAATCAGCGCTTTGCCTTCTCAGAAGCGTGCACGCGTTCTGCTTCAGAGATATGCTGATGATTGGATGACACTTGTTTGATGTAGTGATCAGCACGTCTGTCTTTGAGATTAGACTCTCAGATCTTTAGACTTGCATCTGATACAATCTGCATGTTCTATCTTTCTGAAAGAAGATTGATCAGAAGTTCACAGTAATATAATTACATTCTGAAGATAAATATATGGAATTAAAACATTTTCATTCTGGGCATACTTTCATGCTGAGATGTTTCAGAATGAAATTAAACCTATCTTCTGAAAGGGGTTTAGTGAAGATATCAGCCCATTGATGGTCTGTATCTATAAATTTTAGGTTCAAAATACCTTTCTGAATATAGTCCCTAATGAAATGATGCTTTATTTCTATATGCTTAGCTCTAGAATGTAAAATAGGATTCTTACTTAAGCAAATAGCAGAAGTATTATCACAAAGTATAGGAATGTTACTCTCAAAAATCTGGAAGTCTTCAAGCTGACTTTTCATCCAGAGCATTTGTGTGCTACATCCTGCTGCTGCTATGTACTCAGCTTCTGCTGTTGACAGAGCAATTGTTGATTGCCTTTTGCTGGACCAAGAGATCAGATTTTCTCCCAGAAACTGGCAGCTTCCAGAAGTACTTTTACGTTCCACTCTGTCTCCAGCAAAATCAGCATCACAGTAGCCTACTAAGCTGTAATCACTAGATTTTCTATAAAACAAACCCAGATTAGTAGTACCTTTCAGATACTTGAAAATTCGCTTAACAGCTGTTAAGTGAGATTCTCTAGGATCTGATTGGAATCTAGCACAGATACAAACACTGAATAATATGTCAGGTCTTGAAGCAGTCAGATAGAGGAGAGAACCAATCATACCTCTGTAGACTTTCTGTTCTACACTTTTGCTTACCTCTTCTCTTTCCAGAATGCACGTGGGATGCATTGGAATCTTTGATGGCTTACATTCTGAGAGGTCAAATTTCTTCAGAAGATCTCTGATGTATTTGCTCTGATGAATGTAAGTTCCTTCTGGAGTTTGATTGATCTGAATTCCTAAAAAGAATTTCAGTTCCCCCATGAGGCTCATCTCAAATTCTACCTGCATACACTTAGCAAATTTTCTTCCAAGAGAAGGATTAGTAGAACCAAAAATTATATCATCAACATAAATTTGACAGACTAAAATGTCACTCTTAACTGTTTTACAGAATAGAGTAGTGTCCACTTTCCCTCTGGTGAATTCATTTTCAAGCAGAAAGTTACTTAGCCTTTCATACCAAGCTCTGGGAGCTTGTTTCAGACCATACAGTGACTTCTTTAGTTTGAAAACATGTTCTGGATGTTTTGTATTTTCAAAACCTGGGGGTTGGTGAACATAAACTTCTTCTTCTATATAACCATTTAAGAATGCACTTTTGACATCCATCTGATACAGAGTGATGCCTCTATTAACAGCAAATGAAATTAAAAGTCTGATAGATTCTAACCTGGCGACTGGGGCAAAGGTTTCTATATAGTCTATCCCCTCTTGCTGACTATAACCTTGTGCAACCAGTCGTGCCTTGTTTCTGATGACTTCACCTTGTTCATTTAGCTTGTTTCTGAACACCCATCTTGTTCCAATGACGTTGAATCCTTTTGGTCTGGGAACGAGATCCCATACGTCGTTTCTGGTGAATTGATTCAGCTCTTCTTGCATTGCCAGAATCCAGTCATTATCCAGAAGTGCTTCATCAATAGAAGAAGGTTCAATCAGAGACACAAGTCCCATAAGAGTTTCTTCAGAGTTTCTGAAGCTTGCTCTTGTTCTGATTGGATCTTCCTTTCTTCCTAGGATAGTCTCTTCTGGGTGATCCAAGCTGCTTCTGGGCAATCTCTTCTGAGGTTGATCAGCAGCTGTTGAAGGATTTCTAGCAGTGCTCCTTTCAGACGTTGAAGGAATGTCTGTGTTGAGAGCTTCTGATGACTTGTCTTCAGAACCTGCAAATTCAATTTCTATACCTGCAAAAATTTCACTCTGCTTTGACTTTTCAGAGTCAAGCTTGTCATCAAAACGAACACTGATTGATTCTTCCACAATCTGTGTTTCTGTATTGTATACTCTGTACCCTCTTGAGCGTTCAGAGTATCCTAACATAATACACTTCTGTGCCTTAGAGTCAAACTTGTTCAAATAATTCTTTGTATTCAATATAAAGCAAGTACATCCAAATGGATGAAAATATGAAATGTTGGGCTTTCTGTTCTTCCACAATTCATATGGAGTCTTTTCCAGAATAGGTCTTATTGAGATTCTATTCTGAATGTAGCACGCTGTGTTTATTGCCTCTGCCCAGAAAGTCTTAGCAACGTTTGTCTCATTGATCATGGTTCTGGCCATTTCTTGCAATGTTCTGTTCTTTCGTTCTACAACTTCATTTTGTTGGGGAGTTCTAGGACAAGAGAAATCATGCAGAATGCCTTTGTCATTAAAGAATGACTCAAAATCTTTATTTTCAAATTCTCCACCATGATCACTTCTGACTTTAACGATTCTAAGATCTTTTTCATTCTGAACTTGGTTACAGAAGGTAACAAACACAGAGTGTGACTCGTCCTTGTGTCTTAAGAACTTTACCCATGTCCATCTGCTATAGTCATCTACGATTACTAACCCATACTTCTTACCACTGACTGAAGCAGTTTTAACTGGTCCAAATAAGTCAATGTGCAGAAGTTCTAATGGCTTAGAGGTGGAAACAACATTTTTGGATTTAAAAGAAGGTTTTGCAAATTTGCCTTTCTGACATGCTTCACACAGAGCATCTGAATTGAACTTCAAATTTGGAAGTCCTCTGACCAGATTGAGTTTGTTAATCTGAGATATTCTTCTCATACTAACATGCCCCAATCTTCTGTGCCAGATCCACTGCTCGTTGTTAACAGACAGAAGACATTTTACATTCTGACTCTTTAGTTCAGAAAGTTTGATTTTGTAAATGTTGTTTTTCCTCTTACCATTAAACAGGATAGTCCCATCTTTCTGACTAACAGCTTTACATGATTTTTGATTAAAGATTATATCATAACTGTTATCACTTAATTGGCTTATGGATAACAGATTATGCATCAATCCATCTACTAGCAGAACATTATTAATAGAGGGAAGATTTCCATTACCTACAGTTCCAGAGCCAATTATCTTTCCCCTCTGATTGCCTCCAAAGCCAACGTGGCCTCCAGGCTTAAGTTCCAGGCTTTGGAACATATGCCTTCTTCCCGTCATGTGTCGTGAGCAGCCAGAGTCCAGGTACCATGACTGGTGTTTCTGACTTGCTGCTAAAGATATCTGCAACATGTATTATTTTATCCTTAGGTACCCAGATTTTCTTGGGTCCTGACTTGTTAGTTTTACCAAAACTCTGGTTGAATTTTGGTTTCACAGAGTGCTTACTGCTAGTATATTTGATATCATGTGTGTGACCATACACAAAGTGTGAATTTAGAGGAGTGTGTTTAATGGTCAAGTCCATGACATTCTTTGGTGTAGGAACCTTACCTTGGTATCCTATACCTTTCCTGCCGTTTCTGCTAACTCCATAGATCATTGAAGCCATTCTGCTTCTATCTATGCTTTTAGCTAGGAACTTCTGGAAACTGTGATCATACTCCTTGATGATCTCATCAGCGTTGCTGGGAGTTTCAGAAATTGGTTCCTTCTGAGAGTTTTGTAAAGAGTTTTCTAATTTTGAAATTTTATCTCTCAGCTCAGAATTTTCCAATTTGAGACTCTCAGACTTATTAGAGTCAGATTCAAGATTCCTTTTCAGGTCTCTGAATTTAGCTCTAATCTGCTGATAACGTTCCAGAATCTCATTGAGGCTTTCAGCAAGTTCAGCCTTTGTAAAGTTAACAGCGAAGTTAGGAAATACCTCTTCTGTGTCTGATTCTGAGTCTGATTCAGAAGCTTCACTATCTTCTGAAATGTTTGCCATGAGAGCTATGTTTGACCTTTCATCATCTGATTTTGAGTCAGCTTCAGACGAGTCAGAGTCATCCCATGTGGCCATGAGACTTTTCTTCTTCTCTCTTCCAAACTTCTTTTTGGGCTTTTCCCTCTGAAGCTTTGGGCAGTCACTCTTGTAGTGTCCTTGCTCATTGCACTCGTAGCAGATGATGTCTTTGGTGTTTGGCTTCTTGCTACTGGAGGAGCCTTCAGATCTTCTGTATCCATAGGAAGAATCTGTTCTTCTGTATCTGGAAGAAGACTCGTTCTGATCAGATCTTCTGGGATTCCTGAACTTCCTTTGTCTTTGCTTCCACAATTGATTTACTCTTCTGGAAAGAAGGGAAAGTTCGTCTTCTTCTGATGAGGATCCATCAGATGTTTCTTCAACTGCCTGCAAAACTTTAGACTCAGATTTTCTGTTAGATTTTAATGCTAAAGGCTTACCTTGCTTCTGAGGCTCGTCAGCTTCTAGCTCTATCTCATGACTTCTGAGGGAGCTTATAAGTTCCTCCAGAGTGATCTTGTTGAGATCTTTAGCTAGCTTCAGAGCAGCAACCATAGGCCTCCACTGCTTGGGTAAACTTCTGATTATTTTCTTGACATGGTCAGCAGTAGAGTATCCTTTGTCCAGAACTTTGAGACCAGCTACCAGAATCTGGAATCTAGAGAACATAGTTTCAATGGATTCAGATTCTTCCATTTTGAACGCCTCATACTTCTGAATGAGCGCCAGAGCTTTTGTTTCTTTGACTTGAACGTTGCCCTCATGCGTCATTCTGAGAGAATCAAAGATGTTCTTTGCTGTGTCTCTGTTGGAGATCTTTTCATACTCAGTATAGGAGATGGCACTGAGGAGGATGGTTCTGGCCTTATGGTGATTCTTGAAATCACGCTTTTGTTGATCAGTCATTGATTTTCTATCAATCTTCTGACCACTTGCATTCACAGGGTGCGTGTATCCATCTGTCACCATATCCCACAGATCAGCATCATGTGCTAGAAAGAAGCTTTCAATTCTGTCTTTCCAGTAATCAAAGTTTTCTCCATCAAAGACTGGAGGTTTGCCACTGAATCTGTCTCTGTCCTCGTTATTGTCATTGCTGAAGTGAGAATTGTTTCCTGCCATTGTGTTTTTCTGACGCTGGATCTTGTACTGACACGGTTAAGTGTTTTAGCTCAGAACCGGGCGCTCTGATGCCAATTGAAGGGGTGAAAAACACAAGAAGGGGGGGTTGAATTGTAAAACTGAAATCTAAAACAATTGACACGATATTTTTATCCTGGTTCGTTTGATCTCAAACTACTCCAGTCCACCCGTCAAGGTGATTTCGCCTCTCTCCAACGAGGTCTTAATTCACTATATTCAACTGAATATTACAGACTGCTTTAACAACTGCTAAAGCCTTCTTGATTCAAACCACAACCCGGTTTGTCAAGGCAACACTTTCTTACAAAGAGATATTACAATGTGTTTGGATGTTTTCTACAAAACTTTATCACAACTGTGATGTATACACAAAATGAAGCTTAGAAACTAGATTGCTAAACAGAAATGGAATATCAGAGTTTGTAGTTTAGCAAAACTGGTAGAACGAAGATTATGGTTCAGCTTTGTGCGTGTAGAAATTTGGAGAGCATTAGCCATTATAATCTTCAAAGCATTGTTTATATAGCACTTGAAAAGATGAACGTTGAATACAATATTCTTGATTCAATGCTAATAACAAGCTTTCCTTTTTGAGCAGATCTTGTCTGGAATGAGGCCGTTGGAATTAATTAGCGTTCAATGCACAGTGCCGTTGCTTCTTTAACGCAAGTTCTGGCTTGGCTCATTCTGATTCTGCTTCGCTGCTGATGAACTATTGTGTTTCTGTATCAGAGTGTTTGGGCGCAGTTCTGTTCATCAAGCTTCAGCATGTTCGTGAGTTGATTATCTGATCTTGACGTTCTGATGTGGCAACTTCTGATGCTGGTGTATGAAATCAAATTCTGATGCTGAAATAAACGTGATCTTGCTTATGTCAATCAGAGTATCTGCAAGTCAGCACATAATAATTTAGGCAGCAGATAGTTCAAACATGAAACATATAAATACTATAATCTCTTCACTTTGTTATCATCAAAACTTAAATATAGGATAGTAGATTCAAACATTGTTCTAACACAGATAACAGTTCAATTTCAAGAAATTTTTTGCAAAGCCTGGAGTCCCACCAGATAACAGTTAATTTATCCTTCCTCAGTAAGTTACCGTGAAGCCTGGATCCGACTAGATAGAATTTTACTTTATCATCCTCAGCAAATTTTGAAGCCTGGATCCTACCAGATAACAGCTAACATTCAAAAGATAATCCCCAGCGGAGGCATTCTTTTAACAAATTTGAAGATGTGCATATTCTTAATCCCCGACAGCAATCCGGGATTCATAACTCCTCAGCATCAGTCAGGGATTTATTTTCTCGGATAAATATGCATCCCACGTTCATACATCATAGCATATATATACAAAATGCATTTAACATGATCTCATGCATACATCTGCATTTAACTAACCCTTTTCTCCACAGGTAAAACGTCAAGTCTTAGTATAAATCGACCAGAGATTTATGCTGATACTTCTTCCAGTATTTACCATCCTTCCTCCAAATGGCATCTATAAGCCCATTCCCAATACATCTTCGAGTGCAAATTTTTGGGCACTCTAGTGTTCAATCATCTTCCACCTTCAAGTCACGAATGGTGGATCCGCCAATCTAACTCTTCAGGTTTAAGAAGATTGAATAGGGGCATATGTTGTACCCCAAAATTTTCCCTCTTATTTCTCAAGTAATCTCTCACAAGATCTACTTTGATTCAAGACTGCACAAGGATTGATCGGCTCAAGACACCTCCTTAAGCACTGATGATTGAAAATTAGGGTTTGAGTTTGCACAAGGATAAATGGACTTTTAATGCCCCATATGACTTTCATAGATCATTTTGGACCCTCAAGATTTCTCATGTCAAGCTTCAAGTCTTAGATCACATTTTTGCTCAGTCAATTGATCAGTTGACCTAAAATTAACTGTATTGGGGATAAAGTCAACTGTGTTCAATTTACAGTCAAAATTCATAATTTTTGGTCCATGTCAACAGTATGAACTCATATATTTCATTTGATCAAGTTTGGATCACAATTCCTCAAAAAATTTGATCAGATCATCAAAAGGGCAAAATGGTCAAAATTAGGGTTTTGACTGAGAAGGTGCAATTTCTGATTTTTGACCTAGAAAATGACTTATTGGTTTGAGTCATGATCTCAAGGATTCAAATACTTCATTTTGACCTAGTGTAATGGATTAAAACATTTCTCAAGATCAATTGACTGATAGTTGAATTTCAATCAACTGATGGAAAGTCAATTGTACACTGAAAAGTCAAACTTTGACTTTTTGATCAAAATCAAGTTTCAAAGATTACAATTCATCAAGACATGTCAAAATATGAAACTTGTTCATAAAGAAATCAAAAATTCAAGATTTCATTTTGAAAAGTCAAAATTTCTAAAGACTTGAGAATTTTTCTAAGTGTTTTTTATACATGATAATTTTATTACTTCATGCCATTCTTTCAACAAGATGCAAGATGATTCAAGGAATACTTCCAAATTGAAAGTTGTAGATCTCAATGATATATAAAACAATCTAGAGCAGGACTTTTTCTATAAATGCTTGGCTTTTAAGTTATAAATTCATGAAGTCATGGCATTTTTGAATAAACACTTAGAGAAATTTTCAGCAGTTTTGGTCAGGTTTTTATCCCAACTTCTTGGCCAATTTTCATCAAGTTCCGGTTTGATTTAGCAAAATTGGTCAACATGAAAGTTGTGGAGAGTGTTTCAAGCTTTCCAAAACATCCAAGAGCATGAATTTATCATATTTGAGCTAGGAGATTCAAGGGCCTGAAGTTGGGCATTCATTCTTGAATTGTAAGCCATTTTTGTTGAAGAACACATAATCCAATTGGCATGATGTGCTGCATAATCTTACTTTTTAGGCCTTGTGACTTGCAAATCTTACCATAATTTAATGTTTACACAAACGTTTGAGCTATGGTCTATTTGGTTTAAGCATTGTCCAGGTGATCTTTCCATTTTTGGCACAAAGTTGACATTGCCATTCTTACAAAGTAGCTTTAATCACAAAGTCAGCTCTCCTTGAGCCTATAAATTATTCCTTTTACACAAACTCAACATATAAAATCAGAAGGGCATGCTTAAAGTATCCAACAACTATATGCAACAAGGTACAAAGCATTGGAACTATGATCTTCAAGCTTGCTTCATGTACAATCTAACTTAGCCATAACATGTGATTCAAAATCTGAGTTTGTTTCAAGTCTCCAACCTTCTCTATAAATAGAGAGGCCAACTGCAAGAGAAAGGGGCCATAAAATAGAAGAAGAAACTAACACTCAAAATCATTTTTGCTGTCAAAAACCAGATTTGTCCACAAAACCTCCATTTTTGAGCTTTGAGGTCCAAATCTTTGAATCTCATACCTTGCAAGTTTTCTCCAAACAAACCATCCAAACACTTCACATACACCATATAGAAGTTTTTCAAACATAAGAATAACTTATGTAACATCACTATCACCATCTTCCAAACTAAAAAAAAAACATACATTGCAACTTCACTTAGTTGGAGCGGTTCGACCATTTTCAGCACAAAGGGAAGGTTAGAGCTACTTCAAGAAGGTTAAAAGGAGCTTGATCAATCACCACTTTGCACCCGAAAACATCCGTACGTGTTCTAAATCTTCTTCTTCGAGAGGCAAACTTTCTCAAAATGTGATATCATTGTTCATACATCATTTGCTTTTGCATTCAAAAGATATAACAAGACAGATCAAAGAGAAAAACTAGCAAAAAAGCCAGACCAGAGGCTGACACGGATGCCAGTGTCACACGACACGGCCCGTGTCAGCTTAGTTGGATTTAAAACATAATAAAATGCAGGGGTAGGGGATTGTTAGAACAAAGTTTGAATCTACTACCCTATATTTAAGTTTTGATGATAACAAAGTGAAAAGATATAGTATTTATAAGTTTCATGTATGAACTATCTGCTGCCTAAGATTATTATGTTCTGACTTGCAGATACTCTGATTAATATAAGCAAGATCACATCTATTCAGCATCAGAACTTGATTTCAGACACCAGCATCAGAAGTTGCCATATCAGAATGTCAGAATCAGATGATCAACTCACGTACATGCTGAAGCCTGATGAACAAGACTGCGCTCAACACTCTGATAAAGAAACACAACAGTTCATCAGCAGCGAAGCAGAGTCAGAATGAGCCAAGCCAGAACTTGCATTAAGTAAGCAACGGTATTGTGCATTGAAAGCAAATTAATTCCAACGGCCTCATTCCAGACAAGATCTGCTCAATAAGGAAAGTTTGTTATTAGCATTGAATCAAGAATATTGCATCCAACGTTCATCATCTCAGTGCTATATAAACAAGACTTTGAAGATTGAAATGGCTAATGCTCTCAAAATCTCTACACGCACAAAAGCTAATCATAATCTTCTTTCTCTCAGTTTTGCTAAACCACACATTCTGATATTCTATCATTGTTTAGCAATCTAGTTTCTAAGCTTCAATTTGTGTATACATCACAGTTGTGATACAGTTTTGTAGAAAACATCCACACACTTAGTTTTATCTCTTTGTAAGAAAGTGTTACCTTGACAAACCGGGTTGTGGTTTGGATCAAGAAGGCTTTAGCAGTTGTTAAAGCAGTCTGTAATATTCAGTTGAATATAGTGGATTAAGACCTCGTTGGAGAGAGGCGAAATCACCTTGACGGGTGGACTGGAGTAGTTTGAGATCAAACGAACCAGGATAAAAATATCTTGTTCATTGCATTAGATTTCAGTTTTACAATTCAACCCCCCCCCCCCCCCTTCTTGTGTTTTTCACCACTTCAATTGGCATCAGAGCGCCTGGTTCTGAGCTAAAACACTTAACCGTGTCAGTACAAGATCCAGCGTCAGAAAAACACAATGGCAGGAAACAATTCTCACATCAGCAATGACAACAATGAGGACAAAGACAGATTCAGTGGCAAACCTCCAGTCTTTGATGGAGAAAACTTTGATTACTGGAAAGACAGAATTGAAAGCTTCTTTCTGGCACATGATGCTGATCTGTGGGATATGGTGACAGATGGATACACGCACCCTGTGAATGCAAGTGGTCAGAAGATTGATAGAAAAACAATGTCTGATCAACAAAAGCGTGACTTCAAGAATCACCACAAGGCCAGAACCATCCTCCTCAGCGCCATCTCCTATACTGAGTATGAAAAGATCTCCAACAGAGACACAGCAAAGAATATTTTTGACTCACTCAGAATGACGCATGAGGGCAACGTTCAGGTCAAAGAAACAAAAGCTCTGGCGCTCATTCAGAAGTATGAGGCGTTCAAAATGGAAGAATCTGAATCCATTGAAACCATGTTCTCTAGATTCCAGATTCTGGTAGCTGGTCTCAAAGTTCTGGACAAAGGATACTCTACTGCTGACCATGTCAAGAAAATCATCAGAAGTTTACCCAAGCAGTGGAGACCTATGGTTACAGCTCTGAAGCTAGCTAAAGATCTAAACAAAATCACTCTGGAGGAACTTATCAGCTCCCTCAGAAGTCATGAGATAGAGCTAGAAGCTGATGAGCCTCAGAAGCAAGGTAAGCCTTTAGCATTAAAATCTAACAGAAAATTTGAGTCTAAAGTTTTGCAAGCAGTTGAAGAAACATCTGATAGATCCTCATCAGAAGAAGACGAACTCTCCCTTCTCTCCAGAAGAGTAAATCAACTGTGGAAGCAAAGACAAAGGAAGTTCAGGAATCCCAGAAGATCTGATCAGAACGAGTCTTCTTCCAGATACAGAAGGACAGATTCTTCCTCTGGATACAGAAGATCTGAAGGCTCCTCCAGTAGCAAAAAGCCAAACACCAAAGACATCATCTGCTATGAGTGCAATGAGCAAGGACACTATAAGAGTGACTGCCCAAAGCTTCAGAGGGAAAAGCCCAAAAAGAAGTTTGGAAGAGAGAAGAAGAAAAGTCTCATGGCTGCATGGGATGACTCTGACTCGTCTGAAGCTGACTCAGAATCAGATGATGAAAGGGAAAACATAGCTCTCATGGCTAACATTTCAGAAGATAGTGAAGCTTCTGAATCAGACTCAGAATCAGACACTGAAGAGGTATTTCCTAACTTTGCTGTTTACTTTACAAAGGCTGAACTTGCTGAAAGCCTTAATGAGATTCTGGAACGTTATCAGCAAATTAGAGCTAAATTCAGAGACCTGAAAAGGAATCTTAAATCTGACTCTAATAAGACTGAGAGTCTCAAATTGGAAAATTCTGAGCTGAGAAATAAGATTTCAAAATTAGAAAACACTTTACAAAACTCTCAGAAGGAACCAATTTCTGAAACTCCCAGCAACGCTGATGAGATCATCAAGGAGTATGATCACAGCTTCCAGAAGTTCCTAGCTAAAAGCATAGATAGAAGCAGAATGGCTTCAATGATCTATGGAGTTAGCAGAAACGGCAGGAAAGGAATAGGATACCAAGGCAAGGTTCCTACACCAAATAATGTCATGGACTTAACCATTAAACACACTCCTCTGAATTCACATTTTGTATATGGTCACACACATGATATCAAATACACTAGCAGTAAGCACTATGTGAAACCAAAATTCATCCAGAGTTTTGGTAAAACTAACAAATCAGGACCCAAGAAAATCTGGGTACCTAAGGATAAAATAATACATGTTGCAGATATCTTTAGCAGCAAGTCAGAAACACCAGTCATGGTACCTGGACTCTGGCTGCTCACGACACATGACGGGAAGAAGGCATATGTTCCAAAGCCTGGAACTTAAGCCTGGAGGCCACGTTGGCTTTGGAGGCAATCAGAGGGGAAAGATAATTGGCTCTGGAACTGTAGGTAATGGAAATCTTCCCTCTATTAATAATGTTCTACTAGTAGATGGATTGATGCATAATCTGTTATCCATAAGTCAATTAAGTGATAACGGTTATGATATAATCTTTAATCAAAAATCATGTAAAGCTGTTAGTCAGAAAGATGGGACTATCCTGTTTAATGGTAAGAGGAAAAACAACATTTACAAAATCAAACTTTCTGAACTAAAGAGTCAGAATGTAAAATGTCTTCTGTCTGTTAACAAAGAGCAGTGGATCTGGCACAGAAGATTAGGGCATGTTAGTATGAGAAGAATATCTCATATTAACAAACTCAATCTGGTCAGAGGACTTCCTAATTTGAAGTTCAATTCAGATGCTCTGTGTGAAGCATGTCAGAAAGGCAAATTTGCAAAACCTTCTTTTAAATCCAAAAATGTTGTTTCTACCTCTAAGCCATTAGAACTTCTGCACATTGACTTATTTGGACAAGTTAAAACTGCTTCAGTCAGTGGTAAGAAGTATGGGTTAGTAATCGTAGATGACTATAGCAGATGGACATGGGTAAAGTTCTTAAGACACAAGACGAGTCACACTCTGTGTTTGTTACCTTCTGTAACCAAGTTCAGAATGAAAAGGATCTTAGAATCGTTAAAGTCAGAAGTGATCATGGTGGAGAATTTGAAAACAAAGATTTTGAGTCATTCTTTAATGACAGAGGCATTCTGCATGATTTCTCTTGTCCTAGAACTCCCCAACAAAATGGAGTTGTAGAACGAAAGAACAGAACATTGCAAGAAATGGCCAGAACCATGATCAATGAGACAAACGTTGCTAAGACCTTCTGGGCAGAGGCAATAAACACAGCGTGCTACATTCAGAATAAGAATCTCAATAAGACCTATTCTGGAAAAGACTCCATATGAATTGTGGAAGAACAGAAAGCCCAACATTTCATATTTTCATCCATTTGGATGTACTTGCTTTATATTAAATACAAAGAATTATTTGAACAAGTTTGACTCTAAAGCACAGAAGTGTATTATGTTAGGATACTCTGAACGCTCAAGAGGGTACAGAGTATACAATACAGAAACACAGATTGTGGAAGAATCAATCAGTGTTCGTTTTGATGATAAGCTTGACTCTGAAAAGTCAAAGCAGAATGAAGTTTTTGCAGGTATAGAAATTGAATTTGCAGGTTCTGAAGACAAGTCATCAGAAGCTCTCAACACAGACATTCCTTCAACGTCTGAAAGGAGCACTGCTAGCAATCCTACAACAGCTGCTGATCAACCTCAGAAGAGATTACCCAGAAGCAGCTTGGATCACCCAGAAGAGACTATCCTAGGAAGAAAGGAAGATCCAATCAGAACAAGAGCAAGCTTCAGAAACTCTGAAGAAACACTTATGGGACTTGTGTCTCTGATTGAACCTTCTTCTATTGATGAAGCACTTCTGGATAATGACTGGATTTTGGCAATGCAAGAAGAGCTGAATCAATTCACCAGAAACGACGTATGGGATCTTGTTCCCAGACCAAAAGGATTCAACGTCATTGGAACAAGATGGGTGTTCAGAAACAAGCTAAATGAACAAGGTGAAGTCATCAGAAACAAGGCACGACTGGTTGCACAAGGTTATAGTCAGCAAGAGGGGATAGACTATACAGAAACCTTTGCCCCAGTCGCCAGGTTAGAATCTATCAGACTTTTAATTTCATTTGCTGTTAATAGAGGCATCACTCTGTATCAGATGGATGTCAAAAGTGCATTCTTAAATGGTTATATAGAAGAAGAAGTTTATGTACACCAACCCCCAGGTTTTGAAAATACAAAACATCCAGAACATGTTTTCAAACTAAAGAAGTCACTATATGGTCTGAAACAAGCTCCCAGAGCTTGGTATGAAAGGCTAAGTAACTTTCTGCTAGAAAATGAATTCACCAGAGGGAAAGTGGACACTACTCTATTCTGTAAATCAGTTAAGAGTGACATCTTAGTCTGTCAAATTTATGTTGATGATATTATTTTTGGTTCTACTAATCCTTCTCTTGGAAGAAAATTTGCTAAGTGTATGCAGGCAGAATTTGAGATGAGCCTCATGGGGGAACTGAAATTCTTTCTAGGAATTCAGATCAATCAAACTCCAGAAGGAACTTACATTCATCAGAGCAAATACATCATAGATCTTCTGAAGAAATTTGACCTCTCAGAATGTAAGCCATCAAAGATTCCAATGCATCCCACGTGCATTCTGGAAAGAGAAGAGGTAAGCAAAAATGTAGAACAGAAAGTCTACAGAGGTATGATTGGTTCTTTCCTCTATCTGACTGCTTCAAGACCTGACATATTATTCAGTGTTTGTATTTGTGCTAGATTCCAATCAGATCCTAGAGAATCTCACTTAACAGCTGTTAAGCGAATTTTCAAGTATCTGAAAGGTACTACTAATCTGGGTTTGTTTTATAGAAAATCTAGTGATTACAGCTTAGTAGGCTACTGTGATGCTGATTTTGCTGGAGACATAGTGGACCGTAAAAGTACTTCTGGAAGCTGCCAGTTTCTGGGAGAAAATCTGATCTCTTGGTCCAGCAAAAGGCAATCAACAATTGCTCTATCAACAGCAGAAGCTGAGTACATAGCAGCAGCAGGATGTAGCACACAAATGCTCTGGATGAAAAGTCAGCTTGAAGACTTCCAGATTTTTGAGAGTAACATTCCTATACTTTGTGATAATACTTCTGCTATTTGCTTAAATAAGAATCCCATTTTACATTCTAGAGCTAAGCATATAGAAATAAAACATCACTTCATTAGGGACTATATTCAGAAAGGTATTTTGAACTTAAAATTTATAGATACAGACCATCAATGGGCTAATATCTTTACTAAACCCCTTTCAGAAGATAGGTTTAATTTCATTCTGAAACATCTCAGCATGAAAGTGTGTCCAGAGTGAAAATGTTTTAATTCCATATATTTACCTTCAGAATGTAATTGTTTTACTGTGAACTTCTGATCAATCTCCTTTCAGAAAGATAGAACATGCAGATTGTATCAGATGCAAGTCTAAAGATCTGAGAGTCTAAGCTCAAAGACAGACGTGCTGATCACTACATCAAACAAGTGTCATCCAATCATCAGCATATCTCTGAAGCAGAACGCGTGCACGCTTCTGAGAAGGCAAAGCGCTGATTGGGTGCATTGAGACACATGTCTGGTAACCGTTTTTAAGTATCTTTCTCAAATCCCCCAAAATCAGCAAGCATTTAATGAAAAGTAATCATGCTTTTAAAATGCAATCATGATTTTTCTCTCTCTTAAAAAACGTTTATCTTTTCAAAATAGTTTTGAAAACTCTATTTAAGCACATTAATCTCTCATTCTCATTCTTTACGTTTTCTCACTGATACTCAAGCATCTTCTGCATATTTCTGTGTTCATCTCTTGCAAAACCTATTTTCCTCAGTTTATTCTCAAAACCCTTTTAGTGTGAACATGACAACCTCCAGCAGTGCTTCTGCAGGTCCTCAGAAGAAAGCATCATCTGAGCAATATCAAGTGCCATTCAGAACTCTCCTCACTCCTGTGAAGAATCTTGAAGTGCTTTCTGAATTAATCATTGATTTTGGAAGCTTGAAGGAGAACGGATTTGACCTAACTGAAGAAGTTAGGGATCAGAAGTGGGAAAGGTATTTTGACAGGTTGGTTGGACCAACATTCCCAATGCTAGTCAAGGAATTCTGGATTCACGCCAAGGCTTCAACACATCTAGTCACCTCCTTTGTTATGGGGAAGAAGATTGTGATCACTGAGGATCACATTGCAAGGCTAATCGGTTACAGTGGCGGTGGCGTCCGTTGTGTGGACATGGCTGAAAGATGTGCTGATGTAGGTGTGATAGCTGCAAGGATTTTCACTCATGGGGTGCCCAGCAGCAAGATTAAAGATCTGAAGGATCATTACAGAGTGTGGGCTAAGATAATTCTGGGGTGCTTCAACCACCGGAAACCAACCAGTTCTCCTGATTACATAAATGTGGATCAGCAGTTTCTGATCTACTTTATTGATCAGAAGGTAAAGATCAATCTGGCTCACTTCCTGTTCAACCACCTCAGAACAAGTGTGAAGGAAACCAGGGAAGAAGAAAGAACCAAGAGGGATTGGATACCTTTTGGAAGGTTGATATCAGATATTCTGGCAGAGAATAGGCTGATTGAGCATCTGATAGAAGCTCAAGAGCTAAGCACTATTGAACCAACAGTTGGGAAACCTCTGAATGCAAAGAACTTGAAGAAGATGAAGCTGATAGAGAATATTCAGAAGGAACCCAGAGATAATCCTATTGCTGATATCACCAGCAGAAGAGTGCCTCTGAGTGACTTTCCGTTATTTTCTGAAATTGAATCCAAACCAGAGGTGGTTCTCAGGTACTTGGATGCGTGCAAGACAGATGGTTCAGATCCAAATCTGATTATCAAAGCTCTGCATCAACCTCAGCAAGAAGTGACTCTGAAGAAGACGAAGAAGAGGAAGGCACCATCAGAAGGATCATCCCAGCAGACACCCAGGAAAAGAGGTAATTCATCTGCTGCTTCTGTTTTAAATTCTTCTACTATTCCAGCATCTATTCCTCCTCAAACCTCTCATAGAATCTCAATCCCCATCCCTACCATAGATGAAACTGTACTAGAAGAGGACCCTTCTGAGGCATTAAAACTCAGAAGACCCAGAACCAAACATCCCAAACAACCAACAATCTCAACAACATCAGCAATTGACCAAGTGCTGTCTGACATTGATCAACACACCTCTGATCAACCAATCTCTGAACCATAAATTGTTCCTCCTCCACAACCAGAACAACAGCAATCTGCTGAAGAATTAGAAATTCCAACAACTTCTCCTCAACCAGCAATTCCGTCTCCCTCTCCCCAACCAGAAATTAATCCACCATCACCTCAAACAGAGTTTCATCACTCTGAAACTCCTTCTCCTCAACCCTCTGAACCTCATTCACCTCAACCATCACCTTTGGCAATCCAGCTGCCAGGTGGAACAACTATCACCTTAGCACAATTTCCATCCTCATCAGAATCTACACCACCAAATACTCCCAAAACACCACCCAGTCCAATCATAATCTCTGATTCTGATACTCCATCTCCAAAACAAACAGCTGCTCAGAAAACCTCCGAAAACCCCAGCAGGACTTTCATAGACTTAACCAGTCTTGACCGTCTTGCTGATCTGAGACACAAAATTGTCATCCCAAAACCAAAACAATCAGATGTTGGCTCTGGTATTATGAATTTTGAAACAGGTATGCTGCAATGGATTGCTTCTTTGAAGCAAGTATGTCCTGGAATGATTGACCCAGCTGCTTCTGATCAGCTCTGGTCACAATTCAGACTTTGGGTACGTGCTGAAGCCCTCAAGTTGCAGGATATCAACTATGAGTAGGCACAACAAATTTTCAGCAAGCTTCTGAATGAAGTTGGAAGTCAGCTTCTGAAAGAAGACGTGCTCCCTCTGGATAGTGAACCTTGGTCTGAGAAACAGCAAGCTGCAAAGGTGCAATCAGAAGAAGACAAGACCATTCAAGCTGAAGAAAGTCAAGCAGAAGATGTTGCTGAAAGCTCTCAGAAGCTTCCTGCTTCTGATGCTTCTCAAGCTGCCTTAGACAGGCAGACTCTGGAAGAACTAAGGCTGAATGACATGCGTCTGCAGCAGCGGATGGATGAAAGCGATCAGAAGATGAAAGAGAGAATGGATGTGCAGGATAGCAAGATTGACACTGTTGTCAGCATGGTGCACAAGCAGAATGAGACTGCTGAAAAGATCCAAGCCATGCTGGAGAACCTATTCACACGCTTGCCTCCTCAACCTTAGTCTCTTTTTTCATTCATGTCCTTTTTCATGTTTTCCTTGATTTTCTGATGTACTGTTTGAATATGTTTTGTACTATTTTCTTGTTTTGATTTTGAACTCTCTTAATATGATTAGTTTTTCTGATCTTAATTGTTTTAGCACATCACCTAAACTTTTTGATTGCTGACAAAAAGGGGGAGAACAAGAATGATATTTTAATCAATAACGGCTAACTAGACAGAAATTCTCAAACATTCTAACTCTATTACTTGAAAATGTTTTTTCTGTTTTGCTTAAAGTCTACAGGTACAAGGAAGCTCCTGGACACTCTGAAGACTAGAAGCTCTGAAGCTCTGATCACTATGAAGTTCTGATCCGCTCTGATATTCTGATCCAAAGCAAAGCTCTGACAAGATAAGCTCTGAAGCTCTGCTCTGACATAAAGCTTCTGATAAGTCAAAGACTCTGATACTCTGATGTTCAAAGAAAGGCAAAAAGATCTGATCCTGAAGAACACGTGTAATCAAAGGGAAGTAATAAACTCAGGGGGAGTATCTCTCAACTCTGATATCTCTTTACTCCTTATCCTTTTACTTCTTACTCTGATACATATCTCAGATACCTTTTCACGATATTTTCATTTAAAAATATCTAGTTTTTATCATCATCAAAAAGGGGGAGATTGTTAGAACAAAGTTTGAATCTACTACCCTATATTTAAGTTTTGATGATAACAAAGTGAAAAGATATAGTATTTATAAGTTTCATGTATGAACTATCTGCTGCCTAAGATTATTATGTTCTGACTTGCAGATACTCTGATTAATATAAGCAAGATCACATCTATTCAGCATCAAAACTTGATTTCAGACACCAGCATCAGAAGTTGCCATATCAGAATGTCAGAATCAGATGATCAACTCACGTACATGCTGAAGCCTGATGAACAAGACTGCGCTCAACACTCTGATAAAGAAACACAACAGTTCATCAGCAGCGAAGCAGAGTCAGAATGAGCCAAGCCAGAACTTGCATTAAGTAAGCAACGGTACTGTGCATTGAAAGCAAATTAATTCCAACGGCCTCATTCCAGACAAGATCTGCTCAATAAGGAAAGTTTGTTATTAGCATTGAATCAAGAATATTGCATCCAACGTTCATCATCTCAGTGCTATATAAACAAGACTTTGAAGATTGAAATGGCTAATGCTCTCAAAATCTCTACACGCACAAAAGCTAATCATAATCTTCTTTCTCTCAGTTTTGCTAAACCACACATTCTGATATTCTATCATTGTTTAGCAATCTAGTTTCTAAGCTTCAATTTGTGTATACATCACAGTTGTGATACAGTTTTGTAGAAAACATCCACACACTTAGTTTTATCTCTTTGTAAGAAAGTGTTACCTTGACAAACCGGGTTGTGGTTTGGATCAAGAAGGCTTTAGCAGTTGTTAAAGTAGTCTGTAATATTCAGTTGAATATAGTGGATTAAGACCTCGTTGGAGAGAGGCGAAATCACCTTGACGGGTGGACTGGAGTAGTTTGAGATCAAACGAACCAGGATAAAAATATCTTGTTCATTGCATTAGATTTCAGTTTTACAATTCACCCCCCCCCCCCCTTCTTGTGTTTTTCACCACTTCAGGGATGACACGGGTGCTTGTGTCAAACAACACGACCTGTGTCAATGTTACTGGTTCAGACACGAGCAGAAAAAAGATGGACAGGAGCTGACACGGGCGCCCGTGTCACGTGACATGGGCGCCCGTGTCACGTGACACGGCCGTGTCAGATTGGATGGAACCAAAAATTGCAGAAAAGTCATGGATAGGTCCTGACACGGGTGCCCGTGTCCACTGACACGGCCCGTGTCAGCTCAAGCACCAATTTTCTTGATTTTTGAGATTTCTTTAGCTTATTTTGGACATATTGCATTGCTTAGAAATGACCTAACACTGTAAAACTTTTTTTTCAATTGAAACCTCAAAAACATTATTCTAAAAAATTAGTTTTTTTTAAAAAGTTAACTTAGACTTAGGTTTTTCTTCAATGAAATTAATTACAAAACCTTTTCTATAAAAAAAAACCTAAAAAACAATTTCTCTCACTTTACATCTTCTTGCATATTTTACTATTTTTGCATTTTAAATTATGTAATTGTCAAAGCCTTGTAATAGTAATTAGGTTTAATTTTCTTGCAATCCCCTTTTGTAAATTTGTATACCCCCTCCCTTAATGATGTAATAGCGTATTAATTTTTCTTTCCGCAATTTATCGCTTTCATATAAATGTTAGTAATTAGGGTTTGTATGGCAAGACTAAAATCAACAATTAGTAAACCCTAATTCAAGATAAACAATGCATGTAAATCAAACACACTATCACACTTGCACTCTTAGGGTAATTCCACTTTGTTGCCTTATAAAATGGCCATGTTATGCATGTGGGATATCTTAGCAAAAGCAATAAAAAATACAAGATCATAGTCCCTCGATGACTCTATCAATGTTGCCTTTCAAAATGATCTTAGTCCCTCAAAGAGAAATGCTAAGATATCTCACAACATTGCTATCATGACTATACGATGACCCATGCCCGTCCCTTTACATCCAAATATAAGGCTTCTTACCAATCAATGGTAAGATAGCAATATCAAAGGAAAGGAAGAAATGAACAAATACTTTTTAGTAGGTTGATTGTTCCTAGTTGCTTGCTCACTTTCAAATCAAACATCCTTGTTATTTTTAAAACAAACACCAAACACTTTCAAAAACACTTTCAAAACATTTTCCAAACATAAAACATTTTCAAAAGACCAACACTTTGTATACCTTCTTACAAACGAGAACTATTACAAAGTTTTCCTAAACGAAGGCGCCTTTTCAAAATACTTTCAAAAACCACACAAAGCACATTTTCAAACAAAAGCAAGTGATCTAGCAAGAAACTAAGAGCCCATAGATAACTATGGATGAAAAGGGTTCTAACACCTTCCTTTTTCATGATCTACCCCTCGAACTCACGACTCTTGCTAACCGCAATATTTGCGATAAAACGCAAAACACTCAAGTTAGTTCTCCCACCGTATCACAGGTACTGAACAATGTTGGAGACCCATTGTGGATAGGATGTGATAGTTAAGAATCCAGTGTTGAACTGCTTCATGACTTCAGTCTTGATTTTCTATGACATTTCTGGCTGCATGCGACGGACCTTCTGTTTTACCATAGGGCGGTCTTCCTTTGTCGGCAGACGATGGACCACGATATCAGTGTCGATTCCTAGCATGTCTTCCTATGACCATGAAAATACCTCAACATAGTCATGTAGTAACTGAGTTAAGCGCTTATTGACACCAGGCTCTAGGTTGGAACCTACCTCGACTTCTTTCTTGTCCTTTCCAGTACCTAAGTTAACTGTTTCAACTGGATCTTCGTGGGCCTGTATGTTTCTTTCTTCCTGTTGTAATAACCTGGCTAGTTCCCCTGGTACTTCACAATATTCCTCACCTTCATCTTCGGATTGGTAGATTGGATTTTCAAAGTCACAATAGGCCATAGCAGAATCGTTACCCATGGGATCCTGAGTGGATGTGGATCTGCATTTCGATATGTGAGTGTGTGTAAGAGCATAAATATCTTTGATAAAATAAAAGTTAGAAAAAGAAAAACAAAGAACATAAAATTTGCATGCAAAAACGTCCATGATTTATTGATGACATATGAAGATGAAGTAACAACCCTCACAAATGGACCATTGTGCCTCGGGTAAGACACAAGGTTTTAAAGTCTAAATTGTTAATTATTACAAGTCTGACAAGAAAATTAAAAGACAATTACTCTTGAATAAAAGTAATAGGGAAAAATTATTTGGCCTCCCAATTGTTGAGTCCTCCGCTGATGGCTGGAAAAATCCATCCGTCCATGTCACAGCTGCCATCACTGTCTTCCACTGCATTGACTCCCTGATTGTTGATACGTAAAGATGTCCCCCCAGCGCGAGTTCGTCGAACATCTCTTTGGGCCTCCGAAGTAAAACCCAAACCAAATTTGTTAGACTTGTAGGGAATATCCGGAAGTTGAGCCCAGATGGTGCATCCACCCTCCTCAACTACTGCTTTAGCATCCTTCAGAGAGGCCATTTTCAATGGTGGTCTGATAGCCTTCGGATTCTTGGTAGTAGTCTTGGTTGCCGCAACTGTTTATGAGACCTCCTCAAAGTTCTGACATGGGGTCTCAATGAACTCTCCGTCCATTTTAACATACCTGAAAGAGTTCAGGTGGCTAACCATGTATTCCTCTTCCCCATGGACAGTGATGATCTTTCCCTTGATTGGGTATTTCAACATCTGATGTAGGTTAGAAGTGACGGCACCAGCGCCATGGATCCAGGGTCATCCTAATAAACAGGAATAGGAAGGGTGGATATCCTTCACATAGAAAGTTGAATCAAAAGTATGAGTTCCAACTTTTATAGGGATGTCAACTTCTTCATGTACTATCCTTTTAGAACCATCAAAGGCCCTCACCACAATGTTGTTAGGTTTTAAAGTGAGTCCCTCACAATCTAGCTGGTCAAGAGCATTTTTGGGCAAGACGTTAAGCGATGAACTTGTATCCACCAGAACATGGGCTAACGTAGTGCCCCTGCACTCAATGGGAACGTGCAAGGCATCATTGTATTTCCTTCCTTTGGGAGTTAAATTGATGTTAGAAAAGCCTAATTCGTTATCAGCAGTTAGGCTGGCCACACAGTTCTCAAATTGATCAATGGAAGTCTCTTGGGGTACGTGGGCGGTCTTTAAAAACTTTACCAAGGCCTTGGCATGAGCCTCAGAACATAAAAGTAAGGCCAACATTGATATTTTCAAGGGGGTCTGCCTCAACTGTTCCATGACGTTGTAGTCACTTTTCTTGATTACTTTTAGTATTTCTTCCATCTCTTTGCTGGAAGCTTTAAGAATGACCTCTGGATGTGCCTTCTTCTGGACAGGCTCAAATAATACCTCTTTGCCCCTTGTCTCAGCAGCAGGGATAGTGGTAAGATTGTCAACGGGAGTGTTACTAGGAATGCTGGTAGGAGCGATAGTGGGAATAATTACAGGAGTAGCAATGGTCTTTGGAGAGGTCTCGGGTGAGAAGACTCTTCCACTTCTTGTTATCTTATTGGTCCCAACAATATTGACGACATCAGGATCAACGTCTTTCGCAACTTTGTCTTCGATGGCCAATAGATCTTGTCTGACGCCATGATAATAGACGTCAGTCCCATAATTCCAGGGAACAGCTTTATCCGAAGAATATGGGATTGGCCCCGGCATGGTGATGATTAGGGGAGAAGACTTTCGAAAAAATGTAATCCTGATGGGTCTTTTGGTGGAGACCCTGGGAGGATTGTCGGAGATGGTGATTATTGAAACATCTTTACAAGAATTTCTGGTAAGAGGAACTTTTTCAAACAGGATTTATTTGTTAGCCATCAAGCGCTGGACGCCCATCTTCAGTAACAAACATCCATTTGGTAGAGACATACATAATTGACAATTTTCATCACAACCAGGAAACAGGCCGGCTCACAGTAGATTTTGTTTAATAGTCAAAAGAGGAGTAGTTAAATCATTAATAGAGAAAACAAAACAATCATCATCAACGGTGTTGACACCTTGACTGTGTTTAGGAAATGGCGCCGTTATCATATTAGGTGTTTCTGGGGGATCAAACTCAATCTCTTTCGCCTGGATAAGGTCTTGTACCTTATTCTTCAAGGCCCAATAATCATTTGTATCATGCCCTGGGCTTTCATAATGATAGGCACATCGAGCATTCGGGTTGTAGCAAGGAGAAGCAGTATTGGGGTTCTTGGGAGCTTCCTTTAGGGTCACCAGATTGAACTTCAAAATATGTGTCAAAACTTGAGACAAGGTCATGTTGATTCAGGTGAATCGTCTCATGGGCACCTCGGGCCTGCGTTGATAGTTTCGCTGCTGATTTGGTACAGGATTGGAAATCATAACAGACCCTATCGTCGGGCGATGTTCAGTTTTGTTTTGATTTCTGTGGTCATATGAAAAACTGACCTCTTTCTTTCCGGTAAAGGGTTTCTTCATAGTACTCGAGGATACATCTCTTTGAATTTTGCCACTTTTTATACCGGCTTCTACCCGTTCACCAGTCATGATTAGTTTAGTAAATCCAGTCGAGGAGCTTCTGATCATATGGTTGAAGAATGGTCTAGATAACATGCCTAAGAACATATCCACCAATTCTCTATCAGATAGAGGGGGTTGGAATCTTCCCGTGAGATCCCCCCATTTTTTAGCATAAATTTTGAAACCTTCGCCAACACCCATAGACATGCCTTGCAATTATGTTAGGGTTGGAGCTAAGTCATCATTATACTGGTATTGCTTGTAAAAAGTGGTAGCCAAATCTTCCCAATTGCAAATATTGGTCCCTTCTAACTGATATAACCAAACCAACTATGTCCCTAACAAGCTTTCTTGGAATAAATGCACCCATAGGTTCCTATCGGCAGTATGGGGTTGAATTTTCCTGACGTATGACCTTAAATGTAGCTTTGGACAAGAGATACCGTCATATTTAGCGAAAGTGGGTACCTTGAATTTCTATGGGATGACAACCCCTGAGACGAGTCCTAGCTCTTCAAAATCCAATCTGGGTACCCTCTGGATCTCCATAGCATTGAGGCGATCCTCCAGCTACTTGTATTTATCGTCAGCTAGAGGATACTGTTCTTCAGAGTAGTCTGCTTCTTCCTCTTCTTCCGACTCTGGCTGGTCATTTACTTCCTTGTTCTTTCCTTCTTGATTGTCTCCTTCACCTGACGAGGTTGCAAAATCTAGAGTTTGTCTGGATGGTCCTTTGAACCTTCTTCCCAAATTCAAAACACCAACTGGCTTCTTCACTTTCTTCTTCTTCTCTTTGATCAACAAAGTTTTCAAATCCTCTTGTCCTTTTTCCAGAGCCAAGAACATTTGTTGGAATTGAGCATTATGTGCTTGGAGATCCTTTATTGTTTGTTCAATATCCATCTCACTAAAATAAACAGTAGAAAGATAAGGAGACCTGTTGTAAGAAACATGTTTGTGTCATGATGAATGAAAATGCACATGCAAATGATTTCAAGGAATTTAGAGATTTAAATTTGCTTTAGACAAAAAGGAACACATGTTGCATTAATTAATCCAAGTTTGAGTACATCATGCCTCTTTGGGCTTACAATGAAAATAAAAATACAAAAAACTCCTAAGACAAAAAGGTTGAACGCATCCTCTTCGGTGCGATGTAGGCGTTCAAACTCCGTTCTTCATGAAGCTGCTTGGTGAGTTCCAGAACTTTATTCTCACTGGCGTAGAATTGGGCTTCGAAAGTATCTCGTTCTTCCTTTACCTGAATCCAATTCTTTTACAAGTCTTCGAGAGAGGTAGGCATGTTGGGATGAAGGACAGTATACAAGACATCTCCTTCAACCACAGGCTCCATGATAATAGGGAGGACGGAGGGGAAAGGCATTGCGAGACTCTGAGCACGAGCTTGTACCCACCTAAGGTAAGGCTCAAGGGGAATGGAATTTATGTGCCTCAATGTCCTACTATCCACCTTGTTACCATCCTCCAAGCTCGTATAAACCTATGACGGTAGCTTTGATCATTGATTTCATAGTCGAACACCACACCTTGGATGAGCGCATCATATGGACCATCTCTTCATGCGTATCCAAACTGTCGCAGAGCTAAGTAAGGGTTATAAGTGATGCCTCCCCTAATGCCAAGCAGAGGGACATTAGGTAATTCCCCACAACGGTCGATGATAGTAATGTCCTCTTAGGATCGAGAACACTAGTGGATATCTGAATGTCTGAGTGACATCGGCATATTGGACCATCTCAAACCTTTCTCGTTCTCCATAACGGATCAAGGGAGATGAGAAATAAACCATCTAGCCAATAGAGGATTACAACACATGAGGGTTCCTATTCTCTTCATGGTGTGAGAGTGGAGAGAATGCAAGATATCTCCCAACAAAGTAGGCACTGGATTGTGAGATAAAAATATTTTACAACATTCACATCTATAAGTTGGTCCGTATTTGGAAATAGTATCAACCCATAGATGAGAAGAGCCAAAATTTCTTCGAAAGCTTGCAAATCCAGATTGTTCCAACAGTCTTGAGCTTTTTCCAATAGTAACTTGGCTAAGAACCCTTTGACACCACTTCTTGTTTCCCAATTAGCCGTGACATTGGATTGTTGCAAGTATAAAGCTCGAGCAACCTCTTCAGGGCTTGGATCTCTTTCAGTACTGTTAAAAGGTAGTTGATTGAGAATAGGAATTCCCAAGAGTTGAGAGAATTCTTCCATAGTTGGTATAAGCTGGTAATTAGGGAAGGTAAAGCAATAATGTAAAGGGTCAAAGAACTGGAAAAGCACCTTCATCATATCTTCATCAAAGCTTGAGGTAACCAAGTTGAGAAGTCATCCATATCTTTTGGTGAACAGAGAATTCTCATGGACCCTTGATGCTAACTCTTTGAGCTGAAAAGGTACTCGTACAAGGTTGACTTGGATTGTGTTCCTGCGAGTGGGAGGCATATCCTACAAAACAGAACAAAGATGAATCTCAAAATCCTTGAAATGGTTAATCTAAAATGCTATGGTATGATGTCATGATGTTATGTACAAGCATATGCACAAGTTAAATCAAACAAATCCTTAGGTTTAGGCTTGCATGAGGTTTTATAGGTAAGTACCCTCTTGAAGTTTAGTTGGTTCAACCTATCCTAGAAAGTAAACGGGTTCTAGGGAATCTCAATATCATTGATCTTTCTTCATCGGGAATTATTTCAATGCAAGCCTCTTTATTGGCGATCAAAACATACCGAAAGTCCAATCTTAATGAGCGTAGTATCGAGTATCAACCAACTTCGAATTGCACCAAAGTCGGCTACCTCACTACTTCCTAATGGCCAAGTTGTTCAAGTAAAGGTTCTAAAGTCAGTTGGTGCTTCATGGCACAACTTAGCGGCCCCATATTCTCCTTGACTACTCAAGGGCTACCGGTACCAACAAATGTATCACACTAATGTAGCTATTGTTTAGACCATGTCGGTATATCCCGCACAGTTTCCACAACTTATTGCTACTTACCTAAAAAGGTGCCCCAGATCCGGGTGGAAGATCAAAACAAACCCAAACAAGGAACCATAATATAAACCAAACAAATAAAACAATGAAAAGCAATTAAAGGAGATCTATCCCTAAGGTAACCCCACTTTTAAGTAGATTCCCCAGCAGAGTCTCCAGTTCTGTAATCAGGTGGGAGAACTAACTTGGGTGTTCTCTGCAGCACTCTACGAGAGCAAGTCAGCATTCTCTCTCAAGTAGGCTTTGAGTTACTTCCTATCTAGGTCGGGGAGTCCAGCGCTGATCTTCACGCCTTTGTGAGGGTCTTCGCCAAGGGGGATGAACTCGAAGTCTCCTTCTGAGACGGTTCTGAGAGGATCATGTTCGCCATTGGAGGATTTGACTTCATCTTTGTCAAAGCGGGTGTCGAGCAAAATGGAGTCAACCTTTGGTGGAGCCTGTTGTTCTTTAATTTGAGCAGGCCTTGATTCAAGTCGAGCAATGGTTGCTCTTTTGGCAGGTTGTGCTCCAGTGTCGACCATGTTTTTCCCTTTGGAAGCTGCGTTAAAGCATCTCCTGGCATCTGAGATGTCTCCATGGATGGTGGCGACGTGGGCCCTCTTGGTGTAGAACTTCATTTTTAAATGGACCATGGAGGGTACGACTGTCAGCTCGTCTAATGTTGGTCTCCCCAGGATGCAGTTGTAGAGAGATGGGCAATCAATCACTAAAAATTGCACCTTAACCTGTCGGGATGCAGTTTCTTCCCCGAATGTGACAAAGAGCTCCACATAGCCCCATGACTTGGAGGTAAATATGTTGAGTCCTTAAAGTCGGACCCCACGTATGATGACAAGTGGGTATCGTCGAGCTGCAGGGTGCAAAACAGGTGGGTGTACATGACGTCAACGGTACTCCCCTCGTCGACCAGAATGCGATGTACATCGAAGTTGGCCATCCCTGCCCTCACCAGCAGAAGAATGCTTGAGTTTGGGGCTCCTTCGGGCAGCTCCTCAAGGTAGAAATTGGTCGGAACAGATTTTCCCTTGAACCTTTCAAGGGTTACTGCCTAGATTGGGGCTACGTCCACCAACTCGTCGAGTTTTCTCTTTGCTGAATTTACTGAGATCTCCTTGAATCCCCCGCCAGATATGACCATGGCAGAGGGGAACTTATCCCATCTACTGTGTGTGGACAAGGGTTCTTCATCTTCGAATTTATCGGGGACGTGAAAGTCCTCAGGCCTGGAGATGGAGAAAGCCATTTGGAGGGGACCCGATTCGTCGAATGGTCGGGTATCCTCCTCGATTTATTTAACCTCGCGGGTATCCCAACGAGGTGTGTTGTTGCGTCTGTATTTCCCGAGTCTCCCTGCCTTGATGAGAGTCTCGATGGCATCCTTCAGGTGGACGCAGTCTTCGGTCAAGTGACTCTGGCTCCGATGGTACTGACAATATTTTGTTCTGCCGGCTCCGGGATTTACAGGGGTTGTTCGAGGACATCTTACACCGCCGTCCTTGAATTCAGCATTAGAGCACTTCACAAGGATATGCTCGGGGGAAGTGGTCAGCAGGGTGTATTATGTGAACCATTTGGCTGGTCCTTTATGCTTGCGGGGATCGCGAGGTTTTTCCTCCCTTCTCTTTTCTCCAGTTCATCGAGAAGGGCCCGCATCGTGGTGCCGCAAGATGTTAGTTGGTCTGTGGTTCCTCGAATCGTGGGATCTATTGGCTACCTCTTTCTCCTCGCAATCCATGTATGCCCTAGCTTTTTTGATGAGAGCATCGAAAGACCTGGGGGGCTCAATACCAACGGCCTTTCTAAATTCAGTGCCCGGGAGGAGTCCCCTCTCGAGAAGGTATCTTTTCATGTGATCGACGCACGGGACATGAACGGTCTCGCGGTTGAACTGATCAATGTATTTCCTGAGGGTCTTGTGACTTCTCTGGACGATTGCCTCGAGGGCGGCCCCAGTCTTCGGATATCGACGAGACGTAGTGAAACTGCTAATGAATTGGTTTTTTAGGCTCCTCCAGGAGGTGATCGACCCGGGGGAGAGGTTCTTGTACCAATCCATAGTTTTTTTCTCAGTGTTGTGGGGAACAACCTGCATTTAATTGGGCCCTCGACATTGTGGTAATAGAGCATCGCTTCAAACCCGTCGATGTGGTCGACATGATCATCATTATCTTCGTACTTCTTTAGTAAGGGAGGCTTCTCCATGCCTTTAGGAATGGGGGCCTCCATGATGGCTTGGGATAGTGGACTGCGGGGGTCTTCTTCGTCGCTTCTGTTTGAAGAGCGGGATGGGGATTGGTTGTAGCGGCGGTTGTTGTGTCGGCTTTGGTCACGGGGAGGGTCCCTTAGCCGAGAATGCTTTTCTTTATTCCCCCTGTTTCTTTTACGCTCAGGGGATCGTTGCTCCTTGCGCGGGGGTGTGACCATGCTTCCTCGTAGCTTCGGGTTGGCTCCTCTCCAATGCAAGGCCGCGCCCAATTTGGTATGGAGAAGGACTATGAGAATTGTCCCGCCTGTGTCTCCACCGGGGAGATCGGGGGAGGTCCTCGTTCCATCGGGGAGGAGGAGTGTCAGGTCTCCTGTGTCTTCTAGGGGCCCGACGATTCAGCTCGACCATCATCAGTCGCTCACCATGTGAGAAGATCATGTAATTGGTATGATTGATTGCCACAAACAGAGCCCTGGTCGTGGCGTCAACACCTGCGGGAACGGGGATCTCCTGATATATTAGGCTCATAATTCTGTGGAGGATGATAGTCGTCCTCGTGCGGTTGCGAGCGGTTGGATGAAGAGGTGGCCAGTCTGTCCTTGTAGTCTTGCTCGGGATCAGCCACGTCGTTGTCATTTCCCGCGTTGTTGTTGCCAATATTGATGTCGCCAACATTGTTGTTGTTGGGGTCGGCGAAATGGGCGTTTTGGTTATCATCGACAACTTGGTCGGCCTTGACAATCGTAAGGTTGATGAAGAGTTCCTTTGGTCTTGAGAGGAAGACGGGGAAGCTGGATTCTCACAGACAACGCCACTGATCGTACTTGATCGGAAGGGATTGTCAAATCCCACAAGCTTCAAGTCGAGCAGTAGTTGAATTTGAAGTGGAGAGTACCTGCAAGACACTCTGATGCCAAAGTAAGGTTCAGAGTAAGTGTAAAAAAATATGAGAGTATGAGTGAATGAATGAATACTTGACCCTCTCAAGTGAGAGGGTATTTATATCTCTCAGCACTAGGCCAAGGTCCCCCTTGCTGGGCTGAGCAAGAAGGCCCAAAATAGAGACTGTCCGGTCCTACGTGTGTAGTGGAGGCCAGCACGTGGTCTACAACCTGAATGGACTCCTCCGAATTATCAGGAGGATATGGATGCGGTCTTTTCGGGGTCAAGAGGACTCTGTGACATTCAGAGATGTTGGGTGTCAGTCCTATAAGGAGGATGCTCGCGAGGTCCTTTTGACCGTCGTTGGTCCTCCTCGCCAGTCGTGAGGTTGTCCCCGGAGGACATATCCTGGTTGACGAGAGGAGTGGAAGATGCATGCGAGGAACTCTTGAGCGTCATTGGCCCTCTTCATCAGTCATAGGGTTATCCCCGCAGGACAAAGCATGGTCGACCAGAAGAGAAGAATCATTGTCCGACATAGTCAAGGGAAGACTTTTCCTGGTGGTCTTTTCATGTAGCATAGTTGAGTTGGGCTTTGTATGATGTTTGAGTCAAATACAAGTCCAGTCCAGAACAGAAACAAGATGAAAGAAAATGTGTTATTAGAGAGACATAAAGAGAAAGTTGGGGTGCAGTTCTCTCCGTAAGGCTTTGTTTGGATTTGAAAAGAAAATGAAAGGAACGAAAATAAAAGAAAAAAAGTTAAATGAATGAAAGAGAAGAGAAAGTGGAATGATTTTTATATCGTTTGATATAAGTGAAAGTTGAAGGAAAGAAAGATTTTATTATAGTATAGTGAGAGAAATTTTAATATTTTAAATATTATTATCTTTTCGACATGTATTTTTGTTTTTATTATAGTATGCTCTCACTTTTGGATGAAAAGTATAATAGAATGGGCTCTATCTTCTACCCTTAAAATCATACTCTTTCTTTTTTATGCCAAACGATAGAACGATATTGAAAAGTAAGATTTCTTTTCTTTATTAATCTTTTCTAACAAAATAACATCCAACAAAGTATGTGTTCTTTTAATTTAAAAAAGTGGATAGTAATTATTAAATATAATAAAAAAGACAAACCGTATAGAAATTGGGTGTAATTGTAATATTTAACGTAGGAATGTCATTCCTGTTTGTTTTGTTAGTTTTTATTTTCACAGTGCTAGATATTTTGAATTTATAAATTGTAGTGGTTGGTACAATTGTCTTTGAAATTTGATGGTAGAACAATATTTTAAATTTTAAAGTAATTTTTTGTATCATTATCACTTACGTATACTATATATATATATTAAAAAAATATTTAGCCCCACATAAAAATCAAATAAATTTAATCCCTAAAAATCAACCATTTATTTCAAAAACATATTAAAAAAATGTCATATCACTTACGAATAATATTCGCAAATTCCAAAAATGTGATTGCGGTATCTTTATAGACCAATGGTTAGAGAGCAGTAACATCCTAGTGCCTATTAGTAGTAACATGGCAAAGCCCTGAGACTCTATACTTAGAGCACAGAAACTAATTTTGGCTACTGCTATCTCACGTGACCCAACCCACATAGACAGTGACCCCACCCTAGGTTGATGTTTGACACCGACACATGACAGGACGAAGGGTCGGTGTTCGTACAAAAGAAAGAAGAAGAAGCACGCACACATCATTGTTTTTATTTTTAACCTTCTTGTAAAATCTGTCCAACTATCTATGTCTCCCATTGTCTTACGTTTCTTCTGCTCCAACTGCTATTGCTTTTTTGGTATAATAAATTGTCAAAAACAAAGTACTGTACTGTGGAGTGGTTCTTTTAGATAGATTGTGAAACAATACTTGGTGGATTATGGTCAAAATATGAAGGGTCTTTCACTCTTCACTTTTCTTGCTTTATTCAATATTGATTTTTTTTATTTCAAATGGAGTTTTCTGAAGTTTGAAAACTCCTCCACCTATTAACCACATTATTTACTACTCGTACAAAATCAAAATTAAAATGAAGTTTAAGATTTTTATACACCTACAATAATATTATTATAAAATATTATTAAAGAATACAATAATTGATATTATAAAATATTATATTTTATTAAATTAATATAAATTACATTGTATGTTTATTTGATACTACATTACTTAACACTTATTTATTTATTTTCTATATAATTAGTTTTATTTAAATAAATAATAAAATTTGAATCTTTAATATAATCATAATATTTCTTTAATTTTATTAAATTCACCTCTCTTTTAAATATCTTTAATTTTATTAAATTCACCTCTCTTTTAAATATATATAGTAAAACCCTATGCTATGTTATGTTAATTGATGCTCAAATTAGATGATTGTTTGAATCTTCGGCTATCCATTCCCATAATTTTAAAACATAGTCAAAACTAAAGACAAACTTTAAGACAAAATAGTCTCATAAGAATTTAAATGTGTGGATAATATTAATATTTTTAATTTTTCTAAAGAGCTTAAATGATTTGTTAAGACTAAAAAAATAAAAATGAAAAAAAATTTGATAAAGTAAAAAAAAAAAAAAAATTTTAACCTGCATAAAAATGTCAAATGAATTTTTAATTTAAAATAGAGAAAACAATTTTTATGGCATAATTAAATTAGTATTAATAAAAAGAATATATAAAATATCAATTAATAAATTATTTAAGAAAATCAAAGTACTGTTATCAACAGAAAATAAAAAATAAAAAAAGGAAATAAACATAAATTTAAAATATGAATTAAAAAATTAGAGAAACACACATTTGAATAAACAAATAATAATAAATATTAAAAAAATTTAGAAATATGTGATTATTTTATCACATAAAATTTATGTATTCAAAATTCATTAATTTTTAACCCTTAACAATATAATTTTAAAAATGTTTTTTTTTCCGGAAGTTTTGAAAAGGTTATTATTAATATAGACCTCAAATGAGTTATTAGTGTAATTTTGCATAAAAATATAGATTCAGAATTGACCTTAATTCATCAAATTCGTATGTTAATGGTCAGTACGATTTTGTAATGTTAGTATTAGAGTGTAATTTAGTATTTGTCATATGTAAGATATTTCCTTTAGGTCCTATGTGGCATTCTTATCTTTGTTCAATTTGTGTATAAATATGTGTATTAGGTTTACATTTATGACAATCAATTTCCTTCAATCATTAGTGGCAGCTTTTAGCATTTATTTCTTTTCTCTCTTTTTCCTCAATTTCATCACCTTGCACTAACAAATTGATATCTAGAGCTCTTGGTTTATTCTGAAATTCTGGGAAACACGAGTGATAATAAGCTGTGTGTTTGATTTTTGAATCTTGAACAAAAATCTGAAACAGAATCACACTGATTCTGTGGGTTTGGGAAACACTGAGTGAGAAATCTGAGATCTGAGTTCTTTGTGCAAGGTTTAAGATGAATGAAGGCAGTAGTTTGAACACTAAACTTCCAGTTTTTGATGGCAAAAACTGGAACAGATGGAAGATACAAATGCGTGTGCTGTTTGGTGCTCAGGAGGTTCTGGATCTTGTTTTTGAAGGTTATGTTCCAGTTGCAGCAGATGCTACTGAAGAACAAAAATCAGAAGAAAGAGCTGTGAGGAAGAGGGATCAGAAAGCTCTGTTCTTTATCCATCAGTGTGTGGATGAAAATGTGTTTAAGAAGATTGTTGATTCGACGGCGTCGAAAGGGACATGGGATATACTGACCAGATGTTATGGTGGTGATGTATCAGTAAAGAAGGTAAAGCTTCAGTCCCTGCGAAAACAATATGAAAATCTCAGCATGAAGAACAGTGAGAAAGCTTCTGAGTACATCTCCAGAATGATTCTGATCACTAATGAGATGAAGGCTTGTGGAGAAACACTTTCTGAACAGGTAATCATAGAAAAGATTCTGAAGTCACTTGCTCCTCAGTTTGATTACATTGTTGTTTCAATTGAACATTCTAAAAATCTGGAAACCATGAGAATAGAAGAGTTGCAAAGCAGTCTAGAAGCGCAAGAGTTGCATCTGACTGAAAGAACTTCTGAGAGGGAAGTGGAGCAAGCTCTGAAAGCTTCTTTTGTCAAGAAGGACCAGAAGCAGAATAGACATGGTGATAAATTCCAGAAGTCAGAAACCTCAACTTCTGATGAAAAGAAATATCAGAAGGGAAAGGAAAGGTATGACAAGAAGAAGGTTCAATGTTACTGCTGTAAACAGTTTGGCCATTTTGCCAGAGACTGTAGAAACAGAGGAAGGAAATCAGAAGAAGCAAATATAGCCAGAGAAGATTCTGATGATGAACCTGTGCTACTGATGGCTTCTGATTCTGATGGAAATTGTTCAGGATATTGGTGGTATATGGACACTGGCTGTTCAAACCACTTGACTGGGAACAAACAATGGCTGATAGACTTTGACTCCAGAAGGAGAACAAAGATCAGATGTGTTGATGATAAGTACCTTAATGCAGAAGGTATGGGAAATGTTAGAGTCAGAGTGAAGAATGGAAAAAACATTATGATCAAAGATGTTTGGTATGTTCCTGGAATTAAAAGCAATCTGATGAGTGTGGGTCAGCTTATTGAGAAAGGTTTTTCAGTGGTTATGAAGGACAACCTCTTGACGTTGTATGATTCCAATCAGAAGTTGATTATGAAATCTGAGCAGGGAAGCAATAGAACATTCAAGGTGAATGTAGAAACTTCTGAAGCGGAGTGTCTTAGTGCAGAAGGCGCTGAAGCTGACAGTAAACTGTGGCACAAGAGGTTGGGGCACTTGAACTATAGAAGCTTAGGGCATCTAAGTTCTAAGAAGCTCGTACATGGCATTTCGAAGATTGTGAAGCCTCAAAAGTCATGTGAGATATGCATGAAAGGCAAGCAACCCAGATTGCCATTTGCATCAAAAGTAGCCCCCATAGCAAAGCATGCTCTGGGAGTAGTACATTCTGATGTGTGTGGACCATTTCTAGTACCTTCACTTGGAGGAAACAAATATTTTGTGTCTTTTGTGGATGAGTTCACAAGAATTACATGGGTAACACTCATCAAGTTCAAGCATGAAGTGTTTACTGAGTTCCAAAAGTTCAAGGTGAAGGCTGAGAAGCAGAGTGGTCAGAAGCTGAAGATTCTGAGAACAGATGGTGGAGGTGAGTATAACTCTACAGAGTTCCATAAGTTCTGTGAGGAGAATGGAATAGAACATGAAGTTACTGCTCCATATACTCCTCAGCACAACGGTCTTGCTGAAAGAAGAAATAGAACTTTGTTTGATATGACCAGAAGTATGCTGAAAGAGAAGGAGTTACCTCACATGTTATGGGGAGAAGCTGTTGCCACATCAACATATGTTCTGAATAGGTGTCCAACAAAGAAGCTGAAGGAAATTGTTCCTTTAGAAAAATGGACTAGAGGCAAGTAAAGTATTAGCCATCTGAAGGTGTTTGGTTCTGTATGCTACAAACACGTTCTAGAGGATAGAAGACGAAAACTGGATGATAGAAGCAAAACAATGTTACTGGTGGGGTACCACAGTACAGGTGCCTATAAGCTTTATTGTCCAGAAACCAACAAAGTTGAAATCAGCAGAGACGTCATTATGAAAGAGTCAGAAACATGGGATTGGAACAAGCTTCAATCAGATTCTGGTGTAGCGCCAACACCAGGGTTAGTTTCTGAAGATCCTTCAGAAAGTTCTGAAGACGAGTCAGAGTCAGAAGATGAAGACTCTGAAGATGAGTCAGAATCTCAGGGAGATTCTGATAGTGGATCTGATTCTGATTCAGATTCTGATGATGATCCAGAATCTGGTGGTGATTATACTTCTGGAAGGGAAAACTCTGAAGATATGGGGTCTGGAGAACAAGTTTCCATAAGTAACTCTGAAGGTGGTAATTCTGAAGGAAATAATTCTGGACAAAGTCCAGAAGCCAGCACAGTTCCGAGTTCTGGAGAAGCTTCATAACAAGATCAGAGGCCACAGAGAATCAGACGAATACCAAGAAGGTTTGCAGATTTTAGCATGTTGTATGATACTGAAGTAGATTCTGAAGGAGAAATCGTTTAGTGTGCCATGCTAGTAGATTCTGAACCAGTGGGTATTGAAGAAGCGCTCAATAAGAAAGTATGGCTGAATGCCATGAAAGAAGAACTTGAGGCTATTGAAAGAAATAAGACTTGGAAGCTGACAGAACTTCCAAAAGGCAAGAAAGCCATCAGCGTCAGATGGGTTTTCAAGCAGAAGCTAAAGCCAGATGGATCAATTGGCAAACACAAAGCGAGACTAGTGGCCAGAGGTTTTCTTCAGAAACCTGGATTAGATTACTTTGAGGTGTTTGCGCCTGTAGCTAGACACGAAATAATCAGACTGGTGATTGCTTTAGCTGCAAACAGAAATTGGCCTTTGATACATCTGGATGTGAAGTCTGCATTTCTGAACGGTCCATTACAAGAAGAAGTTTATGTGTCACAACCTCCTGTATTTGTGAAAAAGAATCAGGAAGGGATGGTATACAGGTTAAATAAAGCTCTGTATGGACTGAAGCAAGCGCCCAGAGCTTGGAATTTGAAGATTGATTCGTTTTTCAAGGAACAAGGTTTTCAGAAGTGTGAGATGGAGTATGGTGTTTATGTTCAACACACTTCAGAAGGTAATATGATTCTGGTCTGTTTGTATGTTGATGACATATTACTCACAGGAAGTTCTGAATAAGAAATAATTGAGTTCAAGAAAGTTCTGATGAATGCGTTTGAGATGACAGATCTTGGAAAAATGAGTTTCTTTCTAGGGATGGAATTTATATACTCTGAGAAAGAAATCATCTTACATCAGAAGAAGTATGAACTGGAGCTTCTGAAGAGATTTGAGCTAGCAAATTGCAAGGTTGCTATCACACCTGCTGATACGAATCAGAAGTTGGATTTTGATTCTGATGGAGAGGATGTGGATGCTACAACCTTCAAATAGATGGTTGGTTCTCTGAGGTATTTGTGTAATACCAGACCTGATATTTGCTATGCAGTTGGAATGGTCAGTAGATACATGAGCAAACCAAAGTGGTCTCATTACCGAGTTGCTGTCAGGATTCTGAGGTATGTAAAAGGAACTCTGAAATATGGAGTGTTATTTCCTTCTGGAGGAAAGAGCAAATCAGAACTTCTGAGTTATTCTGATTGTGATTGGTGTGGAGATAGAGTTGACAGAAGAAGTACTTCTGGGTACTTGTTCAAGTTTTTGGGAGGTCCAATTTCTTGGAGTTCCAAGAAACAACCTGTTGTGACTTTGTCAACATGTGAAGCTGAATACATTGCCGGTGTTGTAGCTGCTTGTCAAGCAGTTTGGCTTCTAAATCTGCTGCATGATCTGAAGGTTGAAGTTGAGGAACCTCTGAAGCTGATGATTGATAATAAGTATGCAATTAATCTTGCAAAGAATCCAGTGCTACATGGAAGAAGCAAGCACATTGAGACGAAATATCACTTTCTCAGAAGTCAAATACAGAAAGGAGTGTTAGAAGTTATGCACTGTAGCACTCAGAAGCAGCTAGCAGATGTTCTGACAAAGGCGATAAAAATAGACCAATTTCTTCGCTTGAGAGATGAAATTAGTGTTGTTAACTTCTGATAAGTTACTAAATTACGGGATGGTATTAGAGGGTAATTTAGTATTTGTCATATGTAGGATATTCTCTTTAGGTCCTATGTGGCATTCTTATCTTTGTTTAATTTGTGTATAAATAGGTGTACTAGATTTACATTTATGACAATCAATTTCCTTCAATCATTAGTGGCAGCTTTTAGCATTTATTCCTTTTCTCTCTTCTTCCTCAATTTCATCACCTTGCACTAATAGTTAGAACATACTTTTCGAAAAATAAATTGTATTGTAGATGAGTTAGCAAAGATTAGACGATTATTAAAGAATGATTTTAAGTTTTATGAAGAAACTCTTGAGTCCTTCAAAAATTTTGTTCAAAACAATTATTTTAATTTATCTATCCTAGCTTGATAGTTGTGAATTTTTTTTTTTGTTTTTTGTTTTAATCTTAGACCCTCTAATTTATAAAAAAAAAATATATTTTTTTTATAATTTTAAACCTTAACAACTTTCATTTTATTAAATAAAATTTATTTTAAAATAATTATAATTTTTATTTTTCAATTTAAAAAAAAATAATTATTTTATATTTTTTAATTATTACTTAATTACATCTAATATATTAACAAAGTTAATTTAATAAAATTTAATATTTTATAATAATATTATTTTATTCTTTAACATGTCTACATGATTTTTAAACGATTTATTTTAATTTTAATTTGAAAACATTGAAAACAATTTTAAAAATGAAATAAATAGATGAATGATAAATAATATGAGTAATAACTAAATAAGTATACAATATTATTTATAAAAATTATTAAAATAATAAAAATAAAAAATAATTAAAATATTTACTTTCTCGTTTAATGGATGGACAAGCATCCAAAGCAAAAAAAAATATGAATGGTCAAACAATCACAGTAAAAAAAATGAATAGATAGTATTTTAATATTTTAATATTTTGATATTTTCAGTTTTAAAAAATATTTATTTTTAAATATATTAAATAATTAATGTACCTAAATAATGTATAGATTAAATATATTATTTATTCAATAAATTTGAAAAATAATTTTTTTTTTTATAATTAGGATCAGAAAGAATAGTAAGTATTTAATTCTTCAAGTTTAAACCTTCTATAATTTATCAAATAGGAAATATATAATTTATCTTTCTTTCTTCTGTTTTTACTTCTACCTAACACAACTAACCCAACTTTTATTCTACAGACCACAACTTTTACTCTTTAAAATCAACTCAATGAAAAGAAAAATCAAGGAAATTAATATTAATTGGTTCAATACATGATTGGATATCAATAAAATTGTCAAAACTAGCCCCCATGTCAAAAATAAACAATTATGAATTATAAGTTATCTTCGAACAATTTTAACCCAGAGTTCATAAAATAAAGAGAAAGCAAATGTATGTATTCTTTGATAATATCTCTGAAAAACTTAATTGCACGATCTATTAAACTTTTAAAATTTAGCTTAAAGTCTACTCCATGACGCACGAGTTATGCACCACCTAATGGTTATAAAAGGCTAAAACCTCCCTTATATATCACCATACTCTACAATATAGTTGAAAACAGTGTTACTTAGAATATATCAAACACTTAAATTCAGCTATTTTATCATGCAAATAAATAACTTCAACAAAAAAAGAAAAATATGTGCCAATATTTGTTAAAAAATAATTTGAACATGTTTTTCAATTATTTTTTGTTCTTATATAAAGAACGTCAGTAAGTCTTTTACTAATTTTAATAAATATTTAAATAAATTATTCTAATGAAGCAACTAATTCATTGAATTTTTTTTATCTAAATCACTAAACTCCCACTTTACAAACATGAGTGGCCTAAAATCCTACTTGATTCACAACTAGAATGATGACAACGAAAAAAACATTGATCTGAATTTTTAACTTATCTATGTTTGGTATTATGAAGTAGACAAAATCAAAATTGTTGACCAGGTCGTATGATCATGTTACATGGTCTCAAATGGCGGCAGATGTCTTTATAAGGGTATATAAAAGAATGATTTTTGTCAATTAGTTGTTGCATGTGTGACATTATGTAGTACCAAATTCTGTTGTTAATATTGCACCATTATACTAGCACACAACGTATTTGTTGACCGTGGGAGTTCTCATCTATCCATGTGAAACAGACAAACAGGAAAGCCATAAATCACATTTATGTTTCTTCAATACGACAAAGCCATTTGAATGAGCAACTTTTTCTTTTGCAACTCATTTTTCACTATATTATTTGGGTCAAAGATTCATTTCACATCAAACTAACATAACAGTGTCCAATAGACAAGCCGACTCTACATAGAGTCAGTGAAGTGAAGAGTGGGGACCTACACTCTGATGAACCTCGAAATCAACACAATCAAGCATACTTCCAAAATGAAACGGGGCAGTGAATGTACATATACTATTACTAACCCAAATTCGAATCATTACAACAGTGGGCCAAACCCGTAGCCAGATTAATACCAGTACCACCACATTATCAATTCTGGAGCCATGGTCGAAGATACGACCATGAAAAACTGCTTTTGTAAATCATAATATTAGCATAGCTTACCAATAATGGAGCGTGTTATTGGGTTTCGTTTTCCTGGTTTATTCCAATAAACTGCTGCTGATGTTGGTTATATAAGGTAGGTATACTCAAGATAAGTGCACACAACTGGAACATACTATAAACAAATGAACACATATTGTACTGTGATTTCAAGAATGAAGCCACCGAAACTTAAATGACACATCAAGAAGAGTTCTAACTTCTAACCATCTTAACACAGTAATTGTGATTGTTTATCCTTGTAACAAATTCTACATTCTTAACTGGCAATCAGCACCCCCTTTAGAGTCTTGCGCTCAAATACTGAAATTTTGGATGCATTGAAATCTATAATTTTTCCTTTTTTGGATCAAGATCAAGTGAACTTGGGTACACAACAGAAATTTTGGATGCATTGAAATCATACTCCAAAAGAAGCTCTCAAGATTTGACATTTTGAAGCTTTGCGGTAGATAACTTTGTAAGCATTCTGTCATGATTAAGCATGGTGCTAACACTTTCAATTACCAGAATGATCTGCACACACGAGAAGTAAGAAGCTTAAGTTTACAGAATAACAACATAATGAATCATTTAATTAAAGCAATTTGTCAGCTCCAAACGAATTGATTCAGAGTTTTAAGACAGGCATTTTACAAAGGCAGTGAAGTTTTCCACTATAGATTTCTCACTTGTGTCAAACTAGGAGCTTGTTAACTAGTAGAAAGAAGAAAAAAAGGTTCACGAGGTTGTGGCATATCTATGTCAGTTATGAGCTGGGTACGTTATGGGGAGGGTTTGATTCCTACCAATGTTTTCCAACCCTTTTCCCGGCACCTCCCTTCCCCCACACCCCCACTCGAGATGCCTCCTTCAACAGTTCCCAGAAAGGCGAAACCTCGGTATGCACTCAAAAAGGATTCCTTAAAATAATTTTAACTAGGTTCACATTTACTTAAAACTATCTTAAAACGTAAATGAATACATAGTTTATAGGAGTAACCCAGTGCACGAGGCTCCCATTTTTTGGGCTCTGGAAGGTCAGATGTACGCAGTCTTACCCCCCCTGTTTTTTATAACTTATAACCGAGAGGCTGTTTCCAACAGGGTTCAAACCCATGACCCCAAGGTCGCAATGGATATAGTTTGACCTGGCCTTCAATTAAAAAAGAGCAGGGGAGAAACAAGAGACAGCAACAATATTGACACAAGAAGACGAGTAAATATCAATTAGAAGAGAAAAGCACCTGTAATAAAGCATAACCAATTGCAGTAGCAAAGTAAAAGTTTGCATTGCCAGTACCCTGTCAATTTCATTACACAGTTGAGGAAATGAGGATAGCAAATTCATTAATCTATTTGAAAAATGTAGATCAACCAAAACTACATACCCTCCATATCCATAAGTTGTGCATCACAGGGCTAAAAAGTGAAACTCCAACAAAACCAGAAAACAGGAAGAATGAATACTGCATATCTGAAAATCGAGAAAGCTGACTATTCAAGAAGAGATTATGATCAATATAAAAGAACAGTAAGAAAGAGAAATTACCTTTGAGTTCATAAGCAAATAAGCCCAGTAAACCCAAGTACAGAGCAGAATCACCAACCTAATTAAAAAGGAATTCAAATAGTACAAGGATCAATAAGACTTCATAAGGATGCAAATTCACAATATGCTTCGTTATTAATAAGTTATGGACAGATAAAGTATAGTTGACAAAATTGTAGATCCACATTTTCAACTAAGTTATAACTGTATGAACGTGTGCAAAGTGCGTAGATATCATTATTTGTGCACTTTTTGGGATAAATACTCTTTACAATATCGAGGTTTGAACATTTAAAAGGTTAATAACATCTTTCATTCAAAATTATAAGAATATATTCAGCAACACCCACTAAAACCTTTGTTGGAAAATGTGTTAGCTTAATTACTTTCTTGTAAATAAAAATATTACTGAATTCCCTATTTACTAATACAAAGTAAAAGTATAAATCACTGGAGAAATAAACAACTTACAGAAGGATAAGACTTCAGTATGGAAGAAAGCACAATGTATACAAAAGCTAGAAAGCAAGGCCGATGATTAAGACGTATGGCTAATGGCACTATCAACAATAGAATATTCCCATGGAATACTATAAGAAAGAAACTTCTGAAGAAGTCAAAAACTTCTGCAAAGAAGTACCTGTATGTAAAAATCATGAGACCGAAATAAGTGCAAAAGATTATTATAGGATTAATTAAAATAGTCCAGTCTAAGAAGTATTGCTTCCTGCAGAACATACCAAAAAACTCCAATGTTTGGAGACAAATCTTGTATGGTAAGAATGAAGCCATAGGATCTGCATAAACAAGCTGGATGTTTATTTACAAGATGCGGAAAAACTAGAAATTCTCAGCGAAAAAGAACTATGAGATAGTTGACAGTTTTCATTCATAATATTTATAATAGAAGATAAAAAGAAAAGAACATTTCAAAATCAAAATCAATGTTTTTCAACAGAGCATAATAGAATAAGGCCATCAAACAAATTTCAGCCAGAATCATAAAGTATTTATTTATAACTAACGTTGAAAAACATGCATAAAATACTTTAGGTAATGGAAGAAAAGCCCATGCAAAGTGCAAAGCTATATAAACGATATACACGTGAGTTATCTGTGAAGTAAATGATTTGACTTCCCAAGCTACATTTTATGTTTTACTTCGCACTAACAGTAGTTTCATCTTTCAAGCATTGCAGGAAAATGCATCTACAATAATTCTAGGTGGCTCCATTCATATGTACAGTAGTGAGAATGTCAATAATTCAGTATTTCTGCACCTACTTTAGAGTAACTTTCATTGTGTTTAATTGTTTTCACATCACATGGTACTCCATACATTATTGTTTAATTCTTGAAAAAGCTCCACCAGAAGCAATGTGATGTGCTTTGCTTAAGCGGAGCCATTGAAATTGCTTTAAGGTCGCAGGTTCTGTCAGGGCCTGGGGCGCAGACTGACCCAAATGCACAACTAGCTCACCAAAGTATAAGCCCAAGACTTGGAAGGTGTTGGAACTAGTAGCAATTGTGAAATGTTGGAATTAGTAACAATTATTAGTATGGGAAGTTGCAGAATCTAGTTAGTCTTGCATCTAGGAAATAACATCCAGGCACCTAGGAAAGAGCATTATTATTAATCTCATTGTAAATGTAAATTGCAATTATTTCTAGTAGTGTATATAAATAGATCAGCTGAGTGCAAATCACTTAAGCATTCTACAAATCTCTTAATCCTCTATCAAAGTCTTTTAACATGGTATCAGGGCTTGTTCATTTCTCCATTAAGGGTTTCTATATCTGGTCCAATAGAACCCTTGAATCTTCCGTGGTTTGAAAAAAAATATTTCTTCCATCTAAAAGTCATTGTTACCTTCATTTTCTGGTCTCCATTTCTAGTTGTTGCTTGTTGGTCCACTCTTTTTTTGAAGAAAATGGTAGTCCTCAATGCACACATTGCAAGAGAATAGGTCACAATCAAAAGACATGTTACTATCTTCATGGTTTTCTTGGAAAATCATCTCATAGGTCGACTGTCACTAGTGTTCATGCTTCCGCAACCTTCATATCTCAATCTTGTAACAATCAAAATCTTTGGATAATTGATTCAAGCGCCTCTGAACATATTGCTGGTAATCATTCCTTATTCTCTTCCATACCCCCTCCTAAATTTCCTCACTTCATAACTCTAGCAGATGGTTCTAAGGTCACCGCCAAAGGAATCAACCATGTTTCTCTCACTCCTTCTATAACTTTGAAATCAGTTTTGTTTATACCTGGTTGTCCTTTTAATTTAATCTCCCTTAGCCAACTTACTTGGTCTCTAAATTGCACAGTAACCTTTGATGTTGATTCGTTTACTATACAGGAACGTGGTACAGTTCAAACGAATGGCTCAAGACATGAATCACATGGTCTTTATTACCTCCTTTCAGTTCCTTATGTAAGTTGTACTGTGATTGAGTCTCCAAACCTTCTTCGTGAACGATTGGGTCATCCAAATCTGTCAAAATTAAAATAAATGGTTCCGGCAAAAATTTCATCATTAAATTGTGAGTCGTGTCAACTAGGAAAGCATGTTCGCTCTTCCTTTCCAAGCAAAGTTGAAAGTCGAGTTGATTCTCCCTTTTTTGTTATCCATGCAGATAGATATATGGGGACCGAGTCGTGTGCCTTCTAACGGTTACCGATATTTTGTTACTTTCATTGATGGATTCTCCCGATGCACTTGGGTTTTCTTAATAAAAGAACGATTTGAACTTTTGTCCATTCTCACCACTTTTGTCAATGAGGTTAAAACCCCATTCGGTAAGAAAATCAAAATTCTTAGAAGTGATAATGCAAAAGAATATTTTTCTTCTAGTCTTTCTTCCTTTTTGTCATCACATGGTATTCTCCATCAACAGAATGGCATAGCTGAAAGGAAGAATAAGCATCTTGTTGAAACTGCTCGGACCTTGTTACTTCATGCAAATGTACCTATCCGACATTGGGTGATGCAGTTTTGACATCCTGTTTTTTTATTAATCGAATGCCTTCTTCCTCTCTTGATCATAAAATACCACATTTCATTCTATTTCCCAAAGAACCGTTGTTTCATATTTGCTCCTCTGATATTTGGACGCATCTGTTTTGTTCATGACTTTTCTTTAGGTCTTGATAAGCTTTCTGCTCGAGCCATAAAATGTGTTTTTCTGGGATACTCTAGGTTACAAAAAGGTTACAAATGTTAGTCCCCTATGCAGAACCGTTACTACATTTCTGCAGATGTAACATCCTTCGAAGAAAAGTTTTACTTCTCACTATCCAGAGTTGAGTCCCATACTACTCAAGTTTTTCAAATTCCTTATCTTTTGGTCCATCACCTTCCCTTGTCCCAAAATCAGTTTTGACTACTAATATTTCAGAAAATTCTCCTCTTGAGCAACGTCGTATACCAACGTCGTCCACGTGTTGCTAATACAAAATTAGAAGATACTGAAAGACGATATGAATCATGTCCTGCACCAACAGATGACCCTACTACAAACCTTCATGAAGAAAATTTTGATTTGCCCATTGCTCTTCGAAAAGGTACTCGGTCTACTAGCAATCCCCATCTTATTTATAACTTCCTAAGTTACCATCGTCTCTCTCCTTATAATTCTTTCGTGTCATCTATATCTTCTATTTCCATTCCTAAAAATGTTTCTGAAGCACTTGATCATCTAGGATGGCGACAAGCCGTGATTGATGAAATGAAAGCTTTATAGCATAATGGTACTTGGGAATTAACTTCTCTCCCTCCGGGAAAGAAGCCGGTTGGATGTCGATGGGCATATGCTATTAAAGTTGGGGCCAATGGTCCGATTGATCGTTTCAAAGCTCGACTTGTTGCAAAAGGATATTCTCAAATTTATGGATTTGATTATGGTGATACTTTCTCTCCTGTGGACAAAATAACGCTTGTTCGATTATTTATTGCCATAGTTGCCATCCGTCATTGACCATTATATCAGTTGGATACTAAAAATGTGTTTTTTCATGGTGAGTTGGAAGAAGAAATTTATATGGAGCAACCTCCTGGATTTGTTGCTCAGGGGGAGTCTAGTTTAGTTTGCAGATTACGACGATCTCTCTATGGTTTGAATCAATCACCACGAGCATGGTTTAGAAAATTTAGTTCAGCTATTCAAGCTTTTGGAATGAAACGTAGTGAAGCATGTCACTCTGTCTTCTATTGTCATACATCTCCAAATAAATGTGTTTATTTGGTGGTTTATGTAGATATAGTCATAACAGGGAATGATCAGGATAAAATTTCTCAGTTGAAAGAACATTTATGTAGCCATTTTCAAACTAAGGACTTGGGGAAGCTTAAATATTTTCTTGGGACTGAAGTTGCTCAGTCAAAGGATGGAATTATGCCTTAGACATACTTAAAGAAAGCGGTATGTTGCAATCTAAACCAGTTGACAATCCCAAGGATCCGAATGTAAAATTACTTCCTAGTCAGGGGGAGCCTTATTCTAATCCAGAAAGATTTCGGAGATTGGTTGAAAAACTCATTTATCTAACTATAACAAGACCAGATATTTCCTTTGCAGTTGGCGTAGTAATTCAATTCATGCAGTGTCCGCATAATGATCATTGGGATGCATTGACCCGAATTCTAAAGTACATTAAAAGGGCTCCAAGACAATGACTACTTTATGAAGACAAAGGGGACACTCAAATAGTTGGATTTTGTGATGCAGATTGGGCAGATTCGCCTATTGATAGGCGTTCCACTTCAGGATATTGAGTTTCTATTGGTGGGAATCTTGTCTCTTGGAAGAGCAAGAAGCAAAATGTGGTTGTGAGGTCCAGTGCAGAGGTTGAATATAGAGCTATGACTACAGCCTGAACTTATCTGGATTAAACCACTTCAAGAGTTAAAGTTTGGAGATACTCAACCGACGAAACTATGTTGTGATAACCAGGCAGCTCTACATATAGCTTCCAATTCGGTATTCCATGAGAGAATTAAGCATATTGAAATTAATTGTCATTTTGTTCGTGAGAAAGTTCTTTCTAAAGAAATCATCACTGAATATATTACCTCAAATGACCAATTGGTAGACGTCTTCACAAAATCCCTTAGGGGATTCAATACATTTGTTCCAAGCTTGGAGCATTTGACTTATATGCTCCAGCTTGAGGGGGAGTGTTGGAATTAGTAGTAATTATGAAATGTTGAAATTAGTAACTATTGAATTAGGAGAGACTAAAAGACATTTAAGTTAAACCATGTGTTGAATAACACAGCGAAAAATGATATATAAAGAGAGAATTACATATCAACAGTATTAATTACATACTAAAAATTTATTGATCCTATCTTAGAATATACTAGGGAATATTCTAGAGAATATTCTTATTCTATATACAAATATCAACACTCCCCATCAAGCTTGAGCATATAAATCAAATGCACCAAGCTTGTTACATATATAATTGGTTCTGGGGCTTCGTAGATATTTTGTAAGCACATCGGCCAATTGGTCATTAGAGTTGACAAAGCTTGTGGCAATGTCGCCTGATTCGATCTTTTCTCTGACAAAGTGACAGCCTATCTCAATATGTTTGGTCCTCTCGTAGAAGATCGGATTTGAAGCAATATGCAATGCAGCTTGATTATCACAAATAAGTGTCATTGGTTTTGCATCTTCAATTCGAAGTTCCTTGAGCAACTGTTTTAACCAAATAAGTTCACAAGTTGTCATTGCCATAGCCCTATATTCTGCCTCAGCGCTTGATCTGACAACAACATTTTGTTTCTTACTTTTCCAGGATATGAGATTTCCTCCAATAAGGACACAATACCCCGAGGTGGGTCTTCTTTCAATGGGTGATCTTGCCCAATCAGCATCGGAGTATTCAACTATCTGAGTATGTCCTTTGTTTTCATACACAAGATCTTTTCCTGGAGCATATTTGATGTATCTCAGAATTCGGATAACAGCATCCATGTTTCCAGACAAAGGGAACTTAAGAATTGACTTACCACGCTAACTGCAAAAGAAATGTGAGGACGAGTGACAGTAAGATAATTCAACTTTCCAACTAATCTCATGTATCTTCCTTGGTCAGATAGAGGCTCCTCTGATTAGATAGTAGTTTGACACTTGGATCCATAAGAGTATCAGCCGATTTTGCATTTAACAACCCTGTTTCTTCCAAAATATCCATACATATTTCCGCAGGAAAATTCGCCAAACCATCTTTGAATTGAGTCACCTCAATTCCCAAGAAGTAGCAGAGTTTACCAAGGTCTTTTGTCTGAAATTGATTCGAGAGATGTTGTTTTAACTAGAGTATTCCTTATTGATCACTACTAGTTATGACAATATCATCTACATACACAATAAGATAGAAACACCCTTGAGCTGAGTGGCGATAAAATAAGAATGATTTGTTTCACTACGAATCATATCAAACTGTTGTACTACAGTGTTGAATATGCCAAACCAAGCTCTCGGAGATTGCTTAAGACCATAAAGAGACTTGTGTAGCCTACAGACCATATTCGAGGACTTCCCCTAAGCAACAAATCCAGGTGGTTGCTCCATATATACTTCCTCTTCAAGATCACCATGTAAAAAGGCATTTTTGATGTCAAGTTGATGAAGATGCCAATGTCGAATGGCTGCAATGGTTAGAAGGAGTCTAACAGATGCCATCTTGGCTACAGACGAGAAGGTGTCACTATAATTCAATCCAAAAATCTGAGTGTATCCTTTGGCTACCAAGCGAGCTTTAAAACGGTCAATCTTACCATCTGGTCCAACTTTTACTGTATAAAGCCAACGACAACCTACTAAAGATTTCCCAAGGGATAGAGGAACAAGTTCCCAGGTACCACTGCTTTGAAGAGCACACATTTCATCAATCATTGCTTATCTATACTCGGGGTGGGATAATGCTTTACTTTGAGATTTAGGAATAGAAACAGAAGAAAGAGGACAAACAAGTATACTGCAAAGGAGATAGACGATGATAACATAAATCAATATAATGTGGAGAAGGATTTCGTGTTTGACGTATACCTTTGCAAAGAGAAATCGGAAGATCAGACGCAGGTTGCAGGATCGGATCCGATGGCAAAGGCGTCGGAGGAGAATCTGCAATGACCTCAGGGACAGGTACTGCCTCAGGGATAGGTACGACAGATGTGGGTTGGCGACGCTGATATGTTTGAAGTGAGCGAGAAGTGGGGGGGTCAACCGTAGAGATTTCTAGTGAGACAGGTTCCCTAGAATGATGGGGGGGTCCGGAAGAGGTGTAGGAGTACTTTCTTGAAGGAGTTCCGGAGTGACTTGGGTGGACTCAAAATAGGACACTGACTCGAAGAAGGTAACGTCGGCCGAGATCAGGTATCATTGCAGAGCGTGTAAGTAGCAACGATAACTCTTTTGGGATCGATGATAACCAAGAAAGACACACTTTAGTGATCGAGCTGATAGTTTATCAAGACCAGAGGAGAGATTATGCACAAAACACGTAGACCCGAAGACTCAGGGAGGAATTGGGTGAAGAGGAGAGTTTGGAACAGGATTGAATGAGGGATTTTATTATTAAGGACAAATGAGGACATGCGATTTATGAGGTAACATGTCGTGAGCACAACATCCCCCCAAAACCGAATAGGGACATTACCATGGAGAAGTAGGGTCCGAGTGGTTTCTACGAGATGCCGATTTTTGCGTTCGGCTACCCCGTTTTGTTGAGGTGTATGAGGGCAAGATATTTGGTGCAGAATATCATTGGATGACATAAAAGTTTGAAATTGTTGGGATAAATATTCACGTGCTTAAGGTACGAATGGACATACCAAATTGAGTTTTTATTTCTCGATAAAATTGTTCAAAAATAGAAAACAATTCAGATCTGTTCTTCATTAAAAATAGCCACGTGCAACGTGGAAAATATCAATAAACGTTACAAAATACCTAGACTCAAAAGTAGACTAAGAGACATTTGAATAAATTGAGTGTTTTGAAAAGCACTATGGAGACTTAATCATATAGAGATTATAGCTAATTACATGATATAGTCGATGTAAGACTATTCTATATACAAATATTCTTAACACTATATATTTACAAATATCAACATGTATAAACATGGATTTCTGTTGTATGGCAGAAGGCTGGTCATTTCAAGTAATTCTGAGCCCATTCCAGCTCTATACGGGAGTATCACACCACTCGTCCACTCCCCAAAGGAATCATTCAGGTTTTTACCGGATGTATCACAGATTGACCGGTAATGTATATCGGGTGGGAATAAAGAAAGCTGTCCAAGAGTTTGTGAAAACTTGTGACGTCTGTCAGAGGCATAAGTACTTAGCCGTATCCCCAGTGGATTTGCTGCAGCCCCTACCAATACCAGACTCGATTTTACTATAGGACTGCTGAAGTGTAAAGAGTATGAAGTGATCTATGAGATGGTGGACAGGCTGTCTAAATATTGTCATTTTTGTACCCCTTCAACAGCCATATACAGCCAGGACTAAAGCTAAAGTTTTCTCTAAGTAGGTAGTCTGCCTAAATGGAGTCCCTTCATCCATTGTCACTGACTGAGATCCAGTTTTTGTCAGTCATTTCTGGATGGAATTGTTTAGGCTGCAGGGGACCCATTTGAAGATGAGCTCAGCGTATTATCCGTAGTCGGATGGGCAAACAGAGGTAATGAACCAACGTCTTGAAACTTATTAGAGGTGCTTCATATACGATCAACCCAAGACTTTGGCCTCCTGGGTTCATTGGATAGAGTAATGGTTTAATAGCACAAAGCATCTTGCCACTGGACAGACAGAACCCTTTTGAGATTGTGTATGGTAGAAAACCTCCAGTTATCACATGCTGGTTGCAAGGAGAAACAAGGGTGGTGGTTGTGCAGAGGGAGTTGACAGACCGTGATGAAGCTTTAGGACAACTCTGGGCTCATCTGTAGCGTCCTAAAAGAAAGAATGAAATTCCAGGTGGATGAGAAAAGGACTGAAGGAGTCTTGAAGTTGGGGAATGGGTGTTTGTCAAGTTGTGCGTTCACCGGAAGCAGTCTGTTGTGGCCCGCATCAATGCCATATAAGCAGCTAAGTATTATGGCCCTTACGCGATCCTGGAGAGGCTGGGAGGAGTGGCATACAAGCTCAAAAACCGGTGGGATCTAAGGTTAATCAAGTCTTCCGTGTATCGCTCTTAAGGAGGGTGGTATGAGAGTATCGAGGAAGAGAGAGGAAGAGAGTTGCCTGATAACATGACAGGAGACGGTCAATAAATCGCTGAACCTGAGACTATCCTAGCAGAGCCCGTATGGTGAAGAACAGGGGTGAGGAAACTCTACAGCTGCTGGTACATTGAAAAGGGAAGCCTACCGCATGCAACATGGGAGGACGCCATTATTGTTTACGCTGAGCTGTAACTGTTACAGCATTCTATTACAGCACTCTCTCTATATATATAAGGAGAGTTCCTTGTATCTCTTTCATTATGAAATACAATAAGAGTTTTCTAACAGAATTCCCTAACTGCATTATACTTTTCTATCATGGTATCTAGAGCTTCTTTTCGGTCCAGTAGAACGCTTCCATGGATCCTCGCAATGAAGGTGTGTTTCCGTCTTCGCGTGTCAAGCTTTCACATCTCATCTCGGTTAAGCTTGATGACAAGAACTTTAAGCAGTGAAAGCAACAAATTAATGGCGTAATTCGCAGTCACAAGCTTCAGCGATTTGTCACCGTACCAGCAATTCCTCAACAGTTTCCGTCCGGTTCCGATTCTGCACTCAACGGTGCTAACTCCGCGTATCTTGATTGGGAGCAACAAGATGCGCTTATCTGTACGTGGCTTCTATCCACCATCTCTAATTCGCTTCTTCTGAAGCTAGTTGATTGCAAGCACCCATAGCAGGTTTGCACTGAAGTTCATCATTACTTCACCACCTTACTCACCACCAAAGCGCACCAACTCCGATCGGAATTGCGTCGTCTCACGAAAGGATCGCTTACGATTGAGGAATTTATGGTTCGTGTTCGCAAAATCCGTGAATCATTGATTTCGGTTGGAGATCCCGTCCCTCTTTGTAACCTAATTGAAATCGTGCTTGATGCGCTTCCTGAGGAATACGATTCGATTGTTGCCGCTGTGAACAGTAAAGAAGATCTAGGTTCTCTTGATGAGCTTGAATCGTGTGTCCTTGCGCATGAATCACGAATTGAGAAGCATCGGAAAGTTGTTCTCACGGAGCCAGTGTCGGTGAATCTGTCGCAGGTTCCGCCGTCATCCTCGCCAGTCACCGCTAAACGATCCGCCACTAATATGGAGTTGTTTTCTCAAGGTACTTGTCATGTCACTGCTAACGATGAGAATCATGGCTACAACTCAAGAGGTGGTCGTTTGGCCGTGGCGGTGGCCGATATGGTCGTGGAGGAGATCGTTTTGGCCAAACTCAATGCCAGATCTGTCACAAATCTGGACATGATGCATCCATCTGTTATCACAGATATTCAAACTCTAATGTTGCCATGTTCTCTCCTCAGAGAGCTTCCTTCAATCCTTTCATGACGACTGCACGTCCTATGTATCAACCTTCTTTTGCATATGCTGCTCCAAGATCAGCTCCTCCTCGATCTCCTCTACCTCAAGATTTCCTCACCAGTTCAGATCCTAATTTCAACAATCAATGGTGGTATCCGGACTCAGGTGCGTCTCACCATGTTACACCTAATGCTCTGAATCTGTCTGATTTTATTTCATTGCCATGTTCACCATGTGTATCTTTGTCTTCTGACAATTGTAATCTTAGCAACTCTAGTAATCATGTAATGAATGCTAAGTACAGTTGTATTTCTTTATGTAGTAATGATTCATCTACGAATAAAATTGGTTCTGCTTGTCAATTTTCTCCTAATATTAATGTTGCTACTCATAATATTTCTCCACCATCTCAGCATGTTAATATCCCCTCATCCATATCAAATAATAAGTATGTTTTGTGACATACACGCTTAGGACACCTTCACCATCATACTCTTTCAGAAGTGCTAAAACTCAGTCACCTTCCTATCCCTCCAAATTTCCTTATTCCTCCATGTTTCCTTCTTCTTCCAATGGATCTCAATCTTCCCCTTCCACTATTTCTTCCTGGTTTATGCCAGCTGTTTCATCAGCCCCACTTCCTCTTCACCATGTCAACCCTACTCCCTCTTCACACTTTACACCTATAAACTTTGTTAATTCCACTGCTGACTTCACCATGTCAACCCTACTCCCTCTTCACACTTTACACCTACCCCCTCTTCTTTATTTCATCAGCCCCACTTCCTCTTCACCATGTCAAGCCCTATTGTGACTCTTGACCTATCTAGATCTCCTACAACACCCTCTTTCACACCCATCCCCTTAATGTTCATGCCATCCACTCCAAAAAGAGAATGATAGAGATAGCGTATTAGTTAGCATTTTGTATTATTATATAGTTGTTAATCTGCTGAGTTGTATTTTTCATGTTGAGCTGTAACTGTTAGTTACAGCATTCTGTTACAACACTCTCTCTCTATATAAGGAGAGTTCCTTGTATCTTTTTCATTATGAAATACAATAAGAGTTTTCTAACAGAATTCCCTAACTGCATTATACTGTTCTATCAGCCATCAAGATAAAGAGCCAATTCCCAAATTTTAGCCTTAGGACAAGGCTCGAGTTTTAGGAGGGAGCATTGTTAGGGCCCGGGCAGCAGAGTGTGACCCAAATGGACAACTAGCTAACCAAAGTACTAATAAGCCACCTACTTGAAAGGTATATTTTAAAAGGGGTAAGATGGTAAATGGACAACTAGCTAACCAAAGTACTAATAAGTCACCTACTTGAAAGGTATATTTTAAAAGGGGTAAGATGGGTACCACTGGGAATACGTTAACAGAATAGTGACGTGGCAGTATGAGGGAGAGAGAGATTGATAATTGTTTCCATGATATAAGGAGCAACGTATGCTGAGTGATAGAATTGCATAATGCCAAGAGAAAATGCAGTTAGAGTAATTCTCATTGTATTGCATAATCATGAGAGGATATAGTCATTACAGACCAACTAACTAATCCAGCTCAGCATAACACTTATGCAGACTACTAACTAATCCCTATATATATATTAATTATCTCTATCATTCCCCCTTAGAAGCAAGGGGTGTGCCTGTCAAACTGTGTTCGTTGAACACCCTTAGCTTGTCACAAAGAGAAAGAAACTTTGTTGCATATAGAGGTTTAGTTAAGGCATCTGCCCACTAATTCTGAACTGGTACATGAGCCACAAGAAGACGTTTGTTGAGAACCTTCTCTCACAAAGAAGATATCCAACTCCATATGCTTGGTCCTGGACTGGATTATGAACTAGTGTTACAGTGCTCAGATTATCACACAGGATTTTAGGAGTTTGAAAAGGACAGTGTAATTCCTTGAGCAATGACTGAACCCAGATCATTTCAGCAGCAAGTTGTGTCATACTAAGATATTCTGCTTTTGCACTGGATCTAGCCACAAGCTGCTGCTTTTTAGACCACCGAGACACCACATTAGGATCCAGAAAAACACATGCCTCTGTGGTGGATCTTCTGTCATCCGGATCTGACGCTCAGTCAGCATCCCAAAAGCCAAGCAAGTTTAGAGGATGTTGAGTAGATGCAGGCTGGATGAGAAGCCCATGATGGATGGTGCCACTCAAATAGCTCAATATTCTTTTGACAACTTTTCAACGCTCTTCTAATGGATTGGACAGAAATTGGCAAACTTTGTTCACAGAAAAGAAAATCTCGGGTCTTGTTAAGGTGGCATATTGCAGAGCACCAATAACTGACCTAAACTGAGTAGGATCAACAACTTCATTAGAGCCAACTTTTGAAAGTTTGCTGCTTGAAACCATGGGAGTAGGCATACCACTAGCACTTAACATATTTACTTTGGCCAGTAAGTCAGTGACATATTTAGTTTGTGAGAGTAGAAGGATCCATTAGGCAAGTGAGTGACTTCAATGCTTAGGAAGTAGTCTAATTTGCCCAGTTGTTTGAGAGAAAAAGCAGCATTTAGATGCTTGATCAAAGATTCTATAAAGGGAGCAGAATTGTCTGTGATGATTATATCATCAACATACACCAGAATCATAACCTTGAGGCTGCCATGGTGAAGAAGAAAGAGGTTGGGATCACATTTGCTGGCCTGAAAACCTTGTTGTTTGTCAGACTCTGGGTGCCTGTTTTAACCCATAAATAGCCTTATTTAACTTGCAAACAAGGTGCCTGTTTTAACCCATAAATAGCCTTATTTAACTTGCAAACAAGGGATTTGTCAGTAGACTCAAAACCATGTGGTTGTTGCATAAAAACTTCATCCTCAATAGTGCCTTTGAGAAAGGCATTATTAACATCAATTTGTCGAATGGTCCACTTGTGAGTGACAGCAAGAGTCAGCACAATCCTGACTGTAACAGGTTTCACTACTGGTGAAAAGGTCTCAGTAAAGTCACTGTCAGCGTGTTGATGAAAACCTTTGGCCACAAGTCTGGCCTTATACTTGTTTATGGAGCCATCAGGATTTTCTTTTACTCGAAACACCCATTTGCAGCCTATGGGTTTTCTTGAACCAGATGGTGACACCAATATCTAGGTGTGATTTCTCAACAGTACCTGATACTCTTCTTTCATGGCCTGAAACCAATGGGGAGCAGCCAAGGCTTGACTAACAGAAGTTGGTTCCATGTGAGTCAATAACAGGGTGGAATTAAGTCTAGGTTGAGAGATACCTCTTTTGGCCCTGATTTGCATAGGATGAACATTAAGAGGATTTATGAAGGGTTGAGAGGTATTAGAAGGAACAGAGCTGATAGGAGGAGACAGATTAAGGGATGAAGAAGGGGAGATGGTACTAGCTTCAGCCACGTCTAAAGTAATGAGGCCAGGAGAGGAATTAGGTGTAGAAATGGCTAGGTGATGTAGATTCAGCTTGGTGTTGGCAGAGTTGTGAGGGCTAGGTGAGGAGGTGGATTCAGCATTGGAGTTAGCAGAGTTTTGAGGAGTAAAGGAAGAAGAAGGGGTAGGGTTTACATGCTGAATAGGAATAAGAGTGGGCGAGAATGATGGCACAAACCAAGAGGAAACAGTAGGAGAAGAAGATGAAGCTAGAGGAGTAGTTCGAGAAGAGGAAAACATGGAGGAATAGGGAAACTTGGACTCATGGAACAAAACATCTTTAGAGATGTAAATATGGCCATTAGAGGCAAGACACTTGTATCCTTTGTGTGCACTTGAATACCAAAGAAAGATGCATTCTTGAGATCTATAGTCTAGGAAAATACAATTGTATGTGTTAAGAGTCTCACATCGGACAATATATGGCCTGAACATGAGTTTATAAGTGGGAGTAATCATCACCTTACAAACAGGTTTTGTAGGGTTGAGTTAGGGTCAACTCACACATTCTAAGATGGTATCAGAGCCTCATCTAAGATCCATTGGGCCACCCACCATTTAGTTTCACGCTCCAGCCCCAATTCCTGGGCGTGAGAGGGTGTGTTAAGAGTCCCACATCGGACAATATATGGCCTGAACATGAGTTTATAAGTGGGAGTAATCCTCACCTTACAAGCCGGTTTTGTAGGGTTGAGTTAGGGCCAACTCACACATTCTAAGAGTATGTATCATTCACATTCACTACAGAATTACAAGATGTGCTACAACTACAGTTGCTACAAGCCTGAGAAATGCAAGTATTAAGGCTGGGAAGAGACTTGGACAGTTGAGAAGCAGGATTGGGAAATTTGTAGAGACCATCAGCTCCAACCAAACCACGAAGAACTTCAGAAGAAGCCTGTTATTTGACAACACAAAACTTAGGGTGAAACTCAAAGAAAACATTGTTATCTTGAGCGATTTTGCTGACACTCATGAGGTTTTTAGTGATGTGAGGCACAAGTAAAAGATTGTGAAGAGTAAGAGACATGGTAGGATAGTTTGGTAAAGAAAAGGGCATAGAACCAACAGAGTTGATTGACAAACCTTGACCATTTCCCATAGAGACTTGCTCAGATCCAGGCACAGAAATAGAGTCAGACAAGTTTGATGCATCAGGAGTAACATGGTGAGACGCACCTGAGTCTGGGTACCACCATTGGTTATTGAAGCTAGCATCAGAACCTGCAAAGAAAGCTTGGGGTAGAGGAGCCCTAGGAGGAGTAGCTCTTGGAGCTGCATAGCCAAATGAAGGTTGATACATAGGGCGTGCTGCCATCATGAAAGGAGAATAGGAAGCTCTTTGAGGTTGATACACAACACCATGGAGTTTGAGTATCGATGATAGCAGAGGGACGCATCATGTCCAAATTTGTGACAATTTGCGTTTTGCCAAAGCAACCTCCTCCACAGCCATAACGGCCACCTTCACGGCCGGAACGTCCACCACGTGAACTATAACAATGATTCTCAGCATTAGCCGTGACATGACTCGTACCTTGAGGAAACGACTTAGTCCCAGTGACAGATTGTTCAGTGGTGACCGGCGAGGACGGTGGCGTAACCTGCGTTAAATTCACAGACACCGGCTCTGTGAGAACTGTTTTCTTATGCTTCTCCAATCGTGACTCATGTACAAGAAGACTCGACTCGAGTTCATCAAGAGAACTGAGTTCCTCTTTACTGTTAATCGCTGCGGCAATGGAATCATATTCCTCAGGAAGAGCATCGAGAACGATCTCAATTAGGTTACAAAGAGGAACAGGATCTCCAATCGAAATCAGTGATTCACTAATTTCGCAAACACGAACCATGAATTCATCAATCGTAAGTGCGCCTTTCGTGAGACGACGCAATTCCGATCGAAGTTGGCGTGCTTTGGTGGAGAGAAGAGTGTTAAAGTAGCGATGAACCTTCGTCCAGACTTGCTAGGAATGCTTGCAATCTACGAGCTTTGGTAGAATCGAATCGGAGATGGTAGATAGAAGCCATGTACAGATGAGCGCATCTTGTTGTTCCCAATCAAGATACCAAGAATTAGCACCGTGAAGTGCAAATTCAGAATCGGACGGAATCCGTTGAGTCACCGGCACGGTGACAAAACGTTGCAGACGGTGGCTGCGAACAACGCCATTGATTTGTTGCTTCCACTGCTTGAAGTTCTTATCATCAAGCTTGACGGAGATGAGATGTGAAAGCTTAACTTGCGATGAAGGAAAAAGAGGATCTGGAAGCGTTTTACTGGATCGAAAAGAAAGCTCTAGATACCATGATAGAATTGCATAATGCAGAGAGAAAATGCAGATAGAGTAATTCTCATTGTATTGCATGATCATGAGTCTCATTGTATTGCATAATCATGAGAGGATACAATGAACTCTATATATATAGAGAGTAGAAGCATAACTGAAAGCTAACATAAATTGTAACTAACATTACAGTCCAACTAACTAATCCAGCTCAGCATAACACTTATGCAGACTCCTAACTAATCCCTATCTATACTATCTCTATCACTGAGGAGGGCATCTTGAGAAATTGTGGAATTAGTTATGAGTAGGAGGCAATAGCTTCCTATAGGAGGAGCTAAGCTGTGAGGCAGAATTAAGGTGCTATGTCCCTATATGTAAACTCCTACTTTTGACAATAATAATACACAGTCCTCTCTAATCTTCATTTGCTGGCTAATTGCTGTTTTGAATCTCTGATACCTAATAACAGATTCAGGTTGTGAAATTAACCTCTAGCAAATGCAAGTACAGGTTTCCTATAATACACCCATTATGAGTTCAACCCTTTCCTTAACATCACATGAACTTTATAGCATCTGGCTGCATTATAAGCAATGATCTAAACAGTACAGGGCTTAAATTCTAGCAGCTACTGTAACAATGAGCTTTCAAACTGACCAAAAAGAAGTATTCAGACACATTACGCACACAAATATCCAGATATGTTTTGTCACTTGGAAAAGTGTTGTCAGAAACAAATAATGGCCAAAGCATTTAAGCAAAACCTTTTGAACATCTCCTGTAGACCACCGTGCTGTTGGACATAGATGCCACAGAGGATCAAAACGTAGGATGACCACAGCAAAACCCAGAACAAAAGAAGCACAACTGGCCTCCATGAGAATACTTTAAGCATCCTTTTCTCGTTTACCGATTCATCTTCTAAACAATTCCTATCGCTTGAGGTGGAATCATCAAGTTCAAGATTTTTTCTTTGCCGGAATAATTTTCTGGGGGGGGCATCGGGGCCATAACCAAACAACAGTACTACCTGTAATATAAGATAATAGATGTATCTATAGATAGATAAAATGATAAATTAAGATAATGTCGCAAATGCTACTTAATGGGTTGGAACAACGTACTGGGATAATAAGGATTGCCGGGTACAGAGACAAATGAGTAGCTATGACCCACCCAAAAGCAGCCAGCGGAGCAACTCCTGTTGCACATCAATACAGTTTCAACATAAAATGAAGTATTAGATGAAGATCGAAAGCCAGATAATACAAGGCAATGACATAATGTTCTATTCATGCATTTCAATCTTTCATGATTTACCCCGCCCCCACAATGTAATCTCTTTATGAGTTGATGAGTTCTTGATAGCATTTTGAAAATCTGATCTGCTTGCTGACTATAGCAATTTTCAACATTTTACTCAAGTGGATATCAGCTTGATGAATACAAGTAAATCCAATAATTAAGATTACAAATTAAATAGTGCCCATCAAGCAGAGGAATAAATATGAGAAGATGAAGTAAATAAAATGGAATATAGACCTAAGGTTTCAGTTAATCAGATAAACTAATGGAATTCTTCTAAAACATAGTCAACTAACTTAATGGAAAATGGGGCACTGGACGTCAAATTTGAATCTGATGGAATGTTTTCGTACAAAATATACAAAAGAAACAATGAACAGATGATAAAACAACAAAAACAGTTTTGTTCTTTGAATTTGTCTTGTTTACTGTTGATGAACAGATAATAAAACAACAAAAACAGTTTTGTTCTTTGGATTTGTCTTGTTTACTGTTAAATCATGTAGTTGGGCCTAACTCAACCCTACAAAAACGGCTTGTAGGGTGAAGATTGCTCCCACTTATAAGCATTTGTTCAGGCCTATGTGGGACTCTTAACACACTCTCTCACGCTTAAGACTGGACATCTGGAACGTGGAAATAAATGGTGGGTGGCCCGATAGCGGAAACCTGATTGCAGGTAGCCCACCGGATCTTAAACGAGGCTCTTGATAGCATGTTAAGAAATGTGGTTGGGTCTAACTCAACCCTAAAAACCGGCTTGTAGGGTGAGGATTTCCCCCACTTATAAGCATTTGTTCAGGCCGATGTGGGACTCTTAACATTTACTTTACCTTAGGGATGTACACGGGTAAATTTACCTCAATACATTTCTCGTGTATGGGCGCACTAGTAGACTCTAGTCTTGTTTTATTAGCATTATCTCAACAAATACAAAAAATCACAGTTCTTTCTATCCAAAAGCAACCTAAGACCAAAACATTATCATAGAAGAAATCCTTCAGCTAAAAACGAGATTCCTACCATTACTTCTCATAATCTCAATAGAACTTCTCAGGGGAGCAAAAGACTAACTTTTATTTTCAGAACTCACAGGTACCATGCATTTTTTAAAATAAAAGAGGGCACATAGCCTTTACCAGAAAACAACCAATAAACATCATTAAGACTTCAAGAAGTGAGTCAATACTACTCAACTAAATAAATGAAATATCTAAAACTTCAGAAACTAAAGGGCGTAGATTGTTAGCTGCTTACGTGCACATGCTCCATAAAGGGTTAACACAATCATCAAGTTCTCGATTACAGAAGTTGATAGACCGACACATGCAACAATTGTAAAAGGATTCCACAAGTATACAAGAGCAGCAAAGTCCCCTGAAGGAAGAATATCTGAAAACAATGATGTTATCAAGAAGGAAAAACAATAATTCGCGTAGAGCTTGAAAAAAATACACAGCCTGACAAGGAACTTTTAACATTAAATTTTATGATCATTGCTTACCCAGCAGAACAATAATTGCAAATGTCATTTGCTTAACGAAAATTTAAAGACATACTTTTTCTGGCATTGGCATATGGCTTACCATGTATTTCTTAACTGAAACCTTGTAAACACGTAATTCTATCCACAAGTTTCAATACAACAACCAAACATATACTACTAAATGTGGTCGGCTACATGGATCAACTTTAAAATATAAGTATTTCTAAAATGGCAGAGTATCCGCACTAGGTACACACCGATACCGGATACACGTACCGTACTTGTGTTACTTCATTTTTTCTCATTAACCTGTTTTGAGTCAAATTTGTAGTTTTCTCATATATTAATATAATATATTATGTACTTTAGCAATCCTAACCCCTCAAACATACCTTAGATTACTCAAATATAGGCAATCCTAACCCCATTCTTCTCTAAGACTTTCCACAAAATCTCTCTAGGCGTTTTATCATACACCTTCTCCAAATCAATGAAAATTAAGTGCAAATCTTGTTGGTCCATCTGATGATGCTCCATCACACGTCGTAGTAGATAATATATATCGCTTCCATGGCCGACATCCCAGATATAAACCAAATTGATTATCAGTAATTTGAGTCTCTTTCCTTAGTCTAAAAAATTAGGGTAGAATGAATTGATTTTTTTATACCCGCACTAGGTACACACCGATACCGGATACACGTACCGTACTTGTGTTACTTCATTTTTTCTCATTAATCTATTTTGAGTCAAATTTGTAGTTTTCTCATATATTAATATAATATATTATGTACTTTAGCAATCCTAACCCCTCAAACATACCTTAGATTACTCAAATATAGGCAACCCTAACCCCATTCTTCTCTAAGACTTTCCACAAAATCTCTCTAGGCGTTTTATCATACACCTTCTCCAAATCAATGAAAATTAAGTGCAAATCTTGTTGGTCCATCTGATGATGCTCCATCACACGTCGTAGTAGATAATATATATCGCTTCCATGGCCGACATCCCAGATATAAACCAAATTGATTATCAGTAATTTGAGTCTCTTTCCTTAGTCTAAAAATTTAGGGTAGAATGAATTGATTTTTTTATATCTTTTATGCTGAGAATACATCAGTCATATATACAAGGCTAGAAAGCTATTTTAGGAAATACAATAACACCTAAACTATCAAATCCCTATGATTCAGGGATATTTCCCTCATACACTATAATTGTAATCTGCTAAATAAGGAAATAATACAACTAATAAAACACTGATTCTGACAGAAATAATACAGCTAATAAAACAGATTCTAACACTCCCCCTCAAGTTGGTGAATAGGTATTTTCCATTCCAAGCTTAGAAACAATCTTCTCAAAGTTGTTGCTATTCAGCCCCTTCGTTAGAATATCTGCAAGGTTGTCTTGTGAGGAGACATATGGAGTGCAGATCAGGCCACTGTCTAATTTTTCTTTGATAAAATGTCTGTCAACTTCAATATGTTTAGTACTATCATGCTGAACTGGGTTATGGGCTATGCTAATAGCAGATTTGTTATCACAATAAAGTCTCATTGGTTCATCCAACTTTATTCTTAAGTCTTCAAAGATGATCTTCAACCACAATAGTTCACATATCCTTTGTGCCATTGCCTTGAATTCTGCTTCAGCACTGGATCTAGCCACCACACTTTGTTTTTTACTCTTCCAAATCACAAGATTCCCTCCAAGGAAAGTGCAATATCCTGTAGTCGACCTCCTATCCACAATCAACCCTGCATAGTCTGCATCTGTATATGCTTTAAGACGTACACTCCTAATCTGTTCAAACAGAATTCCTCTGCCTGGGGTCCCTTTCAAATATTGCACAATTCTTAGTGCAGCTTGTAAGTGAACCTCCTTCAGTTGGTGCATGAACTGGCTGACTAGACTCACAGCAAATGCAACATCAGGTCTAGCGTGAGATAAATATATCAGTCTACCAACTAGTCTTTGATACATTTCCTTGTCAACTGCAGTATCTTCTTCTACATTCCCAACTTCAGGTTTGGATCAATTGGTGTACTTGCAGGCTTGCATGTTATCTTACCAGTCTCTTTCAACAAATCAGTGATGTATTTCTGTTGAGATATGAAGATTCCCTTTTTAGAATGAGCCACTTCAATTCCCAAAAAATACTTCAATTTTCTCAAGGTCTTAATTTCAAATTCCTTGGCTAGATGTTGGCTTAACAGTTGTTGCTCCTCCTTATCATCACCTGTCACTATAATATCATCCACATAAACCAGTAACACTGTTACTCCCCCTGACTTAGAGTGTTTAATGAACAAAGTGTGGTCTCCTTGACTTTGTTTGAAGCCCAGACCTATCATAACTTTAGTAAACCTACCAAACCACGCTTGTGGTGATTGTTTCAGCCCATACAATGCCTTTCTTAGCTTGCAAACAGTGTTGGCAGCGGTTTTTCCACCATATCCAGGGGGCAATTCCATGTAAATCTCCTCTTCAAGTTCTCCATGGAGGAATGCATTTTTAACATCAAATTGTTGCAAGTTCCAACCATAATTAGCCGCTAGGGATAGTATCACCCTAATTGTATTCATTTTTGCAACTGGAGCAAATGTTTCCATGTAATCCACTCCATAAGTTTGAGTGAATCCCTTAGCTATTAACCTTGCTTTATACCTCTCAATGGATCCATCAGCTTTGTATTTTATAGTATATACCCACTTGCATCCTATTGGTTTTTTTTCCATTTGGGAGAGTAACCAAATCCCAGGTGCTATTCTTTTTTAATGCTTCCATTTCCAAGTCCATGGCTTGTTTCCATTTCCTATCAGTCAATGCCTCAGATAAGGAGGTAGGTGTGGTTGTAGTGTTTAGGCTTGTGAGGAAGGCTTTGTGGGTAGGTGAGAAGTTTTTAAATGATAGGTAATTGGCTAGAGGGTAAAGTGGCTTGGTGATACATTTCCTAGTCTCTTTCCTAAGGGCAATTGGAATATCTAGGTCCTCATGAAGTGGGGAAATCAGAGATTGATTCAGTGGAGATTAAAGGATCAAGGGTAGTTACCTCATGTAATGTTGGGTTGGATTCTTGGACATGGACAGATTCTGGAATGGCCTTTGTCTCCTTTGTATAAACCAGCTTTTTCCCAAATCTTACATCAGCTCCATCTTGAGTGGACTTAGTGGGTTGAGCCTCTTTCTCAGAAGTTGCCTCCTTCTCAGAAGTTGTTACACTTCTAGTCCCTACTTCTGGTCTTAAACTTAAGTCAGGGAGCATAAGGAGATCATCTTCCTTTCTTGTATTCTCTCCCTGAAGATGATCTTGGTGGAAGTAACTTTCTTGCTCAAAAAAGGTGACATCTCTGGACACAGAGAATTTTTTGGATGGTGGGTGATAGCATTTATATCCCTTTTGTGTGGATGAGTATCCTATGAAAACACATTTTAAGGCTCTAGGATCAAGTTTACCTCTATCACCACTGTGGACATGGATAAAAGATACACACCCAAATATTCTTGGACAAGTTGATTGGATGTAGACACTTTAGGATAGAAAGAAGACAGAACCTCCATAGAACTTTTTGAGGCTAGAATACTAGAAGGTAGTCTATTAATTAGATAACATGCAGTCAAAACAGCTTCCCCCCAAAACCTTTTAGGAACCTTATGTTGAAAAAGAAGAGTCCGAGTTTGGTTTAGTAGGTGTCCATTTTTCCTCTCAGCAATCCCATTTTGTTGAGGTGTTTTGACACAAGATGACTCATGGATGATACCTTCCTTTTGACAAAAGGAAATAAGCTCATGATTAAAGTAATCTTTGGCATTCTCGGATCTAATCCTCTTAATGCTAACACCAAACTGATTTTTTACCATGGAGAAAAAATGTTGGACCACAGAGCTGACTTCAGACTTTTGTTTTAGTAAGAAAACCCATGTGACCCGAGTACAGTCATCTATAAAGGTAAGGAACCAACGGGCACCAGAAACATTTGGGACATTTAAGGGACTCCACACATCAGTATGAATTAAATAGAAGGGGAAAGTGCTCATATTATTACTAACTGGAAAAGGTACACGCTTGTGCTTAGCAAGCTCACACACTTCACAATGAAGACTCTCCACATATAATTTGCTACAAAGAGAAGGGAATAACAATTTTATGACTCTAAAGGAAGGATGTCCAAGACGACAATGATGTAGGAGGACTTTCTCCCTGTTGGTCTTTATTGAGTCAGAGAAAAAAGAGTTGATATTTTGTAGGTCTGGTGGAAGATTCGGGTTGTCCAAGTAATAAAGGTCATTCCATTCTCTAGCATGTCCAATCGTCCTCCCCGAGTGCTTGTTCTGCAGTATACAAGCATTGTCATAAAAAATAACATTACATGATAGGTCTTTTATGAGCTTTTTTATGGAAATCAGACTGACAGATAGTTTAGGAATATGAAGGACATTTTTAAGGGTTTTGGATGAGCTTATTTGAACTTCTCCTTAACCTGCTGTAGTCATCAGAGTGCCATCTGTTGTGGATATTTTCTTATTGCTAGGGCAAGGGGTGTAAGAGGAGAAATGTTTAGGTAGGGGTGTCATGTGGTCAGTAGCCCCAGAATCCAGTATCCAATATTGGTTATAGTGTTTATCTGAGGCATTAAGTCCAAAGGAAAGAAGAAACTCACCAAACGTACCTGAATATGCTAGAGAACAAACTACCTGTTGGTTTATCCAACTTGTTGAGGAATGATCTCATCTTCTCTACTTCATCTTGGTTAAGTTGAATCACTCCTCCCTTGTTTTCTTCACTGGTTGCAGCAACTATGTGTGCCTGTCCTCCCTTTCTTGTGTTGTCTCCTTTTTTTCCCCACTCCCTGTCTCGGCTTTGGGGCCCCCATTCTCTACTAGGTGGCTTTCAGATCAGCTTCCAGCAGTTGTCACGAATGTGGCGAGGCTTGTTGCAGTAGGTACACCACACTCCTTCACCTTTCTTTTCCATATTACTTATGCCCCATTTTTCTGGTCTGCCATCATGGCCGAGGCCCCAGAAGCTACCATGGTTGAATCTTCCGTGGTTAGGTTTTCTAGCATGACTCCCCTTCTGCTTTCTTCACTTATGACCATAGCTACTACTTCATTAATTCCTAGAACTTTTTCTTTTCCAAGGATCTGGGCTCTCACTTGATCAAAAACAGAGTTAAGCCCCACCAAGAAATCATAGACTCTATCTTGCTCAATATACTCTTTGAGCATTGTTGAATCTGCTGGGCACTTGGCTTTTATGACCCTGTAGTGATCTAACTCCATCCACAATGATTTGAGTTGATTGGCGTACTCTGTAACAGTCTTGTTTCCCTGTTTTGCAGTCATAGTCTTCACCTTCACGTCATATATTTGAGCAGCATCTTTAGCTTTGGAGTATGTCTCCTCCATGGCCTTCCAAATCTCCTTTGCAGAATTAAGAAACATACAAGTATCAGTGATTTATGGGATCATTGAGTTCCATAGCCATGCCATGATCATAGAGTCCTCTTCGTCCCATTTTTTAAATTTGGGGTCTCCTTCTTTAGGGGCGTCATCAGTCAAGTGGTTAGCTTTCCCTTTACCTTTCAAAGTTCTGCCAACAAGCTGGGACCATTTCAAGTAACTCTTCCCATTCAATCGGTAGGCAGTGTTGATGTTCTGCAGCTCTTCCTGAGTTTTCTGCACCACTTCATGAGTTGGGTTTGCCATGGCCACAGCAGTACAACAACCTCAATGCAATGAGGATGTATTTGATTGTTGCGACGACAACAAAGGAACAACACTGCAAATCACAGCAGCAATGAAGGCTGCCCTGAAAGGAATGATGGACAGCAATGAAGGTTGTACTAAAAAAGGATGATTGGCAACAATGAAGGCTGCCGTTTAGGGTTTTGGTTTGCGCAGTCAGAGGCGGCTCCCAGAATTTGAGAGCTCTGATACCATCTCAAAAATTAGGGTAGAATGAATTGATTTTTTTATATCTTTTATGCTGAGAATACATCAGTCATACATACAAGGCTAGAAAGCTATTTTAGGAAATACAATAACACCTAAACTATCAGATCCCTATGATTCAGGGATATTTCACTCATACACTATAATTGTAATCTGCTAAATAAGGAAATAATACAACTAATAAAACACTGACTTTGACAGAAATAATACAGCTAATAAAACATATTCTAACACTTAGACTCCGTTCAATCACTCTTTCCCATAACTTCATGGTATGACTCATAAGTTTAACCCTTTATAATTTGCACAATTTTGTTTATCCACTTATTATTATAGATTGAAACTAAAGTGTTTTTTATCCACAAGTTTCAATGTTGTAAATAAAATTATGAACTACTCCCAAATATTGACAAATGAGATGTTTCATAACACTATCTAGCAGTATTAGAGCAAGTACTCTGTCATGATTATCTTGTAATATAGTCGAGTGCTAAATAAAAAACCTCAATACATATAAACATTTTGTGTTTATTACTTAAAGACAATAAACAAAACCAGGAGACAAGCACACCCAACGGTAACATATGAAATTTGAAATAAAAAATCAAACTTGTAGCCTATGCTAACAACCTGAATCCTCTGATAATTGATGAAGGCCAACAGATTCTAAACTTGAACCGTATGCCACCTGAAGTTTTTTACCAGCAGCACAAATGAGCATTGCAGTGACAACATCTGCCATCACAAAAACCAAACTATATCCAGAAATGAGTTGATATTCGCCGCTTAACCAAGTACACTAAAACACCAAGAGAATAACAAGGGCAAATAAATAAACACACAAGTTATATCAAGAAAATAAACAAAGATCTGCGTCATTTAGATTATACAAACAAATGCAGTCAGGAAAATCATTAGCGTTCAAAGATCATTTAGTAGCAACGAAGATCAAAGCAAGTATGGTTCCAAAGGTTAGAAAATAAAGAACTCGGACGGATATACTAACTACAATTAAAAGGCAGAAAGTTACCTGCATAAAAGATGATCAGGTTGTCCTTCAATCCTGCATCCGTGATTACATAAAACATTCAAAGCTTGGCTCCATTGTAGTTAAGCAACAGACATAAAAAAATAAAAAATAAAAAATAAAACAATTAAATGTATACTTTGTAACTGTTAGTGGTCCAAGAAGTGTCAACAACAAAGGAGAACCATGGTACATTGATCCTGGAAATATAAACAACAGCTTGAAATGAAATTTCTTAGAATAAACAAACAAAAATAACAATAATAGAGAACAATGGAGAAACAAAAAAAAAAAACCTGCATAGGGTGACATTGATGATTGCTTCAACCAGTAACCCTCAGCAACTGCGAAATATGAACAAAATATGAAGAATTGAAGTGAATAAAAGAGTATAATAGTAATAATTGAGATGAGTTGGTGAGAAAGGAAGAGCTTACGGCGACGAATGCTGGTGAGAGGGGTGGAAACTTCGGGTCGAGAAGAGAGGTTAAGGTTTTGGGGGAAGTAAACGAGAATCAGTCTCAAAATGACGGAACCGATCACCCAAGTCCAGAACCATTGAACCTTGTTCATCTTCACTGTTGCCTCCGTTTTTGTTGACATTTGAACGCTGCTCGGATCGGAACTTCCAAATTAAGCAAGCCCTTTTGCCTCTTTCTGTGTATAATTAATCACGAAGAAGACGATACTGGACTACCACCCATGAAACGGCTTCAAATGCGGTCGTTTCATTTCAATTGTGAATCTGTGTTAGTTAACATAGTCTATTCTTCTTTTTTTTCAATTATATTTCAATTCAAGGCAATTGATTTTTTCGGTATATGAATTTATACATAACCTAATATTCTTCTTTCATCCTATTAGATGTATAAGAGATGTAAAGTAAAAAATTTATAATTTTTGTTAATCGAATAGCTGAAGTATATAGAAATTAGTAGCCGCGTAATGAATTTGATATTAATTAATATATTAAATAATATTTGTTAGAATGAGAAAAAAAATAATGTGATTAAAATTGTTTAGGCGGAATTTTACTCAAAATTTAGTGCCTAAGTGTGTATTATGTTTTAATATATTAAGGATATATTCTTGAAATACCATTAAACTCTTCTTAATTAAAGTTTAAATTAACTTAATCTTTAAAGTAAACTTGATTAATTGCATTTTCTTTGATTTATAGAAGCTTAGCATTAATTATTGCTTAGATGTCAATTGGAGAATACTTTCAGGTATTTGGCAAACTTTCAATATTCAAATTAATTATCAAATATACACTATTTACCATTCCTCTTATATGTATATATTTATTGTTTCATGTTTGCATGCAAAATCTGAAAACGCATTTTCCAACTTTCCATACCATTTTGAATATTCACTACACCATATACATAGAGAACTGAAAAGACACCTTGGAGCTTGGAGTGACACACTGAACTATTTATATCACATTGGAAGGAAAAACTCTCCCTCTCCATTTCGCATGCATTTTGCATATTATCATCGATCTTTTTCAGCCTGAGTCGCCATTGTCGCATACTCCCAATGCCACACTTCAAAAACCCCCTCTCTCTGCATCTTTTGGTAACGTCGTGCCTCTGTTTCTCAACCACCACACATTTTATCTTTGCATATCTTCATCTCTTTCCTCAACTATCTAAGGTAACACTCACCTATCTTACTTCTCCCTCTTCAGCTTAATTTTGTTGGCACATTCACGAACAAAGTGTATCAGGTCATTGTTTAGTATTTCATCACGTATTGTTCGTTTTCAATCTGGATAGTTTTTATACCAATAATGTTAAAAAAAATTAAATTGAGATTGTTTATTTCTTAGGGATTTTGATACTAAGATGGTTAATTTCAATTTCTTAAACTTGATTATGTTTAGTTACTGTAAATGAATAATTAATCATATAAGAGGAAGTGATTTATCGGTGTTGTGTAATTTGGAAGACTAAGATTGCAGAATTGAAGGAAGGAAAATGGAATGATTCTTCTTCAGGTCCTAATGATGGAGTTGAGAAGCTTAAAACAAATTATCTTCAGAAGTTGAACTTACTTGAAGATAAGGTAAACACTCATGAGTGGAAAATGATAAATGATAAATGTGAGATGTTATGCTAAATATTGTAAAGTGTATTTTTTTGCTATGTTGTCTGCAGGTATCAAGAATTAAAGAAAAAACTAGGATCTCAATCCCAATTTTCAACTCATAGGATAAAAGAAGATGAATCAACTAGGCAATTGCAGTATGAAAAAACATAATTTGAATGCCCAAAAGGTGAAATTGTTTGAATGTTCTCTTTAATCTATTGTTTTTATTGAAAAAGGATTTGTATTTTTCCTAAGTGTCTACAAATGATTTACATGGATTGATGATTATTTGCAGGGTGAAACAAAATCATTCAAGACTTTTTTGCATCGATATCATACCCTTATAAAGCGTCACAAAGTACTTCACCATTTTGGTAATCTATCAAAAGAGCTTCATCATGCATCATTGTCTTGGCATCATATTCAACATATGATATTGCTAGATATTTAGATATCTCTTCTGCCACTTAGATAATTAGATATACGCTTAACCATATTTGAACGTGCTTTGCGATTGCGATATAATTTTAATTAACATGTTAGAGTTTTAATGTTGTAACTCTTTGTATTATGGCCAAACACTTGAATATTCAAAGCCTGTGCCATTTCATATTCTCAAATCTCAAACGGGTTTCTGTTATTTTTCATTTTTCTCTCATAGTTGGGAACAACTTATGAATAAATTACAAGATGTGGAAATTTGAGTTTATATCAGTCATTTTTTCTCCCATCCAACAATGGAAGTCATGATAGTTGAGTATTCATCTATTGAAGTTGTTGTTGTTGAAATATCTTTATCTCGCATCACAGACTTGAACAATAATTTGCTTCCAATTGTATAAGTTAATCTTTGATTTAAATTAATAAACAAGTTTGCTTCTATTGTTTCTTTAAGATTTACAAAAATTACAACTTTAGCATGAATAGATGAACCAAAAGCATCATCAAAAATAAGTTGATCATTATAAAGGTTCCTTCTACAACCAACTAACTTGTACTCAATCTCCATATACCTTAACTAGTAAGGTTCGAGTCAAGTATTCCACTGTTTACTTTTTCTTCTTAAGAGAGTATCCACACAATTATTATTTTCTAGAATTTGCATTATTTATGATTTAATCTACTGGTTTGAGAAATATACACTGAAGCACTTGTTTGTGGTAAACTCTAAACCTTTTTAGACTAACTTGTATCTCATGATTATATCTTTTGCTAACCACTTTATGCTTGATTGGTTTAGATTCACAAGTCATTTTATTTATATTATTTGAGATTAAAGAAATTATAATTTAATGGAGTGTTATTTGAGTTGTTGCCATGCATGGTTAAATACTAATTAGTTTATATGTTTTTTTAAAATGTATTATCTTTGTAGTTCCTCAACTGAATATGATGGTAAGTTAGCAGCAACGAAAATGATTATGGTTGGTCTCAAGACAAATAACGACATTCGAATGAATGGAGATCAATCTAAATATGAAGGGCTTACTTAGTGATGAAGATTATTACTCGCAGAGGAAGATTTCTTCGGGGGGAAAAGTTATAAAGAATGTTGTTGTGAATCTTGTTGTAAATTACGACAAAATTCAATATAATTTGTGAGGCAAAGAATAGTAGCAATCAAAATAAATGGTCTATAACAATAATAATTCATACACAGATAATATAACACAATAAGGCAAGAAAAAGACGAAGGTTTGTTTATCCAGTTCAATCAAACGATCTACTCCAGGGGAAAGAGCAACTCTACAATTCACTATACTCATAAAGTTGTAACAAGAGATTACAGATGAGTTACAAGAAAATAGTTTTTACCTTCAGGTTCCCATGAACAAACCATGAAGGCTCCCAAAAATTAACCCTATTTTCTACCTCAAGTGTTTCTCAACCTCTTCAACATTCAATATATGAATAACTCAAACCCAATGTGTAAACAAGTATTTCCCAATTCCTAATAACCTTAGATAACTCCAAAGGTTTCCAAAATTATTGCCTTTGTAAAGTTTACCTTGAGAATAACCAAAACCATATGTTGTGCCTTTAAACCATTGCTTTCCCTTATTACTTTAAGCTCTAAAATTATCACACTATAACAACAAAAGAGATACATATTTATAATTTCTAAAATCCAACAAATCTATAATCAATCCAAAACATGTCTCATTAATGGTTAGAATAAAATATATTATTATAATCTTATAATATCTCTCAAATATTTTAAATATCTTATAATATCTCTTAGAATATTATAAATATATATCTCTTATAATATCTCTTAGAATATTATAAATATATATCTTATAATATCTTTTAGAATATTATAAATATCTTATAATATATTTTTATATTATTTTAGATGATCTTCAAATTAATATAAAATATTTTAACATTAATGAATGGATCAATAAACCGAACCGTTTGAGCTTGATACCCGTAAATCGTTTGAACCAGATTACTTTTCGACTTTCTGATTTTTGGAAATCTCAAAACATGTTTTCTTTTTCTTCATCTACAAAGCTTTTAAGGCATATTTCAATAATCTCCACCTTGACTTTAAACCGTGTTGATACCAATTTAACCATCAACAACATTGTTGCTCTCTACCAGATTGAAACTCTAATCAATAACCTTGATCAAATTCAAACAACTCTTGAATCTTCATCTCGTCACTTTCATCCACTTGTTTCCAATTACCTTTTTTGCCTAGGTAATTTAACAAGCCCACAAGTATGATTTTTCAACCACTCTTGACTCCACTTGTTTTCAGATGCATCTCTGAAGATTTTTCTTCTTTTATTTTGCAGTTCTTCAACCACATTAAAAACATAATATCCAAGGCTACAATAATCCTCCTTACCTTATCATGAGTCAAATGATAATCAGAGATCTTTGTAGTCATTCCCTCACTACTACTAGTATCTGTAGTAGAAAACTCCACCTCAAATTGAGTTTTCTCCTTTATAGTTTCTCCCAAGTTTTTCCCTTGGTTTTCACTATTCTCCCTATGAAAAAATTCTCTACCAACCAAATAAGTTATTTTAACCTCAACTCTTCTATAAAAACTCAATAACAACTCATTGGTAACATGCATTTTCATCCCTTGATTTCTGCAAAATTCATTATACTCCTCTGAAACTTTCTCAAAGCATTCATAATGCCTTAAACCCAAATCCCATAGTTCCTCCTTGTCATGAAAACCTTCATTAGTTAATGATGAATAAACAACATTTTAACCTTCTAAAATATATTGACCACATATTTTAGACCCTTTAGCAATAATCATTTCATCACGCGAAATCTTTAACACTCCATGTTCAACTCTAGTACAATAGCCTAGATCACCAAACATACTTATAGATAATAAATTTTGCTTGAGTTCTGAAACATACCTCACATTGTAAATAATAAGTTCACAATCATTAAATATTTTAAGTCTGACCATACCAATACCATGAACCTTACAAGCCTTATTATCACCAAGGCGAACAACTCCACCTTAAACTATCTTCAAAGTTTCAAAGTATTACATTCTTGGACATGTGTGATAAGAGCAACCCGAGTCAATGACCCAACTATCTTCAGTTTCCAAACTCGATACTACTAGTACATAAACATCCTCATAACTTTCCTCACCCAAGGCAACTGCAATTTGAACAGAATTTTCATTCACCTTTCTCTCAGGACAATCCCTTTTAAAGTGGCAGATTTTCTGACAATTAAAACATTTTACCTTTGACTTGTCAGACCACTTTGATTTTGACATCCCTTTACACCCACCGCCTCCTCTTGGCATATTTAAGCCTTCGCCGCTATTTTTAATCTTCAAATATTTTGACTTTGAAATTTCTTTGAATTTCACCGTCGTCTGGACTTCATCCAAAGTAATAGTACCTTCCTTATCATAAAGAAGGGTATCCTTAAAGTGCTCAAAGGATTTGGGTAATGAACTCAACAACAGTAAAGCCATGTCCTCATCATCAATCTCCATTTCAATATTCTCAAGATCATCAATAATCTTGTGAAATTTTGTAAGTTGCTCAACTATGGATTTATACTCTACCACTCATAATGAATGGAGTTGTTGTTTCAGAAATAACATGTGAGCCAAAGACTTTGTCATATTCAATGATTCAAGTTTTTTCCATATAGCAACTGTAGTTTTCTCCCTGTAGACCTCTTTTAGAACTTTATCCCGAGGCACAAGATAATGGCACTTTTGGCCTTATCCACCATCTTGGTCTTTTGTACATGTGTAAGACCTGCAAGCATTAATGCTTCACTCTTCAAAGCATCAATATACTTCTCTTAAATTAAAATTACTTGCATCTTAATTTTTCACAACCCGAAGTTGTTGTTACTAGAAAATTTCTCGATCTCCCATCTGCTCATGTGCTCACTTGTAAACAATACCTCTTTGCTCCTCACTTACCGCATCACTTATTGTGAATCTTGTTGTGAATTACGATAAAATTCAATATCAATTCGTGAGGCAAAGAATAGTAGAAACCAAAATAAATGGTCTACAACAATAATAATTTATACACAGATAATATAACAAAATAAGGTGAGAAAAATACGAAGGTTTGTTTACCCAATTCGATCAAACGATCTACTCTGGGGGGAGAGAGCAGCTCTCCAATTCACTATACACAGAAAGTTGTTACATGAGATTACACATGAGTTATAAGAAAATAGCTTTTTCCTTCAGGTTCCCAAGAACAACCTTGAAGGATCCCAAAAATTAACTTTATTTTCTACCCAAGTGTTATCCAACCTCTTCAACCTTCAATATATGAATAACTCAAACTCAAGGTATAAACAAGTGTTACCCAATTCCCAATAACATTAGATAACTCTAAAGGTTTCCAAAACCATTTTCTTTCTAAGGTTTTCTTTAAGAATAGCCAAAACCGTATGATATGCCTTTAAACCCTTGTTCTCCCCTATTGTTGTAAACTCTAAGATTGTCACACTATAATAATAGAAGAAATACATATTTATAATTTCTAAAATCCAACAAATCCAAAACATATCTCATTAATGGTTAGAATAAAAGATATTATTATAAATATTATAATATCTCTAAAATATTATAAATATCTTATAATATCTCTTAAAATATTGTAAATATCTTATAATATCTCTTAGAATATTATAAATATATATCTTATCATATCTTTTAGAATATTATAAATATCTTATAATATATTTTTATATTAATTTATATGATTTTCAAATTAATATAAAATATTCTAATATTAATGAATAGATTAATGAACCGAACTGACCGAGCTCGATACACGTAAATCGCTCGGACCAGATTACTTTTCGGCTTCCTAATTTTTAGTAATCTCGAAACATGTTTTCTTTCTCTTCATCAACAAATGTTTTAATGCATATTCCAGCAAATGTAATGGTATGTGATTAGGTATATATTTCGAGTCAGGTCATTAGTAATTAGTGATGTTAGTGTGAAGCCATTTTTTTGTAGTATTTTCCACGGAAGGTAGCAAAAAAAGTGTTATCCACGAACCAAAATGACATTGACATGGTCGATGCTGACATTTGAGATATGTATGGTTGCAAAGTAAAGAAATCCAAGCGAATCTTTTTGGAGAAATATATAACTGATGGTTAGTATTAGTATGCCAAGGAGAAAATACTTAAAAAGGGGATGTTTCGGGGTTTGTCATTAGGAGTCCTCTGGAGAGGTTATATGTCTTTGTGTTGATGCGTTGAAAAAATTAGAAGATGGTGAAAGAAGATTGAATTCTTTGAAGTTATATTCGCAGTATGTTTGAAAATTGAAGTTGTGTTTAAAGAATGTTTGAAAAGTTATGGTTAGTGATAAGTCTATATATTTTATTTGGAAGTAGTGTTCATTACTTTCATTGAGCCAAATGGATTTATAAGAACCATATAGTAATATGTTAATTAGATGATAATCATAACCTGAATATGATTTAGTTGCAAAAAAGTTTTAAATGTGAGATTCATAGATGAGGAGAATGACAATAGTTTCAAACTTTTTAAATGTGAAGTGTAAATATATTTAGAAAAATGTGAGTAGAAAGGAAAATGATATATAACAATAAATTATGAATAATCAGTGACAATATGGGAAACAAAATTGGAAATGATATAATCAAAATGGTTATTTAATAAGATGCTATTGAAAAGGAATAAGTATGATTTATGGACTTGGTAATACAAAGCACTCGACAATTTTAAAGAGGAAATATGCATCCAATAAACCCGACTCATTCATCTGAAATGGAAATCAATATTGATTGCATTTTATAAAGATCAAATATTAAAATTAATGCCCACCGATTTTGTGCCCAAATGTAACTATTTCCACACCATTATGTCATGAATAAAACTTATTTTATGTATTTTGTCATTCAAAATCAGATAATACACCATCTTCAAGATTTTATTTGTATTCATGATCACTAAAGTTATAAGAATATCAATTTATTCTTAAGTCAATACACCACTTTCAAGATTTTATTTGTATTCCTGATTACGATATTTGACGTAATTGGTCCCCATCAATAGCATCAAAAACTTGATGGGGGTGTTTCACAAATTTACAAAATTGTCAGAATAATACAAAGAGTGTCGAACCCACAAAGACCTAATAGTCAAGCTACCGTCTTCTATCATTACAGTGTTTATATAAGGCTAATAAAATATAGGTTGGAGTGGTGCTGGTAAAATTAAATAAAATACTTAAATTAATGATGTGATACGGTGGGAGAACTGACTTGAGGTGTTTTGTGTTTTATCGCAATTGTTGCGGTTAGCAAGAGTCGCCACTGACTTTTCTTTTATCCAAAAAGAAAGGTTGAAAAGAACAAGAAAGACCTTTGAGATTATTTCTTGAGTTCGGGGGGGGGGGGGGGGGGGGTAGATTATGAAAAGGGAAGGTGTTAGCACCCTTTTCATCCATAGTTATCTATGGGCTCTTAGTTGCTTTCTAAAGCAATTGCTTTTGTTTGAAAATGTGCTTTGTGGTGGATTTTGAAAGTATTTTGAAAAGGGCACATTTGTTTAGGAAAAATTTATAATAGTTCTAGTTCGTAAGAATGTATACAAAGTGTTGGACTTTTGAAAATATTTCATGTTTTGAAAGTTTATTTTTGAAAGTGTTTGGTGTTTGTTTTAAAAATGAGCAAGGGTGTTTGATTTGAAAGTGGGCAAGCAACTAGGAACAATCTACCTACTCAAAAGTCTTTGTTCATTTCTTCCTTCCTTTGATATTGCTATCTTACCATTAATTTGGTAAAAAGCCTTATCTTTAGATGTAAATTAACGGGCATGGGTCATCGTATAGTCATGATAGCAATGTCGTAAGAAGTCTTAGCATTTCTCTTCGAGGGACTAAGATCATTTAAAAAGAAACATTTATAGCGTCATCGAGGAACTATGATCTTGTATTTTTTATTATTTTTTATAAGACATCTCACATGCGTAACATGACCATTTTTTTAGGCAACAAATGGAATTAACCTTAGAGGTGCAAGTGTGCAAGTGTGTTTGATTCACATGCATTATTTATCTTGAATTAGGGTTTACTAATTGTTGATTTTAGTCTTGTCATACAAACCCTAATTACTAAAATTTATATGAAAGTGATAAATTGCATAAATTAAAATTACTAGGCTATTACATCATTAAGGGAGGGGGTATACAAATTTACAAATGGGAATTGCAAGAAAATTAAACCTAATTATCTATTACAACCATATTGAATAATGTACAATAATTGAATAAATGTGCAAGAAAATAAATGGAAAGGAAATGATTTTTATTTGGATTTTTGAGAAAATGGTTTTAACCTAATCATCTAAAAGAAAAATATTAATTAAGATAAATAAAATTAAACCTAGATTAATTAAGAAAAGAAATTAAATTAGAAAGCAATTTTTTAGGTTTTTTTAGAAAAGGGTTTAAGCTAATAAAAATAATATGAAAATTAATTAATTAAAAGAAACATAAATTCTAAGTTGATTTTAAAAATAAAAATAATTAAACCTAAATCTAATTAAGAAAAGAAATTAAGTTTGTTAAGAAAATGTTTTTGTCTTTTATTTTATAAAGAAAATAAAAAAAGTGTTTTAAATACGTAAATAAATAAATAAAATATTTTCGGATTTATGATTAATAAAAATAATAATAATATTATTAATAATAATAAAGAATAATAAAGAAAAATAAAATAAAATATAAAAGTCAGAGGGTGAAAAAGAAGTTTAGGATGTTTATTAGAAAAAAAACAGTTTTTTGTTGGAGTTTGGCCCAAATGGTATTTTTTGTAATCAGTAAAAATAAACAAAATAAAAAAAATGGGCATATGTTGTGTAGTGAAGTGGGGGTGAGGATCAGCAAAATGGTAGAGGCCCACTGACTAAGCCCAGGCGTGCATGGTTTGTAACAAAAGAAGAGAAAAATGTTGAGAAATTAAACAAAAGGCAGCGCTGGGACTTGAACCCATGACCTTGAGATAAACGTGCGTTGCCTTTGCCATTGGGGTGGCTGTACATCCGTTAACATAAGTGAAATAATAAATATATAACACAAAATAAGTTCTGAAAATGACTTCATCTTCAAACTCCAACTATGGTTCCTGTAATTTGCTCATTTCTCAACAAAAATGAAAGATGCAAACATGAAAGTTACTCAATTTTTCCATACGAATCCAACCATATAAATATCATACGCTATAAATCAAAGATGAATGAGAATTTCTAAAAGTACCAAATTTTGACCTAACTTTTTTCAGAGATTCAAACCTAAAATTCTCTAAGCTCAATCAATATAAATGAAATCTATGGACATGTACAGTTTCAGGGCAATGATATCTACATTTTATCTTCACAAATCAGAATCAAATGATGCTTGTATGAAGATATAGAAGTTTGAAAACTTACCTCTTGCAGCTGTATTCATGTATGGAGTTTGAGCAACCTTTGAGATGACCTGATGATTTCTGTAGCTTGCCTGGACCTCCTTGAATGTATTCCAACTCCTACTTTGCTTTGAGAATGGCTGAAACTCCCAACTCAAGTCAAGTTGCAAGCTTCAGTTTTGGAAATTGTGGATGGTTGTTGTACCCCAAAATTTGCCCTCTCATTTCATCAATATTTTCTCACCACAAGACCCTTGGAGCTCAAGATCAAGTTAGGGTTTACTCTACTCAAGACTCTTTCTTGCACTGTTGACCCAAATTAGGGTTTGAGTTTGCACAAAGATGTTTTGACCTAAAATGCCCAAAGTGACTTTCATGCTTCATGTTGGACTCACAAGTTTATCCATACCAAGTTTCAAGCCTTGATTCCAATCTTTGCCCAGTCAATTGGACAGTTGACCTAGAAATCAGCTGTATTGGGGAAAAAAGTCAATTGTGGCTAATTGACAGTCAAACCTCATGAAAATTGACCCACATCAACATAATGAACTCATATAAACCATTTGGTCAAGTTTGGATCACAATTCCACAAGAAATTTGATCAGATCACCAAAAGGGCAAAATGGTCATTTTTAGGGTTTTGACTGCACAAAGGCAATTTTTGACTGTTTGACCTAACCAAAGGCAAACCAAGCTCACATATGGACTCAAGGACTCAATGGAATTGTCTTGACATATTCAACAAGTTCAAAAGATCCCAAATGCACAGGATTGACAAATGAATTTTCCAGTCAACTGATCAAATTTGACTGTATACTGAAAAGTCAAACTTTGACTTTTTGGTCAAAATCAAGTGCCAAGATTCATTTTTCATCAAGACATGTCAAACTATGAAACTTGTTCATCAAGAAACCCAAAATTACAAATTAGGGTTTAAAATGAAGAAATTTCATAACTTAGAAATTTTCTAAGTTATAAAATTTCCTTATTTTTTCCTAACTTTGTCCCATTTTTTCATCAAGATACAATTGGATTCAAGCAAAACTCAAAACATGAAAGTTGTAGTCCATTTCAAAATCTACAACTTTGATTCATAAAGTTTTCTCAAAAGAAGCTTGTAGCTCAAGTTATGATTTTTGGAATAAGGGTGCAAAACATTTTTAACTTAGAGAAATTTTGACCTATTCTAGGCAGGATTTTTGTCCAACTTCATGGCCATTTTTCACATGCTTCCACTTGGAGTTTCAATTTGCATTACAAATATGAATTGTAGTACACATTCCAAGCTTTCCAAATTGTCCAAGAACTTCTCAAACACCCTTGTGGTTAGGGAGAATCGAATTTGTAAAGATGGGTAAAAGTCACTTTGTTCATGGCCAAATACATGTTCATAACATTGGCATTTTCAACTCAGCATGGTTTATGCTAGCTTACAGGCCTCTAATCCTCTTCACACTCAATAATTAAATGCCAAACCATTGTGTTCAAGCATTGTTTTATGCATTAAGTCATTACACAAAGAATTAACCTTTAAATGGAAAAAGCATATTTGCCATTTTGATAAAGAAGTGCTTTATGTCAAATTCACAATCCAAGAGGTACAAGCAAAATCTCTGAGGCAAGAGTTGGTAGGCAAATCTCACTGATTAAGAACAAAGTATGCAGCATGCTCAAGGACTGGATACAGGCCTATAACCCAAACTTGCATTTCCTTGCTTACAAGAGAAGAAAACTTGCAAACTCACTCCAAGCTCTCATTCCTGAAAACACCAGCCAAAGCAAACTTTACAAACACTTTTCACATTACCTAACTGACCTAAAACACGAATCAACCATAACTCAAACCTTCTCATTCATCAAAACACCATTTTTCTGCAAGAAACAGGGCATTCCTGCAGTTTGACTTGGCCAGCATCATTCACTCGTGCGTTTTTGCCCAAACAAGTTCCAATACACTCCCTACCATCCATTGAAGCTATCCCAGGCCTTAGATACAAGCTGTAACATCCATAGCCAAGTTTGCCATTTTCACTTTTCAGTTTTGCAGGTTGACTTCCATAGCTTGATTCAGAGAGATTCAAAGCAAGCTAAGCATAGGGGAAGCATCCTTGGACTTCAGGCAAGCTGTACCATAGTTCAAACTCCATTGAAGATACCTCCATTGCTGTACACGACTCAAGCTGAACAGGTAAAAATATGAACTTCTATCTCTCTATCCAGGCATAGTTAGGCTTAAGTTTGTGAAGAAAACATGTTCTACTCATAGCCCTGAAGCCATCCATGTAGTTACTTTTCATTTATATTGTGTGTGCTGTGAGAATTTTGGACCTGAACATGGAAGAAAACTTAGGTAAGAAATTGGGGATGGAGAAATTCTCCCTCGTTTCTGAGAGTTAGGTTAAGTTTTTTATATGTATGAATTCGTCTCTCCATGCTCTATAATGTTTGTGCTATGAGTTTTTGTTAAAAGTCAAGGAATCAGGATCTGTGTTGGGCAAGAAGAAACACGCGTTTTTCTGTTTGAATGTTGCTGAAGGTTGAAGACAAAGCTGGCTTGGGCTGGGCCTGAGTCAGCTTGCTGTTTGCACCCTCATTTTCCATTTACACCCCCTGGCCCATTGTGTGATATTTTATTCATTTTTGACTTTTTATTTTTTCTTCTGACTTATTATTTTTTGTCAAAACATAAAAAAAATTAAAATATTTTTTCACCCATTTTTGCATTTATTTGGCATTTGTTTGTTTTATTTAAGCATATATATATAAACAAATATATTTCTTTTTATCCAAAATATTAAACAATAATACAAAAATATATATTTTTTAGTTATTATTTATTGTTTACATTTTGAAAACATTTTCTAAAAATATACTTTTTTTTGTAAATAATTAATATTTCATTTTGTATATATTTAGTATATTTAATATATAATATAAATACTTATACATATTTTATTAAATATTTAGGATAAAAAAATATAAAAATAATACCTTTTTATTTTTATTAATATTTGACATCAAAAATACTTTTTTACAATATACTTCTCTTTTATTTATTTTTTGTATAAATAAATATATAAATATTGTATATAATTAGTAAATAATCACTATTTATTAAAAATTAGGGTTTTGCCCTAAAACCACAAAAATACTCCAAATTGATCTTTTTCTATTTTGTTTATATTTCAAACATGAAAACTTTTACATACATAAAAAATCTCATTTTTTGTGCATAATACATTTTACATTTATATTTGTTTAAATATTGTACAATTTATTATTTGTCTATTCAATATGGATGTTGTGGCACGGTGGAAGAACTGACTTGAGGTTTTGCGTTTCTTTTCGCACTTGTTCGGTTGAGTAAGAGTCGTCACCGACTTTTTATTTTATCCTAAGGAAAGGTTAAAAAGCACAGGAAAAACCTTTTGAGATGTTTCGTGGGTTCGGGGGGTAGATTATGAAAAGGGAAGGTATTAGCACCCTTTTCATCCATGGTTATCCATGGGCTCTTAGTTACTTGGTTTTAGATAATTTGCCTTTGATTTTTCAATTGCTTGAAATGGTGTGTGTGTGTGTGTGTGTATGTTTTTGAAAATGTTTTTGAAATAGATGCCTTGTCTTAGGCGACCAATGTAATGACTCGTGTTTGAGTGTTTCACAAAGGTGTGTATCTTTTCGAAAAGATGTTTCAAATGTTTTTTTGGAAGTTTGTTTTGAAAGTGTTTGTGGAGTGGTTTGAAAAAGTAGGCAAGTGTTTTACAAGTTTGATCAAGTAACTAAGAGTTGTCTACCCCTAAATTTACTCAAAGGTTTTTCTCATGTTTTAACCCTTTTTTAACAATTTTGTTCCATCATTGTATTGGGTGGACAATCTTGCGTTTAGGATGTTTAAACGGGACAGGCGCGGGTCATCGTATGGACCATGAATGCAATGGTGCCAAGTGTCTTTGGCAATTTTGCTTTGAAGGGACTATGATCATTTTGATAGGCAACTTTCGAGAGCGTCATCGAGGGACTTATGATCATTTGAATTGTTTTGCCAAAGAAACTCGACGTGCAAGCATGGCCCACTTTGGAAGGCAACAAGCGGGATTACCCTAGGGGGTGTAAGTGTGATTGTGTATTGATTTCATGTATTTGTCTTGTATTAGATTATCTAGCGTTTGATTTTATGTACATGCAAACCCTAGGTCTAACCATGGTATATTTAAAAGCGGTAAATTGCGGGAATTTAAAGTCTATGCTATTACAAATAAGTATCCGGGAGTGGGGGTACAAATTTACAAATGGGGATGAGACTTTAGGAGAGTAATGTCCAAATAATTACAACCAAATCGAATGGCAATCGCAAATGTAATGTGTATCAAATGTATAAGATAAGCAAATGTAAATGCATCAATGTATTTGTGTATTGTAAATGTGTAAGTGCACGTAATTTATTTACAAGTGAGGAAGTGTATTTATTAAGTATTGCTAACTTAATGAGAAAATTGAGTATTTTATTTATGTATTATTGTATTTTGTTAATGTATTGTTTTATCATGTTTTGTATTTTGTTAATTATGTACAAAATAAAAGTTTGTAAGAAAATTTAATGAAAAGAAAAGAAAATGTTTTAAGTATTTTATTGTGTTTATGCAAAAATGTTAGTGTATTTGTATTTAGTATTTTTATGCACAAAACTTAGACTTAAAAAATAAACTTTAATAGAACTAAGTTTTTATGTCTTTTTAATTGTTCAAAATAAAATATAAACTATCCTAGAAAATTTTGTATATGTGTAAAAAGGGGTTAAAATGTTTTTATTTACAAAAGAAACAATTTGTATTATAGTATTAGTATAAAAAATTTAAGGTAAAAAGTATATTAATTTGTTTAACAAAAAAGATAAGATATAATTTATGTAAAAAAGAAGAAGATTAATTTAGAAAAAAGAATGGGCTAAATGGATTTGGCCCAAACTGAATTTATAAAGAAATAGTGAAAGGGGTGAGGCGCCAGGAGAGGGGGTGTAGGCCAGAGTTGTAATGGGCTTAGGCGCTTTTAGAAAGGGGCAAGGCCCATTGGTTCATAAAACATTTGCAAGGGTTTTTGTATTTCGTTTCAGAAAGAAATTTTAGGGTTTGGGTTCGTGAGTTACGACGCCGTTTGCTTCGTCCTCTTCGTCTTCGTTCGCCTCCTTCACCATAGCTACTGAGTTAACACCTCCGTCCAAGGTCACCGAGCGCCGCCGTTCGTCCTCTTCCCTCCATTGGTTGGGCAACGCAAAAAATGAGAAAAAGGTAACGATTTTGGATGTTTTTAGGGTTTGTTATTTTTGTCCTTGCATGTTCTGATTTCGTATTCCGATATTATGTGTTTTTGTTTGCCATTTGAAATGCATGAAAATGGTATAAGAATACTACCTCTAACCTTGGAGACGGAGGAGGAGAGGAATGGGAGGCGCTGTGGCAGCCAGAGGCGAGGGGAAAGCGCTGATGAGCTAGCTTGCTTGTTTTGTTGGAGAACCTGGTACTTTTGTATTGCTTCTTTTTTGTTGTTTAGGGTTTAATGATGATAAGCTTGAAAACCCTTACTTTATCACCTCTTTTCTTCTTCTTGTCTCTTTGGATGTTTGCCTCTGTACGTTGCTATACCTTTTGCCTCAGTTGCCTTGTATGATGGCTTGATGCCTCTGAATATTTGTTATTGATTTTTTTGGGTATGCTTGATGATGATTATCTGAAAGTCTTTGAGATTATTTGATTCTTTTCCTTCTGTTAACCTCTTGCTTCTGTATGCCCTGAGATACTTCTTCTCTTCTTCTCTTGGTTGGCTTATGCTGCTGTATGCTTGGATATTTGGTATGTTTGTTGATGTTGGCTATACTGAATATGCTTGTTGATGTTGGCTATACTGAGTATGCTTGTGAGTGATGGTTATGTTGTATTATTGGCCCAATGATGAAACCTTTCTGAGGGTTTGGTGGCTTTGATCTGACCAGGCCTGTATTGAAAAGGGCTTGTATGTTTGATGCTCTGGTTTGGATTTGAAGCTTGATGCTTCTGGTTTTGGAGGCTTTTGGTTTTAGACAGTTTACAGGCTTTTTGTGTTTTGGTTGCAGTTAGGCTTCATGTTTTTGACAAAGGTTTCAGGCCTTGGCTTAGTATGCTTTAGGCTTTGGCTTCTGTGAACTATGCAGGATTTAGGCTTGTGTTTCAGGTTTGAAATAGGTTGATGTGTTGGTGAGGTTTTGATATGCTGTTTATGTTTGACAGTTCTTGAAGGGGCTTGGCCTTTTTGTGAACTGGTTTTAGGCTTCAACAGGTTTTAAAAAAAGGGGGTTTGAAGGTTATGTCCTTTGAAAAGCTTGAAAATAGTTTGTGTTCGAATGTTTAATGCAGATTTTTGGCTTAGAGCTTTTGAATGCAGGTTTTTGACAAGTGAAGGTTTTTGAATGGTTTCTTGGAGGCAGGCTCTATGTGTTCTTTCTGAGTTTGTGTTTTTGGTTATGTTTCAAGGCAGGCTTGGCTTCTGTTACAGTTTTGTGAGGTTCTGATTTTTGTTTATGTTGTATCTTCCTCCTTCTTACTGTGTTGATACCAGTTTGTTTTATATATTTTGTCCTCATGCCTAAACCTGTAAGCCTATCTTCTCTTTCTCTCTTCTCTCTCTCTAGTACAGATTAAAGCATAGAATATTGTTTAAAATCTGTCCTTTTACTGAAAAGGTAGCTGGCCATAGGAAATGATGAAATTGAAACTTGCTTGCTTGCAATATTGGTTTACTTTGTATACTTTATCTCTTTCTCCAGCTTTCCTGCATCTTTGTGATAGCCTTTTTGGTAGCCTTTTGTACTTTGATGTCTTGATATCTTTTTGGACAGCTTTGATAGTTTCCTTCAGTTTGCCCTTTTGACTTGGTTTAGGCAATTCAGTTTGGTTGGAAACTATGCAGTTGGTTGACCATTTGAATTTTGTGCAAAATCATAACTTTTGTGCATTTCATGTCTTTTTCTTTTGCAAGCATTTTTCACCCCTCTTTGTGAACCGGGAGAAATCTCGTGATTTGCAAAGAGGGCAAACTGATTCCGGCCAGTTGCCTTTAATGATGAATTTTAACTGTGTACCTTTAATTATTTTATCTGCTTTGACTTTTCTTTTTTCTCTTTGTTTTGCAGATAAAACTCAATGGAGCATTGGAGAGCAACAAATGGAGGATGAAGAATTAAGAAATTCTTAGGATAGTTTTATTTCATTTCAATTATTTTGTACTATTATTATTGTAATCAAAGATGTAAATAAATTTATAGTTTGTTCAAATAATAACTTGTAACAAAACAATTAAAGATGAATGAAATCCTTTTTGTCAGTTAATTCTTCTTTCTGCTGTCTATTTAATTATTTATAAATTCTTAAATTATAATAAATGGAAATAAATCCCAATTATCCTAACTTAGAATAAATAAACAATTAATGAACACTGTGGTTAATCAATAATAAACCCGGCGCTCCAATTAAACAATGCAGAGTTAATCAAACCAAGATCCAGATACTTATCCTTTTACTGATCAAATCAATCACTGTAGATTCTCAAATTAAGTACCTCAGCTTTTATCTCATCTCAAATTAAATTCCTTAGCCTTTACTGATTAAACAAAATACTGCAAGTTCTTGATTCAAATGCCTCAATCCAAATTTTAGAGTAAACTGAAAAGAGCTGTAAAATTAATTCTTTCTGAGAAAGCACACACAAAACCCTGATTCTTGATTAAATGTCAAAGAAACGTCCGCCTGATCAAAAACTGAGCCAACTCAACCAAACCTTAGCAATCTGCCTGAACTGTCTTAAAAATCAATGAAAACCCTAATTTTGTCTGACTGATAAGAAAAGTCTGTTTGACTGATTCTTACGTCAATCTGAAAAAATCAGGAAACGCCCGAGGCTGTGATTTCTTGTGGAAAAATACGAGGGCAAATTTTGGGGTACAACAGATGTAATAGTTTAGATTTAAATTTCTTGCTAAATATCCCCCATTCAAACATTTGTACCCCCATCCCCATAATCATGTTGTAATAATCTAGAACTTTAAAATTCCGCATTTAAAAGCTTTCTAATTATACCATGATAGACCTAGGGTTTGTATGCAAAAAATCAAATAACAAATAGCTTGACCTAATGTAAAGATAAACAAGCATGAAAATGGACAACACCAATCACACTTGCACCCTTAGGGTTACTCCACTTGTTGCCTTCAAAAATGGGCCATGCTTGCATGTTGAATTTCTTTGGCAAAACAAAAAAAAAAACAAATCAAATGATCATAGTCCCTCGATGACGCTTTCTCAAGTTGCCTAAAAATGATCAAGTCCCTTAAAGGAAAAATTGCCAAAGACACTTGGCACTATTGCATTCATGGTCTAAACGATGACCCGCGCCTGTCCCGTTAACATCCTAACACAAGATTGTCCACCAAATACAATGGTGGAACAATACTGTTAAAAGGGTTAAAACATAGAAAGAATCTTTGAGTAAATTTAGGGGTAGACAACTCTTAATTACTTGATCAAACTTGCAAAACAAAAACTTGCCTACTTTCAAAACACACTTCACAACACAACTTTCAAAAACAACTTTCAAAACCTCGAAACATCTTTTCAAAAAGACAAACACCTTTTGTAAAACATTCGAGTAAAGAATTGTTACAAGGGTCGCCTAGACAAGGCATCTTTTTCAAAACATTTTCAAAACCACACACACAAATCACCATTTCAAACAATTGAAAGCACCATTTCAAACAATTGAAAAGCAAAGGCAAGTGATCTAAGCAAATAACTAAGAGCCCATGGATAACCATGGATAGAAAGGGTGCTAATACCTTCCCTTTCTATAATCTACTCCCCGAACCCAAGAAAACATCTCAAAGGTTTTTGCTGTGCTTTTTAACCTTTCCTTAGGATAAAATAAAAAAGTCGGTGGCGACTCTTGCTAAACCGAAACATTTGCGAAAACAAACGCAAAACCTCAAGTCAGTTCTCCCACCGTATCACAGAACTGGCGACTCTGTTGGGGACAAAATTAAAAGTGGAGTAACCTTAGGGCTTAGATCACCCTCTTGCAAGACTAATTGTTTGCTTTGATTGCTTTACCTTTTGGTTCTCTTGTTTGGGCTTGAAATCCTACACCCGGATTTGGGAAACATTCATAGATAGCAATACGTTGTGGAAATTGTGCGGGGTATACCGACACGGTTGAAGCAATAGCTATATTAGTGCGACATATTTGTGAGTACCGGTAACCCTTGAGTTCAATCAAGGAGAGTACAGGGCCGCTGAGTGATGTCACTAAGCACTAATGACCTAGAACCTTACTTGACCATCTTGGCCTTTTATTAGGGTTAGTGAGATGACCGGCTTTGGTGCAGTCCGAAGTTGGTAGATACTCGATACTACACTCATTGAGGGTTGTTTTCTTGGGATATTTTGGTCGCTAGTTAAGTGGCTAAACCAAAACAATGAACATGGAAAACAATCCAATGATATTGAGCTCCTTAGAACCCGGTTACTATTTATAGGACAGGTTTTTAAGCCAACTTCCCTCAAGAGGGTACTTAACTATGAAACCCCGTGCAAGCCTGAAACTAGGGTTTTTGTGTGACTTGCTTGTACATATGTTTGTGCATACATCATGAACATCATAAAGCATCATATGCATCCACTAACCATTTCAAGGGTTTGGATCTTCATCTTTGTTCTTCTTTTGTAGATCATGGAAATTCTTCGCAGGAAAACTATCTAAGTCAACCTTGTGAGAATCCCTCCTCAACTCAAGGAGCTTACATCCAGAATTCCAGAAAGCTCTCTCTTCAGTGAAAGACATGGTAGACTGCTCAGCCTAGTCAACACCAACATTGAAGAGGACATGGTGAAAGTGTTATTCTAGTTCTTTGACCCCCTTCACCACTGTTTCACATTCCCCGACTACCAATTGGTGCCCACTTTGGAGGAATTTTCTCAACTCCTGAGAATTCCTATTCTTAATCAACTACCCTACAACAGTACGAAAAAGGAACCAAAGCCTGAAGATGTTGCTCAAGCACTACACTTGCAACCATCTGACATCAAGGGGCATTGGGAAACCAGAAGTGGTGTCAAAGGCTTCTTGGCAAAATTCTTGTTTGAGAAGGCACAAGAGTGTTGGAATTCTTTGGATCTACAAGACTTTGAAGAGATTGTGGCACTCCTCATTTATGGGTTGGTCTTGTTCCCAAATCCTGACCAACTTATAGATATCAATGCTGTCAAGATTTTCCTATCCAGGAATCCCATACCTACATTGCTTGGGGACATCCTCCACTCATTTTACACACGAACAATGAGAAAGAGAGGTGTTCTCATGTGTTGTACTCCTATCCTTGCAAGGTGGTTTATTTCGCACCTTCCACAATCTGTTTTGAAGAATGACCAAGGCTTAAGGTGGTCACAACGGTTGATGACCCTCACACACTCTGATGTACATTGGTGTTCTCGGTCCAGAGAAAATGTCATCATCGTCGATCGTTGTGGAGAGTTTCCTAATGTTCCATTACTTGGCATTAGAGGAGGCATTACCTACAACCCTTGTCTAGCTTTGAGAAAATTTGGATATGCACGGAGGGATGGCCCTCATGACATGTTGATTCCTGACCTAGTTTTTGACTTCGACAACGATGCGCAAGGACTTCGCCAAAGATTCATCAGGGCTTGGAGGATGCCTAACAAGGTAGATAGCAAGACACTGGGGCACAAGAACTCCATCCCTCTTGAGCCTTATCTCAAGTGGGTAAGGACCCGAGCCCAGAGTCTTATGATGCCTTACCCTCATATTCTCCCTTTGATTAAAGAGCCCGTTAAGGAAGGAGAGGTTCCCTACACCATCCTATATCCTGACATGCCAACATCATGGGAGGAGATGCAGAAGAGTTGGATCCAACTCAAAGAGGAACGAAATACTTTTGAAGCCAACTTCTACGCCAGTGAGAAGAAGGTTTTGGAGCTTACCCGCCGACTTCACTAGGAGGAGACCCTCAACACTTACATCGCACCAAAGAGGATGCGCAACGTATTTTTACCTTAAGAAGTTTTTGTAATATTTGGCCCATGGGGCATTTATGTACTGACAAAATTTCTTCTTATTAATATGACGTGTGTTCTTTTTGTCTGCAACAATTTTGAATTTCTAAATCCTTGAATGCATTGCATGAATAAACATATCATTCATCATATGCATAGGCAGGTCTCCACACCAGGTTTCCTTATCTTTCTGCTATTTATTTCAATAAGATGGATCTCGAACAGACGGTCAAAGATCTGCAGTCACAAAACTCACAGTTTCAACAGCTCCTAATGACCTTAGCAAAGGGTCAGGAGGATCTAAAAGCACTGCTTGGGAATAAAGAGCAAGAAAAAGTGAAAAAGAAGAAGAAGAGAGTTGGGGTAGCTACACTGGGAAGAAGGTTTGAGAATGAAGCTAGAAGAGTTCTTGAATTTCCCTCCGCATCTGATGAGGGAACCAGTAAGGGAAAAGGAGCTGCACTACCTTCTGAGTCCGAGGCTGAAGAGGAAGAGGTTGAGGAAGATGAAGACTACTCAGAGCAGCAATACCCGCCAGCGGACGACAAGTACAAAAACCTAGAGGATAGACTGGCAGCTATGGAGCTGCAAAGGGTTCCTGGGTTAGATTTTGAAGAATTGGGTTTGATTGATAGAATTGTGATCCCTCCAAAGTTTAAGGTGCCAATTTTTGCAAAATATGATAGGCTGTCTTGCCCGAAGATGCACTTGAGGTCATATGTCAGAAGAATTCAATCTCATACGTCCGACAGAAATCTTTGGGTACACTTCTTTCAGGATAGGTTGTCCGGTACACAACTAGACTGGTTTTACCAGCTTGAGAGGTCAGAAGTGCATAACTGGGAAGACTTGGCAGCTGCCTTTTATCGCCAGTATCAATATAACGCTGATTTGGCGCCAACCCATACACAGTTACAAAGTATGGGGATGGCCTCAAATGAGGGATTCAAAGAATACGCCCAGAAATGGCGCGACTTGGCCGGAAGAGTGCATCCACCTCTTTCAGATAGGGAACTAGTTGATATGTTCTTGGGGACCCTATTTGGCCCGTTCTTCAACCACTTGATTGGGAGCTCTTCCGCAGGGTTTACTGAATTGATTCTGACTGGCGAACGGGTGGGAGCTGGTATTAAAAATGGAAAGATTCAAAGGGATGCCTCTGCCTCTACAACTGCTAAGAAGTCATTTACGTCCAAGAAGGAAGCAGCTATTATATACTCTCAGAAAAGATCGGGAAGAACTGAGCGCCGACCGACTGTGGGGGCCGTGATGATCCAAAATTCATCAAATGATCAGCCTCGTAACAATCAGTCTAGACCTAACCAGCAACGGGTAGAACGGCCACAACAGCAGTTCACCCGCATCAATATGACGCCTGCACAAGTTCTTCCCCATTTGTTGAAGCTAAATCTCACCACTATCAAAGAGGCACCAAAAAATGTGAACACATCTTACCCACATTATCATCCTAATGCTAAATGCGCCTACCATTCTGACAGCATCGGGTATGACACCAACGATTGTTGGGCGCTTAAGCATAAAATTCAAGACTTGATAGATGCAAAAGAGGTTGAGTTCGATGCTCCAGAGAAACCAAACGTAATATCCGCTCCAATGCCGAAGCATGGTCGCAATGTCCATGCTATTGAAGAAGATCTGTATGTTTCTGCTGTTGATGATCTGATGACTCCATTGTTGACAATCAAGTTGAATCTGTTAAAGGCTGGGATTTTCCCAGGATGTAAAGAAGACTACTACTGTTGTTCCTCCCTACCCATCGACTGTCCACTGCTGAGGATAGGCATCCAAGGCCTAATGGACAGTCAACAAATTCTTTTCGAAAAGGTTCCTGCTACTCCAACCCCTATCAAAGATGTTTCAATAATCACCATTTCCACTAATCTTTCCAAGGTCCCTAAAAAGCCTGTTAAGATTACATCCGCTACGAAGTTTGTTCCTCTGAAAATAACCATGCCTGGGCCTGTCCCCTACAAATCTGACAAATCAATACCATGGAATTACGTTGGAGAAATCTACTACCATGGTGTTAAACAAGTTGAGATAACTGAAGAAAGCTCTGACGAAGAAGATACCGACATTGGAAACATTGCCGGTACGAGCAAGACTACCCGAAGTGGGAGAATATTTTCTCCAGAGATTGCCCCTCCAAAGGCAATCTTTGGACCCTCAGCTGCTTCCAAAGTTACTCCTGCACTGATAAAACTTTCTGCAAGGACTCCGTTAATTGAAGAAGTTGTTACTCCTGTGGTTGTCCCTCCTACTTCTGCTGATAAGGGGAAAGGGATCCAAGATGAGCTCGTCAGGACGAGGGCTCAGCCATTGGTCATCCCCGAAACCTCTAAGAAAGAAATGGAGGAGATTCTGAAAATAATTAAGAAAAGTGATTATGACGTGGTAGAGCAACTAGGGCAAACCCCCTCGAAGATCTCCATGTTAGCATTGCTGCTTTGTTCTGAGGCTCATGCCAAAGCGTTGATAAGATTTCTAAAGACAGCCCATGTACCCCAGGAAACCTCAGCCGATCAATTCCAAGATTGTGTAGCCAGCCTTACCGCAGACAACGGCCTGGGTTTCTCTGATGCTGATCTGACTCCGAAAGGAAGAAAGCAAAATGACGCATTACATGTGCCGGTAGAATGCCGAGGAACTACTCTGGCCCATGTTTTGGTCGACATTGGTTCTTCTCTGAACGTGCTGCCTAAGAAAGCTCTGGATCGATTGGATTGTGAAGGCTTGGAGCTGAAACCAAGTAATATCATTGTCAGGGCCTTCGACGGGTCTAAAAGGATGGTACATGGGGAGGTCGACATTCCCATCAAGGTGGGCACTGAAGTATTCCACTCAACTTTCTATGTGATGGACATCCGTCCGTCATACTCTTGCTTGCTAGGGAGACCATGGATACATAATGCTGGGGCAGTCACTTCCTCCCTACATCAGATGCTGAAATACCCTGTCAAAGGAAAGATTATAACTGTACACGATGAAGAAGAATATATGATCAGTCACCTGAACTCCTTTCGGTATGTGGAAGTGGAGGGCGAGTTCATTGAAACACCGTTCCAACACTTCGAGGAAATTGCTCCCGAAGTTGCAGTAGCAAAGGCAGTAGCTGAGGAGCCCAAGCAGATGGCCAGGATGGCATCTCTGAAAGACGCGAAGGCTGCAATGAAGGAAGGAAAGAGCTCAACATGGGGACAGTTGCCTGACATTCCTCACAAAATAGACAAGTTCGGGTTGGGATTTACCGCTGCGGGGCAAAAAGCTATGTGTCGCTCAAAAATTGAAAGGACACCCATCAAGATTTCTCCTCATGGAATCAATGCTTTTGAAGACGAATACGAAGAGGGTAACATTGAAGACTGGATCTTCCCAACCATCAAAGGGGGACTACACAACTGGGAGGCGAAAGACTTCGTCCCTATTACTTTCATTAATCAGTAACTTATCTTTCGAACATTTCCTGTTGGTCTGTAATAATTACTTTTGAACAATCTGCACACTACTTTTTCACCTCATGCCTTGCCCGGGGCATGTAGGTCCATTTGTAAGGGTTTTGATTCTCTTCATATTCATATGCCATGTTTAACGAATCATTGGAAGTTTTTCATTTACAAACTGCTGTGTTCATTTTCTTTCCTTTTGCATTTTTGTTTGTTTAAGGATGGCTATCCCTCACACACACCCACACTCACAAATGCAGGTACCCATCCACTCTGGATTCTATGGGTGACTATTCTGCTATGTCCTTCAATAACTCTGAAGATTTGGTCAATCAGGCTGAGTATGAAGATGACGAAGATTGTGAAGTACCAGGAGAGCTAGCCAGACTTCTACAACAAGAAGAGAGGGCCATCTTGCCTCATGAAGAGTTGTTGGAAACAGTCAACTTAGGAACAAAGGAAGAAAGGAAGGAAGTACAAGTGGGTGTCAATCTGGAACCAAGTGTCAAGGAGCGTTTGATACAATTGTTGAATGAATACGTTGAAATCTTCGCCTGGTCTTATGAAGACATACCGGGTTTAGACACAGATATCGTGGTTCACCGTCTCCCTACAAGAGAGGATTGTCCACCGATCAAGAAAAAAGTCCGCCGAATGAGGCCCGACATGTCTGAAAAGATTAAAGCTGAAGTAATGAAGAAGTTCAACGCTGGCTTTCTGGCCGTTACATCCTATCCACAATGGGTTGCTAACATTGTGCCATTTCCTAAAAAAGATGGCAAGGTCAGAATGTGTGTGGACTACCGGGATTTGAACAGGGCTATCCCTAAAGATGATTTTCCGCTACCGCATATCGACATTTTGATTGACAACACAGCTCAACACAAAGTGTTTTCCTTCATGGATGGCTTCTCGGGCTACAACCAGATCAAAATGGCCCCCGAGGACATGGAGAAAACAACCTTTGTTACACAATGGGGTACCTTCTGCTACAAGGTGATGCCGTTCAGACTGAAGAACGCAGGGGCAACTTATCAGCGCGCCATGGTGGCTTTGTTTCATGATATGATACATCATGAGATCGAATTCTACGTAGACGACATGATAGCTCGATCACAAACAGAGGAGGAACACCTTGAGCATCTGCAAAAGCTGTTTGCCAGGTTGAAAGAGTACAAACTCAGGCTGAATCCAAGTAAGTGTACTTTTGGAGTTAGGTCTGGTAAACTTCTAGGATTTATTGTCAGCAACAAGGGCATTGAGGTCGATCCAGCAAAAGTGAAAGCGATACAAGAAATGCCTGCTCCCCGTACTGAAAAGGAGGTTAGAGGGTTCTTGGGGCGCTTGAACTATATTGCCAGATTCATCTCTCATCTGACGTCTACCTGTGAGCCAATTTTCAAACTATTGAAGAAAGATCAGGTAGTCGAGTTGAACGACGATTGCCAAGCTGCTTTTGATAAGATCAAGGAGTATTTGCTAGAACTTCCTATTCTGATGCCACCCGTCGAAGGAAGACCGTTGATCATGTATCTGACCGTGTTGGATAACTCAATGGGGTGCGTACTGGGCCAGCATGACGAGTCTGGTCGAAAAGAGCATGCCATTTATTACCTTAGCAAAAAGTTTACCGACTGTGAGACTCGCTACTCACTGCTCGAGAAAACTTGCTGCGCTTTGGTATGGGCTGCTCGCCGACTAAGGCAGTATATGTTGACTCATACCACTCTGTTGATTTCCAAAATGGAACCTATCAAGTATATCTTTGAGAAGCCAGCTTTATCTGGAAGAATAACTAGATGGCAAATGATCCTAACTGAGTATGACATCCAGTACACTACCCAAAAAGCTATAAAGGGGAGTGTACTAGCTGACCATCTAGCTCATCAAGCTATCGAAGATTATCAGTCCATGAGATTCGACTTCCCGGACGAGGACATCATGAATTTGGACAACATTGAAGGTAACGGACCATATGACGGACCTGAAAATGGATCCCGATGGACCCTGTACTTTGATGGTGCTTCAAATGCACTTGGAAACGACATCAGTGCGATACTCATTTCCCCGGAAGGTTGTCACACACCTTTCACGGCCCGACTTTGCTTCATTTGCACCAACAACATGGCTGAATATGAAGCTTGCATTTTTGGTCTCAAGGCTGCTATAGACTTGGGGACCAAATCTTTGATCGTATTTGGGGACTCGGCTTTGGTTATCAGTCAAATCAAAGGAAAGTGGGATACCAAGCATCCTAATATTATCCCATACAAAGAACATGTCCTGACCTTGTTGCCTCATTTCGAGCAAATCACCTTCGAGCATTTCCCGCGAGAAGAGAATCAGCTAGCAGATGCTCTGGCTACGATGTCTTCCATGTTTAAACTCAACTGGGATAATGAGGCTCCCCAGATCACCATCGAGCGAATGGATGAACCTGCGCATTTTCATGAGATTAATACTGAAGAAGTAGTGGAACAACCCTGGTTTCACGAAATCAAAAGGTATCTCCAGACTAGAGAATATCCCGAAGGAGCTTCCGTAAATGACAAGAAGTTCCTAAGGAAATTTGCTGCCAAGTTCTTCCTGAGCAACGACATCCTCTATAAACGCAACCATGATGGTGTTTTACTCTGTTGTGTGGATAAAACTGAAGCAGAGCTAATCATGACCGAGATACACAACGGTACATTTGGCACCCACTTGAGCGGGCATACGATGGCTAAGAAGATTCTAAGGGCAAGCTATTACTGGTCTACCATGGAAGCAGATTGCCATCGGCATTCCCGTACTTGCCACAAATGTCAAGTCTACGCTGACAAGATTCATATTCCTCCTGTTCCTCTCAACGTTCTGACGGCTCCTTAGCCATTTGCAATGTGGGGCATTGACATGATTGGAGAGATCAAGCCCACAACGTCCAATGGGCATCACTTCATCCGGGTCGCCATTGACTATTTTACCAAATGGGTCGAAGCGGCTTCCTTCGCCTCTGTTACAAAGAATGTGGTTGCCCGCTTCATCAAGCAAAACCTCATATGCCGGTATGGTGTCCCCGACAGGATCATTACAGACAACGGTACAAATCTGAATAATACTATGATCACCGTTCTATGCGAACAGTTCAAGATTTATCATCACAATTCATCTCCCTATCGGCCGAAGATGAACAGTGTTGTTGAAGCTGCGAACAAAAACATCAAGAAGATCATTCAGAAAATGACAGTCACCTACAAAGACTGGCATGAGATGTTACCGTTTACTCTGCATGGATACCGTACCACGACACGTACTTCAACCGGGGCAACCCCATTTTCTTTGGTATATGGCATGGAAGCTGTCTTACCCATGGAAGTTCAGATTCCTTCTTTAAGGATCATGAAGGATGCTGGTTTGAATGAAGACGATTAGATTCACACCCGACTTGATCAACTCAATTTGATCGACGAGAAGCGACTCGTTGCTGTTTTCTATGGTCAAACGTATCAAAAACGGATGATCAAGGCTTTCAACAAGAAAGTCAGACGTCAAGTATATCAAGTCAGAGATCTCGTAATCAAGAGGATTATCTTACTGCAAAGTGATCCCAGGGGCAAATGGACTCCTACTTACGAAGGACCATTTGTGATCAAGAGCATATTTTCTGGTGGTGCAATGATTCTGACCATCATGGACGACGACGACTTGCCGCACCCTGCGAACGCAGACATAGTCAAAAGATACTACACATAAAGTAACCCGACAAGTCGAAAACCCGAAAGGGCGGCTTGGGCAAAAATGGGCATCCCGGTGAACCGAAAACCCGAAAGGGCGGTTCAGGCAAAAATTAGGGATAAAACAAAAAAAAATCTGTACACCCGGCAAGTCGAAAACCCGAAAGGGCGGCTTGGGCAAAAAGGGGTTTCCCGGTGGATTGAAAACCCGAAAGGGCGATCCAGGAAAAAGTTAGGGAATTAAAGCGTATGACTATATCTCGTCGGATCACTTTAAAGAACAATCTCTTTATCAACCAGTTCCAAGCTTCTGATCAATCCAGTCATCGGCGAACGAAGCATTTGAATGGACAAGATATTCAGAGTTGTGAAGGCTATAACAGAATGAGATCCCATAGAATCGTTGCACATAGCCATCTTTCTTTTGTATAAAATTTTCAATTCTTTACGACAACATCCTCTTACTAGGGTGTCTGTCTCCTTTGTACAAAGATACTCATAAAAAGTTAATACAAATACTTTTCCAAATACAGAAGTTTGCTTTGTCTTCTTATTGCTTTTCTACACTTATGTTTTATTTGAGAAACGTCCAATGTTTTGTTAAATAGGCATATGCATTTGAACATAATCATTTCCTTACAAATCAAGAAAGATGATTGCTGATAGGGTGAAGGTACAAATAGATATCTCGATACCCTTTCAGAAGAAATCCCCCGCAGATTTAAACTCCAAATTCCTCGGCAAAGTCAAAATCCAGAACTTAATTCCCCAAACAGAGTTAAACTTCAGGATCCTCAGCAGAAAAAGCTTTCTCAAAACTGATTTCCTCAGCCAGAGAGCCTTCCAGAACTCAATTCCCCAGAGTTAAGTTTCAGTATCCCCAGTGGAGCCTTAAGAATCTGAAAATCCTATCCCCAACGGAACCAGACTAGTGAATCTTCTCCCCATAGAGGTACTTCCCATCAGATTGTAGATTCTCAGTCTTACTCCTCCAGCATAAGCCTCCCAGGTTCTAGACTCCCCAGTAGAGATCATCAAAATTCTCTAGCCCCGCAAGTCACCAAGGAGTTTCAATCCCCAACAGTGGTCCTAAGATCCCCAAACAATTGAAGATCTTGCATTCCCCAAGCAAAATGAAGACTCTCATTCTCAGTTCTTCACATGATATTCAGATATTCCCCAATGAAGATCTCCTCAAGACAGGAATCCCCAGTAGATTGGCATACAACCCAAGCTCATGATTCCCCAACAGTAGTCAACAGGGATGTCTCATCCTCAGCAATCAAAAATTCTTGCACTCCCCTGCAGTAATCGAGGATTTACTTCCCCCGGCAGCAGTCAAGATTCTTTTATCTCCAGCCATCCAGGATTCATCTATCCTCAGCAAGACAACTCATCAGCTTACATGCGCATTCATTACATTCAATTCATAAACATTGATAGAACATACATTACATCATACATTTCATGCAACATAATTTTGTGTTTAGCTAACATTTTTCCTTTCAGGATAAGAATAAAGGCTATCATTAATAATTCAAATGCAGTTTTACACTGACTCATCATCAGGAAACCCTACAATGGTTCCTCCTCCACTTCAAGACTTCTGAAAACAGTTTACGGATTCTCCAAACACGGATGTTAATCTATCGCTTGTTCAGATGCAACTTCTGAAAACAGTTTACAGATTCTCCAAACACGGATGTTAATCTATCGCTTGTTCAGATGCAACTTTTGAAAACAATTTATGGACGCTTCCCAACAACAGATGTTGATCTATTGCTTATTCAACTTCGAGACTTCTGAAAACAGTTTACGGGTTCTCCAGACACGGATGTTAACCTATCGCTTGTTCAGATTCTTCAACTTCTGAAAACAGTTTACGGATTCTCCAAACACGGATGTTAATCTATCGCTTGTTCAGACTCAAGACTTTTGAAAACAGTTTACGGACGCTTCCCAATAACGGATGTTGCTCTATTGCTTATTCAACTTCGAGACTTCTGAAAACAGTTCACGGGTTCTCCAGATACGGATGTTAACCTGTCGCTTGTTCAGATTCTTCAACTTCTGAAAACAGTTTACGAATTCTCCAAACACGGATGTTAATCTATCGCTTGTTCAAACTCAACTTTTGAAAACAGTTTACGGACGCTTCCCAACAACGGATGTTGCTCTATTGCTTATTCAACTTCGAGACTTATGAAAATAGTTCACGGGTTCTCCAGATACGGATGTTAACCTATTGCTTGTTCAGATTCTTCAACTTCTGAAAACAGTTTACGGGTTCTCCAGACACGGATGTTAACCTATCGCTTGTTCAGATTCAAGACTTCTAAAAACAATTTATGGATGCTTCCAGATACGGATGCCAATCTATTGCTTATTCAGACCCCCAGTTCAGAGATGTTCCAAAGCATGGACACCTTCCTGATACTCATTCCAGATGGCATCTTTAAGACCATCCCCGACAAGGTTCTGTCACCCCTCCGGATGGCATCTTTAAGCCCATCTCCAAATGGCATCTCTAAGCCCATTCCCGCATCCATGTCATGACGAGTGCAAATTTAAGGGCACTCTAGTGTCCAATCTCCTTTTACCTTCGAGACGCGAAAGGCAAACTTGCCAATCTAACTCTTCAGATGAAAGAAGATTGAACAGGGGCAACTGTTGTACCCCAAAATTTACCCTCTCATTTCATCAATATTTTCTCACCACAAGACCCTTGGAGCTCAAGATCAAGTTAGGGTTTACTCTGCTCAAGACTCCTCCTTGCACTGTTGACCCAAATTAGGGTTTGAGTTTGCACAAAGATGTTTTGACCTAAAATGCCCAAAGTGACTTTCATGCTTCATGTTGGACTCACAAGTTTATCCATACCAAGTTTCAAGCCTTGATTCCAATCTTTGCCCAGTCAATTGAACAGTTGACCTAGAAATCAGCTGTATTGGGGAAACAAGTCAACTGTGGCCAATTGACAGTCAAACCTCATGAAAATTGACCCACATCAACATAATGAACTCATATAAACCATTTGGTCAAGTTTGGATCACAATTCCACAAGAAATTTGATCAGATCACCAAAAGGGCAAAATGGTCATTTTTAGGGTTTTGATTGCACAAAGGCAATTTTTGACTGTTTGACCTAACCAATGGCAAACCAAGCTCACATATGAACTCAAGGACTCAATGGCATTGTCTTGACATATTCAACAAGTTCAAAAGATCCCAAATGCACAGGATTGACAAATGAATTTTCCAGTCAACTGATCAAATTTGACTGTATACTGAAAAGTCAAACTTTGACTTTTTGGTCAAAATCAAGTGCCAAGATTCATTTTTCATCAAGACATGTCAAACTATGAAAATTGTTCATCAAGAAACCCAAAATTACAAATTAGGGTTTAAAATGAAGAAATTTCATAACTTAGAAATTTTCTAAGTTATAAAATTTCCTTATTTTTTCCTAACTTTGTCCCATTTTTTCATCAAGATACAATTGGATTCAAGCAAAACTCAAAACATGAAAGTTATAGTACATTGCAAAATCTACAACTTTGATTCACAAAGTTTTCTCAAAAGAAGCTTGTAGCTCAAGTTATGATTTTTGGAATAAGGGTGCAAAACATTTTTAACTTAGAGAAATTTTGACCTATTCTAGGCAGGATTTTTGTCCAACTTCATGGCCATTTTTCACATGCTTCCACTTGGAGTTTCAATTTTCATTACAAAATGGATTGTAGTACAAATTACAAGCTTTCCAAATTGTCCAAGAACTTCTCAAACACCCTTGTGGTTAGGGAGAATCGAATTTGCAAAGATGGGCAAAAGTCACTTTATTCATGGCCAAATACATGTTCATAACATTGGCATTTTCAACTCAGCATGGTTTATGCTAGCTTACAGGCCTCTAATCCTCTTCACACTCAATAATTAAATGCCAAACCATTGTGTTCAAGCATTGTTTTATGCATTAAGTCATTACACAAAGAATTAACCTTTAAATGGAAAAAGCATATTTGCCATTTTGATAAAGAAGTGCTTTATGTCAAATTCACAATCCAAGAGGTACAAGAAAAATCTCTGAGGCAAGAGTTGGTAGGCAAATCCCACTGATCAAGAACAAAGTATGCAGCATGCTCAAGGACTGGATACAGGCCTATAACCCAAACTTGCATTTCCTTGCTTACAAGAGAAGAAAACTTGCAAACTCACTCCAAGCTCTCATTCCTGAAAACACCAGCCAAAGCAAACTTTGCAAACACTTTTCACATTACCTAACTGACCTAAAACACGAATCAACCACAGCTCAAACCTTCTCATTCATCAAAACACCATTTTTCTGCAAGAAACAGGGCATTCCTGTAGTTTGACTTGGCCAGCATCATTCACTCGTGCATTTTTGCCCAAACAAGTTCCAATACACTCCCTACCATCCATTGAAGCTATCCCAAGCCTTAGATACAAGATGTAACATCCATAGCCAAGTTTGCCTTTTTCACTTTTCAGTTTTGCAGGTTGACTTCCATAACTTGATTCAGAGAGATTCAAAGCAAGCTAAGCATAGGGGAAGCATCCTTGGACTTCAGGAAAGTTGTACCAAAGTTCAAACTCCATTGAAGATACCTCCATTGCTGTACACGACTAAAGCTGAACAGGTAAAAATATGAACTTCTATCTCTATATCCAGGCATAGTTAGGCTTAAGTTTGTGAAGAAAACATGTTCTACTCATAGCCCCGAAGCCATCCATGTAGTTACTTTTCATTTATATTGTGTGTGCTGTGAGAATTTTGGACCTGAACATGGAAGAAAACTTAGGTCAGAAATTGGGGATGGAGAAATTCTCCCTCGTTTCTGAGAGTTAGGTTAAGTTTTTTATATGTATGAATTCGTCTCTCCATGCTCTATAATATTTGTGTTGTGAGTTTTTGTTAAAAGTCAAGGAGTCAGGATCTGTGTTGGGCAAGAAGAAACGCGCGTTTTTCTGTTTGAATGTTGCTGAAGGTTGAAGACAAAGCTGGCTTGGGCTGGGCCTGAGTCAGCTTGCTGTTTGCACCCTCATTTTCCATTTACACCCCCCTGGCCCATTGTGTGATATTTTATTCATTTTTGACTTTTTATTTTTTCTTCTGACTTATTATTTTTTGTCAAAACATAAAAAAAATTAAAAATATTTTTTCACCCATTTTTGCATTTATTTGGCATTTGTTTGTTTTATTTAAGCATATATATATAAACAAATATATTTCTTTTTATCCAAAATATTAAACAATAATACAAAAATATATATTTTTTAGTTATTATTTTTTGTTTACATTTTGAAAACATTTTCTAAAAATATACCTTTTTTTTGTAAATAATTAATTTCATTTTGTATATATTTAGTATATTTAATATATAATATAAATACTTATACATATTTTATTAAATATTTAGGATAAAAAAATATAAAAATAATACCTTTTTATTTTTATTAATATTTGACATCAAAAATACTTTTTTACAATATACTTCTCTTTTATTTATTTTTTGTATAAATAAATATATAAATATTGTATATAATTAGTAAATAATCACTATTTATTAAAAATTAGGGTTTTGCCCTAAAACCACAAAAATACTCTAAATTGATCTTTTTCTATTTTGTTTATATTTCAAACATGAAAACTTTTACATACATAAAAAATCTCATTTTTTGTGCATAATACATTTTGCATTTATATTTGTTTAAATATTGTACAATTTATTATTTGTCTATTCAATATGGATGTAATAGTTTAGATTTAAATTTCTTGCTAAATATCCCCCATTCAAACATTTGTACCCCCATCCCCATAATCATGTTGTAATAATCTAGAACTTTAAAATTCCGCATTTAAAAGCTTTCTAATTATGCCATGATAGACCTAGGGTTTGTATGCAAAAAATCAAATAACAAATAGCTTGACCTAATGTAAAGATAAACAAGCATGAAAATAGACAACACCAATCACACTTGCACCCTTAGGGTTACTCCACTTGTTGCCTTCAAAAATGGGCCATGCTTGCATGTTGAGTTTCTTTGGCAAAACAAAAAAAACAAATCAAATGATCATAGTCCCTCGATGACGCTTTCTCAAGTTGCCTAAAAATGATCAAGTCCCTTAAAGGAAAAATTGCCAAAGACACTTGGCACTATTGCATTCATGGTCTAAACGATGACCCGCGCCTGTCCCATTAACATCCTAACACAAGATTGTCCACCAAATACAATGGTGGAACAATACTGTTAAAAGGGTTAAAACATAGAAAGAATCTTTGAGTAAATTTAGGGGTAGACAACTCTTAGTTACTTGATCAAACTTGCAAAACAAAAACTTGCCTACTTTCAAAACACACTTCACAACACAACTTTCAAAAACAACTTTCAAAACCTCGAAACATCTTTTCAAAAAGACAAACACCTTTTGTAAAACATTCGAGTAAAGAATTGTTACAAGGGTCGCCTAGACAAGGCATCTTTTTCAAAACATTTTCAAAACCACACACACAAAGCACCATTTCAAACAATTGAAAGAACCATTTCAAACAATTGAAAAGCAAAGGCAAGTGATCTAAGCAAATAACTAAGAGCCCATGGATAACCATGGATATAAAGGGTGCTAATACCTTCCCTTTCTATAATCTACTCCCCGAACCCAAGAAAACATCTGAAAGGTTTTTGCTGTGCTTTTTAACCTTTCCTTAGGATAAAATAAAAATGTCGGTGACGACTCTTGCTAAACCGAAACATTTGCGAAAACAAACGCAAAACCTCAAGTCAGTTCTCCCACCGTATCACAATGGTGATGGAGGGGTTACAGTCAGGAAACAGGGGCCTATATCACTTTGATATGATGTATGGAAGGTTTTGGATGATTAGTTTTCAAAATGCACGAGTGGAAATGAAGATAGCTAGTTTTGGCTCAAAACTGTCAAGTTTGAGCAGTTCTGCGCAGCAAAGATGTTTGGGAGAGTTTGAGGAGGCTTGAAATCGTGCCTTAGCTTGCAAATGGTTTACATAGTTATATGGAAAAGGTTAGAGGACTTTTGCACAACAAATTTCTCAGTTATAGGGTTATGGCTAGATTGCTTGATTTTGAAGAAAAGTGAGAAAATCAAGTTTCAAAGTTTTGTCCCAACAATGTAGAGTGGCTAAGCACTTTTATCATATTGCTTATGACTTTGTAGATGGAGTGATCATAGGGGACAAGTGAAGGGCTCAAGAATTGACTTTGTGCATAAAAGTCACTTTTCCAAAATGGCAATGTTGCTTTTCTTCCTAAAATGGTATTAAGCATGGGCAATGCATTGAATGCTTGGATTAAAGCTTCTAACAGCTGTGTAGACATTTAATTATGAAGTGAAAAGCAAGTTAGAAGCCTTCAAAGTAGGATTAGTACAACATGCTTGAAGATTGGATCAAGTGTTCATCACAAAATTGACTTGTAATACAAGAATGAAATCCTAACTTCATGGCTTCGATTCTCTTAGCTCAAATATGATCTCAATGAGTTCTTGGATATTTTGGAAATCTTGTAACATCCTCTACAACCTTCATGTCGGATATTTTTTAAAATTCCATTTGGAACTAGGTGAAAAATTTCCAAGAAGTTAGGTCAAAATCCTGCCTAAACTAGGGCAAAATTTCACTAAGTCCTTAATTTTCATGAGCATGTCTTCACAAAATCATAACTTGAAATCCAAGAATTTCTAGAAAAAGTTCTGCCCTACAAAGTTTTAGATCTCATTGATATAAGTCTTGGAAATTTTGACTTTTCAAAATGAAATCTTGACTTTTTGATTTCTTGATGAACAAGTTTCACATTTTTACATGTTGTTGTACCCCAAAATTTGCCCTCCCATTTCTCAAAGGATCATCTTGGACTCTCAGGTTTGTTCCTATCAAGTTCTCAGTCTTGAATTACAACTTTTCAAGAAAATCACTCACAAGGGAAAAATGGTCATTTGCACACTAAAGGAGTCAAACTATGACTTTTGAATCAAAAATCAAGTTCCAAGAATCATATTTCATTAAGGCATGAAATTGGTTCATCAAAAATCAAAAGTCAAAAGTTACTTTGAAAATTAAATTTTCTAAAACGTTTAGAAAAATTTCTAAGTGTCTAGAGAATATGATACTTAAGAACTTCTTAGCCAGGCTCTATGCAAGTGCAGTCAGAAGTTGCAAACACGGTTCAGAACATGACGCTTCAATTAGAACATGTAGAAGCGATGCTCTTTGGTCAGAATATGATGCTTCAGTCAGAACATGATTCTTCAACATATGGAGGCTATGTTCAACGCTCCAGTTAGAACATGTCCCTTCAGCATTTGGAGTTTACGTTTCTGATCTTCTGACCAGATTATCACAGTAACACTCAACAAATTCTGGATACTCTCAAGGCAGAGTTTGGTCAAAACTTCTGGGTAGGTTTTAGAAAAGGATCAGTCAGAGTTTGCCAGGGTAATTCAAAGAAGGTTACAAGGCGTGCTGCAAGCTTCCCAGAAAGTCTGAGAGCTCCTTCAGAACATGCTGGAGCCAGAAGATACAAAGATCAGAAGTTGGATGTTCACTATATATGATGCTGAAGCTGAACTTCTGAACCATAATCAAACAACGAGGCAGAGTTTCACATGGCAGGATTTCTGATTTGATAAATCTCATCATCATTTAATGCTCATTTAATGCTCACAACCACTTTTGAGTCTTTATCCAAAGGATTTCCCCACGTGTGGCATAAAAGTACCTTTGTTGTCCTTGAAAAGCAGATTTTGCACAAAATATATGTTAGGCCCATGCTTTGCTTTTGCTTCTGAGGGTACTTTTCCTTGATTCATGCTTACAAATCCAGCTTAGGCACGACTAAAAGTTGCTAACCACCTTACTTTGTGCCTTGAACCATACTTGTTTGAACTTGCTTCAAGAACAAGTCAGCGCCTAGCATATGATGGTTGTACCTTTGATTTCTCCAAGCTACTAAATCCTTGCCTATAAATTGAACTACATTCGCAACTGTGAAAGGGTCGAAAATTTGAGAAAAGAAAAGCCTTGAACCCCTGCCAAAATTCCAAGAGTTCCAAAAATTGTAAACACAACATACAAAAATTGTTAACTTTTGATTCCTTGCATTCAAACTTCATTTGTCCTCAAGTGCTTCTTGACTGAAACCATCCACGCAGTTACTGATTCACATATTAGAAGTTATCCTAACTTCTGTGTTCATACTACTATACACTCTTCATCCACCTACACCTCAAAGAAACCAGAATATCACCCCTTTGCTGTTCCAGAAGTTGAAAACTTCCAGCCTGCTGAGTGCATGGAGAAGCTGCTCAGAACATCATCAGAGTTGAGGTTAACTCCGGTTCACAGAATCTCTTCCAGTTGCAAGGTAAGTTTCTGCTGACTCTCACCACGTTATTTAAGCATTACCAGATTTGCATGTTCAAAAATACAATGTAGATATCATGTTTCCGATGTTGTACATATTTTGAGATCTAATGCATCTGCCTGCCTAAGTAGGGAATAAATCAGTTCAGAACTTCTTGAAGAAATTAGAACTCAGAATTAGGATTAGCAAATTCATACTTGCCTCTGATTTATAGTTATGATATTTCTTGTTTCTGAAACACTATGACACCTGCTATAATTGTCATAAGCACATCTTCTGTTTTGTTGAGAAATGACCAAGTTGCAGATGTTCTGACTAGCATGGAGAGGGAGACCAAGTTCTGCCAGTGGTATCAGAACTTCTGAAATCTACTTTGTTGCCGGTGGTATCAGAACTTCTGAAAACTACTTTGTTCCTAGTGGACCCAGAACTTCTGACTTTGCCCATTTTTTCCACTAACGGGATATCTGTTTTGTAGCAGGCCAGAGTCAGAATTTCTGACCTCCTTTAGTCAGCAATACGCTGATTCTATTTTTCTTTTTCTCACTATTTTTGCTATTACTTTCTTTTTCATTAATCAAAAAGACACCAAAAACATTTTTTTTTTATTTTACATGCTTTATTTTATTTCTTAAAACATAAGATCAAAAATATTTTCTTAAAATAAAATAAGTCCATTTTACATCTTTTGTACATTCTTATCCATCCGATATGGTTGTAATAATAATTTAGGATTTAATTTTATTTGCAATCCCCATTTGTAAATATGTACCCCATCCCCCAAATATTGTAATAGCGTAGGTCTTTACATTTCTGCAATTTATGGCTTTCGAATATAAATACTAGTAATTAGGGTGTGTATGGCAAGATAAAATCAACAAATAGATCACCCTAATCAAGACTAAAATGCATGTAATCAAACACGCTTGCACACTAGCACCCTTAAGGTTAACTCCACTTGTTGCCTAAAAGTGGTCATGTTACGCATGCGGGGTGTCTTGGCAAAACCAATCGAAATACAAGATCATAGCCCCTCGATGATGCTATTCAAAGTTGCCTTACAAATGATCTTATTCCCTAAAAGAAAAATGCTAAGATACCTTGCAACATTGCTTTCTATGACTATACAAAATGTCCCAACGTCCGTCCCTTCACATCCAATGATGGGGCTTCTTACTAAATCAATGGTAAGATAGCAACATCTAAAGGAGAAGGAAAAGCACATCTAATACCTTTTTGAGTAGGTAGGTTTGCTCTCAGTTACTCGCTTGCTCGCAACAAAAAAAAAACATTTATACACCAACACTCTCACTTTGAAACATTTTCAAAAGACAAACACTTTGTACGCGTTCTTATAGAAACGAGAACCATTACAAAGAATACACCTTTTCAAAATCAATTTCAAAAACACATCTCACAAACACATCTTTGAACTATTTTTGAAACAACACTTTGTACGCGTTCTTATAGAAACGAGAATCATTAAGACATTTTCAAAAATACTTTCAAAACTCACAAGCACACATTCAAACAAAAGCAAGTGATCTAGCAAGCAACTAAGAGCCCATGGAAAACCATGGGTGAAAAGGGTGCTAACACCTTCCCTTTTCATAATCTACCCCTCGAACTCAAAAACATCTCTAAAGGTCTTTCCTGTGCTTTTTCACCTTTCCTTTTGGATAAAAGAAAAGTTGGTGGCGACTCTTGCTAAACCGCAACATTTGCAAACACAAAACACCCAAGTCAGTTCTCCCACCGTATCACAGAAATGAAGACTCTGCTGGGGATATACTTAAAAGTGGGGTTACCTTAGAGTTAGATCACATTTACTTGCCTTCATTGTTTGCTTTGTATGTTTTACATTTTAGTTTTCTTTTTGAGCTTGCTTTGATCCTCCACCTGGATCTGGGGCACCCTTTTAGGTAAGTAGCAATAGATTGTGGAAACTGTACGGCATAGACCGATATGGTTGAAACAATGGCTACGTTAGTGTGACGTATTTGTTGGTACCGGTATCCCTTGTGTTGAAACAAGGAGAATACGGGGCCGCTGAGCGGCGTCACGAAGCACTAACTGACCTTAGAACCTTACTTGACCAACTTGGCCATTAGGACATAGTGAGATAACCGATTTCGGTGTAGAGCTGAAAATTGGTTGATACTCGATGCTACACTCATTGAGACCGGACTTTTGGGATATCTTGTCCACAAGAAAAGATTGATTATGCTGAGACAATGCCTAAGAGAAAGGTCGGTGATATTGAGGTCCTTTAGAACCCGATCACTATTACTAGGACAGGTTGAGCCAACTAAACTTCAAGAGGGTACTTACCTATAAAACCTCATGCAAGCCTAAAACATAGGGACTTGTCTGCTTTGTATGTATATATATCTACTTGTACATAACATCATAAGCACCATGAGCATCATACGCATGCACACTAACCATTTCAAGGATTTAGAAATTTATCTTTGTTTTTTTGTTGTTTTGTAGGTCATGGATTCCGTCCGAAGAAACACCATCCGAATCAGCTTTGTAAAAGCACACCCTCAGCTTCAAGAGTTAGCCTTAAGAGTGCCCGGGGATTCTCCTTTTACCAAGAAATATGGCCGACTCCTCAGTTTGGCTACATCCAGTTTCCAAGAAGAAATGATGTGTGTACTATTCTAATTCTTTGATCCCGTACATCATTGTTTCACTTTCCCGGACTATCTGTTGGTAACTACACTGGATGAGTTCTCTCCACTCTTAGGGGTGCCCGTGCTTGATCAGATACCATTCACCGGTCTAGAAGGGATTCCAAAACCTGAAGTCCTTTCTGAAGCTTTACATATGAAGAGAACCGATGTCATAGCCAATTGGGAGACGAGAAGCGAGGTTAAGGGTTTCCTAGCCAATTTTCTATTGGAAAAGGCTTGTTCACTCTGGGACGACATGGATTTCCAAGCTTTTGAAGACATCCTGACTCTTCTCATTTATGGTTTGGTTCTGTTCCCCAACTCGGACCAATTCATAGATTTTAACGCCATCAAAGTCTTTCTCTCTCGCAATCCGATACCTACCTTATTGGGAGACATCTTGCATTTTCTTCATACCCACACCATGAAGAAGAGAGGTACTCTTTTGTGTTGTATTCCCCTACTCGCCAAGTGGTTCACTTCACACCTACCTTAATCCGTATTGAAGAACGAGCTAAGATTGACATGGTCTCAAAGGATGATGACCCTTGCCCACTCTGATATCCATTGGTGCTCGAGATCCTTGGAAGATGTCTCTATCATTGACCGTTGTGGGGAATTCCCTAATGTCCCCTTGCTTGGTATTAGGGGAGGTATCACCTACAATCCCTGCTTAGCTTTTCGACAGTTTGGGTATGCCCGAAGAGACGGCCCTCATGAGATGCTCATTTAAGGTCTGGTGTTCGACTACGACAAGGAAGACCAAGGTTATCGCCAGAGGTTTACACGAGCTTGGAGAATGGTGAACAAGGTGGACAATAGGATTTTGGGACACAAAAACTCTGTCCCACTCAAGCCTTACCTTAGGTGGGTACGGGCTCGTGCTCAAAGTCTCTTAATGCCTTACCCTTCTATCCTCCCTGTTATCATAGAACCTGATGTTGAAGGAGATGTCTCATACATTGTCCTTCATCCTGACATGCCCACCTCCCTCGAAGAATTACATAAAGCTTGGGTTCAGTTGAAGGAAGAGCGGGACACCTTTGAAGCCCAATTTTACGCCAGTGAGAAGAAGGTTCTGGAACTCACCAAGCAGTTTCATGAAGAACGGAATCTAAACGCCTACATTGCGCCAAAGAGGACGCGTTCAACCTTTTTGTCTTAAGAGTTTTGTTGTATGTTTGTTGTAATCCCAAAGAGGCATAATGTACTCAAACTTGGATTTATTAATATGACGTGTGTTCCCTTTTTGGTCTGAACAAATTTAAATCTCTAAATTCCTTGAAACCATTGCATACGCATACCATCCATGACATTGCATAAACAAGTTCTGTTACAGGTTTATCATCTCCTCTGCTATTTATTTCAAGTAGATATGTCTTCTGAACAAAGCATCAAAGATCTTCAGGCACAAAATGCCCAATTTCAACAGATGTTCGTAACTCTGGCAAAAGGACAGAAGGATCTGAAGGCCCTCATCCTAGAAGAGAAAGAGAGAAGAAGAAGAAGAAGAAGCACGTCGGTGCCTTCAATATGGGCAAAAGATTCGGGGGGGGGGGGGGGGCACTAAAGCAATCAGTTGATGTGACTTCCTCATCCAAAGAGGGGGAAAATCAAGAAGGGCAGACAAGGGGAGAAGACCCCAGTCCTGAAATTTCTGACAATGATACCGACTACAATGATGAGTAGTATCCTCCCACTGAGGATAGGTACAAGAAGTTAGAGGATCGTTTAAGTGCCATGAAGATCCAGAGAATACCAGGGTTGGATTTCGAAGAACTGGGATTGGTGTCAGGAGTGGTCATCCCGCAGAAATTTAAGGCTCCGGTTTTCGCAAAGTATGATGGGGTGTCTTGCCCGAAGCTTCATCTCCGTTCCTATGTAAGGAAGATCCAGCCCCACACCGCTGATAGAAGCTAGTGGGTCCACTTCTTTCAAGACAGTATGTCGGGGACTCAGCTTGAATGGTTCTACCAATTGGAGGGAATCCATGTCTGAAACTGGGAGGATTTGGCTGTCGCTTTTTCCAAGCAGTACCAATACAATACCGACTTGGCCCCTACTCGTACTCAACTCTAGAGTATGTCCATGGGTGTAGGGGAAGGCTTCAAGGACTATGCGTAGAAGTGGAGAGATTTGGCCAGGAGAGTCCAACCCCCTTTGTCTGATAGGGAGTTGGTCGACATGTTTCTTGGGACGTTGTCTGGTCCATTCTTCAACCATTTGATCGGCAGCTCATCCGCTGGTTTTATTGAGTTGATATTAACTGGAGAGAGGGTAGAAGATGGGATTCGAAGCCGTAAAATACAGAAAGATGTCTCTTCAAGCTCAGTAAAGAAGCCATTTGCTGGTAAGAAGGAAGCCATCGCCATCTATAGCCCAAGGGGCCAAAACAGGGCTGAACATCGTTAGACAGTAAGTGCCGTAATGATACCTATACCTGCAGTTACTCCACAACGCAACAATCAACAAAGGGTGGAAAGACCACAACGGCAGTTTACCCGCATCAATATGACATTAGCTGAAGTGCTACCCCATCTGTTAAGATCTAACTTGGCAACTTTAAGAGAGGCTCCCAAAAATCCTAATACCTCCTCTCCTCGTTACAATCCGAACGCTCGGTGTGCCTACCATTCTCAGAGTCCTGGTCACGATACAAATGAATGTTGGGCTATAAAAAGTAGAGTACAAGATCTGATTGAAGCCAAGGAGATTGAGTTCGACACCCCAGAGAAGCCCAATATCATAACTGCTCCCATGCCTAAGCACAACCATGGAGTTAACGCCATTGACACCAATCTATTTGTGACCTCAATTGACGAAATTTCTACTCCTCTTGTGATCGTCAAGAAGAATTTGGTGTTGACCGATTTATTTCCGGGTTGTGGTGAAGGTTGCCACATGTGTTCATTTCTACCTTCTGGGTGCCATTTGCTGAAGACAGGTGTCCAACGCCTGATGGACAACAGAGAAATTTTGTTCGAAAAAACTTTGATTCTAACTGTTCCGTGTGAAGATATTTCTATTATAACCATTTCCGCCAGTCCTTCCAAGGCTTCCTTGAGAAAACCTGTTAGGATTACATCCTCTATGAGAATCGCTCCTTTAATAATCACATGTCATGGTCCTATCCCATACGCCTCAGACAAAGATGTCCCTTGGCATTACGGCACCAATGTTTACTATCATGGTGTTAAACAAAGCTTGAAGACCGAAGAAGTCGATCCTGATGTCGATAACATTATCGGGACCAGTAAGATTACAAGAAGTGGAAGGGTTTTCTCTCCTGAGATCTACCCTAAGACTGTCGTTATTTCATCTTCTGCTCCCGCTAGTACTTCAATTACTGTTCCTACTCCAGCTGTTACCCCTGCCGATAAGTCATCTAGGATTTGAGGCAAAGAAGTTGTAGGTGAGCCTTCCCAGATGGAGACACCTAGAGAGATTGTTATAGAAACCTCTAAGCAAGAAATAGAGGAAAATTTGAAAATAATTAAAAAAAGTGACTACAATGTGGTCGAGCAGCTGGGGCAGACCCCCTCAAAGATATCCTTGTTATCCATGCTGTTGTGCTCCGAGGCCCATGCGAAGGCTTTGATTGCATTCCTCAAAATTGCGCATGTGCCGCAAGAGACTTCAGCTTATCAATTTAAAGATTGCGCGGCTAGCCTGACCGTTGATAATGGGCTGGGTTTTTCAGATGCAGACTTGACACCGAAAGGGAGAAAACACAATGATGCTCTGCATGTCTCAATCGAATGCAGTGGCACTACCATGGCTCATGTTCTGGTAGATACTGGGTCTTCACTGAATGTTCTGCCCAAGAAGGTGTTGGACCAGTTGGATTGCGAGGGTTTGACTTTAAAGCCTAGTAACATTGTGGTAAGAGCTTTTGACGGGTCAAAAAGAATGGTGAATGGGGAAGTGGACCTCCCTGCAAAGATAGGCTCTCAGACTTTCAAGTACACTTTCTATGTGATGGATATCAGGCCATCGTATTCTTGTTTGTTAGGTCGTCCTTGGATCCATGAGGCTGGGGCAGTTACTTCCACACTCCACCAAATGTTGAGATATCTGGTGAAAGGGAAGATTGTCACTGTACAGGGTGAAGAGGAGTATATGGTGAGTCATCTCAATTCCTTCTGCTACATAGAGATGGACGGAGAATTTATCGAAACTCCTTGTCAGAATTTTGAAGAGGTCCCTCAGATCTTGGCATCAACTGAAACTGCTAGCAACAAACCTCCTTTGAAGATGGCTTCTCTCAAAGACGCCAGGGCTGTGGTTGAAGAATGTGGGTGTGCCAATTGGGGTCAACTCCCTGATTTCACTCACAAAACTGACAAATTTGGCTTGGGATTTACTTTGGGGGCTCAAAGGGCTGTTCTACGCGCTTGAGTTGGAAGACCTCCCCTACGCATCAGTAATCGTGAGGTCAACGCTATTGAAGACAATGAGGAAGACCCTGACATCGACAGCTGGATCTACCCGACTACCAATGGTGGACCAAACAACTGGACGGCTAGAAATTTTGTTCCAGTTTCTTTTATTCCGCAGTAATTGTCTTATTTGTTTTCTAAGTTTGTAATGAACAATTTAAAATTTTTGGCCTTGTGTTTTACCCGAGGCACAATGGTTCTATCTGTGAGGGTTATTATATGTCATCTCATATTTCATCAATGAAGCATTGGACTTTCTTTGCATATAAATTTTGCGCTCTCTGTTTTTTTTTCTTTTCTGCCTTTACTTTATCAAATACAGCTATGCTCTTACACACACTCACGTATCACACTGCAGATCCATATCCACTTTGGATCCCATTGATAACATCTCTGCTATTGCCAGTTACGACTTCGAAAATCCGATCAACCAAGCCGGGGACGAAGGTGAGGACGATTGTGAGGTGCCTGGAGAACTTGCTAGACTACTACAACAGGAAAAGAGGGCTATGAAACCTCATGAAGAGCCGATTGAGACAGTTAATTTGGGTACTGAGGAAGACAAAAAAGAGGTTAGAATAGGTGCAAATCTGGAGCTCAGTATCAAACAGAGGTTGATACAGATACTGCACAACTATGTTGAGATCTTCGTCTGTTCCTATGCCTGATTTAGACACTGATATTATGGTACATCGCCTGCCAACTAAAGAAGATTATCCTCCGATTAAACAAAAGGTCCGTCGTATGCGTCCCGAAATGTCAGAGAAGATCAAGGAAAATGTCATGAAGCAGTTCGAGGCATGGTTCTTAGCTGTCACCTCCTATTTGCAGTGGGTTGCTAACGTTGTTCCAGTACCTAAGAAGGACAGAAAGGTACGAATGTGTGTGGATTGTAGAGATATGAACAGGGCAAGCCCCAAGGATGACTTCCCACTTCCCCATATTGATGTTCTGGTTAACAATACTGCGCAACACAAAATCTTCTCCTTCATGGATGATTTCAATGGCTACAACCAAATCATGATGGCTCCTGAAGATATGGAGAAAACGACCTTCATCACACAGTGGGGGACCTTCTATTATAAGGTGATGCCTTTTGGGTTAAAGAATGCTGGGGAAACCTATCAATGAGCCATGATCGCTTTGTTCCATGATATGATTCACCACGAGATTGAAGTCTATGTTGATGACATGATAGCTAGGTCTCACACTAAGGAAAAGCACATTGATCATCTCCAAAAGTTGTTCGACATGTTGAAGACATACAGGCTAAGGTTGAATCCGAACAAGTGCACCTTCGGGGTAAGGTCTGGTAAGCTTATGGGTTTCATTATCAGTGACAAAGGTATTCGGGTAGACCCTGCAAAGGTAAAGGCCATACAAGAGATGTCGGCTCCCCGTACAGAGAAGGAAGTTAGGGGTTTCTTGGGACGTCTGAATTATATCGCCAGGTTCATTTCACATCTGACTGCTACTTGTGAGTCAATCTTTAAGCTTCTAAAGTAAGATCAAGTGGTAAAGTGGAATGATCAATGCCAGGCTGCTTTTGAAAGAATCAAGGAATACCTTCAAGAACCACCAATTCTGATGCCTCCAATTGAAGGAAGACCTTTGATATTATACTTGACAGTACTAGACAATTCAATGGTGTGTGTGCTGGGGCAGCATGACGAGTCTGGTCAAAAAGAGCATGCCATTTATTACCTTAGCAAAAAGTTTACCGACTGTGAGACACGATACTCACTGCTCGAGAAAACTTGTTGCGCTTTGGCGTGGACTGCTCGCCGGCTAAGACAATATATGTTGACTTACACTACCTTATTGATATCAAAGATGGATCTAATCAAGTACATTTTCGAGAATCCCGCTCTCTCTGGAAGGATAACAAGATGGCAAATGATCTTAACTGAATACGACATACAATATACGACCCAGAAAGCAATAAAGGGGAGTCTATTGACTAATCATTTGGCTCATCAGGCCGTGGATGTCCACCAGTCCATGAGTTTTGAGTTCCCGAATGAGAATATCATGTCGGTAACTGACTACAAAGAACCTGGGTCGGATGAAGGACCTGAGGAAGGATCCCGATGGTCTATGTATTTTGATGGAGCCTCAAATGCACTGGGTAACGACATTGGCACTGTGATTATATCTCCCAAGGGCTGTCACACTCCGTTCACTGCCCGTTTATGTTTCAACTGCACCAATAACATGGCGGAGTATGAAGCATGTATCATGGGCCTTCGAGCTGCTATTGACTTGAGGATCAAGTTCTTGAGTGTATTCGGGGATTCCGCTTTGGTGATAAGTCAGATCAAAGGCGAGTGGGATATGAAACATCTGAATCTCATCCCATACAAAGAGCACGTATTGACATTGCTCTCACACTTTAAGAAGATAACTTTTGAACATTTCCCACGAGAAGAGAATCAGTTAGCAGACACGCTAGCTACCATGTCTTCCATGTTCAAAGTTAGGTGGAACAACGAAGCTCCCTAAATCACCATTGAGAGGTTAGATGAACCAGCACACTGCTGTGAGATCGATACCGAAGAAGTGGCAGACAAACCCTGGTTTCACGAAGTCAAAAGGTATCTCGAGGCTCAAGAGTATCCCGAAGGGGCATCTGTCAACGATAAGAAGTTTCTGAGAAGGTTCGCTGCAAAGTTCTTCCTCAGTAATGGGATCCTCTATAAGCGTAACTATGACTCCACACTACTACGGTGTGTGGACAAGAGCGAAGCAGAAAGGATCATGACAGATCTACATGAAGGCACTTTCGGAACCCATCCTAGTGGACATACCATGGCTAAAAAGATCCTACGGGCAGAATATTACTGGTCCACCATGGAAGTCGATTGTTATCAGCACTCTCGAACTTGTCATAAATGCCAAATTTACGCTGATAAGGTGCATGTGCCTCCAGTCCCCTTAACTGTTTTGACATCTCTGTGTCCCTTTGCAATGTGGGGCATTGACATGATTGGCGAAATCAAGCCCACCGCTTCCAATGGACATCGCTTCATCTTAGTGGCCATTGATTATTTCACGAAGTGGGTTAAAGCAGCCTTTTTTGCCACAATAACCAAGAGCGTTGTGGCGCGGTTTATCCAGTATAATCTGATATGTCGATACGGTGTACCAGAGAGACTTATCACCGAAAATGGTACGAATCTCAACAACACAATAATCAGCGAGCTTTGTAAACAATTCAAGATACAACATCATAACTCTTCTCCCTACCGGCTGAAGATGAATGGCGCTGTTGAAGCAACTAACAAGAACATCAAGAAGATTGTATAGAAGATGACAGTGACATATAAAGATTGGCATGAGATGCTACCATTTGCTTTGTATGGGTACCGTACCTCAGCACATATGTCGACAGGGGCAACACCCTACTCTCTGGTATATGGCATGGAGGCAGTCCTACCCATTGAGGTCCAGATCCCTTCTCTACGAATCATGAAGGATGCAGGTTTGAACGAAGACGACTGGATCCAAACCCGACTTGATCAATTAAATCTAATCGATGAAAAGAGACTCACCGCTATCTGCCATGGTCAGACGTATCAAAAGCGAATGATCAAGGATTTTAACAAGAAAGTCAGGCGTCAAGACTATCAAGTCAGGGATCTAGTAATCAAACGCATCATACTGCCGCAAGGTGATCCCAGGGGCAAATGGAACCCCACGTACGAAGGGCCATTTATGGTTAAAAACATTTTATCGAGAGGAGCTATGATCCTAACCACCATGGAGGTGACGACCTTCCTCACCCTGTCAATGCAGACATAGTGAAAAGATACTACGCATAATCAAAGACCCGCTAGGTCGACTTGCCTAGGCAAAAATAAGGGCTTCCCGATGAACCAAAAGGGTTCGGGCAAAAATAAGGGATGAAAATGAAAAAAAAATCTGTACACCCGGCAAGTCGAAAACCCGAAAGGGCGGCTTGGGCAAAAAGGGGTATCCCGGTGGACCGAAAACCCAAAAGAGCGGTCCATGCAAAAGTTAGGGATGAAAAGCGTATAACTATGTCCCATTGGATCACCCTACGATCTAACCTCAATATCATCTGTCAAACTCAAACGACATCAATCAATCTGATCAACTTTCGGCCAAGAAGCAAAGTGATGAGACGGTTGGAGATATAAAGGCAATAGCGGAGTTGGAACCTGATGGGATTGTTACACATAGCTGTTTTTTATTTCTTTTACACATATTGTATAAATTCTATCTTTTGGCGGTGTTCTCTTACTAGGACGTCAACCTCTTTGTACAAAAACGCCTATTACAGGCCAACTTCAAAAATCAATACAAGTCATTTTCATAAGAAACTTCAGTTTGTTTTTCTTTTTATATTTTGTTTTGAAAAGAACGTCCATTGATTTATTCTTGACATATGCATTTGAATATGATTACTATTCATAAACATTTGCATAGGAAAAAGAAAGACAATTGCTCATAACTTAAGAAACATGGACAAAAATTAAAATGATAAAGCTCTACAGTTACGCTATCCAACAGGTACCAAGATAGAGCCAGCTTGAAAACATGATTGTTGGTATGTACACTCCCCACAGAGTAAGAGTATCCAAAGGCATTGATGTCAGCTTTACCGAAGCAGGGCATAACTATCCCCAGTCGAGGTTCGCAACCGCAGGCAGGTCAATGATTTTCATCTCCCCAAGCAGGGCCTATTTCCCTGGGTACGAAAGCTCAATCTCCAACGAGAGCTAAACATCTCCAGCAACGGAATTTCATCCCCAGCTGAGTCTATTCCTCCAGGTCAACAAAGTATCTCTTCCTCTAAATTGGCCCTCGTAGAGTTATCCTCCAGCATTTCGTCTCGACAGAATATTTATTCTCCAGCAGCAGTCAGGGATTTATTTTCCCAGACTCGGATGTGTCACAACTTGCATTTCATGAACATACATCACGACATGCGCACACATATCACATACATCATATTCTCATTTATTTTGAGAACATCATCTCACCCTGCATTTCATGCATCGCATATAACTAACCCTATTATCTTTTCAGGAAAGACAATTATCACCAACAATTCCAGCAGTTATACATGTCATATCTGCAGGCAACCAAGAGAAAATCAGTTCCCGAAACCAAATGGGTCAACTAATCTACAAGATTAAACAAAGTGAACTTACTATCCAGGTTCCTTCACCAAGCCCTACTATCCAAGCTTTCATTTCGAAGTAGCCCTACTATCCAGGCTTTCATTTCGATGTAACCCTACTACCCAGGTTCCTTCACCAAGCCCTACTATCCAGGTTTTCATTTCGAAGTAACCCTACTACCCAGGTTCTTTCCCACAAGTCCTATTATCCAGGCTTTCATTTCGAAGTGACCTTACTACCCAGGTTCCTTCACCAAGCCCTACTATCCAGGTTTTCATTTCGAAGTAACCCTACTACCCAAGTTCCTTCACCAAGCCCTACTATCCAGGTTTTCATTTCGAAGTAACCCTACTATGATACGGTGGGAGAACTGACTTGGAGTGTTTGTGTTTGCAAATGTTGCGGTTTAGCAAGAGTCGCCACCGACTTTTCTTTTATCCAATAAGGAAAGGTGAAAAAGCACAGGAAAGACCTTTCGAGATGTTTTCTTGAGTTCGGGGGGTAGATTATGAAAAGGGAAGGTATTAGCACCCTTTTCATCCATGGTTTTCCATGGGCTCTTAGTTACTGGCTAGATCACCTGCTTTTGTTTGAAATTGGCTTTGTGTGGTTTTTGAAAGTATTTTGAAAAGGTGCCAACGTTTAGGTAAACTTTGTAATAGTTCTCGTTCGTTAGAACGTATACAAAATGTTGAGCTTTTGAAAATGTTTCAAGATTGGAAGATGTTTGGAAAGTGTATGTGATTGTTTTGAAAATAGCAAGGATGTTTGCTTTTGAAATTGAGCAAGCAACTAAAAGTAAACTACCTACTCAAAAGGTCTTAGATGTGCTTTTCCTCCTCCTTTAGATGTTGCTATCTTACCATTGTTTTGGTAAGAAGCCCCATCGTTGGATATGAAGGGACGGGCGTTGGGTCATCGTATGACCATGATAGCAATGTTGTGAGATGACTTAACACTTTTATTTTGGGACTAAGATCATTTTGAAAGGCAACTTTGATAGCATCATCGAGGGACTATGATCTTGTATTTTTTTTTATTTTTGTTTGTGCTAAGACATCCCACATGCATAACATGTCCATTTTTAGGCAACAAGTGGAGTTAACCTTAAGGGTGCATGTGTGCAAGTGTGTTTGATTGCATGCATTTGTATTTGATTTTTGGTGGTCTACTTGTTGGTTTTATCTTGCCATACACGCCTAATTACTAGCATTTACATTTGAAAGCGATAAATTGCAGAAATGTAAAGTCCTACGTGTGATACGGTGGGAGAACTGACTTGAGGTTTTGCGTTCGCAAATGTTTCGGTTTAGCAAGAGTCGCCACCGACTTTTTATTTTATCCAAAGGAAAGGTCAAAAAGCACAGGAAAGACATTTGAGATGTTTTCTTGGGTTCGGGGGGTAGATTATGAAAAGGGAAGGTGCAAGCACCCTTTTCATCCATGGTTATCCATGGGCTCTTAGTTACTTGTTTAGATCACTTGCTTTTGCTTTTCAATTGTTTGAAATGGTGCTTTGTGTGTGGTTTTTAAAATGCTTTGAAAAGAGGCCTTTGTCTAGGCAACCTATGTAACAATTCTTGTTTGAATGTTTTACAAAGGTGTTTGTCTTTTGAAAAATGTTTCAATGTTTGAAAGTTTGATTTGGGAAAATGTTTTGAAATTGTGTGTTTTGAAATTAGCAAGGTTGGTTTGCAAGAGATCAAGTAACTAGGAGTTGTCTACCCTACTCAAAGATCTTTCCTACACATTTTTAACCCTTTGACATTGTTGTTTTACCATTGTATTTGGTAAACAACCTTGTGTTTGGATGTTAAACGAGACGGGCGCGGGTCATCGTATGACCATGATAGCAATAGTGCCAAGTATCTTAGCAAGTTTTTTGAGGGACTAGATCATTTTGTATAGGCAACCAAGATAGCGTCATCGAGGGACTATGATCTTTTGTTTTGTTTTTGTTTTGCCAAGATACCTAGCATGCATACCATGGCCATTTTTAAGGCAACAAATGGGTGAAACCCTAGAGGTGCTTGCGTGCATTGTGTTGTCATTTTTCATGCATTTTTGTCTTGTATTAGGTCAAGCTATTTGTTTTGATTTTGGTTATCATACAAACCCCAATCTTTCTATCATGGTATATTTGAAAGCTATAAAGTGCGCAAAAGTAAATCTACGACTATTACAACATTGATATGGGGAGGGGATACAAGTTTGAATAGGGGGTATTTGCAAGAAAATAAAACCCTAATTCAAATATTACTACCATATTGAATTATTTTGTACAAATAAATAAATGGGCAATTATTTAAATATGCAATTAAACATAAATATGCAAAAAGGTTTTTGTATTATTTTTATGTATGTAAAAATAAATTATTTAATATCCTAAAAATAACAAAATAAAAGATTATTTTTGGAAAGGGTAAAAACCCTAATTTTTGGTTTAAGAGGATAGATATATTATAATTATTTATTTATGTACAATAAATAAATAAAAATATATATACAAAAATGTTAAAAAATTAAATATGTGAGAAAAATATTATTTAAGTATATAAATAATAAAAATAAAAATATATATAATATTTTTGTATTATTTATGCATTTATTTTAAGAAAATAAAAGTACATTATTATGGTAATTATTTCTATGTCCAAAAAAATAATAAAATAAAAAAAAATGTGAAAATTTAAGAAATTTTTTTAGTGATTTTTTATATTTAGAAAAAATAATAAAAGTCAGAAATGAAAAAGAAATAGAAAAATATAGAAAAATAAACAAATGGGCCAAGGGGGTGTAAACAACAAGCTAAGGGAGGTGTCAATAGCCAGCCAAAGCCAGGCCCAACCCAGATTGTCTTCATCTTCAACCTCTGATCAAACAAAAAACGCGCGCCCTGTACAAACCTGGAAATCCTGCATACGTGCTCAAAAGCAAAAACTTGCAACATGAAAGCTATAGAGCATGATCACACGATTCTAACCATGTAAAAAACTTAATCTAACTCTCAAAGACCAGAGAGAATTTCTTTGGCCCTAATTTCTAACCTAGTTTTTTCATAAAGTTCATCATTCAAATTCTCCCAACTCAGTTAACTTAAATGAAATCTATGCATATGTACAACTCAAGGGCAATGAGGACTACATTTTTTATTCACAAACCTAAGCCTAATGTTTCCTAAATAGAGAGATAGAAGTTTGAACTTTACCTATTTCAGTCAAGCTCGAGTATGGGAATGCAGGGGTTTTCAGTGAGGCCTGAGATGCTTGTGAGCTTGCTTGAAGTTCCTTTGAGCTTTCCCAATGCTTAGCTAGCTTTGAACTTGCTTGAATCTCTCTATAGAACTCAACCTCCAAACTCAAAATTCTGAAATGGTGAAGTGTGTAAATGGAGTTACAGTGACTTGGGAATGGTTGAGATAATTTAGGTAGGTTGTATGGAGTATGTTGAAACTGGTTGCAAGCAAAACGCACGAGTGGTTTGTGATTTGGAATTCAAAATGCAGAACCTGCCCTATTTTGCAAGAAAATGTGATTTTTGTGTACAAGGGTGTTTGAGAGGTTGCTAGCTCGTGTTTCTGGCTTAGTGTGATATGCAAAACTTGTTTGAAATGTTTACAAGAGTTGGTTATATCAGATTGAAGAGTTGTGGTGATTTTGTAAGTTGACTTGCTTTTGAAGCAAAAGTGATTTGACAATGCTCAAGAGCCTGTACATGCATCCTTCCTAGCTGCACAAAGTTGGTGTACCCTTTCCTAAGTTTATGGAGTTGGTTTGTTGCAAAGGATTGGGTTCACAGCTCAAGAGAAACAAAATTGCATAAAGCAAACTTTATCAAAATGGCATTGTTACCTTTTTGCCAAAAATGGATTAATCCTTTGTGTAATCTTCTAAAGCTCAGAACAATGCCTCTAACCAATGTGTTTGCATTCAATTTTTGAGTGTGGAAGGGTTTAAGGACCTGTAAACAAGTACAAACAAGGTTGGGCAGAATTTGCAACTTGTAGCATAGTGTAAAATGCCATAGACCAAAGTGATATTTTGCCAAATTCAAACCTTCGATTCTCCCTAACCACAAATGATTTTGGAGAGTTCTTAGACATTTTGGAAAGCTCGTAACATGCTCTACAATACATCTTTGAAATGAAATTTGATATTCCAATTGTAACTGTGTGAAAAAATTCCATGAAGATAGGTCAAAATCCTGCCTAAACTAGGGCAAAATTTCACTAAGTTAAAAGTTTCATGGACCCTTGTTCACAAAATCATAACTTGAGATCCAAGCATTTTTTGGGAAAACTTTGTGAATCAAAGTTGTAGATTTTGTGGTGGAATACAACTTTAATGTTGGAAGTTTTGTTTGAATCCAATTGCATCATGGTGAAAAAGTTGGGAAAAGTTGGGAAAAAATAAGAAATTTTCATAACTTAGAAAAATTCGAAGTTATGAAATTTTTTCATTTTAAACCCTAATTTTCAAAATTAGGTTTCTTGGTGAACAAGTTTCATGTTTTGACACATATTGATGAAAAATGACCCTTGGCACTTGATTTTGACCAAAAAGTCAAAGTTTGACTTTTCAGTGTACAGTTGATTTTTGATCAGTTGATTAGAAAATTCATCTGTCAATCCAATGCAATTGAGATCTTTTGAACCTTGTGATTAGGTCAAGATGATTCCATTGAGTCCTTGAATCCATGCTTGAACCCAATTTGCCACTGGCTAGGTTAAAAATCAGAAATTGCTCTTCTGCAGTCAAAACCCTAAAAATAACCATTTTACCCTTTTGATGATCTGATCAAATTTCTTGAGGAGTTGTGGTCTAAACTTGATCAAATGGTTCATATGAGTTTGTAATGTTGATGTGGATAAAAAATTATGAGGTTTGACTGTAAATTGGCCACAGTTGACTTTTTCCCCAATACAGTTGATTTCTAGGTCAACTGTCCAATTGACTGGGCAAAAGTTTGATTCAAGGCTTGAAACTTGGTATGAGTAATCTTATAAGTCCAACATGAAGTATGAAAGTCAAATTGAGCATTGAAAGTCCAACAATCCTTGTGCAAACTCAAACCCTAATTTTAGGTCAACAATGCAAGGAGATATCTTGAGCAGAGCAACCCTAGCTTGGTCTTGAGTTCAAAGAATCTTGTGAGGGGAAATCTTGATAAAATGAGAGGGCAAATTTTGGGGTACAACAGCTTCCCCTGTTCAATCTTCTTGAACCTGAAGAGTTAGATTGGCGAGTTTGCCTTTCGTGACTCGAAGGTAAAAGAGGATTGGACACTAGAGTGCCCGTAAATTTGCACTCGTCAAAATATAGTTGAGAGAATGGGCTTAAATATGCCATTTGGAAGTGTGAATATTGTTGGAGATGGTCTTAAAGACACCATCCAAGAATGTTTGTTGAAAATCAGGAGAACGAGCGCCAGAATGGTCTCCGTGTCTGGAGCATCTCTGAGCTGGGGATCTGAATAAGCAATAGAATAACATCCGTGTCTGGAGCGTCTCTGAGCTATTTTCTGAATCTTGTATTTGAATAAGCAATAGAATTGCATCCGTGTCTGGAGCGTCTCTAAGCTATTTTCTGAGCTTTATATCTGAATAAGCGATATAATAGCATCCGTGTCTGGAGCATCTCTAAGCCATTTTCTGAGCTTTGTATCTGAATAAGCAATAGAATAGCATCTGTGTCTGGAGCATCTCTAAGCTGTTTTTTGAGCTTTGTATCTGAATAAGCAATAGAATAACATCCGTGTCTGGAGCATCTTTAAGCTGTTTTCTGAGCTTTACATCTGAATAAGCGATAGAATAGCATCCGTGTCTAGAGCATCTCTAAGCTGTTTTCTGATTGTATTTTGGTAGCTTGTTAATCTTATCCTGAAAAGGGTAAAATGTTAGATGAAATATAAAGTTATGTTGCATGAAATGTATGATGCAATATATGTGTTTTATCAATGTTTATGACATATGATTGTAATGTATGCGTATGTAAGCTGATTAGCTGTCTTGTTGAGGAAGATAAATCTTTGATGGTTGGAGATAATAAAAATACTTGACTATTGCCGGGGAAAATAAATCCATGACCGCTGATGGAGATTCAAGATCTTTGACAACTCGCAGGGATTATCAAAAACTTTGACAACTTCTGTGGGGATGTGAGAATCCTTCATGACTTTCCTGCTTGGGGAATCCAGAGAACTTTGATGACTATGGCTGGAGATTACACAATGAGATTCCTTACTCGGCTGGGGAATAAGGAAAAACTTTGGCGATCTCTACCGGGGACCAAACAAAGGAAAACCTTGATCTGCTGGAGAATAAGGAAGACTCTGATGACTTCTACGGGGAACTGAGAATGAGAATCTTCGATCTGCAGAGGATTAAAAATTATGATAAATTCATGCTGAGGAGTAATGAAGACTCTGACAACTTTACTGGGGAATCAAGAATGAGAATCTTCATTTTGTTGGGGAATAAAAACTCTGTGGGGAGATAGCTATACTGCTGGGGAGTAAGCTATCCTGCTGGAGAGATCATGAGTTTGGGTTGTATGTCAATCTACTGAGGAATTATCCTAGGTTGGGGATAAGACAAAAGTTAATTGATTATCTGGTTGATTCTCAGACTTTAAGACAACTTGCTGGGGGAATCAGGAGAAACTGAATGGTTTTCGATGGCAATTGATAGCCTTAGCTCCACTGGGGAAGAAGGTTTTAAGATAACTCTCTGGGGAATTATCTGGTTTTAAAGCGACTCTCCGGGGAAATTGGAGGAAACTGGATGGTTTCCATTGGGGTTTAAAGGTTGAAGATTTGACTCTGTTGGGGAAGAAAGTTTCATCTTTAGTGAGGATCTGTAGTTCAAAGTTTTGGTTCCGCTGGGATTGGGAGTTTGAAAACTTAACTTTGATGGGAATTTTGAAATTTAACTCCGCTGGGGATATGTATCTCAAGGTTTTAGCTCCGCTGGGGGATCTAGATGATGTACTGCAGGGGATTTCTCTTGGAATAGCCTAAAGACATTTTACTATACTTTCAACCTGTCAGTAATTGTTCTTTCCCATTTCATTTATTTGTAAACAGTGATCGTATTCAAATGCATATGCTCATTCAATAAATCATTGGACGTTTTCAAATAAAACATAAGTGTAAAAAGAAAGGAAAGGCAAACAGTTTTCTGCACTTTGAAGTATCTTTGTATTAACTTTGTGTAAGTATTTTGTATAAAGAAGACAGACATCCTAGTAAGAGAATGTTGTCATAAAAAATGAGAAAAATTTATACAAAGAAAGATGGTTATGTGTAAGAATTCCATAGGGTTCCCATTATGCTATAGCCTTCGTAACTTTGAATATCTTGTCCATTTGTTGCTTCGTCCGCAAATGATTGGATTGATCGGAAGCCTGGAGCTTGCATGTGAAGAGATTGTCCTTAAAGTGATCCGACGAGACATAGTCATACGCTTTAATTCCCTAATTTTTGCCTGGACCGCCCTTTCGGGTTTTCGATCCACCGGGAAACCCTTTTTTGCCCAAGTCTCCCTTTCGGGTTTTTAACTTGCCAGATGTACAGATTTTTTTGTTTATCCCTAATTTTTGCCTGAACCGCCCTTTCGGGTTTTCGGTTCACCGGGATGCCCATTTTTGCCCAAGTTGCCCTTTCAGGTTTTCAACTTGTCGGGTCATTTATGGGTAGTATCTTTTGACTATGTATGTGTTCGCAGGGTGCGGCAGGTCGTCGCCATCCATGGTGGTCATGATCATTGCCCCACCAGAAAAGATGTTTTTGATCACAAATGGTCCTTCGTAGGTAGGAGTCCATTTTCCCCTGGGATCACTTTGCGGAAAGATGATTCACTTGATTACAAGATCCCCGACTTGATATATCTGGCGCCTGACTTTCTTGTTGAAAGCCTTGATCATCCGTTTTTGATACGTCTGACCATGGCAAACAACAGTAATTCACTTTTCATCAATCAAGTTAAGTTGATCAAACCGGGTCTGAATCCAATCGTCTTCACTCAAACCAGCATCCTTCATGATTCTCAAGGAGGGAATCTGAACCTCGATAGGCAAAACAACTTCCATGCCGTATACCAAAGAATAGGGTGTTGCCCCAGTTGATGTACGCGTCGTGGTACAGTACCCATGCAGAGCAAACGGTAACATCTCATGCTAGTCCTTGTAGGTGACTGTCATCTTTTGAATGATCTTCTTGATATTTTTGTTCGCAGCTTCGACAACACCGTTCATCTTTGGCCGGTAGGGAGATGAATTGTGATGTTGAATCTGGAACTACTCGCACAAGGCAGTGATCATAGTGTTGTTCAGATTTGTACCATTGTCGATGATGATCCTGTCGGGGATACCGTACCGGCATATGAGGTTCTGCTTGATGAAGCGAGCAACCACATTCTTTGTGACGGATGCGAAGGAAGCTGCTTTGACCCACTTGGTAAAGTAATCAATGGCCACCAGGATGAAACGGTGTCCATTGGATGCTGTAGGCTTGATCTCTCCAATCATGTCGATTCCCCACATCGCTAATGGCCAAGGAGTTGTTAAGACATTAAGAGGAACTGGAGGTATGTGTACATTGTCCGCATAGATTTGACATTTGTGACAAGTACGAGAATGTTGATAACAGTCAGCTTCCATGGTAGACCAGTAATAGCCTGCCCGTAGAATCTTCTTAGCCATCGTATGACCGCTTGAGTGGGTGCCAAAGGTATCATTATGTAGTTCAGCTATGATCTGCTCAGCTTCAACTTTATCCACACAACGAAGCAGAATACAATCGTGATTGCGCTTGTATAAGATACCATTGCTCAGGAAGAACTTGGCAGAAAATCTCCTTAAGAACTTTTTGTCGTTGACTGAAGCTCCTTCAGGGTATTCTTGCGCCTCGAGATACCTTTTGACTTCGTGAAACCAAGGCCGGTCCACTACTTATTCGGTATTAATCTCATGACAATGGGCAGGTTTGTCCATCCACTCGATGGTGATTTGGGGAGCCTCATTATCCCAATTAAGTTTAAACATGGATAACATTGTAGCTAGGGCATCTGCTAGCTGATTTTCTTCTCGCAGGAAGTGCTCGAAGGTAATCTGCTCGAAATGAGGGAGCAATGTCAAGACATGTTCTTTGTAAGGGATAAAGTTAGGATGTTTAGTATCCCACTCTCCTTTGATCTGACTGATGATGAAAGCTGAGTCTCCAAATACAACCAAAGATTTGATTCCCAGGTCTATTGCAGCCTTGAGACCAAAGATACAAGCTTCATACTCGCCCATGTTGTTGGTGCAGCTGAAGTAGAGTCTAGCGGTGAAAGGTGTATGGAAACCTTGTGGAGAGATGAGCACAACACCGATACTGTTCCCAAGTGCGTTGGAGGCACCATCAAAGTACAGAGTCCATCGGAATCCTTGTTCAGGTCCGTCATACGGTCTGTTACCTTCAATGTTATCCAATGTCATAATGTCCTCGTCAGGGAAGTCAAACTTCATGGATTGGTAATATTCGACAGCTTGATGAGCTAGATGGTCAGCTAGCACACTCCCCTTTATAGCTTTTTGGGTAGTGTACTGGATATCATACTCAGTCAGGATCATTTGCCATCTAGCTATTCTTCCAGATAAAGCAGGCTTCTTGAAGATGTACTTGATCAGATCCATCTTAGAAATCAGTAGAGTGGTATGAGTCAACATATACTGCCTTAGCCGGTGAGCAGCCCATACCAAAGCACAACAAGTTTTCTCGAGCAGTGAGTATCGGGTCTCACAGTCGGTAAACTTTTTGCTAAGGTAATAAATGACATGCTCTTTTTGGCCAGACTCGTCATGTTGGCCCAGTATGCACCCCATTGAATTATCCAAAACAGTCAGATACATGATTAGCGGCCTTCCTTCGACGGGTGGCATCAAGATAGGAGGTTCTAGCAAATACTCCTTGATTTTATCGAAAGCAACTTGACAGTCATCATTCCATTTAACCACCTGATCTTTCTTCAACAGCTTGAAGATTGGCTCACAGGTAGATGTTAGGTGAGAAATGAACCTTGCAATGTAGTTTAGGCGTCCCAAGAAACCTCTGACCTCCTTCTCAGTGCGAGGGGAAGGCATTTCTTGTATGGCTTTGACTTTGGCAGGATCAACCTCGATGCCTTTGTTGCTGACTATGAAACCCAAGAGTTTACCGGACCTGACTCCGAAAGTGCACTTGTTAGGGTTCAGTCTGAGCTTGTACTCTTTCAATCTGACAAACAGCTTTTGCAGATGGTCGATGTGTTCTTCTTCTGTCTGTGAACGGGCTATCATGTCGTCTACGTAGACTTCAATCTCATGATGTATCATGTCATGAAACAAAGCTACCATGGCGCGCTGATAGGTTGCCCCGACATTCTTTAGTCCAAATGGTATCACTTTATAGCAGAAGGTACCCCACTGTGTAACAAAGGTAGTTTTCTCCATGTCTTCGGGGGCCATTTTGATCTGGTTATACCCTGAAAATCCATCCATGAAAGAAAATACCTTGTGCTGAGTTGTGTTGTCAACCAAGATGTCAATGTGCGGTAGTGGGAAGTCATCTTTAGGGCTAGCGCTGTTTAAGTCTCTATAATCCACGCACGTTCTCACTTTTCCGTCCTTCTTAGGCACGGGCACAATGTTAGCAACCCATTATGGATAGGAAGTAACAGCGAGAAACCCAGCATTGAACTGCTTCATCACTTCAGCTTTGATCTTTTCAGACATATCGGGCCTCATTCGACGGACTTTCTGCTTAATTGGTGGACAGTCTTCTCTTGTAGGGAGACGGTGAACCACAATATCTGTGTCGAGTCCCGGCATGTCTTCGTAGGACCTGGCGAAGATCTCAACATATTCATTCAACAACTGAATTAAGCGCTCTTTGACACTTGCCTCAAGGTTGGCACCCACTCTGACTTCTTTTCTGTCTTCGTCAGTACCCAAGTTGATTGTCTCTAACAGCTCTTCATGGGGCAGAATAACCCTTTCTTCCTGTTGTAGAAGTCTAGCCAACTCTCCCGGCACCTCACAGTCTTCATCACCTTCGTATTCGGCATGATTGACCAGATCTTCAGAGTCACTGAAGGCCATAGCAGAATTGTTACCCATGGAATCCGGAATGGAAGGGTACCTGCATTTTGTGAGTGTGGGTGTGTGTAAGGGATAACCACCTTTAAACAAATAAAATGTAAAAAGAAAGAAAATGAACATAAAAGTTTATATGTGAAAACGTCCATGATTCATTAAAATGGCATATGAAGATGAAAAATCAAACCCTTACAAATGGACCTATATGCCTCGGGTAAGGCACAAGGCAAATAGTGTACAAGTTGTTTAAGAATTATTACAGACCAACATAAATTTTTGAAAGATAAATTACTGATTTATGAAAGTAATGGGAACAAAGTCCTTTGCCTCCCAGTTGTGCAGTCCTCCTTCAACAGTTGGAAAGATCCAGTCTTCAAAGTTGCTCTCCTCTTCACCGTCCTCTAAAGCATTGACTCCATGATGGGTGATCTTCAACGGTGGCCCTCCAGCCCGGGAGCGGTGTACAACTTTTTGAGCAGAAGCAGTGAAACCCAAGCCGAATTTATCAGATTTGAAAGGAAAGTCTGGTAGCTGACCCCATACTGTGCTTCCTCCTTCCTCAATCACAACCTTCGCATCTTTAGGGGATGACATCCGCGACACAAGTTTGGTAATGATGGGTACAAAAGTCACTGTCTTGGTTGCCGCAACTTCAGGAGAAACCTCTTCAAAGTGCTGAAAGGGGGTCTCGATGAATTCACCATCTAATTCAACATAGCGAAATGAATTTAGATGGCTTATCATATACTCCTCCTCGCCATGAACTATTATAATTTTCCCCTAGACTGGGTACTTGAGCATTTGGTGCAAAGAAGAAGTGACGGCCCCATCATTATGAATCCAGGGCCTTCCCAACAAGCAAGAGTAGGAGGGATGGATGTCCATCACATAAAATGTGGAGTTGAAAGTTTCTGTTCCCACTTTAATCGGGATGTCCACCTCCCAGTGGACCATCCTTTTAGAACCATCAAAGGCTCTGACAATGATATTGCTGGGCTTCAGGGTCAAACCTTCACAGTCCAATCTGTCCAATGCTTTCTTCGGCAAGACATTTAAAGACGACCCAGTATCAACCAGAACGTGAGCTAGAGTAGTCCCTCTGCATTCCACCGAGACATGCAGCGCGTCATTATGCTTTCTCCCTTTAGATGTTAGATTGGCATCGGAGAAGCCAAGACCATTGTTGGCTGTTAGGCTAGCTACACACTCCTAGAACTGGTCCGCAGAGGTTTCCTGAGACACATGGGTCGTCTTCAAGAATCTGATCAAGGCTTTGGCATGAGCTTCAGAACAGAGCAACATGGCCAGCATAAAGATTTTTGAGGGGGTTTGCCACAATTGTTCCATGACATCATAGTCGCTTTTCTTAATTATTTTCAAAATCTCCTCCATTTCCCTTTGGATGGTCTCAGGGATGACCAAAGGTTGAGCCCTCATCCTGACGGGCGCTTCTTAGATCCCCTTCCCTTTATCAGCATCAACAGCAGAGGGTACAACCACGGGAGTCACAACTTCCTCAATAACTAGAGTTCTCACAGATATGTTGACTGGCACATGAGTAACCTTAGGAGCATTTGAGGGTCCGAAGACTGCCCTTGGAGGAGCAATCTCCAGAGAGAAAATCCTTCCGTTGCGGGTGATTTTACTCGTCCCAGCAATATTTCCAATGTCAGGAGTCTCTTCATCACAACTTTCTTCAACTGATCCAATCTGCTTAATACCGTGGTAGAAGATCTCTCCTCCATAGTTCCACGGTATTGATTTGTTGGACTTGTATGGGATAGGCCCCGACATAGTTATCTTCAGAGGTACAATCTTTGGATCGGATGTAATCTTAACAGGTCTTTTGGAGACCTTGGAAAGATTGGTGGATATGGTAATTATAGCAACATCATTGACAGGAGTCGGTATAACAAGTGTCTTCTCAAAAAGGATTTCTTGATTATCCATTAGGCGTTGGATGCCTAACTTCAACAATGGACAGTTGGATGGTAAGGATGAACAAAGGCATTAATCTTTTTCACATCCTGGGAAAATCCCAGCCTTCAACAGATTTAACTTGATTATCGGTAACAGAGTCATCAAATCATCAACAGCAGCAACATACAGATCCTCTTCAATAGCACGGGCATTGTGGCCGTGCTTTGGCATTGGGGAAGAGATCACATTCGGCTTTTCGGGGCGTCGAATTCCATTTCCTTAGCGTCTATTAAATCCTGGATCTTATTCTTGAGGGCCCAACAATTGTTGGTGTCGTGCCCCAGGCTGTCCGAATGATAAGCACACTTGGCGTTGGGATGGTAGTGTGGTGACGAAGTGTTAGGGTTTTTAGGGGCCTCCCTCAAACTGGCAAGGTTTAACTTCAAGAGATGGGGTAGAACCTGAGCAGGTGTCATGTTTATTCGGGTATATTGCCGTTGTGGTCTTTCCACCCTTTGTTGGTTGGTTCTAGGTTGATTGTTTCTGGGCTGATCAACTGCAGACTTCTGAATCATTACAGCCCCCACCGCTGGCCGACGCTTAACTCTTCCCTGACCTCTTTGAGAGTAGACAGTTGAGACTTATTTCTTTGCTGGGAAAGTCTTTTTGATGGCAGCGGAAGCAGATGTATCTTTCTGAATTTTACCGCTCTTGATGCCAGCTTCAACTCTTTCACCAGTAAGAATCAACTCGGTGAACCCCGCCGACGAACTTCCGATCAAGTGATTAAAGAATGGACCTGACAGGGTCCCCAAAAACATATCCATAAGCTCTCTCTCAGATAATGGTGGCTGCACCCTTCCAGCCAAGTCCCTCCATTTCTGGGCATACTCCTTGAAACCTTCATTTGAGACCATGCCCATACTCTGTAATTGAGTACGGGTAGGTGCTAAGTCTGCATTATATTGATATTGTCGGTAGAAGGCAGCAGCCAAATCCTCCCAATTGTGCACATCAGACCTCTCAAGCTGGTAGAACCAATCCAATTGCGTCCCCGACAAACTATCCTGAAAAAAGTGGACCCACGGGTCCTTGTCAGAAGAATGAGGTTGAATTTTTCTAACGTAAGACCGTAGGTGCATCTTTGGGAAAGACACCCCATCATATTTAGCAAAAAGAGGCACTTTAAACTTGTGGGGAATGACAATCCCAGAAACCAAACCTAACTCTTCGAAATCCAGCCCAGGCACTCTCTGCACCTCCATGGCTGCCAGGCGTTCTTCCAGATTCTTATATTTGTCATCTACAGGAGGGTACTGATGTTCATAATAGTCTTCATCCTCCTCCTCTTCTTCTTCCTCAGACTCAGATGGCACTGCAACTCCCTTTCCTTTTCCTACCTCTTCATCAGATGTTGAGGGGAAGTCCAAGACCCTTCTAGTTTGACCTTCAAATCTTCTAACCAAAGTAGCCACACCAACTCTTTTCTTTTTCTTTTTCTCCTTTTACTTCTCTAAGAGTGCTTTAAGATCCTCCTTACCCTTTTCCAAGGTCATGAGTAGTTGTTGGAACTGTGAATTCTGCGCTTGTAAATCTTTGACCGTCTGCTCTATATCCATCTTGCTGAAATAAACAACAGAAAGATAAGGAAACCTGGTGTGAAGACCTATTTATGCATATGATGAATGATATGTATTCATGTAATGCATTCAAGGATTCAGAAATTCAAATTTGTTTTAGACAAAAAGGAACACATGTCATATTAATAAGATAGAATTTGTTAGTACATCAATGCCCCATGGGCAAAATAATACAAAATTCTAAGGTAAAAAGACGTTGCGCATCCTCTTTGGTGCGATGTAGGTGTTGAGAGTCTGCTCTTCATAGAGTCGACGAGTAAGTTCTAAAACCTTCTTCTCACTGGCGTAGAATTGGGCTTCAAAAGTATTGCGCTCTCCCTTGAGCTGTATCCAACTCCTTTGCAAATCTTCCAATGATGTCAGCATGTCAGGATGTAGGAGGGTGTATGGAACCTCTCCTTCCATAACAGGCTCTTTGATCACAAGGAGAATGTAGGGGTAAGGCATCATAAGACTCTGGGCGCGGGTTCATACCCACTTGAGGTAAGGCTCAAGGGGGATGGAATTCTTGTGTCCCAATGTCTTACTGTCCACCTTGTTGGGCATCCTCCAAGCTCAAATAAACCTTTGTCGAAGTCCTTGAGCGTCATTGTCGAAGTCAAAAACCAAGTCTGGAATCAACATGTCATGAGGTCCATCCCTTCGGGCATACCCAAACGGTCTCAGAGCCAAGAAGGGGTTGTAGGTAATGCCTCCCCTAATGCCAAGTAGTGGGACATTATGTAATTCCCCATAATGATCAATGATGATGACATTTTCTCTGGACTGAGAACACCAATGAACATCAGAATGTGTGAGAGTCATCAGTCGTTGTGACCACCTCAAGCCTTGCTCATTCTTCAAGACTGATTAGGGAAGGTGAGAAATAAACCACCTTGCTAGAAGAGGAGTACATCACATGAGAAACCTCTTTTCCTCATTGTTCGTGTGTGAAATGAGTGTAGGATGTCCCCAAGCAATGTAGGCACAAGATTCCGAGATATGAAAATCTTGACATCATTCATATCTATAAGCTGGTTAGGGTTTGGGAACAAGACCAACCCATAGATGAGGAGTGCTACAATCTCCTCAAAAGCTTGCAGATCTAGAGAGTTCTAGCAGTCTTGTGCCTTCTCAAACAGAAACTTTGCCAAGAAACCCTTGACACCACTTCTGGTTTCCCAATGACCTATGATATCAAATGGTTGCAAGTGTAGGGCTTGAGCAACATCTTCAGGCTTTGGATCTCTTTCTGTACCGTTGTAGGGTAGTTGATGGAGAATAGGAATCCTCAGGAGTTGAGAAAATTCCTCCAAAGTAGGCACTAACTGGTAATCAGGAAATGTGAAGCAGTGGTGTAGGGGGTCAAAGAACTGGAAGAGAAATTTCACCATGTCTTCCTCTATGTTGGAGTTGACTAAGTTGAGAAGTTTACCATGTCTTTCAGTGAATGGATAATTCTCTGGAATCTTGGAAGTAAGATCCTTGAGTTGAGGAGGGATTCTCACAAGGTTGACCTGAATAGTTTTCCGGCGGAGTGAATCCATAACCTACAAAACAGGAACAAAGATGAAGATCCAAACCCTTGAAATAGTTAGTGGATGCATATGATGCTTCATGATGTTCATGATGTATGCACAAGTATATGTACAACCAAGTCACACAAGTTCCTAGTTTCAGGCTTGCATGGGGTTTCATAGGTAAGTACCCTCTTGAAGTTTAGTTGGCTCAACCTATCCTATAAATAGTAACCGGGTTCTAAGGAGCTCAATATCACTAGATTATTTTCTGTGTTCATTGTTTCAGTTTAGCCACTTTACTGGCGACCAAAATATTCCAAGAAAACAACCCTCAATGAGTGTAGTATTGAGTATCTACCAACTTTGGACTGTACCAAAGCCGGTCATCTCACTACCCCTAATAAGGCCAAGATGGTCAAGTAAAGGTTCGAAAAGTCCATTAGTGCTTCATGACATCACTCAACGGCCCCGTATTCTCTTGGATTGACTCAAAGGCTACCGGTACCCACAAATATGTCGCACTAATATAGCTATTGCTTTAACCATGTCGGTATACCCCACACAGTTTCCTTACCGTATTGCTATTTACCTATGAATGTTTCCCAAATCTGGGTAGAGGATTTCAAACCCAAACAATATAACCAAATGTAAAGCAATCAAAGCAAACAAGGTAAGCATGTAAAGGTGATCTAAACCCTAAGGTAACCCCACTTTTTTTAGATTTCCCCAGCAGAGTCGCCAGTTCTGTGATACGGTGGGAGAACTGACTTGAGGTTTTGCATTCGCAAATGTTTCGGTTTAGCAAGAGTCGCCACCGACTTTTTATTTTATCCAAAGTAAAGGTCAAAAAGCACAGGAAAGACCTTTGAGATGTTTTCTTGGGTTCGAGGGGTAGATTATGAAAAGGGAAGGTGCAAGCACCCTTTTCATCCATGGTTATCCATGGGCTCTTAGTTACTTGTTTAGATCACTTGCTTTTGTTTTTCAATTGTTTGAAATGGTGCTTTGTGTGTGGTTTTTAAAAATGCTTTGAAAAGAGGCCTTTTTCTAGGAAACCTTTGTAACAATTCTTGTTTGAATGTTTTACAAAGGTGTTTGTCTTTTGAAAAATGTTTCAATGTTTGAAAGTTTGATTTGGGAAAATGTTTTGAAATTGTGTGTTTTGAAATTAGCAAGGTTGGTTTGCAAGATATCAAGTAAGTAGGAGTTATCTACCCTACTCAAAGATCTTTCCTACACATTTTTAACCCTTTGACATTGTTGTTTTACCATTGTATTTGGTAAACAACCTTGTGTTTGGATGTTAAACGGGATGGGCGCGAGTCATCGTATGACCATGATAGAAATAGTGCCAAGTATCTTAGCAAGTTTTTTGAGGGACTAGATCATTTTGTATAGGCAACCAAGATAGCGTCATCGAGGGACTATGATCTTTTGTTTTGTTTTTGTTTTTCCAAGATACCTAGCATGCATACCATGGCCATTTTTAAGGCAACAAGTGGGTGAAACCCTAGAGGTGCTTGTGTGCATTGTGTTGTCATTTTTCATGCATTTTTGTCTTGTATTAGGTCAAGCTATTTGTTTTGATTTTGGTTATCATACAAACCCTAATCTTTCTATCATGGCATATTTGAAAGCTATAAAGTGCACAAAAGTAAATCTACGACTATTACAACATTGATATGGGGAGGGGGATACAAGTTTGAATAGGGGGTATTTGCAAGAAAATAAAACCCTAATTCAAATATTACAACCATATTGAATTATTTTGTACAAATAAATAAATGGGCAATTATTTAAATATGCAATTAAACATAAATATGCAAAAAGGTTTTTGTATTATTTTTATGTATGTAAAAATAAATTATTTAATGTCCTAAAAATAAGAAAATAAAAGATTATTTTTGGAAAGGGTAAAAACCCTAATTTTTGGTTTAAGAAGATAGATATATTATAATTATTTATTTATGTACAATAAATAAATAAAAATATATATACAAAAATATTAAAAAATTAAATATGTGAGAAAAATATTATTTAATTATATAAAAAATAAAAATATATAATATTTTTGTGTTATTTATGCATTTATTTTAAGAAAATAAAAGTATATTATTGTGGTAATTATTTCTATGTCCAAAAAAATAATAAAATAAAATGTGAAAATTTAAGAAAATATTTTTAGTGATTTTTTATATTTAGAAAAAATAATAAAAGTCAGAAATGAAAAAGAAATAGAAAAATATAGAAAAATAAACAAATGGGCCAAGGGGGTGTAAACAGCAAGCTAAGGGGGTGTCAATAGCCAGCCAAAGTCAGGCCCAGCCCAGATTGTCTTCATCTTCAACCTCTGATCAAACAAAAAACGCGCACCCTGTACAAACCTGGAAATCCTGCATACGTGCTCAAAAGAAAAAACTTGCAACATGAAAGTTATAGAGCATGATCACACGATTCTAACCATGTAAAAAACTTAATCTAACTCTCAAAGACCAGAGAAAATTTCTCTGGCCCTAATTTCTAACCTAGATTTTTCAAAAAGTTCATCATTCAAATTCTCCCAGCTCAGTTAACTTAAATGAAATCTATGCATATGTACAACTCAAGGGCAATGAGGACTATATTTTTTATTCATAAACCTAAGCCTAATGTTCCCTAAATAGAGAGATAGAAGTTTGAACTTTACCTGTTTCAGTCAAGCTCGAGTATGGCAATGCAGGGGTTTTCAGTGATGCCTGAGATTCTTGTGAGCTTGCTTGAAGTTCCTTTGAGCTTTCCCAATGCTTAGCTAGCTTTGAACTTGCTTGAATCTCTCTATAGAACTCAACCTGCAAACTCAAAATTCTGAAATGGTGAAGTGTGTAAATGGAGTTACAGTGACTTGGGAATGGTTGGGATAGTTTAGGTAGGTTGTATGGAGTGTGTTGAAACTGGTTGCAAGCAAAAGCACAAGTGGTTTGTGATTTGGAAATCAAAATGCAGAACCTGCCCTGTTTTGCAAGAAAATGTGATTTTTGTGTACAAGGGTGTTTGATATGTTGCTAGCTCGTGTTTCTGGCTTAGTGTGATATGCAAAACTTGTTTGAAATGTTTACAAGAGTTGGTTATATCAGATTGAAGAGTTGTGGTGATTTTGCAAGTTGACTTGCTTTTGAAGCAAAAGTGATTTGACAATGCTCAAGAGCCTTTACATGCCTCCTTCCTAGCTGCACAAAGTTGGTGTACCCTTTCCTAAGTTTATGGAGTTGGTTTGCTGCAAAGGATTGGGTTCACAGCTCAAGAGAAACAAAATTGCATAAAGCAACCTTTATCAAAATGGCATTGTTACCTTTTTGCCAAAAATGGATTAATCCTTTGTGTAATCTTCTAAAGCTCAGAAAAATGCCTCTAACCAATGTGTTTGATTTCAATTTTTGAGTGTGGAAGGGTTTAAGGACCTGTAAACAAGTACAAACAAGGTTGGGCAGAATTTGCAACTTGTAGCATAGTGAAAAATGCCATGGACCAAAGTGATATTTTGCCAAATTCAAACCTTCGATTCTCCCTAACCATAAATGATTTTGGAGAGTTCTTGGACATTTTGGAAAGCTTGTAACATTCCATACAATCCATATTTGAAATGCAATTTGATATTCCAATTGGAACTATGTGAAAACTTTCCATGAAGATAGGTCAAAATCCGGCCTAAACTAGGGCAAAATTTCACTAAGTTAAAAGTTTCACGGACCCTTGTTCACAAAATCATAACTTGAGATCCAAACATCTTTTGGGAAAACTTTGTGAATAAAAGTTGTAAATTTTGTGGAGGACTACAACTTTAATGTTGGAAGTTTTTTTTAAATCCAATTGCATCATAGTGAAAAAGTTGGGAAAAGTTGGGAAAAAATAAGAAATTTTCATAACTTAGAAAAAATCTAAGTTATGAAATTTTTTCATTTTAAACCCTAATTTTCAAAATTAGGTTTCTTGGTGAACAAGTTTCATGTTTTGACACATCTTGATGAAAGATGACCCTTGGCACTTGATTTTGACCAAAAAGTCAAAGTTTGACTTTTTAGTATACAATTGATTTTTGATCAGTTGACTGGAAAATTCATCTGTCAATCCAATGCAATTGAGATCTTTTGAACCTTGTGATTAGGTAAAGATTATGCCATTGAGTCCTTGAATCCATGCTTGAATCCAATTTTCCATTGGCTAGGTTAAAAATCAGAAATTGCTCTTCTGCAGTCAAAACCCTAAAAATGACCATTTTACCCTTTTGATGATCTGATCAAATTTCTTGAGGAGTTATGGTCCAAACTTTATCAAATGGTTCATATGAGTTTGTAATGTTGATGTGGATAAAAAATTATGAGGTTTGACTGTAAATTGGCCACAATTGACTTTTTCCCCAATACAACTGATTTCTAGGTCAACTGACCAATTGACTGGGCAAAATTTTGATTCAAGGCTTGAAACTTGGTATGAGTAATCTTATAAGTCCAACATGAAGTATGAAAGTCACATTGAGCATTGAAAGTCCAAAAATCCTTGTGAAAACTCAAACCCTAATTTTAGGTCAACAATGCAAGGAGATGTCTTAAGCAGAGCAACCCTAGCTTGGTCTTGAGTTTAAAGAGTCTTGTGAAGGGAAATATTGATAAAATGAGAGAGAAAATTTTGGGGTACAACACTATGCTATTACAATATTTAAGGGGATGGGGGTTGCAAGTAAAAGTAAGTCCTAAGTTACTATTACAACCATATTGAAATGTATAATATAAGAAAGAAATGGACTTGTTTAGAAAATGTTTTAGTCTTAATAAAAAAGAAATAAATTAGTTAATAAAAGAAAATATTTTTTATGTCTTTTTATGTTGATATTAAAAAGGATGAAAAGGAAAATGAATGAAAGATAGAAAACATCATGCTGCTGCAAGTAAAACAATAAGGATCAGAAGTTCTGAAGCCAGGCACGTGATGACTCAGCAGGAAACGTCAATGGATATCAGAAGTTCAGAAGTTCTGAACTGGTAAACTCTGAGGTCCTGCAAGATACGTTAGAGGGAAAACATAGAAGTTCTGGATTGCTATGTGCTGAAGTCGTGCAAAAAATGTTAGAGGGAAAACACAGAGGTTCTGGGTGGTGTTCATCTAGTGAACCAAAAGTCAGAAGTTCCGTATTGCCAGCATGTAAAAATCAAAAACTCATAGTGTTTGAAAACAACTGATGGAAACATCAGAAGTTCAGTGTATTTGACATATGAGTAGAACTCAGAAGTTCTGTGCTATGTTAGAACAGTGAGTGAGTCATCAGAAGTTCTATATTATGCTGAGCCAGTGAGTGAACATTAGCAGTTCAGTGCGTTATCAGCATGTAAAAATCAGAAGTTCAATGTGTGTTAACAATGAGAAAAAATCATAGAAGTTCTGTGTGTTATCAGCATGTGAAAATCAGAAGTTCTATATTACATTTCAACTCTTTTCTCATATTAATCAGCATGTCAGCAACTTATTCATTTTTTAACAAACAATAAGTCAGAAGAAAAATAGCACAACAGTTAATAAAAGTTCTAATCTTAAATCTGAGTCTAGGCCTAATCAAGAAGTTCTGATCCACAGTTTTTCTAATCATGCAATGATATGTACAACATTAATACTATGATATTTACATGTTAATGATGTTCAGAATGAAAAACAAGCAAAGTCAGAAAGACTTACCTTGAACCTGGAGCGTGGGCTTGGTGCTTTGAGTGGTTGCCTTTGGATGTTCTGAGTCAGCAAGAGAGATGGAAGAGTGGTTGTGTTCTATGGTTCAAAGGGAAGAACAAAGGTTTATTTTTGTGTATGAGAAATTTGGATTTTTATGAAGGTTTGACAACTTCCTTTTCTCTCTTTTGGCCAATCTCTCTCTTCAAAAGCCAACCCCTTGAACGTGTGATGGAGCCAAGTATTTATAGATGAATTTGCTGTGATTTTGGGGGGAAAAACAAATGGGATTTGAACCTATTTTGGCATCCTGTTCCTTTGCTTTTTCATCACAGTTTTCATATGCTAGTTTGGTGCAATCATGGGATGCAGGCGTAGGCTGGACCAACTGTTGGTCATAGGTCTGCAGCAGGTTGTATAAACAAGGTTTTGGGATTTGGTCAAGTTTTGACCAAAGTGTTAAATATAGCCTTCATGTGCTGAAGCGCTGCCTTGTTTTTGAAGCAAGCATGGTGGTTGTCAGCAGGAATTAAAGAAAATCAAAAAGCAAAGCATGGGCTTAGTAGCAAAGTTGCTATCCCAAGACAGTAGAGGTACACATGGTGAAAATGCTTTGGATAAAGACTCAGAAGGTGGTTGTGAGCATTAAATGAGCATTAAATGATGATGAGACTTATCACAACCAGAAATCCTGCAACGTTAAACTCTACACCAAGGCTTAGTTCTGGATCAGAAGTTCTACTTCAGCGTAGCATCCCATCTTTTGATCCTCTTATCTTCTGGCTCCAACATGTTCTGAAAGAGCTTTCAGAATTTCTAAAAAGCTTGCAGCACGCTCCTTAACCTTCTTTGAATTACGTTGGCAAACTCTGACTGAGCTTTTGTGAAAACTTTCCCAGAAGTTCTAACCAAACTCTGTCTTGAGAATATCCAGAATTTTCTGAGCGTTATGGTGATAACCTGGTCAGAAGTTCTGAAATTGTCATATTTTCTTAAACACTTAGAAAAATTCTAAGTATTTAGAATTTTGACCTCTTGGATTTTGATGAAACAAAATTTCATATTTCAACGTGTCTTGATGAAATATGATTCTTGAAGCTTGATTTTGATCCAAAAGTCAAAGTTTGACTTTTCAGTATGCAAATGACCATTTTGCCCTTATGAGTGATTTTCTTGGAAAATTTGTAGTTCAAGGCTTGGAAACTTGATAGAAGCAAACCTGGGATCCAGGGGTGATCCCTTGTGAAATGAGAGGGCAAATTTTGGGGTGCAACAGCTGCCCCTGTTCAATCTTCTTACACCTGAAGAGTTAGATTAGTAATTCTGCCATTCGTGACTTGAAGGTGGAAGATGATTGAACACTAGAGTGCCCAGAAAATTTGCACTCGAAGGTGTGTTAGTTGATTATATGGGGAATGGGCTTAAAGATGCCATCCAGAGGTGATTGTTGGACTGTATCTATAAGCTAGAACTGGATGATTGCCAACATGGCATCCGTTTCTGGAGCGCATCTGAACTGTATTGGAAAGTTCGGTTGTTTGATGATGAGTCAGTGTAAAAATTCATCTGAAATTTCCTGAGAAGGAACCTGTGTAGGGTTGCTTCATGATGAGTCCGTGTAAAACTGCATCTTGGAAAGCTGGAACCTGTGTAGGGTTGCCTGACGATGAGTTAGTGTAAAACTGCATCTTGGAAAGGAGGAACCTGTGTAGGGTTGCCTGACGATGAGTCCGTGTAAAACTGCATCTGAAATTTCCTGAGAAGGAACCTGTGTAGGGTTGCTTCATGATGAGTCCGTGTAAAACTACATCTGAAATTTCCTGAGAAGGATCCTGTGTAGGGTTGCTTCATGATGAGTTCGTGTAAAACTACATCTGAAACTTCCTGAGAAGGAACCTGTGTAGGGTTGCTTCATGATAAGTCTGTGTAAAACTGCATCTAAAATTTCCTAAGGAGGAACCTGTGTAGTGTTGCTTCATGATGAGTCCGTGTAAAATTGCATATGAAATTTCCTGAGAAGGAACCTGTGTAGGGTTGCTTCATGATGAGTCCGTGTAAAACTGCATCTGAAATTTTCTAAGAAGGAACCTGTGTATGGTTGCTTCATGATGAGTCCGTGTAAAACTGCATCTGAAATTTCCCGAGAAGGAACCTGTGTAGGGTTGCTTCATGATGAGTTTGTGTAAAACTGCATTTGAAATTTCCTGAGAAGGAACCTGTGTAGGGTTGCTTCATGATGAGTCCGTGTAAAACTGCATCTAAAATTTCCCGAGAAGGAACCTGTGTAGGGTTGCTTCATGATGAGCCCGTGTAAAACTGCATCTAAAATTTCCTGAGAAGGAACCTGTGTAGGGTTGCTTCATGATGAGTCCGTGTAAAAATGCATCTAGAAGGGAGGAACCTGTGTAGGGTTTCCTGATGATGAGTCAGTGTAAAACTGCATCTGGAAAGGAGGAACCTGTATAGGGTTGCCTGATGATGAGTCCGTGTAAAACTGCATCTGGAAAGGAGGAACCCGTGTAGGGTTGCCTGATGATGAGTCCGTGTAAAACTGCATCTGGAAAGGAGGAACCTGTGTAGGGTTGCTTGATGATGAGTCTGTGTAAAACTTCATCTGGAAGGGAGGAACCTATGTAGGGTTGCCTGATGATGAGTCAGTGTAAAACTGCATCTGATATTTCTTGAGAAGGAACCTGTGTAGGGTTGCCTGATGATGAGTCCGTATAAAACTTCATCTGGAAGTGAGAAGGAACCTGTGTAGGGTTACTTCATGATGAGTATGTGTAAAACTGCATCTTGGAAGAAGAAGGAACCAGTGTAGGGTTGCCTGATGATGAGTCCGTGTGAAACTTCATCTTGGAAAGAAGGAACCTGTGTAGGGTTGCTTCATGATGGTCGAGTAGATAGTTGTCCTGTCTGGTTTTAGGTGTTAATCTTTGACCTGAGAAAGAAAGATAGTTTTCCTGGCTTGTTACAGGTGTTAATCTTCAATCTCTTCATGTAGATAGTTTTCCTGGCTTGTTACAGGTATTAATCTACAATCAGTCGTCCACAAATAGTTTTCCTGGCTTGTTACAGGTATTAATCTGGAACTTGAAAAGGTTGATGGTAGCCATCTGTTGTTTGACCTTTTCCTGAAAAAGGTAAAACGTTAGCTGTATGCAATGTCATGATGTATGAAATGTGAAATGTTAATAAATGTATTTTTGTCTGGGAAAATAAATCCTTGACAAATGTCGGGGAGCTGTTAAATCCTGGAATGCTGTTGAAGAGTTGGCGTGTCTTCAAACTTTGCTTAGAATGTTTCCATTGGGGATTCTTGTTTTATTGTTTGAGGAGAAACCCGTTGGGGGATATTGAGAACTCTGTGGGGAGAATGTTTATTCCTGTTCAGGAAAAGAGTTCAGGGGTCTCAGTTGTCCGTTGCTCTACTGGGGAGTCGAAATTGAACTGATATCTAGTCGGGTCCAGGTTTCACAGTAACTTGATGTGGATTGTAGATTAGTCTACTGGGGAAAAGGAGTTGTGGTCCTTTGATTTGTAGTCGTCAGAGAGGTAAACTCAAGCTGGGGAATCCTGTCGTTTGTTGGGGAAATAAACCTTGTTGCCGGTCTGTTAGAGAGGTGACGACTTTGTTAGGGAAAGTCCTCGAGGACTCTTGAGGTTGTCTCAGCTGGGGAAAGGTTTTCAGAGATTAAACTTTTGCTGGGGAATCATCCTATGAGAAGGATTTTGGGGAGATTTGTCACTGCCCCTCGTAGCGAATGTTTGTGGCATTGCCAGAAAATGTTTGATTGTACGTAACCCTTCGCTGAGATTGACGTTCAATGCCCCAAGTGACGGAGATGGAGACTTGCCCCTGGTTACTCTGCAATTCTTGAGAGATTTCTTGGAATCTTGACTGGACTGCCCCAGGTGTGCTGGATAGTGACATGTCATGTCCCCCTGTTGATAGGAGATTTTTCAATGGAAGTGTCATCCTTCTTGAATTGATTTTGTTCACTGAGAGAGCTTTCGTTCACTGGATATTCATTGTGTGAATTTCTCCACTGTCAAACAAATAGCCATATGCGAACAGTGATATTCAAGTAATGCAAAGTTTATGTTTGTCTTGAAGTTTTGAAAAATGCGTTTTTAGCTAGTAAAGAAGTTTGTAATTCAACTTTGGTTTTGAGTAAAACCTTACAGGAGTCATGATACCTTTTGTAACAATATGCTTTCGAACTAACCCATGCTTCAATTAGGACTTTTGAAGGGTTGTAACGTGGCTTGATTCACGGTTCAAGAAACAAAGGATAAAGGCTCAAAGTGTATTTGTACCCACCCGCTCTTCGCGATGTTCTTCAGTCCTAAGCTCAGTTAATTACGCGTTTGAATTCCAATTGAGTCTGGAATGACATTTTGGTGATGGTTCAGACAAGTTTATTTTATTGGAAGGCAGTCATTTTTGCAACATTTTTTTTCATGTTGTTGAGGATTTGTAGTGACCTCTTTTTTTGATTTGTTATCCCTAATTTTTTCCCGACTGTTCTTGTTTTGAGATTACAGTAAGCGGGATGCCCCAGTTTTCTTAAGTCTCCTTTGTGGGTTTTGACTTAATGGGCTTTACTTTTTTGAGAAATAGTGACTGCCTATGTGATAGGGAACCATCACCATCTTTTGATTTCAGAGGAATGTTTTTGATGTTATTCGTTGTATTTACGAGATGAGAGTTTGCGGCTTAACGCGCATTTGAATTAACTGAGAGACTACCCTGCCCCAGGTTTTGATTAAAGGTTTTAATTTTGTGAGAAAAAAAAACAGAAAACTTCTACTTCTTTGGCTCAAAGGGGTTGACTAGGGATTATCTTCCTTATAACTCCAGTGTTTAGGATTTGAAAAAAACGCCCGTACATCGTCAGCAAGGTCTGTCCAAAAGCATACTGTATGAGATTATGGCATTGTTTTCGTCATCCTCCCTCTAAAGGCTTGTAACTTTTAGCAAGAGTTAAATTTCATAAAGTGAGTAAAAAGCATAGTTTAAATGTAATGAAAATGAGTGGATCAAATCAAGACAAACTTATTCAATGCATTAATGAAACAAAGTTTGATATTAATAGATAATTGTTTGAATAACAAAAGAGATTATAACTTGAAAATTCAAATGATACAAAAGCCTCTTTGTTTGAATCTTTCAATTCAGCTGGCGAGCCTTTGAGGGACAGCAAAAGAACTCTATTTGGCCATCTTGTGTGAATTCCAGCATTCCTCTGTCAATCAAGTCTTGGATCTTATTTTTCAAAGCCCAACAGTCATTCGTATCATACCCAGGATTATTGGAGTCGTATGCACACAATGCATTGGGATGATAGCTAGGAGCAGGGGTATTGGGATTCTGAGGAGGATCCCTTAATGTGATCAGCTCTGCCTTCAACATGTGTTGTAGCGCTTGAGCCAGTGAGATGTTGATCTTAGTGAATTGTCTTTTAGGCGCGACCTCCTTACGCTGATTACCCTGTTGTTGTTGGTGAGGTTGTTCTTAGACCCGCGAGGTAGTAGCAAATTGGGGAGGTCTTCCGACTTCTTGTCTCATGGGAGGATGAGCGGTGACTTGATTTCCATTCCTGATTGTTTGCCCCATACGGTTGCAACCGTCTTGACGAAGTTGGTTGATAATGGTTCTCAGCTCTTCTTGTCCCCGAGCTAGGCCTTGGATAAGAGCCATCTGCCCTAGCATATGGGTTCTCATTGCTTCAACCTCAGCTTGCAATTGTTCCAACTGTTCGTCCTTATTGTCTTCAGGATTTTTCTTGGCCAGGTTCCCAGCGAGGAGTGCTTTCAACTCTTCCTGCCCCTTGGATAGGTTCAAGAACATTTCTTGAAGTTGAGCGTTTTGAACCTGGATATCCTTGATAGTCTGCTCTAAGGCTATCTCTACTGAAATAAACAGTAGGAAGATAAGGAAACCTGTATAGGAGAAACCTGTCATGATATGTGGATGCATGTTTTCAAGGATCTCACGGGGTAAATACAAGAAAATGTTAGAAGTTGAACTTTGATCAACAACTTTGTTTGGAGAACTTTGTATCGGTGGATTTCCTTCCACGAGAATGAAGCTCACCATGTCAAGTGGGTCATAGCCCTTGACTCAAGTTTGTTGTACTTGATCTTTGGCGGCATTTGGTCAGAGGAAAATAAATCCCCCTCCCCTTGCTGGATGTTTGGTTCATCACAACCTGCATCAAAGAACCTCGAGATCCTTGAAATGGTTATTGAAAATGCTATGGTATGATGTTATGATGTTATGTACAAATATGCGAGGTAAGCAAGGGTATATACAAATAATCAAATTCACACAAAGCAGACAAGTCCTTAGGTTTAGGCTTGCATGGAGTTTGTAGCTAAGTACCCTCTTGAAGTTTAGTTGGCTCAACCTGTCCTAGTTAATAGTAACCGGGTTCTAAAGGATCTCAATATCACTGACCTTTCCCACAAGATTCGTTTGGTAGGCAATTGACTCACAACCAAACAAAACTCGGGAGTCAAGTCTCAATGAGTGTAGCATCGATTATCTACCAACTTTGGACTGCACCAAAGCCGGTCATCTCACTACGTTCTAATGGCCAAGTTAGTCAAGTAAGGTTCTAAGGTCAGTTGATGCTTCACGACACCACGCGGTGGCCCCGTAATCTCCTTGACTGACTCAAGGGTTACCGATACAAACCAAAGTGCCACATCAACGTAGCTACTGCTTCAACCGTGTCGGTATACCCCGAACAGTTCCCTCACAGTTTATTGCTACATACCTAAAAGGTGTCCCCAAATCCGGGTGTAGGATTTAAAACAAACCCAAACAACGAACCAAAATGTAAAGCAAACAAATCAAACAAATGTAAGCAAGTAAATGTGATATAATCCTAAGGTAACCCCACTTTTAAGAATTTTCCTCAGCAGAGTCGCCAGTTCTGTGATACGGTGGGAGAACTGACTTGGAGTGTTTGCGTTTGCAAATGTTGCGGTTTAGCAAGAGTCGCCACTGACTTTTCTTTTATCCAATAAGGAAAGGTGAAAAAGCACAGGAAAGACCTTTCGAGATGTTTTCTTGAGTTTGGGTGGTAGATTATGAAAAGGGAAGGTATTAGCACCCTTTTCATCCATGGTTTTCCATGGGCTCTTAGTTACTCGCTAGATCACTTGCTTTTGTTTGAAATTGTGCTTTGTATGGTTTTTGAAATTATTTTGAAAAGGTGCCAACGTTTAGGCAAACTTTGTAATAGTTCTCGTTCGTAAGAACGTATACAAAGTGTTGAGCTTTTGAAAATGTTTCAAGATTGGAAGATGTTTGGAAAGTGTATGTGATTGTTTTGAAAATAACAAGGATGTTTGTTTTTGAAATTGAGCAAGCAACTAAAAGTAATCTACATACTCAAAAGGTCTTAGATGTGCTTTTCCTCCTCCTTTAGATGTTGCTATCTTACCATTGTTTTGATAAGAAGCCCCATCGTTGGATGTGAAGGGACGGGCGTTGGGTCATCGTATGACCATGATAGCAATGTTGTGAGATGACTTAGCACTTTTCTTTTTGGACTAAGATCATTTTGAAAGGCAACTTTGATAGCGTCATCAAGGGACTATGATCTTGTATTTTTTGTTTGTTTGTGCTAAGACATCCCACATGCATAACATGGCCATTTTTAGGCAACAAGTGGAGTTAACCTTAAGGGTGCATGTGTGCAAGTGTGTTTGATTGCATGCATTTGTCTTTGATTTTTGGTGGTCTACTTGTTGGTTTTATCTTGCCATACACGCCTAATTACTAGCATTTACATTTGAAAGTGATAAATTGCAGAAAAGTAAAGTCCTACGCTATTATAATATTTAAGGGGATGGGGGTACACATTTATGAATGGGGGTTGCAAGTAAAAGTAAGTCCTAAGTTACTATTACAACCATATTGAAATGTATAATATAAGAAAGAAATGAACTTGTTTAGAAAATGTTTTTGTCTTAATAAATAAGAAAAAAATTAGTTAATAAAAGAAAATATTTTTTTATGTCTTTTTATGTTGATATTAAAAAGGATGAAAAGGAAAATGAATGAAAGATAGAAAACATGGTGCTGCTGCAAGGAAAATAATAAGGATCATAAGTTCTGAAGCCAGGCGCGTGATGACTCAGCAGGAAACGTCAATGGATATCAGAAGTTCAGAAGTTCTGAACTGGTAAACTCTGAGGTCCTGCAAGATACGTTAGAGGGAAAACACAGAAGTTCTGGATTGCTATGTGCTGAAGTCGTGCAAAAAATATTAGAGGGAAAACATAGAGGTTATGGGTGGTGTTCAGCCAGTGAACCAAAAGTCAGAAGTTCCATATTGTCAGCATGTAAAAATCAAAAACTCAGAGTGTTTGAAAACAGCTGATGGAAACATCAGAAGTTCAGTATATTTGAGTGAGGAGAACTAAGAAGTACTGTGCTGTGTTAGAACAGTGAGTGAGTCATCAAAAGTTCTATATTATGCTGAGCCAGTGAGTGAACATTAGCAGTTCAGTGCGTTATCAACATGTAAAAATCAGAAGTTCAATGTGTGTTAACAATGAGAAAAAATCATAGAAGTTATGTGTGTTATCAGCATGTGAAAATCAGAAGTTCTATATTACATTTCAACTCTTTTCTCATATTAATCAGCACGTCAGCAACTTATTCATTTTTTAACAAATAACAAGTCAGAAGAAAAACAGCACAACAGTTCATAGAAGTTCTAATCTTAAATCTGAGTCTAGGCCTAATCAAGAAGTTCTGATCCATAGTTTTTCTAATCATGCAATGATATGTACAACATTAATACTATGATATTTACATGTTAATGATGTTCAGAATGAAAAACAAGCAAAGTCAGAAAGACTTACCTTGAACCTGGAGCGTGGGCTTGGTGCTTCGAGTGGCTGCCTTTGGATGTTCTGAGTCAGCAAGAGAGACGGAAGAGTGGTTGTGTTCTATTGTTCAAAGGGAAGAACAAAGGTTTATTTTTGTGTATGATAAATATGGATTTTTATGAAGGTTTCACAACTTCCTTTTCTCTCTTTTGGCCAATCTCTCTCTTCAAAAGCCACCCCCTTGAACGTGTGATGGAGCCAAGTATTTATAGATGAATTTGCTGTGATTTTTTTTGGGGGGGGGGGGGGGAACAAATGGGATTTGAACTTGTTTTGGCATCCAGTTCCTTTGCTTTTTCATCACAGTTTTCGTATGCTAGTTTGGTGCAATCATGGGATGCAGGCGTAGGCTGGACCAGCTGTTGGTCATAGGTCTGCAGCATGTTGTATAAACAAGGTTTTGGGATTTGGTCAAGTTCTGACCAAAGCGTTGAATATATCCTTCATGTGCTGAAGCGCTGCCTTATTTTTGAAGCAAGCATGGTGGTTGTCAGCAGGAATTAAGGAAAAGCAAAAAGCAAAGCATGAGCTTAGTAGCAAAGTTGCTATCCCAAGACAGTAGAGGTACACCTGGTGAAAATGCTTTGGATAAAGAATCAGAAGGTGATTGTGAGCATTAAATGATGATGAGACTTATCACAATAAGAAATCCTACAACGTGAAACTCTACACCAAGGCTTAGTTCTGGATAAGAAGTTCTGCTTCATCGTAGCATCCCATCTTTTGATCCTCTTATCTTCTGGCTCCAGCATGTTCTGAAGGAGCTTTCAGACTTTCTAGAAAGCTTGCAGCACGCTTCTTAACCTTCTCTGAATTACCCTAACAAACTCTAACTGAGCTTTTGTGAAAACTTGCCCAGAAGTTCTGACCAAACACTGTCTTGAGAATATCCAGAATTTGTTGAGCGTTATGGTGATAACCTGGTCAGAAGTTCTGAAATTGTCATATTTTCTTAAACACTTAGAAAAATTCTAAGTATTTAGAATTTTGACCTCTTGGATTTTGATGAAACAAAACATCATATTTCAACGTGTCTTGATGAAATATGATTCTTGAAGCTTGATTTTGATCCAAAAGTCAAAGTTTGACTTTTTAGTGTGCAAATGACCATTTTGCCCTTATGAGTGATTTTCTTGGAAAATTTGTAGTTCAAGGCTTGGAAACTTGAAAGAAGCAACCCTGGAATCCAGGGTGATCCCTTGTGAAATGAAAGGGCAAATTTTGGGGTGCAACACCTACTACCCAGGTTCCTTCACCAAGCTCTACTATCCAAGCGTTCATTTCGAAGTGACCTTACTACCCAGGTTCCTTCACCAAGCCCTACTATCCAGGTTTTCATTTGGAAGTAACCCTACTACCCATATTCTTTCACCAAGCCCTACTATCCAGGTTTTCATTTCGAAGTAACCCTACTACCCAGGTTCCTTCACCAAGACATACTATCCGGGATTTCATTTCGAAGTAACCCTACTATCCATGTTCCTTCTCCCTCATCTCCAAGCAGCAGCTTACAACACTGCAAGGCCTGGACTCGACATGATACGGTCGATTTCACATTTCCCCAGCGAGTGGCTGTACAGCCTGGACCTTGACCAGGTATACGTTCTACTTTCACCTCCTCAGTCAGGAGATAATTCCTCAGTAGAGCAATAGACAATCGAAGCTCCTAGACTTTACTCCCCAGTGCATAAGTCAATATCCCCCCGACAAAGTTCCCCCTCGACAGCAGGTACATGAACTCTCATCCAGGAATTTCTTATGCAACCAATCTTTTCCGGATGGCATCTTTAAGATCGTCTCTTGTGATTTCCCGTCGCCTTCCAAATGGCATCTATAAGCCCATTCCCGACATCACCAATCAGTATTACTTCATGCGAGTGCAAATTTCTTGGCACTCTAGTGTTCAATCATCTTCTGACTTCAGATCACGAAGGGCAGATCAACCAATCTACATCCTCAGGCTTAAGAAGATTGAACAGGGGCAACTGTTGTACCCCAAAATTTTCTCTCCCATTTCTCAAAGGATCATCCTGGACTCTCAGGTTTGTTTCTATCAATTTCTATGTCTTGAATTACAACTTTTCAAGAAAATCACTCACAAGGGAAAAATGGTCATTTGCACACCAAAGGAGTCAAACTATGACTTTTGAATCAAAAATCAAGTTCCAAGAATCATATTTCATTAAGGCATGAAATTGGTTCATCAAAAATCAAAAGTCAGAAGTTACTTTGAAAATCAAAATTTCTAAAATGTTTAGAAAATTTTCTAAGTGTCAAGAGAATATGATACTTCAGAACTTCTGAGTCAGGCTCTATGCAAGTGCAGTCAGAAGTTATAAACACGGTTCAGAACATGATGCTTAAATCAGAACATGCAGAAGCGATGCTCTTTGGTTAGAACATGATGTTTCAGTCAGAACATGATTCTTCAACATATGGAGGCTATGTTCAACGCTCCGGTCAGAACATGCCCCTTTAGCATTTGGATTTTACATTTCTGATCTTCTGACCAGATTATCACTGTAACACTCAGCAAATTCAGGATACTCTCAAGGCAGAGTTTAGTTAGAACTTCTGGGCAGGTTTTCACAAAGGATCAGTCAGATTATGCCAGGGTAATTCAAAGAAGGTTACAAGGCGTGCTGCAAGCTTCCCAGAAAGTCTGAGAGCTCCTTCAGAACATGCTAGAGCCAGAAGATACAAAGATCAGAAGTTGGATGTTCACTCTAAATAATGCTTAAGCTGAACTTCTGACCCAAAATAAAATAATGAGACAGAGTTTCACATGGCAGGATTTCTGATTTGATAAATCTCATCATCATTTAATGCTCATTTAATGCTCACAACCACTTTTGAGTCTTTATCCAAAGGATTTCCCCACGTGTGGCATAAAAGTACCTTTGTTGTCCTTGAAAAGCAGATTTTGCGCAAAGTATATGTTGGGCCCATGCTTCACTTTTGCTTCTGAGGGTACTTTTCCTTGATTCATGTTTACAAATCCAGCTTAGGCACGACTAAAAGTTTCTAACCACCTTACTTTGTGCCTTGAACCATAATTGTTTAAACTTGCTTCAAGAACAAGTCAGCACCTAGCATATGATGGCTGTACCTTTGATTTCTCCAAGCTACTAAATCCTTGCCTATAAATTGAACTACATTCGCAACTGTGAAAGGGTAAAAAATTTGAGAAACGAAAAGCCTTGAACCCCTGCCAAAATTCTAAGAGTTCGAAAAACTGTAAACACAACATACAAAAATTGTTTACTTTTGATTCCTTGCATTCAAACTTCATTTGTCCTCAAGTGCTTCTTGACCGAAACCATCCATGCAGTTGTTGATTCACATATTAGAAGTTATCATAACTTCTGTGTTCATACTGCTATATACTTTTCATCCACCTCCACCTCAAAGAAATCAGAATATCACCCCTTTGTTGTTCCAGAAGTTGAAAACTTCCAGCCTGTTGAGTGCATGAAGAAGCTGCTCAGAACATCATCAGAGTTGAGGTTAACTCCGGTTCACAAAATCTCTTCCAGTTGCAAGGTAAGTTTATACTGACTCTCACCATATTACTTAAGCATTACCAGATTTACATGTTCAAAAATACAATGTAGATATCATGTTTCCGATGTTTTATGTATTCTGAGATCTCATGCATCTGTCTGCCTAAGTAAGGAATAAATCAGTTCAGAACTTCTTGAAGAAATTAGAACTCAGAATTAGGATTAGCAAATTCATACTTGCCTCTAATTTATAATTATGATATTTCTTGTTTCTGAAACACTATGACACCTGCTATAACTGTCATAAGCACATCTTCTGTTTTGTTTAGAAATGACCAAGTTGCAGATGTTCTGACTAGCATGGAGAGGGAGACCAAGTTCTGCCAGTGGTATCATAACTTCTGAAATCTGCTTTGTTGTCGGTGGTCTCAGAACTTCTGAAAACTACTTTGTTTCCAGTGGACCCAGAACTTCTGACTTCACCCATTTTTTTCACTAACGGAATATCTGTTTTGCAGCAGGCCAGAGTCAGAATTTCTGACCTCCTTTAGTCAGCAATACGCTGATTCTATTTTTCTTTTTCTCACTATTTTTGCTATTACTTTCTTTTTCATTAATAAAAAAGACACCAAAAACATTTTTTTTATATTTTACATGCTTTATTTTATTTCTTAAAACAAAAGATCAAAAATATTTTCTTAAAATAAAATAAGTCCATTTTACATATTTTGCACATTCTTATCCATTCGATATGGTTGTAATAATAATAATTTAGGATTTAATTTTATTTTCAATCACCATTCGTAAATATGTACCCCCATCCCCCAAATGTTGTAATAGTGTAGGTGTTGCACCCCAAAATTTTCCCTCTCATGTTTTCCAAAGTCTTCCCCCTGCATGGTTGATCACAAACCCTTGCCTAAGGAAAAAGAAAATTTTTGAGTGGTGCTTTAAGTACCTTTCGATTGGCATTCTGAAAGACCCTTTGATTGGCATTCTGAAGGAGCATTTCGATTGGCATTATGTCAAGGCACTTCGATTGGCATTCTGAAAGACCCTTCGATTGGTATTCTGAAGGAGCATTTCGATTGGCATGGACAAGCATTTCGATTGGCATGGACAAGCACTTCGATTGGCATTATGAACGAGGCCTTCGATTGACATGCCAAGGGATCCTTCGATTAGCATTGTGTCAAGGCAGCTTCGACAGACATGTGAACCACGTCCTTCGATTAGCATGAACAACACCTTTCGATTGGCCTGTTAACAAAGCCTTTCGATTGGCCTGTTAAAAAAGCCATCAAGAGGGCACTCAAAAACATGTCCAGGTACACTGAACATGAGAAAATGGCATGTTTCCCTTGCAAATATAGAAATAATTAAATGCTGATTGTGGATTTAATTCCTGAGTTAAAGGCCAAATTCTTGCCTTTTCTGTTCCTAAAAGAGCTGATTCGACCAGAGTGTTTCTGTTCAACTCAAGACCATTCAAAGAAGCATTCAGAAGGTCACTTCGAAAGGTATATGAGAAGCCCATTCGAAGGAGGCAACTCAAGACCAATCGAAGAGCAGGGCCTGAAGGCATTCGAAATCCAAAAGCGTCCAGGTTCATTCAAGAGACATGAATGTTTCAAAAAAGGAAATAATTTAATGTGTCTGATTCTTGTCTCCTGGCTTTAATGCCCTGTTTAATGGCTGTCTCCTGTCGTTACTAGACCCTTCACTCCTATAAATACAAGGGCCAGTGGCACATTACAACACACAAAAAACTCTACAACGAAAATACACAAAAACTCTGCAGGAAAATAGAACACACGAAAATTATACACACAAAAACTCTGCAAAAAACATTACAAAAAAAATTAAGGAAAAGAAACTCTGTAGAAACAAAACAGAGCAGAACGAAAAAAGAAACAGGAAACATTGGAGAGGCGCTGCCCATACCGAATTTTCTAGGCCAAAGCAACCCTTCAAGAAAAGTATCCACGCCCAGAAACCCCAGATTGAAAGTGCCTACATCCAGGAAGTGCCCAGATCGAAGGTGCCTACATCCAGGAAGCGCCCAAATTAAAAGTCCAATCTGCTGGTAAGAAAGGGTAAACTATCCAACCTCATATTTGTATAACACATTATTACTGGTTGTTACCTTCGATTTTCTATCCTAGACAGGATCAAGAGGCCTGGGTTTGGCCCCAGGTCATGTTCTTCGTTTTCTAACATTTGCTGCAGATTTAGCCTGAGGAGACCCAGCAAGCGCAGGATCGAAGGGCCTGGGGTTCAACACCCAGACCCTGAGTTTTATTTCGCTAACATGCTTTTGCAGGTATAGCATCCCAGATCGAAGGAGACACCTTCTCTGGATCGAAGCTTCCCATAGTCCTCCTGGATCGAAGAAGGCATTTTTCCCAGGATCGAAGGGAACTCCCCTTCCCTGGATCGAAGGCTGTTCACACCCACTTCCTGGCCCAATCGAAAGAACCATGACCCTGTTTGGATCGAAGCTTCCATTCCCTCCCTGGGTCGAAACTCCTTCTTTTCCCTGGATCGAAGGATCCCCCCTTGTATTTTATTTTTGTTTTCATTGACATCTTTTTATCTTTTTTAATTAACATTAAAATAAAAAAACCACAAAAACATTAGGCTAGTTTTTTCTATTAAAATTAACTTTGTTAATTAATCTCTTAATTATCTTAACATTTTTCCAAAACTAAAATTAAATAGATTTAAATCATTTTCTCAAAATAAAATAAAACAATAAAGAGATTTATTTCTTAGGACTTTTTTCTTAGAGTTTAATTTCAGATTCGCGCGCGTTTATTTTACTGTAACTGCCTACTGGGATGTAATAGCTTAAACTAAGACCTTTTTTACTGCTTTTATTTCCCCAATTTTTGGACATGTAAATAATTCCCCTCCCCGAAGCCTTGTAATAGCGTAGGATTTACAATTTCCGCACTTTAAATTCCTGTACATATATTAACTGTTTAGATGTATGCTAACTAGGCTATGCATGACAAGATTAAACTCCTAACTTAAAATCAACAGTAGCTCACCATGACATGCAAAGATAATATAACTGAAAATTGACGCACTTGCACATGCCACTCCTAGGGTACACCTCACTTGGTTGCCTCAAATGTGGTCATTAAGTATAGGATGTTTTAGAGGTCGTCCTTTTGTCCCAAGATCATAAGTTGCCTCGAAATGGTTGCCTCGATAAAAATGATCTAAGACATTAGGATTACCACTAAAGCGTCCTAACATTGCTTTAGTGACCACACGTCCCTTAAATCGAATTGACCCGAAAACTCCAACGACGGTGCTACCTACTCCTCAATAGTGGGATAGCACTGTCTAAAGGACATTTGCACAGTTTAATTCCTTTTTGAGTAGGTAGAGGTTCTTAAGTACTTGCTCCTTTAAAAAACAAAACAAAACTTTTCGCACTTACACTTTCTTCAAAAACAAAACTCTTTTCAAAACCCACAAAAACAAAGAAAAGCAAACTTTTTAAAACATAGTGAGCAAGTACCTAAGAGCCCGTGGATAACCACGGATAGAAATGGTGCTAACACCTTCCCTTTCTATAATCTACCTCCCGAACCCGAGAACAATCTCGAAAAGGAATTTTTCTGTGCTTTTGTCATTTCCTTGTTGGATAAAATAAAAGACGGTGGCGACTCTTGCTTACCGCGACATTTTGCAAAAACAAACGCAAACGTGAACCAGCATTCTAAAATAGTCAGTTCTTGTTCCCAATGATCACAGAACTGGCGACTCTGTTGGGGACTATTATAAGTGAGGTGTACCTTAGGACTAGATCACTTGTGTTTTCAATTGTATTGCTTTATATGCTTTTAATTTTGTGGGCTTGTATCGGAGTTCTATAAATCCTCCACCCAGATTTGGGAAACATTCATAGATAGCAATACATTGTGGAAACTGTGCGGGGTATACCGACACGGTTGAAGCAATAGCTATATTAGTGCGACATATTTGTGAGTACCGGTAACCCTTGAGTTAAGTCAAGGAGAGTACGGGGCCGCTGAGTGATGTCACTAAGCACTAATGACCTAGAATCTTACTTGACCATCTTGGCCTTTTTAGGGGTAGTGAGATGACCGACTTTGGTGCAGTCCGAAGTTGGTAGATACTCGATACTACACTCATTGAGGATTGTTTTCTTGGAATATTTTGGTCGCCAGTAAGTGGCTAAACCAAAACAATGAACATAGAAAACAATCCAATGATATTGAGCTCCTTAGAACCCGATTACTATTTATAGGACAGGTTTTGAGCCAACTACACTCAAGAGGGTACTTACCTATGAAACCTCATGCAAGCCTGAAATCTAAGGGCTCTTTTTGTGTGACTTGTGTGCCTTCAAACTTGAACTACTTGCACATACTTGTTATCTGACAACATGAATTCCTTGCAGGTTTTGTTTACAGTCCTTATCCAATAATTTGGACTTATTGCAGGGCTTACTTACATCACCTCACACTTGCGCTTAAACACATAGCATACACATCATAGCATCATGACTTATCATTTCTTTAACCATTTCAAGGATCTCAAGGGACTGTGATGCAGTTTGTGGTAAATCAGATGTCCAGCAAGGGGCAAAAGGGGATTTATTTTCCTCTAGCCAAGGTTGTCTAGAAATCCAAGCATGATAACTTGAGTCAGGGGCTATGACCCACTCAATATGGTGAGCTTGACTTTTGAAGAAGGACTCTTAACGACATGGAATTCCTTTAATCAAGCTACCAGTTTCAGATTCTAACAGTTTCTTGTTTACCCCGCGAGATCCTTGAAAACATTGCATACATATATCATACATATCATTTCATAACAGGTCTCCCAGTACAGGTCTCTTATCTTCTTCGCTGTTTATTTCAATAATCATCATGTCTACTGAACCTTCCACTGAGCAAGCTATCAAGGCCCTCCAGGCCCAGAATGCCCAATTTCAAGCGTTGGTCATGAGCCTAGCTAAGGGTCAGCAGGACCTGAAGACCCTGATCCTGAAAGAGAGGAAGAAGAAGAAAAAGAGGACCATCCTGTTCAATACTGGACGCAGGTTTGGAAACGGGCTGCAGAACAAAGTTGATCTGACCACCCCATCTGAAGGGAAAGACAGTCCACAAGAAAGGAGGGCTCGTAGCCCTGAAGCCTCCGACAACGAGACGGACTATGATAAAGAACAGTATCCTCATGCTGAGGATAAGTACAAACAGCTGGAAGACCGTTTGAGCGCTATGGAAATACAGAAGGTGCCCGGTCTGGACTTCGGAGATCTAGGTCTATCCTCTGGGGTGGTGATTCCCCATAAATTCAAGGCACCTGACTTTGCCAAGTATGACGGAGCTTCCTGTCTAAAGCTACACCTCCGGTCATATGTGAGGAAGATTCAACCCTATACTGCTGATAGAAATCTTTGGGTTCATTTCTTTCAAGATAGTCTCTCAGGGACTCAACTTGAATGGTTCTGTAAACTAGAAGGAGCTAACATCCGCAACTGGGAGGACCTTGCTGCTGCTTTTTACAAGCAATACCAGTATAATGCCGACCTTGCTCCCATGCGTACTCAGCTTCAGGGTATGTCTATGGGTACAGGCGAAGGCTTCAAGGACTATGCTCAGAAGTGGAGAGATCTTGCTGGAAGATTCCAACCTCCTCTGTCTGATAGGGAGTTGGTGGATATGTTTCTTGGGACTTTGTCTGGTCTCTATTTCAACCACTTGATCGGAAGCTCTTCAGCCGGGTTCACTGAGCTAATACTGACCGGCGAAAGGGTCGAAGCTGGCATCAAAAGTGGGAAGATTCAAGAAGCTACACCTTCTGATGCTCAGAAAAAACCCTACAATGGGAAGAAATAGTCCAATGCTGTGTATGGTCAAAAGGGTCGTCATGATCAACATGTAGGGGCAACCCAGATCTCCGATCCCACGCCTGTTCAACAAAGACAGAGCAATAGGCGTAGGGTAAGATATCAAGAAAGGCAGTATACTGACATCAACATGCCTTTGTCTCAAGCGTTACAACATTTGCTGAAGTTGAAGCTAATCACACTAAAGGATCCTCCTCAAAATCCTGATACTTCCTCTTCCAAGTATAACCCGAGTGTGAGATGTGCCTACCATTCTGACAGTCCTAGACATGACACCGACGACTGTTGGACTTTGAAGAACAAGATCCAAGACTTGATTGATGCCAAGGAGATCAAGTTTGATCATTGATCCTATGCCAAATCATTGAGAATGTTTTTGTTTCATTTGAATTTTCAAGTTGTAATCTCTTTGTTATTCAAACAATTATCTATTAATGTCAAACTCTATTTCATTAATGCATTGCATATGTTTGTCTTGAATTTATCCTTTCATTACATTTAAACTATGCTTTTTACTCACTTTATGACATTCAACTCTAGCTAAAAGTTACAAGCCTTTAGAGGGAGGATGACGAAACAATGCCATAATCTCATACAGTATGCTTTTGAACAGACCCCGCTGACGATGTACAGGCATTCTTTCAAATCCTAAACACTGGAGTTATAAGGAAGATAATCCCTAGTCAACCCCTTCGAGCCAAAGAAGTAGAAGTTTTCTGTTTTAAACACAAATTAAAACCTTTAATTTAAACCTGGGGCAGGGTAGTCTCCCAGTTAATTCAAAAAGATGCGCATTGAGGTCGTAAAACTCTTAATTCATAATACAACAAACGATATTAAAAGCATTCCTCTGGAATCAAAAGACAGTGGTGGTTCCTTATCTCACATGCAGTCAATAAAAAAAAAGCCCACTGAGCTAAAACCTATAAAGGAGGCTTAAGAAAGCTGGGGCATCTCGCTGACTGTAATCTCGAAAACAGGAACAGTCAGGCAAAAATTAGGGATAACAAATCAAAAGAACGAGGTCGCTAAAAATCCTCAACAACATGAAAAATGTTGCAAAAATGACTGCCTTCCAACAAATTCAACTTGTGTGAACCATCGCCAAAAATGTCATTCCAGACTCATATGGAGTTCGACGCATAATTAACTGAGTTTAGGATTGAAGAACATCACGAAGAGCGGGTGGGTACAAATATACTTTGAGCCTTTATCCTTTGTTTCTTAAACCGTGAACTAAGCCACGTTACAACCCTTCAAAAGTCCTAACTAAAGCATGGGTTAGTTCAAAAGCATACTGTTACAAAAGGTATCCTGACTCCTGTAAGGCTTTGCCCTAAATCTTGTGTTGAATTTGTCTTATAAAAAGTTGTCTGCTAAAAAATGCATTTTTCAAAACTTCAAGACAAGCATAAACTTTGCATTATTTGAATATCATTGTTTGCATTTGGCTATTTGTTTGACAGCGGAGAAATTCACACAACGAATATCCGATGAACGAAAGCCCTCTCTGAACAAAATCACTTCAAAAAGGATGACACTTCCATTGACAAATCTCCTTCCAATCAAGGGGCATGGCATGATCATTGTCCATCACATGGGGCAGTCCAGTCAAGATTTCAAGAAATCTCTGAAGAAGTACAGAGTAACCAGGGGCAAGTCTCCATCTCCGTCACTTGGGGCATTGAACATCAATCTCAATGAAGGGTTACGTACAATCAAACATCTTTTCTGGCAATGTCACAAACACTTGCTACTAGGGGAAATGACAAATCTCCCCAAAATCCTTCTCATAGGATGACTCCCAGTAAGGGTTTAATCTCTGAAAACCTTTCCCCAACTGAATCAACCTCAAGAATCCTCGAGGACTTCCCCCAACGAAGATGTCACATCTCTAGCAGACTGACGACATGGTTTATTTCCCCAACAACACCAGGATTCCCCAGCTTGAGTTTGCCTCTCCGACTACTACAAATCAAAGGACCACAACTCCTCTTCCCCAATAGACTACTCTACAATCCCCAATAAGTTACTGCGAAGCCTGGACCCGACCAGATATCAGTTAAACTTTGACTCCCCAGTAGAGCAATGGACAACCGAGACTCCTGAACTTGTTCCTCAAGAATGAATCAATACTCTCCACAGAGTTTTCAATATTCACCAGTGGAGTTCTCCTCAAACAACAAAGCAGGGATCCCCAGTGGAAACATTTTGAGCAAAGTCCAAGACAAAATTACATGTCAATAACATTCATAGCATATGCATACAAAATACATATAACATGAATCTCATTTATTTTGAGAACATCATTACACAATGCATACATCATGACATTGCATACAACTAACTCTTTATCTTTTCAGGAAAGATCGATCAACAGATAAAAGTCATTACCTTTTGAAGTAGCAGTCGTCAAAGATTCCTTCATCATCCCGTTGAGGTAGTAATCGTCCAAGATTCCTTCACCATCCCGTTGAGGTAGTAATCATCCAAGATTCCTTCATCATCCTGCTGAGGTAGTAATCGTCCAAGATTCCTTCATCATCCTGCTGAGGTAGAAGTCATCCAAGATTCCTTCATCATCCTGTTAAGGTAGTAATCGTCCAAGATTCCTTCATCATCCCACTGAGGTAGAAGTCATCCCAGATTCCTTCATCATCCTACTGAGGTAGTAATCGTCGAAGATTCCTTCATCATTCCGCTGAGGTATAAGTCATCCCAGATTCCTTCATCATCCTGCTAAGGTAGTAATCATCCAAGATTCCTTCATCATCCCGCTGAGGTAGAAGTCATCCCAGATTCTTTCATCATCCTGCTGAGGTAGTAATCGTCCAAGATTCCTTCATCATCCTGCTGAGGTAGAAGTCATCCCAGATTCCTTCATCATCCTGCTGAGGTAGTAATCGTCCAAGATTCCTTCATCATCCTGCTGAGGTAGAAGTCATCCCAGATTCCTTCATCATCCTGCTGAGGTAGAAGTTATCCCAGATTCCTTTATCATCCTGCTGAGGTAGTAATCGTCCAAGATTCCTTCATCATCCTGCTGAGGTAGAAGTCATCCAAGATTCCTTCATCATCCCGTTGAGGTAGTAATCGTCCAAGATTCCTTCATCATCCTGCTGAGGTAGTAATCATCCAAGATTCCTTCATCATCCTGCTGAGGTAGTAATCATCCAAGATTCCTTCATCATCCTGCTGAGGTAGAAGTCATCCCAGATTCCTTCATCATCCCGCTGAGGTAGAAGTCATCCCAGATTCCTTCATCATCCTGCTGAGGTAGTAATTGTCCAAGAATCCTTCATCATCCTGCTGAGGTAGAAGTCATCCCAGATTCCTTCATCATCCTGCTGAGGTAGAAGTCATCCGAGATTCCTTCATCATCCTGCTGAGGTAGTAACGTCCAAGATTCCTTCATCATCCTGCTGAGGTAGTAATCGTTCAAGATTCCTTCATCATCCTGCTGAGGTAGAAGTCATCCAAGATTCCTTCATCATCCTGCTGAGGTAGTAATCATCCAAGATTCCTTCATCATCCTGCTGAGGTAGAAGTCATCCAAGATTCCTTCATCATCTCGTTGAGGTAGTAATCGTCCAAAATTCCTTCATCATCCCGCTGAGGTAGAAGTCATCCCAGATTCCTTCATCATCCTGCTGAGGTAGTAATCGTCCAAGATTCCTTCATCATCCCGCTGAGGTAGAAGTCATCCCAGATTCCTTCATCATCCTGCTAAGGTAGTAATCGTCCAATATTCCTTCATCATCCCGCTGAGGTAGAAGTCATCCCAGATTCCTTCATCATCCTGCTGAGGTAGTAATCGTCCAAGATTCCTTCATCATCCTGCTGAGGTAGAAGTCATCCCAAATTCCTTCATCATCCTGCTGAGGTAGTAATCGTCCAAGATTCCTTCATCATCCTGCTGAGGTAGAAGTCATCCCAGATTCCTTCATCATCCTGCTGAGGTAGAAGTCATCCCAGATTCCTTCATCATCCTGCTGAGGTAGTAATCGTCCAAGATTCCTTTATCATCCTGCTGAGGTAGAAGTCATCCAAGATTGCTTCATCATCCCGTTGAGGTAGTAATCGTCCAAGATTCTTTCATCATCCTACTGAGGTAGTAATCGTCCAAGATTCCTTCATCATCCCGTTGAGGTAGAAGTCATCCCAGATTCCTTCATCATCCTGCTGAGGTAGTAATCGTCCAAGATTCCTTTATCATCCAAGAACCCTTCATCATCCTGTTGAGGTAGAAGTCATCCCAGATTCCTTCATCATCCTGCTGAGGTAGTAATCTTCCAGGATTCCTTCATCATCCTACTGAGGTAGAAGTCATCCCGGATTCCTTCATCATCCTGCTGATGTAGTAATCGTCCAAGATTCCTTCATCATCCAAGATTCCTTCATCATTCTAGTTGGAGTAGCAATCGTCTCAGATTCCTTCATCACACATCATCATCATCAGAAAAGACCTTCTCTGGTTAGATTTATTTCTTCCAGTTAAAACAGGCAACTAAATACCTCCTCTGGTTAGATTTATTTCTTCCAGTTAATGATAGGCAATCAGAGACCTTCAAATAACAGTCCAGATACGATCCAGATTCGGATGTAATTCTGTCACTCATTCAAATACATTCCAGCAATCATCCCTGGATGGCATCTTTAAGCCCATCTCCAACAACTATCCATCATCTCTCCAAATGGCATCTGTAAGCCCATTCCCGATGTCACAATGCTGATACTACACCATGTGAGTGCAAATTTCTGGGCACTCTAGTGTTCAATTATCTTCCACCTTCGGATCACGAAAGGCTCAAAAGCCAATCTATATCCTCAGGTTTAAGAAAATTGAACAGGGGCAACTGTTGCACCCCAAAATTTGCCCTCTCATGTTTTCCAAAGTCTCCCCCCTGCATGGTTGATCATAAACCCTTGCCTAAGGAAAAAGAAAATTTTTGAGTGGTGCTTTAAGTACCTTTCGATTGGCATTGTGAAAGACCCTTCGATTGGAATTCTGAAGGAGCATTTCGATTGGCATTATGTCAAGGCACTTCGATTGGAATTCTGAAAGACCCTTCGATTGGTATTCTGAAGGAGCATTTCGATTGGCATGGACAAGCATTTCGATTGGCATGGACAAGCACTTCGATTGGCATTATGAACGAGGCCTTCGATTGGCATGCCAAGGGATCCTTCGATTAGCATTGTGTCAAGGCAGCTTCGACAGGCATGTGAACCACGTCCTTCGATTAGCATGAACAACACCTTTCGATTGGCCTGTTAACAAAGCCTTTCGATTAGCCTGTTAACAAAGCCATCAAGAGGGTACTCAAAAACATGTCCAAGTACACTGAACATGAGAAAATGGCATGTTTCCCTTGCAAATATAGAAATAATTAAATGCTGATTATGGATTTAATTCCTGAGTTTAAGGCCAAATTCTTGCCTTTTCTGTTCCTAAAAGAGCTGATTCGACCAGAGTGTTTATGTTCAACTCAAGACCATTCGAAGAAGCATTCAGAAGGCCCATTCGAAAGGTATATGAGAAGCCCATTCGAAGGAGGCAACTCAAGACCAATCGAAGAGCAGGGCCTGAAGGCATTCGAAATCCAAAAACGACCAGGTTCATTCAAGAGACATGAATGTTTCAAAAAAGGAAATAATTTAATGTGTCTGATTCTTGTATCCTGGCTTTAATGCCCTGTTTAATGGTTGTCTCCTGCTGTTACTAGACCCCCACTCCTATAAATACAAGGGCCAGTGGCACATTACAACACACACAAAACTCTACAACGAAAATACACAAAAACTCTGCAGGAAAACAGAACACACGAAAATTATACACACAAAAACTCTGTAAAAAACATTACAAAAAAAATTAAAGAAAAGAAACTATGCAGAAACAAAACAGAGCAGAACGAAAAAAAGAAACAGGAAACATTGGAGAGGCGCTGCCCATACCGAATTTTCCAGGCCAAAGAAACCCTTCAACAAAAGTATCCACGCCCAGAAACCCCAGATTGAAAGTGCCTACATCCAGGAAGTGCCCAGATCGAAGGTGCCTACATCCAGGAAGCGCCCAAATTAAAAGTCCAATCTGCTGGTAAGAAAGGGTAAACTATCCAACCTCATATTTGCATAACACATTATTACTGGTTGTTACCTTCGATTTTCTATCCTAGACAGGATCAAGAGGCCTGGGTTTGGCCCCAGGTCATGTTCTTCGTTTGCTAACATTTACTGCAGATTTAGCCTGAGGAGACCCAGCAAGCGCAGGATCGAAGGGCCTGGGGTTCAACACCTAGAACCTGAGTTTTATTTCGCTAACATGCTTTTGCAGGTATAGCATCCCAGATCGAAGGAGACACCTTCTCTGGATCGAAGCTTCCCATAGTCCTCCTGGATCGAAGAAGGCATTTTTCCCAGGATCGAAGGGAACTCCCCTTCCCTGGATCGAAGGCTGTTCACGCCCACTTCCTGGCCCAATCGAAAGAACCATGACCCTGTTTGGATCGAAGCGGCCATTCCCTCCCTGAGTCGAAACTCCTTCTTTTCCCTGGATCGAAGGATCCCCCCTTGTATTTTATTTTTGTTTTCATTGACATCTTTTTATCTTTTTTAATTAACATTAATATAAAAAAACCACAAAAACATTAGGCTAGTTTTTTCTATTAAAATTAACTTTGTTAATTAATATCTTAATTATCTTAACATTTTTCCAAAACTAAAATTAAATAGATTTAGATAATTTTCTCAAAATAAAATAAAATAACAAAGAGATTTATTTCTTAGGACTTTTTTCTTAGAGTTTATTTTCAGATTCGCGCACGTTTATTTTATTGTAACTGCCTACTGGGATGTAATAGCTTAAACTAAGACCTTTTTTACTGCTTTTATTTCCCCAATTTTTGGACATGTAAATAATCCCCCTTCCCGAAGCCTTGTAATAGCGTAGGATTTACAATTTCCGCACTTTTAATTCCTGTACATATATTAACTGTTTAGATGTATGCTAACTAGGCTATGCATGACAAGATTAAACTCCTAACTTAAAATCAATAGTAGCTCACCATGACATGGAAAGATAATATAACTGAAAATTGACGCACTTGCACATGCCACTCCTAGGGTACACCTCACTTGGTTGCCTCAAATGTGGTCATTAAGTATAGGATGTTTTAGAGGTCGTCCTTTTGTCCCAAGATCATAAGTTGCCTCGAAATGGTTGCCTCGATAAAAATGATCTAAGACATTAGGATTACCACTAAAGCGTCCTAACATTGCTTTAGTGACCACACGTCCCATAAATCGAATTGACTCGAAAACTCCAACGACGGTGCTACCTACTCCTCAATAGTGGGATAGAACTGTCTAAAGGACATTTGCACAGTTTAATTCCTTTTTGAGTAGGTAAAGGTTCCTAAGTACCTGCTCCTTTAAAAAACAAAACAAAATTTTTCGCACTTACACTTTCTTCAAAAACAAAACTCTTTTCAAAACCCACAAACACAAAGAAAAGCAAACTTTTTAAAACATAGTGAGCAAGTACCTAAGAGCCCGTGGATAACCACGGATAGAAAGGGTGCTAACACCTTCCCTTTCTATAATCTACCTCACGAACCCGAGAACAATCTCGAAAAGGAATTTTTCTGTGCTTTTTTCCTTTCCTTGTTGGATAAAATAAAAGACGGTGGCGACTCTTGCTTACCGCGACATTTTGCAAAAACAAACGCAAACGCGAACCAGCATTCCAAAACAGTCAGTTCTCGTTCCCACCGATCACATTAGGTCTTTACATTTATGCAATTTATCGCTTTCGAATATAAATACTAGTAATTAGGGTGTGTATGGCAATATAAAATCAACAAATAGATCATCCTAATCAAGACTAAAATGCATGTAATCAAACACACTTGCACACTAGCACCCTTAAGGTTAACTCCACTTGTTGCCTAAAAGTGGTCATGTTACGCATGCGGGGTGTCTTAGCAAAACCAATCGAAATACAAGATCATAGCCCCTCGATGACGCTATTCAAATTTGCCTTAAAAATGATCTTAGTCCCTAAAAGAAAAATGCTAAGATACCTTGCAACATTGCTTTCTATGACTATACAAAACGTCCCAACGTCCGTCCCTTCACATCCAATGACGACGCTTCTTACCAAATCAATGGTAAGATATCAACATCTAAAGGAGGAGGAAAAGCACATCTAAGACCTTTTTGAGTAGGTAGGTTCGCTCTCAGTTACTCGCTTGCTCGCAACAAAAAAACATTTCATACACCAACACTCTCACTTTGAAACATTTTCAAAAGACAAACACTTTGTACGCGTTCTTATAGAAACGAGAACCATTACAAAGAATACACCTTTTCAAAATCACTCTCAAAAACACATCTCACAAACACATCTTTGAACTATTTTTGAAACAACACTTTGTACGCATTCTTATAGAAACGAGAACCATTAAGACATTTTCAAAAATACTTTCAAAACTCACAAGCACACATTCAAACAAAAGCAAGTGATCTAGCAAGAAACTAAGAGCCCATGGAAAACCATGGGTGAAAAGGGTGCTAACACCTTCCCTTTTCATAATCTACCCCCCGAACTCAAAAACATCTCTAAAGGTCTTTCCTCTGCTTTTTCACCTTTCCTTTTGGATAAAAGAAAAGTCGTTGGCGACTCTTGCTAAACCGCAACATTTGCAAACACAAGACACCCAAGTCTGTTCTCCCACTATATCACACATGTCTTGATGAATTGTAATCTTGAAAACTTAATTTTGATCAAAAAGTCAAAGTTTGACTTTTCAGTATACAATTGACTTTTCATCAGTTGATTGAAATTCAACAACTATCAATCAATTGATCTTGAGAATTGTTTTGAGTCATGCCATTAGGTTAAAATGAAGCATTTGAATCCTTGATATCATGTCTTAAACAAATAAGTCATTTGTTAGGTCATAAATCAGAAATTGAACATTCCTAGTCAAAACCCTAACTTTGACCATTTTGCCCTTTTGATGATCTGATCAAATTTATTTTGGAATTGTAATCCAAATTTGATCAAGTGACATATATGAGTCCATAATGTTGATATGTACCAAAAATTATGAAGTTTGACTATAAATTGACCACAATTGACTTTCCCCCCAATACAATTGATTTTAGGTCAACTAATCAATTGATTGAGCAAAAATGTGATCTAAGACTTGAAACTTGACATGAGCAATCTCGAGGGTCCAAAATGATCCATGAAAGTCATATGGGGCATTAAAAGTCCATTTGTCCTAGTGCAAACTCAAACCCTAATTTGAGTCATCAGTGTTGAGGAAATGTCTTGAGCTGATCAAACCTTGTATAGTCTTGAACCAATGGAGATCTTATGAGAGATTTTCTTGAGAAATGAGAGGGAAAATTTTGGGGTACAACAGCTTCCCCTGTTCAATCTTCTTAAACCTGAAGAGTTATATTGGTGGATCCGCCATTTGTGACTTGAAGGTGGAAGATGATTGAACACTAGAGTGCCCAGAAATTTGCACTCGAAGATGTATTGGGAATGGACTTATAGATTCCATTTGGAGGAATGGTGGTAAATACTGGAAGAAGTATCAACACAAGTCTTTGGTTAATTTATACTTGTTGTACCCCAAAAGTTTCCCTCTCGTTTTTCAAAGGATCATCATGGACCCTCAGGTTTGCTTCTATCAAGTTTCAAGTCTTGAATTACAATTTTCCAAGAAAATCATTCACAAGGGAAAAATGGTCAAAAGCACACTGAAAAGTCAAACTTTGACTTTCAAATCAAAAATCAAGTTTCAACAATCATATTTCATCAAGACATGAAATTGGTTCATAAAAAATCAGAAGTAAAAAATTACTTTGAAAACTCAAATTTCTAAACATTTAGAAAATTTTCTAAGTGTTAAGAGAATATGATACTTCAAAACTTCTGGGCTAACCTTTACGCGAGTGCAATCAGAATTTGCAAACATGGTTCAAAATATGACTCGTCAATCAGAAGTATAGAAACTATATCCTTCAATCAGAACGTGACTCTTCAGCATATGGAGACTATGTTATGTGCTTCAATCAGAGCCTCACCCTTCGAATCTCACTTTGGTCTTCTGCGATCAGAACATCACCAAATCCCAAAACCTCGTTTAAGCAACCTGCTGCACTGTTGTCGTATAGTCCTGCCACCAGCTGCCACAACACTCCAAGGTGCTGCTGATCCAGTCCACACCTGCGTTATTCTCAAACCCCATAATTGCACCAAATTAGCATGCAAAGACCGTGTTTAAAAAGCAATGGAAAAGTATGCCAAAAAGGTTAAAAATCACATTTGTTTTCCCCCCAAAACCACAGCAAACCCATCTGTAAATAAGTTGCTCCATCACACGTTCAAGGGGCTGGATTTTGGAAAGAGAGAATTATCAAAGAGAAAAGAGAAAATAGTAAAAACATTTGTAAACTCAGAGTTCCAAAACAAAACCAAAAAACATTTGTTCTTCCTTTTGAATCAAAGAACATAGCATTTTCCCTTCTGTTGTTCTTGCTGACTCCAGAACATCTGAAGGCACCAACTCAAGTCCCAAACACACGTTCCAGATTCAAGGTAAGCCTTTCTGACTTGAATCTTTTCATTCAGAACATCATTAAATATGTAAATATCATAGTATTGATGTTGTTCATATCATTGCATAAGTAGAAAAAACTGTGGATAAGAACTTCTTGAATAAAGTTAGGCTCAGAATTAGGATTAGAACTTCCATGAACTATTGTGCTTTTATCTTTCTGATTTGTTGTTGTTAGGAACTAAATAAATTGCAGATGTTGTGGCTAATGTAAGGAATGAGATGAAATGTAATACATGACCTCTGGTTTTTTCTTTCCCACTGTTTTAGCACAACACAAAACTTCTGAGTCCTCTTCACTGTCGTAACACACAAAACTTCTAGGTTTCCTTACTGTTTTAATACGCACAGAATTTCTGATTTTCACTCACTGTTTATCATAACACAGAACTTCTGATTTTCACTCACTGTTTAACACAACACAGAACTTCTGATTTTCACTCATTGTTTATCACAACATAGAACTTCTGATTTTCACTCACTGTTTATCACAACACATAACTTCTAATTTTCACTCACTGTTTAACACAACATGGAATTTCTGATTTTAACTCACTATTTATCACAACATAGAACTTCTGATTTTTACTCACTGTTTCAACACACAGAACTTCCAGGCTTTCTTACTGTTTTAACACACACATAACTTCTAATATTTTCTCACTGTTCTAACACTCAGAACTTCAGCACGTAGCGACTCAGAACTTCTATTTTCCCTCTAACGTTTATTTTAGGACCTCCAAGTGCATCCATCCAGAACTTCTGATCTCCTCTGACTTTTATTTCTGAACCACAACGCGCCTAGCATCAGAACTTCTGACCCCCTTTGTTTTGCTTTCAGCAATATGCTGATCCTATTCCTCGTTGTTTTTCCTTTTTCTCTATTATTTTTTTTATAAAAAAAGGACATCAAAAATATTTTCTTTTATTAAATAATTATTTTCCTTTTAATTTGTTAAGACCAAAAACATTTTTTTCAAAAACAAATTGTTTCCTTTTCTTATATTGTACAATTCAATATGGTTGTCATAGGTAACTAGGATTTAAATTCTTGTAAACCCCCATTTGTAATTATGTACCCCCATCCCTAACTGATGTAATAGCGTAGGGTTTTACTTTTGCGTACTTTTATTGCTTTCATATATTGTTAGTAATTAAGGCGTGCATGGCAAGATTTAAAATCAATCGTTAGATAACCTAATCAAAGACAAATTAACTTGAACCAAACACACTTTCACACACGCACCTCTAGGGTAACCTCGCTTGTTGCCTCGGAAAAATAGTCATGTCCCTCGAATATAGGACGCTTTAGCAAAGACCTTCGATAAAATATCGTAGTCCCTAAACGACATTGCTAAAACGTCCCATAGGTTGCCTTCTATGACTATACAAACGTTCCACGCCTGTCTCTTCACATCTAATGATGGGGCTTCTTACCAAATCAATGGTAAGATAGCAACATTTAAAGGAGGAGGAAAATAATATCTAAGACCTTTTGAGTAAGTAGATTTGCTCCTAGTTGCTTGCTTGCTCACAACAAAACATTTTTACACCAACACTTTCATCTTGAAACATTTTCAAAAGATAAAACACTATGTACACATTCTTATAGAAATGAGAGCCATTACAAAGAAGACACCTTTTCAAAATCACTTTCAAAAAACACATTCCACAAATATACCTTTGAACTATTTTCGAAACAATACTTTGTACGCGTTCTTATAGAAACGAGAACCATTACAAAGACATTTTCAAAATACTTTCAAAACCCACACCACAAGCACATTCAAAAGCAAGTGATCTAGCAAGCAAATAAGAGCCTGTAGATAACTACGGATGAAAAGGGTGCTAATACCTTCCATTTTCATAATCTACCCCCAGAACTCAAGAAAACATCTCTAAAGGTCTTTCCTGTTCTTTTCAGCCTTTCCTTTTGGATAAAAGAAAAGTTGGTGGTGACTCTTGATATCCGCATAATTGCGATCAAACGCAAAACCCCAAGTCAGTTCTCCCACCGCGTTACAGAACTAGCGACTCTGCTGGGGAATAAAATAAAAAAGTGGGGTTACCTTATGGCTAGATCACCTTTACATGCTTTCTTTGTTTGACTTGTATGCTTTACATTTTGGTTCTTTGTTTGAGCTTAAATCCTCCACCCGGATTTAGGATACCTTATAGGCAAGTAGCAATACGTTGTGGAAACTGTGTGGGGTATACTGACATGGTCTAAGAAATAGCTATGTTAGTGCGATATATTTGTGAGTACGGGTAGCCCTTGAGTAGTCAAGGAGAATACAGGGCTGCTGAGTGATGTAATGAAGCACTAACTGACTTTTAGAAGCTTTACTTGACCAACTTGGCCATTAGGACGTAGTGAGATGATCGACTTTGGTGGAGTTTGAAGTTGGTAGATACTCGATACTACACTCATTGAGGTTTGGTTTTTTGGGATATTTCAGTCGCCGTGAAAGAGGCTTGCACTGAAACAATGCTCGAGAAGACAAATCAGTGATATTGAGATCCCTTAGAACCCGATTACTATTACTAGGACAGGTTGAGCCAACCAAACTTCAAGAGGGTACTTACCTATAAAACCTCATGCAAGCCTAAACCTAAGGATTTGTTTGATTTAACTTGTGCATATGCTTGTACATAACATCATGACATCATACCATAACATTTTAGACTAACCATTTCAAGGATTTTGAGATTCATCATTGTTCTGTTTTGTAGGATATGACTCTCACTCGTAGGAACACAATCCAAGTCAACCTTGTAAGAGTACCTTTTCAGCTCAAGGATTTAGCGTAGAGGGTCCCTGAGAATTCTCTGTTCACCAAAAGACATGGACGACTTCTCAACTTGGTTACCTCGAGCTTTGATGAAGATATGATGAAGGTGCTTTTCTAGTTCTTTGACCCGTTGCACCATTGCTTTACCTTCCCCGATTACCAGCTTATACCAACTATGGAAGAGTTCTCTCAGCTCTTGGGAATTTCTATCCTCGATCAACTACCTTTCAATGGTACCGAAAGAGAGCCAAGCCCTAAAGAGGTTGCCCGAGCTTTACACTTGCAACAATCCAACGTCACGGCTAATTGGGAAACAAGAAGTGTTATCAAAGGGTTCTTAGCTGATTTATTACTGGAAAAAGCTCAAGACTGTTAGAACAACCTGGATTTATAAGCTTTCGAAGAAATTTTGGCTCTTCTCATCTATGGGTTAGTACTATTTCCAAATCCTGACCAACTTATAGATGTGAATGCTGTCAATCCGGTGCCTACTTTGTTGGGAGATATCTTACATTCTTTCCACGCCCGCACCATGAAGAGAAGAGGAACCCTCATGTGTTGTACTCCTCTGTTGTCTAAATGGTTTGTTTCGCATCTTCCCTGATCCATTGTGAAGAATTAGCAAGGTTTGAGGTGGTCCAATAGGCTGATGTTACTCAGGCATTCGGATATCCACTGGTGTTCTCGATCCTTGGAGGACATTACTATCATAGATCATTGTAGGGAATTCCCTAATGTTCCTTTGCTTGGCATTAGTGGAGGCATCACTTATAACCCTTTCTTAGCTCTGTGACAGTTTGGGTATGCACGAAGAGATGGTCCACATGACACACTCATCCAAGGTGTGGTGTTCGACTATGAAAGTGACGATCAATACTATCGTCAGAGGTTTATACGAGCTTAGAGGATGGTAAGCAAGGTGGACAGTAGGACATTGGGGCACAAGAATTCCATTCCCCTTGAGCCTTACCTTAGGTGGGTACGGGCTCACGCTTAGAATCTCGTAATGCCTTACCCCTCCATTCTCCCAGTTATCATAGAGCATGTTGTTGAAGGAGATGTCCCATACACTGCCCTTCATCCTAACATGCCCACCTATCTCGAAGACTTACAAAAGGATTGGATACAGATTAAAGAAGAGCGAGACACTTTCGAAGCCCAATTCTACACCAGCGAGAAGAAAGTTCTGGAACTCACCAAGCAGCTTCATGAAGAGCGGAGTTTGAACGCCTACATCACACTAAAGAGGATGCGTTCAACTTTTTTTTCTTAGGATTTTTTGTATTTTATTTCTTTAATTGTTAGCCCAAAGAGGCACGATGTACTCAAACTTGGATTTATTAATATAACGTGTGTTCTTTTTTGTCTAAAGCAAATTTAAATCTCTAAATTCCTTGAAATCATTTGCATATGCATCTTCATTCATAATAACACAAACATGTTTCTTACAATAGGTCTCCTTATCTTTCTACTGTTTATTTCAGTGAGATGGATATTGAACAGACGATAAAAGATCTTCAGGCGCAGAACGCCCAGTTTCAACAAATGTTCTTGACTCTGGAAAAAGGACAAGATGAGTTGAAAACCCTGCTGATCAAAGAAAAGAAGAAGAAAGCGAAGAAATCAACCGGTGTTTTGAATATGGGAAGAAGGTTCAAAGGACCATCCAAACGGACTATAGACTTCGCAACACCATCAGGTGAAAGGGATAATCAAGAAGGGGAAAACAAGGAAGTGACTGACCCTCTAGAATCTGAAGAGGAAGAAGAGGTTGACTACTCTGAAGAGCAGTATCCTCTAGCTAACGACAAATACAAACAGTTGGAAGATCGCCTCAATGCTATGGAGATCCAGAAGGTACCCGGGTTGGATTTTGAGGAGCTAGGACTTGTCTCAAGGGTTGTCATTTCGCAGAATTCAAGGTCCCCACTTTCGCTAAACATGACGGTGTCTCTTGTCCAAAGCTGCATTTGAGATCATACGTCAGGAAAATTCAATCCCATACTGCAGATAGGAATCTATGGGTGCATTTCTTCCAAGAAAGCTTGTCAGGGACCAATATTCGCAATTAGGAAGATTTGGCGGCCGCTTTTTACAAGCAATGCTAGTATAATGCTGACCTAGCTCCGACGTGGACACAGTTGCAAGGCATGTCTATGGGTACAAGTGAAGGTTTCAAAACCTATGCTCAAAAATGGAGAGATCTCGCGGGAAGGGTCTAACCCCCTCTATCTGACATAGAATTGGTGGATATGTTCTCAGGTATGCTATCTGGTCCATTCTTCAAACACTTAATCGGAAGCTCCTCGGCTGGGTTTACCAAATTAATCATGACCGGTGAATGGGTAGAAGCGGGTATAAAAAGTGGCAAAATTCAAAGAGATGCATCCTTGAGCGCGATAAAGAAGCCCTTTACCGGGAAGAAGGAGGTCAGTGTTGCATATGATCATAGGAATCAGGACAGAACTGAACGTCGTCCAGCGGTAGGGGCTGTCATGATCTCTAAGCTTACACCTACTCAACAAAGGAACAATCAGCCTAGAAAGGAAAGGCCGGTAAGACAGTTTACCCGGATAAATATGATGTTGTCTCAAGTCTTTCCACATTTGTTGAAATCTAATCTGGTGACCTTGCAGGAAGCTCCGAAGAATCCCAACATTGTCTCTCCCTGTTATAATCCAATTGCTCGTTATGCTTACCATTCCAAAAGTCTAGGTCATGATACAAACAACTGTTGGGCTTTGAAAAACAAGGTGCAATACCTTCTCGAGGCAGAGGAAATTGAATTTGACGCTCCTGAGGTCCTAAATGTTATCACCACTTCTATGCCCAAGCACGGTTGTGGTGTTAACGCTGTTGAAGATGATGTGTTTGTTACTGTTGTTGATGAACTTATTACTCCCCTCGTAACCATCAAAAGGAACATGTTAAAGGTCGGTTTATCTTCGGGCCGTGGCAAAGGCTTCCACCTCTGTTTATCTCTACCGACTGGTTGTCATTTATTGAAGGCAGGTGTCCAACGCTTGATGGATGACAAAGAGATTTTGTTTGAAAAGACTCCCGTTCCAACCATTTCTTACAAGGATGTTTCAATAATAACCATTTCCGCAAATCCTCCCAGGGTCTCCACCAAAAGACCCGTTAGGATTACATCTATTCCAAAGGTGACTCCACTGATAATTACTATGCCAGGGCCAATCCCGTACTCCTCAGACAAAACTGTTCCCTGGAACTATGGGGGTGACGTCTACTACCACGACGTCAAGCAAGAATGGCTGGCTGTCGAAGACTCAAATTTTGAGAAGGCTGACCCCGATATTGCCAACATTGTGGGAACCAGCAAAATAACCAGAAGTGGAAGAGTGTTCTCCCCTGAGATTGCTCCTCCAAAAGCTATTACCGGTCCTGTGATCATTCCTGCTTTTGTTCCTGCTGATATTACTACTACAGTTCCTTTGATTACCCCTGCTGACACCCCTATCACCGAGTCGACCGAGACTTGGGGCAAAGACATTTTGGTTGAGCCTGTCCGAATGAAGGCGCAATCAGTATCTATCCCAAAGGCTTCCAAGAAAGAGATGGAATAAATTTTGAAAATTATAAAGAGAAGCGACTACAATGTAGTCGAACAGCTAGGGCATACCCCTTCAAAGATTTATATGCTAGCTTTACTATTGTGCTCCGAAGCTCATGCGAAGGCCTTGGTGAAATTTCTTAAAACTGCCCATGTGCCACAGGAAACCTCTGCTGACCAATTCGAAGATTGTGTGGCCAGTTTGACAGCTGTTAGCTGGCTATTTCGAATAAAGAGGAAACCACTATCAAAACAATATTTCGAATAAGCACCTAAGGAGATTGATATCAATATTGGATATTGGTGAGAAATATAGAACCATTGTGTTAAAGGATTATTCGATTTCCAGTAACAAATGATGGATTTCGATTTGGATTTTTTAGTGTTTAAAATATAAAGAGCTCCTTTATGCAAGGGTGCCCGAATTGGAAATGGTCCAGGCAATTGGTTTATTTCGAAACGAAGAAAATTAGTAAGATGCTTCGATTGGCGCAGGTTTCGAATTTCAAACAAGAGCGCCATTCTTAGAGGACGCGTGGAAGTCAGTAAACATGAGAAGCATGCATGCTTCGAACGTGGCATGATTTTAGAGTAGGACCATTAGGGTCAAGACACTATAAATAGGTGTTTTTATGTTAGATTTGGCATGTTCATTCTCATGTACTAAGAAATCTCAAAACACTCAAACTACCGTGAATTAAGGGAAACGAGTCAGAAGACAAAATGTACGTATTGAACATCATGATTCTTTACAATTTCAATACAAGTATTTTTATATTTAGTTCACTATTACAGTATTTCTGCCCTTAAATCTTTCGATTCCGTTGCATTTCCTTGCCTTTAAACACAGTTATTTCTTTAGAAAATTCACCTTTACTTTATCCTTTTTATTCAAACACTTCATATTCCCAAAAACTGCTATTTTCTCAGAAACACCTTATATTTACATTCAAGCATTAAATCCTAAGTCTAATTCGAAGCCTTTTCTTCCTACATTCAGTCAGTTTATTCCTATAGACAATTTTTAGAGATATTTCTTAAGAATCTCACTTTCGAACTTAACATACAATATAAGTTTATCAAGATAATGGGTATGTACATAGAAATGAGTTATGACACATGTGTTCTAAGATCAATCTAGTCGATCCTGCAAGTAACCAATAATAATCAATAAATTGGAAGACTAGCGGTTGTTTACTAGAAATCACTGTAAACAAATTGGCACACCTGGTGGGACCGTGTCATAACAAAAACTTTTATCAAATATATTAGAAGAATTTTTAGGATCTTCTGAGTGTGGAGCGCGTCTCGGTACATGAACCTTCGAAGCGGTAAAATAAAGAATAATAATCGACATATACCCAGAAAACAACATACCAAAACAATGGTTAACACAACCAACCATGATGGGGTACAAAATCCCCCACAGAGGGCTGCAACAATCGTTTCAAGTTCGATTGATGCCTCTAATGCCATCCCTATTGGCAGTTCGAATACTATCCCAGTAAGTACATTAGAAATGCCATCAAACGTGTCCTCAGTGCAAACTGTGCCACACATAGGGAATCAACAGTATTCGACCCTCCTAGGCCTCCAGGTTTCGAACCTTTGAGACCCAGGAACCCTCAGTATGGAATGCCAACTTCGTTTATGGAAGGGTTACATAAAGCATCAACTTCTTCCCCACTCTAAGGGTCTGGTTCAGGGATGAACCATTTGGGTACAAATTTCCAGAATATAGGAAACTTCACCCAGTTGCCTACCCTTACAACTAATAGTCAAGCAGCGCTTAGGCAACAGATGGATGATAACAATCATGATATGGTAGGAATCCTAGCCCGTGAAATGAATGCTATTTTCAATCCCCTAATCCAGAATATAAATAGAACAAACCAAGAAAACGCAGCTCAGATGGCCAGAATAGCAGATTTTTTTGGTGCCCCTAATGCGCCTGCAAGGCGTAGGCAAAACCCAGTGGTGATTCGAAATGAAGAACCCATAATCGAACAAATTCGACCCCCTGTGCAAGTGGTTGAAGAAAGAAATATAGGGGTAAGATTGAGAGACCAGGAAGTTCAGGAAGTTCAGAATGAACAGCCTAGACCTATAATGATGGTGAATAGGGATCAAAATGCAGACGAAATTGTTCATAGAATTAGAAATGACAATTTGGTGGCATAAAATAATCTCACCACCATGATTGAAATAATAATGGCCCAAAATGGTTTAAATTCAGGATTTAGGAGGCCAAATTACACATCTCCTATTATAGATTACGTTTTGCAAACAGAATTACCCAGGGGCTTTAAAGTCCCTAAATTCACGAAATTTGTTGGAGATACAAGTGAATCAACAGTGGAACATATAGCAAGATATTTAACCGAAGCAGGAGATATAGCAAATAATGAAAATCTTAGGATAAAATACTTCCCACGTTCTTTAACAAAGAACGCTTTCACTTGGTTCACCACCTTGCCCCCTGGATCTGTGGACACATGGCCTTATTTAGAAAGACTTTTCCATGAACAATTTTACATGGGTCAGTCTAAAATCAGTCTCAAGGAATTAGCAAGCATTAAGAGAAAGTTCACGGAACCAATAGATGAATATTTGAATAGGTTCTGTTTATTAAAATCTAGATGCTTCACAGTGGTCCCTGAACATGAATTGGTTGAAATGGCTGCTGGGGGCCTAGATTATTCCATTCGAAAGAAATTGGATACACAGTACCTTAGAGATATGGCCCAACTAGCAGACAGAGTGCGTCAGGTCGAAAGGTTAAAAGCTGAAAAAGCCAGGGCTAGTAAAAATCATAAGAAAGAGAGAATAGCCTACATAGAGGCTGAAGGGGAAAACATAGATGATTCTCAAGACCCTAATGATTTCGATCAGTTCGAAATAGATCTTGCAGAACTAAAGGAAGCACCCCCTTATGCTTGCAAAGTTCTGCTTCCTTCCAATGGAAAGGATTCTGTCGAAAGTGAAAGGAATGATAAATTCCCTAAGAAAATCTATACTTTTGATATAACTAAATGTGATGAGATATTTGATCTGCTTGTTAAAGATGGCCAGTTAATAGTTCCTCCTAACCTTAAGGTTCCTCCGTTGGAACAAAGGAAAAAGAGGGGCTTTTGTAAATATCATAACTTTTTAGGCCATAAAACCTCACAGTGTTTTCTTTTCAGGGATCTGATACAAAATGCAATCAAAGATGGCAGGCTGAAGTTCTCAGACAAGGGGAAAAATCCAATGAAAGTTGATACGGATCCGTTGCTGATGGCGGAGACTAACTATGCTGAACCTCTAGACATCAATGTGGTAGAAATTGCTGAAGGGAAAGTTGAATCGAAAGTGGAATTCGAAGAGGATGGGGACTTCATCTTAATAAAAAACGAAAGAGAGGCTACTGATGGCCTCCCATTGGTCAGAAGTGAAACAGAGGCTACTGATGGCCTCCCAAAGGTACTCAAAGCAAAGATATTAAGTGACAAAAAATTAACTGAGGCCACTGAGGGTCTTAGGATGAAATTTGAAGAAGTCAAAATTTCTGATGATCAAATGCTGGGAGTAAATATGGTGGATTTCGAACAGCCTAACGCTGAAATGGAAGAAGTGGAACGCTGTTTGGAGAGGGAGAGAGAGCAGAGAAGAGAAAACTTACCTAGAAAAGACGCAGGTTTGCGCGAATACCTCTTCCACTGTCATAAGAAAAACCAGGATAAGTTGCTGTGCCCAAGGTGCAACATCATTTGCAACCCCAGAGTTGCTGCTGAATTCGAAAGGGCCCAGCGCGAACGAACAGGGGTCAATTGGAGGCAAGACAACAAATTGTACAGAGTCTATCCAAAAGCTGATGAAAGTATGCTCAAATTCCTGGTTCGTTGCCACAAGATTGGAATAGAGTGTTTAATATGTCCCAGATGTGCAGTGGTGTATGATAAAGAAATGGCTGAAGCGTTCGAGAGAATTCCGTTTGCATCTGGCTGGGGGCACCAAGGCAGAATGCCTTCGAATCTTGTTAGCACTGGCAGAAGTATGCCAAGGAGGCCAGATAGCCCTTATCCCAGGAGAGCAAAGAGAGTTTCCTTTAAACTACCTGCAGAAATCCCCACTGACAGATGGCTGCAGGTGAATGCTAATAAGGGAAAAGGGAAGTGGCGCAGCTTTGACCGAGGAGGTAGGACTGCAATGGCTTACAGGAGGAAATTCAATTCAAATAGGAGGGAAGAAATAAGATTGGAGAATTATAAAGGCAGAAATCCAATGTCTCGCTCTCAATGGCGCAGACACCAGAGAAACAAAAAAGCTGCAAGGGATTCGAAGCCTATGGGAATAGGATAATCTAGTACCAATAACCCAACATCAGTGAACCAGACTGGGGGCAAACCCCCAGTGTCCAGGAAACTTTTTTCACCACAGAAAGACACTAAAGAAACTGAGACTCAGAAGGAGGTTGCGAACAAGGAGGACTTGATGACTGATGACTTCGAATCTGAGGGGGAATCCGTCTTTAATGCAAACTGCAATGTAGTTTTGGTGCTTCCTTGTGAGTACCATCAGGATACAGAGGTTTATGCTGGTGAGGAGACAGATGAGGACGAAATGGCCAAACATAGGCCAATGTGCTATTATGTGATGAACAATGGAGCGGTCGAAGAGCAGAACGCTTTCTTCGAAAGGCCAGACGAAGGAATGAAGAACCATCTAAAACCCTTATTCATCAGGGCAAAGGTGGAACAATATGGTGTGAACAAGGTTCTGGTGGATGGTGGAGCTGCTGTCAATTTAATGCCTCAATTCATGCTAAAAAGGATAGGCATGCAGGATTCCGATGTTAGACCTCATAACATGGTGCTTTCAAATTATGAAGGGAAGGTTGGCAAGACTTTGGGAGTAATACAAGTTAACTTGACAGTTGGTTCCCTCACAAGACGAACAATGTTTATGGTCATTGCTGCGAAGGCAAACTACAATCTGTTGCTTGGCAGGGAATGGATCCATAGAATTGGCGCAGTGCCTTCTTCAATGCATCAAAGGTTGGTGTTGTGGAGAGACGATGGAATTGTCGAAAACATAGAAGCAGACCAGAGTTACTATATGACAGAAATCAACAATGTGGACAAAAGAAACTTCGATCGAAATATGGCCAACATAGGGCCATGTCACCCACCTGAGGAATATTTCGAGCCCAATGAGAACGCTTATTATTCTTTAACCCTGCGTCCCAATGGATTCCAATGGGATAGGGAAATCATGTGGGATGGGCAGGTGATTGAGAAAGATGGAGAGACTTCGACGATACGGCCAACTGGCTGGGCAAGCGAAGGTTATTATGACTGAGTCAAATTACTACCAAAAGATTTCAGCCTATCTGGATGAGAACAAACGAAGAACGGCTCTCGAAGCCGAAATACAAAACATTGCTGTCAAAGCCATAGACAAAAAAGAAATAGCAAATCCTGAGGGAAACCATTTACCCTCACCATGTGATGGACAAACTTCTGAATTGGTGGATCAACGACTAGGTGCCATTTATGATCAAGAGCCCTTGGGGTTCGAGAAGGATCCAGAGTCAACAAGCACTAAGATGCTGCCCCAAGATCCTTTGGAGGAAGTTGATATTGGGGATGGCGTCGAAAAAAGGGTTACGTACTGTGATACAGTGGGAGAACTGACTATGGTTTTGCGTTTGTTTTCGCAAATGTTTCGGTTGAGCAAGAGTCGCCACCGACTTTTTATTTTATCCTAAGGAAAGGTTTAAAAAGCACAGCAAAAACCTTTGAGATATTTCTTGGGTTCGGGGAGTAGATTATAGAAAGGGAAGGTATTAGCACCCTTTCTATCCATGGTTATCCATGGGCTCTTAGTTACTTGCTTAGATCACTTGCCTTTTGTTTTCAATTGTTTTAAATGGTGCTTGTGTGTGTGGGTTTGAAAATGTTTTGAAAAGAAGCCAATGTGGTGGCAACCTTTGTAATGATCCATGTGGGGATGTATACAAAGATGTATGTCTTTTGAAAAGGTTTTCATTTGTTTTTGAAAGTTGTTTTGAAAGTGTTGTGAGGTGTGTTTTAGAAAATAGGCAAGTGTTTTGTTTTTGCAAGTTTGATTCAAGTAACTAAGAGTTTATCTACTCCTAAATTTCTCAAAGACTATTGCTATGTTTTAACCCTTTTCATAAGTTTGTTCCACCATTGTATTTGGTGGACAATATCATGTTAGGATGTGAAAGGGACGGGCGCGGGTCATCGTTTGGACCATAATTGCAATGGTGCCAAGTATCTTTGGGCATTTTCTTTAAGGGACTTGATCATTTGTTTGGCAATATTTTGAAAAGTGTTATCGAGGGACTATGATCATTCAATTTGTTTGTTTTGCCCAAAGAGACCTAACATGCAATATGGCCCATTTATTTGAAGGCAACAAAGTGGAATACCCTAGGGGGTGCAAGTGTGATTTGTGTGTCCATTTTCATGCTTGTTTGTCTTGAGATTAGGTCATAACTATTTTGTTCATTTTATTCGCATATAAACCCTAATTCTAGCATTGTATATTTAGAAAGTGATAAAGTGCGAAATTTAAACTCCTACGCTATTACAACACAATAATATGGGGAGGGGGGTACAATGTTTAAAATGGGGATTTTGACAAGGAATTTAAACCTAAAACTATTACATCAAGATTTGAATTATTTACAAGATAATTTAATTGCATAAATAAAATAGAAATAAAATATGCAAGAATGCAAAAAAGGGTTTTTTATATGTATGAAAAAGTATTATTTATGTAAAATAGAAAGAAAATAAAAAGATATTATTTTTTGGAGTATTTTTGAATTTAGGGCAAAACCCTAATTTTTATTAAATGAAATGTATTATTATTTAATTTAATACAAGTATTTATTTATTATATACAAAATAAAATAAAGTGAAGTATTTGTCAAAAATGATTTTTTAGTGTTTAATATTAATAAAATAAAATATGTATATTTTTAGTATTTTATTCTAAGTATATTAATAAATATATATATTTATGTATTAAGTTCTAAATATGTATTATATATAAAAAATAATAATATTTAATATTTAATAAAAAAAGTAATTTTTTCTATAAAATATTTTCAGAAATTAAAACAAAAATAAAAATGTATAGAAATGCATTTGTACTATTTTTTAGTATTTTAAACAAAATATATATATTTATCTATTTATGTATAAACTAAAAGAAAATTAAATAAATGCCTAATAAAATCAAAAATGGTGAGAAAAAATATTTTTATATTTTTAATATCATGAGAAAAAATAAACAAGTCAATCAAAAAAAAGAAAAAGTCAAAAAGTCAAAGAAATAAACAAAATGGGCTCAGGGGGTTCAGAAGCAATTATGTGGTGCAAATAAGAAAAGTATTCCAGGCCCAGCCCAGAAGACCTGTCTTCTTCAACCTCCAGCAAACAATGTTCAAAAAAACGCGCGTTTGGTTCCAACATTCAAACATCCTGATTCTTTGATCTTTTGCACAAACTTCCAACACAAAAAATGTTAAGCATGAAACCACGATTCCAAATATATAAAGAACATCTCCTAACTCTCAGAAATGAGAGAGAATTTTAACAATCCCAAATCCTGACCTAAATTTTCTACCATTTTCAGACCTTAAATTCTCACAGCTCAGGCAAAAGAAATGAAAAGTAAAAGAATGTACATGTTCAGTGGCATGAGTAGAACATTGTTTATTCACAAACTTAAAGCTAATGATGCCTAATAAGAGAGATACGAATTCAAAAACTTACCTGTTCAGTTGAAGTTCTATCTGGAAATGTAGGAACTTTCAGTGCAAGGTGATGATTGGAAAAGCTTCCTTGAGGTCCAGGGATGCTATTCCAATGTTTACTTTGTCTTGAAAGCTTCTGAATCGAGCTAGAGAACTTCACCTGTAAGTCAGAAATGTGAAAATGGTGGAACCAGTTAGAGGGATTACAGGTCGTGTTTTTGCTTTTGGTTAGCTTGCATATATGGTATGGAAGGTGTGTGAACTGGTTTGGGCAAGAAAGCTTGAGAGAAATGAAAGATAGCACTCAAACTGCAGGCCTTGCCCTGTTTTTGCAGTTTGAGAGTGATTATGGCAAGGGGAGTGTTTGAGAGGTGATAGGGTCGTGCAAAAGCTTGGTTCTGATCTTTGGAATGTGTTTGATAAGTTTGTCTAAGTGTGCCTAAGCTGATATGAGAGTTGTGTGATGTTATGACACTTTTCTTCTTTCTTAAGCAACAAAAGCCAACTTGTGTTTATAGGCATGTAGAGGACCCCCTAATGTGCTGCATAATCCCTCCTTGATCAGTGTGTTATGCTCATAATCTTGTGCCAATCAGATTTGCAATGTACTTGTTGGATTTTCAATTTGACATAAAGCTACCTTTTACAAAAATGGCTAATTTGCTTTATCTACTTTGGGATTAAACCTTTAGACAATGCTTGAACTCAAAGAACATGGTCTTGGCACAAAGAATATGCATTAAATTTATGAGTGTTGGATGGTTTAAGGACCTGTAATCTAGCTTAAGGCATGCTGAGTTCAAATTGCAAGGTTATGGACATGTAACTTGGTCATGAACAAAGTGAGTTTTTGCCATATTGTGAAATTCGATTCTCCATAACCATGAAGTTGTTTGAGAAGTTCTTGGACATTTTGGAAAGCTTGGAATGTGTACTACAATCCATATTTGAAGTGAAATTTTAAATTCCAAGTGGAAGTGTATGGAAAATGGCCTTGAAGTGGGGTAGAAAACCTTGTCAAAATAGGTCAAAAATTCACTAAGTTAAGAATGGTTTAGTGCCCTTATTCAAAAATTTGTAACTTGAGATACAAGCTTCAAATGAGAAAACTTTGTGAATCAAAGTTGTAGATTATGCAACAAGCTACAACTTTCATGTTTTGACTTTTGTTTGAATCCAAATGAATCTTGGTGAAAAAGTGGGGCAAAGTTGGGAAAAAATTAGGGTTTTCCATAACTTAGAAAAATTCTAAGTTATGAAAAATTCCATTTCAAACCCTAATTTGCATTTCTTGGTTTCTTGGTGAACAAGTTTCATGATTTGGCATGTTTTGATGAAAAATGAATCTTGACTCTTGATTTTGACCAAAAAGTCAAAGTTTGACTTTTCAGTATACAGTCAAAATTGATCAATTGACTGGGAAATTCAACTGTCAATCTTGTGTACTTGGGATCTTTTGAGTTTGTTGAGTATGTCAAGATAATTCCATGGGGTCCTTGAGTCCATATGTGAGCTTGGTTTGCCATTGGCTAGGTCAAACAGTCAAAAATTGCCTTTGTGCAGTCAAAACCCTAAAAATGACCATTTTGCCCTTTTGATGATCTGATCAAATTTCTTGTGGATTTGTGATCCAAACTTGATCAAATGGTCCATGTGAGTTCATAATGTTGATGTGGGTCAATTTTCATGAGATTTGACTGTCAATTGGCCACAGTTGACTTTTTCCCCAATACAACTGATTTTTAGGTCAACTGTCCAATTGACTGGGTAAAACTTGGAATCAGGACTTGAAACTTGGTATGGGTGAACTTGGGAGTCCAACATGAAGCATGAAAGTCATATTAGGCATTTTAGGTCAAAACATCTTTGTGCAAACACAAACCCTAATTTGGGTCAATAGTGCAAGGAGAAGTCTTGAGCAGAGGAAACCCTAACGGGATCTTGATCTTCAAAGGTCTGGTGATGAGAAAATGTTGAGAAAATGGGAGGGAAAATTTTGGGGTACAACAGTTGCCCCTGTTCAATCTTCTTGAACTTGAAGAGCTAGATTGGCAATTTTGCCTTTCGTGGCTCGAGGGTAAAAGAAGATTGGACACTAGAGTGCCCGGAAATTTGCACTCGCATGTTGGAGTCTCAACAATGTGATGTCGGGAATGGGCTTACAGATGCCATTTGGAGAGATGGTGGATAGGGAGATGGGCTTATGGATGCCATCTGGAGATGTGACAGAAACTTGTCGGGAATGGGCTTATAGATGCCATTTGGAAGTGTTGATCGCATAAGAGATTCCTTAGCGAGTACTTGTGTATTTGAGAAAGACAGATGTTTTCCTGGCTTGTTACAGGTGTTTGATCTTCAATCTCTTTATGCAGATATTCCCTGGCTAGATACAGGTGTCGAGTCTACAAACGGTTGCTCACAGATATGCCCCGGCCGGATGCAGGAATCGAATATGGAAATAGTTGTCAACAGATATGCCCTGGCTGGATACAGGAATCGAATCTTCGAACTCTTCAGACGTGCCCTGGCTAGATACAGGAATCGAGTCTGGAAATGTGGTCAACAGATATGCCCTGGCTGGATACAGGAGTCGAATCTGGAAATGTTGTAGTTGATAGATGTGCCCTGGCTGGATACAGGAGTCGAATCTGGCAATGTTGTAGTTGATAGATGTGCCCTGGCTGGATACAAGAGTCGAATATGGCAATGTTGTAGTTGATAGATGTGCCCTGGCTGGATACAGGAATCGAATCTTCGAACTCTTCAGACGTGCCCTGGCTAGATACAGGAGTCGAGTCTGGAAACTGATCACTCTCAGATGTGCCCTGGCTAGATACAGGTGTCGAGTCTGGAATTTGTGACAGTTGAAGGTAGTTGTCTTTAGGATTGTCTTTTTCCCTGAAGAGGCAAAACATAAGTTGTATGCAATATCATGATGTATGATATGCATGATGCTTTAACATGAGATAGTGTTGTATGCACTTATCATGTATGTAAGCAGGATGTATGAAAACGTGAAATGTTTATGAATATATTTTTGTCTTAGGAAAATGAATCCTTGACGATCGGCCGGGGAATTGCTCTGTGGAAGAGATACTTTGCTGAAGTTTGACGAGAGGCCTGCTGAGGACTTCAATGATGGATTCCGCTGGGGATAATGATGATAAACTCTGCTTGGGGAATACCAAAGACAAACTCCTGCCGGGGACTGAAAGAACCTTGCCGAGGGCGATCTTCCATGGCAAATAGCTGAGGATAACCCAGTTATAAACCCTGGTGAGAAATAACTCTGAATAAAGCTCGGGAGAGACGTCCGTATTCTGCAGGGAACAAGCTTCCAGAATCTACTGGGGATAAGCTTTTAGACCTGCCGGGGAAAGTTGACGACTTCACTGGGGGAAGTATTGCTGAATCTTGCCTTACTCTGCGGGGAGCTGAGATCATTTGGTCACATTCTTCAGTCGAATCTACCTTGGTACCTTGGCAGACAAACAACCAGACTGCATCAGGCAATTTCACATTGCCCCTGTTTCTGATGTCACCTGTAATTAATCTTTTGTTTCTTATGCAAACATTTATGAATCAGCAATTTAATGTCAAATGCATATATCAAAAATGAACATTGGACGTTCTTCGCAAGACAAAACAGAAAGAAAAAAAAACAAATGGCAATTCGTATGGACAAATGAATTTGTGTTGATTTGAATTTTGCTTGTGAATAGGAGTTTTTTGTACAAGAGGCTGACATCCTAGTAAGAGGATGCCGCCGAATAACACAAAATTTACAATTTTGAAAAGAAAACAAAACAGCTATGTGAATAATCCTACTGGGTTCCAACTCTGCTATCGCCTTTATGTCTCCAAGCGTCTCATCGCTTTGCTGCCTAGTTGAAGATGAAGCTGATTGGTCGATGCCGAAGTCTGAGCCAGATAGTTGATGCCGAATTCCGGATGCGAAGTGATCCAATGAGACATAGTGTTACGCTTTATCCCTAAGTTTTTCCTGGACCGCCCTTTCGGGTTTTCAGTCCACCGGGATACCCATTTTTGCCCAAGCCGCCTTTTCAGGTTTTCGACTTGCCGGGTGTACAGATTTTTTCATTTCATCCCTTATTTTTGCCCGAACCCTTTTGGTTCTCCGGGAAGCCCTAATTTTTGCCTAGGTATGTCAACCTAGCGGGTCTTTTATTCATGCGTAGTATCTTTTCACTATGTCTGCATTGGCGGGGTGAGGAAGGTCGTTACCATCCATGGTGGTTAGGATCATGGCTCCTCCTGAGAACACATGTTTAACCACAAATGGCCCTTCGTAAGTAGGGGTCCATTTGCCCCGGGGATCACTTTGAGGAAGGATGATGCGTTTGATTACCAGGTCCCCAACTTGATACTCCTGTGGTCTGACTTTCTTGTTAAATGCCCTGATCATCCGTTTTTTGATACGTCTGACCATGACAGATAGCGGTGAGTCTCTTTTCGTCAATCAGATTTAATTGATCCAGTCGAGTCTGGATCCAGTCATCTTCACTCATGTCTGCATCCTTCATTATTCGGAGAGAGGGTATCTGGACTTCAATTGGCAAGACTGCCTCCATGCCATAGACCAAGGAGAAGGGAGTTTCCCCGGTTGACGTCCTTGCTGAGGTACGGTACCCATGAAGAGCGAACGGTAACATCTCGTGCCAATCTTTATAAGTCACTGTCATCTTCTGCATAATTTTCTTGATATTTTTGTTAGCTGCTTCTACAGCCCCATTCATCTTCGGCCGGTAGGGAGAAGAATTGTGGTGCTGTATCTTGAATTGTTCGCAGAGCTCAGTGATCATCTTGTTGTTGAGATTGGTACCATTGTCCGTAATGATTCTCTCCGGGACGCCGTACCGACAGATCAGATTATGCCGGATGAAACGGGCCACGATGCTCTTGGTTACCGTTACGTAGGAAGCTGCCTCAACCCACTTTGTGAAATAATCGATCGCCACTAAGATGAAGCGATGCCCATTGGATGCCGTCGGTCGGATCTCACCGATCATATCAATCCCCCACATTGCGAAAGGCCAAGGTGCCGTCAGGACGTTCAGAGGAACTGGAGGAATATGCACCTTGTCGGCATAGATCTGGCATTTGTGACAAGTTCGGGAGTGTTGGTAACAATCAGCTTCCATTGTGGACCAGAAATATCCTGCCCTAAGGATTTTCTTTGCCATGGTGTGTCCACTGGAATGTGTTCCGAATGTACCTTCATGCAATTCTATCATGATCTTCTCTGCTTCAGCCTTATCCACACAACGCAGTAGAGTTGAATCATGATTCCGTTTGTAGAGAATGCCGTTGCTGAGGAAGAATTTTGCCGCAAACCTCCTCATGAATTTCTTGTCATTGACAGATGCACCTTCAGGGTATTCCTGAGCTTCCAAGTACTTTTTCACCTCATGATACCAGGGTTTTTCAGTCACCTTTTCAGCCTCAAGTTCGCAGCAGTATGCCGGTTCATCCAACTTCCAGATAATGATCCGGGGAGCCTCATTGTCCCATTTAACTTTGAACATTGAAGACATCGTAGCCAGTGCGTCCGCTAGCTGATTCTCCTCTCTTGGGAAGTGCTCAAAAGTTACTTCTTCAAAGTTGGGAAGCAAGGTCAACACATACTCCTTGTAAGGAATAAGATTTGGGTGCTTCGTATCCCACTCGCCTTTGATCTGATTGATCACGAGAGCGGAATCTCCGAAGACACTCAGAAATTTGATCCTTAAGTCGATTGCAGCTTGCAGACCCATGATGCATGCCTCATATTCTGCCATGTTGTTGGTGCAGTTGAAGCACAATCGGGCAGTGAGTGGAGTATGAGTTCCTTTGGGAGATATGATTACAGCGCCGACGCTGTTACCCAAAGCATTGGAGGCTCCATCAAAATGCATAGACCATCGGGATCCTTCCTCAGGTCCTTCATCCAGTCCAGGTACTTCACAGTCAGTTACCACCATGATGTCTTCGTCCGGAAAATCAAAGTTCAAAGATTGGTAATCGTCCACAGGTTAGTGTGCCAAATGATCTGCCAGTACACTTCCCTTAATGGCTTTCTGAGTTGTATACTGGATGTCATATTCTGTCAAGATCATTTGCCATCTCGCTATCCTTCCAGACAGAGCAGGCTTTTCAAATATGTACTTGATGGGATCCATCTTTGAAATTAATAGAGTAGTGTGAGTCAGCATATACTGTCTCAGCCGGCGAGCAGCCCATACTAGAGCGCAGCAAGTTTTCTCAAGCAGTGAGTAACGAGACTCACAGTCGGTAAACTTTTTGCTCAAGTAATAAATAGCGTGCTCTTTTCGGCCAGACTCGTCATGCTGCCCCAGCACACACCCCATTGAATTATCAAGTACTGTTAAATATAATATTAGAGGTCTTCCTTCCACTGGTGGCATAAGAATGGGGGGCTCTTGGAGATATTCCTTTATCCTTTCAAAGGCAGCCTGACATTCATCATTCCAGCGTACTACTTGATCTTTCTTTAGTAATTTGAAGATTGGCTCACAAGTAGCAGTCAGATGTGAGATGAATCGGGCAATGTAATTCAGTCGTCCCAGGAAGCCTCTGACTTCTTTCTCTGTCTTAGGAACTGGCATCTCTTGAATGGCTTTAACCTTGGCAGGGTCCACTTGAATACCCTTATCACTTACAATGAAGCCTAGCAATTTTCCGGACCTTACCCCAAAGGTGCATTTATTGGGATTCAACCTCAGCTTATATAACTTCAGTCGGTCAAATAGCTTCCTCAAATGATCAAGGTGCTCCTCCTCAGTTTGAGACCTTGCAATCATGTCATCAACATATACCTCAATCTCATGATGGATCATATCATGAAATAAAGCAACCATGGCGCGTTGGTAGGTTGCCCCAGCATTTTTCAACCCGAATCGCATGACCTTGTAACAGAAGGTGCCCCACTGAGTCACAAAGGTGGTCTTTTCCATATCTTCCGGAGCCATCTTGATCTGATTATACCCTGAAAAACCATCCATGAAGGAGAACACCTTGTGTTGAGCAGTATTGTCAACGAGGATGTCAATGTGAGGTAGAGGAAAATCATCCTTGGGGCTGGCCCTGTTCAAATCCCTGTAGTCGACACACATTCTGACTTTACCGTCCTTCTTCGGTACTGGCACCACATTGGCAACCCACTGAGGGTAAGAAGTTACTGCTAGAAACCCGGCGTCGAATTGCTTCATAACTTCAGCCTTGATCTTTTCATACATCTCTGGGCGCATACGGCAGACCTTTTGCTTTACCGGAGGGCAGTATTCCTTGGTTGGCAGGTGATGAACTACAATGTCGGCATCTAAACCAGGCATATCTTCATAGGACCAAGCAAATATCTCCATGTAATCCTGTAGCATCTGGATCAATCGTTGCTTCACGCTGAGCTCTAGATTGGCACCAATCTTGACCTCTTTCCTATCTGTCTCAGTACCCAGGTTAATTGTTTCCACCGGCTCTTCATGTGGTTGAATAGCCCTCTCTTCCTGGAGTAGCAGTCTTGCGAACTCACCAGGCACTTCACAATCATCTTCACCTTCGTCTTCGGCCAAGTTGATCGGATTCTCGAAGTCATAACTGGCGGTAGCAGAGCTGTTACTAGTGAGATCCAGAGTGGATTGAAACCTGTATAAGTGAGTGTGTGTAAATATAGCTGTTTTGCAATATATAATACAGAAAGAAAAAGAGCACAAGATTTGAAATGCAACAAACGTCCAATGTTTTGATTGATGATATATGGAAATGTCATACAAAAAGCCCTCACAAATGGAGCTACGATGCCCCGGGTAGGACACCGAGCCAACAAAGTTTTAACATATTGTTTGTTACAAATTGGAAATCAAAAGAAATTAATTACTGCGTGACAAATGTGATAGGTGTAAAATCCTTTGCCGTCCAGTTGCTCGGTCCATTGCTGGTAGTCGGGTAGATCCAACTGTCAAACTCTGCTTCCTCCACATCCTCCTCAATAGCATTCACCCTTGGGTTGGAGATAAACACCGGGGCCTTTCTGATCTTTTCCTTGCGCACAGCCCTCTGAGCCTCTGCAGTAAAGCCCAGCCCAAACTTGTCATTCTTTTGAGTGAAGTCAAGAAGCTGACCCTAGTTTGCACAATTGCCTTTCTTGATTACATCCCGAGCATCCCTCAAGGACGCCATCTTCAACGGAAAGTCTTCTTCAACCACTGCCTCAGCCGATGCCAATACTGGGGGTACTTCCTCAAAATGCTGAAAGGGGGTTTCAATAAACTCCCCGTCCATCTCGATATACCGGAATGAATTCAAGTGACTCACCATGTATTCCTCCTCACCTTGCACAGTAACAATCTTCCCTTTGACAGGGTATTTGAGATTTTGGTGTAAAGTGGAGGTTACTGCCCCAGCTTTGTGAATCCAGGGTCAACCCAACAAGCAGGAATAAGATGGACGAATATCCATTACATAGAATGTTGAGTTGAAAACTTGGGAACCCACACGAATAGGGATGTCCACTTCACCGTGCACCATCCTCTTAGAACCGTCGAAGGCTCTAACAATGATGTTACTAGGTTTCAAATCCAGGCCCTCACAATCCAAGCGATCCAATGCTTTCTTGGGCAACATATTCAGGGAAGAGCCGGTATCCACTAACACGTGTGCGAGAGTAGTGCCCCTGCATTCTATGGAAACATGCAGGGCATCATTGTGATTTTTCCCTTTGGCGGTAAGGTCAGCATCTGAGAACCCCAAGCCATTGTCAGCCGTCAAATTAGCTACACAGTCGGTGAATTGATCCGCGGAGGTCTCTTGCGGCACATGGGCCATTTTCAGAAATGAAATCAGGGCTTTTGCATGGGCCTCTGAGCATAGCAGTAGTGATAACATAGAGATTTTGGAGGGCGTATGCCCCAACTGTTCAACAACATTAAAGTCACTCTTTTTGATAATTTTAAGGATTTCCTCCATTTCTTGTTGGGAGGCTTCCACAGCAGTCTTCTTTTTTGGTGCCTCCGTCCTGGCAGGCAAATCGGTAGCAACTTCTTTGCCCCGAGTATCAGAAGACTCGGCGGCAGTAGTAGACACAGGAACTTGAACTGGAACATGCACACTTACGGGTGTGATGGTGAGAGGTTTTCGGATAACTGGCGGTGCAATTTCAGGCGAGAAGAGCCTACCACTGCGGGTAATCTTGGCGGGACCAGTGATGTTACTGATACTGGTATTGGTGTTGAACTCCTGCTTCACCCCAAGCACATACACGTCGGCTCCATAATGCCATGGAACAGCTTTATCAGACTCATACGGGAGAGGCCCCGGGACAGTATTAGTGATGGGTGCAACAGACATAATTTGGACTGGTTTCTTTACGGGAGCTTTGGCAGGATTGTAGATTGTGACAACAGATATTTCTTCAATGGAAACAAACGGAACAGCAGTTTTCTTGAACAGAATTTCCTTGCTATCCATCAGGCTTTGGATGCCTGATTTCAGCAGTGGACAACCGGTAGGGATAACAGCACACAGGAGGCAACCCTTACTACAACCCGGAAATAAACCGGCTAGTAGTAAGTTCCTCTTAACAGTCAAAAGAGGAGTAACAACTTCATTCACCGAAACAGCATACAATTCTTCCTCAATGGCATTTACTCTATGCTGGGGCATAGGAGCAGTTACAACATTTGGTCTCTCAGGCGCTTCAAACTGAATTTCCTTTGCGTCGATAAGATCTTGCACTTTGTTTCTCAAGGCCCAACAATCATCAGTAGTGTGCCCGGGACTATCAGAATGATAAGCACACCGGGCATTTGGGTTATACTTAGGAGACGCAGTATTCACGACTTTAGGAGCTTCTTTGGTGGTAACCAAATTGGTTGATAGCAGTTGGGGTAAAATTTGAGATAAGGTCATACTCAGCCGAGTATACTGCCTCTTGGGCCTTTCACTTCTTTGTTGATTGTACTGCTGAGGAGCAGCAGCAGGTTTTGAAATGACCAAAGCATTGACGGCTTGGCGACTTTCGGGCTTGACTTGTCTTCTAGGACCATAGACGGCACTTGCTTCTTTCTTAAAAGGCCTCTTCTCAGTACTTGTAGCAACACTCTTCTGAATTTTTCCTGACTTGATGCCAGCTTCTATTCTTTCGCCCGTTAAGATCAAATCGGTAAACCCCGCTGAAGAGTTACCAATCAGATGATTGAAAAATGGCCCAGATAGGGTCCCTAGAAACATATCAACAAGTTCACGATCGGTTAAAGGAGGCTGCACCCTACCAGCCAAATCCCTCCATTTTTGTGCGTATTCTTTGAATCCTTCGCCTGTTCCTATCGACATACCCTGAAGTTGGGTACGAGTAGGGGCAAGGTCAGAATTGTATTGGTATTGTTTGTAGAAAGCGGTGGCCAAATCTTCCCAATTCCGGACACTGGTTCTTTCTAGCTGATAAAACCATTCCAACTGAGCTCCAGAAAGGCTGTCTTGAAAGAAATGAATCCAGAGGTTTTTATCTTCCGTATAGGGTTGAATCTTTCTCACATAGGACCTGAGATGCATTTTGGGGCAGGACATCCCATCATACCTTACAAACACTGGCACTTTGAATTTTGGGGGAATCACAATCCCGGCAACCAAACCCAAGTCTTCAAAATCCAAACCCGGTACTATTTGTAATTCTATGGCGGCTAATCTGTCTTCTAACCCTTTGTATTTATCATCAGCTGGAGGGTATTGCTGGTCAGAATAATCTTCATCCTCTTCAACCTCTTCTTCTTCCACATCAGACTCGGAAGGCACCGCAGCTCCATCTCTCTTACTGGTCCCTTCATCAGAAGTAGGAGGAAATTCAAGCACTCTTCGAGCTTCTCCGTCAAATCTTCTCCCCAAAGTAGCCACCCCGAGTCTCTTTTTCTTCTTCTTCACTGGGTCTTTGTTCCCCAATTGAGTCTTGATATCCTCCTGACCCTTAGCCAAGGTCATTAGGAGTTGCTGGAACTGTGCATTTTGAGCTTGTAGGTCTTTGATTGTTTGCTCGAGATCCATCCTACTGAAATAAACAGCAGACAGATAAGGAAACCTGGAATGAGACCTGCTTATGCACATGATGAATGGTATGCTTATGCATTCAAGGATTTAGGATATTCAAAATTGTTTTAGACAAAGAAGAACGCACGTCATATTAATAAGAAGAAATTTGTCAGTACATAAATGCCCCATGGGCCAAATATTACAAAATAAACTTCTTAAGGCAGAAAGACATTGCGCATCCTCTTTGGTGCGATATAGGTATTGAGGGCTTCTTGCTCGTGGAGTCGGCGGGTAAGCTCTAGAACCTTCTTTTCACTGGCGTAGTAGCTAGCTTCAAAAGTATTCCGTTCCTCCTTGAGCTGAATCCAGCTTTTCTGCATTTCCTCCCACGACGTAGGCATGTCTGGATGTAGGATGGTGTAGGGAACCTCTACTTCATTGACGGGCTCTTTAATCACTGGGAGTACATGGGGATAAGGCATCATTAGACTTTGGGCTCGGGCTCGTACCCACTTGAGATAGGGCTCAAGAGGGATGGAGTTCTTGTGTCCCAGAGTCTTACTATCAACCTTGTTGAGTTTTCCCCAAGCTCTGATGAACCTTTGGCGAAGTCCTTGCGCATCGTTGTCGAAGTCAAAAACTAGGTCAGGAATCAACATGTCATGAGGGCCATCCCTCTGTGCATATCCAAATTGCCTCAAAGCTAGGCAAGGGTTGTAGGTGATACCTCCTCTAATTCCAAGTAAAGGAACATTAGGAAATTCTCCGCAACGATCGACAATGATGACATTTTCTCTGGACCGAGAACACCAATGCACATCAGAATGAGTAAGAGTCATCAACCGTTGGGACCACCTTGTACCTTGGTCATTCTTCAAGACAGATTGTGGAAGGTGCGAAATAAACCACCTTGCAAGGATAGGAGTACAGCACATGAGAACACCCCTCTTTCTCATTGTTCGTGTGTAAAATGAGTGAAGAATGTCCCCAAGCAATGTCGGTATTGGATTTCTGGACAAGAAAATTTTGACGGTGTTGACATCTACCAATTGGTCAGGATTTGGGAACAAGACCAACCCATAGATAAGGAGTGCCACAATCTCTTCAAAGGCTTGTAGGTCTAATGAGTTCCAACATTCTTGTGCCTTCTCAAACAAGAATTTTGCTAAGAATCCTTTGACGCCGCTTCTGGTTTCCCAATCCCCCTTGATGTCGGATGGTTGTAGATGTAATGCTCGAGCAACATCTTCCGGCTTTGGTTCCTTTTCCGTACCGTTGAATGGTAGTTGATTAAGGATAGGGATTCTTAGAAGTTGAGAAAACTCCTCCAAAGTGGGGACCAACTGATAATCAGGGAAAGTGAAACAGTGGTGAAGAGGGTCAAAGAATTGGAATAGCACTTTCATCATGTCTTCTTCAATGTTGGTGTTGACTAGGCTGAGCAATCTACCATGTCTTTCACTGAAGGATGAGTTTTCCGGAATTCTTGAGGTGAGCTCCTTGAGTTGAGGAGAGATTCTCACAAGGTTGACTTGAATGGTATTTCTGCGAGGAATTTCCATGTCCTACAAAACAAGAACAAAGATGAAGATCCAAAACCCTTGAAATGGTTAGAGAATGCATATGATGCTTCCTGATGTTTATGATGTATGCACAAAACATATGTACAAGCAAATCACACCAAACCCTAGTTTCAGGCTTGCATAGGGTTTCATAGGTAAGTACCCTCTTGAGTGTAGTTGGCTTAAAAACCTGTCCTATAAATAGTAACCGGGTTCTAAGGAGCTCAATATCACTGGATTGTTTTCATTGTTCATTGTTTTGGTTTAGCCACTTAACTAGCGACCAAAATATTCCAAGAACACAACCCTCAATGAGTGTAGTATCGAGTATCTACCAACTTCAGACTGCACCAAATCCGGTCATCTCACTACCCCTAATAAAAGGCCAAGATGGTCAAGTAAGGTTCTAGGTCATTAGTGCTTAGTGACATCACTCAGCGGCCCCGTACTCTCCTTGATTGAACTCAAGGGTTACCGGTACTCACAAATATGTCGCACTAATATAGCTATTTCTTCGACCGTGTCGGTATACCCCGCACAGTTTCCACAATGTATTGCTATCTATGAATGTTTCCCAAAATCCGGGTGTAGGATTGCAAACCCAAACAAATAGAGCCAAAGTATAAAGCAAACAATTCAAACAATTAGTCATGCAAGAGGGTGATCTAAGCCCTAAGGTTACTCCACTTTTAAAATTATTCCCCAACAGAGTCGCCAGTTCTGTGATACGGTGGGAGAACTGACTATGGTTTTGCGTTTGTTTTCGCAAATGTTTCGGTTGAGCAAGAGTCGCCACCGACTTTTTATTTTATCCTAAGGAAAGGTTTAAAAAGCACAGCAAAAACCTTTGAGATTTTTCTTGGGTTCGGGGAGTAGATTATAGAAAGGGAAGGTATTAGCACCCTTTCTATCCATGGTTATCCATGGGCTCTTAGTTACTTGCTTAGATCACTTGCCTTTTTTTTTCAATTGTTTTAAATGGTGCTTGTGTGTGTGGGTTTGAAAATGTTTTGAAAAGAAGCCAATGTGGTGGCAACCTTTGTAATGATCCATGTGGGGATGTATACAAAGATGTATGTCTTTTGAAAAGGTTTTCATTTGTTTTTGAAAGTTGTTTTGAAAGTGTTGTGAGGTGTGTTTTAGAAAATAGGCAAGTGTTTTGTTTTTGCAAGTTTGATTCAAGTAACTAAGAGTTTATCTACTCCTAAATTTCTCAAAGACTATTGCTATGTTTTAACCCTTTTCATAAGTTTGTTCCACCATTGTATTTGGTGGACAATCTCATGTTAGGATGTGAAAGGGACGGGCGCGGGTCATCGTTTGGACCATAATTGCAATGGTGCCAAGTATCTTTGGGCATTTTCTTTAAGGGACTTGATCATTTGTTTGGCAATATTTTGAAAAGTGTTATCGAGGGACTATGATCATTCAATTTGTTTGTTTTGCCCAAAGAGACCTAACATGCAATATGGCCCATTTATTTGAAGGCAACAAAGTGGAATACCCTAGGGGGTGCAAGTGTGATTTGTGTGTCCATTTTCATGCTTGTTTGTCTTGAGATTAGGTCATAACTATTTTGTTCATTTTATTCGCATATAAACCCTAATTCTAGCATTGTATATTTAGAAAGTGATAAAGTGCGAAATTTAAACTCCTACGCTATTACAACACAATAATATGGGGAGGGGGGTACAATGTTTCAAATGGGGATTTTGACAAGGAATTTAAACCTAAAACTATTACATCAAGATTTGAATTATTTACAAGATAATTTAATTGCATAAATAAAATAGAAATAAAACAAATATGCAAGAATGCAAAAAAGGGTTTTTTATATGTATGAAAAAAGTATTATTTATGTAAAATAGAAAGAAAATAAAAAGATATTATTTTTTGGAGTATTTTTGAATTTAGGGCAAAACCCTAATTTTTATTAAATGAAATGTATTATTATTTAATTTAATACAAGTATTTATTTATTATATACAAAATAAAATAAAGTGAAGTATTTGTCAAAAATGATTTTTTAGTGTTTAATATTAATAAAATAAAATATGTATATTTTTAGTATTTTATTCTAAGTATATTAATAAATATATATATTTATGTATTAAGTTCTAAATATGTATTATATATAAAAAATAATAATATTTAATATTTAATAAAAAAAGTAATTTTTTCTATAAAATATTTTCAGAAAGTAAAACAAAAATAAAAATGTATAGAAATGCATTTGTACTATTTTTTAGTATTTTAAACAAAATATATATATTTATCTATTTATGTATAAACTAAAAGAAAATTAAATAAATGCCTAATAAAATCAAAAATGGTGAGAAAAAATATTTTTATATTTTTAATGTCATGAGAAAAAATAAACAAGTCAATAAAAAAAAAAGAAAAAGTCAAAAAGTCAAAGAAATAAACAAAATGGGCTCAGGGGGTTCAGAAGCAATTATGTGGTGCAAATAAGAAAAGTATTCCAGGCCCAGCCCAGAAGACCTGTCTTCTTCAACCTCCAGCAAACAATGTTCAAAAAAACGCGCGTTTGGTTCCAACATTCAAACATCCTGATTCTTTGATCTTTTGCACAAACTTCCAACACAAAAAATGTTAAGCATGAAACCACGATTCCAAATATATAAAGAACATCTCCTAACTCTCAGAAATGAGAGAGAATTTTAACAATCCCAAATCCTGACCTAAATTTTCTACCATTTTCAGACCTTAAATTCTCACAGCTCAGGCAAAAGAAATAAAAATTAAAAGAATGTACATGTTCAGTGGCATGAGTAGAACATTGTTTATTCACAAACTTAAAGCTAATGATGCCTAATAAGAGAGATACGAATTCAAAAACTTACCTGTTCAGTTGAAGTTCTATCTGGAAATGTAGGAACTTTCAGTGCAAGGTGATGATTGGAAAAGCTTCCTTGAGGTCCAGGGATGCTATTCCAATGTTTACTTTGTCTTGAAAGCTTCTAAATCGAGCTAGAGAACTTCACCTGCAAGTCAGAAATGTGAAAATGGTGGAACCAGTTAGAGGGATTACAGGTCGTGTTTTTGCTTTTGGTTAGCTTGCATAGATGGTATGGAAGGTGTGTGAACTGGTTTGGGCAAGAAAGCTTGAGAGAAATGAAAGATAACACTCAAACTGCAGGCCTTGCCCTGTTTTTGCAGTTTGAGAGTGATTATGGCAAGGGGAGTGTTTGAGAGGTGCTAGGGTCATGCAAAAGCTTGGTTCTGATCTTTGGAATGTGTTTGATAAGTTTGTCTAAGTGTGCCTAAGCTGATATGAGAGTTGTGTGATGTTATGACACTTTTCTTCTTTCTTAAGCAACAAAAGCCAACTTGTGTTTCTAGGAATGTAGAGGACCCCCTAATGTGCTGCATAATCCCTCCTTGATCAGTGTGTTATGCTCATAATCTTGTGCCAATCAGATTTGTAATGTACTTGTTGGATTTTCAATTTGACATAAAGCTACCTTTTACAAAAATGGCTAATTTGCTTTATCTACTTTGGGATTAAACCTTTAGACAATGCTTGAACTCAAAGAACATGGTCTTGGCACAAAGAATATGCATTAAATTTATGAGTGTTGGATGGTTTAAGGACCTGTAATCTAGCTTAAGGCATGCTGAGTTCAAATTGCAAGGTTATGGACATGTAACTTGGTCATGAACAAAGTGAGTTTTTGCCATATTGTGAAATTCGATTCTCCATAACCATGAGGTTGTTTGAGAAGTTCTTGGACATTTTGGAAAGCTTGGAATGTTTACTACAATCCATCTTTGAAGTGAAATTTTAAATTCCAAGTGGAAGTGTATGGAAAATGGCCTTGAAGTGGGGTAGAAAACCTTGTCAAAATAGGTCAAAAATTCACTAAGTTAAGAATGGTTTAGTGCCCTTATTCAAAAATTTGTAACTTGAGATAAAAGCTTCAAATGAGAAAACTTTGTGCATCAAAGTTGTAGATTATGCAACAAGCTACAACTTTCATGTTTTGACTTTTGTTTGAATCCAAATGAATCTTGGTGAAAAAGTGGGGCAAAGTTGGGAAACAATTAGGGTTTTCCATAACTTAGAAAAATTCTAAGTTATGAAAAATTCCATTTCAAACCCTAATTTGCATTTCTTGGTTTCTTGGTGAACAAGTTTCATGATTTGGCATGTTTTGATGAAAAATGAATCTTGACTCTTGATTTTGACCAAAAAGTCAAAGTTTGACTTTTCAGTATACAGTCAAAATTGATCAATTGACTGGGAAATTCAACTGTCAATCTTGTGTACTTGGGATCTTTTGAGTTTGTTGAGTATGTCAAGATAATTCAATGGGGTCCTTGAGTCCATATGTGAGCTTGGTTTGCCATTGGCTAGGTCAAACAGTCAAAAATTGCCTTTGTGCAGTCAAAACCCTAAAAATGACCATTTTGCCCTTTTGATGATCTGATCAAATTTCTTGTGGATTTGTGATCCAAACTTGATCAAATGGTCCATGTGAGTTCATAATGTTGATGTGGGTCAATTTTCATGAGATTTGACTGTCAATTGGCCACAGTTGACTTTTTCCCCAATACAGCTGATTTTTAGGTCAACTGTCCAATTGACTGGGTAAAACTTGGAATCAGGACTTGAAACTTGGTATGGGTGAACTTGGGAGTCCAACATGAAGCATGAAAGTCATCTTAGGCATTTTAGGTCAAAACATCTTTGTGCAAACACAAACCCTAATTTGGGTCAATAGTGCAAGGAGAAGTCTTGAGCAGAGGAAACCCTAACGGGATCTTGATCTTCAAAGGTCTGGTGATGAGAAAATGTTGAGAAAATGGGAGGGCAAATTTTGGGGTACAACACGTACATCAGTGCGAAACTTAGTCCCAGTCTAAAAGGAAAGGTGGTTGAAATGCTCAAACAAAACAGAGATTGCTTCGCCTAGGACTATGATGAAATGCCTGGTTTAAAGAGGGAACTGGTAGAACATAGGCTTCCAATCAAGGATAGCAAGAAGCCCATCAAGCAGATGCCTAGACGATTCGCTCCAGAAATCCTCTAAAAAATAAAGGCAGAAGTGGGACGACTCCTTCGATGCAAGTTTATCAGGACCACAAGGTACGTAGAATAGCTTGCTAATATTGTACCTGTTATTAAGAAAAAAGGCTCTTTACGAATTTGCATAAATTTTAGGGATTTAAACACTGCCACCCTAAAATATGAATATTCCATGCCTATAGCAGAAATGTTGATTGATTCTGCTGCGGGTTTCGAATACCTGAGTATGTTAGATGGATACTCTGGGTATAATCAGATTTTTATTGCTGAGGATGATGTTCCCAAAACTGCATTCAGATGTTCAGGCGCCTTAGGCACTTATGAATGGGTAGTTATGCCCTTTGGACTAAAAAATGCTGGGGCAACATATCAGAGGGTAATGAACACCATTTTTCATGATTTCATTGAGTCATTCATGCAGATTTATATAGATGACATAGTAGTCAAATCTGTTTCTGATGAGGATCATTTGACTCACCTTTGCCAGTCATTCGAAAGAATGAGAAAACATGGTTTAAAGATGAATCCTCTTAAATGTGCTTTCTTTGTTCAGGCTGGGGATTTCCTAGGCTTTGTGGTCCACAAGAAGGGGATCAAAATTAACTTGAACAAGATGAAGGCTATTATGGAGACGAAACCTCCTTCAACAAAGAAAGAGTTGCAATCTCTATTGGGTAAAATTAACTTTTTAAGGAGATTCATATCTAATTTGAGTGGGCGAACTCAGGATTTCTCTCCACTCCTCCGTCTCAACCAAGGGAATTTTGAATGGACGGCGCAGCATCAGGAGGCATTCGAGAAGATCAAAGCCTATTTGATGCATCCTCCTATACTTTCTCCCCTTCTAAAGATAAACCAATGAGACTATATATCTCTGCCTCCAATGTAACTATAGGTAGTATGTTGGCCCAAGAAAATGATGATGGCGTCGAAAGAGCCATCTACTATCTTAGTAGGGTCCTAAATAAAGCAGAGACTAAGTATAGTAGCATTGAAAAACTATGCCTCTATCTGTATTTCTCTTGTACAAAACTTAAATATTATATTAAACCAGTTGATGTTTATGTTTCATCTCACATTGATGTTATTAAACATATGCTTTCAAAACCAATCATGCACAGCAGGATTGGCAAATGGGCTTTAGCGCTCACTGAGTATAATTTGACCTTCAAGCCTTTAAAGGCTATGAAAGGACAAGTAGTTTCAGATTTCATAGTGGATCACTCTGTGAGTGAGGACTTCGCGTCAGATTATGTTGAGATCCACCCTTGGAAATTATCCTTCGATGGGTCAACACATAAAAATGGAAGTGGTGTTGGAGTCCTTATAATTTCTCCTGAGGGAATTCCAACAAAATTCAAGTACAAGTTAGAAGGCCCTCCCTGTTCGAACAACGAAGCTGAGTATGAAGCATTAATTGCTGGACTTGAAGCTTTGTTAGAATTGGGGGCAACCAGAGTCGAAATTAGTGGAGATTCAGAGTTGGTCATCAAACAGATAACCAAAGAATACAAATGTATCAAGGAAAATTTGATCATGTATTTTGTTATTGCTAACAGATTACTTAAGAAATTCGAATATGTGAATATAAAACATATTCCCAGAATTGATAATCAGGAGGCAAATGACTTGGCTCAAATAACTTCAGGATATAAGACATCTAAAGAAAAACTCCAATACCTAATAAAAACAAGAGGCAGAATAATGGCTACCAAATTATCACCATTAGACTTGGAAAATTTGAAACTTGGTTATGCAGATCAGAAAGAATTCGAAGTATTAAATATTGATACTTTGGCAGATACAAATTGGAGAAGTCCCATTGTAAATTACCTGAAAGAACCTTCAGGAAGTACAGAGAAAAAGATCAAATATAGGGCATTGTCTTATGTCCTAATAGGGAATGAACTTTTTAAGAAAACCCCAGAAGGTATCTTACTCAAATGTTTAGGAGAAAATGAAGCATATTTAGCATTGTCCAATGTGCACAGTGGGGCATGTGGGGCACATCAAGCAGGTCACAAAATGAAATGGTTGTTGTTTCGATATGGAATGTATTGGCCCACTATGCTCAAGGACTGCATAGAATTTGCTAAAGGATGCGAGGAATTCCAAGTTCATGCGGGTATTCAACATGCTCCTGCGAGTGAGTTACATTCAATTGTTAAGCCTTGGCCTTTTAGAGGATGGGCATTAGATCTAATTGGTGAGATTCGACCGACATCATCCAAAGGACAAAAATATATCCTTGTGGGTATAGATTATTTTACAAAATGGGTCGAAGCAATTCCTCTAGTGAATGTTGATCAAGAGGCTATTATGGAATTTGTCCAGAGGCAAATAATTTACAAGTTCAGAATACCAGAAAGTATCACAACAGATCAAGGTTCAGTTTTCACAGGGCGAAAAATGCAAGAGTTTGCAAAAGAAATGGGATTTAAGTTACTCACGTCAACTCCTTATTACGCTCAAGCTAATGGACAAGTGGAAGCAGCCAATAAAGTCATAATAGGATTGATAAAGAAACATGTAGGACGAAAGCCAAAGAGTTGGCACAAAACTTTGGACCAAGCTTTGTGGGCATGTCGAACATCTCCTAAAGAAGCAACAAATACTACTCCGTTTTGACTTACATTTGGACACGATGCAGTGCTTCCAGTCGAAATACACTTACAGTCAGTAAGAATCCAAAGACAAAATGAGATACCAGCTGATCAATATTGGGAAATGATGATGAATGAATTAGTGGACGTGGATGAAGATAGGCTACATGCTTTAGAAGTGATGAGAAGACAGAAAGACAGAGTAGCCAGAGCATACAACAAAAGAGTTAAAAGTAAGTTGTTCTCAACCAATGACCTGGTAATGGATGTTATATTACCTATGGATAAAAATAATAGAGTATTAGGTAAATGGTCACCTCATTGGGAAGGACCCTTTCGTGTTTTGAAAACATTTTCGAATAATGCTTATGAAATAGAAGAATTAGCAGAAGATAGAATAATCTTGAAGGTAAATGGGAAATACTTAAAAAGGTATAAGCCATGCTTGCAAGAGGTTAGAATCACTACAGGATAATTAAAAAATAAAACAAATAATAAAGCCAAAATGGTATTATATAGATGCCAAAACGATTATGTTCAATCCTTAACAAGAAAAAGCATTAACAAAATACATTCGAAAATCAGAAAGGGGCGTTTCGTTTCAACTTAGCAAACTTGCTCTTGCATAAGTTGATCTTGCATTGGGTAGCATTTTTGACGCTTTCGAGCCCCTTGATCTCTTCGCTTATTCCTTCAGCTACCTCCATATGTTGAAGACTTTGTGTGACAAGATTTTCAAGTTCTTTGTCATCAACGGGCTTCAAGGCTGCCTGCTCATTTCGAGCACCCTCAATTTTCCTTTTGAGTTCTTCAATCTGAGATTCCCAAAACAGGATTGATCGAGCCAAAACATCATGCTTGTCTTTGGCCTGGATCTTAGCACGCTCCAACTTCTCTGCTTCTTCAGAGAGTTTTTAAGTTTGATCATAAGCTTTAGACAAAGCCTCTTGTTTGGTTCGAATTTTAGCCTCAACATCATTCACCCTAATATATTCACTGCTAACCCCATTGAGCAGGATTTGCAGATCATATATGGTCTCACTTACTTCAAGTGGACAGATGCTGAGATCTATCTGAGAAAGCAACTTCTTCATCGAAAAATAGGTTGTAGTATCTGCTTTTAGAATGGTAAAAATGTCAGCCTCAAGAATAGTTTTGTTGACTTGTTGAAGAAGTTGATCAAGAGAAGTAAGAGGGGTATTATCCTTTGTTTGGCTAGAATCTTCAGATTGATTTTTGATAGAAGAATAATCCCGTTGAGCTAGCATTAGCTTGATATATTTCAGGGGATTACTCCGTTTTAGCTCTTCCTTCTGTTCCCCAGTCAAGATTGGAGGATCTGGGTTTTTAGTGAAAATAGTCCCAGTAGGAATGGGAACTTCCACCTCCTCTTGCACCATTTCATCTTCTTCACCATCTGCGAAGTAACGACTCACAGTATGTGTTTCGCTTTCCTCTTCAGATTGGTCAGCAAAATGCACCCTTCTGGGAGAGGAGTCGTTAGGATTATCAATGGTGGGAGTTTCGAGTGCTTTGTCTGGTTCGCCAGCTGCATGGCCCTCTGTCAAAGGAGGAAAAGTTGCTTGTTGGTCTAAAGCTTCTACCATTGGAGGCTAGGTTGCTTGTTGATCTTCGATGGTCCCTGCAGGAGTAGCAGCAGTGGATGAACCTTTATTTAAGGCGGCTTCGTTGAAATCCTCTGGTTGAGGAGAGGCTGTAAGTTTCGAAGCTTGGCCTTGATTGGCAGGAGGATCAGAAAGAGCAAAAGGAACGCTCTGTGCAGAAACAAAGGGTTAGCATAAAGAAGATTACATAGTCAATTTAAGAAGCATTGAGTGAGATTTACCTTTTGTTCATCAGAAGTTGCATTGCTACCAATGTGTTCTGAAATTAAGTTCTTCGAAGACTGAGACTTCGAAGATCCTTTGGATTTGAGCTTGGGAGAAGTAACATTTACTTTGCTTTTTGAAGGATTGGCAAGGTGGGAACCTTCACCAGATTTGTTGATTTTCTTTTTCTTTTTTCGTTTAAGAGGAGAAATGTCTTCATCCTTTTCTGATTCATTTTCAGAATGGGCACTATCGTGTTTTCGTTTCTTAGGAGACTTGGGAGGTAATCCACTCGCCTGGATAAATGAAGAGAATAATTAGTCAATTTAAGAAGTAATTTCGACAATAAGAGAGGAGTGAGTGAAGTATTACCTTTTTCTTTTTTGAGGAATCATCCTCTGGTTCAGAAGGAGGATTTTCAATATTGGTCATTGGCACTTTCAAAGAAGAAGTCGAGCTTGCCTTGGGTACAACTTTATCCTTTTTCACAGATTTTAGATTAACAACTGAAAAGAATACGAAATGGTAAAGTTTAAAACAAAGTTTAGAAAGAATAAGGGAACTTCGAATTTCTTCAGTTCCGCACCTTCGCCGTTTTGAGACGTGATAGACATGGCTGACAAGTCATAGCGAAGGTGCCCCCTGAAATTGTCTAGATCACATTTAGTCCACGTTACCCTATGGGCAGGTTTCTTGGCATCATTTTCATACAAACGGAAAATGTTCCCACAAATGAACCACCAGGGATACGGAGGAAAAAAGGCTAAAGCCAGCTCTGAAGTAGGTAGGTTTGGAAATTTTGGTGTTTGATGTTTAAAAGCCCACCAATACTATCTTCAGGTTTTACATAAGGAGGAAATCAAATTTTTGAAAGTTGTTTTTCAAATTTTTCTTTCAAAGTTCTTGCTGCTTCGCAGACAGTTTGATGTATTTCCATAGGATTATAGACAATTCCGAAATATTTTTGAAAGGCTCGAATTTCCTTGACATGAGTAAATCTACCTTTTTTGACATGCTCCTGCACAAAGGAAAAAGCTGTCGTCAGTTGTTGTTGAATTTGGATGGTGCTGAACATATTCTTCGAATAATAGGCTGTCCACCAAGTATAAAAATCTTTTGTCATGTAAAAGGAAGGAGTAAATAAGACTAATGAAAAGTCAGCAAATCCAACATATTTCTTTTGTCGAGTTTCGATTTCTCTAAAGGAGTAAGAATCCCCTGCTAAACATATCTCCCTTTTCTTGTTGAAGAGAGGCTCAGGTAGAATCTGGCATAATCCGAATTGACGGGCCACGAAATTAGGTTGATAAGCAAGGATACACACTTGGCTCTTCACAGGCGTGATCCTAGAAATAATAAGCCTAAGGTTTAAAAAGGCACACCAAATGTCCCTGATTATCTCTTCTTCAATGGCTTGTTCAAGGGGCATGGTAAACCAAGTTGGACCACAGTTTCGATTGGCAAAAGGGGCCATTGAAGGGTCAAACTTATGTCTTTTGGAGAAAATCATTGTATAGTTAACGAAGCATGTTTTGAAGTTTTCTCTTTCATCGTTTGCGGTTAGTTTTAACAACCTAGTGCCTTCAATGCTGCAATTTACAACATCAGGATGTTCTTCATTAATAACCCCAAAGGTTGATAGAGATGGTTCTAAAGTTGCATTTAACCAAAGCTGCAATAGCCAAAAGGGGCCAGCAAGAAGCAGATTAGTGCCAGCTTCATAAGTTTTCAGTTTCGAAACTGCAGCACCTATGCTTTCATATAAGCTTGTTAGCAGTAACTCACTGATACACACCCTTCGACCATGATGAAGTTGATTTGCAAGGGTGATGAACCTGCTAGCAACTTGTAGAGATTTGCTGCAAAAGACATATTTTGATAACCATAGTGCCAGAAAAGCTATATGTTCGACATCAGAAACCTCTTCCTCAACAGAGTGATAGAGATTGATGTATTTTGAGAAGCTGGCATTCTTGACATCGAAGTCAATAAAGTTATCTGCATCTTCGTTTGGATCGAAAGTTTCCACAATAGGGGAGAGTCCAGTGATATCAAGAATATCAAAGAACGTAGGTGTCAGCATTCCACAAGGGAGATGGAAGGTATTATAGGTGCTATCCCAAAAGTATAAAGAGGCTATCAAGAAGGGTTGGCTATAACTAAAACCTAATTTTGACATTCGAATCAGATTTAGGATGCCTATGCTTTCCCATTCCTGGGATTTCTTATTTTCAACTTTCGAAAGCCAATCTTGGTATAGTTGATCCGATGAGGGACATGAGCGAAAAGGTTTGAAATTCCCAGTAACATAGTCGATATTGAAAACGTCTCTCACAGGTTTTGACGTTTCTGTTTCACATGTTTTTTCTTTTAAGGTTTTTGACAGCCTAACAACCGATTTATCTTCCTTAAGTTTTGGAGAAATGGATTTGTTAACAATGGGTTTGGTTTTTGAATACGCGGGAAAAAATCCCTTCATTTTTTCTAAACGATCCGTCGAGATTAAAGGACCCATAACTCCTAGGGTTTTATCAAGAACAGTAGTGGGAATGATTACCTGAGACCTGAGAGACATAGATGGCCTTTTGTTCTTGAGTAAGTTTGGGGGTTGAGATGAACTCCTGATTATCAAGATTGATAATCTTGCTTGCTGGTTTGAGAATGGAGGGAGAAGTTTGCTTGGACTTTCCAGACTTCATGGATGAGGAAGGTAGCGCTGAAGACATTGTGAAAATAAAAATTTTGATATCTGAAAACAAGAAATCTGGTTGTTTGAAGAATAAGCAAGTTTGGAAAAGCTGGAATGAAGAAGATGAAGTATTTTTTATAGCCTTCCTGAACGATTTAAAGGTTTTTGACCTTTGGAAAAAGGTGGGATACGTGTAACTCCCTCATTGGAAAGAGAAAAGGTGGATTTTTTGAACTTCCTAGGGAAGTGATGTTTTGCTGCTAATTATTAGCTATAACTGCTGTGATTGCACGCTTTGGTATGGTGATTAGACATTTTGCAGAAAGTTGGACACTTACTCTGCCATCGTGTGCATTATTGTCATCATGAGTTTTGCTACTCTCGAAATAGCATGGATAAATCAAAAACAAGTATTTCTTTATATCTATCGAAATACATGTTCTTGAGGGGCAATTTGTTAGCTGGCTATTTCGAATAAAGAGGAAACCACTATCAAAACAATATTTCGAATAAGCACCTAAGGAGATTGATATCAATATTGGATATTGGTGGGAAATATAGAACCATTGTGTTAAAGGATTATTCGATTTCCAGTAACAGATGATGGATTTCGATTTGGATTTTTTAGTGTTTAAAATATAAAGAGCTCCTTTATGCAAGGGTGCCAGAATTGGAAACGGTCCAGGCAATTAGTTTATTTCGAAACGAAGAAAATTAGTAAGATGCTTCGATTGGCGCAGGTTTCGAATTTCAAACAAGAGTGCCATTCTTAGAGGACGCGTGGAAGTCAGTAAACGTGAGAAGCCTGCATGCTTCGAACGTGGCATGATTTTAGAGTAGGACCGTTAGGGTCAAGACACTATAAATAGGTGTTTTTATGTTAGATTTGGCATGTTCATTCTCATGTACTAAGAAGTCTCAAAACACTCAAACTACCGTGAATTAAGGGAAACGAGTCAGAAGACAAAATGTACGTATTGAACATCATGATTCTTTACAATTTCAATACAAGTCTTTTTATATTTAGTTCACTATTACAGTATTTCTGCCCTTAAATCTTTCGATTCTGTTGCATTTCCTTGTTTTACTTGCCTTTAAACACAATTATTTCTTTAGAAAATTCACCTTTACTTTATCCTTTTTATTCAAACACTTCATATTCCCAAAAACTGTTATTTTCTCAGAAACGCCTTATCTTTACATTCAAGCATTAAATCCTAAGTCTACTTCGAAGCCTTTTCTTCCTACATTCAGTCAGTTTATTCCTATAGACAATTTTTAGAGATATTTCTTAAGAATCTCACTTTCGAACTTAACATACAATATAAGTTTATCAAGATAATGGGTATGTACATAGAAATTAGTTATGACACATGTGTTCTAGGATCAATCTAGTCGATCCTGCAAGTAACCAATAATAATCAATAAATTGGAAGACTAGCGGTTGTTTACTAGAAATCACTGTAAACAACAACTGATAATGGTTTGAGCTTTTCTGATGCTGATCTAACACCTAGAGGGAGGAAACATAATGAGGCGTTGCATGTCTCTATCGAATGCAGGGGCACTACTTTGGCCCATGTCCTGGGTAGATATTGGTTCATCATTGAACGTGTTGCCTAAGAAAGCTCTGGATAGACTAGACTGTGAAGGTTTGACCTTAAAACCCAGCAACATAGTGGTAAGGGCCTTCGATGGTTCGAAGAGAATGGTGCACGGGGAGGTGGACATCCCCATCAAAGTTGGAACTCAGACCTTCAATTCAACTTTCTATGTGATGGATATTCGCCCTTCCTATTCCTGTTTATTGGGCCGACCTTGGATTCATGACGCTGGTGCCGTCACCTCTATATTACATCAGATGTTGAAATACCCAATCAAGGGAAAAATCATCACTGTCCATGGAGAGCAGGAATATATGATCAGTCACTTGAACTCCTTCAAGTATGTGGAAATGGATGGTGAGTTCATCGAAACTCCATGTCAGCATTTCGAGGAAGTCCCACAAACAATTGCAGCAACCAAGACTGTTTCCAAAGTCCCGAAGATTACCAGACCTCCGCTAAAGATGGCTTCTCTGAAAGATGCAAAGGAAGTAGTCGAAGAAGGTGGGTGTACCATTTGGGGCCAACTCCCGGATATTCCCTACAAATCTGACAAATTTGGTTTGGGTTTTACTTCAGGAGCCTATAAAGCTGTTCTTCGTGCTCGTGCCGGGGGACCACCTTTGCGGATCAACAACCATGGAGTCAACGCAGTGGAAGATAGTGATGACAGCTGTGACCTAGAAGAATGGATTTTTCCAACTATCAGTGGAGGACTCAACAACTGGGAAGCCAAAGAGTTTGTCCCTATTACTTTTATCCAACAGTAATTGTCTTTGAATTTTTGTAGGACTTGTAATAATTAAACAATTTAGACTTTAAAGCCTTGTGTCTTACCCGAGGCACAACGGTCCATTTGTGAGGGTTGTTACTTCATTTTAATATGTCATCAATAAATCATGGACGTTTTTGCATGAAAATTTTACGCTCTTTGTTCTTCTTTTTCTACATTTTTATTTTTTCAAAGATAGCTATGCTCTTACACACACTCACATATCAAATTGCAGATCCACATCCACTCAGGATCCCATGGGTAACGATTCTACTATGGCCTATTATGACTTTGAAAATCCGATCTACCAAGCCGAAGACAAAGGTGAGTAAGATTGTGAGGTGCCAGGGGAACTATCCAGGCTACTACAACAGGAAGAAAGAACCATACAGCCCCACGAAGAATCGGTTGACACAGTTAACTTAGGTACCGAAGAGGACAAGAAAGAAGTCAAGGTAGGTGACAATATGGAACCTAGTGTCAAGAAGTGCTTAACTCAGTTACTACATGACTATGTTGAGGTCTTTTCCTGGTCATATGAAGACATGCCAGGACTCGACACATATATCGTGGTCCATCGTCTACCGACAAAAGAAGACTGCCCTCCGGTAAAACAAAAAGTCCGTCACATGCGGCCAGAAATGTTAGAGAAGATTAAGAATGAAGTCATGAAGCAGTTCAACACTGGATTCTTAGCCGTCACCTCCTATCCATAATGGATCCCCAATGTTGTTCCAGTGCCTAAAAAGGACAGTAAAGTACGCATGTGTGTGGATTACAGATATTTGAATAGGGCAAGCCTTAAGGATGATTTCCCGCTTCCCCATATCGATATTATGGTCGACAACACCGTATAGCATAAAATATTCTCCTTCATGGATGGTTTCCCCGGGTACAATCAAATCAAAATGGAAACCGAGGACATGGAGAAAACGACCTTCGTCACACAATGGGGCACATTCTGTTATAAAGTTATGCCATTTGGGCTGAAGAACGCTGGGGAAACTTATCAGTGCGTCATGGTAGCTCTGTTTCACGATATGATCCATCGCGAGATAGAGGTCTACGTGGATGACATGATAGCCAGATCTCAAACTGAAGAGGAACACCTTGACCATTTACAAAAACTACTTGAAAGACTGAAGAAATACAAACTAAGGTTGAACCTGAGTAAATGCACATTTAGAGTGAGGTCCGGTAAACTCCCAGGCTTCATTGTTAGCGGTAAAGGTATCGAAGTGGACCTTGCAAAGGTAAAAGTAATACAAGAAATGCCTTCTCCTTGCACCGAGAAGGAAGTTATAGGATTCTTAGGACGGATAAACTACATCGCCAGATTCATTTCTCACCTAACCGCTACTTGTGAACCAATCTTCAAATTACTGAAGAAAGATCAAGTGTTGGATTGGAACGAAGACTGCCAAGCTGCCTTAGACAGGATCAAAGAGTACCTTAAACAGCCTCCTATTTTAATGCCTCCAGTTAAGGGAAGACCTTTGATCATGTATCTAACTGTCTTGGAAAATTCAATGGGGTGTGTACTGGGGCAGCATGACGAGTCTGGCCGAAAAGAGCATGCAATATACTACCTGAGCAAAAAGTTTACCGACTGTGAAACCAGATATTCACTGCTTGAGAAAACTTATTACGCTCTGGCATGGGCTGCTCGCTGGATAAAACAGTATACGTTGACCCATACTACCTTATTGATATCCAAGATGGATCCAATTAAATACATATTCGAGAAGCCCGCCTTCTCTAGAAGAATAACAAGATGGAAGATGACCCTGAATGAATACGATATTCAATACACTACCCAAAAAGCAATAAAGGGAAGTGTGCTAGCCGATCACCTTGCTCATCAGGCTATGGATGACTACCAGTCCATGAAATTTGAGTTCCCAGATGAAGACATCATGTTGGTAAACAATTGTGAAGAACTCAGACCATATGACAGACCTGAACAAGGATCCCGATGGACCTTGGTTTTTGGCGGAGCTTCCAACGCACTAGGAAATGGCATAGGTGCTGTGATTATATCCCCTGGAGGATGTCATACTCCCTTCACTACAAGACTTTGTTTCAACTGTACCAATAATATGGCGGAATATGAAGTGTGTATTATGGGTCTCAAATCCACCATAGATTTGGGAATCAAGTCCTTAAAAGTATTTAGAGATTCATCCTTAGTCATCAGTCAACTCAAAGGATAATGGGACACGAAGCACCCTAATCTCATCCCTTACAAAGAACATGTGTTGACATTAATCCCACATTTTGAGGAAATTACCTTTGAGCATTTTCCACGAGAGGAGAATCAACTAGCAGACACGCTAGCCACTATGTCATCCATGTTTAAAATCAGGTGGGATAACGAGGCTCCCCAGACCACCATTGAGCGGATGGATGAACCAACTTACTGCCATGAGATCGATACTGATGAAGTAGTGGACAAACCTTTGTTCCATGAAATTAAGATATATCTTGAGGCCCAAGAGTATCCAGAGGGAGCTTCAGTTAATGACAAGAAATTCCTGAGAAGATTATCTGCAATGTTTTTCCTTAGTAATGGGATTCTCTACAAGCGCAACAACTACTCTACTTTGCTTCGATGCATGGATAAGAGTAAGGCAAACAAGATTATGGATGATTTACACGAAGGCACATTTGGCACCCATTCTAGTGGGCACACGATGGCTAAAAGGATCCTACGAGCAGGATACTATTGGTCCACCATGGAAGCAGATTGTCATCAGCATTCACGAACCTGTCACAAGTGTCAGATCTATGCTGACAAAGTACATGTGCCTCCAATTCCTATAAACATCCTAACTGCTCCTTGGCCATTCGCGATGTGGGGCATCGACATGATTGGAGAAATCAAACCTACAACTTCTAATGGACACCGCTTCATCTTGGTTGCCATTGATTACTTCACAAAGTGGGTTAAGGCAGCTTCCTTCGCTTCTGTCACCAAGAATGTTGTGGCCCGATTCATTAAACAAAATCTTATCTGTCGATACAGTATTCCAAAAAGAATCATCGCAGATAATGGTACAAATCTCAACAATACTATGATAACTGCACTATGCGTGCAATTCAAGATCCAACATCATAATTCTTTGCCTTACCGACCAAAGATGAATGGCACTGTAGAAGCCGCTAATAAAAACATCAAGAAGATCATACAAAAAATGACAGTGACCTACAAGAACTGGCATGAGATGTTACCATTCGGTCTCCACGGTTACCGTACGACGGAGCGCACGTCAATAGGGAAACTCCTTTCTATTTGGTATATGGCATGGAAGTTGTCCTACCAATTAAAGTCCAAATACCTTCTTTGAGAATCATAAAGGATGCGAGGTTGAATGAAGATGAATAAATTCAAACTCGACTTGACCAGCTGAACTTGATTGATGAGAAGAGGCTTACGGTTGTCTGCCATGGTCAGATATACCAAAAACGTATGATCAAAGCTTTTAACAAGAAGGTCAGACGTCAGGTATATCAGGTTGGTGACTTGGTAATCAAGCGTATCATACTGCCACAAGGTGATCCTGGGGGCAAATGGACTCCTACATACGAAGGACCATTTGTGATCAAGAGCGTATTTTCTGGTGGGGCAATGGTCTTAACCACTATGGACGGTGACAATCTTCCGCACCCTGTAAACGCAGACATAGTTAAAAGATACTACACATGATAAAGACCCGCTAGGTTGATTGGCCTAGGAAAAAATTAGGGCATCCTGGCGAACCAAAAGGGTTCGAGAAAAAATAGGGATAAAATACAAAAGAAAAAAAATCAGTACACCCGACAAGCTGAAAACCTTAAAGGGCAACTTGGACAAAAAAGGGTATCCTGGTGGACCGAAAACCCGAAAGGGAGGTCCAGGAAAAAGTTAGGGAATGAAAGCATATGACTATGTCCCATTGGATCACCTTACAGACAATCTTTAGTATCGGCTGACAAACTTAAATGGTTATAATCAATCCAACCAGCTTCAGATAAAGCAACAAGTGGGTGAGACGCTCAAAGACATGAAGGCTATAGCAGAGTGGGAACCCCATGTGATTATTTCACATAGCTGTCTTTTCTTTGTATCCGTTTTCATTTTTACGATGACATTCTCTTACTAGGATGTTCGTCTCTTTGTACAAAAATACTTATTCAAGATAATACAAAGATATTCTTCTGAAAGTGCAAAAGTATTTGTTTTTCTTTTATTTCCCTGTTTTGTTTGCAAAAGCGTCCAATGATTATTTTTGAGCATATGCATTTTGAACGTGATTATTGTTTACAAATGAGCGCAACAAAAGAAGGAACAGAAAACAGAAAGACCATTACTAATGGCTTTAAGAAATAGGATAATATCTATAAGCCATTCCATAAAATCCCCGTAGGTACTTTTCCCAGCAAGAGCGGAAGCAAGGACATGCTACTTTAGGATCACTAACGTATCCCCAATATGCAGCCTAATGGTATCAGGTTCTCTCACATTCCCGACGGAGCAAAACTTCCAGTTACCGTTCCAAAGATTCCCCAGTGAAAGTCGCCTAGTTTCTCAGGATTCCTCAGCAGGATTTCACGAAGTCCACAAGCAACGCACGAAGTTTCCCTTCCCCAACAGAGTTTATTTCTCTAATTATGGTAACCCATCCATCAACACTTCAATTTCAGCAAAAATATGAAGACTTAAACCCCACATCCCCAGCAGCAGTCAAGGATTTATTTTCCCTAATCCAACAACACTACAGCAGAACAATTAATATGTTCATACATTGCGTTTATACGTCATAGCATTGACAACACAAATGCATATAGTGCAATCTCATGCCATGCATTTTCATACATCATGGCATTACATACAACTAACTCTTCACCTTTTCAGGAAAGGTCAGTCAACAGGAAATTATCATCAACAAATTTCCGACAGGACAACTATTTGTAGACAAATCAATTGCAGATCAATTCCCAAGAAAGGACTGGTTAACCATCTACATAACAAATATTTCCTTCAGACCCCTGCTGGTTCAGTTTAAACCCCTCAATGGTTTATCCTGATTCTTTCCCACAGACATCTTCTCTGGTTCAGATAAGTCGCTTCAATATTTATTCTGATTCTTTTCCAGACTCCCGCTGGTTCAATTTAAATCTCTCAATAGTTTATCCTGATTCTTTCCCACAGACATATTCTCTGTTTCAAATAAGTCGCTCCAAGATTTATTCTGATTCTTTTTCCAGACCCCTGCTGGTTCAGTTTAAATCTCTCAACGGTTTATCCCGATTCTTTCCTACAGACATCTTCCCTGGTTCAGATAAGTCGCTTCAAGATTTATTTAGATTCTTCTCCAGACCTCTTTTGGTTCAGTTTAAACCTCTCAACGGTTTATACTGATTCTTTCCTAGTATACACTTTCTCTAGTTCAGATAAATCGCTCAAAGATCTATTCTGATTCTCTCCAGTTAAAGAATACCCAAGACCTCTTTTGGTTCAGTCTAAACCTCTCGACGGTTTATCCTGATACTTTCCAAATATACATTGTCTCTGGTTCAGATAAATCGCTCCAAGATTTATTCTGATCCTTTCCAGTCAAATAACATGCAAGACTTCTGCTAGTTTCAATTTAAATCGACCAAAGGTTTATTCTGATTCTTTTCCAGTTGAAGTCAAGTTCAGACTTAGTCCAATTTCTATCAACAATCACCTTTGGATGGCATCTATAAGCCCATATCCAACAACTCTCTGTCATTTCTCCAAATGGCATCTTTAAGCCCATTCCCTACACAATCAACCAACACATCACCGAGTGCAAATTTCTGGGCACTCTAGTGTTCAATCATCTTCCACTTTCAAGCTGCGAACGACAAACATGCCGATCTCACTTTTCAAGTTTAAGAAGATTGAACATGGGCAACTGTTGTACCCCAAAATTTTCCCTCTCGTTTCTCAAAGGATCATCCTGGACCCTCAGGTTTGCTTCTATCAAGTTTTAAGTCTTGAATTACAATTTTCCAAGAAAATCATTCACAAGGGCAAAATGGTCAAAAGCACACTGAAAAGTCAAACTTTGACTTTTAAATCAAAAATCAAGTTTCAATAATCATATTTCATCAAGACATGAAATTGGTTCATCAAAAATCAGAAGTCAGAAATTACTTTGAAAAATCAAATTTCAAAACATTTAGAAAATTTTCTAAGTGTTAAGAGAATATGATACTTCAGAACTTCTGGGCCAGCCTTCACGCGAGTGCAATCAGAATTTGCAAACATGGTTCAGAATATGACTCATCAATCAGAACGTATGGAAACTATGTCCTTCAATCAGAATGTGACTCTTCAGCATATGGAGGCTATATTCTGTGCCTCAATCAGAGCCTCACCCTTCGAATCTCACTATGGTCTTCTGTGATCAGAACATCACCAAATCCCAAAACCTTGTTTAATCAACCTGCTGCACTGCTATCGTACAGTCCTGCCACCAGCTGCCACAACACTCCAAGGTGCTGCTGATCCAGTCCACGTCTGCGTTTTTCTCAAACCCCATAATTGAACCAAATTAGCATGCAAATACTGTGTTTAAAAAGCAATGAAACAATATGCCAAAAAGGTTATAAATCACATTTGTTTTCCCCCCAAAACCACAACAAACCCATCTACAAATAAGTTGTTCCATCACACGTTCAAGGGGATGGCTTTTGGAAAGAGAGAATTATCAAAGAGAGAAGAGAAAATAGTAGAAACATTTGTAAACTCAGAATTCCAAAACAAAACAAAAAACCTTTGTTCTTCCTTTTGAATCAAAGAACATAGCATTTTTCCTTCCATTGTTCTTGCTGACTCCAGAACATCTAAAGGCACCGGCTCAAGTTCAAAACACACATTCCAGATTCAAGGTAATCCTTTCTGACTTTGAATCTTTTCATTCAGAACATCATTAAATACATAAATATCATAGTATTGACGTTGTTCATATCATTGCATAAGTAGAAAAAACTGTGGAACATAACTTCTTGAATAAAGCTAGGCTCAGAATTAGGATTAGAACTTCCATGAACTGTTGTGCTTTTATCTTTCTGATTTGCTGTTGTTAGGAACTAAATAAATTGCAGATGTTCTGACTAATGTTAGGAATGAGATGAAATGTAATAAAAAATCTATGGTTTTTTCTTTCCCACTATTTTAGCATAACACAGAACTACTAAGTCCTCTTCACTGTCGTAACACACAAAACTTCTAGGTTTCCTTACTGTTTTAACACGCACAAATTTTTTGATTTTCACTCACTATTTATCATAACACAGAACTTCTGATTTTCACTCACTATTTAACACAACACATAACTTCTGATTTTCACTCACTGTTTATCACAACATAGAACTTTTGATTTTCACTCACTGTTTATCACAACACATAACTTCTGATTTTCACTCACTGTTTAACACATCACATAATTTCTGATTTTCACTCACTGTTTATCACAACATAGAACTTTTGATTTTTACTCACTATTTCAACACACAGAACTTCCAGGATTTCTTACTGTTTTAACACACAAAGAACTTCTAAGATTTTCTCACTGTTCTAACACTCAGAACTTCAGCACGTAGCGACCCAGAACTTCTGTTTTTCCCTCTAACATTTATTTCAGGACCTCCGAGTGCATCCATCTAGAACTTCTGATCTCCTCTGACTTTTATTTCTGAACCACAACACGCCTGGCATCAGAACTTCTGATCCCCTTTGTTTTTCTTTCAGAAATATGCTGATCCTATTCCTCATTGTTTTTCCTTTTTCTCTATTATTATTTTTTATTAAAAAAGGACATCAAAAATATTTTCTTTTATTAAACTATTATTTTCCTTTTAATTTGTTAAGGCCAAAAACCTTTTTTTCAAAAACAAATTGTTTCCTTTTCTTATATTGTACAATTCAATATGGTTTTGATAGGTAATTAGGATTTAAATTCTTACAGACCCCCATTTGTAATTATGTACCCCCATCCCTAAATGATGTAATAGCGTAGGATTTTACTTTTCCGCACTTTTATTGCTTTCATATATTATTAGTAATTAAGGCGTGCATGGCAAGATTTAAAATCAATCGTTAGATAACCTAATCAAAGACAAATTAACTTAAATCAAATACACTTTCACACGCGCACCTCTAGGGTAACCTCACTTGTTGCCTCGAAAAAACAGTCATGTCCCTCGAATATGGTACGCTTTAACAAAGACCCTCGATAAAAGATCGTAGTTCCTCGATGACCCTCAATGTTGTCTTCGGTAAACGATCTAGTCCCTAAACGACATTGCTAAAACATCCCATAGGTTGCCTTCTATGACTATACAAACGTCCCATGCCCGTCCCTTCACATCCAATGATGGATCTTATTACCAAATCAATGGTAAGATAACAACATTTAAAGGAGGAGGAAAATAACATCTAAGACCTTTTAAGTAAGTAGATTCGCTCCTAGTTGCTTGCTTGCTCACAAAAAACATTTTTACACCAACACTTTCATCTTGAAACATTTTCAAAAGACAAAACACTTTGTACGCGTTCTTATAGAAACGAGAGCCATTACAAAGAAGACACCTTTTCAAAATCACTTCCAAAAAACACATTCCACAAACATACCTTTGAACTATTTTCGAAACAACACTTTGTACGCGTTCTTATAGAAACGAGAACCATTACAAAGACATTCTCAAAATACTTTCAAAACCCACACCACAAGCACATTCAAAAGCAAGTGATCTAGAAAGTAACTAAGAGCCTGTAGATAAATACAGATGAAAAGGGTGCTAATACGTTCCCTTTTCATAATCTACCCCCTGAACTCAAGAAAACATTTCTAAAGGTCTTTCCTGTTCTTTTCGGCCTTTCCTTTTTGATAAAAGAAAAGTCGGTGGCGACTATTTCTATCTGCACAATTGAGATCAAACGCAAAACCCCAACTCAGTTCTCCCACCGTGTTATAATACTAAAACTTGATGTTTTACCAGTGGGAAAAAAGGGTTAGTTAAATGCAAATGTATGCATGATGGTCACAAGTTGAATGGGATTGTGCTGAATTCATTTTGTATGTATATGCTATGATGTATGAATGTGGTATGCATATTTATCCGGGAAAATAAATCCCTGACTACTGCTAAGGAGTTTTGGGAAGCGGAATCCCAGATTGCTGTTGGGGATGGAGAATATACATATCTTCAAACTTTGTTAAAAAACGCTTTCGTTGGGGAATATCTCTTGAATGTTAGCTGTTATCTGGTCGGATCCAGGCTTCACAACTTGCTAAGGATGATGAATTTAACTACTATCTGGTCGGATTCCAGGCTTCACAGAAGATTTCTTGAAATTAAACTATTATCTGGTCGGATCCAGGCTTCGCAGATTTCTTGAAGTGGTAACTACTATCTGGTCGAGTCCAGGATTCGTAGTTTTTTTTTGAAAAGTTATACTATTATCTGGTCGAGTCCAGGCTTCATAGTGTCTCGCTGGGGATTGTAGCTAGTTGTTATCTAGTCGGGCTCCAGGCTTCATAATAACTTGCTTGAATAGACAATGTTGAACTTATATCTGGTCGGATCCAGGCTTCACAGATTTTGCGGTGGATGAAGTTAATTGCTATCTGGTCGGGTCCAGGCTCCATAATAAACTTGTCTGAAGAGATAGAGTTGAACTGATATCTGGTCGGGTCTAGGATTTATAGTAACTCACCTGGAACTTAGTTGTTATCTGGTCAGATTCCAGGTTTCACAACAAACTTCTGAGGGGAATTGTTATCTGGTCGGATCCAGGATCCACAATAACTTACTCGACAAGATAAAGTTGTAAACTGATATCTGGTCGGATCTAGACTTCACAGTAACTTGCTGGGGTAGAGGCAAACTCTACTGGGGAAAAGAAGTTAAATCCTTGTCTGGTTAAGTCCATGTTCTTAAATATCTCGAAGAGCTAAACTATTATCTGGTCGGGTCCAAGTTTCATAGTATTTGAAAGTTGACTATTATTTGGTCGGGTCCAGTCTTGATAGTATTTGAAAGGTTTTCACTATTATCTGGTAGGGTCCAGGCTTTATAGTGACTTGAGAAGTTGACTATTATCTGGTCGGGTCCAGGCTTCATAGTAGCTTGAAAATTGTATTATCATCTGGTTGAATCCAGGCTTCATAGCATCTTTTAGAGGTAGTAAAGGTTTTGTTGACGACTTTACTGGGGATTAGGGGTTGTGGCCCTTTGATTCGTAATAGTCTGAAGGGAAAACTCAAACTGGAGAGTATAGACTAAGCCGGGGAAGACAGACTCAGCTGGGGAAGATAGACGATGCCGTGGGAATTTTGTTGTTTGTTGATTGTTGTATGTTGTTTGTTGGGGAAATAAACCTTGTTGGGGAAATAAACCATGTTGATGAATACTTAATGAACTGCTGACGAGGCGAGTTCTCTTAGGAAGAGATCCACAAGGCTTCTTCTTGTAGGATCAACTTAGCTGGGGAGAGATCTGTCAAGAGGTTGAGGCTTTGGCTGGGTATCAACCTATGCAAAGAGACTTTGTGGGTAACTCTGTTGAGGGATGGTTTATTGTAGCCGTCTTTGTGGGGATAATGCTAATGAAATAACTTTGTGGGGATATTCCATATACATTAAAGAGATGCTTGCTGCTGCTTAGCAGGACACATGTTCCAAATAGTTTTAATTATGTTCATATGCATATGTTCGTTCAATTTTAGTCATTGGACATCTTTGCATTCAAAATAAAAATAGAAAGTTTGCACTTCAAAGTATATTTGTATTGATATTTTCCCCATGAATAGGCATTTTTTTACAAAGAGATGGAGATCCTAGTAAGAGGAAATCTTCAAAAGGAAAAAAAAAACAAATAGCCATGTGGAAATGATCTCATTGCATTCCAACTCCACTATTGCCCCAATGTCTTCGAATTCCCCTTGCCGTTGACAGAAGTTGATTGGATTGATCTTGGACCGTTTGAACTTGGACCTTGATATAAAGGCGATTGTGGTGATTCCACGGGACATAGTCATATGCTTTCAATCCTTAATTTTTTCCTGGACCGCCCTTTCGGGTTTTCAGCCCACCAGGATACCCATTTTTGCCCAAGTCGCCCTTTCGGGTTTTCAACTTGTCGGGTGTATAATCTTTTGCATATATCCCTCATTTTTGCCCAAACCTTTTGGATTGCCGGGATGCCCTTATTTTGCCTAGGTGTGTCAACCTAGAGGGTCTCTTATGCGTAGTATTTTTAACTATGTCCGCGTTCACAGGGTGCATGAAGTCTTCACCATCCATGGTAGTCAACATCATGGCACTGCCAGAGAACACTCTCTTGACAAAAAATGGCCCTTCGTAGGTGGGAGTCCATTTTCCTCTGGGGATGCCTTATGGCAGAATGATGCACTTTATCACCAAGTCACCAGTTTGATATACTCGAGGCTTGATCTTTTTGTTGAAAGCCTTAATCATGCGTTTTTGGTACGTCTAAACATGACAAATAGCAGCCAATCGTTTTTCATCGATCAAGTTCAACTGATCTAATCTTGTCTGAATCCACTTGTCTTTGCCTAGGCCGGCCTCATTCATAATCCTTAGTGAGGGAATCAGAACTTCCACTGGCAAAACAACTTCCATGCCATAGACTAAAGAAAAGGGAGTTACCCCAGTTAATGTTCTAGCTGAAGTTTGGTAGCCATGAAGAGCAAACAGTAACATCTCATGCCAATCCTTTTAGTCACTACCATCTTCTGCACAATCTTCTTAATGTTTTTGTTGGCTGCTTCGACTACGCCATTCATTTTAGGCCTATAAGGAGAATAATTATGATGCTTGATTTTGAACTGAGTGCAAAGTTTGGTAATCATAGCATTGTTGAGGTTAGTCCCATTATCGGTGATGATCCTTTCGGGGATACCATAGCGGAAAATGAGGTTATGTTTGATGAATCTGGCTACCATATTCTTTGTAACTGAGGCAAATGAAGCGGCTTCGACCCATTTGGTGAAATAATCGATAGCGACAAGAATGAAGCGATGTCCATTGGAAGCAGTGGGCTTGATCTCTCCAATAATGTCAATGCCCCACATTGTAAATGGCCACGGAGTAGTCATGACGTTTAGAGGGACACGAGGCACATGGACCTCGTCAGCATAGATTTGGCATTTATGGCAAGTTCTTGAACATTAATGGAAATCAGTCTCCATTATTGACCAATAGTAACCAGCTCTCAGGATTTTATTGGACATGGTATGTCCGCTAGAGTGATTCCCAAAGAGACCATCATGCATGTCTTCCATAATTTCCTCTGCCTCCATCTTATCCACACATCGAAGTAAAGTAGAGTCATGGTTGCGTTTGTACAATATTCCGTTACTTAGGAAGAATTTGGCTGAAAATCTTTGTAAGAACTTTCTGAAGAAGTGAAAAACACAAGAATGGGGGTTGAATTGTAAAACTTGAAATCAAATGCAGACAACACGTTATTTTTATCCTGGTTCGTTTGATCTCAAACTACTCCAGTCCACCCGTCAAGGTGATTTCACCTCTCTCCAACGAGGTCTTAATCCACTATATTCAACTGAATATTACAACTGCTTTAACAATTGCTAAAGCCTTCTTGAGTCTAAACCATAGACCGATTTCTCAAGGAAATTCTTTCTTACAGATAAATGAATACTATGTGTGTTGAATGTTTTCTACAAAAACTTTATATCACAACTGTGATAATACACAAATTAAGCTTATGTGAAACTAGGATGCTATAACTAGAGTAAGCAATTTGAGAGATATAGCAAGCTGTATGAGTGAGGATGAAGATGATTTTCTTTAGGCGTGTAAAGAGTTATAGAGCATTAGCCAATTCATTTCTCACTGACTTATTTATATAGCCTTGGAAAAGATACATTGTAGTCAATTATTCCATTTCAATGCCCATTACGTTCTTTCCATATTGAGAAGATCTTTGTCTTGGAATAAAGCCGTTGGTAATAAAGTGTCTTGAATACACAGTACCGTTGTCAATTCAACGTGTTATTGGCTTTGGCTTATTCTGACGCTTCTAGGTGCTGATGATATTGTTTTGGTCTTGATCAGAGTTTAGAGTATGTTAAGCGCAGATCTGTTCATCAAGCTTCAGCGTAAACACATGCTTTGATCTTTTGATGCTGGCATATGATATTTCATCTTCTGATGCTGGCATATGATATTTCATCTTCTGATGCTGATGTTGACATTCTTATGCTGATATCCATCAGAGTTTCTGTAAATGCACAATATAATTTTTAGGTAGCATATATGTCTCATATGAATTATATAATTTATTTAATCTTGCATTTTGTTATCATCAAAACTTTAACTTAGGGTAGTAGATTCAAACTTTGTTCTAACAATCTCCCCATTTTTGATGATGACAAAAACCAGATTTTTTTCAATTGAAATTTAAAGAAAAAAGTATCAGAGATAACCAAATAATAAATTGTATCAGAGATAAACAGAAAGGTATCAAAGATAAGAAGATAGGGAATAAAAAGGTATCAGAGTTATGATCAGAAAAACTCCCCCTGAGTTTATTACTTCCCTTTAATTCCATGAGTACTTTAGCATCAGATCTTTATTGAACTTTCTTTGAGCATCAAATCTTTCCTTTACCAGAGCAGAGCTTCAGTGTATTAGAGTTCATCAGATTCTTGTACCTGTAAGCTTATGCAGAAAAAAGAAACATTCATGTATATCAGAGTGTTAGAATGTTTGAGACTTTTGTCTCAGTAATCCGTTATTGAAAAATATCATTCTTTCTCCCCCTTTTTGTCAGCAATCAAAAAGTGCAAATAATTGAAGTTAAAAAAGATCAGTGCAGAAAAACGATTGTATTCAGTTCAGAGCTCAGAAAATATTACAGATAACATGTAAAGAAAACAATGAAAACATCAAGAAACAAAATCTAAGAAGGGGGTGGAAAGCGTGTGAACAGAGCTTCTAGCATGTTCTTAATCTGATCAGTGGTTTCCTTCTGCTAATGCACCATGCTGGCTACTGAGTCAATCTTACTATCCTGAACATCCATCCTTTCCTTCATTCGTTGATCATTCTCATCCATTCTCTCCTACAGTCGAAGATCATTTTGCTTCAGCTCTTCAAGAGTCTGCCTGTCCAATGCATCTTAAGAGGTGTCAGAATCAGGATGCTTCTGAGAGCTTTCTGCAATAACTTCTTCTTGACTTAAATCTTCAGCTGGAATCGTCTGTTCTTCTGCTGGTTGAACTGTTGAAGCGGGACGCTTTTCAGACCAAGGCTCACTGTCCAGATGAAGAACTTCATCCTTCAGCAGCTGACTCAAAACTGGACCTTCAATTTCTTTCAGCAGATTACTGAAGTTCTGTTGAGCCTGTCCATAGCTTTGGTCCTGCAGCTTAAAGGTTTCAGCGCATACCCATCTTCTGAAGAGTGTCCAGAGGTGGTCTGAAACAGCGGGATCAATCACTTCTAGACTAGCCTGTTTTAGAGAAGAAATCCACTTCTGCATATATGTTTCAAAATTCAAGATGCTAGAACCAACATCTGGTTGTTTGGGTTTGGGAATGGAAGTTTTATTTATAATGGCAGCAAGGCGTTCAAGGACTGTTAGATCAATGAAGGTCTTGCTGTGGTCATCTGGATTTTGCTTGGGTGAGGGAGTAGGAGAATCAAGAATGATTATTGGACTGGATGGGGTATTAGGTGGAGTAATTTCTGGTGAGGATGGTAGTTCAGGGATATTAACAGTGGTACCACCAGGAAATTGCAAGGCTAAGGGTCGTGGTTCAGAGGATTCAGATGATTGAGGTTCAGGGGATTGAGCCTCAGAGTGTTGAGACTCAGGTTGTGGAGATGATTCGTGTTGAGGTGAAGGTGGATTAAGTTCTGGTTGTGGAGATTGAGGTTGTGGAATTTCTGGTTCTGGTGAGTATGGATCTTCTGGTATTGGTGAGAGTGTAGTTTCTGGTTGAGGATTTGGATTTTCTGTATGGGGAGCGGAAGAGTGTTGATCTATTTCAGAAAGAACTTCTTCAAGTTATGGTTCTGTTGAGGTTGTAGGTTTCCTGTGGTTGAAGCAGCCCAGAATAATCTTTGCCCAAATTCTGTGCTGATCTTTCAAATCTTTTATTTTGCTGGAGGGAACCCCATGTGTGAAAATCTCTCTTGCAACTAGGGCAGATGTTGTACCCCAAAATTTTCCCTCCTATTTTTCCACAAGAAATCACAGCTTCGGGCTTTTCCTGATTTTTCAGATTGGCTCAAGAATCAGTCAAACAGACTTTTTCTTATCAGTCTACCCAAATTAGGGTTTTCATGGACTCTGGAACAGTTCAAGCAGATTATTAGGGTTTTGTGATACGGTGGAAGAACTGACTAGGGTTTTGCGTTTGTTTTCGCAAATGTTTCGGTTGAGCAAGAGTCGCCACCGACTTTTTATTTTATCCTAAGGAAAGGTTTAAAAAGCACAGTAAAAACCTTTGAGATTTTTCTTGGGTTCGGGGAGTAGATTATAGAAAGGGAAGGTATTAGCACCCTTTCTATCCATGGTTATCCATGGGCTCTTAGGTACTTGCTTAGATCAACTTGCCTTGGTTTTCAATTGTTTGAAATGGTGCTTGGTGGGTGGTTTTGAAAATGTTTTTGAAAAGATGCCTTGTGTAGGCTACCCTTGTAACAATTCTTTACTCGAATGTTTTACAAAAAGGTGTTTTGTCTTTTAAAAAGATGTTTCAAGGTTTTTTGAAAGTTGGTTTTGAAAGTGTTTGTGAGGTGGGTTTTGAAAATAGGCAAGTGTTTTCTTGGAAAATTGACAAGTACTTAAGAGTTATCTACCCTAAAGTTTTCTCAAAGATTTTTGTTATGTTTTAAACCTTTTTTGACAATTTTGTTCCACCATTGCATTTGGTGGACAATCTTGTATTAGGAGGTGAAAGGGACAGGCGCGGGTCATCGTTTAGACCATAATTGCAATAGTGTTAAATGTCTTTGGGCAATTTTTCTTTAAAAGGGACTTGATCATTCATTTAGGTAACATTTTGAGGGACTATGATTATTTGATTGTTTGTTTTACCCAAAGAAATTCAACATACAATATGGCCCAATTTATTTAAAGGCAACAAAGTGGAATACCCTAGGGGTGCAAGTGTGAAGTGTGTTGTCCATTTTCATGCTTGTTTGTCTTGTATTAGGTCCAACTATTTTGTTCGTTTTATTCGCATACAAACCCTAATTCTAGCATAGTATGTTTAGAAAGCATTTAAAGTGCGAAATTTAAATTCCTACGCTATTACAACACAATAATATGGGGAGGGGGGTACAATGTTCAAGTGGGGAGATATTTGGACAAGAAATTGAATCTAAGCTATTACATCATTTGCTTTGAATATTTACAATAAGATTAAAAGCATAAATAAAATAGAAATAAAACAAATATGCAAGAATGCAAAAAAGAGAATTTTTATATGTATGAAAAAAGTATTATTTATGTAAAATAAAAAGAAAAATAAAAGGGTATTATTTTTGAAGTATTTTCAAATTTAGGGCAAAACCCTAATTCTCTTAAATAAAATACATTGTTTATTTATTATGTACAAATATTTATTTATATATATAAAAACTAAAATAAAATGAGGTATTTGTCAAAAAATGTATTTTTATATTAAATATTAATAAGAAAAATAAAAGGGTATATACTTTGTATTTATCCTAAATAATTAATAAATATATGTATATATGTATTATTTTAAATATGTATTATATATATATATAAATAATAATAATATTTAATATTTATAAAAAAAAGTATTTTTTTATACAAAATATTTCAAAAGGGAAAAATGAAATAAAAATCAGAAATATGATATATTTACATTATTAATAATATTTCTAATAATATTTCTAAATAGTAATATATATATATATATATATATATATATATATATATATATATATATATATATATATATATATATATATATATATATATATATATATATATATATATATATATATATATATATATATATATATATATATATATATATATATATATATATATATATATATATATATATATGTATATACATATACATATATATATATATGTATGTATAATAGTATATATAAACAAATAAATACTTAAAAAATGCAAAAATGGTGCAAAAATGATTTTTCAAGTTTTAAACATTATTAGAAAAAATAAATGAGTCAAAAATAAAAAAGAAAAATATTAAAAAACATTAAATCAAGCAAATGGGCTCAGGGGGTAAGAAAATGGAAATAGGGTGTAAAAAGGAAAGACCACACAGGCCCAGCCCATGTGGCTTCTTCTTCAACCTTCAGACAACAAACTATCCAAAACGCGCGCCTGTTTCTTCCAGTTCAAACATCCTGATCCTTTGATCTTTTGCACAAACTCTCAACACAAAAAATGTTAATCATGAAACCACGATTCCAAATATATAAAGAACATATCCTAACTCTCAGAAATGAGAGAGAATTTTAACAATCCCAAATCCTGACCTAAGTTTTTTACCATTTTCAAACCTTAAATTCTCACAGCTCAGGCAAAAGAAATGAAAAGTAAAAGAATGTACATGTTCAGTGGCATGAGTAGAACATTGTTTATTCACAAACTTAGAGTTAATGATGCCTAATAAGAGAGATACGAGTTCACCAAGATACCTGTTCAGCTGAAGTTCTATCTGGCAATGAGGGAGCTTTCAGTGCAAGGTGATGATTGGAAAAGCTTCCTTGAGGTGCAGGGATGCTATTCCAATGTTTGCTTTGTCTTGAAAGCTTCTGAATCGTGCTAGAGCACTTCACCTGCAAAACAAGAAACTGAAAATGGTGGAAGTGGTTAGAGGGATTACAGGTCGTGCTTTTGCTTTTGGTTAGCTTGCATAGATGGTATGGAAGGTGTGTGAACTGGTTTGAGCAAGAAAGCTTGAGAGAAATGAAAGATAGCACTCAAACTGCAGGCCTTGCCCTGTTTTTGCAGTTTGAGAGTGATTATGGCAAGGGGAGTGTTTTAGAGGTGCTAGGGTCGTGCAAAAGCTTGGTTCTGATCTTTGGAATGTGTTTGATAAGTTTGTCTAAGTGTGCCTAAGCTGATATGAGAGTTGTTGTAAGTTATGGTACTTTTCTTCACTCTTAAGCAAACAAAACCAACTTTATGTTTTAGGAAAGTAGGGGACCTCTAATGAGCTGCATAAACTCTCCTTGATCAGAGTGATTTGTCCATAATCCTGTGCCAATTGGATTTGGTTTGTACTTGTGGATTTGCATCATGACATAAAGTGAAACTTTTGCAAAAATAGAAAGAATGCTTTATCTAATTTGGGATTAATCCATCATACAATGCTTTAGCTCATGAGACAAGGTCTTAACACAATGAACATGCATTAAATTATTGAGTGTTGGATGGTTTTAGGACCTGTAATCAAGGGCATGCTGGTTTTGAGAAGTTTGCACAACTTATAAACATGAAAAATGGCCAATTCAAAAGTGAGTTTTTGCCAAATTGTGAAATTCGAATCTCTCAAGTCATAAGGTTATTTGATGAGTTCTTGGACATTTTGGAAATCTTGGAATATGTACTACAATCCATCTTTGAAATTCAAATTGAGATTCCAAGTGGAAGTGTATGGAAAATGGCCTTGAAGTGGGGTAGAAAACCTTGTCAAAATAGGTCAAAAACTCACTAAGTTAAGAATGGTTTAGTGTCCTTATTCAAAAATTTGTAACTTGAGATACAAGCCTCAAATGGAAAAACTTTGTGAATAAAAGTTGTAGATTATGCAACAAGATACAACTTTCATGTTTTGACTTTTGTTTGAATCAAAATGGATCTTGGTGAAAAAGTGGGCCAAAGTTGGGAAAAAATTAGGGTTTTTCATAACTTAGAAAAATTCTAAGTTATGAAAAATTCTCATTTCTAACCCTAATTTGCATTTTTTGATTTCTTAGTGAACAAGTTTCATGATTTGGCATGTTTTGATGAAAAATGAATCTTGACTCTTGATTTTGACCAAAAAGTCAAAGTTTGACTTTTCAGTATACAGTCAAAATTGATCAATTGACTGGGAAATTCAACTGTCAATCTTGTGTACTTGGGATCTTTTGAGTTTGTTGAGCATGTCAAGATAATTCCATGGGGTTCTTGAATCCATATATGAGCTTGGTTTGCCATTGGCTAGGTCAAACAGTCAAAAATTGCCTTTGTGCAGTCAAGACCCTAAAAATGACCATTTTGCCCTTTTGGTGATCTGATCAAATTTCTTGTGGAATTGTGATCCAAACTTGATCAAATGGTCCATATGAGTTCATAATGTTGATGTGGGTCAATTTTCATGAGGTTTGACTGTCAATTGGCCACAGTTGACTTTTTCCCCAATACAGTTGATTTCTAGGTCAACTGTCCAATTGACTGGGCAAAACTTGGAACTAAGGCTTGAAACTTGGTGAGGATAAACTTGAGGGTCCAATATGAGGCATGAAAGTCATCTTAGGCACTTTTGGTCAAAACATCTTTGTGCAAACACAAACCCTAATTTGGGGTCAACAGTGCAAGGAGAAGTCTTGAACAAATGAAACCCTAACTGGATCTTGATCTTCAAAGGTTTTGTGATGAGAAATTAATGAGAAAAGGGAGGGAAAATTTTGGGGTACAACAGTTGCCCCTGTTCAATATTCTTGAATCCGAAGATTTAGATTGGCAAGTTTGCCTTTCGTGACTCGAGGGTTAAAAGGAGATTGGACACTAGAGTGCCCTTAAATTTGCACTCGTCAAAGCAATGGATGCGGGAATGGGCTTAGAGATGCCATTTGGAGATGGGCTTAACGATGCCATCTGGGAGAGGTGATAGTAACTTGTCGGGGATGGGCTTAGAGATGCCATCTGGAATGAGTATCAGGAAGGCGTCCATGCTTTGGGCCATCTCCGAACTGGGGGTCTGAACAAGCAATAGATTGACATCCGTTGTTGGGAGGAATCCGTAAACTGTTTTCAGAAAATCGCATCTGAACAAGTCGATAGATTAACATCCGTTGTTGGGAAGAATCCATAGACTGTTTTCAGAAGTCTTGAAGAAGAATCTGAACAACTGATAGGTTAACATCCGTTTACTTGGAGAACCCGTGAACTGTTTTCAGAAATCTTGAAGTTGAATAAGCAATAGAGCAGCATCCGTTGTTGGGAAGCGTCCGTAGGCTGTTTTCAGCAAGTCGCATCTGAACAAATCGATAGATTAACATCCGTTGTTGGGGAAGAATCCATAGACTGTTTTCAGAGGTCTTGAGAAGAATCTGAACAAGTGATAGGTTAACATCCGTTTACTTGGAGAACCCGTGAACTGTTTTCAGAAATCTTGAAGTTGAATAAGAACCGGTGTAGGGTTACTTGATGATGAATCCGTGTAAAACTGCATCTGAAACTGTTAAGGATAGCTTTTTATTCTTATCTTGTAAAGGACAAAATGTTAGCTAGACACAAAATTATGTTGCATGAAATGTATGATGCAATATATGTGATATCAATGTGTATGATATGAATGTAATGAATGCGCATGTAAGCTGATGAGCCGTCTTACTGGGGATAGATGAATCCTGGATGTTTGAAGATAAAAACATCCTGACTGCTGCCGGGGAGAATAATTCCTTGGCTGTGACTGGGGAATAAGGAGTTTGGGTTGTATACCAAACCTCTGGGGAATTCCTGATGACTTCTACTGGGGAGCGCCAATCTAGCAGACTTATGCTGGGGATACAAGACTGGGAATCTTCAGTTCGGTGGGAAGTGACTCTGGCGACTTCACTGGGGAACTCAAGATTTATTCTCCTAAAACTCTGTGGGGAGAAGGTTCATTAGTCTGGCTCCGCTGGGGATTGATAATTTGAAGCTTTAGCTCGGCTGGGGACACTGAAACTTAAACTCTGAGGAGAATTGAATTCCGGAGGATTCTCTGGCTGGGGATTTGCAAAGATAAGTTACTGCTGGGGAATTTTGATGAACTCCGCTGGGGATAGGAAGAATTCTGGCGAGTGCGATCTTCCGTGGTTGTTAGCTGAGGATAACCCAGTTATAAGGCCTTGTGAGGAATAACTTTGAACAAAACTCGGGAGAGATGTCCGTCCTCTACGGGGAATAAGCTTCCAGAATCTACTGGGGATGAGCTTCAAGACTTGCCAGGGATATGGATCCCAAATCTCCCCGGGGTTTCCTTTGAAGGGTATCAAGATATCCAACTGTTCCTTTGATCTATCAGTAATCCTCTTTCCCGACTTATAAGAAAATGATTATGTTTCAAATGCATATGCCTATTTAACAAAACATTGGACGTTTCTCAAAATAAAACGAATAGTGCAAGAGAAAAGAAAAGGAAATGACGCAAATTTCTGGGAAAAGTATTTGTATTGATTTTCTTTGAGTATATTTGTACAAAGGAGACAATCGTCCTAGTAAGAGGATTTTGTCGTAAATATTTGAAACATTTATACAAAATAAAGATGGCTATGTGAAATAATTCCATGGGATTCCATTCTGCTATAGCCTTCACAACTCTGAATATCTGTCCATTCAATGCTTCGTTTGCCGATGACTGGAGTGATCAGAAGCCCGGAACTGGTTGATGAAGAGATTGTCTTTAAAGTGATCCGACAAGACATAGTCATACGCTTTAATTCCCTAACTTTTGCCTGAATCGCCCTTTCGGGTTCTCGATCCACCGGGAAACCCCTTTTTGCCCAAGCCGCCCTTTCGGGTTTTCAACTTGCCGGGTGTACAGATTTTTTTGTTTTTATCCCTAATTTTTGCCTGAATCGCCCTTTCGGGTTTTCGATCCACCGGGATGCCCTTTTTTGCCCAAGCCGCCCTTTCGGGTTTTCGACTTGTCGGGTTATTTTATGCGTAGTATCTTTTGACTATGTCTGCGTTCGCAGGGTGCGGCAAATCGTCGCCGTCCATGGTGGTCAGAATCATTGCACCACCAGAAAATATGCTCTTGATCACAAATGGTCCTTCATATGTAGGAGTCCATTTGCCCCTGGGATCACTTTGCGGCAAGATAATCCGCTTGATTACGAGGTCTCCGACTTGATACACTTGACGTCTGACTTTTTTATTAAAGGCCTTGATCATCCGTTTTTGATACGTCTGACCATGGCATATAGCAGCAAGTCGCTTTTTGTCGATCAGATTGAGTTGATCAAGTCGGGTCTGCATCCAATCATCTTCATTCAAACCTGCATCCTTCATAATCCTTAGAGAAGGGATCTGGACTTCCATAGGCAAAACAGCTTCCATGCCATAAACCAAAGAAAATGGGGTTGCCCCAGTTGAAGTACGTATCATCGTACGGTATCCATGTAGAGCAAACAATAACATCTCATGCCAGTCTTTGTAAGTGACTGTCATTTTTTGAATGATCTTCTTAATGTTTTTGTTCGCAGCTTCAACAACACCGTTCATCTTCGGCCGATAGGGAGATGAATTGTGATGATAAATCTTGAACTGTTCGCACAATGCGGTGATCATTGTGTTATTCAGATTTGTACCGTTGTCTGTGATGATTCTGTCTGGAACACCATACCGACATATGAGATTTTGCTTGATAAAGCGGGCAACCACATTTTTAGTGACAGAGGCGAAGGAAGCTGCTTCAACCCATTTAGTGAAGTAATCAATGGCGACTAGGATGAAGCGATGTCCGTTGGAAGCCGTGGGCTTGATCTCTCCAATCATGTCAATGCCCCACATTGCAAAGGGCCACGGAGCACTCAGGACGTTGAGAGAAACCGGAGGGATATGAACTTTGTCAGCATAGACTTGACACTTGTGGCAAGTCCGGGAATGTTGATGGCAGTCAGCTTCCATGGTAGACCAATAATAGCCTGCCCTTAGGATCTTCTTAGCCATTGTATGCCCGCTCAAGTGAGTGCCAAATGTGCCGCTGTGTATATCAGTCATGATCAACTCTGCTTCAGCTTTGTCCACACATCGGAGTAATACACAATCATGGCTTCGTTTGTAAAGGATGCCGTTGCTCAGGAAGAACTTAGCAGCGAATTTCCTTAAGAACTTCTTGTCATTCACGGAAGCTCCTTCAGGATAATCTCGGGTCTCGAGATACCTTTTGATTTCATGGAACCAGAGTTGTTCCACTACCTCCTCGGTATTAATCTCGTGACAATGCGCCAGTTCATCCATTCGCTCGATGGTGATTTGGGGAGCCTCGTTATCCCAGTTGAGTTTAAACATGGAGGACATTGTGGCCAGAGCATCTGCTAGCTGATTCTCTTCTCACGGGAAATGCTCGAAGGTAATTTGCTCGAAATGAGGCAACAATGTCAAGACATGTTCTCTGTATGGGATAAGATTAGGATGTTTGGTATCCCAGTCTCCTTTGATTTGACTGATAACCAAAGCCGAGTCCCCGAATACGATCAAAGATTTGATCCCCAAGTCTATGGCAACCTTGAGACCAAAGATGCAGGCTTCATACTCAGCCATGTTGTTTGTGCAGCTGAAGCAAAGTCGGGCCGTGAAAGGCGTGTGACAACCTTCCGGAGAAATGAGTACTGCGCCAATACCGTTTCCAAGTGCATTTGAAGCACCATCAAAGTACAGGGTCCATCGGGATCCCTTTTCGGGTCCGTCATACGGTCCATCACTTTCAACGTTGTCCAAATTCATGATGTCTTCGTCTGGGAAGTCAAATCTCATGGGTTGATAGTCTTCGATAGCCTGATGAGCCAGATGGTCAGCTAGTACACTCCCTTTTATAGCTTTTTGGGTGGTGTACTGGATGTCATACTCGGTTAAGATCATTTGCCATCTAGCTATCCTTCCAGATAAAGCGGGCTTCTCGAAGATATACTTGATAGGGTCTATTTTGGATATCAACAAGGTAGTATGAGTCAGCATATACTGTCTTAGTCGGCGAGCAGCCCATACCAAAGCGCAGCAAGTTTTCTCGAGCAGTGAGTAGCGAGTCTCACAGTCGGTAAACTTTTTGCTAAGGTAATAAATAGCATGCTCTTTTCGACCAGACTCGTCATGCTGGCCCAAAACACACCCCATTGAGTTATCCAAGACGGTCAAGTACATGATCAACGGTCTTCCTTCGACGGGTGGCATCAGAATAGGAGGTTCTAGCAAATACTCCTTGATTCTATCAAAAGCATCTTGACAATCGTCGTTCCATTCCACTACCTGCTCTTTTTTCAAGAGTTTGAAAATTGGCTCACAGGTAGAAGTCAGATGTGAGATGAATCTGGCAATATAGTTTATGCGCCCCAAGAATCCTCTAACCTCCTTTTCAGTACGGGGAGCAGGCATCTCTTGTATTGCTTTCACTTTTGCGGGATCGACTTTAATGCCTTTGTTGCTTACAATGAATCCCAGGAGTTTACCAGACCTAACTCCAAAAATACATTTACTTGGATTCAGCCTGAGCTTGTATTCTTTCAATCTGGCAAACAGCTTCTCCAGATGTTCAAGGTGCTCCTCCTCTGTTTGCGACCGAGCTATCATATCGTCTACGTAAACTTCAATCTCATGATGTATCATATCATGAAATAAAGCTACCATGGCGCGTTGATAAGTTGCCCCTGCGTTCTTCAGCCCGAACGGCATCACCTTGTAACAGAAAGTGCTCCATTGTGTGACAAAAGTTGTTTTCTCCATATCCTCGGGGGCCATTTTGATTTGATTGTAGCCCGAGAATCCATCCATGAAGGAAAACACTTTATGCTGAGCTGTATTGTCGATCAAAATGTCAATGTGAGGGAGCGGAAAATCATCTTTGGGACTGGCCCTATTCAAATCCCGGTAGTCCACACACATCCTGACTTTGCCATCTTTCTTAGGTACCGGCACAATGTTAGCGACCCATTGAGGATAGGACGTAACAACCAGAAAGCCAGCATCGAATTGCTTCATTACTTCTGCTTTGATCTTTTCAGACATGTCAGGCCTCATTCGGCGAACTTTTTGCTTGATCGGCGGACAATCCTCTCTTGTGGGGAGACGGTGAACCACGATGTCTGTGTCTAAACCCGGCATGTCTTCATAAGACCAAGCGAAGATTTCAACATACTCATTCAACAACTGTATCAGGCGTTTCTTGACACTCGGTTCCATATTGGCGCCCACTTGCACCTCCTTCCGGTCCTCCTCGGTTCCCAAGTTAACGGTTTCCAATGGCTCTTCATGCGGTAAGATGGCCCTTTCCTCTTGTTGCAGAAGTCTGGCTAGTTCCCCGGGTACTTCACAACCCTCGTCATCTTCATACTCGGCTAGATTGACCAGATCTTCAGAGTTATTGAAAGATACAGCAGAATAGTCACCCATGGAATCCGGAGTGGATGGGTACCTACATTGGTGAGTGTGGGTGTGTGTAAGGGATAGCCATCCTTAAACAAAAAATGCAAAAGGAAAGAAAATGAACATAAGCAGTTTATCAAATGAAAAACATCCAATGAATCATTAAACATGGCATATGGATATGAAAAATAATCAAAACCCTTACAAGTGGACCTACATGCCCTGGGCAAGGCAGGAGGTGAAAAGATAGTGTACGGATTGTTTGAAAGTAAATATTACAGACCAAATAGGAAATGTTTAACAGGTAAATTACTGGTGAATAAAAGTGATGGGGACAAGGTCTTTAGCCTCCCAATTGCTCAATCCTCCTTTGACAGTTGGATAAATCCACTCTTCAATGTTGCTCTCCTTGTCTTCATCTTCCAGGGCGTTGATTCCGTAGGGAGAAATTTTGACTGGCGCCCTTTCAATCTTCGACCAGCGCATAGCTTTCTGGCCAGCGGTTGTGAACCCTAATCCAAACTTGTCAGTCTTATGCGGAAAGTCGGGTAACTGTCCCCATGCTGAATTCTTCCCTTCTTTTATTGCGGCCCTTGCATCCTCCAGAGATGCCATCCTGGCCATCTGTCTCGGTGTCTCAGCTGCCAACTTTGCTACTGCTATTTCAGGAAGGACTTCTTCAAAATGTTGAAACGGTGTCTCAATGAACTCTCCTTCAACCTCCACATACCAGAAAGAATTTAAGTGGCTAATCATGTACTCTTCTTCACCATGGACAGTGATGATATTTCCCTTGACAGGATACTTCAACATCTGATGTAAGGAGGAGGTGACTGCCCCAGCATGGTGTATCCAAGGTCTACCCAGCAGGCAAGAGTATGATGGACGGATGTCCATCACATAGAAAGTGGATTTAAACACCTCGGTGCCTATCTTGATGGGAATTTCAACCTCTCCATGGACCATTCTCTTCGAACCATCGAAAGCTCTGACAACAATATCACTCGGCTTCAACTCCAACCCTTCACAATCTAGTCGGTCCAAGGCCTTCTTAGGCAAAACATTCAGCAACGAATCGGTATCAACCAAAACATGTGCAAGAGTGGTTCCGCGACACTCGATTGAAATATGCAAAGCATCATTGTGGTTTCTGCCTTTGGGGGTTAGGTCGGCATCAGAAAAACCTAATCCATTGTCCGCAGTCAGGCTAGCCACGCAATTCTGAAATTGATCCGCAGAGGTTTCCTGGGGCACATGAGCTGCCTTCAGGAATTTTATCAGGGCTTTAGCGTGCGCTTCTGAGCAAAGTAGTAGTGCCAGCATGGAGATCTTGGAGGGGGTTTTCCCCAACTGTTCCACCACATTGTAATCACTTCTCTTGATTATCCTCAAAATCTCGTCCATTTCCTTCTTGGAGGTCTCCGGGATTACTAAGGGTTGAGCCCTCGTCCTGACGGGCTCATCTTGGATTCCCTTACCTTTGTCAGCAGCGGAAGGAGGGACAGTACTAGGAACAACAACGTCTTCAATCAAAGGAGTTCTAGCAGAAAGTTTGATTGGTGCAGGGACGACCTTGTCAGCTGATGAGGGTCCAAAGACTGCTCCTGGAGGGTCAATCTCTGGAGAAAATATTCTCCCGCTCCTGGTGATTTTGCTGGTGCCCACAATGTTACTAATGCTGGCTTCTTCATCTTCCGAACTTTCTTCAATTACCTCGATTTGCTTGATACCATGGTAGTAGACGTCACCTCCATAGTTCCAAGGTATCGATTTCTCAGAAACATAGGGAACAGGCCCTGGCATTGTTATCTTCAAAGGAATAGATTTTGCAGCTGGTGCAATCTTAACAGGCTTTTTGACGGCCTTGGAAAGATTGGCGTGAATGGTTATGATTGAGACATCTTCAGTATGAACTGGAACATCAGAAACTTTTTCGAACAAAATTTGTCGACTATCCATAAGGCCTTGGATGCCTTTCTTCAGTAGCGGACAATCAAACGGCAGAGAGTAGCAACAATAGCAGTCTTCCTTACATCCCGGAAAGATCCCGGTCCTCAACAGATTCAATTTAATGGTTAACAGTGGAGTAGTCAGATCACTGACATCAGCAACATACAAATCTTCTTCAATGGCGTTGACATTTCGTCCGTGCTTCGGCATAGGTGCAGATATCACATTAGGCTTCTCTGGAGCGTCAAACTCTACCTCCTTAGCCTCTATCAGGTCTTGGATTCTATGCTTGAGTGCCCAACAATCATTGGTGTCGTGTCCAACACTGTCTGAATGGTAGGCGCATTTAGCATTGGCATGATAATGCGGAGAGGACGTATTCACATTCTTTGGTGCCTCCTTGATGGTGGCGAGGTTCAACTTCAATAGATGGGGAAGCACTTGCGCTGGAGTCATATTAATACGGGTGAACTGCCGTTGTGGCGGTTCCACTCGTTGTTGATTTGGTCTGGACTGGTTATAGCGAGGCTGCTCACTTGGAGTGTTTTGAATCATTACGGCCCCCACAGTTGGCCGACGCTCCATCTTCCCTGCTCTTCTCTGAGAATATACCATAGCTGTCTCCTTCTTAAAAGGTTTCTTCTCAACACTTGCAGCAACACCCTTCTGAATCTTTCCTGACTTGATGCCAGCTTCTATTCTTTCGCCTGTTAAGATCAAATCGGTAAACCCCGCGGAGGAGTTACCAATTAGATGATTAAAAAATGGCCCAGATAGGGTCCCAAGAAACATATCAACGAGTTCACGATCGGTTAAAGGAGGCTGCACCCTGCCAGCCAAATCCCTCCATTTTTGTGCATATTCTTTGAATCCCTCACTTGTTCCTAGTGACATACCCTGAAGTTGGGTACGAGTAGGAGCAAGATCAGAATTATACTGGTATTGTTTGTAGAAAGCGGTGGCCAAATCTTCCCAATTTCTGACACTGGTTCCTTCTAACTGATAAAACCACTCCAACTGAGCTCCCGAAAGGCTGTCTTGAAAGAAATGAATCCAGAGGTTTTTATCTGCCGTATAGGGTTGAATCTTTCTCACGTAGGACCTGAGATGCATTTTGGGGCAGGACAGCCCATCATACCTCACAAACACTGGCACTTTGAATTTTGGGGGAATCACAATCCCGGCAACCAAACCCAAGTCTTCAAAATCCAAACCCGGTACTCTTTGTAATTCCATGGCAGCCAATCTATCCTCTAAACCCTTGTATTTATCATCAGCTGGAGGATATTGCTGGTCAGAATAATCTTCATCCTCTTCAACCTCTTCTTCCTCCGAATCAGACTCGGAAGGCACCGCGACTCCATCTCTTTTACTAGTCCCTTCATCAGAAGTAGGAGGGAATTCAAGCACTCTCCGAGCTTCTCTGTCAAATCTTCTCCCCAAAGTAGCCACCCCAATCCTCTTTTTCTTCTTCTTTACTGGGTCCTTATTCCCCAATTGAGTCTTGATATCCTCCTGGCCCTTAGCCAAGGTCATCAGGAGTTGCTGGAATTGTGCATTCTGAGCTTGCAGGTCTTTGACTGTTTGCTCGAGATCCATCCTACTGAAATAAACAGCAGACAGATAAGGAAACCTGGAGTGAGACCTGCTTATGCACATGATGAATGGTATGCTGATGTATGCAATGCATTCAAGGATTTAGAACATTCAAAATTGTTTCAGACAAAGAAGAACGCACGTCATATTAATAAGAAGAAATTTGTTAGTACATAAATGCCCCATGGGCCAAATATTACAAAATAAACTTCTTAAGGCAGAAAGACATTGCGCATCCTCTTCGGTGCGATGTAGGTATTGAGGGCCTCTTGCTCGTGGAGTCGGCGGGTAAGCTCTAGAACCTTCTTTTCACTGGCGTAGTATCTAGCTTCGAAAGTATTCCGTTCCTCCTTGAGCTGAATCCAACTTTTCTGCATTTCCTCCCACGATGTAGGCATGTCTGGATGTAGGATGGTGTAGGGAACCTCTCCTTCATTGACGGGCTCTTTAATCACTGGGAGTACATGAGGATAAGGCATCATTAGACTTTGGGCTCGGGCTCGTACCCACTTGAGATAGGGCTCAAGAGGGATGGAGTTCTTGTGTCCCAGAGTCTTGCTATCGACCTTGTTGAGTTTTCCCCAAGCTCTGATGAATCTTTGACAAAGTCCTTGCGCATCATTGTCGAAGTCAAAAACTAGGTCAGGAATCAACATATCATGAGGGCCATCCCTCCGTGCATATCCAAATTGCCTCAAAGCTAGGCAAGGGTTGTAGGTGATACCTCCCCTAATTCCAAGTAAAGGAACATTAGGAAATTCTCCGCAACGATCGACGATGATGACATTTTCTCTGGACCGAGAACACCAATGCACATCAGAATGAGTAAGAGTCATCAACCGTTGGGACCATCTTGTACCTTGGTCATTCTTCAAGACAGATTGCGGAAGGTGCGAAATAAACCACCTTGCAAGGATAGGAATACAGCACATGAGAACACCCCTCTTTCTCATTGTTCGTGTGTAAAATGAGTGAAGAATGTCCCCAAGCAATGTTGGTATTGGATTTCTGGACAAGAAGATTTTGACGGCGTTGACATCTACCAATTGGTCAGGATTTGGGAACAAGACCAACCCATAGATAATGAGTGCCACAATCTCTTCAAAGGCTTGTAGGTCCAATGAGTTCCAACATTCTTGTGCTTTCTCAAACAAGAATTTTGCTAAGAATCCTTTGACGCTGCTTTTGGTTTCCCAATGCCCCTTGATGTCAGATGGTTGTGGATGTAATGCTCGAGCAACATCTTCCGGCTTTGGTTCCTTTTCCGTACCATTGAAGGGTAGTTGATTAAGGATAGGAATTCTTAGGAGTTGAGAAAACTCCTCCAAAGTGGGTACCAACTGATAATCAGGGAAAGTGAAGCAGTGGTGAAGGGGGTCAAAGAACTGGAATAGCACTTTCATCATGTCTTCTTCAATGTTGGTGTTGACTAGGCTGAGCAGTCTACCATGTCTTTCACTGAAGGATGAATTTTCTGGAATTCTTGAGGTGAGCTCCTTGAGTTGAGGAGAGATTCTCACAAGGTTGACTTGAATGGTGTTTCTGCGAGGAATTTCCATGACCTACAAAACAGGAACAAAGATGAAGATCCAAACCCTTGAAATGGTTAGTAAATGCATATGATGCTTCATGATGTTTATGATGTATGCACAAAACATATGTACAAGCAAATCACACCAAACCCTAGTTTTAGGCTTGCATGGGGTTTCATAGGTAAGTACCCTCTTGAGTGTAGTTGGCTTAAAAACCTGTCCTATAAATAGTAACCGGGTTCTAAGGAGCTCAATATCACTGGATTGTTTTCATCGTTCATTGTTTTGGTTTAGCCACTTAACTAGCGACCAAAATATTCCAAGAAAACAACCCTCAATGAGTGTAGTATCGAGTATCTACCAACTTCGGACTGCACCAAATCCGGTCATCTCACTACCCCTAATAAAAGGCCAAGATGGTCAAGTAAGGTTCTAGGTCATTAGTGCTTAGTGACATCACTCAGCGGCCCCGTACTCTCCTTGATTGAACTCAAGGGTTACCGGTACTCACAAATATGTCGCACTAATATAGCTATTGCTTCGACCGTGTCGGTATACCCCACACAGTTTCCACAACGTATTGTTATCTATGAATGTTTCCCAAAATCCGGGTGTAGGATTGCAAACCCAAACAATAGAGCCAAAGTATAAAGCAAACAAATCAAACAATTAGTCATGCAAGAGGGTGATCTAAGCCCTAAGGTTACTCCACTTTTAATTTTCTCCCCAGCAGAGTCGCCAGTTCTGTGATACGGTGGGAGAACTGACTAGGGTTTTGCGTTTGTTTTCGCAAATGTTTCGGTTGAGCAAGAGTCGCCACCGACTTTTTATTTTATCCTAAGGAAAGGTTTAAAAAGCACAGCAAAAACCTTTGAGATTTTTCTTGGGTTCGGGGAGTAGATTATAGAAAGGGAAGGTATTAGCACCCTTTCTATCCATGGTTATCCATGGGCTCTTAGGTACTTGCTTAGATCAACTTGCCTTGGTTTTTAATTGTTTGAAATGGTGCTTGGTGGGTGGTTTTGAAAATGTTTTTGAAAAGATGCCTTGTGTAGGCTACCCTTGTAACAATTCTTTACTCGAATGTTTTACAAAAAGATGTTTTGTCTTTTAAAAAGATGTTTCAAGGTTTTTTGAAAGTTGGTTTTGAAAGTGTTTGTGAGGTGGGTTTTGAAAATAGGCAAGTGTTTTCTTGGAAAATTGACAAGTACTTAAGAGTTATCTACCCTAAAGTTTTCTCAAAGATTTTTGTTATGTTTTAAACCTTTTTTGACAATTTTGTTTCACCATTGCATTTGGTGGACAATCTTGTATTAGGAGGTGAAAGGGACAGGCGCGGGTCATCGTTTAGACCATAATTGCAATAGTGTTAAATGTCTTTGGGCAATTTTTCTTTAAAAGGGACTTGATCATTCATTTAGGTAACATTTTGAGGGACTATGATCATTTGATTGTTTGTTTTACCCAAAGAAATTCAACATACAATATGGCTCAATTTATTTAAAGGCAACAAAGTGGAATACCCTAGGGGTGCAAGTGTGAAGTGTGTTGTCCATTTTCATGCTTGTTTGTCTTGTATTAGGTCCAACTATTTTGTTTGTTTTATTCGCATACAAACCCTAATTCTAGCATAGTATGTTTAGAAAGCATTTAAAGTGCGAAATTTAAATTCCTACGCTATTACAACACAATAATATGGGGAGGGGGTACAATGTTCAAGTGGGGAGATATTTGGACAAGAAATTGAATCTAAGCTATTACATCATTTGCTTTGAATATTTACAATATGATTAAAAGCATAAATAAAATAGAAATAAAACAAATATGCAAGAATGCAAAAAAGAGAATTTTTATATGTATGAAAAAAGTATTATTTATGTAAAATAAAAGAAAAATAAAAGGGTATTATTTTTGAAGTATTTTCAAATTTAGGGCAAAACCCTAATTCTCTTAAATAAAATACATTGTTTATTTATTATGTACAAATATTTATTTATATATATAAAAACTAAAATAAAATGAGGTATTTGTCAAAAAATGTATTTTTATATTAAATATTAATAAGAAAAATAAAAGGGTATATACTTTGTATTTGTCCTAAATAAATAATAAATATATGTATATATGTATTATTTTAAATATGTATTATATATATATAAATAATAATAATATTTAATATTTATAAAAAAAAGTATTTTTTTATACAAAATATTTCAAAAGGGAAAAATGAAATAAAAATCAGAAATATGATATTTACATTATTAATAATATTTCTAAATAGTAATATATATATATATATATATATATATATATATATATATATATATATATATATATATATATATATATATATATATATATATATATATATATATATATATATATATATATATATATATATATATATATATATATATATATATATATATATATATATATATATATATATATATATATATATATATATATATATATATATATATATATTATGTATAATAGTATATATAAACAAATAAATACTTAAAAAATGCAAAAATGGTGCAAAAATGATTTTTCAAGTTTTAAACATTATTAGAAAAAATAAATGAGTCAAAAATAAAAAAGAAAAATATTAAAAAACATTAAATCAAGCAAATGGGCTCAGGGGGTAAGAAAATGGAAATAGGGTGTAAAAAGGAAAGACCACACAGGCCCAGCCCATGTGGCTTCTTCTTCAACCTTCAGACAACAAACTATCCAAAACGCGCGCCTGTTTCTTCCAGTTCAAACATCCTGATCCTTTGATCTTTTGCACAAACTCTCAACACAAAAAATGTTAATCATGAAACCACGATTCCAAATATATAAAGAACATCTCCTAACTCTTAGAAATGAGAGAGAATTTTAACAATCCCAAATCCTGACCTAAGTTTTTTACCATTTTCAAACCTTAAATTCTCACAGCTCAGGCAAAAGAAATGAAAAGTAAAAGAATGTACATGTTCAGTGGCATGAGTAGAACATTGTTTATTCACAAACTTAGAGTTAATGATGCCTAATAAGAGAGATACGAGTTCACCAAGATACCTGTTCAGCTGAAGTTCTATCTGGCAATGAGGGAGCTTTCAGTGCAAGGTGATGATTGGAAAAGCTTCCTTGAGGTGCAGGGATGCTATTCCAATGTTTGCTTTGTCTTGAAAGCTTCTGAATCGTGCTAGAGCACTTCACCTGCAAAACAAGAAACTGAAAATGGTGGAAGTGGTTAGAGGGATTACAGGTCGTGCTTTTGCTTTTGGTTAGCTTGCATAGATGGTATGGAAGGTGTGTGAACTGGTTTGAGCAAGAAAGCTTGAGAGAAATGAAAGATAGCACTCAAACTGCAGGCCTTGCCCTGTTTTTGCAGTTTGAGAGTTATTATGGCAAGGGGAGTGTTTTAGAGGTGCTAGGGTCGTGCAAAAGCTTGGTTCTGATCTTTGGAATGTGTTTGATAAGTTTGTCTAAGTGTGCCTAAGCTGATATGAGAGTTGTTGTAAGTTATGGTACTTTTCTTCACTCTTAAGCAAACAAAACCAACTTTATGTTTTAGGAAAGTAGGGGACCTATAATGAGCTGCATAAACTCTCCTTGATCAGAGTGATTTGTCCATAATCCTGTGCCAATTGGATTTGGTTTGTACTTGTGGATTTGCATCATGACATAAAGTGAAACTTTTGCAAAAATAGAAAGAATGCTTTATCTAATTTGGGATTAATCCATCATACAATGCTTTAGCTCATGAGACAAGGTCTTAACACAATGAACATGCATTAAATTATTGAGTGTTGGATGGTTTTAGGACCTGTAATCAAGGGCATGCTGGTTTTGAGAAGTTTGCACAACTTATAAACATGAAAAATGGCCAATTCAAAAGTGAGTTTTTGCCAAATTGTGAAATTCGAATCTCTCAAGTCATAAGGTTATTTGATGAGTTCTTGGACATTTTGGAAATCTTGGAATATGTACTACAATCCATCTTTGAAATTCAAATTGATATTCCAAGTGGAAGTGTATGGAAAATGGCCTTGAAGTGGGGTAGAAAACCTTGTCAAAATAGGTCAAAAACTCACTAAGTTAAGAATGGCTTAGTGCCCTTATTCAAAAATTTGTAACTTGAGATACAAGCCTCAAATGGAAACACTTTGTGAATCAAAGTTGTAGATTATGCAACAAGATACAACTTTCATGTTTTGACTTTTGTTTGAATCAAAATGGATCTTGGTGAAAAAGTGGGCCAAAGTTGGGAAAAAATTAGGGTTTTTCATAACTTAGAAAAATTCTAAGTTATGAAAAATTCTCATTTCTAACCCTAATTTGCATTTTTTGATTTCTTAGTGAACAAGTTTCATGATTTGGCATGTTTTGATGAAAAATGAATCTTGACTCTTGATTTTGACCAAAAAGTCAAAGTTTGACTTTTCAGTATACAGTCAAAATTGATCAATTGACTGGGAAATTCAACTGTCAATCTTGTGTACTTGGGATCTTTTGAGTTTGTTGAGCATGTCAAGATAATTCCATGGGGTTCTTGAATCCATATATGAGCTTGGTTTGCCATTGGCTAGGTCAAACAGTCAAAAATTGCCTTTGTGCAGTCAAGACCCTAAAAATGACCATTTTGCCCTTTTGGTGATCTGATCAAATTTCTTGTGGAATTGTGATCCAAACTTGATCAAATGGTCCATATGAGTTCATAATGTTGATGTGGGTCAATTTTCATGAGGTTTGACTGTCAATTGGCCACAGTTGACTTTTTCCCCAATACAGTTGATTTCTAGGTCAACTGTCCAATTGACTGGGCAAAACTTGGAACTAAGGCTTGAAACTTGGTGAGGATAAACTTGGGGGTCCAATATGAGGCATGAAAGTCATCTTAGGCACTTTTGGTCAAAACATCTTTGTGCAAACACAAACCCTAATTTGGGGTCAACAGTGCAAGGAGAAGTCTTGAACAAATGAAACCCTAACTGGATCTTGATCTTCAAAGGTTTTGTGATGAGAAATTAATGAGAAAAGGGAGGGCAAATTTTGGGGTACAACAGGTTTGTTTGAGTTTGGCTCAGGGTTTGATCAGGCAGGCGCTTCTGTGAAAATTAAATCAAGGATTAGGGTTTGCGCGTGCAGTTTCAGAAGAGTTTGAATCCACAGTGTTTTTGAATCCACAGTGTTTTAATTGGTTGTTACACTGTTTTGACGTTTGTTCAAGATTTCTGTCTAAACATCTGGGATATGAGCTGAGGCATTTGAATTGAGAATTTGCAGTGTTTGGTATAATCAGTAAAAGAAAAGACATGTGGACGTTTGTTGTGATTGACTGTGCATTGCTATGGTTAATGGGAGCGCCGGGTTTATTATTGATTAATGCTAAGTGGCAGGACTACAGTGTTTATTAATTATTTATTTATTCTAAGTTAGAATAGTTAGGATTAACTTCCAGTTATTTTAATTTAAGAACTTAAATGATTAAATGGACAGTGAATTGAAAAAAGAATTAACTGACAAAGAAGGATTTTTATTCATCTTTAATTGTTTGTTACAAATTATTATTTGAACACTGTAAATTTATTTACATTTTGTTTACAATAATAATATTACAAATGGTTAAAAGTAAAATAAAGTTGCATCCTAATTTTCCTAAGTCTTCATCTTCTACTGCTGCTCCCCTTTGCTCAATTGATTTTCATCTGCAAAAACAAGAAATAAAAAAAAAGAAGTCAAATGCAGATGAAATAAAAAAAAAGCAGACAGTTAATTTAAAGACTCATCATTAAAAGTGACTGGCTGGAATCAGTTTATTCACCCTCTCTGCAAATCACAAGAAAACTCTTGGTTCACAAAGAGGGATAGAAATATGCTTGCAAAAAAATATGAAATGCACAAAGCTATTCAATATGCCAAATACAAAGCTGCATAGTTCATAATTCCAAATTGTCAACCAAAGTTTTCAAACTGAATAGCAAACTGAACTGCACAAAACAAGTCACAAGTTTCAGACTAAGCAAACTGAACAGCACATAACCAAACTAAGCCAAAGATGTCAACCAAACTGTCCAAAGATATCAAAAGATATCAAGCTGTCAATAAGTACAAAATGCTGTCAAAAGATATGCAGGAAATCTGGAAAGTGTGCAGAGGAAAACTAACAAAGCAAACATATTCAAAAAATCATCATTTTCCAGCCAGTTACTTTTTCAGAAAGTATAATTGTAAGCAATAAACAAATGCTTTTTCTGATAGAGAGAGAGAAGAGAGAGAGAAGAGGCTTACAAGCTTGAGGCTTAGAAAAAGATATAAACAAGACATATCAGAACACAGTAAAGAGGAGGCAGAACCACATAATAAATATAACACAAAGCTCATAAGCCTCAAACTGGTGTTCAAAGCTTGAAAACTCTCAAACCTGCCTTAAACATTCAAACACCTCAAAACCTGTTACATAACAAGAGCCTGCCTCCAAAACAAGCTTGAAGCCAAACCTGTCCAAGCCAAATATCCAACCTCAAAGCATTCAAGCCAAAAACACCCTCAGAGCAACCTCGTCATTGGGCCAACAATAGCATAAACATTATCAGTGCCCACATGTCAAGCAACTAAAACTCAGCATCAAATCCTAAAGCAACAAACCATGTCCAAACAATCTCTCAGAACCTAGGTTCATCATTGAGCAAACATATCAACAACAACTGAACCAACAATACTCAGAGTCAGGATCAAGCAGTAAAGCAATTCAAACCCTCAGAGCTAGGCTCATCACAGGGTCCAAGAAAACACTCAGATTCCAAACATCATAATCATACAGAGCAAGCAGACAGAAGAAGATCAAGCAAGCAATCAGAGCAAGCAAGCAACCGAGGCAAGCAGTCAGAAGAAGGAAAGAAGTGATTAAACTAAGGTTTTCAGAGCATTCATCACAAAACCTAACAAAAAGCAAAATACGAGGATACCAGGAAGGACAAGCTCACACCATCACGCGTTCTCCGCCTGGCCGCCTGAGACGCGCCTCCAAGTCCGCCTCTCCTCCTCTCCAAGCAACGAACCCCAAAGGTATAACTCCTTTTCTTTTCACACCTCATACAGAAAAATAATAATAATCAAGATCAGAACACATAGAACTAATTAATCATGCGAATCTGAAAACCCTAAAAGTGCGTTAGGACATAAAATAGAAATCAAACCTTACAACATCGCCTTGCTTGACCATGGAGGGAGGAGGAGACGGACGGTGGCACCCTGGTGGCCATGAGCGGAGGTGTTCAGAAAGCTTGGTTAAGAGACGAAGAAAACGATGAATGGAAGCGCCGCTCTAAGCCTGTAACTCTGTAACCCTAGAAATGAAACAAAACACTGAAAACCCTAAAAAACAATTGTCAAACGTCTGGGCCGGTTCGCCCCATCAAAGAGCCTAAGCCCATATGAAAACTGACGTGCACCCCCCATTTTTTCTTCTATTTATTTGTTTTGTTTGGGCCATAAGTCCCCTAAGCCCACTTGACCTTTTCTTTTTTTTTTTTTACAAACTAATATCTTTTTTCATTATATCCCTTTATTTTCTTTTTATATAACTTAACTCTTTTTTTAAAAATAAATAATACATTAATTTTTCATAATAAATGTATTTTAACAATACCTTTCTTATACCAAAAATATGTAAATATTGGATTAATTAGGTTAATAGATTTTTGGTCTTAAAACTCTTTTTTTTATATAAATCTTTTTTGTATATAAAACATTAACAAAATACATAAAAAAATAGATTTTTCTAAGTTAAATACTTTTCTTAAACTCAAAACATTTTTTCTTTAATTAAAACTTTTGTATATAAAACATTAACAAAATACATAAAAATAGAACTTCTTAAGCATTTTCTTTTCTTTTATTAAATCTTTTGTTTATGCATAATTAACAAAAACACAAAACAAATAAACGCTTAATAAATACATATTTGCATCACTTGTAAATAAATCACATACACTTTCACCAATACATTTGCTTATCTTTTATTCTTGTACATTGCTACATTTGACATTGAGAACGCGATTCGATTTGGTTGTAAATATATTTGGACACTACTCTCCTAATAAGTCTCATCCCCATTTGTAAATATTTGTACCCCCATTCCTGGATACTTATTTGTAATAGCTTAGACTTTAAATTCCCGCAATTTATCGCTTTCTATATACTGTATAGTAATTAGGGTTTGTATGCGAAGATTCGAAATCAACTCCTAGATAACCTAATACAAGATAAATGCATGACAATCTATACACCATTCACACTTGCACCCCTAGGGTAATCCCGCTCGTTGCCTTCCAAAATGGGCCATGCTTGCATGTTGAGTTTCTTTGGCAAAACAAAACAATTCAAATGATCATAGTCCCTCGATGACGCTTTCGAAGTTGCCTAAAAAATGATCAAGTCCCTTAAAGGAAAAATTGCCAAAGACACTTGGCACCATTGCATTCATGGTCCATACGATGACCCGCGCCTGTCCCGTTAACATCCTAACACAAGATTGTCCACCAAATACAATGGTGGAACGATACTGTTAAAAGGGTTAAAACATGAGAAAAATCTTTGAGTAAATTTAGGGGTAGACAACTCTTAGTTACTTGATCAAACTTGCAAAACACACTTGCCTACTTTCAAAACACACTCCACAACACAATTTTAAAACAACTTTCAAAACCTTGAAACATCTTTTCAAAAAGACAAACACCTTTTGTAAAACATTCGAGTAAAGAATTGTTACAAGGGTTGCCAAGACAAAGGCATTTTTTTTAAAACACACACACCACCATTTCAAGCAATTGAAAATCAAAGGCAAGTGATTTAAAACAAGTAACTAAGAGCCCATGGATAACCATGGATAGAAAGGGTGCTAATACATTCCCTTTCTATAATCTACCCCCCGAACCCACGAAACATCTCAAAAGGTTTTTCATGTGCTTTTTTAACCTTTCCTTTAGGATAAAATAAAAAGTCGGTGGCGACTCTTGCTAAACCGAACAAGTGCGAAAACAAACGCAAAACCTCAAGTCAGTTCTCCCACCGTATCACAGAACTGGCGACTCTGCTGGGGACTAATTTAAAAGTGGGGTTACCTTGGGGTTTAGATCACCTTTACATACTTGCTTTGATTGCATTGATTGCTTTACTTTTTGGGTCCTTGTTTGGGTTTGTTGTAAATCCTACACCCGGATTTGAGGCACCTTCTTAGGTAAATAGCAATAAAACTGTGAGGGAACTGTGCGGGGTATACCGACACGGTTGAAGCAGTAAGCTATGTTAGTGTGACATATTTGTGAGTACCGGTAACCCTTGAGTTCAATCAAGGAGAGTACGGGGCCGCTGACTGATGTCATGAAGCACTAACGAACTCTTAGAACCTTAATTTACCATCTTAGCCTTTTTAGGGGTAGTGAGATGACTGACTTTGGTGCAGTCCGAAGTTGGTAGGTACTCGATACTACACTCATTGAGGGTTGTTTTCTTGGAATATTTCGGTCGCCAGTTAAGTGGCTAAACCAAAACAATGAACACAGAAAATAATCCAATGATATTGAGCTCCTTAGAACCCAGTTTCTATGTTAGGACAGGATGAGCCAACTAACTTCAAGAGGGTACTTACCTACAAACCTCATGCAAGCCTAAACCTAAGGACTTTTTTGCTTTGTGTGAATATGATTACCTGTATATACACTTACTTGCTTTTGCATACATGTACATAACATCATGACATCATACCATAACATTTTTTCACTAACCATTTCAAGGATCTCGAGGTTCTTTTGATGCAGGGTCACGTTGAACCAGACGTCTACCAAAAGGCAAGAGGTTTTCTCCTCTAAACAAATGCCATCAAAGATCAAGTACAACAACTTGAATCAGGGGCTATGACCCACTTGACATGGTGAGCTTGATTCTCGTGGAAATACATCCACCGGTGCAAAGTTATCCAATCAAAGATCAAAGTTAACCTCTAATATTCTCTTGTGTTTACCCCAAGATATCCTTGAAAACATGCATCCACATATCATACATTGCATCATAACAATTTCTCCTTTTCAGGTTTCCTTATTCTCCTACTGTTTATTTCAGTAGAGATGGCTCTGGAGCAGATTATCAAGGGCATCCAGGCTCAAAACACTCAACTGCAAGAGATGTTCTTCAACCTATCCCAGGGGCAACAAGAGATAAAAGCTCTCCTCACAAGGGGCATGGTCTTGGGGAATCCAGGAGGCATCAAGAATGATCAGTTGGAAGGACTGCAGATTGAGTTGGCAACAATGAAGATCCAGCTGGGGGGCCAGATGTCTCTCATTCAAGACTTAGCTCAAAGACAAGAAGAGCTCAGGGTCCTCGTCAACAAGCTGCTTCAAAATGAACAAGTGGGGCAAACACCAAGGGTTGAAGATCAGGTCATCATTCAACCTCCTTTGAGACAAGAAGACAAAGGAAAATCTCCTTAGCTTGCTTCAGGGTCACAAGCCCAGCAACAACCTCACCAACATCAACAGGGTAATCGACGCAAGCGAAATGTACTTGGAAGACATTTCTCTGAGACTGAGATACCGTCATCTTTGATACTGAAACGCTTGTTGGAGGTCAACCAGCTTACTTTAAGGGATCCTCCTCGGAATCCCAACACCTCTGCTCCTACCTATCACCCCAATGAAAGGTGTGTGTACCACTCCTTTGGTCCTGGACATGACACCGACAACTGTTGGACTCTGAAGAACAAGATCCAAGATTTGATCGACGAATGAGTGCTGGAATTCATGCCGGATGGTGAGATTAAAATCTTCCACTTTGGGTGCTCCACCTGAAATGACAAAGCTCGAACTGAGAGACTTTTGCTTCATTTGAGTTTTCAAAGTTGTAATTTCTTTGTTATTCAAACAATTATCTTTTAATGTCAAACTCTGTTTCATTAATGCATTGCATATGTTTGTCTTGAATTCATCCATTCGTTTTCACTACTCTTATGTTTTCTTTATGATATTTAACTCCTGATAAAAAGTTGTAAGCCTTTAGAGGGAGGATGACGAAACAATACCATAATCTCATACAATATGCTTTTGAACAGACCTTGCTGATGATGTACATGCATTTCTTTCAATTCCCAAACACTGGAGTTATAAGGAAGATAATCCCTAGTCAACCCCTTCGAGCCAAAGAAGTAGGAGTTTTCTGTTCTGAACAAATTGAAACCTTTGATTTAAACCTGGGGCAGGGTAGTCTCTCAGTTAATTCAAAAAAAGAAATGCGCATCGAAGTCGCAAACTCTCAGTTCGTAATACAACGAATGACATCAAAAACATTCCTTTGGAATCAAAAGACAATGGTGGTTCCCTATCACATAGGCAGTCATTACCTCTCAAAAAAAGAAAAGCCCACTGAGCCAAAACCTATAAGGGAGGCTTAAGAAAGCTGGGGCATCCCGCTGACTATAATCTTGAAAACAGGAACAATCAGGCAAAAGTTAGGGATAACAAATCAAAAGAAAGAGGTCATTACAAATCCTCAATAACATGAAAAATGTTGCAAAAAGAAAAAGGAGATGATGACTGCCCTCCAAATTCAATTGGTGAACCATCACCCAAAAGGTCGTTCCAAATTCGAATGGAGTTCGACGCACAAATTAACTGAGCCTAGGATTGAAGAACATCACGAAGATCGGGTGGGTACAAATATACTTTGAGCCTTTATCCTTTGTTTCTTAAACCGTGAACCAAGCCACGTTACAACCCTTCAAAAGTCCTAGTTGAAGCATGAGTTAGTTCGAAAGCATACTGTTACAAAAGGCATCCTGACTCCTGTAAGGCTTTGCTCTAAATCTTGTGTTGAATTTATCTTATAAAAAGTTTTCTGCTAAAAAACGCATTTTTCAAAACTTCGAGACAAACATAAACTTTGCATTGCTTGAATATCACTGTTTGCATATGGCTATTCGTTTGACAGCGGATAAATTCACAAAATGAATATCCAGTGGACAAAAGCCCTCTCAGTAAGCAAAATCATTTCAAAAAGGATGACTCTTCCGTTGACAAAATCTCCTATCGACAAGGGGGCATGAAATGTCACCATCCAATTAACCTGGGGCAGTCCAGTCAAGGTTTCAACAGATCTTTCAAAGTTCAGTTAACCTGGGGCAATCCAGTCAAGATTTCAAGAAATCTCTCAATTTGCAGAGTAACCTGATTCAAGACTCCTTCATCATCACTTGGGGCATTCGAATGTCAAAAGTGTCCAACAATTCCTTCATCACCTGTTGGAAGATACGGTCCAGATATGCTCCAGACACGGTTGCCATTCTGTAACCTTTCTTAAGTTCCAGATTAATACCTGTAGCAAGCCAGGAAAATATCTGTGGACGACTGATTGTGGATCAATACCTGTAACAAGCCAGGAAACTATCTACATGAAGAGATTGAAGATAAACACCTGTAACAAGCCAGGAAAACTATCTTTCTTTCTCAGGTCAGAGATCAATACCTGAAACCAGCCAGGACAGTATCTCCTTGACCAACCTTTCCAAGTTCCAGATTAATACCTGTAGCAAGCCAGGAAAATATCTGTGGACGACTGATTGTGGATCAACACCTTCAACAATCAAAAGATTCTTGAAATCCCCAGCGGAGCAAAAACTTCCAACTATCAATCCCCAAGCAGAATGGAGACTCTCATTCTCAGTTCCTCACAGGATATTCAGATATTCCCCAGTGAAGATCTCCTCAAGAAAGGAATCCCCAACAGATTGGCATACAACCCAAGCTCCTGATTCCCCAACAGTGGTCCCAGGACTTCTCATTTTTAACAATCAAAGGATTTTCAATCCCCTACAGCAGTCAAAGATTCACTTTCCCCGACAGCAGTCAAGATTCTTGTATCTCCAGCCATCCAGGATTCATCTATCCTCAGCAAGACAGCTCATCAGCCTACATGCGCATTCATTACATTCATATCATAAACATTGATATAACATACATTGCATCATACATTTCATGCAACATGACTTTGTGTTTCAGCTAATATCTTACCCTTTTTAGGATAAAGATTAGTAAGCTTCGAACTCAATTTCTGAAAACAGTTCACGGGTTCTCCAGTAACAGATGTTAACCTATCGCTTGTTCAGATTCCAACTTCTGAAAACAGTTCACGGGCTCTCCAGTAACGGATGTTAACCTATCGCTTGTTCAGATTCTAACTTCTGAAAACAGTTCACGGGTTCTCCAGTAACGGATGTTAACCTATCGCTTGTTCAGATTCCAACTTCTGAAAATAGTTCACGAGTTCTCCAGTAACGGATGTTAACCTATCGCTTTTTTAGATTCCAAGACTTCTAAAAACAGTTCCCGGGTTCTCCAGTAACGGATGTTAACCTATCGCTTGTTCAGATTCTTCAAATTTCTGAAAACAATTTACGGATTCTCCAGTAATGGATGTTAATCTATCGCTTGTTCAGATTCCAACTTCTGAAAACAGTTTACGGATTCTCCAGTAACGGATGTTAATCTATCGCTTGTTCAGATTCCAAGACTTCTGAAAACAGTTCCCGGGTTCTCCAGTAACGGATGTTAACCTATCGCTTGTTCAGATTCTTCAAATTTCTGAAAACAGTTTACGAATTCTCCAGTAACGGATGTTAATCTATCGCTTGTTCAGATTCCAACTTCTGAAAACAGTTCACGGGTTCTCCAGTAACGGATGTTAATCTATCTCTTGTTCAGATTCCAACTTCTGAAGACAGTTCACGGGTTATCCAGTAACGGATGTTAACCTATCGCTTGTTCAGATTCCAAGACTTCTGAAAACAGTTCCCGGGTTCTCCAGTAACGGATGTTAACCTATCGCTTGTTCAGATTCTTCAAATTTCTGAAAACAGTTTACGGATTCTCCAGTAACAGATGTTAATCTATCGCTTGTTCAGATTCCAAGACTTCTGAAAACAGTTCCCGGGTTCTCCAGTAACGGATGTTAACCTATCGCTTGTTCAGATTCTTCAAATTTCTGAAAATAGTTTACGGATTCTCCAGTAAAGGATGTTAATATATCGCTTATTCAGATTCCAACTTCTGAAAACAGTTTACGGATTCTCCAGTAACTGATGTTAATCTATCGCTTGTTCAGACTCAACTTTTGAAAACAGTTTACGGACGCTTCCCAACAACGGATGCTGCTCTTTTGCTTATTCAACTTCAAGACTTCTGAAAACAGTTCACGGGTTCTCCAGTAACGGATATTAACCTATCGTTTGTTCAGATTCTTCAACTTCTCAAAACAGTTTATGGGTTCTCCAGACACGGATGTTAACCTATCGCTTGTTCAGACTCAACTTTTGAAAACAGTTTACGGACGCTTCCCAACAACGGATGCTGCTCTATTGCTTATTCAACTTCAACTTTTGAAAACAGTTTATGGATGCTTCCCAACAATGGATGCTGATCTATTGCTTATTCAACTTCAAGACTTCTGAAAACAGTTTACGGATTCTCCAAACACGGATGTTAATCTATCGCTTGTTCAGGTGCAACTTTTGTAAACAGTTTACGGATGCTTCCAGATACGGATGTCAATCTATTGCTTATTCAGACCCCAAGTTTAGAGATGTTTCAAAACATGGATACCTGTCTGATACTCACTCACCAATGACATACAGTTCAACAATCACCTTCAGATGGCATCTTTAAGCCCATCCTCCTACCAGCAACCTTCAGATGGCATCTATAAGCCCATCCTCCTCCAAACATTTCCAGATGGCATCTTTAAGCCCATCCTCCTACCAACAACTTCAGATGGCATCTTTAAGCCCATTCCCTCTACCATCACATCACCGAGTGCAAAGTTTTGGGCACTCTAGTGTCCAATCTCCTTTTACCCTCGAGTCGCGAACGACAAACTTGCCAATCTAACTCTTCAGGTTCAAGAAGATTGAACAGGGGCAACTGTTGTACCCCAAAATTTTCCCTCCTATTTTTCCACAAGAAATCACAGCTTCGGGATTTTCCTGATTTTTCAGATTGGCTCAAGAATCAGTCAAACAGACTTTTTCTTATCAGTCTACCCAAATTAGGGTTTTCATGGACTCTGGAACAGTTCAAGCAGATTATTAGGGTTTGTTTGAGTTTGGCTCAGGGTTTGATCAGGCAGGCGCTTCTGTGAAAATTAAATCAAGGATGAGGGTTTGCGCGCGCAGTTTCAGAAGAGTTTGAATCCACAGTGTTTTTGAATCCACAATGTTTTTGAATCCACAGTGTTTTAATTGGTTGTTACACTGTTTTGACGTTTGTTCAAGATTTCTGTCTAAACATCTGGGATATGAGCTGAGGTATTTGAATTGAGAAATGCAGTGTTTGGTATAATCAGTAAAAGAAAAGACATGTGGACGTTTATTGTGATTGATTGTGCATTGCTATGGTTAATGGGAGCGTCGGGTTTATTATTGATTAATGCTAAGTGGCAGGACTACAGTGTTTATTAATTATTTATTTATTCTAAGTTAGAATAGTTGGGATTTACTTCCAGTTATTTTAATTTAAGAACTTAAATAATTAAATGGACAGTGAATTGAAAAAAGAATTAACTGACAAAGAAGGATTTTTATTCATCTTTAATTGTTTGTTACAAATTATTATTTGAACACTGTAAATTTATTTACATTTTGTTTACAATAATAATATTACAAATGGTTAAAAGTAAAATAAAATTGCATCCTAATTTTCCTAAGTCTTCATCTTCTACTGCTGCTCCCCTTTGCTCAATTGATTTTCATCTGCAAAAACAAGAAAGAAAAAGAAAGAAGTCAAATGCAGATGAAATAAAAAAAAAAGCAGACAGTTAATTTAAAGACTCATCATTAAAAGTGACTGGCTGGAATCAGTTTATTCACCCTCTCTGCAAATCACAAGAAAACTCTTGGTTCATAAAGAGGGATAGAAATATGCTTGAAAAAAAATATGAAATGCACAAAGCTATTCAATATGCCAAATACAAAGCTGCATAGTTCATAATTCCAAATTGTCAACCAAAGTTTTCAAACTGAATAGCAAACTGAACTGCACAAAACAAGTCACAAGTTTCAGACTAAGCAAACTGAACAGCACATAACCAAACTAAGCCAAAGATGTCAACCAAACTGTCCAAAGATATCAAGCTGTCAACAAGTACAAAAAGCTGTCAAAAGATATGCAGGAAATCTGGAAAGTGTGCAGAGGAAAACTAACAAAGCAAACATATTCAAAAAATCATCATTTTCCAGCCAGTTACTTTTTCAAAAAGTACAATTGTAAGCAATAAACAAATGCTTTTTCTGATAGAGAGAGAGAAGAGAGAGAGAAGAGGCTTACAGGCTTGAGGCTTAGAAAAAGATATAAACAAGACAGATCAGAACACAGTAAAGAGGAGGCAGAACCATATAACAAATATAACACAAAGCTCATAAGCCTCAAACTGGTGTTCAAAGCTTGAAAACTCTCAAACCTGCCTTAAACATTCAAACACCTCAAAACTTGTTACATAACAAGAGCCTGCCTCCAAAACAAGCTTGAAGCCAAACCTGTCTAAGCCAAATATCCAACCTCAAAGCATTCAAGCCAAAAACACCCTCAGAGCAACCTCATCATTGGGCCAACAATAGCATAAACATTCTCAGAGCCCACATGTCAAGCAACTAAAACTCAGCATCAAATCCTAAAGCAAGAAACCGTGTCCAAACAATCTCTCAGAACCTAGGTTCATCATTGAGCAAACATATCAACAACAACCGAACCAGCAATACTCAGAGTCAGGATCAAACACTAAAGCAATTCAAACCCTCAGAGCTAGGCTCATCACAGGGTCCAAGAAAACACTCAGATTCCAAACATCATAATCATACAGAGCAAGCAGACAGAAGAAGATTAAGCAAGCAATCAGAGCAAGCAAGCAACCGAGGCAAGCAGTCAGAAGAAGGAAAGAAGTGATTAAACTAAGGTTTTCAGAGCATTCATCACAAAACCTAACAAAAAGCAAAATACGAGGATACCAGGAAGGACAAGCTCACAGCATCACGCGTTCTCTGCCTGGCCGCCTGAGACGCGCCTCCAAGTCCGCCTCTCCTCCTCTCCAAGCAACGAACCCCAAAGGTATAACTCCTTTTCTTTTCACACCTCATACAGAAAAATAATAATAATCAAGATCAGAACACTAGAACTAATTAATCATGCGAATCTGAAAACCCTAAAAATGCGTTAGGACATAAAACAGAAATCAAACCTTACAACATCGCCTTGCTTGACCATGGAGGGAGGAGGAGACGGACGGTGGTACCCTGGTGGCCATGAGCGGAGGTGTTCAGAAAGCTTGGTTAAGAGACGAAGAAGACGATGAATGGAAGCGCCGCTCTAAGCCTGTAACTCTGTAACCCTAGAAATGAAACAAAACACTGAAAACCCTAAAAAACAATTGTCAAACGTCTGGGCCGGTTCGCCCCATCAAAGAGCCTAAGCCCATATGCAAACTGACGTGCACCCCCCATTTTTTCTTCTATTTATTTGTTTTGTTTGGGCCATAAGTCCCCTAAGCCCACTTGACCTTTTCTTTCTTTTTTTTTACAAACTAATATCTTTTTTCATTATATCCCTTTATTTTCTTTTTATATAACTTAACTCTTTTTTAAAAAATAAATAATACATTAATTTTTCATAATAAATGTATTTTAACAATACCTTTCTTATACCAAAAATATGTAAATATTGGATTAATTAGGTTAATAGATTTTTGGTCTTAAAACTCTTTTTTATATAAATCTTTTTTGTATATAAAACATTAACAAAATACATAAAAAAATAGATTTTTCTAAGTTAAATACTTTTCTTAAACTCAAAACATTTTTTCTTTAATTAAAACTTTTGTATATAAAACATTAACAAAATACATAAAAATAGAACTTCTTAAGCATTTTCTTTTCTTTTATTAAATCTTTTGTTTATGCATAATTAACAAAAACACAAAATAAATAAACGCTTAATAAATACATATTTGCATCACTTGTAAATAAATCACATACACTTTCACCAATACATTTGCTTATCTTTTATTCTTGTACATTGCTACATTTGACATTGAGAACGCGATTCGATTTGGTTGTAAATATATTTGGACACTACTCTCCTAATAAGTCTCATCCCCATTTGTAAATATTTGTACCCCCATTCCCGGATACTTATTTGTAATAGCTTAGACTTTAAATTCCCGCAATTTATCGCTTTCTATATACTGTATAGTAATTAGGGTTTGTATGCGAAGATTCGAAATCAACCGCTAGATAACCTAATACAAGATAAATGCATGACAATCTATACACCATTCACACTTGCACCCATAGGGTAATCCCGCTCGTTGCCTTCCAAAATGGGCCATGCTTGCATGTTGAGTTTCTTTGGCAAAACAAAACAATTCAAATGATCATAGTCCCTCGATGACGCTTTCGAAGTTGCCTAAAAAATGATCAAGTCCCTTAAAGGAAAAATTGACAAAGACACTTGGCACCGTTGCATTCATGGTTAATACGATGACCCGCGCCTGTCCCGTTAATATCCTAACACAAGATTGTCCACCAAATACAATGGTGGAACGATACTGTTAAAAGGGTTAAAACATGAGAAAAATCTTTGAGTAAATTTAGGGGTAGACAACTCTTAGTTACTTGATCAAACTTGCAAAACACACTTGCCTACTTTCAAAACACACTCCACAATACAATTTCAAAACAACTTTCAAAACCTTGAAACATATTTTCAAAAAGACAAACACCTTTTGTAAAACATTCGAGTAAAGAATTGTTACAAGGGTTGCCAAGACAAAGGCATCTTTTTTAAAACACACACACTACCATTTCAAGCAATTGAAAATCAAAGGCAAGTGATCTAAAACAAGTAACTAAGAGCCCATGGATAACCATGGATAGAAAGGGTGCTAATACCTTCCCTTTCTATAATCTACCCCCCGAACCCACGAAACATCTCAAAAGGTTTTTCCTGTGCTTTTTTAACCTTTCCTTTAGGATAAAATAAAAAGTCGGTGGCGACTCTTGCTAAACCGAACAAGTGCGAAAACAAACGCAAAACCTCAAGTCAGTTCTCCCACCGTATCACAGCAAAGTTTACACATCTACCTGCCATGTCAATACATCGAATACCACCACCATTGTATCCAATCAGCCTTGCAATGTGATCTTGAGTAATCACAATCTTCTTTCCTATGATATACGAAGTAACCTGATGAGTTGAGGAAGGCGCATGTATCCAGAATTCTTTAACCAAAATGGGGAACGTTGGACCCACCAACCTATCAAAGTACCTTTCCCAACCTTGTGCCTTAATTTCTTCAGACAAATCAAAGCCATTTTCCTTCAAACTGTTGAAATCTACTATCAATTCTGACAGAACTTCCAAGTTCTTGACCGGAGTGAGGAGCATTCTGAAAGGAATCTGATACTGTTCAGAAGAAGCATCTTGCTGGGAACCTGCAGATGGAGTGCTAGAGGATGCCATGTTCACACAAGGTTTTTTTTTTGTTGAGAAAAAGCTTGAAAAGGGTTTCTTTGAGAAAAAAGATGAACACACAGTAAGAACACAAAAATATTTTGAAGATTGTAAGTGACGGTAAAAAGTGAATGAATGATGTTAAGGCGTTTAAATAGGTTTCAAACAAATGTTTTGAAAACATAAACGTTTTAAGAGAGAGAATTAAATCATGATTACTCGCATTTAATGTTGGCTGATTTTAGGGGATTTAGAAAGATATTTGGAACGGTTACCCATGACATGTGTCTCAATGCATCCAATCAGCGCTTTGCCTTCTCAGAAGCGTGCACGCGTGTTCTGCCTCAGGAATTAGCTGATGAATGGATGACACTTGTTTGATTTAGTGAACAACACATCTATCCTTGAAATGAAACACTCAGATCTTTATGGATAGAATCTGATATAATCTGCATGTCTAAATTTCTGAAAGAAGATTGATCAGAAGTTCACAGTAAAATAAAACAAATTCTGAAGGTTAATATATAAAATTAAAACATTTTCAATCTGGGCAGAGCTTCATGCTGAGATGTTTCAGAATGAAGTTGAACCTATCTTCAGAAAGTGGTTTTGTGAAAATATCAGCCCATTGATGGTCTGTATCAATAAATTTTAAGTTTAAAATGCCTTTCTGAATATAGTCCCTAATGAAATGATGTTTTATTTCTATATGCTTAGCCCTAGAATGCAAAATTGGATTTTTACTTAAGCAAATGGCAGAAGTGTTGTCACAGAGTATAGGAATGTTACTCTCTAATATCTAGAAGTCTTCAAGCTGACTTTTCATCCAGAGCATTTGTGTGCTGCATCCTGCTGCTACTATGTATTCAGCTTCTGCTGTTGATAGCGCAATTGTGGATTGCCTTTTGCTGGACCAAGAGACCAGATTTTCTCCCAGAAACAAGCAGCTTCTAGAAGTACTTTTACGCTCTACTCTGTCTCCAACAAAGTCAGCATCACAGTAACCTACTAAGTTATAATCACTAGATTTTCTATAAAATAAACCCAGATTAGTAGTACCTTTCAGATACTTGAAAATTCGCTTAACAACTGTTAAGTGAGATTCTCTAGGATCTGATTGGAATCTTGCACAAATGCATACACTGAATAAAATATCAGGCCTTGAAGCCGTCAGATAAAGAAGAGAACCAATCATACCTCTGTAGACCTTCTGTTCTACCTTTTTTCTTACCTCTTCTCTTTCCAGAATGCACGTGGGATGCATTGGAATCTTTTATGACTTACATTCTGAGAGATCAAATTTCTTCAGAAGTTCTCTGACATATTTGCTCTGATGAATGTAAGTTCCCTCTGGAGTTTGATTGATCTGAATTCCCAGAAAGAATTTCAGTTCCCCCATGAGGCTCATCTCAAATTCTGCCTGCATACACTTAGCAAATTTTCTTCCAAGAGAAGGATTAGTAGATCCAAATATAATATCGTCAACATAAATCTGACACACTAAGATGTCATTCTTAACTGTCTTACAGAATAAGGTTGTGTCCACTTTCCCTCTGGTGAATTCCTTTTCTAACAGAAAGTTACTTAGTCTTTCATACCAAGCTCTGGGAGCTTGTTTCAGACCATACAGTGACTTCTTTAGTTTGAAAACATACTCTGGATTTTTTGTACTTTCAAAACCAGGGGTTGGTGCACATAAACCTCTTCTTCTATATAGCCATTTAAGAATGCACTCTTGACATCCATCTGATATAGAGTGATGCCTTTATTAACAGCAAAAGAAATTAAAAGTCTGATAGATTCTAACCTGGCGACTAGAGCAAAGGTTTCTGTATAGTCTATCCCCTCTTGCTAACTATAACCTTGTGCTACCAGTCGTGCTTTGTTTCTGATGACTTCACCTTGTTTGTTCAGTTTGTTTTTGAACACCCATTTTGTTCCAATGACGTTGAATCCTTTTGGTCTGGGAACTAGATCCCACACGTCATTTCTGGTGAATTGATTCAGCTCTTCTTGCATTGCTAGAATCCAGTCGTTGTCCAGAAGTGCTTCATCAATTGAAGAAGGTTCAATCAGAGAAGCAAGTCCCATGAGGGATTCTTTAGAGTTTCTGAAGCTGGCTCTTGTTCTGATTGGATCTTCCTTTCTTCCTAAGATTGTTTCTTCTGGGTGATCCATGCTGCTTCTGGGTAGTCTTTTCTAAGGTTGATCAACAGATGTTGCTGGATTGCTTGCAGTGCCTCTTTCTGATGTTGAAGGAGTGTCTTTGTTGAGAGCTTCTGATGACTTGTCTTTAGAACCTGTGAATTCAACTTCCATACCTGCAAAGACTTCATTCTGCTTTGACTTTTCAGAGTCAAGCTTATCATCAAAATGAAAACTGATTGATTCTTCCACAATCTGTGTTTCTGTATTGTATAATCTGTACCCTCTTGAGCGTCAGAGTATCCTAACATAATACACTTCTGTGCTTTAGAGTCAAACTTGTTCAAATAATTTTTTGTATTTAACATAAAACAAGTACATCCAAATGGATGAAAATATGAAATGTTGGGCTTTCTGTTCTTCCACAATTCATATGGAGTCTTTTCCAGAATAGGTCTTATGGAGATTCTATTCTGAATGTAGCACGCTGTGTTTATTGCCTCTGCCCAGAAGATCTTAGAAACGTTTGTCTCATTGATCATGGTTCTGGCCATTTCTTGCAACGTTCTGTTCTTTCGTTCTACAACTCCATTTTGCTGGGGAGTTCTAGGACAAGAGAAACCATGCAGAATGCCTCTGTCATTAAAGAATGACTCAAAATCTTTGTTTTCAAATTCTCCACCATGATCACTTCTGACTTTAACGATTCTAAGATCCTTTTCATTCTGAACTTGGTTACAGAAGGTGACAAACACAGAGTGTGACTCGTCCTTGTGTCTTAAGAACTTTACCCATGTCCATCTGCTATAGTCATCTACGATTACTAACCCGTACTTCTTGCCACTGACTGAAGCAGTTTTAACTGGTCCAAATAAGTCAATGTGCAGAAGTTCTAATGGCTTAGAGGTGGAAACTACGTTTTTAGTTTTGAAAGCAGGTTTTGCAAACTTGCCTTTCTGACATGCTTCACACAGAGCATCTGAATTGAACTTCAGATTAGGAAGTCCTCTGACCAGATTGAGTTTGTTAATCTGAGATATTCTTCTCATACTAACATGCCCCAATCTTCTGTGCCAGATCCATTGCTCTTTGTTAACAGACAGAAGACACTTTACATTCTGACTTTTCAGTTCAGAAAGTTTGATTTTATAAATGTTGTTTTTCCTCTTTCCATTAAATAGGATAGTCCCATCTTTCTGACTAACAGCTTTACATGATTTTTGATTAAAGATTATATCATAACCGTTATCACTTAATTGACTTATGGATAACAGATTATGCATTAATCCATCTACTAATAGAACATTATTTATAGAGGGAAGATTTCCATTACCTACTGTTCCAGAGCCAATGATCTTTCCCCTCTGATTGCCTCCAAAGCCTATGTGGCCTCCAGGCTTAAGTTCCAGGCTTTGGAACATATGCCTTCTTCCTGTCATGTGTCGTGAGCAGCCAGAGTCCAGGTACCATGACTGGTGTTTCTGATTTGCTGCTAAAGATATCTGCAACATGTACTATTTTATCCTTAGGTACCCATATTTTCTTGGGTCCTGATTTGTTAGCTTTACCAAAACTCTGGTTGAATTTTGGTTTCACAAAATAATTACTACTAGTATATTTAATGTCATGTGTTTGACCATACACAAAGTGTGAATTCAGAGGAGTGCGTTTAATAATTAGATCCATGGCATTATTTGGTGTAGGTACCTTACCTTGGTATCCTATTCCCTTTCTGCCGTTTCTGCTAACTCCATAGATCATTGAAGCCATTTTGCTTCTATCTATGCTTTTAGCAAGGAACTTCTGAAAGTTGTGATCATACTCCTTGATGATCTCATCAGCGCTGCTGGGAGTTTCAGAAATTGTTTCCTTCTGAGAGTTTTGTAAAAGATTTTCTAATTTTGAAATTTTATTTTTCAACTCAGAATTTTCCAACTTGAGACTCTCAGTTTTATCAGAGTCAGAATCAAGATTCCTTTTCAGGTTTCTGAATTTAACTCTGATCTGCTGATATCTTTCCAGAATTTCGTTAAGGCTTTCAGCAAGTTCAGCCTTAGTAAAATTTATTGCAAAGTCAGGGAATACCTCTTCGGTGTCTGATTCAGAGTCTGATTCAGAAGCTTCACTGTCTTCTGATATGTTAGCCATGAGAGCTATGTTTGCTCTCTCATCATCTGATTCTGAGTCAGCTTCAGACGAGTCAGAGTCATCCCATGTAGCCATGAGACTCTTCTTCTTTTCCCTTCCAAACTTCTTTTTGGGCTTTTCCCTCTGAAGCTTTGGACAATCACTCTTGTAGTGTCCTTGCTCGTTGTATTCATAGCAGATGATGTCCTTGGTGTTTGGATTTCTGCTTCCTGAAGAGCCTTTAGATCTTCTGTATCCAGAGGAGGAGTCTTACCTTCTGTATCTGGAGGAGGACTCATTCTGATCGGATCTTCTAGTATTCCTGAACTTTCTTTGCCTCTGCTTCCATAGTTGGTTCACTCTTCTGGAGAGGAGGGAAAGTTCGTCTTCTTCTGATGAGGACCCATCAGAGGTTTCTTCAACAGCCTGCAAAACTTTGGAGTCAGATTTTCTGTTAGATTTTAAAGCTAAAGGCTTACCTTGCTTCTGAGGTTCATCAGCTTCTAGCTCTATCTTGTGACTTCTGAGAGAGATGATAAGTTCCTCCAGAGAGATTTTGTTGAGATCTTTAGCTAGCTTCAGCGCTGTAACCATTGGCCTCCACTGTTTTGGCAAGCTTCTGATGATCTTCTTGACATGATCAACAGTAGAATACCCTTTGTCCAGAACTTTGAGACCAGCTACCAGAATTTGAAATCTTGAGAACATTGTTTCAATTGATTCACTTTCTTCCATTTTGAATGCCTCATACTTCTGAATGAGCGCAAGAGCTTTAGTTTCTTTGACCTGAATGTTGCCTTCATGCGTCATTCTGAGTAAAACATACTCTTTGCAGTGTCTCTTTTAAATATCTTTTCATATTCAGCGTAAGAGATGGCGCTGAGAAAAATAGTTTCGGCCTTGTGGTGATTTTTGAAGTCACGCTTTTGTTGATCAAACATTGCCTTCCTGTCAATCTTCTGACCACTTGCATTCACTGGGTGCGTGTATCCATCTGTCACCATGTCCCACAGATCAGCATCATGTGCCAGAAAGAAGCTTTCAATTCTGTCTTTCCAGTAATCAAAATTCTCTCCATCAAAGACTGGAGGTTTGCCGCTGAATCTGTCTCTATCTTCATTGTTGTCATTGCTGGTGTGTTGATATGTTCCTGCCATTGTGTTTTTCTGACGCTGGATCTTGTACTGATACAGTTAAGTGTTTTAGCTCAGAACCAGGCGCTCTGATGCCAATTGAAGAAGTGAAAAACACAAGAAGGGGGGTTGAATTGTAAAACTTGAAATCAAATGCAGACAACACGTTATTTTTATCCTGGTTCGTTTGATCTCAAACTACTCCAGTCCACCTGTCAAGGTGATTTCGCCTCTCTCCAACGAGGTCTTAATCCACTATATTCAACTGAATATTACAACTGCTTTAATAACTGCTAAAGCCTTCTTGAGTCTAAACCACAGACCGGTTTCTCAAGGAAATTCTTTCTTACAGATAAATGAATACTATGTGTGTTGAATGCTTTCTACAAAAACTTTATATCACAACTGTGATAATACACAAATTAAGCTTATGTGAAACTAGGATGCAATAACTAGAGTAAGCAATTTGAGAGATATAGCAAGCTGTCTGAGTGAGGATGAAGATGATTTGCTTTAGGCGTGTAAAGAGTTGTAGAGCATTAGCCAATTCATTTCTCACTGACTTGTTTATATAGCCTTGGTAAAGATACATTGTAGTCAATTATTCCATTTCAATGCCCATTACGTTCTTTCCATATTGAGAAGATCTTTGTCTTGGAATAAATCCGTTGGTAATAAAGTGTCTTGAATGCACAGTACCGTTGTCAATTCAGCGTGTTATTGGCTTTGGCTTATTCTGACGCTTCTAGGTGCTGATGATATTGTTTTGGTCTTGATCAGAGTTTAGAGTATGTTAAGCGCAGATCTGTTCATCAAGCTTCAGCGTAAGCACATGCTTTGATCTTCTGATGCTGGCATATGATATTTCATCTTCTGATGCTGGCATATGATATTTCATCTTCTGATGCTGATGTTGACATTCTTATGCTGATATCCATCAGAGTTTCTGTAAATGCACAATATAATTTTTAGGTAGCATATATGTCTCATATGAATTATATAATTTATTTAATCTTGCATTTAGTTATCATCAAAACTTTAACTTAGGGTAGTAGATTCAAACTTTGTTCTAACACTTTCTGTCATTGATGAATGCTCCTTTGGGGTACTCTTATGTTTCAAGATATCTCTTCACCTCATGATACCAAGGCTTTTCTGTATCAGTGTCAAGCTCACAATAGTGTGCAGGTTCATCAAATCTCTCAATTGTAATCATAGGAGCTTCGTTGTCCCATCTGACCTTGAACATACAAGACATGGTGGCCAAAGCATCAGCTAACTGATTTTCTTCCCAAGGGAAGTGTTCAAAGGCGATCTATTCAAAGTAAGGAACCAAGGATAGCAAAAGCTCCTTGTAAGGTATGAGATTAGGGTGCTTAGTGTCCCAATCTGATTTTACTTGGCTAATCACTAGAGTGGAATCCCCAAACACATTCAAATACTTGATCCTCAAATCAATGGCAGCCTTCAGACCCAATATGCATGCTTCGTACTCAGCCATATTGTTTTTGCAATTGAAGCATAGTCTGGCAGTAAAAGGAGTGTGGCAACCTTTCAGGAATATGATCACAACACCAATTCCATTACCCAAGGAGTTGGAAGCCCTATCAAAGACCATAGTCCATCGGGGTCCTTGTTCAGGTCCGTCATATGGTCCAGGTTTCGCGCAGTCAATCACCAACATGATATTCTCATTCGGGAAGTCAAAGTTCATGGGCTGATAATCATCAACAGCTTGATGGGCCAAATGATATGCTAATACACTTCCTTTGATGGTCTTTTTCATTGTGTATTGAATGTCGTACTCAATCAAGATCATTTTCCACTTAGCTATCCGTCCAGAAAGAGCAGGTTTCTCGAAGACGTACTTGATTGGGTCCATCTTAGAAATCAACAAAGTGGTATGAGTCAACATATACTATCTTAGCTGGCGAGCAGCCCATGCTAGAGCGCAACAAGTTTTCTCGAGCAGTGAATATCTGGTTTCACAATCGGTAAACTTTTTGCTCAGGTAATAAATAACATGCTCTTTTCAGCCATACTCGTCATGTTGGCCCAAAACACACCCCATAGAGTTCTCTAGCACTGCCAAGTACATGATCAAGGGTCTTCCTTCAACTGGAGGCATGAGAATAAGAGGTTCTTGCAGATATTCTTTGATTTTGTCAAAGGCAGCTTGGCATTCATCATTCCATCTGACTACTTGATCTTTCTTCAAGAGTTTGAAGATTGGATCACAAGTAGCAGTCAAGTGAGATATGAAGCGGGCGATGTAATTAAGATGACCCAAGAATCCTCTACCTTCCTTTTCAGAGTGGGGGACTAGCATTTCTTGGATGGCTTTTACCTTGGCAAGATCGACTTTGATGCCTTTACTACTGACAACAAAACCTAGAAGTTTCCAAATCGTACTCCGAATGTGCACTTGTTAGGGTTTAACCTTAACTTGTACTTTTTCAACCTTTTGAATAACTTGTACAGGTAATCGAGATGTTCCTCTTAAGTTTGTGATCTTGCAATCATATCATCCACATATACCTCTATTTCATGATGGATCATATCATGAAACAAAGCCACCATAGCCCTTTGATATGTTGCCCCTGCATTCTTCAATCCGAACGACATGACCTTGTAGCAAAAGGTGCCCCATTGTGTAACGAAAGTGGTCTTCTCCATTACTTCAGGAGCCATCCTAATTTGATTATAGCCGGAGAAGCCATCCATGAAAGAGAAGAATTTATGCTGAGCAGTGTTACCGACCAAGACGTCAATATGAGGTAGAGGGAAGTCATCCTTGGGGCTTGCCCTATTCAGATCCCTATAGTCTATGCACATGTGAACTTTTCCATCTTTATTTGGCACTGGAACCACATTTTCAACCCATTGGGGGTAAGATGTCACAGCTAGGAATCCTGCATCAAATTGTTTCATCACTTCAACTTTTATCTTTTCAGACATGTCAGGCCTCATGCGACGAACTTTTTGTTTAACAGGAGGATAATCTTCTTTTGTCGGCAGACGATGAACTACAATGTCAGTATCCAACCCTGGCATATCTTCATACGACCAAGCAAACACTTCCACATAATCATGCAACATCTGAACCAATCTTCTCTTGACACTGCTTTCTAGGTTAGCGCTGATCTTGACCTCTCTCTTGTCTGTCTCGGTAACTAGATTTATGACTTCAACTGACTCTTCGTGCGGCTGGATAGCTTTTTCCTCTTGTAATAGAAGTCTAGCTAGGTCTCTTGGTATTCCATAATCTTCCTTGCCTTCGTCTTCGGTTTGGTTAATTGGACATTCGAAGTCACAGTCGGCAATAGTAGAGTCATTGGCAATAAGATCCAGAATGGATGAGGACCTGCAAGAGTGTGTGTGTGTGCATGTAAGATACATGGCTATTTTTAAAATTATATTTTAAGAAAAAGAAAGACGATGAGCACAAAGATTTGAATGCAAAAGAGTCCAATGGTTTGTATTGAATGATCATATGATAAGATGAATATAAATAAAACCCTTGACAAATGGACCAAAGTGCCCTGGGCCAGGCACATGGCTTAAAAGTCATTGTTAAATATTATAGACAAAATATTATTGAATTAATAAGAAAGCAAAAAACAAGTGATTACTCCTCAATGAAGGAGATGGGAACAAAGTCCTTTTCTTGCCAATTGTTGAGTTCCATTGTAGTAGGATACACCCAATCTTCAAATGCATATTTATCATCGGAATCACCTATAGCATTGACTTTGTGGCTTCCAATACGGAGAGGGGGCTTCCATGCACGAGCGCGCCTTACTTCCTTCTGAGCCTTGACGGTGAAACCCAAACTAAATTTGTCTGCTTTGAATGGGATTTCGAGGAGTTTCCCCCAAGTATCATATCTTCTTTCTTCAACTGCTGCACAAGCATCTTTGAATGAAACCATCTTCGGCACGACCTTAACAACTTTGGACACATCAGAGGAACATTTGGTAGCAACAACCATTGGTGGCACAACTTCAAAGGCTTGACACGGGGTCTCTATAAATTCTCCATCCATATCCACATATTTGAAAGAGTTAAGGTGGCTTACCATTAACTCCTCCTTACCACAGATAGTGACAATTCTTCCTTTGACCGAATACTTGAGCTTTTGATGAAGAGTTGACGTTACTACCCTAGCTCCAAGGATCCAAGTGCGACCCAACAAACAAGAGTAGGCAGGATGGATATCCATAATGTAGAAGGTAGAGTTGAAAATCTGTGAGCCCACCTTGATCGGGAGGTCCACCTCTCCATGAACTATCCTTTTGGACCCATCGAAAGACCTCACAATAATATCACTTGGTTTCAATACTAAACCTTCACAGTCTAAACGGTCTAACGCCCCCTTAGGTAGCACGTTTAAAGAAGAGCTAGTGTCGACCAGAACATGCACTAAGGTAGTCCCCTTGCATTCTACAAAAACATGTAGAGCTTTGTTATGGTTTTTCCCAAGCGGTGTCAAATCAACATTTGAGAACCCCAAACCATTATCGACCGTTAAGCTTGCCATACAATTCTCAAACTGGTCAGTTGTGGTCTCATGAGGGACATGGGCCTTCTTCAAGAATTTGATTAACTCCCGAGCATTAGCATCCGAATAGAGTAGTAAAGACAACATAGAAATCTTGGAAGGGGTTTGCCCCAACTGCTCCACAATCTTGAAATCGCTCCTTTTTATAATTTTTAAGATCTCATCCATTTCACGAGCGGAAGGTTCTCCATCAGCAACGTCCTTTGTGGGTACTTCCGTCTCAACAGGCTCAACTACCTTCTCTTTTCCCCTTGTATCAGTACTTGGCTTAGCAGCAGTGATACAGACAGGTCCTTTGTAACAACTAGTGGTGAGATGTTGGGTGAAAAGATTCTCCCAGTTCTGGTTACCTTACTTGAGCTAGTTATGTTACCAACGTTATCAACTCTGTTTTCTTTGATCCAAGCGTCTTGTTTTATCCCATGGTAAAACACCTCATCACCATAGTTCCATGGCACAACTTTGTTGGAAGAGTATGGAATTGGTCCGGGAGCGGTAATTATCAGAGGAGCAACAATTGGTTCATTTGAAATCCTGATAGGGCCTTTGGAGGAGATCCTAAAAGGCTTGTTTGATATGGTTATAATGGAGAGATCTTCACATTTATTAGTCAAAATTTTGGCAAGCAGAGTCTTCTCAAATAGGATCTCGTGGCTATCCATCAGGCGTTAAATTCCTTCCTTCGGCCCTTCGCATCCATTGAGTTATTTGGTACAACAAACACAATCCTTTAAATAGCTAGCGAAAATCCTGACTTTCAACAGATTCTTTTTGATGATGTTCAATGGAGTAGTCAAGTCTTCGACAGAGGAAACAAAAATTGTATCTTCAACAACATTGACACCCTTGCCATGGTTTGGTATAGGTGCGGTGATTACATTTGGAGTTGGAGGAGGATCAAATTCAATGGTCTTGTTATCAATCAAGTCCTGAATTTTATTCTTCAGTGCCCAGCATTGGTCAGTCTCATGCCCGGGACTACTTGAGTGATATGCACATTTAGCGTTCAGATTATACTTTGGTGAAGAGGTATCTGGATTGGCCGGAGGATCACACAATGTCACCAAATTAGCCTTTAGTAAGTGTTGTAAGGCTTGGGATAGTGACATACCTATCCTCGTGAATTGTCTTCTCGGAGTCTCAAACCGTTGATGATTAGCAGATGGTCTTTGAGCAGGAGTTGGATTGGAAATTCAGACAACATTAATAGACTGACGATCATCCTTCTTGGTACGAGCCCTTGTTCCATACACAACATTCGTTTCTATCTTCGAGGTAAAAGGTTTCTTTATAGGATTGGAAGTGGAGGCATATGCCATGGGGATCTTTCCGCTTTTGATGTCACTTTCAACTCTTTCACCGGTTAAGATCAGTTTGGTGAAACCGGAAGAAGAACAACCAACCAATAAATTAAAGAATGGACCAGATAAAGTGCCCATAAACATGTCAATATGCCCCATATCAGTCAAAGGTGGTTGAACCCTACTGACAAGGTCTCTCCACTTTTGGGCGTATTCTTTGAATCCTTCATTCTTCTCCATTGTCATGTTTTACAACTAAACTCTTGTCGGCGCCAATTCTGCATTATACTGGTATTGGTGGTAGAAAGCGGTGGCTAAGTCTTCCCATGTATTAATACGGGAACCATCCAACTGGTAAAACCACTCTAGTTGCATTCTGGCCAAGCTTTCTTGAAATAAGTGAACCTAGAGTTTCTTATCAGTGGTGTGCGGCTGTATCTTGTGCACATAAGATTTTAGGTGAAGTTTTGGACATGAAAACCAATCGTACTTTGCAAAGACTCGTATCTTGAATTTGTGGGGAATAACAACCCCAGAAATTAAACCCAAATCATCAAAATCCAAACCGGGGACGACTTGAATCTCAACAGCCTTCAATCTGTCTTCTAGCTGCTTGTACTTGACATCGGCGGGAGGATACTGCTCGTCAAAATAATCATCATCATCAGACGCTTAATCATTAACACACCCAGCCTGGGTACTCCTAGCTTCTCCAATCTGATTCTCGTCTTCCTCAGATGAGTCTTCCATTACCGGGATCTGACAGACCAACTCTTTGAACCTTCTACCCATGTTGACTAGAGCTTTCCTCTTGGGTTTCGTTTTGGCTTCCAGCAATACCATCAGATCTTGGTGCCCCTTGTCTAGGGCCAGTAGAGTCTCTTGGAACTGAGAGTTTTATTCCTATAGGTCCTTCACAGTTTTCTCGATATCCATCTTGCTGAAATAAACAACAGAAAGATAAGGAAACCTGTCACGGAAAGCCTGTTATGTTATGATGCATGGAAGATGTGTATGCAAATGATTTCAAGGATTTATGAAATTTAAATTTGTATAGACAAAGCATGAACAAATGTCAAATTTCATTAATTAGTTCAAAATGACTACAACATGCCTCTTGGGATTACAAAATAAATCTCTAAGATAAAAAGATCGAACGCATCCTCTTCGGTGCAAGGTAGGCATTCATGCTTTGTTCTTCATGTAGCTGCTTTGTAAGCTCCAAGACTCTCTTCTCACTAGCTTAGAATTGAGCTTCGAAGGTATCTCGTTCTTCCTTTAGCTAAATCCAACCTTTTTGCAAGTCTTCAAGAGAAGTAGGCATGTCGGGATGGAGGACAGTGTACCAGACATCTCCTTCAACCACAGGTACCATGATAACTGGTAAGATGGAGGGATAAGGCATCACAAGTTTCTGAGCATGAGCTCGTACCCACCTAAGGTAAGGATCAAGGGGAATGGAATTATTATGTCCTAGCGTCTTATTATCCACTTTTCTTACCATCCTCCAAGCTCGTATAAACCTCTGACGACAACTTTGATCGTCTCTCTCGTAGTCGAATACCACTCCTTGGATGAGCATCTCATGAGGACCATCCCTTCGGGCGTAACCAAACTGTCACAAGGCTAAGCAAGGGTTGTAAGTGATACCTCCTATAATGCCAAGCAAAGGGACATTAGGGAGTTCCCCACAAAGGTCGATGATAGTAACATTCTCCAAGGATCGAGAACACCAATGAATATCTGAATGTCTGAGCATCATCAACCTATGGGACCACCTCAAACCTTGCTCGTTCTTTAATACTGTAAGTGTTTAGTTATTGGCATGTATTTTTGGTAAAACCAGGTGTGTAAATGTCATGACTGATGTCATAACATTCTGGTTTATTAGGTTCTTTTTGCAGAAAAGTATGGCATACAGTAGCTACTGTGTATGAGTGTGTATCTGAGCATTTTGCAAAAGATCACATTTATTGCCTTCTACCAAAATCAGTAAACAGGAATTCTGATGTCATAACAAATGTTAAGACATCCTGTACTGATCTAACAGTAGTACAGTTTGGTTAATTCTGAGTTTTTTTCAGGAAGTTGGCTCATTCCTTCCAGAACAGAATCTCCCGTGGTCTTTGGGTTAACCTAGCTCAACCCTAAATTGGTTGATAAAGTCTTATGACCAAGTCTTATGGTTAAACCTAATTAACCCTAGCTTTTTGTGGAAACCCTAACTGAAGAATCAGCTGCTATATATTCAACAGGATTGTTGTTTGGAAAATATCTCTTTTGACTGAAGATCAATTAGGAGCTGTATAGTTTTAACTGCTGTAATCCAAGCAAGTATCATTGTGATAAGTGACTTGGAATAGGTTTTGATTGTAATGGTTTTTGTATCACTCAAAGCTTTGAAGCAAGAGTGTTTTGTGTCTCTTGACTAAAGCTTTGAAGCAAAGTCAAGTTAGGTTTATGTATCACTCAAAGCTGTGAAGCAAGAGTGTTTGTGTTACTTGATTAAAAAGCTGTGAAGCATAATCAAGTGTATGTTCTGAAGAGTGTCTTCATTAATTCATTAGTCAATTGTTTTAAGTATCACTGCTGTGATTGAGGGGGAATGAGTAGGAACTCAGGTTTAAGTTGAACTTAGATTGAAGTTGCATTGGGTAGGTCTTAAGTGAAGGAGATAAATTGGTTGGTTTATTCCTGAATTAATATCTCTTATAGTGGATTTCCTCCCTGGCTTGGTAGCCCCCAGAGTAGGTGTTGTTTCACACTGAACTGGGTAAACAATTGACTGTGTTCTTTACTGTTTTTATTTACTGTCTTATAGAAAGTCAGATACGGTGTCATAATATTCACTGTGACATTGAGTATTTGCTGCCATAATTTTCAATTGGCATCAGAGCAGGCACCCTGCCTGTATTACTGGGTGAGATCTAGGGATATCACTTTCTGGCACTATGGACAAAGAAGGAGTTTTTGGAAATAGACCACCCATTCTGGATGGAACAAATTATGACTACTGGAAACCTCGTATGATTGCCTTCTTAAAATCTCTAGACAAAAAGGCTTGGAGAGCTGCTGACAAAGGATGGAACCATCCCACCATAACTGAGAAAGATGGGACAATCAGTCTAAAGCCTGAGGAAGAATGGAGCAAAGAAGAAGATGAGTTAGCCCTGGTAAATTCCAAAGCTTTAAATGCCTTGTTCAATGGAATTGATAGAAACATTTTCAGACTAGTACATCAATGTGAACTAGCCAAGGAAGTGTGGGACACTCTCAAAACTACCCATGAAGGCACATCCAAAGTAAAAATGTCAAGGCTTCAGATGCTGACTACAAAGTTTGAGAACCTAAGAATGAAGGAAGATGAAACCATTCATGAGTTTCACATGAACATCTTGGAGATTGCCAACACCTCAGGAGCATTGGGTGAAAAGATGTCTGAAGAAAAACTGGTGAGAAAGATTCTCAGATCCCTGCCTAAAAGATTTGCAATGAAGGTAACTGCTATAGAGGAAGCCCAGGACATCAGCAACTTAAAGGTGGATGAACTCATTGGGTCTCTTCAGACTTTTGAAATGGGGATCAGTGACAATGCTGACAAGAAAAACAAGAGCATAGCACTTGTATCCAACACTGAAGATGAAAACAAGGAGGATGAAGAAGAAAATATTTCAGAAGCTATAGCCATGCTTGGAAGACAATTCAACAAACTCATCAAGAGAATGGATCCAAAGTCAAGGTCAAATGTTGAGAACATCCCCTCTGACATTAACAGATCTTATGACTCCAGCAGAAGACCAAGGTCTGAAGAGAAGGGAAATCAAGGCAGAAGAATTCAATGCCATGGTTGTGAAGGATATGGGCATATTCGAGCTGAATGTCCTACCTTTCTTAAGAAACAAAAGAAAGGTATGACTGTTACCTGGTCTGACTGTGATTCAGAAAGTAATTCTGAAGAAGAATCTGCCAAACTAGTTACTGCACTAACTGGTGTTTGTACCTCTGAAAGTGACACTAGTGATGAGGAAGTGACATTTGAAGAACTGGCTGATACTTACAAGAAACTGTGTATCAGAAGTGCTGAACTCTGTGTGCAAAATGAGAGACAAACAAAACTCATCATAAAGTTGGAGGCTGAAAAAAGGGCAGACCTTGAAACTATAAGTCATCTAGAAGGGGAAGTTCAAATGCTGAACTCAAAATTGAACCAGATGACCAAATCTGTCAAGATGCTGACAAATGGAACTGACAAATTGGAAGAAATCCTTCAGGTTGGACAAAATGTGGGAAATAAGTCTGGACTAGGATTTGTGGGAGCAAAGAAATCTGGCGCAGACAAGAAGATCAGGTCTGATAAACAAATGTCAAAGCAGATGTCACAACATAACACTCAACATCGGGAACAGAGAAATATGAAGAAAAAGTACCAAAGATGGAGATGTCATCATTGTGGGAGGTTTGGTCACATAAAGCCTTTCTGCTTCAGATTGTATGGATACCCTAATCAGAACCCAGGTGTCAAACCTAAGGCTAACAGGGTACCACATACTCCTCAATGGAAGAAAAAGGCTACTGCCCTGATGGCCCACACTTCCCTGAGAGTCTCTGCAAAGGAAGACTGGTACTTTGACAGTGTGTGTTCTAAGCACATGACTGGAATCAAGAACATTCTCAATAATGTTAAACCTCTCACCACTAGTTATGTGACCTTTGGAGATGGTGCTAGAGGTGAAATCAAAGGAGTTGGTAATTTGGACTGCCCTGGAGTTCCAAATCTGAATGAAGTACTATTGGTAAAAGGCCTGACTGCTAATCTCATTAGTATCAGTCAATTATGTGATCTAGGATTCAAGGTCAACTTCTCAAAATCTGAATGTCTTGTAATTAATGAAAAACAAGAAGTTGTAATGAAAGGAGTCAGATCTAAAGACAACTGTTACTTATGGGAGCCTGAGAACACTAATTACTCCATTAAGCGTTCTATTGCCAAAGAAGAAAAAGAGGTGAAACTGTGGCACCAAAAACTTGGCCATCTTCATCTAAGAGGAATGAAAAGGATTATCTCCATGGAGGCAGTCAGAAGGATTCCAAGACTGCAAATTGATGAAGGGAGAGTTTATGGTGAATGTCAGGTTGGTAAGCAGATTAGGATGTCACATCCAAAGTCAATACATCTGACCACCTCTAGGGTTCTGGAACTTCTACATATGGATCTGATGGGACCAATGCAGGTGAAAAGACTTGGTGGAAAGAGATATGCCTATGTTGTGGTGGATGACTTTGAAGTTTTTAAAGAACTGTGCAAAAGAATTCAAAGAGAAGGGTGTATTGTCAGAATCAGAAGTAATCAAGACAAGGAATTTGAAAACAACAAGTTTAATAAGTTCTGTTCCTCAGAAGGAATTAGTCATGAATTCTCTTCTCCTATAACTCCTCAACAAAATGGAGTTGAAAATAGGATCATACAGGAATCTGCCAGAGCTATGATTCATGCCAAAAGAATTCCTTTTCAATTTTGTGCTGAAACAGAATACATTGCAGCTGGTAGTAGCTGTTCTCAAATTATCTGGATAAAACAGATGCTCACTGAGTATAATGTCTCACAAGATGTTGTGACATTGTACTGTGACAATCTGAGTACAATCAAGAACCCTATTCAGCATAGCAGGACCAAGCACATTGACCTTAAAAATTACTTTATCAGAGACCTTGTAGAGGAGAAGACAATTAAACTGGAACATGTTACCATTAAGCTACAGCTGGCTGACATTTTTACCAAAGCTCTTGATGCAAATCAATTTGAAAACTTGAGGGGCAAGTTGGGTATTTGCCAACATGAGAAATTATAGCAATTAATTTTGCTCAAAACAAGGGTTGAAGGAGTTATTTTTGTTAAGTCTATTTTAAGTGGGTTAATCATATATTTCCCCAATTCTTTCAAAATTATTAAGAAGTTGAATAGACACACATTTGCCTCCTTCCTCTCTCGACTTTGCAACAACTCCCAATCTCTCAATCAAAGTTTTCTCTCTAGTTGGTACTGGTTTTCTAAGACTATCAGAATGTCTCAAACATCATCCTCATCCAAGACGACCGTTTCATCCTCATCATCTGATCAAGATTCTCGGGCAATCACCTCATGCATGGATACTGAAGTCCTGGAGATTACTCCTCTTAGAGAAATGGCAACTAACCCTTCCAAGGTCAAAAAGCTGAGAACAAGGCATGCAGGAAGGTCTCAGGCTACTTCATCCGGTAATCCCTCTCAACCTTCATCTTCTGTACCAAATAGGGAAGGATCAGCTTATGTACATCAAGCAATAGATAGGCTTGTTACAAGAATCCTGAGTGAGAACCACTCTGTACCGGGGATTTATGTTCCATTAAATCAAGAATCAGCAAGCCCAAATGTTGAAGCAAATCCAGATGTCTCTGAGAATGTTGAGACACCAAATGACAACATTCAAAAATCATCTGAAAACCTTGATGATATTCAGAACCCCTCAGAAAAGAATGTTGAACCACCTGTTATTGATGTGGATGAGGAATACTCAAACAATGACCTGATTGCAAATATCAACCCTAGCATAGCTAGGAGAATGATGAACAGGAAGGGTAATCAAGATGCTGCAAAAGGTCTGAACAAAGAGAAACCTGCTGATAAGAAAACCAGGTCTGAAGGGAAGGCTGGTACTGTGAAGACTGGACTGTCCAAAGGGAAGGTGAAAGCCCAAGTGCATACAGGGAGTCTCTCAAAGCCTGCAAGACAACCAATAACAAAGAAGAGAAAAGAACCTGAGCCTACTGATTCTGATGAGGAATCAGAATTTGAAATTAATGCTGAAGACATTCCTCTCAGAAGGAAACTCCCTTCCAGCAAAATGGCTAGAGTTCCTGAAGTCCCCACTGACAACATTTCATTTCACCACCCTGAAAATGCCAACAGATGGAAGTATGTTTGCTTGAAGAGAATAGCCTTGGAAAGAGAACTAAACAATGGTGCCATGGATTGCAAGGAAATCATGGACCTGATCAAAGGTGCTGGACTAATGAAGACTGTGGTAAAATTTACCAAATGCTATGAAAATCTGGTCAAGGAATTCATAGTGAATTTGTCTGATGAATGTGCTGATGGAAGGTCAGCTGACTTTGAATGTGTATATGTGAGAGGAAGAAGGGTTAATTTCTCTCCATCTGAAATTAACAAATTTCTTGGAAGATCAAATGAGGCTTGCCCTGAACTGGAAGTTACTGACATTGAAGTTTGCCAAACCATCATAGCAAGACAAGTCAAGTACTGGCCCTCAAAAGGCAAGCTAAATGCTAGCAAGCTAAGCATAAAATTTGCCATCCTGCACAAGATTGGTGCAGCCAACTGGGTCCCTACAAACCATAAATCAACCATCTCTACAGGATTGGGGAGATTCATTTATGCTGTTGGTACCAGGACTGAATTTGACTATGGCAGGTACATTTTTGATCAAACTTTAAAACATGCTGGTAGCTATGCTGTTAAAGGCCCAATTGCCTTTCCCTCCCTCCTATGTGGAATCATCCTTGCTCAGTACCCTGATATCCTGGTGGAAAGAGACACTGCTTGCAAAAGAGCTCCTGCTCTTGGGTTACACTACAAGCTGTTTCAGGGATCTCATGTTCCTGACATTGTCATAACATCAGCTGAGACATCATCTGCAAAAACTCAGTCCAAGACATCTGATGTTATAGCTGTATTGAAAGAGACCTGCAAAGAGCTGGAGACCAGGAAAAAGATTCTAGAAAACCTAATTGCCAAATTAGAACAGGAGGAGACTGAAGGAAACAGAAGGGAAGAGGGTGCTGCTGAAGATCAGCTCAATGCTGAAGAAAGTAGCTCCTCTGAAGGTGACAGTGCTTAAAGTTTGGTGGAATTGACAAGCCTGATGCTGATGCTGTTGATGCAAGTGTCTTCAGATTTTATTTGTTGTTCTTATTACCTATTTTGGATAACTGTATAACATTTAAGTACATGTATCTTTGGCCCATTTGTGGCTAAAGAGGGGGATATATTTTTTGTGTTAATTACTTGGTAGACATTATATTCATTCTGCTGCTCTATATTCTCTGATTGCTTAGGGGTTTTAGCCAAAAATCTGCCAAAGGGGGAGTTTGTAAGTGTTTAGTTATTGGCATGTATTTTTGGTAAAACCAGGTGTGTAAATGTCATGACTGATGTCATAACATTCTGGTTTATTAGGTTCTTTTTGCAGAAAAAGTATGGCATACAGTAGCTACTGTGTATGAGTGTGTATCTGAGCATTTTGCAAAAGATCACATTTATTGCCTTCTACCAAAATCAGTAAACAAGAATTCTGATGTCATAACAAATGTTAAGACATCCTGTACTGATCTAACAATAGTGCAATTTGGTTAATTCTGAGTTTTTTCAGGAAGTTGGCTCATTCCTTCCAGAACAGGATCTCCTGTGGTCTTTGGGTTAACCTAGCTCAACCCTAAACTGGTTGATAAAGTCTTGTGACCAAGTCTTATGGTTAAACCTAATTAACCCTAGCTTTTTGTGGAAACCCTAACTGAAGAATCAGTTGCTATATATTCAACAGGATTGCTGTTTGGAAAATATATCTTTTGACTGAAGATCAATTAGGAGCTGTATAGTTTTAACTGCTGTAATCCAAGCAAGTATCATTGTGATAAGTGACTTGGAATAGGTTTTGATTGTAAGGTTTTTTGTATCACTCAAAGCTTTGAAGCAAGAGTGTTTTGTGTCTCTTGACTAAAGCTTTGAAGCAAAGTCAAGTTAGGTTTATGTATCACTCAAAGCTATGAAGCAAGAGTGTTTGTGTTACTTGATTAAAAAGCTGTGAAGCATAATTAAGTGTATGTTCTGAAGAGTGTCTTCATTAATTCATTAATCAATTGTTTTAAGTATCACTGCTGTGATTGAGGGGGAGTGAGTAGGAACTCAGGTTTAAGTTGAACTTAGATTGAAGTTGCATTGGGTAGGTCTTAAGTGAAGGAGATAAACTGGTTGGTTTATTCCTGAATTAATATCTCTTATAGTGGATTTCCTCCCTGGCTTGGTAGCCCCCAGAGTAGGTGTTGTTTCACACTAAACTGGGTAAACAATTGACTGTGTTCTTTACTGTTTTTATTTACTGTCTTATAGAAAGTCAGATACGGTGTCATAACATTCACTGTGACATTGAGTATCTGCTGCCAGAATTTTCAAATACAGATCGGGGAAGATGCGAAATAAACCATATAGCCAAGAGAGGAGTGCAACACATGAGGATCCCTCTCTTCCTCATAGTGCGAGAGTGAAAAGAATGTAGGATATCTCCCAATAAAGTAGGCACCGGATTGCAAGACACGAAGATTTTGACAGCATTTACTTCTATAAGTTGGTCAGGGTTTGTAAACAAAACCATCCCATAGATGAGAAGGTCCAAGATTTCTTCAAAAGCTTGTAAATCCAAAGAGTTCTAACAGTCTTGAGATTTCTCAAACAAGAACTTGGCTAAGAACCCTTTGACACCACTCCTTGTTTTCCAATTAGTCGTGACATCATATTGTTGCAAGTGTAGTGCTTGGACAATCTCTTCAGGTTTTGGATCTCTTTCATACCGTTGAAGGGTATTTGATTGAGAATAGGAATCCTCAAGAGTTTAGAGAATTCTTCCAGAGTAGGTACAAGCTGATAATCGGGAAAAGTGAAGCAACTGTGTAGAGGATCAAAGAACTGGAAAATCACCTTCATCATATTTTCATCAGTGCTAGAGGTAACCAAGTTTAGGAGGCGACCATGTATTTCGGTGAATGAAGAGTTCTCAGGGACCCTTGATGCTAACTATTTGAGTTGAGAAGGAATCCTTACGAGGTTGACTTGGATAGTATTCTTGTGGATAGAAGCCATGTCCTACAAAACAGAACAAAGATATATCCCAATAATCCTTGAAATGGTTAGTGATAAATGAGTATGATGTTATGATGTTTATGATGTTATGTATAAATGAGCATATACAAACAAAGCAAACAAGTCCTTAGGTTTAGGATTGCATGGAGTCTTATAGGTAAGTACCCTCTTGAAGGTTAGTTGGCTCAAACCTGTCCTAGAAATAGTAACCGGGTTCTAAGGGATCTCAATATCACCGTTCTTTCTTGTCGGGCATTGTTTCAGCGCAAGCCTCTTTCATGAAGACTGAAATATCCCGAGAAGTCTAATCTCAATGAGCATAGTATCGAGTATCAACCAACTTCAGACTGCACCAAAGCCAGCTATCTCACTACTTCCTAATGGCCAAGTTGGTCAAGTAAAGGTTCTAAAGTCAGTTAGTGCTTCATGAAACAACACAGCAACCCTGTATTCTCCTTGACTATTCAAGGGCTACTGGTACCCACAAATGTGTCACACTAACGTAGCTATTGCTTAGACCATTTCGCTATACCCCGCACAGTTTCCACAACATATTGCTACTTACCTATAAGGTATCCCAAATCCGGGTAGAGGATTAAAACAAGCCCAAACAAGGAACCAATATCTAAAGCAAACAAATCAAACAATGAAAGAAAGTAAAGGTGATTTATCCCTAAGGTAACCCCACTTTTAAATTTTCCCCAGCAGAGTCACCAGTTCTATGATACGGTGGGAGAACTGACTTGGGATATTTTGTGTTTTATCACAATTGTTGCGGTTAGCAAGAGTCGCCACTGACTTTTCTTTTATCCAAAAGGAAAGGTTGAAAAGAACAGGAAAGACCTTTCAAATTATTTCTTGAGTTCAGGGGGTAGATTATGAAAAGGGAAGGTTTTAGCACCCTTTTCATCCATAGTTATCTATGGGCTCTTAGTTGCTTGCTAGATCACTTGCTTTTGTTTGAAAATGTGCTTTGTGGTGGTTTTTGAAAGTATTTTGAAAAGGACGCCTTCATTTAGGAAAAATTTGTAATAGTTCTCGTTCGTAAGAACGTTTACAAAGTGTTGGACTTTTGAAAATATTTCATGTTTTGAAAGTTTGTTTTTGAAATTTTTTGGTGTTTGTTTTGAAAATGAGCAAGGATGTTTTATTTGAAAGTGGGCAAGCAACTAGGAATAATCCACCTACTCAAAAGTCTTTGTTTATTTCTTCCTTCCTTTGATATTGCTATCTTAACATTGATTTAGTAAGAAGCCTTATCTTTGGATGTAAAGTGACGGACATGGGTCATCGTATAGTCATGATAGCAATGTTGTAAAATGTCTTAGCATTTCTCTTTGAGAGGCTAAGATCCTTTAAAAGGCAACATTTGTAGCGTCATTGAGGGACTATGATCTTGTATTTTTGATTATTTTTACTAAGACATCTCACATGCGTAACATGACCATTTTTTTAGGCAACAAGTGGAATTAACCTTAGAGGTGCAAGTGTGCAAGTGTGTTTAATTTACATGCATTGTTTATCTTGAATTAGGGTTTACTAATTGTTGATTTTAGTCTTTCCATACAAACCCTAATTACTAACATTGATATGAAAGCGATAAATTACGGAAAGTAAAATTACTACACTATTACATCATTAGGGGAGGGGGTATACAAATTTACAAATGGGGGATTGCAACAAATTAAACCTAATTATCTATTACAACTATATTGAATAATGTACAAGAATTGAATAAATGTGCATGAAAATAAATGGAAAGGAAATTATTTTTTATTGGATTTTTGAGAAAAGGGTTTTAACCTGATTATCTAAAATAAAAATATTAATTAAGATAAATAAAATTAAACCTAGATTAATTAAGAAAAGAAATTAAATTAGAAAGCAAATTTTTAGGTTTTTTTAGAAAAAGGGTTTAAGCTAATAAAAATAATATGAAAAATTAATTAATTAAAAGAAGCCTAAATTCTAAGTTGATTTTAAAAATAAAAATAATTAAACCTAAATCTAATTAAGAAAAGAAATAAAGTTTGTTAAGAAAATGTTTTTGTCTTTTGTTTTATAAAGAAAATAAAAAAAAAGTGTTTTAAATATGTAAATAAACAAATAAAATATTTTTGTATTTTTGATTAATAAAAATAATAATATTATTATTAATAATAATAAAGAATAATAAATAAAAATAAAATAAAATAAAATATAAAAGTCACGGGGTGAAAAAGAAGTTTAGGATGTTTATTAAAAAAAAAACAGTTTTTTGTTGGAGTTTGGCCCAAATGGTATTTTTTGTAATCAGCAAAAATAAACAAAATAAAAAAAAGTGGGCTTGTGTTGTGTAGTGAAGTGGGGGTGAGGATCGGCAAAATGGTAGAGGACCACTGACTAAGCCTAGGCGCGCATGGTTTGTAACAAAAGAAGAGAAAAATGTTGAGAAATTAAACAAAAGGCAACACTGGGACTTGAACCCATGACCTTTAGATAAACGCGCACTGCCTTTGCCACTGGGATGACTGTACATCCGTTAACATAAGTGAAATAATAAATACATAACACAAATTAAGTTCTGAAAATGACTTCATCTTCAACCTCCAGCCATGGTTCTTGTAACTTGCTCATTTCTCAACAAAAATGAAAGATGCAAACATTAAAGTTGCTCCATTTTTCCATACGAATCCAACCATATAAATATCATAAGCTATAAATCAAATATGAATGAGAATTTCTAAAAGTACCAAATTCTGACCTAACTTTTTTCCAAACCTAAAATTCTCTAAGCTCAATCAATATAAATGAAATCTATGGACATGTACAGTTTCAGGGCAATGATATCTATATTTTATCTTCACAAATCAGAATCAAATGATGCTTGTATGAAGAGATAGAAGTTTGAAAACATACCTCTTGCATCTGGATTCATGTATGGAGTTTGAGAAACCTTTGAGATGGCCTGATGATTTCTGTAGCTTGCCTGGACCTCCTTGAATGTATTCCAACTCCTACTTTGCTCTGAGGATGGCTGAAACTCCCAACTCAAGTCAAGTTGCAAGCTTCAGTTTTGGAAATGATGGATGGTGATGGAGGGGTTACAGTCAAGAAACAGGGGCCTGCATCACTTTGATATGATGTATGGAAGGTGTTTGGATGATTAGTTTTCAAAACGCATGAGTGGAAATGAAGATGGTGAGTTTTGGCTCAAAACTGTCAAGTTTGAGAAGTTTTATGCAGCAAAGATGTTTGGGAGAGTTTGAGGAGTCTTAAAATTGTGCCTTATCTTGAAAATGGTTTGTATAGTTATATGGAAAATGTTAGAGGACTTTTGCACAACAAATTTCTCAATTATAGGGTTATGGCTAGATTGTTTGATTTTGAAGAAAAGTGAGAAAATCAAGTTTCAAAGTTTTGTCCCATCAGTGTAGAGTGGTTAAGTACTTTTATCACATTGCTTATGACTTTTTAGATGGAGTAAGATCAGAGGGAACAAGTGAGAGGCTCAAGAATTGACTTTGTGCATAAAAGCCACTTTTCCAAAATGGAAATGTTGCCTTTCTTCCTAAAATGGTATTAAGCATGGGAAATGCATTGAATGCTTGGATTAAAGCTTCTAACAGCTGTGTAGACAATTAATTATGGAGTGAAAATCAAGTTAGAAGCCTGCAAAGTAGGATTTGTACAACATGCTTGAGGATTGGATCAAGTGTTCATCACAAAATTGACTTGTAATACAAGAATGAAATCCTAACTTCATGGCTTCGATTCTCTTAGCTCAAATATGATCTCAATTAGTTCTTGGACATTTTGGAAAGCTTGTAACATCCTATACAACCTTTATGTTGGACATTTTTGAAAAATCCATTTGGAACTAGGTGAAAAATTGCCAAGAAGTTAGGTCAAAATCCTGCCTAAACTAGGGCAAAATTTCACTAAGTCCTTAAGTTTCATGAGGATGTCTTCACAAAATCATAACTTGAAATCCAAGCATTTCTAGAAAAATTTCTGCCCTACAATGTTTTAGATCTCATTATCCTTTGAATCATCTTGCATCATAGTGTAAGTTTGGCACAAAGTTGTGAAAAAAGTGAATTTTCAACACTTAGAAAAATTCTAAGTCTTGGAAATTTTGACTTTTCAAAATGAAATCTTGACTTTTTTATTTCTTGATGAACAATTTTAATATTTTGACATGTCTTGATGAACTGTAATCTTTGAAACTTGATTTTGATCAAAAAGTCAAAGTTTGACTTTTTAGTGTATAGTTGACTTTTCATCAGTTGACTGAAATTCAACTATCAATCAATTGATCTTGAGAAATGTTGAGTCATGCCATTAGGTCAAAATGAATCATTTGAATTTGAGATCATGTCTTAAACCAGTAAGTCATTTGTTAGGTCAATAATCAGAAATTGAACCTTCCCAGTCAAAACCCTAATTTTGACCATTTTGCCTTTTGATGATCTGATCAAATTTCTTGAGGAATTGTGATCCAAATTTGATAAAATGATATATATGAGTTCATTATGTTGGTATGGACAAAAAATTATGAAGTTTGACTATAAATTGACCATAGTTGACTTTTTCCCAAATATAACTGATTTTAAGTCAACTGATCAATTGATTAAGCAAAAATGTGATCTAAGACTTGAAACTTGACATGAGAAATATTGAGGGTCCAAAATTATCCATGAAAGTCATATGGGGAATTAAAAGTCCATTTGTCCTTGTGCAAACTCAAACCCTAATTTGAGTCATCAGTTTTGAGGAAGTGTCTTGAGCTGATCAAACCTTGTGTAGTCTTGAACCAATGGAGATCTTATGAGAGATTTTCTTGAGAAATGAGAGGGAAAATTTTGGGGTACAACAAATGACATGTAAGAAAATATAATTAATTCAGAAAATGAAATGATGGAATGTGTATCTCATAAATTCATTGGTACTCTTGTTGTTCATAAATTGAATTTCTACTGGATAATATTTTCTACTTTGAAAAGAGTCGATCGAACAAGAACTGTCGCTTTCACGTATTCTGAACCGAGTTTTACTCTCTAAATTATACTATTCACTGTCACAGTGATGGCACATATTGCGTTAAAGAAATAAAACCTATTTTAATAAATCAAATTCCTTACTTAGTCGAAAAGTGGTTTTAGTTGGAAAGTGTAACTTAAAATGGTTCCAAGCTCTCGCTTAGGTAACCAGATTCTAAACCCATAAATGTGCGCTTTCATAAATAGTTTTAAAATCACTTTCTAGAAAGGATAAGCTTCCTAGTTAATTGATAAAGTGTTTTCATGGTTTTTTATCAATTAACTACTAAGCAACTTTAATCTTTTGTACCAGACGAATTTCGATCTTACCCGACATATAAATTGTTCTACATTCGTAGTAACCGGAAAATTAAGTTTTAGAAAAGTTATAATTAAAATAAAAATAGTCCCACTAGATTTTCTCAAAGAACAACTATTTAGAGTACCGTCGAATCGACGGTCCTCACATTCCAACACTTATAAGTTTAGCTAGACATGGTTATGGCATAAACTAAATTAATTGATTCGTTCATGTGATAAGACATGGTAAACATATAAGTTTTAAAATGTGCAATTAAAAGAAAGGTATAAGAAGGGAATGCAATTAAAATAAAGAGACGATAGACTAAAGATAATGCGAATAAATAAAAATATGCTCCGAAGAGACTTTAATCTGGTACATGAAATAAATTGATGAAACTTGAATGCATAAAGTAAATGACAGTAAGATTAATGCTTCAAAGTAAAGTGCTCCAAAATTGATTACAGACTCGATGAACAATGAAATAACCCTCCTATGTGAAGAGTTAATCGCTTACAAAAATCGATAATATATGGCTTAAGTTTGTAACTAAGCTTGGATGGATTGAAAGTGAAAGATGGCCTTGTATTTATAGGATTTCAAAACTCTAAAATCACAAAGGAGGTTTTCTAGAGCGTGGAGAGAAAGTAGGAGGGAGTGGGGTGGCTCCTTGACCAAAGAAGCCCAAATTATAATTGTCTAGTCTCTATGACATGTGGTGATCACCACACCCTCCATGGCGTTCGCCATACTCATAAATCGGATAGGACTTGGTATTTTGACCGTTGAGATGTGGACCATTCATGGGTACCCCTATGGTGAACACCGTGGTGGTCTACTTGAGTGTATTTTGCCCTAATTCTTTTGCTATCCATCTATTTTACTTTGTTTCTTCGTAAACGACTCCTTTAGGTCATTTATTTGAAACATAGTCAAAATACCAACATAATAAAGGAAATGTAAATCAAAATGATAATAAACATGCATTAATAGAGTCAAATATACAGTGCATTTTGACCCTATCGTGCATGGTGAGAGTCTATGCATCCATGTTGTGGAACTTATGTTCTGAATTATGTCGTGGTCTCATTTCTTATGGTGATAGTTCGAGTGCGAATAACTAAATCCATCGTCTGGGGATTTAGTGAAGTGTTATCTATGGTGATGATATTGATTTGGTGTTCTCTGGTTCCAAAAGGGAATATCCTATGGTTGGTATCATGGAGTGAAATGAACCTATGTGTTCATGTTATGGTACCATATACATTGAGTCAGGGTTATTGCATTACCATCTTGTGCAGCATTGCATGAGTTTTGTTAATGAAATATGATGTAATAGTATTTGTGATTTCTATATCAACATGTGTGAATTTTGTGATGAAGAAGTTGGGTGAGCTATTTAGTATGAATAAAGGTGTGAGTATATGTTATATTAATGTTGTTGAATTGTAGACTGTAATTGTTGAAGTTCACTTTTCTCTTATGCTTGTTATAATTAATTATGATTACTCACCCCTTCTATTTGAATGTTGCCTCCACGTGGGTAACATGCATATATCCAGGAGTAGCTTGCAGAAGTAAGGAATATAGCTCAATAAAGTATTAAGTAGTTTACCATTAATTTAGAGGTGTCTTGCTCTGATATGTAACATCAGGTTGAGAATGCTTTGTTTAATTTTTATGTCATAATTAGGTTGATATCTTTGCAAGGACTTTGACTGTTTAACTAGTTTTGTTTCCATTCTTTTATGAGACTAAATGTCATGATTTTGAAGAATGTTTATTTGATGATGACTATGTTGCGATGTTTTAAATAAGTATTGAAGTTGCATAAATATCATGAATGTGTAGTGTTATTAATATTATTGTTCTAACACGTGTTACAGAGTATGATTTATTTATGTTTTTATGATGTATGACGCCCTTGTGTGGTGATTCTGATTGAATTATTTGTAAATTTTATATGGGGTTTAATAGGGTGTTATGTTGGTGTAAGCCCTAGAGGCCAATATTTTTGGTACTTATGTAGAATTATTTATTAATGATAAAATTCATTTCTTTATTATGTTTGATTTTCGAAAATAATAACGTCCCTATAATAGTTCATCTATTTAATGAAATGTTAAGTGTGACTTAATCATGAGATCCCATTAAACATAAAGACAATATTCTTAAAAATCTGTAGTCGACCTTTATTGTGAAGTGAGATAACATTAAAGCCTTGAGATTATTATGTAGATAGACTGATAATCACATCTCATGGATCATGGATAAGGAGTTATCAAGACTTGACATAGGTATGGATATTAGGAGTAGTATTTATACTGGATTGACCCGCTATGAGAATACTACATAGAATGTTATGCAAGGTATCATAAGTTATTCTCATGGTGATAATGGTGTATACCACCCTTCGACCTGAAACCACTTTGGACCTTAGATGTAGAGTTAAGTACTCTATTGCTAATCAAACATTATCCATAACTGGATGACCATATAGACAGTTGATTGGTACTTCACAAAGCATGTTGAGGGACATGAGTGACCTAAATAGAATTTTCCCGTCCTGCATAATAGGATAAATGTCTAAGTGTCCAATATTGAACTGGACAAGGGTGACACACTTTATGCCTTGTGTTTAATATAGACATAAGGGCAAAAGGGTAATTATACACATAATATTATCACAGAAAGGTTTTTGTCAAATCACATGACATTTTGGTAACTTAGGTAGCAGTGACGTGTTTCTAAATATCACTCACTATTTATTATGTTAAATGTGTGTGTTGTACCCCAAAATTTTCCCTCTCATTTCTCAAAGATTCTCCTCGCAAGATCTTCAATTGCTCAAGATTGCACAAAGATTGATGAGTTCAAGACACTTCCTCAACACTAATGACTCAAATTAGGGTTTAAGTTTGCATAAGGAAAAATGGACTTATAATGCCTCATATGACTTTCATGGATCATTTTGAACCTTCAACAATGCTCATGTCAAATTTCAAGTCTTGCAGTTCAAGTTTGCTCAGTCAATTGATCAGATGACCTAAAATCAGCTATATTAGGTAAAAAGTCAACTATGGTCAACTTACAGTCAAACTTCATTATTTTTGATCCATATCAACATTTTTAACTCATGTGAACCACTTGGTCAAGTTTGGATTACAATTCCTCCATAAATTTGATCAGATCACCAAAGGGGCAAAATGGTCAAAATTAGGGTTTTGACTGAGAAGGCTTGATTTTTGATTTTTGACCAAATACATGACTTATTGGTTTGAGACATGATATCAAGGATTAAAATTAATCACATTGAACTAATTGCATGTTTCAAAACACTTCTCAAGATCAATTAATTGATAATTGAAATTTGGTCAACTTATGAAAAAGTCAACTGTACACTGAAAAGTCAAACTTTGACTTTTTGATCAAAATAAAGTTTCAAAAATCATATTTCATCAAGACATGTAAAAATATGAAGATTCTTCATCAATAAATCAAAAATTCAAAATTCACTTTGAAAAGTCAAAATCTCTAAGACTTAGAAATTTTTCGAAGTGTTGGAAAATTTACTTTTTTCATGACTTTGTGCCAATTTTTCACCATGAAGCAAAATGATTCAAAGAAAACTTCCAACATTAAAATTGTAGATATGGAGGAAATATACAACTTTACTTCATAAATCAAATTCTAGAAATGCTTGGATTTTAAGTTATAAATGCATGAAGACATGTACATGAAACAAAAACACTTAGTGAAATTTTGACCTAGTTTAGGCAGATATTTGACCTAACTTCTTGGACAAGTTTCACATAGTTCCAATTTGATTTTGCAAAAATGATCAAAATAGAAGTTGTATAGGATTCTTCAAGCTTTACAAAATGTCCAAGAACTCATTGAGATCATGTTTGACCTAAGAGAATTGAATCCATGAAGTTAGGGTTTCATTTTTGAATTACAAGGCAAATTTTGTGATGAACATGAACCAAATCCATAGCCATGCTGCATAATCTTCACTTTGCAGGCCTCAAACTTGTATATCACTCCTTAATTGAATGCTTACACAACTGATTGAGCTATAATCCAAGTGTTTGGGCCATTGCCCAATTGATCATTCCATTTTTGGAAGAAAGTAACATATCCATTCTTGAAAAGTAGCTTTAATCACAAAGTCCACTTTCCTTGAGCATTGAACTTGTTCTTTCTGCACACTCAACTCCTACAAGTCAGAACAAGCTTGTTTAAAGTCCTAACCACTCTAAGATAGCTTGGTACAAACATTGGAAACATGTTCTTCATGCTTGCTTCAAAAACAAGTAAGAGTGCCATAACACATGTTTTCAAATTTTGACTTGTTGTAGCACATAAAACCTTTTGCCTATAAATATATACACTATTTGCAACCTAACACATGAATGCTCAATTCCTCAAACATTCCCAAAACCAGAACTGCATAAAAAACCGCCATTGTTGCACCTTATGGAAAAAAACCTCAAACTTCGAATCCCCTCGCGCGTTTCTTGACCTTTTGATTCCAAAAGCTTCTAAACATCACACACAAACAATCCCAACACCCGTCATCCAACTGTAACACCATCTTCATCAACTTCTATAACCAAAAAACAGAGCTTTCATCTTGACTTCTCTAGCACGACTCAAGCACTTCCAACACCAAGTAAAGGTTGTACTAGCTTCTTGGGAACTTGAGGAAGTTAACCTGATCATCACCATCACTTGAATCAAGCTCAAACTCATTCCACGATTTCCAATTTTAGAGGTAATTGTCTGAACTTTCAACTCTTCATATATCCAATGTTAGGCTTTCATTTTCAATAATAAAATATAGATATCATAGCCTTGAAGATGACCATGTTCTTAGTTTTCATTTATATTGACTGAGTAGTGAGAATTTTGAAGTTGAAATTTATGAAAAAATTAGGTTAGATTTGGTACCATTCAAAATTCGAATTCTTCTTTGACTTATAGTTTTAGTGAGTTACATTTCTGGAACCGTGATGAAAATTAGAATAACTTTCATGTTTACAATTTTAATTTTCGTTGAGAAATGAGTAAGTTACAGGTGGTCTTGCTGGCGTGAGGTTGAAGATGAAGTTCAGGCCATGGAAGTGTTTTGTAATATAATTTTATGGTTTTAGTTTTAATACCGGATGTATAGCCACCCGAGTTGTAAGGCAGCACACGTGTATTGTTGAGGGCGTGGGTTCGAGCCCCAACACTGCCATTTTGCTATTTTCCTAACATTTCTTTTCCTTTTTGTTTCTAACAAGCGCGCTGAGCTTAGTACTGTTGTACCCCAAGTTTTGCCCCTAAGATCCCTTCACCATACCATATTGATTCAATCACAACAAGATCACATTAGGGCTTTTGGTTCTCCTTCCTATTTTTATCTTTGCTCTTTGAGGAATCACCAAGCACCTTGACTTGTTTTTCTTGTGTAATCATTCAGGTTTTTGTTTTGATTTTCCTTTTAATTAATAAAATTCAATGTTGGTTTGTCTTACTTGTCAACAATGCAGGTAAAGGAAATGGGGCTTAGCAAGTTGATCCATGGGTTCATGAGTTTATTTCCATGACCTAGTCAATGAAGCTTGAAAAGTTAAAACCTCACCATTGAAGTTATTTTGGAAGGGATGACATGGCAAGGTTATTTTGATTCACCGCATTTCCAAGTTATCAAGATTTGATCCAAAAAGTACAAGGGGTTGATTGAAAAATAGTCATGGTTGGACAAGGTCTTGTTCTCATTAGTCACACGTGTATATTCCTCTCAATTATCAAGATATGGAAGTGGTTGTGGTTGCTATGAGTTCTAATTATCATCTTTAACAACTTATATTTACAAAGCATTTGTTTTGGTACAAGAGGTTTGTTCAAAATTGTCAAAGTTCCTCAAGCATTTTCTTGACCTAGGAGTTAGGGTTTTGAACTTCAAAGAAGCATAGCTTGCTCATATTTTAGTATTTTAGAGTGATTCCAAAGACATCCTTCTCTTTAAAGGGTTATCAACAAATCACTTCAAAAGTTCCAAGGAGTTTTCATGTGGAAGAAACTTGATGAAGAAGAAATATTACAAGTCCTCTAGATGAATCCCCAATTCTCGACGTGTGACTTCAAATGATCATAACTTGGTCAATTTTTATCACCTTTAGCCCATTATTTTTCCATAATGATCTAGAGGATGTGAACTTTATGCCTTCTTTTATGTGCAAAGTTATAAAATGGATGGAAATTGCCTCAAGGATACACAAGATTATAAGTTATTTCATGATTATTTGCCCACTTCAACAATTCATAACTCTCTCAATTTTTGGAGATTTTGAATGGTTCAAGTTCCAAAATTTAATTTAAGAGATCTACTTCATGCCATATGTTTTGGTCAAGAGAAAATTCCAAGTAGAAGGCTATGTTTGGATGTAAGACATTATAGGTCACTTTTGAAGAAGAATTTGAAATATTTCTAAGTATGGAAAGTCAACCCTTTTTCTCCAACTTTGACTCAACACAACTTTCAGCTCAAGCATCCATTTGATTCAATTCTTTTTCCATTGCAAAGCTTGTAACCTCATCTTTCTAAAGCATCAAGAATCATGCCTTAAGACCCCTTGAGCTGAGAATTCCATTGGATTGAACTTGGTAACTTGGAACTAAAGTTTTCCCATAAGTCAGAATTTGAAGTCTTTGTTTTGGCTTCTAATCACAAGTTTTCCACGCGTTTATAGCCTCTAAACATGTTTAATGAAGTTCCAAAATTGATTAGCACAACAAAACGTGCGTTTTGGATGAGTTTTGATCAAATTGGAAGTCGCACTTTTCTTGTTTGCAACTTCACACCATTTCCCTCCAAACTTCGCCATTTCACACGCTTTGACATTCCATTTGATTCCCTATAAATAGAGGATCACCCCGCATTCTTTTCCTCAAGCTTAAATAGCCAAAATCATCCTGCCAAACTTGTTCCCTGACTCAGAATTCAGAAACTTCGAAATCCATTCTCAAGTATTTTTCAATCCAATTTTTTCATCAATTCACCTTCCTTCATCTTCCCTGAAGCTAACCATATAATTACATTCAAGAATCGTGCCCTATATTGCTCCATAGAAGTCCAGTTTCAGAGCTCTGCAACTCAACTTCAATAGGTAGATTCCTTCATCAATTCTTCAAAACTTTAATATCACTGTGATGCTCTCATTGTCCTGATTCTAGTTGTAACACTTACTTCTTACTGGAAATACGTTTTGACCATAAAATTTCAAATCCCTTTTCAAAACTTTCTTTCCAATTTGCTTGAGCTACAATTTATATAAATTTGGCGGGAGAGCGTGGTTGTCTTCGTCTTGAAGAGACGAAGCGAATGGCAAAGATATGAGCTTCTGATTTTACATTTTGAGAGACCTGCAAGTCACGTTGGTTGGAGGTTGAAGATGACCAACGTGTCATCTTCCAACCAATGATGGCACGCCACTTGTTCTTTTTGAATTCTGATTTAATAATTGATTCAATGCTTTATTCACTAATGACCATGATATGCACAGCGCGCCAGATCTCTTGGATTTGATTACTAACGTGTTTTGACTCTCATCCAATGTTCCACATATTTTTGACTTTTATTTTCTTTTATGATTTTTTATATTTAATTGTTTTAAACTTCAAAAAATCATATAAAATTCATTTTTAGTCCAAAAAATCTGAAAAAATTATGAAAAATATTTTTGATTATTCTCTTTCTGATTTTCATTTTTTCACAATTTAATTTTTTGTTTTGGTATTTTTTTTTATAAATTTACACTTTATTTGAATTGTTTTAAATGTTTAAAAATACTTTTATGCATTTTTAAAATCTGAAAAAATTATGGAATGATCCAATGATATTGTGACAAATATTGGTGACCTTATTTTATTTTTGTTTCTGACTATGCTATTTTTTTAAATCATTTTTGGTTTATTTTACCCCTTTCTTTTAATTTTAAAAAATAGTTTCTGACTTTAAAAAATTTTAAAAAAATTTTAAAAAATTATTTTAGTTCATTTCTGATTTTTTTATGGTCTGACTTTTATTTCTTGATTAATTTGGACATAGTTGATATTTTTCTCTTTTATTTCTATTTTTAAACATTATTTTTAAACCTTTTTGTATATATTAAGATGTAATATTATTTTGTGATTATTTTCTGGCTGATCTTGGATTAAATTTTTGATCATGAACTTTATTAACATCATTGGATCCATGCTGTTGAGTCTAACTCCACAAAAGTGGATGAATGATTTTAATAATAGTTTGATTAAATTTAATTCAAAAGTGGTTTGTATATTCTCTCCCATCCCTCTTCATCTTATTCCCCTTTCTTATTGTATTACATGTTATGGGATAATGATCTCTATATCATTTATCCAAACATGAAATACATATATTGTTATTGACTGGCCTCAAAATAGGTGCGACTTCTATATAAGTCCACTTTGGATTGCTTAACATAGCGCTAAATTTTGTCCCGATTCGAATAAATGATCATTCGTGGTCCAAACCTATGTTTGCAAGCCCAAGTATGTTAATTTGATCTATTTGATCCAATAACCTTGAGATTCATTGTATGGAGGCTTTGGTTCTACCAATCCTCTAATGGATCTACAACACCTTTGGTCAACACGGATCACTTAAACATCATTGATCATTAAATGGTACTCATGAGGATTCCAAATGGATGATATACTTGACAAAAAGCAAATGCAACTTTTTGTGTGGAGGCTTTGGTTCTACCAATCCTCTAATGAGTTCCAAATGTAAGTTTCAAGATGATCATCCAACTAATCACTAATCACTAATAATTGACTTTATCCTTTATTTTTATTATATGCCCATTTTATCTTTATGCACCATTTACTTTTAGCATTTACATTTCATGCTATTTTTCATCTTTGCTCACTTGAGCCCCTTTATATTCTTGTTATATTTTTATTTTGCTCACTTGAGCTTTACTTTTCTTTTTCAAAACACCTAATAATAAACATAAAACCTAAAAATCTTTAATGATACTTGGACTATTTGGTTACTATCCTTGTCATTATAGAGCATTAGACCTTTTTGGACTTAGGATTAGAAACCTTGGCCTATGATTGGAGACCTTGTGATCTCACCTGATTATTTTGTCTGGAGCTCTTGAGGTTTACCTCAAGACATTGGGTTGTTTGTTTGTTTTGTGTGCAGGTTATTGTGATTACACCCTTTATTTGTAAATTGGAGTTCACCCGTATATAGCCGGTACTCTGTCCAATTTTTGTGAAGACTTAATACACTTGAAGTTTGGTTCTCTCAAGAGGTCTAGTACATTTGCTTGTTTGGTTTCAATACAAAGAATGGGATATCTATTTTGGCTCATAATGTCAAGTATTGGCTTCTTGTTGGTTAGATGGTTCTTATCCCTAGCTTTTACCTTATACTTTAGGATAGCCTCTTCTTCTCCTCCCATCTTCTTTAATTTCAAAAATCTTCTCCAACCTTTTGAAAATTCTTCTTGTTTTAAACTTGAATTACTTTTATAATAAACTTGGACTTAGGTCCATGCGTCTTCAAACATTTTAATAAATAAGCTCCAATAAACTTAACAATACTTTGAAATTTTTTTTTTGAGAAGATTAAAAGTCAATCAATCTCATTTTAAACCATTTTGCCACTTTGGCTTTTATCTTTAAACTTTTCTCAAAAGATTGAACTCTTGTCAATCCTTATAGTGATACAAACAACTATACTTCTACAATATGTAGTAAAGAGAGATATTTTCCACTTGGGTGTTGAGTGAGGCATTGTTGATTTTAAAATCCAAGCCATATCCTCCACTTTGTGATGATGCAAATTCTCTTTTCTCATGATTGTGGGTAGTAGGTATATTTTCCACACAGATAATGACAATGATGTTTTATCTCATAAAATTGACCAACACATTTGTGTTTTAAATTTTTTAAAAGAGGAACTACATGTACCCTGATCCCCTATTGAATGAAAATGTGGTACGTAGGCACTAAAGGTTCGCAACCGCGGCGGGTAAAAAAAATATTTCTTTTCTCACCTCCACCATCTATTTTATACAACATATTTCATAGCCAAAATATACAGATTTTTCAAAGAGGTTCTTGCGGAGTACCGTAGATGTTTAGGGTGCTAATACATTCCCTTTGCATAACCAACCCCTTACCTTGAATCTTTCTCCCTCTTTTTTGGGTTATTCGCTCTTTTCCCATTCCTTTGGAAACAATAAAGCGTAGTGGTGATTTTTATTTTGATTTGTATAAGTCTAGTCAATCCAATGGCTTAGTCTCTAACATTTCTACGGCTACAGAAAAAATGGCGACTTCACTGGGGACAGATTGACCTTTTGCTGGTCCATCCCTAAGTGGGTTGAGCCTATCTTTGTTTGTATCTGTATATGTGTTATTATTGTTTTTGTTATATGTTGTATATATGATTGTCTAGATTTTCCTGGTTTTCAGGGTGCTTGGTGATTACTTATAAGTCCTATACCCAGACTTGGGCAAACTTTAAGATAGGACGGGCGGTATAGTCATGTTAACTTTGAGGGAGTAATCCCAAAAAAGGAGGCATGAGATCCCTTACTCAGTGGAGGCCCCTTTGACTGTAGTGTCGTTTATCGAGTAATCGGGAAGACGTACTGCTTTCGACCTAGAAGCCTGCTGAAATTGAGGACCGTAGAATACTTAACCCATCTTGGCCTTTTAGGTGTAGTGCGGAAGCTATAACGGAATAATCCGGAAATAGTTGTCATGCGATACTACGCTCGGATGAGTTTTTCTTGAGAATATTACTAATTACCAAGTTAATCGGGAAGTTGGTACTATCCGAAGGAAGGATGTAGACTCTGGGAACCTCTAGAACCTTGTTCGGCAAGTGATAACATTTAGACCAATACCTTATAGGTAGTACCTTCGACCTCATGCTCGTGACGTTGAACCTATGAACCCTATATGTGTGATCTTGTGTGTGATTGTTGTATCATGCATCTATGCACTCATAAGCATCTTTTGGAGAAATCTTATTTCAAGGGATTTAAAAGTTGACCATTTGTGAATATCTCAGGTACTTTTTAACCATGGATTCTGGAAAGAGAAAGACCGGGAAGTACAGTTTCAAGGATCCCAAGATAGATGAGTTGATCAGTCTAATTCCCGAGATCGAGTGTTCTGCAGACTTTTGGAAGAATTACGGATCCATTTTTCCTCTCATGAAGCTGAAGATGAAGGAGGGTATTATCTCGACCTTGGTCCAGTTCTATGATCCGATGTATCATTGATTTACTTTTCCCGACTATCAGTTGATACCTATACTGGAGGAGTATTCTTATCTGTTGGACTTACATGTTACCAATCTTGTTCCTTTTACTGGTTTGGAGGGTGAGCCAAAACCACATGAGATTGCTGCTTTGATTCATTTGGGGAAGCATGAGGCAGAAGCCCATATGAATACTAAAGGAGGGATTAGAGGATTACCAGCTCAGTTCTTATTGGAGAAAGCTCGTTACTTTGCTAGGATGAAGAGTACAGTCGCTTTTGAGGCCATCCATGCTCTACTTGCTTACGGGTTGTTCTTATTTCCTAATGTGGATAAGTTTGTTGACATTAATGCTATCAGGATCTTCATGATTGGAAATCCAGTTCCTACCTTGTTGGGTGATGCTTATTACTCTATTCATCTTCATAATTCTTATCATGGGGGGATGACTCCCTGTTGCACGCCCCTGTTGTACCAGTGGTTTATCTCTCATATGCCTCAGTCTGATGCTTTTTGGGATGTTAAGAAGGAACCCCGTTGGGCTCCTAAGATCATGGAACTTACTCATTCGAATATTGATTTGTATCATTGAGCTTACCAGGATATAGAGATTATTGACAGTTATGGTAGTTTCCCCAATGTACCTCTTCTTGGTACAAAGGGAGGAATTAACTATAACCCTGTTGTGATACGGCGGGAGAACTGACTTGAAGGTTTTGCGTTTTATCGCAAATTTCGCTGTTAGCAAGAGTCGCCACCGACTTTTCTTTTATCCAAAAGGAAAGGTAAAAAAGCACAGGAAAGACCTTTGAGATGTTTTCTTGAGTTCGGGGGGTAGATTATGAAAAGGGAAGGTGCTAGCACCCTTTTCATCCATGGTTTTCCATGGGCTCTTAGTTACTTGCTTAGATCACTTGCTTTGTTTTGTTTGAAATGGTGTTTAGTGTGGTTTTGAAAGTATTTTGTAAAAGAGGCCATTGTTTAGGCAATCTTTGTAATGATTCTCGTTCGTAAGAATGTATACAAAGATGTTTGTCTTTTGAAAATGTTTTCAATTTTTTGTAAGATGTTTTTGAAATGTGTGTGTGTGTTTGAAAATAGCAAGGATTGTTGTTTGAAATGGAGCAAGCAACTTAGAAGCTATCTACCTACTCAAATGTCTTTCTTATGCATTTTCTATTCCTTTGACATTGTTGACTTACCATTGATTTGGTAAACAACCCTATCTTTGGATGTAAATGGGACGGGCATGGGTCATCGTATAGCCATGATAGCAATGTTGCAAAGTATCTTAGCATTTTTAGGGACCAAGATCATTTTGTTTAGGAAACTTTTTAATAGCGTCATCGAGGGGCTATGATCTTATATTTGTTTTGTTTTTCTTTTGCCAAGATACTTCGCATGCGTAACATGGCCATTTTATTTTAGCCAACCAAGTGGGAGAAACCCTAAGGGTGCTTGTGTGCAAAGTTATCATTTTTCATGCTTTTGATTTTGTCTTGTATTTAGGGTTTTCTATTTTGTTGTTTTTATCTTGCCATACACACTTATTTACTAGCAATATATGAGAAGCAAGTAAAAAGCGAAAAGTAAAATCTAAGCTATTACATCACTTTAGGGGGATGGGGGTACAATTTAACAATGGGGTGAAGTAGGAATTAAAATATTACAACCATATCGAATGATAATAAAAAGAATGTGAAAACAATGCAAAATAAAGGAAAAATTGCATTTTGAACTGCTATGTGTCGTCCTATGTTGCTATGTATCGACATATAGCTTCTTCAAGCCCCTGTAAAACAAAATTAGTTCAGTATGGGTCGACACATAATGGGATGTGTCGACTCATACACCTTCTTGTATCGACGCGAAATGCGTATGTGTCGACTCATAGGCTTTTCCAACTTCTGTTAAGTGAAATCTATTCAGTATGTGTCGACACATAATGGGATGTGTCGACTCATACACCTTTTTGCATCAAGGCGAAATGCGTATGTGTCGACTCATAGTCCTTTCCAGTTTCTGTTTTGTGACCTGAACTCAGTATGGGTCGATGCATGAGGGTCATGTGTCGACTCATACCCTGTATTTTCACTAAGATGGGTCGACACATGTGGATATGTGTCGATACATCCTGAATTTTTCTGCCTTAAACACCATTCTTTGCATACATCAGTTAGTTTTTAACATATAAATGAATAACATGAACAACAAATAAATGATTAACTTCAAAACAGTGATTGCTACATCTTATAAACAGAAAAGTTGAAGTATGGAAAAGGCAAGGTAAAGACGACTTACCTTAAAACTGCACTTTAGGTTTTGAAACCAAATATCCTTCAAGATGTTGTATGAACCTTAAGGAAGCTCCAACCAGCTACTAGACTTTCCTTTTAGTTGAAGGTTATTAAACAACCTTTGTATGGTATGAAATGTTTGAATGGTTGGGCAAAACTTGCAAGGTATGAGAGGTTCAAAGGTTTGGACTTTAAAACCAAAGAGTGGAAGTTTTGTGGACTGTTATGGCTTTTGTGTGAATATGAGATTTTAAGGGTTTATTAATAAACTTCTGGCTGTTCTCTCTATTTTTTCTAACCTTTTTTCCTTGCAAATTCTTCTTCTATTTATAGGCAAGGGACTTGTGAACAAATGCTGAATAGGTTTACAAACAACATGTTATGGTTTGGTTGGGATGCAAGTATCAAACTATGTCAAGTACTCCATGGTTCCAAGAGGAAGTACCAAAGTTGCTGGTTTAGAGGTGTTGACTTCCATGTTTTATGGTAGAGTAAAATCAGAAAATAAACAAAGTATGGGCTCAAGACAAACTTTGTACAAAAGGTTTGCTTTTCAAGAATAGCAATGATGTCCTTATGCCATACATGGAAAGATCCTTTGGACAATGGCTTAAACACTTGGGTAATAGCTCAAAAGTGGGTGTAAGCATTAAATTATGCTGAGATTTGCAAGTCACAAGACCTGCAAAGTGAGATTATGCAACACATCATGCCAATTGGATTTTGTGTTCTTCAACAAAAATTGCTTGTAATTCAAGAATGGATGCTCAACTTCAGATCCTTGTATCTTCTAGCTCAAATATGATACATTCATGCTCTTGGATGTTTTAGAAAGATTGAAACACTCTCTATAACTTTCATGTTGGCCACTTTTGTTAAATCAAACTGGAACTTGATGAAAAATGGGCAAGAAGTTGGGATAAAAACCTAACCCAAACTGTTGAAAATTTCTGAGTGTTTAAATGAAAATGTCATGACTTCATAAATTTATAATCTGAAATCCAAGCCCGTTTAGAAGAATTTGTGTAAAGAAATGTTGTAGATATCATGGAGATCTACAACTTTCATGTTGGAAGTTTCTCTTGAATCATCTTGCATCATGGTGAAAATTTTGCTCAAAGTTATAAAAGAACATGAAATTTCCAACACTTAGAAAAATTTCTAAGTTTAGAAATTTTGACTTTTCAAAATGAAATCTTGACTTTTTGATTTCTTGATGAATAAGTTTCATATTTTGACATGTTTTGATGAAATTTGATCTTTGAAATGTAATGTTGATCAAAAAGTCAAAGTTTGACTTTTCAGTATGCAATTGACCATTTTGCCCTTTTGCCAATTCCAAGCCTAAATTGGTGTATCAGTGTTGTAAACTTGATGTCATAGAAGATCTTGTGAGAAAATCCTTGAGAAATGAGAGGGAAAATTTTGGGGTACAACAACTGCCCTTGTTCAATCTTCTTAAACCTGAAGAGTTAGATTGGCGAGTTTTGCCATTCGTGACTTGAAGGTGAGAGAATGATTGGACATTAGAGTGCCCAAAAATTTGCACTCGGTGACGCGCGGTTGGAGGAATGGGATTAAAGATGCCATTTGGAGAGGTGATAGAATCTTGTTGGAGATGGGCTTGTAGATGCCGTCCTAGAATGCTTGTTGAATTGTAATTTGTAAGTCAAAAGAATAAGTATCAGAATGGTGTCCGTATCTGGAACGTATCTAAGCTGTATCTGGAGACTGAACCTATATGAGCAACATAATAGCATCCGTCTCTGGAGCGTATCTGAGCTGTATCTGAATTTGAAATCTGAATAAGTGTCAGAATGGCATCCGTGTCTGGAGCGTATCTGAACTTGAAATCTGAATAAGTGTCAGAATGTCATCCGTGTCTGGAGCGTATCTGAACTTGAAATCTGAATGAGTATCAGGATGGCTTCCGTATCTAGAGTGTATCTGAACTTGAAATCTGAATGAGTATCAGGATGGCTTCCGTATCTGGAGTGTATCTGAACTTGAAATCTGAATGAGTATCAGGATGGCATCCGTGTCTGGAGCGTATCTGAACTGTATCTGAAATCTGAATCTGAATAAGTAACATAATGGCTTCTATGTCTGGAGCGTATCTGAACTGTATTTGAAATTGAAATCTGAATGAGTATCAGGATGGCATCCGCGTCTGGAGCGTATATGAACTGTATCTAGATTGCATTTCGTTAATGGTAGCTTAATAATCTTATCCTGAAAAGGGTAAAATGTTAGCTGAAACACAAAGTTATGTTGCATGAAATGTATGATGCAATATATGTGTTTTATCAATGTTTATGATATGTGGATGTAATGTATGTGCATGTAAGCTGATTTGTTGTATTGTTGAGGAAAATAAATCCTTGACTGCTGCTGAGGATATGTGGATTCTTCATGTCTTGAAGTTGGAGTATTTGACAAAAATTCCGTTGTGAGAGTAATGCCATATACTTCTTGAGGAATCTGCTTGGGGAATCCAGAGAATTTTGATGACTTCTACTGGGGTTTAATAAAAACTCTGTGGGGAAGAAAACTTATCCCTGTTTGGAAAAACTTCAGGAGTTTTGGTTGTCTGTCACTCTACCGGGAAGTTAACTGTTATCCGGTTGATTTTTCAGACTTCAAGACAACTTGTTGGGGAAATTGAAGAAACTAAATGGTTTCCACTGGAGATTAATAGTTTGAAGTTTTGGCTCCGCTGGGGATCTTAATGATGTACTGTAGGGATTGCTCATGGAATAGCCTAAAGACGTTTTCCTATTCTTTCAACCTGTCAGTAACTGTTCTTTTTCATTTTGTTTATTTGTAAACAATAATTATGTTCAAATGCATATGTTCATTAATAAATCATTGGACGTTTTTGCAAATAAAACACAAGTGTAAAAAGGACAAATGGTTTTCTGTACTTTAAAGAGATATCTTTGTATTCACTTTGAATAAGTATTTTGTACAAAGGAGACAGACATCCTAGTAAGAGGACGGTGTCATGAAAATAAGAAAAATTTATACAAAGAAAGATATCTATGTGTACTAATCCCATGGGGTTCCCATTCTGCTATAGCCTTCGTATCTCTGAATATCTTGTCCATTTGTCGCTTCATCCGAAGATGATTGAATTGATCAGAAGCTCCAAGTTTGTCCGTGAAGAGATTGTCCTTAAAGTGATCCAACGAGACATAGTCATACGCTTTAATTCCCTAACTTTTTCCTGAACCGCCCTTTCGGGTTTTCGATCCACCGAAGAACCCTTTTTTGCCCAAGTCTCCCTTTTGGGTTTTCAACTTGCCGGGTGTACAGATTTTTTATTATTTTATCCCAAAATTTTGCCTGAACCTTTTGGTTAGCCGGGATGCCCTTGTTTTGCCTAGGTGTGTCAACCTAGCGGGTCTCTTATGCGTAGTATCTTTTGACTATGTCTGCGTTCGCAGGGTGTGGCAGGTCATCACCGTCCATGGTGGTTAAGATCATTGCCCCACCAGAAAAGATGTTCTTGATTACAAATGGTCCTTCATAGGTAGGAGTCCATTTGCCCCTGGGATCACTTTGTGGCAAGATGATGCGCTTGATCACTGGATCTCCAACTTGATATACATGGCATCTGACTTTCTTGTTGAAAGCCCCGATCATCCGTTTTTGATACATCTGACCATGGAAAACAGCAGTAAGTCTCTTTTCATCAATTAAGTTTAGTTGATCAAGTCGAGTCTGGATCCAATCGTCCTCACTTAAACCTGCATCTTTCATAATTCTCAAAGAGGGGATATGAACCTCAATAGGCAAGACAACCTCCATGCCATAAACCAAAAAATAGTGTGTTTCCCCAGTTGATGTGCGAGCCATGGTACGGTATCCGTGGAGAGCAAACGGTAGCATTTCATGCTAGTCCTTGTAGGTGAATTTCATTTTCTGTATGATCTTTTTAATGTTTTTATTAGCAACTTCGACTGCACCATTCATCTTTGGCCGATAGGGGGATGAATTGTGATGTTAAATCTTGAACTGCTCGCACAGGGCGGTGATCATAGTATTGTTAAGGTTCGTACCATTATCAGTGATGATCCTTTCTGAGATACCGTACCGGCAAATAAGATTCTGCTTGATGAAGCGAGCAACAAGATTCTTAGTAACGGATGTGAAGGAAGATGCTTCGACCCACTTTGTGAAATAGTCAATGGCCACTAGAATGAAGTGGTGTCCATTGGAGGCTGTAGGCTTGATCTCCCCAATCATATCGATTCCCCACGTGGCGAAGGGCCAAGGAGCTGTTAAGACATTTAGAGGAACCGGAGGTACGTGCACCTTGTCTGCATAGATTTAACACTTATGACAGGTCCGAGAGTGTTGATAGCAGTCTTCTTCCATGGTAGAACAATAATAGCCTGCCCATAGGATTTTCTTCGCCATCGTATGCCCACTAGAGTAAGTGCCAAAGGTACCTTCATGCAATTCAGCCATGATCTTTTCAGCTTCAATCTTGTCCATACAACGGAGCAGAATAGAATCATGATTACGTTTGTACAGGATGCCATTACTTAGGAAGAACTTAGGAGAGAACCTCCTTAGGAACTTTTTATCATTGACCGAAGCTCTTCCTGGGAATTCTTGAGTCTCGAGATACCTTTTGACTTCATGAAACCAAGGCTGGTCCACTACCTCTTCAGTATTAATCTCGTGACAATGTGCTGGTTCGTCCATTCGTTCAATGGTGATCTGGGGAGCCTCATTATCCCAATTAAGTTTAAACATAGATGACATTGTGGCTAGAGCATTTGCTAGCTGATTTTCTTCTCGCGGGAAGTGCTCGAAGGTAATCTGCTCGAAATGCGGTAACAATGTCAAAACATGTTCTTTGTAAGGGATAAGATTTGGATGCTTAGTATCCCATTCATCTTTGATATGACTGATGACCAAAGCTGAATCTCCAAATACAACTAAAGATTTGATTCCCAAGTCTATGGCAGCCTTGAGACCAAAGATGCATGCTTCGTATTCCGCCATGTTGTTCGTACAGTTGAAGCAAAGTATGACAGTAAAAGGAGTTTGGCATCCTTCCGGAGATATGAGTACAGCGCTGATACCATTACCAAGTGCATTGGATGCCCCATCAAAGAACATGGTCCATCGGAATCCTTGTTCAGGTCCGTCATATGGCCTGATTTCTTCACCGTTGTCTAATGTCATGATGTCTTCGTCAGGGAATTCAAACTTTATGGACTGATAATCTTCTACAGCTTGATGAGCAAGATGATCAGCTAGCACGCTGCCTTTTATAGATTTTTGGGTAGTGTACTGTATATCATATTCTGTTAGGATCATCTTCCATCTAGCTATCATCCCAGACAGAGCAGACTTTTCGAAGATGTACTTTATCGGATCCATCTTAGATATTAGAAAAGTGGTATGAGTCAACATATACTGTCTTAGCCGGCGAGCAGCCTATACCAGAGCGCATCAAGTTTTCTCGAGCAGTGAATATCTGGTTTCACAGTCGGTAAACTTTTTGCTCAGGTAGTAAATAGCGTGCTCTTTTCGGCCAGACTCGTCATACTTCCCCAATACATACCCCATTGAGTTCTCTAAAACGATCAGATACATGATCAGTTGTCTTCCCTCGACTGGTGGCATCAAGACAAGAGGCTCTTGTAAATACTCTTTGATTTTGTCAAAAGCAATCTGACATTCATCATTCCATCTGACTACTTGATCTTTCTTCAACAGTTTGAAGATTGGTTCACAAGTAGACGTTAGGTGAGAAATGAATCTGGAAATATAGTTCAGGCGTCCCAATAATCCTCTGACTTCCTTCTCAGTACGAGGATCAGGCATTTCTTGTATTACTTTGACCTTGGCAGGATCAACCTTGATGCCTTTGTTGCTGACAATGAAACCTAAGAGTTTACCGGACCGGACTCCGAATGTGCACTTGTTTGGGTTCAACCTTAGTTTGTACTCCTTCAATCTGACAAACAACTTTTGCAAGTGATCAAGGTGTTCTTCTTCAGTTTTTGATCGGGCTATCATGTCATCTACGTAGACCTCTATCTCATGATGTATCATATCATGAAACAAAGTTACCATGGCGCGTTGATAGGTTGCCCCAACATTCTTCAGTCCGAATGGCATCACTTTATAGCAGAACGTACCCCACTGTGTGACAAATGTAGTTTTCTCCATGTCTTCAAGTGCCATTTTGATCTGGTTATAGCCTGAGAATCCGTCCATGAAAGAAAATACTTTATGCTGGGTTGTATTGTCAACCAGGATGTCGATGTGTGGAAGTGAAAAATCATCTTTAGGGCTGACCCTGTTTAAATCTCTATAGTCCATGCACATTCTTACTTTTCCGTCCTTTTTAGGCACGGGAACAATGTTGGCAACCCATTGAGGATAGGAAGTAACAGCCAGAAATCCAACATTGAACTATTTCATGACTTCCGCTTTAATCTTCTCTGACATGTCAGGTCTCATACGGTGGACTTTTTGCTTCACTGGTGGACAATCTTCTCTTGTGGGTAGACGGTGTATCACAATGTCTGTATCAAGTCCCGACATGTCTTCGTATGACCAGACAAAGATCTCAACATAATCATGCAAAAGCTGAATTAGACGCTCCTTGACACTCGGCTCTAGATTGGCACCCACTTTGATTTCCTTTTTATCTTCCTCGGTACCCAAATTGATTGTATCTAACAGCTCCTCATGAGGGTGAATAGCTCTTTCCTCTTGTTGTAGTAGTCTGGCCAATTCCCCTTGCACCTCACAATCTTCCTCACCTTCGTATTCAGCTTGGTAGATTAGATCTTCAGAGTCACTGAAGGTTATAGCAGTATCGTTACCCATGGGATCCAGAATGGAGGGGTACCTGCATTTGTGAGTGTGGGTGTGTGTAAGGGTATAACCATCTTAAAACAATAAAATGTAAAAGAAAGACAATGAGCACAAGAGATTTGTATGTGGAAAAGCGTCCATGATTCATTGAATATCATATAAAGATGAAATAAAAACCCTTACAAATGGACCATTGTGCCTCGGGTAAGACACAAGGTTGAAAAAGTGCGAATTGTTCGTGAATATTACAAGTCCAACAGAAATGTAAAAGATAAATTACTGAGATATGAAAGTTATTGGGACAAAGCTTTGGCTTCCCAGTTGCGAAGTCCTCCACTGACAGTAGGAAATATCCAATCTTCCAAGCTGTCATCTTCTTCACTGTCCTCCACTGCATTGACCCCTTGGTTACTAATCTTCACCGGTGACCCTCCGACACGGGCGCGATGCACAACCTTCTAAGCAGTTGAAGTAAACCCCAAGCCAAACTTGTCTGATTTGTACAGAATGTCTGGAAGCTGTCCCCAGATGGTGCATCCACCCTCTTCCACTACTGCCTTTGCATCCTTTAGAGATGACATCCGAAGTGGAGGTCTTGTGATCTTAGGAATCAAGGATACCGCCTTGGTTACCGCCACTTCTTGGGAGAATTCTTCAAAATGTTGGAAAGGGGTTTCAATGAACTCGTCATCCAATTCCACATATCAGAAAGAATTCAGATGACTAATCATGTACTCCTCTTCCCCGTGGACAGTTGTGATCTTTCCTTAGACAGGGTACTTCAGCATCTGATGCAATATGGAGGTGACAACACCGACATTGTGAATCCAGGGGCGTCCTAACAGACAGGAATAAGAAGGACGGATGTCCATCACATAGAAGGTTGAATTGAAGGTCTGAGTTCCCACCTTTATCGGGATGTCTACCTCCCCATGAACCATCCTCTTAGAGCCGTCAAATGCTCTCACAACTATGTTATTGGATTTTAATGTCAGCCCCTCACAATCCAATCTATCAAGGGCTTTCTTTGGTAAGACGTTCAGAGATGAACCAGTGTCTACTAAGACATGGGCTAGGGTCGTTCCTCTACACTCCACTGATACATGTAATGCCTCATTGTGTTTTCTCCCTTTGGGTGTCAAGTCAGCATCAAAGAAACCCATGCCATTATCAGCTGTCAAACTGGCCACACACTCTTGAAATTGGTCAACAGACGTCTCTTGCGGCACATGAGCTGTCTTCAGAAATTTTACCAAAGCTTTTGAATGTGCTTCAGAGCACAACAGCAATGCTAGCATAGAGATTTTGGAGGGGGTCTTCCCCAACTGTTCAACCACATCATAATCACTTTTTTATTATCCTCAGGATTTCTTCCATTTCCTTCATGGATGTTTCTGGGATAGATTGAGCCTTCGTCCGGACAGGCTCTTCTCGAATGCTTTTCCCTTTATTCTCAACAGTGGAAGTAGGGATAGTAATTTTGTCGTCTTCGTTGGTAGGTACGCTTGCAGGTACAATCACTGGTGCATAGGTAATCTTCGGAACAGCCACGGGTCCAAAGACTGCCTTTGGAGGGGCAATCTCTGGAGAGAAGATTCTACCACTACGGGTAATCTTGCTTGTTCCGGCAATGTTACTGATGTCGGAATTGTCCTCTTCGGAGCTCTCTTCTTCGGAAGTCAGTTCATCCTGTTTGATACCATGGTAGTAGATTTCTCCACCATAATTCCATGGTATTGTTTTATCTGAGTGGTACGAGGCCGGCCCAGGCATTGTAATCTTAAGTGGAGTAGTCTTTGGAGCAGATGTAATCCTAACGGGTCTTTTAGGGACCCTGGAAGGATTGGCGTAGATGGTTATGATAGAAACTTCTTTAACTGGAACGGGTGAAACAGTAGCTTTCTCAAACAAAATTTCTCGGTTATCAATTAGTCTTTGGATACCTTTTTTCAACAGAGGGCAGTCAAATGATGAGGATAGGCAAACATGGCACACTTTGTCACAACCTGGGAATATACCAGCTTTCAACAAATTTAGCTTAATGATTGGGAGCGGAGTCAACAATTCATCCACAGTGGCAACAAATAAATCTTCCTCAACAACATTGGCATTGTGACCATGCCTAGGCATTGGAGCGAAAATAACATTTGGTTTCTCAGGCGCTTCAAACTCAACTTCCTTCGCATCTATCAAGTCTTGAATTTTGTTCTTCAGAGCCCAACAGTTGTTGGTGTCGTGCCCTGGACTTTCAGAATGGTATGTGCATCTGGCATTCGGATGGTAATGAGGAGACGCAGTATTGGGATTCTTTGGGGCCTCTTTTAAAGTTGCCAGATTCAATTTCAGAAGATGTGGTAGAACTTGGGCTAGAGTCATGTTAATCTTGGTGAATTGCCGGACTGGCCTTTGCACCCTTGGCTGGTTATTTCTTGGCTGGTCTGATGCAGGCTTTGGAATCATAACGGCTCCCACCGTTGGTCGGCGTTCAGTTCTTCCTTGATTTCTATGCGAATAGACAGCAGACACTTCCTTCTTCCCAGTGAAGGGCTTTTTCACATTTGTAGAGGCAGACGCGTCTTTCTGAATCTTCCCACTTCTTATACCAGCCTCCACCCTCTCGCTGGTTAAAATTAATTCAGTAAACCCTGTAGAGGAGCTACCAATCAGATGATTGAAGAAAGGGCCTGATAGAGTTCCCAAGAACATGTCCACCAACTCTCTTTCAGATAGAGGGGGTTGCACCCTTCCGGCTAAATCTCTCCACTTTTGCGCGTAGTCTTTGAAGCCCTCATTTGAAACCATGGCCATACTCTGAAGTTGAGTACGGGTAGGCGCCAAATCGGCGTTATACTGATATTTTTTATAGAAAGCTGCTTCCAGGTCTTACCAATTATGGACGCCGGTCCTCTCTAATTGGTAAAACCAATCAAGTTGCGTTCCTGATAAACTGTCTTGGAAAAAGTGGACCCATAAGTCTTTGTCGGCAATGTGCGGCTGAACCTTCCTGACATATGACCGGAGGTGCATTTTAGGACAAGACACCCCATCATACTTGGCAAATAAAGGCACTTTAAACTTTAGCGGGATTACAATTCCTGACACCAGTCCTAACTCCTCAAAATCTAGACCTGGTACTCTCTGTATTTCCATAGCGGTTAGACGCTCTTCCAAGTGTTTGTACTTGTCATCAGCCGGAGGGTATTGTTGTTCAGAGTAGTCCTCTTCTTCCTCTTCTTCTTTAGAATCTGATTGTACTGCCATTTCTTTTCCTTTTCTTTCCCCTTCATCAGATGTTGTACGAAAATCTAAGGTCCTTCTAGCTTGTCCCTGAAACCTTCTGCCCATGATTACCACACCAGCTGGCTTCTTCTTCTTTTTCTCTTTCTCTTTTTCTAGCAGAGTCTTTAGCTCCTCCTGTCCCTTGGCTAAGGTCATGAGTAACTGTTGAAATTGTATATTTTGAGCTTGAAGGTCTTTAACTGTCTATTCGAGATCCATCTTGCTGAAATAAATAGTAGAGGGATGAGGAAACTTGTTGCAAAGACCTGTTTATGTTTATGATGAATGATATGTATTCATGCAGTGCTTTCAAGGATTTAAAAATTCAAATTTGTTTCAAACAAAAAGAAACACACGTTATATTAATAAAATAGAATTTGAGTACATCAATGCCCCTAGGGAAAAATAATACAAAATTCTAAGATAAAAAGACATTGCGCATCCTCTTTGGTGCAATGTAGGTATTGAGAGTCTGCTCTTCATGAAGTAGCCGAGTGAGTTCCAAAACCTTCTTCTCGCTTGCATAGAATTGGGCTTCGAAAGTATTACGCTCTCCTTTGAGCTGTATCCAATCCCTTTGTAGGTCTTCGAGTGATGTAGGCATGTCAGGATGTAGGATAGTGTATGGAACTTCTCCCTCCTTAACAGGCTCAATGATCACTGGGAGAATGGAAGGATAAGGCATCATAAGACTTTGAGCGCGGGTTCGTACCCACTTGAGGTAAGGCTCAAGAGGGATGGAATTCTTGTGTCCCAAAGTCTTGCTATCTACCTTGTTTAGCATCCTCCAAGCTCGGATGAATCTCTGGCGGAGACCTTGATCGTCGTTGTCGTAGTAAAAAACTAAGCCTTGAATCAGCATATCATGTGGGCCATCCCTTCGGGCATAACCAAACTGTCTTAGAGCCAAGCATGGGATGTAGGTGATGCCTCCCCTAATGCCAAGTAGAGGGACATTAGGGAATTCCCCACAATGGTCAACAATGATAACATTCTCTTTGGATCGAGAACACCAATGAATATCTGAATGTTTAAGTGTCATCAATCGTTGTGACCACCCAAAACCTTGCTCATTCTTTAAGACTGATTGGGGGAGATGAGAAATAAACCATCTTGCCAGGAGAGGAGTGCAACACATAAGAACACCTCTTTTCCTCAATGTACGAGTGTGAAAAGAGTGTGAGATATCCCCAAGCAATGTAGGCACCAGGTTGCGAGACATGAAGATTTTGACAGCGCTCACATCTATGAGTTGGTCAGGGTTAGGGAACAAGACCATCCCATATATGAGAAGAGCTACAATCTCCTCAAAAGCTTGCAAGTCTAGGGAGTTCTAACAACTTTGGGCCTTCTCAAACAAGAACTTTGCCAAGAAGCCTTTGACACCACTTCTAGTTTCCCAATGGGTTGTGACATCAGATGAGTGCAAGTGCAGGGCTTGAGCAATATCTTCTGGCTTTGGATCTCTTTCTGTACCATTGAAAGGTAGTTGATTAAGAATAGGAATCCTCAAGAGTTGAGAAAATTCCTCCAAAGTAGGCACAAGCTGATAGTCAGGAAATGTGAAGCAATGATGCAAAGGGTTAAAGAACTGGAAGAGAACCTTTATCATATCTTCCTCTGTGTTGGAGGTGACCAAGCTGAGTAGACGACCATGCCTCTCAGTGAATGGAGAGTTATTAGCAATCCTTGAAGCTAGCTCCTTGAGTTGTGGAGGAATTCTTACAAGGTTGACTTGGATAGTTTTCCTACGAAGTGAATCCATATCCTACAAAACAAGAACAAATATGAATTTCCAAAATCCTTGAAATGGTTAGTGGATGTATATGATGCTCATGATGTCCATGATGTTATGCACAAGTATATATGTACAAGCAAATCAAACAAGTTCCTAGTTTAGGCTTGCTTGGGGTTTTATAGGTAAGTACCCTCTTGAAGTTTAGTTGGCTCAACCTGTCCTAGTAATAGTAACCGGGTTCTAAGGAGCTCAATATCACTGGATTGTTTCCTTGTTCATTGTTTCAGTTTAAGCCTCTTTACTGGAGACCGAAATATTCCAAGAAACCAACCCTCAATGGGTGTAGTATCGAGTATCTACCAACTTCGGACTGCACCAAAGCTGGTCATCTCACTACATCCTAAAAGTCCAAGTTGGTCAAGTAAAGGGTTCTAGAAGTTCATTAGTGCTTCATGACATCACTCAGCAGCCCCGTATTCTCTTTGATTGACTCAAAGGCTACCGGTACCCACAAATATGTCACACTAACATAGTTATTGCTTAGACCGTGTCGGTATACCCCGCACAGTTTCCACAACGTATTGCTATTTACCTACAATGTATCCCAAATCCGGGTGGAGGATTCAAACCCAAATAAAGAACCATAATGTAAAGCAAACAAGTCAAGCAAATAAATATGATATAGCCCTAAGGTAACCCCACTTTTATAATTTTCCCCAGTAGAGTCGCCAGTTCTGTGATACGGTGGGAGATTTGACTTGAAGGTAAAAAAGGAAAGGTAAAAAAGCACAGGAAAGACCTTTGAGATGTTTTCTTGAGTTCAGGGGGTAGATTATGAAAAGGGAAGGTGCTAGCACCCTTTTCATCTATGGTTTTCCATGGGCTCTTAGTTACTTTCTTAGATCACTTGCTTTGTTTTGTTTGAAATGGTGTTTAGTGTGGTTTTGAAAGTATTTTGTAAAAGAGGCCATTATTTAGGCAATCTTTGTAATGATTCTCGTTCGTAAGAATGTATATAAAGATGTTTGTCTTTTGAAAATGTTTTCAATTGTTTGTAAGATGTTTTTGAAATGTATGTGTGTTTTTGAAAATAGCAAGGATTGTTGTTTGAAATGGAGCAAGCAACTTAGAAGCTATCTACATACTTAAATGTCTTTCTTATGCATTTTCTATTCCTTTGACATTGTTGAATTACCATTGATTTGGTAAACAACCCTATCTTTGGATGTAAACGGGACGGACGTGGGTCATCGTATAGCCATGATAGCAATGTTGCAAAGTATCTTAGCATTTTTGAGGGACCAAGATCATTTTGTTTAGGAAACTTTTTAATAGCGTCATCGAGGGGCTATGATCTTATATTTGTTTTGTTTTGCTTTTGCCAAGATACTTCGCACGCGTAACATGGTCATTTTATTTTAGGAAACCAAGTGGCAGAAACCCTAAGGGTGCTTGTGTGCAAAGTGCATCATTTTTCATGCTTTTGATTTTGTCTTGTATTTAGAGTTTTCTATTTTGTTGTTTTTATCTTGCCATACACACTTATTTACTAGCAATATATGAGAAGCAAGTAAAAAGCGAAAAGTAAAATTCAAGCTATTACATCACTTTAGGGGGATGGGGGTACAATTTAACAACGGGGTGAATTAGGAATTAAAATATTACAACCATATCGAATGATAATAAAAAGAATGTGAAAACAATGCAAAATAAAGGAAAAATTGCATTTTGAACTGCTATGTGTCGACCCATGTTGCTATGTATCGACACATAGCTTCTTCATGCCCCTGTAAAACAAAATTAGTTTAGTATGGGTCGACACATAATGGGATGTGTCGACTCATGCACCTTCTTGTATCGATGTGAAATGCGTATGTATCGACTCATAGGCTTTTACAGCTTCTGTTAAGTGAAATCTGTTCAGTATGTGTCGACACATAATGGGATGTGTCGACTCATACACCTTTTTGCATCGACGTGAAATGTGTATGTGTCGACTCATAGTCCTTTCCAGTTTCTGTTTTGTGACCTGAACTCAGTATGGGTTAATGCATGAGGGTCATGTGTCGACTCATACCCTATATTTTCACTAAGATGGGTCGACACATGTGGATATGTGTCGATACATCCTGCATTTTTTTGCCTTAAACACCATTATTTGCATACATCAGTTAGTTTTTTACATATGAATGAATAACATGAACAACAAATAAATGATTAACTTCAAAACAGTGATTGCTACATCTTATAAACAGAAAAGTTGATGTATGGAAAAGGCAAGGTAAAGACGACTTACTTTAAAACTGCACTTTAGGTTTTGAAACCAAATATCCTTCAAGATGTTGTATGAACCTTAAGGAAGCTCCAACCAGCTGCTAGACTTTCCTTTTTGTTGAAGGTTATTAAACAACCTTTGTATGGTATGAAATGTTTGAATGGTTAGGAAGAACTTGCAAGGTATGAGAGGTTCAAAGGTTTGGACTTTAAAACCAAAGAGTGGAAGTTTTATGGACTATTATGGCTTTTGTGTGAATATGAGATTTTAAGGGTTTATCAATAAACTTCTGGTTGTTCTCTCTATTTTTTCTAACCTTTTTGCCTTGAAAATGCTTATTCTATTTATAGGCAAGGGACTTGTGAACAAATGCTGAATAGGTTTACAAACAACATGTTATGGTTGGGTTGGGATGCAAGTATCAAACTATGTCAAGTACTCCATGGTTCCAAGAGGAAGCACCGAAGTTTCTGGTTTAGAGGGGTTGACTTCCATGTTTTATGGTAGAGTAAAATCAGAAAATAAACAAAGTATGGGCTCAAGACAAACTTTGTACAAAAGGTTTGCTTTTCAAGAATAGCAATGATGTCCTAATGCCATACATGGAAAGATCTTTTGGACAATGGCTTAAACACTTGGGTAATAGCTCAAAAGTGGGTGTAAGCATTAAATTATGCTGAGATTTGCAAGTCACAAGACCTGCAAAGTGAGATTATGCAGCACATCATGCCAATTGGATTTTGTGTTCTTCAACAAAAATGGCTTGTAATTCAAGAATGGATGCTCAACTTCAGATCCTTGTATCTTCTAGCTCAAATATGATAAATTCATGCTCTTGGATGTTTTGGAAAGCTTGAAACACCCTCTATAACTTTCATGTTGGCCACTTTTGTTAAATCAAACTGGAACTTGATGAAAAATGGGCAAGAAGTTAGGATAAAAACCTAACCAAAACTGCTGAAAATTTCTGAGTGTTTAAATGAAAATGTCATGACTTCATGAATTTATAATCTGAAATCCAAGCCTGTTTAGAAGAAGTTATGTAAATAAATATTGTAGATATCATGGAGATCTACAACTTTCATGTTGGAAGTTTCTCTTGAATCATCTTTCATCATGGTGAAATTTTTTCTCAAAGTTATGAAAGAACATGAAATTTCCAACACTTAGAAAAATTTCTAAGTTTAGAAATTTTGACTTTTTAAAATGAAATCTTGACTTTTTGATTTCTTGATGAATAAGTTTCATATTTTGACATGTTTTGATGAAATTTGATCTTTGAAATTTAATGTTGATCAAAAAGTCAAAGTTTGACTTTTCAGTATGCAATTGACCATTTTTCCCTTTTGCCAATTCCAAGCCTAAATTGGTGTATCAGTGTTGTAAACTTGATGTCATAGAAGATCCTGTGAGACAATCCTTGAGAAATGAGAGGGAAAATTTTGGGGTACAACACCTGTTCTTGCACGACGACAGCTTGGTTATCCGACGAGGGATAAACCAAATAACATTCATGTGAGTAGTTTATTTCTGAAGGAGGGAGAAGATCATAGGGAAGCTAGGGAGCAGATTGTGAAGGCCTGGTGGCACATTCATAAGAAGAGTAGGAAGGATTTGGGACCTAGGGGTGCTGTTTCTTTGGAGCCATATCTTCAGTGGGTCCGAATGAGAGCTATTCAGTTGAAGATGCCGTATTCCCGGGAACCACCTATGCCTAATCTGTTTGTGAAGACCACTCCTCCCTTATTAGATGATCTAGAAGAGTTGCAGCTTGCTTTGGTCAGGATGCAGCAGGAAAAGGACGCTTGGAAGAATAAGTGCCAAAATTTAGAGTTTTCCTATAGAGCAGACTTAAAGGAGAAAGACGACTTGATTGAGATCCTTGAGAGTCGAGCGGTAGAGACTATGGAGAGGCAAGGGGATTTATTTTCTCCGAAGCCTCAATCAGATGTTGATCACTCACTTCCTGATTCAGGTGATTGGAAGGAGGTTGCCATCAGACATGCGAAAGAAAACCAGAGGTTGAAGGCTCAGATTGCCAGGCTCACAGGGAAGCGCCAGCGTACACAGTGATCTCCATCAGTTTTACTTCTCAGGATTTTAGATTTTTATTTCATCTTATACTTGGGATCATTGAAACTTGTAATCCATTTTGGAATTGTTATAATAATATTTTTCAGTATTACAAATACGTTATTACTTTGATATTTACAATATGTCCAGAAATTTTAAATCCCTTGAAATATTAAATAAAATCATGTGCATTGCATATCATGCATCATATTGTACATATTTATTGCATTTGTTATGCATATCCAGGTGTCTTACCAAGCTCCTTTACTTTGTTCAGCAAGATGACTCACCACTACAACACTCGGGCTAATATCAGAAAGAAGATGGACAACCTAGAACAAGAGAATCACAAGCTGCGCGAGGAGGTTTCTGCTTTGAAGGCCAGCATGGACAATCTGACTACTCTGATGGAAGCTCTGGTGGCTGCTCAGAATCAGCCACGGAGTGTCCAACCTCAACCAACAAGGGCAACTACTGAAGCTCCAATTGTTCCCGTATCTACTACTGCAGCTACTATTCAAAATCACATGCCTCAAGGTTATCCATGGGGAATGCCAGAGAATTTTACACCTGAAGGTTTCAATCTTGGTCCTCAAGATACTCCGATTGTTCAGACTATTGTTACTCTGACACCTCCTGTGGTGCATGCTGCTGCTGATGCGCCTCTGTCGGTGAATATGGTTACGTTTGTTAATGATGATGTGTGTCGTCCTTTCCCTTCACCGAGTGAAGACTTGTGTCTTTATGACAGAATTGATAATTTTCAAGAGCAGTTTGACAAGATGCAAAGATAGATGAAGGCCCTCAGGGGAAAAGAGCTATTTGGGAAGAATGTGAATGAGCTATGCTTGGTCCCGAATGTTAAGATACCTGCTAAGTTTAAGGTCCTAGAGTTTGAGAAGTACAAGGGCAACACTTTCCCTCGTGCTCATCTGGTGATGTACGTGAGGAGAATGTCTACCCATACTGATGATCAGGTCTGTTGATTCACTTTTTTCAGGATAGTTTGACCGGTGCTGCGCTAAAGTGGTATATGAGTTTGGACAACGCCAATCTCCATACTTTCAATGATTTGGGAGAAGAGTTCATCAAACAGTACAAGTACAACGTGGACATGGCACCTGACCGTGATCAACTCAGGGCCATGGTTCAGAAAGACAGGGAATCATTCAAAGAGTATACACAGAGATGGCGTGAGGTAGCCGCCCAAGTGATTCCTCCCATGGAGGAGAAGGAGATGACTAGATTTTCTTGAAAACACTGGGTAATTTATACTATGAAAGGATGGTGGAAAGTGCGCCAAATGATTTTACTAAAATGGTAGGAATGGGTATCCGCTTAGAGGAGGCTGTAAGAGAGGGCCGTTTAACGAAGAGTGAAAGTTATGGAGGTGTGAAGAAACCATCTTATGGGTTTACCAAGAAGAAGGAAGGGGATGCAAATGATGTTATGCAAGAGAGGAAGGTTAATACCCCTAGAAGGAATTATCAGCGTCATCAACAAGTCGCCTCAGTTACTCCAGTTATGGGTGTCGCTCCAACTACCGTTGCTTATCAGAGACCGTCCCAACAAGGGAATCAAGGGTATTATCAGAGAAGGGAGAGTTATGACACTATTCCTATGAGCTATACAGAGTTACTACCAGCATTGATTCAGAATAAGTTGGTTTAGACTCGACCACCTCCAATCATACCATCACCATTGCCTTGGTATTACAAAGCAAACCAAACATGTGCTTTTCATCAGGGAGCACCAGGGCATAATATTGAGAATTATTATCCTTTGAAGACTGAGGTGCAGAAGTTGATAAAGTCTGGTGTTCTATATTTTAAGGACGTGGGATCTAATGTGAAAGACAATCCTCTACCCAAGCATGGGGGAGTAAATTCTATGAATATGGTGGCCGGTTGTCCAGGCGAATTCCAGATTTTTGATATTAATCTGGTTAGAGGTGATTTGGTGAAAATGCATGCAGAGCTTTGTGAATTTAGCTACTATATGCATGACCATGCTGGTTGTGCTATTTGCAGTACAAATATACAATGTTGCGATAAGATAAAGGCTGATTTACAAGAGATGATGGATGAGGGCTGATCCACATAATCAGACCTAGGGCAGAGTATGAAGAGGAGGTGAATATGGTTTCTGGATGTACTGGAGAATTCATAATTTTTGATGTAGAGTATATGAATGAAGACCTTGTGTAATTGCATGCTACCTTCTGCCATTTGGATGGCCAGGTGGAACACCAATACGGATCTTGCCGAGTTTGCTGTCGAGATCCCCGAGGATGTTCAATCGTGAAGAAAGGTGTTCAATTGTTGTTAGACAATGGAATTATCAAGGTTACAAGTCAAAGGGATGATTACCACGAGTTTGATATGGTTGAGGTTTGTTTGACTGAAGAAGGGTCAAATGAAGAGTATGCCTCCGCAGATGAGTGTTTCTCCTTAGATGAGGATTTATTTTCTAGAAATGAATCAATAATGACTGATTATGTTAAAGAAGGGGTAAACGTCATTGTACCTTGTTTTGGGGCACCCTCCCATATTGAAGTTGAATATTATAGCAAGCCAGTTGTTACCTCATTGGTGATTAGTTTGCCGGGTCCTATCCCCTACAAATAAGATAAGGTCGTGCCTTACAAATACAACGCTACAATCTTAGAGGATAAAGTGGAAATTCCCATCCATCCAATGCTTGATATTGGGAATATTGTTGAAAATAGCAGGGTGACCCGCAACGGTTGTGTATTTGCACCAGTTGTTCGAAGAGATGTTAGTGATGGAAAGAAAATTGCGGAGAATGTTGAACCCAAGAAGGCTACGGGTGAGACTAGTGGGGTTGCGTTAGAGAAAGAAGTGGATGATATTTTGAAGATAATCAAGATGAGCGACTACAGAATTGTAGATCAGCTATTGCAAACTCCTTCAAAAATATCTATCTTAGCTTTGTAATAGGGAACATTACGTCATGTAATAACTTGAGTTTCTGCGATGATGAATTACCATATGAAGGAAGGAATCATAACTTGGCCCTCCACACCTCTATGAACTGCAAGAATGATTCACTATCCAATGTGCTGATTGATAGTGGCATCATTATGAAAGTGTTCGATGGATCAAGGAAATCTGTTATTGGTGAAGTGGACTTACCTATTCATATAGGACCACATTTGTTTCAGATTACTTTCCAGGTCATGGACATTGTTCCTGCTTATAGCTGTTTAGTGGGACGGTCGTGGATTCATGAGGCAGGGGCTATCACTTCAACTTTACACCAGAAACTAAAGTTTGTATGTGAAGGGAAAGTAGTGATCATAAATGGGGAACACGCATTATTGGTATCTCATTTGTCCTCTTTCAGCATTGTGGAGGCGAATGAAGCTGCTGTTGGAACCCAGTTCCAAGCCTTATCCATTAACAATATAAGAGGAAATGAGAATTCCATGGTTTGACTTAAGGATGCGCAACAGGTTGTACGTAAGGGTCATAGTGAAGTGTGGGGACAGATTGTGGATCCATCTGTGAACAAGAACAGATCTGGCTTGGGGTTCTCTTTGAAGAATGACAAAGGTAAGGGCATGAATCTGAAGTATGCTGCAAGCAAGTATCAAGACATCTTCTGTAGCGGGGGTTATCTTCATCCAACTGTTTCCAGCATCAATGCCATTATGGAAGATGAAGCAGAGAAGGAAAGGCCGAATTATGTGATGCACGGAGTTAGGATCCAGAACTGGATCACCATTGATGTTCCTTCTTGCATACATGTTTCAAAGTAATTTGTTTTGTTAATCTTTTTGAAAATCTTTCACTCTGCCCAAGGTGAAAGTATTAATATTGTATGGGCTTATCTGTTGGCTTTGATTTTTAAAATCAATAATAAAAGTTGTCTTTGTTTCCCAAATTATGTCTTTATTTTTTACTTTTTCTTGGAAAATGGTAATAAAAAAAACCTTCAAAATAAATAATAACTGAAATTCAATCTGCATGATCACTTGTTATATGTGTCAGTTTCTAAAAGCAATCATAAATCATATGTGCAGATTAATTAAAAAACCTATTGAATATAATGACCCTGCACCCTCTCCCAACTTTGAATGTCCTGTGTACGGGGCTGAAGAAGAAGATTATGATGAGATTCTAGAAGAGGTCTCACGGTTGCTTGAGCACGAGGAAAATACCATTCAACCATATAAAGAGCCATTGGAAGTGATTAATTTGGGTTCAGAAGAAGATCTGAAGGAAGTCAAGATTGGAGCATTGTTGCATCTTGATGTGAAGAGCAGGTTGATTGAGCTGTTGAAAGAGTATGTGGATATTTTTGCTTGGTCTTACCAAGATATGCCTGGTCTAGATAGATATATTGTAGAGCATTGTTTGTCGTTGAAGCCGGAGTGTCCACCAATTAAACAAAAGTTGAGAAGAACTCACCTAGATATGGCAGTGAAAATCAAAGAGGATGTTTTAAAGCAGATTAATGTTGGTTTTCTTGTGACGTCAGTGTATCCTCAATGGATTTCCAATATTGTCCCAATACCGAAAAAAGACAGAAAAGTCCGCATGTGCGTAGATTACAGAGATCTAAATAAAGCTAGTCCAAAAGATGATTTTCCATTGCTACACATTGATATGTTAGTGGATAGCACAACAAAATTCAAAGTATTCTCATTCATGGATGGATTTTTCGGGTATAATTAAATAAGAATGGCTCTAGAGGACATGGAAAAAACAACGTTTATCACACCCTGGGGAACATTCTGTTACAGAGCGATGCCCTACGGGTTGAAGAATATTGGTGCAACGTACCAGAGGGCTATGACAACCCTATTCCATGATCTGATACACAAGGAAATCAAAGTATATGTTAATGATATGATTGCAAAATCCCAGAATGAAGAAGGTATGTAGAAGATTTGTTGAAGTTGTTTCAGTATTTGAGGAAGTATCGTCTCCGCTTGAATCCAAATAAATGCATGTTCGGTGTTCGATCAAGGAAATTGTTGGGTTTCATTGTTAGACAAAAAGGAACTGAAGTTGACCCTGATAAAGTCAAAGCAATTCAAGAGATGACAGCGCCAAAAAATGAAAAGCAAGTCAGAGGTTTCCTCGGGCGTTTGAATTATATTTCCAGATTCATTTCCCACATGACTGCAACATGTGAACCGATCTTTAAGTTGTTAAAGAAAGATCAAGGTTGTGTGTGGACAGATGAATGCCAAAGGGTATTTGAAAGTATTATAGAATATCTGCTTGAACCTCCTATCTTGCTCCTTCCTGTCGAAGGAAGATCGTTGATTATGTATCTGACAATGTTAGATAATTCCATGGGTTGTATTCTGAGACAACAAGATGAAACAGGGAAGAAGGAGTTCTCCATTTATTATCTCAGTAAAAAGTTCACTGATTGTGAGTCGCGGTATTCCATGCTGGAAAAGACATGTTGTGCTTTGTCCTGGGCGGCAAAGCGTTTGCGGCAGTATATGTTGAATCACACTACTTGGTTGATCTCCAAAATGGATCCAATCAAGTACATTTTTGAAAAGCCGACTCTTACTGGGGGAATTGCCCGCTGGTAGATGTTGATATCTGAATATGATATCGAATATCGCACTTAAAAGGCTATTAAAAGCAGTGTGTTGGTAGATTATCTTGCTCACCAACCAGTGGAGGATCATCAGTCTGTAGAATATGAATTCCCCAATGAGGATGTGATGTTCCTGAAAGTGAAGCATTGTGATGAACCATTGCCTGAGGAAGGTTCTGACCCTAAATCTCGTTGGAGTATGATATTTGATGGAGCTGTGAATTCTTATGGTAAATGAATTAGTGTTATGATTGTCACTCCACATGGATCACACATTCCTTTTACTGTGAGGTTAACAATCAATGGTACTAATAATATGGCAGAATATGAGGCTTGCATCATGGGTCTCGAAGAAGCTATTGATCTCATAATTAAAAATCTAGATGTGTATGGTGATTCAGCTTTGGTAATAAATCAGATTAAAGGAGAATGGGATACTCGTCACCCTGACTTGATCCCTTACAAAGATTATGCTAGAAGATTGTTACCCTTCTTTAATAAAGTTTAATTCCATCACATTCCTAGAGATAAAAATCAGATGGCGAATGCTCTGGAAACTCTGGCTTCTATGTACCAAGTAAATACTTGGAATGATATACCTCGAATTATGGTTCGGCGACTGGATAGGCCCGCTCATGTGTTTACAACAGAGGAGATAGCAGATGAAAAACCTTGGTATCATGATATCAAGCATTTTCTTAAGACTCAAGAATACTCGATTAGTGCTTCGAAGAAAGATAGAAAGACACTGAGAAGATTGGTTGGCAGTTTCTTCCTTAGTGAAAATGTGTTGTATAAAAGAAATTATGACACGATCTTGCTCAGATGCGTGGATAGACACGAAACAGACATGTTGATGCACGAGGTTCATGAAGGTTCATTTGGCACTCATGCCAATGGACATTCAATGGTTAAAAAGACTCTAAGGGCAGGTTACTATTGGCTGACAATGGAATCTGATTATTATAAATTTGCAAAGAAGTGTCATAAATGTCAGGTTTATGCAGATAAGGTCCATGTGCCTCCGACACTTCTCAATGTGATCTCTTCCCCATGGACTTTCTATATATGGGGTGTTGACATGATTGGGATGATAGAACCCAAAGCTTCGAATGGACACCGTTTTATCTTGGTAGCAATTGATTACTTCACCAAGTGGGTGGAAGCTGCTTCATATGCCAATGTTACTAAGCAGGTGGTTGTGCGCTTCATCAAGAATAATCTTATATGTCGATATGGTGTGCCAAGCAGAATTATCACCAACAATGGCTCGAATCTGAACAATAAAATAATGACAGAACTGTGCGAAGAATTCAAGATTGTCCATCATAATTCATCTCCATACAGGCCAAAGATGAATGGGGCTGTTGAAGCTGCTAATAAGAATATCAAGAAGATTATCCAGAAAATGGTTGTTACTTATAAGGATTGGCATGAAATGCTCCCTTTTGCTTTGCATGGATATCGAACATCTGTTCACACTTCAACAGCAGCAACCCCGTTCTCCCTGGTGTATGGAATAAAAGTTGTACTCCCAATCGAGGTTGATATTCCCTCTTTGCGTGTGATGATGGAAACCAAGTTGTCAGAGGCTGAATGGGTCCAGAACCGGTTTGACCAATTAAATCTGATCGAAGAAAAGAAGATGACAGCTTTATGTCATGGACAGTTATATCAGAAAAGGATGAAGAAAGCTTTTGATAAGAAGGTCAAACCTCGTAAATTTAGAGAAGGCGACCTCGTGCTCAGGAAGATCATGTCTTTCAACACTGACTCTAGGGGAAAGTGGACTCCCAACTTTGAAGGCCCATATGTTGTCAAGAAAGCCTTCTCTGGAGGTGCATTAATTCTTGAAACTATGGACGGCGAGGAGTTCCCATGTCCCATGAATGCTGATGCAGTCAATAAATACTTCACCTAAAGAAATAAAAGAACAACTCGTTAAGTTGAAAACCCGAAAGGGCGGCTTAGGAAAAAAAAGAAGAGCGTCTCGGTAGGCCGAAAACCCAAAAGGGAGGTCTAGGAAAAAATTAGAGACATAAACAGAATAAATTTCCCGCTAAGCTGAAAACCCGCAAGGGTAGTTTAGGAAAAAGTTAGGGACTTTCTTGGCAAGTAATTACATCAGACAAGACTTGATCGTTGGAGTAACAATCTTATCGGATTCTCATCATAACTTCAACATACCATATTGATTCAATCACAACAAGATCACATTAGGGCTTTTGGTTCTCCTTCCTATCTTTAGCTTTGGTCTTTTAGGAATCACCAAGCACCTTGACTTATTTTTCTTGTGTAATCATTCATGTTTTTGTTTTGTTTTTCGTTTTAATTAATAAAATGCAATGTTGGTTTGTCTTACTTGTCAACAATGCAGGTAAAGGCAATGGGGCTTAGCAAGTTGATCCATGGGTTCATAAGTTTATTTCCATGACCTAGTCAATGAAGCTTGAGAAGTTCAAACCTCACCATTGAAGTTGTTTTCGAAGGGATGGCATGGCAAGGTTATTTTGGTTCACTGCATTTCCAATTTATCAAGATTTGATCCAAAAAGTACAAGGGGTTGATTGAAAAATAGTCATGGTTGGACAAGGTCTTGTTCCCATTGGTCACAAGTGCATATTCTTCTCAATTATCAATATATGGAAGTGGTTGTGGTTGCTATGAGTTCTCATTATCATCCTCAACAACTTATATTTACAAAGCATTTATTTTGATACAAGAAGTTTGTTCAAAATTGTCAAAGTTCCTCAAAGCATTTTCTTGACCTAGGAGTTAGGGTTTTGAACTTCAAATAAGCATATCTTGCTCATATTTTAGTATTTTTGAGTGATTCCAAAGACATCCTTCTCTTCAAAGGGTTATAAACAAATCACTTCAAAAGTTCCAAGGAGTTTTCATGTGGAAGAAACTTGATAAAGAAGAAAGATTACAAGTCCTCTAGATGAATCCCCAATTTTCCATGTGTGACTTCAAATGATCATAACTTGGTCAATTTTTATTACCTTGAACCTGTAAGTTTAAGAATGTGCCTAAGAGGGGGGGTGAATTAGGTGGTGGTCGATTTTTGACTTATTTTATACTTTCTGGTTTTGATTTAGTGCTTTGAAAACTGTAAAGTGCATAAAGTAAAGAGACACGGAGATTTATCCTGGTTCTTTCCACACCCCGGAAGTACGTCCAGTCCCCTTGCAAACACGCAAGAGATTTCACTATTTTGTTAGAACTTTTACAAGACTCTTCCTAGTCTTATCAACTAAAGAACCTAACAAATACCAAGAAAACCCTCTTGGATTTCCAATAAGTCTCTTGAGAACAATCCTCTCAAAAGATACCTCTTGTTTCCAACAATGGACAACAAGGAACAAAAGTATTCTAATACTTAATTCCAATAATCCTGGAAATAAGTTACACGTTGTATAATTCTATGAAGTATGATTTCTTGAAAGATGTTGATCACATAGAGTGACTTCTTTGAGGTTTCTTCTTTCTTCTCTTGTAAGCAATTCAAATTGTAACACAATGGTTAGATAATGCTCAAAGATTTCTGTTCTTATATGTGTGAAAGTGCAGAAAATCTTTGTTCTTAAAAGTTAAGAAATATGAAGTTTGAATATTTTACAAAGTTCAGAATTATTGCATAAGAGAAGAGTTATTTTATGATTTGAAAGATTTTAGTATTTAAAGTAATCAAGATACCTTTCCAAATGGACACTTTTCTGTTTGAAAAACTTGAGAGGATGCAATGTATGACCATGCATCTATTGGAGAAAAGGTGTGAAGGATATCTTGAAACCAGTTCAGATTTTTCAAAAGTTACAATGTGTAAATCGATTGCACGGGTTTGTAACGTTCATGTTTTCAAAAAATTTGAAGTGTAAACCGATTAGCATGTTGTGTAAATCGATTTACAAGTGTTAAAAATTCAACTCAGTTCTGTGATCAATCGATTTACACTTCATGTAAATCGATTGCTGCCAGAGACAATCAGTTTTTGAAAAGGCATGTGTAAATCGATTTACATCAAGTGTTAATCAATTTACATCAGTAAAAAACTTAAAATTTGTTTTAAAATTTAATTGAAGTGTTGTGGCAAGTGTGTATATCATTTTTGAGCATTTCTAATCAATGTAGTTCAAATGAGAATTGATATACTTGATTGCTTGCCATGATCCTTGAAGCTTTGAGTGAATGATGCTTTAAGCTAATTCCACTTCTTTTCCTTCTTGCCATAGTGCTTGTTTGTCTTTTATCAAAACTAGCTTGTTTGTCTTTCATCAAAACTAAAGTTGAGTTGAGGCTTGAGATTACATTCTCCCCCTTTTCGATGATGACAAACCATCTTTCTTTATGAGTTATTCAGAATTGGAGCAAAATGAGTTTTCTCCCCCAGAGAAGATTTCTCCCCCTATGGAGAAAAAGGTTTTGAAAGCTTGCCCTGTAAAGAAAATTGAAACAAACAACCATAAAGTGCTATCACATCTTTCTCTCCCATTGACATTATCAAAAAGAAGGGAAAGATGCAACAAAAAGTGATACTTATAACAGTTTGAAACATATATGAACAAGGACTAAAAAGAAAATGTTTAAAAATAGCGAAAAAAGTTCAAATACAACAGACTAACACTTGAATGATTACAAAACAAAAACATAATGATAAATAACAAGAATTCAATAATATTGGTCATTGGAAGGGTCCTGGATATGGAAATTATTGTTATAGAGGTGGTTCGGTGTATTGAGGAGGCGGAGGTGCTGGATTCTTTGGATCGTATGGAGGGATATGAAGATGTGAATAGAGATATGAAAACTGTTGGTTCACATCACTCTGGAAAGCATTGATGCGGAAGGAGGTAGAGTCATTTATCTCGGTCCATCGAGCATTGATGTTAGAATTGAGAGATGCAAACTGTTGCGTCATGTAATCCATAACATCTTGATTGGTTGGACCAGAAGAGGCAGCAGGAGGAGGAACTTCATTTTCTTCTTCATCTGCATTATTGCCTTCATCACCTACAACATCCTCTCCAATGTATGTGATGGTTTTTGCTTCAGCATTGAAATGAACACCCATCCTAGAATCAACATTTTTGATGGAGATCCTATTGGTGATTGGATCCATTTCAATCCGCTCAAACCCAGTAAAATCTATATCAAATGATTCCAAGATCCTTGTAATGAAATATGCATATGGTAGAAAAGTGGCCCTTGTGGCAACTCTTAGCATATGCACCACAATAAGTTTAGCCCAGTTTACCGCAATACAATTTTTCCTCGCATATAGAATTTGCAGTTCTAGGTCGGTCACAGTACAATGATTTCCTTCTCTAGGAAACAAGATATATACCAGAAAATAGTGAAACAATCTATCATCAATATGAAAATTACCAGCACTCCAAGTGTCCCGAGCCGGAATAACACCGCCAAGACTACGAATCCGCTTTGCACGGTATTCAGATTCGGATAACCTGCCAATGTTGTAGAAGAATTCTCGCTTCTTGTAATTTTCCTAATCGACATCCTCTGGGTCATAGAGGTTACTTCCAGTATATGGAATGTTCAAAATTCTGCCAATAGTTTTGGAATGCAGAGGAATTCTTGTTCCGAGCACATAGGTATAACATTTGTTGTTATCATAATGCATATTGCTGTAGAATACTCGTACTAGATCCGGGTAATAGAAACCATGTGATGATATTAATGGTTCTAACCCATAAGCAATTAAATCCCTTTGAAACGAGAAGCATTCATCTGGAAAGGTAGATAACATACCGAATTTTGGAGCTGAGATAATTTTCTTTTGAAAATGCTTGATAAATCTTTCACGTTGTGAATCCGAGAGGTACTCGAGCAAGGAGTTTTCAGCGGCTGCAACAGTTTGCTTCTTCCCTTTTTCTGAGGCTGTTACTTTTCTCTTGGGAGCCATGGATATGGTTAGGGTTTTTGAGTGAGGGTGATAGAGAATTTTTTGTTTTGCTATGAGAAAGGGAGTGAGTTTGGGTGTTATGAGGGAGTTTTGGTGAGATTAAATAATAGAGAGAGTAAGTGAGGTCTTTATGAGGTTTTAATTGAGTGGAGTGGTCAAGATTCCATGAGTGGCCAATAATAAGGTGGGAGTTTGAGAGGCAAGGTAAGTTTGACCAATATATTAAAAGCTCATAAAACTATCACATGCTGAAAAAATTAATTTGCATAGAGAAAAAGTACATAAAAATGCTTCAGCTTCTGTGGTAAATCGATTTGCCCCTTGGTTAAATCGATTTACACAACAGAATTTTTATGAAAATTAATTTTCGTTTAGTGGTAAATTGATTTACATACTGTATAAATCGATTTACACAAAAGGATTTTATGAAAAAAATGTTTTGCTTCAGTGGTAAATCGATTTACACACCAAGTAAATCGATGTAAGTTTAAGAATGCGCCTAAGAGGGGGGGTGAATTAGGTGATGGTCGATTTTTGACTTATTTTATACTTTCTAGTTTTGATTTAGTGCTTTGAAAACTGTAAAGTGCAAAAAGTAAAGAGACACAAATTTATCCTGGTTCTTTCCACACCCCGGAAGTACGTCCAGTCCCCTTGCAAACACACAAGAGATTTCACTATTTTGTTAGAACTTTTACAAGACTCTTCCTAGTCTTATCAACTAAAGAAACTAACAAATACCAAGAACACCCTCTTGGATTTCCAATAAGTCTCTTGAGAACAATCCTCTCAAAAGATACCTCTTGTTTCCAACAATGGACAACAAGGAACAAAAGTATTCTAATACTTAATTCCAACAATCCTGGAAATAAGTTACACTTTGTATAATTCTATGAAGTATGATTTCTTGAAATATGTTGATCACATAGAGTGACTTCTTTGAAGTTTCTTCTTTCTTCTCTTATAAGCAATTCAAACTGTAACACAATGGTTAGATAATGCTCAAAGATTTCTGTTCTTATATGTGTGAAAGTGCAGAAAATCTTTGTTCTTAAAAGTTAAGAAATATGAAGTTTGAATATTTTACAAAGTTCAGAATTATTGCATAAGAGAAGAGTTATTTTATGATTTGAAAGATTTTAGTATTTAAAGTAATCAAGATACCTTTCCAAATGGACACTTTTCTGTTTGAAAAACTTGAGAGGATGCAATGTATGACCATGCATCTATTGGAGAAAAGGTGTGAAGGATATCTTGAAACCAGTTCAGATTTTTCAAAAGTTACAATGTGTAAATCGATCGCACGGGTTTGTAACGTTCATGTTTTCAAAAAATTTGAAGTGTAAACCGATTAGCATGTTGTGTAAATCGATTTACAAGTGTTAAAAATTCAACTCAGTTCTGTGATAAATCGATTTACACTTCATGTGAATCGATTGCTGCCAGAGACAATCAGTTTTTGAAAAGGCATGTGTAAATCGATTTACATCAAGTGTTAATCGATTTACATCAGTAAAAAACTTAAAATTTGTTTTAAAATTTAAGTGAAGTGTTGCGGCAAGTGTGTATATCATTTTTGAGCATTTCTAATCAATGTAGTTCAAATGAGAATTGATATACTTGATTGCTTGCCATGATCCTTGAAGCTTTGAGTGAATGATGCTTTAAGCTAATTCCACTTCTTTTCCTTCTTGCCATAGTGCTTGTTTGTCTTTTATCAAAACTAGCTTGTTTGTCTTTCATCAAAACTAAAGTTGAGTTGAGGCTTGAGATTACATTCTCCCCCTTTTTGATGATGACAAACCATCTTTCTTTATGAGTTGTTCAGAATTGGAGCAAAATGAGTTTTCTCCCCCTGAGAAGATTTCTCCCCCTATGGAGAAAAAGGTTTTGAAAGCTTGCCCTGTAAAGAAAATTGAAACAAACAACCATAAAGTGCTATCACATCCTTCTCTCCCTTTGACATTATCAAAAAGAAGGGAAAGATGCAACAAAAAGTGATACTTATAACAGTTTGAAACATATATGAACAAGAACTAAAAAGCAAATGTTTAAAAATAGCGAACAAAGTTCCAATACAACAGACTAACACTTGAATGATTACAAAACAAAAACATAATGATAAATAACAAGAATTCAATAATATTGGTCATTGGAAGGGTCCTGGATATGGAAATTATTGTTGTAGAGGTGGTTCGGTGTATTGAGGAGGCGGAGGTGCTGTATTGTTTGGATCGCATGGAGGGATATGAAGATGTGAATAGAGATATGAAAACTGTTGGTTCACATCATTCTGGAAAGCATTAATGCGAGAGGAGGTAGAGTCATTTATCTCGGTCCATCGAGCATTGATGTTAGAATTGAGAGATGCAAACTGTTGCGTCATGTAATCCATAACATCTTGATTGGTTGGACCAGAAGAGGCAGCAGGAGGAGGAAATTCATTTTCTTCTTCATCTGCATTATTGCCTTCATCACCTACAACATCCTCTCCAATGTATGTGATGGTTTTTGCTTCAGCATTGAAATGAACACTCATCCTAGAATCAACATTTTTGATGGAGATCCTATTGGTGATTGGATCCATTTCAATCCGCTCAAACCCAGTAAAATCTATATCAAATGCTTCCAAGATTCTTGTAATGAAATATGCATATGGTAGAAAAGTGGCCCTTGTGGCAACTCTTAGCATATGCACCACAATAAGTTTAGCCTAGTTTACCGCAATACCATTTTTCCCCGCATATAGAATTTGCAGTTCTAGGTCGGTCACAATACAATGATTTCCTTCTCTAGGAAACAAGATATATACCAGAAAATAGTGAAACAATCTATCATCAATATGAAAATTACCAGCACTCCAAGTGTCCCGAGCCGGAATAACACCGCCAAGACTACGAATCCGCTTTGCACGGTATTCAGATTCGGATAACCTGCTTATGCTGTAGAAGAATTCTCACTTCTTGTAATTTTCCCAATCGACATCCTCTGGGTCATAGAGGGTAATTCCAGTATATGGAATGTTCAAAATTCTACCAATAGTTTTGGAATGCAGAGGAATTCTTGTTCCGAGCACATAGGTATAACATTTGTTGTTATCATAATGCATATTGCTGTAGAATACTCGTACTAGATCCGGGTAATAGAAACCATGTGATGATATTAATGGTTCTAACCCATAAGCAATTAAATCCCTTTGAAACGAGAAGCATTCATCTGGAAAGGTAGATAACATACTGAATTTTGGAGCTGAGATGATTTTCTTTTGAAAATGCTTGATAAATCTTTCACGCTGTGAATCCGAGAGCTACTCGAGCAAGGAGTTTTCAGCGGATGCAACAGTTTTCTTCTTCCCTTTTTCCGAGGTTGTTGCTTTTATCTTGGGAGCCATGGATATGGTTAGGGTTTTTGAGTGAGGGTGATAGAGAATTTTTTGTTTTGCTATGAGAAAGGGAGTGAGTTTGGGTGTTATGAGGGAGTTTTGGTGAGATTAAATAATAGAGAGAGTAAGTGAGGTCTTTATGAGGTTTTAATTGAGTGGAGTGGTCAAGATTCCATGAGTGGCCAATAATAAGGTGGGAGGTTGAGAGGCAAGGTAAGTTTGACCAATATATTAAAAGCTCATAAAACTATCACATGCTGAAAAAATTAATTTGCATAGAGAAAAAGTACATAAAAATGCTTCAGCTTCTGTGGTAAATCGATTTACACAACAGAATTTTTATGAAAATTAATTTTCGTTCAGTGGTAAATCGATTTACATACTATGTAAATCGATTTACACAAAAGGATTTTATGAAAAAAATGTTTTGCTTCAGTGGTAAATCGATTTACACACCAAGTAAATCGATGTAAGTTTAAGAATGCGCCTAAGAGGGGGGTGAATTAGGTGGTGATCAATTTTTGACTTATTTTATACTTTTTGGTTTTGATTTAGTGCTTTGAAAACTGTAAAGTTCATAAAGTAAAGAGACACGGAGATTTATCCTGGTTCCTTCCACACCCCGGAAGTACGTCTAGTCCCCTTGCAAACACGCAAGAGATTTCACTATTTTGTTAGAACTTTTACAAGACTTTTCCTAGTCTTATCAACTAAAGAACCTAACAAATACCAAGAACACCCTCTTGGATTTCCAATAAGTCTCTTGAGAACAATCCTCTCAAAAGATACCTCTTGTTTCCAACAATGGACAACAAGGAACAAAAGTATTCTAATACTTAATTCCAACAATCCTGGAAATAAGTTACACTTTGTATAATTCTATGAAGTATGATTTCTTGAAAGATGTTGATCACATAGAGTGACTTCTTTGAAGTTTCTTCTTTCTTCTCTTGTAAGCAATTCAAATTGTAACACAATGGTTAGATAATGCTCAAAGATTTCTGTTCTTATATGTGTGAAAGTGCAGAAAATCTTTGTTCTTAAAAGTTAAGAAATATGAAGTTTGAATATTTTACAAAGTTCAGAATTATTGCATAAGAGAAGAGTTATTTTATGATTTGAAAGATTTTAGTATTTAAAGTAATCAATATACCTTTCCAAATGGACACTTTTCTGTTTGAAAAACTTGAGAGGATACAATGTATGACCATGCATCTATTGGAGAAAAGGTGTGAAGGATATCTTGAAACCAGTTCATATTTTTCAAAAGTTACAATGTGTAAATCGATTAACATAAGATGTAAATCGATTGCACGGGTTTGTAACGTTCATGTTTTCAAAAAATTCGAAGTTTAAATCGATTAGCATGTTGTGTAAATCGATTTATAAGTGTTAAAAATTCAACTCAGTTCTGTGATCAATCGATTTACACTTCATGTAAATCGATTGCTGCCAGAGATAATCAGTTTTTGAAAAGGCATGTGTAAATCGATTTACATCAAGTGTTAATCGATTTACATCAGTAAAAAACTTAAAATTTGTTTTAAAATTTAAGTGAAGTGTTATGGTAAGTGTGTATATCATTTTTGAGCATTTCTAATCAATGTATTTCAAATGAGAATTGATATACTTGATTGCTTGCCATGATCCTTGAAGCTTTGAGTGAATGATGCTTTAAACTAATTCCACTTATTTTCCTTTTTGCCATAGTGCTTGTTTGTCTTTTATCAAAACTAGCTTGTTTGTCTTTCATCAAAACTAAAGTTGAGTTGAGGCTTGAGATTATAGAGCCCATTATTTTTCCATAATGATATTGAAGATGTGAACTTTATGCCTTCTTTTATGTGCAAAGTGAGAAAATGGATGGAAATTTCCTTAAGGATACAAAAGATTATAGGTCATTTCATGATATTTTGCTCACTTCAATAATTCATAACTCTCTTAATTTTTGGAGATTTTAAATGGTTCAAGTTCCAAAATGTAATTCAAGAGATCTAACTCATGCCATATTTTTTGGTCAAGATCAAATTCCAAGTAGAAGGCTATGTTTGGATGCAAGACACTATAGGTCACTTTTGAATAAGAATTTGAAATATTTCTAAGTATGGAAAGTTAACCATTTTTCTCCAACTTTGAATCAACACAACTTTCAGCTCAAGCATCCATTTGATTCCATTCTTTTTCCATTGCAAATCTTGTAACCCCATCTTTCTAAAGCATCAAGAATCATGCCTTAAGACCATTTGAGCTGAGAATGCCATTGGATTGAACTTGGTAACTTGGAATTGAAGTTTCCCCATAAGTCAGAATTTGAAGTATTTGTTTTGGCTTCTAATCACAAGTTTTCCACGTGTTTATGCCTCTAAACATGTTTAATGAAGTTCCAAAATTGATTAGCACAACAAAACATGCATTTTGGATGAGTTTTGATCAAATTGGAAGTCACACTTTTCTTGTTTGCAACTTCACACGATTTCCCTCCAAACTTCATCATTTCACAAGCTTGGACATTCCATTTAATTCCATATAAATAGAGGATCACCCCCATTCATTTCCTCAAGCTTAGATAACCAGAATCACCCTTCCAAACTTGTTCCCTAACTCAGAATTCAGCAACTTCGAAATCCATTCTCAAGCCTTTTTCAATCCAATTTTTTTATCAATTCACCTTCCTTGATCTTCCCTGAAGCTAACCATATAATTACATTCAAGAATAGTGCCCTATATTGCTCCATAGAAGTCCAGTTTCAGAGCTCTGCAACTCAACTTTAATAGGTAGATTCCTTCATCAATTCTTCAAAACTTTAATATCATTGTGATGCTCTCATTGCCATGGTTCTAGTCGCAACACTTACTTCTTACTGGAAATACGTTTTGACCATGAAATTTCAAATCCCTTTTCAAAACTTTCTTTCCAAATTTCTTGAGCTACAGTTTATATAAATTTGGCGGGAGGGTGTGGTTGTCTTCGTCTTGAAGAGATGAAGCGAATGGCATAGGTCCGAGCTTCTGATTTTACAGTTTGAGATACCTACAATTCACGTTGGCTGGAGGTTGAAGATGACCAACGTGTCACCTTCCAACCAATGATGGCACGCCACTTGTTATTTTTGAATTCTGATTTAATAATTGATTCAGTGCTTTATTCACTAATGACCGTGATATGCACAACATGCCAGATCCCTTGGATTTGATTAATTACGCGTTTTGACTCTCCTCCAATGGTCCACATATTTTTTACTTTTATTTTCTTTTCTGGTTTTTTATATTTAATTGTTTTAAACTTCAAAAAATCATAGAAAATTCATTTTTAGTCCAAAAAATCTGAAAAAATTATGAAAAATATTTTTGATTATTCTCTTTCTGATTTTTATTTTTTCACAATTTAATTTTGTGTTTTGGTATTTTTTAAAATAAATTTACACTTTATTTGAATTGTTTTAAATGTTTAAAAATACTTTTATGCATTTTTAAAATCTGAAAAAATTATAGAATGATCCAATGATATTGTGACAAATATTGGTGATCTTATTTTATTTTTGTTTCTGACTTTGCTAGTTTTTTTTAATCATTTTTGGTTTATTTTACCCCTTTCTTTTAATTTTAAAAAATAGTTTCTGAATTTAAAAAATTTCCAAAAAAATTTATAAAATCATTTTAGTTCATTTCTGATTTTTCTATGGTCTGACTTTTATTTCTTGATTAATTTATACATAATTGATATTTTTCTCTTTTATTTCTATTTTTAAACATTATTTTTAAACCTTTTTGTATATATTAAGATGTAATATTATTTTGTGATTATTTTCTGGCTGATCTTGGATTAAATTTTTGATCATGAACTTTATTAACATTATTGGATCCATGTTGTTGAGTCTAACTCCACAAAAATGGATGAATGATTTTAATAATAGTTTGATTAAATTTAATCCAAAATTGGTTTGTATATTCTCTCCCATCCCTCTTCATCTTATTCCCCTTTCTTATTACATTACATGTTATGGGATAATGATCTCTATATCATTTATCCAAACATGAAATACATAGATTTCTATTGACTGACCTCAAAATATGTGCGACTTCTATATAAGTCCACTTACGATTGCGTAACATAGCGCTAAAATTTGTCCCTATTCGAATAAATGATCATTCGTGGCCCAAACTTATGTTTGCAAGCCCAAATATATTAATTTGATCTCTTTGATCCAATAACCTTGAGATTCATTATGTGGAGGCTTTGGTTCTACCAATCCTCTAATGGATCTATAACACCTTTGGTCAATGCGGATCACTTAAACATCGTTGATCATTAAATGGTACTCATGAGGATTCCAAATGGATGATATACTTGACAAAAAGCCAATGCAACTTGTTGTGTGGAGGCTTTGGTTCTACCAATCCTCTAATGAGTTTCAAATGCAAGTTTCAAGATGATCATCCAACTAACCACTAATCACTAATAATTGACTTTATCCTTTATTTTTATTATATTCCCCTTTTATCTTTATGCACCATTTACTTTTAGCATTTACATTTCATTCTATTTTTCATCTTTGCTCACTTGAGCCCCTTTATATTCTTGTTATGTTTTTATTTTTCTCACTTGAGCTTTACTTTTCTTTTTCAAAACACCTAATAATCAACATAAACCCTAAAAATATTTAATGATACTTGGACTATTTGGTTACTATCCTTGGCATTATGGGGCATTGGACCTTTTTGGACTTAGGATTAGAAACCTTGGCCTATGAATGGAGACCTTGTGATTTTACCTGATTATTTTTCTGGAGCTCTTGAGGTTTACCTCAAGACATTGGGTTGTTTGTTTATTTTGTGTGCAATTTATTGTGATTACACCCTTTGTTTATAATATGGAATTCACCCGTATACAGCCGTTACTCTGCCCAATTTTTGTGAAGACTTAATACACTTGAAGTTTGGTTCTCTCAAGAGGTCTAATACATTTGCTTGTTTGGTTTCAATCCAAAGAATGAGAATTCTATTTTAGCTCATAATGTAAAGTATTGGCTTCTTGTTGGTTAGATGGTTCTTATCCCTAGCTTTTACCTTATTCTTTAGGATAGCCTCTTCTTCTCCTCCCATCTTCTTTAATTTCAAAAATCTTCTCCCCCTTTTAAAAATTCTTCTTGTTTTAAACTTGTATTACTTTTATAACAAACTTGGACTTAGGTCCATGCATTTTCAAACATTTTCATAAATAAACTCCAATAAACTTAACAATACTTTGAAATTTTTGTGAGAAGACTAAAAGTCAATCAATCTCATTTCAAACCATTTTGCCACTTTGGCTTTTATCTTTAAACTTTTCTCAAAAGATTGAACTCTTGTCAATCCTTGTAGTGATGCAAACAACTATACTTCTATAATATGTAGTAAAGAGATATATTTTCTACTTGGGTGTTGAGTGAGGCATTGTTGATTTTAAAATCCAAGCCATATCCTCCACTTTGAGATGATGCAAATTATCCTTTATCATGATTGTGGGTAGTAGGTATGTTTTCCACACGGACAATGATGATGATGTTTTATCTCATAAAATTGACCAACACATTTGTGTTTTAAAATTTTTAAAAGAGGAACTACGTGTATCCTGATCCCCTATTGCATGAAAAGGTGGTACGTAGGCACTAAAGGTTCGCAACCACGGCGAGTAAAAAAAAATTTCTTTACTCACCTCCACCATCTATTTTATACAACATATATCATAGCCAAAATATACAGATTTTTCAAAGAGGTTCCTGTGGAGTACCGTAGATGTTTAGGGTGCTAATACCTTCTCTTTGCATAACCAACCCCCTTACCTTGAATCTTTCCCCCTCTTTTTTGGGTTATTCTCTCTTTTCCCATTCCTTTGGAAATAATAAAGCGCGGTGACGATTTTTATTTTGATTTGCATAAGTCTAGTCAATCCAATGACTTAGTCTTGAACATTTCTACCGCTACAAGTACATTGAGACTTTTATTTTTACTTCTTCTAACCCATTCTTTGTAGGACTACACGCAGCCCACTTACATTTATTTTATCTATTTTTCTGATTTAATAACAAAAATTATTAATGGGTCAGGCTTAACCAAAATCTGATTTTAAAACAAACACCCAAATTTAATTTTTACCCCCTGACTTTATTTCTTTATTTTATTTTATTTTCTTATTTTATTTTCTTTAAATATTATTATATTTATTTTTATTAATAAAAAAGACAAAAATATCTTATTTATTATTTATAGTATATATACACTCATATTTTATTTTCAAGACAAAAAGACAAAAAAAAAATTCTTAAACAACTTCTTTTCTTTTTCTTAATTAAACAAATAATTAGACTAGGGTTTAATTTATTTTATTTTTTAATTAAAATCAACTTAGAATTTAGATTTTCTTTTAAACTAATTAATTCCCTTATTATTTTGATTCATATTAAAACCTTATCTCCAAAAAAAACCCTAAAAAACTTATTTCTTTAAGTAAAACAATTTCTTTCTTTCAAACTTAGATTATATTTTTATTTTAGTTAATTATTTCCTTTTAATTAATTATGTTAAAACCATTCTCTTAAACAAAAATCCAAAACAAAAACATTCTTTTTATATACATCATATTTACTTTCCTTATACATTATATTTATTAATTTCTTGTACATTATATTCAATTTAATATGGTTGTAATAGATAATTAGGGTTTTTATTGGTTTCTATTCCCCATTTGTAAACTTGTATACCACATCCCTAATGATGTAATAGCGTAGGACATTTACTTTCTGCAATTTATCACTTTCATATAAATGCTAGTTAATTAGGGTTTGTATGGAAAGATAAAATCAATGCTTAACAAACCCTAACTTAAGATAAATAATGCATGAAAAATGAACGCTTGCACACTTGCACCTCTAGGGTTAACTCCACTTTGTTTCCTTAATAAGAATGGTCATGTTATGCATGTGAGACACTTAGCAAAAACAATAAAAAACACAAGATCGTAGTCCCTCGATGATGCTTCGAATATTTCCTTCAAAATGATCTTAGACCCTTAAGAAAAGTGATAAGGCATCTCACAACATTGTGTTTCATAACTATACGATGACCCATGCCCGTTTCTTCACATCCAATGATAGAGCTTCTTACCAATCAATGGTAAAATATCAATATTTAAAGGAGGAGGAAAAGAACTAAGACTTTTTGAGTAGGTAGAACATTCATAGTTGCTTGCTCACAATCAATCTTCAAAACATCTTTCAAAAATACACCAACACTTTCAAACATGAAATATTTTTCAAAAGTCAACACTTTGTATGCATTCTTATAGAGACGAGAATCATTACAAAGTTCGCATAAATAATGGAACTTTTCAAAAATACTTCAAAACAAATCACAAACACATTTCAAACAAAGCATTTCAAAGTGAGCTTGCAACTAAGAGCCCGTAGATAACTACGAATGAAAAGGGTGCTAACACCTTCCCTTTTCATAACCTACCCCCCGAACTCAAGAAAATATCTCAAAAGTTCTTTCATGTTCTTTTCACCCTTTCCTTTATTGGATAAAAGAAAAGTCAGTGGCGACTCTTGCTATCTGCAACAATTGCGATAAAAATCAAAACAACCAAGTCAGTTCTCCCACCGTATTACAGAACTGGCGACTCTGCTGGGGACATAACTAAAAGTGGGGTTACCTTAGAGCTAGATCACCTTTAAATGCTTTCTTTGTTTGATTTGTTTGTTTTACATTTAGGTCCTTATTTGTGTTTGTATTGATCCTCTACCCAGATCTGGGAACACCATTAGGTAAATAGAAAAGAATTGTGGAGGCTATACGGCGTAGACCCATATGGTTGAGGCAATAGCTATGTTAGTGCGACACATTTATGGGTACCGATATCCCTTATGGAAAATTAAGGAGAATACATGGCCGTTGTGTGGTGTCATGAAGTACTAACGAACCTTAGAACCTTTAATTGAACAACTTGGCCATTAGGAAGTAGTGAGGAAGCCGACTTTGGTGCAGTCCGAAGTTAGTTGATACTCGATACTACGCTTATTGAGATCGAAATTTTGGGATATTTCGGTCGCTAATAAAGAGGCTTGCGCTGAAACAATGCCCAAAGAAGAAAGATAAGTGATATTGAGATTCCCTAGAACCCGATTACTTTCTAGGATAGGTTGAACCAACTAAACTTCAAGAGGGTACTTACCAATGAAACCTCATGCAAGACTAAACCTAAGGACTTGTTTTCTTTGTGTGTATGTGTTTACTTGTACACAACATCATGACATCATACCATTGCATTTTGCACTAACCATTTCAAGGACTTTTGGGATTTATCTTTGTGCTGTTTTGTAGGACATGGCTTCCGCGCGAAGAAACACTATCCGAATCAACCTTGTGAAAATGCCTCCTCAACTTAAGGAATTAGCATCAAGGGTACCCAATGATTCTCCGTTCACCAAGAAGTACGATCGTCTCATCAACTTGGTTACCACAAATTTTGAAGAGGATATGGTACATGTGCTTTTCCAATTCTTTGATCCTAAGCACCATTGCTTAACATTTCCTGATTAGCAACTAGTGCCTATTATGGAGGAGTTTTCTCAACTCTTGGGAGTGCCCATTATTGATCAATTACCCTTCACCGGTATTGAGAGAGATCCAAGACCTGAGGAGATTGCCCGAGCTTTACATTTGCAACGGTCCGACATTGTGGCAAATTGGGAAACAAGAAGTGGTGTAAAGGGGTTTTTATCCAAGTTTTTGTTTGAGAAAGCTCAACATTTTTGGGATGCTTTGGACTTACAAGACTTTGAATAAGTTTTGGCTCTTCTCATCTATGGGATGGTACTGTTTCCTAACCCGGACCAACTCATAGATGTGAATGCAGTCAAAGTTTTTCTATCTCGTAACCCGATGCCTACTTTGCTTGGAGATATCTTGCATTCTCTTCACACTCGCACCATGAAGAGAAGAGGATTTCTTATGTGTTGCACTCCTTTGTTGGCCAGGTGGTTTATTTTTCACCTATCTCAATCTGTTTTGAAGAATGAGCAAGGTATGAGATGGTCTAATAGGTTGATATGACTCTTGCATTTAGATGTTCATTGGTGTTCTCGATCTTTGGAGGATGTTATCATTATTGACTGTTGCGGGGAATTCCCTAATGTCCATATACTTGGCATTAGGGGAGGTATCACTTATAATCCTTGTTTGGATTTGAGACAATTTGGATATGCTAGGAGGGATGATCCTCATGATGCACTTGTCCAAGGAATTGCATTTGACTATGAGAGCGATGTCCAAGGTTACCGTCAAAGATTCATACAAGCTTGGGGCATGGTAAACAAAGTTGATAGAAAGACTTTGGGGCATAAGAACTCCATTCCTTTAGAGCCTTATCTCAAATGGGTGCAAGCTTGCGCTCAAAACCTCACAATGCCTTATGAGGCCATTCTTCCTATCATCATGGAGCCTATTACCGAGGGATATGTTCCTTACATTATTCTCCATCCTGACATGCTGACTACTCTTGAGGAGTTGCAAAGATCTTAGATTCAACTAAAAGGGGAGCGAGATACCTTTGAAACCCACTTCTACACAAGCTAGAAGAAGGTTTTGGAGCTCACGAGACAACCTCATGAAGAGCGGAATTTGAATGCCTACATTGCACCAAAGAGGATGCGCTCATGGGAAGCTTGAGTCCTTCTTTTGTTTTAGGAGTTTATTTTGTATTATCTTTGTTTCCTCCAATTGTAAAGCCCAAGAGGCATTTTTGTAACCATCTGAACTTATTTATGCAATTAATGTTTGTTCCCTAAACAAATTTAAATCTTAAAAGTCCTTGAAATCATTTACATACGCATTTCATACATCATAACATAAGCAGGTTTTCTAACATAGGTTTCCTCATCTTTCTATTGTTTATTTCAGTAAGATGGATCTCGAGCAGACCGTGAAAGACTTACAGACACAAAATTCTCAATTTCAAGAAACTTTGCTCACCTTGGCCAAAGGACAACAAAAGCTGATGTCACTTCTGGTGGCCAAAAAGAAGACCAAGAAGAAGGCCCTGATCAACATGTGAAAAAGGTTTAAAGGCTCTGCCCGTCAAGTAAAAGTGGTTTAAGAGTCATCCTAGGAGAACGAGAACCAAGACAAAGATGCAAGGAGCACCCGTGTTAGGGGTGTAAAAAATCAAGCTTCTGAGGATGAGGATTACTTTGATGAACAATATCCACTGGATGACGATAAGTATAAGTGAATGGAAGATAGGCTAAAAGCTGTGGAAATTCAAGCTATACCTGGCTTGGATTTTGGTTATTTGGGCTTAGTTCCTGGGGTTGTTATTCCCCACAAGTTTAAAATTCCAATCTTTGCTAAGTACGACAGAGTTTCATGCCCAAAACATCACTTGAGGTCCTACGTCCGCAAGATACAACCGCATACCACTGACAAGAAGATTTGGGTACACTTATTTAAAGAGAGTCTATCTGGGACTTAGTTAGAATGGTTTTACCAGTTGGAGGGTTCCAACATTCATACTTGGGAAGATTTGGCCACTGCTTTCTACCACCAATATTAGTACAACGCTGATTTAGCGCCAACAAGAGTTCAACTTCAAGGAATGATAATGGATACTACTGAAGGGTTTAAAGAATACGCGCAAAAATGGAGTGACCTTGCTGGTAGAGTTCAACCACCACTGACTGATAGGGAGCTGGTGAACATGTTCATGGGAACACTAACAGGACCATATTTCAACTTGCTAATTGGTAGCTCATCTTCCAGTTTCACTGAGTTAATTCTGACTGGTGAAAGGGTCGAGAGTGGTATCAAGAGTGGAAAGATTCCCATGGAATCTGCTTCTACATCAAACACTATAAATAAACCATTTACTGGAAATAAAGAAGCCAATGTTATTTATGGATCAAGGGCCCATACCAAGAAGGATCACCGTCCATCTGTTATTGTTGTTTTGATCTCCAACCCTCCATCTACTCAAAGACAACCATAACAAGACAACCATCAAAGGTCTAAGGTTCCAAGAAGACAGTTCATGAGAATTAACATGTCACTGTCCCAAGCCTTGCAACACTTGTTGAAGGACAACTTGGTGACATTACGTGATCCATCATCAAATCCTAATGTCTCATCACTAAAATACAATTCTATTGCCAAATACGCATATTATTCAAACATCTCTGGGCATGAAACTGATCAATGTTGGGCTTTGAAAAACAAGATTCAAGATCTTATCAATAACAAAACTATTGAGTTTGATCAACCTACAACTCTGAATGTTATAACTGCACCAATGCCAAATCATGGCAAAGGTGTCAATGCAATTTAAGACACTTTTTTTTGTTTCCTCCATTGAAGATTTGACTACTCCATTTGCCATTGTTAAAGAGAACTTGCTGAGAGTTGGGGTTTTCCCTGGCTGTTTGAAATACTGTAATTGCTGCGCTAAACAAGTTAATGGATGCAAATGGATGAAATAAGGTGTTCAACGCCTGATAAATAGTCATGAAATCCTGTTTGAAAGAACTCTATCCATAAAAAGTTTGACCGATAAAGCTGAAGACATTTCGATCATAACAATTTCCAACAAGCCTCTTAGGATCTCTTCAAAGGGTCCTCTTATGATTTCTAATGAACCAATGATTTCTCTCTTGATAATTACTACTCCTGGGCCGATTCCTTACTCCTCCGACAAAGTAGTCCCTTGGAATTATGGTGTCGAAGTTTACTATCATGGAATTAAGCAAGATTCCTGGATCAACGAAGACAAGATTGATGATGTTACAAATATTGTTGGTTCTAGCAAGGTGACGAGAACGGGGAGGATTTTCTCTCTTAACATCTCACCTCCAACTGCTACAACGACACCTATCTGTATTACCATTGATAAGCCTAGTACTCACACTAGGGGTAAAGAGAAAGTAATTGAGCCTGCCAGGACGGAGGCGCCGGCTAAAGACGTTACTACCGAGGAACCTTCCACCCAAGAGACTGAGGAAATCTTGAAGATCATAAAGAAAAGCGATTTCGAGATAGTAGAACAACTGGGGAAAACCCCCTTCAAAATCTCCATGTTGTCTTTGTTGCTTTGTTCCGATGCTCATGGCCAAGCTTTAATCAAATTTTGAAGAAGGCACACGTCCCTCAAGAGACCATAACTGAACAATTTGAAAACTGTGTGGCAAGTCTGACTGCCGACAATGGATTGGGGTTCTCTGATACTGACTTGACACCAGTTGGAAAGAATCATAACAAGGCCTTGCATGTCCCTATTGAATGCAAAGGAACTACCCTAGCCCATTTCCTAATTGATACCACTTCCTCTCTAAATGTTCTAACCAAAGGCACCTTGGACCGGGTAGATTACGAAGGTCTGGTATTAAAACCAAGTGACATAGTCATTAGGGCTTTTGATGGGTCCAAAAGGATGGTGCATAGAGAGGTGAATCTCCCCATTAAAGTCGTTTCACAAACTTTCAACTCTACTTTTTATGTGATGGACATCTGTCCCGCTTACTCTTGTTTACTTGGGCGCCCTTGGATACATGGGGCAGGAGCAGTGATGTCCACCCTTCACCAAAAGTTGAAATATACAGTCAAGGGAAAGATTGTTACTATTTGTGGTGAAGAAGAATTCATGGTTATCCACCTGAATTCGTTCAAGTATGTGGAAATGGATGGTGAGTTTAAAGAGATCCAGTGCCAAGCCTTCGAAGTGGTTCCTCCCATGGTTTTCGCCGCCAAAATCTCTTATGACATCCCAAAAACTGATGAAGTTGTTCCAAGGATGGTTTCACTCAAAGATGCTCGCGCCGTGGTTAAAGATAGAAGTTTTACTATTTGGAGATAACTCCCCGACATTCCTTTCAAAGCAAACAAGTTTGGGTTGGGTTTCACTGCTAAATCTCAAAGGGAGGTCAGACGTGCCTGTGTAGGAAAACCACCTCTTCACATTGGTAATCATGAAGTGAATGTTATTGAAGACTCTGAGTATGTTTATGACTTTGATGAATGGATTTACCCAACTGCCAGTGAAGGACTCAATAACTGGCATGCCAAGAATTTCATTCCCATCTCCTTCAACGAGGAGTAATTACTATTTACTGTTTTTGTCAATTCAGGAACTTTTGTCTGTAATTTTAATTCCAAACAATGACTTTAAGCCATGTGCCTTGCCCGGGGCACCATGGTCCATTTGTTAAGGGTTTGTTCATTCCCATACGCCATATGATCATTTAATGAAAAACATTGGACCTTTTGCATTCGAATTTTGTGCTCATTGTCTTTCTTTTTCTTATTTGCATTTTCAAAATAGCCATATATCTTACATGCATGCACGCACACGCACACACACACACAAACACTTGTAGATCCTCATTGCCAATGACTCTGCTATTTCCAGCTATGACTTTGAACATCCAATCTACCGAGCCAAAGACGAAGGCGAAGAAGATTGTGAAATACCAAGGGAATTAGCCAGACTTCTGATGCAAGAGGAGAAAGCCATTCAACCTCATGAAGATCCAGTTGAAGTAATCAACCTAGGTACCAAAGAAGCCAAGAAAGAGGTCAAGATCGGCACTAACTTAGAAGACAGTGTCAAAGTTAGATTGGTACAGATGTTACATGACTATGTTGAAGTGTTTGCTTGGTCGTATGAAGATATGCCAGGGTTGGATATTGACATTGTGGTTTATCGTCTACCAACAAAAGAAGATTATCCTCCAGTCAAGCAAAAAGTTTGTCGTATACGGTCAGACATGTCTGAAAAGATATAGGTTGAGGTAATGAAACAATTTGATGCATCTTTTCTAGCTGTAACATCTTACCCTCAATGGGTGGAAAATGTGGTCCCCGTACCGAAGAAAGATGGGAAGGTTCGTATATGCATAGACTATAGGGACTTGAATAGGGTGAGCCCCAAAGATGACTTCCCTTTACTGCGTATTAACGTCTTGGTTGACAACACGGCTCAACATAAAGTCTTCTCCTTCATGGATGGTTTCTCTGGTTACAATAAAATCAAGATGGCTCCCGAGGACATGGAGAAGACCATCTTTGTTACACAATGAGGCACTTTCTACTATAAGGTTATGCCGTTCGGTTTGAAGAATATAGGGGCGACGTATCAACGAGCTATGGTAGCTCTATTTTATGACATGATCCATCATGAGATAGAGGTCTATGTGGATGATATGATTGTAAGGTCGTAGACTGAGGAAGAGCACCTTAATCACTTACGCGAGCTATTTGAAAGGTTGAAGAAGTACAAGCTAAGGCTAAATCCTAACAAGTGCAACTTCGGGGTAAGATCTGGAAAGCTTCTAGGTTTTGTTGTCAGTGGCAAAGGTATTGAAGTGGATCCTGCGAAGGTCAAAGCCATTCAAGAAATACAAGTTCCCCATTCCGAGAAGGAAGTCAGAGGCTTCTTGGGTCGACTTAACTACATTTCTCGCTTCATATCCCACCTAACTGCTACTTGTGAGCCAATATTCAAACTCTTGAAGAAATATCAAGTAATCAAATGGAACAACGACTACCAAGTTTCCTTCGACAAGATAAAGGAATATTTACAAGAACCTCCTATCTTGATGCCTCCAGTTGAAGGAAGACCCTTGATCATGTACTTGAATGTATTATAGAATTCCATGGGGTGTGTGCTGGGCCAACATGACGTGTCTGGCCGAAAAGAGCATGCAATATACTACCTGAACAAAAATTTTACCGACTGTGAAACCAGATATTCACTGCTCGAGAAAACTTGCTACGCTCTGGCATGGGCTGCTCGCTGGCTAAGAAAATATATGTTGACTCACACCACTTTATTTATTTCTAAGATGGACCCTATCAAGTATATCTTCGAGAAACCAGCTCTCTCCAGATAGATAGCTAGATGGCAAATGATTCTGACTGAATATGACATCCAGTACACTACACAAAAGGCCATCAAAGGAAGTGTACTAGCAGATAATTTGTCTCATCAAGCTATTGATGACTACCAATCCATGATCTTTGAATTCCAGGACGAGAATATCATGCTGATAACTTACTGCGAAAAATCTAGACCGTATGACGGACCTGAACAAGGATCCCGATGGACCATGGTTTTTGATGGGGCTTCCAATGCTTTAGGTAATGGGATTGGTACTGTGATTATTTCTCCTGAAGGTTTCCATACACCTTTCACAGCTAGATTGTGCTTCGACTGTACGTATAACATGGTTGAATATGAGGCATGAATTTTGGGCCTAAAGGATGCCATTGACTTAAGGATCAAATTCTTGGACGTATACGGAGATTCTGCTCTAGTGATCAGTCATGTTAAAGGAGAATGGGATACCACGCACCCTAATCTGATTCCTTACAAAGAGTTTATGCTGATTTTGATCCCATACTTTGAGGAAGTTACCTTTGAACACTTCCCTAGAGAAGAAAATCAATTGGCAGATGCCTTGGCAATAATGTCTTCCATGTTCAAGGTCAAGTGGGATAACGAGGCCCCTAGAATTACAATTGAAAGATTTGACGAACCTGCACATTGTTACGAGATTAATACTGACAAAGAGAAGCCATGGTACCATTAAGTGAAGAGATATCTTGAAGCACAAGAGTATCCTAAAGGAGCTTCCATTAATGATAAGAAATTTTTGCAAAGATTTTCAGCTAAATTCTTCCTGAGCAATGGAGTCCTGTACAAACGCAACCATGATTCTACTCTACTCCAGTGTGTGGAAAAGAAGGAGGCAGAGGAGATCATGGAAGACATGCATGATGGTATATTTGGGACTCACTCTAGTGGATACACTATGGCCAAGAATATTCTAAGGGCTGGTTACTATTGGTCAACAATGGAAACTGATTGTCACCATCATTCAAGGACTTGCCACAAGTGTCAAATCTATGCCGACAAAGTTCAAGTACCTCTAATTCCCTTGAATTCCATGATTTCTCCTTGGCCATTTGAAATGTGGTGAATTGACATGATTGGAGAGATTTGTAATAAGGTGGGAGAACTGACTTGGATATTTTGCGTTTTATCGCAATTGTTGCAGATAGCAAGAGTTGCCACCGACTTTTCTTTTATCCAATAAAGAAAGGGTGAAAAGAACAGGAAAGACCTTTGAGATATTTTCTTGAGTTCGGGGGGTAGGTTATGAAAAGGGAAGGTGTTAGCACCCTTTTCATCCATAGTTATCTATGGGATCTTAGTTGCTTGCTAGATCACTTTTGGAATTGCTTTGTTTGAAATGTGTTTGTGGTGGATTTTGAAAGTATTTTTGAAAAGCGCCTTTATTTAGGAAAACTTTGTAATGATTCTCATCTCTATAAGAATGCATGCAAAAGTGTTGTAATTTTGAAAATATTACATGTTTTTGAAAGTGTTTGGTGTGTTTGAAAAGATGTTTGTTTTTGAAGATGGATTATGAGCAAGCAACTAAGAATGTTCTATCCACTAAAAAAGTCTTTTGTTCATTTCTCTCTTCCTTTAATATTGCTACCTTACCATTGATTGACAAAAAGCCCTATCTTTAGATGTAAAGGGACGGACGTGGAACATCGTATAGTCATAAAATGCAATGTCGTGAGATATCTTAACATTTCTCTTAAGGGACTAAAATCATTTGTAAGGCAACATTCGTAGCGTCATCGATGGACTATGATCTTGTATTTTTGATTTGTTTTGGATAAGATGTATCACATGCATAACATGACCATTTTTAAGGAAACAAAGTGGAGTAAACCCTAGAGGTGCAAAGTGTGCAAGTGTATTGTATTCCATGCTTGAGTTTATCTTGGATTAGGGTTTTCTAAGTATTGATTTTATCTTTCCATACAAACCCTAATTTACTAGCATTTATATGAAAGCGATAAATTGCGAAAAAAGTAAATTTCTACGCTATTACATCATTAGGGATGGGGGTATACAAATTACAAATGGGGATTGCAAGAATTTAAATCCTAATTACCTATTACAACCATATCGAATCGAATGAATAAATATACAAGAATTGAAATATACAATGTACAAATTATGAAAAGAAATAATGTATAGGGTAATGAATGAAAAAAGAATGAATTTTGTTTAGTTTTGTTAAGAAAAAAGTTTTTATTTTAACCTAATAAACTAAAAATAAATAATTAGTTAATAAAAGAAAATTAAACTAATTTAATTTTAGAAAAGAAAATATTTTTTTTAGTATTTGTTTTAAGGAAAGATTTTAATATCAACTAAAAAGTGTGAGAATTAATTAAATTAAGAAGAACCTAAATACTAAACTAATGTTAATTAAAAAAGAAATAAATAAACCTAAATCTAATAATTAATAAACAAAGCTTGTAAGAAAAATGTTTTTGATGCTTTTTTTTATCTTGAATAAAAATAACACAAGTATATAGTATAAATAAAAATATTTTTGGTCTTTTTTTATTAATAAAAATATATATTATAATAACATTAATAATAATAAAAGAAAGATAAAATAAATAATAAATAAATAAAATAAGTCAGGGGTGAAATTTGAATTTGGGAGTGTTTTGTGTGAAAGGCAGATTTTGTGTTAAAAACCTGGCCCAAGGGGGTGATGGTTAGAAAAATGAAGTCAGGCCCAACACAAAGAAGTCCAATGCGCTGCCAAACAAAAAAAGAACAAGAAAAATGTGAAAAAATGAAAAAGGTCTCGCTAGGGCTCGAACTCAGGACCTTCTACATGACAATGCTTCAGCGCACGCTGTTTTTACCACTGGAGTGGTCTGTTTCATCCGTTCATAGAATAACTTCAATTAAACTTAACATAAAACACGTCCTATGGCCAACTCCGTCTTCAACCTTGCGCGCGCGTAACAACATAAACAACCCCAAAAATTTGAAAAGTGTAACTTCACCATTTCTCAACCATTTGCAAAACTTCAAACATCAAACTTGTTAGAAATTTCACCATGATTCTAAATATGTAAATAACTTAAGCTAATTCTTAAAGATGAGCATGAATTTATAACGGTACCAAATCTGACCTAATATTTTCAGAAACTTCAAACTCAAAATTCTCCCTACTCAATCAATATAAATGAAAACTATGGATATGTACAGTTTCAGGGCAATGATATCTACATGTTGTCTTTGAAAATGCAAGCCTAACAATGCCTAAATAATGAGATGAAAAGTCAGAAAAATACCTTGAAAAATGAAAATCGTATACTGAGTTTGAGCTTGTCCCAAGTGATGGTGATGATCTGGATAGCTTCCTCAAGTTCCCAGGAATCTAATGCAACCTTTACTTGGAGCTGGAAGTGTCTAAATCGTGCTAGAGAAGTCAATGTGCAACACCTTGTTTTTGGTTATGGAGGAAGGTGATGGAGGTGTTACAGTCGTGTAACAGGGTGTGGGATTGTTTGTAGATGATGTTTAGGAACTTTTGGAAGTGAAAGGCCAAGAAATGCATGAGTGAATTAGGTGTTTGGGATTTCTGGCCAGAAAGTGCAACAATGGAGGTTGTTTATGCAATCCTGACTTTAAGAGGGTTTGAGGGCTTAAGCATTCGTGTGTTGTCTTGCAAATTATGTATATATTTATAGGCAAGAGGTTTCAAGTGTTACAACAACTCAAAATTTGAATTCTCAAGTTGTGGCAACTTTACTTGTTTTTAAAAGCAATGTTGAAACATCTTGTTCCAAGACATGGTACATGGATGTATAGAGTGGTTAGAACTTTAAACATGATTGATTTTGGTTTATAGGGGTTGTGTGTCTAGAAATAACAAGTGCAAGGCTCAACACAAGTTGACTTTGCATAAAGCTTGCTTTTCTAAAATGGCAATGGTAACTTTGTGCCATTAATAGAAAATTGGTTTGGACAATGCTTCAAGCACTTGGATAAGAGCTTAATCAATTGTTTAAACCATTAATTATGGAGTGAAACACAATTTTGAGGCCTGTAAAGTGGGATTTGTACAGCCTGCTTGAAGATTGGATAATTCTTCATCACAAATATGCCTTGTAAATCAAGTTTGAAACCCTAACTTCTTGCCTTCGATTCTCTCAGATCAAGTATGATCTTAATGGGTTCTTGGACATTTTGGAAAGATTGTAACACCCTCTACAAACTTTATGTTGTACATTTTTTAAAACTACAATTGGAACTATGTGAAATTTGGCCAAGAAGTTAAGTCAAAATCCTAACTAAAATACTCAAAATTTCACTAAGTGTTTTTGTTTCATGTACATGTCTTCATGAATTTATAACTTAAAATCCAAGAATTTTTAGAACTTGGTTCCTTTTACAAAGTTTTATATCTCATTAGGATTTAAAACTTTAATGTTGGAAGTTTTTCTTGAATCATCTTGTATCATGGTGAAAGTTTGGCACAAAGTCATGAAAAATGTTAATTTTTCAACACTTAGAAAAATTTCTAAGTCTTAGAATTTTGACTTTTCAAAGATAATTTTGAATTTTTGTTTTCTTGATGAACAATCTTCATATTTTGACATGTCTTGATGAAATATGATTTTTGAAACTTGATTTTGATCAAAAAGTCAAAGTTTGACTTTTCAGTATACAATTGACTTTTTCTTGAGTTGGTCAAATTTTAATTATCAGTCGATTGATCTTGAGAAGTGTTTTTGAACCATGCAATTAGGTCAATGTAATTAATTTTAATCCTTGACATCATGTCTCAAACCAATAAGTCATGTATTTGGTCAAAATTCAAAAATCAAGCCTTCTCAGTCAAAAGCCTAATTTTGACCATTTTGCCCCTTTGGTGATCTGATCAAATTTCTTGAGGGATTGTAATCCAAATTTGACCAAATGGTTCATATGAGTTAAAAATATTGATGTGGATCAAAAATCATGAAGTTTGACTGTAAGTTGGCCACATTTGACTTTTTACCCAATATAGTTGATTTTAGGTCATTTGATCAATTGACTGAGCAAACTTGAACTGCAAGACTTGAAATTTGACATGAGCATTATTGAAGGTCCAAAATGATCCATGAAAGTCTTGTGAGGCATTAAAAGTTCATTTGTGCTTGTGCAAACTCAAACCCTAATCTGAGTCATCAGTATTGAGAAAGTGTCTTGAGTTGATCAAAGCTTGTACAATTTTTGAGCAGTTGAAAATCTTGTGAGATATTTCTTGAGAAATGAGAGGGAAAATTTTGGGGTACAACAACTGCCCCTGTTCAATCTTCTTAAGCCTGAAAAGATAGATTGGCGGATCTCCATTCGTGACCTGAAGGCGAAAGATGATTGAATACTAGAGTGCCCAGAAATTTGCACTCGATGATGCAGTTGATTGTATCAGGAATGGGCTTAATGGTGCCATTTGGAATGTCTATTTATGGAGACCGGAAGAAATATCAGAATAAATCTTTAGTCGATTTATGCTGAAATTGTAGATGTCTTTTGCCTGTTTTTAACTGGGAGAGATAAATCTAATCTAGAAGAGGACTTGCCTGATGATTGATTTCTTCCTGCAAGGAAGGGGGTTAGTTTCATGCAGATGTATGCATGGTGTAATGATGTTCTCAAAATAAATGAGATTATGCTATATGAATTTGTTATGTATGTGATATGTTGTATGAATGTGAAACACTAAAGTGTATATTTGCCTGAAAATGAAACCCTGACAAATTGCTGGGGAGTTTTGGGAAATTAAATCCCGGATTGCTGCTGAAGATAAAGAGTATGTGTATCTTCGAACTTTGTTCAGAGCACTTCTTATTGGCAAATTCTGATTTTTAAGGATAACTCCACTGGGGAATAATGACTTCTGCTTGGGAGAAAAAGCTCAGGATTTCTAGTCATCCACTGCTCTAGTGGGGAATTATTTCTTGAAAGTTAGTTGTTATCTGATCGGATTTCCAGGCTTCACAACAACTTATTGGGGATAATGGAAAACTATACTGGGGAAGAGGAGTGTTGTTAATGATTGAAGAAGTTAAAGTAGTATCTTTTGTAGTAATTTGAACTTGAGGTTAACTATTATCCGGTCGGGTCCAGGTTTTAACAATTGGAGAAGTTGAACTATTATCTGGTCGGGTCCAGGATTTAGTAACTTAAAATTGAGATTAACTGTTATCTGGTCAGGTCCAGGTTTCACAATAAATTGAGGATAGGATGAAGTTGAACTAACATCTGGTCGGGTCCAGGCTTTAGTAACTTGAATTTGAGATTAATTGTTATCTAGTCGGGTCCAGGCTTCAGTAATGATTTGAGAAGTTGAACTATTATCTGGTCGGGTCCAGGCTTTAGTAACTTGTTTGGATAGGAATGAAATTAAACTATTATCTGGTCAGATCCAGGCTTTAGCAACTAAAATTGAGATTTACTGTTATCTGGTCGGGTCCAGGTTTTAGTAACTCAAACGGTTTTCTGGCCGGGTCCAGGCTTTGCAGTAATTTGAACTTGATGGAGTTGAACTAATATCTGGTCGAGTCCAGGCTTCATAGTAACTTGCTTGAATTTGGCTGTTATCTGGTCGGGCCCAGGTTTTGCAGCAGCTTTCGGGGATAACAATGACTCTGTTGGCGACTTCACTGGGGATTAGGGGTTATAGTCCCTTGATTTGTAATAGTCTGAGAGGCAAACTCGAGATGGGGAATTTTTCCGTTTGTTGGGGAAATAAACCCTATTGAAGAGGATATTTGACGAACTGCTGGGGAGGTGTCTCTTTCCATAAGGCTTTTTTTTAAGACCAACTCAGCTGGGAGAGGATCTTCCGGAGATTGAAACTATGTTTGAGGATTTTATGAATCCAAATTTGTGGGGATAACTCTGTGGAGATATCTCAAATTCATTTAAGGAGATGCTCATCACTGTTTTTTAAGCATATATTTTCTAAAAGTTTAATCATGTTCATATGCATATGTTCATTCAATTTTAGTCTTTGGACACTTTTACACTCAAAACAGAAAAAAAAACAGAAAGTTTTCACTTCAAAGTATATTTGTATTGACGTTTTGCCCATGAATATGCATTTTTTTACAAAGAGACTGAGATCCTAGTAAGAGGAAATCACCGAAAGAATGGAAAGAGTACAAAGTGAAAATAAAATAATAGCCATGTAAAAGTGATCTCATTATGTTCCAACCCCACTATTGCCCCTATGTCTTCGAACATCATCCCTTGTTGTTGAAAGAGGTTGACTGGATTGATCTTGGACCATTGAAACTAGAATCTTGGTAATAAGGTTGGCTGTAGAGACTCTACGGGACATAGCCATACGCTTTAATCCTTAACTTTTTCCTGGACCACCCTTTCGGGTTTTCGGCCCACCAAGATACCCATTTTTGCCCAAGTCACCCTTTTGGGTTTTCGACTCGCCGAGTGTACAATCTTTTACATATATCCCTAACTTTTGCCGGAACCTCTTTGGTCCGCCGGGACACCCTTATTTTTTCCTAGGTATGTCAACCTAGCGGGTCATTTTATGCGTAGTATTTTTTAATTATGTCCGTGTTTACAGGATGTGGGAAGTCTTCACCATCCATAGTATTTAGCATCATATCACCACCAAAGAAAACTTTCTTTACGACAAATGTCCCTTTGTAAGTGGGAGTCCATTTTCCCCCGGGGTCGCCTTGTGGAAGAATGATGTGCTTTATTACTAAGTCACCAACTTGATACACTCGAGGCTTGATCTTTTTGTTGAAAGCCTTGATCATACGTTTTTGATACATTTGACTGTGGCAGATAGCAGCCAGTCTCTTCTCATCAATCAAGTTCAACTGATCTAACCTAGTCTGAATCCATTCGTCTTCTCCTAAATCTGTTTCCTTCATTATCCTTAGAGAAGGAATATGAACTTCGACAGGTAGGATAACTTCCATGCCATAGACCAAGGAGAACGGGGATGCCTCAGTTTATGTTTAAGCTGAAGTACGGTAGCCATGGAGAGAAAACAATAACATCTCATGCCAGTCTTTATATGTAACCACCATCTTTTGCACAATCTTCTTGATATTTTTATTGGCAGCTTCTACTGTGCCATTCATCTTAGGTCTGTATGGAGAAGAATTGTGATGCTTGATTTTGAACTGAGTATAAAGTTCCATAATCATAGCATTGTTGATCCCATTATCGGTGATAATCCTTTCGGGGATACCGTAATGGCAGATGAGGTTATGCTTGATGAATCTGGCTGCAACGTTCTTTGTGACAGAGGCAAATGATGCAACTTCGACCCATTTGGTGAAATAATCAATAGCCACGAGGATGAAACGGTGTCCATTGGAAGTAGTAGGTTTAATCTCTCCAATCATATCAATGCCCCACATTGCAAACGGCCACAGAGCAGTCATGACATTTAGAGGAATATGAGGTACACGGACCTTGTCAGCATAGATTTGACACTTGTGGCAAGTCCTTGAGTGATGATGACAATCAATTTCCATTATGGACCAATAGTAACCAACCCTCAGGATTTTCTTAGCCATAGTGTGTCCACTAGAGTGGCTCCCAAAGATACCATCATGCATGTCTTCCATAATTGTTTTGCCTCCTTCTTGTAGAATCCTGATTTCGCTTATATAGGATTCCATTGCTTAGGAAGAATTTGGCTGAGAATCTTTGCAAGAATTTCGTATCGTTAATGGAAGCTCCTTCGGGATACTCTTGTGTTTCAAGATACCTCCTTACTTCATGATACCATGGTTTCTCTTTATCAGTGTCAAGCTCGTAGCAGTGTGTAGGTTCGTCAAATATTTCCATTGTAATCATGGGAACTTCGTTATCCCATTTGACTTTGAACATGGAACACATTGTTGCCAAGGCGTCAGCCAACTGATTTTATTCTCTAGGGAAATTTTCAAAGGTGATCTCCTCGAAGTGTGGTATCAGGGTTAACACAAGCTTCTTGTAAGGAATAAGGTTAGGATGCTTAATGTCCCATTCTCCTTTTACTTGACTGATCACTAGAGCAGAATCTACGAATACGTTTAAGAACTTGATCCTTAAGTCAATGGCAACCTTTAGACCCAAGATGTATGCTTCGTACGCATCCATGTTGTTCGTACAATCGAAGCATAATCTAGTAGTGAAGGGAGTATGGAAACCCTTAGGAGAAATAATCACAACACCAATTCCATTGTCCAAAGCATTGGAAGCCCCATTGAATACCATAGTCCATAGGGGTCCTTGTTCAGGTCCATCATATGGTCCAGGTTCTTTGCAATCAGTTACTAGCATAATATTCTCATCCGGGAAGTCAAAGTTCATAGACTGGTAATTATTAACAGCTTGATGGGCCAAATGATCTGCCAATAGACTTCCTTTTATTTCCTTTTGTGTTGTATATTGAATATCATATTCAGTTAGAATCATTTGCCATCTAGCTATTCGTCCAGAGAGGGCTGACTTCTCGAAGATGTACTTGATAGGATCCATCTTTGAAATTAATAAGGTGGTGTGAGTCAACATATACTATCTTAGCCGGTGAGCAGCCCATGCCAGAGTGCAACAATTTTTGTCGAGTAGTGAATATCTGGTTTCACATTCGGTAAATTTTTTGCTCAGGTAGTATATTGCATGCTCTTTTCGGAAAGACTCGTCATGTTGGCCCAACACACTCCCCATAGAATTCTCTAGCACAGTCAAGTACATGATCAATGGTATTCTTTCCACTAGAGGCATAAGGATATGAGGTTCTTGTAAATATTCCTTGATTTTATCGAAGGAAGCTTAGCAATCATCATTCCATTTGATTACTTGATCTTTCTTCAAGAGTTTGAATATTGGCTCACAAGTAGCAGTTAAGTGAGATATGAAGCAAGCAATGTAGTTAAGACGACCCAAGAATCCTCTAACCTCCTTTTCAGAATAGGGAACTGGAATTTCTTGAATGGCTTTTACCTTTGCAGGATCAACTTTGATGCCTTTACCACTAACGACAAAACCTAGAAGCTTTACAGGCCTTACTCTAAACGTGCACTTATTAGGATTCAACCTCAACTTATACTTCTTCAGCCTTTCAAATAGCTTGTGTAGGTGATAGAGATGCTCTTCTTCAGTTTGCGACCTTGCAATCATATCATCCACATATACCTATATTTCGTGATGGATCATATCATGAAATAAAGCTATTATAGCTCTTTGATATGTTGTCCCTACATTCTTTAATCCGAACGGTATGACCTTGTAACAGAAGGTGCCCCATTGTGTAACAAATGTGGTATTTTCCATGTCTTTGGGAGCCATCTTGATTTAGTTATAGCCAGAAAATCCATCCATGAAGGAGAGAACTTTATGTTGAGCAGTGTTATCAACCAAGACGTCAATATGAGGTAGAGGGAAATCATCTTTAGGGCTTGCCCCATTCAGATCCCTATAATCTACACACATACGAACCTTCCCATCTTTCTTTGGTACGGGAACCACGTTTGCAACCCATTGTGGATAAGATGTCACAGCCAGAAAACCAGCATCAAACTGCTTCATTACCTCAGCCTTTATCTTTTCAGACATGTCAGGCCGCAACCGACGAACTTTTTGCTTGACAGGAGGACAATCTTCTTTTGTTGGTAGACGATGAACCACAATATCAGTATCCAACCCTGACATGTCTTCATATGACCAGGCAAACACTTCAACATAATCATGTAGCATCTGGACCAACCTGCTCTTTGTTATACCCCAATTTATGCCCCTAAGATCCCTCATCATACTCTGTACATCTCACAAATAGCATTGGTCTCATGGTTACAGGATTGAAGAGCTTTGGCATTTGGGTTTCTCTCTATGAATCGAGGCTGCTGCCTTACTCAAAATTGATTCAACTGGTGCTCTCATTATTCTTGGTATGAGATCAGGGTTTTGAATCTCAAGCAGCATAGACGTCTCCGCTAGCAGGGTTCCTCAAGATACAAACTTTTCTTCATTAGTGTTTTCTTTGAAGAACATGCGCTTTAAGATTCAATTTGTGTACTTAAGACTTCATCATACTCACTAAGAAATGTAATTGAGCTAGGTTTTGTTCCTCCCGCCATCTCAAGCCTTCCCCATCCGTATGCATTCAAGGTCCATTGATTTGGGGTTTCTTCTATGGTTGTGCCTAAGCATGGATGTTAGTTATTCAAAAATGATTCATTGTGTTAGGTTTTCTCTTCGAGGCTACATGATCATTATTCCTTCCTCATTACGAGTTTGGCATCATTTAAGATGGTTGAAGAGTATTTGAGGCTTTCATACAGTCAAGTTGTTCTTTGTTGTGAAGCTATGGAGTTAGAGGGTTATTTCTTGAATTGTTGATTCGATTGAAGATTAAGGTTCATTAAATCATGGTTACTCTGAATTGAAGATTTGAATTGGGGTCCCCGGGGATGATCTGAAGATTCACTCAAGAAACGTCATTGAATTTCGAGTTGATTCAAAGTTTATTCGATTCACAAGGTCGTCCAAATGCACCATTCAAGTTTTCATAAAGATTCGAGGGAATTTGCAAAAAAAAAAAGTGTTTGAACTTTTCATGGAATTTTGAAGTGTGGAAACAAAAGACAAGCTTCATTCAAGTTTTCTTTCAAAAGTTACAAGGTGGATTCATGTGGTTTTTCTCAGCGTACATCATTATGTAAAGTTTGAGATTCAAGTTCAAATGTCGTTCATCATGATTTTTCGAACTCAAGTGATTCAAATTCATAAAGTTTCATCAAGAATTATCCATGAACTTATTCAAAACAGCAGCCCGAATATTACTTCAATACTCAACAAAATCTCATAATGTCAAAATTGTTCACACAAAGATAAAGCGGCTGTTAAAAGAAAATACAAGAACTTGGCAGTGTTGCTTCATCCAGATAAAAACAAATGTGTTGGAGATGATGGGGGGTAATGCTATGCATAGTTCTTATGATCTTAAGAGAAGTTATTTTTCTGTTGTTCAGGCTACAGGTTATAACAATTGTTCCAATATGCCGCCAAACTCTTCTAGTAAACTCGACTTCTAGCAGTTTCACGAATCTTCGATTCCTGTGGCTTTATTCAGAAAACTGCCCTACTGCCATAAGAAAAGAAAGAAGATAAACAGAAAAAGAGTTAAGTTGGCTAAACTAACAAGATTAATCAACAGAATAAAGCAGAACAAGACTCAAGTTTCTAGCCAACTCATATATACACTATAGGAAATACAGGAAAAAATAAATACAAAAAATAATTAGAAGTATCCAAAACCAGAAGGATTTTCATCACAAAAAAACAACAGATATTTTTCAGCCCCTAACCGATTCACTAACTAACAGCATCCTAACTGTTTTTTCTAACAAAATTTCTAACTCCCTAACAAAATTTTCTCACTGATTCAAAAATACGACAGAACAGAATTCTAAGAAAAGAGAATTCTAACATAATGAAAAAGAAAAAAATGCTAACAGATTCAGAATAAAATTCTGGGGGAAGACCTCAGATTTTTATCTCCAACCCTCTGATTCTCTCAAGAATCTTCATCTTCAATATTGATTCTCCACTCTCTTTCTACAACCGAAGCCCCATCTTCCATCTTCACCCTTTCCTCTTTAATAAACCTTCACCTCTCAAGAACTCTGCTGAATTCATATGGATCTCCTTCAACTATCATTCAAGGAGAACCTCTTCTTCTCTACAACTCTAAAACGACCTCACTGCCCCAATCATCTTCATTCTCCATCACCATTCAGAAAACCACACTCCTCTTGACTATCTCTAAAATCTTCCACCTCTAGAACATTCGTTCTCTCTTTCATCTTGAACATTCATTCTCCCTCGGAGACTGATTTGGTACTTTCTTTCATTTTATCCTCAACAAACCTTCAACATCAACATCAACATCAACCTACAATCACGCTTCAACCTCCTTCACCGCACCTGCAAACGCAATCTCAACATCCTCACAACGACAATGCAGAAGCAGAGGGAGGAGTGAATCGAGAAAAAGCGGAAAGAGAAACGTATCGAGTCATCTATGATCTTCACAGCATCTTCCTCGTGATAAATAAAACACCAGTGTTACTCCGGCGTGTAAGTTTCACTAAACTCCGAATTTCCGCGTTCGCGTTCATATTTTTCTCTATTATTCTGCGCAAATCTGAAAGTGATGACGAGTTGTAGTGAAATCATAACTTCATCGTTGGTGTTCGATCTGGAACAATTTGAAGACCGTCCGTTCGATTTCGATGAATAAGAGATATGTTAAAATATTGATGGTTTATGATGCAGACAAGGACAGACAAGGAAAAACCGCGGCGGTGTATTTCGTCGGAGAAAAAGGATGAAGAGGAAATCACCATTCAATTTGAGAGATGATTTGAAATGGAATCAGAGATGATATGAAACAGAAATCACGGAGAAGGAGGTTGAGGCTGGCTGCGGCGGAATTAAGAGAGAGTGGAGAGGAAGAGTCACTCAAACCTAACCCTAATCCTCTTTATATTTTATTTTTGCATTTGTTATTTTTTAATTTTTTTGTTAAGTTTAGAAACCACATATTGACTGTAATAAAACAAATATGTCAGGAAATCTAGATGTGAATTGTGGCTGGGTAATATGGTTAGGTTGACCGAAAATTAGATCCCTTGGCCCATTGTTTTTTATTACATGTTTGTTGTTTAAATGAAAAGCTCTTATTTTCTCTTGGGCTTAGTTGTTTTCTATTACACCATAGGAATCCAGTTTAGCACCCCCTGACTCTTTCTACTTCCTTTGTTTTTGTAGACTTTGTTTTTTAGTTTAGATTCTTTTTTTTGTATAATAAAAATAGTAATAAAATACATATAATAAAACAATAAAAAATTATAGATTTTAGGAATGTTTTTTTTAGGGTAATAAACTACAAGATCAATAAATTTTGTTAGACTTTTATGTGATTTTGGAAATTAATCCCTAATTTTTGATTACTTGAAACTTGTGAATCACTTTTGCTTGTTGAGTTGAGTCTTATGCAGGTTCATTATTTGATATACGGATGTGTTTGTATTTCAATTATGATTTATTTTCACATCGATGAAGCTTCGACACCTATTTCGAATATTCGATATCTGATTGTTTGTTTGTTAATTCAGCTCGCGTGAAGTATCTCGGGTTTCTTTACTTTGGTTGCGCTTTTTGCCGAAATTATTGTTCGTTTGGTATTATTCTGCTTCCAAGTTATATTTCCGCATTTCATTGCTTTCTAGATATCATGAGAAGTAGGAAATAAAGAGCATGTGCTCGAAGTCGTTGTTTAAAGACCTGTAGCAGGCATTCCGCACTTCATTTCTTTTATGTGTTGTGCCTATGTTTGTTTCCTTTCTTGTTGATCGATGAGTCACTCAATTTAGAAATTGAGATCATGACTTCACTCTCAGTGCATGCTCCCTATAGGATTTTATCACTTTCCTTTATTTCTTGTTGATTAATGAGTCACTCAATTTAGAAATTGAGATCACGACTTAGCTCTCAGTGCATGTTTACTATAGAATAGTATGTTAGACTTTCTTTGGGCATGCTAACTTAGATAGGATCCCTCATTTTATGATATTATTAGATTAGAGATAGGTTAGTCTCCCTCCGATGTTTTCTTCTCATTTTTTGCATAATTTCATTTAAAACTAAAACTTCTTTTTCTTGGCAAATGTATAAAAAATGCTAAGCATACACAAATTCTTTTCATGGTAAAAAAAATACCAACCAATCCGTTTCTTTTCGCCATTCGGCTTTTCTCTTCTAAGAGCATGTTAGCTCCTTTCTACTACAGGTCATAAGTCTCAAAAGGTCGAGCAACGGTGGAATGATCGAATGAAACATTGTTCATTTAAAAAATCTAAACAAACAAAATATATGAGCCGAACTATGATGCTCTGATTCCTTAAAGGGGATACGTAGGCATCTGGTCATGGGGCTCAGTCGAGCAAAAATTTGTAAATATTTCCTTATTTTCCCCATGTTTTCTTTGCATGCATTCCCTCTTAGTTTATAACCCTTAAGCATTAGATTGAACACACCCTTTGATTATAATAACGAGAGTGGATCCCGTAGAGTACTATGGACGTATGGGGTGCTAATACCTTCCCCTCGCGTAATCAACTCCCTTACCCAATCTCTCGGTCGCTAGACCATGATTTCCCCCCTTTAGGTTTTTCTGTGATGATTTTCCTTTCCCTTTCATATGGGATAAATAAATACTCGGTGGCGACTTCATTGATTTTACCACTACAGAAAAATGGCGACTTCACTGAGGGAGAATGATCTCGACCAATTGTTGTTCCATCCCGTGAGTCACTCCTAGCTCCCGTTTTTCTTTTCTTAGGGTGTTTATCATTATGCTTTTATGGATTATTCATTTGTATATGTTTTAGCATATGTTTGCATTGCATCTTTGTTGTTATTTGTTATATTGTTGCTGTGCTGGTTTCTCTTTTTTTGTTGGGTGGGTGTTACTATGAGGTAAAAGGCCCAATACCCAGGCCAAGTGGCAACCACAGCAACACTAGGAATAGAGTGGAACATGAATGGCTAGTTGACTTAGGTTTCACTATGCCGTCATGTCGTCCATGCTCAGATGAGGTACAAATAAGGAGCTATCGTTTTCACGTAGGTGATATGGCGATAGTTTTTTCAGGAGTACCCTCGATTCTGAGTTACCATTGACCTTACCATGACCTAGTCTTTACCCGTGAGTGGGGAGGGAATAACCTTTACAGGTACAGATGGTGACTATACATGTTCCGTTGGTGACTCTGAGTATACTGATGACTTTGATCCTTGGTATTCTGAATTGGTCTGGACCTTTGATCTTATTACATATGACAGTGGATCTGTTATCAGTTCAGCAGTTATCCAGTACCGCATAAGCTTTGATCCCATATGTTTGCATACATAGCATGTTAATATAATTATCAGCATACATGTTTTTTTTTATTTCCAAACATTACTTCCTTGATTACAATTGTTAAGACGAAAAATAAACATAAAAAAAAATATAATAAATACATGGAAAAAAAAAACATTGTGGCTTAATAACTGGAATCAAAGTGTATGAACTTTTGGAAATAAGAATATGGCATTTGTGTTGCATGTCATGCACCATGTTACATTTAATTATGCATTTCATGAGTTTCATAGAAGTCTTACCCAAGGTCCTTTAGTCTTCAAAATCAAGTTGTCTCATCAGTACAACACTCGTGCTAAGGGAAGATGGAAAGAATTAAGCAAGATATCTTTGAACTCCGCAAAGAGGTGGCTACTTTGAAGGCTAATATGGAATATTTAACTGCTTTGGTTAAAACTTTGGTTGCCGCCCAAGTAAATCCTTCTAGGAAGGAAGAAGAGATGGCAAAAGGCTTCACAAAAACTCTGAAATCATTCTTTCATGAGAAGGTGATAGTCAATACACCCAATGATTTCCCAGAAGAAGTGAATATGGGAGTGCTCCTAGAAGAGAATGTCTGAAAGGAGTGTTTATCTGAAGACAGTGGCACAACTAGTAGTGTGAAAAAGTTTGATAATAATTTTTCTAAGAAGAGAACCAGAAGAAGAAACAATCAATGTCATAATTAGCATGTTTCTTCTTTCATCCCTGTGTTCAATTTACCTCTTGTTGCTCCAGTTTGTCAACAGAATCAGCAAGTTCCTAATTAGAAGAAAGCTCAGTTTGATCCAATTCTAATGACCTATACAGAGTTGTTTCCTATCCTAATGCAGAGGAATTTGGTTCAGACCAGACCTCCACCGAAGATTCTTGAGAAGATTCCTTGGTACTACAAAGCTGATTTGACTTGTGCCTTTCATCAGGGAGCCCCTGGGCATATTATTGAACAATGTTACCCATTAAAAGTTGAAGTCCAGGAATTAGTCATAAGTGGCATCTTGTCACTCAAGGATATTTGTCTTGAGGTTCAAGCCAAGTCTTTACCGAAGAATAAACGTGATTGAAGAATGCCCTGGATTTCAAGGATGCTTAGCTTTCTCATGTTTACTAGCAATTTCACTGATCTCTCATTTGTAATTCTTCTTGTTAATTATTGCACTGTTTGCATGTAAGAACTTGTTTACATTTGAATGATTATCTTAATACAATGAATATGTTTGCCTTGAAGAAATCCATTCGTTTCACTCATATTTATTTTTAATTGCTTTTTATGACACCAACTTGTTATCCATTCTCTTTCCTAAGAATAGATTGGAGGGAGGATGACGAATTTTTGTATGCTTTTGAGTAAAACTCTGTTGATGATATACATGCATTGTTTCAAATCCCCAAACACCAGAGATATAAGGGAGTGAAACCCTCATTAACCCCTTTGAGCCTTGAAGTAGGAGTTTCTTTTCTATTCAGAAAAATCCTCATTTTTAACCTGGGGCAGGGTAGTGTTCAGTTAATTTAATCGAGCGTTTGGAACTCACCAGAAATGCGCATCTAAGGATACAACAATGATTATCCTTTAAAAGGTTGACGAAACTCAAAATTGTAATGACTAACCTTCACTTATCAAGAGTGGGCGTCAATTGACGATACTCCAATGAGTATCTCTCACACATCAGAAAGTCAGTAGACGATGATACAACAATGGTTATCCCTCATCTTCCAAGAAATAGGGAAGTCACAATTCTTCCAACAAGTCGAAAATGACTCAACATCACGCGACATGTTCAAAAAGAAAGAAAACGTAATATAAAATGAATGAAAAAATGAAATGAATAAGAAGTGATTAAAGAAAAAGACAAAAATCTCCGCTAAGTCGAAACTTGAAAAAAAGCTCGCTTAGGCAAAAGTCACGGCATCCCGCTGGGCTTCATAGTCAAATTTAAAAAGAATTTGTCCAGGAAAAAGTTAGGGAAAATGATGGAAAGCCTGAAAGCTGACAAAGGATTACAAAATGGATATCCTTAGCAAAGAAATATGTTGCATGATTAGACAATAAAAGTAAAAATAAGTGATTGTCGTATCCAAAGAAAACCTTGGTTGTTTCCTCAACTGTCTCGAAATTTCTTTTGAGAGATGGATGTTTGAGTCGAGTTAACTGAACTTAGGACTGGAGAACATCATGAAGGGGGTGGGAGTCAAATAACTTTGAGCCTTAAAATACGTTTTTTCTAAAACCGTGGACCAGGCCACGTTAAGACCCTCAAAATTCCTAATTGAAACAAGGTTTATTTCGAAAGCATACTTCAACGAGATAGCGTTTTCTGACTCTCATGAATTTTGCTAAAAATTTTGTGTTGGTATCATATGCTTTTGTTATCTTTGATAAAAAAACAATTTTGCGTCTTGGCTAGTGATTCATTCATAAGGTTTTGCGAAATATCTTCAAGACTCACATAACTGTTGCATTAGAATCATCATTCTTATAATAAATATTGTTCTGCTTGTAAAACTATTGATTGATATCAAAGAAGCTTACATTTGAGTATCAGCAAAGGGCATGTAGCTAAGAAGAAGTTGTCGAGTAAAGAAGATGCAACATTCAGCTAATCTAGGGCAGTTACATCGAGATTCGATGAATCTCTAGGAACTTTTTGGTCAGGCAGATTATCTTAAAAGTAGATAGCCAAGGGCAAGTCGTGAAAAATATCTCAACCAGTACGGTAAACTTAGGACACCAAATTTGTTTCCAAGGTTATTTCCAGATTTTTTCATCAAGACAGTTACTAGGTTCTTCCACGAGCTAAAGATTTTCCTCAAGCAATATTGTTTCTGATGATCTGCATGGTAGATATGTGCATGATTCCCTCTATAGTAACTGAACAGTTAATGGGTGTCTTCCAGGTTGTGGTGTGGTGTTGGGTTTGCAATCCCATTTTCTTCCCCAGTTAAGCATTTGTTCATATTTTCTTCAAGTTATTATTTGATGGTGGGTTTGTAATCCCATTCTCCCCAATCAAGTCTTGATTCAGATTTCTCCGACTGAGTGCAATTTCTTTCCGTGGTCGGATAATGATCAAGTAAAGGTTTCAAAGTTACAAAGCATGTGCTTAGTTGTTGAATTCTTTCTTCCTTTCACATTGAGAAGCAATGCATAACCTTTAGCGGGATATTACGCCCTCCAGTTATGACATTGTTGTTGTTGTGTATCTCTAAGCAACCAGACAAGGGAAATATGCCTTCTAAGAAGTTTTGAGATAAGCGCCTACTCCTTGGGTTTTCTCTCGCTATGCGCTGAGTTTGATTTAAAATCCCCATAAGCTGACCTATTACTATGACGACAATTTCTTAATTCTCCAGATGTGTCGAATATGATGCTTCCCTCTAAAGCTGTTATCCCATGGAATTTCATGATTTCTCTCCAGAGAAGTTTACACAATTATTATGCATGATATTGAAGATTGTATCCAGGCTCTATTTGGTATGTGTGGCTTCTTTTCCCCCAATGAAGTTAGCATAACAATCCCCAATTGAAGCATCAAGGACGTAGTTTTTAATCTTCCTAGTGAGGTCTGTATTGACATCCCCAGTTGAGGTCTCGACGACATGGTTTTCATCTTCCCCTAATGAGGTTTGTATCAGAATCTCCAATGAAGTCTAGACGACGAAGCTTTCTCTTCCCTTATCAAAGTCCGTGTTGGTATTCCCCGGTGTAACATAGAAAAGTTTATGGTATGCCCGTAACTTTATTTCTTGCTTTTCAGGTGGTTCTTTGATCGTTTTCAAGCCATGTTTTTCCCAGAGAAGTTAAGCCGTGAAATGAGACTGTGTTTCCTCTGTTGATGCTTATCCTCTAGTGGAATTTAATCTCCATCCTGCATGTGACTTGGCCGAGTGTTGTCTTCACCCAAGTTAGTTTTGTCTGGTTATCCCTAGTGTATTATGGTTATTTTGTCAGCATATACATGATAACATTCATACATTCATACACATCATGCATAGCTAAACAAAACTCATTACTCATTTGCATTTATTGATGCTTTGTTGGTATAGTGTTCTCCTTGCAAAGTTATGTTACTCTCTCTCTAATAGAGTTGTCAACATTAAACAGAAAGTGTAGATCCTTTCAAATTCCCCACTGAGTTACCCCTCGTGGAAGAATTTTGCTTCAGCCTTCCCATTCAGTTCATTATCTGGATGGAGTGTGATCCCCTTTTGAGTTTATTTCTCATCGGGTGCTGACTTTGTTGATTATTTCATTCCAGTTTATTTCTGGTTTAAATCTATAGTTCCCGACAACATTATTATTCTGATTTCTGCAAGCTTTGTGCCTTGATTTGAGAATGTGCATTTATTTTACACGCAAAGACTTTTTCTCCTCAACAAGAATGTATTAGAATTTCCCCAGAAAATCAAACTTCATTTCCCGCCAGTCTTGTTATGATTCCTTCTTAAACAGCAAGTGACAGGTCTCTTTATTTGAGCAACCTGTTCTTCCCAGTAAGTATGTTAATGCAAGAAGATGTTTTTTTTCCTCAATAAATGGTAATCTCGTCATTATGGGAGATAGTTCATTGATGAAGATTGTTTTTCCAATTAATGGTAGCCTCGTCATTATGGGAGGTAGTTCGTTGTTTAGTTCTATATTCTGATGAATGGTAGTCTCGTCGTTATGGGAGATAGTTTGTTGTTAAAATTTGTTACTCCAATAAATGGTAGTCTCGTCATTATGGGAGATAGTTCGTTGTTGATTTTGGTTGTACTTCAATGATAAAGACAGTTCGTTGAAAGATGCTTACAGCAATAGTTTTACCCTTTCCAGGTGAAACATCTTGGTTAAAGAAGAAACTGAGACCAGTTCGTGGCTTATAGTCAGGATCGAGGGGAAGTTTATCTGATTCTCCATCAAATGGTATCTCTTCGAGGAAGTTTCGCAAGAAAAGTTTGTTGTGAAACATTTACAAGTGGTAGTCTCTTTATTTGAGATAGCTTGTATTTTTACCCTTTCCAGGTGAAATATCTTGGTTAAAGAAGAAACTGAGACCAGTTCGTGGCGTATAGTTAGGATCGAGGGAAAGTTTATCTGATTCTCCATCAAATGGTATCTCTTCGAAGAAATTTCGCAAGAGAAGTTTATTGTGAAATCTTTACAAGTGGTAGTCTCTTTATTTGAGATAGCTTATGTTTTTACCCTTTCCATGTGAAATATCTTGGTTAAAGAAGAAACTGAGACCAGTTCATGGCTTATAGTCAGGATCAAGGGGAAGTTTATCTGATTCTCCATCAAATGGTATCTCTTCGAGGAAGTTTCGCAAGAGAAGTTTGTTGTGAAATATTTACAAGTGGTAGTTTATTTATTTGAGATAGCTTGTATTTTTACCCTTTCCAGGTGAAATATCTTGGTTAAAGAAGAAACTGAGACCAGTTCGTGGCTTATAGTCAGGATCAAAGGGAATTTTATCTGATTCTCCATTAAATGGTATCTCTTCGAAGAAGTTTCGCAAGACAAGTTTGTTGTGAAATCTTTACAAGTGGTAGTCTCTTTATTTGAGATAGCTTGTATTTTTACCCTTTCTAGGTGAAATATCTTGGTTAAATAAGAAACTGAGACCAATTCGTGGCTTATAGTCAGGATCGAGGGGAAGTTTATCTGATTCTCCATCAAATGGTATTTCTTCGAAGAAGTTTTGCAAGAGAAGTTTGTGGTGAAATATTTACAAGTGGTAGTCTCTTTATTTGAGATAGCTTGTATTTTTACCCTTTCCAGGTGAAATATCTTGGTTAAAGAAGAAACTGAGACCAATTCGTGGCGTATAGTCAGGATCGAGGGGAAGTTTTTCTGATTCTCCATCAAATGGTATCTCTTCAAAGAAGTTTCGCAAGAGAAGTTTATTGTGAAATATTTACAAGTGGTAGTCTCTTTATTTGAGATAGCTTGTGTTTTTAACCTTCCCAGGTGAAATATCTTGGTTAAAGAAGAAACTGAGACTAATTCGTGGCTTATAGTCAGGATCGAGGGGAAGTTTATCTGATTCTCCATCAAATGGTATCTCTTCAAGGAAGTTTTGTAAGAGAAGTTTGTTGTGAAATATTTACAAGTGGTAGTCTCTTTATTTGAGATAGCTTGTGTTTTTACCCTTTCCAGGTGAAATATCTTGGTTAAAGAAGAAACTGAGACCAGTTCATGGCTTATAGTCAGGGTCGAGGGGAAGTTTATTTGATTCTCCATCAAATGGTATCTCTTTGAGGAAGTTTCGCAAGAGAAGTTTGTTGTGAAATCTTTACAAGTGGTAGTCTCTTTATTTGAGATAGCTTGTATTTTTACCCTTTCCAGGAGAAATATATTGGTTTAAGAAGAAACTGAGACAAGTTCGTGGCTTATAGTTAGGATTGAGGGGAAGTTTATCTGATTCTCCATCAAATGGTATCTCTTCGAAGAAGTTTCACAAGAGAAGTTTGTTGTGAAATCTTTACAAGTGGTAGTCTCTTTATTTGAGATAGCTTGTGTTTTTACCCTTTCTAGGTGAAATATCTTGGTTAAAGAAGAAACTGAGACCATTTCGTGGTGTATAGTCAGGATCGAGGGGAAGTTTATTTGATTCTCCATCAAATGGTATCTCTTTGAATAATTTTCGCAAGAGAAGTTTGTTGTGAAATCTTTACAAGTGGTAGTATCTTTATTTGAGATAACTTATATTTTTACTCATTCTAAGTAGAATTTCAGAATTTTAGGCAATTCGTTATCGTTAATGCAGATTTCGACTTCAGTAAACGTTGGTGTATCTTCTTTTCTCTCACTTTCAGTAAAAGTGGGTGCATTTTGATATCTTTACCTTCAGTAAAATTTGGTATTTTCTCCATATCTCTACCTTCAGTGGGAGTCGTTAGTTAACCTTCAGTAAACGTTGGTGTATCTTCTATTTCTTTACCTTCAATAAAAGTCAGTATTGTCCTATGTTTTTTTCTACCTTAATTCTTGAGTTGGGTAGTTCATTAACATTCTTAGGCAAGATTTATCTCTTCCTCTTCTTTAGACCTTACTCCGATTGAGTTGAGTTGTTTCCAGCCATAAGTGTTGACGTAAAACCATTTTTACCAGTCATAAGTACTGATATTAATCATTCATTTGCTAGTCTCAATGTTTATGTTTACCGTCATCCCTGAGCCGGTATTATCTTACCATTTCTATTCGCGCCCTTCTGTTTAGCAGTTACCGATTCTCTATGTTGATGTTATTCTCTTTTTGTTATCCCCTCCACGAGTGGATAGTTTACAGTTATCGGTTAAATGCTGTCATCCATTACTTTTTCCCCAGTTTTGAGTTTATGTTATTTTGTCTCCTCATTGGATCTTACTCAATAGAGTCAAGTCCTCTTTTCCCTAGCAGAGTTGATTTATCTCTAATAGATTCAAATTTCTATCCCCAAAGTTGTGTCGTTCTCCATAGATTTATTCTCCTGGTTGAATTCCCCTTGTTAATCTGTTAATTTTACTTTTTCTTCTCCAGTGCGTGTCTTGCCCATCTGCATGAAGTTTATATGTTACATCCATAATCATAAGCATCACATGGCATCTTAGGGAAAAAAATAGGGCTTGTTTTGTATTTAAGTATCTCCAATCGCGTCGAAACGAAGATTTTAATATTCGCATCTCCGGATAGAAGACACTTAAATAAGGGCAGTTGTTATACCCCAATTTTTGCCCCTAAGATCCCTCATCATACTATGTACATCTCACACATAGCATTGGTCCCATGGTTACAGGATTGAAGAGCTTTAGCATTAGGGTTTCTCTCTATGAATCGAGGCTGCTGTCTTACTCAAAATTGATTCAACTGGTGCTCTCATTATTCTTGGTATGAGATCAGGGTTTTGAATCTCAAGCAGCAAAGACGTCTCCGCTAGCAGGGTTCCTTAAGATACAAATTTTTCTTCATTAGAGTTTTCTTCGAAGAACATGCGCTTTAAGATTCAATTTGTGTACTTGAGACTTCATCATACTCACTAAGAAATGTCATTGAGCTAGGTTTTGTTCCTCTCTCCATCTTAAGCCTTCTCCATCCGTATGCACTCAAGGTCCATTAATTTTGGGTTTCTTCTATGGTTGTGCCTAAGCATGGATGTTAGTTATTCAAAAATGATTCATTGTGTTAGGTTTTTTCTTCAAGGATACATGATCATTATTCCTTCCTCATTACGAGTTTGGCATCATTTAAGATGGTTGAAGAGTATTTAAGGCTTTCATACAGTCAAGTTGTTCTTTGTTGTGAAGCTATAGAGTTGGAGGGTTATTTCTTGAATTGTTGATTTGATTGAAGATTAAGGTTCATTAAATCATGGTTACTCTGAATTGAAGATTTGAATTGGGGTCCCTGGGGATGATCTGAAGATTCACTCAAGAAACTTCATTGAATTTCGATTTGATTCAAAGTTTATTCGATTCACAAGGTCGTCCAAATGCACCATTCAAGTTTTCATAAAGATTCGAGGGAATTTGCACACAAAAAAAGTTTGAACTTTTTATGGAATTTTGTAGTGTGGAAACAAAAGACAAGCTTCATTCAAGTTTTCTTTCAAAATTTACAAGGTGGATTCATGTGGTTTTTCTCAGCGTACATCATTATGTAAAGTTTGAGATTCAAGTTCAAATGTCGTTCATCATGATTTTTCGAACTCTTCAAATTCACAAAGTTTCATCAAGAATTATCCATGAACTTATTCAAAACAGCAGCCCGAATATTGCTTCAATACTCAACAAAATCTCATAATGTCAAAATTGTTCACACAAAGATAAAGTGTCTGTTAAAAGAAAATACAAGAAGTTGGCAGTGTTGCTTCATCCAGATAAAGACAAATGTGTTGGAGTTGATGGGGCGTAATGGTATGCATAGTTCTTATGATCTTAAGAGAAGTTATTTTTCTGTTGTTCAGGCTACAGGTTATAACAACTGTTCTAATATGCCTCCAAACTCTTCTAGTAAACTCGACTTCTAGCAGTTTCGTAAATCTTCAATTCTTGTGGCTTTATTCAGAAAACTGCCCTGCTGCCATAAGAAAAGAAAGAAGCAAAACAGAAAAAGAGTTAAGCTGGCTCAACTAACAAGATCAGTCAACAGAATAAAGCAGAACAAGACTCGAGTTTCTGGCCAGCTCAAATATACACTATAGGAAATACAGGAAAAAATAAATACAGAAAATAATTAGAAGTATCCAAAACCAGAAGGATTTTCATCACAAAAAAAAAAAACAGATATTTTCATCCCCTAACCGATTCACTAACTAACTAACAATATCCTAACTATTTTTTCTAACAAAATTGCTAACTCCCTAACCAAATTTTCTCACTGATTCAAAAAGACCACATAACAAAATTCTAAGAAAAGAGAATTCTAACAGAATGAAAAAGAAAAAAATGCTAACAGATTTAGAATAGAATTCTGGGGGAAGACCTCAGATTTTTATCTTCAACCCTCTGATTCTCTCAAGAATCTTCATCTTCAACATTGATTCTCTACTCTCTTTCTACAACCAAAACCCCCTCTTCCATCTTCACCCATTCCTCTTCAATAAACCTTCATCTCTCAAGAACTCTGCTAAATTCATCTGGATCTCCTTCAACTATCATTCAAGGAGAACCTCTTCTTCTCTACAACTCTGAAACGGCCTCACTTCCCCAATCATCTTCATTCTCCATCACCATTCAGAAAACCACACTCCTCTTGACTATCTCTGAAATCTTCCACCTCTGGAACATTCATTCTCTCTTTCATCTTGAACATTCATTCTCCCTTTGAGACTGCTTCGGTACTTTCTTTCATCTTATCCTCAACAACACCTTCAACATCAGCATTAACCTACAATCACGCTTCAACCTCCTTCACTGCACCTGCAAACGCAATCTCAACATCATCGCAAAGACAACGCGGAAGCAGAGGCAGGAGTGAGTCGAGAAAAAGCAGAAATAGAAACGTACCGAGTCATATATGATCTTCACAACATCTTCCTCGTGATAAATAAAACACTGGTGTTACTCCGGCGGGTAAGTTGCACTAAACTCCGAATTTCCGCGTCCGCGTTCATCTTTTTCTCTATTATTCTGTGCAAATCTGAAAGTGATGACCAGTAGTAGTGAAATCGAAACTTCATCGTTGGTGTTCAATCTGGAACAATTTGAACATCGTCCGTTCGATTTCGATGAAGAAGAGATATGTTAAAATATTGATGGTTTGTGATGGAGACGAGGACAGACAAGGAAAAACCGCGGCGACGTATTTCATCCGAGACCGTCGGAGAAAAAGTATGAAGAGGAATCCTCCATTCAATTGGAGAGATGGTTTGAAATGGTATCAGAGACGATATGAAACAGAAATCGCCGGAGAAGGAAGTTGAGGCTGGCTGCGGCGGGATTGAGAGAGAGTGGAGAGGAATGGTCACTCAAACCTAACCCTAATCCTCTTTCTATTTTATTTTTGCATTTGTTATTTTTTAATTTTTTTTTGTTAAATTTTGTAACCACATATTGACTGTAATAAAACGAATATGTCAGGAAATCTAGATGTGAATTGTGACTGGGTAATGTGGTTGGGTTGACCAAAAATTAGATCCCTTGGACCACTATTTTTTTACATGTTTGTTGTTTAAATGAAAAGCTCTTATTTTCTCTTGGGCTTAGTTGTTTTCTATTACACCACATGAATCCAGTTTAGCACCCCCTGGCTCTTTCTACTTCCTTTGTTTTTGGAGATTTTGTTTTTTAGCTTAGATTCTTTTTTTTGTATAATAAAAATAGTAATAAAATACATATAATTAAACAATAAAAAATTATAGATTTTAGGAATGTTTTTTTTAGGATAATAAACTACAAGATCAATAAATTTTGTTAGACTTTTATGTGATTTTGGAAATTAATCCCTAATTTTTGATTACTTGAAACTTGTGAATCACCTTTGCTTGTTTAGTTGAGTCTTATGCAGGTTCATTATTTGATATGCGGATGTGTTTGGATTTTGATTTTGATTTATTTTCACGTCGATGAAGCTTCGACACCTATTTCGAATGTTCGATCTCTGACTGTTTGTTTGTTAATGCCAGCCCGCATGAAGTATCTCGGCTTTCTTTACTTTGGTTGCACTTTTTGCGGACATTATCGTTCGTTTGGTATTATTCTGCTTCTAAGTTATATTTCCGCATTTCATTGCTTTCTAGATATAATGAGAAGTAGGTAATAAAGAGGGTGTGCTCGAAGTCGCTGTTTAAAGACCTGTAGTAGGCATTCCGCACTTCATTTCTTATATGTGTTGTGCTTGTGTTTGTTTCCTTTCTTGTTGATCGATGAGTCACTCAATTTAGAAATTGAGATCACGACTTTGCTCTTAGTGTATGCTCCCTATAGGATTTTATCTCTTTCCTTTATTTCTTGTTGATCGATGAGTCACTCAATTTAGAAATTGAGATCACGACTTCGCTCTCAGTGCATGTTCCGTATAGGATAGTGTGATACAGTGGGAGAAATGACTTGAGGTTTTGCGTTTGTATTCACAAATGTTTCGGTTTAGCAAGAGTCGCCACCGACTTTTTATTTTATTTTAGCAAGATCTTTGAGATGTTTTCTTGGGTTCGGGGGGTAGATTATGAAAAGGGAAGGTGCAAGCACCCTTTTCATCTATGGTTATCCATGGGCTCTTAGTTACTTATTTAGATCACTTGCTTTTGCTTTTCAATTGTTTGAAATGGTGCTTTGTGTGTGGTTTTGAAAATGTTTTGAAAAGAGGCCTTATCTAGGCAACCTTTGTAATGATTATTGTTTGAATATATACAAAGGTGTTTGTCTCTTGAAAAGATATTTCAATGTTTTGAAAGTTTGATTTGGGAAAATGTTTTGAAATTATGTGTTTTTGAAATTAGCAAGGATGTTTGCAAGAGATCAAGTGGCTAGGAGCATCTACCCTATCTACTCAAAGATCTTTCCTACACATTTTTAACCCTTTCACATTGTTGTTTTACCATTGTATTTAGTAAACAACCTTGTGTTTGGATGTTAAACGGGACAGGCGCGGGTCATCGTATGACCATGATAGCAATGGTGCTAAGCATCTTTAGCAATTTTTTGAGGGACTAGATCATTTTTTGTATAGGCAACAAAGATAGCATCATCAAGGGGCTATGATCTTTTTGTTTTGTTTTTGTTTTGTCAAGATACTCAACATGCATACCATGACCATTTTAAAGGCAACAAGTGGATGAAACCCTAGGGGTGCTTGTGTGCATTATGTTGTCATTTTCATGCATTTTTATCTTGTTTTAGTCAAGCTATTTGTTTTGATTTTGGATATTGCATACAAACCCTAATCTCTATCATGGCATATTTGAAAGCAATAAATGCGTAAAAGTAACCTAAGCTATTACAACATTGATATGGGGAGGGGGATATAATTTTGAATAGGGGATTATTTGTAAGAAATTAAAACCCTAAGATTTTTACAACCAATTTGAATTCTTTGTTCAAATAATAAATAAGAAAATATTTAAATGGACAATTAAATAAATATGCAATATATTATAAATATGCAAAGAATGTTTATTGTATTATTTTTATGTATGTAAAAATAAAATATTTAATGTATCAAAAATAAGAAAAAATATTATTTTTATTAAGGGTGGAAACCCTAATTTGTTTTAAGAAAGTATATATATATATATATATATATATATATATATATATATATATATATATATATATATATATATATATATATATATATATATATATATATATATATATATATATATATATATATATATATATATATATATATATATATATATATATATATATATATATATATATATATATATATATATATATATATATATATATATATATATATATATATATATATATATATATATATATATATATATATATATATTATGTATTATTTATTTATGTATAATAAAATAAAAATATATACAAATGTCAAGAAATAAAAATATGTTAGAAAAATATTATTTTAGTATATAAATAATAAAAAATGAAAATATAATATTTTTTATTGTAGTATTTACAAGTTTTTATTTATTAAGAAAATAAATGTATATATTATTTAATAATTATTTATATGTCTAAAAAAAATAAAAGAAAATGTGAAAATTAAATAAAATATTTTTGGTAATTTTTAAAGTTTAGAAAAATAAAATAAAGTCAGAAATTAAAAAGGAAATGAAAAATATACAAAAATAGATTAAATGGGCCAAGGGGGTGTGAGAAGCAAATCAGGGGTGCAAAAAGTGAGAAATAGCCAGGCCCAGCCCAGCTGGCCTTCATCTTTAACCTCTGTTAAAAAAAACGCGTGCCTCCTGTACAAATGGCTAACTCCTGCATACGTGCTCTAAAGAAAAAACTCACAACACAAAAGTTATAGCATTTTCCAACACGATTCCAACCATGAAAAGAACTTAATCTAACTCTCAAAGACCAGAGAGAATTTCTCTGGCCCTAATTTCTAACCTAACTTTTTCAGAAAGTTCATCAATCAAATTCTCTCAATACAGTTATCTTAAATGAAATCTATGCATATGTACAGCTTAAGGGCAATGAGTACTACATTTTTTATTCACAAACCTAAGCCTAATGATTCCTAAATAGAGAGATAGAAAGTTGGAAAATACCTGCTTCAGTTGAACTCAAGTATGGCAATGTGTAGGTTTTCAATGAGGCCTGAGATGCTTGTGAGCTAGCTTGAACTTCCTTTGACCTTCCCCAATGCTTAGTTTGCTTGAATAAACCTATAGAAGTCAACCTGCACAAGCAGAATTTAAGAATGGTGAAGCTTGTAAATGGAGTTACAGTCACTGGCCAATGGTTGGGAGAGCTTAGATGGGTTGTATGGAGTGTGTTGGAAGAGGTTTGGGACAAAACGCACGAGTGGTTTGTGAGATGGAGGTGCAACTGCAGAAGCTGCCCTGTTTTGCAAGAAGATGGTGTTTTGGTGTTTTAGGAGGCTTGAGAAGTGGATAGCTCGTGCTTCTGACTTAAGGCAATATGCAAAACTCATTTTGAATGGTTACCAGAGTTGGTTTTATCAGATTGCCAAGTTATTTCCTTTTTGCAAGTTGACTTGGCTTTTAAGAAAAGTGTGAAGTGATCAAATAAAGAGCCTGTACAGGCTCCCTTCCTAGCTGCACAAAGTTGTTGTACTTTGCTCTGGGTTTATGGAGTTGGTATGCTGCAAAAAGCTTGGTGCAATGCTCAAGAGAGATAAATTGACATAAAGCCAACTTTACCAAAGTGGCAATGTTACCTTTTTGCCATTTTTAGGTTAATTCAATGTGTAATCTTCCATTGATCAGAATAATTCCTTAAACCATTGAGTTTGCATTCAATTTTTGAGTGTGGAAGGGTTTAGATACCTGTAAACAAGTACAAACAGGGCTGGATAGAAATTGCAATTTGTAGCATAATGAAAAATGCCATAGACCAAAGTGATTTTTTGCCAGATTCAAACCTTCGATTCTCCCTAACCACAAATGATTTTGGAGAGTTCTTGGACATTTTGGAAAGCATGTAACATGCTCTACAATCCATATTTGAAATTAATTTTGAGATTCCAAGTGGAACTATGTGAAAAATTACCATGAAGATAGGCCAAAATCCTGCCTAAACTAGGGCAAAATTTCACTAAGTTAAAAGTTTCATGGACCCCTATTCCAAAAATCATAACTTGAGATACAATCATCTTTTTGGAAAACTTTGTGAATCAAAGTTGTATATTTTGTGGAGGAATACAACTTTCATGTTGGAAGTTTTGTTTGAATCCAATTTCATCATGGTGAAAAAGTTGGGCAAAGTTGGGAAAAAATAAGAAAATTTTATAACTAAAAATTCTAAGTTATGAAAATTTTCAATCTTAAACCCTAATTTGCAAAATTAAGTTTCTTGATGAACAAGTTTCATGTTTTGATACATCTTGATGAAAAATGACCCTTGGCACTTGATTTTGACCAAAAAGTCCAAGTTTGACTTTTTAGTGTATAGTTGATTTTTGATTAGTTGACTGGAAAATTCATCTGTCAATCCAATGCATTTGAGATATTTTGAACCTTGTGAATAGGTCAAGATGATTCCATTGAGTCCTTGATCCATGCTTGAACCCAATTTGCCATCGGCTAGGTGAAAAATCAGAAATTACCCTTCTGCAGTCAAAACCCTAAAAATGACAATTTTTCCCTTTTGGTGATCTGATCAAATTTCTTGAGGAGTTGTGGTCCAAACTTGATAAAATGGTTCATATGAGTCTATAATGTTGATGTGGATCAAAATTTATGAGGTTTGACTATAAATTGGCCACAGTTTACTTTTTCCCCAATACAGCTGATTTTTAGGTCAACTGTCCAATTGACTAGGCAAAAATTTGATTCAAAGATTGAAACTTGGTATGAGCAATTTTAGGAGTCCAACATGAAGTATGAAAGTCACATGGGGCATGAGAAGTCCAAAATTCCTTGTGAACACTCAAACCCTAATTTAGGTCAATAGTGCAAAGAGATGTCTTGAGCATAGAAAACCCTAGCTTGGTCTTGAGTTCAAAGAGTCTTGTGAGGGGAAATCTTGATAAAATGAGAGGGAAAATTTTGGGGTACAACAGATGCCCCTGTTCAATCTTCTTGAACCTGAAGAGTTAGATTGGCGAGTTTTCCTTTCGTGACTCAAAGGTAAAAGAGGATTGGACACTAGAGTGCCCGTAAATTTGCACTCGTCAAAATATAGTTGAGGGAATGGGCTTAAAGATGCCATTTGGAGACGTGATAGAATCTTGTTGGAGATGGGCTTAAAGATGCTATCCAAGAATGTTTGTTGAAAATCAGGAGAATGAGCATCAAAATGGTATCCGTGTCTGGGGTATCTCTGAGCTATTTTCTGAACTTCGAATCTGAATAAGCAATAGAATTGCATCCGTGTATGGAGCATCTCTAAGCTGTTTTCATGATTGCATGTTGGTAGCTTGTTAATCTTATCCTGAAACAGGTAAAATGTTAGCTGAAACACAAAGTTATGTTGCATGAAATGTATGATGCAATATATGCGCTTTATCAATGTTTATGACACATGAGTATAATGTATGTGCGTGTAAGCCGATTTGCTATCTTGCTGAATAAAATAAATCCTTGATAGCTGGAGATAATAAAATCTTCGACTGCGGTCGGGGAAAATAAATCCTTGACCATCGCTGGAGATTAAAAATCTTTGACTGCTGAAGATTAGAAGTCCTTGCTGACTGCTGCTGGGGATAGAAAAATCCTTGGCAACTCGCGGGAAATATCAAAACTTTGACAACCTCTGTGGGGATGTGAGAATCCTTCACGACTTTCCTGCTTGGGGAATTTAAGAATTTTGATGACTATGGATGGAGATTTCACAAAGGGAATCCTTACTCGGCTGGGGAATAGGGAAAACTCTGGCGATCTTTACCGGGGATCAATTAAAAGGGAAACCTTGATCTACTGGAGAATAAGGAAGACTCTAATGGCTTCTGCGGGGAATTAGGAATGAGAATCTTTGATCTGCTAGGGGATTAAAAATTCTGACAAATTCATGCTGAGAGTAAAGAAGGCTCTTGGCAACTTCACCGGGGAACCAAGAATAAGAATCTTCAATCTGTTGGGGGAGTGAAAAACTCTTTGGGGAGTAGTTGTCCTGATGGGGAGATCAGGAGTTTGGGTTGTATGCCAATCTTCTAGGGTTTCAAGAATGAGAATCTTCATTCTGTTAAGGATATCAGGAGTTTGGTTGTATGCCAATCTTCTGGGTTTTCAAGAATGAGAATCTTCATTCTGTTAAGGATATCAGGAGTTTGGGTGTATGCCAACCTTCTGGGTTTTCAAGGATGAGAATCTTCATTCTGTTAAGGGTATCAGGAGCTTGGGTGTATGCTAATCTTCTAAGGTTTCAAGAATGAGAATCTTCATTATGTTAAAGGTATCAGGAGCTTGGGTGTATGCCAATCTTCTGGGGTTTCAAGAATGAGAATCTTCATTCCGTTAAGGGTATCAAGAGCTTGGGTGTATGCCAATCTTCTGGGGTTTCAGGAATGAGAATCTTCATTCTGTTAAGGGTATCAGGAGCTTGGGTGTATGCCAATCTTCTGGGATTTCAAGAATGAGAATCTTCATTCTGTTAAGGATACAAGGAGCTTGGGTGTATGCCAATCTTCTGGGGTTTTTCAAGAACGAGAATCTTCATTCTGTTAAGGGTATCAGGAGCTTGGGTGTATGCCAATCTTAGGGGGTTTCAAGAATGAGAATCTTCATTCTGTTAAGGGTATCAGGAGCTTGGGTGTATGCCAATCTTTTGGGGTTTCAAGAATGAGAATCTTCATTCTGTTAAGGGTATCAAGAGCTTGGGTGTATGCCAATCTTCTGGGTTTCAAGAATGAGAATCTTCATTCTGTTAAGGGTATCAGGAGCTTGGGTGTATGCCAATCTTCTGGGATTTCAAGAATGAGAATCTTCATTTTGTTAAGGATATCAGGAGCTTAGGTGTATGCCAATCTTGTGGGTTTTTTCAAGAACGAGAATCTTCATTCTGTTAAGGATATCAAGAGTTTGGGTGTATGCCAATCTTCTGGGTAGTTATCCTCGGTTGGGGATGAAACAAAGTTTAACTGTTATCTGGTTGATTCTCATACTTTAAGACAACTTGCTGGGGGATCTGGAGAAACTGAATGGTTTCTGCTGTAGATTGATAGTCTTAGCTCCGCTGGGGATCTAGATGACATGTTGATTTGATTGTGTATGGAAATTTGACTCCACTGGGGAAGAAAGTTTCATCTTCCCTGAGGATCCGTAGTTTAAAGTTTTGCTCCGCTGGGGATTGGGAGTTTGAAAACTTAACTCTAGTGTGGATTTTGAAATTTGACTCCGCTGGGGATATGTATTTCAAGTTTTTAGCTCCGCTGGGGGATCTAGATGATATATTGCAGGGGATTTCTCCTGGAATAGCCTAAAGATGTTTTCCTATACTTTAAACCTGTCAGTAATTATTCTTTCGCAGTTTGTTTATTGTAAGCAGTGATTATATTCAAATGTATATGCTCATTTAATAAATCATTGGACGTTTTCAAATAAAACACGAGTGTAAAAAAGAAAGAAAAGGCAAATAGTTTTCTGCACTTTGAAGTATCTTTATATTAACTTTGTGTAAGTATTTGTACAAAGGAGACATACATCCTAGTAAGAGAATGTTGTCATAAAAAAGAAAAATTTATACAAAGAAGGATGGCTATGTGTACAAATTCCATGGGGTTCCCATTCTGCTATAGCCTTCGTAACTCTGGATATCTTGTCCATTCGTTGCTTCACTCGACGATGATTGAGTTGATCAGAAGCCATGAGCTTGTCTGTGAAGAGATTGTCCTTAAAGTGATCCGACGAGACATAGTCACACGCTTTAATTCCCTAACTTTTGCCTGGACCGTCCTTTCGGGTTTTCGATCTATCGGGAAACCCTTTTTTTCCCAAGTTGCCCTTTCGGGTTTTCAACTTGCCGGGTGTACATATTTTTTTTGTTTTATCCCTAATTTTTGCCTGAACCGCCTTTTCGGGTTTTCGATTCACCGGGATGCCCATTTTTGCCCAAGTCGTCCTTTCAGATTTTCAACTTGTCGGGTCGTTTATGCGTAGTATTTTTTGACTATGTCTGCGTTCGCAGGGTGCGGTAGATCGTCGCCGTCCATGGTGTTCAGGATCATTGCCCCACCAGAAAAAATGTTTTTGATCACAAATGATCCTTCGTAAGTAGGAGTCCATTTGCCCCTGGGATCACTTTGCGGCAAGATGATCAGCTTGATTACAAGATCCCCGACTTGATATATCTGGCGTTTGACTTTCTTGTTGAAAGCCTTGATCATCCGTTTTTGATACGTTTGACCATGACAAACAGCAGTAAGTCGCTTCTCGTCAATCAAGTTAAGTTGATCAAGCAGGGTCTGAATCCAATCGTCTTCACTCAAACCAGCATCTTTCATGATTCTCAAGGAGGGAATCTGAATGTCGATAGGCAGAACATCTTCCATGCCATATACCAAAGAAAATGGGGTTGCCCCGGTTGATGTACACGCCGTGGTACGGTATCCGTGTAGAGAAAATGATAACATCTCATGCCAGTCCTTGTAGGTGACTGTCATCTTTTGAATGATTTTCTTGATATTTTTGTTCGCAGCTTCGACAACACCGTTCATCTTTGGCTGATAGGGAGATGAATTTTGATGTTGAATCTTGAACTGCTCGCACAGAGCGGTGATCATAGTGTTGTTCAGGTTTGTACCGTTGTCGGTGATGATCCTGTCGGGGATACCATACCGACAAATGGGGTTCTATTTGATGAAGCGGGCAACCACATTCTTCGTAACGGAGGCGAAGGAAGCTGCTTCGACCCACTTGGTAAAGTAGTCAATGGCCACCAGAATGAAACAGTTTCCATTGGAAACTGTAGGCTTGATCTCTCCAATCATGTCGATTCCCCACATTGCGAATGGCCACGGAGCTGTTAGGACATTGAGAGGAACTGGAGGAATATGTATCTTGTTAGCATAGATTTGGCATTTGTGACAAGTACGAGAATGTTGATGACAATCAGCTTCCATGGTAGACCAGTAATAGCCTGCCCGTAGAATCTTCTTAGCCATCGTATGACCGCTCGAGTGAGTGCCAAAGGTACCATTATGCAGTTCAGCCATAATCTGCTCAGCTTCAACCTTGTCTACACATCGGAGCAGAATGCAATCATGATTGCGCTTGTATAGGATACCATTGCTCAGGAAGAACTTAGTTAAAAATCTCCTTAAGAACTTTTTGTCGTTGACTGAAGCTCCTTCAGGGTATTCTCGCGTCTCGAGATACCTTTTGACTTCGTGAAACCAAGGTCGGTCCACTACTTCTTCGGTATTAATCTCGTGGCAATGTGCAGGTTCGTCCATTCGCTCAATGGTGATTTGGGGAGCCTTATTATCCCAGTTAAGTTTAAACATGGAGGACATTGTAGCTAGAGCATCTGCTAGCTGGTTCTCTTCTCGCGGGAAGTGCTCGAAGGTAATCTGCTCGAAATGGGGTAACAATGTGAAGACATGTTCTTTGTAAGGGATGAGGTTAGAATGTTTATTATCCCATTCTACTTTGATCTGAATGATGACCAAAGCTGAGTCTCCAAACACAACCAAAGATTTGATTCCCAAGTCCATAGTAGCCTTGAGACCAAAGATACAAGCTTCATACTCGGCCATGTTGTTGGTGCAGCTGAAGCAGAGTCTGGCGGTGAAAGGTGTATGGAAACCTTGTGGAGAAATGAGTACCGCGCCGATACCATTACCGAGTGCGTTGGAGGCACCATCAAAGTACATAGTCCATCGGGATCCTTGTTCAGGTCCGTCATACGGTCCGTTATCTCCAATGTTATCCAATGTCATAATGTCCTCGTCGGGGAAGTCAAACTTCATGGATTGGTAATCTTCGACAGCTTGATGGGCCATATGATCGGCTAGTACACTCCCCCTTATAGCTTTTTGGGTCGTGTACTGTATATCGTACTCAGTCAGGATCATTTTCCATCTAGCGATTCTTCCAGATAAAGCAGGCTTTTCGAAGATGTACTTGATCAGATCCATTTTAGAAATCAGTAGAGTAGTATGAGTCAACATATATTGCCTTAGTCGGCGAGCAGCCCATACCAAAGCGCAACAAGTTTTCTCGAGCAGTGAGTAACGGGTCTCATAGTCGGTAAACTTTTTGCTAAGGTAATAAATGGCATGCTCTTTTTGGCCAGACTCGTCATGTTGGCCCAATACGCACCCCATTGAATTATCCAAAACAGTCAGATACATGATTAGCGGTCTTCCTTCGACGGGAGGCATCAAGATAGGAGGTTCTAGCAAATACTCCTTGATTTTATCGAAAGCAACTTGACAGTCATTGTTCCATTTAACAACCTGATCTTTCTTCAACAACTTGAAGATTGGCTAACAGGTAGATGTTAGGTGAGAAATGAACCTTGCAATGTAGTTTAGGCGTCCCAAGAAATATCTGACCTCCTTCTCAGTGCGAGGGGCAGGCATTTCTTGTATAGCTTTGACTTTGGCAGGATCAACCTCGATGCCTTTGTTACTGACGATGAAACCCAAGAGTTTACTGGACCTGACTCTGAAAGTGCACTTGTTAGGGTTCAGTCTGAGCTTGTACTCCTTCAACCTGACAAACAGCTTTTGCAGATGGTCGATGTGTTCTTCTTCAGTTTGTGAACGGGCTATCATGTCATCTACATAGACTTCAATCTCATGATGTATCATGTCATGAAACAAAGCTACCATGGTGCGCTGATAGGTTGCCCCGTGTGATACGGTGGGAGAACTGACTTGAGGTTTTGCGTTTGTGTTCACAATTGTTCGGTTTAGCAAGAGTCGCCACCGACTTTTTATTTTATCCTAAGGAAAGGTCAAAAAGCACAGGAAAGACCTTTGAGATGTTTTCTTGGGTTCGGGGGGTAAATTATGAAAAGGGAAGGTGCTAGCACCCTTTTCATCCATGGTTTTCCATGGGCTCTTAGTTTACTCGTTTTAGATCACTTGCTTTTGCTTTTCAATTGTTTGAAATGGTGATTTGTGTGTGGTTTTGAAAATGTTTTGAAAAAGAGGCCTATGTTTAGGCAACCTTTGTAACAATTCTTGTTTGAATATTTTACAAAGGTGTTTGTCTTTTGAAAAGATATTTTCAATGCTTTGAAAGTTTGTTTTGAAATTGTGTTGTGATGTATGTTTGAAAGTAGCAAGGATGTTTTTGCAAGCTTTTGTCGAGTAACTAAGAGTTGTCTACTCTATTTTACTCAAAGATCTTTCTTATGTTTTTAACCCTTTTGACAGTGTTATTTTACCATTGCATTTGGTGAACAACCTTGTATTAGGATGTTAAACGGGACAGGCGCGGGTCATCGCATACAATCATTGAAAGCAACTTGTGAGGCACTCTAGCAATTTTGTAAGGGACGAGATCATTTTATCGAAGGCAACATCGAGGGTCATCGAGGGACTACGATCTTTGTTTATCGAAGAGGCATTTACTAGAGTGTCTCATATTCGAGGGACATGATTGCATTTTCCGAAGCAACAAGCGAGGTTACCCTAGAGGTGCAAGTGTGCATTGTGTTTGTCAATTTTCATGCTTTTTGTCTTGTATTTAGGTCATCTAGCGATTGATTTTAGATTTTTGCATACAAACCCTAATCTCTAGTCATGGTATATTTGAAAGCATAAAGTGCGAGAATTAAATTCTAAGCTATTACAAAAGTATCCGGGGATAGGGGTACACTTATTTACAAATGGGGATGAATCTCACAAGGATAATAATTTCCAAATATTACAACCAAATTGAATCGTCGCAATTCAAATATAAAGCTATAACAAAACATAAAAATAAAGAGAATCAAAAATATTATGAGATACATGTATTTATTTTTTTAAAAAAACAAATAAAAATCTAACCTAAGAAAGATTAAGTATTATTACTATTGTGTTTTATTAATTATGAAAAGAAAAAGTTTTAAAGAAAGAAAAATTACTTAAATTAATGTTTCTATTATTTTTGTATTTTTATTAAATGTAACAATTATTTTAAAAAATAAAACTATATCAAAACTTTAATATATTATTTGGTTTTATTATTAACAAAAGAAAAGAAAATCAAATTAGTTAAAATGATTAAAAAGAGTGTTTTAGACAAAAATAAAATGAAATGAATTAACATGTGGGCTTTAGGGTTTGGCATGTGTTTTAAAGCCCAAGAAAAAAAACAGAAAGGAGGGGGTGCAGGCAGACACGTTTGGGCTTAAGGCAAAGTTTGGGGCGGGTCAGGCCTAGGGCAAGTTGTACAACGTTTTTCTTTTTGCTCAGGGGTTCGTTCGTTTTAGCAGATTAGGGTTTGTGTTGTTGTGGACGCAGCGGCGCCGTTCTCCCACTCGCTTCTTCATCTTTCTCAAGCACGCTTCTGATCTTTTCCTCTCAGGCCACCGGAGCGCCACCCCACTCTCTATCCTCTTCACGATGATCCATGTTTATGAGTGAATGGTACGTTTCATCATCTTTGTGTTTTAACAGTTTCATTGTTTGTTTGATTCTTCATGTTACTTTACAGTTTAATCTTTTAACCTTTGGATGTTTACATGCTGGATATATAGTAATGGTTTGAGAAGATCATACCTTGGGGGACTTTTCTGGAAAATGAAGGGAGAGAAAAGGGTGAGGCGGAGGCGCGTCCTTGGTGGCCGGGCGGAGGAGAAGGTGACGATGGTTGCGCGATTTTCTGGTACCTTTGTCTTCTTTCTTGATTTGTTTTATGTTTGATGATGAAAGTTTTCTGAAAACTGTTGTTTGTTGATTGTTGATGATGAACTTGATTCTGAAACTGTGTTTTTGCTTCTGAAACTCTTCCTTTCTCTTTGTTGATGACGATATGCCTCTGAAACTCGTTGCCTTTGCTTCTGAAACTCTTCCTTTCTCCTTGTTGATGATGATGTTCTGAAACTTTGCTTGTTTTGCTTCTGAAACTCTTCCTCTTTCTCTTGAATGTTAATGTTAATGATGAGAGTAGCCTCTGAAACAGATTGTTGGTTTGTTTGGCTTGGTTGATTGCTTCTGGAACTGGTTTGCAGTTTATGATTTGATGATCCTGAGTTGGTATTTTTTTCTGGTTTTTTGGGAGATTTTGGTTGTTTTGTGGTAGTTCTTATGACAGGCTTGGGGTATTTCGTGGTTTGGCAAGTTTTTGCTGTGGTTTTGTGGTTCTGTTTGTTGCTTACAGTTTTGCTGTAGTTTTGTGTTTTGGCTATTTGGCAAGTTATGCAGGTTTGTTGTTGTAGCTTTGGCTGGTTGTTTTGCAGTTAGACCAAACAGGTTGCAGTTGGGCAGGCTTGGTCTGTGTTTGTGGTTTACAGTTTGTTGACAGGTTGGGTGATTTGAGCAAGCTTGACTTGTTTTAGGGATTTTGTAGTTTTGATAGGTTTACAGTTTGTTTGTTGGCTGGAAAACTGTTGTGGTCATTTGGTTGTTCACAGTTTTTTTTAAGTTATGCAGGTTTATGGTGTTTTTTTTAACTTGCAGGTTTGGAGAGTTTTTGTTCTTAATCTTGGCTCTAATTTTCTCTCTAGACTGTTATACAGTCTCTTGTTTTTATATCTCTTTTTTTTTGCATTTGATAACTTGAGACAACCTGCTTTAACCAAATTGCAAACTTTTCACAAAAGGTCCTCTCTTTCTCTCTTCCTCTCTCTATGAAATAAGCACTTTTTGCTTATTATATTATATCTGAAAAATTGGCTATGGAAAATGATGACAGCTTTTGACAAGCTTTGACTTGTCAAGTGGGTTACCTCCTGCTGTTTTACTTTTGCCTGCTGTATTTTTCTATTTCCATGTTGCATTGCTACATTTATCCAATTTGTCTTGTAACTTGGTTTTGGGCAATTTGTTTTGTAGATGAATTTTGGACTTTGCTTGTTGTTGCATTGTATATTTGTTTGACATATGCTTTGGCAGTTTTGGCGCCTGTTTTCCCTTTTGAATTTTGTAACTCAGTTTGGTTTGGCTGCCATGTTTAGTTGAATTGCAATGGTATAGTTTGGCTTATGTTTGACAGCTTTGGCGCCTGTTTGCCTGTGAAATTCAGCTTGCCTTGTATGCTTGCATTTTTTAATTTGTATATTTTTTAATTTTCTCTTTGTGAACCAAGAAGAGAAATCTTCTTGTGATTTGCAGAGAGAAAAATAAAGCGTGATGAAAAAATAAGCATTCTGATTCCAGACGACCAATTTTAATGATGATTTTTTTCTTTCTTTTTCATTTGAAAATTCTTGTACTAATTTTCTTTTCTTTCTTCTTTTTCAGGTGAAAGCAACTTGGAAGATAGAGGAAGCAGAGGAAGCAAGAGACCTTGAGCATGGGAGTACCGGAGTTTAGGAGACTTAGGCTTAGATTTATTTTCCATTTATTGTAAACAATTATTATTTTAAATACTATAAGTTGTAAACTTACAATATTCAAATAATTTTGTAACAACATTTGAAATGAAATTAAAGTCTTTATCCAAAAGAATTTTTCTATTGTCACATATCTTGCCATTCTTCCTTGCACCTTTAATTTATTATTTAAGATTCTCACAATCAAAAATAATTGAAATTGCATTCCAACAATTCTAATCCAGATCACTTAAATCTCAAATAACCCAAAACTTTGCAGTTTCGTAACTTTGCAACAACATTCCAATTAACATACGCATTGTATAGTTAAAAAAACAAGCATTCCATTAAACGGCAAACCTTTCATTCCATTAACAAGCAGATGCCTTAATATTCCAAATAAAAGTCTCAGCTCTTATCCCAGATAATCAGGCTTTGAGAACAATTAGTTAACCTTTCAGCAAACTTTGAAAAAGTGTGAAAACAATGTAACAGTAAACTGAATTTCTGTGGATTCAATTTCTTCTGAGAAATACGAGAGAAAACCTGATTCTTGATTTACTGCCAAAGAAAAGTTTGTTTGATCGATTCTTGAGCCAATCTTAAAAATCAGAGAAAGCCCTAGGGTTGTGATTTCTTGTGAAAAAGGGAGGGCAAATTTTGGGGTACAACAGCTTCCCCTGTTCAATCTTCTTGAACCTGAAGAGTTTGATTGGCAATTTTGTTGTTCGCGACTCAAAGGTAAAAGATGATTGGACACTAGAGTGCCCATAAATTTGCACTCGTCAAAGCATAAATGAGGGAATGGGCTTGAAGATGCCATTTGGAGATGTGATAGAACCTTGTCGGAAATGGGCATAAAGATGCCATCCAAGAATATTTATTGAACTGTATGTTGTAGGTGAAAGAATGAGTATCAGAAAGGTATCCAGATTTGGAACGTCTCTGAGCTGGGGGTCTGAACAAGCAATAGATTAGAATCCGTGTTTGGAGGATCCGTAAACTGTTTTCATGAGTTGAATCTGAACAAGCGATAGATTAGCATCCATGTTTGGAAGCGTCCGTAAACTGTTTTCATGATCCTTGGGTTGAACAAGCGATAGATTAGCATCCATGTTGGGAAGTATCCGTAAATTGTTTTTAGAAGTTGAGGTTGAATAAACAATAGATTAGCATCCATGTTTGGTGCATCCGTAAACTGTTTTCAAAAGTTGAATTTGAACAAGCGATAGATTGACATCCATGTTGGGAAGTATCCGTAAACTGTTTTCAGAAGTTGAGGTTGAATAAGCAATAGATTAGCATCCATGTTTGGTGCATCCGTAAACTATTTTCAAAAGTTGAATCTGAACAAGCGATAGATTGACATCCATGTAGGTGTTTAGGTATTGGCTTGCATTTTTGGTAAATCCCAAGTGTATGTGTGAATGTCATGACTGATGTCATAACATTCTAGTTCAGGTTGTACTAACTCAATAGGTACATGTGCAGAAAAATATTGTAATTCAAATACTGATGTTTAGAAGTGTGTATCTGAGCATGTTTGCAAAATGATCACATTTTGCTAATCAGTAGACAGGTTTTCTCAGATGTTATAACAGATGTTATGACATCCTGTTCTGAACTAACAGGATTGCAGGATTGGATAAGTCTGAGTTTTTTCAGGAAATAACTCAGTCCCCTCTAAACAGAATCCTGCGTTTTCTGAGGAGTAACCTAGCTCAATCCTAACCTGATCAACAAAGTACTGTGACCTGGTCTTTAGGTCAAACGGAATCAACCCTAGGTTTTTGGAAACCCTAACTGAAGTTGCAGCTGCTATATATTCAACAGAGCTGCGGTTTTTGAAGATATCCCTGCTGATTGATTAGAAGATCAATTTTGTAATCTGTATAGATTTGTTTATTGTACTCCAAGCAATTATCATTGTGATAAGTGCCTTGGAATAGGTTTCAATTGTAAGGGTTGTGTAGCACTCAAAGCTTTGAAGCAAGAGTGTTTGAATGTTACTTGACTAAAGCTGTGAAGCAGAGTCAAGTTAGTTGTGTACAACACTCAAAGCTGTGAAGCACGAGTGATTGTGTTACTTGATTAAAAAGCTGTGAAGCTTAATCAAGTGTGTATTTTTGAAGAGTGTCTTCATTAATTATTAAGTCAAATTGGTTTATGTATCACTTCTGTGATTGAGGGGGAGTGAGTAGGAACTCAGGTTTAAGTTGTACTTAGATTAGAATTGCATTGGGTAGGTCTTAAGTGAAGGAGATAAACTGGTTGGTTTATTCCTGAATTAACATCTCTTATAGTGGATTCTCTCCCTGGCTTGGTAGCCCCCAGATTAGGTGTTGTTGCACACTGAACTGGGTAAACAATTGACTGTGTTATTTACTGCTTTTATATTTACTGTCATATAGTAAGTCAGATACGGTGTCATAACATTGGACGTGACATTGAGTATCTGTAGCCAGAATTTCAATTGGCATCAGAGCAGGCACCCTGCCTGTATTACTGGGTGAGATCTAGGGATATCACTTTCTGGCACTATGGACAAAGAAGGAGTTTTTGGAAATAGACCACCCATTCTGGATGGAACTAATTATGACTACTGGAAACCTCGTATGATTGCCTTCCTAAAATCTCTGGACAAAAAGGCTTGGAGAGCTGCTGACAAAGGATGGATTCATCCCACCATAACTGAGGAAGATGGGACAATCAGTCTGAAGCCTGAGGAAGATTGGAGTAAAGAAGAAGATGAGCTAGCCCTGGGAAATTCCAAAGCTCTAAATGCCTTGTTCAATGGAATTGATAGAAATATTTTCAGATTAGTTCATCAATATGAACTGGCCAAGGAAGTTTGGGACACTCTCAAAACTACTCATGAGGGAACTTCCAAAGTAAAAATGTCAAGGCTTCAGATGTTGACCACTAAGTTTGAGAATCTAAAAATGATGGAAGATGAAACCATTCATGAGTTTCACATGAACATCTTGGAGATTGCCAACACCTCAGGAGCACTGGGAGAAAAAATGTCAGAAGAAAAACTGGTGAGGAAGATTCTCAGATCCTTGCCTAAAAGATTTGCAATGAAGGTGACTGCCATAGAGGAAGCCCAGGACATTAGCAAGTTGAAAGTGGATGAACTTATTGGGTCTCTTCAGACTTTTGAGATGGGAATCACTAATGATGATGTCAAAAAGAACAAGAGCATAGCACTTATGTCCAACACTGATGTTGAAGAAAACATTTCAGAAGCTATAGCCATGCTAGGAAGACAGTTCAACAAACTCATCAAAAGAATAGATCCAAAGTCAAGGTCTAATGTTCATAACATTTCCTCTGACATTGACAGTTCCAGCAGAAGACCAAGGTCAGATGAGAAGGGAGTTCAAGGCAGAGGAATTCAATGCCATGGTTGTGAAGGATATGGGCATATTCGAGCTGAATGTCCTACCTTTCTTAAGAAACAAAAAGGAATGACAGTTACTTGGTCTGACTGTGATTCAGAAAGTAATTCTGAAGAAGAGACTGCCAAACGAGTTACTGCTTTAACTGGTGTTTGTACCTCTGAAAGTGACATCAGTGATAAAGAGGTGACTTTTGAAGAACTGGCTGAAACGTACAAGGAATTGTGTATCAGAAGTACTGAAGTCTGTGTGCAGAATAAGAAACAATCAAAACTCATCATAAAGATGGAGGCTGAAAAACGGGCAAACCTTGAAACTATAAGTCTTCTAGAAGGAGAAGTTCAATTGCTGAACTCACAACTGAATCAAATGACCAAATCTGTCAAGATGTTGACAAATGGAACTGACAAATTGGAAGAGATCCTACAGATTGGACAAAATGTGGGAAATAAATCTGGTCTAGGATTTATGAAAGCAACGAAATCTGGTTCTGGTAGGCAAATGTCAAAACAGATGTCTCAACACAACTCTCGACATCAGGAACATAAACATATGAGGAAAAGGTACCAAAGATGGAAATGTCATCATTGTGGTAGATATGGCCACATAAAGCGTTTCTGCTTCAGATTACATGGATACCCTAATCAGAATTCAGGTGTCAAACCTAAGTCTAAAAAGGTACCACATGCTCCTAAATGGAAGAAAAAGGCTACTGCACTGATAGCTCACACTTCCCTGAGGGTCTCAGCAAAGGAAGACTGGTACTTTGACAGTGGATGTTCCAGACATATGACTGGAATCAAGAACCTCCTCAATAATGTTAAGCCTCACACCACCAGTTTTGTGACCTTTGGAGATGGGGCTAAAGGTGAAATCAAAGGAGTTGGTGATTTGAACTGCCCTGGAGTTCCAAGTCTAAATGAAGTACTGCTGGTGAAAGGACTGACCGCTAATCTCATTAGTATCAGTCAACTGTGTGATCTAGGATTCAAGGTCAATTTCTCAAAATCTGAATGCCTTGTAATCAATGACAAACAAGAGATAGTAATGAAAGGAGTCAGATCCAAAGACAACTGTTACTTATGGGAGGCTGAGAACACTAATTTCTCATCTGTGTGTTGCATTGCAAAAGAAGAAAAAGAGGTGAAACTGTGGCACCAAAAACTTGGCCATCTTCACCTAAGGGGTATGAAGAGGATTATCTCCTTGGAGGCAGTCAGAGGGATTCCAAAACTGCTAATTGATGAAGGAAGAGTTTGTGGTGAATGTCAGGTGGGTAAGCAGACGAGGATGTCACATCCAAAGTCAAGACATCTGACCACCACTAAGGTTCTAGAACTCCTCCATATGGATCTGATGGGACCAATGCAAGTAGAGAGCCTTGGTGGTAAAAGATATGCCTATGTGGTTGTGGATGATTTTTCCAGATTCACCTGGATTAATTTCATTAGAGAAAAATCAGATGCATTTGAAGTCTTTAGAGAACTGTGCAAAAGAATTCAAAGAGAGAAGGAAGGATGTATTGTCAGAATCAGAAGTGATCATGGCAAGGAATTTGAAAACAGCAAGTTTGATGACTTCTGTGCTTCAGAAGGAATCAGTCATGAGTTTTCTTCTCCCATAACACCTCAGCAAAATGGAGTTGTGGAAAGAAAAAACAGGACCATACAAGAATCTGCCAGAGCAATGTTACATGCCAAAAGACTTCCTATGTATTTTTGGGCTGAAGCTATGAATACAGCTTGCTATGTTCATAACAGGGTCACCTTGAGAAAGGGAACCTCATCCACCATATATGAACTCTGGAAAGGAAGAAAACCAACTGTGAAGTACTTCCATGTGTTTGGCAGCAAATGCTATATCCTGTCTGATCGTGAACAGAGAAGAAAACTGGACTCCAAAAGTGATGAAGGCATATTTCTAGGATACTCCTCAAACAGCAGAGCTTATAGAGTATTCAACTCCAGAACCAAAACCATGATGGAATCAATAAATGTCATAATTGATGACTATCATGAAGAAACAGATGTTCCTTGTACTGTTGAGACATTCTTTGAGACTTCAACCCAACAGGATGATCTACCCAACTCCACCACAACAGAATCAGAATCAAAGGAAGCTAGCAAGACTCCTTCCATCAGAATTCAGAAGGATCATCCAAAAGAGCTCATCATAGGAGATCCTAATAGTGGAGTCATCACAAGATCTAGAGAAATCATCTCAAATTCTTGTTTTGTGTCCAAAATAGAACCAAGAAATGTCAAGGAAGCCTTAACTGATGAATATTGGATTGGTGCAATGCAAGATGAACTGAACCAATTCAAGCAACATGAAGTTTGGGAACTGGTTCCTAGACCTGAAGGAACTAACATCATTGGGACAAAATGGATATTCAAGAACAAGTCAGATGCTGAAGGAGTTGTCACCAGAAATAAGGCGAGACTTGTTGCTCAAGGATACACCCAGGTTGAAGGGGTTGACTTTGATGAAACCTTTGCACCTGTAGCCAGGTTGGAATCAATCAGACTCTTGTTGTAAATTGCTTGTCTTCTGAAGTTCAAGTTATTTCAGATGGATGTGAAAAGTGCCTTTCTAAATGGGTACTTAAATGAGGAAGCTTATGTGGAACAACCTAAAGGTTTTGTGGATCCAACCCATCCTGATCATGTCTACAAATTGAGAAAAGCTCTATATGGGCTGAAACAAGCTCCTAGAGCATGGTATGACAGGTTAACAAAGTTTCTCTCAGACAAAGGCTACAGAAAAGGAGGCTTGGACAAAACTCTATTTGTCAAAACTGAAGGAGGGAAGTTGATGGTTGCCCAAATATATGTTGATGACATAGTGTTTGGCGGAATGTCAGAACATATGGTTAAACACTTTGCTGACCAGATGCAGGCTGAATTTGAAATGAGTCTCATGGGAGAACTAACTTATTTTCTTGGACTACAAGTCTCACAGATGGAGGACTCAATCTTCTTATCTCAAAGCAAGTATGCTAAGAATATTGTAAAGAAGTTTGGTATGGAGAATGCAAGTCACAAAAGGACTCCTGCTCCTACTCATCTAAAGCTCTCCAAAGATTCAAGTGGGGTTAAGGTGGATCAAAGTCTGTACAGAAGCATGATAAGAAGCTTGTTGTACTTAACTTCCAGCAGACCTGATATTGCCTTTGCAGTTGGAGTTTGTGCTAGATACCAAGCTGATCCCAAAGTCAGTCATATCAATCAAGTGAAGAGAATTTTGAAGTATGTAAGTGGTACTTACAACTATGGATTGTTGTATACTCATGGCTGTGAACCGACTCTGACTGGTTACTGTGATGCTGATTGGGCTGGTAGTGCTGATGATAGAAAAAGCACCTCTGGAGGATGTTTCTTTTTGGGAAGTAATCTGGTTTCCTGGTTCAGCAAGAAACAGAATTGTGTGTCTCTTTCCACCGCTGAAGCTGAATATATTGCAGCTGGTAGTAGCTGCTCTCAAATGTTATGGATGAAACAGATGCTCACTGAGTATAATGTCACACAAGATGTTATGACATTGTACTGTGACAATCTGAGTACAATCAACATATCCAAGAATCCCATTCAGCACAGCAGGACCAAACATATTGACATACGACATCACTTTATTAGAGACCTTGTAGAAGAGAAGACCATCAAATTGGAACATGTTGCCACTGAGCTACAGCTGGCTGACATTTTTACCAAAGCTTTGGATGCAAACCAATTTGAAAACTTAAGGGGTAAGCTGGGTATTTGCCAACATGAGGAATTGTAGCAATTAATTTTGCTTAAAACAAAGACCAAAGGACTTATGCCTGTTCTGATTGGTTTAAAATTGTATTTTCTCATTTCCTACAACTCTTTTAAGAAGTTGAATAGGCACTCCTTTGCTTCGTTCCTCTCTCGTCTTCTCATCAATCAGGAATTTCTTCTCATTTGCTGTTGGTCCTTCAAAACTGACAAAATGTCTCAAACGCCATCATCATCCAATACGACCATCTCAACCTCTTCATCTGATCAAGATTCTGGGACAATCTCTTCCTGTCTGGACTCTGATATTCTGGAGATCTGTTCTCATAGAACTAACCCCACCAAGGCCAAAGAGTTGAGAACAAGACATACAGGTAATCCATCTCATCCTTCCTCTTCAGTTCCCCCTGAAATTGCAAATAGGGAAGGGACATCCTATGTTAATCAAGCAATAGCAAAAATTGTTTCCCGAATTCTGAACGAGAACCACTCAGTTCCTGGCATTTCTGTTCCTCTGAACCAAGAAAACTCAAATGCTGAAACAAATCCAAATGTCTCTAAGAATGTTGAGACATCAAACAAAGAGAAAAATGCTGACATTGCTCACAAGAAAAGAAAGAAGCCTGAATTCTCTGGATCTGATGACAGTACTTGAAGGATGTTTGCTACTTGGTGGTGTTGCTGGTGGAGTTTGGAAGTATGTTCTGCTGTTGTCTGCTGCTGATCTCATTATTTTGTCTTGGATAACTGTATAACTTTATAAACATGTAATCTTTGGCCCATTTGTGGCTAAAGTGGGGGAGAATATTTTTGGTACTGCTTAATTAGTACTTAACACTATATTTTTTCTGCTGTCACTTATTTCTGCTGCTATCTATCTATCTCTGATTGTTTAGGGACTTTAGCCAAAAATCTGCCAAATGGGGAGTTTGTAGGTGTTTAGGTATTGGCTTGCATTTTTGGTAAATCCCAAGTGTATGTGTGAATGTCATGACTGATGTCATAACATTCTAGTTCAGGTTGTACTAACTCAATAGGTACATGTGCAGAAAAATATTGTAATTCAAATACTGATGTTTAGAAGTGTGTATCTGAGCATGTTTGCAAAATGATCACATTTTGCTAATCAGTAGACAGGTTTTCTCAGATGTCATAACAGATGTTATGACATCCTGTTCTGAACTAACAGGATTGCAGGATTGGATAAGTCTGAGTTTTTTCAGGAAATAACTCAGTCCCCTCTAAACAGAATCCTGCGTTTTCTGAGGAGTAACCTAGCTCAATCCTAACCTGATCAACAAAGTACTGTGACCTGGTCTTTAGGTCAAACGGAATCAACCCTAGGTTTTTGGAAACCCTAACTGAAGTTGCAGCTGCTATATATTCAACAGAGCTGCGGTTTTTGAAGATATCCCTGCTGATTGATTAGAAGATCAATTTTGTAATCTGTATAGATTTGTTTATTGTACTCCAAGCAATTATCATTGTGATAAGTGCCTTGGAATAGGTTTCAATTGTAAGGGTTGTGTAGCACTCAAAGCTTTGAAGCAAGAGTGTTTGAATGTTACTTGACTAAAGCTGTGAAGCAGAGTCAAGTTAGTTGTGTACAACACTCAAAGCTGTGAAGCACGAGTGATTGTGTTACTTGATTAAAAAGCTGTGAAGCTTAATCAAGTGTGTATTTTTGAAGAGTGTCTTCATTAATTCTTAAGTCAAATTGGTTTATGTATCACTGCTGTGATTGAGGGGGAGTGAGTAGGAACTCAGGTTTAAGTTGTACTTAGATTAGAATTGCATTGGGTAGGTCTTAAGTGAAGGAGATAAACTGGTTGGTTTATTCCTGAATTAACATCTCTTATAGTGGATTCTCTCCCTGGCTTGGTAGCCCCCAGAGTAGGTGTTGTTGCACACTGAACTGGGTAAACAATTGACTGTGTTATTTACTGCTTTTATATTTACTGTCATATAGTAAGTCAGATACGGTGTCATAACATTGGACGTGACATTGAGTATCTGTAGCCAGAATTTCAATCCATGTTGGGAAGTATCCGTAAACTGTTTTCAGAAGTTGAGGTTGAATAAGCAATAGATTAGCATCCATGTTTGGTGCATCCGTAAGCTGTTTTCAGAAGTTGAATCTGAACAAGCGATAGATTGACATCCATGTTGGGAAGTATCTGTAAACTGTTTTCAGAAATCTTTGAATTCGAAGCTTGCTAATCTTATCCTGAAAAGGGTAAAATATTAGCTGAAACATAAAGTTATGTTGCATGAAATGTATGATGCAATATATATGTTTTATCAATGTTTATGATATATGAATGCAATGTATGCGCATGTAAGCTGATAAGCTGTCTTGCTGAGGAAGATAAATCCTGGACCATTGTTGAATATTATGTGTGTCTTCAATTTTTTTTGACAACCTCTGCGGGGAGAAGTTATACTGCTGGGGAAATCAGGAGTTTGGGTTGTATGCCAATCTACTGGGGGTTTCTGTTTCGTTGTTTTGAGGAGAACTCCACTGGGGAATATCTGAAAACTCTATGGGGAAATGAGAATGAGAATCTTCATTCTGCTAGGGGAACTGGTGCCGAGGAATCAAGAATGAGAATCTTTGATGTGCAGGGGATTAGAAATCCTATGGGGAATAGCCATACTGCTGGAGAGTAAGCTCAGGACCCTGGGAAAATCTTGTTCCTGTTTGGAAGAAGTTCAGGAGCTTAGGTTGTATGCCACTCTACAGGGGAAGCAAGAACGAGAAACTCCGTTCTATTGAGAATATCAGGGGTAAACTGAATGGTTTCTGTTGGGGATTGGTAGCTCAAAGTTTCCTCTCCGCTGGGGGTCTTAGTGACGCGCTGATTTGATTGGCGACCTCACTGGGAAAAAGTTTTAAAATAACTTTCTGATGAATTATCTGGTTTAAAAGCAAATTTCTGGGAGACGGGAGGAAACTGAATGGTCTTCACTGGTGTTCATAGGTTGAAGGTTTAACTCTGATTGGGGAAGAAAGTTTCATTCTTACTGAGAGTTTGGAGTTCAAAGTTTTGCCCCGCTGTGGATTAGAATTTGAATACTCAACTCTGATGGGGATCCTTGAAACTTAACTCCGTTGGGGATATGCATTTCAAAGCTTTAGTTCCACATAGGATCTGGATGATGTATTGCAGGGGATTTCTCCTGGAATAGCCTAAAGACACTTTTCTATACTTCCATCCTATCAGTAATTATTCTTTCTCATTTAGTTTTATTTGTAAGCAGTGATTATATTCAAATGCATATGCTCATTTACTAAATCATTGGACGTTTTCAAATAAAGCACAAGTGTAAAAAAGAAAGAAAAGGAAGATCGTTTTTTTTGTACTTTGAAGTAACTTTGTATTAACTAGGTGTAAGTATTTGTACAAAGGAGACTGACATTCCAGTAAGAGAATGTTGTCATAAAGTTGAGAAAATTTTTTATACAAAGAAAGATGGCTATGTGTAACAATTCCATGGGGTTCCCATTCTGCTATAGTCTTCACAACTCTGAGTATCTTGTCCATTCGTTTCTTCGTCCGCAGATGATTGGATTAATCAGAAGCTTTGGAGCTTGTCTGTGAAGAGATTATCCTTAAAATGATCCGACGAGACATAGTCATACGCTTTAATTCCCTAACTTTTGCCTGGATCACCATTTCAGGTTTTCGATCCACCGGGAAACCCTTTTTTGCCCAAGTCGCCCTTTCGGGTTTTCAACTTGCCGGGTATACAATTTTTTTTTGTTTATCCCTAATTTTTTCTCGAACCTCCCTTACGGGTTTTCGATTCGCCGGGATGCCCATTTTTGCCCAAGTCTCCCTTTCGGGTTTTGTCGGGTCGTTTATGCGTAGTATCCTTTGACTATATATGCGTTCGCAGGGTGTGGCAGATCATCACCGTCCATGGTGGTCAGGATCATTGCCCCGCCAAAAAAGATGTTTTTAATCACAAATGGTCCTTCATAAGTAGGAGTCCACTTGTCCCTGGGATCACTTTGCGGCAAGATGATCCGCTTGATTACAAGATCCCCGACTTGATATACTTATCTCTTGACTTTCTTGTTGAAGGCCTTGATCATCCGTTTTTGATACGTCTTACCATGACAAACAGCAGTAAGTCGCTTCTCGTCAATCAAGTTAAGTTGATCAAGCTGAGTCTGAATCCAATCGTCTTCACTCAAACCAGCGTCCTTCATGATTCTTAGGGAAGGAATCTGAACTTCTACAGGTAAAACAACTTCCATGCCGTATACCAAAGACAAAGGTGTTTCCCCAATTGATGTTCGCGCCGTGGTACGGTACCCGTGTAGAGCAAACAGTAACATCTCATGCCAGTCCTTGTAGGTGACTGTCATCTTTTGAATGATCTTCTTGATATTTTTGTTCGCAGCTTCGACAACACCGTTCATCTTTGGCCGATAGGGAGATGAATTATGATGTTGAATCTTGAACTGCTCGCACAGAGTGGTGATCATAGTGTTGTTCAAGTTTGTACCGTTGTCCGTAATGATTCAGTCAGGAATACCGTACCGGCAAATGAGGTTCTGCTTGATGAAGCGGGAAACCACATTCTTTGTAACGGAGGCGAAGGAAGCTGCTTCGACCCATTTGGTAAAGTAATCAATAGCCACCAGGATGAAGCGGTGTCCATTGGAGGCCGTAGGCTTGATTTCTCCAATCATGTCGATACCCCACATTGCGAATGGCCAAGGAGCTGTTAGGACATTGAGAGGAACCGGAGGAATATGCACTTTGTCTGCATAGACTTGGCATTTGTGACAAGTGCGGGCGTATTGATGACAGTCAGCTTCCATGGTAGACCAGTAGTAGCCTGCCCTTAGGATCTTCTTAGCCATCGCATGTCCGCTCAAATGGGTGCCGAATGTGCCACTATGCAGTTCAGTCATGATCTGCTCAGCTTCAACCTTGTCCATACAACGAAGAAGAACACAATCATGGTTGCGTTTGTATAGGATGCCATTGCTCAGGAAGAACTTGGCAGCAAATCTCCTTAAGAATTTCCTGTCATTGACTTAAGCTCCTTCAGGGTATTCTAGAGTCTCGAGATACCTTTTGATTTCGTGAAACCAGGATTGTTCCACTACTTCTTCGGTATTAATCTCATGACAATGTGCAGGTTCCTCCATTTGCTCGATGGTGATTCAGGGAGCCTCATTATCCCAGTTAAGTTTAAACATGGAAGACATTGTAGCTAGAGCATCTGCTAGCTGATTTTCTTCTCGCGGGAAGTGCTCAAAGGTAATATGCTCAAAATGAGGTAACAATGTCAGGACATGTTCTTTGTATGGGATGAGATTAGGGTGTTTAGTGTCCCACTCTCCTTTGATTTGACTGATAACCAAAGCTGAGTCTCCAAATACAACCAAATATTTGATTCCTAAGTCAATCGCAGCCTTAAGACCAAAGATACAAGCTTCATACTCGGCCATGTTGTTGGTGCAGTTGAAGCAGAGTCTTGCAGTGAAAGGTGTATGGCAACCTTCTGGAGAGATAAGTACCGCGCTGATACCGTTGCCAAGTGCATTTGAAGCACCATCAAAGTACAGGGCCATCGGGATCCTTGTTCAGTTCCGTCATACGGTCCGTTACCTTCAATGTTGTCCAATGTCATAATGTCCTCGTCGAGAAAGTCGAATTTCATGGATTGGTAATCTTTAACCGCTTGATGAGCTAGATGGTCAGCTAGTACACTCCCCTTTATAGCTTTTTGGGTTGTGTACTGGATATTATACTCAATCAGGATCATTTGCCATTTTGCGATTCTTCCAGATAAAGCAGGCTTTTCAAAGATATACTTGATCAGATCAATTTTAGAAATCAGCAAAGTGGTATGTGTCAACATATACTGCCTTAGTCAGCGAGCAGCCCATACCAAAGCGCAACAAGTTTTCTCGAGCAGTGAGTAGCAAGTGTCACAGTCAGTAAACTTTTTGCTAAGGTAATAAATGACATGCTCTTTTCGACCAGACTCGTCATGTTGGCCCAATACGCACCCCATTGAATTATCCAAAACAGTCAGGTACATGATTAACGACCTTCCTTTGACGGGTGGCATCAAGATAGGAGGTTCTAGCAAATACTCCTTGATTTTATAAAAAGAAGTTTGACAGTCCTCATTCCATTCAACCACCTGATCTTTCTTCAACAGCTTGAAGATTGGTTCACAGGTAGATGTTAGGTGAGAAATGAACCTTCCAATGTAGTTTAGGCGTCCTAAGAAACCTCTGACATCCTTTTCAGTGCGGGGGGCAGGCATTTCTCATATAGCTTCGACTTTAGCAGGATCAACTTCAATGCCTTTGTTGCTGACGATGAATCCCAAGAGTTTACCAGACCTGACTCCGAAAGTGCACTTTCTAGGGTTCAGTCTGAGCTTATATTCCTTCAACCTGACAAGCAACTTTTGTAGATGGTCGAGGTGTTCTTCTTCTGTTTGTGAACGGGCTATCATGTCGTCTATGTAGACTTCGATCTCATGATGTATCATGTCATGAAACAAAGCTACCATGGCTCGCTGATAGGTTTCCCCGACATTCTTCAGTCCGAATGGCATCACTTTATAGCAGAGGGTACCCCACTGTGTAACAAAAGTAGTCTTCTCCATGTCTTCGGGGGCCATTTTGATCTGGTTGTACCCTGAAAATCCATCCATGAAAGAAAATACCTTATGTTGAGCTGTGTTGTCAACCAAAATGTCAATGTGTGGCAGTGGAAAGTCATCTTTAGGGCTAGCCCTATTTAAATCTCGGTAATCCATGCACATTCTTACTTTTCCATCTTTCTTTGGTACGGGCACAATGTTAGCGACCCATTATGGATAGGAAGTAACAACAAGAAACACGACATTGAATTGCTTCATTACTTCGGCTTTGATCTTTTCAGACATATCGGGCCTCATTCGGCAGACTTTTTGTTTTATTGGTGGACAGTCTTCTCTGGTAGGGAGACGGCGAACCACAATATCTGTGTCGAGTCCCGACATGTCTTCGTAGGACCAGGCAAATATATCAACATATTCATTCAACAGCTGAACTAAGCGCTCCTTGACACTTGGCTCTAGGTTGGCACCCATTTTAACCTCTCTCCTGTCTTCGATAGTACCCAAGTTGATAGTCTATAACAGCTCTTCATGGGGAAGAATAGCCCTCTCTTCCTGTTGTAGAAGTCTAGCCAACTCTCCAGGCACTTCACAGTCTTCACCACCTTCATATTCGGCATGATTGACCAGATCTTCAGAGTCACTGAAGGCCATAGCAGAATTGTTACCCATGGAATCTGGAGTGGATGGGTACCTGCATTTTGTGAGTATGGGTGTGTGTAAGGGATAGCCACCTTTAAACAAAATAAAATGTAAAAAGAAAGAAAATGAACACAAAAGTTTAAAGATGAAAACGTCCATGATTCATTAAAAATGGCATATGATAATGAAGAAATAAAGCCCTTACAAATGGACCTATATGCCCCGGGTAAGGCACAAGGCAAAAAGAGTGTACGAATTGTTTAATTATTACAGACCAAACTGGAAATGTTCAAAGATAAATTACTGATTGATGAAAGTAATGGGAATTAAGTCTTTCGCCTCCCAGTTGTTTAATCCTCCTTCAACGGTTGGAAAGATCCAGTCTTCAAAATTACCCTCGTCTTCAGCATCTTCCAAAGCATGAACTCCATGGGGAGTGATCTTTAAAGGTGGTCCTCTAGCCCGGGAGCGACGCACAGCTTTCTGGCTAGCAGCAGTGAAACCCAATCCGAATTTGTTTGTCTTGTGAGGAAAATCTGGCAGTTTCCCCCACACTGTACTTCCTCCTTCTTTGATTACAACCTCTGCATCTTTAAGGGATGCCATCCGAGACAAGGCTTGGAAATGATAGGCACATCAGTCATTGTCTTTGCTACTGCGACTTCAGGAGAAACCTCTTCAAAGTGTTGGAAAGGTGTTTTTATGAATTCTCCATCTAACTCCACATAGCGGAAAGAGTTAAGGTGACTTATCATGTACTCCTCCTCACTATGAACCGTTATGATCTTACCCTGGACCAGATACTTTAGCATTTGGTGTAGAGAAGAAGTGACTGCCCCAGTGTTGTGGATCCATGGCCTTCCCAACAAGCATGAATATGAAGGACGGATGTCCATCACATAAAAAGTAGAGTTGAAAATTTCTGTACCCACTTTGATTGGAATGTCCACCTCTCCGTGAACTATCCTCTTAGAACCGTCGAAGGCTCTAACAATGATGTTACTGGGCTTTAGGGTCAAACCTTCACAGTCCAATCTGTCCAACTCCTTTTTTGGTAGAACATTTAAAGATGAACCGATATCAACCAGAACATGGGCAAGTGTGGTCCCTCTGCACTCTACCGAGACATGCAGCGCATCATTGTGCTTTCTTCCCTTAGAGGTTAGATCAGCATCAGAAAAGCCCAAACCATTGTCGGCTGTAAGGCTAGCCACACACTCTTGAAACTGGTCCGCAGAAGTTTCTTGAGGCACGTGTGCCGTCTTTAGAAATTTGATCAAGGCTTTGGCATGAGCCTCGGAGCAGAGTAAGAGAGCCAGCATGGAGATTTTCGAAGGGGTTTGCCCTAGCTGCTCTACGACATCGTAGTCGGTTTTCTTGATTATCTTTAAGATTTCTTCCATCTCTTTTTGGGTGGTCTCGGGGATTACCAAAGTCTGAGCCTTCATCATGACAGGCGCTTCTTGGATCCCCTTACCCTTATCAGTGGTAATAGCAGAAGGTACAACCTCAGGAGTAACAATTTCTTCAATTATTGGACCTTGCGTAGATATCTTGATTGGCACACGAGCGCTTGAGGGTCCGAAGACTGCCCTTGGAGGAGCAATCTCTGGAGAGAATATTCTTCCACTGCGAGTTATCTTACTCGTTCCCGCAATATTCTCTACATTAGGGGTTTCTTCCTCGGAATTCTCTTGGACTGATTCAATCTGCTTGATACCATGGTAGAAGATCTCTCCTCCGTAATTCCATGGTATCGTCTTGATAGATTTATACGGGATAGGCCCCGGCATGGTAATTCTCAGCGGTACAAACTTAGGATCAGGTGTAATCTTAACAGGCCTTTTTCAGGTCTTGGAAAGATTGTCGGAGATGGTTATTATAGCAATGTCATTGATTGGAGAAAAAAAGGTAACAGGAGTAGCATGAGTGGTACTAGCAACAGGAGTTTTCTGAAAGAGGATCTCTTGGGTATCCATCAGGCGTTGGATGCCTGATTTCAACAGTGGGCAGTCAGTTTGCAAGGTTGAACAGAAGTAACAGTCTTTTCCATAGCCTGGGAAAATCCCGTCTTTCAACAGATTCAATTTAATTATTGGCAAGGGAGTCCTTAATTCATCAGCAGCAGTAACATACAAATCCTCTTCAATAGCATGGACATTGTGACCGTGCTTGGGCATTGGGGAAGAAATCACATTCAGCTTTTCGAGCGCATCGAATTCTACCTCCTTGGCATCTATCAAGTCTTGGATTTTGTTTTTGAGGGCCCAACAGTTGTTGGTGTCGTGCCCTATGCTATCTGAATGATAAGCACATTTTGCACTGGGATGATAATGTGGAGAAGCGGTGTTTGTATTCTTCGGTGCCTTTCTCAAATTAGCAAGGTTTAACTTCAGGAGATGTGGAAGGATCTGAGCGGGTGTCATATTTATCGGGGTATATTATCGTTGTGGCCTTTCTACCCTTTGCTAATAGGTCCTGGGCTGATCATTCCTCGGTTGACTGTTTCTAGGCTGATCTGATGCGGACTTCTGAATTAACACGGCCCCCACTGTTGGCCGGCGTTCCTCTCTTTCCCGATTTCTCTGGGTGTAAACAGCAGAACTTTCCTTCTTGGCTGGGAAGGTCTTCTTTATAGCGGCTGAAGCAGATGTATCTTTCTGAATTTTACCACTCTTAATACCAGCTTCAACCCTTTCCCCTGTCAGAATTAATTCAGTGAACCCTGTAGATGAGCTCCCTATTAGGTGATTGAAGAACGGACCAGACAGGGCCCCTAAAAACATATCAATAAGTTCCCTTTCAGACAAAGGTGGTTGCACCCCTTCCAGCCAAATCCCGCCACTTCTGAGCATACTCTTTAATTCCTTCATTAGAGACCATGCTCATACTCTGTAATTGAGTACGAGTAGGCGCTAAATCTGCGTTGTATTGGTATTGTTGGTAGAAAGCAGCAGCCAAGTCCTCCCAGTTATGTACATCAGCCCTCTCAAGCTGGTAGAACCAATCCAATTGTGTATCCGACAAACTATCTTGAAAAAAGTGGACCCACAGATCCTTATCAGAAGAGTGGGGTTGGATCTTTATGACATAAGAATGCAAATGCATCTTTGGACAAGACAAGTCGTCGTATTTAGCGAATGTAGGCACTTTGAATTTAGGAGGAATAACGATCCCAGCAACCAATCCCAACTCTTTGAAATCCAATCCAGGTACCCTTTGTACCTCCATGGCTGCCAACCGCTCTTCCAGATTCTTATACCTGTCATCCGCATGAGGGTACTGCTGCTCGGAGTAATCTTCATCCTCTTCAACTTCTTCCTCTTACACCTCAGACTCGGAAGGTACTGCAACTCCTTTTCCTTTGTCGGTCCCTTCATCAGATGTCGAGGGGAATTCCAGGACTCTCCTAGCTTCGTTCTCAAATCTTCTTCCCAGAGTAGCTACTACGATTCTTTTCTTTTTCTTTTTTCCTTTTTCCTTTTCTTTCTTCTCTAACAGTGCTTTAAGTTCCTCTTGACCCTTTGCCAAGGTCATGAGGAGTTGTTGGAATTGCGAATTTTGTGCTTGCAGATCTTTGATCGTCTGCTCTATATCCATCTTGCTGAAATAAACAACAGAAAGATAAGGAAACTTGGTGTGAAGACCTGTTTATGCATATGATGAATGATATGTTTATTCATGTAATGCATCCAAGGATTCATAACTTCAAAGTTGTTGCAGACAAAAAGAACACACGTCATATTAATAAGAAGAAATTTGTCAGTACATAAATGCCCCATGGGCAAAATATTACAAAGCTTCTTAAGGTAAAAAGACGTTGCGCATCCTTTTTGGCGCGATGTAAGTGTTAAGAGTCTCCTCTTCGTGAAGTCGGCGGGTAAGCTCCAAAACCTTCTTCTCACAGGCATAGAAGCTGGCTTCAAAAGTGTTCTGCTCTTCCTTGAGTTGTATCCAAGTCTTTTGCAATTCTTCCAATGATGTTGGCATGTCTGGATGTAGGAGGGTGTATGGAACCTCTCCTTCCATAACAGGCTCTTTAATCACGGGGAGAATGTGGGGGTAAGGCATCATAAGACTCTGGGCGCGTGTTCGTACTCACTTGAGGTAAGGCTCAAGAGGGATGGAATTCTTGTGCCCCAGTGTCTTACTGTCCACTTTGTTGGGCATCCTCCATGCTCGGATAAACCTTTGTCGAAGTCCTTGAGCGTCGTTGTCTGTTGTACCCCAAAATTTGCCCTCCTCTTTTTCCACAAGAAATCACAGCTTCGGGCGTTTCCTGATTTTTCAGATTTGCGTAAGAATCAGTCAAACGGACTTTTCTTATCAGTCAGACAAATTTAGGGTTCTCTTTGATTTTAAAGCAGTTCAGGCAGATTGCTAAGGTTTGTTTGAGTTTGGCTCAGGTTTTGATCAGGCAGGCGCTTCTCTGACATTTAATCAAGAATCAGGGTTTTTGTGCGCATATTTCTCAAAAAGAATTAATTTTACAGTTCTTTTCAGTTTACTCTGAGATTTGGATTGAGGCATTTGAATCAAGGAATTGCAGTGTTCTGTTTAATCAGTAAAGGCTAAGGCATTTGATTTGAGATGAGATAAAAGCTGAGGTGCTCAAATTGAGAATCTGCAGTGTTGATTTAATCAGTAAAAAGATAAGTATCTGGATGTTGGTTTGATTAACTGTGCATTGTTATGTTTAATTCGGAACGCCAAACGTTTATTAATTATTTCTTTTTTTTCTAAAGTCAAAATAATTGGATTTTATTTCCAATTCTTTTAATTTAAGAAATTCAAATAATTAAGTTAAACAATTGAAAGGAAATAAAAGGAATTAATTGATCAAAAGAGGATTTTTTTTTATTCATCTTTAATGGTTTGTTACAATCTATTATTTGAACAACTGTAAATTTATTTACATCTTTGTTTATAATAATAATGTTACAAATAATTAAATTGAAACTATCCTAAATTCCTAAAGTCTTCATCTTCTATCCATTGCTCCTTTGGCTCCATTGAGTTTTATCTGCAAAACAAAGAAAAGAAGAAAAGTCAAAGCAGATAAAAGAAACAGACAGTTAATTTAAAAATTCATCATTAAAAGCAACTGGCCGGAATCAGTTTGCCCTCTCTGCAAATCACGAGATTGCTCTCGGTTCACAAAGAGGGATAGAATGTCTTGCAAAAATGTGAAGTGCACAAATTCAAATTTTCAAGCATACTGAGTAAATCCAAAAATTGTCAACCAAGTTTCCAAACAGCATATACAAGTAAAGGCAAACTGATTTGCAATCTCAAACTAAGCCCAAAGTTGTCAAAAAATTGTCCAAGGATGCCAAAAAATATCAAACTCCAAAAGCTGTCAAAAAAGTACATAAAGTATGCAAGAAACATGGAAATATGCAGTGGAAAAGGGACAAGTGCAAACAACATTCAGAATGCATCATCTTCCTAGGCCATTTGCTTTTTCAGAAAAGACGAAATTTAAGCAATAAAAATGCTTTCTTTAATCTGGAGAGAGAAGGAGAGAAGAAAAGAGCTTACAGTACAGCATGCTAAAGGCTAAAAAGAATATTTAAACAGGATGTATCAGAATACATAGAGGAAAGAGGCAGAACATATGCAGCAGGATATCACAAAGAGTGAAAACCTCAAGCCTTGCAAACCTGTCCACAGATTTGACCAAGAACGAATATAACACCTCCTGCCCTTAAAAGGACAAAACGGCCAAGACCCTAAAGATATACAAAAAGCCAACAACCTTCATAAGATACATCAGAAGCCACACAAAGAAAAAAGGCCTCAAGCTTGCATCCTGCCCAAACTGTGACAAACTCACAAACCTTAAGCATTCAAACATACAAGCCTACAGCCTCCAAGTTCAAAAAACTCATAAACTCTAAACTTCAACCAAAACACCATGTTCTAAACCTGTTAGCCTGAACCACTGTAAAACAAAAAAAAAGTATCAAGATAACCATCAAACTTCAAGCCAAACCTGTAATCTCAACCAGAACCAACCCAAAGCAAACAGTTCAAACTCATACCAAGGTTGCAAGCCTAGGCCAGCCCTTTCAAGACAGTGTGAAGCCATAAAAGCATCAAACTGTTAAGCCCTTTCCAAAACCAGTTTCTAAACCAACACAAGCCCTCAGAAAAATTTCATCATTGGGCAAGCACACAAATCAAACACAATAGCATTCAATACTCAATACCAACAAGCATATTCAGGGCCAATAACAACATCCATATTTCTCATCACTTAGAAGCATTCAAGAGCAATCAAGCATATCAAACATACAAATATACTCAGATATTTCAAGCATCAAAGCCAACATACAGAAGCGAGGCAAACAGAGAAGAAGAAGAAGATAAAGAAGCATCACAGGGTACACAGGCAACTCATAAGGGAAAACAGAAGAAGAGGAAAGAAGTGATCAAACTAAGGTTCTCAAACATCATCATTGAACCAACAATAAAAAAGGCAAAGACACAGAGTACAGTGGTCATCAAAGCGCACAGCATCACCAAGTCCCTGCCTCAGCCGTCCTACGCGCCTCCAAATTCCCTCCTCCTCCGTCTCCAAGAGGTAGTATAACTTCTTTTCTTTCCTTTCATACAACTCAACAGAAACAACAATAATAACATAAAATCAGAACGCGAAATCAGCACATGCAAGGACATAAATAACAAACCCTAAAACGTCCAAAATCGTTACCTTTTTTCTCGTTTTTTGCGTTGCCCAACCAATGGAGGGAAGAGGACGAACGGTGGCGCTCGGTGGCCTTGGACGGAGGATTGCATCAGTTGTCATGGCGAAGAAGATAAGGAGGAAGACGAAGCGATGACAACGGCGCCTCTGTGTCCAAACAAACCCTAAATCTGATTCCAAATGAAACAACAAAACGAACCCTTGGCAAATGTTTCAAACCGTTTGGGTCGTTTCTCTTAAGCCCAATGGCTCTTTTTTTTGGCATGCACCCCCATACGTTACTACTTTGATTGGGCCAGCATAAGCCCCTTTAGCCCATCCATTTCTTTTACAAATCAATAACTATTTTCATTATATCCTTACATACCTTAATTTCCTTTTTCTTTAAAATAAATAATACATTAATTATACTAAATTTTGTTTATCACATTTAAAATAAATATTAGACTTTTTTATCTAGGTTTAAACATTTTCGTTTTATTAAAACTTTTTTAGTTTACATAAGAAAATACTAACATAAGTATATAAAACATTAATTTTTCTTAAATTTGAAACATTTTTCTTTTCTTTTTTATACATAAGAATATTCATTAATACACTAACATTAATACATAATTCATAGAACTTAAAACATTTTCTTTTTCTTAAACTTAAAACATTTTTCATTTAAAATGTTTGTACATACTTAAACAAAAAGACAAATATCCAAAAAGAATAAATGAACAATACTTAATTATTACATTAAAATTCACATTTCCACCTTGTAAATAAATCACATTCATACACTTACACATTTACAATACACAAATACGTCGATACATTTAATTTGCTTTACATATATACATTTGCTTTATTCTTATACCTTGCTATACATTAGATACATATTACATTTGCGATCGCAATTCGATTTGGTTGTAAATTATTGGACACTACTCTCCCATTTAAAGTCTCATCCCCATTTGTAAATTTGTCCCCCCACTCCCGGATATTTATTTGTAATAGCGTAGACTTTAAATTCCCGCAATTTACCGCTTTCAAATATACCATGGTTAGACCTAGGGTTTGTATGTACATAAAATCAAAATGCTAGATAACCTAATACAAAGACAAATACATGAAATCAATACACCATCACACTTGCACCCCTAGGGTAATCCCACATGTTGCCTTCCAAAATGGGCCATGCTTGCACGTTGAGTTTCTTTGGTAAAACAATTCAAAATGATCATAGTCCCTCGATGACGCTTTCGAAAGTCGCCTATCAAAATGATCATAGCCCCTTCAAGCAAATTGCCAAAGACACTTGGCACCATTGCGTTCATGGTCCATACTATGACCTGCGCCTGTCCCGTAAACATCCTAAACGCAAGATTGTCCACCAAATACAATGGTGGAACAAAATTGTTAAAAAGGGTTAAAACATGAGAAAAACCTTTGAGTACAGTAAGGGTAGATAAACTCTTAGTTACTTGATCAAACTTGCAAAAACACTTGCCTACTTTTCAAAACCACACTCCACAAACACTTTCAAAACAAACTTTCAAAAACATTTGAAACATCTTTTCGAAAAGATACACACCTTCGTATATACTCAAACACGAGTCATTACAATGGTTGCCGAAACCAAGGCGTCTATTTCAAAACATTTTTCAAAACCACACTCCACAAACACTTTCAAAACAAACTTTCAAAAACATTTGAAACATCTTTTCGAAAAGATACACACCTTCGTATATACTCAAACACGAGTCATTACAATGGTTGCCGAAACCAAGGCGTCTATTTCAAAACATTTTTCAAAACACACACACACCATTTCAAGCAATCGAAAATCAAGGCAAGTGATCTAAAACCAAGTAACTAAGAGCCCATGGATAACCATGGATGAAAAGGGTGCTAATACCTTCCCTTTTCATAATCTACCCCCCGAACCCCCGAAACATCTCAAAAGGTTTTTCCTGTGCTTTTTAACCTTTCCTTTAGGATAAAATAAAAAGTCGGTGGCGACTCTTGCTGAACCGAACAAGTGCGAAAACAAACGCAAAGACTCAAGTCAGTTCTCCCACCGTATCACAGAACTGGCGACTCTGCTGGGGAGAAACTTAAAAGTGGGGTTACCTTAGGGTTTTAGATCACTATCTTGCATGATTAATTGTTTGCTTTGATTGCTTTACCTTTGTGGTTCTCTTGTTTGGGCTTGAAATCCTACACCCGGATTTGGGAAACATTCATAGATAGCAATACGTTGTGGAAACTGTGCGGGGTATACCGACACGGTTGAAGCAAGAACTATATTAGTGCGACATATTTGTGAGTACCGGTAACCCTTGAGTTCAATCAAGGAGAGTACGGGGCCGCTGAGTGATGTCACTAAGCACTAATGACCTAGAACCTTACTTGACCATCTTGGCATTTTATTAGGGGTAGTGAGATGACCGGCTTTGGTGCAGTCTGAAGTTGGTAGATACTCGATACTACACTCATTGAGGGTTGTTTTCTTGGAATATTTTGGTCGCTAGTTAAGTGGCTAAACCAAAACAATGAACATGGAAAACAATCCAATGATATTGAGCTCCTTATAACCCGGTTACTATTTATAGGACAGGTTTTTAAGCCAACTACACTCAAGAGGGTACTTACCTATGAAACCCCATGCAAGCCTGAAACTAGGGTTTTGTGTGATTTGCTTGTACATGTGTTTTTGCATACATCATAAACATCATAAAACATCATATGCATCCGCTAACCATTTCAAGGGTTTGGATCTTCACCTTTGTTCTTGTTTTGTAGGTCATGGAAATTCCTCGCAGGAAAAATATCCAAGTCAACCTTGTGAGGATCCCTCCTCAACTCAAGGAGCTCACATCCAGAATTCCCGAAAGCTCTCCCTTCAGTGAAAGACATGGTGGACTGCTCAGCCTAGTCAACACCAGCATTGAAGAAGACATGATGAAGGTTTTGTTCCAGTTCTTTGACCCCCTTCACCACTGTTTCACATTCCCCGACTACTAACTGGTGCCCAATTTGGAGGAATTTTCTCAACTCCTGAGAATTCCTATTCTTAATCAACTACCTTTCAATGATACGGAAAAGGAACCAAAGCCTGAAGATGTTGCTCAAGCACTACACTTGCAACCATCTGACATCAAGGGGCATTGGGAAACTAGAAGTGGTGTCAAAGGCTTCTTGGCAAAATTCTTGTTTGAGAAGGCACAAGAGTGTTGGAATTCCTTGGATCTACAAGCCTTTGAAGAAATAGTGGCACTCCTCATTTATGGGTTGGTCTTGTTCCCGAATCCTGACCAGCTTGTAGATGTCAACGCCGTCAAGATCTTCTTATCCAGGAATCCAATACCAACGTTGCTTGGGGACATCCTCCACTCATTTTACACACGAACAATGAGAAAGAGAGGTGTTCTCATGTGTTGTACCCCTCTCCTTGCAAGGTGGTTTATTTCGCACCTTCCTCAATCTGTTTTGAAGAATGACCAAGGCCTAAGGTGGTCACAACGGTTGATGACCCTCACTCACTCTGATGTACATTGGTTCTCTCGATCCAGAGAAAATGTCATCATCGTCGACCGTTGTGGAGAGTTCCCCAATGTTCCATTACTTGGCATTAGGGGAGGCATTACCTACAACCCTTGTCTAGCTTTGAGACAATTTGGATATGCACGAAGGGATGGCCCTCATGACATGCTGATTCCTGACCTAGTTTTTGACTTCGACAACGATGCGCAAGGGCTTCGCCAAAGGTTCATCAGAGCTTGGAGGATGCCTAACAAGGTAGACAACAAGACACTGGGGCACAAGAATTCCATCCCTCTTGAGCCTTATCTCAAGTGGCTCCGAACCCGAGCCCAGAGTCTAATGATGCCTTACCCTCATGTTCTCCCTGTGATTAAAGAGCCCGTTAAGGAAGGTGAGGTTCCCTACACCATCTTATATCCTGACATGCCAACGTCATGGGAGGAGATGCAGAAGAGTTGGATCCAACTCAGGGAAGAAAGGGATACTTTTGAAGCCAGCTTCTACGCCAGTGAGAAGAAGGTTTTGGAGCTTACCCGCCGACTCCATGAGGAAGAGACCCTCAACACCTACATCGCGCCAAAAAGGATGCGCAACGCCTTTTTACCATGAGAAGTTTTGTAATATTTGGCCCATGGGGCATTTATGTACTAACAAAATTTCTTCTTATTAATATGACGTGTGTTCTTTTTGTCTGCAACAATTGTGAATTTCTAAATCCTTGAATGCATTGCATAAATAAACATATCATTCATCATGTGCATAAGCAGGTCTCCACACCAGGTTTCCTTATCTTTCTGCTGTTTATTTCAGTAAGATGGATCTCGAACAGACGGTCAAAGATCTACAGTCTCAGAACTCACAGTTTCAACATCTCCTGATGACCTTGGCAAAGGGTCAGGAGGATCTAAAAGCCCTGCTCGGGAACAAAGAGCAAGTGAAAAAGAAGAAGAAGAGAGTCGGGGTGGCTACCCTGGGAAGAAGGTTTGAGGGTGAAGCCAGAAGAGTTCTTGAATTTCCCCTTACATCCGAAGAAGGAACCAATAAAGGAAAAGGGGATGTAGTACCTTCCGAATCCGAAGTTGAAGAGGAAGAGGCGGAAGAAGACGAAGACTACTCAGAACAACAATACCCGCCGGCCGATGACAAATACAAGAGTTTGGAGGACAGGTTAACATCTATGGAGCTGCAGAGAGTTCCCGGTTTAGATTTCAAAGATTTGGGATTAATTGCTGGAATTGTGATCCCCCCGAAGTTTAAAGTGCCAGTTTTTGCAAGATATGATGGGATGTCTTGCCCAAAGATGCACCTAAGGTCGTATGTCCGAAGAATCCAACCTCACACATCTGACAGAAACTTATGGGTACACTTCTTTCAAGATAGCCTGTCTGGCACACAGCTGGATTGGCTCTACAATCTTGAGAGATCAAAGGTACATAGTTGGGAGGATCTGGCAGCTTCTTTTTATCGCAAATATCAGTATAACTCTGACCTGGAACCAACCCGTACTCAGCTACAGAGTATGGGGATGGCCTCAGGTGAGGGATTCAAGGAATATGCCCAAAAGTGGCGCGATCTGGCCAGAAGAGTGCAGCCACCTCTTTTTGATAGAGAGCTTGTTGATATGTTCCTGGGGACCCTGTCTAGTCCATTCTTTAACCATCTGATCGGTAGCTCTTCCGCAGGGTTTACCGAATTAATTCTGACTGGCGAGCGGGTAGAAGCTGGTATCAAGAATGGGAAGATTCAGAAGGATGCCTCTGCATCTACAACTGTTAAGAAATCATTTCCGGCGAAGAAGGAAACGGCTGTTGTGTATTCTCAGAGAGGAGCAGGAAGAAATGAGCGTCGACCGACTGTGGGGGCCGTGATGATCCAGAATCCATCAAATGATCAGCCTCGCAATAATTAGTCCAGACCTAAACAGCAATGGGGAGAACGGCCACCACGGCAGTTTACCCATATCAATATGACACCTGCGCAGGTTCTTCCACATCTGTTGAATTTGAATCTCACCAAGATTAGGGAAGCACCGAAGACTGTGAATACCGCTTCACCGCACTATCATCCCAATGCTAAATGCGCCTACCATTCTGATAGCGTCAGACATGACACAAACGATTGTTGGGCGCTAAAAAATAAAATCCAAGACTTGATAGATGCAAAAGAGGTGGAGTTCGATACTCCAGAGAAGCCAAACGTGATATCTGCTCCAATGTCGAAGCATGGTCGAAATGTCCATGCTATTGAGGAAGATCTGTATGTGTCTGATGTCAGTGACCTGATAACTCCACTGTTAACCATCAAGTTAAACCTGCTAAGAGCCGGGATTTTCCCGGGATGCAAAGAAGACTGCTATTGTTGTTACTCTCTGCCATTTGACTGCCCATCACTGAAGAAAGGCATCCAAGGCCTGATGGACAGTCAACAAATTCTGTTTGAGAAGGTTTCTGCTATTCCAACCCCTACTGAAGATGTTTCAATTATCACCATTTCCGCCAATCTTTCCAAGGCCGTCAGAAAGCCTGTTAAGATTACATCAGCTACAAAGATTGTTCCCTTGAAAATAACTATGCCCGGGCCTGTTCCCTACAGTTCTGACAAGTCAATACCATGGAATTACGGTGGAGAAATCTACTACCATGGTGTTAAACAAGTTGAAGTAACCGAAGGAAGCTCTGATGAAGAAGAGGCCAGCATTGGAAACATTGCTGGTACGAGCAAGATCACCCGAAGTGGGAGAATATTTTCTCCAGAGATCGCCCCCCCAAAGGCAATCTTTGGACCCTCAGTTGCTTCCAAAGTTAATCCTGCACCAATAAAACTTTCCGCCGAAACTCCGTTGATTGAAGAAACTGTTATTCCCGTTGTTGTCCCTCTTACTTCTGCTGATAAAGGTAAAGGGACCCAAGATGAGCTCGTCCGGACGAAGGCTGAACCTTTGGTCATCCCGGAGACCTCTAAGAAAGAGATGGAGGAGATCCTGAAGATAATTAAAAAGAGTGATTATGACGTGGTAGAGCAACTGGGGCAAACCCCCTCGAAGATCTCCATGTTAGCATTACTGCTTTGTTCTGAGGCGCACGCCAAAGCATTGATCAAATTCCTGAAGACAGCCCATGTACCCCAGGAAACCTCTGCCGACCAATTCCAAGACTGTGTAGCCAGTCTTACAGCAGACAACGGTTTAGGTTTCTCTGATGCTGACCTGACCTCAAAAGGAAGAAAATACAACAACGCATTACATGTGTCAGTAGAATGCCAAGGAACTACTCTGGCCCATGTTCTAGTCGACACTGGTTCTTCTCTGAACGTGCTGCCCAAGAAGGCTCTCAACCGTTTAGATTGTGAAGGCTTGGAGTTGAGGCCAAGTAATATCATCGTAAGGGCATTTGACGGGTCGAAGAGAATGGTACACGGAGAGGTAGACATTCCCATTAAGGTTGGCACAGAAGTGTTCCCCTCAACTTTCTATGTGATGGACATCCGTCCGTCATACTCTTGCTTACTGGGAAGGTCGTGGATACATAACGTTGGGGCAGTTACCTCCTCCTTACATCAAATGTTGAAGTACCCTGTCAAAGGAAAGATCATAACCGTGCACGGTGAAGAGGAATATATGATCAGCCATTTGAACTCCTTTCGGTATGTAGAGGTGGAAGGAGAATTCATTGAGACACCATTTCAGCACTTCGAGGAAGTCTCTCTTGAAGTGGCAGTAGCAAAAGTGGTAGCTGAGGTACCAAAGCAGATGGCCAGGATGGCATCTCTAAAAGACGCGAAAGCTGCATTGAAGGAAGGAAAGAGCTCAACATGGGGGCAGTTGCAGGATATTCCTCACAAAACAGACAAGTTTGGATTAGGTTTCACTGCTGCGGGACAGAAAGCTATGCGCCGCTCAAAGGTTGAAAGAACGCCCATCAAGATTTCTCCTTATGGAATCAACGCTTTGGAGAGTGAAGACAAAGAGGCCAACATTGAAGATTGGATCTACCCAACCATCGAAGGAGGAATACGCAATTGGGAGGCCAAAGACTTTGTCCCCATTACTTTTATTAATCAGTAATTATCTGTCAAACATTTCCTGTTGGTTTGTAATATTTACTTTTGAACAATCCGTACACTACTTTTTCACCTCATGCCTTGCCCAGGGCATGTAGGTCCATTTGTAAGGGTTTTGATTATCTTCATATCCATATGCCATGTTTAATGATTCATTGGATGTTTTTCATTGATAAACTGCTGTGTTCATTTTCTTTCCTTTTTGTATCTTGTTTGTTTAAGGATGGTTATCCCTTACACACATCCACACTCACAAATGCAGGTACCCATCCACTCTGGATTCTATGGGTGACTATTCTTCTATGTCCTTCAATAACTCTGAAGATCTGGTCAATCAGGCTGAATATGAAGGTGACGAAGATTGTGAAGTGCCGGGAGAGCTAGCCAGACTTCTACAACAAGAAGAAAGGACCATCTTGCCTCACGAAGAGTTGTTGGAAACTGTCAACTTAGGAACAGAGGAAGACCGGAAGAAAGTACAAGTGGGTTCCAATCTGGAGCCAGGTGTCAAGGAACGCTTGATACAGCTGTTAAATGAATACGTTGAAATCTTCGCCTGGTCTTATGAAGACATGCCGGGTTTAGACACAGATATAGTGGTTCACCGTCTCCCTACAAGAAAGGATTGTCCGCCGATCAAACAAAAGGTCCGCCGAATGAGGCCCGACATGTTTGAGAAGATTAAAGCAGAAGTAATGAAGTAATTCAACGCGGGCTTCCTGGCTGTTACATCCTATCCATAATGGGTTTCCAACATTGTGCCAGTACCTAAAAAAGACGGCAAGGTCAGAATGTGTATGGACTACCGGGATTTGAATAGGGCTAACCCTAAAGATGATTTTCCGTTACCCCATATCGACATTTTGATTGACAACACAGCTCAGCACAAGGTGTTTTCCTTCATGGACGGATTCTCGGGCTACAACCAGATCAAAATGGCCCCCGAGGACATTGAGAAAACGACCTTTGTTACACAATGGGGTACTTTCTGTTACAAGGTGATGCCGTTCGGATTGAAGAACGCAGAGGAAACTTATCAACGCACCATGGTAGCTTTATTTCATGATATGATACATCATGAGATCGAAGTTTACGTAGACGATATGATAGCTCGGTCACAAACGGAGGAGGAACACCTTGAACATCTAGAAAAGCAGTTTGCCAGGTTGAAAGAATATAAACTCAGACTGAATCCAAGTAAGTGTACTTTTGGAGTTAGGTCTGGTAAACTTCTAGGGTTTATTGTCAGCAACAAAGGCATTGAGGTCGATCCAGCAAAAGTGAAAGAAATACAAGAGATGCCTGCTCCCCGTACTGAAAAGGAGGTTAGAGGATTCTTGGGGCGCTTGAACTATATTGCCAGATTCATCTCTCATCTGACTTCTACCTGTGAGCCAATCTTCAAACTATTAAAGAAAGATCAGGTAGTCGAATGGAACGACGATTGCCAGGCTGCTTTTGATAAGATCAAGGAGTATTTGCTAGAAACTCCTATTCTGATGCCACCCGTCGAGGGAAGACCATTGATCATGTATCTGACCGTCTTGGATAACTCAATGGGGTGTGTTTTGGGCCAGCATGACGAGTCTGGTCGGAAAGAGCATTCTATTTATTACCTTAGCAAAAAGTTTACCGACTGTGAGACTCGCTACTCACTTCTCGAGAAAACTTGTTGCACTTTGGTATGGGCTGCTCGCCGACTAAGACAGTATATGTTGACTCATACCACTCTGTTGATTTCCAAAATGGATCATATCAAGTATATCTTCGAAAAGCCTGCTTTATCTGGAAGAATAGCTAGATGGAAAATGATCCTAACTGAGTATGACATCCAATACACCACCCAAAAAGCTATAAAAGGGAGTGTACTAGCTGACCATCTGGCTCATCAAGCTATCGAAGATTACCAATCCATGAGATTTGACTTCCCAGATGAGGACATCATGAATTTGGACAACATTGAAGGTAACGGACCGTATGACAGACCTGAAAAGGGATCCCGATGGACCCTGTACTTTGATGGTGCTTCAAATGCACTTGGAAACGGTATCGGTGCGGTACTCATTTCCCCCGAAGGCTGCCACACACCTTTCACGGCCCGACTCTGCTTCAGCTGTACCAACAACATGGCTGAATATGAAGCTTGCATTTTTGGTCTCAAGGCTGCTATAGACTTGGGGATCAAATCTTTGATCGTATTTGGGGACTCGGCTTTGGTTATCAGTCAAATCAAAGGAGAGTGGGATACCAAACATCCTAATCTCATCCCATACAAAGAACATGTCTTGACATTGTTGCCTCATTTCGAGCGAATCACCTTCGAGCATTTCCCGCAAGAAGAGAATCAGCTAGCAGATGCTCTGGCTACAATGTCTTCCATGTTTAAACTCAATTGGGATAACGAGGCTCCCCGAATCACTATCGAGCGAATGGATGAACCTATGCATTGTCACGAGATTAATACCGAAGAAGTAGTGGAACAACCCTGGTTTCATGAAATCAAAAGGTATCTCCAGACTAGAGAATATCCCGAAGGAGCTTCAGTAAATGACAAGAAGTTCCTAAGGAAGTTTGTTGCCAAGTTCTTCTTGAGAAATGGCATCCTCTATAAACGCAACCATGATTGTGTTTTACTCCTATGTGTGGAAAAAGCTGAGGCAGAGTTGATCATGACTGAGATACACAGCGGTACGTTTGGCACCCACTTGAGCGGACACACGATGGCTAAGAAGATTCTAAGGGCAGGCTATTACTGGTCTACCATGGAAGCTGATTGCCATCAACACTCCCGTACCTGCCATAAATGCCAAATCTACGCCGATAAGGTGCACATTCCTCCGGTCCCTCTCAACGTGCTGACAGCTCCGTGGCCATTTGCAATGTGGGGCATTGACATGATTGGAGAGATCAAGCCCACAACATCCAATGGACATCGCTTCATCCTGATTGCCATTGACTATTTCACCAAATGGGTCAAAGCGGCTTCCTTCGCCTCTGTTACAAAAAATGTGGTTGCCCGCTTCATCAAGCAAAACCTCATATGCCGTTACGGTGTTCCCGACAGGATCATCACAGACAACGGAACCAATCTGAATAATACTATGATCACCGCTCTATGCGAACAGTTCAAGATTTATCATCACAATTCATCCCCCTATCGGCCAAAGATGAACGGTGTTGTTGAAGCTGCGAACAAAAACATTAAGAAGATCATTCAGAAAATGACAGTCACTTACAAGGACTGGCATGAGATGCTACCGTTTGCTCTGCACGGATACCGTACCACAACACGTACTTCAACTGGGGCAACCCCATTTTCTTTGGTATACGGCATGGAAGATGTCCTACCCATGGAAGTTCAGATTCCTTCCTTAAGGATTATGAAAGACGCAGGTTTGAATGAAGATGATTGGATTCAGACACGACTTGATCAACTCAATTTGATCGACGAGAAGCGACTCGCTGCTGTTTGCCATGGTCAGACGTACCAAAAACGGATGATCAAGGCTTTCAACAAGAAAGTCAGACATCAAGTATATCAAGTCGGAGATCTCGTAATCAAGCGGATTATCTTGCCGCAAAGTGATCCCAGGGGCAAATGGACTCCTACTTATGAAGGACCATTTGTGATCAAGAGCATATTTTCTGGTGGTGCAATGATTCTGACCACCATGGACGGCGATGATTTTCTGCACCCCGCGAACACAGACATAGTCAAAAGATACTACGCATAAAATAACCCGACAAGTCGAAAACCCGAAAGGGCGGCTTGGGCAAAAATGGGCATCCCGGTGAACCAAAAACCCGAAAGGGTGGCTCATGCAAAAATTAGGGATAAAACAAAAAAACTGTACACCCGGCAAGTCGAAAACCCGAAAGGGCGGCTTGGGCAAAAAGGGGTTTCCTGGTGGATCGAAAACCCGAAAGGGAGATTCAGGAAAAAGTTAGGGAATTAAAGCGTATGACTATGTCTCGTCGGATCACTTTAAGGATAATCTCTTCATCAACCAGCTCCAAGCTTCTGGTCAATTCAGTCACCGGCAGGCGAAGCATTGAATGGACAGATATTCAGAGTTGTGAAGGCTATAGCAGAATGGAATCCCATGGAGTTATTTCACATAGCCATCTTTCTTTTGTATAAAACTTTCAATTTTTACGGCGACATCCTCTTACAAGGATGCCTGTCTCCTTTGTACAAAGATGCTCATAGAAATTTAATACAAATACTTTTCCAAATACACAAATTTGCTTTGTCTTCCCTTTTTCCCTTTTGTACTTATGTTTACTTGAGAAACGTCCAATGTTTTGTTAAGGAAGCATATGCATTTGAACATAGTCATTTCCTTACAAATCAGGAAAAGATGATTACTGATGAGTTGAAGGTACAGATAGATATCTCGATGCCCTTTCAGAAGGATTCCCCAAACAGAGTTAAACTCCAGGATCTTCAGCAGAACAAGAGCTTTCTCAAAGCTGATCTCCCCAGCCAGAGAGCCTTCCAGAACTTAGTCCCCCCCAGAGATAAGTTTCAGCACTCCCCGGTGGAGCCCTAAAATCTGAAAATCCTATCCCCAGCGGAGCTAAAACTTCTAACTATCAATCCCCATTGGAACCAGACCAGTGAACATCCTCCCCACAAGAGATACTTCCCACTAGACTGAAGATTCTCAGTCATACCTCTCCAGCATAAGTCTACCAGGTTCTGAACTCCCCAGCAGAGATCATTAGAATTCTGTCACCCCGCAAGTCATCAAGGAGCTCCGAGCCCCATCAGTGGTCCTAAGATCCCTCAACCAGTGAAGATCTTGTTCCCCAAGCAGTTAGCAGACAACAAGGATTTCTCATCCTCGGTAACCCCAGAGTTCTTCTATCCCCAACTTTGGTTATGGGTTTATTTCCCCAACATTTGTCCAGGACTTATTCTCCAAAAAAAATTGCATTTTCGGATTGATCGGTCGTTCAAAAACTCCTTCATCATCTGTTGGAAGCTACAGTCGTCAAAGATCAAATTCTCACAAGATTCAAGTTACAAAGCCCGGATTTGACCGAATAGTATCTTAATCCCTACAACATAGTGTGAAACCCGGAGTACGACCGGATAACAATACCAGACAACCACCAAGCTTGGGTTACGACCAGATAGTGATGTCTTCTCAGAACAAGCTATGAAGTCCGGATTCGACCAGATAATAGTTTAATCCCTAACCAAGCTATTGTGAAGCCTGGATTACGACCAGATAACAATACAAATTTCTGTGAAGCCTGGATTACGACCAGACAGCAGCCAAGAATACTACGAAGCCTGGAGTCGACCAGATAGTGGTATATCTTTAACACAAGCCGTGAAGCCCGGATTTGACCGGATAGCAGCTTAGCAAAGCTACTGTGAAGCCTGAATTGCGACCAGATAACAATACAAATTTCTGTGAAGTCGGGATTACGACCAGACAACAGTCAAGGATACTACGAAGCCTGGAGTCGACCAGATAGTGGTATATCTTTAGCACAAGTCGTGAATCCCGGATTTGATCGGATAGCAGCTTAGCAAGCTATTGTGAAGCCTGGATTGCAACCAGACGACAATACAAGCTTCTGTGAAAGCCTGGAGATCGACCAAATAACAGTTAAGCATTAGCAGAATGAAGACTCATTCTCAGTTCCTCACTGAATATTCGAATATTCTCCATTGAAGATCTCCTCAAGACAGGAATCCCCAGTAGATTGGCATACAATCCAAACTCCTGATCCCCCAACAGTGGCCCCAGGACTTCTCATCTTCAACGATCAAAAGATTCTTGCCCTACCCAACAGCAGTCAAGGAATTATTTTCCCCGGCAGTAGTCAAGATTCTCTTATCTCCAACCATCCAGGATTCATCTATCCTCAGCAGGACAACTCATCAGCTTACATGCATATTCATTACATTCATATCATAAACATTGATATAACATACATTGCATCATACATTTCATGCAACATGACTTTGTGTTTCAGCTAAGATCTTACCCTTTTTCAGGATAAAGATTAGTAAGCTTCAGATTCAAGACTTTTGAAAACAGTTTACAGGTTCTCCAGTAACGCATGACAACCTATCGCTTATTCAGATTCTTTCCAGACTTTTGAAAACAGTTTACGGACGCCTCCCAACATGGATGCTGATCTATTACTTATTCAAAATCTCAACTCCTGAAAACAGTTTACGGATTCTCCAAACACAGATGTCAATCTATTGCTTGTTCAGAACCCCAGTTCAAGAAACGTTCCAAAACACGGATACCTTTCTGATGCTCGTCCACTCACCGATGACACACAGTTCAACATTTTCAGATGGCATCTATAAGCCCATTCCCAACAAGATTCTGTCACATTCCAGATGGCATCTTTAAGCCCATCACCAAATGGCATCTTTAAGCCCATTCCTTCTACCGTCACATCACCGAGTGCAAATTTTTTGGGCACTCTAGTGTCCAATCTCCTTTTACCTTCGAGTCGCGAAAGGCAAACTTGCCAATCTACCTCTTCAGGTTCAAGAAGATTGAACAGGGGAAACTGTTGTACCCCAAAATTTGCCCTCCTCTTTTTCCACAAGAAATCACAGCTTCAGGCGTTTCCTGATTTTTCAGATTGGCGTAAGAATCAGTCAAACGGACTTTTCTTATCAGTCAGACAAATTTAGGGTTCTCTTTGATTTTAAAGCAGTTCAGGCAGATTGCTAAGGTTTGTTTGAGTTTGGCTCAGGTTTTGATCAGGCAGGCGCTTCTCTGACATTTAATCAAGAATTAGGGTTTTTGTGCGCATATTTCTCAGAAAGAATTAATTTTACAGTTCTTTTCAGTTTACTCTGAGATTTGGATTGAGGCATTTGAATCAAGGAATTGCAGTGTTCTGTTTAATCAGTAAAGGCTAAGGAATTTTATTTGAGATGAGATAAAAGCTGAGGTGCTCAAATTGAGAATCTGCAGTGTTGATTTAATCAGTAAAAATATAAGTATATGGATGTTGGTTGATTAACTGTGCATTGTTATGTTTAATTCGGAACGCCGGACGTTTATTAATTATTTCTTTTTTTTCTAAAGTCAGAATAATTGGATTTTATTTCCAATTGTTTTAATTTAAGAAATTCAAATAATTAAGTTAAACAATTGAAAGGAAATAAAAGGAATTAATTGATCAAAAGAGGATTTTTTTTATTCATCTTTAATGGTTTGTTACAATCTATTATTTGAACAACTGTAAATTTATTTACATCTTTGTTTATAATAATAATGTTACAAATAATTAAATTGAAACTATCCTAAATTCCTAAAGTCTTCATCTTCTATCCATTGCTCCTTTGGCTCCATTGAGTTTTATCTGCAAAACAAAGAAAAGAAGAAAAGTCAAAGCAGATAAAAGAAACAGATAGTTAATTTAAAAATTCATCATTAAAAGCAACTGGCCGGAATCAGTTTGCCCTCTCTGCAAATCACGAGATTGCTCTCGGTTCACAAAGAAGGATAGAATGTCTTGCAAAAATCTGAAGTGCACAAATTCAAATTTTCAAGCATACTGAGTAAATCCAAAAATTGTCAACCAAGTTTCCAAACAGCATATACAAGTAAAGGCAAACTGATTTGCAATCTCAAACTAAGCCAAAAGTTGTCAAAAAATTGTCCAAGGATGCCAAAAAATATCAAACTCCAAAAGCTGTCAAAAAAAGTACATAAAGTATGCAAGAAACATGGAAATATGCAGTGGAAAAGGGACAAGTGCAAACAACATTCAGAATGCATCATCTTCCTAGGCCATTTGCTTTTTCAGAAAAGACGAAATTTAAGCAATAAAAATGCTTTCTTTAATCTGGAGAGAGAAGGAGAGAAGAAAAGAGCTTACAGTACAGCAGGCTAAAGGCTAAAAAGAAGATATAAACAGGATGTATCAGAATACATAGAGGAAAGAGGCAGAACATATGCAGCAGGATATCACAAAGAGTGAAAACCTCAAGCCTTGCAAACCTGTCCACAGATTTGACCAAGAACGAATATAACACCTCCTGCCCTTAAAAGGACAAAAAGGCCAAGACCCTAAAGATATACAAAAAGCCAACAACCTGCATAAGATACATCAGAAGCCACACAAAGAAAAAAGGCCTCAAGCTTTCATCCTGTCCAAACTGTGACAAACTCACAAACCTTAAGCATTCAAACATACAAGCCTACAGCCTCCAAGTTCAAAAAACTCATTAACTCTAAACTTCAACCAAAACACCAAGTTTTAAACCTGTTAGCCTGAACCACTGTAAAACAAAAAAAAAGTATCAAGATAACCATCAAACTTCAAGCCAAACCTGTAATCTCAACCAGAACCAACCCAAAGAAAACAGTTCAAACTCATACCAAGCTTGCAAGCCTAGGCCAGCCCTTTCAAGACAGTGTGAAGCCACAAAAGCATCAAACTATTAAGCCCTTTCCAAAACCAGTTTCCAAACCAACACAAGCCCTCAGAAAAATTTCATCATTGGGCAAGCACACAAATCAAACACAATAGCATTCAATACTCAATACCAATAAGCATATTCAGGGCCAACAACAACATCCATATTTCTCATCACTTAGAAGCATTCAAGAGCAATCAAGCATATCATACATACAAATATACTCAGATATTTCAAGCATCAAATCCATCATACAGAAGCGAGGAAAACAGAGAAGAAGAAGAAGATAAAGAAGCATCATAGGGTACACAGGCAACTCAGAAGGGCAAACAGAAGAAGAGGAAAGAAGTGATCAAACTAAGGTTCTCAAACATCATCATTGAACCAACAATAAAAAAGGCAAAGACACAGAGTACCGTGGTCATCAAAGCGCACAGCATCACCAAGTCCCTGCCTCAGCCGTCCTACGCGCCTCCAAATTCCCTCCTCCTCCGTCTCCAAGAGGTAGTATAACTTCTTTTCTTTCCTTTCATACAACTCAACAGAAACAACAATAATAACATAAAATCAGAACGCGAAATCAGAACATGCAAGGACAGAAATAACAAACCCTAAAACGTCCAAAATCGTTACCTTTTTTCTCGTTTTTTGCGTTGCCCAACCAATGGAGGGAAGAGGACGAACGGTGGCGCTCGGTGGCCTTGGACGGAGGATTGCATTAGTGGTCATGGCGAAGAAGATAAGGAGGAAGACGAAGCGATGACAACGGCGCCTCTGTGTTCAAACAAAACCTAAATCTGATTCCAAATGAAACAACAAAATGAACCCTTGGCAAATGTTTCAAACCGTTTGGGCCATTTCTCTTAAGCCCAATGGCTCTTTTTTTTGGCATGCAACCCCATACGTTGCTACTTTGATTGGGCCAGCATAAGCCCCTTTAGCCCATCCATTTCTTTTACAAATCAATAACTATTTTCATTATATCCTTACATACCTTAATTTCCTTTTTCTTTAAAATAAATAATACATTAATTTTACTAAATTTTGTTTATCACATTTAAAATAAATATTAGACTTTTTTATCTAGGTTTAAACATTTTCGTTTTATTAAAACTTTTTTAGTTTACATAAGAAAATACTAACATAAGTATATAAAACATTAATTTTCCTTAAATTTGAAACATTTTTATTTTCTTTTTTATACATAAGAATATTCATTAATACACTAACATTAATACATAATTCATAGAACTTAAAACATTTTCTTTTTCTTAAACTTAAAACTTTTTTCATTTAAAATGTTTGTACATACTTAAACAAAAAGACAAATATCCAAAAAGAATAAATGAACAATACTTAATTATTACATTAAAATTCACATTTCCACCTTGTAAATAAATCACATTCATACACTTACACATTTACAATACACAAATACGTCGATACATTTACTTTGCTTTACACATATACATTTGCTTTATTCTTATACCTTGCTATACATTTGATACATATTACATTTGCGATCGCAATTTGATTTGGTTGTAAATTATTGGACACTACTCTCCCATTTAAAGTCTCATCCCCATTTGTAAATTTGTCCCCCCACTCCCGGATATTTATTTGTAATAGCGTAGACTTTAAATTCCCGCAATTTATCGCTTTCAAATATACCATGGTTAGACCTAGGGTTTGTATGTACATAAAATCAAAATGCTAGATAACCTAATACAAAGACAAATACATGAAATCAATACACCATCACACTTGCACCCCTAGGGTAATCCCACATGTTGCCTTCCAAAATGGGCCATGCTTGCACGTCGAGTTTCTTTGGCAAAACAATTCAAAATGATCATAGTCCCTCGATGACGCTTTCGAAAGTCGCTTATCAAAATGATCATAGCCCCTTCAAGCAAATTGCCAAAGACACTTGGCACCATTGCATTCATGGTCCATACGATGACCCGCGCCTGTCCCGTAAACATCCTAAACGCAAGATTGTCCACCAAATACAATGGTGGAACAAAATTGTTAAAAAGGGTTAAAACATGAGAAAAACCTTTGAGTACAATAGGGGTAGATAAACTCTTAGTTACTTGATCAAACTTGCAAAAGCACTTTCCTACTTTTCAAAACCACACTCCACAAACACTTTCAAAACAAACTTTCAAAAACATTTGAAACATCTTTTCGAAAAGATACACACCTTCGTATATACTCAAACACGAGTCATTACAATGGTTGCCGAAACCAAGGCGTCTATTTCAAAACATTTTTCAAAACCACACTCCACAAACACTTTCAAAACAAACTTTCAAAAACATTTGAAACATCTTTTCGAAAAGATACACACCTTCGTATATACTCAAACACGAGTCATTACAATGGTTGCCGAAACTAAGGCGTCTATTTCAAAACATTTTTCAAAACACACACACCATTTCAAGCAATCGAAAATCAAGGCAAGTGATCTAAAACCAAGTAACTAAGAGCCCATGGATAACCATGGATGAAAAGGGTGCTAATACCTTCCCTTTTCATAATCTACCCCCCGAACCCACGAAACATCTCAAAAGGTTTTTCCTGTGCTTTTTAACCTTTCCTTTAGGATAAAATAAAATATCGGTGGCGACTCTTGCTTAACCGAACAAGTGCGAAAACAAACGCAAAGACTCAAGTCAGTTCTCCCACCGTATCACATTGTCGAAGATCAAAAACCAAGTCAGGAATTAACATATCATGAGGGCCATCTCTTCGGGCATACCCAAATTGCCTCAGAGCTAAACAGGGGTTGTAGGTAATGCCTCCCCTAATGCCAAGTAGTGGGACATTAGGGAATTCCCCATAATGATCAATGATGATGACATTTTCTCTAGACCGAGAACACCAATGAACATCAGAGTGTGTGAGAGTCATCAACCGTTGTGACCACCTCAAGCCTTGTTCATTCTTCAAGACTGACTGGGGAAGGTGCGAAATAAACCACCTTCCTAGGAGAGGAGTACAACACATGAGAACACCTCTTTCCCTCATTGTTCGTGTGTAAAATGAGTTTAGGATGTCCCCAAGCAATGTGGGCACAAGATTCCGAGATATGAAAATCTTGACAACATTCACATCTATAAGCTGATCAGGATTTGGGAACAAGACCAACCCATAGATGAGAAGTGCTACAATCTCCTCAAAAGCTTGTAGATCTAAAGAATTCCAACAGTCTTGTGCCTTCTCAAACAGAAACTTTGCCAAGAAACCCTTGACACCACTTATGGTTTCCTAATGACCTTTGATATCAGATGGTTGCAAGTGTAAAGCTTGAGCAACATCTTCAGGCTTTGGTTCTTTTTCCGTACCGTTGTAGGGTAGTTGATGAAGAATAGGAATCCTCAGGAGTTGACAAAATTCCTCCAAAGTAGGTACTAGTTGGTAATCAGGGAATGTGAAACAGTGGTGTAGGGGGTCAAAGAACTGGAAGAGGACTTTCACCATGTCTTCTTCAATGTTGGAGTTGACCAAGTTGAGGAGTCTTCCATGTATTTCACTGAAGGGAGAATTCTCTAGAATTTTGGAAGTAAGCTCCTTGAGTTGAGGAGGGATTCTCACAAGGTTGACTTGAATTATTTTCCTGCGAATAGATTCCATGACCTACAAAACAAGAACAAAGATGAAGATCCAAACCCTTGAAATGGTTAGTGGATGCAAATGATGCTTCGTGATGTTCATGATGTATGCACAAGCATATGTACAAACAAATCACACAAGATCCTAGTTTCAAGCTTGCATGAGGTTTCATAGGTAAGCACCCTCTTGAAGTTTGTTGGTTCAACCTGTCCTATAAATAGTAACTGGGTTCTAAGGAGCTCAATATCACTGGATTATTTTCTGTGTTCATTGTTTCAGTTTAGCCACTTTACTGGCGACTAAAAGATTCCAAGAAAACAACCCTTAATGAGTGTAGTATTGAGTATCTATCGACTTCGGACTGCACCAAAGCCCGTTATCTCACTACCCCTAAAAAAGGCCAAGATGGTCAAGTAAGGTTCTAAGAGTTCATTAGTGCTTCATGACATCACTCAGCGGCCCCGTATTCTCTTTGATTGACTCAAAGGCTACCGGTACCCACAAATATGTCTCACTAATATAGCTATTGCTTCAACCATGTCGGTATACCCCGCACAGCTTCCACAACGTATTGCTATTTACCTATGAATATTTCCCAAATCCGGGTAGAGGATCTCAAGCCCAAACAATAGAACCAAATGTAAAGCAATCAAGGCAATCAAGATAAGCATGCAAAGGTGATCTAAAACCCTAAGGTAACCCCACTTTTAGAACATTCCCCAGCAGAGTCGCCAGTTCTGTGATACGGTGGGAGAATTGACTTGAGGTTTTGCGTTTGTGTTTTAAATTGTTCGGTTTAGCAAGAGTCGCCACCGAATTTTTATTTTATCCTAAGGAAAGGTCAAAAAGCACAGGAAAGACCTTTGAGATGTTTTCTTGGGTTCAGGGGGTAGATTATGAAAAGGGAAGGTGTTAGCACCCTTTTCGTCCATGGTTTTCCATGGGCTCTTAGTTTACTCGTTTTAGATCACTTGCTTTTGCTTTTCAATTGTTTGAAATGGTGCTTTGTGTGTGGTTTTGAAAATGTTTTGAAAAAGAGGCCTATGTTTAGGAAACCTTTGTAACAATTCTTGTTTGAATGTTTTACAAAGGTGTTTGTCTTTTGAAAAGATATTTTCAATGCTTTGAAAGTTTGTTTTGAAATTGTGTTGTGATGTGTGTTTGAAAGTAGCAAGGATGTTTTTGCAAGCTTTTGATCGAGTAACTAAGAGTTGTCTACCCTATTTTACTCAAAGATCTTTCTTATGTTTTTAACCCTTTTGACAGTGTTATTTCACCATTGCATTTTGTGAACAACCTTATATTAGGATGTTAAACGGGACAGGCGCGGGTCATCGCATACAATCATTGAAAGCAACTTGTGAGACGCTCTAGCAATTTTGTAAGGCACGAGATCTTTTTATCGAAGGCAACATCGAGGGACTACGATCTTTATTTATCGAAGGGGCATTTGCTAGAGTGTCTCATATTCGAGGGACATGATTGCATTTTCCGAAGCAACAAGCGAGGTTACCCTAGAGGTGCAAGTGTGCATTGTGTTTGTCAATTTTCATGCTTTTTGTCTTGTATTTAGGTCATCTAGCGATTGATTTTAGATTTTTGCATACAAACCCTAATCTCTAGTCATGGCATATTTGAAAGCATAAAGTGCGAGAATTAAATTCTAAGCTATTACAAAAGTATCCGGGGATGGGGGTACACTTATTTACAAATGGGGATGAATCTCACAAGGATAATAATTTCCAAATATTACAACCAAATTGAATCGTCGCAATTCAAATATAAAGCTATAACAAAACATAAAAATAAAGAGAATCAAAAATATTATGAGATGCATGTATTTATTTTTTTTAAAAAAATCTAACCTAAGAAAGATTAAGTATTATTACTATTGTGTTTTATTAATTATGAAAAGAAAAAGTTTTAAAGAAAGAAAAATTACTTAAATTAATGTTTCTATTATTTTTGTATTTTTATTAAATGTAACAATTATTTTAAAAAAGAAAACTATATCAAAACTTTAAAATATTATTTGGTTTTATTATTAACAAAAGAAAAGAAAATCAAATTAGTTAAAATGATTAAAAAGAGTGTTTTAGACAAAAATAAAATGAAATGAATTAACATGTGGGCTTTAGGGTTTGGCATGTGTTTTAAAGCCCAAGAAAAAAAACCAGAAAGGAGGGGGTGCAGGCAGACACGTTTGGGCTTAAGGCAAAGTTTGGGGCAGGTCAGGCCCAGGGAAAGTTGTACAACGTTTTTCTTTTTGCTCATGGGTTCGTTCATTTTAGCAGATTAGGGTTTGTGTTGTTGTGGACGCAGCGGCGCCGTTCTCCCACTCGCTTCTTCATCTTTCTCAAGCACGCTTCTGATCTTTTCCTCTCAGGCCACCGAAGCGCCACCCCACTATCTATCCTCTTCACGATGATCCAGGGTTATGAGTGATTGGTACGTTTCATCATCTTTATGTTTTAACAGTTTCATTGTTTGTTTGATTCTTCTTGTTATTTTACAGTTTAATCTTTTAACCTTTGGGTGTTTACATGCTTGATATGTAGTAATGGTTTGAGAAGATCATACCTTGGGGGACTTTTCTGGAAAATGAAGGGAGAGAAAAGGGTGAGGCAGAGGCGCGTCCTTGGTGGCCGGGCGGAGGAGAAGGTGACGATGGTTGCGCGATTTTCGGGTACCTTTGTCTTCTCTCTTAATTTGTTTGATGTTTGATGATGAAAGTTTTCTAAAAACTGTTGTTTGTTGATTGTTGATGATGAACTTGATTCTGAAACTGTGTTTTTGCTTCTGAAACTCTTCCTTTATCTTTGTTGATGACGATATGCCTCTGAAACTCGTTGACTTTGCTTCTGAAACTATTCCTTTCTCCTTGTTGATGATAATGTTCTGAAACTTTGCTTGTTTTGCTTCTGAATCTCTCCCTCTTTCTCTTGAATGTTAATGTTGATGATGAGAGTATCCTCTGAAACAGATTGTTGGTTTGTTTGGCTTGGTTGATTGCTTCTGCAACTGGTTTGCAGTTTATGGTTTGATGATCCTGAGTTGGTATTTTTTTCTGGTTTTTTGGGAGATTTTGGTTGTTTTGTGGTAGTTCTGATGACATGCTTGGGGTATTTCGTGGTTTGGCAAGTTTTGCTGTGGTTTTGTGGTTTTGTTTGTTGCTTACAGTTTTGCTGTAGTTTTGTGTTTTGGCTATTTGGCAAGTTATGCAGGTTTGTTGTTGTAGCTTTGGCTAGTTGTTTTGCAGGTAGCTTGGTTGAGCTTGTTTGCAGTTTGACCAAATAGGTTGCAGTTGGGCAGGCTTGGTCTGTGTTTGTGGTTTACAGTTTGTTGACAGGTTGGGTGATTTGAGCAAGCTTGACTTGTTTTTGGGGATTTTGTAGTTTTGACAGGTTTACAGTTTGTTTGTTGGCTGGAAAATTGTTGTGGTCATTTGGTTGTTCACAGTTTTTTTTAAGTTATGCAGGTTTATGGTGTTTTTTGTAACTTGCAGGTTTGGAGAGTTTTTGTTCTTAAGCTTGTCTCTAATGTTCTCTCTAGACTGTTATGCAGTCTCTTGTTTTTATATCTTTTTGTTTTTTTTTTGCCTTTGATAACTTGAGACAACCTGCTTTAGCCAAACTGCAAACTTTTCACAAAAGGTCCTCTCTTTCTCTCTTCCTCTCTCTATGAAATAAGCACTTTTTGCTTATTATATTATATCTAAAAAATTTGCTCTGGAAAATGATGACATCTTTTAACAAGCTTTGACTTGTCAAGTGGGTTACCTCCTGCTGTTTTACTTTTGCCTGCTGTATTTTTCTGTTTCCATGTTGCATTGCTACATTTATCCTATTTGTCTTGTAACTTGGTTTTGGGCAATTTGTTTTTTAGATGAATTTGGGACTTTGCTTGCTGTTGCATTGTATATTTGTTTGACCTATGCTTTGGCAGTTTTGGCGCATGTTTTCCCTTTTGAATTATGTAACTCAGTTTGGTTTGGCTGCCATGTTTAGTTGAATTGCAATGGTATAGTTTGGCTTATGTTTGGCAGCTTTGGCGCCTGTTTGCCTTTGAAATTCAGCTTGCCTTGTATGCTTGCATTTTTCAATTTGTATATTTTTTAATTTTCTCTTTGTGAACCAAGAAGAGCAATCTTCTTGTGATTTACAGAGAGAAAAATAAAGCGTGATGAAAAAATAAGCATTCTGATTCCAGACAGCCAATTTTAATGATAATTTTTTTTCTTTCTTTTTCATTTGAAAATTCTTGTACTAATTTTCTTTTCTTTCTTCTTTTTCAGGTGAAAGCAACTTGGACGATAGAGGAAGCAGAGGAAGCAAGAGACCTTGAGCATGGGAGTACCGGAGTTTAGGAGACTTAGGCTTAGATTTATTTTCCATTTATTGTAAACAATTATTATTTTAAATACTATAAGTTGTAAACTTACAATATTCAAATAATTTTGTAACAACATTTGAAATGAATAAAAAGTCTTTATCCAAAAGAATTTTTCTATTGTCACATATCTTGCCATTCTTCCTTGCACCTTTACTTTATTATTTAAGATTCTCACAATCAAAAATAATTGAAATTGCATTCCAACAATTCTAATCCAGATCACTTAAATCTCAAATAACCCAAAACTTTGCAACAGCATTCCAATTAACATACGCATTGTATAGTTAAACAAACAAGCATTCCATTAAACGGAAAACCTTTCATTCCATTAACAAGTAGATGCCTTAATATTCCAAATAAAAGTCTCTGCTCTTATCCCAGAAAATCAGGCTTTGAGAACAATCAATTAACCTTTCAGCAAACTTTGAAAAAGTGTGAAAACAATGTAACAGTAAACTGAATTTCTGTGGATTTAATTTCTTCTGAGAAATACGAGAGAAAACCTGATTCTTGATTTACTGCCAAAGAAAAGTCTGTTTGATCGATTCTTGAGCCAATCTTAAAAATTAGAGAAAGCCCTAGGGTTGTGATTTCTTGTGAAAAAGGGAGGGCAAATTTTGGGGTACAACACCCCGACATTCTTCAGTTCGAATGGCATCACTTTATAGAAGAAGGTACACCACTGTGTAACAAAAGTAGTCTTCTCCATGTCTTCAGGGGCCATTTTGATCTGGTTGTACCCTGAAAATCCATCCATGAAAGAAAATACCTTATGTTGAGCTGTATTGTCAACCAAGATGTCAATGTGCGGTAGTGGAAAGTCATCCTTAGGGCTAGCCCTGTTTAAGTCTCTGTAATCCATGCACATTCTCACTTTTCCGTCCTTCTTAGGCACGGGCACAATGTTAGCAACCCATTATGGATAGGAAGTAATAGTGAGAAACCCAACATTGAACTGCTTCATCACTCCAGCTTTGATCTTTTCAAACATATCGGGCCTCATTCGGCGGACTTTCTGTTTAATTGGTGGACAGTCTTCTCTTGTAGGTAAACGGTGAACCACAATATCCGTATCGAGTCTCGGCATGTCTTCATAGGACCAGGCGAAGATCTCAACATAATCATTCAACAGCTGAACTAAGCACTCTTTGATATTTGGCTTTAGGTTGACACCCACTTTAACCTCTTTTATGTCTTCATCAGAACCCAAATTGATTGTCTCTAACAGCTCTTCATGGGGCAGAATGAACCTTTCTTCTTGTTGTAGCAGTCTAGCCAACTCTCCAGGCACTTCACAGTCTTCATCTCCTTCATATTCGGCATGATTGACTAGATCTTCAGAGTCACTGAAGGTCATAGCAGAATTGTCACCCATGGAATCCGGAATGGAAGGGTACCTGCATTTTGTGAGTGTGGGTGTGTGTAAGGGATAGCCACCTTTAAACAAATAAAATATAAAAAGAAATAAAATGAACACAAAAGTTTATATATGAAAACGTCCATGATTCATTAAAAATGGCATATGAAGATGAAAAATCAAACCCTTACAAATGGACCTATGTGCCTCGGGTAAGGTACAAGGCAAAAGTGTACGAATTTTTTTAGAATTATTACAGACCAACATAAATGTTCGAAAGATAAATTACTGATTTATGAAAGTAATGGGAACAAAGTCTTTCGCCTCCCAGTTGCTCAATCCTCCTTCAACAGTAGGGAAAATCCAGTCTTCAAAGTTGCTCTCATCTTCACCATCCTCCAAAGCATGAACTCCATGATGGGTGATCTTCAATGGTGGCCCTCCAGCCCGGGAGCGGCGCACAGCCTTTTGAGCAGAAGCAGTAAAACCCAAGCCAAACTTATCTGTCTTGTAAGGAAAATCTGGCAGCTGACCCCATACTGTGCTTCCTCCTTCCTCGATCACAGCCTTCACGTCTTTAAGGGATGACATCCGGGACACAGGTTTGGTAATGATGGGTACAAAAGTCACTGTCTGGGTTGCCGCAACTTCAGGAGAAACCTCTTCAAAGTGTTGGAAAGGGGTTTCTATGAATTCTCCATCTAACTCCACATAGGGGAAAGAATTAAGATGGCTTATCATATACTCCTCCTCGCCAAGAACTGTTATAATTTCCCCTGGACTGGGTATTTGAGCATTTGGTGCAGATAAGAAGTGACGTCCCCAACATTGTGGATCCAGGGTCTTCCCAACAAGCAAGAATATGAAGGACGGATGTCCATCACATAAAATATAGAGTTGAAAGTTTCTGTTCCCACTTTAATTGGGATGTCCACCTCCCCATGGACCATCCTCTTAGAACCGTCAAAGGCTCTGACAATGATATTGCTGGGCTTCAGGGTCAAACCTTCACAGTCCAATCTGTCCAATGCTTTCTTCGGCAAGACATTTAAAGACGACCCGGTATCAACCAGAACGTGAGCTAAAGTAGTCCCTCTGTATTCCACCGAGACATGCAGCGTGTCATTATGCTTTCTCCCCTTAGATGTTAGATTGGCATCAGAGAAGCCAATACCATTGTCGGCTATTAGGATGGCTACACACTCCTGGAACAGGTCCGCGGAGGTTTCTTGAGGCACGTGGGCCATCTTCAGGAATTTGATCAAGGCTTTGGCATGAACTTCGGAACAGAGCAATAGGGCCAGCATAGAGATTTTTGAAGGGGTTTGCCCCAGTTTTTCTACGACATCGTAGTCGCTTTTCTTAATTATTTTTAAAATCTCCTCCATTTCCTTTTGAGTGGTCTCGGGGATGACCAAAGGTTGAGCCCTCGTCCTGACGGGCGCTTCTTGGATCCCCTTACCTTTATTAGCAGCAACAATAAAGGGTACAACTACGGGAGTAACACTTTCTTCAATAACTGGAGTTCGCACAGAGATGTTGACCGGCGCAGGAGTAACCTTGGGAGAATTTGAGGGTCCGAAGATTTCCCTTGGAGGAACAATCTCCAGAGAGAAAATTCTTCCGTTGCGGGTGATCTTACTCCTCCCAGCAATATTTCCTATGTCAGGAGTCTCTTCATCAGAACTTTCTTCAACTGATTCAATCTGCTTAACACCGTGGTAGAAGATATCTCCCCCATAATTCCACGGTATTGATTTGTTGGACTTGTATGGGATAGGCCCCGGCATAGTTATCTTCAGAGGTACAATCTTTGGATCGGATGTAATCTTAACAGGTCTTTTGGAGACCTTGGAAAGATTGTTGGAAATGGTAATTATAGCAACATCTTCGACATGAGTTGGAGTAACAGGAGTTTTCTCAAAGAGGATTTCTTGATTATCCATTAGGCGTTGGATGCCTAACTTCAACAACGGATAGTAGGATTGTAAGGAAGAACAAAGGTAGCAATATTTTTCACAGCCCGGGAAAATCCCGACTTTCAACAGATTCATCTTGATTATTGGCAACGAAGTCATCAAATTATCAACAACAGCAACATACAGATCCTCTTCAATAGCATGGGCATTGTGACCATGCTTTGGCATTAGGGCAGAGATCACATTCGGCTTTTCGGGCGCATCTAATTCCACCTCCTTAGCGTCTATTAGATCCTGGATCTTATTCTTGAGGGCCCAACAATTGTTGGTGTCGTGCCCCAGGTTGTCTGAATGATAAGCACATTTAGCGTTGGCATGGTAAAAAGGAAAAGTTGTATTTAGGTTCTTTGGTGCCTCTTTCAAGGTTGTGAGGTTTAACTTCAAGAGATGGGATAGCACCTGAGCGGGTGTCATATTTATCCTGGTATACTACTGTTGTGGTCTTTCTACCCTTTGCTGGTTGGTTCTTGGTTGACTGTTTCGAGGCTGATCAGCTGCAGACTTCTGAATCATTACGGCCCCCATTGCTGGCCGGTGCTCAACTCTTCTTTGTCCTCTTTGAGAGTAGACAATTGAGACTTCCTTCTTTGTTGGAAAAGTTTTATTGACGGCAGCGGAAGCAGATGTATCTTTATGAATTTTACCGCTCTTGATTCCAGCTTCAACTCTTTCACCAGTCAGAATTAACTCGATGAACCCCGCAGACGAACTTCCTATCAGGTGATTAAAGAATGGACCTGACAGAGTCCCCAAAAACATGTCAATAAGCTCTCTTTCCGACAATGGTGGCTGCACCCTTCCAGCCAAGTCCCTCCATTTCTGGGCATACTCCTTAAAGCCTTCATTAGAGACCATACATAAACTATGTAATTGAGTACAAGTAGGTGCTAAGTCCGCATTATATTGATATTGTATGTAGAAGGCAGCAGCCAAATCCTCCCAATTGTGCACATCAGACCTCTCAAGCTGGTAGAACCAATCCAATTGTGTCCCCGACAAACTATCCTGAAAAAAGTGGACCCACAGGTCCTTGTCAGAAGAATGAGGTTGAATTTTTCTGATGTAAGACCGTAGGTGCATCTTCGGGCAAGACACCCCATCGTATTTAGAAAACAGAGGAACTTTAAACTTGGGGGGAATGAAAATCCAAAAAACCAAACCTAACTCTTCAAAATCCAACCCAGGCACCCTCTGTACCTCCATGGCTGCCAGATGCTCTTCCAGATTCTTGTACTTGTCATCTGCAGGAGGGTACTGCTGTTCTGAATAGTCTTCATCCTCCTCTTCTTCTTCTTCAGCCTCAGACTCAGATGGTACTGCAGCTCCCTTTCCTTTACCTACCCCTTCATCAGATGTTGAGGGGAAGTCCAGGACCCTTCTAGTTTGACCTTCAAATCTTCTACCCAGAGTAGCCACACCAAATCTTTTCTTTTTCTTTTTCTCCTTTTCCTCCTCTAACAGTGCTTTAAGATCCTCCTGACCCTTTGCCAAGGTCATGGGGAGTTGTTGGAACTGTGAATTCTGCGCTTGTAAGTCTTTGATCGTCTGCTCTATATCTATCTTGCTGAAATAAACATCAGAGAGATAAGGAAAGCTGGTGTGAAGACCTGCTTATGCATATGATGAATGAAATGTATTCATGTAATGCATTCAAGGATTCAGAAATTCAAATTTGTTGTAAACAAAAAGAACACGCGTCATATTAATAAGATAGAATTGTTAGTACATAAATGCCCCATGGTCCAAATAATACAAAATTCTAAGGTAAAAAGATATTGCACATCCTCTTTGGTGCAATGTAGGTGTTGAGAGTCTGCTCTTCATGGAGTCGACGAGTAAGTTCTAAAACCTTCTTCTCACTGGCGTAGAATTGGGCTTCAAAAGTGTTGCTTTCTCCCTTAAGTTGTATCCAACTCCTTTGTAAATCTTCCAATGATGTTGGCATGTCAGGATGTAGGAGGGTGTATGGAACCTCTCCTTCTATAACAGGCTCTTTGATCACAGGGAAAATGTAGGGGTAAGGCATCATAAGACTCTGGGCGCGGGTTCGTACCCACTTGAGGTAAGGCTCAAGGGGGGCGGAATTCTTGTGTCCTAGGGTCTTACTGTCCACCTTGTTGGGCATCCTCCAAGCTCGGATAAACCTTTGTCGAATTCCTTGAGTGTCGTTGTCGAGGTTAAAAACCAAGTTTGGAATCAGCATGTCATGAGGGCCATCCCTTCGGGCATACCCAAACTGTCTCAAAGCTAAACATGGGTTGTAGGTAATGCCTCCCCTAATGCCTAGTAGTGGGACATTAGGGAATTTCCCCACAACGATCAATGATGATGACATTTTCTCTAGACCAAGAACACCAATGAACATCAGAATGTGTAAGAGTCATCAACCGTTGTGACCATCTCAAGCCTTGCTCATTCTTCAAGACTGACTGGGGAAGGTGAGAAATAAACCACCTTGCTAGAAGAGGAGTACAACACATGAGAACACCTCTTTGCCTCATTGTTCATGTGTGAAATGAGTGGAGGATGTCCCCAAGAAATGTAGGCACAGGATTCCGAGATAGGAATATATTGACAGCATTTACATCTATAAGTTGGTCAGGGTTTGGGAACAAAACCAATCCATAAATGAGAAGTGCTACAATCTCCTTAAAAGCTTGCAGATCTAGAGAATTCCAGCAGTCTTGTGCCTTCTCAAACAGAAACGTTTCCAAGAAACCCTTGACACCACTTCTGGTTTCCCAATGACCTTTGATATCAGATGGTTGCAAGTGTAAGGCTTGAGCAACATCTTCAAGATTTGGCTCTCTTTCCGTACAGTTGTAGGGTAGTTGATGGAGAATAGGAATCCTCAATAGTTGAGAAAATTCCTCCAAAGTAGGCACTAGTTGGTAATGAGGAAATGTGAAGCAGTGATGTAGGGAGTCAAAGAACTGGAAAAGAACGTTCACCATGTCTTCCTCTATGTTGGAGTTGACCAAGTTGAGAAGTCTACCATGTCTTTCAGTGAAGGGAGCATTCTCTGGAATCTTGGAAGTAAGCTCCTTGAGTTGAGGAGGGATTCTCACAAGGTTGACCTGGATTGTTTTCCTGCGAAGTAATTCCATAACCTACAAAACAGGAACAAAGATGAAGATCCAAACCCTTGAAATAGTTAGTGGATACATATGATGCTTTATGATGTTCATGATGTATGTACAAGTATATGTACAAGCAAATCGCACAAGTTCCTAGTTTCAGGCTTGCATGGGGTTTCATAGGTAAGTACCCTCTTGAAGTTAGTTGGCTCAACCTGTCCTATAAATAGTAACTGGGTTCTAAGGAGCTCAATATCACTGGATTATTTTCTGTGTTCATTGTTTCAGTTTAGCCACTTTACTGGCGACCGAAATATTCCAAGAAAACAATCCTCAATGAGTGTAGTATCGAGTATCTACCAACTTCGGACTGCACCAAAGTCGGTCATCTTACTACCCCTAATAAGGCCAAGATGGTCAAGTAAAGGTACTAAAAGTCCATTAGTGCTTCATGATATCACTCAGCGGCCCTGTATTCTCTTTGATTGACTCAAAGGCGACCGGTACCCACAAATATGTCGCACTAATATAGCTATTGCTTCAACCATGTCGGTATACCCCGCACAGTTTCCACAACGTATTGCTATTTACCTATGAATGTTTCTCAAATCCGGGTAGAGGATTCAAACCCAAACAATAGAACTAAATATAAAGCAATCAAAGTAAACAAGGTAAGCATGTAAAGGTGATCTAAACCCTAAGGTAACCCCACTTTTATTTTAATCCCCAACAGAGTCGCTAGTTCTGTGATACGGTGGGAGAACTGACTTGAGGTTTTGCATTTGTGTTTGTAAATGTTTCGGTTTAGCAAGAGTCGCCACCGACTTTTTATTTTATCCAAAGGAAAGGTAAAAAAGCACAGGAAAGACCTTTGAGATGTTTTCTTGGGTTCGCGGGGTAGATTATGAAAATGGAAGGTGCAAGTACCCTTTTCATCCATGGTTATCCATGGGCTCTTAGTTACTTGTTTAGATCACTTGCTTTTGCTTTTCAATTGTTTGAAATGGTGCTTTGTGTGTGGTTTTAAAAATGTTTTGAAAAGAGGCCTTGTCTAGGCAACCTTTGTAATGATTCTTGTTTGAATATATACAAAGGTGTTTGTCTTTTGAAAATATGTTTCAATGTTTTGAAAGTTTGATTTTGGAAAATGTTTTGAAATTATGTGTTTTTGAAATTAGTAAGGATGTTTGCAAGAGATCAAGTGACTAGGAGCATCTACCCTATCTACTCAAAGATCTTTCCTACACATTTTTAACCCTTTCACATTGTTGTTTTACCATTGTATTTGGTAAACAACCTTGTGTTTGGATGTTAAACGGGACAGGCGCGGGTCATCGTATGACCATGATAGCAATGGTGCTAAGCATCTTTAGCAATTTTTTGAGGGACTAGATCATTTTTTGTATAGGCAACCAAGATAGCGTCATAAAGGGACTATGATCTTTTTGTTTTGTTTTTGTTTTTCCAAGATACTCAACATGCATACCATGGCCATTTTAAAGGCAACAAGTGGATGAAACCCTTGGGGTGCTTGTGTGCATTATGTTGTCATTTTCATGCATTTTTGTCTTGTTTTAGTCAATCTATTTGTTTTGATTTTGGATATTGCATACAAACCCTAATCTCTATCATGACATATTTGAAAGCAATAAATGCGTAAAAGTAATCTAAGCTATTACAACATTGATACGGGGAGGGGGATACAATTTTGAATAGGGGATTATTTGCAAGAAATTAAAATCCTAAGATTATTACAACCAAATTGAATTCTTTGTTCAAATAATAAATAAGCAAATATTTAAATGGACAATTAAATGAATATGCAATATATTATAAATATGCAAAGAATGTTTTTTGTATGTAAAAATAAAATATTTAATGTATCAAAAATAAGAAAAAATATTATTTTTATTAAGGGTGGAAACCATAATTTGTTTTAAGAAAGTATATATATATATATATATATATATATATATATATATATATATATATATATATATATATATATATATATATATATATATATATATATATATATATATATATATATATATATATATATATATATATATATATATATATATATATATATATATATATATATATATATATATATATATATATATATATATATATATATATATATATATATATATATATATATATATATATATATATATATATATATATATATATATATATATATATATATATATATATATATATATATATATATTATGTATTATTTATTTATGTATAATAAAATGAAAATATATACAAATGTCAAGAAATAAAAATATGTTAGAAAAATATTATTTTAGTATATAAATAATAAAAAATGAAAATATAATATTTTTTATTGTAGTATTTACAAGTTTGTTTTATTAAGAAAATAAATGTATATATTATTTAATAGTTATTTCTATGTCTAAAAAAAATTTTAAAAAAATAAAATAAAATGTGAAAATTAAATAAAATATTTTTGGTAATTTTTAAAGTTTAGAAAAATAAAATAAAGTCAGAAATTAAAAAGGAAATGAAAAATATACAAAAATAGATTAAATGGGCCAAGGGGGTGTGAGAAGAAAATCAGGGGTGCAAAAAGTGAGAAATAGCCAGGCCCAGCCCGGCTGGCCTTCATCTTCAACCTCTGTTAAAAAAAAACGCGCGCCTCCTGTACAAATGGCTAACTCCTGCATACATGCTCTAAAGCAAAAACTCACAACACAAAAGTTATAGAATTTTCCAACACGATTCCAACCATGTAAAGAACTTAATCTAACTCTCAAAGACCAGAGAGAATTTCTCTGGCCCTAATTTCTAACCTAACTTTTTCAGAAAGTTCATCAATCAAATTCTCTCAACACAGTTAACTTAAATGAAATCTATGCATATGTATCGCTTAAGGGCAAGGAGTACTACATTTTTTATTCACAAACCTAAGCCTAATGATTCCTAAATAGAGAGATAGAAAGTTGGAAAATACCTGCTTCAGGTGAACTCGAGTATGGCAATGTGGAGGTTTTCAATGAGGCTTGAGATGCTTGGGAGCTTGCTTGAACTTCCTTTGACCTTCCCCAGTGCTTAGTTTGCTTTGAGTTTGCTTGAATAAGCCTGTAGAAGTCAACCTGAACAAGCAAAATTTAAGAATGGTGAAGCTTGTAAATGGAGTTACAGTCACTGGCCAATGGTTGGGAGAGCTTAGATGGGTTGTATGGAGTGTGTTGGAAGAGGTTTGGGACAAAACGCACGAGTGGTTTGTGACATGGAGGTGCAACTGAAGAAGCTGCCCTGTTTTGTAAGAAGCTGGTGTTTTGGTGTTTTAGGAGGCTTGAGAAGTGGATAGATCTTGCTTCTGACTTAAGGCAATATGCAAAACTCGTTTTGAATGGTTACCAGAGTTGGTTTTATCAGATTGCCAAGTTATCTCCTTTTTGCAAGTTGACTTGGCTTTTAAGAAAAGTGTGAAGTGATCAAACAAAGAGCCTGTACAGGCCCTCTTCCTAGCTGCACAAATTTGTTGTACTTTGCCCTGGGTTTGTAGAGTTGGTATGCTGCAAAAAGCTTGGTGCAATGCTCAAGAGAGATAAATTGACATAAAGCCAACTTTACCAAAGTGGCAATGTTACCTTTTTGCCATTTTTAGGTTAATTCAATGTGTAATCTTCCATTGATCAGAATAATACCTTAAACCATTGAGTTTGCATTCAATTTTTGAGTGTGGAAGGGTTTAGATACCTGTAAACAAGTACAAACAAGGCTGGATAGAAATTGCAATTTGTAGCATAGTGAAAAATGCCATGGACCAAAGTGATTTTTTGCCAGATTCAAACCTTCGATTCTCCCTAACCACAAATGATTTTGGAGAGTTCTTGGACATTTTGGAAAGCATGTAACATGCTCTAAAATCCATCTTTGAAATGCATTTTGATATTCCAAGTGGAACTATGTGAAAAATTACCATGAAGATAGGCCAAAATCCTGCTTAAACTAGGGCAAAATTTCACTAAGTTAAAAGTTTCATGGACCCCTATTCCAAAAATCATAACTTGAGATCCAAGCATCTTTTTGGAAAACTTTGTGAATTAAAGTTGTAGGTTTTGTGGAGGACTACAACTTTCATGTTGGAAGTTTTATTTGAATCCAATTGCATCATGGTGAAAGAGTTGGGCAAAGTTGGGAAAAAATAAGAAAATTTTATAACTTAGAAAAATTCTAAGTTATGAAAATTTTCAATCTTAAACCCTAATTTGCAAAATTAAGTTTCTTGATGAAAAAGTTTCATGTTTTGACACATCTTGATGAAAAATGACCCTTGGCACTTGATTTTGACCAAAAAGTCCAAGTTTGACTTTTTAGTGTACAATTGATTTTTGATCAGTTGACTGGAAAATTCATCTGTCAATTCAATGCATTTGAGATCTTTTGAACCTTGTGAATAGGTCAAGATGATTCCATTGAGTCCTTGAATCCATGCTTGAACCTAATTTGCCATTGGCTAGGTGAAAAATCATAAATTACCCTTCTGCAGTCAAAACCCTAAAAATGACCATTTTGCCCTTTTGGTGATCTAATCAAATTTCTTGAGGAGTTGTGGTCTAAACTTGATCAGATGGTTCATATGAGTCTATAATGTTGATGTGGATCAAAATTTATGAGGTTTGACTGTAAATTGGCCATAGTTGACTTTTTCCCCAATACAGCTGATTTTTAGGTCAACTGTCCAATTGACTGGGCAAAAATTTGATTCAAAGCTTGAAACTTGGTATGGGAAATCTTAGGAGTCCAACATGAAGTATGAAAGTCATATGGGGCATTAGAAGTCCAAAATTCCTTGTGCAAACTCAAACCCTAATTTAGGTCAACAGTGCCAGGAGATGTCTTGAGCAGAGCAAACCCTAGCTTGGTCTTGAGTTCAAAGAGTCTTGTGAGGGGAAATCTTGATAAAATGAGAGGGAAAATTTTGGGGTACAACAAATAGTATGTTATACTTTCTTTGGGCATGCTAACTTAGATAGGATCCCTCATTGTATGATAACATTAGATTAGAGATAGGTTAGTCTCCCTCCGATGTTTTCTTCCCATTTTTTGCATAATTGCATTTTAAACTAAAACTTCTTTTTCTTGGCAAATGTATAAAAAATGATAAGAATACAAAAATTCTTTTCATGGTAAAAAAAACCAACCAATCCATTTCTTTTCGCCATTCGGCTTTTCTCTTCTAAGAGCATGTTAGCTCCTTTCCACTACAGGTCATAAGTCTCCAAAGGTCGAGCAGCGGTGGAATGATCGAATGCAACATTGTTCATTTAAAAAATACAAACAAACAAAATATATGAGTAGAACTACGACTCTTTGATTCCTTAAAGGGGATACATAGGCATTTGGTCACGGGGCTCAGCCGAGCGAAAATTTGTAAATATTTCCTTCTTTTCCCCGTGTTTTCTTTGCATGAATTCCCTCTTAGTTTATAACCCTTAAGCATTAGATTGAACACACCCTTTGATTAGAATAACGAGAGTGGATCCCGTAGAGTACTATGGACGTGTGGGGTGCTAATACCTTCCCCTTGCGTAATCGACTCCCTTACCCAATCTCTCGGTCGCAAGACTTTGATTTCCCCCTTTAGGTTTTTCTTCGATGATTTTCCTTTCCCTTTCATATGGGATAAATAAATACTCAGTGGCGACTTCATTAATTTTACCGCTACACTCTTGTTACTATATTCTAAGTTGGCGTCGATCTTGACCTCTTTCTTGTATGTCTCAGTACCTAAATTGATAACTTTGACTGGCTTTTCATGAGGTTAAATATTTTTCTCCTCTCGCATTAGAAATTCGGCTAGTCCCCCTGGTATTTCACAATCTTCCTCGCCTTCATCTTCGGCTTGGTTAATTGGATGTTCAAAGTCACAACTGGCAATAGTAGAGTCGTTGGCAATTAGATCCGGAGTGGATGAGGATCTGCAAGTGTGTGTGTGTGTGTGCATGTAAGATACATGGCTATTTGAAAAATTCAAATAAAGAAATAGAAAGACAAAAAAATGAATGCAAAGGTCCAATGTTTTCCATTAAATGATCATATGATAAATGAACATGAACAAAACCCTTAACAAATGGACCATGGAGCCTCGGGTAAGGCACATGGCTTAAAAGTCATTGTTTGGAATTTAAAATTACAGACAAAAGTTCTTGAATTAACATAAAACAGTAAATAGTAATTACTCCTCAATGAAGGAGATGGGAGTGAAATCCTTTGCATGCCAGTTATTGAGCTTTCCTCCGGCAGTAGGGTAGATCCATTCTTCAAAAGTGCATTCATCATCAGAGTCTTCCACAATGTTTACTTCATGATTTCCGATGCAGAGACGTAGCTTTCCCACGCGAGCGCGCCTGACCTCTTTCTGATATTTGATGGTGAAACCCAACCCAAATTTGTCTGCTTTAAATGGAATGTCGGGAAGTTGTCCCCAGATAGTGCAACTTCCATCTTTGACCACATCACATGCATCTTTAAATGAAACCATTATTGGTACAACTTTGTCAGCTTTTGATATGTCAGAGGAGATTTTGGTGGAGGCAACCATAAGAGGAATAACTTCGAAATATTGGCACAGAGTTTCTATGAATTCACCATTCATTTCCACATATTTGAAGGAATTGAGGTGGCTCACCATAAATTCTTCTTCTCCGCAAACACTAATGATATTTCCTTTGACTGGATATTTTAATTTTTGATGAGGGTGGATGTTAGTGCCCCTGCCCCATGGATCTGAGGGCGCCCAAGCAAACATGAGTAGGCGGGACATATGTCCATTATATAAAAGTTGGAGTTGAAAATTTGTGATCCCACTTTAATAGGGAGATCCACCTCTCCATGAACCATCCTTCTAGACCCATCGAAAGCCCTTATAACTATATCACTTGGTTTTAACACCAGGCCTTCACAATCTAGTAGGTCCAAAGCACCTTTAGGTAGAACATTTAGAGAAGAACCAATATCAATCAGGACATGAGCCAGGGTAGTTCCCTTGCATTCAATAGAGACATGCAAGGCCTTGTTATGATTCCTTCCAACCAGTGTCAAGTAAGTGTCAGAGAAACCTAATTTGTTGTCAGCCGTTAAACTCGCCACACAATTCTCAAACTGGGCAGTTGTAGTCTCTTGGGGCACATGAGCTTTCTTCAAAAACTTGATTAAATCTTAGGCACGAGCATCAGAATAGAGTAACAATGCCAGCATGGAGATTTTGAAGGGGGTTTGCCCCAATTTCTCAACTATTTTGAAGTCACTCTTCTTTATGATTTTCAGGATTTCCTTTATCTCTCAAGTGGAGGGTTCTTTAGCATCAATATCTTTGGTAGGTGCCTCTATCCCAACAAGCTCACCTTCTTTCTCTTTTCCTCTAGTGTTGGCACTAGACTTGTCATTGGTTATGCGGACAAAAGTTGTTGTAGTAGTTGGTGGTGAAATATCATGGGAAAAGATCCTCCCTATTCTTATTACTTTACTAGAACCTGCAATATTAGTAACATCAACTTTGTCTTCTTTGATCCAAAAATCTTGTTTTATCCCATGATAATAAACTTCGGCACCATAGTTCCATGGAACTGCTTTATCGAAGGAGTAAGGAATCGGCCCAGGGGCAATGATTATTAAAGGAGCAATTGTTGATTCATTTGAAATCCTAATAGGACCTTTCAGGAGATCCTAAGAGGCTTGTTAGAGATTGTTATTATGGAAAGGTCTTCATATTTATCGGTCAAACTCTTGATGGCAGGAACTTTTTCAAACAGGATTTCGCGACTATCTATCAGGTGTTGAACACCTTCTTTCAGCCACTTTCATCCATTTATTTGTTTAGTACAACAATCACAGTCTTTTAAACAGCCAATGAACACCCCAGCTCTCAACAAATTTCCTTCACAGTAGTCAATGAAGTAGTCAAATCCTCAACGGAGGAAACAAAAGTAATGTTATCAATCGCATTGACACCTTTGCCATGGTTCGACATTGGTGCAGTTATCATATTTGGAGTCGTAGGTGGATCAAACTCAATAGTTTTGTTGTCTATCAGATCTGGAATCTTATTCTTCAGAGCCCAACATTGATCATTTTCATGCCCAGGGCTGTTGGAATGATACGCGCACTTGGCATTTGGATTGTATTTTGGTGATGTAATATTTGGATTTAATGACGGATCACGCAATGTCACTAAGTTGGCCTTCAACATATGTTACAAGGCTTGGGACAGTGACATGCTAATCCTTGTGAACTGTCTTCGAGGAACTTCAGATCATTGATGGTTGGACGATTGTCTTTTGAACAGATGGAGAGTTGGAGATGAAAACAACGCTAACAGATGGACGGTGATCCTTCTTGGTATGGGCCCTTGACCCATAAACAACATTGGCTTCTTTCTTTCCAGTAAAGGGTTTCTTTATAGTTCTTGAGGTAGAAGCAGATGCCATAGGGATTTTTCCACTCTTGATTCCACTCTCGACTCTTTCACCAGTAAGAATTAACTCAGTGAAACTGGAAGATGAGCTACCAATTAGCAAGTTGAAATATGGGCCAGTTAATGTACCCATGAACATATCAACTAGTTCTCTTTCAGTTAAGGGTGGTTGGACCCTACCGGCTAGATCCCTCCATTTTTGCGCGTACTCTTTAAACCCTTCATTAGTACCCATTGTCATTCCTTGAAGTTAAACTCTTGTCGGTGCTAAATCAGTGTTGTACTGATATTGATGATAAAAAGCAGTGGCCAGATATTCCCATGTGTGAATACGGGAACCCTCCAATTTGTAAAACCATTCTAACTGAGTCCCAGCCAGACTCTCTTGCAAGAAATGGACCCATAGCTTCTTGTCAACAGTATGTGGTTGTATCTTGCGGATGTAGGACCTCAATGATGTTTTGGGCATGAAACTCCATCATACTTTGCAAAGACTGGTATTTTGAACTTATGGGGAATGACGACCCCAGGTACTAAGCCCAAATCACCAAAATCCAAACCAGGTACGACTTGAATTTCAACAACTTTCAGTCTATCCTCTAACTGCTTGTATTTATCCTCGACCGACGGATATTGTTCATCAAAGTAGTATTCGTCCTCGGAAGCTTGATCATTTGCACCCCCAGCACGAGTGATCTTTGTCTCTTCCACCTGGTTCTCGTCTTCCTTGGATGACTCTTCAACTATCTGCACCTGGCGGACTGGGACTTTAAACCTTTTCCCCATGTTAATGAGGGACTTCTTCTTAATCTTCTTTTTTGCTGCTAGCAGTGTCATCAGCTCTTGTTGTCCCTTGGCCAGAGTCAGCAAGGTTGCTTGGAACTTGGAATTTTGTGCTTGCAGATCTTTCACGGTCTGCTCGATATCTATCTTACTAAAATAAACACTAGAAATATGAGGAAACTTGTTGTGGAAAGCTTGCTTATGTTATGATGCATGAAATACATATGTGAAACAACCGGATGAACAATCAACTGATAATAAAATCAACAAAGTCGCCATCGAACATTTTTTATCCCACAAGAAGGGAAAGGTAAACATCGAGTAAACCTGTGAAGGGTAAAATCATGGTCAAACGACCAAGAGATACAGGTAAGGGAGTCTGTTACGCGAGGGGAAGGTATCAGCACCCCACACGCTCGTAGTACTCTATGGTATCCACTCTTGTTGTTCTAATTAAAGGGTGTGTAAGAATCTATATCTAATATGTACAAGGAATGCATGCAAAAGAAAGGAGAAAAGAATATAGAGAAAATAAAAGTTGTGCTCGTTCGAGCCTTACCCCGATGCCTACGTATCCCTTTTAAGGAATCAGAACAGCCGTAGTTCGACTCCAAATGTTTTTATTGGTTTGTATCTTTTAATGAACAATATTAATTTTTCCTTCTGCTTCAACTCGATCTTTGGAGTGTTACGCGTCAGCACAGAAGTGAATTAACATGTTCTTTTGAAAAGAGTTTTGAAAGAAAAAGCCCGAAGGCAAAAAGAGTTTGTGTTGGTTGGTGTTTTTACTGCAGATAATAGCTAATTAACCTAAATAGAGAGATTTTAGCCATTTCTCTACTTATTTATGAAATGAGTCTTTGAGACTCGAACCACACCAAGGCTTAGAACGGAAGAACAATAAGATCGAGAAGAGACCCGCTTATCATTTCCCATGCTCAACGAAGGCACGATTCTCATCAGTAATTTTTTAGTGTCTTTTTTTTTTAAGTTTTGCAAGAAAAAAAACTTGTTTTAATGCAAATGCAAAAAAGGAAGGAAGAAAACTCAAAGGCAGACTAGCCTATTTATAAACCTAATATTATCATGTATCATCGAACTTAAAGTTAGAATTTTGGTAGGATTCTATTCAACGTTTTCATGCTTGGATTTAGAAGCCTAATGTCTAATTTTTGTTCAATTAAACCGAAGATTAAATTTGAACCAAAATCACCTATTGGATCATGAAAAACTATGCAAGCAAGTAAAATTAGACAGCAAGCATTAAAGTATTGCATACAATCCATGCCCAAAAAAACCGCAAATGAAATATATGACAAAAAAATGAGTAAAATTGGCTAGAAAGCTAAAAAAGGGGGAAATTAATTCCTATTTAATTCCCAAAATGTATTATAATATTTTTATCATTTTTATTGTGTATTTTTTTGACAAAATTATAAAAAAGAAAAAATGAAAGAAAGTAAGAGAAATTAAGAAACTCCTAAAGTCCAAAGGGGTGCGAAACTGCAACTAAGGTGTTTTGTTGGAGTAATAATTGTGCAGGACCTAAGTAGAGTGAGCCCATAATGATTTTTTTGGTTATATTATCTCAGTTTCAGTTATGAATAAAAGCGAGCTTGGGCCTGAAAGGGAATGCACACGCAACATGCTAATCCAAGGCCCAAGGAATTTCGCACTAAGTCCAAACCACCAGACCAATTTCATCTCTCAATAACCAACATTTTTATTTAATTGTTTAAAAAAAGAAAATTAGTATAACGAAACGGCAGTGTTTAGGCACCAGATTTCAACAAACTACCCTCTCTCCCTCTTTGTTCATCCGTATCATGTTCATCGGAAATCGCTCCAATGCGCCTGAGGCGGTGGAGCTCCATTGTTAACCAAAATTCCTACATCGCCTTACTCGCTCCCCCCTCCTCGTTCTAATTCTGACCTTCTTCCTCTTTGAGATTTCTCCTCAAACTTAAACGAATAGAAAACAAACCCTAGGAGTTTTCCATTAACTGAAATTGAACAACAACGACATTTATTTGAAGACTGGAGCATTAGGGGAAACATTCAATAACCTAAGATGCATGATATTGCAACAAGATTTATGCAAAAAGGCGACGAAACAAGGGAAATCAAAGCTTACCTGCCAGAGTAGCTCCAACGGTTCTTCAACGATGACGACACTAGCAGAAACCCAGAGAATCTCGAACTATCAGGTAAGAACACTTTTCTTTTCCTTTGAACTCATTCTTCTTCTTTGTTTGATTCAAATCTCTTTTTCTGCCACTTTTTCTTGTCCTCTCGTATCCTTTCCGATTGCAAGTAGTAGTAGCAAGAATATTGAGAAATAAACTCAGTTTTGCAGAGAGTGTGAGGTGGTTGCAGTATGAAGCGTTGATGTGTGATGAGGTTGTGTTGATGTGTTTTAGGGATTGAAGATTCAAAGAGGAAGGTTGAAGGTGTAGTTGAAGAAAGAAAAGTGATGAGTTGAGAGAGAGAGAGAGAGAGAGAGAAAGGGTGAAGGTGGAATGAAAAGTAAATGAGAAGATGAAGGAGTTGATTTCAGGAATGTGGTGAGTGAACCTAAAATGATGATGCCCTGAGATCAGAGCTGAGGTGAAGTTATTAGAGATAGAGTCATAGCTTGGAGAAATCTTGGCCATTGGATGCAGAAAGTTGGTTAAGAAATCAAGGGTGAAATAGCTATGCCTTTGAAATTCTGTTATGAGCCGTTAGAGATGAGTTAGGAAACAATTAGAGTTGTTAGTATGAGCTGGGATATGTTATAGGATCATGTGATTCTGTTAGATATTTAGGATAATTAGTTAGCAACAGGTTAGAGAAGCAAGTTAGTGAAACTTTTAGAAAATTGCAGGGCTGCTGTTTGGAGAGTGAGATTTTCTGCTTTTTTGTCCTCCTGTTATGATTAGGGAATAGTTTGTTATACCTTTTTTCCCTTTCTGCTGAAAATTTATAAAGTTAGTTATTCTGTTAATGATTTTTTTTTGGTTAGGATTTGTTGGCTTGCAGAGTTAGTTATTTATTTGTTTTGATTTTCCATGTTTTCCCCTTCTGCTTCCCTGACTTTCTAATTTTCTGTTGTTTTTATTGAGCTAGAAATCTGACTTATTTCTGATTTTATGATTAAACCGTGAATTGTTCTTATTAGTCATTCTGATGCACAACCTGGTTATAACCTGCTTTGGCGTACCATGAAATTGATTATACAACTTGTTTTGATGTGCAACTTGGTATTTGGTAGCCGACTTTGTTTTCGCCACCAGCTTGGGCTTGGAAGCAGCAGACTTCTTATTTCTGATTTTTTGTTTTCACGGATATACTAGTATTTCTTCTGACATTCCTGATCTTTTCCTTGTATTGTTATGCCGAGATAAAAAGAAATTATGTTATAGTAGAAGTCAGTCTGAAAAATCTGTTAGAAGTTAGAAAAGCAAAGAAAACTCTGTTTATATTTGTTAGCTTTTTTGGCTGCTCAATTAACTTGGTCTGATTTTGTTTTCTGGATAACTGATTTGCTTCTAATTTTTATATGGTGAATTTTCCGGTTATGCAGGTTTGCAAAGTGTTGGCAAGGGTTTTGGAAATGTTTACTTTGTAGACTGTAAATGTGTTCTGACAGGGCTTGGAGCAGGTTTATTTCACATACGCATAGCTAGAAGAATTAGTGATGATTAGGCTTTTCGTAATTGGCTTGAGGATTAGAAATAACATAAGTTCAAGACTTTTAGCTTTTATATCTTTTCTCTTGTACCATGTGAAGAAAACTTTCATGAATAAGATTGAAATTGTAACTTTCTTTGTATAGAATCGAGTTGAATTGCCACTTGAACGATAATATTGAATGTGCTTTTCTTCACTTAAAACTTTGAGTGGAAATTTCTCATGAGTGAAGCATCACTTTGAATTTTATAAGAATTTTCTTGAAACATAATGCATCCTTTTGGATTTATGTATAACAACAGATAATCATGGTGAATGGAAAAGCACTTGAAGTTTGAAATTGAATGGATGAACTCGAATAATTTGAATAATATGAATCACCATGGAAGTAGTTTCTACTTGTTCTATTATCAATGATTTTGAACTCAAGAATGAAATATTTGAACAAATAAAGATGAATCTTGAACTTGGTACCCATTTGGACATAAACCCTTTATCCACTTTAAGAAACTAAAAATGTTGCGAACATAGCTTTTTGCTGCTACTATAATTAATTGACTTTATGAACTTTTGGCATCTTCTTCTGCAAGAATTTATGAAATAAACTTTTGGGCACGCTCTTTTTGAATCAAGTTGAATTTTAATCCATGTTTGAAACCAAAGTTCTTGAACAAATACCCAAATTATAGTTTGTGCCACTTATTCGTAATGCCTTGACCGTCAAGCAACCAGACTTATCCTACAGATATCTTAAATCATGACATATTTGACTTATGAATAGATGAACTCAATGCAACAATGATATAGTCAGCGACCTGTAGCCCAAGCATCACATGCGTCTTGGATTGATAACATATTTGATCCTTGAGGGAAATCTTAGTACACCTCTAGTGTTGACAAAACCTTAACCAAATGACATGTACAATAATAGAATGAGGTGTCTTAATTCAAAGACCATGTATGCGAGATCACAACCTTAAGTTGTTGACAAGAATACCCTGCAACCTGTTGTTCGGCAGAAGATAATAGCCTTGTAGCTTGATGGAGAAGAAGTCCAGAAATGAGCATGAACCAAAACCCTAATTCCACAGTCTTGTACACCAAGAAGAAACAAAATAATCAATCTTATTCAATCATATACACCTCAAATCAGTCATAAACCCTAGATACGTAGCTGCTAATATTTTGAACCTCATATTCCCTTTTGAATGTAATGCATGCTAGTTAGTGACCTAATGGAACATATGCAACTGAATGCAAAAGTCTAAGCCAAAATAAAAGAAATTAGGAGGGAAAATTTTGGGGTGCAACAGTTGCCCCTATTTAATCATCTTAAACCTAAAGGTGAGATTGGTGCCAACCTTTTGAACTGTCTAGGTGAAAGAAGATTAAATACTAAGAGAACCCGAAAATTTGCACTCCGAAGCTAGTCAGGTGTTATTATATTTTTGGTTTTCTATATTATTTTTTTTTCTTTTTGGGCGAAAGGGGTTATCGGGGATAAATGTATGTCAAACCAGGGTTAGACATACAGAAGAGAACTTGGTTATCAAGGAATATATGTTCGGAGATGGTAGTGAATACATGACAAGAAAGATATCAAAAGTACATATTCAGGGTTGGTAACGAACACATATGGAAAGAGACTCGTCAAAATAGACTTTAACTGGAAAGGGGATGATTAAAACATAACCTAATCGGAAATGTTAGCTGAGATTATAGAAGGTAAACCCGGTCAAAACGGATAAGTCAGAGAAAATGAACTGATCAAAACAGAACCTTAACAAGGGAAGGAAATGATCAAAACATAACCTAACCATAAATGTTAGCTAAGCTAACAGAAGGTAAACCCGATCAAAACAGATAAACTAAAGAGAAGGAACTGATCAAAACAAAACCTAAATAAGGAAAGGAAATAATCAAAACATAACATAACTGAAAATGTTAGCTAAGCTAACAGAAGGTAAACCAGATCAAAACGGATAAACCAAAGAGAAGGAACTGATCAAAACAGAACCTAAATAAGGAAAGGAAATGATCAAAATATAACCTAACTGAAAGTGTTAGTTAAGCTAACAGAAGGTAAACCCGATCAAAATGGATAAACCAAAGAGAAGGAACTGATCAAAACAAAACCTAAACAAGGGAAGGAAATGATCAAAAAATAACCTAACCGAAAATGTTAGCTAAGCTAACAGAAGGTAAACCTGATCAAAACAAATAAACTAAAGAGAAGGAACTGATCAAAACAGAACCTAAATAAGGGAAGAAAATGATTAAAACATAACCTAACCGGAAATGTTAGTTAAGCTAACAGAAGGTAAACCCGATCAAAACAGATAAACCAAAGAGAAGGAACTGATCAAAGCAGAACCTAAACAAGGGAAGGAAATGATCAAAACATAACCTAACCGAAAATGTTAGCTAAGCTAACAGAAGGTAAACCCGATCAAAACGGATAAACCAAAAATAAGGAATCGACTAAGCATGACCTTCAAAGAGCATCGATCAAAGGTGGACTTTACAAGAGAAAGAGACCGGTCAAAACAGACTCTAACAAGAATTTCTAAAACACGTTGGGCTTTCGATAGGTTGCAAATACACAAGAACTACAAAATACCTCGGGCCAAAGGCAGGGTGTAATTCTTCAAGAGTGACAATTATCTGAATTACCATACACCAAGTATGGATACTCCAATACTTGAGAAGCAAGAATGGCTATACACTGACTCTTACTCGCACTCTAACGGCAAAGCGAACATGGGTAAAATAACCAAAGGCTTGCAAGGACAATAGAAAACCATGACTCACTGGGGAAATGAGAAATACCAAAGAGCCGACTGGTGGCAAGTCAAACAGATTCCGCTGGGGAAATAGAAATTCTGCCCTAGATTAAGATCATTCTCAAAAATGATTTGCCTTTCAACGATATCTTAAAGCAATTTGTCCCTCGAGCTAATCAAACTTCCATCTGATACTCATTATGCAAGCTTACTTAATGTTTAAGCACTTGTTCATATGCAAATAATGTTTATTCTAAGAATGATAATTCTAATGAAAAACTCATGTTTGTCTCGAAGTTTAAAAACCTTTATTGAAAAGATTAAATAAACAAAAAAATTTGTACGGAAGAAATTAAAAAGATAGTGTGATACCAACTCATAAGTTTTTGCAAGCTTCATAGGAGTCAGATTACCGTATTCTCGTTATGGTGAGCTCTTGAATTAACTCATGCTTCAGTTAGGACTTTTAAGGGTTGTAACGTGGCCTGGTTCACGGTTTTAGAAAAAAGGATTTAAGGCTCAAAATTATTTGGTGCCCACACCCTTCATGATGTTCTCCAGTCCTAAATTCAGTTAACTCGATACGAGCACTCATCTCTCAAAAGGAGGTTACAATGGTTGAGGAGTCAAATGAGGTTTCTTTGGACATGGCAGTCACTCACCTCTTTCTTTCTTGGTGTTTGATCACACGACTTGATTCCTTGTTGAAGATTTTTATTTGGTAATCCCTTTTTACTTTTCGCGTTTTTCGCTTTCCCTAAATTTTGCCTGGACAAATTCCTTTTGAATTTGACTCTGAAGTCCAGCGGGATGCCCTGACTTTTGCCTAAGCGACTTGTTTTTTCAAGTTTCGACTTAGCAGGGCTTTTTATCTCTTTCCTTCAACATTTCAAAAAAAAAATTTTTTTGAACCAGTCGCGTGACTTCGATTCGTTTTTGATTTTTTGGAGGTAATTGTGACTACTTGAGTCTTTGGTAGATGAGGGATAGCCATTGTTGTATCACCATTTGTTGACTTCCTTATGTGCGAGAGATACCCATTGGGATATCATTCTCTTTGATGCACGTTGCTGATAGATGAGAGTTAACCATTGTGGTTTCGACTTTCCCTAGCCTTTTGATGGATAACCGTTGTTATATCCTTAGATGCGCACTCTTGATGAGTTTTGAATGCTCGATCAGATAAACTGAAATCTACCCTGCCCCGGGTTAAATGTGAGGGTTTTTCTTGACAAAAAAAGAAACTCCTACTTCAAGGCTCAAATGGGTTAATAAAGGTTTATCTCCCTTATATCTCTGTATTTAGGAATTGAAACAATGCTTGTACATCATCAGCAGGGTTTTACACGAAAGCATACCGTTTAAGAATTTTGGTATATTTCTCATCATTCTCCCTCCAGAGGTATTTTTCTTTATTTAACAAGAGTTAAGTATCAAAAAGAAAAGTAAAACATTAATAAGTGAGTACAAATGGATTGATTCAAGACAAACATATTCAATGCATTATGATTAATATTAAAAAAAGAAAGTTTTACATACAAGAAAGTACTGAACCAAAACAAGAAAGATTACAAATGAGAATGCAAATGTAATTTTGGTGATCTCCGTGTGGACTTATTGCTTCAGGAGGTACGCTTGGTAATCTCGCACTTTATCTCTGAATTATTTACACCCTTAAGTTGAAACAAAAATACGCATCATGTTTTCATTAAGAATACCTTTAGGTCGTGAGTATGTGATTATGTTCCGATAGGAAACTCATGTCGGTCGTGCCTGGGCCTTTTTCTATCAGAGATGAACAATACCTACAAAAGGTGAAAATTACAACAACATGCCTCAAGCCTGGGATGGTTACCTTAGCCATTACTTCGAACACCCGACACTTCAAGCAATCTCAATTATTGATGTCATGTGTTGTAAAGCTTTTAATGTTCTAAATGAAACATTTATCGAAAATGTTAAACGTATGTTGTCATCAAAATGGAAGAATAAAAACAAATTGGCACAATTAAAAAAACACTTTTATTGAATGATTGGCCTGTAAATAGGCATTTACATCAGGAAGCAATTCTTGAAAATAAGAAATTGCAAACAAAGTACATAGAGCGGACAACAAAAATGGCAATGTGAGTGTAGATTTGTCGAGTACAACTCTTCTACAACTATCATGACCTCTAAATTGTTCAATAACTTGCTTTCTGAATGACTGATTGGACTATTGCTTTATGCGAAGTACTTCTTCACTACACCTGCGTTGACAGGGTGAGGGAAATCCCATCCATCCATAGTCGTGAGCATCATAGACCCTCCCGAGAAGACTTTCTTCACCACAAAGGGTCCCTCATAATTAGGAGCCCATTTTCCTCTAGCGTCTGTATTGTTGGGAGGCAAGATCCTCTGTAGCACTAGATCACCAACTTGAAAATTCCGCAGACGTACCTTCTTGTCGAAAGCTTTCTTCATCCTTTTATGATATAACTACCCGTGGCAAATAGCCGTTAACCTCTTCTCGTCAATGAGATTTAACTGGTCGAATCTATTCTGAGCCCATTCAGCTTCGTCCACCCGTATGTCTGTCATTATCTTTAAAGAAGGAATTTCCACCTCCACAGGCAGGACTGCTTCCATACCATAAACAAGCAAAAAAGGGGTTGCCCTAGTCGAAGTGCGCATAGTGGTACAATAACCATGTAAAGTAAATGACATCATCTCGTGCCAATCCTTATAGGTGACAACCATTTTCTGCACAATCTTCTTAATATTCTTATTGGCTGCCTCAACCACGCCATTCATCTTAGGACGGTAAGGAGAAGAATTGTGATGCTTTATCTTAAAGCTTTCACACAGCTCTTTCATCATTTTATTATTGAGATTTGACCCATTATCTATGATGATTTTCTCAGGAACCCTGTATCGACAAATAATATTATGCTTGATGAAACGAGCGACCACTTGTTTAGTGACGTTGGCGTATGATGCTGCTTCAACCCACTTAGTAAAGTAGTTAATCTCCACCAGAATGAAGCGGTGTCCATTGGAAGCAGTCGGCTCGATCCAGCCAATCATATCAATACCCCACATTGCGAATGGCCAAGGTGAAGTCAAGACATTCAGGGGACTGGGCGGCACATGCGTTTTATCTGCCTAGATCTGGCACTTGTAACAAATCCTGGAATGATTGTAACAATCGTTTTCCATAGTTGACCAATAATAACCTACTCTCAAGATTTTCTTGGCCATAGTATGTCCGCTAGAACTCATTCTAAAAGAACCTTTGTGCACTTCTTCTATGATCATATTTGCTTCGTGTCTATCCATGTATCTGGGTAAAACGTAATCATAGTTCCTATTGTACAGAACATCCCCGTTGAGGAAAAACTTGGCTGCAAATTTCCGCTGAGTCTTCTTATCCATGACAGAAGCACCTTCTGGGTATTCTTGTGTCTTAATATGCCTCTTGATATCATTAAACCATGGTTTCTCATCACCAGCCTCCTCTTGTATTTCATAGCAAAACACTGGCTCATCCAACCTCAGAATAGTGATATAGGGGGCCTCATTTTCCCATCTAACCTTAAACATGGACGACAGAGTAGCCAACGCGTCCGCCAAGTTGTTCTCTTCCCTTGGAATATGATTGAAAGTAATCTCATCAAAATAAGGGGTCAGCTTCAACACATGCTCGCGGTACAAAATCAAATTTGGGTGGAGAGTCTCCCAGTCTCCGTTGATTTGGTTAATCACAAGAGCAGAATCCCCATATACTTCCAAGATCTTGATTCGCAAATTAATGGAAGCTTCTAACCCAAAAATATAAGCTTCATACTCAGCCATATTGTTCGTACAATTAAAGCAAATCCTAGAGGTAAGAGGCGTTGTGATACGGTGGTAGAACCGACTGTCTAACGCTGGTTTGCGTTTTGTGTTTTGTGTTTGCAAAATGTCGTGGTAAGCAAGAGTCGCCACTGACTTTTATTTCATCCAATCGGAAAGGAAAAAAGTATAGAAAAAAATCATTTTTCGAGATTTTGAGTACGGGGGGTAGATTATAGAAAGGGAAGGTGTTAGCACCCTTTCTATCCATGGTTTTCCATGGGCTCTTAGGTACTTTCTCATCTTTTTAAAATTGCTTGTGTATGTGCTTTGTTTTTGAAAAGAGTATTAACTTCGCGATAACCCTTGTATTAGTCCTCAAAGGTGTGACGAAGTTGTTTTGAATTTTTTTTTGAAATGTGTAAGTGTGAAAAGTTTTGATTTGAGCAAGTACCTACTAGCATCTACCTACTCTAAAAAAGATTGTTTCTATTCTTGTTTCCTTTAGACAGCGCTATCCCACTATTGAGAAATAGGTAACACCGTCGTTGGAGTTGTAAGGGTCAATTCGAAAGGGACGTACGATCACTAAAGCAATGTTAGGACATCTTAGTAATAACCCTAGAGTCTTAAGGTCATATTCGAGGCAACATTTCCGAGGCAACATTTGAACGGGACACTTGATCTTTTAGACAGGAGGGCAACCACTAAGACGCCCTATACTTAATGATCGTTTACCGAAGGCAACTGAAGTGTGAGTATACCCTAAGAGTGATATGTGCGAGTGATTTAGTTTATTTATCTTTTCACATTAGGGTTTTCTAACTGTATTAATTTGTCATGCATTCTTGTCATACAATCCTATTAGCATACATCTAACAGTTAAATATTTGCGGGAATTAAAATGCGAGAAAGTAAATCTACTCTATTACAAGGCTTCGGAGAGGGGGTTAATTACATAGCCAAAAAAACCCGGGAAAAAAGCGATAAGTAAAAAGCCCTAGATTAAACTATTACAAACCATGAACAATTACAAAAATATTAGCGAAAATAATTAACACGCGCGCGATGAATTACATACGAGACAACGAGGGTTTTGACCCTTGACTTAAACCTATTGACGATTGATTAAGAAAATGTTTTTGTCATGTTTTGTTGTTTAAGGAAATAAAGAAATAATTAAATTAACAATAAAATCCTAATTCTAATTAATTTTAAATTAAGAAAAAATAAATTAATTCAATCTAAAAAGATATTTCTTTGTATTTTTATTTATTTGAGAAAAAGAGAAAATAAAATTAAATCAAGAGTTTTAACCTAATTTCTATTTGATTTTATTTATGAAAATAAATTACAATTTTCCTAAGTTAAACAAAATTAAATTAATTTTGATAATAATAAAAAAAAACTAATCCTATTTTTTGTGAATTATTGATTTTTATGATTTTATGAAAAAAAAAAGATAAGTTTGTGAATTAGGAATAAATAAAATAAATATTAAAAGAAATAAATAAAATAAAAGAAATAATAAAAGAATGATGGGCCTGTGCTTAGCAATTAGGGGGTATGCTATTGAAATTCTGGGCCCAACTGAATCTCAGCCCGTTTTGACTTTGCCTGATTCAATGCACATGTTGGCTTGAGGCGCATGATGAACCTCTTGATACTTGAGCGTTGGATCCAGCTTGTTGATGGATTTGATGGTGGAATTTGGATGGCCTATGGTGGACGCTAGAAGCTGCAGTGTACCTGATCACCTATTGAAAAATAATATGAACAAAGCTTGGGACCAGGGGATCAAACCCAGGTCCTTATGCTCAACACCAATCACGCCCAACCAACTGTACCACACGCTTCATCTGTTCATATAATAAAAATAATGCATAATATATAAAACAGGATAGTTAATTGGAAAAATGCGCTAAAATTCAAACGACCCAACCAGGGAGTGCCACACATCATCTTCTTCACCAAACCGTCGTTTTAGGTAAACAAGCTTTTACCTACGGGCATTTCGTTGTAGGTAAAGACCTGTGTATCTCAAAAATTATCCACAAGCAAGATAAATGACCATGGCTGGTACCAATCAACTCGTCTCATCCTCACGAGTATCATGGTACCAGAATCAACGTCCAATTTAACATGTACTGAAAAGCCCTAAAACTAACCAAGAAACCCTAGCCATGGAAGGTTTACATACAGTCATAAAAAATGCAATTGAATAGAATGATTAGCTTGCAAACTCAATAAGGAACAAGTATATATAATCAAAACGTGCAAATGATGTATAAATCAATGAAAATGAAAACGAGTTTTTTAGCCAAACCGTGTGACTGCTATGGGTCGATTCTGGGCACGAGGAGGCTTGCAATTGATCCAGTTAGCTTCAGAGACGTTCCAAGATGCGATTAGGAGTGTTGGAAAGCCTTTAATCTTCCTCTAGGGTAGAGATCAGATCACCACTTTTCTAACAAAAATTGAGTTTTTGTTCTTAGCTATGCACCACTGTTAACCCTTGTTCTTAACTTCGTTGCGCTCAATATATAACCCTGAATGAATTAGGGTTGTAAAAATGATCACATCTTTGGAAGTTTTTCAAGATTTGATTTTGTTTTAATGGCATATGTAAACCTTCCAAATTTGGCCTAATCATTCTCTTTTGGTTCCAATTACCATTGATTTGAATGGATCTTGCAACATCATCAAATCTGGGTTGCTAACTTGTCAAAAAAACCAATCAAATCAAATCTTTGGTATTTTCATCATTTATTTGATTTAATTTAATTTTTAATTAATGAAAAATAAATATAAATTTAAAAATGAAGCAAACAATTGGTGGATCAGCATTTGACTCGTGGACCACATTATAATTGAGGTGCAAGCATAAAAAGTTGGGCCCATTTAGCAAAAAATGCAAATTTAAGCACATTTGACTTTTGACAATTTTGCAAAAAAGGTCAACTTGGAAAATGCATAACTCTCTCAATTTTGACCCTAGAGATGTGTTCTTGGACTTTTTAGAAAGATTTGTATGTCCCCTAAGCAACCCTTTTAGTCTCATCTCAATTGAGTCTTCCATGTTCATGTATGAAGCTTTGACCCAAAAGGTGTTTTTGTTGACTCTTCAAAATGACCTATAATGTCAAAATTCATATCTTTTTGTGAGTGAATATTATGAACTTGGTAGATGAAGATGAATTGTAGGTATTTGCATACTCTTCAAAATGAGCTTTGTATGGGTCATTTCTGATAAATTATGAGAAAGTTATGCTTGGTCAAAGTTGAGTTGACTTTTCCTACAAAACCCTAATTTAGCAACTTTTGGGTTTTGATGAATTGTGAGCAATCCTTGATGAATCATGATCAACCCTTGATCAAATGATGAATGACACTTCAAAATGAGGATGTTTACCATAAATCTTGAAGTTTGATTGTATATGGGCCACAATTGACTTTTGACCTAGCACAATCGATTTTCAGGCATTTGAGCAATTGACTGAGCAAACTTCTTCTGTAAGGCTTGAAACTTGTCATGGATGATATTGAGAATATATTAGGACAATGGTGAGAATTTGAGTCCTGTGTGGTTCATATATCCTGATTAAAAATGAAACCCTAATTTGAGATAGACTACCTTAGGAGAGAGCTTGTCTGGTCAACTCTTGAACTTCCTTGAGCAATTTGGGGACCTCACATGACATTTGTTGAGAAATATGGGAGGGAAAATTTTGGGGTACAACAGCTGCCCCTGTTCAATCTTCTTAAACCTGAGGATGTAGATTGGCTCGTCTTCCTTTCGTGATCTGAAGGTGGAAGATGATTGAACACTAGAGTGCCCAGAAATTTGCACTCGCATGAAGTGATAATTGATTTGTGATATCGGGAATGGGCTTATAGATGCCATTTGGAAGTTTCTAGAGAATTTTCGGAGATGGGCTTAAAGATGCCATCCGAAGTAGTGTCGATCGTATAAGAGATTCCTTCGTGAGAACCCGTATACCTGTTGTTAAGGAGGACTTTGCTAGGGAATGTTGGTCTCTGTCTTGGGAGAAATAGAGTTTTAGGAGCTTCAGTTGTCTGTTACCCTACTGGGGAATAACTCCAGCTTGGGGAAACGGAAGTGAACTGCGTATCTGGTCTGGGTATATGTTGCACCGCAACTTACTGGAGAGATGCGAAACCAATCGTGTTTGATCAGGTCCCAGTCCTACAGTGTTGTGGACTGCTGCCTGGGGATAAGAGAGGAAGAACTAAGATAGTAAGGTTATGAGAAGGAACTTGGATAATAGGGTTACTTCGATATGAAAGTCGGGATAGTAGGGCTGTGAGAAGGAACCTGGATAGTAGGGTTACTTCGATATGAAAGCTGGGATAGTAGGGCTGAGAGAAGGAACCTGGATAGTAGGGTTACTTCGATATGAAAGCCGAGATAGTAGGGTTGGGAGAAGGTACCTGGATAGTAGGGTTACTTCGAGATGAAAAGCCTGGATAGTAGGGCTGTGAGAAGGAACCTAGATAGTAGGGTTACTTCGATATGAAAGCTTGGATAGTAGGGCTGGGAGAAGGAACCTGGATAGTAGGGTTACTTCGAGATGAAAAGCCTGGATAGTAGGGCTGTGAGAAGGAACCTGGATAATAGGGTTACTTCGATATGAAAGTCTGGATAGTAGGGCTGTGAGAAGGAACCTGAATAGTGGGGTTACTTCAAGATGAAAAGCCTGGATAGTAGGGTTGTGAGAAGGAACCTGGATAGTAGGGTTACTTCGATATGAAAGCCTGGATAGTAGGGCTGTAAGAAGGAACCTGGATCGTAGGGCTACTTCGATATGAAAGCCTGAATAGTAGGGCTATGAGAAGGAACCTGGATAGTAGGGTTACTTCGAGATGAAAAGCCTGGATAGTAGGGTTGTGAGAAGGAACCTAGATAGTAGGGTTACTTCGATATGAAAGCTTGGATAGTAGAGCTGTGAGAAGGAACCTGGATAGTAGGGTTACTTTGATATGAAAGTCGGGATAGTAGGGCTGTGAGAAGGAACCTGGATGGTAGGGTTACTTCGAGATGAAAGCCGGGATAGTATGGCTGCTTCGGAATGAGTTTGGGTAAAACTGCAGAGGGAACCTGGGTAAGGTTGTTCTTGCTGCGCCAATGATTACTCTGTTTAGCTTTGAATGTTGATCATGTACCTGCTGGAAATTGTTGATAATAAATGTCTTTCCTGAAAGAAATACAAGGTTAGTTATGTGAGATGCATGAGATGCATTGTGATGAGGTTCTAAAATAACTGAGATTATGTTATATGTAATGTATGCACATGTCATGATGTATGAACATGAAATGCTGACGTGATAATCTGAGTCCGGGAAAATAAATCCCTGACTGCTGTTTGGAGAGTATGAGAAATGGTATTCTTGACTGCTGTAAAAACCATAGTTCCTCTACTTTTGTTAGGGATGGTGAACAAGGATGACTATGCTGTGGATTTGCCACTTGGCTGGAGAATATTTTGCCGAAAGAGACCCTGTCTGAGGATAAATCTGCCGGGGAATAACTCTGTTGAAGAGGAGATACTCTGTTGATAGATTCGCTGACTTTGGAGAAATGACTCAGCTGGGGATGAATTTCCATTGCTGGTGATAACGAATCTTTTGAATTTCTGCCTGTGAGAGAAATAAACTTTGCTTGGGGCAAAATTTACTGACTTACTCGTGATTGTGAACCTCAGCTGGGGAGAGTCATGTCCTGCTCGCGGAAGCTGACATCATCGTCTTTGGATATTTCTTACTCTGTGGGGAGTGTATATACCACTGCTCATGTTCTCAAGTTGGCTCTATCTCGGTACCTGATGGTCAGAGTAACTGTAAGGTTTGGGCACTTCTTGTTTTCCCTGCTCCTGGAATTACGAGTAATTGTCTTTTGTTTTTCATGTAAATATTTATGAGCAGCAATTATTTTCAAATGCATATATCAAAAATGGCCCATTGGATGTTCTAGCAAAACAAAACAGGAAAAAGAAAATAAATCAAAGCTTTACGAAAATGACTTGTATTGATTTTGAAGTTGGCCTATAATAGGCGTTTTTTGTACAAGGAGGCTGACGCTCTAGTAAGAGAACGCCGCCGAAAGATAGAAATTACAATTTGTGTTTAAGAAAGAAAAACAGCTATGTGAAACGACCCTATTGGGTTCCAACTCTACTATTGCCTTTATATCTTCAAGCGTCTCATCACTTTGCTACTTGGTAGAAGGTGGATCAGATTGATTGGCGTCGTCTGAGCTTGATACTCTATACCGAAGCCTGGTTGCAAGATGATCCAATGAGACATAGTGTTACGCATTAATCCCTAATTTTTGCCTGGACCGCCCTTTCGGGTTTTCGGTTCACCGAGATACCCTTTTTTGCCCAAGTTTCCTTTTCAGGTTTTCGACTTGCCGGGTGTACAATTTTTTTTACTTTCATCTCTTACTTTTGCCCGGACCCTTTTGGTTCACTGGGAAGCCCTTATTTTTGCCTAGGCCAGTCAACCTAGCGGGTCTTTGATTATGTGTAGTATCTTTTCACTATGTCTGCATTGATGGGGTGAGGAAGGTCGTCACCATCCATGGTGGTTAGAATCATAGCTCCTCCCGAGAAAATGTTCTTAACCATAAATGGCCCTTCGTATGTGGGGGTCCATTTTCCCCTGGGATCACCTTGCGGTAGTATGATGCGCTTGATCACCAGATCCCCAACTTGATATTCTTGACGTCTGACTTTCTTGTTAAAAGCCTTGGTCATTCGCTTTTGATACGTCTGACCATGACAGATAGCAGTAAATCTCTTCTAGTTGATTAGGTTCAGCTGATCAAGTCAGGTTTGGATCCAGTCGTCTTTGTTCAAACCCGCATCCTTCATAATCCTGAGAGAGGGTATCTGGACCTCGATGGGTAGGACTGCCTCTATGCCATACACCAAAGAGTAGGGTGTTGCCCTTGTCGATGTCCGTGCTGAGATACGGTACCCATGAAGAGCGAATGGTAACATCTCGTGCCAGTATTTGTATGTCACTGTCATCTTCTGTACAATATTTTTGATGTTCTTGTTAGCTGCTTCAACAATGCCATTCATCTTCGGCCGGTAGGGAGAAGAGTTATGATGTTGTATCTTGAACTATTTGCAGAGTTCGATGATTATCGTGTTATTGAGATTTGTACCATTATCAGTAATAATCCTCTCTGGTACGCCATATCGACAAATCAGATTGTGTCGGATGAACCGTGCCACGACGTTCTTGGTTACTGTAGCAAAGGAAGCTGCCTCAACCCACTTTGTAAAGTAATCAATGGCTACCAGAATGAAACGATGCCCATTAGATGCAGTAGGTCTGATCTCATCGATCATGTCGATGCCCCATATCGCAAAAGGCCATGGATCCGTCAAAACATTCAGGGGAACTGGAGGTACATGTACCTTATCAGCATAGACTTGGCACTAATGACAGGTTCGAGTGTGCTGATAACAATGACTTCCATAGTGGACCAGTAATATCCTGCCCGTAGGATTTTCTTTGCCATGGTATGTGTGATCGGTGGGAATGAGAACTGACTGTTTTGGAATACTGGTTCGTGTTTACGTTTGTTTTCACAAAATGTCGCGGTAAGCAAGAGTCGTCACCGTCTTTTATTTTATCCAACAAGGAAAGGACAAAAGCACAGAAAAATTCCTTTTTGAGATGTTTCTCAGGTTCGGGAGGTAGATTATAGAAAGGGAAGGTGTTAGCACCCTTTCTATCAGTGGTTATCCACGGGCTCTTAGGTACTTGCTCATTATGTTTTCAAAAGCTTGCTTTTCTTTGTGTTTGTGGGTTTGCAAAGAGTTTTTTGTTTGAAAGGGGTGTAAGTGCGAAAAGTTTTGTTTTGTTTTCAAAAGAGCAAGTACTTAAGAACCTCTACTTACTCAAAAAGGAATTAAACTGTGCAAATGTCCTTTAGACAGTGCTATCCCACTATTGAGGAGTAGGTAGCACCGTTGTTGGAGTTTTTCGGGTCAATTCGATTAAGGGACGTGTGGTCACTAAAGCAATGTTAGGACGCCTTAGCGGTAACCCTAATGTCTTAGATCATTTTTATCCGAGGCAATCGTTTTGAGGCAACTTTGATCTTTGGACAGGAGGGCTACCTCTAGAACATCCTATACTCAATGACCACGTTCGAGGCAACCAAGTGAGGTGTACCCTAAGAGTGGCATGTGCGAGTGTATTGTTTTTCAGATATATTATCTTTGTACATGTTATGGTGAGCTATTGTTGATCTTATCTTGCCATACATATCCTATTTACTATCAAGCATATAAAAGTAATAAAGCACAGAAAGATGAAATCCTACACTATTAAAACCATATTGAATTGCATGAAAATATAAGGGAAAAAATAAAAAAAAAAGAAAAAAAAGTGAGGGTCTTTCGATTGAGGAAGAAAACCATTCGATTCTGCACTTTCTGGCTCTCTTTGATTTGGCCAGAAAAGGGTGAAGGCATTTCTTTCGACTGAGGCCTCACGGTCAACATGTTGTGCCTTTCGATTGGGACCAGTGGGACAACATGTCGTGCCTTTCGACTAGGCCTGGAATCTGTGCAAGATGTAATCTTCCTTTCTGCCTCCTTCGAATGGGCATGGAGTCAGTGAGGCAATGCCTTTCGACTGAGCCTGGAAGTCAGTGAAGGCATGCTTTTCGTTTGGGCCTAGAAGTCAACATGGTTTTTCCTCCTGGTTGTCTCTTTCGTTTGACCTGGAGAAAGAGGGTAGAAGCCAGAAGCTTCGTTTCCTATTTCCTATTTCCTGTTTCTTTCATTTCAAGCATTAAATGGCAACATGGCCTGAGGCCATGCTAGTATTTGTCTTGTAAACAATTTAATAGTTAAAGCAAGTTCAGGTAAACAGAAAGCAAAACGAAAGGCTTAGCTCTAAAAAAATATGTTAAAAAGGGTGGAACCGAAAGGAACAATGGTATATACATGTTTCAAACGAAAGGGAAAATTACTATGCCATGAAACTAAAAGTTCAAAGGTAAGAATAACTTACCTTGCTTCAGGCCTTGAATAGATGTAGGGCCTTGAATGGTGGCCCTGGATGCTGGATTCGAAAGAGGGGTCAATAGTTGTGCTTGGAACGCTGGATTTGAAGGAAAAGAAAAAGCAAGTGTGATGCTTCTTTGATTCGAAGGAGACTGAAGTGTGGTTGTTCTTCAGAGTCGAAGGAGATGAATGTAATTCTGGGTTTTTTGTGATTTCTCAAGTGTTGATGAACTTTGAGAGTTTTATTGTGTTTGAGAAAATTTGGGGGATTCGTTCCTCTGGTCCAAAAATCCTCCCCTTAAACATGTGTTGGAACCTCTTATTTATAGGCAAAGTTAGCTGAAGCTTTTGGAGGGAAAACAAAATAATTTGAACAATTTGAGTAAACTTCTCTTTGTAGCCTTCGAGGGACAGTGCTTGTATGCTATTTCGGTGCAAGAATGAGGCAGTGTTTCAGGACTGCTGTGCAGCAGTTTTGGCCAGTGTACCATGCCTGAACTTGGCAGCAAGCATCTTTGAATATTTTATCCTTTCATTTTGACCCTCCTTCGACCAGATTCTTCTTCCAACATATTGTTTAACTTTCTTCCAACAAGTGTCCTTCGAACGAATCACCTTTGTGCATCGTTTGAAGGGGCCATCAACCAGGTGCTGAAGTTTGTCAGGGATGGAAATGCAGCACACTAAATGTTGTCCAGTCGAAGCTAGTACAAACGTAGTCAATGTTTTGTCGAAGCCTTATGGTCGAAACAAGCTAATGCCCAGTCGAAGCTTGTATCAAAGAAAACATATTGCCAAATCGAAAGCTCGTGCTCGAAGGAAGCATATTGCCCAATCGAAGCTTGGGTCGAAACAAACATAAAGGGAGTCATTTCCTTTTAGTGTGAGGGAAGTTCCTGGCTTCTGAATTGAAGGGTGTTTCTAAACTTGCACTCGAAGGAGGCTTTAAGTTCAAAATGAAGGACATGCCCAAGTTGCATTCGAAGGAGGCTCTTGCTCAAAACGAAGGATGTAATCCAAGTTGCATTCGAAGGAGGCTCTTGATCAAAACGAAGGATGTAATCCAAGTTGCATTCGAAGGAGGCTCTTTCTCAAAACAAAGGATGTAATCCAAGTTGCATTCGAAGGAGGCCAAGAGTCAATCGAAGGGTGCTGAATTGAAGGAGACTTGTTTTCCTCCAAATTTGTCAAAATATTATTTTTATCTGTTTTCTCCCTTTTTGACAGTTTCCTTTTAATTTTGGTACTGGAAAATTCCAAAGTACTTGTGCAAGCTTGAACCTTGAGAATCCTTGTGAGAAAGGCCTTGAAGAATGAGAGGGCAAATTTTAGGGTACAACAGTTGCCCCTGTTCAATTTTCTTAAACCTGAGGATATAGATTGGCTTTCGAGCCTTTCGTGATCCGAAGGTGGAAGATAATTGAACACTAGAGTGCCCAAAAATTTGCACTCGCATGGTTTATTATCAGCATTGTGATATCGGGAATGGGCTTATAGGTTCCATTTGGAGAGATGATGGATAGTTGTTGGAGATGGGCTTAAAGATGCCATTTAGAGGTGAATGCTAGACTGTATCTATAAGCTGGAACTGGATGATTTCCAGCATGGCGTCCGTGTATGGAGCGCCTCTGAACTATATTGGAAAGTTGGGTTGTTTGAGCTGGTCGAGTAGATAGTTGTCCTGTCTGGTTTCAGGTATTAATCTCTGACCTGAGAAAGAAAGATAGTTTTCCTGGCTTGCTACAGGTATTAATCCGGAACTTGAAAAGGTTGGCCGATGAGATAGTTGTCCTGTCTGGTTTCAGGTATTAATCTCTGACCTGAGAAAGAAAGATAGTTTCCTGGCTTGTTACAGGTGTTAATCTTGAATCTCTTCATGTAGATAGTTTTCCTGGCTTGTTACAGGTATTAATCTATAATCAGTCGTCCACAGATAGTTTTCCTGGCTTGCTACAGGTATTAATCCGGAACTTGAAAAGGTTGGCCGATGAGATAGTTGTCCTGTCTGGTTTCAGGTATTAACTCTGACCTAAGAAAGAAAGATAGTTTCCTGGCTTGTTACAGGTGTTAATCTTCAATCACTTCATATAGATAGTTTTCCTGGCTTGTTACAGGTGTTAATCTACAATCAGTCGTCCACAGATAGTTTTCCTGGCTTGCTACAGGTATTAATCCGGAACTTGAAAAGGTTGGCCGATGAGATAGTTGTCCTGTCTGGTTTCAGGTATTAATCTCTGACCTGAGAAAGAAAGATAGTTTCGTGGCTTGTTACAGGTGTTAATCTTCAATCAGTCGTCCACAAATAGTTTTCCTGGCTTGCTACGGGTATTAATCCGGAACTTGAAAAGGTTGATGGTAGCCATTTGTTGATTGACCTTTTCCTGAAAGGGTAAAACATTAGCTGTATGCAATGTCATGATGTATCAAATGCATAATGTCATGATGTTCTCAAAAGTAAATGAGATTGTGTTGTATGCACTTATCATGTATGTAAATAGGATGTATGAAATGTGAAATGTTAATGAATGTATTTTTGTCTGGGAAAATAAATCCTTGACAAAAGCTAGGGAGTCATTAAATCCTGGACTTCTGTTGAAGAGTATGTGTGTCTTCAAACTTTGCTTAGAATATTTCCAATGGATTCCTGTTTTGTTGTTTGAGGAGAACTCCGCTGGGGGAAGTTGAAAACTCTGTGGGGAGTATGTTTATTTCCGCTTGGAAAAGGAGTTTAGGAGTCTTAGTCATCCGTTGCTCTACTGGGGAGTCGAAGTTGAATTGATATCTGGTCGGGTCCAGGTTTTGCAGTAACTTTCTGGGGATTGTAGAGTAGTCTACTGGGGAAGAGGAGTTGTGGTATTTTGATTTGTATTAGTCGGAGAGGCAAACTCAAGCTGGGGAATCCTGGTGTTGTTGGGGAAATAAACCCCGTCGTCAGTCCGCTAGAGAGGTGACATCTTTGTTGGGGGAAGTCCTCGAGGATTCTTGAGGTTGATTCAGCTGGGGAAAGGGGATCAGAGATTATACTCTTGCTGGGGAATCATCCTATGAGAAGGACTTTGGGGAGACTTGTCATTGCCCCTAGTAGCGAATGTTTGTGGCATTGCCAAAAACTTTGATTGTATGCAACCCTTTGTTGGGATTGACGCTCAATGTCCCAAGTGACGGAGATGGAGACCTGCCCCTGGTTACTCTGCACTTCTTGAGAGATTTCTTGGAATCTTGACTGAACTGCCCCAGGTGTGCTGAATAGTGACATGTTAAGTCCCCCTGTTGATAGGAGATTTGTCAATGGAAGTGTCATCCTTCTTGAATTGATTTTGTTCACTGAGAGAGCTTTTGTTCACTGGATATTCATTGTGTGAATTTCTCCGCTGTTAAACAAATAGCCATATGCAAACAATGATATTCAAGTAATGCAAAGTTTATGTTTGTCTTGAAGTTTTTTGAAAATGCGTTTTAGCGAGTAAAGAAATTTTGCTAAGAAAATTCAAACTCAGGATTTAGAGCAGAGCCTTACAGGAGTCAGGATACCTTTTGTAACAGTATGCTTTCGAACTAACCCATGCTTCAGTTAGGACTTTTGGAGGGTTGTAACGTGGCTTGGTTCACGGTTTTAAGAAGCAAAGGATAAAGGCTCAAAGTATATTTGTACCCACCCGCTCTTCGTGATGTTCTTCAATCCTAAACTCAGTTAATTGTGCATTTGAACTCCAAATGAGTCTGGAAAGACGTTTTTGGTGATGGTTCACACAAGTTGAATTTGTTGGAAGACAGTCATTTTTGCAACATTTTTCATGTTGTTGAGGATTTGTAGCGACCTCGTTCTTTTGATTTGTTATCCCTAACTTTTGCCTGACTGTTCCTGTTTTATAGATTACAGTCAGCGGGATGCCCCAGCTTTCTTAAGCCTCCTTTATAGGTTTTGGCTCAGTGGGCTTTTCTCTTTTGAGAGATTGACTGCCTATGAGATAAGGAACCACCACTGTCTTTTGATTCCAGAGGAATGCTTTTGATGTCGTTCGTTGTATTATGAACTGAGAGTTTGCGACTTAAAGCGCATTTGAATTAACTGAGAGACTACCCTGCCCCAGGTTTTGATTAAAGGTTTCAATTTATGTTAAAATAGAAAACTTCTACTTCTTTGGCTCGAAGGGGTTGACTAGGGATTATCTTCCTTATAACTCCAGTGTTTAGAATTTGAAAGAAACGCCTGTACATCGTCAGCAAGGTCTGTCCAAAAGCATATTGTATGAGATTATGGCATTGTTTTCGTCATCCCCCCTCTAAAGGCTTGTAACTTTTAGCAAGAGTTGAATGTCATAAAGAGAGTAAAAAGCATAGTTTAAATGTAATGAAAATGAAAGGATGAATTCAAGACAAACATATGCAATGCATTAATGAAACAGAGTTTGACATTAATAGATAATTGTTTGAATAACAAAAGAGAAATTACAACTTGAAAATTCAAAATGAACAGAAGCCTATTTGCTTGAACTTGTCACTTTAGGTGGTGAGCCTTTGGCAGAAGAATTCAGTCTGGCCATCTTGTGTGAACTCTAGCATTCCTTCATCGACCAGGTTTTGAATCTTGTACTTCAACGCCCAACAATCGTTTGTATCATGTCCAGGACTATCAGAATGATAGGCACACCTGGCATCTGGATTGTAGCTAGGAGAAAAGTTTTGGGATTTGGATGAGGTCTTATTGGTGTAATCAGATTCATCCTCAGCATGTGTTGCAAAGCTTGGAACAGTGGTATGTTGATGTTGGTAAACTGTCTTTTTGGCTCGCTTTGCCTTTGCTGATTTTCCGGTTGATGTTGACGAAGTCGTTGTTGGGCTCGTGACGTGGAAGCAAAGTGAGAAGGTCTTCTCTCCCTTAAACCGACTTCCTGTATCATGGGAGGCTGAATGATGACTTGATCCCCAATTCTAGATGTTTGCCCCATTTGGTTACATCCATCTTGACAAAGCTTGTTGATGAGAACCCTCAGCTCCTCTTGTCTTTGAGCCAAGTCTTGAATGAGAGATATCTGGCCCACCAGTTGTCCCATCATCTGGATCTTCATTGTTGCCAGCTCAATCTGCAGCTCTTCCAACTGATCATTCCTGACACTGCCTGAATTCCCTAGGACCATGCCCCTTGTGAGGAGAGCTTTCACTTCTTCTTGCCCCTGGGACAGGTTCAAGAACATTTCTTGAAGTTGAGCATTTTGATCCTGGATATCTTTGACAGTCCTCTCTAGAGCCATCTCTACTGAAATAAACAGTAGGAGAATGAGGAAACCTGAAAAGGAAAACCTGTTATGATGCAACGCATGATATGTGGATGCATGTTTCCAAGAATCTCGCGGGGTAAACACAAGAAAATGTTAGAGATTGAACTTTGATAAACATCTTTAATTGGAGAAATTTGTATCAGTGGATGTCTTTCCACGAGAATCAAGCTCACCATGTTGAGTGGGTCATAGCCCCTGATTCAAGTTGTTGCACTTGATCTTTGACAGTGTTTGTTTAGAGGAAAATGAATCCTCTTGCCCTTTGGTAGACGTCTGGTTCAACGTGACCCTGCATCAAAGACCCTCAAGATCCTTGAAATGGTTTTTGAAAATGCTATGGTATGATGTTATGATGTCATGGTAAAGGCACACCACAAGTATTCACAAAAGGCAAACATGGTAAAGGCACACAAGTAACACAAGAGAGCCCTTAGATTTCAGGCTGGCATGGAGCTTAGGTACTACCCTCTTTCAGTTCAGTTGGTTAAGACCTGTCCTAAAAATAGTAACCGAGTTCTAGAGGATCTCAATATCACTGACTACCCTCAATCGGTCATAATTCCAGTTTAGCAACCTTTTCTTGCGGCCAGAATCATCGCGAGAGTTTAGTCTCAATGAGTGTAGCATACTGCTACTGTTCTATGGCCAAGTTGGTCAATTTAAGGTTCTAAGGTCAGTTGGTGCTTAATGACTCCTTAGAAGACCCATATTCTCCTCGTTCCAACACAAGGGATATCAGTACATACTAAGGTGCCACACCAACGTAGCTACTGCTTCATCCGTGTCGGTCTACGCCGGACAGATCCCTCACAGTTTACTGCTACTTATCTATAGGGTATCCCCAGATCCAGGTTAGGATCTATAGAACTCCGATACAAGCCCACAAAATTAAAGCATACAAAGCATATAATTGAAAACACAAGTGATCTAATCCTAAGGTACACCTCACTTATAGAAAATCCCCAGCAGAGTCGCCAGTTCTGTGATCGGTGGGAATGAGAACTGACTGTTTTGGAATGCTGGTTCGCGTTTACGTTTGTTTTTGCAAAATGTCGCGGTAAGCAAGAGTCGCCACCGTCTTTTACTTTATCCAACAAGGAAAGGACAAAAGCACAGAAAAATTCCTTTTTGAGATGTTTCTCGGGTTCGGGAGGTAGATTATAGAAAGGGAAGGTGTTAGCACCCTTTCTATCCGTGGTTATCCACGGGCTCTTAGGTACTTGCTCATTATGTTTTCAAAAGCTTGCTTTTCTTTGTGTTTGTGGGTTTGCAAAGAGTTTTTTGTTTGAAAGGGGTGTAAGTGCGAAAAGTTTTGTTTTGTTTTCAAAAGAGCAAGTACTTAAGAACCTCTACTTACTCAAAAAGGAATTAAACTGTGCAAATGTCCTTTAGACAGTGCTATCCCACTATTGAGGAGTAGGTAGCACCGTCGTTGGAGTTTTTCGGGTCAATTCGATTAAGGGACGTGTGGTCACTAAAGCAATGTTAGGACGCCTTAGCGGTAACCCTAATGTCTTAGATCATTTTTATTCGAGGCAATCATTTTGAGGCAACTTTGATATTTGGACAAGAGGGCTACCTCTAAAACATCCTATACTCAATGACCACGTTCGAGGCAACCAAGTGAGGTGTACCCTAAGAGTGGCATGTGCGAGTGTATTGTTTTTCAGATATATTATCTTTGTACATGTTATGGTGAGCTATTGTTGATCTTATCTTGCCATACATATCCTATTTACTAGCAAGCATATAAAAGTAATAAAACACAGAAAGATGAAATCCTACACTATTACAACCATATTGAATTGCATGAAAATATAAGGGCAAAAATAAAATAAAAAGCAAAAAAAAGTGAGGGTCTTTCGATTGAGGCAGAAAACCCTTCGATTCTGCACTTTCTGGCTCTCTTCGATTTGGCCTGAAAAGGGTGAAGGCATGACTTTCGACTGAGGCGTCACGGTCAGCATGTTGCGCCTTTCGATTGGGACCAGTGGGATAGCATGTTGTGCCTTTCGACTAGGCCTAGAATCTGTGCAAGATGTAATCTTCCTTTCTGCCTCCTTCGATTGGGCCTGGAGTCAGTGAGGGAATGCCTTTCGACTGAGCCTGGAAGTCAGTGAAGGCATGCTTTTCGTTTGGGCCTAGAAGTCAACATGGTTTTTCCTCCTGGTTGTCTCTTTCGTTTGACCTGGAGAAAGGGGGTAGAATCCAGAAGCTTCATTTCCTATTTCCTGTTTCCTGTTTCTTTCATTTCAAGCATTAAATGGCAACATGGCCTGAGGCCATGCTAGTATTTGTCTTGTAAACAATTTAATAGTTAAAGCAACTTCAGGTAAACAGAAAGCAAAACGAAAGGCTTAGCTCTAAAAAATATGTTAAAAAGGGTGGAAACGAAAGGAACAATGGTATATACATATTTCAAACGAAAGGGAAAATTACTATGCCATGAAACTAAAAGTTCAAAGGTAAGAATAACTTACCTTGCTTCAGGCCTTGAATAGATGTGGGGCCTTGAGTGGTGGCCCTGGATGCTGGATTCGAAAGAGGGGTCAATAGTTGTGCTTGGAACGCTGGATTTGAAGGAAAAGAAAAAGCAAGTGTGATGCTTCTTTGATTCGAAGGAGACTGAAGTGTGGTTGTTCTTCAGAGTCGAAGGAGATGAATGTGATTCTGGGTTTTTTGTGATTTCTCAAGTGTTGATGAACTTTGAGATTTTTATTGTGTTTGAGAAAATTTGGGGGATTCGTTCCTCTGGTCCAAAAATCCTCCCCTTAAACATGTGTTGGAACCTCTTATTTATAGGCAAAGTTGGCTGAAGCTTTTGGAGGGAAAACAAAATAATTTTAACAATTTGAGTAAACTTCTCTTTGTAGCCTTCGAGGGACAGTGCTTGTATGCTATTTCGGTGCAAGAATGGGGCAGTGTTTCAGGACTGCTGTGCAACAGTTTTGGCCAGTGTACCATGCCTGAACTTGGCAGCAAGCATCTTTGAATATTTTATCCTTTCATTTTGACCCTCCTTCGACCAGATTCTTCTTCCAACATATTGTTTAACTTTCTTCCAACAAGTGTCCTTCGAACGAATCACCTTTGTGCATCGTTTGAAGGGGCCATCAACCATGTGCTGAAGTTTGTCAGGGATGGAAATACAGCACACTAAATGTTATCCAGTCGAAGCTAGTACAAACGTAGTCAATGTTTTGTCGAAGCCTTATGGTCGAAACAAGCTAATGCCCAGTCGAAGCTTGTATCGAAGAAAACATATTGCCAAATCGAAAACTCATGCTCGAAGGAAGCATATTGCCCAATCGAAGCTTGGGTCGAAACAAACATAAAGGGAGTCATTGCCTTTTAGTGTGAGGGAAGTTCCTGGCTTCTGAATCGAAGGGTGTTTCTAAACTTGCACTCGAAGGAGGCTTTAAGTTCAAAATGAAGGACATGCCCAAGTTGTATTCGAAGGAGGCTCTTCCTTAAAACGAAGGATGTAATCCAAGTTGCATTTGAAGGAGGCTCTTGCTCAAAACGAAGGATGTAATCCAAGTTGCATTCGAAGGAGGCTCTTGCTCAAAACGAAGGATGTAATCCAAGTTGCATTTGAAGGAGGCCAAGAGTCAATCGAAGGGTGCTGAATCAAAGGAGACCTGTTTTCCTCCAAATTTGTCAAAATATTATTTTTATCTGTTTTCTCCCTTTTTGACAGTTTCCTTTTAATTTTGGTACTGGAAAATTCCAAAGTACTTGTGCAAGCTTGAACCTTGAGAATCCTTGTGAGAAAGGCCTTGAAGAATGAGAGGGCAAATTTTGGGGTACAACAGTATGTCCACTGGAATGAGTTCCGAAGGTACCTTCATGTAAGTCTGTGATGATCCTTTCTGCCTCGCTTTTGTCTACACACCGCAGTAAGGTTGAATCATGGTTACGCTTATAGAGGATTCCATTACTGATGAAGAACTTTGTAGCGAACCTTCTCAGAAACTTCTTATCATTAACAGATGCCCCCTCGGGGTATTCTTGAGCCTCAAGATACCTCTTTACCTCGTGGAACCAGGGTTTATCTGCTGCCTCTTCCGTTTCAATGTCACAGCAATGTGCGGGTTCGTCCAACCTCTCAATGGTAATCTGGGGAGCTTCATTATCCCACCTGACTTTGAACATAGAAGACATGGTAGCTAGAGCGTCCACCAACTGGTTCTCTTCTCGCGGGAAATGTTCAAAGGTTATCTCCTCAAAGTGTGGGAGCAATGTCAGCATATACTCTTTGTAAGGAATAAGATTCAGGTGCTTCGTATCCCACTCTCCTTTGATCTGACTTATCACCAGAGCAGAATCTCCGAATACACTCAGGAACTTAATCCTCAGGTCAATAGCAACTCGAAGACCCATGATGCACGCTTCATACTCCACCATATTGTTGGTGCTGTTAAAACATAATCGGGTGGTGAATGGAATATGACAGGCCTTAGGAGATATGATTACAATGCCAATTCCATTCACCCAATGTGTTCGAGGCTCCATCAAAATACATAGACCATCGGGATCCCTCCTCGGGTCCTTCATCCGGTCCAGGTTCTTCGCAGTCGGTTACCATCAGTATATTCTCATCCGGGAACTCGAAATTCATGGACTGGTAGTCATCCACAGCCTGATGCGCCAAATGATCTACTAATACACTTCCCTTAATTGCTTTTTGGGTTGTGTATTGGATGTCGTACTCGGTTAAGATCATCTGCCATCTCGCTATCCTTCCGGAGAGAGCAGGCTTCTCGAAAATATACTTGATTGGATCCATCTTTGATATCAATAAAGTGGTGTGAGTCAGCATATACTATCTCAGTCGGCGAGCAGCCCATGCCAAAGCGCATCAAGTTTTCTCGAGCAATGAGTATCGGGTCTCACAGTCGGTAAACCTTTTGCTAAGGTAATAAATGGCGTGCTCTTTTCGACCAGACTCGTCATGCTGCCCCAACACACACCCCATTGAATTGTCTAGCACTGTCAAGTATAATATCAAAGGTCTTCCTTCAACTGGAGGCATCAAAATTAGTGGTTCTTGAAGGTATTCCGTGATTCTTTCGAAAGCGGTCTGGTATTCGTCATTCCACTTTACCACTTGATCTTTCTTCAGCAGCTTAAAGATTGGCTCACAAGTAGAGGTCAGATGTGAAATGAACCTGGCGATGTAATTTAGACGTCCCAAGAAACCTCTAACTTCCTTTTCTGTGTGTTGAGCCGACATCTCTTGTATGGCTTTTACCTTTGCAGGATCCACCTGAATACCTTTGTCACTGACAACAAAACCCAGAAGCTTACCAGACCTTACCCCGAAGGTACACTTGTTCGGATTCAACCTCAGCTTATACGTCTTCAACCTATCAAACAGTTTCTGGAGATGATCAAGGTGCTCTTCCTCAGTCTGAGACCTGGCTATCATGTCATCAACATAAACCTCAATCTCGTGGTGAATCATATCGTGGAACAAAGCGACCATAGTGCGCTGATAAGTTGCCCTAACATTCTTCAACCCAAAAGGCATCACCTTGTAACAGAAGGTTCCCCATTGTGTAACGAGGGTTGTCTTCTCCATGTCCTCAGGAGTCATCTTGATCTGGTTGTAGCCAGAAAAACCATCCATGAAGGAGAAGATCTTGTGCTGCACAGTGTTATCGACTAGAACATCAACGTGAGGAAGTGGGAAGTCATCCTTGGGGCTTGCCCTGTTCAGATCTCTATAGTCCACACACATCCGTACCTTACCATCCTTCTTAGGTACCGGAACAATGTTGGAAACCCACTGCGGATAAGAAGTGACAGCTAAGAATCCTGCGTCGAACTGTTTCATAACCTCTGCTTTGATTTTCTCTGACATTTCAGAGCGCATATGACGGACCTTCTGCTTTACCAAAGGGAAGTCTTCTTTGGTTGGCAGGCGATGTACCACAATATCAGTTTCCATACTCGGCATGTCTTCATAGGACCAGGCGAAAATCTCAACATAGTCGTGTAGCATCTGTGTTAACCGTTGTTTGACACTAGGCTCCAAATTCGCACCTATTTTAACCTCTTTCCTGTCTTCCTCTGTACCCAAATTCACTGACTCAACTGGCTCTTCATGAGGCTGTATGGCACTTTCTTCCTGCTGTAATAGTCTAGCAAGTTCTCCAGGCACCTCGCAATCATCCTCTCCTTCATCCTCGGCTTGGTTGATTGGACTTTTGAAGTCATAACTGGAATTAGCAGAGTCGTTATCAATGGGATCCAGAGTGGATATGGGTCTGCAGTATGATACGTGAGTGTGTGTAAGAGAATAATTGTTTTGATAAAGTGAGAGACAGAAAACAAAAACAAAGAGCACAAAATTTGTAATGCAAGAAACGTCCAATGCTTTATTAATGATATATGAAATGACAAATAATATCCCTCACAAGCAAAACCAAGGTGCCTCGGGCAAGGCACCGGGCCGTAAGGTTTCAAACTATTTATTATAAATCTCAAAACAAAAGTCAATTACTGCGGAATAAAAGAAACAGGTATGAAGTCCTTCGCCGTCCAGTTGTTCGATCCATCGTTGGTTGTTGGGTAGATCCAGTTGTCTATGTCTGAATCTTCTTTACTGTCCTCAATTGCATTAACTCTCCGATTGCTGATGTGCAGAGGAGGTCTTCCAATTCGTGCGCGCCTAACAGCCCTTTGAGCCCCTGTAGTAAAGCCCAAACCAAATTTGTCAGTTTTATGAGTGAAATCAGGGAGATGACCCCAATTGGTACACCCACATTCTTCCACTACAGCCCTGGCATCCTTGAGAGAAGCCATCTTCAATGGAGGTTTGTTGGTAGTAACTTCAGTTGACGCCAAAGTCTGAGGGACCTCATCGAAATTCTGACAAGGAGTTTCTATGAATTTTCCGTCCATCTCTATGTATCGGAAGGAATTGAGATTACTCACCATATACTCTTCTTCACCTCGCACCGTGACAATCTTCCCCTTTACCAGATATTTCAGCATTTGATGGAGTGTGGAAGTAACTGCCCCAGCCTTATGAATCCAAGGACGACCTAGAAAGTAAGAATATGATGGCCTGATATCCATTACGTAGAAGGTGGACCCAAAAGTCTGAGAACCCACTTTGACAGGGATGTCCACCTCCCCGTGCACCATTCTTTTTGATCCATCAAAAGCCCTTACCACAATGTTACTCGGCTTTAGAATCAAACCTTCACAATCCAGACGGTCTAATGTTTTCTTTGGCAGAACATTCAGTGAGGACCCGATATCTACCAGCACATGGGCCATAGTGGTGCCCTTGCACTCAATTGAGACATGCAGGGCCTCATTATGGTTCCTCCCTTTCGGTGTCAGATCCGCATCTGAAAAACCCAGCCCATTGTCAGCAGTCAAGCTGGCCATGCAATCTTTGAACTGATCTGCTGAAGTTTCTTGTGGTACATGCGCAGTCTTGAGAAATGCAAGCAAAGCCTTTACATGGGCTTCAGAACATAATAGAAGAGACAACATGGAGATCTTTGATGGGGTCTTCCCCAGCTGCTCGACCACATTGTAGTCGCTCTTATTTGGAGGCTTCCACAACGATTTCCTTAGGTGCCTCTGTCCGGGCAGGCTCACCTATAATTTCTTTGCCCCGAGTCCCAGATGGCTCAGCAGCAGAGGTGATAACTGGAGTAAGAACAAGAATAGTTGCAGGTGTACTAACTGGAGTAGGACCAGGAGAAATGTTAGGAGTTCTTGTTGGAGCAGCAGTTGGGATAAAAATGGGCTTGATGATAGTCTTCGGGGAAATCTCGGGAGAGAAGACCCTTCCACTTTGGGTAACCTTACTAGTCCCGACAATATTACTGACATCAGTATCAGCTTCTTCATTCTTCAGCTCTTGCTTAACACCATGGTAATACACATCAGCACCATAATGCCATGGGACAGCCTTGTCTGAGGTGTATGGGATGGGACCAGGAACGATGATTATTAACGGAGCAATTCTTTGAACAAGTATAATCCTAACAGGTTTTCTCGAGGAAACCTTGGAAGGATTGGTAGAAATGGTTATAATGGCGACCTCTTCATTTCGAACATTAGGGATCATAATCTTCTCGAACAAAATTTCTTTATTATCCATCAGGCGCTGAACACCTGACTTCAACAAACGGCAACCAGAAGGTATAATCGAACACATGTGGCAACTTTCAAAACAACCCTGAAATAAACCGGCCAACATCAAATTCTTCTTAACAGTCATAAGAGGAGTAGAAATTTCTTCAACAGAGGTTACAAACAAATCGGTGTCAACAACATTAACTCCACGACCGTGTTTGGGCATGGGAGCAGTTATAACATTCGGCTTTTCTGGAGCATCAAACTCTATCTCCTTGGCTTCAAGCAGATCTTGTACTTTGTTCCTCAGAGCCCAGCAATCATTTGTATCATGGCCTGGACTCTCAGAATGGTAGGCGCACCGCGCATTGGGATTGTATCTGGGAGAAGTAGTGTTTGGATTCTTGGGAGCCTCTCTCAAGGTTTCCAAGTGAGATTTTAACAGGTGAGGCAGAACTTCAGCCAAAGTCATGTTGATGCGGGTAAGCTTCCGTTGTGGTCTCTCCACCCTTTGTTGATTGTTGCATTGTGGAGCAACTGTGGGTCTTGGTATCACTACAGCATTTACCGTTTGACGGTGTTCATATCTGCTTTGGCCCCTTGGGCTATAGACTGCACTAGCTTCCTTCTTACCAGCAAAAGGCTTCTTTACCGAACTCGAAGAGGCATCCTTCTGTATTTTACCACTTCGAATGCCAACTTCTACTCTTTCTCCAGTCAAAATTAACTCAGTGAAACCGGATGACGAGTTGTCGATTAAGTGATTGAAAAATGGACCTGATAGCGTTCCTAGAAACATATCAACCAATTCCCTATCAGACAAAGGGGGTTGGACTCTTCCAGCCAAATCTCTCCACTTTTGAGCGGAGTCCTTAAAACCTTCACCTGCACCCATGGACATACCCTGGAGCTGAGTATGAGTGGGAGCAAGGTCGGAGTTATACTCATACTACTTGTAGAAAGCAGCAGCAAGATCTTCCCAATTTCAGACACTGGCCCCCTCTAACTGGTAGAACCATTCAAGTTGAGTCCCTGACAGACTATCTTGAAAGAAATGCACCCACACATTTCTCTCAGCAGTGTGGGGTTGGATTTTCCTGACATACGAGCGGAGATGGAGTTTTGGACATGATACTCCATCATACTTGGCAAAAACCGGAGCTTTGAACTTATGAGGGATGACCACCCCCGATACCAGTCCTAATTCTCCGAAATCCAAACCAGGTATTTTCTGAATTTCCATAGCGCTCAGACGGTCTTCTAGCTGCTTGTACCTATCCTCAGCAGGAGGATATTGCTCATCATCGTAATCAGTATCGTTGCCAGAAACTGCAGGACTAGGGTCCTTTTCCCTTTCTTGGTTCTCCTCGTCCTTGGATGAAGAGGTCAGATCAGTTTGATGCCTCAACCTTTCTCCGAACCTTCTACCCATGTTCAGAATACCGACCTTCTTCTTCTTCTTCTTCTTCTTCTCTTTCAGAATAAGGGTTTTCAGATCCTCTTGCCCTTTAGCCAGACTTATGAACATCTGTTGGAATTGGGCGTTCTGTGCCTGAAGATCTTTGATGGCTTGATCGGAAGACATTTCTGCTGAAATAAACAGCGAAGAAGATGAGAAACCTGTAATGGTACCTATAATGGTGTGCATGATAATGGGATGTGCATGTAATGATTTCAAAGACTTTGGGAGATTTAAATTTGCAAACCAAAAATAAACAAAACTTTATTAGCTTAACTTTAAAAGGTTCAACAATGCCTTTAGGGCGTTTACAAAGAAGTAAATAAAACAAATCTAAAACTAGAAAAAGCAAAATCAAACGTCCCATGGTCGCTTCCTCTTTGTGCTAATATAGTCATTAATCACTCTTTCTTCATTGAGCTGCTTGGTGAGCTTTAAAATCTTCCTTTCTTGCTCATGGAATTGCTCCCGGTAAGTATCCCGCTCATTCCTCAGCTGAATCCAAGACCTCTGCAACTCCCCAGGATCAGTGGGCATGTAAGGATAGAGAACCGTGTAAGGAATGCCTTCTTCATTAGTGGGCTCCACAATCATTGGTAATACGGACTCATAAGGCATCATAAGCTTCTAGGCACGAGCTCAGACCCATTGGAGGTAAGGCTGCATAGGAAGGGAAGTCTTTGGTCCCAATTCTTCGGGGTCAGATCTGTTTACCATGCCCCAAGCTCGTATGAACCTCCGGAAATGCTCCTTAACATCCTCCTTATAGTCAAATACAATGTCCTCAAGAAGTAACTCACGGGGACCATCTCTTCGAGCACGACCAAAATGTCGCAACGCTAGACAAGGACTGTAAGTTATACCCCCTCTGATACCAAGTAATGGGACATTAGGGTACCCCCCACAACGGTCAATAACAGCAGTGTCTTCCATAGCCCGGGAACACCAAAGTATATTTGTATGAGCAAGTGACATTATTCTGTACGACTAACCCAAACCTTCTTCGTTCTTCAGCACATACTTAGGGAGGTGAGAAATAAACCACCTTGACAGCAACGACATGCAACACATAAGAGTCCCTCTTCTCCTCATAGTACGATATAGAGAGCATGCAAGATTCTCCTAGCAAGGTAGGCAGAGGCCCGTTTTGAGTTTCCCAATTGGATACCACATCGGCCCGTTTTAAATGCAAAGCTGAGGCAATGTCTTCTGGTCTAGGAACTTCTTCCATACCTGTGAAGGGTACCTATCCAAGAATGGATATGCCCAATAAATGAGAGAGCTCTTCCAAGGTGGGTACCAGATGGTAATCTGGAAAGGTGAAGCAGTGATACTTGGGATCGAATAATTGAAATAGTACGCTCATCATCTATTCATCAAGGTTTGAAGTAACCAGGCTGAGAAGTTGACCGTGTCTCTTAATGAACATATAAGTCTCATAAACTCTTGAGGCTAGCTCTTTAAGTTGGGAAGGTATTTGCACAAAGTTGATTCGGATGGTATTTCTATGCACGGAAGCCATGATCTGCAAAACAGAACAAAGATAAATTCCCTTGGTCTTTGAAATGGTTAGTGTAATGAAGCATGAATGCCATGTTATGATGCATGATGTCATGGTAAACCACAGGTATAGCAAATACAGATATTGCAAACACAGTCAAATCACACAAAGCCCTTAGGTTTAAGGCTTGCATGAGGTCAAAGGTAGTACCCTCTTGAAGTTAAGTTTGTTTCAACCTGTCCTAGAAAAAGTAACCGGGTTCTAGAGAATCTCAATATCACTGACCATCCTCCAACGGTCATGGTTTCAGCTTATGCAATCTTTTCTTGCGCCCGGAACTATTCCGAGAGTATGGTCTCAATGAGTGTAGCATCGAGTATCAACCAGTTCTCAGCTCTACACCGAGGCCGGCTATCTCACAACTTTCTAATGGCCAAGTTGGGCGATTAAAGGTTCTAAGGTCAGTTGATACTTAACGACACCACGCAGCGGCCCCGTATTCTCCTCGTTTCTCCACAAGGGATACCGATACCAACCAATGTGCCACACTAACATAGCTACTGCTTCAACTGTATCGGTCTACGCGGTACAGTTTCCTCACAGTCTATTGCTATTTACCTAAAAGGTATCCTCAGGTCCGGGTTAGGATCTATAGTAACCCCAAACAGAACCCTCAAAAATAAAGTAAACAAAGAAATTAAGAGGAGAAATTATGATGAACTAGATCCTAAGGTATACCCCACTTATTAAGTCTCTAGCAGAGTCGCCAGTTCTATGATACGATGGCAGAACCGACTGTCTGACGCTGGTTTGTGTTTTGCGTTTTGTGTTTGCAAAATGTCGCGGTAAGCAAGAGTCGCCACCGACTTTTATTTCATCCAATTGGAAAGGAAAAAATTACAGAAAAAAATCTTTTTTGAGATTTTGAGTACGGGGGTAGATTATAGAAAGGGAAGGTGTTAGCACCCTTTCTATCCATGGTTTTCCATGGGCTCTTAGGTACTTTCTCATCTTTTTAAAATTGCTTGTGTATGTGCTTTGTTTTTGAAAAGAGTTTTAACTTCGTGATAACCCTTGTATCAGTCCTCAAAGGCGTGATAACCCTTGTATCTACCTACTCGAAAAAGATCGTTTCTATTCTTGTTTCCTTTAGACAGCGCTATCCCACTATTGAGAAATAGGTAGCACCGTTGTTGGAGTTGTAAGGGTCAATTCGAAAGGGACGTACGATCATAAAGCAATGTTAGGACATCTTAGTAATAACCCTAGAGTCTTAAGATCATATTCGAGGCAACATTTCCGAGGCAACATTTGAACGGGACACTTGATCTTTTTAGACAGGAGAGCAACCACTAAGACGCCCTATACTTAATGATTGTTTACCGAAGGCAACCGAAGTGTGAGTATACCCTAAGAGTGATATGTGCGAGTGATTCAATTTATTTATCTTTGCACATTAGGGTTTTCTAACTGTATTAATTTGTCATGCATTCTTGTCATACAATCCTATTAGCATACATCTAACAGTCAAATATTTGCGGGAATTAAAATGCGAGAAAGTAAATCTACGCTATTACAAAGCTTCGGGGAGGGGGGTTAATTACATAGCCAAAAAAACCCGGGAAAAAAGCGATAAGTAAAAATCCCTAGATTAAACTAATACAAATCATGAACAGTTACAAAAATATTGGCGAAAATAATTAACACGCGCGCGATGAATTACATACGAGACAACGAGGGTTTTGACCCTTGACTTAAACCTATTGACGATTGATTAAGAAAATGTTTTTGTCATGTTTTGTTGTTTAAGGAAATAAAGAAATCATTAAATTAACAATAAAATCCTAATTCTAATTAATTTTAAATTAAGAAAAAATAAATTAATTCAATCTAAAAAGCTATTTTTTTTGTATTTTTATTTATTTGAGAAAAAGAGAAAATAAAATTAAATCAAGATTTTTAACCTAATTTCTATTTGATTTTATTTATGAAAATAAATTACAATTTTCCTAAGTTAAACTAAATTAAATTAATTTTGATAATAATAAAAAAAAACTAATCCTAATTTTTGTGAATTATTGATTTTTATGATTTTATGAAAAAAAAGATAAGTTTGTGAATTAGGAATAATAAAATAAATATTAAAAGAAATAAATAAAATAAAAGAAATAAGAAAAGAATGATGGGCCTGTGCTTAGCAATTAGGGGGTATGCTATTGAATCTCTGGGCCCAACTGAATCTCAGCCCGTTTTGACTTTGCTTGATTTAGTGCACATGTTGACTTGAGGCGCATGATGGACCTCTTGCTACTTGAGCGTTGGATCCAGCTTGCTGATGGATCTGATGGTGGAATTTGGATGGCCTATGGTGGAAACTAGAGGCTGCAGTGTACCTGATCATCTATTGAAAAGTAATATGAACAAAGCTTGGGACCTGGGGATCGAACCCAAGTTCTTATGCTCAACACAAAACACGCCCAACCATTTGTACCACGTGCTTCATCTGTTCATATAATAACAATAATGCATTATTTAAAACAGGATAGTTAATTGGAAAAACGCGCTAAAATTCAAACCACCCAACCAGGGAGTGCCATGCATCGTCTTCTTCACCAAACCGTCGTTTTAGGTAAACAAGCTTTTACCTATGGACGTTTCGTTGTAGGTACAGACCTGTGTATCTCAAAAATTGTCCACAAGCAAAATAAATGCCCATGGCTGGTACCAATCAACTCGTCTCATCCTCACGAGTATCATGGTACCAAAATCAACGTCCAATTTAACCTGTATTGAAAAGCCCTAAAACTAACCAAGAAACCCTAGCCATGGCAGTTTTACATACAGTCATCAAAAATGCAATTGTATAGAATGATTAGCTTGCAAACTCAATAAGGAACAAGAATATATAATCAAAATGTGCAAATGATGTATAAATCAATGAAAATGAAAATGAGTTTTTTAGCCAAATCGTGTGACTGCTATGGGTCGATTCATGGCACGAGGAGGATTGCAATTGATCCAGTTAGCTTCAGAGACGTTCCAAGATGCGATTAGGAGTGTTGGAAAGCCTTGAATCTTCCTCTAGGGTAGAGATCAAATCACCATTTTTCTAACAAAAATTGAGTTTTTGTTCTTGGCTATGCACCACTGTTAACCCTTGTTCTTGACTTGGTTGCGCTCAATATATAACCCTGAATGAATTAGAGTTGTAAAAAAGATCACATCTTTGGAAGTTTTTCAAGATTTGATTTTGTTTTCATGGCATATGTAAACCTTACAAATTTGGCCTACTCATGCTCTTTTTGTTCCAATTACCATTGATTCGAATGGATCTTGCAAGCTCATCAAATCTGGGTTGCTAACCTATTAAAAAAACCAATCAAATCAAATCTTTGGTATTTTCATCATTTATTTGATTTAATTCAATTTTTAATTAATGAAAAATCAAAATAAATTGAAAAATGAAGCAAATAATTAGTGGATCAGAATTTTAGTCGTGGACCACATTATAATTGAGGCGCAAGCATAAAAAGTTGGGCCTATTTAGCAAAAAATGCAAATTTAAGCACATTTGACTTTTGGCAATTTTGCAAAAAAGGTCAACTTGGCCAATGTATAACTCTCTCAATTTTTACCCTAGAGAGGTGTTCTTAGACTTTTTAGAAATATTAGGATGTCCCCTAAGCAACACTTTTGGTCTCATCTCAATTGAGTCTTCCATGTTCATGTATGAAGCTTTGACCCAAAAGGTGTTTTTGTTGACTCTTCAAAATGACCTATAATGTCAAAATTCATATCTTTTTGTGAGTGCATATTATGAACTTGGGAGGTAACGATGAATTGTAGGGAATTGCATCCTCTTCAAAATGAGCTTTGGATGGATCATTTCTGATAAAGTATGAGAAAGTTATGCTTAGTCAAAGTTGAGTTGACTTTTCCTACAAAACCCTAATTTAGCAACTTTTGGGTTTTGATGAATTGTGAGCAATCCTTGATGAATCATGATCAAACCTTGATCAAATGATGAATGACACTTCAAAATGAGTATGTTGACCATAAATCTTGAAGTTTGACTGTATATGGGCCACATTTGACTTTTGACCTAGCATAGTCGATTTTCAGGCATTTGAGCAATTGACTGAGCAAACTTCTTCTGTAAGGCTTGAAACTTTTCATGGATGATCTTGAGAATATATTAGGACAATGGTGATCATTTGAGTCCTTTGTGGTTCATATATCCTGATGAAAAATGAAACCTAATTTGAGGTAGACTGCCTTAGGAGAGAGCTTGTCTAGTCAACTCTTGAACTTCCTTGAGCAATTTGGGGACCTCACATGACATTTGTTGAGGAATATGGGAGGGAAAATTTTGGGGTACAACAGGCGTATGAAAACCTTCAGGAGAAGTAATCACGGCATCGACACCATTACCCAACACATTGGAGGCACCATCGAACACCATCGTCCATCGTGATCCTGGTTTGGGTCCTTCTTCTGGGCCTGGGATGTTACAATCCTGTATGTACATGATTTCTTCATCAGGAAATTCAAACTTCATTGGGTGATAGTCATCTTCCATGGGCTGATGAGCAAGATGGTCAGCCAATACACTACCTTTGATAGCCTTTTTGGGTAGTATACTGGATGTCATATTCAGTTAAAATCATTTGCCAATGGGCTATTCTTTCCGTGAGGGCTGGCTTTTCAAAGATCTATTTGATTGGGTCCATCTTAGAGATCAATAAGGTGGTATGAGTAAACATGTACTGTCTTAGTCGGCGAGCAGGCCATACCAAAGCGCAACAAGTTTTCTCGAGCAATGAGTATTTTATTTCACAGTCGGTAAACTTTTTGCTAAGGTAGTATATTGCATGCTCTTTTCGACCAGACACATCATGCTTCCCCAATACACACCCCATTGAGTTCTCTAACACCGTTAGATACATTATCAAGGGTCTACCTTCTACCGGAGGTGAGAGAATTGGAGGTTCCAACAAATATTCCTTAATTCTATCGAATTCCGCTTGGCAATCGTTATTCCAGTTGTCTGTCTGACTTTTCTTTAACAATTTAAAAATTGGTTCACAAGTGGCTGTAAGGTGAGAGATGAATCTAGAAATGTAGTTCAACCTCCCGAGAAAACCACGAACCACTTTTTCTATTTTTGGCACAGGCATTTCTTGTATAGCTCGTATCTTGCTGGGATCTACCTCAATTCCTTTTTCGCTTACAATGAAACCCAATAATTTTCCTGACCTCACTCCGAAGGTACACTTATTTGGATTCAACCTTAGTCTGAATTTTCTTATCCTTTCAAACAACTTCGACAAATGAATATGATGTCCCTCTTCTGTCTGGGACTTGGCAATCATATCATCAACATATACTTCAATCTCTTTATGCATCATGTCATGAAAAAGAGTGACCATTGCGTGTTGATAGGTTGCCCCTTCATTTTTCAAACAAAAGGGCATCACCTTGTAGCAAAATGTTCCCCAAGGAGTAATAAAAGTAGTCTTCTCCATGTCTTTTGGTGCCATCTTGATCTGATTATAGCCAGAAAAACCATCCATGAAGGAAAACACTTTGGCTTGAGCAGTATTATCAACTAGAACATCAATGTGTGTCAATGAGAAATCATATTTAGGGCTTGCTCTGTCAAGTCCCTATAGTCCACACACATTCTGACCTTTCCATCTTTCTTAGGTACTGGTACAATATTCACGATCCATGGCGGGTAAGAAGTTACTTTCAAAAAACCAGCATCTAAATTGTTTCTGAACCTCCTCTTTGATCTTCTTAGACATCTCAGGATGAGTTCTTTGAAGCTTTTTCTTAACAGGAGGACACTCTTCTCTAAGAGGTAGCTTATGTACAACAATGTCCTCGTCTAGCCCAGGCATGTCTTCATAAGACCAAGCAAAAATATCCGCATACTCACGGAGCATTGCGATCAATCTTTGCTTGATACCGTCTTCTAGAGCAGCCCCAATCTTGACTTCTCTTCAGACCTCTTCGATACCCAAGTTGATCAACTCAGTAGTCTCTTGGTGTGACTGAATGGCCTTTTTTCTTGCCTCAATAATCTAGCCAACTCTTTAGGAAGATCACAATCTTCCCCAGCTTCCCCTTCAGCTTGATAAATGGGTTTTCAAAGTCATAAAGATCCATAGTAGAATCATTCTCGACACTTTCCGAGATTAACGGTGGACATAACTTGCATGATCATTTTTATTTTTATTTTTAGTTTTTAGAAAAAAATAAAAACTCATATATATATATATATATATATATATATATATATATATATATATATATATATATATATATATATATATATATATATATATATATATATATATATTAAAAAGGAAGAACAAGGAGCAAAATATTTGAATGCAAAAGACATTCTTTTTTGATGACAAATTTGCAATGAAAACATAGCGGCCTTACAGCATGTCCATTACGTCTTAGGTAGGACGCAAGGGTTATTGTATGATAATAAATAAAATAAAATTACTCTTCATAATGGATGACTTCAATGACGTCTTCGGCGAACCAGTTAGCTAGCTTTTTCCCCGGTATAGTAGGACGAACCCACTTATCCATCTCACAATCACTGTCACTATCCTCACCCAGAACATGGGTCTCTTCGTGGATAACCCCACCGCTGACAAATTGAATTGGTGGAGGAATACCTTGATCCTTGAGAGAAGTAGCGATTGACCCTCTCTGACCAACAATGAAGCCTAAACCTTTCTTGTCTGTATGAGTAGGGAGATCCAACACTCTCCCCTAGCCTTCTGGATGACCAGACTGGATGATCATTTGTGCCTGACGATAGGATGACATGGGGACCTCTGGATTTCTATCCCCTTGTCGAGGAGCTCTGACAACTTGTACGGTCTCAAAGGCTTGACAAGGTGTCTCATGTATTTCTCCCTCTACCTCAACATAGCGGAAGGAACTCAGGTGACTGACAATATAATCTTCTTCGCCGCAAACGGTGACTACCTTTCCATTCAATAAGAACTTCAGCTTTTGGTGTAGAGTGGACGTGACAGCACCATCCCCATGGATCCACGGGCGGCCCAACAAACAACAATAGGAAGGGTTAATGTCCATGATAAAGAAGGTAGCTTCAAACACTTGAGGCTCTATTTTAATTGGCAAGTTGACTTCCTCGAACACTATCCTCTTGGACCCATCGAAAGCCTTAACAATCAAATCACTTGGCCTTAACAAAAGCCCATCATAATCTAGTTTCAAGTGAGCAGACTTGGGTAATACGTTGAGAGAGGAACCCGTATCAACCATCACACAAGATAAGGTAGTTTTTTCAATCTCCATAGAGATGTGTAGTGCTTTGTTGTGCTTTCTCCCCTCGGAGGGCAGATCAAAGTCTGTAAAACCCAGCCCATTACTCGCAGAAGTGCTATTCACAATTCCCTTAAATTAATGACAAATATCTCTTGAGGAACAAAAGAGGTCCCTAAAAACTTCATCAGTGCATTTGTATGGGATTCTGAGTCTCTAAGCAAAACAAGGATGGATATCTTTGAGGGTGTCTGACTTAACTGGTCAATGATTTTATAGTCACTCTTCTTGATGTACCGCATTAACTCGGCTACATCTTTAGACGTTTCATTATCAAAAACAGGAATAGGGGGATTTTTCCCCGGCTTATCGCCATTGACCATAATCTGTTTGCCTTTAACCTTAGTTGCAGCGTCTGCACTACTTTCGGGCTTTTCAGGTGGGGAAAAGACTCGTCCACTACGAGTGATTCGACTTTCACTGACAATGTCGTGTATTGCGGGCTTCTCTTCTTCACACTTGTTTTCCCCATACTTTTAAGTAGCAACCTTCTTCCCCCGATAGTAGAGTTCACCGCCGTAACTCCAAGGCATTGCCGTGTCACTAACGTACGACACTGGACCGGGCATAGTGATAAGTAGTGGAGATTTCTTAGCAGGCACTAGAATCGTCACAGGCACACGGACAGTCTTCGGCTTAACCGGAATGGTTATCATATTGACTTCATCATTATAGGCCTCAGGCTTAACGATCTTGCGATCAAATTAAAGAAATCCCTCTGTAATCATGCCCTGAACTGCATCTTTCAATAATTGAGAACCCTATGGCTATTTCAAACAAGCGACACAATCCATCCCACAACCCAAAAATACACTTTTGCTCGCCAACTGTTCCTTTACAAATAAGAGAGGTGTAATCAAATGGTCAACATCCATAACCAGATCCAAACTTTCATCTTCAATGATGGCACTGATAGTGGCACCTCCATGAGGCGGCAGAGGTTGACTAGTAATATTAGGTGTTGGCCCAAAATTAATAGCTTGAGAGTCTAATAGTTCTTTAACTTTGTGCTTGAAAGCATAGCAATTCTCGATAGTGTGCCCCTGCCCACCAGAGTGAAAATCACACTGGGCATTAGCATCGAAGTGAGCCGACAACTTTTCAGGGTCAATTTTCCATGTACGCAACTCAATTAACTTCAACTCGAGCAACTGAGGAAATAACTCAGCATATGTCATAGGAAGCGCATCAAACTTCCTAAGGGGTATTCTTGGTTTTTGTTGATTGTTCTGTCGGGGCGTATATGCTTGACATTGAGGTGGAGCTATTAGAATTGTTACAGCAGCAATCTGATGGTCAGAATCTGGATATCTGCCTTTCCCCTTCTGAGGATAGACTGCGCTAGATTCCCCCTCCTTTTTCTTTTGGTGACTCCCGAAAGACTTTTTAGTATTACCAGCATTATTTCCAACAACAACTTTTGAATTTTCCCAACTTAATTCCGATTTCAATTCGCTCTCCATGTGTTACCATCTCGGCAAAAGTACCTGATGTGCTGCAAGTTGTGTAGTACTAGCCTTGCAATGTACTACTAAACATCTCCACCATTTCTCGCTCCAACATGGGCGGTTTCACTTTTGCAGCCATGTCTCGCCACCTCTGGGCATACCCTTTAAAAGATTCATCCAGCTTCTAGGATAAGTTCTATAGTCGGGTTCTTGTAGGAGCCATGTCAATGTTATACTGATAGTTCATAACAAAAGCCTCAACCAATTCTCTCCATGTATGGATGCGACTACTCTCCAACTACAAGTACCATTCAAGTGGGCCACCTGTCAAACTGTCTTGAAAGAAGTGCATCAATAGTTCCTAATCATTAGAATACGCAGACATCTTCCGATAGAAAGACTTAACATGGGTCTTCGGACAGGAAGTGCCTTTGTACTTTACGAAATCAGGCACCTTGAATTTTGGGGGGATCCTCACCCCAGGCACTAAGCCTAAATAAGACATGTCAAAGCTTACTGCACCTTAATTTTTGAATGCGCATTCGCTCTTCGAGCATATGCAACTTCTTGTTAGATTATGTTGGTTCCTCCATATTAGTCATCCAGTATTCCCAATTATCCTCTTCCACCAGCCTAACAGGAATGCGAACAGGCCTTGGTAGTACAACAGGTTGTTCAATATTCTGATGATCAGGAGTAGGTGGGGGAGGATTCCCCACAACTTGAATCCCAGGGATACCTTGATTACTTGTAAGATTGCTTATATTTGTAGGTTGACCATTCTGAATATTCAGACCAATATTTGAATCCAGGTTCATATTCTGAGTACCTCTCGGATTCTCCACCATATTCTGAGCACAGAGTGCCATTAGGATTGTTGATGACGACCCCTGGCGAATTTGAATTCAACGTCTAACCACCATTGTTCAAAGTCTCGACAAGCCTCATGATCATGGCTCTCATTTCCTCTTGTTGACGAGCCATATTCTGGATGATCTCCATCAATTGATCAACTCGAGTATCCATCCTAGTCCCCATAGCCACAACATCTTCTTGAATCTGTTCCATATGCCTATTGGAAGTGCTCCAAGTATTATAACGATAAGAATTCGTAGTGACTATCCTCTGTAAGGGAAAGCCCATATCAAAGATAAGAAGACTTGTCATAACCACCTATCATAATATGATATTTATGAATGCATGGTCATGCATGGAATGTTTTACCATTTCCAGGACACCCAAAAGTTTTGTCACCTATAGGAATTTTAAACAACATGATAAGAGAGATAATCAGCGAGAGACACAGTCAACAATAATTGGTTTTATTTAAAAATATCATCCATATAATCAAATAGTAACTTCTTACAAGCATGATTCAAAAATACGTAATGAAATATAAACGATACCATCCAACAAGACTGGTGGTGATCTAATGATATCAAAGCAAAAAGAAAAAGAAAAAAAGAAAGAGGAAAATCAAAGTGGTGGATCTCTAATATCTATGTAGTACAATGGTCCCCCCTTTCGGAAGTACTCTTCACTCCATTCCTTGGTTTCTTTGAATAATTTCTTCGTCTTTTCCCGATGTCTTCCATGAGCGAAGTTATCAATCACCACATCTTTCTGAAATAGTTGTCCCTCTAAGTACATACATTGCTCCAGGAAACGATCACATTCTTTACATTCTGGAAAATGTATAGGCACGGGCGCATTTTTCATCTCTCTTATTTTGTCTCAGAGTCTTTCATTATCTTTCACTACTTTGGTCAATTTATCTTCATTTGCTTCCAACTTCATCCTAGCAGTTTTAAATTAGTTTCTCAACTCCTTAGCTTTTGCTTTGTTTCTATTATTGGCCATTTGGAACTTCAAGGTTTCTCGACGATTCTTTTCTGCATCTGCAAGGGCCATTTGATACTCTTCTGTAGATACAAAGGAGTCTTCTATTTTGGGTCTCTTTTTGGAATTGCCTTCTCCTTCATATTCTTTTAGTTGACGGGCCAATTCCAATTTCTTTTCTGTTAAGAAATATATTTCCATTTTTTTACCCTCTAGATTTTGACGAAGGTCCCTGTTTTCTAACTGTACTTGGTAGAAGCGTTCCTTAGGCACATCGTGCTGTAGCTCGGTGGGTTGAGGATACAAGGACATTTCCTTTTCAAAAGGAAACATAATATATTTGACTCTTTCTTTCAACCAATCCATGTAAGGATCGAAAACTAAAACCTCTTTTAACCCAAAGAATTCTTTTCCTTTCCTACCAACATGTGCCCAAGCAATTTCTGCTTTCTTCAATAATTCCAGATCTTCCCCCATTTTGAAATACACAGGTTAGACCTCTTTAGCTGTGGGTGGACACCTCATGGCATATCCTAATTGGCGAAGAGTGAGTACCGGGTTATAGTTGATAATCCCTTTCGTTCCTATGAGTGGAACATTAGAGAAACCTGCACAACTGGAGATGACCTTGATGCTATCAACCTTAAGTTTATACCACTGAATATCGAAAGAGGTGAGTGTCATTACTCTGGATTCCCATGAACGAGGATCTTCTTTGAATGGCCCCTTGGTGGGTAATTGTGCCATGAACCATTTGTAAAGCATTGGCACGCAGCATAACACCACTTCTTTCTTTCCGTGCCTAAAGTGGATGGCATGGTAAGTGTCATCTAATAGTGTAGGTATCAGATTCTTATTCATGAAGACACACAGGGAAACCAAGTATACTATCTCCTTAATCTCAGGGAAGAGGATAACCCCGTAAATAGTAGCAGCCAACAAAGCATAATAAGCATCCCAATGTCCTATGTTTGCCTTTTCTTTAGCCTTACTTGCCAAGAAATCTACTAGAAGACCACAAGTGACTTTATTACGTCTCCACTTTCCTTTTACATTGTTAAGGCTCAAATAAAGAACCTTAGCAATGGCTTCAAAGTCATACTCAACAAGGACCTGAATGAATGGAGTATGACTAGAAATTTTGATGTGAAGAAGATGAGCATACTCCTCAAGAGTAGGTGCTAATTGTTTATCCTGAAATGTAAAACAACGTAACTCTGGATCATAAAACTGTAGCAAAGTTTGAACGGCCTTATCATCAACCCGAGCATCTAACAAATATAGGAGATTCCCATATCTTTCACCAAAAACACCCATTTGTTGACAATTCATGACATCTCTGAGTTCTTCGAGGAAGGGCCAAATACTAGGACGAAACTGATAGCTGAAATTATCCCTTTTGGTCTTTACGATGATATCAATGTTGTTTGCCATTCTTTAGAGGAGAAGAAAACTCTTGGAAAATCCTGGAAATAACAATGCACATGCAGATTAATCATCGATATATATATATATATATATATATATATATATATATATATATATATATATATATATATATATATATATATATATATATATTGAGAAGCAAATATGCTATGATGTAATCATGAACGGATTAAGGTTTCCATAATACTGGATGCTGCTATACTGCTGTATAGACTCATAGGTTGAAGATTTGAAATAGTCATCAATAGTAGTCATTAGCCAAAGTATTAGCAGAAAGAAGGTTTCCAATAGAACCAAGTTAACATCAGAACCAGATTTACTGGAGTCACCTTTAGAATGAAGTGGTTACCATCAGAACACAGTCACCATCGGTACTTGTAATGATCAAGTCCCTCCTACTCACGGGTGAAGACTAAGTCAGGGTAAGGCAAGGGTAACTCAGAAATCATCAATCCGCCTGAAAGTATAATCATCACAACACTTACGTGCATGATGAAGATGCCTTCATTTGAATCTTATCCGAGCATGGTATATGACATTACTGCACTAATCGTACCACGTCCTATAGCCTTCATGCCCCCCACTTTATTCCTAGTGTCCCAGTGCACTCTGGCCTGGGTACTGGGCCTTTTACCTCAAGAAGTATCACCCCCATCCCACAAAGAGATAGCATGACAACAGTATCCAGAACATAGGAAATAATGAAATGCAATATATGAAAGCATATAATCAAAGCATATAAACAAATAGATACGTAAACACCCAAGAAAAGAAGGTAAGCAAGCAAGAGCTAGGATCAAATCCGGGATGGACCAGCAATAGGTCAAATTTTTCCCCAGTGAAGTCGCCAGCTGAAACAACCGGCTAAACAATCAATTGATAATGAAATCAATGAAGTCACCATCGAACGTTTTTTATCCCACAGGAAGGGAAAGGTAAACATCTAGTAAACTTGAGAAGGGTGAAATCAAGGTCAAACGACCAAGAGATACGTGTAAGGGAGTTTGTTACGCGAGGGGAAGATATCAACACCCTACATGCCCGTAGTACTCTACGGTATCCACTCTTGTTATTCTAATCAAAGGGTGTGTAAGAATCTATATCTAATTTGTACAAGGAATGCATGCAAAATAAAGGAGAAAAGAATGTAGGGAAAATAAAAGTTGTGCTCGTTCGGACCCTACTTTGATGCCTACGTATCCCTTTTAAGGAATCAGAGCAGCCGTAGTTCGGCTCCAAATGTTTTTGTTGGTTTGTATCTTTTAATGAACAATATTAATTTCCTTCTGCCGCAACTCGATCCTTGGAGACTTACGCATCAACACAGAAGTGAATTAACATGTTCTTTTGAAAAGAGTTTTGAAAGAAAAAGCCCGAAGGTAAAAAGAGTTTATGTTGGTTGGTGTTTTTACTGCAGATAATAGCTAATTAACCTCAAGAGAGAGATTTTATCCATTTCTATACTTATTTATTAAATGAGTCTTTACGACTCGAACCACACCAAGGCTTAGAATGAAAGAACAATAAGATCGAGAAGAGACCCACTTATCATTTCCCATGCTCAACGAAGGCACGATTCTCATCAGTAATTTTTAAGTGTCTTTTTTTTGAAGTTTTGCAAGAAAAAAACTTGTTTTAATGCAAATGTAAAAAAGGAAGGAATAAAATTCAAAGGCAGACTAGCCTATTTCTAAACCTAATATTATCATGCATCATCGAACTTAAAGTTGGAATTTTGGGAGGATTCTATCCAATGTTTGCATGCTTGGATTTAGAAGCCTAATGTATAATTTTGTTCAATTAAATCGAAGATTAAATTTGAACCAAAATCACCTAATGGATCATGAAAGACTATGCAAGCAAGTAAAATTAGACGGAAAACATTAAAGTATTGCATACAATCCATGCCAAAAAATATCGCAAATGAAATATATGACAAAAAAAGAGTAAAATTAATGATTAAAATTGGCTAGAAAGCTAGCAAAAGGGGAAATTAATTCCTACTTAATTCCCAAAATATCTTATAATATTTGTATCATTTTTATTGTGTATTTTTTTGACAAAATTATAAAAAAGAAAAAAATGAAAGAAAGTAAGAGAAATTAAGAAACTCCTAAAGTCCAGAGGGGTGCGAAACTGCAACTAAGGTGTTTTGTTGAAGTAATAATTGTGCAGGTCCTAAGTAGAGTGATCCCATAGTGATTTTTTTGGTTATATTATCTACTTTCAGCCATGAATAAAAATGAGATTGGGCCTAAAAGGGAATACACATGCAGCATGCTAATCCAAGGCCCAAGGAATTTCACACTAAGTCTAAACCACCTGACCAATTTCATTTCTCAATAACCATCATTTTTATTTAATTGTTAAAAAAAGAAGAAAATCAGTATAACAAAACGACAACATTTAGGCACCAGAGTTCAACAAAATACCCTCTCTCCCTCTTTGTTCATCTGTATCATGTTCACCAAAAATCGCTCCACTGCGCCCGAGGCGGTGGAGCTCCATTGCTAACCAAAATTCCTACATTGCCTTACTCGCTCCCCCCTCCTCGTTCTAATTCCGACCTTCTTCCTCTTTGAGATTTCTCCTCAACCTTAAACGAATAGAAAACAAACCCTACGAGTTTTCCTTTAACTGAAATTGAACGACAACGACATTGATTTTAAGACTGAAGCATTAGGGGAAACATTCAATAAGCCAAGACGCATTATGTGGTAACAAGATTTATGCAAAAAGGCGATGAAACAAGGGAAATCAGAGCTTACCTGCCGGAGTAGCTCCGGCGGTTCTTCAACGGTGACGACACCAGCAGAAACCTAGAGAATCTTGAACTATCAGGTAAGAACACTCTTTTGTGCCTTTAAACTCATTCTTCTTCTTCGTATGATTAAAATCTCTTTTTCTACCACTTTTTCTTGTCCTCTCGTTTCCTTTTCGATTGCAACTAGTAGTAGAAAGAATACTGAGAAATAAACTCAAGTCCGCAGAGAGTGTGAGGTGGTTGCAGTATGAAGCGTTGATGTGTGATGAGGTTGTGTTGATGTGTTGCAAGGATTGAAGATTCCGAGAGGAAGGTTGAAGGTGAAGTTGAAGAAAGAAAAGTGATGAGTTGAGAGAGAGAGGGTCAAGGTGGAATGAAAAGGAAATGAGAAGATGAAAGTGTTGATTTCAGGAATGTGGTGAGTGAACCTAAAATGATGATGCCCTGAGATCAGAGCTGAGGTGAAGTTATATAGAGATGGAGTCATAGCTTGGAGAAATCTTGGCCATTGGATGCAGAAAGTTGGTTAAGAAATCAAGGGTGAAATAACTATGCCATTGGAATTCTGTTATGAGCCGTTAGAGACGAGTTAGGAAACAATTAGAGTTGTTAGTATGAGATGGAATATGTTATAGGATCATGTGATTATGTTAGAGATTTAGGACAATTAGTTAGCAACAGGTTAGAGAAGCTGGTTAGTGAAACTGTTAGAAAATTGCAGGGCTGCTATTTGGAGAGTGAGTTTTTCTATTTTTTTGTCCTCCTGTTATGATTAGGAAACAATTTGTTATACCTTTTTTCCTTTTCTTCTGAAAAGTTAAAAAGTTATTTATTATGTTAATGAATTTTTTTGGTTAGGATTTGTTGGCTTACAGAGTTAGTTATTTATTTGTTTTGATTTTCCATGTTTTCCCTCTTCTGCTTCCCTGACTTTCTAATTTTCTGTTGTTTTTATTGAGCTAGCAATTTTATTTATTTCCGATTTTCTAATTAAACCGTGAATTGTTTTTTTAGTCATTGTGATGCACAACCTTGTTATAACCTGCTTTGGCGTACCATGAAATTGATTATACAACTTGTTTTGATGTGCAACTTGGTATTTAGCAGCCGACTTTATTTTCGCAGCCAACTTGGGCTTGGAAGCAGCAGACTTCTTATTTCTAATTTTTTTGTTTTCATGGATATACTGGTATTTCTTCTGACATTCCTGATCTTTTCCTTGTATTGTTATGCTGAGATAAAAATAAATTATGTTATAGTAGAAGTCAGTCTGAAAAATCTGTTAGAAGTTAGAAAAGGAAAGAAAACTCTCTTAATATTTGTTAGCTTTTTTGTTTGCTCAATTAACTTGGTCTGATTGTGTTTTCTGGATAACTGATTTGCTTCTAATTTTTATATGGTGAATTTTCTGGTTATGCAGGTTTGCAAAGTGTTGGCAAGGGTTTTGGAAATGTTTACTTTGTAGACTGTAAGTGTGTTCTGACAGGGCTTGGAGCAGGTTTATTTCACATACGCATAGCTGGAAGAATTAGTGATGATTAGGATTTTGGTGATTGGCTTGAGGATTAGAAACGAAATAAGTTTAAGACTTTTAGCTTTGATATCTTTTCTCTTGTACCATGTGAAGAAAACGTTCATGAATAAGATTGAAATTGTAACTTTATTTGTATATAATCGAGTTGAATTGCCACTTGAACGATAATATTGAATGTGTTTTTCTTCACTTAAAACTTTGAGTGGAAATTTCTCATGAATGAATCATCACTTTGAATCTTATAACAATTTTCTTGAAACATAATGCATCCTTTTGGATTTCTGTATAACAACAGATAATCATGGTGAATGAAAAAGCACTTGAAGTTTGAAATTGAATGGATGAACTCGAATAATTTGAATAATATGAATCACCATGGAAATAGTTTCTACTTGTTCTATTTTCAATGATTTTGAACTCAAGAATGAAATATTTGAACGAATAAAGATGAATCTTGAACTTGGTGCTCATTTGGACATAAACCCTTTATCCACTTTAAGAAACTCAAAACATTACGAACATAGCTTTTTGTTGCTATTATGATTAATTGACTTTATGAACTTTTGGCATCTTCTTCTGCAAGAACTTATGAAATAAACTTTTGGGCACACTTTTTTTAATCAAGTTGAATTTTAACCCATGTTTGAAACCAAAGTTCTTGAACAAATACCCAAATGATAGTTTGTGCCACTTATTTATAATGCCTTGACCGTCAAGCAACCAGACTTATCCTACAGATATCTTGAATCATGACATATTTGACTTATGAATAGATGAACTCAATGTAATAATGATATAGTCAGCGACCGGTAGCCCAAGCATCACATACTTCTTGGATTGATAACAATTTGATCCTTGAGGGAAATCTTAGTACACCTCTAGTGTTGAGAAAACCTTGACCAAATGACAGGCACAATAATAGAATGAGGTGTCTTAATTCAAAGACCATGTATGCAAGATCACAACCTTAAGTTATTGACAAGAATACCCTGCAACCAGTTGTTCAGCAGAAGATAATAGCCTTGTATCTTGATGGAGAAGAAGTCCAGAAATGAGCATGAACCAAAACCCTAATTCCACAGTCTTGTACACCAAGAAGAAACAGAATAATCAATCTTATTGAATCATATACACCTCAAATCAGTCATAAACCCTAGATTCGTAGCTGCTAATCTTTTGAACCTCAGATTCCCTTTTGAATGTAATGCATGCTATGTTAGTGACCTTATGAAACATATGCAACTGAATGCAAAAGTCTAAGCCAAAATAAAAGAAATTAGGAGGGAAAATTTTGGGGTGCAACAATATGCAAATGATTTCAAGGACTTTAGAAGATTTAAATTTGTTTAGACAAAAGGAACAAACATTAATTGTATTAATAAGTTAAAATTTATTACGACATGCCTCTTGGGCTTATATTGAAACAAAAGAAACAAAATGAACTAAAATACAGTAAAAATGGCTCAAGTTTCCTATGGGTGCTTCCTCTTTGGAGTGATATAGGAATTCAGGCACATCTCCTCATGAACTTGTCTCGTGAGCTCCAATGTCTTCTTCTCGCTTGCATAAAACTGGGCTTCAAAGGTGTCTCGCTCCCCTTTTAGCTGAATCCAAGCTCTTTGCAAATCTTCAAGAGAAGTAGGCATATCAGGATAAAGGACAATATATGGAACATCTCCTTCGGCAACATGCTCCATGATGATAGGTAGTGTGGCTTCATAAGGCATCATGAGGTTTTGGGCGCGAGTTCTCACCCACTTGAGATAAGGCTCCAAAGGAATGGAGTTCTTATGCCCCAGCGTCTTGCTATCAACCTTGTTAACCATGCCTCAAGCTCGTATGAATCTCTGATGATAGGTTTGGACATCGTTCTCGTAGTCGAATGCAATTCCTTGGACAAGTGCATCATGAGGGCCATCCCTCCTAGCATACCCAAACTATCGCAAAGCCAAACAAGTATTGTAGGTAATACCTCCCCTAATGCCATGTAGAGGGACATTAGGGAATTCTCCACAACGGTCAATAATAGTAATGTCCTCCATGGATCGAGAACACCAATAAATATCAAAATATGTGAGTGACATCAACCTACTAGACCATCTTAAGCCTTACTTGTTCTTCACAATAGATCGGGATAGGTGCGAAATAAACCACCTAGACAATAGAGGAGTGTAACATATAAGAAGTCCTATTCTCTTCATGGCGCGAGAGTGAAGAGAATGCAAGATATCCCCGAGTAAAGTAGGCACCAGATTGCGAGATAGAAAAATTTTGACTGCGCTCACATCTATGAGTTGGTCAGGATTAGGAAATAGAACCATCCCATAGATGATAAGAGACAACACTTCCTCAAAGGCTTGTAGATCCAGAGCATACAAAGAATCTTGAGCCTTCTCCAATAAAAACTTGGCTAGGAACCCTTTGACACCACTTCTTGTTTCCCAATTGGACACAACGTCAGATTGTTACAAATGTAGAGCTCGAGCAATCTCCTCAAGTCTTGGGTCTATTTCCATACCATTGAAGGTTAGTTGATCAAGAATAGGGATTCCCAAGAGTTGAGAAAATCCTTCCATAGTGGGCACAAGTTTGTAATCAGGAAAAGTAAAGCAATGGTGTTTAGGGTCAAAGAATTGGAATAACACATGTACCATTGTAACCAGGTTGACAACATGACCATATTTATTGGTGAATGGAGAATCATTGGGAACCCTTGATGCTAATTACTTAAGTTGAGGAGGCACTTTCACAAGGTTGATTCGGATGGTGTTTCTTCGTGCGGAAGCCATGTCCAACAAAACAACACAAGGGTAAATCCCAAAGTCCTTGAAATATTTAGTGCAAATGAAATGGTATGATGTTATGATGTTATGTACAAGTAAACATATACACACAAAACACACAATTCCTTAGGTTTAGGCTTGCATGAGGTTTCATTGGTAAGTACCCTCTTGAAGTTTTGTTGGTTCAACCTGTTCTAGAAAGTAATCAGGTTCTAGGGGATCACAATATCATTGATCTTTCTTCATTGGGAATTGTTTCAGTGCAAGCCTCTTTATTGGCGACCGAAATATCCCAAAAGTTTGATCTCAATGAGCGTAGTATCGAGTATCAACCAACTTCGAACATCACCAAATTCGGCTACCTCATCACTTCCTAATGGCCAAGTTTTTCAATTAAAGGTTCTGTTGTACCCCAAAATTTTCCCTCCCATATTTCTCAATACGTGTCAAGAATAATCTCCAAATGACTCAAGTTAGCTCAAGAGTTGGACAGTCAAATCATCTCCTAAGGAAGTCAATTCAAAATTAGGGTTTTGTGTTGCATCAAGGTCCTTACATCCAAATGACCTCAAGTGCTTCCCAATGTCCTAATATGCTCTCAAGTTCATCCATGTAAAATTTCAAGCCTTGCAGAGAAAGTTTGGTCAGTCAATTGCTCAAGAAGCCCAAGAATCGACTGTGCTAGGGCAAAAGTCAACTGTGACCTACAAATAGTCAAACCTCAATATTTTTTGTCAAAATTATAATTTTTAAGGATAGTTAATCATTTGATCAAGGGTTGATCATGATTCATCAAGGATTGCTCAAGATTCATCAAGATTCAAAAGTTGCTAAATTAGGGTTTCGCAGGAAAAGTCAACTCAACTTTGACCAAGCATAATTTCTCATCCTTTATGAGAAATTACCCATACAAAGCTCATTTTGAAGAGGATGCAATTTCATATAATCCATCTTCACACCCCAAGATCAAGAAATGCACTCACAAAAGGTTACAAATTTGGACATTATAGGTCATTTTTGAAAGTCAACAAAAACACCTTTTTTGCCAAAGCTTATAACTTGAGCATGGAATATCAAAATGAGATGGACAAAAAGGTTTGGTTAGAGGACATCTCAAGGTTTCTAAAAATTCCAAGAACACCTCCAAAAGTTCAAAATTGAAGAAGTTATACATTGTTAAAGTTGGGCATTTTTCCAAAATAGCCAAAAGTCAACTATCCCCAAAACTCCAATTTTTGACAAAAGGGCCCACTTTTTTCCACTTGATTTGATTTTGCCACACCACACACGTGTCCTATCTTTAAATTTAATGACCAATTATTAATTTTTCTATTTTATTTGATTTTTATTGATTTAATTCATTTTTAATCAAAATAAAATCTCAATATTAATAACTTGTGATCTTTTTGATTGATACAGCTTTCAATTAACATCATGAACACAATCAAATTCGTGCCAAGCCATATCATGCATAAAATCTTGGATTTGGAAAGAATTTGAAGGCCTTTAATGGAGGAATCATATCATATCCAAAGTCATCAATTCACAAGGATTCAAGGCCCAATTTTAAACCTAATTGCTTCTAATATACTCACACAAGCTAAAGCACACAAGAACACGACTTGAAGGCTGCAGAATTCACATATACAAGACTTGAAAAAAGCTTAAAAAGTGAGAAACTGAAATCCATATTGGAGGCGTTTCCAAGGCAAAAACTCCACACTACTCTCTTATTGGACGTCCACTGGATCTATTGGAATCAAAATCAAGCCTTGAAACCTCTTAAATAGCGCTGTAAGTTTTCTTGAACGTGGCCCTGAACATGAAATCATGATCTCTTATTCTTGCATCCTTTTGCCAATATCTTTGCATAATCATGTTAATCGGCCTATTTAGAATGTTTCTGCAATATTTGATTTCATTTTTGTAGCCTGTAACCCTGTACCTGAAGCTAGGGTTTTTGTTCTTGTTTTTTAGGCGTTTTGATTTCAGGGAAAATTAGAACAAACCATGGACATGGATGAGTTTAGGAGGAAGAAACAAGCATAATGATGGTCTTGGTTTGCATTTTCGTGGCCTAGAGCTCGTTCTAGGACGAAGCCACGGATCTTGCTGCGGATAAAATCCGCAGATAAAAAGATCAGTGTTTCAACGAAGAAGACGACTACGCGTCCTTTTCCCATTGGCCAATTTCAAATCAGCGCGCTTTTTTTATTTTTTTTCCAGGCATAATGGGTTGTTTGATATATAATAATTGCTATGTATCTTAATAAAAAAAAGAATAAAGTGATGCAGTGGCAAGCGCGCTAGTGGAAAGTCTCATGGGACCTGGGTTCGAATCCCAGGTCCCCCAAAATCGCTTGTTATTATTTTTCAATAGATACTCCCATGCAGTGTCCAGAGCGTGATCCACCATACGCCCTCAGGTCTCAACATGCCAGATGGCCTCCAGGCCAAATCAAAAGGTCAAGATTGAACATGCATCATGTTCATCAGTCAACGCGCCATGGAGAATTGCAAAGGTCAACCAGGCTTCCAGCGTGAATGTGCCAAACAATTGCTATTCCACCTCCAGTCTGGGCCCAATACCCCCCTGAGTTTGCTTTTTCTATTTCTCTTATTATTTTCTTATTTCTATTTTTTGTTATTTGTTTTATTATTGTTTAAACTAACCATTTTATTTTTCCTCATAAAATCAGAAAATACAAAGAAATATTATTTTTATTTTTATTTATTAAAATTAAATGCATCACTTTATTTTTGTAAATAAATATTAATCAATTAATTTAGTTTATAATTAGGTATAATTTTAATATTTTTTGCAATAAATTAAAATCAATGTAGAATATTAGGTTTTACTAACTTTTAACCCTTTTATTTTATTTCCTTAAAAACTTAAAAAACAAAAATATTTCCATTAATTAATTAATTTAGTTATTAACTTAGATTTAATTTCCATTTAATTAAAAAATAATTAAAAAAACATGCTTTCTTTCAAAAGGGGTTAAAACCCTAAAAAATGCGCCGATTTAATTTCTTGCACGTGATACATTTGATTCCAATATTGTAATTGCTTCCGGTATGTAATAACTTTTAATAGGACGTTAATTTATTTATCGCTTTATTTTACTTTCCGCAATTTAAATTTAAAGGGTTTGTTTTTGGCGATGTAAATACCCGACGCCTTGTAATAGTTTAGATTTAATTTCCGCCATTTAAATACCGCAAGTATACACTGTTAGATGTTTGATAATAGGGAATGCATGACAAGATCAAATGTATGAACTTAAAATCAACATAGCTCACTGTTGTACCCCAAAAGTTGCCCTCCTCTTTTCCACAAGAAATCACAGCTTTGGGCTTTTCCTGACTTTTCAGATTGGCTCAAGAATCAGTCAAGCAGACTTTTTCTTATCAGTCTATCCAAATTAGGGTTTTCATGGACTCTGGAACAGTTCAAGCAGATTGCTAGGGTTTGTTTGAGTTTGGCTCAGGGTTTGATCAAGCAGATGCTTCTTTGACAGTAAATCCAACATTAGGGTTTGCACGCGTATTTTCAGAAGAATTTGAATCCACAGTGTCTTAATTGACTGTCACATGGTTTTGACGTTTGTTCAAGATTTCTGTCTAAACATCTGGGATAAAAGCTGAGGCATTTGAATTGAGAATTTGCAGTGTTTGGTTTAATCAGTAAAAGGAAAGACATGTGGACGTTTGTTTGATTAACTGTGCAATGCTTTTGATTATTCGGAACGCCGGACGTTTATTGATTATTTATCATTTCTAAGTTAAAATTATTGGATATTGTCCAGTTATTATAATTCAAGAAATATAAATAATTAAATAAACAATTGAAGAGGAATTAAAAGAGAAATCTGACAAAAAAGATTTGTTTATTCATTTTGAATTATTTGTTACAGATATTATTTGAATACTGTAAATTCATTTACAGTTATTTACATTAATATTATTAAAAATAATTAAAATGAAATAAAGCTATATCCTAAATGTCTTGAAATCTTCATCTTCTAATTACATCCTTTGCTCAACTGATTTTTACCTGCAAAAAGAAAAGGAAGAAGTCAAATGCAGATGAATTAAAAAAAAGCAGACAGATATTTAAAGCTCATCATTAAAAGTGATTGGTCGGAATCAGTTTGTTCACCCTCTCTGCAAATCACAAGAGAACTCTTGGTTCACAAAGAGGGATAGAAAATTATCTTGCAAGCATTGGAATTAATTAAATGTACAAGGCTGCATAGTTTCAAATTACAAAGTGTCAACAAAAATGTCAAAATGGACAAACTGAATATGCCAAACAAATTACAAAGTCCAAACTGAACTGCACATATGCAAACTGAAAAAAATGCCTAACCAAGTGCAAAACTGTCAAAAGCTGTCCAAAGAAGATATAGAAAGATATCAAAAGCCAAAAGTTGTCAACAAGTACACAAAAGGCAGAAAATCTGGAAAAGAAGAAAAGAGATATGCAGAGCAAAACCATAATGCAAGCAACATTTCAAATATTATCCATCACTTTCCAGTCAACACTTTTTCAGAGTAGAAGGTACAGTTTAAGCAATAGACAATGCTTTTTATCTGTGGAGAGAGAAAGAGAGAGAAGAAAGAGGCTTACAGTTTGTTGAGGCTAGCTAGAGATATAAAACAAACAATATCAGAACAAGCAGAACAAGGGGCAGAACAATACATAGAAAATATATTACAAAAGCATGTCAACCCGCATAAACAAGCCTTAAAGCCTGTAAACACAAAAACCAGAACAAACAGCCTGCCTACAAACATCAAACCAGTTCACACAAAACTGTAACATCCTGCCTTCCAACTTACAGCAACACAAGCCTAGTAAGCAACTCAAAACTACAGCATTCAAGCAAACCTTTCAAAACTGTGTTAAGAACACAAAGCCTTGAAGAAAACCTGCCTTTAAACCTGTTTAAGCCTTCAAACTAACTCAGTATCAAAACCTTCATAAACCTGCATAATACATCAAGCCATACAAGCCTGAAGCCTAAACCTTAAGTTTTCAAAAGCCAGCATATCACAACAAAGCCTGTAAACATCAAGCCTAAAAGAAACCTGTATAAATCTCAAACACAATCCTTAAAGCCTGTAACCTCAAGCCCTGTACAGCCTAAGAAAAAAACTTGTTACAACTTCAATCCAACAAAACATACAAAAACCAGAAAAAGCCTTGAAGCACCCAACCAGAAGCCTGTATCACACTCAATCTTTGTTCAAAATCCAATCCATCCAAATAACAAAAATGAGTGCCTCAGAACTAGGTTCATCATAGGCGAAGCTAGCTCAGTCCAAAAGAGAGAAAGAGAATCAGAATAAGGCAAGCATTCAAGCAGCCAGAAGTGAAACAATAGGCAACTCGGAATCAACATCATTAACATCCAGAAGCAAGCAAGCAAAAGAGAGGAAAAAGATGCAGAAGTGAATAATCTAGGGTTTTCAGAGAAGCTCAGCACTAAACCAAAGCAAGGTTAAAGATATTGAGTACCAGGAAGCAAGCCAGCAAGCGAGACATCACATACTCCCTCGCCTTGGCCACCGGAAGCGTCGCCGTCCTCCTCCGTCTCCTCTCCAAAGGTATAATCTCCTCTTCCTTTTTCTTTTCACACATCACACAGAAAATAATAATAATCAAAGATCAGAACACAAAAATAAAACATGCAAAACTTGAAACCCTAATGCGTTAAGACAAAAATCACATACCTTTGTGCCATCAATGCCTGAGTAATCTTGGAGAAAGGGAGATGGAGGTAGCGCCTAGTAGCCTGAGGCGATGAGACAAGCGTTTAGTAGCCCCATTTTGAGAAAGATGAAGCTCAGGCGAAGAAGAAGATGGAAGCGGCGTCGTTCTAAGACCCAAACCCTTGTTCTGAATGAAACAAATGAAACCCTAAAACAAAAATTTTCAAAACGCATGCTGAGCCTGCTCCACTTTCTAAACCCCTAAGCCCATCCTTCTGGCGCCTTACCCCCCTTCCTTTTTCTTACCTTATTTTTTTTATTTAGTTTCCTTGGGCCAAGAACATTTTTTAGGCCCATATAACTTGTTATACTTTTTAAAATCAACACTTTTTTAATTTCATAACCTAATTCTCTTTTGATTAAATAATACAATAACTTCTTTTTTTGTAAAAAAAACTAACTAATACCTTTTTTTATATATCACTTTATTTCTATTTTTTTATATAACCTTTTTTAAAAATAAAAAAAAACAATAGTATACTAACTTTTTGCTTAGAATTTTATTTTCATTAAAAAATAAAATACATAAAATTAGGTTTTATTAAGTTAAGTGATTTTTTCTCTTTAAACCCTTTTTGTATAGAAAACATTAACAAAATATGCAAACAATAGATTTTCTCTTATTAAGTTAATCTTTTCTTTTCATTAAAACTTTTGTTTATACTTCATTAACAAAAACATAAAAATAAATAAATGCTTAATAATACATTAGGTTTACATTTTTATCACTTGTAAATAATCACATACACTTTCACAAATACTTTTATTTCCCTTTGATTCTTATACTTTGCTATATTTTACATTGAGAATATGACGATTCAATTTGGTTGTAAATATTATTTGGACACTACTATCCTGATAAGTCTCATCCCCATTTGTAAATATTTGTACCCCCATCCTCGGATACTTATCTGTAATAGCTTAGACTTTAAATTCCCTCAATTTATCGCTTTCTATATACTGTATAGACTTAGGGTTTGTATGCCAATAAAATCAACCGCTAGATAACCTAACACAAAGATAAATGCATGACAATCTATACACCATTCACACTTGCACCCCTAGGGTAATCCCGCTCGTTGCCTTCCAAAATGGGCCATGTTGCATGTTGAGTTTCTTTGGCAAAACAAAACAAATCAAATGATCATAGTCCCTCGATGACGCTTTCGAAGTTGCCTAAACAAAATGATCATAGTCCCTTCAAGCAAAATTGCCAAAGACACTTGGCACCATTGCATTCATGGTCCATACGATGACCCGCGCCCGTCCCGTTAACATCCTAACACAAGATTATCCACCAAATACAATGGTGGAACAATACTGTTAAAAGGGTTAAAACATAGGAAAGATCTTTGAGAAATTTATGGTAGATAGCTCTTGGTTACTTGACCAACTTGCAAAACAAATCCTTGCCATTTTTCAAAACACACTCCACAACGCAACTTTCAACACAACTTTCAAAACAACTTTCAAAAACATTGAAACATCTTTTCAAAAAGACACACACCTTTGTAAAACATTCGAGTAAAGAATTGTTACAACGGTTTCCTAGACAAGGCATATTTTTCAAAACTTTTTCAAAAAACACACACACACACACACCACCATTTCAAGCAATTGAAAATCAAAGGCAAGTGATCTAAAACAAGTAACTAAGAGCCCATGAATAACCATGGATGAAAGGGTTCTAGCACCTTCCCTTTTCATAATCTACCCTCCGAACCCACGAAAACATCTCAAAGGTTTTTCCTGTGCTTTTTAACCTTTCCTTTAGGATAAAATAAAAAGTCGGTGGCGACTCTTGCTAAACCGAACAAGTGCGAATACAAACGCAAAACCTCAAGTTAGTTCTCCCACCGTACCACAGAACTGGCGACTCTGCTGGGGAAATAAATTAAAAGTGGGGTTACCTTAGGGTTTTAGATCACCTTTACATGCTTGCTTTGATTGCTTTGATTGCTTTACTTTTTGGGTCCTTGTTTGGTTTTGTTGTAAATCCTACACCCGGATTTGGGGGCACCTTTTTAGGTAAATAGCAATAAAACTGTGAGGGAACTGTGTGGGGTATACCGACATGGTTTAAGCAGTAAGCTATGTTAGTGTGACATATTTGTGAGTACCGGTAACCCTTGAGTTCAATCAAGGAGAGTACGGGGCCGCTGAGTGATGTCATGAAGCACTAACGAACTCTTAGAACCATACTTGACCATCTTAGCCTTTTTAGGGGTAGTGAGATGACCGACTTTGGTGCAGTCCGAAGTTGGTAGATACTCGATACTACACTTATTGAGGGTTATTTTCTTGGAATATTTTGGTCTCCAGTTAAGTGGCTAAACCAAAACAATGAACACAGAAAATAATCCAGTGATATTGAGCTCCTTAGAACCCGGTTTCTATGTTAGGATAGGATGAGCCAACTAACTTCAAGAGGGTACTTACCTACAAACCCCATGCAAGCCTAAACCTAAGGACTTATTTGCTTTGTGTGAATATAATTACCTGTATATATACGTACTTGCTTTTGCATGCATGTACATAACATCATGACATCATACCATAGCATTTTTTCACTAACCATTTCAAGGATCTCAAGGGTCTGTTGATGCAGGGTCACGTTGAACCAGACGTCTACCAAGGGGCCAGAGGTTTTCTCCTCTAAACAAATGCCATCGAAGATCAAGTGCAACAACTTGAATCAGGGGCTATGACCCACTCGACATGGTGAGCTTGATTCTCGTGGAAAGACATCCATCAATGCAAAGTTCTCCAATCAAAGATCAAAGTTCAACCTCTAACATTTTCTTGTGTTTACCCCAAGAGATCCTTGAAAACATGCATCCACATATCATGCATTGCATCATGAAAGTTTTTCCTTTTCAGGTTTCCTTATTCTCCTACTGTTTATTTCAGTAAGAGATGGCTCTAGAAAGGACTGTCAAGGATATCCAGGATTAAAATGCTCAACTTCAGGAAATGTTCTTGAACCTGTCCCTGGGGCAAGAAGAAGTGAAAGCTCTCCTCACAACGGGCATGGTCCAGGGGAATTCAAGCAATGCCAGGAGTTATCAGTTGGAAGAACTGCAGTTCAAGCTGGCAACAATGAGGATCCAGATGATGGGGCAACTGGTGGGCCAGATGGCTCTCATCCAGGACTTGGCTCAAAGACAAGAGGAACTCAGAGTTCTCGTCAACCAACTGCTTCGGGAAAACTAGGTGGGACAAACATCTGAGGTTGAAGAGCAAGTCACCACTCAACCCCCCTTGAGACAAGAAGACAAGGGAAAGGCTCCTCTACTTGCTTCAGGGTCACAAGCCCATCAACAACCTCGTCAGCGTCAACGGGGTAATCGGCGTAAGTAAAATACGTCGGGAAGACAGTTCACTGAGACTGACATACCGTCATCTCTAATACTGGAGCGCTTGTTGGAGGTCAATCTGAATGCTTTGAGGGATCCTATTCGGAAGCCCAATACCTCCGCTCCTAGCTATCATCCCGACGCATTTTGTGTATACCACTCCTATAGCCCGGGACATGACACCGACGACTGTTGGGCCTTGAAGAACAAGATTCAAGATCTGATTGACATTGGGGTGCTGAGATTCATGCCAGATGGCGAGATGAAAATCTTCCGTTAAGGGTTTCTCCACCTGAAATGACAAAGCTCGAGCTGAGAGACTTTTGCTCCATTTGAATTTTCAAAGTTGTAATTTCTTTTGTGATTCAAACAATTATCTGTTGATGTCAAACTCTGTTTCATTAATGCATTGCATATGTTTGTCTTGAATTCATCCATTCGTTTTCACTACTCTTATGCTTTCTTTATGATATTTAACTCTTGATAAAAAGATGCATGCTTTTAGAGGGAGGATGACGAAACAATACCATAATCTCATACAGTATGCTTTTGAACAGGCCGTGCTGATGATGTACAGGCATTTCTTTCAATTCCCAAACACTGGAGTTATAAGGAAGATAATCCCTAGTCAACCCCTTCGAGCCAAAGAAGTAGGAGTTTTCTGTTCTAAACAAATCAAAACCTTTGATATAAACCTGGGGCAGGGTAGTATCTCAGTTAATTCAAAAAAAAAGATGCGCATTGAAGTCGCAAACTATCAGTTCGTAATACAACGAACGACATCAACAAAAAAGAATTCCTCTGGAATCAAAAGATAGTGATGGTTCCCTATCTCATAGGTAGTCGTTATCTATCAAAAGAAAAAAATCCCACTGAGCCAAAACCTATAAAGGAGGCTTAAGAAAGCTGGGGCATCCCGCTGTCTGTAATCTCGAAAACAGGAACAGTCAGGCAAAAGTTAGGGATAACAAATCATAAGAATGAGGTCACTACAAATCCTCAACAACATGAAAAAATGTTGCAAAAATGACTGCCTTCCCATAAAATTCAATTGGTGTGAACCATCACCCAAAAAGAGTCATTCCAAACTCGAACAGAGTTCGACGCACAATTAACTGAGCTTAGGATTGAAGAACATCACGAAGAGCGGGTGGGTACAAATATACTTTGAGCCTTTATCCTTTGTTTCTTAAACCGTGAACCAAGCCACGTTACAACCCTTAAAAAGTCCTAATTGAAGCATGGGTTAGTTCGAAAGCATACTGTTCAAAAGGTATCCTGACTCCTGTAAGGCTTTGCTCTAAATCTTGTGTTGAATTTGTCTTACAAAAAGTTTTCTGCTAAAAAACGCATTTTTCAAAACTTCGAGACAAGCATAAACTTTGCATTATTTGAATATCGTTGTTTGCACATGGTTATTTGTTTGACAGCGAAAAAGTTCCTACAGCGAATGTTCGGAGGAACGAAAACTCTCTCAGTGAACAAAATTACTTCAAAAGGATGACACTTCCGTTGCAAAAATCTCCTATCAACAGAGGGGCATGACATGTCACTATCCAATTAACCTGGGGCAGTCCAATCAAGGTTTCAACAGATCTTTCAAAGTTCAGTTAACCTGGGGCAGTCCAGTCAAGATTTCAACAAATCTCTCAATTACAGATTAACTTGGGGCAAGTCTCCCTCACCATCACTTGGGGAATTCGAATGTCAAAACCAAGGTCGTTCAGAAATTCCTTCATCACCTGCTGGAAGTTACAACCACCAACAGAATAATGGACATTTGAAGCTCCTAAAAATCAGTTTCTCTCAAGAATGAAGACTCTCATCCTTAAAACCTCAGAAGATTGGTATACTCCCAGTTTCTGACCGTTAACAGAATGAAGATTCTCATCACCTCAGAAGATTGGTATACTCCCAATTTCTGACCCTTAACAAAATCAGGATCAACACCTTCCATATTCCCTTCTAGAGATAGTTCAGATGTGACCCAGATTTGGCAACATTCCGATACTTATTCCAGATTTCCTTCTAGAGATAGTTCAGTTGTGACCCAGATTTGGCGACATTCCGATACTTATTCCATATTTCCTTCTAGAGATAGTTCAGATGTGACCCAGATTTGGCGACATTCCGATACTTATTCCAGATTTCCTTCTAGAGATAGTTCAGATGTGACCCCGATTTGGCGACATTCCGATACTTATTCCAGATTCCCTTCTAGAGATAGTTCAGATGTGACCCAGATTTGGCGACATTCCGATACTTATTCCAGATTCCCTTCTAGAGATAGTTCAGATGTGACCCAGATTTGGCGACATTCCGATACTTATTCCAAATTCCCTTCTAGAGATAGTTCAGATGTGACCCAGATTTGGCGACATTCCGATACTTATCCCAGATCAATACCTGCAGCAATCAAAAGATTCTTGCAATCCCCAGCGGAGCTAAAACTTCCAACTATCAATCCCCAAGAAGAATGAAAACTCTCATTCTCAGTTCCTCACAGAGTATCCAAATATTCTCCAGTGAAGATCCCCTCAAGACAGGAATCCCCAGTAGATTGGCATACAACCCAACCTCCTGATTCCCCAACAGTGGTCCCAGGATTTCTCATTTTCAATGATCAAAAGATTCTTGCAATCCCCTGCAGCAATCAAGGATTTACTTTCCCCAGCAGCAGTCAAAGATTTCATTATCCAGGATTCGTCTTCCTCAGCAAGACAGCTCATCAACTTACATTCACATCCATCACATTCATATCATAAACATTGATGAAGTACAATACATTACATCATGACATTGCATACAACTAACTCTTTACCTTTTCAGGAAAGATCAATCAACAGACAAAGATCATTATCTTCCAAGATTTCCTTCCAGAGATAGTTCAGATGTGACCCAGACATGGCGACATTCTGATACTTATTCCAGATTCCTTCCAAAAACAGTTCAGATGTGACCCAGACATGGCAACATTCTGATACTTATTCCAGATTCCTTCCAGAAACAGTTCAGATGTGACCCAGACATGGCGACATTCTGATACTTATTCCAGATTCCAAGACTTTTGAAAACAGTTTACGGACGCTTCCCAACATGGATGCTGATCTATTGCTTATTCAACTTCAAGACTTCTGAAAACAGTTCACGGGTTCTCCAGACGCGGATGTTAACCTATCGCTTGTTCAGATTCAAGACTTCTGAAAACAGTTTACGGATTCTCCAAACATGGATGTTAATCTATCGCTTGTTCAGACTCAACTTTTGAAAACAGTTTACAGACGCTTCCCAACATGGATGCTGCTCTATTGCTTATTCAATTTCAAGACTTCTGAAAACAGTTTATGGATTCTCCAGACACGGATGTTAATCTATCGCTTGTTCAAATTCAACTTTTGAAGACAGCTTATGGATGCTTCCAGATACGGATGTCAATCTACTGCTTATTCAGACCCCCAGTTCAGAGATGTTCCAAAACATGGATACCTTTCTGATACTCATCCACTCATCAACCACATACAATTCAACAAACATTTCCAGATGGCATCTCTAAGCCCATCCTCCTACCAATAATTTCCTGATGGCATCTCTAAGCCCATCCCCCTGTCACATCTCCAGATGGCATCTTTAAGCCCATCACCAAATGGCATCTTTAAGCCCATTCCCTCAATCACATCACCGAGTGCAAATTTTTTGGGCACTCTAGTGTCCAATCTCCTTTTACCTTCGAGTCGCGAACGACAAACTTGCCAATCTAACTCTTCAGGTTCAAGAAGATTGAACAGGGGAAACTGTTGTACCCCAAAATTTGCCCTCCTTTTTTACACAAGAAATCATAGCTTCGGGCTTTTCTTGACTTTTCAGATTCGCTCAAGAATCAGTCAAGCAGACTTTTTCTTATCAGTCTATCCAAATTAGGGTTTTCATGGACTCTGGAACAGTTCAAGCAGATTGCTAGGGTTTGTTTGAGTTTGGCTCAGGGTTTGATCAAGCAGATGCTTCTTTGACAGTAAATCCAACATTAGGGTTTGCACGCGCATTTTCAGAAGAATTTGAATCCACAGTGTCTTAATTGACTGTCACATGGTTTTGACATTTGTTCAAGATTTCTGTCTAAACATCTGGGATAAAAGCTGAGGCATTTGAATTGAGAATTTGCAGTGTTTGGTTTAATCAGTAAAAGGAAAGACATGTGGACGTTTGTTTGATTAACTATGCAATGCTTTTGATTATTCGGAACGCCGGACGTTTATTGATTATTTATCATTTCTAAGTTAAAATTATTGGATATTATCCAGTTATTATAATTCAAGAAATATAAATAATTAAATAAACAATTGAAGAGGAATTAAAAGAGAAATTTGACAAAAAAGATTTGTTTATTCATTTTGAATTGTTTATTACAGATATTATTTGAATACTGTAAATTCATTTACAGTTATTTACATTAATATTATTACAAATAATTAAAATGAAATAAAGTTATATCCTAAATGTCTTGAAATCTTCATCTTCTAATTACATCCTTTGCTCAACTGTTTTTTACCTGCAAAAAGAAAAGGAAGAAGTCAAATGCAGATGAATTAAAAAAAAGCAGACAGATATTTAAATCTCATCATTAAAAGTGATTGGCCGGAATCAGTTTGTTCACCCTCTCTGCAAATCACAAGAGAACTCTTGGTTCACAAAGAGGGATAGAAAATTATCTTGCAAGCATTGGAATTAATTAAATGTACAAGGCTGCATAGTTCCAAATTGCAAAGTGTCAACAAAAATTTCAAAATGGACAAACTGAATATGAAAAACAAATTACAAAGTCCAAACTGAACTGCACATATGCAAACTGAAAAAAATGCCTAACCAAGTGCAAAACTGTCAAAAGCTGTCCAAAGAAGATATAGAAAGATATCAAAAGCCAAAAGCTGTCAACAAGTACACAAAAGGCAGAAAATCTGGAAAAGAAGAAAAGAGATATGCAGAGCAAAACCATAATGCAAGCAAATTTTCAAAAATTATCCATCACTTTCCAGTCAACACTTTTTCAGAGTAGAAGGTGCATTTTAAGCAATAGACAATGCTTTTTATTTGTGGAGAGAGAAAGAGAGAGAAGAAAGAGGCTTACAGTTTGTTGAGGCAAGCTAGAGATATAAAACAAAGAATATCAGAACAAGCAGAACAGGGGGCAGAACAATACATAGAAAATATATCACAAAAGCATGTCAACCTGCATAAACAAGCCTTAAAGCCTGTAAACACAAAAACCAAAACAAACAGCCTGCCTACAAACATCAAACCAGTTCACACAAAACTGTAACATCCTGCCTTCCAACTTACAGCAACACAAGGCTAGTAAGCAACTCAAAACTACAGCATTCAAGCAAACCTTTCAAAACTGTGTTAAGAACACAAAGCCTTGAAGAAAACCTGCCTTTAAACCTGTTCAAGCCTTCAAACTAACTCAGTATCAAAACCTTCACAAACCTGCATAATACATCAAGCCATACAAGCCTGAAGCCTAAACCTTAAGTTTTCAAAAGCCAGCATATCACAACAAAGCCTATAAACATCAAGCCTAAAAGAAACCTGTATAAATCTCAAACACAAGCCTTAAAGCCTGTAACCTCAAGCCCTGTACAACCTAAGAAAAAAACTTGTTACAACTTCAATCCAACAAAACATACAAAAACCAGAAAAAGCCTTGAAGCACCCAACCAGAAGCCTGTATCACACTCAATCTTTGTTCAAAATCCAATCCATCCAAATATCCAAATAACAAAAATGAGTGCCTCAGATCTAGGTTCATCATAGGCGAAGCTAGCTCAGTCCAAAAGAGAGAAAGAGAATCAGAATAAGGCAAGCATTCAAGCAGCCAGAAGTGAAACAATAGGCAACTCAGAATCAACATCATTAACATCCAGAAGCAAGCAAGCAAAAGAGAGGAAAAAGATGCAGAAGTGAATAATCTAGGGTTTTCAGAGAAGCTTATCACTAAACCAAAGCAAGGTTAAAGATATTAAGTACCAGGAAGCAAGCCAGCAAGCGAGACATCACATACTCCCTCGCCTTGTCCACCGGAAGCGCCACCGTCCTCCTCCGTCTCCTCTCCAAAGGTATAATCTCCTCTTCCTTTTTCTTTTCACACCTCACACAGAAAATAATAATAATCAAAGATCAGAACACAAAAATAAAACATGCAAAACTTGAAACCCTAATGCGTTAAGACAGAAATCACATACCTTTGTGCCATCAATGCCTGAGTAATCTTGGAGAGAGGGAGATGGAGGTAGCGCCTAGTAGCCTGAGGCGAGGAGACAAGCATTCAGTAGCCCCATTTTGAGAAAGATGAAGCTCAGGCGAAGAAGAAGATGGAAGTGGCGCCGTTCTAAGACCCAAACCCTTGTTCTGAACGAAACAAATGAAACCCTAAAACTAAAATTGTCAAAACGCATGTTGGGCCTGCTCCACTTTCTAAACCCCTAAGCCCATCCTTCTGGCGCCTTACCCCCCTTCCTTTTTCTTACCTTATTTTTTTTATTTTGTTTCCTTGGGCCAAGAACATTTTTTAGGCCCATATAACTTGTTATACTTTTTAAAATCAACACTTTTTTAATTTCATAACCTAATTCTCTTTTGATTAAATAATACAATAACTTCTTTTTTTGTAAAAAAAACTAACTAATACCTTTTTTTATATATCACTTTATTTCTATTTTTTTATATAACCTTTTTTTAAAAAAAAAACAATAGTATACTAACTTTTTGCTTAGAATTTTATTTTCATTAAAAAATAAAATACATAAAATTAGGTTTTATTAAGTTAAGTGATTTTTTCTCTTTAAACCCTTTTTGTATAGAAAAATTTTACAAAATATGCAAACAATAGATTTTCTCTTATTAAGTTAATCTTTTCTTTTAATTAAAACTTTTGTTTATACTTCATTAACAAAAACATAAAAATAAATAAATGCTTAATAATACATTAGGTTCACATTTTTATCACTTGTAAATAATCACATACACTTTCATAAATACTTTTATTTCCCTTTGATTCTTATACTTTACTATATTTTACATTGAGAATATGACGATTCAATTTGGTTGTAAATATTATTTGGACACTACTATCCTGATAAGTCTCATCCCCATTTGTAAATATTTGTACCCCCATCCCCGGATACTTATCTGTAATAGCTTAGACTTTAAATTCCCGCAATTTATCGCTTTCTATATACTGTATAGACTTAGAGTTTGTATGCCAATAAAATCAATCGCTAGATAACGTAACACAAAGATAAATGCATGACAATCTATACACCATTCACACTTGCACCCCTAGGGTAATCCCGCTTGTTGCCTTCCAAAATGGGCCATGTTGCATGTTGAGTTTCTTTGGCAAAACAAAACAAATCAAATGATCATAGTCCCTCGATGACGCTTTCGAAGTTGCCTAAACAAAATGATCATAGTCCCTTCAAGCAAAATTGTGAAAGACACTTGGCACCATTGCATTCATGGTCCATACAATGACCCGCGCCCGTCCCGTTAACATCCTAACACAAGATTGTCCACCAAATACAATGGTGGAACAATACTGTTAAAAGGGTTAAAACATAGGAAAGATCTTTGAGAAATTTAGGGTAGATAGCTCTTGGTTACTTGACCAACTTGCAAAACAAATCCATGCCATTTTTCAAAACACACTCCACAACACAACTTTCAAAACATCTTTCAAAAACATTGAAACATCTTTTCAAAAAGACACACACCTTTGTAAAACATTCGAGTAAAGAATTGTTACAACGGTTGCCTAGACAAGGAATCTTTTTCAAAACATTTTCAAAAAACACACACACACACACCACCATTTCAAGCAATTGAAAATCAAAGGTAAGTGATCTAAAACAAGTAACTAAGAGCCCATGGATAACCATGGATGAAAAGGGTGCTAGCACCTTCCCTTTTCATAATCTACCCTCCGAACCCACGAAAACATCTCAAAGGTTTTTCCTGTGCTTTTTAACCTTTCCTTTAGGATAAAATAAAAAGTCGGTGGCGACTCTTGCTAAACCGAACAAGTGTGAATACAAACGCAAAACCTCAAGTCAGTTCTCCCACCGTACCACACTCACCCATGACATGTACAAAGATAAAATTAACCGAAATAAAACACTCACACATGCGCACTCTTAGGGTACACCTCACTTGGTTGCCTTCGAACGTGGTCATTGAGTATAGGAAGTTTTAGAGGTCGTCCTCTTGTCCAAAGATAAAAAAGTTTCCTTGAAATGGTTGCCTCGGAAAAATGATCTAAGATATTAGGGTTACCACTAAAGCGTCCTAACATTGCTTTAGTGACCACACGTCCCTTAATCGAATTGACCCTTAAACTCCAACGACGGTGCTACCTACTCCTCAATAGTGGGATAGCATTGTCTAAAGGACATTTGTACAGATTAATTCCTTTTTCGAGTAGGTAGATGGTTCTTAAGTACTTGCTCATTATAAAACAAAACAAAACTTTTCGCACTTACACCTTTCAAACAAAAACTTCTTTCAAACCCACAAACACAAAGAAAAGCAATTTTTGAAAACACTTTGAGCAATTACCTAAGAGCCCGTGGATAACCACGGATAGAAAGGGTGCTAACACCTTCCCTTTCTATAATCTACCTCCCGAACCCGAGAAACATCTCGAAAAAGGAATTTTTCTATACTTTTTTTTCCTTTCCTTGTTGGATAAAATAAAAGACGGTGGCGACTCTTGCTTACCACGACATTTTGTGAAAATAAACGCAAAACGCGAACCAACATTCTAAAAACAATCAGTTCTCTTCCCACCGATCACAGAACTGGCGAATCTGCTGGGGATTTAATAAGTGAGGTGTACCTTAGGATTAGATCGCTGTGTTTTCAATTGCTTGCTTTGTATGCTTTAATTTTTGTGGGCTTGTATCAGAGTTTCTATAGATCCTAAACCGGATCTGGGGGTACCCTTTAGGTAAGTAGCAATAAACTGTGAGGGAACTGTCTGGCGTAGACCGACACAGTTGAAGTAGTAGCTACGTTAGTGTGGCACTTTAGTCTGTACCGATATCCCTTGTGTTGGAACGAGGAGAATATGGGTCTTCTAAGGGGTCATTAAGCACCAACTAACCTTAGAACCTTTAAATTGACCAACTTGGCCATAGAACAGTAGCAATATGCTACACTCATTTAGACTAAACTCTCGCGATGATTCCGGCCGCAAGAAAAGGTTGCTAAACTGGAATTATGACCGATTGAGGGTAGTCAGTGATATTGAGATCCTCTAGAACCCGGTTACTATTTTTAGGACAGTTTTAAACCAACTGAACTAAAAGAGGGTAGTACCTAAGCTCCTTGCCAGCCTGAAATCTAAGGGCTCTCTGTGTGACTTGTGTGCCTTTACCATGTTTTCTATTTGTGGATACTTGTGGTGTGCTTATTATCATGACATCATGACATCATAACATTGCATACATCTTACATAAGGACTAACCTATTTTAAAGACAGGAGAGATTCATCTTTGTTCTGTTTTGTAGGTCATCATGATGCCCATGCGTAAGAATACCATCCGGATCAACTTTGTCCAAGTCCATACCTTGCTTAAAGAGTTGGTTGCCAAGATGCCTGACACTACTTCCTTCATCAGGAGGCATGGTTCTCTTCTCAGTTTGGTCACCTCCAAATTGGACGAGCAGATGATGAGTGTCCTAGTCCAGTTCTATGATCCGTTGTACCATTGTTTTAATTTTCAAGACTATCAGCTGGTTCCCACCCTAGAAGAGTTCTCTGAGGTGCTCGATATCTCTGTTCTGGAGAAGACCCCGTTTACTGGTTGGGAGAAGACCCTTAGGCCCGAAGAGATTGCTGCAGCCCTTCATTTGACCAAAGAGGAGGTAATGGCTAATTGGGAGACTAGGAGTGGAGCAAAAGGCTTTCTGACTAAGTTCTTGGTTGGCAAGGCTAACTACTTCTGGGATATCCTAGACTTTAAGGCGTTCGAGGATATTCTGGCTCTTCTGATATATGGCTTGGTATTGTTTCCGAATCTCGACACTTTTGTTGATGTGAATGCCATAAAGATCTTCATCTCTCAGAACCCTGTACCCACTCTCTTGGGTGACATTCTTCATCAGCTCTATGCTCGTACTGCCCGAAAGCGGGGAACCTTGATGTGCTGTGCTCCTTTATTGTCGAGGTGGTTTATTTCGCACCTCCCCAAGTCAGTGCTGAAAAACAAAGAAGGAATGAGCTAGGCTTATAGGGTGATGTCTCTCTCTCATAATGACATTATCTGGACTCTCAAAGGTATGGATGAGGTGACTATCATTGATCGATGTGGAGAGTATCCTAATGTTCCATTGATAGGAACCCATGGAGGAATTTCTTACAACCCATGCTTAGCTCTCCGTCAATTTAGAAGAGCCAGAAGAGAAGGACCTCATGAGATGCTAATGCCTCATATCATCTTTGATTTCCAAGGGGATAGCGACGAGCAACGTTGTAGATTCATAAGGGCTTGGGACAGAGTTCACCAATCTGATCCACATGAGTTGGGTCCAAAGACTTCACTCCCGATGGAGCCATATCTCAGATGGGTCTGTATCCGTGCCCAAAAGCTGGGTATGCCCTATGAAACCGTCCGTCCTGTCATTCTTGAAGTTGCTAATGAAGAAGGGGTTCTTCCAACCATCCTCCATCCTTATATGCCCACTGACATTGGGGCACTGAAAAGATCTTGGACGCAGCTGAGGGATGAACGGGATTCTTACCGAGAGAAGTTCAACGAGCAAGAGCAAAAGATCCAGAAGCTGACTAGGCAACTGGAGAACGAGCGGATTCTCAACGACTATGTCCGCACTGAGAAGAAGAGACCGTGGGAGCATTGATAGGCCTTTGATGATTTCCTTTCCAGTTTTATTTTTACTTTTCAATATTTCTTTTCATGTAACGCCTTAATGGCATCAGTTGAACAATTTGAATTTTGAAGTTTATCTAATAAAGTGTGTTTCATTTCTTGTTTACAAATTTGAATCTCTCGATTGTCTTTGAAATCATAAACATACGCATTTCATCCCATGCACTTCATAAACAGGTACCCGTCACAGGTCTCTTATCTTCTTCGCTGTTTATTTCAGCGCTCACTCATCATGTTTGCTGAACCTCCAACTGAGCAAGCCATCAAGGCCCTCCAGGCCCAGAATGCCCAATTTCAAGAGCTGTTCATGAGTCTAGCTAAGGGTCATCAAGACCTAAAGACCCTGATTCTGAAAGAGAAGAAGAAGAAGAAGAAGAGGACCATCTTGTTCAACATAGGGCATAGGTTTGGAAACAGGATACAGAATGAAGTTGATCTGACAACCTCATCTGGAGGGAAAGATAGTCCACAAGAAAGGAGGGCTCCTAGCCCTGTGGTCTCCGACAACAAGACGGACTACGATGAAGAACAGTATCCTCCTGCCGAGGATAAATACAAGCAACTGGAAGACCGATTGAGTGCTATGGAGGTTCAAAAGGTGCCTGGTCTGGACTTCGGTGATCTAGGTCTATCATTTGGGGTAGTCATTCCCCACAAATTCAAGGCACCAGCCTTTGCTAAGTATGACGGAGTTTCTTGTCCGAAGCTGCACCTCTGGTCATATGTGAGGAAGATTCAGTCGTACACAGCTGATAAGAACCTATGGATCCACTTCTTCCAAGACAGTCTCTCAGGGACTCAACTTGAGTGGTTCTATCAGTTGGACGAAGCCAGTATCCGCAGTTGGGAAGATTTGGCTACTGCATTCTATAGGCAGTATCAGTACAACTCCGACCTCGCTCCTACGCGTACCCAACTCCAAGGTATGTCAATGGGAACGGGTGAAGGATTCAAAGATTATGCTCAAAAGTGGAGAGACCTCACCGGAAGAGTACAACCACCCTTAGCTGATCAGGAACTTGTTGACATGTTTTTGGGGACCCTGTTTGGTCCATTTTTCAACCATCTAATTGGAAGCTCTTCATCTGGGTTTACAGAGCTTATTTTGACCGGTGAAAGGATCGAAGCTGGTATTAAGGCTGGTAAGATACAGAAGGGTGCTTCATCAAGCACCGAGAAGAAGCCGTTTAAGAAAGAGTCCAGTGCTGTCTACAGTGCAAGAAGACAGAATAGACCCGAACACTGCCAAGCTGTTAATGCGGTTGTTATTTCAAAACCTGTTGGTGCTCTGCAGCACAACAATCAACAAAAGAATGAGAGACCTCGAAGGCAATTCACCCGTCTCAGCATGACCTTATCTCAGATTCTGCCACAGTTGCTGAAGACTAATCCGGTGGTTCTAAAGGAAGCCCCGAAGAATCCAAATACCACATCACCGAGGTATAACCCTAATTCCCGCTGTGCTTTTCACTCTGATAGCCCAGGGAATAATACAGACGATTGTTGGGTTTTAAAGAACAAAGTACAAGACTTAATTGATGCGAAGGAGATTGAGTTTGAGGCGCCTGAGAGGCCTAATGTTGTGACTGCTCCTATGCCCAAGCATGGAGTAAATGCTATAGAAGAAGATTTGTTTGTGGTTTCTGTGGATGATATTGTTACCCCTCTGTTGACTATAAAGAAGAATCTTTTGTTAGCTGGTTTATTTCTAGGCTGTGACGAAGGTTGCCATACATGTTCTGTTCTACCTACCGGTTGTCCGCTTCTGAAATCAGGTATCCAACGCCTGATGGATAGTAAAGAGATTCTGTTTGAGAAGACTGTTGTTCCTGTAGTCTGTACTGAAGAAGTTGCCATTATCACCATCTTCGACAATTCTTCCAAGGCTCCCTCGAGGAAGCCTGTTAGAATTACATCTGTTCCGAGAATCGCACCTGTGATCATCACTGTTCCGGGGCCCATCCCCTATACCTCTGATAAAGTTGTCCCTTGGCACTATGGGGCTGATGTTTATTTTCATGGAGTTAAGCAAGAATTGGATGCTGATACTGACGTTAGCAACATTAATGGACCTGCTAAAGTCACCCGCAGCGGAAGACTTTTCTCACCTGATATTGCTCCACCAATTGTCCGAAGACCTGTTCTTATTACATCGGCCAGTGTACCTGCCACTATTCCTGATCAAGTTCTTATTCTTACCCCTATCGCCGAGTCATCTGACGCTCGGGGTAAAGGGATCACCACTGATGTGCCTGCCCAGACGGAGGCACCGAAGACAATTACTGCTGAAGCTTCCAAACGGGAGATGGAAGAGATTCTGAAGATTATTAAGAAGAGTGATTATAATGTAGTCGAACAGCTGGGGTAAACCCCATCCAAGATTTCTATGTTGTCACTGTTGTTATGCTCAGAGGCCCATGCCAAGGCTCTAATTACATTTCTGAAGACTGCCCATGTACCACAAGAGACATCAACTGATCAATTTACAGATTGCATGGCCAATTTAACTGCTGATAATGGGTTGGGTTTCTCTGACGCCGATTTGACTGCTAAGGGAAAAAATCACAATGATGCCATGTATGTCTCCATTGAATGCAGGGGAACTACTCTTGCTCATGTATTGGTGGATACTGGTTCCTCGTTGAACGTCTTGCCTAAGAAAGCTCTAGACCGGTTGGACTGTAAAGGGTTGGAGCTGAAGCCAAGCAACATTGTCGTCAGGGCCTTTGATGGGTCTAAGAGGATGGTGCATGGAGAGGTTGATATCCCGATCAAGGTTGGTTCTCAGGTCTTCAATTCTACATTCTATGTGATGGACATTCGGCCATCTTACTCTTGTTTGCTGGGTCGTCCATGGATCCATAAAGTTGGGGCCGTAACCTCAATGCTTCACCAGAAACTGAAGTACCCGGTCAAAGGGAAGATTGTGACAGTGCAAGGAGAGGAAGAGTACATGGTTAGCCACCTCAACTCTTTCCGATATGTAGAGATGGATGGGGAGTTCATTGAGACCTCGTTCCAGCATTTTGAAGAGGTTCCCCAGACACTGGCGTCAGCTGAGACTGTTGTTGAAAATTCTCCTATGAAGATGGCTTCCTTCAAGGATGCCCGGGCTGTTGTTGAGAAAGGTGGGTGTGCAAATTGGGGCCGACTTCCTGATTTTACACAGAAGACTAACAAGTTTGGTTTGGGTTTCACTGCAGAAGCTCAAAGGGCTGTTCGGAATGCACGAATCAGAAGACCTCCCGTGTTCATCAGCAACTCGGGAGTGAATGCCATTGAAGATGATGTGGAAGAGTCTGAATTCGACAACTGGATCTATCCTACGACCGACGGTGGACCAAGCAACTGGACAACAAAGGACTTCATCCCTATTACTTTTGTTACCCAGTAATGAAACTTTTGTGTTGAATTTGTAACAGACAATGTTTTAAACTTTACGGCCCGGTGTCTTACCCGGGGCATTGTGGCTTCATTTGTGAGGGTTTTATGTGTGTCATTTTCATATATCATTAATAAAAGCATTGGACGTTTCTTGCATTTAAAATTTTGCGCTCCTTGTTTTTCTTTATTATATATTGCGAAACAGCTATTTTACACACACTCACATATACAGGTCCACATCCACTCTGGATCCTACTGGTAACGACCCTACTACTGCCAGTTATGACTTCGAAAATTCGATCAACTTAGCCGAAGACGAAGGTGAAGATGATTGTGAAGTGCCCGGTGAACTTGCAAGACTGTTACTTCAAGAAGAGAGGGCCATTCAGCCACATGAAGAGCCAATGGAAACAGTGAATCTGGGTACTGAGACAGATAAGAAAGAGGTCAAGATCGGTGCAAATATGGAGCTTAGTGTGAAGCAACGGTTGATTCAGATGCTGCGTGACTACGTTGAGATCTTTTCCTGGTCTTACAAAGATATGCCTGGTTTGGATATCGATATTGTGGTTCATCGCCTGCCTACCAAGGAAGACTGTCCTCCAGTGAAACAGAAGGTTCGCCGTATGCGCCCAGAGATGTCTGAGAAAATCAAGGCTGAAGTTATGAAACAGTTTGACGCCATTTTTCTAGCAGTTACTTCTTACCCTCAGTGGGTGGCCAATGTGGTTCCAGTGCCGAAGAAAGATGGTAAGGTCCGAATGTGTGTTGACTACAGGGATTTGAACAGGGCGAGCCCTAAGGATGACTTCCCTCTACCTCATATCGACGTTCTGGTTGACAATACTACTCAGCATAAAGTCCTCTCCTTTATGGATGGTTTCTCCGGTTATGATCAGATTAAAATGGCTCCCAAAGACATGGAGAAGACAACTTTTGTTACTCAGTGGGGGACCTTTTGCTACAAGGTCATGCCTTTTGGGTTAAAGAACGCTGGGGAAACGTATCAGCATGCCATGGTTGCTTTATTTCATGACATGATCCATCATGAGATTGAAGTATACGTCGACGATATGATTGCAAGGTCCCAAACTGAAGAGGAACATCTTGACCATCTGCAGAAGCTGTTTGACAGGTTGAAGTTATACAAACTGAGGTTAAACCCGAACAAGTGCACCTTCGGGGTGAGATCTGGTAAGCTGTTGGGTTTCGTTGTAAGAGACAAAGGTATTCAAGTGGATCCTGCAAAGGTGAAAGCCATACAGGAAATGCCAGCTCCCAGAACAGAGAAAGAAGTCAGAGGCTTTCTGGGATGACTGAACTACATTGCCCGATTCATCTTGCACCTAACTGCTACTTGTGAGCCAATCTTCAAGTTACTGAAGAAAGATCAGGTAGTATGTTGGAACGATGAATGCCAGGCCACTTTCGAAAGGATCAAAGAGTATCTCCAAGAGCCACCCATTCTAATGCCACCAGTTGAAGGGAGACCTCTGATCTTATACTTGACAGTGCTCGATAACTCAATGGGGTGTGTGCTGGGGCAGCATGACGAGTCTGGCCGAAAAGAGCATGCAATTTACTACCTTAGCAAAAAGTTTACCGACTGTGAGACCCGATACTCACTGCTCGAGAAAACTTGATGCGCTTTGGCATGGGCTGCTCGTCGGCTGAGACAGTATATGCTGACTCACACTACCCTGTTGATATCAAGGATGGATCCAATCAAGTATATCTTCGAAAAGCCTGCCTTGTCCAGAAGAATAGCAAGATGGCAGATGATCTTGACTGAGTATGACATCCAATATACGACCCAAAAAGGCAATCAAGGGAAGTGTGTTGGCAGACCATTTGGCACATCAAGCAGTGGATGATTACCAGTCTATGAACTTTAAATTTCCGGACGAGAATATCATGTTGGTAACTGATTGTGAGACACCTGGATCGGATGAAGGACCTGAGGAAGGATCCCGATGGTCTATGTACTTTAATGGAGCTTCGAATGCTTTGGGTAATGGCATTGGCGCCGTGATCATATCTCCTAAAGGCTCTCATACTCCGTTCACCGCCCGACTATGTTTCAACTGCACCAACAACATGGCGGAGTATGAAGCATGCATTATGGGTCTTCGAGCAGCAATTGACCTAAGGATTAAGTTTCTAAGTGTCTTCGGAGATTCTGCTCTCGTGATCAGTCAGATCAAAGGCGAGTGGGATACGAAACACCCTAATCCCATTCCTTATAAGGAGTATGTATTGACATTGCTTCCACATTTCGAGGAGATAACCTTTGAACACTTCCCTAGAGAGGAGAATCAGTTGGCGGACGCGTTGGCTACGATGTCTTCTATGTTCAAAGTCAATTGGGACAACGAGGCTCCCCGGATCATCATTGAAAGATTAGACGAACTGGAACATTGCTGTGATATTGAGACTGAAGAGGTGACAGAAAAGCCCTGGTATCATGAAGTGAAGAGGCATCTTGAAGTTCAGGAGTACCCCGAGGGTGCATCTGTTAACGATAAGAAGTTTCTGAGGAGGTTCGCGGCGAAGTTCTTCATCAGCAATGACATCCTTTACAAGCGTAACCATGATTCAACTTTACTGCGTTGTGTGGATAAGAATGAAGCAGAAAGGATCATGACGGAGTTACATGAAGGTACTTTCGGAACTTACTCCAGTGGACACACCATGGCAAAGAAAATCCTTCGGGAAGGATATTATTGGTCCACAATGGAAGCCGACTGTTATCAGCATTCTCGGACATGTCACAAGTGCCAGGTCTATGCTGATAAGGTGCACATACCTCCAGTTCCTATGAATGTCTTGACAACACCTTGGCCTTTTGCAATGTGGGGCATTGATATGATCGGAAAGATCAGACCTACGGCATCCAACGGGCATCATTTCATCCTGGTAGCGATCGATTACTTTACGAAGTGGGTTGAAGCGGCTTCCTTTGCTACTGTAACCAAGAACGTCGTGGCACGGTTTATTCGGCACAACCTGATCTGTCGATATGGTGTACCAGAGAGGATCATTACGGACAATGGTACCAATCTCAACAACAAGATGATCACTCAGCTCTGCGAGCAATTCAAGATACAGCATCACAACTCTTCTCCCTACCGGTCGAAGATGAATGGAGTTGTTGAAGCAGCTAATAAGAACATCAAGAAGATTGTGCAGAAGATGACAGTGACATACAAAGACTGGCACGAGATGTTACCATTTGATCTTCATGGGTACCGTGCCTCAGCACGGACGTCAACAGGGCAACACCTTATTCCTTGGTTTATGGCATGGAGGCAGTCTTGCCTATTGAAGTTCAGATACCCTCGCTTCGGATCATGAAGGATGCAGGTTTGAGTGAAGATGACTGGATTCAGACCCGGCTTGATCAGCTAAATTTAATCGACGAAAACAGACTCACTGCTATTTGTCGTGGTCAGACGTACCAAAAACGGATGATAAAGGAATTTAACAAGAAAGTTAGACGACAAGAGTATCAAGTTGGGGACCTGGTAATCAAGCGCATTATTCTACCTCAAGGTGATCCCAGGGGAAAATGGACCCCTACTTACGAATTTCCATTTGTGGTTAAGAACATTTTCTCAGGAGGAGCTATGATTCTAACCACCATGGATGGTGACGAACTTCCTCACCCTGTCAATGCAGACATAGTGAAAAGATACTACGCATAATCAAAGACCCGCTAGGTTGACTGGCCTAGGAAAAAATAAGGGCTTCCCTGCGAACCAAAAGGGTTGGGGAAAAAATAAGGGATGAAAATGAAAAAAATATGTACACCCGGCAAGTCGAAAACCTGAAAGGGCGGCTCGGGTAACAATGGGTATCCCGGTGGACTGAAAACCCGAAAGGGCGGTCCAGGAAAAAAATAGGGATTAAAGCGTAACACTATGTCTCATTAGATCACCTTGCATATGGACTCCGGTATCGACTATCAAGCTCAGACGACACCAATCAATCTGATCTACCTTCAACCAGTAGCAAAGTGATGAGATGCTCAAAGACATAAAGGCGATAGCAGAGTTGGAACCCAGTGGGATTATTCACATAGCTGTTTTGTTTTCTTTTCACAAATTGTGTAAATTCTGTTCGGCGGCGTTCTCTTACTAGGACGTCAGCCTCTTGTACAAAAGCGCCTATTTACAGGCCAAACTTCAAAATCAATACAAATTCATTTTCAGACAAATTTCAAACTGTTTTCTCTTTATCTATTTTGTTTTGCAAAGAACGTCCAATGTTCATTTTTGATATATGCATTTGACATTAATTGCTACTCATAAATATTTACATGCAAAACAAAGATGAATTACTGGTAATATCAGAAGCAGAGGGAATAAGAATTGTCCGAACTGTGTAGTTGCTTTGTCCACCAGGTACCAAGGTAGGTTCAGCTGAAGAATATAACCAAGATACCTTCACTCCCCGCAGAGTAGGACAGTAATAGTAGCTCTCCCAGCTGGGACTTGCAACTATGAACAAATCAGTAATACTCTCCCCAAGCAGAGTTCATCCACCATCAGCGCTAAAAAGGTTTGGTATCCCCAGAAGGTCTTAATATTCCCCAGCGGAGTATAAAGATATTCCCCAGCAAGCATAAGAGTATCCCCGACAGTCTTAATATTCCTCAACGGAGTATAAGAATGTTCCCCGGCAGAATACAAGATACCCCCAGTGGAGCCATTTCCCCAGCGCAATCTAAAAAGCTTCCCCAACAGAGTTGAGGCATCATCCCCAGTAGACTTTGGAAGCTTACTCCAACCGAGTTCAAAGGATCATTCCCAGCAGAACTCAGAGGTTTATCCCCACAAGAGTCTAACTGGGTTACCCCAGCAAGTTGCAACTGAAAGATCATCCCCATCGGAGTTCTTTCCTTTCACAAATAGGAATTCAATCCTCAACAGATTCAATATCACCAACAATGGTAATCCATCCCTAGCGGAGTTTATCATTGAAATCCCCAGCGGAGCTTATTAGCGGAATCCCCAGCGGAGTTTATCGTTAAAATCCTCAGCAGAACATCTCTCCCCCACATAGTAATTCCCCTCGGAGTAATCTCTTCATCAGTTTATTCCCCAATGGAGTTGTTTTCTCCTGTAGGTTTATTCTCACAATTATCTTCGTCCATCATCCCCAGTGGAAACGAAGAACTCAACTCTATTCTCCAGCAGCTCTGGGATTTATTTTCCCCAGCTAAAACATTATATTCCCATACATCATGATACATGCATATAAACATCATACGAATACAATCTCATTTATTTTGAGAACATCATTGCCTGATCCATATCATGCATTGCATATGATTGACCTTTACCTTTCAGGAAAGATACAATTAAAGTTCTCAGTTACGTCAAAGACCTGACCGGTTCTTAAATCTCAATTGAATTATCCTCGGTTGAATTTCAGATAAGGTTCTCAATCTCGACAGTTTCCCTACGTCAAAGTGTGGACGAGTGCTATAACCTCAACGGTATACTACGTTGAGCACTAGTCAGTTCCTAGATCTTGATGTTTTCCTCCGTCATAGTGTGGACGAGTTCTCTAATTTCAACGGTATACTACGTTGAAGACCAAACAGTTCCTAGATCTTGATGAAGATGTTTCCCTACGTCATAGTATGGACGAGTGCTATAACCCAATGGTATACTACGTTGAGCACTAGTCAGTTCCTAGATATTTATGTTTTCCTCCGTCGTAGTGTGGACGAGTTCTGTAATTTCAACGGTATACTACGTTGAAGACCAAACAGTTCCTAGATCTTGATGAAGATGTTTCCCTATGTCATAGTGTGGACGAGTACTATAACCTCAACGGTATACTATGTTGAACACTAGTCAGTTCCTATATCTTGATGAAGATGTTTCCCTACGCATAGTGTGGACAAGTTCTCTAATTTCAAAGGTATACTCTGTTGAAGACCAAACAATTCCTAGATCTTGATGTTTTCCTCCGTCATAGTGTGGACGAGTTATGTAATTTCAACGGTATACTACGTTGAAGACCAGACAGTTCCTAGATCTTGATGAAGATGTTTCCCTACGTCATAGTGTGGACGAGTGCTATAATCTCAACGGTATACTACGTTGAATACTAGTCAGTTCCTAGATCTTGATGTTTTCCTCCGACATAGTGTGGACGAGTGCTATAACCTCAACGGTATACTACGTTGAATACTAGTCAGTTCCTAGATCTTGATGTTTTCCTCCGTCATAGTGTGGACGAGTTCTGTAATCTCAACGGTATACTACGTTGAAGACCAGACAGCTCCTAGATCTTGATGAAGATGTTTCCCCCCAATTGAATTATGGATAGGTTCTTAAGATTCAGCCGAGGCATTCTCTCAGTTGAAGTACAGGCAAGTTCCTAAATCTCAACAAAACTTAGACTTCCCCAGCGGAATCTTCTACAAACAACAAGTGTGCAAATTCTAGCTAAGGAATATCTTATGCGATCGACACTCCTGTAGATGGCATATGCAAGCCCACCCTCCTATCAACAATCTCCAAATGGCATCTGTAAGCCCATTCCCAACATCACAATGTTGATACTACACCATGCGAGTGCAAATTTCTGGGCACTCTAGTGTTCAATTATCTTCCACCTTCGGATCACGAAAGGCTCGAAAGCCAATCTATATCCTCAGGTTTAAGAAAATTGAACAGGGGCAACTGTTGTACCCCAAAATTTGCCCTCCCATATTTCTCAAGACATGTCGAGAATAATCTCCAAATGACTCAAGTTAGCTCATGAGTTGGACAGTCAAATCATCTCCTAAGGCAGTCAATTCAAAATTAGGGTTTTGTGTTGCATCAAGGTCCTTACATCCAAATGACCTCAAGTGCTTCCCAATGTCCTAATATTCTCTCAAGTTTATCCATTTAAAATTTCAAGCCTTGCAGAGAAAGTTTGGCCAGTCAATTGCTCAAGAAGCCCAAGAATCGACTGTGCTAGGGAAAAAGTCAACTGTGACCTACAAATAGTCAAACCTCAAGATTTTTTTGTCAAAATTCTCATTTTTAAGGATAATTCATCATTTGATCAAGGGTTGATCACGATTCATCAAGGATTGCTCAAGATTCATCAAGATTCAAAAGTTGCTAAATTAGGGTTTTGTAGGAAAAGTCAACTCAACTTTGACCAAGCATAACTTTCTCATAATTTATGATAAATGACCCATCCAAAGCTAATTTTGAATAGGATGCAATTTCATACAATCCATCTTCACACCCCAAGATCAAGAAAAGCACTCACAAAAAGTTACAAATTTGGACATTATAGGTCATTTTTGAAAGTCAACAAAAACATCTTTTTTTCCAAAGCTTATAACTTGAGAATGGAATATCAAAATGATATTATACAAAAATGGTTGGTTAGAGGACATCTCAAGGTTTCTAAAAAGTCTAAGAACACCAACAAAAGTTCAAAATTGAAGAAGTTATGCATTGTTGAAGTTGGGCATTTTTCCAAAATTGCCAAAAGTCAACTATCCCGAAAACTCCAATTTTTGACAAAAGGGCCCACTTTTTTCCACTTGATTTGATTTTTCCACACCACACACGTGTCCTATCTTCAAATTTCATGACCAATTATTAATTTTTCTATTTTATTTGATTTTTATTGATTTAATTCATTTTTAATCAATTTAAATCAAAATAAAATCTCAATATTAATAACTTGTGATCTTTTTTATTGATACAACTTTCAATTAACATCATGAACACAATCAAATTCGTGCCAACCCATATCATGCATAAAATCTTGGATTTGGAAAGAATTTGAAGGCCTTTAATGGAGGAATCATATCATATCCAAAGTCATCAATTCACAAGGATTCAAGGCCCAATTTTTAACCTAATTGCTTCTAATATACTCACACAAGCTAGAGCACACAAGAACACGACTTGAAGGCTGCAGAATTCACATATACAAGACTTGAAAAAAGCTTTAAAAGTGAGAAACTGAAATCCATATTGGAGGCGTTTCCAAGGCAAAAACTCCACACTACTCTCTTGTTGGACGTCCACTGGATCTATTGGAATCAAAATCAAGCCTTGAAACCTTCTAAATAGCGCTGTAAGTTTTCTTGAACGTGGCCCTGAACATGGAATCATGATCTCTTATTCTTGCATCTTTTTGCTAATATCTTTGCATAATCATGTTAATCGGCCTATTTAGAACGTTTCTACAATATTTGATTTCATTTTTGTAGCCTATAACCCTGTACCCGAAGCAAGGGTTTTTGTTCTTGTTTTTTAGGCGTTTTGATTTCAGGGAAAATTAGAACAAACCATGGACACGAATGAGTTTAGGAGGAAGAAACAAGCATAATGATGGTCTTGGTTTGCATTTTCGTGGCCTAGAGCTCGTTCTAGGACGAAGCCACGGATCTTGCTGCGGATAAAATCTGCAGGTAAAAAGATCAGTGTTTCAACGAAGAAGACGACTACGCGTCCTCTTCCCATTGGCCAATTTCAAATCAACGCGCTTTTTTTTAAATTTTTTTTCCAGGCATAATAGTTTGTTTGATATATAATAATTGTTGTGTATCTTAATAACAAAAAGAACAAAGTGATGCAGTGGCAAGCGCGCTAGTGGAAAGTCTCATGGGACCTGGGTTCGAATCCCAGGTCCCCCAAAATCGCTTGTTATTATTTTTCAATAGATACTCCCATGCAGCGTCCAAAGCGTGATCCACCATACGCCCTCAGGTCTCAACATGCCAGATGGCCTCCAGGCCAAATCAAAAGGTCAAGATTGAACGTGCATCATGTTCATCAGTCAACGCGCCATGGAGAATTGCAAAGGTCAACCAGGCTTCCAGTGTGAATGGGCCAAACAATTGCTATTCCACCTCCAGTCTGGGCCCAATACCCCCCTGAGTTTGCTTTTTCTATTTCTCTTATTATTTTCTTATTTCTATTTTTTGTTATTTGTTTTATTATTGTTTAAACTAACCATTTTATTTTTCCTCATAAAATTAGAAAATACAAAGAAATATTATTTTTATTTTTATTTATTAAAATTAAATGCATCACTTTATTTTTTTAAATAAATATTAATCAATTAATTTAGTTTTTAATTAGGTATAATTTTAATATTTTTTGTAATAAATTAAAATCAATGTAGAATATTAGGTTTTACTAACTTTTAACCCTTTTATTTTATTTCCTTAAAAACTTAAAAAACAAAAATATTTCCATTAATTAATTTAGTTATTAACTTAGATTTAATTTCCATTTAATTCAAAAAAATAAATTAAAAAAAAATGCTTTCTTTCAAAATGGTTCAAAACCCTAAAAAATGCGCCGATTTAATTTCTTGCACGCGATGCATTTGATTCCAATATTGCAATTGCTTCCGGTATGTAATAACTTTTAATAGGACTTTAATTTATTTATCGCTTTATTTTACTTTCTGCAATTTAAATTTAAAGGGTTTGTTTTTGGCGAAGTAAATACCCGACGCATTGTAATAGTTTAGATTTAGTTTCCGCCATTTAAATACCGCAACTATACACTGTTAGATGTTTGATAATAGGGAATGCATGACAAGATCAAATGTATGAACTTAAAATCAACATAGCTCATCCATGACATGTACAAAGATAAAATTAACCGAAATAAAACACTCGCACATGCACACTCTTAGGGTACACCTCACTTGGTTGCCTTCGAACGTGGTCATTGAGTATAGGAAGTTTTAGAGGTCGTCCTCTTGTCCAAAGATCAAAAAGTTGCCTTGGAAAAATGATCTAAGACATTAGGGTTACCACTAAAGCGTCCTAACATTGCTTTAGTGACCACACGTCCCTTAATCGAATTGACTCTTAAACTCCAACGACGGTGCTACCTACTCCACAATAGTGGGATAGCATTGTCTAAAGGAAATTTGTACATATTAATTCCTTTTTCGAGTAGGTAGATGGTTCTTAAGTACTTGCTCATTCTAAAACAAAACAAAACTTTTCGCACTTACACCTTTCAAACAAAAACTTCTTTCAAACCCACAAACACAAAGAAAAGCAATTTTTAAAAACACTTTGAGCAAGTACCTAAGAGCCCGTGGATAACCATGGATAGAAAGGGTGCTAACACCTTCCCTTTCTATAATCTACCTCTCGAACCCGAGAAACATCTCGAAAAAGGAATTTTTCTGTGCTTTTTTTCCTTACCTTGTTGGATAAAATAAAAGACGGTGGCGACTCTTGCTTAATGCGACATTTTGCAAAAATAAACGCAAAACGCGAACCAGCATTCCAAAAATAGTCAGTTCTCTTCCCACCGATCACAGGTTCCAAGGTTCGTTAGTACTTCACGACACCACACAGCGACCCCGTATTCTCCTTAATTCTCCCTAAGGGATACCGCTACCTACAAATGTGTCAGACTAACATAGCTATTGTCTCAACCATATCGGTCTATGCCGTACAGTCTCCATAATTTTTGCTATTTACCTAATGATGTTCCCTGATCCGGGTAGAGGATCAAAACAAACCCAAACAAAGGCCCAAAATGTAAAGCAAACAAATCGAATAATAAAAGCAATTAAATATGATTGAGCTCTAAGGTAACCCTACTTTTAAGATTCTCCCCAGCAGAGTCGCCAGCTCTGTAATACGATGGGAGAACTGACTTGGGTGTTTTGTGTTTTATCGCAATTGTTGCGGATAGAAAGAGTCACTACCGACTTTTCTTTTATCCAATAAGGAAAGGGTGAAAAGAACAGGAAAGACCTTTGAGATATTTTCTTGAGTTCGGGGGGTAGCTTATGAAAAGGGAATGTGTTAGCACCCTTTTCATCCATAGTTATCTATTGGCTCTTAGTTGCTTGCTAGATCAATCTTGAAATTACTTTGTTTGAAATGTGTTTGTGGTGGGTTTTAAAAGTATTTTTGAAAAGAGCCTTTGTTTAGGAAAACTTTGTAATGATTCTCGTCTCTATAAGAATGCATACAAAAGTGTTGGACTTTTGAAAATATTTCATGTTTTTGAAAGTGTTTGGTGTGTTTGAAAGGATGTTTGTTTTTGAAGATGGATTGTGAGCAAGCAACTAAGAACGTTCTACCTACTCAAAAAGTCTTTTGTTCATTTCTCTCTTCCTTTGATATTGCCACCTTACCATTGATTGACAAGAAGCCCTATCTTTGGATGTAAAGGGACGAGCGTGGGTCATTGTATAGTCATAAAATGCAATGTTATGAGATATCTTAGCATTTCTCTTAAGGGACTAAGATCATTTGTAAGGCAACATTCGTAGCGTCATCGAGGAACTATGATCTTGTATTTTTTATTTGTTTTGGCTAAGATGTCTCACATGCATAACATGATCATTTTGAAGGCAACAAAGTGGAGTAAACCCTAGTGGTGCAAAGTGTGCAAGTTTATTGTATTTCATGCTTGAGTTTATCTTGGATTAGGGTTTTCTAAGTATTGATTTTATCTTTCCATACAAACTCTAATTTACTAACATTTATATGAAAGTGATAAAATTGTGAAAAAAGTAAATTTCTACACTATTACATCATTAGGGGATGAGGTATACAAATTAAAAATGGGGATTGCAAGAATTTAAACCCTAATTACCTATTACAACCATATCGAATCAAATGAATAAACGTACAAGAATTGAAATATACAATGTACAAAGTATGAAAACAAAATAATGTATAGGGTAATGAATGAAAAAAGAATGGATTTTGTTTGGTTTTGTTAAGAATTTTTTATTTTATTTTAACCTAATAAACTAAAAAGAAATAATTAAATAATAAAAGAAAATTAAACTAATTTAATTTTAGAAAAGAAAATATTTTTTAGTATTTGTTTTAAGGAAAGATTTTAATATTAACTAAAAAGTGTGAGAATTAATTAAATTAAGAAGAACCTAAATTCTAAACTAATGTTAATTAAAAAATAAATAAATAAACCTAAATCTAATAATTAATAAACAAAGCTTGTAATAAAAATGTTTTTGATGCTTTTCTGATCTTGAATAAAAATGATACAAGTATATAGTATAAATAAAAATATTTTTGGTCTTTTTTATTATTAATAAAAATATATATTATAATAACATTAATAATAATTGTGATACGGTGGGAGAACTGACTTGAGGTGTTTTGCATTTTGATCGCATTTGTGCGGATAGCAAGAGTCGCCACCGACTTTTCTTTTATCCAAAAGGAAAGGTAAAAAAGCACATGAAAGACCTTTCGAGATTATTTCTCGGGTTCGAGGGGTAGATTATGAAGAGGGAAAGTATTAGCACCCTTTTCATCCGTAGTTATCTACTGGCTCTTAGTTACTCGCTTAGATCACTTGCTTTTGTTCGACAATATACTTGAGGTGTGTTTTTTGAAAGTATTTTGAAAATGTCTTTGTAATGGTTCTCGTCTGTATACAAAATGTCTTGTCTTTTGAAAAATGTTTTGAGATGAAAGTGTTGGTGTAAAATTTTTTTTGTCAGCAAGCGAGTAACTAAGAGTGCATCTACCTACTCGAAAGGTCTCAAATGTTCTTTTCTTCCTCCTTTAGATGTTGCTATCTTACTATTGATTTGGTAAGAAACCCCATCGTTGGGTGTGAAGGGACAGGCGCGGGTCAATTTTACAGTCATCGAAAGCAACTTATGAGACGCTTTAGCAATTTTCGTAAGGGACTAGATTGTTTTATCGAAGGCGACGTCGAGGGTCATCGAGGGACTACGATCTTTTCATCGAAGAGTCATTGCTAAAGCGTCCCATATTCGAGGGACATGACTGTGTTTCCGAGGCAACAAGCGAGGTTACCCTAGAGGTGCGTGTGTGCAAAAGTGTGTTTGATTCAAGTTATTTTGTCTATGAAATTAGGTTATTTAGCGATTGATTTTTGAATCTTGCCATGCATGCCTATTTACTATACAATATATAGAAAACAATAAATTGAGGAAATTGAAATTCTATGCTATTACAGAGTTTTCGGGGATGGGGGTACAAATTTACAAATGGGGATGGATCAATGCGATTAAAAGTCAAGATATGCAATCAATACAACCAAATCGAAAAGAACAAATTAATTAAAACTACAATAGTCTATGAAATGAAATTAATTGACAAAATAAAATTCTTGTTTTTGTTTGTGAGAAAATTTGAAAAGAAAATAAAGAATCTATTCTATTACCATTTCTTTTTTAATTTTAACATGTAGAAACTAAATAATTTAAAAGAAAGTTAATTGATCAGTAAAAATGTTAATTAATAAAAATTATTCACAAAGTCTTAAATTAAGCAAATTAAATAATTTTGAAATTACATTTTTTTTACTTGAATTTAAAAATTATAACTAAAGATTAATCCAATTAAGTCTAAACTAAATAAAAATTATAAGTTTATTAAAATAATTATAAACTAACTAAAAATAATTCTAAAATCACTAAATTAATTCTAAATTCAAACTAATTATTAAAATTTGTCTAATTAAAACTACATGATTTATATTTTATTTATTATAAAAAAGAGACTAACTATCATTTTTGTTTTTTTTCATAATGGTTAAATAAATAGAATGCTAGTGGCTAATAAAATAAAATTAAAAAAAACATATAATTGGGCCAGGGATTGAGGAATTCAAACTGGGTCTTGGTTGAGAAGCCCAAAATGGGGTTAAAACAAAAAAACTTAGCAACCCATGGGAAAGGATGTGGCCGCGGTTGTTTAAAACAGAAGTATAAGAGAAGAACGGTGGTACCATCGGATGATGGTCACGCAAAATTGATGAGGAAGGTGATGATAAGATGGTTTGAAGTGGATGTTTAGATGGTGGAGGTTGAGCGATTTACATGAAGATGCAAGTGGTGAGCTGGGTTTCGGAAACTGATGAAGGGAAAGCATACGTGTGGGTTTGTGTTGGAACATTGATGGTGAGATGGACCCGTGGATTGCCTGGGGGTATTTCTGTGCGAGAGATGAGAAGGAATTTTGCATGGACAGAGGGTGGTGAAACTGGGTGTCGTTGGTTTTACGAAGAGAGGGAGAGGGTGGTTTATGGGTTGTTGAAGTAGCAGAGGATGGAGGATACAATTGTGGAAAGTAGACGGAGGGTGTGTCATGGTCTGCTTGGATGGAAGGGAGTGTGTATTCTGGCGGTGGTGATGGCTCGCGAGAAACAAAAGGTTTATAGAGGGTGGAGGCGGTTCGTGGAAGAAAAGATGAAAGGGTATATTTTTCGTGGTTTTTTTTACTGCATTATCATTTTATTTGGTTATCAAACAGACAGAACTATGTTTAGACAGTTGATTATCTTTGTATACTAATTTTCTGTTTTGCTTCATTTTAACAGAATTCAAAAACAATATGTTCGTGATGCAAGAGAGGAAGACTTACAGAGGTTATCAGTGATTCCGCGCTTTCTTTGACAGGGAAGTAGGCTTATGTGAACCTTTGTTTTGATCTTTCTGTATTTCTGAATAAGTTCTTTTCTGAAGGGTTACGGTTTGAAGGAGATGATGAACAAAATAATGGGAATTTTTTTTTATGCTTGGTCCCTTTTCTACCAAAACTGTTTATGTATGTGGCTTGGTTGCTGTTAGACTTGATTTCCTTTTGTATACTATCATGAAAATGAACTCTGTGATTTTTTTTTTTTTGGTGATGTTGCTTCCGTTGTTCGGTCCTCCCTATTCTCTATACTTTTGTGTATTTTTATAATAGTAATGGGATAACATTTTGGGGGGAAATGTTTGGCAAGTTTGAACACTTGGGGCATGCTGTTGTTATATCTTTTTGGTGCAGTTTTTATGTTGCCTATTTTATGCAATTGTTGGGCTGTTTTGTTAGCAGGTTTGGACAGCAATGCAGGGCTACAATGCAGCCTGTACTTGACAATATTTTGGCCTCTTGTATTTCTCTTTTTTTTTTGGATGCAAACTGTTTTTCTCTTTGTCTTTTTTGACAGTATTTTCTTTGTGAACCAAAAGAAACATACACATTTTTTTGTGATTTGCAATGAAAATAATGCTTTGGGCCGATGATCAGAAACTGATTGGAAAAGATAAATGAGGCCTTTGTTGGGCTTTTGGCAAAATGGTTAAATGATGAATTCCTTAAACTGTATACTGATTCTTTGAGAAAACCCTAATGATGAGAAGAAATTCATTCTAAACAAATAGTTCCTGAATTTTTCACATGCTTGCTAATTTTTCTTTTCCTTGTTTCATGAGCAAATGAGAATTGGGCGATCAATGTTGAAAGACGAAGAGGCTATAGCAAGGAGTGAATGAGTTTCTTGAAGATGAAGCAATTGAATAAGCATTATTTATTTCCCCTTTTTCTTTGTAAACAAGACAAATGTGATTTGTATCTTAAATTGTAATCCACTTTGAAGTATATTCTGAAATTATTCCTTTGTAACATAAATCGATGGAACTTTGAAGTTTATTTGAAAACTTGGATGATGATCGTTGAATTGGAATTGAATTTTTGAGTTTCGGGTAAATTCTCCCGGATATGAAATACTTGATACAAACCATTTCTTGAAAAGAAATTTGAATTTGAAATGATGATTATTTGTATGGTTCAAAATTGTCCACATGAATGAAATTTGATTTTAAAAGCGGATATTTCAAACGTGATTAGCCCGAATATCTCAAAATGATGAATGCAACTGAATCCTTGAACCAATCTTGAAAGAACCAATAATTCTTCGAGAACATTAGTAAAAAATCCACTCTAATTCAAATAATCACCAATGCTTCAAACACCAATGACTTGAACTAATCAACAAACCATCCAATAAATCCCACACCTAACATTTTATACCATGAACAATCTCATCATAAAAGCAAATGTCTTGAGGAAACGATTAGGACATGAACTAAGCTTAGGATTTAAGAACATTCTAAATCACAAAATGACCTGTAGCGTTTTCACCAACTTTTTATAGCCTTTTAAGCATAATTCGGCCTTGATCCTTGAAGAGAACTTATTGATGACATCACTTAGGAAATAGTGCAAAAATAATCGTCTCAAGGTCTTGTAATTTGAAGAAATAACAATCAGACAGTCGTTATTTGAAATTAGGTCAAAATTCAAGATGCGACTTCTAACGCATTCGAATTTTGGTGATCTTCTACGCGTAATCAGCTCTTGACTTGTGAAGAGAAATTTGAGGTGGCATCAGGAAGAATCATACGCAAGGAAAACCGCTCAAAAATAATGAATAATGAAGAAGTTACGATCGTTTGAATTTGTTCTCGCTAAAAGGGTTGATTTTGGGGTTGTTGTAGTCATTTTCAGTCATCTGAACCATTGATTGAGTAAACTTGTACTGTGAGGTTTAATAACTAGTTTAAACAACTTTGAGGAGACATGAAGACCTATGAAAATCATTTTAAATCTTGAAGGCACAATTTTCTTTGAAAAATGCAAAACCCTAATTGTTGACTCAATGCCTGGGAAGAGAGTCTGCCTGATCGATTTCTGAGCCAACTTGAATATCCGAGGAACCCTAGGATTGTGTCTTGTATGAAAAATGGGAGGGAAAATTTTGGGGTACAACAACTGCCCCTGTTCAATCTTCTTAAACTTAAAAAGTGAGATCGACGTGTTTGTCGTTCGTGGCTTGAAAGTGAAAGATGATTGAACACTAGAGTGCCCAGAAATTTACACTTGATGATGCACTGGTTGATCGTATAGGGAATGGGCTTAAAGATTCAATTTGGAGAAGTGATGGAGAGTTGTCAGAGATGGGCTTATAGATACCATCCAAAGGTGATTGTTGACAGAAGTGGACGAAGTCTGAACTCAGTTTTAACAGAAAAGAAATCAGAATAAACCTTTGGTCGATTTAAACTGGAGCTAGCAGAAGTCTTGAATGTTTGTTGGAAAGAATCAGAATATCTTTTGGAGCGATTTTAAACTGAACCAAAAGATATCTTGGATTAATCTTGACTGGAAAGCATCAGAATAAATATTGGTGCAATTTATCTGAACTAGAGAAAATTATCAGTGGGGAAGAATCAGAATAAACCGTTGAGAGGTTTAAACTGAAACGACAGGGATTCAGAGAAGAATCAGAAAAAATCGTTGAAATATTTATCTGAACTAGTAAGAATCTGGAGAAGAATCAGAATAAATCATTGAGATTTATCTGAACCAGCAAAAATCTGGATAAGAATCAGAATAAACCATGGAGAGATTTATCTGAACCAATAAGAATCTGGAGACGAATCAGAATAAATCATTGAGAGATTTATCTGAACCTGTAAGAATCTGGAGACAAATTAGAATAAACCGTTGAGAGATTTATCTGAACCAGTAAGAATCTAGAGAAGAATCAGAATAAACCATTGAGAGATTTATCTGAACCAGTAAGAATCTGGAAAAGAATCAGAATAAACCATTGAGAGATTTATCTGAACCAGTAAGAATCTAGAGAAGAATCAGAATAAATCGTTGAGAGATTTATCAGAACCAGTAGAAATCTGGATAAGAATCAGAATAAATCATTGAGAGATTTATCTGAACCAGTAAGAAACTGGAGAAGAATCAAAATAAATCATTGAGAGATTTAAACTGAACCAGCAAGAATCTGGATAAGAATCAGAATAAATCGTTGAGAGATTTATTTGAACCAGTAAGAATCTGGAAAAGAATCAGAATCAATCGTTGAGAGATTTATCTGAACCAGTAAGAATATGGAAATTAATCAGAATAAATCGTTAAGAGATTTATCTGAACCAGTAAGAAACTGGAGAAGAATCAGAATAAATTGTTGAGAGATTTATCTGAAACAACAAAAATCTGGATAAGAATCAGAATAAATCGTTGAGAGATTTAAACTGAACCAGCAGAAGTCTGGATAAGAATTAGAATAAATCATTTGGAGATTTAAACTGAACTAGCAGAAGTTTGAAGGAAATGTTTGCTATGCAGATGGTCGACTAGTCCTTTCTCGGGAACTGATCTGTATTTGACTTGTTGAAAATATTTGTCTGTCGAAAATTTGTTGATGATAATTTCATGTCGATTAATTTTTTCCTGAAAAGGTGAAGAGTTAACTGTATGCAATACTATGATGTATGCAATGCATGGTATGATGTTGTTTTCTCAAAATAAATGAGATTGCACTATATGTACTTGTGTTGTCAATGCCATGATGTATGAATGCAAACGTATGGGCATAAGGATTGTTTGTGCCTTAGTGTTGCTAGAAACGGGGAAAATAAATCCCTGAGTATTGCTGGGAAAGAGGAGTGTAAGTCTCTATACTTTTTTGAAGTTTAAAGCGTTGATGGGTGAGTTTCCATTTATTATAGAAATAAACTCTGTTGTATAAGGGAAACATCGGACATTGCTTGTGGACTTCGTGAAATCCTACTGGGGAATCCTGAGAAGTTGGGCAACTTTCACTGGGGATCCTTTGGAGCGGTAGTTGGAGGTTTTGCTCTGCCAGGGATATGAGAGCGCTTGATACCACTAGGCTGCATATTGGGGATACGTTAATGATCCTGTAGTAGGATGTCCTTGTTTCTGCTCTTGCTGGAGAAGGTACCTACGGGGATTTTATGGAATGGCCTATAGATATTATTTTATTTCTTAAAACCATTAGTAATTGTCTTTCCGTTTTCTATTCATTTGTAAACAGTAATCACGTTCAAATGCATATGTTCAAAAATAAATCATTGGATGTTTTTGTAAACAAAACACATAAATAAAGAAAAATATATGGTTTTGCACTTTCAAAAGTGATATCTTTGTATTAACTTGAATAAGTCTTTTTTGTACAACAAGACGATCATTCTAGTAAGAGAATGTCGTCGTAAAAAAATGAAAATTGATACAAAGAAAAGATAGCTATGTGAAATAATCCCATGGGGTTCCCATTCTGCTATAGTCTTCGTGTCTCTGAGTGTCTTGTCCACTTGTCGCCTCGGCGAAGCTGATTGAATTGATTAGAACCGTTTGAGCTAGTTGGTCAACGCTGAAGATTGTCTGCAAGATAATCCAACGGGACATATTCATACGCTTTAATTCCCTAATTTTTGCCTGGACCGCCCTTTTGGGTTTTCGATCCATCGGGATACCCTTTTTTGCCCAAGCTGCCCTTTCAGGTTTTCAGCTTGCCGGGTGTACAAATTTTTTTTTGTATTTTATCCCTAATTTTTGCCCGATCCTTTTGGTTTACCGGGATGCCCTAATTTTTGCCTAGGTCAGTCGACCTAGCGGGTCCTTGTTCATGCGTAATATCTTTTAACTATGTCCGTATTTACAGGGTGTGGGAGGTCGTCGCCATCCATAGTGGTTAAGATCATTGCTCCACCAGAGAATATGCTTTTGATTACAAATGGTCCTTCATATGTAAGAGTGCATTTTCCCCTGGGATCACCTTATGGAAAAATGATACGCTTGATTACCAAGTCACCGACCCGATATATCTGACGTTTGACCTTTTTGTTAAAAGCTTTGATCATGCGTTTTTGGTACATCTGGCCATGACAGATAGCTGTAATCCTCTTCTCATCAATCAAGTTCAACTGGTCAAGTCGAGTCTGGATCCAATCTTCTTCGTCCAAACCAGCATCCTTCATGATCCTCAAAGAGGGGATCTGGACCTCAATAGGTAAGACAACCTCCATGCCGTATACCAGAGAATAGGGTGTTACCCAAGTTGATGTGCGAGTTGTGGTACGATACCCGTGGAGAGTGAATGGTATCATCTCATGCCAGTATTTGTATGTGACTGTCATTTTCTGTATGATCTTCTTAATGTTTTTGTTAGCAGCTTCTACAACGCCATTCATCTTGGGCCGGTAAGGGAAAGAATTGTGATGCTGGATCTTGAATTGCTTGCACAAGACGGTGATCATAGTGTTGTTTAGATTCATACCATTATCAGTGAGGATTCTCTCTGGGATACCATACCAACAGATGAGATTCTGTTTGATGAACCGGGCGACAACATTCTTGGTAACAGAAGCGAAGGAAGCTGCCTCAACCCACTTTGTAAAATAGTCGATGGCCACCAAGATGAAGCGGTGTCCATTGGAGGCCGTTGGCTTAATTTCCCCAATCATATCGATTCCCCACATAGCAAATGGCCAAGGATCCGTCAAGACATTCAGAGGAACCAAAGGGATGTGCACTTTATCAGCATAAATTTGACAATTATGGCAAGTCCGAGAGTGTTGAAAGAAATCTGCCTCCATGGTAGACTAATAATAGCCTTCCCGCAGGATTTTCTTTGCCATTGTATGCTCACTAGAATGGGTGCCAAAAGTGCCTTCATGTAATTCAACCATGATCCTTTCAGCTTCGACCTTGTCTATGCACCAAAGTAATACAGAGTCATGACTGCGTTTGTACAAAATGTTGTTACTATTGAAGAATTTAGCCGAGAATCTTCTTAGAAACTTCTTGTCATTCATTGAAGCTCCTTATGGATATTCTTGAGACTTGATATACCTTTTAACTTCATGGAACCAAGGTTGATCCATTACTTCTTCAGTGCCGATCTCATGACAGTAGGCTGGTTCATCCATCCGCTCAATAGTGATCTGAGGAGCCTCGTTATCCCAATTAAGTTTAAACATAGATGACATTGTAGCTAGTGCGTCTGCTAGCTGATTTTCTTCTCGCGGGAAATGCTCGAAAGTAGTCTTCTCAAAATATGGCAGCAATGTCAACACATGTTCTTTGTAAGGGATAAGGTTAGGGTGTTTGGTGTCCCATTCCCCTTTGATCTGACTGATGACCAAAGCGGAATCTCCAAACACAACCAAAGATTTGATCCCCAAATTTATGGCAGCTCTGAGACCAAAGATGCACGCTTCATATTCTGCCATGTTGTTTGTACAATCGAAGCAGAGTCTTGTGGTAAAGGGAGTATGACACCCTTTAGGAGATATGAGTACAACACAAATACCATTGCCAAGTGCGTTGGATGCCCCATCGAAAAACAGGATCCATCAGGATCCTTGTTCAGGTCCGTCATATGGTCTGATCTCTTCACAATTGTTTACTGTCATGATGTCCTCATCTGGGAATTCGAACTTCATGGATTGGTAGTCTTCCACAACTTGATGAGCAAGGTGATCAGCCAGTGCACTTCCCTTTATTTCTTTCTGGGTAGTATATTGTATGTCATATTCCGTCAGGATCATCTGCCATCTTGCTATTCTCCCAGAGAGAGCATGCTTCTCAAAGATGTATTTTATTGGATCCATTTTAGATATCAACAAGGTAGTATGGGTCAACATATACTATCTCACCGGCAAGCAGCCCATGCCAGAGCACAACAAGTTTTCTCGAGCAATGAATATCTCGTTTCACAGTCGGTAAACCTTTTGCTCAGGTAATAAATAGCATGCTCTTTTCGGCCAAACTCGTCATGCTTCCCCAACACACACCCCATTGAGTTTTCTAAAATAGACAAATACAGGATCAAAGGCCTTCCCTCGACGGGTGGCAACAATACATGAGGCTCTTGTAGGTATTCCTTGATTTTGTCAAAAGCAACTTGACATTCGTCATTCCATTTGACTACTTGATCTTTCTTCAACAATTTGAAGATCGGTTCACAAGTAGTTGTCAGGTGAGAAATGAATCTGGCGATGTAATTCAAACGTCCCAAAAATCCTCTGACTTCCTTCTCAGTACAAGGAGAAGGTATCTCTTGTATCACTTTAACCTTGGCATGATCAACCTCGATACCTTTGTTGCCGACGACAAATCCTAGGAGTTTACTAGACCGTACTCCAAACGTGCATTTATTTGGGTTCAACCTCAGCTTGTATTTCTTCAGCCTCTCAAACAACTTTTATAAATGATTGAGATGCTCTTCTTCCGTTTGAGATCTGGCTATCATATCATCCATTTGACCTCTATTTCGTGGTGTATCATGTCGTGAAATAGAACTACCATGGCACGCTGATAGGTTGCCCCAGCATTATTCAGTCCAAATGGCATGACCTTATAGAAGAATGTGCCTCACTATGTAACAAAGGTTGTTTTCTCCATATCCGCAGGCGCCATTTTGATTTGGTTGTATCCTGAGAAACCGTCCATGAAGGAAAACACTTTGTGTTGTTCTGTATTGTCAACTAGAATGTCGATGTGGGGGAGCGGGAATCATCCTTTGGGCTTGCCCTAATCAAATCTCTGTAGTCCACGCGCATTCGTACTTTTCCGTCCTTCTTGGGCACGAGAACAACGTTGGCAACCCATTGGGGATAAGAGGTGACAGCCAAGAATCCAGCATTGAATTGCTTCATGACTTCTGCTTTAATCTTTTCTAACATATCAGGCCTCATGCGGCGAACCTTTTGCTTTACTGGTGGACAATCTTCTCTTGTAGGCAGACGATGTACCACAATGTTTGTATCAAGTCCCGACATGTCTTCATACGACCAGGAAAAGACTTCAACATAATCGTGCAGCAACTGAATCAGATGCTCTTTGACACTGGGTTCCAGATTGGCACCCACCTTGACTTCTTTCTTGTCCTCTTCAGTACCTAAGTTAATCGTTTCCACCAGCTCTTCGTGAGGCTGAATGGTCCTTTCTTCCTGTTGTAACAACCTGGCCAATTCCCCTGGTACCTCACAATCTTCCTCACTTTCGTCGTCGGCTTGGTAGATTGGATTTTCAAAGTCACAATAGGCCATAGCAGAACCGTTACCCATGGGATCCTGAGTGGATGTAGATCTGCATTTTAATATGTGAGTGCGTATAAGAGCATATCTACCTTTGAAAGAAATAAAATGTAAGAAAGAAAGAAAAAGAACAAAAAATTTATATGCAAAAACGTCCATGATTCATTAATGACATATGAGAATGAAGTGACAACCCTCACAAATGGACCGTTGTGCCTCGGGTAAGACACAAGGTTTTAAAAAGTCTGAATTTTTTAAATATTACAAGCCTGAAAACATTAAAAGACAATTACTCTTGAATAAAAGTAATAGGAATGAAATCTTTGGCCTCCCAATTGTTGAGCCCTCCGCTGATGGTTGGAAAAATCCATTCGTCCATATCAGAGCTGCCATCACTGTCTTCTACTGCATTGACTCCCTGATTGCTGATACGTAAAGGTGGTCCCCCAGCGCGAGAACGTCACCAGCTCTTTGGGCTTCTTTAGTGAATCCCAAACCAAACTTGTCGGACTTGTAGGGAATATCCGGAAGCTGACCCCAGATGGTAAACCTGCCTTCTTCAACTACTGCTTTAGCATCTTTCAAAGAGGCCATCTTCAGTGGAGGTCTGGTAATCTTCGGAACTTTGGGAGTAGACTTGGTTTCTGCAACTGTTTCTAGAACCTCCTCAAAGTTCTGACAGGGAGTCTTAATGAATTCACCATCCATTTCAGCATACCTGAAAGAGTTCAGGTGGCTAACCATGTACTCCTCCTCTCCGTGAACTGTGACAATTTTTCCTTTGATCGGGTATTTTAGCCTCTAGTGCAGGGTAGAAGTGACGACACTAGCACCATGGATCCAGGGTCTGCCCAATAAACAGGAGTAAGACGGACGGATGTCCATCACATAGAAAGTTGAGTCAAAAGTCTGAGTTCCAACTTTTATAGGGATATTAACTTCTCCGTGCACTGTCCTCTTGGAACCATCAAAGGCCCTCACTATGATGTTGCTAGGTTTTAAAATGATTCCCTCACAGTCCTGTCGGTCGAGAGCATTTTTGGGCAAGACATTCAATGATGAGTCGGTATCCACCAGAACATGGGCAAGTGTGGTGCCCCTGCATTCAATGGAAACATGCAAGGCATCGTTGTGCTTCCTTCCCTTAGAAGTTAAATCAGCGTCAAAAAAGTCCAATCCATTTTTAGCAGTTAGACTGGCCACAGAATTCTCAAATTGGTCGATGGAGGTCTCTTGGGGCACGTGGGCGGTCTTGAGAAACTTTACCAAGGCTTTGGCGTGGGCCTCAGAACACAAAAGTAACGACAACAATGATATCTTCGAGGGGGTCTTCCCCAATTGCTCTACAATGTTGTAGTCACTTTTCTTGATTATCTTCAGTATTTCTTCTATCTCCTTTCTAGAAGCTTCAAGGATGATCTCGGGATGCTCTTTTGCTTGGACAAGCTCATTCAAGACCTCTTTGCCCCTTGTCTCGGTAGCAGGGATAACAGTAGGAGTATCACTGGGAGTGTCGGTAGGAATGGCGGTGGGAATGATCACAGGAGTAGCAACGGTCTTTGGAGAAATCTCGAGTGAGAAGACTCTTCCACTTCTTGTTATCTTACTGGTCCCTGTGATATTATCGATGTCAGGATCAATATTTCTCGCAACTTTGTCTTTGACAGCCAACTGATCTTGCTTGACGCCATAGTAGTAAACGTCAGCCCCATAGTTCCAAGGAACATCTTTATCCGAAGAGTATGATATTGGTCTTGGCATAGTGATGATTAGAGGTGCAGACCTTGGGGCAGATGTAATCCTGACGGGTCTTTTGGTGGAGACCCCGGAAGGATTGTTGGAAATGGTGATTATCGAGACATCTTGATAAGAACTTCTGGTAAGAGGAATCTTTTCAAATAGGATTTCTTTGCTAGTCATCAAGCGTTGGACGCATATCTTCAATAACAAACAGTCGTTCGGTAGAGACTTGCATAAGTGACAATTTTTATCGCAGCCTGGGAACAGACCGACTTGCAGTAAATTCTATTTAATGGTCAACAGAGGAGTAATTAAGTCATTCACGGAGGATACAAAACGATCATCATCAATGGCGTTGATACCTTGGCCATGTCTGGGCATTGGCGTCGTTATTACATTAGGCGTTTCTGAGGGATCAAACTCAATCTCTTTTGCATCGATAAGGTCTTGCACCTTATTCTTTAAGGCCCAACAGTCGTTTGTATCGTGCCCCGGGATTTCAGAATGATAGGCACATCGAGTGTTCGGGTTGTGGCGAGGAGAAGCAGTATTGGGGTTCTTGGGAGCTTCTTGTAAAGTTTCCAAATTAGTCTTCAGAAGGTGTGGCAAAACTTGAGACATAGTCATGTTGATCCGGGTAAATTGTATCATAGGCGCTTCTGGCTTGCGCTGATAATTTCGCTGTTGATTTGGCACATGATTAGAAATCATAACAGCCCCTACCGCCGGGTGAAGTTCAGTTTTGTTTTGATTCCTATGGTCATATGCAGCACTGACCTCCTTCTTTCCAACAAAGGGTTTCTTCATCATGCTCGAGGATGCATCTCTTTGAATTTTTCCGCTTTTTATATCGGCTTCAACCCGCTCACCAGTCATGATTAATTCAATAAATCCAGTTGAGGAACTCCCAATCAGGTGGTTGAAGAACGGTCCTGACAAGGTGCCTAGGAACATATCAACTAATTCTCTGTCAGATAGAGGGGGCTGGACTCTGCCTGCGAGATCCCTCCATTTTTTAGCATAGGTTTTGAAACCTTGACCTGCACCCATAGACATGCCTTGCAATTACGTCCGAGTTAGAGCTAAGTCAGCATTATACTGGTATTGTTTGTAGAAGGCAGCAACCAAATATTCCCAATTGAAAATATTAGTCCCTTCTAACTGATAGAACTAATCCAACTACGTCCCCGACAAGCTCTCCTGGAAAAAATGCACCCACAAATCCTTATCAGCCGTATGGGGTTGAATCTTTCTGACGTATGACCTTAAATGCAACTTTGGGCAAGAGACACCGTCATATTTAGCGAAAGTGGTGACCTTGAATTTCTACGGGATGACAACCCCTGAGACAAGTCCTAACTCTTCAAAATCCAATCCGGGTACCCTCTAGACCTCCATAGCATTCAAATGATCCTCTAGCTCTTTGTATTTATTATCAGCAGGAGGATATTGTTCCTCAGAGTAGTTAGGTTCTTCCTCTTCTTCAGATGCTGGGTTGTTGTTCACTTCCTTGGTCCTATCTTCTTGATTATCTCCTTCACCTAATGATGTTGCAAAGTCTAAAGTTTGTCTAACTTGTCCTTGGAACCTTCTTCCCATGATCAAAATACCAGGTGGTTTCTTCACTTTCTTCTTCTTTTCTTTGGCCAGTAGAGTCTTCAACTCCTCTTGTCCTTTTGTCAGAGTCAAGAGCATTTGTTGAAACTGGACGTTCTGCGCCTAAAGATCTTTCACTGTCTGTTCAATATCCATCTCACTAAAATAAACAGTAGAAGGATAAGGAGACTTGTTGTAATAAACCTGTATGATGTTATGATGAATGGAGATGCGATATGCAAATGATTTCAAGGAAATTAGATATTTAAATTTGTTCAAACCAAAAAAAGAACACACGTTATATTAATAAAACCAAGTTTGAGTACATCATGCCTCTTTGGGCTTACAATGAAAGAAACAAAATACAATAAAAACTCCTAAGACAAAAAGATTGAACGCATCCTCTTTGGCGCGATGTAGGCGTTCAAATTCCTCTCTTCATGAAGCTGCTTGGTGAGTTCCAGAACCTTCTTCTCACTGGCGTAAAATTGGGCTTCAAAGGTGTCTCGCTCTTCCTTCAACTGAACCCAAGCTTTCTGCAAGTCCTCGAGAAAGGTAGGCATGTCAGGATGAAGGACAGTGTATGGGACGTCTCCTACAACAACAGGCTCTATGATGATAGGAAGGATGGAAGGGTAAGGCATCACGAGAGTCTGAGCACGAGCCCGTACCCACCTAAGGTAAGGCTCGAGAGGGATAGAGTTTTTATGTCCCAAAGTCCTACTGTCCACCTTGTTCACCATTCTCCAAGCTCGTGTAAACCTCTGGAGGTAACCTTGGTCTTATTTGTCGTAGTCGAACACCAGACCTTGGATGAGTATCTCGTGAGGGCCGTCTCTTCGGGCATACCCAAACTATCGAAGAGGTAAGCAGGGGTTATAGGTGATACCTCCCCTAATACCAAGGAGAGTTACGTTAGGGAACTCCCCACAGCGGTCAATGATAGAGACATCTTCCAAGGATCTCGAACACCAACGGATATCAGAGTAGGTGAGAGTCATCATCCTTTGAGACCATGCCAGTCTTTGCTCGTTCTTTAATGCTGATTGAGGTAGGTGTGAAATGAACCACTTAGCGAGTAGGGGGATACAACACAAAAGAGTACCTCTTTTCTTTATGGTGCGGGTATGAAGGCAATGCAAGATGTCTCCCAGTAAGGTAGGTACGGGATTGCGAGAGAGTAATACGTTGATGGTGTTAACGTCTATGAATTGGTCCGAATTGGGGAACATAACCAAACCATAAACAAGAAGAGCCAGGACTTCTTCAAAAGCTTGCAAATCCATGTCGTCCCAGAATGAACGAGCCTTCTCCAATAGAAACTTGGCTAGGAAGCCTTTAACCCCGCTTCTTGTCTCCCAATTGGCTATGATGTCGGCCCTCTTCATATGCAAAGCTTCGGCGATGACTTCAGGTTTTGGAATCCCTTCTAGACCGGTGAACGGTATCTGATCAAGCACGGGAACCCCTAAGACTAGAGAGAATTCTTCCAGTGTAGGTACTAACTGATAGTCCGGGAAAATGAAACAATGATGTACGGGATCAAAGAATTGAAACAACACACACATTATCTCTTCTTGGAAACTGGATGTAGCCAAACTGAGGAGTCGACCATACTTCTTGGTAAAAGGAGAATCCCCGGACACTCTTGAGGCTAACTCTTGAAGTTGAGGGTGTAGTTTTACAAAGCTGATTCGAATGGTGTTTCTTCGGACGGAATTCATGACCTACAAAACAACAACAGATAAATTTCCAAATCCTTGAAATGGTTAGTGAGCATGCGTTTGATGCTTATGATGTTTATGATGTCATGTACAAGTAAGTATATACACACATCAAACAAATCCCTATGTTTTAGGCTTGCATGGGTTTTATAGGTAAGTACCCTCTTGAAGTTTAGTTGGCTCAACCTGTCCTAGTAATAGTGATCGGGTTCTAAAGGATCTCAATATCACCGACCTTTCTCTTAGGCATTATCTCAGCATAACAATCTTTTCTTACGGCCGAGATATCCCAAAAGTCCAGCCTCAATGAGTGTAGGATCGAGTATCAACCAATTTTCAGCTCTACACTGAAACCGGTTATCTCACTACGACTTAATGGCTAAGTTTGTTCAATTAGGGTTCTAAAGCCGGTTAGTGCTTCATGACGCCACTCAGCGGCCCCGTATTCTCCTTGATTCACCACGAGGGATACCGGTACCCACAAATGCGTCACACTAACATAGCCATTGTTTCAACCATATCGGTCTACACCGTACAGTTTCCATAATCTATTGCTATTTACCTAACAAGGTGTCCCAGATCCGGGCGGAGGATCAAAGCAAGCCCAAACAAAGAATAATAACGTAAAGCATATAAATCAAACAATGAAAGCATGTAAATGTAATCTAAACCTAAGGTAACCCCACTTTTTCAATCCCCAGCAGAGTCTCCAGTTCTGTGATATGGTGGGAGAACTGACTTGGGGTGTTTTGCATTTTGATCTCATTTGTGCGGATAGCAAGAGTCACCACCGACTTTTCTTTTATCCAAAAGGAAAGGTAAAAAAGCATAGGAAAGACCTTTCGAGATTATTTCTCGGGTTCGGGGGGTAGATTATGAAGAGGGAAGGTATTAGCACCCTTTTCATCCGTAGTTATCTACGGGCTCTTAGTTACTCGCTTAGATCACTTGCTTTTGTTCGACAATATGCTTGTGGTGTGTTTTTTGAAAGTATTTTGAAAATGTCTTTGTAATGGTTCTCTTCTGTATACGAAATGTCTTGTCTTTTGAAAAATGTTTTGAGATGAAAGTGTTGGTGTAAAAATGTTTTTGTCGTGAGCAAGCGAGTAACTAAGAGCGAATCTGCCTACTCGAAAGGTCTCAAATGTTCTTTTCTTCCTCCTTTAGATGTTGCTATCTTACCATTGATTTGGTAAGAAACTCCATCGTTGGATGTGAAGGGACAGGCGTGGGTCAATTTTACAGTCATCGAAAGCAACTTATGAGACGCTTTAGCAATTTTCGTTAGGGACTAGATTGTTTTATCAAAGGCAACATCGAGGGTCATCGAGGGACTAAGATCTTTTTATCGAAGGGTCATTGCTAAAGCGTCCCATATTCGAGGGACATGACTGTGTTTCCGAGGCAACAAGAGAGGTTACCCTAGAGGTGCGTGTGTGCAAAAGTGTGTTTGATTCAAGTTATTTTGTCTTTGAAATTAGGTTATCTAGCAATTGATTTTTGAATCTTGCCATGCACGCATATTTAGTATACAATATATAGAAAACAGTAAATTGAGGAAATTGAAATTCTACGCTATTACAGAGTTTTCGGAGATGGGGGTACAAATTTACAAATAGGGATGGATCAATGCGATTGAAAGTCGAGATATGCAATCAATACAACCAAATCGAAAAGAACAAATTAATTAAAACTACAATAGTCTATGAAATAAAATTAATTGACAAAATAAAATTCTTGTTTTTGTTTGTGAGAAAATTTGAAAAGAAAATAAAAAATCTATTCTATTACCTTTTTTTTTTAATTTTATCATGTATAAACAAAATGATTTAAAAGAAAGTTAATTGATCAGTAAAAATGTTAATTAATAAAAATTATTCACAAAGTCTTAAATTAAGAAAATTAAATAATTTTGAAATTACATTTTTTTACTTGAATTTAAAAATTATAACTAAAGATTAATCCAATTAAGTCTAAACTAAATAAAAATTCTAAGTTTATTAAAATAATTATAAACTAACTAAAAATAATTCTAAAATCACTAAATTAATTCTAAATTCAAACTAATTATTAAAATTTGTCTAATTAAAACTACATGATTTATATTTTATTTATTACAAAAAAGAGACTAACTATCATTTTTGTTTTTTTTTTCATAATGGTTAAATAAATAGAATGCTAATGGCTAATAAAATAAAATTAAAAAAAACATATAATTGGGCCAGGGATTGAGGAATTCGAACTGGGTCTTGGTTGAGAAGCCCAAAATGGGGTTAAAACAAAAAAACCTAGCAACCCATGGGAAAGGGTGTGGCCGCGGCTGCTGTTGTTTGAAACAGAAGTATAAGAGAAGAACGATGGTACCATCGGATGATGGTCACACAAAATTGATGAGGAAGGTGATGATAAGATGGTTTGAAGTGGATGTTTAGATGGTGGAGGTTGAGCGATTGACATGAAGATGCAAGTGGTGAGCTGGGTTTCGGAAACTTATGAAGGGAAAGCCTGCGTTTGGGTTTGTGTTGGAACATTGATGGTGAGATGGACCCATGGATTTCCTGGGGGTATTTCTGTGCGAGAGAGGAGAAGGAATTTTTCATGGAGAGGGTGGTGAAACTGGGTGTCGCTGGTTTCACGAAGAGAGGGAGAGGGTGGTTTATGGGTTGTTGAAGTAGCAGAGGATGGAGGATACAATTGTGGAAAGTAGACGGAGGGTGTGCCGCGGTCTGATTGGACGGAAGGGAGTGTGTATTCTAGCGGTGGTGATGGCTCGCGAGAAACAAAAGGTTTATAGAGGGTGGAGGCGGTTCGTGGAAGAAAATATGAAATGGTATATTTTTCGTGGTTTTTTTTTATTGCATTATCATTTTATTTGGTTATCAAATAGACAGAACTATGTTTATACAATTGATTATCTTTGTATACTAATTTTCTGTTTTGCTTCATTTTAATAGAATTCAAAAACAATATGTTCATGATGCCGAAGAGGAATACTTACAGAGGTTATCAGTGATTTTGTGCTTTCTTTGACAGGGAAGTAGGCTTCTGTGAACCTTTGTTTTGATCTTTCTGTATTTCTGAATAAGTGCTTTTCTGAAGGGTTACGGTTTGAAGGAGATGATGAACAGAATAATGGTAATTTTTTTTATGCTTGGTCCTTTTTTTTACCAAAACTGTTTATGTATGTGGCTTGGTTGTTGTTAGACTTGATTTCCTTTTGTACACTATCATGAAAAAATGAACTCTGTGGTTTTTTTTGTTTTGGTGATGTTGCTGCCATTGTTCAGTCCTCCCTATTCTCTATACTTCTGTGTATTTTTATAATAGTAGTGGGATAACATTTTGGGGGGAAATGTTTGGCAAGTTTGAACACTTGGGGCATGCTGTTGTTATATCTTTTTGGTGCAGTTTTTATGTTGCCTATTTTATGCAATTGTTGGGCTGTTTTGTTAGCAGGTTTGGACAGCAATGCAGGGCTGCAATGCAACCTGTACTTGACAGTATTTTGGCCTCTTGTATTTCTCTTTTTTTTTTGGATGCAAACTATTTTTCTCTTTGTCTTTTTCGACAGTATTTTCTTTGTGAACCAAAAGAAACATACACATTTCTTTGTGATTTGCAATGAAAATAATGCTTTGGGCCGATGATCAGAAACTGATTGGCAAAGATAAATGAGGCCTTTGTTGGGCTTTTGGCAAAATGGTTAAATCATAAATTCCTTAAACTGTATACTGATTCTTTGAGAAAACCCTAATGATGAGAAAAATTCATTCTAAACAAATAGTTCCTGAATTTTTCACATGCTTGCTAATTTTTCTTTTCCTTTTTTCATGAACAAATGAGAATTGGGCGATCAAGGTTGAAAGACGAAGAGGCTATAGTGAGGAGTGAATGAGTTTCTTGAAGATGAAGCAATTGAAGAAGCATTATTTCTTTCCCCTTTTTTTTGTAAACAAGACAAATGTGATTTGTATCTTAAATTGTAATCCACTTTGAAGTATATTCATAAATTGTTCCTTTGTAACATAAATCGATGGAACTTTGAAGTTTATTTGAAAACTTGGATGATGATCGTTGAATTGGAATTGAATTTTTGAGTTTCGGGTAAATTCTCCCGGATATGAAATACTTGATACAAACCATTTATTGAAAAGAAATTTGAATTTGAAATGATGATGATTTGTATGGTTCAAAATTGTCCACATGAATGAAATTTGATTTTGAAAGCGGATATTTCAAACGTGATTAGCCCGAATATCTCAAAATGATGAATGCAACTGAATCCTTGAACCAATCTTGAAAGAACCAATAATTCTTCGAGAATATTAGTCAAAAATCCACTCTAATTCAAATAATCACCAATGCTTCAAACACCAATGACTTGAACTAATCAACAAACCATCTAATAAATCCCGCACCTAACATTTTATACCATGAACAATCTCATCATAAAAGCAAATGTCTTGAGGAAACAATAAGGACATGAACTAAGCTTAGGAGTTAAGAACATTCTAAATCACAAAATGACCCGTAGCGTTTTCAACAACTTTTTATAGCCTTTTAAGCATAATTCGGCCTTGATCCTTGAAGAGAACTTGTTGATGACATCACTTAGGAAAATGTGCAAAAATAATCGTCTCAAGGTCTTGTAATTTGAAGAAATAACAATCAGACGAACGTTATTTGAAATTAGGTCAAAATTCAATATGCGACTTCTAACGCATTCGAATTTTAGTGATCTTCTACGCGTAATCAGCTCTTGACTTGTGAAGAGAAATTTGAGGTGGCATCAGGGAGAATCATACGCAAGGAAAACCGCTCAAAAACAATGAATAATGAAGAAGTTACGATCGTTTGAATTTGTTCTCGCCAAAAGGGTTGATTTTGGGGTTGCTGTAGTCATTTTCAGTCATCTGAACCATTGATTGAGAAAACTTGTACTGTGAGGTTTGAAAACTGGTTTAAACAACTTTAAGGAGACATGAAGACCTATGAAAATCATTTGAAACCTTGAAGGCTCAATTTTCTTTGAAAAATTCAAAACCCTAATTGCTGACTCAATGCCTGGGAAGAGAATTTGTCTGATCGATTTCTGAGCCAACTTGAATATCCGAGGAACCCTAGGATTGTGTTATGTATGAAAAATGGGAGGGAAAATTTTGGGGTACAACAATAATAATAAAAGAAAGAGAAAATAAAATGAAAATAAATAAAATAAGTCAGGGGGTGAAATTTGAATTTGGGGGTGTTTTCTGTGAAAGGCAGATTTTGTGTTAAAAACCTGGCCCATTAAGTCTTTGTTAGTCAGAAAAAAAGAAATAAAATAAATGAGGTGGGCTACGTGTGATGTAGTAATCATGGGGTGATGGTTATAAAAATGAATTCATGCCCAACACAAAGAAGTCCAATGCGCTGCCAAACAAAAAAAGAACAAGAAAAATGTGAAAAAATGAAAAAGGTCTCGCTAGGGCTCGAACCCAGGACCTTCTACATGACAATGCTTTAGCGCACGCTGTTTTTACCACTGGGGTAGTCTGTTTCATCAGTTCATAGAATAACTTCAATTAAACTTAACATAAAACATATCCTATGGCAGACTTCCTCTTCAACCTTGCGCGCGCGTAAGTATATAAACAACCACAAAAATTTGAAAACTGTAACTTCACAATTTCTCAACCATTTGCAAAACTTCAAATATCCAACTTGTTAGAAATTTCACCATGATTCTAAATATGTAAATAACTTAAGCTAATTCTCAAAGATGAGCATGAATTTCTATTGGTACCAAATCTGGCCTAATATTTTCATAAACTTCAAACTTAAAATTCTCCCTACTCAATCAATATAAATGAAAACTATGGACATGTACAGTTTCAGGGCAATGATATCTACATTTTTTCTTTGAAAATTCCAACCTAAAAAAGCCTAAATAATGAGATGAAAATTCAGAAAAATACCTTGAAAAATGAAAAGCGTAACCTGAGTTTGAGCTTGTCCAAAGTGATGGTGATGATCTGGATAGCTTCCTCAAGTTCCCAAGAAGCTAATGCAACCTTTACTTGGAGCTGGGAGAGTCTAAATCGTGCTATAGAAGTCAATGTGAAGCACACTGTTTTTGGTTATAGAGTAAGGTGATGGAGGTATTACAGTCGTGTAACAGGGTGTGGGATTATTTGTAGATGATGTTTAGGAACTTTTGAAAGTGAAAGGCCAAGAAACGCACGAGTGGATTAGGTGTTTGGGATTTCTGGCCAGAAAGTGCAACAATGGAGGTTGTTTATGCAATCCTGACTTTGAGAGGGTTTGAGGGCTTAAGAATTCGTGTGTTGACTTGCAAATGATGTATATATTTACAGGCAAGAGGTTTCAAGTGTTACAACAACTTAGAATTTGAATTCTCAAGTTGTGGCAACTTTACTTGTTTTTGAAGAAATGTTGAAACATCTTGTTCCAAGACATGGTACAGGGTTGTATAGAGTGGTTACAACTTTAAACATGATTGCTTTTGGTTTATAGGGGTTGTGTGTGTAGAAATAACAAGTGCAAGGCTCAATACAAGTTGACTTTGCATAAAGCTTGCTTTTCTAAAATGGCAATGGTAACTTTGTGCCATTAATAGACAATGCTTCAAGCACTCTGATAAGAGCTTAATCAATTTTTTAAACCATTAATTATGGAGTGAAACACAAATTTGAGGCCTGTAAAGTGGGATTTGTACAGCCTGCTTGAAGATTGGATAATTGTTCATCACAAATATGCCTTGTAAATCAAGTTTGAAACCCTAACTTCTTGCCTTCGATTCTCTTAGCTCAAATATGATCTCAATGAGTTCTTGGATATTTTGGAAACACTGTAACACTCTCTACAACCTTTATGTTGGACATTTTTGAAAACTCCAATTGGAACTATGTGAAATTTGGCCAAGAAGTTAGGTCAAAATCCTGACTAAAGTACTCAAAATTTCACTAAGTGTTTTTGTTTCATGTACATGTCTTCATGAATTTATAACTTAAAATAAAAGCATTTTTAGAACTTTATTCCTTCTAAAAAGTTTTATATCTTATTAATATCTACAACTTTCATGTTGGAAGTTTTTCTTGAATCATCTTATATCATGGTGAAAATTTGGCACAAAGTCATGAAAAATGTTGATTTTTCAACACTTAGAAAAATTTCTAAGTCTTAGAATTTTGACTTTTCAAAGATGATTTTGAATTTTTGATTTCTTGATGAACAATATTCATATTTTGACATGTCTTGATGAAATATGATTTTTGAAACTTGATTTTGATCAAAAATTTAAAGTTTGACTTTTCAGTATACAATTGACTTTTTCATCAGTTGATCAAATTTCAATTATCAGTCAATTGATCTTGAGAAGTGTTTTGAACCATGAAATTAGGTCAATGTGATTAATTTGAATCCTTGACATCATTTCTCAAACCAATAAGTCATGTGTTTGGTCAAAATTCAAAAATCAAGCCTTCTCAGTCAAAAGCCTAATTTTGACCATTTTTCCCCTTTGGTGATCTGATCAAATTTCTTGAGGGATTGTAATCCAAATTTGACCAAATGGTTCATATGAGTTAAAAATATTGACGTGGATCAAAAATTATGAAGTTTGACTGTAATTTGGCCACAATTGACTTTTTACCCAATACAACTGATTTTAGGTCATTTGATCAATTGACTGAGCAAACTTGAACTACAAGACTTGAAATTTGACATGAGCGTTCTTGAAGGTCCAAAATGATCCATGAAAGTCATGTGAGGCATTAAAAGTTCATTTGTGCTTGTGAAAACTCAAACCCTAATCTGAGTCATCGTTATTGAGGAAGTGTCTTGAGCTGATCAAACCTTGTGCAATTTTTGAGCAGTTGAAAATCTTATGAGATATTTCTTAAGAAATGAGAGGGAAAATTTTGGTGTACAACAGCTTCCCCTATTCAATCTTCTTAATCCTGAAGATTTAGATTGGAGAATCCGCCATTTGTGACCTGAAGGCGAAAGATGATTGAATACTAGAATGCCCAAAAATTTGCACTTGATGATACGGTTGATTGTATCAGGAATAGGCTTAATGGTGCCATTTGGAATGTCTATTTGTGGAGACCAGAATAAGTATTGGAATAAATATTTGGTCGATTTATGCTAAAACTGTAGATGTCTTTTTCCTGTTTTTAACTTGGAGAGATAAATCTGATCTAGAAGAGGACTTTCCCGATGATTGATTTCTTCCTGCAAGGAAGGGGGTTAGTTGCATGCAGATGTATGCATGGTGTAATGAGGTTCTCAAAATAAATGAGATTATGCTATATGCATTTTTACGTATGTGATATGATGTATGAATGTGAAACACTAAAGTGTATCTTTGCCTGAAAATGAAACCCTGATAAATTGCTGGGGAATTTTGGGAAATTAAATCCCGGATTGCTGCTGGAGATAAAGAGTATGTGTATCTTCTAACTTTGTTCAGATCACTTCTTATTGGGAATTTCTGAATTTTAAGGAGAACTCCGCCGGGGAATAATGACTTCTACTTGGGGAAAGAGCTCAGGATTTCTAGTTGTCCACTGCTCTAGTGGGGAATTATTTCTTAAAAGTTAGCTGTTATCTGGTCGAATTTCTAGGCTTCATAACAACTTGTTGGGGATAGTGGCAAAATCTACTGGAGAAGAGGAGTGTTGTTAATGATTGAAGAAGTTAAACTGGTATCTTTTGTAGTAATTTAAACTTGAGGTTAATTGTTATCCGGTCGGGTCCAAGTTTCAACAATTGGAGAAGTTGAACTATTATCTGGTCGGGTCTAGGATTTAGTAACTTAAAATTGAGATTAACTATTATCTGGTCGGGTCCAGGTTTCACAATAAATTGAGGATAGGATGAAGTTGAACTAACATCTGGTCAGGTCCAAGCTTTAGTAACTTGAATTTGAAATTAACTGTTATCTGGTCGGGTCCAGGCTTCAGTAATGATTTGAGAAGTTGAACTATTATCTGGTCGGATCCAGGCTTTAGTAACTTGTTTGGATAGGAATGAAATTAAACTATTATCTGGTCGGATCCAGGCTTTAGAAACTAAAATTGAGATTTACTGTTATCTGGTTGGGTCCAGGTTTCAGCAACTCAAACTATTTTCTGGTTGGGTCCAGGATTTGCAGTAATTTGAACTTGATGGAGTTGAACTAATATCTGGTCGGGTCCAAGCTTCACAGTAACTTGCTTGAATTTGACTGTTATCTGGTCGGGCCCAGGTTTTATAGCAACTTTTGGGGATAACAATGGCTCTATTGGCGACTTCACTGGGGATTAGGGATTGTGGTCCCTTGATTTGTAATAGTCTGAGAGGCAAACTCAAGCTGGGGAATTTTTCCGTTTGTTGGGGAAATAAACCCTATTGAAGAGGATATTTGACGAACTGCTGGGGAGGTGTCTCTTTCCATAAGGCTTTTTTTTAAGACCAACTTAGCTGGGAGAGGATCTTCTGGAGATTGAAACTCTGTCTGGGGATTTTATGAACCAAATTTGTAGGGATAACTCTGTGGATATATCTCAAATTCATTTAAGGAGATGCTTGTCACTGTTTTTTAAGCATATATTTGCTAAAATTTTAATTATGTTCATATTCATATGACATTCAATTTTAGTCTTTGGACACTTTTACACTCAAAACAGAAAAAACAGAAAGTTTGTACTTCAAAGTATATTTGTATTGACGTTTTGCCCATGAATAGGAGTTTTTGTACAAAGAGATCGAGATCCTAGTAAGAGGAAATCGCTGCAAGAATGGAAAGAATACAAAGTGAAAACAAAAAATAAAAGCCATGTGAAAGCGATCTCATTGTGTTCCAACCCCACTATTGCCCCTATGTCTTCAAACATCATCCCTTATCGTTGAAAGAGGTTGATTGGATTGATCTTGGACCATTGAAACTCGGATCTTGGTAATAAGGCTGGCTGTAGAGACTCTACGGGACATGGTCATACGCTTTAATCCTTAACTTTTTCTTGGACCGCCCTTTCGGGTTTTCGGCCCACCAGGATACCCATTTTTTCCCAAGTCGCCCTTTTGGGTTTTCGACTCGCCGGGTGTACAATCTTTTGCATATATCCCTAGATTTTGCCCGAACCTCTTTGGTTCGCCGAGAAACCCTTATTTTTGCCTAGGTATGTCAACCTAGCGGGTCATTTTATGGTAGTATTTTTTAATTATGTCCATGTTTACAAGATGTGGGGAGTCTTCACCATCCATAGTAGTCAGCATCATAGCACCACCATAGAAAACTTTCTTTACGACAAATGGCCCTTCGTAAGTGGGAGTCCATTTTCCCCTAGGGTCGCCTTGTGGAAGAATGATGCGCTTTATTACTTAGTCACCAACTTGATACACTCGAGGCTTGATCTTTTTGTTGAAAGCCTTGATCATACGTTTTTGATACATTTGACCGTGGCAGACAACAACCAGTCTCTTGTCATCTATCAAGTTCAACTGATCTAACCTAGTCTGAATCCATTCGTCTTCGCCTAAATCTGCTTCCTTCATTATCCTTAGAGAAGGAATCTGAACTTTGATAGGCAGGACAACTTCTATGCCATAGACCAAGGAGAACGGGGCTGCCTCAGTTTATGTTCGAGTTGAAGTATGGTAGCCATGGAGAGAAAACGGTAACATCTCATGCCCGTCTTTATATGTAACCACCATCTTTTGCACAATCTTCTTGATATTTTTATTGGCAGCTTCTACTGTGCCATTCATCTTAGGTCTATACGGAGAAGAATTGTGATGCTTGATTTTGAACTGAGTACAAAGTTCCATAATCATAACATTGTTGAGGTTGGTCCCATTATCGGTGATAATCCTTTCGGGGATACCTTAACGACAGATGAGGCTATGCTTGATGAATCTGGGTACAACGTTCTTTGTGATAGAGACAAATGATGCAACTTTGGCCCATTTGGTGAAATAATCAATAGCCACGAGGATGAAACAGTGTCCATTGGCAGTAGTGGGTTTAATCTCTCCAATCATATCAATTCCCCACATTGCAAACGGCCACGGATCAGTCATGACATTTAGAGGAATATGAGGTACATGGACCTTGTCAGCATAGATTTGACACTTATGGCAAGTCCTTGAGTGATGATGACAATCAGTTTCAATTATGGACCAATAGTAACCAGCCCTCGGGATTTTCTTAGCCATAGTGTGTCCACTAGAGTGGGTCCCAAAGAGACCATCATGCATTTCTTCCATAATTTTCTCTGCCTACTTCTTGTCTACACACCAGAGTAGAGTAGAATCCTGATTTCTCTTATACAGGATTCCGTTGCTTAGGAAGAATTTGGCTGAGAATCTTCACAAGAATTTCTTATCATTAATGGAAGCTCCTTCGGGATACTCTTGTGTTTCAAGATACCTCCTTACTTCATGATACCATGGTTTCTCTTCGTCAGTGTCAAGCTCATAGCAGTGTGTAGGTTCGTCAAATCTTTCCATTGTAATTGTGGGAACTTCATTGTCCCATTTGACTTTGAACATGGAAGACATTATTGCTAAGGCATCAGCCAACTTATTTTCTTCTCTAGGGAAATGTTCAAAGGTGATCTTCTCGAAGTGTGGTATCAGGGTTAACACAAGCTTCTTGTAAGGAAAAAGGTTAGGATGCTTAGTGTCCCATTTTCCCTTGACTTGACTGATCACTAGAGCAGAATCTCCAAATATGTTCCAGAACTTGATCCTTAAGTCAATGGCAGCCTTTAGACCCAAGATGCATGCTTCGTACTCAGCCATGTTGTTCGTGCAATCGAAGCATAATCTAGTAGTGAAAGGAGTATGGAAACCCTTAGGAGAAATAATCACAACACCAATTCCATTGTCCAAAGCATTGTAAGTTTAAGATTGCGCCTAAGAGGGGGGGTGAGTTAGGTGGTGGTCGATTTTTGATTTATTTTACACTTTCTGGTTTTGTTTTAGTGCTATGGAAAACGGTAAAGTGCAGAAAGTAAAGAGACACGGAGATTCATCCTGGTTCCTTCCACACCCCGGAAGTACGTCCAGTCCCCTTCCAAACACGCAAGAGATTTCACTATTTTGTTAGAACTTTTACAAGACTCTTCCTAGTCTTATCAACTAAAGACACTAACAAATACCAAGAACACCCTCTTGGATTTCCAATAAGTCTCTTGAGAACAATCCTCTCAAAAGATACCTCTTGTTTCCAACAATGGACAACAAGGTACAAAAGTATTCTAATACTTAATTCCAACAATCCTGGAAATAAGTTACACTTAGTATAATTCTATGAAATATGATTTCTTGAAAGATGTTGATCACATAGAGTGATTTCAATAAAGTTTCTTCTTTCTTCTCTTGTAAGCAATTCAAACTGTAACACAATGGTTAGAAAATGCTCAAAGATTTCTGTTCTTATATGTGTGAAAGTGCAGAAAATCTTTGTTCTTAAAAAATAAGAAATATGAAGTTTGAATATTTTACAAAGTTCAGAATTATTGCATGAGAGAAGAGTTGTTTTATAATTTGAAAGACTTAGTATTTAAAGCAATCAAGATAACTTTCCAAATGGGTACCACTTTTCTGTTTGTAAAACTTGAGAAGATGCAATGTATGACCATGCAACCATTGGAGAAAAGGTGTGAAGGATATCTTGAATCAAGTTCAGATTTTTCAAAAATTACAACGTGTAAATCGATTAGCATTAGATGTAAATCGATTGCACGGGTTTGTAACGTTCTTGTTTTCAAAAAATTTGAAGTGTAAATCGATTTACATGATGTGTTAATTAATTTACTAGTGTTAAAAAAATTAACTCAGTTCAGTAATCAATCGATTTACACTCCATGTAAATTGATTGCTGGCAGGGGTAATCAGTTTTTTAAAAAAACATGTGTAAATCGATTTACATGATGTGTTAATCGATTTACATTAGTGAAAAACTTAGAATTTGCTTTAAACTTTAAGTGAAGTGTTGTGGCAAGTGTGTATATCATTTTTTAGCATTTCTAATCAATTTAGTTCAAATGAGAATTGATATACTTCTTTGCTTGCCATGATCCTTAAAGCTTTGAGTGAATGATGCTTTAAGCTAATTCCACTTCTTTTCCTTCTTGCCATAGTGCTTGTTTGTCTTTCATCAAAACTAAAGTTGAGTTGAGGCTTGAGATTACATTCTCCCCCTTTTTGATGATGACAAACCATCTTTCTTTATGAGTTGTTCAGAATTGGAGCAAAAGGAGTTTTCTCCCCCTAAGATAGATTTCTCCCCCTATGGAGAAAAAGATTTGAAAACTTGCCCTGAAAATAAAACTGAAACAAACAACCATAAAGTGCTATCACATCCTTCTCCCCCTTTGACATTATCAAAAAGAAGGGAAATATGTAACATAAGATGATACTTATAACAATTTTAAACAGATATGAACATAAACTAAAACGCAAATTTCTAAAAAATATCGTACGAAGTTCAAATACACATAATAAAAAACTAACACTTGAAGCAATTATCAAACAAAAAACATAATGATAAAGAACAGGAATTTAATAATATTGGCCAGGAAAATATTAGAAGGGTCCTTGATATGGAAACTGTTGTTGTAGAGGTGGTTCGGTGTATTGAGGAGGCGGAGGTGCTGGATTGTTTGGATCGTATGGAGGAATATGGAGATGTGAGTAGAGGTATGAAAACTGTTGGTTCACATCATTCTGAAAAGCATTGATGCGAGAGGAGGTAGAATCATTTATCGCGGTCCATTGAGCATTGATGTTAGTGTTGAGAGATGCAAACTATTGAGTCATATAATCCATAACATCTTGGTTGGTTGGACCAGAAGAGGCAGCAGGAGGAGGAACTTCATTTTCTTCTTCATCCGCATTATTGCCTTCATCACCTACAACATCCTCTCCAATATATGTGATGGTTTTTGCTTCAGAATCGAAATGAACACCCATCCGAGAATCAATATTTTTGATGGAGATCCTATTGCTGATTGGATCCATTTCAACACTCTCAAACCCAGTAAAATCAATATCAAATGCTTCCAAGATCCTTGTGATGAAGTATGCATATGGCAGAAAAGTAGCCCTTGTGGCAACTCTTAGCATATGCAGCACAATCAGTTTAGCCCAGTTTACCGAAATGCCATTTTTCCTTGCATAGAGAATTTTCAATTCTAGATCGGTTACAGTACAGTGATTTCCTGCTTTAGGAAATAAAATATATACCAGAAAATAATGGAACAATCTATTATCAATGTGAAAATTTCCAGCACTCCAAGTGTCCCGAGCCGGAATAACACCGCCAAGACTACGGATCCGCTTTGCACGGTATTCTACTTCTGACAACCAGCCAATGCTGTAGAAGAATTCTCTCTTCCTATAATTTTCCCAGTCAGCATCCTCTGGGTCATAGAGAGAACTTCCAGTATATGGGATGTTCAAAATTCTGCCTATTGTTTTTGAATGCAGAGAAATTCTTGTTCCGAGCACTTGGGTATAGCATTTGTTGTTATCATAATGTATGTTGCTGTAAAATACTCGAACTAGATCCGGATAATAGTAACCACGTGATGATATTAACGGTTCTAACCCATAAGCAATATGAAAAGTGAAGCATTCATCGGGAAAGGTAGATAACATACCGAATTTGGGAGCTGAAATTATTTTCCTTTGAAAGTGCTTGATGAATCTTTCACGTTGTGTATCCGAGAGGTACTCGAGCAATGAGTTTTCAGAGGCTGCAACAGTTTTCTTCTTTCCTTTTTCTGAGGTTGTTGCTTTTCTTTTGGGAGCCATGGCGATTGTTAGGGTTTTGAGTAAGGAAGATATAGATTTTTTGGTGTTGTTATGAGATAGTGAGTGATTTTTGGTGTTATGAGATAGTGAGGGAATTTTGGTGAGATTAAACAGTAGAGTAGGTAAGTGAGGTCTTTATGAGACTTAATTGAGTGGGGTTGGTCAAGGTTACATGATTGGTCAAAAAGAAGGTGGGAGGTTGAGAGGCAAGGTAAGGTTGACCAATATATTAAAGACTCATAAAAATATCACATGCTGAACAGGTGTAAATCGATTGGTGTGTAGGATCAATCGATTTGCATAGTGAAAAATAAAATAAAAACGCTTCAGTTTCAGTGATAAATCGATTTTCCCATTTGATAAATCGATTTACACAAAAAATATTTTATTAAAAAATATTTTGGTTTAGTGGTAAATCGATTTACACACTTGGTAAATTTTAAAAAAATATTTTTAACATTTGAAACATTTTCTAAGCCCATATATATGTACATTAATGTATAGTTAAGGATAGAGTGCACCTTATATATCTTGTTCATCTAGGATTCCGAGTTCACGACGAATTTTGAAGAAGGCATCCTTTGCAAGTGGTTTTGTGAAAATGTCCGTGAGTTGATTTTGAGTGTACATAAAAGTAATCTCGACATCTCCTTTGAGTAAGTGATCTCTGATGAAATGGTGTCTGATGTCAATGTGTTTTGTCCGGGAATGCATAACTGGATTTTTTGTAATGTTGATCGCGCTTGTGTTATCACATCGAAGTGGAATGCATCCAAGGTTTACTCCATAGTCAAGTAACTGTTGTTTTAGCCAAAGAATTTGAGCGCACCCACTTCCAGCCGCAATGTAATCTGCTTCGGCAGTGTTGAGAGCGATGCTTGCTTGCTTTTTGCATGACCATGAAACCAAGGCATTTCCGAGAATGTGACATGTTCCACTTGTACTTTTGCGATCAGTCTTACAACCTGCATAGTCAGCATCAGAATAACCAACTAGATTGCACATACTACTTTTTGGATACCATAATCCGACGTTGGTTGTTCCTTTGAGATATTTTATTATGCGCTTGACTGCTGCAAGGTGAGACTCTTTAGGATTGGCTTGATATCTTGCACATAGGCAAACACTGAACATGATGTCAGGTCTACTTGCTGTTAAATAGAGAAGAGATCCAATCATTCCACGATACTTAGTTATGTCAATAGAGTTCCCTGATTCATCTGGATCAAGATAGGTGCCGGATCCCATAGGAATTGCACTTTCTTTGCTGCTTTCCATCTCAAACTTCTTTATAAGGTCTTTGCAATATTTTGATTGGTTTATGAAGATACCGTGTTTGAGTTGCTTAATTTGAAGACCGAGAAAGAAATTAAATCTTCCCATCATAGACATCTCAAACTCTCCTTGCATCATAGATGAAAATTCCTTGCACATATTTTGGTTAGTTGAACCGAAAACAATATCATCTACATAGATTTGTACAAGTAAAGTATGATGATTATCATTTTTTATGAAGAGAGTGGTATCAACTTTACCCTTTACAAACCCTTTTTCACATAGGAATGCGCTTAGTCTATCATACCATGCCCTTGGTGCTTGCTTCAGCCCATAGAGAGCTTTCTTAAATTTGAAGACATGATTAGGATGTTTGAAGTCTTCAAATCCTGGAAGTTGCTTTACATAGACTTCTTCATTTAAGAATCCGTTGAGAAATGCACTTTTTACATCCATTTGAAAAAGTTCAAAGTCTAATGAGCATGCATTTGCAAGTAATAGTCGTATTGCTTCCAAACGTGCTACTGGAGCAAAAGTTTCTTCAAAATCAATTCCTTCCTCTTGGTTGTATCCTTGAGCAACTAGTCTTGCCTTGTTTCGAGTGATTATACCATTTTCATCCATCTTGTTTTTGAATACCCATTTGGTTCCAATGATACGTTTATTTCCTGGATTTGGAACAAGTTCCCAAACTTCGTTCCCCTCGAATTGGTTTAGCTCCTCTTGCATGGAAAGGATCCATTGATCATCTTCTAGTGCTTGAGCCACTTTGGTAGGTTCAACTTGAGATACAAAAGCCATATTTAAGCATGCATCCTTAAGATTTAGCCGTGTAGATACCCCTTTGCTAATATCTCCAATTATGTTGTCAATTGGATGATCACGATGAGTTCTTCATTCTTGAAGAAGACCATCATCATTTCCATTTTGATGTGAAAGTTCATGTGTTTGTTCCGGGTTGACAATTTTGCCACCTTCGCATGAATTCTCATGAGGTAAATCTATAGAATCATCATCATCACAAATAACAACTTCCTCCTTGGAGGTGTTAGATTCATCAAAAGAAACATGCATTGATTCTTATATAGTTAAAGTTCTTTTATTGTAAATTCTAAAAGCTTTGCTAGAAAGGGAGTAACCAAGAAAAATACCTTCATCCGATTTTTCATCGAACTTATCGAGATTGTCTTTGTCGTTGTTAAGGACAAAACATTTGCACCCGAAAATGTGAAAGTGAGAGATATTTGGTTTTCTTCCTTTGTAAATATCATATCGAGTTTTCTTTAGTATAGGTCTTATGATCACGCGATTGCTTACGTAACATGCCGTGCTTACCGCATCCGCCCAAAAATATTTAGGCAAACTTGAGTCACTTAGCATGGTTCTTGCAAGTTCTATCAAAGACCTATTTTTCCTTTCAACTACTCCATTTTGTCGTGGAGTTCTTGGTTCTGAAAAATTGTGGAAGATCCCATTTTCTTCACAAAATTCTTCAAACAGACTGTTTTGGAACTCTCCACCATGATCACTTCAGATTGATGTTATCTTTAATGACTTCTCATTTTGAACTTGTTTTTCATATCTCTTGAATTCCTTGAATGCGTCATTTTTGTGCACTAAAAACAAAGTCCAAGCAAAACGGGAAAAATCATCTACAATAACTAAAGCATAAATGTTACCTCCGAAGCTTCTTGTTCTAGATGGACCAAAAAGATCTATGTGCAACAATTGAAGTGTTCTTGTTGTTGAAATCACATTCTTTGGTTTGAAAGTTGATTTAGTTTGTTTGCCCTTTTGGCATGCACTCCATAATTTGTCTTTGATGAATTTCATCTTTGGTAGACCAATAACTAAGTCATGCTTAACTAATTTGTTCAAGTGCTCCATGTGTATGTGAGCAATCCTCTTGTGCCATAACCAAGCGTCATTGTTTTTTACCATGAGACATTGTACCTTCATAGAAAAATCATCTAAAGTAATCATAAAAATATTGTTAGATCTTATACCTTTGAGTTTTACGTCATTGGTTGCCTCATCCATAATTAGGCATTCTTCTTTGTTGAATTTGATTTTTAACCCTTTATCGCAAAGTTGACTTATGCTAAGAAGGTTGTGCTTTAATCTTTCAACATAGAGAACATCCTCAATTTGAATGGATGAAGGTGTGCCAACTATTCCAACGCCAAGAATGTTTCCTTTGGTGTTGTCTCCATAGGTGACATACCCTTTGGCTTTATGTACTAGATATGAAAATTGGTGTACATCTCCTGTCATATGCTTTGAACATCCACTGTCAAGATACCAAAGGTTTGATGTGGATTTCAAGCATACCTACAAAAAACAATTATTTCTTGTTAGGTACCCAAGTGGCCTTGGGTCCTTCATAGTTAGTTCCCTTTTTCACCCATGCATAGTGTCCACTAGCCATACTGAAATTTCTAATATAGCATGCATTAGGTGTGTGCCCAACAATACCACAGTAAAAACAGTTTGGAACAAATTTGCTCTTGTATCTAGGAATTTGTTTTCTTTTAGATACATTAGGCTTTTTCTTTTGATGATTATGAACAACTTGCTTATTTTCTACTATCTTGGGATTGGAACTATTACTAGCCTTTACAAAAACAGTGGGATTGTTACTTGGTTTCTTAGTATTCACATAACCAAGACCTCTTTTATCATTTGGATAACGTTGTTGGCTTAGTAATCCTTCCAATCCTATTTGTCCTTTTTCATATAGTTCAATGACTCTTTTCAATTGAACAATTTGAAAGAAATTTGATTCACACTTGGTGCATGCAAAGTTTTCCTTTTCTTTTATAAAATTCTGTTTTTGAAGATCAAAATCTTTAGTCATGGTGTCAATTTTTTCGTGACAAATTAGAAGTTCTTTTTCTTGGCTTGACACCTTTTTGTATAAACTTTTGCATTCTTTCAAGAGTTCATCAATGGCACCTTGAACATCATCATCAAAAAGATTAAATTCATTACTAACCTCTTCTTTGTCGTCGGAGTGATGCGATGCCATTAAGGCTAAATTTGCACATTCGTCGCTTTCCAATTCCGATGTACTACTCATATCATTATCTTCCCATGCTATGTAGGCTTTCTTGTGTTTTGAGTCCTTTCCTTTGAATCCGTTTTTCTTTGGGAGATTTGGATAGTTTGGCTTGATATGTCCTTGCTTTCCACATTCATAACATGAGACATCTTGTGTTGATGTGGATGCTTCTCTTTTCTTGAAGTGCTTTCTCTTATTTGCATGAGATCTGCCCTTGTCATTTCTGCCAAAAAACTTCCCAAGTCTTTTAACAAGAAGCATGAAATTTTCATCTTCTTCCAGATTGTCTTCTTTTACTACTTCCTTTGAATCAATTTTTAAAGCAATGTTTTTGGATTTCTTTTCTAGATTCTCATGTTTTTCAATTCTACCGAGTTCCGTTTCGTATTCTTGAAGTTTGCCAAATAGTGTAGCGGAAGTCATTGCGGAGAGACTCTTCTTTTCCGAGATTGTCGTTACCTTTGGTTTCCATTCCCTAGTCAATGATCTAAGGACTTTCAAGTTGAGTTCATCATTTGTCAAGGTTTTACCAAGAGCACTTAAGTTATTTGTTAAGTGGGTGAATCTCTTTTGTAGGTCGAGAATGGTTTCTCCGGGCTGCATTCAGAATAACTCGTATTCTTGACTTAAAGTATCCAGCCTTGATCTCTTAACTTCAACGGTTCATTCATGTGTTTGTACCAAGGTGTCCCATATTTCTTTCGCCGATTTACATGCAGATACACGAAAGAACTCATCCATGCATAGTGCACCTTGAAGTAGATTTACGGCCTTTTTATCATAGAGGACTTTTTTCTTGTCGTCATCATCCCATGCAGTTTTGGGTTTAGCCGTGCCGACACCGTTGATAACTGTTATAGGAATGAATGGACCATTTTCTACGGCATCCCAGATTTCTTCTCCTTGTGATTCTAGATGCTCCCTCGTGCGTATTTTCCAAAAATCAAAGTATTCGCCACAAAATAGAGGAGGATTGTTGTTACTACCACCATCTCTGAAAACGGGTTGTTGATTTGCGGAAGCCATTCTGGATCTCTAGGAGCAGGTTACCTATAACCTGCTCTGATACCAATTGTAAGTTTAAGATTGCGCCTAAGAGGGGGGGTGAATTAGGTGGTGGTCGATTTTTGATTTATTTTACACTTTCTGGTTTTGTTTTAGTGCTATGGAAAACGGTAAAGTGCAGAAAGTAAAGAGACACAGAGATTTATCCTGGTTCCTTCCACACCCCAGAAGTACGTCCAGTCCCCTTGCAAACACGCAAGAGATTTCACTATTTTGTTAGAAATTTTACAAGACTCTTCCTAGTCTTATCAACTAAAGACACTAACAAATACCAAGAACACCCTCTTGGATTTCCAATAAGTCTCTTGAGAACAATCCTCTCAAAAGATACCTCTTGTTTCCAACAATGGACAACAAGGTATAAAAGTATTCTAATACTTAATTCCAACAATCCTGGAAATAAGTTACACTTAGTATAATTTTATGAAATATGATTTCTTGAAAGATGTTGATCACATAGAGTGATTTCAATGAAGTTTCTTCTTTCTTCTCTTGTAAGCAATTCAAACTGTAACACAATGGTTATAAAATGCTCAAATATTTCTGTTCTTATATGTGTGAAAGTGCATAAAATCTTTCTTCTTAAAAAATAAGAAATATGAAGTTTGAATATTTTACAAAGTTCAGAATTATTGCATGAGAGAAGAGTTGTTTTATAATTTGAAAGATTTAGTATTTAAAGCAATCAAGATACCTTTCCAAATGGATACCACTTTTCTGTTTGTAAAACTTGAGAAGATGCAATGTATGACCATGCAACCATTGGAGAAAAGGTGTGAAGGATATCTTGAATCAACTTTAGATTTTTCAAAAATTACAACGTGTAAATCGATTAGCATTAGATGTAAATCAATTGCACGGGTTTGTGACGTTCTTGTTTTCAAAAAATTTGAAGTGTAAATCGATTGCACGGGTTTGTAACGTTCTTGTTTTCAAAAATTTTGAAGTGTAAATCGATTTACATGATGTGTTAATCGATTTACTAGTGTTAAAAAAATTAACTCAGTTCACTAATCAATCGATTTACACTCCATGTAAATCAATTGCTGCCAGGGGAAATCAATTTTTTAAAAAAACATGTGTAAATCGATTTACATGATGTGTTAATCGATTTACATTCGTGAAAAACTTAGAATTTGCTTTAAAATTTAAGTGAAGTGTTGTGGCAAGTGTGTATATCATTTTTGAGCATTTCTAATCAATTTAGTTCAAATGAGAATTGATATACTTGTTTGCTTGCCATGATCCTTGAAGCTTTGAGTGAATGATGCTTTAAGCTAATTCCACTTCTTTTCCTTCTTGCCATAGTGCTTGTTTGTCTTTCATCAAAACTAAAGTTGAGTTGAGGCTTGAGATTACATTGGAAGCCCCATCGAATACCATTGTCCATCGGGGTCCTTGTTCAGGTTTGTCATACGGTCCAGGTTCTTTGCAACCAGTTACTAGCATAATATTCTCATCCGAGAAGTCAAAGTTCATAGACTGGTAATCATTAACAACTTGATGGGCCAAATGATCTGCCAATACACTTCCTTTAATTTCCTTTTTTGTTGTATATTGAATATCATATTCAGTCAGAATCATTTTCCATCTAGCTATTCGTTCAGAAAGGGATGACTTCTTGAAGATGTACTTGACAGGATCCATCTTAGAAATTAATAAGGTGGTGTGAGTCAACATATACTATCTTAGCTGGCAAGCAGCCCATGCCAGAGCGCAACAAGTTTTCTCGAGCAGTGAATATCTGGTTTCACAGTCGGTAAATTTTTTGCTCAGGTAGTATATTGCATGCTCTTTTCGGCAAGACTCGTCATTTTGGCCCAGCACACACCCCATAGAATTCTCTAGCACTGTCAAGTACATGATCAATGGTATTCTTTCCACTAGAGGCATAAGTATAAGAGGTTCTTGTAAAAATTCCTTGATTTTGTCGAAGGCAGCTTAACAGTCATCATTCCATTTGATTACATGATATTTCTTCAAGAGTTTGAATATTGGCTCACAAGTAGCAGTTAAGTGAGATATGAAGCAAGCAATGTAGTTAAGACGACCCAAGAATCCTCTAACCTCCTTTTCAGAACAAGGAACTGGCATTTCTTGAATGGCTTTTACCTTTGCAGGATCAACTTCGATGCCTTTACCACTGACGACAAAACCTAAAAGCTTTCCAGACCTTACTCCGAATGTGCACTTATTAGGGTTCAACCTCAACCTATACTTCTTCAGCCTCTCAAATAGCTTATGTAGGTGATAGGGATGCTCTTCTTCAATTTGCGACCTTACAATCATATCATCCACATATACCTCTATTTCGTGATGGATCATATCATGAAACAAAGCTACTATATCTCTTTGATATGTTGTCCCTGCATTCTTTAATCTAAACGGTATGACCTTGTAACAAAAAGTGCCCCATTGTGTAACAAAGGTGGTCTTTTCCATGTCTTTGGGAGCCATCTTGATTTGGTTATAGCCATAAAATCCATCCATGAAGGAGAAGACTTTATGTTGAGTGGTGTTGTCAAACAAGACGTCAATATGAGGTAAAGGGAAATCATCTTTGGGGCTTGCCCCATTCAGATCCCTATAATCTACACACATACGAACCTTCCCATCTTTCTTTGGTACGAGAACCACGTTTGCAACCCATTGTGGAAAATATGTCACAACCAAAAAACCTGCATCAAATTGCTTCATTACCTCAGCCTTTATCTTTTCAGACATGTCAGGCCGCAACCGACGAACTTTTTGCTTGACAGGAGGACAATCTTCTTTTGTTTGTAGACGATGAACCACAATGTCAGTATCCAACCCTGACATGTATTCATACGACCAGGAAAACACTTCAACATAATCATGTAGCATCTGGACCAACCTTCTCTTGATACCATCTTCTAAGTTGGCATCGATCTTTACCTCTTTCTTGTCTGTCTCAGTACCTAAATTGATAACTTCGACTGGCTCTTCATGAGGTTAAATATTTTTCTCCTCTCACATTAGAAATTTGGCTAGTTCCCCTGGTATTTCATAATCTTCCTCGCCTTCATCTTCGGCTTGGTTAATTGGATGTTCAAAGTCATAACTGGCAAAAGTAGAGTCGTTGGAAATGAGATCTAGAGTGGATGAGGATCTGCAAGTGTGTGTGTGCATGTAAGATACATGGCTATTTGAAAAATGCAAATAAAGAAATAGAAAGACAAAAAAATGAATCAAAAGGTCCAATGTTTTCCATTAAATGATCATATGATAAATGAACATGAACAAAACCCTTAACAAATGGACCATGGTGCCCCGGGTAAGGCACATGGCTTAAAAGTCATTGTTTAGAATTTAAAATTACAAACAAAAGTTCTTGAATTGACAGAAAACAGTAAATAGTAATTACTCCTCAATGAAGGAGATGGGAGTGAAATCCTTTGCATGCCAGTTATTGAGCTTTCCTCCGACAGTGGGGTAGATCCATTCTTCAAAAGTGCATTCATCATCCGAGTCTTTCACAATGTTTACTTCATGATTTCCGATGCAGAGAAGTAGCTTTCCCATGCGAGCGCGCCTGACTTCTTTCTGAGCTTTGATGGTGAAACCCAACCCAAATTTGTCTGCTTTAAATGGAATGTCGGGAAGTTGTCCCCAGATAGTGCAACTTCCATCTTCGACCACATCACGAGCATCTCTAAGTGAAACCATTCTTGGTACAACTTTCTCAGCTTTTGATATGTTAGAGGAGATTTTGGTGGCGGCAACCATAGGAGGAACAACCTCGAAATCTTAGCAGAGTTTCTATGAATTCACCATTCATTTCCACATATTTGAAGGAATTGAGGTGGCTCACCATAAATTCTTCTTAGCCACAAACAGTAACGATATTTCCTTTGACTGGATATTTTAATTTTTGATGAGGGTGGATGTTACTGCCCCTTCCCCATGGATCCGAGGGCACCCAGGGAAACAAGAGTAGGCGGACATATGTCCATTATATAAAAGGTGGAGTTGAAAATTTGTGATCCCACTTTAATAGGGAGATCCACCTCTCCATGAACCATCCTTCTAGACCCATTGAAAGCCCTTACAACTATATCACTTGGTTTCAACACCAGGCCTTCACAATCTAGTTGGTCCAAAGCACCTTTAGGTATAATATTTTGAGAGGAACCAATATCAATTAGGACATGAGCTAGGGTAGTTCCCTTGCATTCAATAGAGACATGCAAGGCCTTGTTATGATTCTTTCAAACCGGTGTCAAGTCAGTGTCAGAGAAACCTAATTCGTTGTCAGCCATTAAACTCGCCACCCAATTCTAGAACTGGTCAGTTGTAGTCTCTTGGGGCACATGAGCTTTCTTCAAAAACTTGATTAAAGCTTAGGCATGAGTATCAGAACAGAGTAACAATGCCAGCATGGAGATTTTTGAGGGGGTTTGCCCCAATTTCCCAACTATTTTGAAGTTACTCTTCTTTATGATTTTCAGGATTTCCTCCATATCTCGAGTGGAGGGTTCTTTAGCATCAGTATCTTTGGTAGGTGCCTCTATCCCAACAGGCTCACCTTCTTTCTCTTTTCCTCCAGTGTTGGCACTAGACTTGTCATTGGTTATACAGACAAAAGTTGTTGTAGTAGTGGGTGGTGAAATATCAGGGGAAAAGATCATCCCTTTTCTTGTTACTTTACTAGAACCTGCAATATTAGTAACATCATCTTTGTCTTCGTTGATCCAAGAATCTTGTTTTATCCCATGATAATAAACTTCGGCACCATAGTTCCATGGAACTGCTTTGTCGGAGGAGTAAGGAATCGGCCCAGGGGCAGTGATTATTAAAGGAGCAATTGTTGATTCATTTGAAATCCTAATAGGACCTTTGAGGAGATCCTAAGAGGCTTGTTAGAGATTTTAATTATGGAAAGGTCTTCATCTTTATCGGTCAAACTCTTGATGGAAAAAACTTTTTCAAACAGGATTTCACGACTATCTATCAGGTGTTGAACACCTTCTTTTAGCCACTTGCATCCATTTATTTGTTTAGTACAACAATCACAGTCTTTTAAACAGCCAGAAAACACCCCAACTCTCAGCAAATTTTCCTTCACGGTAGTCAATGGAGTAGTCAAATCCTCAATGGAGGAAGCAAAAGTAGTGTCATCAATCGCATTGATACCTTTGCCATGGTTCGTCGTTGGTGCAGTTATCACATTTGGAGTCGTAGGTGGATCAAACTCAATAGTTTTGTTGTCTATCAGATCTTGAATCTTATTCTTCAGAGCCCAACATTGATCAGTTTCATGCCCAAGGCTGTTGGAATGATACGTGCACTTGGAATTTGGATTGTATTTTGGTGATGTTATATTTGGATTTAATGGCGGATCACGCAATGTCACTAAGTTGGCCTTCAACAGGTGTTGCAAGGCTTGGGACAGTGACTTTGAACAGATGGAGGGTTGGAGATGAAAACAACACTAACAGATGGACAATGATCCTTCTTGGTATGGGCCCTTGACCCATAAACAACATTGAGTTATTTCTTCCCAGTAAAGGGTTTATTTATAGTGTTTGAGGTAGAAGCAGATGCCATGGGGATTTTTCCACTCATGATTCCACTCTCGACCCTTTCACCAGTCAGAATTAACTCAATGAAACTGGAAGATGAACTACCAATTAGCAAGTTGAAATATGGGCCAGTTAATATACCCATGAACATATTAACTAGTTCTCTGTCAGTTAGTGGTGGTTGGACCATACCGGCTAGATCCCTCTATTTTTGCGCGTACTCTTTAAACCCTTAATTAGTACCCATTATCATTCCTTGAAGTTAAACTCTTGTCGGTGCTAAATCAGCGTTGTACTGATATTGATGATAAAAAGCAGTGGCTAGATCTTCCCATGTGTGAATGCAGAACCCTCCAATTTGTAAAACCCTTCTAACTGAGTCCCAGCCAGACTCTCTTGGAAGAAATGGACCCAGAGCTTCTTGTCAACAGTATGTGGTTGTATCTTGCGGACGTAGGACCTCAGGTGAAGTTTTGGGCATGAAACTCCGTCATACTTTGCAAAGACTGGTATTTTGAACTTACAGGGAATGACGACCCCAGGTACTAAGCCCAAATCACCAAAATCCAAACTAGGTACAACTTGAATTTCAAAAGCTTTTAGTTTATCCTCTAACTACTTGCATTTATCCTCGACCAGTGGATATTGTTCATCAAAGTGGTCTTCATCCTCATAAGCTTGATCATTTTCACCCCCAGCACGAGTGCTCTTTGCCTCTTCCACATGGTTCTCGTCTTCCTCGGATGACTCTTTAACTATCTACACCTAACGGACTGGGCCTTTCAACCTTTACCCCATGTTAATGAGGGCATTCTTCTTAGTCTTCTTTTTGGATGCTAGCAGTGTCATAAGCTCTTGGTGTCCATTGGCCAGAGTTACCAAGGTTGCTTGGAACTGGGAATTCTATGCTTGCAGATCTTTCAGGTCTACTCGATATCTATCTTACTGAAATAAACACTAGAAAGATGAGGAAACCTGTTGTGGAAATCTTGCTTATGTTATGATGCATGAAATGCATATGTGAAACAACCAGCTGAACAATCAACTGATAATAAAATCAATGAAGTCACCATCAAACGTTTTTTATCCCATAGGAAGGGAAAGGTAAACATCAAGTAAACCTGAGAAGGGTGAAATCAAGGTCAAACGACCAAGAGATACGGGTAAGGGAGTTTGTTACGCGAGGGGAAGGTATCAGCACCCCACACGCCCGTAGTACTCTATGGTATCCATTCTAGTTGTTATAATCAAAGGGTGTGTAAGAATCTATATCTAAGCTGTACAAGGAATGCATGCAAAAGAAAGGAGAAAAGAATGTAGGGAAAATAAAAGTTGTGCTCGTTCGGGCCCTACCCCGATACCTACTTATCCCTTTTAAGGAATCAGAGCAGCCGTAGTTCGGCTCTAAATGTTTTTGTTGGTTTGTATCTTTTAATGAATAGTATTAATTTCGCCTTCTGCCGCAACTCAATCTTTGGAGAGTTACGCGTCAGCACAAAAGTGAATTAACATGTTCTTTTGAAAAGAGTTTTGAAAGAAAAAGCCCGAAGGAAAAAAGAGTTTGTGTTGGTTGGTGTTTTTACTGCAGATAATAGCTAATTAACCTCAAGAGAGAGATTTTAGCCATTTCTCTATTTATTTATGAAATGAGTCTTTGAGACTCGAACCACACCAAGGCTTAGAATGGAAGAATAATAAGATCGAGAAGAGACCCGCTTATCATTTCCCATGCTCAACGAAGGCACGACTCTCATCAGTAATTTTTAAGTGTCTTTTTTTTGAAGTTTTGCAAGAAAAAAAGTTGTTTTAATGCAAATGCAAAATAGGAAGGAAGAAAATTCAAAGGCATACTAGCCTATTTCTAAACCTAATATTATCATGCATCATCGAACTTAAAGTTGGAATTTTAGGAGGATTCTATCCAGCATTTCCATGCTTGGATTTAGAAGCCTAATGTCTAATTTTTGTTCAATTAAATCGAAGATTAAATTTGAACCAAAATCACCTAATGGATCATGAAAGACTATGCAAGTAAGTAAAATTAGACGGTAAGCATTAAAGTATTGCATACAATCCATGCCAAAAAAAATCGCAAATGAAATATATGACAAAAAATGAGTAAAATTAGTGATTAAAATTGGCTAGAAAGCTAGCAAAGGGGGAAATTAATTCCTATTTAATTCCCAAAATGTCTTATAATATTTTTATCATTTTTATTGTGTATTTTTTTTTACAAAATTATAAAAAAGAAAAAAATGAAAGAAACTAAGAGAAACTAAGAAACTCCTAAAGTCCAGAGGGGTGCGAAACTGCAACTAAGGTGTTTTGCTAAAGTAATAGTTGTGCAGGCCCTAAGTAGAGTGAGCCCATAGTGATTTTTTGGGTTATATTATCTACTTTCAGCTATGAATAAAAACGAGCTTGGGCTTGAAAGGGAATGCACACGCAACATGCTAATCCAAGGCCCAAGGAATTTCGCACTAAGTCTAAACCACCAGACCAATTTCATTTCTCAATAACCAACATTTTTATTTAATTGTTAAAAAAAATCAGTATAACGAAATGACAGTGTTTAGGCACCAGATTTCAACAAACTACCCTCTCCCCCTCTTTGTTCATCCGTATCATGTTTTCCAGAAATCGCTCCACTGTGCCTGAGGCGGTGGAGCTCCATTGCTAACCAAAATTTCTACATCGCCTTACTCGCTCCCCCCTCCTCGTTCTAATTCTGACCTTCTTCCTCTTTGAGATTTCTCCTCAAACTTAAATGAATAGAAAACAAACCCTAGGAGTTTTCCTTTAACTGAAATTGAACAACAACGACATTGATTTGAAGACTGAAGCAATATGGGAAACATTCAATAAGCTAAGACGCATGATGTGGCAACAATATTTATGCAAAAAGGCGACAAAACAAGGGAAATCAGAGCTTACCCACCGGAGTAGCTCCGACGGTTTTTCAACATTGACGACACCAGCAGAAACCTATAGAATCTTAAACTATCAAGTAAGAACACTCTTATTTTCCTTTGAACTCATTTTTCTTCTTCATCTGATTCAAATCTCTTTTTCTACCACTTTTTCTTGTCCTCTCGTCTCCTTTCCGATTGCAAGTAGCAGTAGCAAGAATATTGAGAAATAAACTCAGTTCTGCATAGAGAGTGAGGTGGTTGCAGTATGAAGCGTTGATGTGTTGCAGGGATTGAAGATTCAGAGAGGAAGGTTGAAGGTGAAGTTGAAGAAAGAAAAGTGATGAGTTGAGAGAGAGAGAGAGAGGGTGAAGGTGGAATGAAAAGGAAATGAGAAGATGAAGGTGTTGATTTAGGGAATATGGTGAGTGAACCTAAAATGATGATGCCCTGAGATCAGAGCTGAGGTGAAGTTATATAGAGACGGAGTCATAGCTTTGACAAATCTTGGCCATTGGATGCAGAAAGTTGGTTAAGAAATCAAGGGTGAAATAGTTATGCCTTTGGAATTCTGTTATGAGCCGTTAGAGATGAGTTAGGAAACAGTTAGAGTTGTTAGGATGAGCTGGAATCTGTTATAGGATCATGTGATTCTGTTAGAGATTTAGGATAATTAGTTAGCAACAGGTTAGAGAAGCAGGTTAGTGAAACTGTTAGAAAATTGCAGGGTTGCTGTTTGGAGAGTGAGTTTTTCTGTTTTTTATCCTCCTGTTATGATTAGGAAACAATTTGTTATACCTTTTTTCCTTTTCTGCTGAAAAGTTATAAATTTAGTTATTTTGTTAATGAATTTTTTTTGGTTAGGATTTGTTGGCTTGCAGAGTTAGTTATTTATTTGGTTTGATTTTCCATGTTTTCCCCTTCTGCTTCCTTGACTTTCTAATTTTCTGCTATTTTTATTGAGCTAGAAATTTGACTTATTTCTGATTTTCTGATTAAACCGTGAATTGTTTTTTTAGTCATTGTGATGCACAACCTGGTTATAACCTACTTTGGCGTACCATGAAATTGATTATATAACTTGTTTTGATGTACAACTTGGTATTTGGCAGCCGTCTTGGGCTTGGAAGTAGCAAACTTCTTATTTCTGATTTTTTGTTTTCACGGATATACTGGTATTTCTTCCGACATTCCTGATCTTTTCCTTGTATTTTTACACTGATATTAAAAGAAAATCTGTTATAGTAGAAGTCAGTCTGAAAAATCTGTTAGAAGTTAGAAAAGCAAAGAAAACTCTGTTAGTATTTGTTAGCTTTTTTGGCTGCTCAATTAACTTGGTCTGTTTGTGTTTTCTGGATAACAGATTTGCTTCTAATTTTTATATGGTGGATATTCTGGTTATGCAGGTTTGCAAAGTGTTGGCAAGGGTTTTGGAAATGTTTACTTTGTAGACTGTAAATGTGTTCTGACAGGGCTTGGAGTAGGTTTATTTCACATATGCATAGCTGGAAGAATTAGTGATGATTAGGCTTTTAGTGATTGACTTGAGGATTAGAAACGACATAAGTTTGTACCACTTATTCGTAATGCCTTGACCTTCAAGCAACCAGACTTATCCTACAGATATCTTGAATCATGACATATTTAACTTATGAATAGATGAACTCAATGCAACAATGATATAGTCAGTGACCTGTAGCCCAAGCATCACATGCGTCTTGGATTGATAACACATTTGATCCTTGAGGGAAATCTTAGTACACCTCTAGTGTTGACAAAACCTTGACCAAATGATAGGCACAATAATAGAATGAGGTGTCTTAATTCAAAGACCTTGTATGCGAGATCATAACCTTAAGTTGTTGACAAGAATACCCTGTAACATGTTGTTCGGAAGAAGATAATAGCCTTGTAGCTTGATGGAGAAGAAGTCCAGAAATGAGCATGAACCAAAACCCTAATTCCACAGTCTTGTACACCAAAAAGAAACAGAATAATCAATCTTATGGAATCATATACACCTTAACCGAAAGTGTTAGTTAAGCTAACAGAAGGTAAACCCGATCAAAACGGATAAACCAAAGAGAAGGAAATGATCAAAACAGAACCTAAACAAGGGAAGGAAATGATCAAAACATAACCTAATCGAAAATGTTAGCTAAGCTAACAGAAGGTAAACCTGATCAAAACGGATAAACCAAAGAGAAGGAACTGATCAAAACAGAACCTAAACAAGGGAAGAAAATGATCAAAACATAACCTAACCGAAAATGTTAGTTAAGCTAACAGAAGGTAAACCCGATCAAAATGGATAAACCAAAGAGAAGGAACTGATTAAAGCAGAACCTAAACAAGGGAAGGAAATGATCAAAACATAACCTAACCGAAAATGTTAGCTAAGCTAACAGAAGGTAAACCCGATCAAAACAGATAAACCAGAAACAAGGAATCGACTAAGCAGGACCTTCAGAGAGCATCGATCAGAGGTGAACTTTACAAGAGAAAGAGACCGGTCAAAACAGACTCTAACAAGAATTGCCAAAACATGTTGGGCTTTCGATAAGTTACAAATACACAAGAACTACAAAATCCATCGGGCCAAAGGCGGTGTGCAATTCTTCAAGAGTGGAAATTATCTTAATTACCACACACCAAGTTTGGATACTCCAATACTTGAGAAGCAAGAAAGGCTATACACTGACTCTTACTCGCACTCTAACGACAAAGAGAACATGGGTAAAATAACCAAAGGCTTGCAAGGACAAGAGAAAACCACGACTCACTAGGGAAATGAGAAATACCAAAGAGCCGACTGGTGGTAAGTCAAACAGACTCCGCTAGGGAAATAGAATATAATCTCCCTAAGCTTCTTGTAGAGATAATTCAAATCTGAGTGCGTAACATTTAGTCACCAAGGGTAAACATAATAGGCTTATACTCATGCATGTTTGAATTTATTTTTATAGTGTAATGCCCCATACAATGGAAATGCTACGCGTTTTGGTAGATGTAATGTAATGATGCATGTTCAGTAACGCACTAGGGAGATCACATCAATAATCAGATGCTGGGAGACAATGAACTTCCGAACGATCATGCTTGCACATCTGATCTTCTGTAGAGAAAAGGCAATCTAAACTATAATGGAGCACCGAGACTCTAAACCACCAACCTCTGAATATCGATATCATTGGGGAAGTAACTTTCCAAAGAGAAATACTGCAAAAATAAATTGCAGTTCAAAGAGAATCTTGAATCATGATCAAACTCCCAACTTCATGGGGAAAAAATTCTTTATCCTCTATTAGAAAGAGGAGAGCTTCACTAGGAATGGAAACTTCTGGCATAAATTTATTGACGAAGATAGCTTTTACTGGGGAGTATAAAAATTCTTAAATAAAAAGAATTCTACTCAGACCAAACTAGGGATAACACCACCTGGGTACAAAATCTTTACTTGGGGAAGAAACAAACATCTTGGGACAAAAACTCCACTAGTTTTTTGTCATCGGGGATGAAAGAGTTATGACTGGAAATCCTATGAACACCACACTTGGGAGACATTACACTTGCTCCACTAGGGAAAGAAGAATTCGCTCCACTGAGGAATGATAGATACCTTACTTCAACAGGTTCTCGAAAATCGGCTTTGAATGGGGACAAAGACTACCTTTTACACCAGGGAGCCGACAAACTTTAGACGGTAACATCAACAATACCCATCTCTGATAGGTTCAAGCTGGCAAGAATTTTGTACTGGGGAGCAGGAATCATTTCATTGCGGATGATGGTTGTCCTCATGAGGATAACAAACTAGAATATCCTGTAGGAAAACATGAGTCTCTTCAAGAACTATGATATAGGCAAGCCGCGTTGGAGAGAGAGGGAGTGCATTCCTCACTGAGTAGGAGAATGCATACTTCATGAGGAGAACAAGTGCAAACCTCATTGGGGAAGCCATAGAATGTCGACTTCAAGGGGAGTATATCAAGAATCTCCAGTTAGTGAGTAAAATGATTCTTCCTAGAAACCTGGAAAGAAACAGACTGCACTGAGAAGGAGGAATACTCGAGCGAAAGTACGCCTTTACTAGGGAGAATACTGTAAAAATAAATTATAGTTTAGAGGAAATTTTAAACTCATATCAAACTCCCAACCTCCTGGGGAAAAGATCAAACATTTTTTTCTAATGATAAAGAGGATCTTGCTGGGAATTGGAATCTTCTGATGTAAATCCTTAATAAAAGTGACTTCGGTTGGAGAATCTTAGAAATTCTTAAATAAAAGAATTATATCCAGGCCACATGGGGGATACTACCATCAAGGGTAACAATCTTCACTCGAGGAAGAGAAAGATATCTTTGAACCATAAGTTTGAGGTTAAGGACTCCACCGAGGAAATATTCCAGCAATACTCCATCACTGGGGATAAAATAATTCTAAACGCCATTTATCCACTCACACTGCCCCAGAATAGGAGACCTACTCCACTGGGTATAACAAACATGTTAATCAAACACCTCTTCAAGAAAACCTGATAGGTGCAACCTTGCTTGGGGAGAAAAGATATGAACTTCATAGAGACGATGAATGACAACCTCACGAGGGGGATAAATGCCAACCATAGAGACGAATGGTATCGACTTCAAGGGATATAACAAAGGTATACAATCCAAAGAAATGATCTTTCCCAAATTTATCGAATCAAAATAGCCCACGCTAAAGAAGAAGATTATACAAAACCTGTTGAAATGCACTTCTTCAGAGATAAGTCCTCTAGAAGGGACAAAGTCTTAACCAAACTCTTATTAAGAGTGCTGACTTCAGTAGGGATTACATATGGATATACTTTCACTAGAGATAAATCATTCTGTCTAGACGGGAGTACACCTTCATTGAGGATACATGATTTCGTTTTTGAGCAGAAGTGAGCATTCACTGGAGAAATTGGATCTTATTCTACAGAAATCTTCATGTTGGTCACATACATACCCTTTCTTTACTCGTTTGCTGGTATGCTTCTTGTCATAAAGGACCAACAGTACTTGCAAAAATAGAAATTGTGGCAATATGCCCCTATTTGGAATGGAAAACTTCACTGAAGCATAAACAATTTGAACTACCAATCACTGGATAAAAACTATGATGCAAGATTGCAACTCCAACATGTCAACTCTGAGGAGGAATGCCACTGAAAAGTGGACTTTAGAGAGGATACTCCAAAAAATAAATTGCAGTCCACTGAAAAGAAATCATCTTGACTTCAAACAGCTTTTGATTTTCTGGGGAGAATATTCATTCTCCTCCTGTAGAGAAATGAGGAATGCTTTGCTGGGGAATAAAGATCTCTGAAGATAAAACCCCTTAGCAGGCAGACTTTTGTCAAGTAGCAACATATCTTATGTTGGGGAAAGAAGTCCTTCTTGGAAACAACATTTCCATCACGTCTTATACGGGTAAACAACCTCAAGTGATCTTTGTGTTACTGCTTGTATCCTACCGAGGACAACGATCCACACTTCAACTAGAGATAAAGAACTTGACTTCTGACGAAGGAACATCAATGAATGAACTTAAGTCTCTGATGAGCCGAGGATAACGATCTTGACTTCCTGACATGCTTTTCAAATTCATAAATTGTTTAGCCTGCGCATGGGCTTGATCCGATCAACCATTGAAAAGGAGAAAATTCCCCTGCATAATGCCTTAACCCAGTCTGTAGGGCCTTTTGAAGAAAATTGCCTCGAGAGGACTTCATGAGATGTATACCATAAAGAAAATATGCCCCAGTCTTACGAACTTTGGAACATACGGCTACTAGCTGACCAAAGTTGGAAACGGTTTCAACAATACTTAAGTGAATGCCCCTACATGTTCAAATTCTAAATAGATTCTCCTCTAATCAACACATTCTCAGAGAGATTGGTCAAATATTAACATAAATTCCCCAGTTTGAATATACTTTGAGGGATCAAATTCTGACCTGAATGCCCCAGATTGACTAAACCCTTACTCAACAGAGTATTCAACATGCTTGCCTATGCTCAACAGAGTCTTGACAAACCATTTCCTTTACCTCATGCTCAAGGAGGGATGAGAAACTTGAGGATTTTCGAAGATAATACAACCTTAGGGTGACTGGCTTATGTCTTGAAAGTAGGCTACTTCACAACCATACTTCTTGACTTGAACTGCTTTGTTCTACCATCAGATACTTGAAAAGATCGGCCCCTCGGGATCAACTGAAAGTAATGCGCCACTGCTCGACAAAGACTCTTGGCAATAAACTTTTGCAATCTACTTCAGATTATTTCTAAAACTGGTATTCTTTTACTCAGCGGATTCAATAGAAGTTTTGCCCTAGATTAAGATCATTCTCAAAAATGATTTTCCTTTCAACGGTATCTTGAAGCAATTTGTCCCTCGAGCTAATCAAACTTCCATCTGATACTCATTATGCAAGCTTACTTAATGTTTAAGCACTTGTTCATATGCAAATAATGTTTATTCTAAGAATGATAATTCTAATGCAAAACTCATGTTTGTGTTGAATTTTAAAAACCTTTATTGAAAAGATTAAACAAACAAAATTTTTTGTACGGAAGAAATTAAAAAGATAGTTTGATACCAACTTAAAAGTTTTTGCAAGCCTCCTAGGAGTCAGTTTACCGTAGTCTCGTTACAATGAGCTCTCGAATTAACCCATGCTTCAGTTAGGACTTTTAAGGGTTGTAACGTGGCCTGGTTTACGGTTTTAGAAAAAAGGATTTAAGGCTCAAAATTATTTGGTTCCCACACCCTTCATGATGTTCTCCAGTCCTAAATTCAGTTAACTCGATACGAGCACTCATCTCTCAAAAGGAGGAGTCAAACGAGGTTTTTCTCAACATGGCAGTCACTCACCTCTTTCTTTCTTGGTGTTTGATCACACGACTTGATTCCTTGTTGAGGATTTTTATTCGGTAATCCCTTTTTACTTTTCGCGTTTTTCGCTTTCCCTAAATTTTTCCTGGACAAATTCCTTTTGAATTTGACTCTGAAGTCCAGCGGGATGCCCTGACTTTTGCCTAAGCGACTTATTTTTTCAAGTTTCGACTTAACGGGGCTTTTTGTCCCTTTCCTTCATCATTTCAAAAAAAAAATATTTTGAACCAATCGCGTGACTTCGAGTCGTTTTCGATTTGTTGGAGATAATTGACTGCCTGAGTCTTTGGTAGATGAGGGATAGCCATTGTTGTATCGCCATTTGTTGACTTCCTGATATGCGAGAGATACCCATTGGGATATCATTCTCTTCGATGCACGTTGTTGATAGATGAGAGTTAAACATTGTGGTTTCGACTTTCCTCAGCCTTTTGATGGATAACCGTTGTTATATCCTTAGATGCGCACTCCTGATGAGTTTTGAACGCTCGATCGGATTAACTAAAATCTACCCTTCCCAGGGTTAAATGTGAGGGTTTTCTTGACAAGAAAAAAAACTACTACTTCAAGGCTCAAAGGGGTTAATCAGGGTCTATCTCCCTTATATCTCTGTATTTAGGAATTGAAACAATGCATGTACATCGTCAGCAAGGTTTTACTCGAAAGCATACCGTTTGAGAATTTTGGTAAATTTCTCATCATTCTCCCTCCAGAGGTATTTTTCTTTATTTAACAAGAGTTAAGTATCTAAAACAAAAGTAAAACATTAATAAGTGAGTACAAATGGATTGATTCAAGACAAACATATTCAATGCATTATGATTAATATTAAAAAATAAGCAAGTTTTAAATACAAGAAAGTACTGAACCAAAACAAGAAAGATTACAAATGAGAATGCAAATCTAATTTTGGTGATCTCCGTGTGGACTTATTGCTTCAGGAGGTACGCTTGGTAATCTCTCACTTTATCTCTGAATGATTTACACCCTTAAGTTGAAAGAAAAATACCCATCATGTTTTCATTAAGAATACCTTTAGGCTGTAAGTATGTGATTCTGTTCCGATAGGAAACTCATGTTGGTCGTGCCTAGGCCTTTTGCTATCAGAGATGAACAATACCTACAAAACGTGAAAATTACAACAACATGCCTCGAGCCTGGGATGGTTACCTTAGCCATTACTTCGAACACCTGACACTTCAAGCAATTTCAATTATTGATGCCATGTGTTGTAAAGCTTTTAATGTTCTAAATGCAACGTTTATCGAAAATGTTGAAGGTCTTTTGTTATCAAAATGGAAGAATAAAAACAAATTGGAACAATTCAAAAAACACTTTTATTGAATGATTGGCCTGTAAATAGGCATTTACATCAGGAAGCAATTCTTGAAAAGAAGCAATTGCATACGAAGTACATAGATCGGACAACAAAAATGGCAATGTGAGTGCGGATTTATCGAGTACAACTCTACTACAACTCTCATGACCTCTAAATTCTTCAATAACTTTCTTTCTGAATGATTGATTGGACTATTGCTTTATGCGAAGTACTTCTTCACTACATCTGCGTTGACAGGGTGAGGGAAATCCCCTCCATCCATAGTCGTGAGCATCATAGATCCTCCCGAGAAGAAATTCTTCACCATAAAGGGTCCCTCATAATTAGGAGCCCATTTTCCTCTAGCGTATGTATTGTTAGGAGGCAAGATCGTCTTTAGCACTAGATCACCAGCTTGAAAATTCTGCGGATGTACCTTCTTATCGAAAGCTTTCTTCATCCTTTTCTGATATAACTGCCCATGGAAAATAGCCGTTAACCTCTTCTCGTCAATGAGATTCAACTGGTCGAATATATTTTGTTCCCATTCAGCTTCGTCCACCTGTATGTCTGTCATTATCCTCAAAGAAGGAATTTCCACCTCCACAGGCAGGACTGCTTCCATACCGTAAACAAGCGAAAAAGGGGGTTGCCCCAGTCGAAGTACGCATAGTGGTACGATAACCATGTAAAGAAAATGACAGCATCTTGTGCCAATCCTTATAGGTGACAACCATTTTCTGCATAATCTTCTTAATATTCTTATTGGCTGCCTCAACTACGCCATTCATCTTAGGACGGTAAGGAGAAGAATTGTGATGCTTTATCTTAAAGCTTTCACACAACTCTTTCATCATTTTATTGTTGAGATTTGACCCATTATCTGTGATGATTTTCTCAGGAATCCCGTATCGACAAATAATATTATGCTTGATGAAATGAGCGACCAATTGTTTAGTGACGTTGGCGTATGATGTTGCTTCAACCCACTTAGTGAAGTAGTCAATGGCCACCAGAATGAAGCAGTGTCCATTGGAAGCAGTCGGCTCGATCCGGCCAATCATATCAATACCCCACATTGCGAATGGCCAAGGTGAATTCAAGACATTCAGGGGACTGGGCGGCACATGCATTTTATCTATGTAGATCTGGCACTTGTAACAAATCCTGGAATGATTGTAACAATCGTTTTCCATAGTTGACCAATAATAACATGCTATCAAGATTTTCTTGGCCATAGTATGTCTGCTAGAATGAGTTCTAAAAGAACCTTCGTGCACTTCTTCTATGATGCTATTTTCTTCGTGTTTATCCATGCATCTGGGCAAAACGGAATCATAGTTCCTCTTGTATAGAACATCCCCGTCGAGGAAAAACTTGGCTGCAAATTTCCGCTAAGTCTTCTTATATGTGACAGAAGCACCTTCAGGGTATTCTTGTGTCTTAAGATACCTCTTGATATCATAAAACCACGGTTTCTCATCAGCAGCCTCATCTTCTATTTCATATCAAAACGCTGGCTCATCTAACCTCAGAATAGTGATAGAGGGGGCCTCATTTGCCCATCTAACCTTAAACATGGACGACAGAGTAGCCAAGGCGTCCGCCAAGTTGTTCTCTTCCCTTGGAATATGATTGAAAGTAATCTCATCAAAATAAGGGGTCAGCTTCAACACATGCTCGCGATACGAAATCAAATTTGGGTGGCGAGTCTCCCAGTCTCCGTTGATTTAGCTAATTACAAGAGCATAATCCAAATTTACTTCCAAGATCTTGATTCGCAAATCAATGGCAGCTTCTAACCCAAAAATACAAGCTTCATACTCATCCATATTGTTCGTATAATCAAAGAAAATCCTGGCGGTAAGAGGCGTATGAAAATCTTCAGGAGAAGTAATCACGGCACCGACACCATTACCCAATGCATTAGAGGCACCATCGAACACCATCGTCCATCGTGATCCTGGTTCGGGTCCTTCTTCTGGGCCTGGGATGTTACAATCTCGTATGTACATGATGTCTTCATCAGGAAATTCAAACTTCATTGGGTGATAGTCCTCTTCCATGGGCTGATGAGCAAGATGGCCAGCCAATACACTACCTTTGATAGCCTTTTGGGTTGTATACTGGATGTCATATTCAGTTAAAATCATTTGCCAATGGGCTATTCTTCTCGTGAGGGCTGGCTTTTCAAAGATGTATTTAATTGGGTCCATCTTAGAGATCAATAAGGTGGTATGAGTCAACATGTACTGTCTTAGTCGGCGAGCAGCCCATACCAAAGTGCATCAAGTTTTCTCGAGTAGTGATTATTTTATTTCACATTCGGTAAACTTTTTGCTAAGGTAGTATATTGCATGCTCTTTTTAACGAGACACGTCATGCTGCCCCAATACACACCCCATTAAGTTCTCTAACACCGTTAGATACTATGTCAAGGGTCTACCTTCTACCGGAGGTGAGAGAATTGGAGGTTCCAACAAATATTCCTTGATTCTATCAAATGCCACATGGAAATCGTTATTCCAGCTGTTTGTCTGACTTTTATTTAACAATTTAAAAATTGGTTCACAAGTGGTTGTAAGGTGAGAGATGAATCTAGCAATGTAGTTCAACCTCCCGAGAAAACCATGAACCTCTTTTTCTATTTTTGGCACAGGCATTTCTTGTATAACTCATATCTTGCCGGGATCTATCTCAATTCCTTTTTCGCTTACAATGAAACCCAATAATTTTCCTGACCTCACTCCGAAGGTACACTTATTTGGATTTAACCTTAGTATGAATTTTCTTATCCTTTCAAACAATTTCGACAAATGAATAAGATGTTCCTCTTCTGTCTGGGACTTGGCGATCATATCATCAACATATACTTCAATCTCTTTATGCATCATGTCATGAAAGAGAGTGACCATTGCGCGTTGATAGGTTGCCCCTGCATTTTTCAAACCAAAGGGAATCACCTTATAGCAAAATGTTCCCCAAGGAGTAATAAAAGTAGTCTTCTCCATGTCTTCTGGTGCCATCTTGATCTGATTATAGCCAGAAAAACCATCCATGAAGGAAAACACTTTGGCTTGAGCAGTATTGTCAACTAGAACATCAATGTGTGGCAACGGGAAATCATCTTTAGGGCTTGCTCTATTCAAGTCCCTATAGTCCACACACATTCTGACCTTTCCATCTTTCTTAGGTACTGGTACAATATTCGTGATCCATGGCGGGTAAGAACTTACTTTCAAAAAACCATCATCTAAATTGTTTCCGAACCTCCTCTTTGATCTTCTTAGACATCTCAGGATGAGTTCTTCGAAGCTTTTGCTTAACATGAGGACACACTTCTCTAAGAGGTAGATTATGTACAACAATGTCCTCATCTAGCCAAGGTATGTCTTCATAATACCAAGCAAAAATATTCGCGTACTCACGGAGCATTGCGATCAATCTTTGCTTGATATCGTCTTCTAGAGCAGCCACAATCTTGACTTCTCTTAGGACCTCTTCGGTACCCAAGTTGATCAACTCAGTAATCTCTTGGTGCGGCTGAATGACCTTTTCTTCTTGCCTCAATAATCTAGCCAACTCTTCAGGAAGATTATAATCTTCCTCAGCTTCCTCTTCAGCTTGATAAATGGGGTTTTCAAAGTCATAAAGATCCATAGTAGAATCATTCTCGACACTTTCCAAGATTAACGGGGGACATAATCTGCATGTTCATTTTTATTTTTAGTTTTAGTTTTTAGAAAAAATAAAAACTCATATATATATATATATATATATATATATATATATATATATATATATATATATATATATATATATATATATATATATATATATATATATATATATATATATATATATATATATATATATATATATTAAAAAGGAAGAACAAGGAGTGAAATATTTAAATGCAAAAGACGTTCTTTATTAATGACAAATTTGCAATAAAAACATAGCGGCCTTACAACATGTCCATTATGTCTTAGGCAAGACGGAAGGGTTATTGTATGATAACAAATAAAAGAAAATTACTCTTCATAACGGATGACTTGAATGACGTCTTCGGCGAACCAGTTAGCCAGCTTTTTCCCCGGTATAGTAGGACGAACCCACTTATCCATCTCACAATCACTGTCACTATCCTCACCCACAACATGGGTCTCTTCGTGGATAACCCCATAGCTGACAAATTGAATTGGTGGAGGAATACCTTGATCCTTGATAGGAGTAGCGATTGACCCGCTCTGACCAGCAATGAAGCCTAAACCTTTCTTGTCTGTCTGAGTAGGGAGATCCAACACTCTCCCCCAGCCTTCTGGATGATCAGACTGAATGATCATTTGTGCCTGACGATAGGATGACATGGGGACCTCTGGCTTTCTATCCCCTTGTTGAGGAGCTCTGACAACTAGTACAGTCTCAAAGGCTTGACACAGCATCTCATGGATTTCTCCCTCTACCTCAACATAGCGGAAGGAACTCAGGTGACTGACAATATAATCTTCTTCGCCAAAACGGTGACTACCTTTCCATTCAGTAAGAACTTCAGCTTTTGGTGTAGAGTGGACGTGACAGCACCAGCCCCATGGATCCACGGACGGATCAACAAACAACAATAGGAAGGGTTAATGCCCATGATAAAGAAGGTAGCTTCAAACACTTGAGGCCCTATTTTGATTGGTAAGTCGACTTCCCTGAACACCGTCCTCTTGGACCCTCGAAAGCCTTAACAATTAAATCACTTGGCCTTAACAAAAGCCCATCGTAATCCATTTTCAAGAGAGCATACTTGGGTAATACGTTGAGAGAGGAACTCGTATCAACCATCACACAAGATAAGGTAGTTTTTCAATCTCCATAGATATGTGTAGTGCTTTGTTGTGCTTTCTCCCCTCGGGGGGCAGATCAAAGTCTGTAAAACCCAGCCCATTACTCGCAGAAATGCTATTCACAATTCCCTCAAATTGATTCACAGATATATCTTGAGGAGCAAAAGAGGTCCCTAACAACTTCATCAATGCATTTCTATGAGATTCTGAGTCTCTAAGCAAAACAAGGATGGATATCTTCTAAGGTGGCTGACTTAACTAGTCAATGATTTTATAGTCACTCTTCTTGATGTACCGCATTAACTCGGCTACATCTTTAGACGTTTCATTATCAAAAACATGAATAGGGGGATTTTTCCCCGGCTTATCGCCATTGACCATAATCTGCTTGCCTTTAACCTTAGTTGCAGCATCTGCACAACTTCTGGGCTTTTCAGGTGGGGAAAAGACTCTACCACTATGAGTGATTCGACTTTCGCTGACAATGTCGTGTATTGAGGGCTTCTCTTATTCACACTTGTTTTCCCCATACTTTTGAGTAGCAACCTTCTTCCCCCGATAGTAGAGTTCACCACCGTAACTCCAAGGCACTGTCTTGCCACTAACGTACGGCACTGGACCGGGCATAGTGATAAGTAGTGGAGATTTCTTAGCAGGCACTGGAATCGTCACAGGCACACGGATAGTCTTCGGCTTAACCGGAATGGTTATCATATTGACTTCATCATTATCGGTCTCAGGCTTAACGATCTTGCGATAAAATTAAAGAAATCCCTCTGTAATCAGGCCCTGAACTGCATCTTTCAATAATTGACAACCCTCTGGCTGTTTCAAGCAAGCGACACAATCCATCCCACAACCCAAAAATACACTTTTGCTCGCCAACTGTTCCTTTACGAATAAGATAGGTGTAATCAAATGGTCAACATCCATAACCAGATCCAAACTTTCATCTTCAATGATGGCACTGACAGTGGCACCTCCATGAGGCGGCAGAGGTTGACTAGTAATATTAGGTGCTAGCCCAAAATTAATAGCTTGAGAGTCTAATAGGTCTTGAACTTTGTGCTTGAAAGCATAGCAATTCTCGATAGTGTGCCCCTGCCCACCGGAGTGGAAATCACACTGGGCATTAGCATCAAAGTGAGCCGATAACTTTTTAGGGTCAATTTTCCATGTACGCAACTCAATTAACTTCAACTCGAGCAACTGAGGAAACAACTCAGCATATGTCATAGGAAGCGCATCAAACTTCCTAAGGGATATTCTTGGTTTTTGTTGATTGTTTTGTCGGGGCGTATATGCTTGACATTGAGGTGGAGCTATTGGAATTGTTACAATAACAATCTGATGGTCGGAATATGGATATCCGCCTTTCCCCTTCTGAGGATAGACCGCACTAGATTCCCCATCCTTTTTCTTTTGGTGACTCCTGAAAGACTTTTTAGTATTACCAACATTATTTCCAACAACAACATCTTGAATTTTTCCCAACTTAATTCCGATTTCAATTCTCTCTCCATGTGTTACCATCTCGGAAAAAGTACCTGATGTGCTGCAAGTTGTGTAGTACTGGCCTTGCAATGTACTACTAAACATCTCCACCATTTCTCGCTCCAACATGGGCGGTTGCCCTTTTGCATCCATCTCTCGCCACCTTTGGGCATACTCTTTAAAAGATTCATCCCGCTTCTGGGATAAGTTCTTTAGTTGGGTTCTTGCAGGAGCCATGTCAGTGTTATACTGATAGTGTATAACAAAGTCCTCAACCAATTCTCTCCATGTACGGATGTGAATACTATCCAACTGCATGTACCATTCGAGTGGGCCACCTGTCAAACTGTCTTGAAAGAAGTGCATCAATAGTTTCTAATCATTAGAATACGCAGACATCTTTCGATAGAAAGACTTAACATGGGTCTTCGGACAGGAAGTTCCTTTGTACTTTACGAAATCAGGAACCTTGAATTTCGGGGGGATCCTCACCCCAGGCACTAAGCCTAAATCATACATGTCAAAGCCTACTGCACCTTGATTTTCGAATGCGCATTCGCTCTTCGAGCATATGCAACTTCTTGTTAGATTTTGTTGGTTCCTCCATATTAGTCATCCAATCTTCCCAATTATCTTCTTCCAACGGCCTAACAGGAATGCGAATAGGCCTTGGTAGTACAACATGTTGTTTAATATTCTGATGAACAGGAGTAGGTGGGGGAGGATTCCCCACAACTTGAATACCAGGGATACCTTGATAACTTGTAAGATTGCTGAGATTTGCAGGTTGACCATTCTGAATATTCAGACGACATTTGAATCCAGGTTCATATTCCGAGTACCTCCCAGATTCTCCACCATATTCTGAGCACCCAAAGTGCCATTAGGATTGTTGATGACGACCCCTGGCGGATTTGCATTCAACATCTCACCACCATTGTTCAAAGTATCGATAGGCCTCATGATCATGGCTCTCATTTCCTCTTGTTGATGATCCATATTTTGGATGATCTCCATCAATTGATCAACTCAAGTATCCATCCTAGTTCCCATAGCCACAACATCTGCTTGAATCTGTTCCATATGCCTCTTGGAAGTGCTCTGAGTATTATAACAATGAGAATTCGTAGTGACTATCCTCTGTAAGGGAAATCCCAGATCAAAGAAAAGAAGACCTGTCATAACCACCTATCATAATATGATATGCACGAATGCATGGTCATGCATGGAATATTTTACTATTTCCAGGACACCTAATAATTTTGTCACCCCTAAGAATTTTAAGCAACATGATAAGAGAGATAATTAGCAAGAGACACATTCGACAATAATTGGTTTCATTTAAAAATATCATCCATATGATCAAATAGTAACCTCTTACAAGCATGATTCAAAAATACGTAATGAAATATAAACGATCCCATCCAACAAGACTGGTGGTGATCTAATGATATCAAAGCAAAAAGAAAAAGAAAAAAAGAAAGAGGAAAATCAAAGTGGTGGATCTCTAATCTCTGTGTAGTTCAATGGTCCCCCCTATCGGAAGTACTCATCGCTCCATTCCTTGGTTTCTTTGAATAATTTCTTCATCTTTTCATGATCTCGTCCACGAGCGAAGCTATCAATCACCACATCTTTCTGAAATAGTTGTCCCTCCAAGTACACGCATTGCTCCAGGAAACGATCACATTCTTTACATTCTGGCAAAGGTATAGGCACAGGCGCATCTTTCATCTCTTTTATTTTGTCTCGGAGTCTTGCATTCTCTTTCATTACTTCGGTCAATCGATCTTCATTTGCTTCTAACTCCATCCTAGTAGCTTTAAATTGGTTTCCCAACTCCTTAGGTTTTGCTTTATTTCTATTATTTGCCATTTGGAACTTTAAGGTTTCTCGACGATTCTTTTCTGCATCCGCAAGGGCCATTTGATACACTTCTGTAGATACAAAGGAGTCTTTTGTTCTGGGTCACTTTTTGGAGCTGCCTTCTCCTTCATATTCTTTTAGTTGACGGGCCAATTCCCTTTTCTTTTCTGTTAAGAAATATATTTCCATTTTTTTGCCCTCTAGATTTTGACGAAGGTCCCTGTTTTCCAACTGTACTTGGTAGAAGCGTTCCTTAGGCACATCGTGTTGTAGCTCGGTGGGTTGAGGATACAAGTACATTTCCTTTTCAAAAGGCAACATAAGATATTTGACTCTTTCTTTCAACCAATCCATGTAAGGATCGAAAACTAAAACCTCTTTTAACCCAAAGAATTATTTTCCTTTCCTACCAACATGTGCCCAAACAATTTCTGCTTTCTTCAATAATTCCAAATCTTCCCCCTTTTTGAAATACACAGGTTCGACCTCTTTAGCTGTGGGTGGACGCTTCATGGAATATCCTAATTGGCGAAGAGTGAGTACCGGGTTATAGTTGATAATCCCTTTCATTCCTATGAGTGGAACATTAGAGAAACCTACACAGCTGGAGATGACCTTGATGCTATCAACCTTAAGTTTATACCATTGAATATCGAAAGAGGTGAGTGTCATTACTCTGGATGCCCATGAACTAGGATCTTCTTTGAATGGCCCCTTGGTGGGTAACTATTCCATGAACCATTTGTAAAGCATTGACACGCAGCATACCACCACTCCTTTCTTTCCGTGCCTAGAGTGGATGGCATGGTAAGTGTCATCTAATAGTGTAGGTATCAGATTCTTATTTATGAAGACACACAGGGTAGCCAAGACTACTATCTCCTTAATCTCAAGGAAGAGGATAACCCCATAAATAGTAGCATCCAGCAAAGCATAATAAGCATCCCAATGTCCTATGTTTGCCTTTTCTTTAGCCTTACTTGCCAAGAAATCTACTGGAAGATCAAAAGTGACTTTATTACGTCTCCACTTTCCTTTTACATTGTTAAGGCTCAAATAAAGAACCTTAGCAATGGCTTAAAAGTCAGGCTCAACAGGGACCTGAATGAATGGAGTATGACTAGAAATTTTGATGTGAAGAAGATGAGCATACTCCTCAAGAGTAGGTGCTAATTGGTAATCCTGAAATGTAAAACAACGTAACTCTGGATCATAAAACTGTAGAAAGTTTGAACGGCATTATCATTAACCCGAGCATCTAACAAAGATAGGAGATTCCCATATCTTTCACCAAAAACTGCCATTTGTTGACAATTCATGAGATCTATGAGTTCTTCGAGGAAGGGCCAAATACAAGGACGAAACTAATAGCTGAAATTATCCCTTTTGGTCTTTACGATGATATCAGTGTTGTTTTCCATTCTTTAGAGGAGAAGAAAACTCTTGGAAAATCCTGGAAATGACAATGCACATGCAGATTAATCATCGACATATATATATATTGAGAAGTAAATATGCTATGATGTAATCATGAATGGATTAAGGTTTTCACAATACTGGATGTTGTTGTACTGCTGTATAGACTCATAGGTTAAAGATTTGAAATAGTCATCAGTAGTAGTCATTAGCCAAAGTATTAGCAGAAAGAGGGTTGGCAATAGAACCAAGTTAACATCAGAACCAGATTTACTGGAGTCACCATCAGAATGAAGTGGTTACCATCAGAACACAGTCACCATTGGTACCTGTAATGATCAAGTCCCTCCCACTCACGGGTGAAGACTAAGTCAGGGTAAGGCAAGGGTAACTCAGAAGTCATCGATCCGCCTAAAAGTATAATCATCGCAACACAGACGTGCATGATGAAGATACCTTCATTTTAACCTCATTCGAGCATGGTATATGACATTACTGCACTAATTGGACCATGTCCTATAGCCGTCATGCCCCCACTCTATTCCTAGTGTCCTAGTGCACTCTGGCCTAGGTATTGGGCCTTTTACCTCAAGAAGTATCATCCCCACCCCACAAAGAGACAGCATAACAACAATATCCAGAATGTAGGAAATAATGAAATGCAATATATGAAAGAATATAATCAAATCATATAAACAAATAGATATGTAAACACCCAAGAAAAGAAGGTAAACAAACAAGAGCTATGATCAACTATGGGATGGACCAGTAATAGGTCAAATTATTCCCCAGTGAAGTCGTCAGCAGAAACAACCGGCTGAACAATCAATTGATAGTGAAATCAATGAAGTCGCCACCGAACGTTTTTTATCCCACAGGAAGGGAAAGGTAAACATCGAGTAAACCTGAGAAGGGTGAAATCAAGGTCAAACGACCAAGAGATACGGGTAACGGAGTCTGTAACGGAGTCTGTTACTCTACGGTATCCACTCCTGTTGTTCTAATCAAAGGGTGTGTAATAATATAAATCTAAGTTGTACAAGGAATGCATGCAAAAGAAAGGAGAAAAGAAAGTAGGGAAAATAAGACTTGTGCTCGTTCGGGCCCTACCCCGATGCCTACGTATCCCTTTTAAGGAATCAGAGCAACCGTAGTTCGGCTCCAAATGTTTCTGTTGGTTTATATCTTTTAATGAACATTATTAATTTCGCCTTCTGTCGCAACTCGATCTTTGGAGACTTACGCGTCAGCACAGAAGTGAATTAAAATGTTCTTTTGAAAAGAGTTTTGAAAGAAAAAGCCCGAAGGCAAAAAGAGTTTGTGTTGGTTGGTGTTTTTACTGCAGATAATAGTTAATTAACCTCAAGAGATAGATTTTAGCCATTTCTCTACTTACTTATGAAACGATTCTTTGAGAATCGAACCACACCAAGGCTTAGAACGGAAGAACAATAAGATCGAGAAGAGGCCCGCTTATCATTTTCCATGCTCAACGAAGGCACGATACTCACAGTAATTTTTAAGTGTCTTTTTTTTTTGAAGTTTTACAAGAAAAAAAACTTGTTTTAATGAAAATGCAAAAAAGGAAGGAAGAAAAGTCAAAGGCAGACTAGCCTATTTCTAAACCTAATATTATCATGCATCATGGAACTTAAAGTTGGAATTTTGGGAGGATTCTATCCAATGTTTGCATGCTTGGATTTAGAAGCCTAATGTCTAATTTTTGTTCAATTAAATCGAAGATTAAATTTGAACCAAAATCACCTAATGGATCATGAAAGACTATGCAAGCAAGTAAAATTAGACGACAAGCATTAAAGTATTGCATACAATCAATGCCAAAAAAAATCGCAAATGAAATATATGACAAAAAAAGAGTAAAATTAATGATTAAAATTGGCTAGAAAGCTAGCAAAGGGGGAAATTAATTCCTATTTAATTCCCAAAATGTCTTATAATATTTTTATCATTTTTATTGTGTATTTTTTTGACAAAATTATAAAAAAGAAAAAAATGAAAGAAAGTAAGAGAAATTAAGAAACTCCTAAAGTCCAGAGGGGTGCGAAACTGCAACTAAGGTGTTTTGCTGAAGTAATAATTGTGCAGGCCCTAAGTAGAGTGAGCCCATAGTGATTTTTTTGGATATATTATCTACTTTCAGCTATGAATAAAAACGAGCTTGGGCCTGAAAGGGAATACACACGCAGCATGCTAATCCAAGGCCCAAGGAATTTCACACTAAGTCCAAACCACCAGACCAGTTTCATTTCTCAATAACCAGCATTTTTATTTAGCTGTTAAAAAAAAGAAAATCAGTATAACAAAACGATAGCGTTTAGGCACCAGAGTTCCACAAACTACCCTCTCTCCCTCTTTGTTCATCCGTATCATGTTCGACGGAAATCGCTCCACTGCGCCTGAGGCGGTGGAGCTCCATTGCTAACCAAAATTCCTACATTGCATTACTCGCTCCCCCTCCTCGTTCTAATTCCGACCTTCTTCCTCTTTGAGATTTCTCCTCAAACTTAAACGAATAGAAAACAAACCCTAGGAGTTTTCCTTTAACTGAAATTGAACGACAATGACATTGATTTGAAGACTGAAGTATTAGGAGAAACATTCAATAAGCTAAGACGCATTATGTGGCAACAAGATTTATGCAAAAAGGTGACGAAACAAGGGAAATTAGAGCTTACCTGCCGGAGTAGCTCCGGCGGTTCTTCAACGGTGACGACACCAACAGAAACCCAGAGAATCTTAAACTATCAGGTAAGAACACTCTTCTTTTCCTTTAAACTCATACTTCTTCTTCGTCTGATTCAAATCTATTTTTCTGCCACTTTTTCTTGTCGTCTCGTCTCCTTTCCGATTGCAACTAGCAGTAGCAAGAATACTGAGAAATAAACTCAGTTTTGCAGAGAGTGTGAGGTGGTTGAAATATGAAGCATTGATGTGTGATGAGGTTGTGTTGATGTGTTGCAGGGATTGAAGATTCAGATAGGAAGGTTGAAGGTGAAGTTGAAGAAAGAAAAGTGATGAGTTGAGAGAGAGAGGGTGGAGGTGGAATGAAAAGGAAATGAGAAGATGAAAGTGTTGATTTCAGGAATGTGGTGAGTGAACCTAAAATTATGATGCTCTGAGACCAGAGCTGAGGTGAATTTATATAGAGGTGGAGTCATAGCTTGGATAAATCTTGGCCATTGGATACAAAAAGTTGGTTAAGAAATCAAGGGTGAAATAACTATGCCTTTGGAATTCTGTTATGGGCCGTTAGAGATGAGTTAGGAAACAATTAGAGTTGTTAGTATGAGCTGGAATCTGTTATAGGATCATGTGATTCTGTTAGAGATTTAGGACAATTAGTTAGCAACAGGTTAGAGAAGCTGGTTAGTGAAATTGTTAGAAAATTGCAGGGCTGTTGTTTGAAGAGTGAGTTTTTCTGTTTTTTTGTCCTCCTGTTATGATTAGGAAACAGTTTGATATACCTTTTTTCCTTTTCTGCTGAAAAGTTAAAAAGTTAGTTATTCTGTTAATGAATTTTTTTTGGTTAGGATTTGTTGGCTTGCAGAGTTAGTTATTTATTTGTTTTGATTTTCCATGTTTTCCCCATTCTGCTTCCCTGACTTTCTAATTTTCTGCTGTTTTTATTGAGCTAGCAATTTGACTTATTTCTGATTTTCTGATTAAACTGTGAATTGGTTTTTTAGTCATTGTGATGCACAACCTAGTTATAACCTGCTTTGGTGTACCATGAAATTGATTATACAACTTGTTTTGATGTGTAGCTTGGTATTTAGCAGCCGACTTGGTTTTCGCAGCTAGCTTGGGCTTGGAAGTAGCAGACTTCTTATTTTTGATTTTTTGTTTTCACGGACATACTGGTATTTCTTATGACATTCCTGATCTTCTCCTTGTATTGTTACGTTGAGATAAAAAGAAATTTTGTTATAGTAGAAGTCAGTCTAAAAAATCTGTTAGAAGTTAGAAAAGTAAAGAAAACTCTGTTAATATTTGTTAGCTTTTTTGTTTGCTCAATTAACTTGGTCTGATTGTGTTTTCTGGATAACTGATTTGCTTCTAATTTTTATATGGTGAATTTTCTGGTTATGTAGGTTTGCAAAGTGTTGGCAAGGGTTTTGGAAATGTTTACTTTGTAGACTGTAAGTGTGTTCTGACAGAGCTTGGAGCAGGTTTATTTCACATATGCATAGCTGGAAGAATTAGTGATGATTAGGCTTTTGGTGATTGGCTTGAGGATTAGAAACGACATAAGTTCAATACTTTTAGATTTTATATCTTTTCTCTTGTACCATGTGAATAAAACTTTCATGAATAAGATTGAAATTGTAACTTTCTTTGTATAGAATCAAGTTGAATTTCCACTTGAACGATAATATTGAATGTGCTTTTCTTCACTTAAAACTTTGAGTGGAAATTTCTCATGAATGAAGCATCACTTTGAATATTATAACAATTTTCTTGAAACATAATGCATCCTTTTGGATTTCTGTATAACAACAAATAATCATGGTGAATGGAAAAGCACTTGAAGTTTCAAATTGAATGGATGAACTCGAATAATTTGAATAATATGAATCACCACGGAAGCAGTTTCTACTTGTTCTATTTTCAATGATTTTGAACTCAAGAATGAAATATTTGAACGAATAAAGATAAATCTTGAACTTGGTGCCCATTTAGACATAAACCCTTTATCCACTTTAAGAAACTCAAAACATTGTGAACATAGCTTTTTGCTGCTATTATGATTAATTGACTTTATGAACTTTTGGTATCTTCTTCTGCAAGAATTTATGAAATAAAATTTTGGGCATGCTTTTTTTTAATCAAGTTAAATTTTAATCCATGTTTGAAACCAAAGTTCTTGAACAAATACCCAAATGATAGTTTGTGCCACTTATTCGTAATACCTTGATTGTCAAGCAACCAGAATTATCCTACAGATATCTTGAATCATGACATATTTGACTTATGAATAGATGAACTAAATGCAACAATGATATAGTCAGCGACCTATAGCCCAAGCATCACATGCATCTTGGATTGATAACACATTTGATCCTTGAGGGAAATCTTAGTACACCTCTAGAGTTGACAAAACCTTGACCAAATGGCAGGCACAATAATAGAATGAGGTGTCTTAATTCAAAGACCGTGTACGCGAGATCACAACCATAAGTTGTTGATAAGAATACCCTGTAACATGTTGTTCGACAGAAGATAATAGCCTTGTAGCTTGATGGAGAAGAAGTCCAGAAATGAGCATGAACCAAAACCCTAATTCCATAGTCGTGTACACCAAGAAGAAACAGAATAGTCAATCTTATTGAATCATATACACCTCAAATCAGTCATAAACCCTAGATTTGTAGCTGCTAATCTTTTGAGCCTCAGATGCCATTTTGAATGTAATACATGCTACGTTAGTGACCTAATGGAACATATGCAACTGAATGCAAAAGTCTAAGCCAAAATAAATGAAATTAGGAGGGAAAATTTTGGGGTGCAACAGTATGCAAATGATTTCAAGGACTTTAGAAGATTTAAATTTGTGTAGAGAAAAAGGAACAAACATTAATTGTATTAATAAGTTCAAATTGATTACAACATGCCTCTTGGGCTTATATTGAAACAAAAGAAACAAAATGAACTAAAATACAGTAAAGATGGCTCAAGTTTCCTATGGGTGCTTCCTCTTTGGAGCGATATAGGAATTCAGGCTCCTCTCCTCATGAAGTTGTCTCGTGAGCTCCAATGTCTTATTCTCTCTTGCATAAAACTGGGCTACAAAGGTGTCTCGCTCCCCCTTTAGCTGAATCCAAGCTCTTTGCAAATATTCAAGAGAAGTAGGCATATCAGGATAAAGGACAGTATATGGAATATCTCCTTTGGAAACAGGCTCGATGATGATAGGTAGGATGGCTTCATAAGGCATCATGAGGTTTTGGGTGCAAGTTCGCACCCACTTGATATAAGGATCCAAAGGAATGGAGTTCTTATGCCCCAACGTCTTGCTATCAACCTTGTTAACCATGCCCCAAGCTCGTATGAATCTCTGACGATAAATTTGGACATCGTTCTCGTAGTCGAATGCAATTCCTTGGACAAGTGCATCATGAGGGCCATCCCTCCTAGCTTACCCAAACTGTCGCAAAGCCAAAAAAGTATTGTAGGTAATACCTCCCCTAATGCCAAGTAGAGGTACATTAGGGAATTCTCCACAACGGTCAGTAATAGTAATGTCCTCCATGGATCGAGAACACCAATAAATATCAGAATATGTGAGTGACATCAACCTACTAGACCATCTTAAGCCTTACTCGTTCTTCACAATAGATCGGGATAGGTGCGAAATAAACCACCTAGCCAATAGAGGAGTGCAACACATAAGAAGTCCTCTTCTCTTCATGGTGCGAGAGTGAAGAGAATGTAAGATATCCCCGAGTAAAGTAGGCACCAGATTGCGAGATAGAAAATTTTTGACTACACTCACATCTATGAGTTGGTCAGGATTAGGAAATAGAACCATCCCATATATGAGAAGAGCCAACACTTCCTCAAAGGCTTGTAGATCCAGAGCATCCCAAGAATCTTGAGCCTTCTCCAACAAAAACTTGGCTAGGAACCTTTTGACACCACTCCTTGTTTCCCAATTGGACACAACGTCAGATTGTTGCAAATGTAGAGCTCGAGCAATCTCCTCAGGTCTTGGGTCTCTTTCCATACCATTGAAGGTTAGTTTATCAAGAATAGGGATTCCCAAGAGTTGAGAAAATTCTTCCATAGTGGGCATAAGTTTGTAATTAGGAAAGGTAAAGCAATGGTGTTTAGGGTCAAAGAATTGGAATAACACATGTACCATTGTAACCAGGTTGACAACACGACCATATTTCTTGGTGAATGGATAATAATTGGGAACCCCTTATACTAATTCTTTAAGTTGAGGAGGCACTTTCACAAGGTTGATTCGGATGGTGTTTCTTCGTGCAGAATCCATGTCCTATAAAACAGCACAAAGGTAAATCCCAAAGTCCTTGAAATGGTTAGTGCAAATGAAATGGTATGATGTTATGATGTTATGTACAAGTAAACATATACACACAAAACACAAAATTCCTTAGGTTTAGGCTTGCATGAGGTTTCATTGGTAAGTACCCTCTTGAAGTTTTATTGGTTCAACCTGTCCTAGAAAGTAATCAGGTTCTAGGGGATCTCAATATCATTGATCTTTCTTTATTAGGCATTGTTTTAGCGTAAGCCTCTTTATTGGAGACCGAGATATCCCAAAAGTCTGATCTCAATGAACGTAGTATCGAGTATCAACCAACTTCGAACTTCACCAAAGCCGGCTACCTCATCACTTCCTAATGGCCAAGTTTTTCAATTAAAGGTTCTAAGGTTCGTTAGTGCTTCACGACACCACACAACGGCCCTGTATTCTCCTTAATTCGCCATAAGGGATACCGGTACCCACAAATGTGTCACACTAACATAGCTATTGTCTCAACCATATCGGTCTATGCCGTATAATCTCCAAATTTTTTGCTATTTACCTAATGATGTTCCCTGATCCGGGTAGAGGATTAAAACAAACCCAAACAAAGGCCCAAAATGTAAAGCAAACAAATCAAACAATAAAAGCAATTAAATATGATCGAGCTCTAAGGCAACCCCATTTTTAAGATTCTCCCCAGCAGATTCGTCAGTTCTGTAATACAGTGGGAGAACTAACTTGGATGTTTTGCGATTTATCGCAATTATTGCGGATAGCAAGAGTCGCCACCGACTTTTCTTATCCAATAAGGAAAGGGTGAAAAGAACAGGAAAGACCTTTGAGATATTTTCTTGAGTTTGGGGGTAGGTTATGAAAAGGGAAGGTGTTAACACCCTTTTCATCCATAGTTATCTATCGGCTCTTAGTTGCTTGCTAGATCGCTCTTGAAATTGCTTTGTTTGAAATGTGTTTGTGGTGGGTTTTAAAAGTATTTTTGAAAAGCACCTTTGTTTAGGCAAACTTTGTAATGATTCTCGTCTCTATAAGAATGAATACAAAAGTGTTAGACTTTTGAAAATATTTCATGTTTTTGAAAGTGTTTGGTGTGTTTGAAAAGATGTTTGTTTTTGAAGATGGATTGTGAGCAAGCAACTAAGAATGTTCTACCTACTCAAAAAGTCTTTTGTTCATTTCTCTCTTCCTTTGATAATGCTACCTTACCATTGATTGACAAGAAGACCTATCTTTGGATGTAAAGGGATGAGTGTAGGTCATCGTATAGTCATAAAATGCAATATTGTAAGATATCTTAGCATTTCTCTTAAGGGACTAAGATCATTTGTAAGGCAAAATTCGTAGCGTCATCGAGGAACTATGATCTTGTATTTTTTATTTGTTTTGGCTAAGATGTCTCACATGCATAACATGATCATTTTTAAGGCAACAAAGTGGAGTAAACCCTAGCGGTGCAAAGTGTGCAAGTGTATTGTATTCCATGCTTGAGTTTATCTTGGATTAGAGTTTTCTAAGTATTGATTTTATCTTTCGATACAAACTCTAATTTACTAGCATTTATATAAAAGCGATAAAATTGCGAAAAAAGTAAATTTCTACGCTATTACATCATTAGGGAATGGGGTATACAAATTACAAATGGGAATTGCCAGAATTTAAACCCTAATTACCTATTACAACCATATCAAATCGAATGAATAAACGTACAAGAATTGAAATATACAATGTACAAAGTATGAAAAGAAATAATGTATAGGGTAATGAATGAAAAAAGAATGGATTTTGTTTGGTTTTATTAAGAAAAAACTTTTTATTTTAACCTAATAAACTAAAAAGAAATAATTAGTTAATAAAAGAAAATTAAACTAATTTAATTTTAGAAAATAAAATATTTTTTAGTATTTGTTTTAAGGAAAGATTTTAATATTAACTAAAAAGTGTGAGAATTAATTAAATTAAGAAGAACCTAAATTCTAAACTAATGTTAATTAAAAAATAATTAAATAAACCTAAATCTAATAATTAATAAACAAAGCTTGTAAGAAAAATGGTTTTGATGCTTTTTTGATATTGGATAAAAATAACACAAGTATATAGTATAAATAAAAATAATTTTGGTATTTTTTATTAATAAAAATATATATTATAATAACATTAATAATAATAATAAAAGAAAGAGAAAATAAAATAAAAGTAAATAAAATAAGTCAGGAGTGAAATTTGAATTTTGGGGCGTTTTCTATGAAAGGCAGATTTTGTGTTAAAAACCTGGCCCATTAAGGTTTTGTTAGTCAGAAAATAAGAAATAAAATAAATGAGGTGGGATACGTGTGATGTAGTAATCAGAGGGTGATGGTTATAAAAATGAAGACATGCCTAACACAAAGAAGTCCAATGCACCGCCAAACAAAAAAAAGAACAAGAAAAATGTAAAAAAATGCAAAAGATCTCGCTAGGGCTCGAACCCAGGACCTTCTACATGGCAAGCCTTTTGGCGCGCGCTGCTTGTACCATTGGGGTGGTCTGTTTAATTCGTTCATAGAATAACTTCAGTTAAACTTAACATAAAATACATCCCATGGCCAACTTCTTCTTCAACCTTGCGTGCGCGTAACAGCATAAACAACCACAGGAATTTGAAAACGGTAACTTCACAATTTTTCAACCATTTGCAAAACTTCAAACATCAAACTTGTTAGAAATTTCACCACGATTCTAAATACGTAAATAATTTAAGCTGATTCTCAAAGATGAGCATGAATTTCTATTGGTACCAAATCTGACCTAATATTTTCAGAAACTTCAAACTCAAAATTCTCCCTACTCAATCAATATAAATGAAAACTATGGATATGTACAGTTTCAGGGCAATGACATCTACATTTTTTCTTTGAAAATTCCAGCCTAACAATGCCTAAATAATGAGATGAAAAGTCAGAAAAATACCTTGAAAAATGAAAAGCGTATCCTGAGTTTGATCTTGTCCCAATTGATGGTGATGATCTGGATAGCTTCCTCAAGTAACCAGGAAGTTAATGCAACCTTTACTTGGAGCTGGAAGTGTCTAAATCTTGCTAGAGAAGTCAATGTGAAACACCCTGTTTTTGGTTATGGAGTAAGGTGATGGAGGTATTACAGTCGTGTAATAGGGTGTGGGATTGTTTGTAGATGATGTTTAGGAACTTTTGGAAGTGAAAGGCCAAGAAACGCACGAGTGGATTAGGTGTTTGGGATTTCTGGCCAGAAAGTGCAACAATGGAGGTTTTTTATGCAATCTTGACTTTGAGAGGGTTTGAGGGCTTAAGCATTCGTGTTTTGACTTTCAAATGATGTATATATTTATAGGCAAGAGGTTTCAAGTGTTACAACAACTCAGAATTTGAATTCTCAAGTTGTGGCAACTTTACTTGTTTTTGAAGCAATGTTGAAACATCTTGTTCCAAGACATGGTACAGGGATGTATAGAGTGATTAGAACTTTAAAAATGCTTGCTTTTGGTTTATAGGGGTTGTGTATGCAGAAAGAACAAGTGCAAGACTCAATACAAGTTGACTTTTCATAAAGCTTGCTTTTCTAAAATGGCAATGGTAACTTTGTGCCATTAATGGAAAATTGGTTTGGACAATACATCAAACACTTGAATAAGAGCTTAATAAATTATGCAAACCATTAATTATGGATTGAAACACAAGTTTAAGGCCCGTAAATTGGGATTTGTACAGCCTGCTTGAAGATTGGATAATTGTTCATCACAAATATGCCTTGTAAATCAAGTTTGAAACCATAACTTCTTGCCTTCGATTATCTCAACTTAAGTATCATCTCAATGATTTCTTGGACATTTTGGAAAGCTTGTAACACCCTACACAACATTTATGTTGGACATTTTTGAAAACTCCAATTGGAACTATGTGAAATTTGGCCAAGAAGTTAGGTCAAAATCCTAACTAAAATACTCAAAATTTCACTAAGTGTTTTTGTTTCATGTACATGTCTTCATGAATTTATAACTTAAAATCCAAGAATTTTTAGAACTCGATTCCTTATACAAAGTTTTATATCTCATTAAGATATACAACTTTCATGTTGGAGGTTTTTCTTGAATCATCTTGTATCATGGTGAAAATTTGGCACAAAGTCATGAAAAAGTTAATTTTTCAACACTTAGAAAAATTTCTAAGTCTTAGAATTTTGACTTTTCAAAGATAATTTTGAATTTTTTATTTCTTGATGAAAAATACTCATATTTTGACATGTCTTGATGAAATATGATTTTTTTTAACTTGATTTTGATGAAAAAAATCAAAGTTTGACTTTTCAATATACAATTGACTTTTTCATCAGTTGATTAAATTTCAATTACCAGTAAATTGATCTTGAGAAGTGTTTTGTACCATGAAATTAGGTCAATGTGATGCATTTTAATCCTTGACATCATGTCTCAAACCAATAAGTCATGTATTTGGTCAAAAGTCAAAAAATAAGCCTTCTCAGTCAAAACCCTACTTTTGACCATTTTGCCCCTTTGGTAATCTGATCAAATTTCTTGAGGGATTGTAATCCAAATTTGACCAAATGGTTCATATGAGCTCAAAATATTGATATGGATAAAAAATCATGAAGTTGGCCATAATTGACTTTTTACCTAATATAACTGATTTTAGGTCATCTGATCAATTGACTGAGCAAACTTGAACTGCAAGACTTGAAATTTGACATGAGCATTCTTGAAGGTCCAAAATGATCCATGAAAGTCATATTAGGCATTAAAAGTTCATTTGTACTTGTGCAAAATCAAACCCTAATCTGAGTCATCAATATTGAGGAAGTGTCTTGAGCTGATCAAACCTTGTGCAATTTTTGAGCAGATGAAAATCTTGTGAGATATTTCTTGAGAAATGAGAGGGAAAATTTTGGGGTTCAACAAGATCAAACCCACTGCTTCAAATGGACACCGCTTCATCCTTGTTGATATTGACTACTTCACCAAATGGGTCGAAGCTGCTTCCTTTGCCTCAATCACTAAGAATGTTGTAGCCAGATTTATCAAGCATAATCTCATCCGCCGTTATGGTATCCCCAAAGGGATCATCACCGACAATGGAACCAATCTCAACAATTCTCTGATTACGGAACTTTGCACGTAGTTCAAAATCAAGCATCACAATTCTTATCCATACAGGCCTAAGATGAATAGCACAATGGAAGCTTCCAATAAAAATATCAAGAAGATTATGCAAAAGATGGTAGTAACCTACAAAGACTAACATAATATGTTACCATTTTCCCTTCATGGCTACCGTACTCCAACTCGAACATCAACTAGGGAAACCTCGTTCTCTTTTGCCTATGGCATGGAAGTTATCCTGCATATCGAAGTTCAGATTCCTTCTCTAAGGATTACGAAAGAAGCAGACTTAGGCGGAGAAGAATGGATTCAGACTAGGTTGGATCAGTTGAACTTGATTGATAAGAAGAGACTGGTTGTTGTTTGTCATGGTCAAATGTATAAAAAATGTATGACCAAGGCTTTCAACAAAAAGATCAAGCCTCGAGTATATCAGACGGGTGACTTGGTAATAAAGCGCATCATTTTACCACAAGGCGATCCCAGGGGAAAATGGTCTCCCACTTACCAAGGGCCATTTGTTGTTAAGAAAGTATTCTCTAGTGGTGCCATAATGCTAACTACTATAGACGTCGAATATTTCCCGCATCCTATGAACGCAGACATAGTCGAAAAACACTATGCATTAAATCACCTGCTAGTTTGACATACCTAGGAAAAAATAAGGACATCCCAATGAACCAAAAGGTTCGGGCAAAAGTTAGGGATATATACAAAATATTGTACACCCGGAAAGTTGAAAACCCGAAAGGGCGGCTTAGGAAAAATGGGTATCTTGATGGGCTGAAAACCCGAGAGGGTGGAAAAAGTTAAGGATTAAATCGTACTTTTATGTCCCATTGGATCACTACAGCCGGCTTTATTACCAAGGTCCAAGTTCAATGGTATAAGATCAATTCAATCAACTTCTTTCAATAACAAGGGATGATATTCGAAAACATAGGGGCAATGGAGTAGTTGGAACACAATAAGATCACTTCCACATGGCTATTATTTTTGCATTCACTTTGTACTCTTTTCATTTCTTTCGACGATTTCCTCTTACTAGGATCTCTGTCTCCTTGTACAAAAATGCCTATTTAGCAAACATCAATACAAATATACTTTGAAATGCAAACTTTTTGTTTTTTCTATTTTAAGTGCAAAAACGTCCAATGACTAAAATTGAATGAACATATGCATATGAACATGATTAAACTGTTAACAAATGTATACATAAAAATAATAACAAGCATTCCCTTAAAGACTCGGGATATCCCCACAAAGCCACTTCAACGAAATCATCCCCACATATTTGGATTCATGCAATCCCCAACCCGAGTTTCAATTTCCGGAAAACCCTCTCCCTAGCTGAGTTGGTCTAAAAGAAGAAGTCTTATGGAGGTCCTTCCTTAAGAATACACCTCCCCTGCAGGTCATCAAATTTTCTTTTCAACAGGGTTTATTTCCCCACCAAACTACAAATTCTCCAGTTTGAGTTCTCCTTTCAAACCATTACAAACCAATAAACAAAACCACTTTGTCACCCAACAAAGTCATTATAATCCCCAACGGAGCTAATTCTATTCCAAACAAGTTATTGTGAAGCATGGAATTTGACCAGATAACAATTAACTTCAGTAAATTACTACGAAGCCTGGACCCGACCAGATAATAATTTAAACTTCATCCAACCCTCAATTTACTGTGAAGATTGGACCCGACCATAGAACTGCTTGAGTTGTTGAAACCTGGACCCGACCAGATAACAGTTGATCTCAATTTCAAGTTACTGAAGCCTGGACCCAACCAGATAATAGTTTAACTTCTCCAATTACTGCAAAGCCTGGACCCGACTTGCTAACAGTTCAAGTTACTGAAACTTGGACCCGACCAGTTAACAGTTCCAGTTGTTGAAACCTGGACCCGACCAGATAACATTTAACCTCAAGGATAAGTTGCTACGAAACCTGGACCCGACCACATATTAGTTTAACTTATTCAATCACTAACAAAACTCCTCTTCGCCAGTAGAGTTTGCCACTGTCCCTAGTAAGTTGTTGTAAAGCCTGGAATTCGACCAGATAACAGTTTGAACTTCATCCTCCTTAGAAAGTTGTCGCGAAGCTTGGAAACCGACCAGATAACAGCTAACTTTTGTAACTCCCCAGTAGATCAAAGGACCACTAAAACTTCTAAACTCTATTCCCCAAGCAGAAACAAACATTCCCCGTAGAGTTTGTTTCAAAGCAAAATCAATGTTCCCCAGCGGAGTTCACCTCAAACAACAAAGTAGGAATCCCCAGCAGAAACATTCTAACAAAGTTTGAAGATACATACTCTTCACCCTCTAGAAATCTGGGATTCAACTTCCCAAAGTTCCCCAGCACTGGTCAAGGGGTTATTTTCCAAGACAAATATACACTTCAACAATAATTCATATTTCATATATCATACTACATACACGACAAATGCATACAATATGATATCATTTATTTTGAGAACATCATTACACCATCCATACATCTGCATGCAACTAACCCTTTTTCTTGCATGTCTCTTCTGGATAGATTTGATTCCCCAGTGAAGTCACCAATCAGAAGACCTCTTCTGGGTCAGATTCATTTCTCCCAGTTAAAGACAGGAAAAGGACATCTATAATTTCAACCAACAGTCATTCTGGATGGCATCTATAAGCCTGTCTCCGACAAACTTTTCATCATTTCTCCAAATGGCATCTTTAAGCCCATTCCCGACATAACCAGCTATTATGTCATCATTGAGTGCAAATTTATGGGCACTCTAGCGTTAAATCATCTTTCACCTTCAAGTCACGAATGGCGAGCCCGCCATTCTAACTCTTCAGGTTTAAGAAGATTGAACAGGGGCAGTTGTTGTACCCCAAAATTTTCTCTCTCATTTCTCAAAGATTCTCCTCACAAGATCTTCAATTGCTCAAGATTGAACAAAGATTGATCAGTTCAAGACACTTCGTCAACACTGATGACTCAAATTAGGGTTTGAGTTTGCACAAGGACAAATGGACTTTTAATGCCTCATATAACTTTCATGGATTATTTTGAACCTTCAAGAGTGCTCATGTCAAATTTCAAGTTATGCAGTTCAAGTTTGCTTAGTCAATTGATTAGATGACCTAAAATCAGTTGTATTATGTAAAAAGTCAACTATGGTCAACTTACAGTCAAACTTCATGATTTTTGATCCATATCAACATTTTGAACTCATATGAACCACTTGGTTTGGATTACAATTCCTCAAGAAATTTGATCGGATCACCAAAGGGGCAAAATGGTCAAAATTAGGGTTTTTAACTTAGAAGGCTTGATTTTTTATTTTTGACCAAATACATGACTTATTGGTTTGAGACATGATATCAAGGATTCAAATGCATCACACTGACCTAATTGCATGGTTCAAAACACTTCTCAAGATCAATTGATTGATAATTGAAATTTGGTCAATTGATGAAAAAGTCAATTGTACACTAAAAAGTCAAACTTTGACTTTTTGATCAAAATCAAGTTTCAAAAATCATATTTCATCAAGACATGTCAAAAATATGAAGATTGTTCATCAAGAAATAAAAAAATTCAAAATTCACTTTGAAAAGTCAAAATTTCTAAGACTTAGAAATTTTTCTAAGTGTTGGAAAATTTACTTTTTTTCATGACTTTGTGCCAAATTTTCACAATGATGTAAAATGATTCAAAGAAAACTTCCAACATGAAAGTTGTAGATCTTGAGGAAATATATAACTTTTCTTCACAAATAAAATTCTAGAAATGCTTGGATTTTAAGTTATAAATTCATGAAGACATGTACATTAAACAAAAACACTTAGTGAAATTTTGACCTAGTTTAGGTAGATTTTTGACCTAACTTCTTGGACAAGTTTCACATAGTTCCAATTTTATTTTGCAAAAATGATCAATAGATAAGTTTTATAGGATTCTTCAAGCTTTCCAAAATGTCCAAGAACTCATTGAGATCATGTTTGAGCTAAGAGAATTGAATCCATGAAGTTAGGGATTCATTTTTGAATTACAAGGGAGATTTTGTGATGAACATGAACCAAATCCATAGCCATGTTGCATAATCTTCACTTTGCAGGCATCAAACTTATATATAACTCCTTAATTGAATGCTTGCACAACTGATTAAGCTATAATCCAAGTATTTGAGCCATTGTCCAATTGATCATTACATTTTTGGAAGAAAGTAACATATCCATTCTTGAAAAGTAGCTTTAATCACAAAGTCCACTCTCCTTGAGCATTAAACTTATTCTTTATGCACACTCAACTCCTACAAGTCATAACAAGCTTGTTTAAAGTCCTAACCACTCTAAGATAGCTTGGTACAAACATTGGAAACATGTTTTTCATGCTTGCTTCAAAAACAAGTAAGAGTGCCATAACATGTGTTTTCAAACTTTGCCTTGTTTTAACATATAAAACCTTTTTCCTATAAATATGTACACTATTTCTCAATCCCTCAAACACTCCCAAAACCAAAAATGCATAAAAAACATCCATTGTTGCACCTTCTGACCAAAAACCTCAAACTTCAAATCCCCTCGTGCGTTTCTTGGCCTTTTGATTCCAAAAGCTTCTAAACATCACACATAAACAATCCCAACACCTGTCATCCAACTATAACACCATCTTCATCAACTTCAATCACCAAAAAACAGAGATTACATCTTGACTTCTCTAGCACGACTCAAGCACTTCCAATACCAAGTAAAGGTTGCATTAGCTTTCTGGGACCTTGAGGAAGCTAATCTGATCATCACCATCACTTGAATTAAGTTCAAACTCATTCCATGATTTCCAGTTTTAAAGGTAATTTTCTGAACTTTCAACTCTTCATATAGGCATTTTTAGGCTTTCATTTTCAAATATAAAATGTAGATATCATAGCCCTGAAGATGACCATGTCCTTAGTTTTCATTTATATTGACTGAGTAGTGAGAATTTTGAAGTTAAAGTTTATGAAAAAATTAGGTTAAATTTGGTATCATTCAAAATTCATATTCATATTTGATTTATAGTTTTAGTGAGTTACATTTCTGTAATCGTGATGAAAATTAGAACAACTTTCATGTTTACAATTTTAATTTTTGTTGAGAAATGAGTAAGTTACAGGTGGTCTGGCTGGCGCGAGGTTAAAGATGAAGTTCAGGCCATGGAAGCATTTTTTTAATATAATTTTATGGTTTTAGTTTTAATATCGGATGTATAGCCACCCTGGTGGTAAGGCAGCGCACGTGTATTGTTGAGGGCGTGGGTTCGAGCCCCAGTGCTGCCATTTTGCTATTTTCTTAACATTTCTTTTCCTTTTTGTTTCTAACAAGCGCGCTGGGCCTTTTATTTTTACTTCTTCTAACCCCCTCTTTGCAGGACTAAACGCAACCCACTTATATTTATTTTATCTCTTTTTCTGATTTAATAACAAAAACTATTAATGGGCCAGGCTTAACCAAAATCTGATTTACAAACAAACACCCAGATTTAATTTTTACCCACTGACTTTATTTATTTATTTTATTTTATTTTCTTGTTTTCTTTTCTTTAAATATTATTATTATTATTATTAATATTATTATTATTATTTTTATTAATAAAAAAGACAAAAAAATCTTATTTATTATTTATAGTATATATACACTCATATTTTATTTTCAAGACAAAAAGGCAAAAAAACATTTTCTTAAACAACTTCTTTTATTTTTCTTAATTAAACAAATAATTAGACTAGGGTTTAATTTATTCTCTTTTTCAATTAAAATCAACTTATAATTTAGGTTTTTTTTAAACTAATTAATTTCCTTATTATTTTGATTCATATTAAAACCTTATCTAAAAAAAAACCCTAAAAAAACTTATTTCTTTAAGTAAAATAAATTCTTTCTTTTAAACTTAGATTATAGTATTATTTTAGTTCATTATTTCCTTTTAATTAATTAAGTTTAAACCATTCTCTTAAACAAAAATCCAAAACTAAAACATTCTTTTTATATACATCATATTTACTTTCCTTATACATTATATTTATTCATTTCTTGTACATTATTCAATTCAATATGGCTGTAATAGATAATTAGGGTTTTTTTATTGCTTTCCATTCTCCATTTGTAAACTTGTATACCTCATCCCCTAATGATGTAATAGTGTAGGACATTTACTTTCCGCAATTTGTCGCTTTCATATAAATGCTGGTTAATTAGGGTTTGTATGGAAAGATAAAATCAATGCTTAGTAAATCCTAACTAAAGAAAAAAAATGCATGAAAAATGAACGCTTGCACACTTGCACCTCTGGGGTTAACTCTACTTTGTTGCCTTAAGAAAAATGTTCATGTTATGCGTGTGAGACACTTAGCAAAAATAATCAAAAATACAAGATCATAGTCCCTCGATGATGCTTCGAATGTTTCCTTCAAAATGATCTTAGACCCATAAGAAAAATGCTAAGGTATCTCATAACATTGCATTTCATGACTATACGATGACCCACGCTCGTCCCTTCACATCCAATGATAGGGATTCTTACCAATCAATGGTAAGATGGAAATATCTAAAGGAGGAGGAAAAGAACTAAGACTTTTTGAGTAGGTAGAACGTTCATAGTTGCTTGCTCACAATCAATCTTCAAAAGATCTTTCAAAAATACACCAACACTTTCAAACATGAAATATTTTAAAAATTCAACACTTTGTATGCATTCTTATAGAGACGATAATCATTACAAAGTTCGCCTAAATGATGACACTTTTCAAAAATACTTTCAGAATAAATCACAATCACATTTCAAACAAAGCATTTCAAAGTGAGCTAGCAACTAAGAGCCCGTAGATAAATACGGATGAAAAGGGTGCTAACACCTTCCCTTTTCATAACCTACCCCCCGAAATCAAGAAAATATATCAAAAGGTCTTTCCTGTTCTTTTCACCCTTTCCTTTATTGGATAAAAGAAAAGTTGGTGGCGACTCTTACTATTCGCAACAATTGTGATCAAACTCAAAACAACCAAGTCAATTCTCCCACCGTATTACAGAACTGGCGACTCTGCTGGGGACATGCCTAAAAGTGGGGTTACCTTAGAGCTAGATCACCTTTAAAATCTTTCTTTGTTTGATTTGTTTGTTTTATATTTATGGGTCCTTGTTTGGGTTTATATTGATCCTCTACTCGGATCTGGGAACACCATTAGGTAAATAGCAAAGAAGTGTGGAGACTGTACGGCATATACTGATATGGTTTAGACAATAGCTATGTTAGTGCGACACATTTATGGGTACCGGTATCCCTTAAGGAGAATTAAGGAGAATACGGGGCCGATGTGTGGTGTCATGAAGCACTAACGAACCTTAGAACCTTTAATTGAACAACTTGGCCATTAGGAAGTAGTGAGGTAGCCGGCTTTGGTGCAGTCCAAAGTTGGTTGATACTCGATACTAAGCTCATTGAGATTGAACTTTTGGGATATTTTGGTCGCTAATAAAGAGGCTTGCGCTGAAACAATGCCCAATGAAGAAAGATCAATGATATTGAGATTCCCTAGAACCCGATTACTAGGATAGGTTGAACCAACTAAACTTAAAGAGGGTACTTACCAATGAAACCTCATGCAAGTCTAAACCTAAGGAATTGTTTGCTTTGTGTGTATGTTTTTACTTGTACATAACATCATGACATCATATTATTGCATTTGCACTAACCATTTCAAGGACTGTTGGATTTATCTTTGTGCTATTTTGTAGGACATGGCTTCCGCGCGAAGAAACACCATCCGAATCAACCTTGTGAAAATGCCTCCTCAACTTAAGGAATTAGAATCAAGGGTTCCCAATGATTCTCTGTTCACCAAGAAGTACGGTCGTCTCATCAAAATAACAAAAGAATAGTAACTATTCTTTTAACTGATAAACAAACAATTTGAAAATAACAAAAGACTTAATATGGTTGTTGTAAAAAATCTTTATTGTAATGAATAGAGGAAAAAATTGGAATTGGCCTATTGGATTTGGGCCGTTTGTTATTGTTTTAAATAAAACAAAAGCCTCATCTTTAATCAAAAATAAAATATTTTAACAATTAAAGAACTGTTATAATAAAAAACAAAATAACCTCTTCCAAAACAGACCCAATAAAGAGCTTACTGGGCCACATTGTTTTATTTATTGTGCCTCAAATAAAAAACAAATTGCTTGAAGAAGACCTAAATGGGCCTCCAGATTCAAATGTTTTAGAAAACAAAAAATAAATTTTTATTTTCGAAACAAGAGAGAAACTTGAAATGGGCTTGCTTATGTAGTTTGACTTTTAGTTTAGAAGGTCTTTACAAATAAATTAGTATGGGCTAGTATAAAAACCATTTTCAAATGTGCCTCTTTCTATAAAAATTCACCTCCCTTAAAAAGGAATGAACCCCTGATGGGCCATCAGGCACTAATGGTCCATCTTAAATCAATACACCCATTTTTCCTATTTCAGACCCCTATAGGAATAGATAAAGTGATTTACTTAATAGAAAGCTAAATATAAATATAAGAGTTGGGAAAATTTGGGGTATGACAGCTTCCCCTATTTAATTACCTTTCGGCTGAATAGTGCGAGAATACACAGACCTCACACGTTCTAATTGGAAGTTTATTAAATATTAGAAGACCCTCAAAAATTTATCCAGAAAATTATAAGGATACATTGTACAACATTCCTGCGGGTATAAAGAGAAAGCATAGATGGTGATGTACCATATAATATCCATTTGAACCCAAGCTAATTTAGATGTGACGACGTGGAGTCCTTCCAGTATCTAAGAAGAGATTGTTTGCATATCTACCGTAACCTAGGAGGTAAAAGACGCAGGTTTGAACAGTTCAATTTGCTAATGCTTGGAGACTAATATAGCAAGTTTTAGTTTGATTTGAGTTTGTCTATTCATCGCAACCTAGGGGATGGATGAAACCAAGTTTGACAACACATTGTCGCATGGAGACTAACGCAATAGAGCTATATCGTAGGAAAACTGATAAAAAACATTGTTGCATAGAGACTGATGCGATGAGTTAAATCAGGGGAGAAAATTGATAATGACATTGTTGCTTGGAGACTGGTGCAATGGATTAGGTTTGACAATAACATTATTGCATGGAGGCTGACGCAATGAGCTAGATCACGAAGAAAGAACATATTTTTGCATGGAGATTAACACAATAAGTTAATTTGTAAATTTCACACATTGTCACATAGAGACTGACACAATGAGCTATATCGCAGAAATGGAAATAGATTATTGCATGGAGACGGACACAATAAGTTAAATAAAAAAAGTTCACACATTGTCGCATAGAGACTGACACAATAGGTGGAATTGTTGATTTTGTAACATTGTTGCCTGGGGTCTGACACAATGAGCTAGATCGCAAATAAAGAACATATTGTTGCATGGAGACTAACACAATAAGTTAAATATAGAAAATTTCACACATTGTCACATAGAGACTGATACAATGGGTGGAATTGCTGATTTCACAACATTACTGCCTAGGGTCTGACATAATGAGCTAGATTGCAAAGAAAGAACATATTGTTGCGTGGAGACTGGCACAATAAGTTAAATATAGAAAATTTCACACATTGTCGCATAAAAACTGACACAACGGGTGGAATTGTTGATTTCGCAACATTGTTGCCTAGGGTCTGATACAATGAGCAAGATCACAAAGAAAGAACATATTGATGCATGGATACTGAAACAATAAGTTAAATATAGAAAATTTCTTACATTGTCGCATAGAGACTGACACAATGGGTGGAGTATATATGGAGTTGTTTTAAATGATCCACACCTTAGATAACTAAATCAGAGGAAAACGAATTTTACTGGTTATTTTTTTCTAACTGAGGTAAGAACTGACGGAGGGTGTTGTACACCAAAATCTTCCCTCCCATATTTCTCAACACATGTCAAGTGAGGTCCCCAAATTGCTCAAGGAAGTTCAAGAGTTGACCAGACAAACTCTCTCCTAAGGCAGTCTATCTCTAATTAGGGTTTCTATCTTCATCAAGATGTGTGAACCACAAAGGACTAAAATGATCACCATTGTCCCAATATGTTCTCAAGATAATCCATGACAGGTTTCAAGCCTTGCAGAAGAAGTTTGCTCAGTCAATTGCTCAAACGCCTGAAAATTAACTATGCTAGGTCAAAAGTCAACTGTGGCCCACATACAGTCAAACTTCAAGATTTCTGGTCAACATTCTCATTTTTAAGTATTATCCATCTTTTGATTATGATTCCTCAAGGATTGCTCACAACTCATCAAAACCCAAAAGTTGTTAAATTAGGGTTTTACAGGAAAAGACAACTCAACTTTGACCAAGCATAACTTTCTCATACTTTATCAGAAATGACCCATCCAAAGCTAATTTTGAATAGGGTGCAATTACCTAAAATTAATATTCATCTCCCAAGTTCAGAATATGCACTCACAAAAAGATATGAATTTTGACATTATAGGTCATTTTGGAAAGTCAACAAAAACACCTTTTGGGTCAAAGCTTCATACATGAACATGGAAGAGTCAATTGAGATGATACCAAATGGGTTGCTTAGAGGACATCCTAATATTTCTAAAAAGTCCAAGAACACCTCTCTAGGGTCAAAATTGAGAGAGTTATGCATTGGCCAAGTTGACCATTTTTGCAAAATTGCCAAAAGTCAAATGTGCTCAAATTTGTATTTTTCGCTAAATAGGACCAACTTTTTATGCTTGCACCTAACTTATAATATGATCCACGACCCAAATATCCAACCTCATGTTATTTTCTTCACTTTTAAATTTATTTTGATTTTTTGTTAATTAAAATTTCAATTAAATCAAATAATTGATGAATAATAAAAAAGATATGTTGTGATCTGATTTTTGCACAGGATCTCAATCAAATAATGCAAGGATATCATGATCAATTCGAATCAAGGCTAATTGGGACAAGAAAGGCATAGTTTGGCTCAATATAGAAAGTTTACATATGCCATGAAAATCAAATCAAATCTTGAAAACTTCCAAAGATGTGATCAGTTTTTACAACCCTAATGCACTCTATGATATATATTGAACGTATCCAAGGCAAGAACAAGGGTTAGAGGTCGTGCATAGCCAAGAACAAAACTGAAAAATTCAAGAAAAAGTGGGAATCGGTTTTCACTCTACAAGGAGTTTCAAAGCATTTCAAGAGAACCAATCCCTTCCCAAACATCCCAGGAAGCTATTCCAATCACTCCCAGGTCTTGAAACGCCCAGAATCGTGCTCTACGCCTCCCACAGTTTTCCCAAAAACTTGATTCTGATTTCACTAATTCACGCATCTTTATCATTTTTTATTGTTACACTCATGTTTATCATCATGTTTGCAAGCTAATCATTCCATTTAATTGCATTTTTTATGCCTGTACGTGATATTGCTATGGTTAGGGTTTTGTGTTCTTGTTTAGGGGTTTTTAATGCAGGCAAAATTGGGCGTTGATTCTGGTACCATGATGCTCGTGAGGATGAGACAAGTTGATTGGTACCAGCCATTGTCATTTATCTTGAGCATATGTAATTTTGGAGATGGACAAGGTTATACCTACAACAAACGTCTGTAGGTAAAAGTATGATTTGCTAAAGCGGCAGAGAGAGGAAGAAGATGAGGCGTGGCAACGTGTGATTTGTCCATTTGAATTTTCGCGCATTTTTGAAAATAGTGATTGATTTTCTTATATTATGCATTATTATTATTATATGTACAAACAAACAAAGCAGCTCAGTTGGCAGCGTGGTATTGGGAGCGAGCCTAAGGGCCTGGGTTCGATCCCCAGGTCCCAACCTTTCTTTGCATTATTTTATTTCATGTGATTAGGTACACTGCAGCCTCAAGCATCCACCATAGGCCATCCAAATTCCACCATCAGATCCATCAGCAAGCTGGATCTAACGCTCAGGTAGAAAGAGGCTTACCATGCTCCTCAAGTCAACAGCCATACCGAATCAGGCAAAGTCAAACGGGCTGAGATTGGTTTGGGCCCAGAATTTCAACAACATACCCCCAAAATTGCTAAATGATATCAGGCCAATCTCTAACCTTTTTTTGATTCTTTTAATTTTTCTTTTAATGATTTTAATTAACAAATTAACTATTTTCCATAAAATCATAAAATCAGAAAAATCAAAAAAATTAGAATTAGACTTTTTTTAATCAAAATTAATTTTGTTAATTTAATTTAATTTAATTTAGTTTAACTTAGGGAAACTTTAACTTGTTTTCTATAATTAAAGCTAATTAGTAAATTAGGTTTAAACTCTTGATTTAATTTTATTTTATCTTTTTCTCAAGTAAATAAAAATACAAAAATATGTTTTTAGATTGAATTAATTTATTTTTTCTTAATTTAAAATTAATTAGAACTTAGGATTTTCTTTTTAATTTAACTATTTCATTATTTTCTTAAATAACAAAAATATTTTTTTAAATCAATCGTGAATAGGTTTAGTCGAGGGTCAAAACCCTAATTGTCTCGTATTTGATTCATCACGCACGTATTAATTATTTTTGCCAATATTTTTGTAATTGTTCACTGGTTTGTAATAGTTAATTTAGGGCTTTTACTTATCGCTTTTTCCCTGGTTTTTTTGGCTATGTAATTAATCCCCCTCCGCGAAGCCTTGTAATGGCGTAGATTTATTTTCTCGCATTTTTAATTCCTGCAAATATTTAACTGTCTAGATGTATGCTAATAGGATTGTATGACAAGAATGCATGGCAAATTAATACGGTTAGAAAACCATAATGTGCAAAGATAAATAATTGAAAACAAATCACTCACACATATCACTCTTAGAGTATACTCTCACTTCGGTTGCCTTCGGTAAACGATCATTAAGCATAGGGTGTCTTAGTGGTTTCTGTTGTACCCCAAAATTTTCCCTCCCATATTTCTCAATACATTCAAAGTAAGGTTTTCAAATTGCTCAAGGAAGTCCAAGGGTTGGCCAGACAAACTCCCTCCTAAGACAGCCTACCTCAAATTAGGGTTTCATGTTGCATCAAGATACTTGAGTCCAAGAGGTCCCAAATGCTCACCATTGTCCTAATATGTTCTCAAGATCATCCATGTCAAGTTTCAAGCCTTGCAGAGAAAGTTTGCTCAGTCAATTGCTCAAAGGCCTGAAACTCGATTGTGCTAGGGCAAAAGTCAACTATGTCCTACATACAGTCAAACTTCAAGATTTTTGGTCAAAATTATCATTTTGAAGTCTTATTCATCATTTTATTAAGGGTTGATCATGATTCCTCAAAGATTGCTCACAATTCATCAAAACCCAAAAGTTGCTAAATTAGGGTTTTGTAGGAAAAGTCAACTCAACTTTGACCAAGCATAACTTTCTCATAATTTATCAAACATGACCTATCCAAAGCTAATTTTGAAGAGGATGAAATTACCTACAATTCATCTTCATCTCCAAAGTTCAAAATATGCACTCACAAGAAGTTATGAATTTGGACATTATAGGTCATTTTCAAAAGTCAACAAAAACACCTTTTTTATCAAAGCTTCATACATGAACATGGAAGACTAAATTGATATGAGACCAAAAGGGTTGCTTAGAGGACATCTCAATATTTCTAAAAAGTCCAAGAACATCCTCATAGAGTCAAAATTGAGGAAGTTATGCATTGGTGAAGTTGACCTTTTTTGCAAAATTGTCAAAAGTCAAATGTGCCTCAAATTGCAATTTTTGTCAAATGGGCCCAACATTTTGTTCTTGTATTGAGTTTGTAACATGGTCCACGACCCATGATCCTTCCCTCTTGCCTTTATTTTACTTTTTTCATTTATTTTGATTTTTATTTCAATTAAATCAAATTAAATCAAAATTAAATCATGAAAATATCAAAACTAATCAAAGCTTGAGTTTTGTGCATGTCTAGGTCTCTTATACAACTAGCAATGAAATCAAATCGTGCAAGGCTTGTTTTTACACAAAAAGATTGAATTTTCTTGTTTTGGAAAGATTGGATACAAGTGTGAATCAAGGATCAAATCTTCATAATTGCAAAGATTGGATGCAAACGTGTAAACCTAATTCACTCAAGGCTACATATAGAACGTTGGCAGACCAAATGCACAAGGGTTAGAGGCGTGAAAAGAGAAGGAGAACTTTCAAAAAATCAAGAAAAAGTAGCAATCTGTTTTCATAGTTCCAGGCGCTTTCAAGCCATTCCAAGCACTCCTTTCACTTGCTGGGCATTCAAGGAGTCCATCCCAATCCTTAGCAAGCATTTTCATGCACAAAAACTCACTGTAAGCGCCTCACGATACCCTTACCTTCTTGAAATCAAATCTCATGAATTTGGCATTTGTAGCATGAATTATTTATATATTCTTTTTCATTGAAACATTTGCAAGCTAATGGTAATGATGAATTGCGTTTTTGTTATCCATACTGAGATCCACCATTGTTAGGGTTTAGGTTTTGTTTTTAGGGGTTTTGATTGCAGGTAAAATTGGCCCAAAAGAGGGATTCCATGGTGCTCAAAAGGTCAAGACGAATTGATATGTACCTTTAGTTTTCGTTTATGATGCTTGTGTGAGATTTTGGAAATCACAGGGGCTATAGCTACAGACTGTGTCCGTAGGTAAAAGTCTTGGACTTTTGCCAACGGAAGAAGGAAGAAGAAGGTGGCGTGGAAACACACCATTCGTCCATTCAAAAATTCGTGCACTGTACAATTGGCATTTTGTGTTTTTTTATATAATATTTGTTTATTGTTCCTTATACAAATAAACAGCATGGCACAAATGGCAACAAGGTGATGGTTTGAAGCGTGAGGACCTGGGTTCGATCCCAGGTCCCAACAAAACACTATTTTATTATTTTCTTGTTACAGATTCAGTGCTCCCTTGGCCCAAGCGTCTCACAATATGCCCTCAACGTTCAATCACTAGATCTCCAGAAGGCCAGATCTAATGCTCATCCTTGAAGGTCTACCATGCATCTTAGTCAAGCCAACGCATTGGATCATGGGAGTCAACATGGACCCAAGGCTTTTGGGCTCAGAAATTGTTATGGACACTGTGATACGGTGGGAGAACTGACTTGAGGTTTTGTGTTTGTGTTCGCAAATGTTTCGGTTTAGCAAGAGTCACCACCGACTTTTTATTTTATCCTAAGGAAAGGTCAAAAAGCACAGGAAAGACCTTTGAGATGTTTTCTTGGGTTCGGTGAGTAGATTATGAAAAGGGAAGGTATTAGCACCCTTTTCATCCATGGTTATCCATGGGATCTTAGTTACTTGTTTAGATCACTTGCTTTGCTTTTCCAATTTTTTGAAATGGTGCTTTGTGTGTGGTTTTGAAAGATGTTTGAAAAGAGGCCATCGTTATGGCAACCTTTGTAATGATTCTTGTTTGAATGTATACAAAGGTGTTTTTTTATCTTTTGAAAAGTTTTCAATGTTTGAAAGTTGGATTTTGAAATTGTGTTGTGAAGTGTGTTTTGAAAATAGCAAGGATGTTTTGCAAGCTTTTTTGATCAAGTAACTAAGAGCTATCTACCCTATTTTACTCAAAGATCTTTCTTATGTTTTTAACCCTTTTAATAGTATTGTTTCACCATTGTATTTGGTGAACAACCTTGTGTTAAGATGTTAAACGGGACAGGCGCAGGTCACCGTATAGACCATGATAACAACTGTGTCAAGTATCTTTGGCAATTTTTCTTGAGGGACTTGATCATTTTGTTTAGGCAACTCAGATAGCGTCATCGATGGAGTATGATCTTTTGTTTTGTTTTTGTTTTGCCAAAGTACTTAACATGCATACCATGGCCCATTTTTTAAGGCAACAAGTGGATTTTAACCCTAGGGGTGCAAGTGTGCATTATGTTTGTTTTTCATGCATTTTTGTCTTTGATTAGGTCAAACTATTTGTTGGTTTTGATTTTGCATACAAACCCTAATTCTCTAATCATGGCATAATTGAAAGCGTTAAGTGCGAAATTTAAATCTAAGCTATTACAACATGATTATGGGGATGGGGGTACAATTTTAGATAGGGGATTATTTTGCAAGAAATTTAAATCCTAAGTTATCACAACCAAATTGAATCTCAAATGCATCAATATTTAAATGTACAATATTTAAATAAACAAAATAAATAAATATAGAATAAAATGTATTATGCAAAAAAGAAGTTTTTATGTATGTAAAAATATTTTCAATGTAAAGAAATATAAAGAAATAAATAAATAAAAAAGGATTAATTTTAATTATTTTAGGGTAAACCTTAATTTCTTTTAAGAAGATAAATATTATATATTATTTATATACAAAAATATATTAATATGTACAAAAATGAAATATATTTAAAAAAGGTGTTTTTTAGTATAAATAATAATAAAAATAAAAATGTAATATTTTTGTATTTTTATCTTATGTTTTTTAATATATATATATATATATATATATATATATATATATATATATATATATATATATATATATATATATATATATATATATATATATATATATATATATATATATATATATATATATATATATATATATATATATATATATATATATATATATATATATATATATATATATATATATATATATATATATATATATATATATATATATATATATATATATATATATATATATATATATATATATATATATATATATATATATATATATATATATATATATATATATATATATATATATATATATATATATATATATATATATATATATATATATATATATATATATATATATATATATATATATATATATATATATATATATTAAGTATGTATAAAATAAAATAAAATATTTACAAAAATAAAATATATTCAAGAAAATATTTTCAGTATGAATAAAAATAAGAAATAAAAGTAAAAGTATTATTTACATTGTTTTTAAATTTAAACAAATAATAAAAAAAGTATTAATAATGTTTTAATGTTAGAAATAATAGAATAAAATTCCAAATAAATGTAAAAAAAATGTGAAAATATTTTTAAGCATTTTTCATATTTGGAAATAAATAAAGTCAGAAATGAAATTAAAATACAAAAATAACAAAATATAAAGAAAATGGGTCAGGGGGTGCAAAAAGGAAAGAGGGGGGGTGTCAAAAGCAAGAACAAGCCAGCCCAGCCCAAAGTCCAGCTTCGTCCATGTCCTTGTGACTGAAACACGTGCGCTTGCCCTGTTCAAATGCTAACTCATGTATTTGTGATCTTTTGCCAAAACTCAAAACATGAAACTTGTAAAGCATCAAACCACGATTCTAACCATATAAAAAACTTAATCTAACTCTCAAAGACCAGAGAGAATTTCTCTGGCCCTAAAATCTGACCTAGTTTTTTCAGCATGTTCATGGATGAAATTCTCTTAGCACGCTTAATATAAATGAAAACTGAGAATATGTACAGCTTCATGGCAATGAGTACTACATCTTTCATTCACAAACCTAAGGCTAAATGTTCCTAAATAGAGAGATAGAAGTTTGATAAATACCTGTTTCAGTCAAGCTCGAGTATGGCAATGCAGCAACTTTCAGTGAGGCCTGAGGTTCTTTTGAGCTTGCTTGATGTTCCCTGGACCTTTCCCAATGCTTAGTTTGTTTTGAAATGGTCTGAATCTCTCTATAGAACTCAACTTGCAAAGCTTCAAAATAGAAATGGTGAACACTCTAAATGGAGTTACAGTTGGCAATGGAGGTTTGGGATAGCTTGAGTGAGTTGAATGGAAGGTATTGGAACAAGTTTGAGGCCAAACGCACGAGTGGTTTGTGTGATGGATGTGAATCTGCAGGGAGTGCCCTGTTTTTCAAGTTCTTGGTGTTTTGGTGTTTCGGAAGGCTTGAGGGTTCAACAATTCATGTTTCTTTGACTCAAGGCATTGCAAAAAAATTGTTTTAAATGTTGGCAAGAGTTGAATATATCTGATATGCAAGTTATGTCCTTTTGGCAAGTTGACTTGTTTTGAAAGAAAAGTGTGAAGTGATATGAGGTAGGCTTGTACAGGCTATCTCCAAGCATGCACAAGCTTCTTGTACCTTTGCCTGAATTTGTGGAACTTGTTTGCTGCAAAGAAAGAGGTCCAAGGCTCAAGAAATACAAAATTGCAAAAAGTATGCTTTATGGAAATGGTATTGCAACCTTTATGCCATAAATGGATTTATCCATTGTGCCAAGCTCTAATGATCAGAATAACACCAATGTCCAATTAGTTTGCATTCAATTTTTGAGTTTTGAAGGGTTTAGAGACCTGTAATCAAGTACTAAGCTAGTTTGGACAGATTTTGCAACTTGTGTCAACATGTATTGGCCATGGATACAAAGTGAGTTTTTTCCAACTTCAAGCATTCGATTCTCCCTAACCACAAATTGTTTGAGGAGTTCTTGGATAATTTGGAAAGCTTGCAACATGTACTATAATCCATATTAGAAATGAAACTTGATACTCCAAGTGGAACTAAGTGAAAAATGGCCAAGAAGATGGGTCAAAATCCTGCCTAAACTAGGGCAAAATTTCTAAGTTAAAAGTTTTAGGGACCCTTGTTCCAAAAATTATAACTTGATATCCAGGCTTCTTTTGAGAAAACTTTGTGAATCAAAGTTGTAGACTTTGTGTAGGACTACAACTTTCATGTTGTAAGTTTTATTTGAATCCATTTGCATCATGGTGTAAATGTGGGGCAAAGTTAGGAAAATTTAAGAAAATTTCATAACTTAGAAAAATTCTAAGTTATGAAAATTTTCAATTTCAAACCCTAATTTGTAATTTTGGGTTTCTTGATGAACAAGTTTCATAATTTGACACATCTTGATGAAAAATGACCCTTGGCACTTGATTTTGACCAAAAAGTCAAAGTTTGACTTTTCAGTGTACAGTCAAATTTTGATTAGTTGACTGAAAAGTTCATTTGTCAATCTCATGCATTTGAGATCTTTTGAACTTGTTGAATAAGTCAAGATGATGCCTTTGAGCCCTTGAGTCTATGGTTGAACTTGATTTGCCATTGGCTAGGTCAAACAGTCAAAAATTGCCTTTGTACAATCAAAACCCTAAAAATGACCATTTTACCCTTTTGGTGATCTGATCAAATTTCTTGTGGAATTGTGGTCCAAACTTGATCAAATGGTTCATATGAGTTCATAATGTTGATGTGGGTCAGAATTCATGAGGTTTGACTGTAAATTGGCCACATTTGACTTTTTCCCCAATACAGCTGATTTCTAGGTCAACTGTCCAATTGACTGGGCAAAAATGTGATTCAAGGCTTGAAACTTGGTATGGAAAAACTTGTGAGTCCAACATGAAGTATTAAAGTAAATTTGGGCATTGAAGGTCCAAAAATCCCTGTGCAAACTCAAACCCTAGTTTAGGTCAACAGTGCAAGGAGGTGCCTTGAGCAGAGCAAACCCTAGCTTGATCTTGAATTCCAAGAGCCTTGTGATGAGAAATGTTGATAAAATGAGAGAACAAATTTTGGGGTACAACAGACACCCTTCAAATTGTTAGCATACCAGGCCCAATTCTCTTTTTTCTTTTATATATTTTCTTTATTTAATTTACTTTGTTTTAATTATTTCTCACACAAAATTAATTCCTTTTTTACAAAAAAAACTCATAAAAATCAATTTCATCAAATTTAGGTTTTTTTTTATACATTTTGTCAAAATTAATTTAATTAGTTTAATCTAATTTTAGGGCAATTTTAACCTTTTGTAAATAAATTAAAATCAATTAGAAAATTAGGGTTTTGTTTAATTTTATTTTATTTTATTTTATTTTCTTAAAATAACCAAAATACAAAAATAGGTCAAAAATAATTAATTTTCTTAATTTAATTTAATTAGTAATTAGGTTTGTATGTATTTAATTAAAACCTTATTTTCTCAAAATAATCAAAAACAATCAAAAAATGATTTTTCTTTTAATTAGGTTTAGACGGGGTCAAAACCCTAATTTTTCTCGTTCTTAATTTATCGCGCGCGTTTATTTATTTTTTACGATATTAATGTAACTGCTCATGGGATGTAATAGTTTAATTAAGATTTTTCTTTTATTTATCGTTTTACGGGTTTTTGGCTATGTAATTAATCCCCCTCCCCGAAGCCTTGTAATAGCGTGGTTTTATTTTTCGCGTTTTAATTTTCACAGATATTAACTGTTAGATATATGATAATAGGATTGCATGACAAGATTGTATGTTAATTTTAAACTGGTTAGCAAATCCTAAATGTGCAAAGATAATAACTAAAATTAAATCACTCGCACATGCGCACTCCTAGGGTATACTCTCACTTCGGTTGCCTTCGGTAAACAATCATTAAGTATAGTGTGTTTTAGTGATCGCTCTCTTGTCTAAACAAAGATCAAAAGTCCCATTCAGAAATGTTGCCTCAGAAAGGTTGCCTCGGAAATGTTGCCTCGAATATGATCTTAAGACACTAGGGTTATTACTAAGACGTCCTAACATTGCTTTAGTGATCGTACGTCCCTTTCGAAATGACCCTCACAACTCCAACGATGGTGCTACCTACTCACTAATAGTAGGATAACACTGTCTAAAGGAAATAAGATTAGAAACATTCTTTTTTTCGAGTAGGTAGATGCTAGTAGGTACTTGCTCAAAACAAACTTTTCCACACTTACACTCTCTTTTAAACCAAAGTTTTCAAAACACTTTGTAACACTCTTGAAGACAGAAGCAAGGGTTAAAACGAAGTAAACGAAAAAAAACTTTTCAAAACACACAAACATGGAAGCAATTTAAAAGATGATCAAGTACCTAAGAGCCCATGGAAAACCATGGATGGAAAGGGTGCTAACACCTTCCCTTTCTATAATCTACCCCCCGTACTCAAAATCTCGAAAAAAGGAATTTTTCTGTGCTTTTTTCCTTTCCAGTTGGATAAAATAAAAGTCGGTGGCGACTCTTGCTTACTGCGACATTTTTCAAGCACAAACGTAAAACGCAAACCAACATTTTTCCAAAACAGTCGGTTGTGCCACCGTATCACAGAACTGGCGACTCAACTGGGGAATAAATAAGTGGGGTATACCTTAGGATTAGTTCATCATAAATTGCTTCTCTTGTTTGATTTGATTGCTTTACTTTTGAGGGTCTTGTCTTAGGAGTTACTATAGATCCTAACCCGGATCTGGGGGACACCTTTTAGGTAAGTAGCAATAAACTGTGAGGGAACTATACAGCGTAGACCGATACGGTTTAAGCAGTAGCTACGTTGATGTGGCACTGTGTTTGTACCGGTATCCCTTGTGGAGAAACGAGTAGAATACGGGCTACTATGTGTGTCATTAAGCATCAACTGGCCTTAGAACCTATAATTTACCAACTTGGCCATTAGGAAGTAGTGAGATAGCCGGCCTCGGTGTAAATCTGAGAACTGGTTGATACTCAATGCTACACTCATTGAGACCATACTATCGAGATAGTTCCGGCTGTAAGAAAAGATTGTGTGAGCTGCAACCATGACCGATGGAGGATGGTCAGTGATATTGAGAACCTCTAGAACCCGGTTATTATTATTAGGACAGGTTGAAACCAACTGAACTTCAAGAGGGTAATACCTAGACCCCATGCAAGCCTTAAACTTAAGGGCTTTTGTGTGACTTGTTTGCCTTTACCATGTCTGTTATCTGCTATACCTACTGCTTGTTTTACCATGACATCATGCATCATAACATAGCATGCATACTTAATTATACTAACCATTTAAAAGACCGAGGGGATTTATCTTTGTAATGTTTTGCAGATTATGGCTTCCGTGCGCAGAAACACTATTCGAGTTAACTTTGCGCAAATACCTGCTCAACTCAAAGATTTAGCCTCGAGAGTTTCTGATACTTCTTCATTCATTAGGAGACATGGTCAGCTTCTTAGCTTGGTTACCTCAAAGTTTGATGAGCAGATGATGAGTGTGCTTTTCCAGTTCTTCGATCCGGTGCATCATTGTTTCACTTTCTCGGATTATCAGCTAGTTCCCACTATGGAAGAGTTTTCTCACTTATTGGGCATATCCATCCTCGAGCAGATGCCCTTCACAAGTTTGGAAGAGACTCCTAGACCAGAGGACATTGCTTCAGCTTTACATTTAAAAAGGGCTGATGTAGTATCTGACTAGGAGACACGAAGTGGGGTTAAAGGTTTCTTAGCCAAGTTTCTGATGGATCAAGCTCAACTATTCTGGGATAATTTGGACTTTCAGGCTTTTGAAGACATCTTGGCTCTCCTTATCTATGGTTTGGTTCTCTTCTCGAATCCAGATTCCTTCATAGATATGAATGCGGTTAAGATCTTCCTGTCTTGCAATCCTGTACCTACTCCACTGGGTGATATCTTGCATGCCCTCTACACTCTTACTGTGCGAAGAAGAGGGACTCTCATGTGTTTCATGTCGCTGCTAGCGAGGTGGTTTATTTCGCACCTCCCCAAGTTCGTATTGAAGAATGAGGAAGGTGTAGGATGGCCTTACAAAATAATATCCCTTGCCCATACAGACATTCTTTGGAGTTCTAAGGCTATGCAAAGCACTGTTGTCATTGATCGTTGTGGGGGATACCCTAATGTCCCGTTGCTTGGAATTAGAGGGGGAATAACCTATAATCCTTGTTTGTCTTTGCGACAGTTTGGTCTTGCTCGGAGAGACGGTCCTCATGAGTTGCTTCTTACAAATATTTCCTTTGACTACAAGGAGGATGTTGACGAGCATCGCCGAAGGTTTATATGAGCTTGGGGCATGGTGAACAGGTCTGACCCTCAAGAGCTAGGACCAAAGACTTCTCTCCCTATGCAACCTTATCTCCAGTGGGTCCGAGCTCGAGCTCAGAAGCTTGGGATGCCTTATGAAGTTGTGTTACCAGTGATTGTGGAGCCTACCAATAAAGAGGGGGTTCCTTATACAGTCCTTTATCCCTACATGCCCACTGATCTTGGGGCATTGAAGAGATCCTAGATTCAGTTGAAAGAGGAAAGGGATACCTACCGGGAAAAGTATCATGAGCAAGAAAGGAAGATCTTGAAGCTCACGAGGCAACTTGAGAATGTAAGGACAATCAATGACTACGTCAGCACGAAGGGGAAGCGTCCATGGGATTTCTGATTTTTGCTTTTTCTAGTTTAGATTTGTTTTCAGTTTATTTCTTTGTAACGCCTCAAAGGCATTGTTAAACCATTTTTACCAAGTTAATCTAATAAAGCGTGTTTATTTTTTGTTTTACAAATTTAAATCTCCCAAAGTCTTTGAAATCATTACATACACACCCCATTATCATGCACATCATTACAGGTACCATTACAGGTTTCTCATCTTCTTCGTTGTTTATTTCAGCATGCAATGACTTCTGAAATACCTACCGATCAAGCCATCAGAGCTCTTCAGGCACAAAATGCCCAATTTCAAGAGATGTTATTGAACTTGGCTAAAGGGCAAGAGGATTTGAAGACTATCATCCTGAAGGAGAAGAAGAAGAAGAAGAAGAAGAAGAAGAAGAAGAAGGTGGTTCTTCTGAATATGGGTAACAGATTTGGGAATAGGTTGCGGCAGGAAGCTGATCTGTCTCTTTCATCCAAAGGAGAGGAGAACCAAGAAGAAGAGAAGGGTCCTAGTCTTGTGGTCTCTGATAATGATATTGATTTTGATGATGAGCAATATCCTCCTGCTGAGGATTGGTACAAACAACTTGAAGACCGTCTGAGTGCTATGGAGATTCAAAAGATCCCTGGGTTAGATTTCGGAGACCTGGGACTGGCATATGGGGTGGTGATCCCTCACAAGTTTAAAGCTCCTGTTTTTTCTAAATACGATGGAGTGTCCTGTCCAAAACTCCATCTCCGCTCGTATGTCCAAAAAATACAACCTTACACTGCTGATAGAAATTTGTGGGTACATTTCTTTCAAGATAGTCTGTCAGGGACTCAGCTTGAATGGTTTTATCAATTGGAAGGAGATAATGTCTGAAACTGGGAGGACCTTGCTGTTGCTTTCTACAGGCAGTACCAGTATAACACCGACCTTGCTCTCACTCGTACTCAGCTTCAGGGTATGTCTATGGGTGCAAGTGAAGGTTTTAAGGACTATGCTCAGAAGTGGAGATATTTGGATGGAAGAGTCCAACCCCCTTTGCCTGACAGGGAGTTGGTGGACATGTTTTTGGGGAAGTTGTCTGGTCCATTTTTCAATCATCTGATCGGCAGTTCGTCATCTGGGTTTACTGAATTGATTTTGACGGGGGAGAGAGTAGAAGCTAGTATCTGAAGTGATAAGATACATAAAGGTACTTCATCAAGTGTAGAAAAGAAGCCTTTCACCAGTAATAAATAAGCTAGTGCAGTCTACGGCTCGAGGAGCCAAAACAGACCTGAACGCCATCAAGCAGTAAATGTGGTAGTAATATCAAGACCCATCGTTGCCCCACAATGCAACAATCAACAAAGAATAGAGAGACCTCAGAGATAGTACACTCGGCTTAATATGACCTTGTCTCAAATTCTACCATAATTGTTGAAGACAAACCTCGTAACTCTGAGGGAAGCCCCGAAGAATCCCAGCACCACATCTCCGTTGTATAACCCAAACGCCTGTTGTGCCTATCACTCCGATAGCCCAGGTCTTGATACAAACAACTGTTGGTCCTTGAAGAATAAGGTGCAAGATTTGATTGAAGCTAAAGAGATTAAGTTTGACGCTCCGAAGAAACCCAATGTCATAACTGCTCCTATGCCCAACCATGGTCATGGAGTAAATACTGTGGACGATGATTTATTTGTGACCACCGTGGAAGAAATTTATACTCCTTTGATGACAATTAAGAAGAATCTATTGATGGCTGGTTTATTTCCGGGTCGTGGCGAAGGTTGCCACATGTGTTCAATTTTGCCTGCTAGTTGCCACTTATTGAAATCAGGTGTTCAACGCCTGATGGATAACAAAGAGATCCTGTTCGAGAAGACTTTGATTTTGTTGGTTCCAATTCAAGATATTGCCATCATAACCATTTCCGCAAATCCTTCCAAGGCTTCCTCGAGAAAGCCTGTTAGGATTACATCTATTCCAAGAATCGCTCCGTTAATCATTATTATCCATGGTCCTACCCCATACACTTCGGATAAGGTTGTCCCTTGGCACTATGGGGCCGATGTGTATTACCATGGAGTTAAGCAAGACTTAAAGATTGAAGAAGCTGATGCTGATGTCAGCAATATTTTCGGGGCTAGCAAGGTCACCAGAAGCCGAATACTCTTTTCTCCCAAAATTTCCCCTCCGACTGTTCAAATACCTGTTATCATTCCATCTGCTAGTACATCAGCAACTGCTCCAGTTCTCACTCCAGTTATCACCCCTGTCGCCGAGTCATCTGGGACTCGGGGCAAAGAAGTCACAGGTGAGCCTGCCCGGACGGAGGCACCTAAGAAGATCATTGTAGAGACCTCTAAACAGGAGATAGAGGAAATTCTGAAGATTATCAAGAAGAGCGACTACAACGTAGTCGAGCAGCTGGGGCAGACCCCGTAAAAAATCTCCATGTTATCTTTGTTGTTGTGTTCGGAAGCCCATGCAAAGGCTTTAATTGCTTTCCTCAAAACTGCGCATGTGCCGCAGGAAACTTCAGCTGATCAATTCAAAAATTGTGTAGCTAGTCTGACTGCCGATAATGGTTTGGGTTTCTCAGACGCAGATCTGACTGTTAAAGGAAGAAATCACAATGATGCTCTACACGTCTCGATCGAGTGCAGGGGCACTACTTTGGCCCATGTACTAGTGGATATTGGGTCTTCATTAAATGTTTTACCAAAGAAAGCATTAGACCGTCTGGACTGTGAAGGTTTAATTCTGAAACCGAGTAATATTGTGGTTAGGGCTTTCGACGGGTCAAAAAGGATGGTGCACGGGGAAGTGGACGTCCCTGTTAAAATTGGATCTCAGACTTTTGCATCTACGTTTTATGTGATGGATACCCGACCATCTTATTCTTGCTTGTTGGGTCGCCCTTGGATTCATAAGGCTGGGGCAGTGACTTCTACGCTCCATCAGATGTTGAAATATCCAGTAAAGGGGAAGATTGTTACGGTACAAGGTGAATATGAGTACATGGTGAGTCATCTTAATTCCTTTCGTTATGTGGAAATGGATGGGGAGTTCATCGAAACCCCGTGTCAGAACTTTGAAGAGGTCCCCCTGACTCTGGCGTCGACTGAAATTGCTGCTGACAAACCTCCGATGAAGATAGCTTCCCTCAAGGATGCCAGGGCTGTAACTGAAAAAGATGGGTGTGCAAATTGGGGTCAGCTCCCTGACTTTGCACACAAAACTGACAAGTTTGGTTTGGGCTTTACTGCAAAGGCTCAAAAGGTTGTTCAGTGTGCGCGGATTGGAAGACCTCCTATGCATATCAGTAATCAGGGAGTGAATGCAATTGAGGATGACGAAGAAGATTCAGATATCGACAGTTGAATCTACCCTACAACCAATGGTGGCTTGAACAACTGGACAGCGAAGGACTTCATGCTCGTTTCTTTTATTACACAGTAATTGACTTTTGTTTTGAGATTTGTAATAGACAGTTTAAACCTTTACGGCCCGGTGCCTTGCCCGAGGCACTTTGGCTTTGTTTCTGAGGGCTTATTATCTGTCATTTTCATATATCATCAACAAAGCATTGGATGTTTTCTTGCATTACAAATTTTGTGCTCCTTGTTTTTTCCTTTCTATCTCGCACTTTCTCAAAACAGCTATTGTCTTACACACACTCACATATCATAATGCAGATCTATATCCACTCTGGATCCCATTGATAACGACTCTGCTACTGCCAGTTATGACTTCGAAAATCTGATCAACCAAGCCGGTGACGAAGGTGAGGATGATTGTGAGGTGCCTGGGGAACTTGCTAGAATGTTACTACAGGAAGAGAGGGCCATACAGCTGCATGAAGAGCCAGTGCAATTAGTGAATTTGGGTACAGAGGAAGACAAGAAAGAGGTCAAGATAGGTGTGAATCTGGAACCTAGTGTCAAGCAGCGGTTGATACAGATGCTACGCGACTATGTTGAGATCTCTGCTTGGTCTTATGAAGATATTCCTGGTTTAGACACTGACATTGTGGTACACCGCCTGCCAACCAAAGAAGACTGTCCTCCGGTAAAGCAGAAGGTTTGCCGTATGCGCCCTGAGATGTCTGAGAAAATCAAAGCTGAGGTCATAAAACAGTTTGACGCCGGATTCCTAGCTGTTACTTCTTACCCACAGTGGGTTGCCAACGTGGTTCCGGTACCTAAGAAGGATGGTAAGTTACGGATGTGTGTAGACTATAGAGATCTGAACAGGGCAAGCCCCAAGGATGATTTCTCACTTCCTCACATCGATGTTCTCGTTGACAAAACCGCGCAACATAAGATCTTCTCCTTTATGGATTGTTTTTCTGGGTACAATCAAATTAAGATGGCTCCCGAGGACATGGAGAAGACAACCTTTGTTATGCAGTGGGGAACCTTCTGTTACAAGGTAATGCCTTTCGGGTTGAAGAATGATGGGGAAACTTATCAGTGCGCCATGGTCGCTTTGTTCCACGACATGATTCACCATGAGATTGAGGTTTATGTTGATGATATGATTGCAAGGTCCCAGACTGAAGAAGAACACCTAGACCATCTCCAGAAATTGTTCGACAGGTTGAAGATGTACAAGCTGAGGTTAAACCCGAACAAGTGCACCTTCGGGGTAAGGTCTAGTAAGCTGTTGGGTTTCGTCGTTAGTGATAAAGGTATCCAAGTGAATCCTACAAAGGTAAAGGCTATACAGGAGATGCCAGCTCCCCGAACAAAAAAAGGAAGTAAGAGGCTTTTTGGGACGTCTGAATTACATTGCAAGATTCATTTCACATCTGACTGCTACTTGTGAGCCAATCTTCAAGCTACTGAAGAAAGATCAAGTGGTAAAATGGAATGATGAATGTCAGTCCGCTTTCGAAAAGATCAAAGAATATCTCCAAGAGCCACCAATTCTGATGCCTCCAGTTGAAGGAAGACCTTTGATTTTATACCTAACAGTACTGGATAACTCAATTGGGTGCGTGTTGGGGCAGCATGACGAGTCTGGCCGAAAAGAGCATGCTATTTACTACCTTAGCAAAAAAGTTTACTGACTGCGAGACCCGATACTCGTTGCTTGAGAAAACTTGATGCGCTTTGGCATGGGCTGCTCGCCGGCTGAGACAGTATATGCTTACTCACACTACCCTATTGATATCAAAGGTAGACCCAATCAAGTATATCTTCGAAAAGCCTGCCTTGTCCGAAAGAATAGTAAGATGGCAGATGATCTTAACTGAGTATGACATCCAATACACAACCCAAAAAGCAATCAAGGGGAGTGTGTTGGTGGATCATTTGGCGCATCAGGCCGTGGATGATTACCAATCCATGAATTTCGAGTTACCGGATGAGAACATCATGTTGGTGACCGACTGTGAAGAACCTGGACCGGATGAAAGACTCGAGGAAGGATCCCGATGGTCTATGTATTTTAACGGAGCCTCAAACGCGTTGGGTAATGGCATTGGCGCTGTGATTATATCTCCTGAAGGATGTCATACTCCGTTCACCGCCAGATTATGTTTTAACTGCACCAACAATATGGCAGAGTATGAAGCATGCGTCCTGGGCCTTCGAGCGGCTATTGACCTGAGGATTAAGTTCTTGAGTGTATTCGGAGATTCCACTCTAGTGATCAGTCAGATCAAAGGCGAGTGGGATATGAAACACCCAAATCTTATTCCTTACAAAGAGTATGTATTTACGTTGCTTCCACACTTTGAGGAGATAACCTTTGAACACTTCCCCAGAGAAGAGAATCAGTTAGCGGACGCGCTAGCTACCATGTCTTCTATGTTCAAGGTCAGGCGGGACAATGAGGCTCCCCAGATTACAATTGAGAGGTTGGATGAACCCGCACATTACTGTGATATTGAGACTGAAGAGGTAGCAGATAAACCCTGGTTTCACGATGTAAAGAGGTATCTTGAGGCTCAAGAGTACCCCGAGGGTGCATCTGTTAATGATAAGAAGTTCCTGAGGAGATTCGTTGTGAAGTTCTTTATCAGCAATGAGATTCTTTATAAGCGTAACCATGATTCAACCTTACTGCGATGTGTGGACAAGAACGAGGCAGAAAGGATTATGGCAGAGTTACATGAAGGTACTTTCGGAACTCATTCCAGTGGACATACCATGGCAAAGAAAATCCTACGGGAAGGATATTATTGGTCTACTATGGAAGCCGATTGTTATCAGTATTCTCGGACCTGTCATAAGTGCCAAGTCTATGCTGATAAGGTGCATGTACCTCCAGTTCTTCTGAACGTCTTGACATCTCCTTGGCCTTTTGCAATGTGGGGCATCGATATGATTGGCGAGATCATACCTATTGCGTCTAACGGGCATTGTTTCTTTCTGGTAGCTATTGATTATTTTACGAAGTGGGTCGAGGCAGCTTCCTTCGCTACAGTAACCAAGAACGTCGTGGCGCGGTTTATCCGACACAATCTGATCTATCGATATGGTGTACCAGAGAGGATCATCACGGACAATGGTACAAATCTCAACAATACAATGATCACCGATCTCTGCAAACAGTTTAAGATACAACATCACAACTCTTCTCCTTACCAGCCAAAGATGAATGGGGCTGTTGAAGCAGCTAATAAGAACATCAAGAAAATTGTGCAGAAGATGACGGTGACGTACAAAGACTGGCACGAGATGCTACCATTCGCTCTTCATGGGTACCGCACCTCAACACGGACATCAACAGGGGCAACACCCTATTCTTTGGTGTATGGCATGGAGGCAGTCTTACCCATTGAAGTCCAGATACCCTCTCTCCAGATTATGAAGGATGCATGTTTGAGTGAGGACGATTGGATCCAGACCCGGCTTGATCTGCTGAACTTAATCAATGAAAAGAGACTTACTTCTATTTATCATGGTCAGACGTATCAAAAGCGAATGATCAAGGAATTTAACAAGAAAGTTAGACGACAAGAGTATCAAGTCGGGGATCTGGTGATCAAACGCATCATATTACCGCAAGGTGATCCCAGGGGCAAATGGACCCCCACTTACGAAGGGCCATTTGTGGTTAAGTACATTTTCTCAGGAGGAGCTATGATTCTAACCACCATGGATGCTGACGACCTTCCTTACCCCGTCAATGTAGACATAGTAAAAAAATACTACGCATAATCAAAGACCCGCTAGGTTGATTGGCCTAGGAAAAAATAAGGGCTTCCCGGCGAACCAAAAGGGTTCGGGCAAAAACAAGGGATGAAAATGAAAAAAAACTGTACACCCGGCAAGTCGAAAACCTGAAAAGGCGGCTTGGGAAAAAAAGGGTATCCCGGTGGACTGAAAACCCGAAAGGGCGGTCCAGGCAAAAATTAGGGATCAAAGCGTAACACTATGTCTCATTGGATCACCTTGCAACCAGACTTCGGTATCGACTATCAAGCTCGGATGATGCTAATCAATCTGATCTACCTTCAACCAAGTAGCAAAGTGATGAGATGCTCGAAGATATAAAGGCAATAGCAGAGTTGGAACCCAGAGGGATTTTTCACATAGAAGTTTTTCTTTCTTTCACACAAATTGTATAAATTCCATTCTTCCGGCGGCGTTCTCTTATTAGGACGTCAGCCTCTTGTATAAAATGCCTATTACATGCTAACTTCAAGAATCAATAAAATTCATTTTACGACAGATCTCAAAATTGTTTTTCTTTTTCTGTTTTGTTTTACAAGAACGTCCAATGTTTCATTTTTGATATATGCATTTGAACATAATTGTTGCTCATAAATATTTACATGCGAAACAAAAGACAATTACTCGTAATTCCAGGAACAGGGGCAAACAAGAAATGTCCTAACCTTACAAGTTTCTCTACCCACCAGGTACAGGGATAGACCCAGTTGGAGAATATGACTAAAAGTGCATACACTCCCCGCAAAGTAAAAGGTATCTAAAAAATAGTGGTGTTAATTCTCCCCAAGCAGAGTTCATCTATCACTAACGCTAGAAGACTATCCCTAGTGGAGTTTATTTCTTCTACAAGCAGAAATTCAACCCCCAACAGAGTTCATCATCACCAGCAACGGTAATTCATCCCCAGCTGAGGTTATTTCTCCAAATCAGAAGATCTTCTGGCAGAATATCTCTCTTCCCCACAGAGTCATTTTCTCGCCAGTTTATTCTCCAGCAGAGTTATTCTCCCGCCAATTTATTCTCAATTCATCTTTGGTCGTTACCCCCAGCGAGAACGAAGAATTCGGCTCCTTGCAGTCTCCAGCAGAAGTCCAGGATTTATTTTCCCCAGCCAGAAAACATCACGAGAACATTGCATATCCATACATCATGACATGTGCATGAGCATCATAACAGCACAATCTCATTTATTTTGAGAACATCATTGCTTAATACATTTCATACATCATGACATTACATACGACTAACTCTTTACCTTTCAGGGAAAGATACAATCAAATTCTTACAAAGTTCAAGCTATGAAGCCCGGATCCGACCGGATAGTATCTTGATTTCTCCATCATATTGTGAAGTCCGGAGAACGACCGGATAGCAGTATCAAAATACCGTGAAGCCTAGAATCGACCAGATAGTGATTTTTCTTAAATTTAAGCTATGAAGCCCAGATTTGACCGGATAATAGTTTAATCCCCATCAAGTTATTGTGAAGCCTGGAGAACGACCAGATAGCAATGCAAGTTACTGTAAAGCTTGGATTACGACCAGATAGCAGCCAAGAATACTAAGAAGCCTAGAGTCGACCAGATAGTGGTATATCTTTAATGCAAGTTATGAAGCCCGGATTCGACCAGATAATATCTTGATTTCTCCGAACACCATGAAGCCTGGATTCGACCAGATATTGGTATAAGACATCGTGAAGCCTGGATTATGACCAGATAGAGGTAAAGTCATTGTGAAGCCTGGATTATGACCAAATAACAGTAAGGGACACTACGAAGCTTGGATTTCGACCAAATAGCAGTCTACCCGGCCAATTACTATGAAGCCCAGAGTCGACCGAATATTAGTAGGCCTAAAAATCAAATGGAAGCCCGGATGCGACTGGATAACCACTTGATTTCTTCTGAAGCCTGGAGTACGACCAAATAAGAAGTAAGGTATTGTGAAGCCTGGAATCGACCAGATAGCAGTACAAGACACCATGAAGCCTGTACTCGACCAGATAATGGTATGAAACATCGTGAAGCCTGGATTATGACCAGATAGCGGCAAAGGACTGAAGCCTGGGATTACGACCAGATAACAGTACAAGACACTACGAAGCTTGGATTTCGACCAAATAGCAGTTTACCTGGACAATTACTAAGAAGCCCAGAGTCGACTAGATATTTGTGTGCCCTAAATTCAAGTTGAAGCCCGGATGCGACCGGATAACAACTTAATTCCTTCTGAAGCCTGGAGTACGACCAGATAAGAATTGAGAAATTGCAAAGCCTGGATCACGACCAGATATCAAGATTAATCTCATCTCCCCAGTGAGTCACTATAAAGCCTGGAGCACGACCAGATAGCAGTCGATCTTATCACTATGAAGCCTAGATCATGACCAGATAGTAGTTCATTTTCACCTCTTCAACCAAGATATGATTCCCCAGTAGAATAACGGACGACCGAAGCTCCTAAAATTCAACTTTTCTCAAGATAAAGAACAATATTCCCCAGCGAAATCTTCCTCAACAACAGGTATACGGGTTCTCGCAAAGGAATTTATTATGCGATCAACACTTCTTCTGATGGCATCTTTAAGCCCATCCTCCAACATCAATCTCCAAATGTCATCTATAAGCCCATTCCTGACATCACAAGACAAGTACCACTTCATGCGAGTGCAAATTTCTGGGTACTCTAGTGTTCAATCATCTTCAACCTTCAGATCACGAAAGGTAAGCAAGCTAATATACATCCTCGAGTTTAAGAATATTGAACAGGGGCAGCTGTTGTACCCCAAAATTTTTGCTCCCATATTTCTCAATACATTCCAAGTAAGGTTTTCAAATTGCTCAAGGAAGCCCAAGGGTTGGCCAGACAAACTCCCTCCTAAGACAACCTACCTCAAATTAGGGTTTCATGTTGCATCAATATACTTGAGTCCAAGGGGTCCCAAATTCTCACCATTGTCCTAATATGTTCTCAAGATCATCCATGTCAAGTTTCAAGCCTTGTAGAGAAAGTTTGCTTAGTCAATTGCTCAAAGGCCTGAAAATCGACCGTGTTAGGGCAAAAGTCAACTGTGTCCTACATACAGTAAAACTTCAAGTTTTTTGGTCAACATTCTCATTTTGAAGTATTATTCATCATTTGATAAAGGGTTTATCATGATTCCTCAAGTATTGCTCACAATTAATCAAAACCCAAAAGTTGCTAAATTAGGGTTTTGTAGGAAAAGTCAACTCAACTTTGACCAAGCATAACTTTCCCATACTTTATCAAAAATGACCCATCCAAATCTCATTTTGAAGATGATGTAATTCCCTACAATTCATCTTTATCTCCCAAGTTCAAAATATGCACTCACAAGAAGTTATGAATTTGGACATTATAGGTCATTTTGAAAAGTCAACAAAAACACCATTTTTTCAAAGCTTTCATAAATGAACATGGAAGACTCAATTGATATGAGACAAAAAGGGTTGCTTAGAGGACATCTCAAGCTTTCTAAAACGTCCAAGAACACCCTCATAGAGTCAAAATTGAGGAAGTTATGCATTGGTGAAGTTGACCTTTTTTGCAAAATTGCCAAAAGTCAAATGTGCCTCAAATTACAATTTTTGTCAAATGGGCCCAACTTTTTGTGCTTGTCTTGAGTTTGTAACATGGTCCACAACCCATTATCCTTCCCTCTTGACTTTATTTTATTTTTGTCATTTATTTTGATTTTTATTTTAATTAAATCAAATTAAATCAAAATAAAATCATGAAAATATCAAAACTAATCAAAGCTTGAGATTTTGTGCATGTCTAGGTCTCTTATACATCTAGCAATGAAATCAAATCGTGCAAGGCTTGTTTGTACACGAAAATATTGAATTTTTCTTGTTTTGGAAAGATTGGATACAAGTGTGAATCAAGGATCAAATCTTCATAATTGCAAAGATTGGATGCAAACTTGTAAACCGAATTCACTCAAGGCTACATATAGAAAATTGGCAGACCAAATGCACAAGGGTTAGAGGCGTGAAAAGAGAAGGAGAACTTTCAAAAAATCAAGAAAAAGTAGCAATCTATTTTCATAGTTCCAGGCGCTTTCAAGCCATTCCAAGCACTCCTTTCACTTTCTGGGCATTGAAGGAATCCATCCCAATCCTTAGCAAGCATTTTCGTGCACAAAAACTCACTGTAAGCGCCTCACGATACCCTTACCTTCTTGAAATCGAATCTCATGAATTTGGCATTTGTAGCATGAATTATTTATATTCTTGTTCATTGAAACATTTGCAAGCTAATGGTAATGATGAATTGCGTTTTTGTTATCCATACTGAGATCCACCATTGTTAGGGTTTAGGTTTTGTTTTTAGGGGTTTTGATTGCAGGTAAATTGGCCCAAAAGAGGGATGACATGGTGCTCACAAGGTCAAGACAAATTGATCTGTACCTTTAGTTTTCGTTTATGATACTTGTGTGAGATTTTGGAAATCACATGGGCTATAGCTACAGACTGTGTCCGTAGGTAAAAGTCTTGGACTTTTGCCAACGGAAGAAGGAAGAAGAAGGTGGCGGCAACACACCATTCGTCCATTCAAAAGTTTGTGCGCTGTACAATTGGCATTTTGTGTTTTTTTAATATAATATTTGTTTATTGTTCCTTATACAAATAAACAACATGGCGCAGATGGCAACAAGGTGATGGTTTAAAGCATGAGGACCTGGGTTCGATCCCAGGTCCCAACAAAATGCTATTTTCTTATTTTCTTGTTACAGATTTAGTGCACCCTTGGCCCAAGCGTCTCACCATATGCCCTCAACGTTTAATCACTAGATCTCCAGAAGGCCAGATGTAACGCTCATCCTTGAAGGTCTACCATGCATCTTAGTCAAGCCAACGCATTGGATCATGGGAGTCAACGTGGACCCAAGGCTTTTGGGCTCAGAAATTGTTATGGACACCCCTCAAATTGTTAGCATACCAGGCCCAATTCTCTTTTTTCTTTTATATATTTTCTTTATTTAATTTACTTTGTTTTAATTATTTCTCACACAAAATTAATTCCTTTTTTACAAAAAAAAACTCATAAAAATCAATTTCATCAAATTTAGGTTTTTTATATATTCTGTCAAAATTAATTTAATTAGTTTAATTTAATTTTAGGGAAATTTTAACCTTTTGTAAATAAATTAAAATCAATTACAAAATTAGGGTTTTGTTTAATTTAATTTTTTTAATTTTCTTTTCTTAAAATAACCAAAATACAAAAATAGGTCAAAAATAATTAATTTTCTTAATTTAATTTAATTAGTAATTAGGTTTGTACATATTTAATTAAAACCTTATTTTCTCAAAATAATCAAAAACAATCAAAAAATGATTTTTCTTTTAATTAGGTTTAGACAGGGTCAAAACCCTAATTTTTCTCGTTCTTAATTTATCGCGCGCGTTTATTTATTTTTTACGATATTAATGTAACTGCTCATGGGATGTAATAGTTTAATTAGGATTTTTCTTTTATTTATCGTTTTACGGGTTTCTGGCTATGTAATTAATCTCCCTCCCAGAAGCCTTGTAATAGCGTAGTTTTATTTTCCGCATTTTAATTTTCGCAGATGTTAACTGTTAGATATATGATAATAGGATTGCATGACAAGACTGTATGTTAATTTTAAACTGGTTAGCAAACCCTAAATGTGCAAAGATAATAACTGAAATTAAATCACTCGCACATGTGCACTCCTAGGGTATACTCTCACTTCGGTTGCCTTCGATAAACGATCATTAAGTATAGGGTGTTTTAGTGGTTGCTCTCTTGTCTAAACAAAGATCAAAAGTCCCATTCGGAAATGTTGCCTCAGAAAGGTTGCCTCAGAAATGTTGCCTCGAATATGATCTTAAGACACTAGGGTTATTACTAAGACGTCCTAACATTGCTTTAGTGATCGTACGTCCCTTTCGAATTGACCCTCACAACTCCAACGACGGTGCTACCTACTCACTAATAGTAGGATAGCACTGTCTAAAGGAAACCAGAATAGAAACATTCTTTTTTTTCGAGTAGGTAGATGCTAGTAGGTACTTGCTCAAAAAAAACTTTTCCACACTTACACTCTCTTTTAAACCAAAGTTTTCAAAACACTTCGTAACACTCTTGAAGACAGAAGCAAGGGTTAAAACGAAGTAAACGAGAAAAAAAACTTTTCAAAACACACAAACATGGAAGGAATTTAAAAGATGAGCAAGTACCTAAGAGCCCATGGAAAACCATGGATGGAAAGGGTGCTAACACCTTCCCTTTCTATAATCTACCCCCCGTACTCAAAATCTCGAAAAAAGGAATTTTTATGTGCTTTTTTCCTTTCCAGTTGGATAAAATAAAAGTCGGTGGCGACTCTTGCTTACCGCGACATTTTGCAAGCACAAACACAAAATGCAAACAAGCATTTTTCTAAAACAGTCGGTTCTGCCACCGCATCACAGTTTCCCTCCTGTCTAAAAAAGATCAAACGTCTCATTCGACTGTTGCCTCAGACATGTTGCCTCGGACATGTTGCCTCGGAAATGTTGCCTCGGAAATGTTGCCTCGAATATGATCTTAAGACTCTAGGGTTATTACTAAGGTATCCTAACATTTCTTTAGTGATCGTACGTCCCTTTCGAATTGACCCTTACAACTCAAACAACGGTGCTACCTATTTCTCAATAGTAGGATAACATTGTCTAAAGGAAACGAGAATAAAAACAATCTTTTTTCGAGTAGGTAGATACTAGTAGGTACTTGCTCAAGTAAAGACTTTTCACACTTACACTTTTTCAAACAAATTTTCAAAAACAACTTCGTCACACCTTTGAGGACTGACACAAGGATTATCACAAAGTCAAACTTTTCAAAAGCAAAGCACATACACAAGCAATTTTAAAAAGATGAGCAAGTACCTAAGAGCCCATGGAAAACCATGGATAGAAAGGGTGCTAACACCTTCCCTTTCTATAATCTACCCCCCGTACTCAGAATATCTCGGAAAAGGATTTTTTCTGTACTTTTTTCCTTTTCGATTGGATGAAATAAAAGTTGGTGGCGACTTTTGCTTACCGCGACATTTTGAGAACAAAAAATGCAAAACACAAACCAGTATTAACAGTCGGTTCTGCCACCGTATCATAGAACTGGAGACTCTGCTGGGGAATTAATAAGTGGGGTATACCTTAGGATCTAGGTCATCATAATTGCTTCTCTTGATTTCTTTGTTTGCTTTACTTTTAAGGGTTTTGTTTGGGGTTACTATAGATCCTACACCTGGATCTGGGGAATACCTTATAGGTAAGTAGCAATAGACTGTGAGGGAATTGTACAGCGTAGACCGATATGGTTGTAGTAGTAGCTACGTTGATATGGCACTTTGGTTGGTACAGGTATCCCTTGTGGAGAAACGAGGAGAATACGGGGCCTCTGCATGGTGTCGTTAAGCATCAACTGACCTTAGAAGCTTTAATTGCCCAACTTGGCCATTAGAAAGTAGTGAGATAGTCGGCCTCGGTGTAAAGCTGAGAACTGGTTGATACTCGATGCTACACTCATTGAGACCATACTCTCGGAATAATTTCATCCGCTAGAAAAGATTGCATGAGCTGAAACCATGACCGATGGAGGATGGTCAGTGATATTGAGATCCTCTAGAACCCGGTTACTTTTCTAGGACAGGTTTGAACCAACTTAACTTCAAGAGGGTATTACCTTTGACCTCATGCAAGCCTTAAACCTAAGGGCTTTGTGTGATTTGACTGTGTTTGCAATACTTGTGTTTGCTATACCTGTGGTTTATCATGACATCATGCATCATAACATGGCATTCATGCTTCACTACACTAACCATTTCAAATACCAAGGGAATTTATCTTTGTTCTATTTTGCAGATCATGGCTTTAGTGCATAGAAATACTATCTGAATCAACTTTGTGCAGATACCTGCCCAACTTAAAGAGCTAGCATCTAGAGTTTCTGAAACTTCTTCTTTCATTAAGAGACACGGTCAACTTCTCAGCCTGGTTACTTCAAACCTTGATGAACAGATGATGAGCGTACTATTTCAGTTCTTCGATCCCAAGCATCACTGCTTCACCTTTCCATATTACCAGTTGGTACCCACCTTGGAAGAATTCTCTCATCTATTGGGCATATCCATTATTGAACAGGTACCCTTCAAAGGTATGGAAGAGGTTCGTAAGCCAGAAGACATTGCCTTAGCCTTGCATTTAAAACGGGCCGATATGGTATCCAATTGGGAAACTCGAAGAAGGGTCGAAGGTTTTCTAGCCAAATTTCTAATAGACCAGGCTCAGCTATTTTGGGATGATTTAGATTTTCAGGATTTTGAATATGTCTTGGCTCTTCTTATCTATGGTTTAGTTCTCTTCCCTAATCTGGACTCCTTTGTAGATGTGAATGCTGTCAATATTTTCCTTTCTCGCAACCCTGTGCCTACCTTGCTTAGAGATATCTTGCATGCCCTCCATACCCGTACTATGAAGATAAGAGGGACTCTTATGTGCTGCATGCCATTGTTGTCAAGGTGGTTTATTTCTCACCTCCCTAAGTCGGTACTGAAGAACGAAGAAGGTTTGGGTTGGTCGTACAGAATAATGTCACTTACTCATACGGATGTTCTTTGGTGTTCCCGGGCTATGGAAGACACTGCTGTTATTGACCGCTGTGGGGGATACCCTAATATCCCATTACTTGGTATCAGAGGGGGCATAACTTACAGTCCTTGTCTAGCCTTGCGACAATTTGGTCGTGCTCGAAGGGATGGTCCCCATGAGCTACTTCTCGAGGACATTGTATTCGACTATAAGGATGACGTTAAGGAGCATCGCCGGAGGTTCATACGAGCTTGGGGCAGGGTAAACATATCTGACCCCGAAGAGTTGGGACCAAAGACTTCCCTTCCTATGCATCCTTACCTCCAATGGGTTCGAGCTCGCGCCCATAAGCTGATGATGCCTTATGCGGTCGTATTACCAGTAACTGTGGAGCCCACTAATGAAGAAGGCATTCCTTACACGGTTCTCTATCCTTACATGCCCACTGATCCTGGGGAGCTATAGAGGTCTTGAATTCAGCTGAAGAATGAGCGGGATACTTACCGGGAGCAGTTCCATGAGCAAGAAAGGAAGGTTTTGAAGCTCACCAGACAGCTCGAGGAAGAAAGAGTACTCAATGATTACATCAGCACAAAGAGAAAGCGTCCATGGGACTTTTGATTTTTCTTTTTCTAGTTTTAGATTTGTTTTATTTACTTATTTGTAATGCCTTAAAGGCATTGTTGAACCTTTCAAAGTTAAGCTAATAATGTTTTGTTTATTTTTGGTTTGCAAATTTAAATCTCCCAAAGTATTTGAAATCATTACATGCACATCCCATTATCATGCACATCATTACAGGTACCACTACAGCTTTCTCATCTTCTTCGCTGTTTATTTCAGCAGAAATGTCTTCCGATCAAGCCATCAAAGATCTTCAGGCACAGAATACCCAGTTCCAACAGATGTTCATAAGTCTGGTTAAAGGACAAGAGGATCTGAAGACCCTTATTCTGAAAGAGAAGAAGAAGAAGAAGAAGAAGAAGAAGAAGAAGGTCGGAATTCTGAATGTAGGCAGAAGGTTCGGAGAAAGGTTGAAGCATCAAACTGATCTGACCTCTTCATCCAAGGACGGGGAGAACCAAGAAAGGGAAAAGGACCCTAGTCCTGCAGTTTCTGACAATGATACTGATTATGATGATGAGCAATATCCTCCTGTTGAGGATATGTACAAGCAGTTAGAAGACCGTCTGAGTGCTATGGTAGTTCAGAAGATCACTTGTTTGGATTTTGGGGAATTGGGACTGGTATGGGAGTGGTCATTCCTCATAAGTTCAAAGCTCTGGTTTTTACCAAGTATGATGGAGTATCCTGCCCAAAACTCCATCTGTTCTCGTATGTCAGGAAGATTCAACCCCACACAGCTGATAGAAATCGGTGGGTGCACTTCTTTCAAGATAGTCTATCAGGGACTCAGCTTGAATGGTTCTTCCAGTTGGAGGGATCCAGTGTCCGAATTTGGGAAGATCTTGATGCTGCTTTCTACAAGCAGTATCAGTACAATGCCGACCTTGCTCCCACTCATACCAAACTTCAGAGTATGTCCATGGGATCAGGAGAAGGTTTTAAAGATTATGCTCGAAAGTGGAGAGATTTGGCTGGGAGACTTCAATCCACGTTGTCTGATAGGGAGTTGATTAACATGTTTCAGGGGACGCTATCTAGTCCCTTTTTCAATCACTTGATCGGCAGCTCTTCATCTGGTTTCACCGAGCTGATTTTAACTGGAGAAAGGATAGAGGCTGGAATCCGAAGTGGTAAAATACAGAAGGATGCCTCTTCGATTTCAGTAAAGAAACCTTTTGCTGGTAAGAAGGAGGCCAGTGCAATATATAGCCCGAGGGGCCAAAGCAGATATGAACACCGTCAAATGGTAAATATTGTAGTGATACCAAGACCCGCAGTTACAACACAATGTAACAATCAACAAAGGGTGGAAAGACCACAACGGCAGTTTACCCGCATCAACATGACGATGGCTGAAGTGTTACCTCACTTGCTGAAATCCAACTTGGCAACCTTGAGAGAGGCTCCCAAGAATCCGAACACTACCTCTCCCAGATACAATGCCAGCGCGCGGTGCGCCTACCATTCTGAGAGTCCTGGCCATGATACAAATGATTGTTGGGCTCTGAGAAACAAAGTACAAGACTTTCTTGAAGCTAAGGAGATAGAGTTCGACGCTCCAGAAAAGCCGAATGTTATAATTGCTCCCATGCCCAAACATGGTCGTGGAGTTAATGTTGTTGACACTGATTTATTTGTGACCTCTGTTGAAGAAATTTCTACTCCTCTTATGATTGTTAAGAAGAATTTGATGTTGGCCAGTTTATTTCCGGGTTGTGGTGAAGGTTGCCACATGTGTTCGATTATACCTATTGGTTACCATTTGTTGAAGTCAGGTGTTCAGCGCCTGATGGATAATAAAGAGATTTTGTTCGAGAAGACTATGATTCCCATTGTTCCCACTGAAGACGTCGCTATTATAACCATTTCCGCCAATCCTTCCAAGGTTTCCTCGAGAAGAACTGTTAGGGTTACACCTTTTCAAAGAATTGCTCCGCTAATAATCACTGTTCCTGGTCCTATCCCGTACACCTCAGACAAGGCTGTCCCATGGCATTACGGTGCTGAAATGTATTACCATGGTGTTAAGCAAGAGCTGAAGAATGAAGAAGCTGATACTGATGTTAGTAATATTGTCAGGACTAGTAAGGTTACCTGAAGTGGAAGGGTCTTCTCTCCCGAGATTTCCCCGAAGATTATCATCAAGCCTACTGTTATCCCAACTGCTTCTCCAACCAGCACTCCTAACAATTCTCTTATTCCTACTCCAGTTATTACACCTGCTACTATTCATATTCTTACTCCAGTTATCACCCCCGCTGCAGAGCCATCTGGGACTCGGGGCAAGGAAATTATAGGTGAGCCTGCCCAGACGGAGGCACCTAAGAAGATCGTTGTGAAAGCCTCTAAACAAGAAATAGAGGAAATACTGAAAATTATCAAGAAGAGCGACTACAATGTGGTCGAGCAGCTGGGGAAGACCCCGTCAAAGATATCCATGTTGTCTCTGCTATTATGTTCTGAAGCCCATGTGAAGGCTCTGATTGCATTTCTCAAGACTGCGCATGTGCCGCAGGAAACTTCAGCAGATCAGTTTAATAATTATGTGGCTAGCCTGACTGCTGACAATGGGCTGGGTTTCTCATATGCGTATCTGACGCCGAAAGGAAGAAATCATAATGATGCTCTGCATGTCTCGATCGAGTGCAGGGGTACCACTATGGCCCATGTGCTGGTAGATACCGGGTCTTCACTGAATGTTCTGCCGAAAAAGGCGTTGAACCGTTTGGATTGCAAGGGGTTGACTCTAAATCCCAGTAACATTATGGTAAGGGCTTTTGACGGATCAAAGAGAATGGTGCACGAGGAGGTGGACATCCCTGTCAAAGTGGGTTCTCAGACTTTTGGGTCCACCTTCTATGTAATGGACGTCAGGCCATTGTATTCTTGCTTGATGGGTCGTCCTTGGATCCATAGGGTTGGGGCAGTTACTTCCACACTCCATCAAATGCTGAAATATCCAGTGAAGGGGAAGATTGTCATAGTGCGAGGTGAAGAAGAATATTTGGTGAGTCACCTCAATTTCTTCCGCTACATAGAGATGGATGGGGAATTTATAGAAACTCCTTGTCAGAACTTCGAAGAGGTCCCTCAGGTCTTAACATCAACTGAAGTTACTATCGATAAACCTCCATTGAAGATGGCTTCTCTCAAGGACGCCAGGGCTGTGGTTGAAGAAGGTGGGTGTACCAATTGGGGTCAACTCCCTGATTTCATTCACAAAACTAACAAATTTGGTTTGAGCTTTACTACAGGAGCTCAAAGGGCTGTTAGGGGCGCACGGATTGGAAGACCTCTGCTACACATCAGCAATCGTGGAGTTAATGCAATTGAGGACAGTGAAGAAGATTCAGACATCGATAACTGGATCTACCCAACGAACAATGATGGACGGAATAACTGGACGGCTAGGGACTTCATACCTGTTTCTTTTATTCCGCAGTAATTGACTCATTTATTTTAAGATTTGTGATAAACAGTTTGAAACTTTACGGCTCGGTGCCTTTCCTGAGGCACCTTGGCTTTGCTTGTGAGGGCTTATTATTTGTCATTTCATATATCATTAATAAAGCATTGGACGTTTCTTGCATACAAATTTTGCGCTCCTTGTTTTTATTTTTTTCTGTCTCTCACTTTATCAAAATAGTTATTTTCTTACACACACTCACGTATCACAATGCAGATCCATATCCACTCCGGATCCCATTGATAATAGCTCTGCTATTGCCAGTTATGACTTCGAAAATCCGATCAACCAAGCCGAGGACGAAGGTGAGGATGATTGTGAGGTGCCTGGAGAACTTGCTAGACTATTACAGCAGGAAGAAAGGGCCATACAGCCTCATGAAGAGCCAGTTGAGTCAGTGAATTTGGGTACAGAAGAAGATAGGAAAGAGGTTAAAATAGGTGCAAATCTGGATCCTAGTGTCAAACAACGGTTAATACAGATGCTACACGACTATGTTGAGATCTTCGCCTGGTCCTATGAAGAAATGCCTGGTTTGGACACTGATATTGTGGTATATCGCCTACCGACTAAAGAAGACTGTCCTCTGGTAAAGAAGAAGGTCCGCCATATGCGCCCTGAAATGTCAGAAAAAATCAAGGCAGAGGTCATGAAACAGTTCGACGCAGGATTCTTAGCTGTCACTTCTTATCCGCAGTGGGTTACCAACGTTGTTCCGGTACCTAAGAAGGACGGTAAGGTACAGATGTGTGTGGACTACAGAGATCTGAATAGGGAAAGCCCCAAGGATGACTTCCCACTTCCTCACATTGATGTTCTAGTCGACAACACCGTGCAGCACAAGATATTCTCCTTCATGGATGGTTTTTCTGGCGACAACCAGATCAAGATGGCTCCTGAAGACATGGAGAAGACAACCTTCGTCACATAGTGGGACACCTTCTGTTGCAAGGTAATTCCTTTTGGGTTGAAGAATGCTGGGGCAACTTATTAGTGCACCATGGTTGCTTTGTTCCACGATATGATTCACCACGAGATCAAGGTTTATGTTGACGACATGATAGCCAGGTCCCAGACTGAGGAAGAGCACCTTGATCATCTCCAGAAACTGTTTGACAGGTTGAAGATGTACAAGATGAGGTTGAATCCAAACAAGTGTACCTTCGGGGTAAGGTCTGGTAAGCTTCTGGGTTTTGTTGTCAGTGACAAAGGTATTCATGTAGACCCCGCAAAGGTAAAGGCCATACAAGAGATGCCGGCTCCCCGCACAGAAAAGTAAGTTAGAGGTTTCTTGGGACGTCTGAATTGCATCGCCAGATTCATTTCACATCTGACTGCTACTTGTGAGCCAATCTTTAAGCTGCTGAAGAAAGATCAAGTGGTAAAGTGGAATGGTGAATGCCAGACCGCTTTCGAAAGAATCAAGGAATACCTTCAAGAACAACCAATTCTAATGCCTCCAGTTGAAGGAAGACCTTTGATATTTGTTGTACCCCAAAATTTGCCCTCCCATTTCCTCAACATTTTCTCATCACAAGAACCTTGAAGATCAAGATCCAGTTAGGGTTTCCTCTGCTCAAGACTTCTCCTTGCACTGTGGACTCAAATTAGGGTTTGTGCTTGCCCAAGGATGTTTTGACCTAAAATGCCTAAGATGACTTTCATGCTTCATGTTGGACTCCCAGGTTTATCCTCACCAAGTTTCAAATCTTGATTCCAAGTTTTGCCCAGTCAATTGGACAGTTGACCTAGAAATCAGTTGTATTGGGGAAAAAGTCAACTGTGGCCAATTGACAGTCAAATCTCATGAAATTTGATCCACATCAACATTATGAACTCATATGGACCATTTGATCAAGTTTGGATCACAATTCCACAAGAAATTTGATCAGATCATCAAAAGGGCAAAATGGTCATTTTTAGGGTTTTGACTGCACAAAGGCAATTTTTGACTGTTTGACCTAGCCAATGGCAAACCAAGTTCACATATGGACTCAAGGACTCAATGAAATGGTCTTGACACATTCATCAAGCTCAAAAGACCCCAAGTACACAAGATTGACAGTTGAATTTCCAAGTCAATTGATCAATTTTGACTGTATACTGAAAAGTCAAACTTTGACTTTTTGGTCAAAATCAAAAGTCAAGATTCATTTTTCATCAAAACATACCAAATCATGAAACTTTTTCACCAAGAAATCACAAAATGCAAATTAGGGTTTGAAAATGGAATTTTTCATAACTTAGAATTTTTCTAAGTTATGAAAAACCCTAATTTTTTTCCAACTTTGCCCCACCTTTTCACCAAGATCCATTTGGATTCAAACAAAAGTCAAAACATGAAAGTTGTAGCTTGCTGCATAATCTACAACTTTGATTCACAAAGTTTTCTCATTTGAATCTTGTATCTCAAGTTACAATTTTTTGAATAAGGGCACTAAACCATTTTTAACTTAGTGAAATTTTAACCTATTTTGACAAGGTTTTCTACCCCACTTCAAGGCCACTTTTCATACCCTTCCACTTGGAATTTTAATTTTCATTTCAAAGATGGATTGTAGTACACATTCCAAGCTTTCCAAAATGTCCAAGAACTCATCAAACAACCTCATAACTTGAGAGATTCGAATTTCACAAGTTGGCAAAAATTCACTTTTGTTCTTCATCAAAACATGTTCATAACTTTGCAAATTTTAACTCAGCTTGCTTTATGCTTGATTACAGGTCCTTGAACCATTCCATACTCAATAATTTAATGCTTATTCATTGTGCCAAGGCCATGTTCTTTGTGTTCTAACATTGCATAATGGATTGATCTCAAAGTAGATAAAATGCTTTATCCATTTTTGTAAAAAGCTAGCTTTATGTCAAATTGAAATCCAAGCAAGTACAGTTAGGATCTCATTGGCACAAGATTATGGACAAATTGCTCTGATCAAGAGAGGCTTATGCAGCAGGATTAGAGGCCCCTACTGACCTAAAACACCAAGTGACCATTGCTTGCTTCAAATTCAAGTAACATTGCATAACTTGTACCAACTCTCTCTTCAGCTTAGAGACACAAGAAAGAAGTTATCAAACACATTCCATAGAACCTAACCAAGCCAAGACACGACCCTTGCACCTCCAAAACACCCTCCATCTCAGAATCACCTTGAAACTGATCAAACAGGGGAACCCCTGCAGATTGAGTGCTATCTCTCAATCCCTTCAAGCATTCTTGCCCAAACCTGTTCCTCTACCTTCCTTACAACCTATGCAAGCTAACCATGACTTGAAACCTGACCTGTAACACCTCCAAGCTACTTCACCATTTTTAAATTTCTGTTTTGCAGTTGGAGTTCACTAGCTCGATTCAGGGAGTTTCAAGACAAAGTAGGACTTGGAAAAGCATCCTCACACTTCAAGGAAGCTATACAAGTCATCATTTCACTCTGAAACATCCTCCATTGCAAAGCTCGATTCCAACTGAACAGGTACATTCATGAAGTTCTATCTCCCTTATTAGGCATTGTTAGCTTTAGGTTTGTGAAGAAAACATGTCACAATCATAGCCCTGAACATGCTCATATGATTAGATTTCATTTATATTTCGTGTGCTTAGAGAATTTCATGTCTGAACATTGATGAAAAGTTAGGTCAGAAATTGGGGGAGGATAAATTCTCCCTCATCTTAGAGAGTTAGGTCAAGTTCTTTACATGGTTGAAATCGTCTCTTGATGCTCTACACTTTTCATGTTATGAGTTTTGCTTGAAAGTCCAGGAATCCAGAGATAAAAAACGCGTGTTTGCTTGAAGGATATTGTTCAGAGGTTGAAGAAGACAGGTCTTCTGGGCTGGGCCTGGAAATTTTTCTTATTTGCACCACTTCATTACTCATGAACCCCCTGAGCCCATTTGCTTCATTTTTGACTCTTTTTGACTTTTTCTTTTTTGATTGACTTTGTTTATTTTTTCTCATGACATTAAAAAAATAAAAATATTTTTTCCATCATTTTTTGTATTTATTGCATATTTATTTGTTTATTTCTCTTGTTTGAACATAAATATTATATATATATACTATTATTAGAATAAATATAGGAAAATAGTGTAAATACATTTTATTTTTTATTTATTTACCTTCTGAAGATATTCCACATAAAAAAAATACTTTTTATTTTATTTTATTAAATATTAAATATTTTGCACATAATGCATATTTAAGAAATTAATATATATATATATAAATATATGTTTATTAATATATTTAAGCTAAAATATAAAAATACTTGAATTTTTCATTTTTATTAATATTTGATACAAAAATAACTTTTTTTCATAATATACTTCATTTTATTTTATTTTTGTAAATAATAAATAAATGTTTGTATTAAATCAATTAATATCCATTTTCATTAAAATTAGGGTTTTTGCCCTAAATTCAAAATACTCAATAAAAATAATATATTTTTGTTTTCTTTTCTCTTTTACATAAATAATATTTTTTCATACATAATACAAAACATTTCTTTTGCATCTTGCATTCTTATTTAATTTTTGTATATTGATTAAATTGCAAATATTCAAAATGATGTAATAATTTAGATTCAAATTCTTGTCAATATCCCCATTTGAACATTTGTACCCCCCTTCCCATATTTGGTTTTGTAATAGCTTAGTAAATTTAATTTCGCACTTTATTGCTTTATAATAATAACATGTTAGAATTAGGGTTTGTATGCGAAAAAACGATAAAAAATAGTTATGACCTAATCTCAAGATAAATAAGCATGAAAATGGACACACAAATCAAACTTGCACCCCTAGGGTATTCCACTTGTTGCCTTCAAATAAATGGGCCATATTGTATGTTGAACTTCTTTGGGCAAAACAAACAATTTGAATGATCATAGTCCCTCGACAAAACTTTTCAAAACAAACAAAAACAAATGATCAAGTCCCTTAAAGAAAATTGCCCAAAGACATTTAACGCTGTTGCAATTATGGTCTAAACGATGACCCGCGCCTGTCCCTTTCACATCCTAACACAAGATTGTCCACCAAATACAATGGTGGAACAAACTTGTTAAAAGGGTTAAAACATATCAATAATCTTTTGAGAAATTTAGAAGTAGATGACCTCTTAGTTGCTTGAATCAAACTTGCAAAACAAAACACTTGCCTAATTTCAAAACCACACATCACTACACTTTCAAAACAACTTTCAAAAACAAATGAAAACTTTTTCAAAAGACATACATCTTTGTATACATCCCTACATGGATCATTACAAAGGTTGCCACCACATTGGCCTCTTTTCAAAATATTTTCAAGCCCACACACACAAAGCACCATTTCAAACAAATTGAAAACAAAAGGCAAGTGATCTAAGCAAGTAACTAAGAGCCCATGGATAACCATGGATAGAAAGGGTGCTAATACCTTCCCTTTCTATAATCTACTCCCCGAACCCAAGAAAACATCTCAAAAGGTTTTTTGCTGTGCTTTTTAACCTTTCCTTAGGATAAAATAAAAAGTCGGTGGCGACTCTTGCTCAACCGAAACATTTGCGAAAACAAACGCAAAACCTCTAGTCAGTTCTCCCACCGTATCACAGAACTGGCGACTCTGCTGGGGACAACTTTTAAAAGTGGAGTAACCTTAGGGTTTAGATCATCTTTGTTTTCAATTGTTTGCTTTGTTTGCTTTTATATTTGTGGGCTTTGCATCGGAGTTTCATAGATCCTAACCCGGATCTGGGAAATACCCTTTTTAGGTAGCATAATCTGTGAGGGACCTGTCCGGCGTAGACCGACATGGGTGAAGCAGTGGCTACGTTGGTGTGGCATCTTAGTCTGTACCTATATCCCTTGTGTTGCAACGGGGAGAGTATAGGTCTTCTAAGGGGTCATTTAACACCAACCAACCTTAGAACCCTAAATTGACCAACTTGGCTATTAGGACAGTAGCAGTATGCTACACTCATTGAGGCTAAACTCTCGAGATGGTTCTGGCCGCGAGAAAAGATTGCGATGCTGGAGTTATGACCGATTGAGGGTAGCCAATGATTTGAGATCCTCTAGAACCCGGTTACTTCTGATAGGACAGGTTTTAACCAACAAAACCAAAAGAGGGTAATACCTGAAACTCATGCTGGCCTGAAACCTAAGGGTGTCTTGTGTGACTTGTGTGCCTCATTTGCCTATGTGAATACTTGTGGTGTGCTTCATCATAGCATCATGCCATCATACCATTGCATGCATCCTGTATAAAGGACTAACCCATTTCAAAGACAAAAGAGTTTCATCTTTGCTCTGTTTTGTAGGACATCATGATGCCCGTGCGTAGAAATACTGTCCGGCTCAACTTTGTTCAACCACCAGTTTTACTCAAGGATTTGGTTGGAAGGATTCCAAACACTTCTTCCTTCATCAACAGACATGGTTCTCTCCTTGGCTTGATCACTGCAAAATGGGACCAACAACTGATAAGTGTTCTGACCCTGTTTTATGACCCTCTGTACCATTTTTTCACCTTTCAAGACTTCCAGCTGGTCCCTACCCTGGAAGAATTTTCTTATTTGCTTGGGATCCCTGTCTTGGAACAAACTCCGTTCACTGGGTTGGAAAAGACTCCTAGGCCTGAAGAGATTGCTGCAATTCTCCCCTTGACCAAAGAAGAGGTATTATCCAACTGGGAGACTAGAAATGGGATCAAGGGCTTTTTGGTCAAATTTCTGGTTGGCAAGGCTAATGATTTCTGGAATGACTTGGACTTCAAGGCATACGAGGATATTCTGGCTCTTTTGATCTATGGTCTGGTATTGTTTCCAAACCCTGACACTTTTATCAGTATCCATGTCATAAGGATCTTCATGTCTCGGAATCCGGTACCCACTCTTTTGGGTGATATTCTACAACAACTCTATGCTCGTACTGCTCGAAAACGGGGAACTCCGTGGTGTTGTGCTCCTTTGCTAGTAAGGTGGTTTATTTCGCACCTTCCTAAGTTCGTGCTGAAGAATGAAGAAGGAAAAGGTTGGGCTCGGAGGTTAATGTCTCTCACTGATAATGATATCACTTGGACTCTCAGAGGTTTGGATGAGGTAGCTGTTATTGACCGTTGCGGAGAATACCCTAATGTCCCGTTGATTGGTATCCAAGGAGGAATCTCTTACAATCCATGTTTAGCTCTCCGTCAGTTTGGAAGAGCCAGAGGAGATGGGCCTCATGAAATGCTGGTTCCTCACTTCCATTTTGAGTTTCAGGCAGACAGTGACAAACTACGCCAGGGATTCATTAGAGCTTGGGACAGAATCCACAAAGCCAACCCACATGAGTTGGGACCAAAGACTTCTCTGCCATTAAAGCCCTATTGCAAATGGGTCCGCATCCGTGCTCAGAAGTTAGGTATGCCCTACGAAGCTGTTAGACCTCTCATTCTTGAATCCCCTGATGAAGATGGGGTTCCTCCAACTGTCCTCCCTCCTCAGATACCTACTGATTTTGACACCATGAAGAGATCTTGGGCGCAGCTAAAGGAAGAACGGGACTTCTATCGGGAAAAGTTCAACGAGCAGGAACGGAAGATTCAGAGGCTGACTAAGCAATTGGAAGAAGAACGGGTTCTGAACAACTACATCAGCACTGAAAAGAGGAGGCCATGGGAGCATTGATGAGCTTTGATTGTTTCCTTTTGTAGTTTATTTCCTTTCCAGTATTTTTCATTCCTGTAATGCCTAAGGGCAAATTGTTGAACAATTGAAAATTTTAATCTAATGAAGTGTGTTTCCCTTTTTGTCTACAAAGTTGAATCTTGTTTGTCTTTGAAAACATAAAACATATGCATTCCATTGCACCATATGCATAGCAGGTACCCTATTTCACAGGTTGCTTAATTTTCTTCGCTGTTTGTGTGAACAGTCATCATGAATCCAGACTCATCCAGTGAGCAAGCAATCAAGGCCCTTCAGGCCCAAAGTGCACAGTTTCAAGAGATGGTCCTAAGCCTAGCCCAGGGTCAGCAAGAGTTGAAGACTCTACTCATGAAGAAGAAGAAGAAAAAGAGGACTGCATTGTTCAACACCGGACGCAGATTTGGGAACACACTCCATAATGAAGCTGATCCAACCACTTCTTCTGCTGAGAAAAACAGTCCCCAAGGGGGAGGAGCTCCTAGTCCCGCAGTCTCCGACAACGAGATGGACTATAACGACGAACAATACCCACCTGCTGCTGACAGATACAAACAATTGGAGGACCGCTTGAGCGCCATGGAAATTCAGAATGTGCCGGGACTGGATTTCGGAGATTTGGGGTTATCTTCTGGGGTAGTAATTCCACACAAGTTTAAGGCGCCCGCCTTTGCCAAGTATGATGGGGTCTCCTGCCCAAAGCTACATCTAAGGTCGTACGTAAGGAAAATCCAACCTTACACGGCGGACAAGAACCTCTGGATTCACTTCTTCCAAGATAGCCTCTCAGGGTCACAGCTTGAATGGTTCTACCAATTGGATGGAGCTAGCATCCGACACTGGGAAGATTTGGCAACCGCATTCTACAGACAATACCAATACAATTCTGATCTCGCTCCTACGCGTACCCAACTTCAGGGTATGTCTCTAGGAACGGGTGAAGGGTTCAAAGAGTACGCTCAAAAATGGAGAGATTTGGCTGGCAGGGTGCAGCCTCCGTTAACTGATCGAGAGCTAGTTGATATGTTTCTAGGGACGTTGTCTGGTCCGTTTTTCAATCATTTGGTTGGTAACTCCTCCGCTGGGTTTACAGATTTAATATTGACGGGAGAAAGAATTGAAGCTGGCATCAGGTCAGGCAAGATACAAAAGGCTGCCTCCACAAGTGCTGAGAAGAGGCCGTTTAAGAAAGAAGCAAGTGCCATCTATGGTCCTAGAAGACAAGTCAAGCCCGAAAGTCGCCAAGCCGTCAATGCTTTGGTCATCTCAAAACCTGTTGCTGCTCCTCAGCAGTACAATCAACAAAGAAGCGAAAGGCCCAAGAGGCAGTATACCCGACTGAGTATGACCTTATCTCAAATTTTACCCCAACTGTTATCCACCAACCTGGTGACCCTCAAAGAAGCTCCTAAGGTCGTCAACATTGCGTCTCCTAAGTATAACCCAAATGCCCAGTGTGCTTATCATTCTGATAGTCCCGGGCACACTACTGATGATTGCTGGACCTTGAGAAACAAAGTGCAAGATCTGATTGACGCAAAGGAAATTCAGTTTGAAGCCCCGGAAAGACCAAATGTTGTAACTGCTCCTATGCCCCAGCATAGAGTAAATGCCATTGAGGAAGAAATGTATGATGTTTCGGTAAATGAAGTTGTTACCCCTCTGAAGACCGTTAAGAAGAACCTACTGCGGGCCGGTTTATTTCCGGGTTGCGGTGAAGGTTGCCTGTTCTGTGCTGTTTCCCTATCTGATTGTCCCTTGCTGAGATTAGGCATCCAAGGCCTAATGGATAGCAAGGAAATTCTATTCAAAAAGTCTGTTGTTCAGTTGGTTCCGATAAAAGAAGTTTCTGTGGTTACCATCTTCAATAATCCAATCAAGGCTCCCCCGAAGAAGCCTGTTCAAATCATGACTGTTGCACCTGTGATTATTACTGTTCCGGGGCCTCTCCCCTACGTATCTGATAAAGCTGTCCCTTGGCATTACGGGGCAGACGTATATGTAAATGGAATCAAACAAGAATTCGACACTGGCGCCAGTATCTGCGATATCACGGGTCCAGCCAAGGTCACCCGCAGTGGCAGGCTCTTCTCACCTGACATTGCACTGCCCGCTATTCGAAGACCCCTCCTTATAACACCTACAAGTGTACCTGTTACTATTGCTGATCAAGTTGTTTCCCCTGCTTCCGAGTCATCAAATGCTCGGGGCAAAGGGATTGAAGAAGAGCCTGCCCGGATGGAGGCACCAATACCCATAAATGCTGAAGCCTCCCAACAAGAAATGGAGGAGATCCTGAAAATAATAAAGAAAAGTGATTTCAATGTTGTCAAGCAGCTGGGGCATACGCCCTCCAAGATCTCCATGCTCTCCTTATTGCTATGCTCCGAGGCCCATGCTAAGGCCTTGATCTCATTTCTCAAGACGGCCCATGTGCCGCAGGAGACGTCTGCAGTCCAGTTCACTGATTGCATAGCAAATCTGACAGCAGACAATGGCTTGGGTTTTTCAGATGCTGACCTGACCGCGAAGGGAAGAGACCACAATGATGCCCTGCATGTCTCTATCGAATGCAGGGGCACTACTCTGGCGCATGTATTGGTGGATACTGGTTCTTCCTTGAATGTTCTACCGAAAAAGGCTTTAGACCGTCTGGATTATGAAGGCCTAGAATTAAAGCCCAGCAATATCATCGTCAGGGCCTTTGACGGTTCCAAAAGGATGGTTCATGGAGAGGTTAACATCCCTATTCGTGTGGGCTCTCAAGTGTTTGACTCTACGTTTTATGTGATGGATATACGTCCATCGTACTCTTGTCTACTAGGTCGACCTTGGATCCATAAAGCTGGGGCAGTGACCTCCACCTTGCACCAGAAGCTGAAGTATCCCGTCAGGGGGAAGATCGTCACTGTGCAAGGAGAAGAGGAGTACATGGTGAGCCATTTGAATTCCTTCAGATACATTGAGATGGACGGGGAGTTTATTGAAACCCCCTTTCAGCATTTCGAGGAGGTACATCCAATTTCAGCAGCTGCAGAAACAACAGTCGAAGAGAATGTTTCCTTGAAGATGGCTTCCCTAAGGGATGCCCGGGCTGTGGTTCAGAAAGGCAATTGTGCAAACTGGGGTCAGCTTCCTGACTTCACTCAGAAGAATGACAAGTTTGGGCTAGGCTTTACTGCAGAGGCTCAGAAGGCTGTGCGCAAAGAGAAGGTCAGAAAGGCTCCGGTGTTTATCTCCAGCTCAAGGGTGAATGCTATCGAGGAGGATGTAGAGGAAGCAGAGTTTGACAGTTGGATCTACCCGACTACCAGCGACGGACCAAGCAACTGGGCGGCAAAGGATTTTACCCCTATCACATTTGTCACGCAGTAATTAATTTCTTTTGATTTCCAATTTGTAACAAATAATATGTTAAAACTTTGTTGGCTCGGTGTCCTACCCGGGACATCGTAGCTCCATTTGTGAGGGCTTTTTGTATGACATTTTCATATATCATCAATCAAAACATTGGACGTTTGTTGCATTTCAAATCTTGCGCTCTTTTTCTTTCTGTGTTATATATATTGCAAAACAGCTATATTTACACACACTCACTTATACAGGTTCCAATCCACTCTGGATCTCACTGGTAACAGCTCTGCTACCGCCAGTTATGACTTCGAAAATCCGATCAACTTGGCCGAGGACGAAGGTGAAGATGATTGTGAAGTGCCTGGTGAACTCGCAAGACTGCTGCTCCAGGAAGAGAGAGCTATTCAGCCACATGAAGAGCCGGTGGAGACAATTAACCTGGGTACTGAGACAGATAGGAAAGAGGTCAAGATTGGTGTCAATCTAGAGCTCAGCGTGAAGCAACGATTGATACAGATGCTACAGGACTACATGGAGATTTTTGCTTGGTCCTATGAAGATATGCCTGGTTTGGATGCCGACATTGTAGTTCACCACCTGCCAACCAAGGAAGATTGCCCTCCGGTAAAGCAAAAAGTCTGACGGATGCGTCCAGAGATGTCTGAAAAGATCAAGGCCGAGGTTATGAAACAGTTTGATGTCGGGTTCCTTGCAGTGACTTCTTACCCTCAGTGGGTTGCCAATGTGGTGCCAGTGCCGAAGAAGGACGGTAAAGTCAGAATCTGTGTTGACTACAGAGATCTGAACAGGGCCAGCCCCAAGGATGACTTCCCCCTACCTCACATTGATGTCCTTGTTGACAATACAGCTCAACACAAGGTGTTCTCCTTCATGGATGGTTTTTCGGGGTATAATCAAATCAAGATGGCTCCAGAGGATATGGAGAAGACTACCTTTGTGACTCAGTGGGGCACCTTCTGTTATAAGGTCATGCCATTCGGATTGAAAAATGCTGGGGCAACCTATCAACGTGCCATGGTTGCTTTATTTCATGATATGATCCATCATGAGATTGAGGTATACGTTGATGACATGATTGCAAGGTCTCAAACTGAGGAGGAGCACCTTGACCATCTGAGGAAGTTGTTTGACCGACTCAAGTTATACAAGCTGAGGTTGAATCCCAACAAATGCACCTTTGGGGTAAGATCCGGAAAATTGCTAGGTTTCATTGTAAGTGATAAGGGTATTCAGGTGGACCCTGCCAAGGTAAAAGCCATACAAGAGATGCCGACTCCAAGAACAGAGAAAGAAGTCAGAGGTTTCCTGGGACGACTGAACTACATTGCCCGATTCATCTCACATCTGACAGCTACTTGTGAGCCAATCTTCAAATTGCTGAAGAAAGATCAAGTAGTACGCTGGAATGATGAATGTCAGGCCGCCTTTGAAAAGATAAAGGAATATCTCCAAGAGCCACCCATCCTTATGCCACCGGTGGAAGGAAGACCTCTGATACTTTACTTGACAGTACTTGACAATTCAATGGGGTGTGTGCTGGGGCAGCATGACGAGTCTGGCCTAAAAGAGCACGCTATTTATTACTTGAGCAAAAAGTTTACCGACTGTGAGTCTCGTTACTCACTGCTTGAGAAAACTTGCTGCGCTCTTGTATGGGCTGCTCGCCGGCTGAGACAGTATATGCTGACTCACACTACGTTATTGATTTCAAAGATGGATCCCATCAAGTACATATTTGAAAAGCCCGCTCTGTCTGGAAGAATAGCGAGATGGCAAATGATCTTAACAGAATATGATATCCAGTATACAACTCAGAAAGCAATTAAGGGAAGTGTACTGGCAGATCATTTGGCACACCAACCTGTGGACGATTACCAATCATTGAACTTTGATTTTCCGGACGAAGACATCATGGTGGTAACTGACTGTGAAGTACCTGGACCGGATGAAGGACCTGAGGAAGGATCCCGATGGTCTATGCATTTTGATGGAGCCTCCAATGCTTTGGGTAACGGCGTCGGCGCTGTAATCATATCTCCCAAAGGAACTCATACTCCCCTCACCGCCCGATTATGTTTCAGCTGCACCAACAATATGGCAGAATATGAGGCATGTATCATGGGTTTACAAGCTGCAATCGACTTAAGGATCAAATTTCTAAGTGTTTTCGGAGATTCCGCTCTCGTGATCAATCAGATCAAAGGCGAGTGGGATACGAAACACCCGAATCTTATTCCTTACAAGGAGTATGTGTTGACCTTGCTTCCCCACTTTGAAGAGATAACTTTTGAGCACTTCCCTAGAGAGGAGAATCAGCTAGCGGACGCCCTAGCTACGATGTCTTCAATGTTCAAAGTTAAATGGGACAATGAGGCTCCCCGAATCATTATCTGGAAGTTGGATGAACCGGCGTACTGCTGCGAGCTCGAGGTTGAGAAGGTGATTGAAAAACCCTGGTATCATGAGGTGAAAAGGTACTTGGAAGCTCAGGAATACCCTGAAGGTGCATCTGTCAATGATAAGAAGTTCATGAGGAGGTTTGCTGCAAAATTCTTCCTCAGCAACGGCATTCTCTACAAACGGAATCATGATTCAACTCTGCTACGTTGTGTGGATAAGGCAGAAGCAGAGAAAATCATGATGGAACTGCATGAAGGTACATTTGGAACACATTCCAGTGGACACACCATGGCTAAGAAAATCCTTCGGGCAGGATATTTCTGGTCCACAATGGAAGCCGATTGTTACCAACACTCCCGAACTTGTCATAAATGCCAGATCTATGCTGACAAGGTGCATATCCCTCCTGTTCCTTTGAATGTCCTGACGGCACCTTGGCCTTTCGCAATGTGGGGCATCGATATGATCGGTGAGATTCGACCGACGGCATCCAATGGGCATCGCTTCATCTTGGTGGCGATCGACTACTTCACGAAGTGGGTTGAGGCAGCATCCTATGCCACAGTAACCAAGAGCGTCGTGGCACGTTTCATCCGGCATAATCTGATCTGTCGGTACGGTGTCCCGGAAAGAATCATTACGGACAATGGTACCAATCTCAACAACAAAATGATCACTGAACTCTGTGAACAATTCAAGATACAGCACCACAATTCTTCTCCCTACCGGCCGAAGATGAATGGGGCTGTAGAGGCAGCCAATAAGAATATCAAGAAAATTGTACAAAAGATGACAGTGACCTACAAAGATTGGCATGAGATGTTACCGTTCGCTCTGCATGGGTACCGTACCTCAGCCAGAACGTCAACCGGGGCAACTCCCTTCTCCTTGGTCTATGGCATGGAGGCAGTCTTGCCAATTGAAGTCCAGATACCCTCTCTCCGGATAATGAAGGATGCAGACTTGAATGAAGATGATTGGATCCAAACTCGACTTGATCAATTAAATCTGATTGACGAAAAGAGGCTCACTGCTATCTGTCATGGTCAAACGTATCAGAAACGGATGATCAGGGCATTTAATAAGAAAGTCAGACCGCAAGAGTATCAAGTTGGGGACCTGGTAATCAAACGCATCATCCTTCCTCAAAGTGATCCCCGGGGCAAATGGACCCCTACATACGAAGGGCCATTTATGGTTAAACGTGTGTTCTCAGGAGGAGCCATGATCCTAACCACCATGGATGGTGACGACCTTCCTCACCCCGCCAATGCAGACATAGTGAAAAAATACTACGCATAAATAAGAGACCCGCTAGGTTGACATACCTAGGCAAAAATAAGGGCTTCCCGGCGAACCAAAAGGGTTCGGGCAAAAATAAGGGACAAAATGAAAAAAATCTGTACACCCGGCAAGTCGAAAACCTGAAAAGGCGGCTTGGGCAAAAATGGGTATCCCGGTGGACTGAAGACCCGAAAGGGCGGTCCAGGCAAAAGTTAGGGATAAAAGCGTAACACTATGTCTCATTGGATCACTTCGCATCCGGAATTCGGTATCAACTATCTGGCTCCAGATTTCGGCATCGACCAATCAACTTCATCTTCAACTAGGCAGCAAAGCGATGAGACGTTCGAAGACATAAAGGCGATAGCAGAGTTGGAACCCAGTGGGATTGTTCACATAGCTGTTTTGTTTCCTTTTTCAAATTATAAACTCTATGTTATGCGGCGGCATCCTCTTACTAGGATGTCAGCCTCTTGTACAAAAAACGCCTATTCACAGGCAAAGTTTAAATCAATACAAATATACTTTTCAGTTAAAAGTGCCAATTGTTTTCCTTTTTCTGTTTTGTCTTGCGAAGAACGTCCAATGTTCATTTTTTGATATATGCATTTGACATTCAATTGCTGATTCATAAATGTTTACATATAAAACAAGAGATTAATTACAGGTGACATCAGAGACAGGGGCAATGTGAAGTTGTCTGATGCAGTCTGGTTGCTTTGTCCGCCAAGGTACCCGGGTAGATTCGACTGAAGAATGTAACCAAATCATCTCAACTCCCCGCAGAGTAAAACAAGATTCAGCGATACTTTCCCCAAGCAGAGTTGACTCCCCGTCGATCCTGAAAAGGCACAACATTCCCCGGCAGGTCTTAAAGCTTATCCCCTGCAGAGTACGGACGTCTCTCCTGAGTTTTATTTAGAGTTATTTCCTCACAAGGACTTATAACTGGGTTATCCTCAGCTAAAAACCACGGAAGACCGCCCTCGGCAAATCCCTTCAATCCCCAGCGGAGTTTATCATCATTATCCCCAGCGGAATCCATCATTAGAGTCCTCAACAGGCCTCGCATCAAAACTTCGGCCAAGTATCTCTTCCACAAGAGCAATTCCCCGGCCGGTCGTCAAGGATTTATTTTCCTAAGACGAAAATACATTTATAAACATTTCACATTTTCATACATCTTGCTTACATACATGATAAAGTGCACACAACACTATCTCATGTTGAACATCATAACATCATGCATAACATACATCATGACATTGCATACAACTTATGCTTTTGCCTTTTCAGGAAAAAGACAATCCCAAAAACAACTACCTTCAATTGTCACAGTTCCAGATTCGATACCTGTATCTAGCCAGGGCACATCTGAGAGTGATCAGTTTCCAGACTCGATTCCTGTATCTAGCCAGGGCACGTCTGAAGAGTTCGAAGATTCGATTCCTGTATCCAGCCAGGGCATGTCTATTGACGACTATTTCCAGACTCGATTCCTGTATCTAGCCAGGGCACGTCTGAAGAGTTCAAAGATTCAATTCCTGTATCAAGCCAGGGCACATCTCTCAACGACTATTTCCAGATTCGACTCCTGTATCCGGCCAGGGCACATCTGTGAGCAAACCAATTGTAGATTCGATACCTGTATCTAGCCAGGGCATATCTGCATAAGGAGACTGAAGATCAAACACCTGTAACAAGCCAGGAAAACATCCGTCTTTCTCAAATATACCAGTTCTCGCTAAGGAATCTCTTATGCGATCAACACCTCCAAATGGCATCTATAAGCCCATTCCCGACAAGGTTCTGTCGCATCTCCAGATGGCATCTATAAGCCCATCTCCCTATCCACCACCACCAAATGGCATCTATAAGCCCATTCCTGACATCACATTGTTGAGACTCCAGCATGCGAGTGCAAATTTCCGGGCACTCTAGTGTCCAATCTCCTTTTACCCTCGAGTCACGAAAGGCAAAACTTGCCAATCTAACTCTTCAGGTCCAAGAAGATTGAACAGGGGCAACTGTTGTACCCCAAAATTTGCCCTCCCATTTCCTCAACATTTTCTCATCACAAGAACCTTGAAGATCAAGATCCAGTTAGGGTTTCCTCTGCTCAAGACTTCTCCTTGCACTGTGGACTCAAATTAGGGTTTGTGCTTGCCCAAGGATGTTTTGACCTAAAATGCCTAAGATGACTTTCATGCTTCATGTTGGACTCCCAAGTTTATCCTCACCAAGTTTCAAATCTTGATTCCAAGTTTTGCCCAGTCAATTGGACAGTTGACCTAGAAATCAGCTGTATTGGGGAAAAAGTCAACTGTGGCCAATTGACAGTCAAATCTCATGAAATTTGATCCACATCAACATTATGAACTCATATGGACCATTTGATCAAGTTTGGATCACAATTCCACAAGAAATTTGATCAGATCATCAAAAGGGCAAAATGGTCATTTTTAGGGTTTTGACTGCACAAAGGCAATTTTTGACTGTTTGACCTAGCCAATGGCAAACCAAGTTCACATATGGACTCAAGGACTCAATGAAATGGTCTTGACACATTCATCAAGCTCAAAAGACCCCAAGTACACAAGATTGACAGTTGAATTTCCCAGTCAATTGATCAATTTTGACTGTATACTGAAAAGTCAAACTTTGACTTTTTGGTCAAAATCAAAAGTCAAGATTCATTTTTCATCAAAACATGCCAAATCATGAAACTTTTTCACCAAGAAATCACAAAATGCAAATTAGGGTTTGAAAATGGAATTTTTCATAACTTAGAATTTTTCTAAGTTATGAAAAACCCTAATTTTTTTCCAACTTTGCCCCACCTTTTCACCAAGATCCATTTGGATTCAAACAAAAGTCAAAACATGAAAGTTTTAGCTTGCTGCATAATCTACAACTTTGATTCACAAAGTTTTCTCATTTGAAGCTTGTATCTCAAGTTACAATTTTTTGAATAAGGGCACTAAACCATTTTTAACTTAGTGAAATTTTAACCTATTTTGACAAGGTTTTCTACCCCACTTCAAGGCCACTTTTCATACCCTTCCACTTGGAATTTTAATTTGCATTTCAAAGATGGATTGTAGTACACATTCCAAACTTTCCAAAATGTCCAAGAACTCATCAAACAACCTCATAACTTGAGAGATTCGAATTTCACAAGTTGGCAAAAATTCACTTTTGTTCTTCATCAAAACATGTTCATAACTTTGCAAATTTTAACTCAGCTTGCTTTATGCTTGATTACAGGTCCTTGAACCATTCCATACTCAATAATTTAATGCTTATTCATTGTGCCAAGGCCATGTTCTTTGTGTTCTAACATTGCATAATGGATTGATCTCAAAGTAGATAAAGTGCTTTATCCATTTTTGTAAAAAGCTAGCTTTATGTCAAATTGAAATCCAAGCAAGTACAGTTAGGATCTCATTGGCACAAGATTATGGACAAATTGCTCTGATCAAGAGAGGCTTATGCAGCAGGATTAGAGGCCCCTACTGACCTAAAACACCAAGTGACCATTGCTTGCTTCAAATTCAAGTAACATTGCATAACTTGTACCAACTCTCTCTTCAGCTTAGAGACACAAGAAAGAAGTTATCAAACACATTCCATAGAACCTAACCAAGCCAAGACACGACCCTTGCACCTCCAAAACACCCTCCATCTCAGAATCACCTTGAAACTGCTCAAACAGGGGAACCCCTGCAGATTGAGTGCTATCTCTCAATCCCTTCAAGCATTCTTGCCCAAACCTGTTCCTCTACCTTCCTTACAACCTATGCAAGCTAACCATGACTTGAAACCTGACCTGTAACACCTCCAAGCCACTTCACCATTTTTAAATTTCTGTTTTGCAGTTGGAGTTCACTAGCTCGATTCAGGGAGTTTCAAGACAAAGTAGGACTTGGAAAAGCATCCTTACACTTCAAGGAAGCTATACAAGTCATCATTTCACTCTGAAACATCCTCCATTGCAAAGCTCGATTCCAACTGAACAGGTACATTCATGAAGTTCTATCTCCCTTATTAGGCATTGTTAGCTTTAGGTTTGTGAAGAAAACATGTCACAATCATAGCCCTGAACATGCTCATATGATTAGATTTCATTTATATTTCGTGTGCTTAGAGAATTTCATGTCTGAACATTGATGAAAAGTTAGGTCAGAAATTGGGGGAGGAGAAATTCTCCCTCATCTTAGAGAGTTAGGTCAAGTTCTTTACATGGTTGAAACCGTCTCTTGATGCTCTACACTTTTCATGTTATGAGTTTTGCTTGAAAGTCCAGGAATCCAGAGATAAAAAACGCGTGTTTGCTTGAAGGATATTGTTCAGAGGTTGAAGAAGACAAGTCTTCTGGGCTGGGCCTGGAAATTTTTCTTATTTGCACCACTTCATTACTCATGAACCCCCTGAGCCCATTTGCTTCATTTTTGACTTTTTCTTTTTTGATTGACTTTGTTTATTTTTTCTCATGACATTAAAAAAATAAAAATATTTTTTCCATCATTTTTTGTATTTATTGCATATTTATTTGTTTATTTCTCTTGTTTGAACATAAATATTATATATATATATACTATTATTAGAATAAATATAGGAAAATAGTGTAAATACATTTTATTTTTTATTTATTTACCTTCTGAAGATATTCCACATAAAAAAATACTTTTTATTTTATTTTATTAAATATTAAATATTTTGCACATAATGCATATTTAAGAAATTAATATATATATATAAATATATGTTTATTAATATATTTAAGCTAAAATATAAAAATACTTGAATTTTTCATTTTTATTAATATTTGATACAAAAATACCTTTTTTTCATAATATACTTCATTTTATTTTATTTTTGTAAATAATAAATAAATGTTTGTATTAAATCAATTAATATCCATTTTCATTAAAATTAGGGTTTTTGCCCTAAATTCAAAATACTCAATAAAAATAATATATTTTTGTTTTCTTTTCTCTTTTACATAAATAATATTTTTTCATACATAATACAAAACATTTCTTTTGCATCTTGCATTCTTATTTAATTTTTGTATATTGATTAAATTGCAAATATTCAAAATGATGTAATAATTTAGATTCAAATTCTTGTCAATATCCCCATTTGAACATTTGTACCCCCCTTCCCATATTTGGTTTTGTAATAGCTTAGTAAATTTAATTTCGCACTTTATTGCTTTCTAATAATAACATGTTAGAATTAGGGTTTGTATGCGAAAAAACGATAAAAAATAGTTATGACCTAATCTCAAGATAAATAAGCATGAAAATGGACACACAAATCACACTTGCACCCCTAGGGTATTCCACTTGTTGCCTTCAAATAAATGGGCCATATTGTATGTTGAACTTCTTTGGGCAAAACAAACAATTTGAATGATCATAGTCCCTCGACAAAACTTTTCAAAACAAACAAAAACAAATGATCAAGTCCCTTAAAGAAAATTGCCCAAAGACATTTAACGTCGTTGCAATTATGGTCTAAACGATGACCCGCGCCTGTCCCTTTCACATCCTAACACAAGATTGTCCACCAAATACAATGGTGGAACAAACTTGTTAAAAGGGTTAAAACATAGCAATAATCTTTTGAGAAATTTAGAAGTAGATGACCTCTTAGTTGCTTGAATCAAACTTGCAAAACAAAACACTTGCCTAATTTCAAAACCACACATCACTACACTTTCAAAACAACTTTCAAAAACAAATGAAAACTTTTTCAAAAGACATACATCTTTGTATACATCCCTACATGGATCATTACAAAGGTTGCCACCACATTGGCCTCTTTTCAAAATATTTTCAAGCCCACACACACAAAGCACCATTTCAAACAAATTGAAAACAAAAGGCAAGTGATCTAAGCAAGTAACTAAGAGCCCATGGATAACCATGGATAGAAAGGGTGCTAATACCTTCCCTTTCTATAATCTACTCCCCGAACCCAAGAAAACATCTCAAAAGGTTTTTTGCTGTGCTTTTTAACCTTTCCTTAGGATAAAATAAAAAGTCGGTGGCGACTCTTGCTCAACCGAAACATTTGCAAAAACAAACGCAAAACCTCTAGTCAGTTCTCCCACCGTATCACAATATTATACTTGACAGTGCTAGAAAATTCAATGGGGTGTGTTTTGGGCCAGCATGACGAGTCTGGTCGAAAAGAGCACGCCATTTATTACCTTAGCAAAAATTTTACCGACTGTGAGACCCGATACTCATTGCTCGAGAAAACTTGTTGTGCTTTGGCATGGGCTGCTCGCCGACTGAGACAGTATATGCTGACTCACACTACCTTGTTGATATCAAAGATGGATCCGATCAAGTATATTTTCGAGAAGCTTGCTCTCTCCGCAAGGATAGAAAGATGGCAGATGATCTTAACCGAGTACGACATCCAATACACAACCCAAAAAACAATCAAGGGGAGTGTATTGGAGGATCATTTGGCGCATCATGCCGTGGATGACTACCAGTCCATGAATTTCGAGTTCCCGGATGAGAATATCATGTTAGTAACTGACTGCGAAGAACCTGGACCGGATGAAGGACCCGAGGAGGGATACCAATGGTCTATGTATTTTGATGGAGCCTCGAACGCATTGGGTAATGGCATTGGCGCTGTAATTATATCTCCTGAAGGCTGTCATACTCCATTCTCCGCCCGATTATATTTTAACTGCACCAACAATATGGCGGAGTATGAAGCATGTATCATGGGTCTTCGAGCTGCTATTGACCTGAGGATTAAGTTCTTGAGTGTATTCGGAGATTCCACTCTGGTGATAAGTCAGATCAAAGGCGAGTGGGATATGAAGCACCCGAATCTTATTCCTTACAAAGAGTATGTACTGACATTGCTCCCACACTTTGAGGAGGTAACCTTTGAACATTTCCCACGAGAGGAGAACCATTTAGCGGACGCGCTAGCTACCATGTCTTCTATGTTCAAAGTCAGGTGGGACAATGAAGCTCCCCAGATTACCATTGAGAGGTTGGACGAACCTGCACATTGCTGTGACATTAAGACTGAAGAGGTAGCAGATAAACTCTGGTTTCACGAGGTAAAGAGGTATCTTGAGGCTCAAGAATACCCCGAGGGGGGATCTGTTAATGATAAGAAGTTTCTGAGAAGGTTCGTTGTGAAGTTCTTCATCAATAATGGAATCCTTTATAAGCGTAACCATGATTCAACCTTAATGCGGTGTGTAGACAAGAGCGAGGCAGAAAGGATCATGGTAGATTTACATGAAGGTACCTTCGGAACTCATTCCAGTGGGCATACCATGGCGAAGAAAATCCTATGAGCAGGGTACTACTGGTCCACTATGGAAGCCAATTGTTATCAACACTCTCGAACCTGTCATAAGTGTCAAGTCTTTGCTGATAAGGTGCACGTACCTCTGGTTCCCCTGAATGTTTTGACAGCTCCTTGGCCCTTTGCAATGTGGGGCATCGACATGACCGGAGAGATCAGACCTACTGCGTCTAACGGGCATCGTTTCATTCTGGTAGCCATTGATTACTTTACGAAGTGGGTTGAGGCAGCTTCCTTTGCTACAGTAACCAAGAACGTCGTGGCGCGGTTCATCCGACACAATATGGTCTGTCGATATGGTGTCCCAGAGAGAATTATTACTGACAATGGTACAAATATCAACAACACGATGATTACAAAACTCTGCAAACAGTTTAAGATTCAACATCATAACTCTTCTCCCTACCGACCAAAGATGAATGGGGTTGTTGAAGCGGCTAACAAGAACATCAAGAAGATTATATAGAAGATGACGGTGACATACAAAGACTGGCACGAGATGTTACCATTCGCTCTTCATGGGTACCGTACCTCAGCACGGACGTCGACAGGGGCAACACCCTACTCTTTGGTGTATGGCATGGAGATAGTCCTGCCCATTGAAGTCCAGATACCCTCTCTCGGGATTTTGAAGGATGCAGGTTTAAACAAAGATGACTGCATCCAAACCCGACTTGACCAACTGAATCTAATCGATGAAAAGAGACTTACTGCTATCTGTCATGGTCAGACGTATCAAAATCGAATGATCAAGCATTTTAACAAGAAAGTTAGACGTCAAGAATATCGATTCGGGGATCTGGTGATTAAACGCATCATACTACCGCAAGGTGATTCCAGGGGAAAATGGATCCCCACATACGAAGGGCTATTTGTGCTTAAGAACATTTTCTAGGGAGGAGCTATGATTCTAACCACCATGGATGGTGACGACCTTCCTCACCCTGTCAATGTAGACATAGTGAAAAGATACTACGCATAATCAAAGACCCGCTAGGTTGACTGGCCTAGGAAAAAATAAGGGCTTCCTGGCGAACCAAAAGGGTTCGGGAAAAAGTAAGGGATGAAAATGAAAAAACTGTACACCCGGCAAGTCGAAAACCTGAAAAGGCGACTTGGGCAAAAAGGGTATCCCGGTGGACTGAAAACCCGAAAGGGAGGTCCAGGCAAAAATTAGGGATCAAAGCGTAACACTATGTCTCATTGGATCATCTTACAACCAGGCTTCAGTATCGACTATCAAGCTCAGACGGTGCAAATCAATTTGATCCACTTTCGGCCAAGCAACAAAGTGATGGGACGCTTGAAGATATAAAGGCAATAACAGAGTTGGAACCCAATGGGGTTGTTTCACATAGCTGTTTTTCTTTCTTTTACACAAATTGTAATTTCTGTTTTTTCGGCGGCGTTCTCTTACTAGGACGTCAGCCTCCTTGTACAAAATGCCTATTACAGGCCAACTTCAAAAATCAATACAATTCATTTTCACAAGAAATTTCAACTTGTTTTTTCTTTTTCTGTTTTGTTTTGCAAGAACATCCAATGATTCATTTTTTATATATGCATTTGAAAATAATTGCTGCTCATAAATATTTACACAAGAAACAAAAGACGATTACTCGTAATTCCAGGAACAGGGATAAACAAGAAGTACCCAAACCTTGCAGTTACTCTGCCCACCAGGTATCGGGATAGAGCCAGCTTGAGAATGTGATTAGTGGTACATACACTCCCCATGGAGTAAAAAGTATCCAAAGACAGTGATGTTAGCTTCCCCGAACAGGACACAACCCTCCCCAGCTGAGGTTCACAATCGTGGGTGAGTCAGTAAATTTTTCCCCAAGAAGAGTTTATTTCTCTCACAGGCATAAATTCAATCTCCAACAGAATCCATTATCACCAGCAACAGAAATCCATCCCCAGTGGAGTTTATTTCTCCAAGACAGCAGATCTATCAACAGAGTATCTCCTCTCCATCAGGGTTATTCCCCGCAGAGTTATCTTCAAACAGAGTCTCGTCTGGCAGAATATTTACCAGCCTAGGGGCAAATCCCTAGCATAGTCATCGTTGTTCACCATCCCCAACAGAAGCAGAGGAATTATGGTTTTTTACAGCAGTCAAGAATACCATTTCTCACACTTTCCAAACAGCAGTCAGGGATTTATTTCCCGGACTCAGATTATTATGTCAGCATTTCTTGTTCATACATCATGACATGTGCATACATCACATATAACATAGTTTCATTTATTTTGAGAACGTCATCATACAATGCATCTCATGCATCGCACATAACTAACCATGTATTTCTTTCAGGAAAGGCAGTTATTATCAACAATTTCCAGTAGGTCTATGATCAACACTTGAAGCTAAATAGAGTAATCATCAGTACAACAAAAGTAAACCTACCCAGGTTCCTTCTCAAGCCCTATTATCCAGGCTTTCATATCGAAGTAACCCTACTACCCAGGTTCCTTCTCAAGTCCTACTATCCCGGCTTTCATATCGAAGTAACCCTACCATCCAGGTTCCTTCTCAAGCCCTATTATCCAGGCTTTCATATCGAAGTAACCCTACTATCCAGGTTCCTTCTCACAGCCCTACTATCCAGGATTTCATATCAAAGTAACCCTACTATCCAGGTTCCTTCTCAAGCCCTACTATCTAGGCTTTCGTATCGAAGCAACCCTACTATCCAGGTTCCTTCTCATAGCCCTACTATCCAGGCTTTTATATCGAAGTAATCCTACCATCCAGGTTCCTTCTCAAGCCCTATTATCCAGGCTTTCATATCGAAGTAACCCTACTACCCAGGTTCCTTCTCAAACCCTACTATCCCGACTTTCATATCGAAGTAACCCTACCATCCAGGTTCCTTCTCAAGCCCTACTATCCAGGCTTTCGTATCGATGTAACCCTACTATCCAGGTTCCTTCTCACATCCCTACTATCCAGGCTTTCATATCGAAGTAACCCTACTATCCAGGTTCCTTCTCACAGCCCTACTATCCAGTATTTCGTATCGAAGTAACCCTACTATCCAGGTTCCTTCTCACAACCCTACTATCTAGGCTTTCATATCGAAGTAACCCTACCATCCAGGTTCCTTCTCAAGCCCTACTATCCAGGCTTTCATATCGAAGTAACCCTACTACCCAGGTTCCTTCTCAAGCCATACTATCCCGACTTTCATATCGAAGTAACCCTACCATCCAGGTTCCTTCTCAAGCCCTACTATCCAGGCTTTCATATAGAAGTAACCCTACTATCCAGGTTCCTTCTCATAGCCCTACTATCCAGGATTTCATATCGAAGTAACCCTACTATATAGGTTCCTTCTCACATCCCTACTATCCAGGCTTTCGTATCGAAGTAACCCTACTATCCAGGTTCCTTCTTACAGCCCTACTATCCAGGCTTTCATCTCGAAGTAACCCTAGTATCCAGGTTTCTTATCACAGCCCTACTATCCAGGATTTCATCTCGAAGTAACCCTACTATCTAGGTTCCTTCTCACAGCTCTACTATCCAGACAACAGTCCACAACACTGTAAGACTGGGACCCAATCTAACCCAATTAATTTCACATTTCCCCATAAAGTCGCGGTGCAGCATATACCCCGACCAAACACGCAGTTCACTTCCGCTTCCCAAACCGGAATTATTCCCCAGTAGAGTAACAGACAACTGAAGCTCCTAAAACTCTATTTCTCTCAAGACAGAGACCAGCATTCCCCAGTGAAGTCCTCCTCAACAACAAGTATACGGGTTCTCGCAAAGGAATCTCTTATACGATCGACACTTCTTCGGATGGCATCTATAAGCCCATTCCCGATATCACAAATCAAGTATAACTTCATGCAAGTGCAAATTTCTGGGCACTCTACTGTTCAATCATCTTCCATCTTCAGATCATGAAAGGCAGACAAGCCAATCTACATCTCCAGGTTTAAGAAGATTGAACAGGGGCAGCTGTTGTACCCCAAAATTTTCCCTCCTATATTTCTCAACACATGTCAAGTGAGGTCCCCAAATTTCCCAAGGAAGTTCAAGAGTTGACCAGACAAACTCTCTCCTAAGGCAGTCTATCTCTAATTAGGGTTTCTATCTTCATCAAGATGTGTGAACCAAAAAGGACTCAAATGCTAACCACTGTCCCAATATGTTCCCAAGATCATCCATGACAGGTTTTAAGCCTTGCAGAAGAAATTTGCTCAGTCAATTGCTTAAATGCCTGAAAATCAACGGTGCTAGGTCAAAAGTCAACTATGGCCCACATACAGTCAAACTTCATGATTTTTGGTCAACATTCTCATTTTTAAGTATTATCCATCATTTGATCAAGGTTTGATTATGATTCTTCAAGGATTGCTCACAACTCATCAAAACCCAAAAGTTGTTAAATTAGGGTTTTACAGGAAAAGTCAACTCAACTTTGACCAAGCATAACTTTATCATACTTTATCAGAAATGACCCATCTAAAGCTAATTTTGAAGAGGATTAAATTCCCTAAAATTAATCTTCAGCTCCCAAGTTCAGAATATGCACTCACAAAAAGATATGAATTTTGACATTATAGGTCATTTTGGAAAGTCAACAAAAACACCTTTTGGGTCAAAGATTCATACATGAACATGGAAGACTCAATTGATATGATACCAAAAGGGTTGCTTAGAGGACATCCTAAGCTTTCTAAAAAGTCCAAGAACACCTCTCTAGGGTCAAAATTGAGAGAGTTATGCATTGGCCAAGTTGACCATTTTTGCAAAATTGCCAAAAGTCAAATGTGCTCAAATTTGCATTTTTTTGCTAAATAGGCCCAACTTTTTATGCTTGCACCTCACTTATAATATGATCCACGACCCAAATATCCAACCTCATGTTATTTGCTTCACTTTTCAATTTATTTTGATTTTTTGTTAATTAAAATTTCAATTAAATCAAATAATTGATGAATAATGAAAAAAGATATGTTGTGATCTGATTTTTAGACAGGATCTCAATCAAATAATGCAAGAATATCATGATCAATTCTAATCAAGGCTGATTGGGACAAGAAAGGCATAATTTGGTTCAATATAACAAGTTTACATATGCCATGAAAATCAAATCAAATCTTGAAAACTTTCAAAGATGTGATCAGTTTTTACAACCCTATTGCACTCTATGATATATATTGAACGTATCCAAGGCAAGAACAAGGGTTAGAGGTCGTGCATAGCTAAGAACAAAACTGAAAAATTCAAGAAAAAGTGGGAATCGGTTTTCACCCTACAAGGAGTTTCAAAGCATTTCAAGAGCACCAATCCCTTCCCAGACATCCCAGGAAGCTATTCCAATCACTCCCAGGTCTTGAAACGCCTAGAATCATGCTCTACGCCTCCCACGGTTTGCCCAAAAACTTGATTTTAATTTCACTAATTCACGCATCTTTAGCACTTTTGATTGTTACACTCATGTTTATCATCATGTTTGCAAGCTAATCATTCCATTTAATTGCATTTTTTATGCTTGTACGTGATATTGCCATGGTTAGGGTTTAGTGTTCTTGTTTAGGGGTTTTTAATGCAGGCAAAATTGGGCGTTGATTCTGGTACCATGATGCTCGTGAGGATGAGACGAGTTGATTGCTACCAGTCATTGTCATTTATCTTGAGCATATGTAATTTTGGAGATGGACAAGGTTATACCTACAATAAACATCTGTAGGTAAAAGTCTGATTTGCTAAAGCGACGGAGAGAGGAAGAAGATGAGGCGTGGCAACGTGTGATTTGTCCATTTGAATTTTCGTGCATTTTTGAAAACAATGATAGATTTTCTTATATTATGCATTATTATTATTATATGTACAAACAAACAAAGCAACTCAGTTGGCAGTATGGTATTGGGAGCGAGCCTAAGGGCCTGGGTTCGATCCCCATGTCCCAACCTTTCTTTGCATTATTTTATTTCATGTGATTAGGTACACTGCAGCCTCAGCGTCCACCATAGACCATCCAAATTCCACCATCAGATCCATCAGCAAGCTGGATCCAACGCTCAGGTAGCAAGAGGCTTACCGTGCTCCTCAAGTCAACAACCATACCGAATCAGGCAAAGTCAAACGGGCTGAGATTGGTTTGGGCCCATAATTTCAACAGCATACCCCCAGAATTGCTAAATGATATCAGGCCCATCTATAACCTTTTTTTTATTCTTTTAATTTTTCTTTTAATGATTTTAATTAACAAATTAACTATTTTCCATAAAATCAGAAAATCAGAAAAATCAAAAAATTAGAATTAGACTTTTTTTATCAAAATTAATTTTGTTAATTTAATTTAATTTAGTTTAACTTAGGGCAACTTTAACTTGTTTTTTATTATTAAAGCTAATTAGTAAATTAGGTTTAAACTCTTGATTTTATTTTATTTTATCTTTTTCTCAAGTAAATAAAAATACAAAAATAGGTTTTTAGATTGAATTAATTTATTTTTTCTTAATTTAAAATTAATTAGAACTTAGGATTTTTTTTAATTTAACTATTTCATTATTTTCTTAAATAACAAAAATATCTTTTTAAATCAATCGCGAATAGGTTTAGTCGAGGGTCAAAACCCTAATTGTCTCGTATTTGATTCATCGCGCGTATGTTAATTATTTTTGCCAATATTTTTTTAATTGTTCACTGGTTTGTAATAGTTAATTTAGGGCTTTTACTTATCGCTTTCCCCGGTTTTTTTTGGCTATGTAATTAATCCTCCTCCCCGAAGCCTTGTAATAGCGTAGATTTATTTTCTCGCATTTTTAATTCCTGCAAATATTTAACTGTCTAGATGTATGCTTATAGGATTGTATGACAAGAATGCGTGACAAATTAATACGGTTAGAAAACCCTAATGTGCAAAGATAAATAACTGAAAACAAATCACTCGCACATATCACTCTTAGGGTATACTCTCACTTCGGTTGCCTTCGGTAAACGACCATTAAGCATAGGGTGTCTTAGTGGTTTCCCTCCTGTCTAAAAAAGATCAAACGTCCCATTCGACGGTTGCCTCAGACATGTTACCTCGGAAATGTTGCCTCAGAAATGTTGCCTCGAATATGATCTTAAGACTCTAGGGTTATTACTAAGGTATCCTAACATTGCTAGTGATCATACGTCCATTTCAAATTGACCCTTACAACTCCAACGACGGTGCTACTTATTTCTCAATAGTAGGATAGCGTTGTCTAAAGGAAACGAGAATAGAAACAATCTTTTTTCGAGTAGGTAGATACTAGTAGGTACTTGCTCAAGTAAAGACTTTTCACACTTACACTTTTTCAAACAAATTTTCAAAAACAACTTTGTCACACCTTTGAGGACTGATACAAGGGTTATCACGAAGTCAAACTTTTCAAAAGCAAAGCACATACACAAGCAATTTTAAAAAGATGAGCAAGTACCTAAGAGCCCATGGAAAACCATGGATAGAAAGGGTGCTAACACCTTCCCTTTCTATAATCTACCCCCCGTACTCATAATATCTCGGAATAGGACTTTTTATGTACTTTTTTCCTTTCTGATTGGATGAAATAAAAGTCGGTGGCGACTCTTGCTTACCGCGACATTTTACGAACAAAAAACACGAAACGCAAACCAGTATTAACAGTCAGTTGTATCATAGAGGGCCCTAAGATATTGGCTTTTCCCAGAGCATGTTTTTAAGAAATGCCATGTGTGATGTATGTGCATGACGTGTGTGTATGGAAATATGGACTTTGGAATGCATATGTAACGAATGTGTGTATGCCTCAAATATATATTGGTAAACTATGTATATATGCCCTAAATGTTGTGGAAAATGCTTTTGTATTCTCCTTTTTAAACCACTGGCTTTGAGTTACCAACCCCCCGACATTGCGTGTTGCAACATCATGTTATTTTTGAATTGATTTGAACATATCTTGGCATTTGTATCGTAGGCGTAGGTGTAGCATAGGCGCATGCATAATCATAGAGATAAGCATAGACATGGATGCAGACGTGGATCTTCTTTTGATATCTCCTAACCAAAATGTTTTTCGATATTTTATCAAGTGTTTTTACTTGTCATGTCCTCTAAATGATTTCAACATAATATTCAAAAGAAACAATCACAGTATTTTGCAAACAAAACTGAAAAAGAAAAACACAATTCGCGAGATATGAAGAGAAATATAATTTTTATTGATATGCCTTTGAATAGGCGTGAGTAAAAGATGCAATTCTTGAAAGGAGGTAATTACAGAAAATTTTGGACCTGTAAATGGAAATGAAAATAATAATTGTTACTGCTATTTTCCCAACATCCTTTTGATAGCTTTCAGTATTCTTTGCTTATGAGTTGGATGATTTGGATCTAACTATTTCTTCATGGTTTGTGGTTGCAGTTCTTAGATCCCAGTATTTTTGTGGTTTATTTCTTTTGGGTAAGATCCCTAATTTTTGCCTAGATCGCCCTTTCGGGTTTTCAATCCACCAGGATAAATTTTTTTGTATATGTCCCTAATTTTTGCCTGGATCTCTCTTTCGGGTTTTCAATCGACCAGGATGCTCCTTTTTTTCCTAAGTCTTTTGTTTAAGATTCAATCTTAGCGAGCTTTCTTATACATAGTATTTTTTGACTGCGTTTGTATTTGTAGGATGCGGTAGTTCTTCCCTATCCATTATTGTGAGGATAAGACCACCGGAGGAGAATGCCGTTTTTACCACAAATGGACCTTCATATTTGGGTTTCCATTTACCACGTGAATAAAGGCGAGGTAGAAGAATCTTTTTAAACACTAGATCTCCCTCTTTGAATATTTGAGGACATACTTTCTTATCGAAGGCTTTCTTCATTCATTTCTAATATAATTGACCATGGCATACAACTATCAAATTTTTCTCTTCAATGAGGTTGAGCTGATCCTCTCGTGTTTGAACCCACTCGGCTTCTTCGAGCTTTGTTTCCATAAGAACTCAGAGTGATGGAATTTCTATATTAATTGGGAGTACTGCCTCCATGCCATATACCAGAGAAAAAGGCGTTGCACCTGTTGATATGCGTACATAGGTACGATATCCATACAGAGCAAAGGGAAGCATTTTGTGCCAATCTTTTTATGTCTTCACCATTTTCTAAATGACTTTCTTGATATTTTTGTTTGCATCTTCGACAAACCCATTCATCTTGGTTTGATATGGTGAATAATTATGATGCTCGATCTTGAAATCGTCGCATAATTCTTTCATCATTTTGTTATTTAGATTAGACCCATTATCAGTTATGATCTTGTTTAGAACCCTATATCTACACATGAGATTTTCCTTGATGAATCGAATGACCACCTGGCTTGTCACATTTGCATATGATGCTGCTTCTACCCACTTGGTGAAGTAATCAATGGTGACTAGTATAAATCGATGTCTGTTAGATGCTTTCGGTCCAATTATCATATCAACTCCCCACATTGATAACGGCCAAGGAGAGCTCATGACATTTAGAGGAGTAGATGGCACATTCATTTTGTCGATGTAGATTTGGCATTTGTGACAGGTTTTTGTGTAATGATAGAAATTTTCTTCCATTGTTAACCAGAAATACCCTGTTCGTAGAATTTTTATGGCCATAGCATGCCCATTTGTATGGGTTCCAAAAGTGCCTTCATGGATTTCCCTCATAAGCATATCCACTTCTTGTTTCTCCACACACCTGAGTAGCACCATGTCATAATTTCTCTTGTATAATACATTTCCGCTCAGAAATAATTTTTAGGCTAGCCTTCCCAGAGTTCGTTTATTGATGATAGACGCATTTTCTAGATATTCTTGTTTTTAAAGATACCTCTTGATGTCATAGAACCAGGGCTTGTCACCCGACCCTTCTTCAATAGTGAGGAAGTGTGCAGGCTCTTCAAAATTCCTGATAGTAATGTGCGGCTCATGGTTAGGCTAGGTCTCCTTAAACATGGTTGATAAGGTTTCTAAAGCATCTTCCATTTTATTTTCTTCTCGTGGGATGTGGTTGAAAGTAATCTCAGTGAATTACGCAACTAGCTTCAAGAAATGATCCCAATATGGAATCAATTTTGGGTGTTTGGTGTCCCATTCACCTTTGACTTGGTATATGACTAATGCGGAATCTCCAAACACTTCAAGATATTTGATTCTTAGATCAATGGCACCTTCCAGACCTAGGATGCAAGCTTCATATTCGGGATATTGTTGGTGCAGTCAAAACATAACCTTGCAGTATAAGGTTTGTGATAGTTCTTTAGAGAAGTCAAGACTGCCCCGATATCGTGCCCCAGTGTGTTTGAAGCTCCGTAAAACATGAGTGTCCAACGTGCCCCTGGTTCAGGTCCTTCATCGGGCCCTAGTATTTCGTAGTCATCTATAACCATAACATCTTCGTCTAGAAAGTCGAACTTCATGGGTTGATACTCTGGAAACGATTAATGGGCCAGATGATCAGCTAGTATACTACCTTTGATGGCCTTCTGAGAAACATATAGTATGTCGTACTCCGATAATAACATATTACATCGAGTAATTCTCCCTTTAAGAGTTGGTTTTTCAAACATATTTTAAGGGATCCATTATTGCTATTAGCCACGTGGTGTGTGTGTTAACATGTATTACCTCAATCTCTTAGTAGTCTAAGCCAATGCACAACAAGTCTTCTCGAGGAGTGAGTACCTGGTTTCGCAGTCAGTGAATTTCTTGCTGAGGTAGTAGATTGCATGCTCTTTTCTTCCTGTTTCGTCTTGTTGGCCCAATACACATCCCATTGATCCTTCAAGTATTGTTAGATACATGATGAGTGGTCTCCTAGGAACTGGTGGCATCAAGATTGGTGGTTCTTGCAAATATTGCTTTATCGTCTTAAAAGTTGTTTGGCAATCATCATTCCATGTCACTATTTGATCTTTCTGTAGTAGTTTGAATATAGGCTCGCACATAGCAGTTAGGTGTGATATGAACCTTGAAATTTAGTTCAATCGTCCTAAGAAACCATGAACATCTTTCTCCGTCTTTGGAGCTGGCATTTCTTGTATAACTTTTACTTTGGTGGGGTCCACCTTAATACCATACTGACTTACAATAAAATATAGTAACTTGCTTGACCTAACGCCAAAGGTACACTTGTTTGGATTCAACCTTAGTTTGAACCTTCGCAGGCGATCAAATAACTTATGTAAATGTATGATGTGGTCCTCCTCTGTATGATATTTGACAATCATATCATCTACGTACACCTCAACCTCTTTGTGAATCATATCATGGACCAATGTGACCATCGCCCGCTGATAGGTTGCCCCTACATTCTTTAGGCCGAACGACATTACTTTATAGCAAAAAGTTCCCCAAGGTATCATAAAAGTAGTCTTTTCCATGTCTTCGGGTGCCATTTTGATTTGGTTATAGCCTGAGAAGCCGTCCATGAATGAGAATACCAAAGCTTGAGCCATGTTGTCCGCCAGAACATCTATGTGAGGTAGTGGGAAATCATCTTTAGGGCTTGCTTTGTTTAGGTCCCAATAATCCATAAACATACGTATTTTTCCGTCTTTCTTAGGTACTGGCACGATGTTAGCTATCCAAGGTGGATAGTCTACCACTGCTAAGAACATTGTGTTGAATTGTTTAATAACCTCTTCACGAATTTTGCCCAGACATATCTGGACGAGTTCTCCTGAGCTTTTGCCTGACCAGGGGATAACCTTCTTTGAAAGGTAGTATGTGCACTACAATGTATGTATCCAACCCTGACATGTCTTTGTAAGACCATGTGAATATATCCACGTACTCATGTAGCAACTTGATCAGCCTTTCTTTGACACTTTCTTCTAATGCTTCCCCCAACTTGATCTCTTTAGGATCCTCTTCTCTGCCAAGGTTAGTGGTCTCAATAGGCTCTTGATATGGTTGTATACTGTCATATTTTTGCTCTATGATTCTTGCTAATTCTTCATAAAGTTTAAGATCCCCATCATCTTCCTCTTTAGCTTGGTTGGCAGGAGCATCAAAATCATATCGGATAGCAGTAGTGACATTATCAGTGATTTTGGGCATAGATCTGCACATTTATCATGTTTTGGTGCAGTTTTTATTTAGTATGTGAATTTGGAAAATGCATATGAGAGGAAGTATTGCCATTTTAAAGTATGTAGTATAAATGCAAAAAATAAAAACAAGGATCTTAATTGAATACAAAAAATATTTTTATTAATTATGAATATTGATTGAAAAAGACAGGGAACCCTTACAAACAACCCATATGCCTTGGGCTTGACATATGTTCTTTCAAAAACAAAGAAAATTACTTTGGAAAAAAATCTCAGGAATTTCCACAAATGTCCAGTTCTTAATTTCTTCTCCTAGGGCGCATTCATGGATGTAATCTTATGCCATTTTGGTGTTGTCTTAATAGTATACCATTGTCACTTGTTTGCCATGCTCTACCCCTTTGCTGATGAAGGTTTCCTGGATTGGTGGAAATCATGCCTTCCCTTTTAGAGTAGCCTTTGATGATTCATAACCCAAACCAAAATAGTTCTTCTTCTCATATATTTCTGGGAGCTTTCCCCAGCCTTTCGAGTATCCATTCTTCATTACCATTTGTAAATCTATCCATTGTACCCCAAAATTTTCTCTCTCATTTTACTTAAGACATGCTCATTGAGGTCCTCAATGGCTCAAGGTTGACCAAGAATTGATCATACAAATTCTCCTCATAAGCAATGAACCTCCAACTAGGGTTTCACTTTTCACCAAGATGTTTGGGTTGCAAAGGCTCCAATTTATTTCCATGGTCTCTAATATGCCTTCAAGAATGTCCGTGACAAATTTCATGCCTTACACTACAAGTTTGCTCAGTCAACTGCTCAAGTGTTTGAAAATCAATTGTATTAGGTCAAAACTCAACTGTGGCTAATATACAGTCAAACTTCAAGATTTTTTGTCAACGTCAACATTTTGAAGTGATAATCATCATTTGATCAAGGGTTTATAATCATTCCTCTAGGAATACTCTTAATTTATCAAAAGTCAAGAATTGCAAAATTAGGGTTTCCTAGAGAAAGTCAACTGAACTTTGACCAAGCATAACTTTCACACACTTCATCCATTTTGCCCCAACCAAAGCTCATTTTGAAGAGAATCCAATTCCATACAACTTCTATTTTATCCTCAAGTTCAAGAAATACATCATTTGGAAGATACAAGCTCATACATTACATGTCATTTTCAAAAGGTCAACAAAAGACCCTTTTTTCCAAGACCATTTACATCAAGATAAATTCTCCAAATACAAAAATGGTCGACATACAGATTGTAGAGGACATCTTAGGATTTCCAAAAAGTCAAAGATCATCTCCAAAAGATGAAAATTGAGCAATTTATGGCTTGAACGAATTGGGAAAATTTGAGAAATTTAAAGAAATATGTATTGGGAAATTTTGAAATTTTAGGTCAAGGGCTTAACTTTTTAGGGTTCAAACACTCTCATGACCTTATGAAGAACCTCTAAGTCCATTTTTGCATGGCTTTGATTTTATTTGCATTTATTTTGACTTTTATTTAATTTAAAATTAAATAAATATAAAATAAAATGCATAAAGCCATAGATCAATGTTTTAGACATATGGGCTAGTGTGTTGGGTCAGCCCTGGGCCCATAATTTCGTGCAAAACATGACAAGGTGCATGATGTCCAAAAATGGCATGAAATAGTCAAATTTTGGAAAGTTTTCAAAGAAGAAATCATGGCTTCATTACAATAGTTATGAGGAAGATTCTTTCCATGTTTTCTTGCCCTCTCCACCTCCTCTATTTATACAACACTTCTACAAGCCTAGCACACACGTACAAATCTCCCTGAAACCACCATCTCAAAATTCTCAAAATCTTCATAAAGTTGTCAAAATCGGAACCATCTTTGCAAGCCTCTTTGATCTAAACCAATTACCCATTTTTGTTCCTGAGATTCCCAGGGATTTATTCCACCCATTCACAAGGCTTGCAGCGTCCTACATCACCGTGTTCATACATCACCGGTTGGTAAGGTTTTCTTGAATTAGAAACTGCATATACATGCCATATTGATACCTCTAACTGTTTGATTCGTGTTCAGAGATACTACTAGTGCATGTTTAACGTGTTACATATAGGCTAGGGCACAAGGATGAGATCATACCATTGTTAAGGCACGATCTTTATTTTCCTTCGAAACTCAAAATCCAGGATGATTCAGGCCAAACGGACCTCAGATTTAGAATCAGCGGGTTCGAATTAGGGGGGTAGGGTAGGTTTTGATCATTGAATTTTCTTATTTTTGCAGAATCCAATTTGAGCCCACCAGAGAAGACAACCGAAGAGTTAACTCCGGTGGGCTGACTTTAGTTTCCAAATGTCACCTTATTACTGGTCCACTTCACACAGCGGTTGTTTTATTTTTTCAAATATATCTGACTTGTTTTCCTATAATATTATAGTTTCGTTTGTATCAACGAATGGACAACTAGCCCAGTTGCTGAAGGGGAACATATTCTATGCAGATTCAATGCTTATGGGCTACGCACACTCACCATGCACCATCAGATCCACACCATCAAATCCCAATTGAACCAAATCCAAGCGCCTCAACTTGCAGCCCACGATGCACCTCCTGAAGGCCAGCAACACCAGATCCAACGCCAACCTGGGTCATCTCCTGATTTGGGCCTAACAAAATCCAATTCACACCCCCTTTTTCCATTTACTGTCTGGCCCATTTATATTTGTTTATTTGTTTTTATTTATTTCTTTTAGTTTGTTTTTTTTAATCAAGATAAAAATAAGATAAAAATCATAAAAATATTAGGTCACCATTTTTCTCAATTAAATTAATTTTGTAAATTAATTAATAATTATTTAAACCATCTTCTTTAATTAAAAACTAAATAGACTTAGGATTTTAATTCATTTTCTTTTCATATTAAAAATACCAAAAAACTTAGAAATTAATTTCTTTTCTTTAATTTCATTTTTCTTTTACAATTAACTTTTTTTATTTAAATATAGATCTAGATTAATCATTTTTAATTCAACTATTTTCTTAACCTAAAATAAATAAATAAAGACAAGGTAACACAAAGATTTTCTTTTAACTTAGAAGTAATTTTAGGGTTTACACGTCATTTCCATTACGCACATATTTATTTACTTTCGCACTTTTTTCATATTATTGTAACTGCCTACTGGGATGTAATAGACAATAACTAGGACTTTTTACTTTTACTGTTCTACCTTCCCCAAATTTTGGACTTGTAAATAATCCCCTCCCCTAAGCCTTGTAATAGCTAGATTTTAAATTTCCTCACTTTAAATTCCTGCAACTGTTAAACTGTCTAGATGTATGACTAATAGGATTGTATGGCAAGAACATAATAATCAAACACTAGCAAACCTAACACAAGACAAAAATAATTGAATACAAACACACTCTAACATATACACCTCTAGGGTATCCCTACTTCAGTTGCCTTCGGAAAACAGTCACAACTCTCAAAACGTGAGAGACTTTAGTGGCTACCCTCCAGTTTAAAGATAAAAAATGACCTTCTCGATGTTGCCTCAGTATGATCTTAAATCCCTAGGGTAGTTACTAAGGTTTCTTTCCCATTTGCCTTTGTGATTGTAAGGATGTCCCTTTGAATGTCCCTCAAACATCCAATGACTAGGGCTACCTACTCACCAATAGTAGGATAGCACTGTCTAAAGGAAAAGAGGAAAAGAACAATCCTTTCGAGTAAAGTAGATAGTTCATAGATGCTTGCTCAAAACAAAACCATTTTTCTCACATACACAAATATTCTTTCAAAAACATTTTTCAAAACACTTTGTATACGTTCTCTACTAATCCGAGAAACATTACAAAGTTCACCGTACTAAGGCGTTTTCTTTCAACAATACGTTTTCAAACACACAAAGCACAAGGTATTTCAAAAATGATCTAAGCATCTAAGAGATCATAGATAACTACGGATGGAAAGGGTTCTAACACCTTCCCTTTCCATAATCTACCCCCTTTACTCAGAAAACTCTCGAAAGTTTTTTTTGTTCTTTTCACCCTTTCCCTTGTTGGATAAAAGAAAAGTTGGTGGCGACTCTTGCTTACCGCAAAATTTGCGAATACAAATGCAAAACCAGTATAACAGTCAATTCTTCCACCGTATTACACTATCCATGAAGTCACAATGGGCTTCTTGGCTTTTTCTACCGGTAGGGTTACCATTGAAGAAACCTCCAATACTTGAAATGGTGCAGCTATGCAATCTTCGTCGGCACTGATATACCTGTAGGACTCAATGTGACTTACGAAGATGTCTTCCTCTCCACCAATTATGACCAATCTTCCTTCAATAAAGAAATTTAATTTTTGATGTGAGGTTGAAGTGAGTGTCCCTGCCGCATGAATCCAAGGTCGTCCGAGTAAACACATATATGCTTGTTCTATATCCATGACTTCAAAGGTGATATAGAACATATGTGGACCGATCTTGATAGGAAGGTCTAATTCTCCGAATATTGTACCTTAAGAACCATCGAAAGCTTTGACTATCGTGGAACTTGGTCTTATCATCACACTGTCTAGTGTTAACTTCATTAGACTAGCTTTGGGTAACACATTGAGGGTAGAACCAGTATCAATGAGTACCCTGGATAGATTCGTAGTACCTATCTAAATTAAAATATGCACTGCTTTGTTGTGAGCTCGGCCTTGCGAAGGTAACTCACTGTCATCGAAACGTAAATAAGACCCAGACGTCATATTTGCTACCTCATTATCAAATTGGTTCACAATAATTTCTTTTGCAACATGGGAGGAACTTAAAAATTTCATCAGAGAATCCCGATGCGCTTTTGAATTGATGAGAAACGAGAGTATGGAGATCTTAGATAGAGTTTGGTAAAGTTGGTCCACCATCCTATAGTCACTTCTCTTAATTATTTTAAAAAATTAGTCGGCCTCTTGGTCAGTGAAGCTTTTACTTAGAGGCTCCTAGTTCACCTTCACTACCGCGTTTCCTTTTTCTTTTGTTAACATGTCATTTGTATTCTTCAACATGTTTTCATTCTTCTCTGATGGTTTAGGTCTGACCACTCGGCCACTACAGGTTATGCCCCATGTTCCTGCTATGTTTGAAATTACAGGTTCTTGACTTGATGATGACTCACATTCTTGTTTCGAGCCATTGATATATACAGTTGGATCATAATTCCACGGTACTGCCTTGTCAGTTTTGTAAGGGGCAGGAGATGGCCCCTTAATTACCATCGTAGTCTTTGGTGCTACTGGTATCCTCGGAGTTTGCTTTAATATAGAGTTTCTGTTGAATCTCCCCACGGGATTACGAGAGTCTTCTTGTCGTGGTTCACCCTTTGGTAAGGAATTACCAATGGCTTCTTCGCACTACCTTTAATTGCTGCTATATACTCAACTTCAGGGTATGGTCCAAATTGGACTATCCCCTGATCCACAAATTATTGTAAGGTCTTTTTGAAAGCTTCGTTGTGTTCCAAAAGGAACCCACATTCCAACAGATACTCTTTCAGCAGATTTATCAGAGACTTTACTTGTTTTCTTACCCCACAGTCGGTGACTACTTCAATTACATTTATTGTTGGACCATTATGCGGAGGCATGGGGTTTGATTTGATGTTCGGTTTCTCAAAAGTAATGTCTTGAGAGTCTATCAGATCATGTACTTTATGTTTGAAAGCCCAGCATTAATCTATGGTATGCCTCGAAGAATTGGCATGGTATTCACATTTGGCATTGGCATTGTACTTGGCAGGCAATGGCCCAACTGGAGGAGCTAAAGGTTTCAACTCTATCAAAGATGCCTTGATCAAATGTTGTAATAATTGGCTAGGTGGCATAGGGAGTGGATCCAATTTTCTCGGTGGCCTTTCAAATTTGTTTGGTTGTTGTCCCTGCGGGATGATTAATGGTTGTTATGTTCTTGGTTGTGAAGCCACAATATTAACTTCACCTCCTTCTTCTTTGTGAAATTAGGAACCGACCTTTTTGCATTGAAAGTGGAATTTGATGACCCCCCTTGAATCTTTCCATTCTTTATTCCCGTCTCAATCCTCTCTCCAATAGTCACCAGGTCAGAAAATCCCGAAGAGATGCTTCCTACCATCTTTTCATAGTATACCCCTTGCAGGGTTCCCATGAACAGGTCGACTAGCTATTTCTCTAGAAGTGGTGGTTGCACACGAGATGCCATTTCTCTCCACCTTTGAGCGTACTCCTTGAAGGATTATTTTTTCTTTTGAGACATATTTTGAAGTTGAATGCGAGTAGGCGCCATATCCAGATTGTATTTATACTGCTTCAGGAAAGCACTAGCAGATCTGCCCATGTTTGGATATGCACCCTCTCCAACTTCATGTACCAATCTAAAGATGCCCCACTCAAATTGTATTTAAAGCAATGAATCATTAACTTCTGGTTCTAAGCGTAAGCATGCATCTTCCTACAATACATGCACAAGTGATTTCTCAGACAAGTGAGCCCCTTGTATCTTCAAAAGTCAGGTATTTTGAATTTCAGAAGAATTATTACGTTCAGAACGAGACCCATTTTGAGGGCATCAACATCAAAAGCATCATATCTCTCTAAAACTTTTAATATTTCTTCTAAATCTTTGTATTGATTCAGTGCTAGTGGATTTTCAGTAACGAGTGTACTAGTCACCTTCTGAGGTGCCTGTTTGACATCCTCCATGTCGTGATCTCCATATTGCAAATCCAAGTAATTATCAGCATTGTTAACTGAATTTGTAGGGTATGAGATGCCCCTGCCTTTGGTGGAGGTGGGATAAACCCTTCAGTTTCTTGTCTTGTCTCATGTTGAGCCATGACATATTTTTGTGGCCCTTTCTCTGGTCCTCTTCTCAGTTGGTAACCGCTCGATGCACCGATAGTTTGGGTTATTTCCTCGAAGGCTACCCTGGGAATTTGTTCTTGTCTATCAATGATGTTTTTTAAAGCCAGAAGGACCTGACTCATATCCCCTCTCATTGAGTCAACATTGTTTTTGACTTGTTATAGATCCACTTTGAAAGCTGCTTGATTTTCTTCGAGTTTTTCCATGGCTCTTAATTGGTGAGCTCTTGTTTGATATGGCTTCCAAGGAGGTGGTGGTTTTCTTCTACCAATGGTTCAACTGGAGAAGATTTTGAAAAATGAGTTTATGACTTTATGAGTTTATGGGATGCAAATGTTTTTATGAGTGTATGATTATGTATGAACGATGTTAAAAATTACATTTCGAATGTCTTATTCACTCGGGTATATATTTATATTCTTTTTTATAATATCATGTATTTTTTAGGTTTTTCTTTTTTATTGGTGAGTATCTGGAAAATGAATACACAAACAAGATAGGAAACACAATGCTTTTATTGAAAATACCAATTATCTTTAAAAGAGAACACACTCCAGATACTGAAAGATATTACAATTATAAAACAATAAATTTACTGAAAGGGAAATAAACAAGAGGAAAACAATCTCGTAATCCCGCTTGTGAATGTCTTCTCTAAAACGATCAACCATTGTCCTACACAACTTGAGGAAATCATCAACGTCCTTTGGGAGAGGGACCATTACACTTTCTGCGTCCATTAAGCTTCTGGAAATGTCTTCAATGAGGTTGTTGGCCAAGAAAGCGAGCCTATCATGCTTATCTTTGTAGTATTAGTATTCTCGGTAGAGGTTGGGAATTATCTTGTGGTTATCCTTTCCTTCTTGGGAAATCTTTGTATACCGCTCTTCCCAATACATCTTTTCAGCCCTCAACTCCGTATAAAGTCTTCGTTGTATCAAGAAATCTTTGCGGAGGCCTTCTAGCTAAGGTATATTTGCTCGTACTCTTCAGTTTTCTAGGCCAGAAGTCTTACTACCCTCATCTTTGCAAGACACTCCCTTACCTCTGATTCTTGACTATCCTAAAGCCTGGTAGCGAGATATTTCAACTGCTCTTCCTGATCTAGAGATACTTGGGCCAAGATTTAGATTTGAGCCCTCAAATCTTCCTCCAATACTTTCTTTTCTTCCACGGCTTTTTCATATGCCCTATTCAACTTTCTGATTTCATTAGCAGCATCTTCCAGCCTCTGATTATGGAATCCAAATTAAAAGTAGCACTTAACAACCCTTCGGTCGAACGTTTCCTTTTTAGAATTTCTATTTCAAATGTTTCTCTTTCTTTTTGAATTTGTTGGTCTTTAATTCGAGTATGTGCTGCATTTTTATTTTCTCTTTGGTCAAGTTAAGGAGATTGGTCTCTAGCTCTTCCTTCTACCTTTGATCCTATTTCAATGTTTTCTTCATATCATCTACCTCTTCCAAATACATAGGAGGAGTAGCTGGGACTTCTTGCTTATATTCGGGGTCTATATCAAAAGGCCGCTTGATAATTTTTACCTTGTCCAGGTAAGTTCGTCTTCGCCCGACATTCTCTTTTCTCCATAATTCACGTTCTCCCGGTGTCTTTCCGTCTTAGGTTCACCTTTTCCCGGTGTCCCTTTTTGTTGGTTAAGATTTGTCTTCTCCCGATGTTCTCTTTTCTTCAGAATTCACCTTCGCCTGGTGTCTTTCTGTCTTAGGTTCACCTTCGCCCGGTGTCCCTTTTTTTTGGTTAAGGTTCGTCTTCGCCCGACGTTCTCTTTTCTCCAGAATTCACCTTCTCCCGGTGTCTTTCCATCTTAGGTTCACCTTTTCCTGATGACCCCTTTTTTTGTTGGTAAGTTCGCTTTCGCCCGGCGTGCTTTCTCCGAACCAGTAAATTCACCTTCACCTGGTGTCTTTCTGCCTTAAATTCACCTCCAGTAAGTTCTCCTTTAATATGTGTTCTTTCTCTAGGAGTCTATTCGCGATTAGTATTCCTTGATATATCTTGCCGAGATTGCTGTGTTAGGTCTCTTCCTTCTTTGATATCCCTGGTTGAAATTGTTGTGTTAGATTTCTTCCTTCTTTGATATCTTTGGTTGAAATTGTTGTGTTAGATTTCTTCCTTCCTTGATATATCTGGTTGAGATCACTTTGTTAGATCTCTTCCATATCCAAAATCTTCGGTCGAGTCCGTTGTGTTAGGTCTCTTCCTTCTTTGATATCCCTGGTTGAAATTGTTGTGTTAGATTTCTTCCTTCCTTGATATATCTGGTCGAGATTGCTTTGTTAGATCTCTTCCATCTTCCATATCTTCGGTCGAGTCCGTTGTGTTACGTCTCTTCCTTCTTTGATATCCCTGGTTGAAATCACTGTGTTAGATTTCTTCCTTCCTTAATATATCTGGTCGAGATCACTTTGTTAGATCTCTTCCATCTTCAATATCCTCCTTATGTCCGCTACCAACTCCGGGTATATATCTTTGATATCTTTCTCGTATGTATTCGCTACCAACCCCGAACAGAACTTTTGATATCTTTCTTGTCATGTGTTCGCTACTAACTCCGAACAAATGTCCCTTGATAACCAAGTTCTCTTCTGTGTGTCTAACCTTGGTCTTACATACATTTATCCCCGATAACCTTTTACCCAAAAAGCAAAAAAACAGAAAATACAGAAAACCAAAAAATATAATAATACCTGACTTGCTTCAGAGTGCAAATTTTCTGGTTCTTTTAGTATTTAATATTCTTCCACCTTGAATGTTCGAAAGGCTATCTCCAATCTCACCTTTAAGTTAAAGGCGATTAAATAAGGGAAGTTGTTGCACCCCAAAATTTGCCCTCCTAATTTCTTTTACTTGACTTAGAATTTGCATTCGTCTGTATCATTTCATTAGGTAATTCGCATAGCATTTTCATTCAAAAAATAGTACCCGAGGTTCAAAAGATCAGTAGTTGTGAAGCTAGGGTTTACAACTGATTTGCGGTGTATATGTTGAATAAGATTGATTATTTTGGTTCTTCTTGGTGTACCAGACTATGGAATTAGGGTTTTATGTTCACGTATATTATGGGCTTCATCTCTCATATAGCTACAAGGCTTTCCTTTGTCAAGACTTCTCAAGTGCATCAAGTGTTTGGGGTTTCATAAAGGCTTCATTAGAGGTTGCTTTGAAATAAGGCGGCGTTCAAGATAGACTCTTTAAGAATTTGGTATATCATTGAATTTTATCATTCAAAGGGTACTATCCTTACTTGAGGCAAGAGTCTATTGAGAACCTTGAAGCATTCGTGATAGGGTTTATGAATGTAATGATGGAAAGAAAATCACTTGGCTCATTTCTCTTACAAGCTTCTTTAGGATCTATTTCAAAGTACTTTAAGATCAAGGCCTAATGCTTATCCTGATATTAGGATTTTTTGAGTTTACAAGATCAAACTGTTTGAATCACGGTTTCAAGTATGTTAGACAATCAAGGTGTAGGGACACACTCGAGGGATTAAGTCGATACAAGTTCTAATAGAGAAAAAATTCAAGGTGGTTGGCAAAATATGTTTTTCAATGATTCCAGTCCAATATTCACTTTCTTGATACAAGCTATACCTTTGAAATTCATTCAAGAGACTTGGTTTCAAACAAGGATTCAGGGTTCATTATTCCAAAAGTTTTAGGTACCATCCATTTGACATTATTCAAAGTTTATCTAAACAAAACTATAGTCCAAATCCAAACAAAATAACCATACAAATCCCATCCCAAAATTCATTACAAATTACACAAAAAGAGTGACAAAAATTCCTAAGGTCCTAAAACCTAATCTTGGTGTTCATTCATCTTCATTCCAAACTTTTCCAAGCCCTATAGGCGACTTCTAACCCCAAGTTATGTCCAGACCTTTGACAAACTGGTTTCACCATGCCTTGCCAAGCAGATCCAAAATCAAGAAACAAAACCAAAATCCTACTCATTTAATTTAACAAAACTAGTTAAAAATCCAACACAAATCTATAGCTTGCATTAATAAAATTAGAAAGAATGATTTCAAACCAAAACAACAAGTCAGAGTAATGTTTCAAGATCATTTCACACGAAAAAACCTGTCCATGGTGCAATATCCAAACAACTCACAAACTCAGTTCAAACTCAGCTCCTACACCTATTAAAAACCAAAACTGACCCTGCGGTTTATACCAAATAAAACCTGTTCAGACAAAAAGAATCTTGAAGAAATCATAACCTCATACTAAACCAGTTTACAACAAAAAATAGTTCAAATCCAAACTGACGGTTAGACTCAACCGACCTTGCATATAATTGTCAAAATCGTGCCAAAACAGTTACAGCCTGCATCAATTATCCAAAATCCATCCCTGCATTAAAAAATCAGAAGATGAATTCAGGAAATCATGATAGAAAATTGGATAACCTCCAAAAGTTCCTAATACTAACAGAAGCTTCAGAACTAGCCTCTAACAACCTTTAGCTTACCAGCTAACAAGATTTCTAACAGAATTTCTAGCTACACTAACTAACTTCACATCCCATTCTAACTGAATCAAAACAAAATTTGATATTAAATCTCATCCATCCAAATCTCTAACAGAAAAGGCCAATTTAACAGTTCAGATCTTAGTCCATTTAACAAACTGTAACTAACTTCTAATAGCAATAACAAAAGTATATAAAAACAGAGTCACCCTTTTTCAATCGGATTCTGAAAGATTATGCAGAAGAATCTTTAACCTTCTCTCTAATTTTCATCATCTTCATCCTTCAATCTTCATAGAAGAATCACATAACCTTCATTCTGCAATCTTCATCTCTCAGTCTCTTCTCTGAAACTTGTTCTTCCTCTCTTTCGCTCCACCTTCCATCAACAAAGCATCTGCAACTTCATGCAACTTCAGCCATCATCTTCATCACACCTCGATTCCACATCCTTCGCATCAATCATCTTCATGCATCTTCACCGCTCCTGCATCAACAACATCACAACCGCAACATCATCTTCTTCATATCAACACCATAAATCTGTTGTTTCACATCTATCTTCATCACATAAGCTTTCTCATCCCCTGTTTCAACAAATCTCAACAATCAACACATCAGCTTTCAACCTTCAAACTACTTCAAACAACAACGCGTTTTCAACATCAACAATACCAACGATAGTAAATTCATAAAAGAAATAGAAGAAGAGAAGAGGAACCTAAAAGCCAAACTTACATCTTCTTCTCTCTTAAATCAATTCCGCCTTTTTTTCTTCTTTAAATCCGTGCCAAAGATCGTGTAAACGAACTAACGGAGGTGAGTTTGAATCGGAGGGGAGAAATCATAACAGGATGATGGTGAAGCAAACCAGACAGTGATGTTTAGAGCAAGGTGAAGGATGAGAAGTGAAGAAGATGGAGATAATTGAGAGGAAGCCGCCGCACTTCGTGAGGAAGATGAAGAGAAACATTTTCTCTCTTAACCCTAATCCCTTTTCCATTTATTTTTATTTTTATTCTTTTGTTCAATTTAACAAAAAAAGGAATCGGATAACAGGTTGAAACATTTTTGAAGGGGATGATGGATCAATGACTTGGTGGACCGAAAATCTCTTCCTTAGACCCATGCACATGTTTTTTCTTTGAAGCTTGGAATTGAATAATAAAAGTTTATGGACTCAGTGGGCCTTACACCTGAAGCAGTGTACTGAGCCATGCTCCCTGATTCAACACATACTCCCCTGTTCTACACTAATTCTCATCTTGTTCTCAATATTTTAGCAATTAGTATTTTAATGTTTCTTGTACAATTTTTGGCTGAAACTATGTGTGAGTATTAATATGTTGATCCCTGACTTGATGATATTTTTTTCATAATTTTTCTATTGTTTTAGGAATTAATTGAATTAATGCTTGGTACATGATTAAAATTAGGATTTTAGCGGATTCTTGTCGATTCCATATCCTTGATTCAATTTCCTTGGTATAATAAATGGTTTAATGGTAGGCTCTGATCCTTGAATGGATGCTTGAGTTGTGCTTACATTGCCTTGTCAATTTCTAACTTAGTTGGTGTATTTTTGTGCAAGCTTCCAACAGTGATTTCTTGCACCATGAGACAATAGTAGAGTATTTTGCATCGTATTGTTTTGTATCTTCGTGCAGGATTATCATATGATGATTCAGATGTATGTGATTTGTTTTCACCTAGAGGCTTCAACACTTATCCTTTACATTCGATTTTATGATTATTTCTCTTTGGTTGATGTAAAGCTTGCACGAAGTTTTCTGGGTTTCTCTGCTTTCCTTGCCATGCTACAAACTTTTGTTCGTTTGATATTTTCTTTGGTTTCTCATTTCAGCATTTTATCACTTTCTAGAGGTCATGTATAGTAGGGGCATTTATCGCTTTCTAGAGATCATGTGAAGTAGGAAGCAGGAAATAAAGAGCATGCGCTCGAAGTCTTTGTTTAAAGTCCTGTAGTAGGCACCACTTTCTATATGCTATTTGTGTTTGTTTAAAATTCTACCTTTGAAGTAAGCATTCTGCACGTGTGTTTTCATTGGTGCCCGCATTATATTACAGATGATAAGTCCTCAAAAGGAGGCAAGTAGGGAGGGTGCATAATCGACCCCCGCACATTCTAGTCTGTGTCATCCTTAGCTCACATTGTACGCCAATGCTTCAGAGTCGTGCAAATCTTGTGTATCGAGTCCGTCAAGTGGGGAAGGGTTTTGTAATTAAACCCCCACGCTTTGTCAGGAGTTCTCATTGGCTGATGCTGAAACTCTATGATTGTTCATATTGTCTTTTGTCGCCTACCTCGATCTTTTATATCTTGGTTAGGTGTTCAGCCGCTTTGGACGTCACATTTTTTCTATTTCATCCATCTCCCACTTGTTTGCTTCGGGTGATACGCTCCCTTTAGCTAAAGCATTTCTCTTGTTTCCCCCATCCCTTTGAGTCAGTATGTTTGTGTGTTTTTGCCAAAGCACTTGTTTGCTTATTTATTTGCAACACCATGCTTCCCTTAGGATCATTTGGTTAGGCAGCTTTCGAGCTAGACATTAGGATAGGTATCTGTTCATGCTAGCATAGGTTAGAGATTTCCCTTTTATCCTCGACCTTAGGGTCAATCATTGTATGATAACATTAGGGATATATTTAGGTTAGTCTCCCTTAGATGTTTTTCTTTCTTTTGCATCTTTGCATTAAGACTAAAACTCTTTTTCTTGGAAAAAGCATAAAACATCTAACAACTTTTAAACCCTTCTTTAAGGTAAAAGTTATTAACCAATGCAAATTCGTTTGCGCCTTCGGGCTTTTCCTTCAAACTTTTTCAAAACGACATGTTAATTCACTTATGTGCTGACGCGTAAGTCTACAAAGGTCGAGCTGTGGCAGAAGGCGAAATTAATATTATTCATTAAAAAATACAAACCAACAGAAACTTTTGAGCCGAACTATGGCTGCTCTGATTCCTTAAAAGGGACATGTAGGCATTAGGGTAGGGCCCGAACGAGTATAACTTTATTTTTACCTACATTATTTTCTCTTTTATTTTGCATGCATTCCATGTACACCTTAGATATATATTCTTACACACCCTTTAATTAGAACAACAAGAGTGGATACCATAGAGTACTACGGGCGTGTGGGGTGCTAATACCTTCCCCTCGCGTAACATACTCCCTCACCCGATCTCTCGGTCGTTTGATCGTGATTTCACCCTTCTCAAGTTTACTCGATGTTTACCTTTCCCTTCATATGGGATGAAAAACATTCGATGATGACTTCATTTATTTCATTATCAGTTGATTGTTGAGCCAGTTGTTTTAGCTGGCGACTTCACTGGGGAAAGTTGACCTATTGATGGTCCATCCCGGAGTCGATCCTAGCTCTTGTTTGTTTACTCCATTGGGTGTTTATTTATTTCTAGTTATTTACAACATTATATACACTTCTTGCATATGTTTGTGCATGCATTTTATTGCTTTCCATATTGGTTATTTGTTGTGTTGGCTCTGTTTCCATGTTGGAGGGATGTTACTATGAGGTAAAAGGCCCAATACCCATGCTAAGTGAGAACCATAGGAACCCTAGGAATCGAGTGGAACATGAACTGCTAGTTGACTTAGGTTTCGCTATTGCCGTCATGTCATCCACACTCAGATGAGGTACGAATAAGGGGCTATCATTTTCACGTAGGTGATATGGCGATAGTTTCTCAAGAGTACCCTCGATTCTGGGTTACCCGACCTTACCCTGACCTAGTTTTCACTCGTGAGTGGGGAGGGACTTGATTATTACAGGTACAAATGGTGACTATATTATGATGGTGACCGTATATTCTGATGGTGACCGTATATTCTGTTAGTGACCTGGATTTCTTTGTTCAGAGATTATACAACAGTTATTCATGGTACTTGGTTCGGCTGTGTTTTGAAATTGGTGTCGAACCTTTAATCCTGTGATGTTTGGATTACTCGGAAGATTTATACAGCAGTTACCCAGAGGATTATATAGCTGCTATGATGAAATTTTGAACCTATGGTTTTGCACTTACATCATAACATATTTACCTTTTACAAAAAAATATGTAAAAAAAATGTATGCATGAAAAGAGTTAACACACATGTCATTTCCATTTCCAAGGAATCGTGCTTGTAAACATTATGTTGTGTTTGTCTATCTCTTACTTACAAAAGAATCGAAGCATGCGGGTTCCTTAAAAATGATTGAACATGGCATTGCATCCACTCATTCACCTCATGCCTCTTCATGCATTCATAATAGGTACTCGGAGTGGGGAATTCTTATTCAGGCCCGATATTCTTTTTAGAATTGCAAATCTTGACTTCTCACTGCATCGTGATCCATAAAATCCATAGAATGACTTCATGGGGAATTGGGTGAGAGGAAAAATTATATGGGGTTATTTATTAGAGACATGTAAGCAATGTCCTGTAGTCAGAAATCCTTAAAGGAAAAAATAGCCAGTTGGAGACTCAGTTGAGTCGGATATGGAAGTTCTGAAGACAGTGTCAGCAAAGGAAAGTGATCTTGTATATGTTGTTGCAACAGAAGCTGTCATTCATCCCCAACCTATGGGACATTTTTCAAATCTAGAGATATATTGTAGGTCTCATCCAGAACTTCGTGTTCCCGGATTTTCTTGCTAGCAGCTAGTTTCTGGTCTCCAAGTGAACCCATGGGGAAAAACTTACTAGCATAGACATAAAAAGCTTGAGAAGCAGGTTGATACAATCTTTATACCTTGAATCCAGTTACGTCCTCGTGTGTTGGAAGCTCAGTTGATTAAGCTTCATGCTTTGGGTCATCCTCCTACAAAATTTTCTCCTGATTTCGATGCAAATACTGGATGTGTCCCCCATTTTGTGGCACCTGGTTATGATATTGAAGACTGCAAGAGCTTGAAGTATGAAGTCCGACACTTGTCTGGCTTCTTTTACAAGGTTCAATCCATGTTTGGCAAACCGTTCCAGACTCTTTCTCCTTAGCCGAGTGCTTCTTCTGTGTAGTAGAAGATGAGGTGACACTTATGTGTAGAATAAAAACCTCAGAGGTTGAGTTCTACATTCAGAGTTATTTCTTCTGTGTGGTAGAAGATACTTTGGTATGGTTGCTGGATTTTGTTTGTGTAGTGGAAGACAGTGCTTCTTTTGTGTAGTAGGAGATGCTCCAGAATTCAGCGACTGATTTTCTCTTTTGTGTAGTAGAAGATGGTTGGCATTTCTTATCTATGGTAGAAGATACTTTGTGATGCAGTTTATACAAGTTCGCTTGATAAAGCATTCATCACATATGGTGAGGGAATCCGATGTGATTACCATGTTGGGGCACTTGTACATTCAGGTGAAGGTTGTAAACCATTCAGAGATGAAGTGCAAGACTCGCTTAATGCAAAGGCTATCAATTTCAGGCCAATCAGTCAGATTTGAAGTCTCCCTTGACTCAGTGAATGTCAAGATTGTCGGAGCATCGTATGAAGTAACAAGTCCATACGGAGACTAGTCTCCTAAACCTGGCAATTTCAAATCACATTTGCATTCTCATTTTTAAATCTTTCTTGTTTGGTTCAGTACTTTCTTGTATGCAAAACTTGCTTATTTTTTAATATTAATCATAATGAATTGAATATGCTTGTCTTGAATTAATCCATTCGTATTCAATCATTAATGTTTTTCTTTGATTTTTTATGCTTAACTCTTTTTAAATAAAGAAAAATATCTCTGAGGGAGGATGATGAGTAATATGCCAAAAGTTTCAAATGGCGTGCTTTTCAATAAAAACCTGCCGACGATGTACATGCATTGTTTCAAATTCCCAAACACCAGAGATATAAGGGAAATAGACCCTCGTCAACCCCTTTGAGCCTTTAAGTAGGAGTTTCTTTTCTGTTCATAAAAAACCCTCTCATTTAACCAGGCGCAGGGTGGATTTCAATTAATCTTATCGAGCGTTCAGAACTCACCAAGAGTGTGCATCTAAGGATATGACAATGGTTATCCTTTAAAAGGAATAGGAAAGTCAAAACCGCAATGGTTAACCCTCATCTACTAGCAGCGTGCATCAAAGAGAATGATATCTGATGGGTATCTCTCGCACGTCAGGAGGTCAAAAGACGACGATACCACAACAATTATTCCTCGTCAACCAAACAGTATGGTAGTTACATCTTTTCAGCAAGTCGAAAACGACTCGAATTCACACGACGTGTTCAAAAATGAAGAGTGTTTGAAAATGATGAAAGAAAGAGACAAAAATCCCCGCTAAGTCGAACTTGAAAAAACAAGTCGCTTAGGCAAAAGTCAAGGCATCCCACTAGACTTCAGAGTAAAAATCAAAAATGATTTGTCTAGGAAAAAGTTAGGGAAAACAAAAAGAAAGCGAAAAGCGCAAAAAGCGCAAAAGGATTACAAAAAAATACTTAGAAAAGAACAAAGTCGTGTGATCAGACACAAAGAACGAAAGAGATAAGTAACTGTCATGCCCAAAAAAACCTCGTTTGACTCCTCAATCATTGTAACCTCCTTTTGAGAGATGAGTGCTCGCATCGAGTTAACTGAACATAGGAATGAAGAACATCACGGAGAATGGGTGGACACCAAAAAGTTTGGGCCTTAAATCCTTTTTTCTAAAAAATTGTGAACCGGGCCACGCTACAACCCTGAAAAGTCATAATTGAAGCATGGGTTAGTTTGAAAGCAAACTGTAATGAGAGTACGATAATCTGACTCCTAGGGGGTTTGCTAAAACTTTTGAGTTGGTATCACACCATCTTTTTAGTTTCTTTCACACACAATTTTTGATGTTTAATCTTTTCAATATAAGTTTTCAAACTTCAAGACAAACACGAGCTTTGCATTATAATTATCATTCCTAGAATAAACATTCTTTGCATATGAACAAGTTCTTAAACATTAAGTAAGCTTGCATAATGAGCATCAGATGGAAGTCTGATTATCTCGAGGGACAAATTGCTTTAGGATATTGTTGAAGGGTAAATAATTCTTGAAGATCATATTAATCTAGGGCAAAGATCTATTGACTACGTCGAGTAAAAGAACACGTGTTTGAGAAATGATGTGAAGCAGATTGCAAAAGTGATTATCCATAAGTCTTTGTCGAGCAATGGTGCATTATTTTGAGTTGGTCCTGAGGGGCTGATTTCTTCGAGTATCCGTTGGAGAACAAGGTAATTTAAGTTGAGAAGTACAGTTGTGAAGTAGCCTACTTTCAAGGTGCAAGTCAACTAACCTAAGGTTGTGTTGTCTTCAAGACTTTGTGAGCTTCTCATTTCTCCGTGAGCATGAGATGAGAAAAAGGTTTGTCAAGACTCTGTTGAGCAGGAGCAAGCATGTTGAATACTCTGTTGAGTAAGTGTTCAGCCAATCTGGGGCAGTCAAGTCGAGATTTAATCCCCAAAGTACAGTTAAACTGGGGCAGTTATGTCGAGATTTGATATATTTCTCTGAGAATTCATTGATTATAGAAGAATCTTTTTAGAATCTGAAGATGCATGAGAATTCACTCAAGCAGGGCTGAAACCACTTCCAACACTGGCCAGTCATGGGTAGTACTATGAAGTTCATAACACTAAGGCAAATTATCTTTATGGTATAGATCTCAGAAAGTCCTCTCGAGGAATTTTTTTCTTTCAAATGCCCTATAGACTGGGGCAAGGCGTTATGTAGGGGAATTTTATCCTCTTCAAGGGTTGATCAAATCAAGTCTATGGGCAGGATAAACAACTCGTGAATTTAAAGAGTGTTATACCCCAATTTTTGCCCCTAAGATTCCTCTATCATATCATATTAACTCGACCATAACAAGATCACATTAGGGTTGGTTCTTTCTCTTTTTCTATCTCATATCTTTAAGTTTGCTATTGAGGAATCTCCAAGAACCTTAGTTGTGTATTTTGTATATGTGTTGTTGACTAACTTCTAATCAAAATAAATAAATAAATGTTTGTCTTTGTCTTTGTATATTTTTGTTTTGTAGGTACTAAGTCGAAGCATCTGACAAATAAGGATTTCTGGTATTATTTTCCTAAAATCTCTATTTGCAAAGGAAAAATTAACAAAAATTCATTTTTGTCACTGATGCAATCGATTGCTCTTAGAGTGCAATCGATTGCACATAGTGCATTTTGCGCCATTTTTAAAAAAATACACTGTGCAAATCGATTTGCACAGCGTGAAAATTTGAAAAAAAAATTAGCATTTTAAGCTTGTTAAATTTTGGCTCCAATTTTTCTTCATTTTTGAAAGATATACCATTAATTCAAATTTTAGTGCCAATCTTTCATTTTTAAGAAGAATTATCATTAATTCAAATTTTGGCTCTAATATTTGAAAGAATTATCATTAATTCAAATTTTGGCTCCAAGAATCAATTACCAAATTATCACTAATCCCAATCCTAAAAATCTAATATAGCCCTCATTTCATTCAAATTTCAAGCTTTTGATAGCCAAATCCACCTTGCGAAAAAATCTCTCAATTCTCTCTATCTACCAAATTCACACAAAGCTCCATTTTCAAAAATTTAGTAAGCTTTGCATTAAAGCTTAATAATCTTTGAGCTAAACCTTCATCCAAATACTTTTTATTCATCAATTCTCTACATGCAAGCTTGGAAATTGATTCTTGTGGTTAAATTGAAGTAAATTCTTGAAGTTGTTTTGATAATTCTCTAGATCTACCTTTGGTAAGTTGAATAATTCATCTTTCACAATGTGATCTCTTATTGATCTTTGGGTTTGATTCATTGAGCATTATTTTGTGATTCCAATGGTGTTATTTTCTCATAATTTGATGGAATTTTTGTGCTCAATTGGATCCATGATCATAAGGTATTTGATGGAAAGTTTGAACAAGAATTTGGCCTTTTAAAATGTTGTTTTGTTGTCTGTAACAGCGTGCAATCGATTGCAGTAACAGTGCAATCGATTGCACAGAAGCAATTTCATGCAGATTTTTGAAAATTATACTGTGTAAATCGAATTACACAGTAGTGCAATCGATTTACACAGGGACATAATGCATTTTTTCCCTTGTTTTGGGGCAGCTTTGATCCAAAATGCTTTTTCTACTCACTCCTTTTGATTGTTGGTTTAGATTGCAATTTTAAATATCCAATTTCTCTTTAAACTCAATGGACTTTGTGATGTAGATGAAGTTGGATAAATGTTCATCAATTCAAATCTACCAAAGAGTGAATTATTTAATTCATTTTTGGTGCTTTGGATTAATGATATGTTTAGTTCTTTAATCCATCTAGAGGAGTGGTTGAATTTAAAGATGAACGAATTTTGAGGTGGTAATCCAAATTAGCTTATCATTTCCCTCCCTTTTCATATTATCCCTTTCTTTTTTTTTAATTGTGCTACATGTTAAGGGATGATGATCTCTATATAATTTATCCAAACAAGAAGTACATAGATTGCTATTGACTGGCTTCAAAATAGGTGCGACTTCTACATAAGTCCACTTACGATTGCTTAACATAGCGCTAAATTTTGTTCCGATTCGAATAAATGATCATTTATGGCCCAAACTTATGATTGCAAGCCCAAGTATGTTAATTTGATCTCTTTGATCCAATAACCTTTAGATTCATTGAGTAGAGGCTTTGGTTCTACCAATCCTCTAATGGATCTACAACACCTTTGGTCAATGCGGATCACTTAAACATTGTTGATCATTAAATGTTACTTTTTGAGGATTCCAAAATGGATGATATACTTGACAAAAAGCAAATGCAACTTGTTATGTGGAGGCTTTGGTTCTACCAATCCTATAATGAGTTCCAAATGCAAGTTTTAAGATGGTCATCCAACTAACCACTAATTTCTAACAATTGACTTTACTTTATGCTTTTATTTTTTTATGCTTTATGTACCATTTACTTTTACCATTTTACATTTCATGTTATTTTCATATTTGCTCACTTGAGCATTTACTTTTATGTCATTTTTATTTTGCTCACTTGAGCTTTTCTTTTCCTTTTGAAGACACCTAATAATCAACATGAACCATAAAAATCTTTAATGATACTTGGACTATTTGGTTACTATCCTTGGCATTATGGAGTATTGGACTTCTTGGACTTAGGATTAGAAACCTTAGCCTATCTTGGAGACCTTGTGATCTTATCTGATTATTTTGTCAGGAGTTCTTGAGGTTTACCTCAAGACATTGGGTTGCTTGTTTGTTTTTGTGTGCAGGTTTTTGTGATTACATTCTCTGTTTGTAATCTGGAATTCACCTGTATGCAGTTGTTACTCTGCCCAATTTTTGCAAAGACTTAATACACTTGAAGAGGTCTAGTGTCTTTGCTTGCTTGGTTTCAATCCAAAGAATGGGAATTCTATATTGACTCATAATGTCAAGTATTGGTTTCTTGTTGGTTAGATGGTTCTTATCCCTAGCTTTTACCTTATGCTTTAGGATAGTCTCTTCATCTCCTCCCATCTTCTTTAATTTCAAAAATCTTCTCCCTCCTTTTAAAACTCTTCTTGTTTTGAAACTTGAAACACTTTCATAATAAACCTGGACTTATGTCCATGCATTTTCAAAACATTTTCATAAATAAACTTCAATCAATTTAATAATACCTTGACATTTTTTGTGAGAAGACTAAAAGTCAATCAATCTCATTTCAAACCATTTTGCCACTTTGACTTTTATCTTTAAACTTTTCTCAAAAGATTAGACTCTTGTCAATCCTTGTAGTGATGCAAACAACTATACTTCTACAATATGTAGTGAAGAGAGATATTTTCCACCTGGGTGTTGAGTGAGGCATTTTTTATTTTAAAATTCAAGCCATATCCTCCACTTTGAGATGATGCAAATTCTCCTTTCTCATGATTGTGGGTAGTAAGTATGTTTTCCACACGGACAATGACGATGATGTCTTATCTCTTAAAATCAACCAATACACTTCTGTTTTAAATTTTTAAAAGATGAACTATGTGTACCCTGATCCCCTATTGCACGAAAGGTGGTACGTAGGCACTAAAGGTTCGCAACCGCGGCAGGTGCAAAAATCATAAAAAAAAATATTTCTTTTCTCACCTCCACCATCTATTTTATATAGCCAAAATATACAGATTTTACAAAGAGGTTCCTGCGGAGTACCGTAGATGTTTAGGGTGCTAATACCTTCCCTTTGCATAACCAACCCCCTTACCTTGAATCTTTCCCCCTCTTTTTGGGTTATTCGCTTTTTTCCCATTCCTTTGGAAACAATAAAGCGCGGTGGCGATTTTTATTTTGATTTGTATAAAGTATAGCTAATCCAATGGCTTAGTCTTGAACATTTCTACCGCTACAGAAAAATGGCGACTTCACTGGGGAAAGATTGACCTCTTACTAGTTCATCCCTAAGTGGGTTAAACCTATCTTTGTTTATATCTGTATATGTGCTATTGTTGTTTATGTGTTATATTTTGTATATATGTTTGTTTGGATTTTCCTTGTTTTCAGGGTGCTTAGTGATTACTTATAAGTCCTATACCCAGACTTAGGCAAACTTTAAGATAGGACGGGTGGTATAGTCATGTTAACTTTGAGGGAGTAATCCCAAAAAAGGAGGCATGAGATCCCCCACTCAGTGGATGCCCCTTTGACTGTAGTGTCGTTTACCGAGTAATCGGGAAGACGTACTGCTTTCGACCTGGGAGCCTGCTGAAGCTGAGGACCGTAGATTACCTAACCCATCTTGGCCTTTTAGGTGTAGTGCGGAAGCTATGACGGAGTAATCCGGAAATAGTTGTCACGCGATACTACGCTCGGACGAGTCTTTCTTGTGAATATTACTAATTACCGAGTTAATCGGGAAGTTGGTAATATCTGAAGGAAGGATGTAGACTCTGGGAACCTCTAGAACCTTGTTCGGAAGGTGATAACTCTTAGACCAACACCTTATGGGTAGTACCTTCGACCTCATTCTCGTGACGTTGAACCTATGAACCCTATATGTGTGATCTTGTGTGTGATTATTGCATCATGCATCCATGCACTCATAAGCATCTTTTGAAGAAAACAATATTTCAAGGGATTTAAAGATGGACTATTTATGAATACCTCAGGTGTTTTTAACCATGGATTATGGAAAGAGAAAGACCGGGAAATACAGTTTTAAGGATCCCAAGATAGATGAGTTGGTCAGTCTAATTCCAGAGATCGAGTGTTCTATAGACTTTCGGAAGAAGTATGGATCCATTATTCCTCTCATAAAGCTGAAGATGAAGGAGGGTATTCTCTCAACCTTGGTCCAATTCTATGATCCGATGTATCCCTGCTTTACTTTTCCTGATTATCAGTTGATGCCTACACTGGAGAAGTATTCCTATCTATTAGATTTACCTGTTACCGATTGTGTTCCTTTTACTGGTTTGGAGGATGAGCCAAAACCACATGAGATTGCTGCTTTGATTCATCTGGGAAAGTCTGAGGTGGAAACCCATATGACTACCAAAGGAGGGATTAGAGGATTACCAGCTTAATTCTTATTGGAGAAAGCTCGTTACTTTTCCAGGATGAAGAATATGGTTGCTTTTGAGGCCATCTTCGCTTTACTTGCTTATGGATTATTCTTATTCCCTAATGTGGACAAGTTTGTCGACATTAACGCTATCAGAATTTTCATGATTGGAAACCAGGATCCTACGTTGTAGGGTGATGCTTATTACTCTGTTCATCTTCGGAGTTCCTATCATGGGGGAATGATTATTTGTTGCACTCCTTTGTTGTACCGGTGGTTCATCTCTCATATGCCCCAGTCTGATGCTTTTTTGGGATGTCAAGAAGGAACCCCGTTAGGCTCCTAAGATTATGGCACTTACTCACTCGGATATTGATTGGTATCGTCGAGCTTACCAGGATGTGGAGATTATTGACAGTTGTGGTAGTTTCCCCAATGTGCCTCTTCTTGGTACAAAGGGAGGAATTAACTATAACCCTGTTCTTGCACAGCGACAACTTGGTTATTCGATGAGGGATAAACCAAATAGTATTCATTTGAGTAGTTTCTTTATGAAGGAAGGAGAAGACCATAGGGAATCTAGGGATCAGATTGTGAAGGCCTGGCGTCACATTCATAAGAAGAGTAGGAAGGATTTGGGACCTAGAGGTGTTGTTTCTTTGGAGCCATATCTTCAGTGGGTCCGATTAAGAGCCATTCAGTTAAAGATGTCATATACCCGGGAGACACCCATGCCTGATCTATTTGTGAAGACCACCCCTCCCTTATTAGATGATCTAGAAGAGCTGCAACTCGCTTTGGTTAGGATGCAACAGGAAAGGGATGCTTGGAAGAACAAGTTCCAGACTTTAGAGAATTCCTACAGAGCAGACCTGAAGTAGAAAGATGACTTGATCGAGATCCTTAAGAGTCGAGCGGTAGAGTCAATGGAGAGGCAAGGGGATTTATTTTCCCCTAAGCCTCAACCAGGTGCTGATTACTCGATTTCTGATCCAGATTATTGGAAGGAGATTGCCATCAGACATGTGGAAGAAAACCAGAGGTTGAGGGCTCAGATTGCCAGGCTCACAGGGAAACGCCAGCGTACAGATTGATCTCTATCAGTTCTTTTTCTCATGATTTTAGATTGTATTTTCATCTTGTACTTGGGATCATTGAAACTTGTAATCCATTTTGAAGTTATTATAATAAAAAATTTCAGTATTTCAAAAGCTTTATTACTTTGATGTTTGCAATATGTCTATAAATCTTAAATCCCTTGAAATATTAAATAATAAAGTAAAAATAATCATGTGCATTGCATATCATGCATCATATTGCACATATTTCTTGCATTCATTATGCATATCCAGGTGCCTTACCCAGCTTCTTTACTTTGTTCAGCAAGCTGACTCATCACTACAACACTCGGGCTAATTTCAAAAAGAAAATAGACAACTTGGAACAAGAGAATCGCGAGCTACGCGAAGAAGTTTCCGCTTTGAAGGTTGGCTTGGCCAACTTGACTACTCTGATGGGAGCTTTGGTGGTTGCTCAGAATCAGCCACCGAGTGTTCAACCTCAACCAACAAGGGCAAGTACTAAAGTTCTGACTGTTCCTGTATCCGCTACTCCGGCTGTTGTTCAAAATCATATGCCTCAAGGTTATCCATGGGGAATGACAGAGAATTTTGCACCTGAAGGTTTCAATTTGGGCCCCCAAGATGCTCTAGTGGTTCAAAATGTTGTTACTCCAGCACCTCCTGTGGTGCATACTGTTCCTGCTGCACCTCCTTCGGTGAATTTGGTTTTGTTTGTCAATAAAGATGTGTGTCGCCCTTTGCCTCCGCCGAGTGAAGACTTGGGTCTTTATGACAGAATGGATGATTTTCAAGAGCAGTTTGATAGAATGCAAAGAAAGATGAAGGCTCTTAGGGGAAAGAGCTATTTGGGCAGAATGTGAATGAGCTGTGTTTGGTCCTGAATATAAAGATACCTGCTAATTTCTAGGTCCCAGAATTTGAGAAGTATAAGGGCAACACTTGCCCTCGTGCTCACTTGGTGATGTACGTGATTGAAGAATTCCATGGAGTTTAAGGATGATTAGCCTTCTCAGTTTATTAGCATTTTTACTGCATTCTCATTTGTAATTTTTCTTGTTTATCATTGCACTGTTTGCATGTAAGAACTTGTTTGCATTTGAATGTTTAATCTTAATACAATGAGTATGTTTATATTGAAGAAATTCATTCGTTTCACTCGTATTTGTATTCAATTTTAAATTGCTTTATGATACCAACTTGTTACCCATTCTCTTGCCTAGGAAGAGATTGGGAGGAGGATGATGATATTAAAACACAAATTTTCTGGTTGTATGCTTTTGGATAAAACCATGTTGACGATGTACATGCATTGTTTCAAATCCTCAAACACCGGAGATATAAGGGAGTGAAACCCTTGTTAACCCCTTTGAGCCTTGAAGTAGGAGTTTCTTTTTCTATTCAGAAAAAACCCTAATTTTTTTTACCCGGGGCAGGGTAGTGTTCAATTAATCTGATTGAGTATTCAAATCTCATCAAGAGTGCGCATCTAAGGATACAATAATGGTTATCTTTCAAGAGGTTGAGGGAATTTAAAACTGTAATGTTTAATCTCCGCATATCAGTAGTGTGCATCAAAAGAAGATGTTATCCCAATGGGTATCTCTCACATACCAGGAGATCAACAGATGACGATACAATAATGGTTATCCTTCATCTACTCAGAAATAGGGCAGTCACAATTCTTCCAACTAGTCACAAATGACTCGAAGTCACGCGACATGTTCAAAAAGAAAAAGAAAATATGAATTAAAAAATGATGATGAAAAAGAAAGAGACAAAAATCCCCGCTAAGTCGGAACTTGAAAAAACAAGTCGCTTAGGCAAAAGTCAGGGCATCCCGCTGCACTTCAGAGTCAAAGTCAAAAGGAATTTGTCCAGAAGGAAAGAAAGAAATGGAAAGCCTAAAATGCGATAAAGGATTACAATGTGAAATCCTCAGCAAAGAACAGAGTCGCATGACAAGAAACCCAAAAGAAGCAGGATTGAGTGACTTGCATGTCCAAAGAAAACCTTGTTTGATTCCTCAACCATCTCGAAATTTCTTGTGAGAGACGAATGTTCGTGTCAAGTTAACTGAACTTAAGACCGAAGAACATCATGAAGGGGGTGGGCATCAAATATTTTTTGAGATTTAAATCTTTTTTTTCTAAAACCGTGAACCAGGCCACGTTACAACCCTCAAAAGTCCTAATTGAAATAGTGTTTATTTTGAAAGCATACTCCAATGAGATAGTGTTTCCTAACTCCCATTAATTTTGCTAAATTATTGTGATTGGTATCATATTTCTTTTGTTATCTTTCGTACAAAAAAATCCATGTCGCATCCTGTCTAGTGATTCGTTCACAAGGTTTTGCGAAATCTTTTCAAATAAAATCTTCAAGACTTACATAATTGTTGCATTAGAATTTTCATTCTTAGAATAAACATTTTCTTCTTGTAAAACAACTGCTTGATATCATGAAATTTTACATTTGAGTATCAGCAAAAGGCATGTTGCCGAGGAGAGTTACGGAGCAAAGAGGATGCAACATTCAGCCAATCTAGGGCAGTTACGTCAAGATTTGACAAATCTCTAGAAGCTATTTGATCAGAAAGGTTATCTTAAAATCATGCAGCCAAATGCAAGTTACGAAAGTTACCTTGGTCAGCACGGTAAGCTTGAGACACTAGATTGGTTTCTAAGGGCATATCCAGATTTCGTCAAGATAGCTACTATGTTTACCCCAAGTCGAGAATCTTCCTCTATGAGGATTTTTTTCTTGTGATCTGTTTTATAGATGTGTGTCTGGATTCCTCTAACAATTAATGATCAATTAAAGGGTTTCCTACAGGTTGTGTTATGGTGTTGGGTTTATAATCCCATTTTTTCTAGTCTTGCTGTAGACTTCTCCAGCTGAGTGTGATTCTTTACCCAGCCAAGTGGTGATCAAACGGAAATTAAAAAGAGCTATGAAGCCTTTGCTCATTTGATGGAGTTATTTCTCCCTTTTTATTGATATGGAATCTCTTGCAGAGTAGTGCTTTCTCTTGTTACGACATTATTGTTGTTATGTGCTTCCCAAGTAGCTAGACAAGGGTAATATATTTTCTAAGAAGTGTTGAGACAATTTTCGATTCTTTGGGTTTTCTCTCACCAAGTGTTGAGTTTGATTTAAAATCCCCATAATTTTGACTTCTTACTGTACTGTTAACTTCTTCGTTCCCCAGGAAGGTTCTCTCAGGTCATTTTCGTTGGTATGCGCATGATTTTTGTATATTGAAGATGATACCAATTGGCGTAAGGTACAGTATTGGGTTTGTGGTCCCATTATCCCCAGCCAAGTCTTGGTTCGCTTTTGATTTTGGGTTTGCATGGTCAGAAGCCTCCGTCCCAGATTCCTCAGCGAAGTTTTCCCTCATATGATGAAAGGTTTTATTCCCTTGGTGTGCTAAGATATCGCTCTTTTTGCAGTATTGGCATTAGTGTTGACTTCTTGATTTCCCAGGAAGGCTATCCCAGGGCATCTTTTGTCGGAATAGGTTTTCATGATGAAAATTTTCAATCCGCAGTTTTTTCTCCAGGGAGGTAGACTTGAATTCCCCAGTGAGGTTTAATTGTCTCGGCGTCAGTCTGCTTTATTTGAGGCTGGTCTTGTAATCTCTAGTAGGCATGTTGCTTTTTAAAAACGGGTTTCTCTGATGAAACCAAAAGAAAGATGTTCTATCCCGGTATCTGTTTGATTTGGCTACATTCGGATTATGTTTCTCCTCAGTGAAGTTAGGACAGACAATAGGTTTGGTTTCCGCATTTGCTTTTACCTTTCTTGGATTGATATTTCTGGTTGAAGTTTAGCCCAATGTTGTTGGTACCTGAGGTGGTTTTGTTTGTTTATACTGATTATGTATCCTTTTACCAGCATATGCATGATATCACTCATACATTCATACATGCATCATGCATTGCTACAAATCATTTTTCATTGACATTGTGTTCTAACCTTCCTACAGCGCTCCTTGCTTAGGTGGATTTGGTTTTCCCTCTTGAGTTTATTTCTCAAAGGATGTATCTTTGTTGGCTGTCTTGCTCCAGTTTATTTCTGAATTGGATTTGTGGTTGCATGACAATATTATTTAATTTGGATTTCTGAGAGCTTTGAGTTTTGGTTTGTGCATTTATTTTGCACGAGAAGACTTTATCTCCTCAGCAGGAATATCGTGGCATTTCCCCAGGAAGTCATGTCTGTTTCCATAGGAAGTCATATTTGTTTCCTCAGGAAGTCATATCTCTTTCCCCAGGAAGTCATATCTCTTTCCCCAGGAAGCCATATTTCTATCCCCAGAAAGTCATTTCTCTTTGCAATTCCTCTTGACAATGAGTGGAAGTCTCTTTATTTGAGATAAGCTTACATATTACCCTTTCCAGGCAGAGTGCCTTGGTTAAAGAAGAAGTTGAGACCCGTTCTAGGCAAAACACCAGAATTTTGGGAAAAACTTGATATATTTTCTCTTTCTACCTTCAGTGAACGTTGGTAGTACATCGGCAATGAACTTCGGTGTTTGTTATCTTTTTGTTATCTTCAATGAACGTTGATAGTTCATCATAAGTGAATGGCGATGGTATGATATTTTCTCTTTCTACCTTCAGTGAACGTTGGTAGTACATCGGCAGTGAACGTCGGTGTTTTTTATCTTTTTGCTATCTTCAGTGAACATTGATAGTTCATTGTCAGTGAACGGCGGTGATATGATATTTTCTCTTTCTACCTTCAGTGAACGTTGGTAGTACATCGATAGTGAACGTCGGTGTTTGTTATCTTTTTGCTATCTTCAGTGAACGTTGATAGTTCATCGTCAGTGAACGGCGGTGATATGATATTTTCTCTCTACCTTCAGTGAACATTGGTAGTACATCGGCAGTGAACGTCGGTGTTTGTTATCTTTTTGCTATCTTCAGTGAACGTTGATAGTTCATCGTCAGTGAACGGCGGTGATATGATATTTTCTCTTTCTACCTTCAGTGAACGTTGGTAGTACATCGACAATGAACGTTGGTGTTTGTTATCTTTTTGCTATCTTCAGTGAATGTTGATAGTTCATCGTCAGTGAATGGCGGTGATATGATATTTTCTCTTTCTACCTTCAGTGAACGTTGGTAGTACATCGGCAGTGAACGTCGGTGTTTGTTAACTTTTTGCTATCTTCAGTGAATGTTGATAGTTCATCGTCAATGAACGGTGGTGATATGATATTTTCTCTCTATCTTCAGTGAATATTGGTAGTACATCAACAGTGAACGTCGGTGTTTGTTATCTTTTTGCTATCTTCAGTGAACGTTGATAGTTAATCGTCAGTGAACAGCGGTGGTATGATATTTTTTCTCTCTACCTTCAATGAACGTTGGTAGTACATCAGCAGTGAACGTCAGTGTTTATTATCTTTTTGCTATCACCAATGAACGTTGATAGTTCATCATCAGTGAACGACAGTGATATGATATTTTCTCTTTCTACCTTCAGTGAACGTTGGTAGGCCATCGGCAGTGAATGTCTACGCTTGTTATCTTCCTCTCTCATTCAATTCTTTTGGGTCCACCAGTGATTTATTTTCCTGGTGGGGTTGCTCCTTTGTTTCTTCATTTTTTGTGGCATCCCCAGTGGTGTCTTGCGTCTCTTTATATTTGTTCATCTGCATTCATAATCATAAGCATTGCATGGCATCTTAGAAACAAAAATAGGGCTTGTTTTATATTTAAGTATATTCAATCGCTTCGACACGAAGATTTTTAGCCTTCGTATCTCTAGATAGAAGACACTTAAATAAGGGTAGTTGTTGTACCCCAATTTTTGCCCCTAAGATTCCTCTATCATATCATATCAACTCGATCATAACAAGATCACATTAGAGTTAGTTCTTCCTCTTTTTCTATCTCATATCTTTAAGTTTGCTCTTGAGGAATCTCCAAGCACCTTAGTTGTGTATTTTGTATATGTGTTGTTGATTAACTTCTAATCAAAATAAAAAAAATGTTTGTCTTTGTCTTTGTATATTTTTGTTTTGTAGATACCAAGTCGAAGCATCTGACAAATAAGGATTTCTGGTATTATTTTCCTAAAATCTCTATTTGCAAAGAAAAAATTAACAAAAATTCATTTTTGTCACTGATGCAATCGATTTCTCTTAGAGTGCAATCGATTGCATATAGTGCATTTTGCGCCATTTTTGAAAAAATACATTGTGTAAATCGATTTTCACTATAGTGCAATCGATTGCACAGCGTGAAAATTTGAAAAAAAATCAGCATTTTAAGCTTGTCAAATTTTGGCTCCAATTTTTCTTCATTTTTGAAAGATATACCATTAATTCAAATTTTAGTGCCAATCTTTCATTTTTAAGAAGAATTATCATTAATTCAAATTTTGGCTCTAATATTTGAAAGAATTATCATTAATTCAAATTTTGGCTCTAATATTTGAAAGAATTATCATTAATTCAAATTTTGGCTCCAAGAATCAATTACCAAATTACCACTAATCCCAATCCTAAAACTCTATAAATAGAGCCCTCATTTCATTCAAATTTCAAGCTTTTGATAGCCAAATCCACCTTGCTAAAAAATCTCTCAATTCTCTCCATCTATCAAATTCACTCAAAGCTCCATTTTCAAAAAGTTAGTAAGCTTTGCATTGAAGCTTACTAATCTTTGAGCTAAACCTTCATCCAAACACTTTTTCTTCATCAATTCTCTACATCCAAGCTTGGCAATTAATTCTTGGGGTTGAATTGAAGTAAATTCTTGAAGTTGTTTTGATATTTCTCTAGATCTACCTTTGGTAATTTGGATAATTCATCTTTCACAATGTGATCTCTTGTTGATCTTTGGGTTTGATTCATTGAGCATTATTTTGTGATTCCAATGGTGTTATTTTCTCATAATTTGATGGAATTTTCGTGCTCAATTGGATCCATGATCATAAGGTATTTGATGGAATGTTTGAACAAGAATTTGGCCTTTTAAAATGTTGTTTTGTTGTCTGTAACAGCGTGCAATCGATTGCAGTAACAGTGCAATAGATTGCACATAAGCAATTTCACGCAGATTTTTGAAAATTGTACTGTGTAAATCGATTTACACAGTAGTGCAATCAATTTACACAGGGACATAATGCATTTATTTGCCTTGTTTTGGGGCGGCTTTGATCCAAAATGCTTTTTCTACTCACTCCTTTTGATTGTTGGTTTGGATTACAATTTTAAATGTCCAATTTCTCTTTAAACTCAATGGACTTTGTGATGTAGATGAAGTTGGATAAATGTTCATCAATTAAAATCTACCAAAGAGTGAATTATTTAATTCATTTTTGGTTCTTTGGATTAATGATATGTTTAGTGCTTTAATCCATCTAGAGGAGTGGTTGAATTTAAGGATGAAAGAATTTTGAGGTGGTAATCCAAATTAGCTTATCATTCCCCTCCCTCTTCATCTTATCCCTTTCTTTTTTTTTAATTGTGCTACATGTTAAGGGATGATGATCTCTATATCATTTATCCAAACATGAAGTACATAGATTTCTATTGACCGGCCTCAAAATAGGTGCAAATTCTACATAAGTCCATTTACGATTGCTTAACATAGCGCTAAATTTTATCCTGATTCGAATAAATGATCATTTGTGGCCCAAACTTATGATTGCAAGCCCAAGTATGTTAATTTGATATCTTTGATCCAATAACATTGAGATTCATTGTGTGGAGGCTTTGGTTCTACCAATCCTCTAATGGATCTACAACACCTTTGGTCAACGCGGATCACTTAAACATCGTTGATCATTAAATGTTACTTTTTGAGGATTCCAAAATGGATGATATACTTTACAAAAAAGCAAATGCAACTTGTTATGTGGAGGCTTTGGTTCTACCAATCCTCTAATGAGTTCCAAATGCAAGTTTTAAGATGGTCATCCAACTAACCACTAATTTCTAACAATTGACTTTACTTTATGCTTTTATTTTTTTATGCTTTATGTACCATTTACTTTTAGCATTTTACATTTCATGATACTTTCATCTTTGCTCACTTGAGCATTTACTTTTATGTCATTTTTATTTTGCTCACTTGAGCTTTTCTTTTCCTTTTGAAGACACCTAATAATCAACATTAACCATAAAAATCTTTAATGATACTTTGACCATTTGGTTACTATCCTTGGCATTATGGAGTATTGGACTTCTTGGACTTAGGATTATAAACCTTGGCCTATCTTGGAGACCTTGTGATCTTATCTGATTATTTTGTCGGGAGTTCTTGAGGTTTACCTCAAGACATTGGGTTTCTTGTTTGTTTTTGTGTGCAGGTTTTTGTGATTACATTCTCTGTTTGTAATCTGGAATTCACCTGTATGCAGTCATTACTCTGCCCAATTTTTGCAAAGACTTAATACACTTGAAGAGGTCTAGTGTCTTTGCTTGCTTGGTTTCAATCCAAAGAATGGGAATTCTATATTGACTCATAATGTCAAGTATTGGCTTCTTGTTGGTTAGATGGTTCGTATCCCTATCTTTTACCTTATGCTTTAGGATAGTCTCTTCATCTCCTCCCATCTTCTTTAATTTCAAAAATCTTCTCCCTCCTTTTAAAACTCTTCTTGTTTTGAAACTTGAAACATTTTCATAATAAACTTGGACTTATGTCCATGCATTTTCAAAACATTTTCATAAATAAACTTCAATCAATTTAATAATACCTTGACATTTTTTGTGAGAAGACTAAAAGTCAATCAATCTCATTTCAAACCATTTTTCCACTCTTTTATCTTTAAACTTTTCTCAAAAGATTAGACTCTTGTCAATCCTTGTAGCGATGCAAACAACTATACTTCTACAATATGTAGTGAAGAGAGATATTTTTCACCTGGGTGTTGAGTGAGGCATTATTGATTTTAAAATCCAAGCCATATCCTCCACTTTGAGATGATGCAAATTCTCCTTTCTCATGATTGTGGGTAGTAAGTATGTTTTCCACAGGGACAATGACGATGATGTCTTATCTCTTAAAATCAACTAATACACTTGTGTTTTAAATTTTTAAAAGATGAACTACGTGTACCCTGATCCCCTATTTCACGAAAGGTGGTACGTAGGCACTAAAGGTTCACAACCGCGGCGGGTGCAAAAATCATAAAAAATATATTTCTTTTCTCACCTCCACCATCCATTTTATATACAACACATTTTATATAGCCAAAATATACAGATTTTACAAAGAGGTTCATGCGGAGTACCGTAGATGTTTAGCGTGCTAATACCTTCCCTTTGCATAACCAACCCCCTTACCTTGAATCTTTCCCCCTCTTTTTGGGTTATTCACTCTTTTCCCATTCCTTTGGAAACAATAAAGCGCGGTGGCAATTTTTATTTTAATTTGTATAAAGTCTAGTCAATCCAATGGCTTAGCCTTGAACATTTTTACTGCTACAAAGGGCATGTCGAAAGTCGGGATTGTTATCCTCGGCTCATCAGAGACTTGGTTCCATTTATTGATGTTCCTCCATCAGAGGTCAAGATCATTATCTCTAACTGAAGTTTAGATTGTTATCCTCAGCGGGATACGAGCAGGAACGCGAAGAGCATGTGAGGTTGTTAACCATGTGAGGTTCATGATGGAAATGTTGTTTTCTAAAAGGAATCTCTTCCTCGGTAAAGATCCTTTGCTACTTTACAAAGGTCTATCTCCTAAGGGGTTTCTCTTTCGAGATCTTCATTCCCCAATAAAGCATCCTCATTTCTCTGCAAGAGGAGAATGATTCTTCTCCCCAGGAATTCAGAAGCTGTTTGAAGTCAAGATGATTTCTTTTCAGTGGACTACAATTTATTTTTGCAGTATCCTCTATAAAGTCCACTTTTTAGTGGAATTCCTCCTTGGAGTCGACACAATGAAGTTGTAATATTGCGTCGCAATTTTTACCCAGTGGTTGGTAGTTCAAATTGTTTATTCTTCGGTGAAGTTTACCATCCCAAACAGGGGCATATTGCCACAGTTTCTCTTTTTGCAAGTATTTTGGTCTTTTATGATAATAAGTGTACCAACAAATGAATCAAGAAAGGTCTGTATGCGACCAACATGAAGATTTTTGTAGAATGGGATCCAATTTCCCCAGTGAATGTTCACTTTTGCTCAAAACAGAATCATTCATCCCTAGTAAAGGTGTACTTTCGCCCAAACATAATCGCTTATCTTCAGTGAAATCATATCCCTGTGTAATCCCTACTGAAGTCGACATTCTTAAAAAGAGTTTATTTAAGAGTTTGTCCCTCCCAGAGGGCTTATCTCCAAAGAAGTGCCTTTCATCAGCATGTTTCTGTACAATATTCTTCATCAACGCAATCTATTCTTTTCAAATAATCTCGGAAGGATCATTTCATTGGATTGGATACCTTTGTTATATCCCCTTGAAGTTGATACCCCGTGTCTCCATGGTTGGCATTTATCTCCCTAGCGAGGTTGTCGTTCATCGCCCCCATGAAGTTCGTATCTTTTCTCCCCAAGGAAATTTTGCCCCTGTCAGGTTTCTTGAAGAGATGTTTGATCAACATGTTTGTTATGCCTCAGTGGAGAAAGTCTCTTGTTTTTCTGGAGCAGTGTGCATAGATGAATGTTGTTTAGGGCTCTTTTATCCCCAATGATGAAGTATTGCTGAAATATTTCCTCGGTGGAGTTCTGAACCTCAAGCTTATGGTTTAAGGATGCCCTCCTCTTCTCCAAGTGAAGTTTGTTACTCTTGACAGTATTATCATCAGTGTGGCCTGGGTAGAATTCTCTTATTTAATAATTTCTATGATTCCCCGGTCAAAGTCATTTTTATTGAGGACTTACATCATAAGGTCCCAGTTCTAAGCAAGATTCTCTTTATACTTGGAAAGATATGTTGGATTTTCCCCAGGAAGTTGGGATTTTGATCAGAATTCAGGTTTTTCTCTGAACTGCAATTTATTTTTGCAGTATTGTTCTCCAGGAAGTTACTTCCTTAGTGATATTGATCTTTAGAGGTTGGTGGTTCCGAATCTCGGTTGCCCATTGAAGTTCAGATTGGTTATTTTCTATAAATGATCATATGTGTAAGGATAATCGTACGAAAGTTCATTGTCTTCTTAACAGCCGATTATTAATGTGCTTTCCCTGGTATATTGCTAAACATGCATCATTACATTGCATCTACCAAAACACGTAGCATTTCCATTGTATAGAGCATTACGCTATAGAAAAATTCAAACATGCATAAGTATAAGCCAATTATGTTTACATGTGGTAATCAAATTGTTATGTTCTCATATTTGAATTATTTCCACAACAAGCCTAGGGTGATTCTATTTTTTTTCTCCAGCAGAGTTTGTTTTGACTTACCACAAGTCTGGTCTTTGGTATTTCCTGTTTCCCCAGTAAGTTTGTGGTTTGTTCTTGCCCCTGCAACCCCTTAGTTATTTTACCTGTGTTTGCTTTTGTCGTTAGAGTGCGAGTAAGAGTCGGTGTATAGACTTTCTTGCTTCTCAAGTATTTGAGTATCCATACTTGGTGTGTGGTAATTCAGATAATTGCCACTCCTGAAGAATTACACCCCGCCTTTGGCCTGAGGGATTTTGTAGTTCTTTCGTATTTGCAACTCTTAAAGTCCAACATGTGTTGGAAATCCTTGTTTAAAGTCCCTACAGTTGGTCTCTTTTTTCTAATCACAAGTCCACTGTCGATCGGTGTTCTAATTGGGTTCAATATAAACGTGAATTCCCAGTAAGTTCTTTTCCCAATAGTCCCCTTTGGTTGGTCTTTCTTTTTGTAAGGTTCGTCTTCTGTCGATGTTCTCTTTTCTCTGGAATTCACCTTCGCCCGGTGTCTTTCTGTCTTAGGTTCACCTTCACCCGGTGCCCCTTTTTTTGTTGGTAAGTTCATCTTCGCCCGACGTTCTCTTTTCTCCATAATTCACCTTCACCTGGTGTCCCTTTTTGTTAGTTAAGGTTCGTCTTTGCCCGACGTTCTCTTTTCTTCAGAATTCACCTTCGCCGGTGTCTTTCCATCTTAGGTTCACCTTTGCTCGGTGTTTCTTTTTGTTGGTTAAGGTTCATCTTTTCCCGACATTCTCTTTTCTCTGGAATTCACCTTTGCTCGATGTCTTTCCGTCTTAGGTTCACCTTTGCCCAGTGTCCCTTTTTGTTGGTTAAGGTTCGTCTTCGCCCGACGTTATCTTTTCTCCGAAATTCACCTTCGCCTGGTGTCTTTCCGACTTAGGTTCACCTTCGCCTGGTGTCCCTTTTTTGTTGGTTAAGGTTCGTCTTCACCTGACGTTCTATTTTCTCCAGAATTCACCTTCTCCTGGTGTCTTCCCGTCTTAGGTTCACCTTCGCTCGATGTCCCTTTTTGTTGGTTAAGGTTCATCTTTACCCGACGTTCTCTTTTCTCCAAAATTCACCTTCGCCCAGTGTCTTTCCGTCTTAGGTTCACCTTCGCCCGTTGCCCTTTTTTTGTTGGTAAGTTCGTTTTCTCCCAACATTCTCTTTTCTCCGGAATTCACCTTCTCCTGGTGTCTTTCCATCTTAGGACCTTCGTCCAATGTCCCTTTTTGTTGATTAAGGTTCATCTTCGCCCGACGTTCTCTTTTCTCCATAATTCACCTTCGTCTGGTGTCTTTCCATCTTAGGTTCACCTTTGCTCGGTGTACCTTTTTTTTGGTTAAGGTTCGTCTTTGCCTGACGTTCTCTTTTCTCCAGAATTCATCTTCGCCCGGTGTCTTTCCGTCCTAGGTTCACCTTCGCCTGGTGCCCTTTTTTGTTGGTAAGTTCGCCTTCGCCCCATGTTCTTTCTCTGAACCGGTAAATTCACCTTCTCCCGGTGTATTTCCGTCTTAGGTTCATCTTCGCCTGGTGTCCTTTTTTTTGTTGGTTAAGGTTTCGTCTTCGCCCGATGTTCTCTCTCCTCTGGTAAGTTTGCCCTCAATCAACGTTCTTTCTCCAAGAGTCTATCTGCGGTTAGTAATCCTTGATATATCTGGTCGAGAACGTTGTGTTAGGTATCTTCCTTCTTTGATATTACTGGTTAAAATCATTGTGTTAGATTTCTTCCTTCTTTGATATCTTTGGTTGAAATTGTTGTGTTATATTTCTTCCTTCCTTGATATATCTGGTCGAGATCACTTTGTTAGATCTCTTCCATCTCTGATATCTTCGGCCGAGTTCTCTGTGTTAGGTCTCTTCCTTCTTTGATATCCCTGGTTGAAATTGTTGTGTTATATTTCTTCCTTACTTGATATATCTAGTTGATATTTCTTTGTTAGATCTCTTTCATCTTTGATATCTTTGGTCGAGTCCTTTGTGTTAGGTCTCTTCCTTCTTTGATATCCCTGGTTGAAATCGTTGTGTTAGATTTCTTCCTTCCTTGATATATCTGGTCGAGATCGCTTTGTTAGATCTCTTCCATCTTTAATATCCTCCTTATGTCCTCTACCAACTCCAGGTATATATCTTTGATATCTTTCTCGTATGTGTTCGCTACCAACCCTGAACAAGCATTTTTAATATCTTTCTTGTCATGTGTTCGCTACTAACTCCGAACAGATGTTCCTTGGTAACCAAGTTCTCTTCTGTGTGTCTAACCCTGGTATGACATACATTTATCCTCTATAACCCCTTGTTGTACCCCAAAATTTACCCTCTTATTTATCAAATATTTTCTCACAAGATCTCCCTTGGTTCAAGATTACACAAGGGTTGATCAGCTCAAGACACCTCCCCAAGCTCTGATGACTGAAAATTAGGGTTTGAGATTGCACAAGGATAATTTAACTTTTAATGCCTCATATGAATTTCATGGATCATATTGGACCCTCAAGATTTCTCATGTTAAGTTTCAAGTCTTGGATCACATTTTTGCTCAGTCAATTGATCAGTTGACCTAAAAATCAGCTGTATTAGGGAAAAAGTCAACTGTGGTTAATTTACAGTCAAACTTCATAATTTTTTATCCATATAAACATTTTTAACTCCTATATGTCATTTGATCAAGTTTGGACCATAATTCCTCAAGAAATTTGATCAGATCATCAAAAGGGCAAAATGGTCAAAATTAGGGTTTTGATTGAGAAAAGGCAATTTCTGATTTTTTGACCTAGCAAATGGTTGATTGGTTGGAAACATGATCTCAAGGATTCAATTGAATCATTTTTAACTAATGGCATGACTCAAAATATCCCTCAAGATCAATTGATTGATAGTTGATTTTTAGTCAACTGATCAAAAGTTAATTGATACAGTGAAAAGTCAAACTTTGACTTTTTGGTCAAAATCAAGTGTCAAAGATCACAATTCATCAAAACATGTCAAAATATGAAACTTGTTCATCAAGAAATCAAAAAAGTCAATATTTCATTTTGAAAAGTCAAAGTTTCCAAACTTAGAAATTTTTCTAAGTGTTGAAAACTTCATGTTTTTTCACAACTTTGAGCCATTTTTTCACCATGATGCAAGATGATTCAAAATAAACTTTCAACATGAAAGTTGTATATCTCCATGAGATCTACAACATTGCTTTACACAACTTCTCCTATAAATGCATGGATTTCAAGTTATGATTTTGTGAATACATGTTCATGAAACTTGGAAACTTAGTGAAATTTTTCCCTAGTTTAGGCAGGATTTTGACCTAACTTCATGACAATTTTTCACATGGTTCCAAGAGAAATTTTCAAAAGTGATTCAAAGAGGGGTTGTAGATTACATTACAAGATTTATAAAATGTCCAAGAACTCCTTGAGATCATTTTTTATCAAGGAGAATCGAAGGCATGAAGTTTGCATTTCATTCTTGAATTTTAGGTCAATTTCATGATGAACAAGAATTCAAATACATGCTAGGCCGCACAATCTTTGCTTTGCAGGCCTAAAACTTGTTTGGCACTCCAAAATTAAATGTTTTTCACATCTGTTAGAGGCTTCAACTCAAGCATTCAATGCATTGCCTATGCTTATTTCCATTTTGAGAAGAAAGTGCACATTGCCATTTTTGAAAAGTAGCTTTATGCACAAAATCTGTTCTTGAGCTTTGCACTTGTTTTCTTCTGATCATACATAACCTATAACCCAAAATAAACTTGTCTCAAGCCTCTAAACAACTCAGCCCATGCTTGTATATAACCTACAACTAAGTCGCCCTTTCAGGTTTTCAACTTAGCGAGCTATTCTTTTATTTTTTTTAGGCGAAGTATTTCTTGACTGCATCAGCATTCATGGGACGTGGGAACTCCTCGCCATCCATAGTTTCAAGAATTAATGCATCGCCAGAGAAGGCTTTCTTGACAACATATGGGCCTTCAAAGTTGGGAGTCCACTTGCCCCTAGAATCAGTGTTGAAAGACATGATCTTCCTGAGCACGAGGTCGCCTTCTCTGAATTTACGAGGTTTGACCTTCTTATCAAAAGCTTTCTTCATCCTTTTTTGATATAACTTTCCATGACATAAAGTTGTCATCCTCTTCTCTTCGATCAGATTCAATTGGTCAAACCGGTTCTGGACCCATTCAGCCTCTGACAACTTGGTTTCCATTATCACATGCAAAGAGGGAATCTCAACCTCGACTGGGAGTACAACTTCCATTCCATACACCAGGGAGAACGGGGTTGCTCTTGTTGAAGTGCGGAAAGATGTTTGATATCCATGCAAAGAAAAAGGGAGCATTTCATGCCAATCCTTATAAGTAACGACCATTTTCTGGATAATCTTCTTGATATTCTTATTAGCAGCTTCAACAGCCCCATTCATCTTTGGCATGTATGGAGATGAATTATGGTGGACAATCTTGAATTCTTCGCACATTTCTGTCATCATTTTATTATTCAGATTTGAGCCATTGTCGGTAATAATTCTGCTCGGCACACCATACCGACATATAAGATTATTCTTGATGAAGCACAAAACCACCTGCTTAGTAATATTGGCATATGAAGAAGCTTCCACCCACTTGGTGAAGTAATCAATTGCTACCAAGATAAAACGGTGTCCATTCGAAGCTTTGGGTTCTATCATCCCAATCATGTCAATACCCCACATAGAGAAAGGCCATGGGGAAGAGATCACATTGAGAAGTGTCAGAGGCATATGGACCTTATCTGCATAAACCTGACATTTATGACACTTCTTTGCAAATTTATAACAATAAGATTCCATTGTCAGCCAATAGTAATTGCCCTTAGCATCTTTTTAGCCATCGAATGTCCATTGGCATGAGTGCCAAATGAACTTTCATCAACCTCATGCATCAACATTTATGCTTCGTTTCTATCCATGCATCTGAGCAAGACCATGTCATAATTTCTTTTATACAACACATTTTCACTGAGGAAGAAACTGCCAGCCAATCTTCAGTGTCTTTCTATCTTTCTTCGAAGCACCAATCGGGTATTCCTGAGTCTGAAGAAAATGCTTGATATCATGATACCAAGGTTTTTCATCTGCTACCTCCTCTGTTGTAAACACATGAGCGGGTCTATCCAGTCGCCGTACCATAATTCGAGGTATATCATTCCAAGTATTCACTTGGTACATAGAAGCCAGAGTTTCCAGAGCATCTGCCATCTGATTTTCATCTCTAGGAATATGATGGAATTCAACTTTATTAAAGAATGGTAACAATCTTCTAGCATAATCTTTATAAGGGATCAAGTCGGGGTGACGAGTATCCCATTCTCCTTTAATCTGATTTATTACCAAAGCTGAATCGCCATACACATCTAGATTTTTAATTCTGAGATCAATAGCTTCTTAGAGACCCATGATGCAAGCCTCATATCCTACAATATTATTAGTACAATCAAACGTTAACCTTACGGTAAAAGGAATGTGTGATCCATGTGGAGTGACAATCACAACACCAATTCCTTTACCATAAGCATTCACAGCTCCATCAAATATCATACTCCAACGAGATTCAGGGCCAGGACCTTCCTCAGGCAATGGTTCATCACAATCTTTCACTTTCAGGAACATCACATCCTCATCGGGGAATTCATACTCTACAAACTGATGATACTCCACTGGTTGTTGAGCAAGATAATCTGCCAACACACTACTTTTAATAGCTTTTTGAGTGCGGTATTCGATATCATATTCAGATAGAAACATCTTCCAGCAGGAAATTCTCCCAGTAAGAGCAGGCTTTTCAAAAATGCACTTGATTGGATCCATTTTGGAGATCAACCAAGTAGTGTGATTCAACATATACTGCCACAAGCGCTTTGCCGCCCAGGCCAAAGCACAACATGTCTTTTCCAGCATGGAATACCGCGACTCATAATCAGTGAACTTTTTACTGAGGTAATAAATGGAGAACTCTTTCTTCCATGTTTCATCCTTTTGTCCCAGAATACAACCCATAGAATTATGTAACACTGTCAGGTACATAATCAACGGTCTTCCTTCGGCAGGAGGGAGCAAGATAGGAGGTTCAAGCAGATATTCTTTAATACTTTCAAATGCCCTTTTGCAGTCATCCATCCACACACAATCTTGATCTTTCTTTAACAACTTAAAGATTGGTTCACATGTTGCAGTCATATGGGAAATGAATCTGGAAATATAATTCAAACGCCCGAGGAAACCTCTGACTTGCTTTTCAGTTTTTGGCGCTGGCATCTCTTGAATTGCTTTGACTTTATTAGGGTCAACTTCAATTCCTTTCTGGCTAACAATGAAACCCAACAATTTCCTTGATCGAACATCGAAGGTGCATTTATTTGGATTCAAGCAGAGACGTTACTTCCTCAAACGCTGAAACAACTTCAACAAATCTTCTACATGCCCTTCTTCATTCTGGGATTTGGAAATCATATCATCAACATATACTTCGATTTCCTTGTGCATCAGATCATGGAATAGGGTTGTCATAGCCCTCTGGTACGTTTCACCAGCGTTCTTCAACCCAAAGGGCATCACTCTGTAACAGAATGTTCCCCAGGGTGTGATAAAAGTTGTTTTTTCCATGTCCTCCTGAGCCATTCTTATTTGATTATACCCGGAAAATCCATCCATGAACGAGAATACTTTGAATTTTTTGTGCTATCCACTAACATATCAATGTATGGCAATGGAAAATCATCTTTTGGACTAGCTTTATTTAGATCTCTGTAATCTACGCACATGCGTACTTTTTCGTCTTTTTTCGGTACTGGGACAATATTGGCAATCCATTGAGGATACATTGATGTCACAAGAAAACCAGCATTAATCTACTTTAGAACCTCCTCTTTGATTTTCACTGCCATATATGGGTGAGTTCTTCTCAACTTTTGTTTAATTGGTGGATACTCTGGCTTCAACGGAAAATGGTGCTCTACAATATCCGTATCTAGACCAATCATATCTTGGTAAGACCAAGCAAAAATATCCACATACTCTTTTCAACAACTCAATCAACCTTCTCTTCACATCCGGATGCAGCAATGCTCCAATCTTGACTTCCTTCGGATCTTCTTCTGAACCCAAATTAATCACTTCCAATGGCTCTTTATATGGCATAATGGTATTTTCCTCGTGCTCAAGAAACCGTGAGACCTATTATGGAATCTCATCATAATCTTCTTCTTTAGCCCCATACACATGACATTCAAAGTTGAGAGAGGGTGCAGGGTCATTGTATTCAACGGGTTTTTTAATTAATCTGCACATATGATTTATGATTGCTTTTAGAAACTGACACATATAACAAGTGATCATGCAGATTGAATTTCAGTTATTATTTATTTTGAAGTTTTTTTTTATTACCATTTTCCGAGAAAAAGCAGAAAATAAAGACACAATTTGGGAAACAAAGACAACTTTTATTATTGATTTTAAAAATCAAAGCCAACAGATAAGCCCATAAAATATTAATACTTTCACCTTGGGCATAGTGAAAGCTTTTCAAAAAGATTAACAAAATAAATTACTTTGAAACATGTATGCAAGAAGGAACATCAATGGTGATCCAGTTCTGGACCCTAACTTCGTGCGTCACATAATTCGGCCTTTCCTGCTTTACATCATCTTCCACAATGGCATTGATCCTGGAAACAGTTGGATGAAGATAACACCCGCTACAGAAGATGTCTTGATACTTGCTTGCAGCAGACTTCGGCTTCATGCCCTTACCTTTGTCATTCTTCAAAGAGAATCCCAAGCTAGCTATGTTCTTGTTCACATGTGGATCCATAATTCGTCCCCACACTTCACTATGACCCTTACGTACAACCTGATGCGCATCCTTAAGTGAAACCATGGAATTCTCATTTCCTCTTATATTATCAATGGATAAGGCTTGGAACTAGGTTCCAACAACAACTTCATCCGCCTCTATAATGCTGAAAGAGGACAAATGAGATATCAATAATGCTTGTTCCCCATTTATTATCACTACTTTCCCTTTACGTACAAACTTCAGTTTCTGGTGTAAAGTTGAAGTGGCAGCCCCTGCTTCATGAATCCACGGTCGTACCAACAAACAGCTATAAGCGGGAACAATGTCCATGACCTGGAATGTAATCTGAAATAAATGTGGTCCTATATGAATAGGCAAGTCCACTTCACCAATAACAGATTTCCTTGATCCATCAAACGCTTTCACAATGATGCCACTTGGGCGCATAGGTTTTCCTTGATATTTCAACTTCATAAGCGTACTCCTCGGTATAACATTCAACGCGGATCCATTATCAATCAGCACATTGGATAGTGAATCATTCTTGCAGTTCATAGAGATGTGGAGGGCCAAGTTGTGATTCCTTCCTTCATCTGGTAATTCATCATCGCAGAAACTCAAGTTATTACATGATGCAATGTTCCCTATTACACTGCTGAATTGGTCTATTGGCATATCACTTTCCACAAAAGCTTGGTCCAATACCCTCATCAAGGATTCTCTGTAAGCAGAAGAGTTCATCAATAAAGCTAAGATATATATTTTTGAAGGAGTCTGCAGTAGCTGATCTACAATTCTGTAGCCGCTCATCTTGATTATCTTTAAAATATCATCCACTTCTTTCTCTAACGCAACCCCACTAGTCTCACCCGTAGCCTTCTTGGGTTCAACATTCTCAGCAATTTTCTTTCCATCACTAACATCTCTTCGAATAACTGGTGCAAACACACGACTGATGCGGGTCACCCTGCTATTTTCAGCAATATTCCCAACATCAGGCATTATTTGGATGGGAACTTCCACTCTTTCCTCTAAGATTGTAGTGTTGTATTTGTAAGGCACAACCTTATCTGACTTGTAGAGGATAGGACCCGGTAAACTAATCACCAATGGGGTAACAACTGGCTTGCTATAATACTCAACTTCAAGATGGGCGAGTGCCCCCAAAACAAGGTACAATGATGTTTACCCATTCTTCAACACAATCAGTCATTATTGAGTCATTTCTGGAAAACAAATCCTCATCTGAGGAGAAATACTCATCTGCGGAGACATACTCTTCATCTGACTCTTTTGCCATCAAACAAACCTTAACCATATCACCTTCATGGTAATCATCCCTTTGACTTGTAACCTTGATAATTCCATTATCTAACAATAATTGAACACCCTTCTTCACTATTTAACATCCTCGGGAATCTCAACAGCAAACTCGGCAAGATCCATATTGGTGTTCCACCTGGCCATCCATATGGCAGAAGGTGGCATGCAATTGCACAAGGTCTTCATTCATATACTCTACATCAAAAATTCTGAATTCTCCAGGAAATCCAGAAACCATATTCACCTCCTCTTCATACTCTTCCCTAGGCCCGATTATATGGATTAGGCCCTCGTCCATCATCTCTTGTAAATCAACCTTTATCTTTTCGTAACCTTGTATATCTGAACTGCAAATAGCACAACCGGCATGGTCATGCGTATAGTAGCTAAATTCACAAAGGTTTGCATGAATTTTCACCAAATCTCCTCTAACCAGATTAATATCAAAAATCCGGAAGTCGCCTGGACAACCGGCCACCATATTCACAGCATTTACTTCCCCATGCTTGGGTAGAGGATTGTCTTTCACATTAGGTCCCACGTCCTTGAAAGATAGAACACCAGACTTCACCAACTTCTACACCTCAGTCTTAAAAGGATAACAACTCTCAACATTATGCCCTGGTGCTCCCTGATGAAAAGCACATGTTTGGTCTGCTTTGTAATACCAAGGCAATGGTGATGGTACGACGGGAGGTGGTCGGGTCTGAACCAGCTTCTTCTGAATCAATGTCGGTAGTAACTCCATATAGCTCATAGGAATAGGGTCATAACTCTCCCTTATCTGATTATACCCTTGATTCCCCTACTGGGATGGTCTTTGATAAGCAACAGTAGTTGGAGCTGCACCCACAACTGGAGTAACTGAGGCGACTTGCTAATGACACTGATAATTCCTTCTAGGAGTATTAACCCTCCTTTCTTGCATAACAGAATTTTCATCCCCTTCCTTCTTCTTGGTAAACCCATAAGATGATTTCTTCACACCTCCAGAACTTTCACTCTTCGTTAAGCATCCCTCTCTTACAGCCTCTTCTAAGCGGATATCCATTCCTACCATTTCAGTAAAATCATTTGGCGCACTTGCCACCATCCTTTCGTAGTAGAAAGCACCCAACATTTTTAAGAAAATCTTAGTCATCTCCTTCTCTTCCATGGGAGGAATCACTTGGGCGGCTACCTCACGCCATCTCTGTGCATACTCTTTGAATGATTCCCTGTCTTTCTGAACCATGGCCCTGAGTTGATCACGGTCAGGTGCCATGTCCATGTTGTACTTGTATTGTTTGATGAATGCTTCTCCCAAATCATTGAAAGTATGGATATTGTCGTTGTCCAAACTCAAATACCACTTTAGCGCAGCACTGGTCAAACTATCCTGAAAAAAGTAATCAGCAGACGTTGATCATCAGTATGGGTAGACATTCTCCTCACGTACATCACTAGATGAGCACGAGGGCAAGTGTTGCCCTTGTACTTCTCAAACTTTGGGACCTTAAACTTAGCAGGTATCTTAACACTCGGGACCAAGCATAGCTCATTCACATTCTGCCCAAATAGATATTTTCCCCTGAGGGCCTTCATCTCTCTTTGCATCTTGTCAAACTGCTCTTGAAAATAATCCATTATGTCATAAAGACATAAGTCTTCACTCAGTGGAGGGAAAGGACGACACACATCATCATTAACAAACAGAACCATATTCACCGAAGGAGGTGCAGCAGGAGCAACATGCACCACAGGAGGTGCCGGAGTAACAATAGTCTGAATAACTTGAGTATCTTGAGGACCAAGATTGAGACCTTCAGGTGAAAAATTCTCTGGCATTCCCTACGGATAACCTTGAGGCATGTGATTCTGAACCACAGCTAGAGTAAAAGATACGGGAACAGACAGAGCTTCAGTAGTTTCCCTTGTTAGTTGAGGTTGGACACTCGGTGGCTGATTTTGAGCAGCCACCAGAGCTTCCATCAGAGTAGTCAGATTGTCCATGCCGGCCTTCAAACAGAAACCTCCTCGCGCAGCTCGCGATTCTCTTGTTCTAGGTTATCCATCTTCTTTCTGAGATTAGCCCCGAGTGTTGTAGTGGTGAGTCAGCTTGCTGAAAAAAGTAAAGAAGCTTGGTAAGACACCTGGATATGCATAACAAATGCAAGAAATATGTACAATATGATGCATGATATGTAATGCACATGATTTTATTTAATATTTCAAGGGATTTAAAATTTGTGGACATATTGTAAATATCAAAGTAATAACGCATTTGTAATACTGAAATTTTTTATTATAACAATTCCAAAATGGATCACAAGTTTCAATGATCCCAAGTACAAGATGAAATGAAAATCTAAAACCCTGAGAAGTAAAACTGATGGAGATCACTCTATACGCTAGCGCTTCCCTGTGAGCCTGGAAATCTGAGCCTTCAACCTCTGGTTTTCTTCCGCATGTCTGATGGCAACCTCTTTCAAATCACCTGAATCAGGAAGTGAGTTATCAACATCTGATTGAAGCTTAGGAGAAAATAAATCCCCTTGCCTCTCCATAGTCTCTACCGCTCGACTCTCAAGGATCTCAATCAAGTCATCTTTCTCCTTCAAGTCTTCTCTATAGGAAATCTCTAAAGTTTGACATTTATTCTTCCAAGCGTCCTTTTCCTGTTGCATCCTGACCAAAGCGAGCTACAGCTCTTCTAGTTCATTTAATAAGGGAGGAGTGGTCTTTACAAACATATCAGGCATAGGTTTTTCCCGGGAATACGACATCTTCAACTGAATAGCTCTCATTCGGACCCACTGAAGATATGGCTCCAAAGAAATAGCACCCCTAGGTCCCAAATCCTTCATACTCTTCTTATGAATGTGACGCCAGGCCTTCGCAATCTGCTCCCTAGCTTCCCTATGGTCTTCTCCATCCTTCAGAAAGAAACTACTCAAATGAATACTATTTGGTTTATCCCTCATCGGATAGCCAAGCTGTCGTCGTGCAAGAACAGGGTTATAGTTAATTCCTCCCTTTATACCAAGAAGAGGTACATTGGGAAAACTACCACAACTGTCAATAATCTCTATATCCTGGTAAGCTCGATGATACCAATCAATATCCGAGTGAGTAAGTGCCATGATCTTAGGAGCCCAACGGGGTTCTTTCTTGACATCCCAAAAAGCATCAGACTGAGGCATATGAGAGATGAACCACCGATACAACAGAGGCGTGCAACAAATAATCATCCCCCCATGATAAGAATTTTGAAGATGAATAGAGTAATAAACATCACCCAACAAGTTAGGAACTGGGTTTCCAATCATAAAGATCCTGATAACATTAATGTCAACAAACTTGTACACATTAGGAAATAAGAACAACCCGTAAGCAAGTAGAGCAAAGATGGCCCCAAAAGCGACTATACTCTTCATCCTGGAAAATTAACGAGCTTTCTCCAATAAGAACTGAGCTGGTAATCCTCTAATCCCTCCTTTAGTAGTCATATGGTCTTTCACCTCAGACTTCCCCAGATGAATCAAAGCAACAATCTCATGTGGTTTTGGATCACCCTCCAAACCAATAAAAGGAACACGATCGGTAATAGGTAAATCCAATAAATAATAATAATCCACCAGTGTAGGCATCAACTGATATTCGGGAAAAGTAAAGTAATGATACATCGGATCATAGAACTAAACCAAGGTTGAGAGAATGCCCTCCTTCATCTTTAGCTTCATGAGAGGAATAATGGATCTATACTTCTTTCGAAAGTCTGCAGAACACTCGATCTCGGGAATTAGACTGATCAACTCATCTATCTTGGGATCCTTGAAACTGTACTTCTCGGTCTTTCTCTTTCCAGAATCCATGGTTAAAAAGTACCTGAGATATTCATAAATGGTCAACTTTTAAATCCCTTGAAATAAGATTTCTCCAAAAGATGCTTATGAGTGCATGGATGCATGATGCAGCAATCACACACAAGATCACACATATAGGTGAAACAACCTGCTGAAAATCATCAAACAATGAAGTTGCCATCGAACGTATTTTATCCCACATGTAGGGAAAGGTAAACATCGAGAAAACCTAAGGGAGAAGTCATGGTCTTGCGACCGAGAGATCGGGTAAGGGAGTCTGTTACGCGAGGGGAAGGTATTAGCACCCCACACGCTCGTAGTACTCTACGGTATCCACTCTTGTTATCTATCTTATGGGTGTGTTTCTTCTATGCTTACTGTCTATTATACTACTGGAGGGAATGCATGCAAAAGAAAGGAGAAAAGAATGTAGGGAAAATAAAATTATGCTCACCTGGGCCCTATCCCAATGCCTACATATCCTTTTTGAGGAATCAGAGCTACCGTAGTTCGGCTCACATGTTTTTGTTTGTTTGTGTTTTTTATGGACAATGTTAATCCCGCCTTCTGCCGCAGCTCGACCTTTGGAGACTTATGCGTTGGCACAGAAGTAAATTAATCATGTCATTACCTGAAAAGGGTTTTAGAGAGAAGGTGCTTGAGCGCACAAAATGGTTTGAATTTGTTTTGTATTTTTGTTACCTTGAAAAAGGGTTTAACTATGATTAGCATGGTTTTATGATTTGCTAAGAAAAGAAGTTTTTGTTTTAGATGCACATGCAAAAGGGAAGAAAAGAGTCTAAGGGAGACTAGCCTATTTCTAACCTAATATTATCATACAATGGTAGTCCTATGTCAAGGATGAAAGGGGAAATTTCTACCTAATGTCAGCATGCATGGTTTACATCCTAAGGTCTAACTTGCGTCCGAACGGAGCAAGCGCATCCCAAGGGAACATGGTATGTACAAAGATAAAGCAAACAAGCCAGCAAAAAAGAAGCACACCTAAAGGGATTCTGCCTAGGTTAGCATGTCGAAGAAAGGTCTAAAAACTATCCTATAGGGAGCATGCAATGAGAGCGAAGTCGTGATCTCAATTACTAAATTGAGTGACTCATCGATCGGCAATAAATAAAGGAAAGCGATAAAACCCTATAGGGAGCATGCATTGAGAGCGAAGTCGTGATCTCAATTGCTAAATTGAGTGACTCATTGATCGACAAGAAAGTAAACAAACACAAGCACAACACATATAGCAAATGAAGTGCGAAATGCCTGCTACAGGTCTTTAAACAGCGAATTCGAGCGCACGCTCTTTATTTCCTACTTCTCATGATATCTAGAAAGTGGTAAATTGCATGAATAAAATAGAGTTGGGACGATACCGAACGGAGAAGGTCTGTTGCCTCTTCATAATCACACAAGCAATGAGAAAACTCTGCATAAGCCTCCTTTCATTCTTTGATGAAAATTATACTCTTAGCTAGCTTTGAAACTTCATGAAACTCCTCACTCAAGTCTCTTTTTATTTAAAAATCCCACACAAAATTGGCATTAAAATCTACCAAAAAACATGGATAAAATAACAACAAAAGGTTAATAAAAGAAGTAAAATTCTATTCTAATATTTTTGATTTTTTATCAAGTAAACAATTAAGAAGGAAAAAATCATGTAGAAATATCACACAAAATTACTTAAGAAATAATAGAAAGTATTCAAGGGGTGCATTGCATAAAAAGGAAATGGATAAAGCCCAATCAGAATTCAGTCCAATAGCAGCTTTTCTATGACAATGGCTTCAATTGTCCAAAAACATCAGCGAGCCTAAGGACGCAGATCTGGTCCAATCCATATACCACCCTTACTATCCATCAGCAACATTATCATATGTGAACAAAAGTTATCAATTAACAAATAAATAAATAAATAAATATAATAATTAATGAAAAGAGGGCAAAAATCTTGGAACATGTATTTTGGAAAGTAATCTAGGGTTAATAGATAATGACGGTTCAACCTCTAGACCTTCTTCTTCCTCAAAATTCGATGGTGCATCAGCACCTTCAATCTTTGATGGACTCCTTCTGTTTCCACCTTTGTTCCGCTTTTTGAGATAATGCCACCACCAAGACCGACCTACCTCCGTCTACTTCATTATTGCACCGCCTAGGTTTCGCAACTGGACCAAGTGTCGTCGTGAATCATTGATCGTCCACCGCGATAATGTTCTTCAAAGCACTCTTCTTCTTTATTCCGATTATATTTGCATTCCTTGTTTCATCTTCTTCCAATTTTGACAAACTCAACAGCGTTTCCGATTCAACTCTCTCCATTCTCCGCCGTTTCAACATCACAAAGAATTTTCGTAATCTTCGATTCAAACTCGCTCAGAATCTGTGGTTCCTCCATCTCCTATTTATGCTTCCTTAACATAGATAACGAGTTCTTGGCTGAATCACCTTCTACTTTTTGCATTTTCTTAGGTGCCGCTATGTGTTGTTGTTGCTGATGCTCGATGATGTTGTGTTATGTGTTGAAGCTGAAGAATTGTTGATGGTGATGATGAACGAATCATCGTTGTTGATGGTGATGCTGAACGATGATGAATCATTGTTGATGGTGATGCTGAACGATGATGAATCACTCTTGTGGTTCAAGATTCAGAAAGGAGAAGCGCAGACGTTTTCTGAGATGCTGTAATTCTGTTTGCCAAGAAGTGATGAAGATGATGATAACATCAAGAACTCTTGCGAACAAACAACTCCAGGTAAACTTTTATTCCAAAGAATCCTCTTCTTCTCATGCTTTCGTACTTAGTTACCGTTCCTTGCAAAATTGGTGACGTGTTGGTGCTGTTGCAGATGAAGATTACAGAGAAGTGGATGAAAATCACAAAATTAATGGTGATCAAGACATTGTGGTTCTCGGTCCCAGACTGCAGTAGATTGGGGGTTTTGTTGAAGATTCACGTAAGTGATGATATAGATGAAGATGGAGTCAATTTGTTGCAGAAGAATGAAGTTGTTGATCTTCGTTGATGAAGATGATGAAACAAGGTGATGAAGATTTCAGAGGGAGAGATTTTGAGGTATTTTCTGAGTTTTGAGACCTTTCTGGTGAACAAAAATTCTCTTCTAAATTCTGTTAGCCTTTTTTGTTATAAGGCAGTGAGAATTTTGTTATATATTGTAACTTCTCATCCTTTGGATCGAAATTCGGTTACAACAAATGGATGTTCGAGATTGAATCCCTTTTGAGAGGTAAACCCTGATATATCCTTCATTATCTCCTCTGAAATTCTGTTATAACCTGGGCTGGAATTTCAATTTCAATTTCCCGACTATTCCATCTTCCCCCTGACTTTCTGCTAAGCCGTAAATTCTGAATTCCCCTTGTTATTCCCTCTGTATTTTCTGCTACGTTAGTAGGAGTTTTTGTTCATGTGCGGGGCATGGTTCATATAATTTCTTCTGGCTTTTTCTGTTGGAATTTTTGTTAGAAACAATAGGGAGGGTTTTTTTGGAAGTTGGGATTTGGTTACAGAGGAGTTAGTTATGGTTAGGAAAACAGTTAGGGAGTTTGTTAAGCAGAATTCGGTTAGCAGTTTGTTATGTGCAGGGCTGCTTCTATTAGAGAGGAGATTTGTTACAGTTATAGTTAGAAACAGTTAAGAGTTAGTTAGGCTGTTAGGAGTTAGTTATTAAAACAAAAAACTGTTATGAGAAAATTTGCTCTTCTGTAAAATGGTTGAGAGTTTGAGGAGGTTAGGGAACGGTTAGGGAATGAAACAATGGTTAAGAAATGGGAAATTCTATTTTGGTTAACAGTTATAGAGATTGGTTGTTCTGTTATGGACTTTTTGGTTGTGAACATCACTGATTTGAACAAAGCTTTAACGCAATTTTTTGGTTGTGTTTGGACAGGTAACGTGGTAAATTCTTGAAGAATGGCTTGCGGATTCTCACTCCGTTTATACGGTAAGCTCACAACTTATACATGGTGTACTTAAAGGAAATCGTCGGAGCTTTAGCATGAAGTGGATTTTGAATGAAGTTTGGAGGATCGAGAGCTTGAAGATTAGGCTTTAGGATAGATATAAGAACTTCTTTTTTTTGTAATTATTTTTTAGTTGTAATGTTTGTGACATGAGGTTACCTTGTAATGGTTTATGTAAAGGCAGCAGTCTAATCTTGCAAGGTTCAAGTGAATGTAAACAGTGATTTCTAACTTGGACTTCAAACAAAATTGAATAAGAACCTTGGATGAAAGTTTGATGAATGACGTATTTTTATAGTGATTTTGAATGGAATTGAATGACCATGAATGAATTTTGATGGAGCTTGCATAAGATTGAACGCAGCTATGGGTGATATCCTCCGATGATGCTCATATTTTTCTTTTCTCGTACAAGAACCAAGGATTATGTCACGTAGCTTAAGCAACATGTGTATCCCTAGATAGACGAAAGGTGATCTTAATACAAAATGTAATGCCTTCAACAAAACCCTTTGATGAAGATACAACCCTAACCTTGTGGCTTGGATACATGTTGATAAGGAAATGACTTGAGATGTAAAGAAGAGCCAAAATCCTAACTCAAAGTTTCTTAATTTAAACATTGACAAAAACCCTAAGCACTCGATCTTGAGAACATTTGATGAGGACGGAGAACCTTGCTTAATGAATATAACCCTAACTTTAGACCTTAATCGTTGAAGAAACAATTTAAATTACCCCTAAATGTAGAAGAGAGCCTCAAAACCAGAGAGAAACCTTACTTCTTCAATATCTTTGATCCAAAAGACTGACCTTCGATGAAATCGGATGGAGAAGACCTTGTATCTTGATGTAGAGAAGAAGAGAATAACCTCGTAACTTAATGATAAAGAAGTCCATGAAATAAAACCCTAGCTTCACACAAATGATTGATGGAGAGATCACTTGAAACAAGCTTGTGCAAAGATGAGAGCCTTGAAGCATACAACAATGTAATTCCTCGAAATCCCTGATCCCATGCCAAATTACTGACTAATGATGCATGATGTGTTAGATGACCTAATGAAAGTTATGTACATGAGAAAAATGCGAGATGCGTAAGCCAGATAAAAGAAAAAAGGTAGGACAAATTTGGGGTATTACAGCTGCCCCTATTTAATCGTCTTAAACCTGAAAGTACGATTGGCGCGTGCCTTTCGGAAGTTCGAGGTGGAAGATGATTAAATATCAATGCCGAAAATTTGTCCTGGGAGGAAGAGCAAGTGTTTTCTTTATTTATTTTGGTATCTACTGGGGAAAAGAAATTTGTTTTTTCAACGAAGAGACAGAGATTGGACTTGTAACGTGGCCTGATGTTAATACAAGACAAATGGTTGGTATGAAAAGACAGCGAACGAGGTCTACGGGCGACCTACAATCCTAAGGTGACACATGAGAGTGATTTGACAGAGAACCTAGTCAAAGGGCGATCTCAGGTTCTAAGACAAAGTAAATGGAAAGAACCTAGCCAAGAGGCGATCTCAGGTTCTAAGACAAAGTAAATGGAAAGAACCTAACCAAGAGGCGATCTCAAGTTCGACGATGATTTGAGGGAAGAACCTAGCCAAGAGGTGATCTCAGGTTCGACGATGATTTGAGGGAAGAACCTAGCCAAGAGGCAATCTCAGGTTCGACGAAGGTTTGAGGGAAGAACCTAGCCAAGAGGCGATCTCAGGTTCGACGATGATTTGAGGGAAGAACCTAGCCAAGAGGCGATCTCAGGTTCGACGAAGGTTTGAGGGAAGAACCTAGCCAAGAGGCGATCTCAGGTTTGACGATGATTTGAGGGAAGAACCTAGCCAAGAGGCGATCTCAGGTTCGACGAAGGTTTGAAGGAAGAACCTAGCCAAGAAGCGATCTCAGGTTCGACGAAGATTTGAGGGAAGAACCTAGCCAAGAGGCGATCTCAGGTTCGACGAAGGTTTGAGGGAAGAACCTAGCCAAGAGGCAATCTCAGGTTCGACGATGATTTGAGGGAAGAACCTAGCCAAGAGGCGATCTCAGGTTCGACGATGATTTTAAGGAAGAACCTAGCCAAGAGGAGATCTCAGGTTCGACGAAGGTTTGAGGGAAGAACCTAGCCATGAGGCGATCTCAGGTTCGACGATGATTTAAGGGAAGAACCTAGCCAAGAGGCGATCTCAGGTTCAACGGTGATTTGAAGGAAGAACCTAGCCAAGAGGCGATCTCAGGTTCGACGATGAAAACATGGGTTACGGCATGATGATTGTTTAGATAAGCGACACGGACGAGCATCAAGAATGGTTAAACACAGACGAGTGTTTGAATCAATACGGACGAGTATTGTAAGAAGATATGGACGAGTATCAAAGGTTAAACACGGACGAGTGTTTGAATAAATACGGACGAGTATTGAAAGAAGATACGGACGAGTATCAAAGGTTAAACACGGACGAGTGTTTGAATCAATATGGACGAGTATTGAAAGAAGATACAGGCGAGTATCAAAAGGTTAAACACGTACGAGTGTTTGAATCAATACGGACGGGTATTGAAGGAAGATACAAGAGAGTGTCAAAAGGTTAAACACGGACGAGTGTTTGAATTAATACGGACGAGTATTGAAAGAAAATACAGGCGAGTATCAAAAGGTTAAACACGGACGAGTGTTTGAATCAATACGGACGGGTATTGAAGGAAGATACAAGCGAGTATCAAAAGGTTAAACACAGACGAGTGTTTGAATCAATACGGACAAGTATTGAAAGAAGATACGAACGAGTATCAAAGGTTGAACATGGACGAGTGTTCGGGAGACTGACATGGATGAGTGTTTAGGAATGGACACGGACGAGTGTTTAGGGAACTGACTACCAGACAAGAACTGGGTTTAGAATGACAAAGTGTATTGATTTTGTTTGGCATTGAAAAGGTGAAGGTCATCGACTGGGGACTTTGGGCATGATACCCTCCTGTAGGGACGTATCGTTGTCTTTGAATAATTCAGATCTTTCATGCTAGGTACCTGATCTGGCTTATGCTTTATATGCATGTTTGAATTTCTTTTGACGCAAAGATCCATTCTGATGGATCGACTACGCGCTTTTGAGGATGCAATGTTATGTAATGATAACTATATGCAATGCGAAGAAATAAACTTCATGGGGATAAGAGTAGGCTTGCTGGGAACCATTTCTCATCACTGGGGATGTCAGGATATATATTGGAAGCCTGCGGCATCAAAGGTTGTTGGGGGTATTGATAAGAATTTGCCTTGGGGAGCCCCTGGTACCAGAGATCATTGATAACTCTGTTGAGAGGTGAATTACTGACGAAGCGAGTCTTTAGGTACACTGCTGGATTCTGAATCGTACCATTGGGAAGAGATAATCTGGTCAGACTTCCATATATCCTAGACTGAAGAAGAGGATGATAGAACTGAATATGCCGAATAATGGATGCTGAACACCATGTGGATCTCTTTGAATACATGCCCCAAGTTTACGCACACTGGGGAATTATCTCTTGAATCACTTGGGGATAAGAGATGGGCATGGACACTTACGAGTTCCCCGGTTGAACTCTGTGAATGCCCCGGTTTAGCTTCGCGAATGCCCCGGTTTAGCTATGCGAATGCCTCGGTTTAGCTTTACTGGGGATGCTCTTGATTAACTTCCACTAAGGATGCACTTGCGCGTGCCAAGTCAAAAGACGATTCTAGACTTTTTGAATTCACTTGGGGAATCAGACCCGAAGTTGTCTATAGCAGATGAAGGCAGCTTTGTGCGCTGGCGAGGTCAGAGTGACTGTTATGATGCTTTTAGCTTGATCGTAGTCTTGTACAACGTAATTGGCTTTAGCAACTTTGTAAGTATGGATGAGGAATGCCCTTGTCTGGAGGATCTCTGGGAAGATCTAGGTCGAATAGAAGACCAGAAGATTCGTGCCACAATACGATATGAGGTGGCCTGCCCCAATGTCTTGAGCCATGAAACAAACTGTTCTTGATTACAGCTTTCTTGGATAGATTTGTCGAATCTCGACGTAACTACCCCAGGTTGAATGGATTCTGAATAGGTTTCTCGGTGTGATAGCCTCTTATTGATCGAGCTTGAAGAGATTTATCGACGTGATAGCCTCTGATTGATCGAGCTTGAAGAGATTTATCGACGTGATAGCCTCTGATTGACAGCTTTGAGGGAATGCCCCAGATTTGGCTAAACTTGGAGAGATCGACTCTTGACTTGATTGCCTCAGATTGGCTGGCTCTGCTAACTTTATCCCTAAATTGTACTCAGACTGTAAAGTACCAAGATGATTTCTCTTGACAGGATCACCGGTTAACATGCTGTTGGATAAGTCATTTCTCTTGTGGCAGCTGACTCTTGCTTCAACAGGGTATTCAAGCCTCTCTTTTGTGACAAGATTGAGCTCTTTACCGATTGTTCATTGTGCAAACTTACTTGATGTCGATCAGTTGTTTTGTATGCAGAAGAATGTTTATTATGAGAATGATGATTCTAATGCAACACATATGTAAGTCTTGAAGTTTGAAAAAACTTTGAATGAAATGACGTCACAACTCTGTTGTGAACGAGTCACTAGCTAGAGAGAGACATTTGCAAATTCCTTTTTATGAAAGATAATGCAAGCATATGATGCAACCACATATATTCAAACGTACCTCTTAGGAGTCAGTTATACGCTATCTCGTTGTAGCACGCTTTCGAATTGACCCATGCTTCAGTTAGGGCTTTGAAAGGGTTGTAACGTGGCCTGGTTCACGGTTTTAGAAAAAAGGATTTAAGGCTCAAAATTATTTGGTGCCCACCCATTCTCCATGATGTTCTCCATTCCTACGTTCAGTTAACCTGACACAAGCATTCATCTCTCGAGAAGAGTTTGCGATGATTGAGGAACCACAGTGGTTTCTTGGACACGACAGTCACTTCACCTTTTGCTTTTGGTGTCTGATCACACGACTTTGTTCTTTGATGAGGATTTTCATTGGTAATCCTTTTCTTTCCTTCTAGGATTTTCAATTTCCTTATTGTTTTCCCTAATTTTTTCCTGGACAAATTCTTTTGAATTTCGATTTGGAAGTCCAGCGGGATGTCCCAATTTTTGCCTAAGTGACTTGTTTTCAAGTTTCGACTTAGCGGGGATTTTTGTTTCTTTCTTATTCGTATTTTTTCATTTTGAACAAGTCATTGATCTTTGCGTTGTTTTTGATTCGTCGGAAGTGATCGTGACTGCCCGAGTCTTTAGTAGATGATGGATAGCCATTATAGTATCGTCATTTGTTGACCTCCTGATGTGCGAGAGATACCCATTGGGGTATAGTCAATAGATGCACGTTGCTGATAGATGAGAGTTAACCATTGTGGTTTTGAATTTTCTCAATCTTTTGATGGATAACCATTGTTGTATCCTTGGATGCACACTCTTGATGAGTTCTGAATGCTTGATCAGATTAGCTGAACACTACCCGCCCAGGGTTAAAATGAGGGTTTTTTCTGAATAGGAAAGAAACTCATACTTCGAAGGCTCAGAGGGGTTAACGAGGGTCTATCTCCCTTATATCTCTGGTGTTTAGGAATTGAAACAAGGCCTATACATTGTCAGCAGGGTCTTACTCAAAAGCGTACCAACCAGATATTTTTGTGTTTTAGGTTGTCGTCATCCTCCTTTGAATCTTTACCTAAGCATAAGACTAGGAAATCTGGCATCAATATGCAAGTAAAACATTTAAAGAGTGATAACGAATGGATGAGTAAAAATGAAAGGAACACTTCAAGACAAGCATACTTATTGCATTAAGATTTTCGTTCAAAAATAGACAAGTTTCTATATACAAGCGATGTTTAAACAAACAAGCAAGAATGCAAATGAAAATGCAGTAAAGAAACCAATGATTGCCATTGTTGAGGAGACTTGACTCCGTATGGACTTGCTGATTCTGACGACTTTCTGTAGTCTTGATGCTCGAGTGTGCGAGAGAATTCCCTTTCAGATCTGATGTGAACACAACAGTCTCTGAATTAATCCAGTCTTGGACTTGGCCTCTGGATGACATACCATCTTCAATCGATTGGCCAGGTGCCCCAGTATAATATGCATCACCAAGCATATCATGTCTTAAAGAAATAATAGATATCATCATCAGAGTTTCCATGACCTGGTTTATCTGACTCTTTAATCCATTATCTTCCTGCTTGAAGAAGTTTCTGACTACGAGCCAAAGCTTGCATGTACCACTCAGAGTTATTCCATAACTGATCTCTGAGCATGTGCGGTGAGAAATTAGGTTGAACCTTTGAAGAGAACCCCAGGTCTGAATAAGAATCCCCAATATTTGGGTACCTGTTATGAATGCATGAATATGCATGGGGTGCATGAATGAATGCCATGTCATGTTCTGTCATTTCCGAGGAATTTGCGTGCTTTGATTTTGATTTTACGCAAGTAAGGGATGGAAGAGTTTAGTATAAGACTTGCAAATGTGATTCCTTGGAGATAACAAAACATGTATGTTAAGCATGTGATTAACCATGTTATGTATGCAAAGGCATGAGATCAAAGAGGATCAAGGTTCCATCATTTTTGAATATGATTGTTGCACTGTTATGAACCATATGAGTATCATTAGATCAAAGGTCAGACATAGCTTCTGCATATAAGAACCGAGTACCATGTGGATCTCCCATTGTACGGGGTCAAGGCTTCTGGAACATCGGATACTGTTGAGAATTTTCTTAATATGCTGGGAATACCGAGATTGAAGGCTTTAATGAACCTCCAGGTAAACAAGTCAGGAACTCAGAAAATAAATTTGAGAACCCCACGGTCACCAACAGGATATAGCATCTGCATAAAGTCATAACAGAAATCCAGAATATAGCCATTAGAACCAATAGTCACCGTCTGATCATAGTCACCATCTGAGCATGAGTAACCATCTGAACATAGTCACCACTTGTACCTGTAATAAGAATTCCCTCCCCGCTCACGGGTGAAAACTAGGTCAGGGTAAGGCAATGGTAACTCATAATCGAGGGTACTCCTGAAAAACTATCGCCGTATCACCTACGTGAAAACGATAGCCCCTCATTTGTACCTCATCTGAGTGTGGATGGCATGGCGGCGATAGTGAGACCTAAGTAAACTAGCCGTTCATATTCCACTTTATTCCTAGGGTTCCTATGGTATACAACTCTGTCCTGGGTATTGGGCCTTTTACCTCATAGTAACACCCACCCAATAAGAAGCAGATCCAGTACAACAGTAGTATATGGAAGACAGTAAAATGCAATGCATACGTATGCTCAAGTATATACAAAATGGAATAAACTGAAAGCGTAAAGATAAACACCCAAATGAAAGAAAGCAAGAGCTAGGAGCGACTCCGGTATGGACCAGCATTTGGTCGACCTATCCCTAGTGAAGTCGCCAGCTGAAACAACCGGTTGAAAATTATCAAACAATGAAGTCGCCATCGAACGTCCTTTATCCCACATGTAGGGAAAGGTAAACATCGAGAAAACCTGAGAAGGGAGAAGTCACGGTCTTGCGACCGAGAGATCAGGTAAGGGAGTCTGTTACTAGAGGGGAAGGTATTAGCACCCCACACTCCCGTAGTACTCTACGGTATCCACTCTTGTTATCTATCTTATGGGTGTGTTTCTTTTATGCTTACTGTCTATTATACTACTGGAGGGAATGCATGCAAAATAAAGGAGAAAAGAATGTAGGGAAAATAAAATTGTGCTCGCCTGGGCCCTACCCCAATGCCTACGTATCCCTTTTGAGGAATCAGAGCTACTGTAGTTCGGCTCACATGTTTTTTTTTTGTGTTTTTTATGGACAATGTTAATCCCGCCTTCTGCCGCAGCTCGACCTTTGGAGACTTATGCGTTGGCACAAAAGTAAATTAATCATGTCATTACCTGAAAAAGGTTTTAGAGAGAAGGTGCTCGAGCGCACAAAATGGTTTGAATTTGTTTTGTATTTTTGTTACCTTGAAAACGGGTTTAACTATGATTAGCATGGTTTTATGATTTGCTAAGAAAAGAAGTTTTTGTTTTAGATGCACATGCAAAAGGGAAGAAAAGAGTCTAAGGGAGACTAGCCTATTTCTAACCTAATGTTATCATACAATGGTAGTCCGATGTCAAGGATGAAAGGGGAAATTTCTACCTAATGTCAGCATGCATGGTTTACATCCTAAGGTCTAACTTGCGTTCGAATGGAGCAAGCGCATCCTAAGGGAACATGGTATGTACAAAGATAAAGCAAACAAGCCAACAAAAAAGAAACACACCTAAAGGGATTCTGCCTAGGTTAGCATGTCGAAGAAAGGTCTAAAAACTATCCTATAGGGAGCATGCAATGAGAGCGAAGTCGTGATCTCAATTACTAAATTGAGTGACTCATCGATCGGCAAGAAATAAAGGAAAGCGATAAAACCCTATAGGGAGCATGCACTGAGAGCGAAGTCGTGATCTCAATTGCTAAATTGAGTGACTCATCGATTGACAAGAAAGTAAACAAACACAAGCACAACACATATAGCAAATGAAGTGCGAAATGCCTGCTACCGGTCTTTAAACAGCGACTTCGAGCGCACGCTCTTTATTTCCTACTTCTCATGATATCTAGAAAGTGGTAAAGTGCAGGAATAAAATAGAGTTGGGACGATACCGAACGGAGAAGGCCTGTTGCCTCTTCATAATCACACAAGCAATGAGAAAACTCTGCATAAGCCTCCTTTCATTCTTTGATGAAAATTATACTCTTAGCTAGCTTTGAAACTTCATGAAACTCCTCACTCAAGTCTCTTTTTATTTCAAAATCCCACACAAAATTGACATTAAAATCTACCAAAAAACATGGATAAAATAACAACAAAAGGTTAATAAAAGTAGTAAAATTCTATTCTAATATTTTTTATTTTTTATCATGTAAACAATTAAGAAGGAAAAAATCATGTAGAAATATCACACAAAATTACTTAAGAAATAATAGAAAGTATTCAGGGGGTGCATTGCATAAAAAGGAAATGGATAAAGCCCAATCAGAATTCAGTCCAATAGCAGTTTTTCTGTGACAATGGCTTCAATTGTCCAAAAACATCAGCGGGCCTAAGGACGCAGATCTGGTCCAATCCATATATCACCCTTACTATCCATCAGCAACATTATCATATGTGAACAAAAGTTATCAATTAAAAAATAAATAAATAAATAAATATAATAATTAATGAAAAGAGGGCAAAAATCTTGGAACATGTATTTTGGAAAGTAATCTAGGGTTAATAGATAATGACGGTTCAACCTCTAGACCTTCTTCTTCCTCAAAATTTGATGGTGCATCAGCACCTTCAATCTTTGATGGACTCCTTATGTTTCCACCTTTGTTCCGCTTTTTGAGATAATGCCACCACCAAGACCGACCTGCCTCTGTCTACTTCATTATTGCACCGCCTAGGTTTCGCAACTGGACCAAGTGCCGTCGTGAATCATTGATCGTCCACCGCGAGAATGTTCTTCAAACCACTCTTCTTCTTTATTCCGATTATATTTGCATTCCTTGTTTCATCTTCTTCCAATTTTGACAAACTCAACAGTGTTTCCGATTCAACTCTCTCCATTCTTCGCCGTTTCAACATCACAAAGAATTTTCGTAATCTTCGATTCAAACTCGCTCAGAATCTGTGGTTCCTCCATCTCCAATTTATGCTTCCTTAACATAGATAACGAGTTCTTGGCTGAATCACCTTCTACTTTTTGCATTTTCTTAGGTGCCGCTATGTGTTGTTGTTGCTGATGCTCGATGATGTTGTGTTATATGTTGAAGCTGAAGAATTGTTGATGGTGATGATGAACGAATCATCGTTGTTGATGGTGATGCTGGACGATGATGAATCGTTGTTGATGGTGATGTTGAACGATGATGAATCACTCTTGTGGTTCAAGATTCAGAAAGGAGAAGCGCAGAGGTTTTCTGAGATGTTGTAATTCTGTTTGCCAAGAAGTGATGAAGATGATGATAACATCAAGAACTCTTGCAAACAAACAACTCCAGGTAAACTTTTATTCCAAAGAATCCTCTTCTTCTCATGCTTTCGTACTTAGTTGTCGTTCCTTGCAAAATTGGTGACGTGTTGGTGCTGTTGCAGATGAAGATTACAGAGAAGTGGATGAAAATCACAAAATTAATGGTGATGAAGACGTTGTGGTTCTCGGTCCCAGACTGAAGTAGATTGGGGGTTTTGTTGAAGATTCACGTAAGTGATGATATAGATGAAGATGGAGTCAATTTGTTGCAGAAGAATGAAGTTGTTGATCTTCATTGATGAAGATGATGAAACAAGGTGATGAAGATTTCAGAGGGAGAGATTTTGAGGGATTTTCTGAGTTTTGAGACCTTTCTGGTGAACAAAAATTCTCTTCTAAATTCTGTTAGCCTTTTTTGTTATAAGGCAGTGAGAATTTTGTTATATATTGGAACTTCTCGTCCTTTGGATTGAAATTCGGTTACAACAAATGGATGGTCGAGATCGAATCCCTTTTGAGAGGTAAACCCTGATATATCCTTCATTATCTCCTCTGAAATTCTGTTATAACATGGGCTGGAAATTCAATTTCAATTTCCTGACTATTCCATCTTCCCCCTGACTTTCTGCTAAGCCGTAAATTCTGAATTCCCCTTGTTATTTCCTCTGTATTTTCTACTACGTTAGTAGGAGTTTTTGTTCATGTGTGGGGCATGGTTCATATAATTTCTTCTGGCTTTTTCTGTTGGAATTTTTGTTAGAAACAATTGGGAGGGTTTTTTTGGAAGTTGGGATTTGGTTACAGGGGAGTTAGTTATGGTTAGGAAAACAGTTAGGGAGTTTGTTAAGCAGAATTTGGTTAGCAGTTTGTTATGTGCAGGGCTGCTTCTATTAGAGAGGAGATTTGTTACAGTTATAGTTAGAAACAGTTAAGAGTTAGTTAGGCTGTTAGGAGTTAGTTATTAAAACAAAAAACTGTTATGAGAAAATCTGCTCTTCTGTAAAATGGTTGAGAGTTTGAGGAGGTTAGGGAACGGTTAGGGAATGAAACAATGGTTGAGAAATGGGAAATTCTGTTTTGGTTAACAGTTATAGAGATTGGTTATTCTGTTATGGACTTTTTGGTTGTGAACATCACTGATTTGAACAAAGCTTTAACGCAATTTTCTGGTTGTGTTTGGACAGGTAACGTGGTAAATTCTTGAAGAATGGCTTGCGGATTCTCACTCTGTTTATACGGTAAGCTCACAACTTATACATGGTGTACTTAAAGGAAATCGTCGTAGCTTTAGCATGAAGTGGATTTTGAATGAAGTTTGGAGGATCGAGAGCTTGAAGATTAGGCTTTAGGATAGATATAAGAACTTCTTTTTTTTGTAATTATTTTTGAGTTGTAATGTTTGTGACATGAGGTTACCTTGTAATGGTTTATGTAAAGGCAGCGGTCTAATCTTGCAAGGTTCAAGTGAATGTAAACAGTGATTTCTAACTTGGACTTCAAACAAAATTGAATAAGAACCTTGGATGAAAGTTTGATGAATGACGTATTTTTATAGTGATTTTGAATGGAATTGAATGATCATGAATGAATTTTGATGGAGCTTGCATAAGATTGAACGAAGCTATGGGTGATATCCTCCGATGATGCTCATATTTTTCTTTTCTCGTACAAGAACCAAGGATTATGTCACGTAGCTTAAGATACATGTGTATCCCTAGATAGATGAAAGGTGATCTTAATACAAAATGTAATGCCTTCAACAAAACCCTTTGATGAAGATACAACTCTAACCTTGTGCCTTGGATACATGTTGATGAGGAAATGACTTGAGATGTAAAGAAGAGCCAAAATCCTAACTCAAAGCTTTCTTAATTGAAACATTGACAAAAACCCTAAGCACTCGATCTTGAGAACATTTGATGAGGACGGAGAACCTTGCTTAGTGAATATAACCCTAACTACGAACCTTGATCGTTAAAGAAACAATTTAAATTACCCCTGAACGTAGAAGAGAGCCTCAAAACTAGAGAGAAACCTTACTTCTTCAATATCTTTGATCCAAAAGACTGACCTTCAATGAAATCGGATGGAGAAGACCTTGTATCTTGATAAAGAGAAGAAGAGAATAACCTCGTAACTTAATGATAAAGAAGTCCATGAAATAAAACCCTAGCTTCACACAAATGATTGATGGAGAGATCACTTGAAACAAGCTTGTACGAAGATGAGAGCCTTGAAGCATACAACAATGTAATTCCTCGAAATCCCTGATCCCATGCCAAATTACTGACTAATGATGCATGATGTGTTAGATGACCTAATGAAGGTTATGTACATGAGAAAAATGCGAGATGCGTAAGCCAGATAAAGTTAAAAAGGTAGGACAAATTTGGGGTATTACAATAGGGTTCATAGGTTTAACGTCACGAGCATGAGGTCGAAGGTACTACCTATAAGGTATTGGTCTAAAAGTTATCACCTGCTGAACAAGGTTCTAGAGGTTCCCAGAGTCTACATCCTTCCTTTGGATATTACCAACTTCCCGATTAACTCGATAATTAGTAATATTCTCAAGAAAAAATCGTCAGAGCGTAGTATCGCGTGACAACTCTTTCGGGATTACTCCATCATAGCTTCCGCACTACCCCTAAAAGGCCAAGATGGATTAGGTATTCTACGGTCCTCAATTTCAGCAGGCTCCTAGGTCGAAAGCAGTACGTCTTCCCGATTACTCGGTAAACGACACTACAGTCAAAGGGGCCTCCATTGAGTGGGGGATCTCATGCCTCCTTTTTTGGGATTACTCCCTCAAAGTTAACATGACTATACCGCTCATCCTATCTTAAAGTTTGCTCAAGTTCGGGTATAGGAATTATAAGTAATCACCAAGCACCCTGAAAACTAGGAAAATCCAGACAAACATATATACAACATATAACACAAAAACAATAATAACACATATACAAATACAAACAAAGATAGGCTCAACCCACTTAGGGATGGACCAGCAAAAGGTCAATCTTTCCCCAGTAAAGTCGCCATTTTTTCTGTAGCGGTAGAAATGTTCAAGACTAAGCCATTGGATTGACTAGACTTATACAAATCAAAAAATAAAAATCACCACCACGCTTTATTATTTCCAAAGGAATGGGAAAAGAGAGAATAACCCAAAAAGAGGGGGAAATATTCAAGGGAAGGTATTAGAACCCTAAACATTTACGGTACTCCACAAGAACCTCTTTGAAAAATCTGTATATTTTGGCTATGAAATATGTTGTATAAAATAGATGCTGAAGGTGAGAAAAGAAATATATTTATTATTTTTGCACCCGTCGCGGTTGCGAACCTTTAGTGCCTACGTACCACCATTTCGTGCAATAGGGGATCAAGATACACGTAGTTCCTCTTTTAAAAATTTTAAAACACAAATGTGTTGGTCAATTTTATAAGATAAAAACATCACCGTCATTGTCCGTGTGGAAAAAATACCTACTACCCATAATCATGAGAAAGGAGATTTTGCATCATCTCAAAGTGGAGGATATGGCTTGGATTTTAAAATCAACAATGCATCACTCAACACCCAAGTGGAAAATATCTCTCTTTACTACATATTGTAGAAGTATAGTTGTTTGCATCACTACAAGGATTGACAAGAGTTCAATCTTTTGAGAAAAGTTTAAAGATAAAAGCCAAAGTGGCAAAATGGTTTGAAATGAGATTGATTGACTTTGAGTCTTCTGACAAAAATGTCAAAGTATTGTTAAGTTTATTGGAGTTTATTTATGAAAATGTTTGAAAATGCATGGACCTAAGTCCAAGTTTATTATAGAAGTAATTCAAGTTTAAAACAAGAAGATTTTTCAAAAGGGGGGAGAAGATTTTTGAAATTAAAGAAGATGGGAGGAGAAGAAGAGGCTATCCTAAAGCATAAGGTAAAAGCTAGGGATAAGAACCATCGAACCAACAAGAAGCCAATACTTGACATTATGAGCCAAAATAGAATTCCCATTCTTTGGATTGAAACCAAACAAGCAAATGTACTAGACCTCTTGAGAGAACCAAACTTCAATTGTATTAAGTCTTCACAAAAATTGGACAGAGAAACGGCTGGCTGTATACAGGTGAATTCCAGATTACAAACAAAGGGTGTAATCACAATAACCTGCACACAAGAAAAACAAACAACCCAATGTCTTGAGGTAAACCTCAAGAGCTCTAGACAAAATAATCAGATAAGATCACAAGGTCTTCAATCATAGACCAAGGTTTCTAATCCTAAGTCCAAAAAGTCCAATGCTCCATAATACCAAGGGTAGTAACCAAATAGTTCAAGTATCATTAAAGATTTTTAGGGTTTATGTTGATTATTAGGTGTCTTTAAAATAAAAGAAAAGCTCAAGTGAGCAAAATAAAAAATGACAAGAATAGAAAGGGGCTCAAGTGAGCAAAGATAAAAAATAGCATGAAATGTAAATGTTAAAAGTAAATGGTGCATAAAGTAAAGAACGTAAAATAAAAACACAAAATAAAATCAATTATTAGTGATTAGTGGTTAGTTGGATGATCATCTTGAAACTTGCATTTGGAACTCGTTAGAGGATTGGTAGAACCAAAGCCTCCACACAACAAGTTGCATTTGCTTTTTGTCAAGTATATCATCCATTTGGAATCCTTATGAGTATCATTTAATGATCAACGATGTTTAAGTGAACCGCGTTGACCAAAGGTATTGTAGATCCATTAGAGGATTCGTAGAAACAAAGCCTCCACACAATGAATCTCAAGGTTATTGGATCAAAGAGGTCAAATTAACATACTTGGGCTTGCAAACATAAGTTTGGGCCACGAATGATCATTTATTCGAATCAGGACAAAATTTAGCGCTATGTTAAGCAATCGTAAGTGGACTTATATAGAAGTCGCACCTATTTTGAGGTCGGTCAATAGCAATCTATGCACCATTTGTTTTGAGACATGATATAGAGATCATGCTCCAACAACATTTAGTGCAATAAGAAGGGGATGAGATGAAGAGGGATGAGAGAGAATATACAAACCACTTTTGGATTAAATTTAATCAAACTATTATTAAAATCATTCATCCATTTTTGTGGAGTTAGACTCAACACAATGGATCCAATGATGTTAATAAAGTTCATGATCAAAAATTTAATCAAAGATTAGCCAGAAAATAATCACAAAATAATATTATATTTTAATATATACAAAAAGGTTTAAAACTAATGTTTAAAAATAGAAATAAAAGAGAAAAGTATCAACTATGTCCAAATTAATCAAGAAATAAAAGTAAGACCATAGAAAAATCATAAATGAACTAAAATAATTTTATAAATTTTTTGGAAATTTTTTTTAAGTCAGAAACTATTTTTAAAATTAAAAGAAAGGGGTAAAATAAACTAAAAATGATAAAAAAAATAGCAAAGCTAGAAACAAAAATAAAATAAGGTCACCAATATTTGTCACAATATCATTGGATCATTCCATAATTTTTTCAGAATTTAAAAATGCATAAAAGTATTTTTAAACATTTAAAACAATTCCAATAAAGTGTAAATTTATAAAAAATATCAAAACACAAAATTAAATTGTGAAAAAATAAAAATCAGAAAGAGAATAATCAAAAATATTTTTCATAATTTTTTCAGATTTTTTGGACTAAAAATAAATTTTCTATGATTTTTTGAAGTTTAAAACAATTAAATATAAAAAATCAGAAAAGAAAATAAAAGTCAAAAATATGTGGACCATTGGATGAGAGTCAAAACACGTTAGTAATCAAATCCAAGGGATCTGGCGCGTTGTGCATATCATGGTCATTAGTGAATAAAACACTAGATCAATTATTAAATCAGAATTCAAAAATAACAAGTGGCGTGCCATCATTGGTTGGAAGATGACACGTTGGTCATCTTCAACCTCCAGCCAACGCGAATTTCAGGTCTCTCAAACTGTAAAATCAGAAGATCAGACCTATGCCATTTGCTTCGTCTCTTCAAGACGAAGACAACCATACCCTCGCGCCAAATTTATATAAATTGTAGCTCAAGCAATTTGGAAAGAAAGTTTTGAAAAGGGATTTGAAATTTCATGGTCAAAACGTGTTTCCATTAAGAAGTAAGTGTTGCAACTAGAACCAGAGCAATGAGAGAATCACAATGATATCAAAGTTTTGAATAATTGATGAAGGAATCTACCTATTGAAGTTGAGTTGCAGAGCTCTGAAACTGGACTTCTATGGAGCAATACAGGGCACAATTCTTGAATGTAATTATATGGTTAGCTTCAGGGAAGATCAAGGAAGGTGAATTGATGAAAAAATTGGATTGAAAAAGGCTTGAGAATGGATTTCAAAGTTGATGAATTCTGAGTTAGGGAACAAGTTTGGCAGGGTGATTTTGGCTATCTAAGCTTGAGGAAATGAATGGGGGGTGACCCTCTATTTATAGGGAATCAAATGGAATGTCCAAGCGTGTGAAATGATGAAGTTTGGAGGGAAATCGCGTGAAGTTGCAAACAAGAAAAGTGTGACTTCAAATTTGATCAAAACTCATCCAAAACGCGCGTTTTGTTGTGCTAATCAATTCTAGAACTTAATTAAACATGTTTAGAGGCATAAACGCGTGGAAAACTTGTGATTAGAAGCCAAAACAAAGACTTCAAATTCTGACTTATGGGAAAACTTCAGTTCTAAGTTACCAAGTTCAATCCAATGGCATTCTTAGCTCAAGGGGTCTTAAGGCATGATTATTGATGCTTTAGAAAGATGAGGTTACAAGCTTTGTAATGGAAAAAGAATGGAATCAAATGGATGCTTGAGCTGAAAGTTGTGTTGAGTCAAAGTTGGAGAAAAAGGGTTGACTTTCCATACTTAGAAATATTTCAAATTCTTCTTCAAAAGTGACCTATAATGCCTTGCATCCAAACATAGCCTTCTACTTGGAATTTGCTCTTGACCAAAAAAGATGCCATGAAGTAGATCTCTTGAATGAAATTTTGGAACTTGAACCATTCAAAATCTCCAAAAATTGAGAGAGTTATGAATTGTTGAAGTGGGAAAAAAATCATGAAATGACCTATAATCTTTTGTATCCTTAAGGCAATTTTCATCCATTTTCTCACTTTTCACATAAAAGAAGGCATAAAGTTCATGTCTTTAAGATAATTATGGAAAAATAATGGGCTCAAGGTGATAAAAATTGACCAAGTTATGATCATTTGAAGTCACACATGGAAAATTAGGGATTCATCTGGAGGACTTGTAATCTTTCTTCTTCATCAAGTTTCTTCCACATAAAAACTCCTTAGAACTTTTAAAGTGATTTGTTGATAACCCTTTTAAGATAAGGGTGTCTTTGGAATCACTCAAAAATACTAAAAGATGAGCAAGATATACTTCTTTTAAGTTCAAAACCCTAACTCCTAGATCAAGAAAATGCTTTAAGGAACTTTGACAATTTTGAACAAACTTCTTGTACCAAAAAAAATGCTTTGTAAATATAAGTTGTTGAGGATGATAATGAGAACTCATAGCAACCACAACCACTTCCATATCTTGATGATTGAGAGAAATATGCACTTGTGACCAATGGAAACAAGACCTTGTCCAACCATGACTATTTTTCAATCAACCCCTTGTACTTTTTGGATCAAATCTTGATAACTTGGAAATGTAGTGAACCAAAATAACCTTGCCATGCCATCCCTTCCAAACCAACTTCAATGGTGAGGTTTTAACTTCTCAAGCTTCATTGACTAGGTCATGGAAATAAACTCATGAAACCATGGATCAACTTGCTAAGACCCATTGCCTTTACCTGAATTGTTGACAAGTAAGACAAACCAACATTGCATTTTATTAATTAAAAGGTAAGTCAAAACAAAAACATGAATGATTACACAAGAAAAACAAGTCAAGGTGCTTGGTGATTCCTCAAAGAGTAAAGCTAAAGATAGGAAGGAGAACCAAAAGCCCTAATGTGATATTGTTGTGATTGAATCAATATGGTATGGTGAAGGGATCTTAGGGGCAAAAATTGGGGTACAACAGGGTTGGTCCTGTTTCCTAATCTGGACCAGCTCATAGACGTGAATACGGTTAAGGTTTTCCTGTCACGTAATCCAGTACCTACTCTGCTTGGAGATATCATACATTCGTTGCATACTTGCACTATAAAGAGGTGAGGAACCCTTTTGTGTTGCACACCTCTTTTGGCTAGGTGGTTTATTTCGCACCTACCCTGATCTGTCTTGAAGAATGAACAGGGTTTGAGATGGTCCCATAGGCTAATGACTCTTACATATTCAAGCATTCATTGGTGTCCTTGATTCTCAGAGAATGTTACCATCATTTATCGATGCGGAGGATTCCCTAATGTCCCTCTCTTAGGCATTAGGGGAGGAATCACTTACAATCCTTGTTTGGCACTGCGACAGTTTGGATATGCAAGAAGGGGTGGTCCTCATGATGCACTTATTCAAGGAATCGTCTTCGATTACGAGGATGATGCTCAGGGTTACTGCAAAAGGTTCATGCGGGCTTGGGGAATGGTACATAAAGTTGATAGCAAGACACTAGGGCACAAGAATTCCATCCCTTGAACCTTATCTCAAATGGGTACAAGCTCGTGCTCAAAGTCTTATGATGCCTTACCCCTCCATTCTCCCAGTTATCATAGAGCTTGTTGTGGAAGGAGATGTCCCATACAATATCCTTCATCCTAACATGCCCATTTCTCTCGAAGACTTGCAAAAGGATTGGATACATCTTAAGGGGGAGCGAGACACTTTCGAGGCTCAATTCTACGCCAGCGAGAAGAAGGTTCTGGAACTCACCAAACAGCTTCATGAGGAGCGGAGTCTGAACGCCTACATCGCACCAAAGAGGATGTGCTTAACTTTTTTGTCTTAAAGTTTTGTATTTTTATTTCTTTGTAAGCCCAAAGATGCATGATGTACTCAAACTTTAATTTATTAATATAACGGGTGTTACCTTTTTGTCTAAAGCAAATTTAAATCTCTAACTTCCTTGAAATCATTTTCATATGCTTCTTCATTCATCATAACATAAACAGATTTCTTACAACAAATTTCCTTATCTTTCTACTGTTTATTTCAGTAAGATGGATCTTGAGCAGACAGTTAAAGATCTATAGGCGCAGAACGCCCAGTTTCAACAAATGTTCTTGACTTTGGCCAAAGGGAAAGAGAATTTGAAAATTTTGCTGATCAAAGAAAAGAAGAAGAAGGAAAAGAAATCAACCGGTGTTTTGAATTTGGGAAGAAGGTTCCAAGGACAAGCCAGACGGACCCTAGACTTCGCAACATCATCAGGTGAAAAGGATAATCAATAAGGGAAAAACAAGGAGGTGACTGACCATCCAGAATCTGAAGAGGGAGAAAAGGATAACTACTCTGAAGAGAAATATCCTCCTGCTGATGAGAAGTACAAAAATCTAGAAGAACGTCTAAGTGCAATGGAGATTCAGAAAGTGCCCGGGATGGACTTTGAAGAGCTGGGTTTGGTGTATGGGATTGTTATTCCACCAAAGTTCAAGGCACCAGTGTTTGCTAAGTACGATGGGGTTTCGTGTCCCAAGACGCACCTCCAATCTTATGTGAGGAAGATACCGCCTCACACTGCTGACAGAGATTTGTGGGTCCACTTCTTTCAGGATAGTCTACCCGAGACTCAGCTAGATTTGTTCTATAAACTGGAGAGGGCCAATATCCATAATTGGGAAGACCTGGCCGCTGATTTTTATAAGCAGTATCAGTACAATGCAGACCTTGCTCCCACCCGCACTCAACTCCAGAGTTTGGCTATGAGTTCGAGCGAGGGTTTCAAAGACTACGCTCAGAAGTGGAGGGACTTAGAAGGAAGAGTCCAGCCTCCCCTATCTGACAGAGAGCTAGTAGACATGTTTCTGGGTACCCTGTCTGGTCCTTTCTTTAATCATCAAATTGGAAGCTCCTCAGTCAGCTTCACCGAATTAATCTTGACCGGGGAGAGAGTGGAAGCTGGGATTAAGAGTGGTAAGATCCAAAAGGACGCATCCTCCAGTGCCATGAGAAAACCATTTATTGGAAAGAAAGAGGTTGATGTTGTGTACCCTCAAAGGAATCAGGACATAACTGAACACCATCCAATGGTAGCGGCCGTCATGATCCCTAAGCCTGCACCTACTCAACAAAGGAATAACCATCCTAGAACAGAAAGACCGGTAAGACAATTTACCCTGATAAATATGACGTTGTCTCAAGTCTTGCCACATTTGTTGAGATCTAATATGGTAACCTTGTGAGAAGCTCCGAAGAATCCCAACACTGCTTCTCCCCGTTACAACCCAAACGCCCATTGTGCTTACCATTCAGACAGTCCAAGTCATGATACAAACGACTGTTGGGTTTTGAAAAACAAGGTGCAAGACCTTCTCGAAGCTAAAGAAATTGAATTTTACACTCCTGAGATCCCAAATGTTATCACCGCTCCTATGCCCAAGCACGGTCGTGGTATTAACGATGTTGAAGATGATGTGTTCGTTACTATTGTTGATGAGCCTGTTACTCCTCTCCTGACTGTCAAGAGGAATCTGTTGAAGGCCGGTTTATTTCTGGGCTATGGCGAAGGCTGCCACCTCTGTTTATCCCTACCAACTGGTTGTCATTTACTGAAAGCAGGTGTCCAGCGTCTGATGGATGACAAAGAGATTTTGTTTGAAAAGACTCCTGTTCCAACCATTTCTTACAAGGATGTTTCAATAGTAACCATTTCCTCCAATCCTTCCAGGGTCTCCATAAAAAGACCCGTTAGGATTACATCTGTTCCGAAAGTGACTCCACTGATAATTACTATGCCAGGGCCAATCGTGTACTCCTCAGATAAAACTGTCCCTTGGGACTATAGGGGTGGCGTCTACTACCACGGTGTCAAATAAGATTGGCTGGCTGATGAAGACTCCATTTTTGAGAAGGATGACCCCGACATTGACAACATTGTGGGAACCAGCAAAATAACCCGAAGTGGAAGAGTATTCTCCCCTGAGATTGCTCCTCTGAAAACTGTTACCGGTCTTGTGATCATCCCTTCTTTTGTTCCTACTACTATAATTCCCGTGGTTACCCCTGCTGATACCCCTATCACTGAGTCGACCGAGACTCAGGGAAAATGAATTTTGGTAGAGCCTGTCCGGATGAAGGCGCAATCAGTATCTATCCCAGAGGCCTCCAAGAAGGAGATGGAAGAAATTCTGAAAATTATAAAGAGAAGCGACTATTATATAGTCGAACAGCTAGGGCAGACCTCTTCAAAGATCTCTATGCTAGCTTTATTGTTATGCTCTGAAGCTCATGCGAAGGCCTTGGTGAAATTTCTTAAAACTGTCCATGTGCCACAAAAAGCCTCTACTGACCAATTTGAAGATTGTGTGGCTAGTTTAACAGCTGACAACGGTTTAGGCTTTTCTGATGCTGACCTGACACCTAGAGGGAGGAAACACAACGAGGCGTTTCATGTCTCTGTCGAATGCATGGGCACTACTTTGTCCCATGTTCTGGTTGACACTGGTTCATATTTGAATGTGTTGCCTAAGAAGTCTCTAGATAGACTAGACTGTGAAGGTTTGACCTTAAAACCCAGCAACATAGTGGTAAGGGCCTTCGACGGTTCAAAGAGAATGGTTCATGGGGAGATGAACATCCCCATTAAAGTTGGAACTCAAACCTATGATTCCACTTTCTATGTAATGTACATTCACCCTTCCTATTCCTGTTTATTGGGCCGACCTTGGATTCATGAAGCTGGTACCGTCACCTCTACATTACATCAGATGCTGAAATACCCAACCAAGGGAAAAATCATCATTGTCCATGGAGAGGAGGAATATATGGTCAGTCATCTGAACTCCTTCAGATATGTGGAAATGGATGATGAGTCCATCGAAACTCTGTGTCAGCATTTCGAGGAAGTCCCACAGACAGTTGCGGTGACCAAGATTGTTTCCAAAGTTCTGAAGATCACCAGAACCCCGCTGAAGATGGCGTCTTTGAAAGATGCCAAGGCAGTAGTCGAAGAAGGTGGGTGTACTATTTGGGGCTAACTCCCGGATATTCCCTATAAATCTGACAAATTTAGTTTGGGTTTCACTTCAGGAGCCCAAAAAGTTGTTCGTCGTACTCGTATCAGGGGACCACCTTTCCGGAATAGCAACCATGGAGTTAACGCAGTGGAGGAAGGTGAGGACAGTTGTGACCTGGAAGAATGGATTTTTACAACTATCAACGGAGGACCCAACAACTGGGAAGCTAAAGAATTTGTCCCTATTACTTTTATCCAACAGTAATAGTCTTTAAATTTTTGTCGGACTTGTAATAATCAAACAATTTATACTTCTAAAACCTTGTGTCTTACCCGAGGCACAACGGTCCATTTGTAAGGGTTGTTACTTCATTCTCATATGTCATCAATGAATCATGGACGTTTTTGCATGAAAACTTTACGCTCTTTGTTCTTATTTTTCTACATTTTACTTTTTCAATGATAGCTATTCTCTTACACACACTCACATATTAAAATGAAGATCCACATCCACTCAGGATCCCATGGGTAACGATTCTGATATGGCCTATTGTGACTTTCAAAATCCGATCTACCGAGCCAAAGACAAAGGTCAGGAAGATTTTGAAGTGCCAAGGGAACTAGCCAGGTTACTAAAACAGGAAGAAAGGACCATACAGCCCCACGAAGAACTGGTTGACACAGTTAACTTAGGTACCGAAGAGGACAAGAAAGAAGTCAAGGTGGGAGCCAATCTGGAACCCAGTGTCAAGAAGCGCTTAATTTAGTTGCTACATGACTATGTTGAGGTATTTTCCTGGTCATATGAAGACATGCCATGACTTGACGCTGATATTATGGTCCATAGTTTATCCACAAAAGAAGATTGTCCTCCGATAAAACTGAAAGTCCGTCGCATGCGGCCAGACATGTCAGAGAAGATCAAGATTGAAGTCATGAAACAATTCAATGTCGGGTTCTTAGTTGTCACCTCCTATCCATAATGGGTCACCAATGTTGTTCCAGTGCCTAAAAAGGATGGTAAGGTACGTATGTGTGTGGACTACAGAGACTTGAATAGGGCAAGCCCCAAGGATGACTTCCCGCTGCCCCACATTGATATTCTGGTTGACAACACCATACAACATAAGGTATTTTCCTTCATGGATGGTTTCTCAGGCTATAATCAAATCAAAATGGCACCTGAGGACATGGAGAAAACGACCTTCATCACACAGTAGGGCATGTTCTGTTACAAGGTTAGGCCATTTGGGTTGAAAAATGTTGGGGAAACTTATCAGCGCGCCATGGTAGCTCTGTTTCACGATATGATCCATCACGAAATAGAGGTCTATATGGATGCCATGATATCTAGATCTCAAACTGAAGAGGAACATCTTGACCATTTTCAGAAACTGTTTGAAAGGCTAAAGAAATACAAGCTAAGGTTGAACCCGAATAAGTGCACATTTGGGGTGAGGTCCGGTAAACTCCTAAGCTTCATCTTCAGCGGTAAAGGTATTCAAGTAGACCCTACCAAGGTAAAAGACATACAAGAAATTCCTGCTCCTTGCATCGAGAAGGAAGTCAGAGGATTCTTAGGACAGCTAAACTACATCGCTAGATTAATTTCTCACTTAACCGCTACTTGTGAACCAATCTTCAAATTACTGAAGAAAGATCAAGTGGTCAAATGGAATGATGAATGCCAAGTTGCCTTCGACAAGATCAAAGAGTACCTTCAAGAGCCTCCTATTTTAATGCCACCAGTCAAGGGAAGACCTCTGATCATGTATCTAAATGTTTTAGAAAATTCAATGGGGAGTGTGATGGGGCAGCATGACGAGTCTGGCCGAAAAGAGCATGTTATTTATTACCTGAGCAAAAATTTTACCGACTGTGAAATAAGATATTCACTGCTCGAGAAAACTTGCTACACTCTGGCATGGGCTGCTCGCCGACTAAGATAGTATATGCTGACCCGTACTACCTTATTGATATCCAAGATGGATCCAATTAAATACATATTTGAGAAGCATGCCCTCTCTGGAATAATAGCAAGATGGCAGATGATCCTGACAGAATACGACATTCAGTACACTACCCAAAAAGCAATAAAGGGCAGTGTACTAGTCAATCACCTTGCTCATCAGGCTGTGGATGACTACCAGTCCATGAAATTCGAATTCCCAGTTGAAGATATCATGATGGTAAATAATTGTGAAGAACTCAGACCATATGACGGACCTGAACAAGGATCCCGATGGACCTTGGTTTTTGACAGATCCTCCAGCGCACTCGGCAATGGTATAGGTGTTGTACTCATATCCCCTGAAGGATGTTATACTACCTTCACTGCAAGACTTTGTTTCAACTGCACCAAAAATATGATGGAATATGAAGCGTGTATTATGGGTCCCAAAGCTGCCATAGATTTGGGAATCAAGTCCTTAAGTGTATTTGGAGATTCAGCCTTAGTCATCAGTCAGATCAAAGGAGAGTGGGACATGAAGCACCCTAATCTCATCCCCTACAAAGAACATGTGTTGACATTAATCCCACATTTTTAGGAAATTACCTTTGATCATTTTCCACGAGAGGAAAATCAACTAGAGGATGCGCTAGCCACCATGTCATCCATGTTTAAACTCAAGTGGGGTAACGAGACTCCTCAGATCACAATTGAGCGAATGGATGAACCAGCCTACTGTCACGAGACCAATACTGAAGAAGTAGTGGACAAGCCTTGGTTCCATGAAATTAAGAGGTATCTCGAGGCCCAAGAGTATCCGGAGGGAGCTTCAGTCAATGATAAGAAGTTTTTGAGAAGATTCTCTATTGAGTTCTTCCTCAGTAATGGCATTCTCTACAAGCGTAACCACGACTCTACTTTGCTCCGTTGCATAGACAAGGTTGAGGCAGACAAGATCATGGTTGATCTACATGAAGTCACTTTTGGCACCCATTCTAGTGGGCATACGATGGCTAAAAAGATCCTACGGGCGGGATATTACTAGTCTACCATGGAAGCAGATTGCTATCAGCATTCACAAACCTGTCACAAGTGTCAGATCTATGCTGACAAAGTACATGTGCCTCTAGTCCCTCTGAACATGGTGACTGCTCCCTGGCCATTCGCGATGTGCGTCATCAATATGATCAGAGAAGTCAAACCTACAGCTTCTAATGGACACGGCTTCATCTTGGTGGCCATTGACTACTTCACAAAGTAGGTTGAGTCAGCTTCTTTCGCTTCTGTTACCAAGAACGTTATGGCCCGAGTCATCAAACAGAATCTCATTTGTCGGTATGGTATCCCAGAGAGAATCATCACAAACAATGGTACAAATCTCAACAATACTATGATCACCGCGTTATACGCGCAATTCAAGATCCAGCACCACACTTCTTCTCCTTACCGGCCAAAGATGAATGGCGATGTCGAAGCCGCAAATAAAAATATCAAGAAGATCATACGAAAAATGACAGTGACCTATAAGGACTGGCATGAGATGTTACCTTTTCGCTCTCCACGGTTACCATACCACGGCGCGCACATCAACAAGGGCAACTCCCTTCTCCTTGGTATACGACATGGAAGTTGTCCTACCAATTGAAGTCCAAATACCTTCTTTGAGAATCATAAAGGATGCAGGTTTGAATGAGGATGAATGAATTCAAACTCGGCTTAACCAGTTGAACTTTTGATGAGAAGAGGCTTACGGTTGTCTATCACGGTCAGATGTACCAAAAACGTATGATCAAAGCTTTTAACAAGAAGGTCAAACGTCAAGTATATCAGGTTGGTGATTTGGTAATCAAGCGTATCATATTGCCACAAGGTGATCCCATGGATAAATGGTCTCCTACATACGAAGGACCATTTGTGATCAAAAGCATATTCTCTGGTGGAGCAATGATCTTAACCACTATGGATGGTGACGACCTTCCACACCTTATAAACGCAGACATAGTCAAAAGATACTACGCATGAATAAAGACCCACTAGGTCGACTGGCCTAGGAAAAAATTAGGGCATCCCGGCGAACCAAAAAAAGGTTCAGGTGAAAATTAGGGATAAAACAAAAAATTTGTACACCCGGCAAGCTGAAAACTCGAAAGGGCGGCTTGGGTAAAAAAAGGGTATCCCAGTGGACTGAAAACCCGAAAGGGCGGTCCAGGAAAAGTTAGGAAATTAAAGCCTATGACTATGTCCCGTTGGATCACCTTAAAGACAACATTTAGTATCGACTGACAAACTCAAACGGGTCTAATCAATCCAATCAACTTCGGACAAGGCAGCAAGTGGATGAGACGCTCAGAGACACGAAGGCTATAGCAGAATGGGAACCCCATGGGATTATTTCACATAGCTATCTTTTCTTTGTATCAATTTTCATTTTTTTACGACGACATTCTCTTACTAGAATGTTTATCTCGTTGTACAAAAAATACTTATTCAAGTTAATACAAAGATATCCCTTTGAAAGTGCAAAACTATCTGTTTTTCTTTTTTTTTCCGTATTTTGTTTGCAAAAACGTCCAATGATTATTTTTGAACATATGGATTTGAACGTGACTACTATTTACAAACGAACAAAAAAGGGAGCAAAGACAATCACTATTGGCTTTAAGAAATAGGATAATATCTTCAGACTATTCCACAAAGTCCCATGCAAATACTTTTCCAGCAAGAGCGAAAACCGGGGCATTCCACTACAGGATCACTAACGCATCTCCAAGTATGCAGCCTAATGGTATCAAGTGCTCTCACATCCTCGACGGAAAAAAACTTCCAATCACCGCTCTAGACGTTCCCCGGTGAAAGTCGCCCAGTTTCTCAGGATTCCCTAGCAGGATTTCATGAGGTCCACAAGCAATGCACAACGCTTCCTTTCCATAACAGAGTTTATTTCTTTAATAACTCACCCATCGACACTTCAACTTCAAAATATGAAGACTTACATTCCCAACACTACTCAGGGATTTATTTTCCCCAACTCCAGCAACATTGCAGCATAACAATTAATGTGTCCATACATTACATTCATACATCATAGCATTGACAACACAAATGCATACAGCACAATCTCATTTATTTTGAGAAACAACATTGTACCATGCATTTCATACATCATGACATTGCATGTAACTAACCTTTCATTTTTTCAGGAAAGGCCAATCAATAGAAAATTATCGCCAAAAATTTTCAACAAGTCAATTACAGATCAGTTTCCAAGAAAGGACTGGTCAACCATCTACATAACAGATAATTCTTTCAGGACCCTGCTGATTCTGTTTAAATCTCTCAACGGTTTATTCTGATTCTTTCCCACAGACGTTTTCTCTGGTTCAGATAAATCTCTCAATGATTTATTCTGATTCTCCTCCAGATCCCTGCCAGTTCAGTTTAAATCTCAACGATTTATTCTAATTCTTTCCCGCAGACATTTTTCTCTGGTTCAGATGAATCTCTCAATGATTTATTCTGATTCGTCTCTAGATCCCTGCCCGTTCAGTTTAAATCTCTCAACGGTTTATTCTGATTCTTTCCCGCAGATATTTCTCTCTGGTTCAGATGAATCTCTCAATGATTTATTCTGATTCTTCTCCAGATCCCTGCCGGTTTAGTTTAAATCTCTCAACGGCTTATTCTGATTCTTTCTCGCAAACATTTCTGGTTCAGATAAATCTCTCAATGATTTGTTCTGATTCTTCTCCAGATTCTTGCCGGTTCAGATAAATCTCTCAACAATTTATTCTGATTCTTTCCTGCAGATGTTTTCTCTGGTTCAGATAAATCTCTCAGTGATTTATTCTGATTCTCCTCCAGATTCCTGTTGGTTCAGATAAATCTCTCAACGATTTATTCTGATTCTTCTCCAGATCCCTGTCGGTTCAGTTTGAACCTCTCAACTATTTATTCTGATTCTTCCTTGGTAGACACTTTCTCTGGTTTAAATAAATTGCTCCAAGATTTATTCTGATTCTTCCCAGTCAAACAACATATAAGACTTCTTCTAGTTTCAGATAAATCACTCCAAAGATTTATTCTAATTCTTTTCCAGTAGAAATCAAGTTCAGACTTAGTCCATTTTCCGTCAGCAGTCACCCTTGGATGGCATCTACAAGCCCATCTCCGGCAAATCTCCATCATTTCTCTAAATGGCATATATAATCCCATTCACAGTTCATCTTCGACTGCAAATTTCTGGGCACTCTAGTGTCCAATTATCTTCCACCTTTAAGTCACGATTGGAGGATTCGTCAATCTAACTCTTCAGGTTTAAGAAGATCAAACAGGGGCAGCTGTTGTACCCCAAAATTTTCCCTCTCATTTATCAAATATTTTCTCACAAGATCTCCCTTGGTTCAAGACTGCACAAGGGTTGATTAGCTCAAGACACCTCCCCAAGCTCTGATGACTGAAAATTAAGGTTTGAGATTGCACAATGATAATTGAACTTTTAATGCCTCATATGACTTTCATGGATCATATTGGACCCTCAATATTTCTCATGTCAAGTTTCAAGTCTTGGATCACATTTTTGCTCAGTTAATTGATCAGTTGACCTAAAAAACAGTTGTATTGGGGAAAAAGTCAACTATGGTCAATTTATAGTCAAACTTCATAATTTTGTATCCATATCAACATTGTGAACTCCTATATGTCATTTGATCAAGTTTGGACCATAATTCCTCAAGAAATTTTATCAGATCATCAAAAGGGCAAAATGGTCAAATTAGGGTTTTGATTGAGAAAAGGCAATTTCTGATTTTTTGACCTAGCAAATGGTTGATTGGTTCATGATCTCAAGGATTCAATTGCATCATTTTGAACTAATGGCATGACTTAAAATATCTCCCAAGATCAATTGATTGATAGTTGATTTTCAGTCAACTAATCAAAAGTCAACTAATACAGTGAAAAGTCAAACTTTGACTTTTTGGTCAAAATCAAGTGTCAAAGATCACAATTCATCAAAAAATGTCAAAATATGAAACTTGTTCATCAAGAAACCAAAGAGTCAAGATTTCATTTTGAAAAGTCAAAGTTTCCAAACTTAGAAATTTTTCTAAGTTTAAAAACTTCATATTTTCACAAGTTTGAGCCATTTTTTCACCATGATGCAAGATGATTCAAAAGAAACTTTCAACATGAAAGTTGTATATCTCCATGAGATATAAAAATTTTCTTTACACAACTTCTCCTAGAAATTCATGGATTTCAAGTTATGATTTTGTGAATACATGTTCATGAAACTTGGAAACTTAGTGAAATTTTGCCCTAGTTTAGGAAGGATTTTGACCTAACTTCATGACAAATTTTCATATGGTTCGAAGGGAAATTTTCAAAAGTGATTTAAATAGGGGTTGTAGAGCACATTACAAGATTTCTAAAATGTCCAAGAACTCCTTGAGATCATTTTTGAGCAAGGAGAATCGAAGGCATGAAGTTGGCATTTCATTCTTGAATTTTAGGTTAATTTCATGATGAACAAGAATTCAAATCCATGCTAGGCTGCACAATCTTTGCTTTGCAGGCCTCAAACTTGTTTGGCACTCCATAATTAAATGTTTTTAACAGCTATTAGAGGCTTCAACTCAAGCATTCAATGCATTGCCCATGCTTATTTTCATTTTGGGAAGAAAGTGCACATTGCCATTTTTGAAAAGTAGCTTTATGCACAAAACTGTTCTTGAGCTTTGCACTTGTTTTCTTATGATTATACATAACCTATAACCCAAAATAAACTTGTCTCAAGCCTCTAAACAACTCAGCCCATGCTTGTACTATGCCTTGAAACCATATTCCCACTTTTCTTCAAAATCAAGTAGCATAACAATCAGTTTATATCTTGTACTTCTGACCCTCTCAAGTACTCTAACTTTCTCCTTACTTATGCACAAGTCATTTGCATCAAAACACACGCATGCTTAAGCCCTCAAAGACACAAGAACACAGAACTGTATCACAAATCACCATTGTTGCATATTCTGACCAAGAACTTCAAACTTCCATTTCACTTGTGCGTTTCTTGGCCTTTTGCTTCCAAAAGCATCCAGACATCATACATAAGCCATCCCCGTCCCTGTTACATAACTGTAACACCTCCATCATCAAGTTCCATTTTCAAAAACAGAGCTCTGCAAGTGGACTTCTCCAGAACTCCTCAGCCACTTTCAGCTCAAGCCAAGTATCACATTAGCTTCCTGGGAACTTGAGGAAGCTAACCCAATCACTAGAACTCATTGAAATCTGCTCAAACTCAAAACATGATACCTATTGCAAGGTGAGTTTTTTGACTTCTGAACTATTCATATAGACATTATTAGGCTTGCATTTATGAAGATAGAATGTAAATATCATTGCCCTGAAACTATACATGTCCATAGATTTCATTTATGTTGCTTGAGCATGTAGAATTTTGAGTTTAAACTTGCTGAAACATTTAGGTCAGAATTTGGTACTTTCACAAATTCATCTTTAACTTTGAATGTAAGCTTAAATTAGTTACATGGTTGGATTCGTGATGAAAAAATACACCAGTTTCATGTTTACATTTTTTAAAATGATTGAAGAATGAGCAAGTTACAGATCCTTTGGCTGGAGGTTGAAGATGAAGTACAGTCAGGGCAGGCTTTATGTTATGTATTTATTTTGTGCCAATGTTAACGGATGTATAGCCACCCTAGTGGCAAGGAAGCCTGCTGGTAACCAAGAGGACGTGGGTTCAACACCCAGCGCGCTGCCTTTTGTTCCTTTTTCCACATTTTTACACTTTTTTTGGTTTTTGCAACACCTGGGCCCCAAACATTGGACCTTCATGTTTTTTTCTAACTTTCTGATCCCTGTCTCATTTCAGCACCCCCTGGCCCAATTTCATTTTTATTTTCTTTTCCTTAATATATTTTATTTCTTTTTCCTTTATTATTATTAGTAGTAGTAGTATTATTAGTATATTTATTAATATTATTTTTTTATTGTTATTAATAAAAACCCAAAAAATATTTTATTTATTATTTTTACATTTATTTAGTTTATTTTGTTTATTTAGTTTATTTTGTTTCATAAAACTAAAAGAACAAAAACATTTTCTTAATAAATTAATTTCTTTCTTAATAATTAATATTTAGGTTTAGGTTTAACCATTATATTATTTTATTGTAATTAAAATTAATTTAGAACTTAGGTTTCTTTTAAATAATTAATATCCATATTATTTTTATTAATTTAAAACTTTTTCATAAATAAAACCCTAAAAAATCTTTTTTAGTTATTTTCTTTTCTTATTTAGTTTAAGTTAATTTTGTTTAATTTTCCTTAATCATTTTTTAATTAGGTCAAGATTAAACCCCTTTCATAAAAAAACCAAACAAAAATCATTTCTTTTTTTCATTTGCATTTGTACATTGTTATTTATTCAATTCTTGTACAATATTCAATATGGTTGTAATAATTATTTAGATTTAATTTTCTTGCAATTTCCCCATTTGTAAATTTGTACACCCCCTCCCCTAATAATGTAATAGCTTAGTATTTTTATTTTCCGCAATTTAATGCTTTATATATAATTGCTAGTAAATTAGGGTTTGTATGGAAAGATAAAATCAATGCTTAGAAAATCCTAATTCAAAGACAAAACAATGCATGTAAACCAATACACTTGCACACTTACACCCTTAGGGTAAATCCACTTTGTGGCCTTATAAAATAGCCATATTATGCATGTCGGGTATCTTAGCAAAAACAAACAAAATACAAGATCATAGTCCCTCGATGACGCTATCAAAGTTGCTAATCATGGTTATACGATGACCCATGTCCATCCCTTTTACATCCAAAGATAGGGTTTCTTACCAAATCAATGGTAAGATAACAATGTCAAAGGAAAGAGTAAATAAACATGACATATTTTTGAGTAGGTAGAATGTTCCTAGTTGCTTGCTCAATTTCAAACCAAAATATCCTTGCTATTTTCAAAACAAACACCAACACTTTCAAAACATCTTTCAAACTTGAAACATTTTCAAAATCAACACTTCGTACGCGTTCTTATAGAAATGAGAACCATTACAAAGACATTTTCAAAATACTTCCAAAACCATACAAAGCATATTTTCAAACAAAAGCAAGTGATCTAGCAAGTAACTAAGAGCCCGTAGATAACTACAGATGAAAAGGGTGTTAATACCTTCCCTTTTCATAATCTACCCCCCGAACTCAAGAAAACATCTCAAAGGTCTTTCCTGTTCTTTTCAGCTTTTCCTTTTGGATAAAAGAAAAGTCGGTGACGACTCTTGCTAACCGCAACATTTGCGATCGAACACAAATTAACCAAGTCAGTTCTCCCACCGTGTTACACCCCTTTTACCCAAAAAGCAAACAAACAGAAAATATAGAAAACCAAAAAGCATAATAATACCTGACTGGCTTCGGAGTGCAAATTATCGGGTTCTTTTAGTAATTAATATTCTTCCACCTTGAATGTTTGAAAGGCTAGCGCCAATCTCACCTTCGGGTTGAAGGAGATTAAATAGGGGCAGTTGTTGCACCCTAAAATTTTCCCTCTTAATTTCTTTTACCCGGCTTAGAATTTGCATTCGTCTGCATCATTTCATTAGGAATTCTCATAGCATTTTCATTCAAAAAAGAGTACCTGAGGTTCAAAAGATCAGTAGTTGTGAAGCTAGGGTTTACAACTGATTTGAGGTATGTATGTTGAATAAGATTGATTATTCTGGTTCTTCTTGGTGTACAAGACTATGGAATTAGGGTTTTATGTTCATGGATATTGTGGGCTTCGTCTCTCATCAAGCTACAAGGCTTTCCTTCGTCAAGATTTATCAAGTGCATCGATTGTTTGGGGTTTCATCAAGGCTTCATCAGAGGTTGCTTTGAAATAAGGTGGCGTTCAAGATGGGCTCTTTAATAATTTGGTATATCATTGAATTTTATCATTCCAAGGGTTTTATCCTTACTTGAGGCATGAGTCTATCGAGAACCTTAAAGTATTCGTGATAGGGTTTGTGAATGTGATGATGGAAAGAATATTCATCCAATCACTTGGCTCATTTCTCTTACAAGCTTCTTTAGGATCTATTTCAAAGTACTTTAAGCTCAAGGCCTAATGCTTATCCTGATATTAGGATTTTGAGTTTAAAAGATCAAACTATTTGATTCATGGTTTTAAGTATGTTAGATAATCAAGGTGTAGGGACACACTCGAGGGATTAAGTCGATACAAGTTCCAATAGAGCAAAAATTTTAGGTGGTTGGCAAAATATGTTTTTCATTGATTCAAATCCAATATTCACTTTCTTGATACAAGCTATACCATTGAAATTCATTCAAGAGATTTGGTTTCAAACATAGATTCAGGGTTCATTATTCCAAAAGTTTTAGGTACCATCCATTTGACATTATTCAGAGTTTATCTAAACAAAACTACAGTCCAAATCCAAACAAAATAACCATACAAATCCCGTCCCAAAATTCATTACAAAATACATAAAAAGAGTGACACAAATTCCTAAGGTCCTAAAGCCTAATATTGGTGTTCATTCATCTTCATTCCAAACTTTGCCAAGCCCTTTAGGCGACTTCCAAACCCAAGTTATGTCCAGGCCTTTGACAAACTGGTTTCACGATGCCTTGCCAAGCAGATCCAAAATCAAGAAACAAAACAAAAATCTTGCTCATTCAATTTAGCAAAACCAGTTAAAAATCCAACACAAATCTGTAGCTTGCATTAATAAAATCAGAAAGAATGCTTTCAAACCAAAACAACAAGTCAGAGTAATGTTTCAAGATCATTTCACACGAAAAAACCTGTCCATGGTGCAATATCCAAACAGCTCACAAACTCAGTTCAAACTCAGCTCTTACATCTATTAAAAACCAAAACCGCCCCTGCGATTTATACCAAATAAAACCTGTTCAGACAAAAAGAATCTTGAAGCATTCATGACCTCATACCAAACCAGTTCATAACAAAAAAATAGTTCAAACCTAAACTGATGGTTAGACTCAACCGACCTTGCATATAATTGTCAAAATCGTGCCAAAACAGTTTTAGCCTGCATCAATTATCCAAAATCCAGCCCTGCATTAAAAAACCAGAAGATAAATTCAGGAAATCATGACAGAAAATTGGATAACCTCCAACAGTTCCTATTACTAACAGAAGTTTCAGAACTTGCCTCTAACAACCTTCAGCTTACCAACTAACCGAATTTCTAGCTACACTAACTAACTTCACATCCCATTCTAACCGAATCAAAACAGAATTTGATATTAAATCTCATCCATCCAAATCTCTAACAGAAAAGGCCAATTTAATAGAGTCACCTTTTTTCAATCGGATTCTGAAAGATTCTGCAGAAGAATCTTCAACCTTCTCTCTTCTTTTCATCATCTTTATCCTTTAATCTTCATAGAAGAATCACATAACCTTCTCTCTGCAATCTTCATCTCTCACTCCCTTCTCTGAAACTCGTTCTTCCTCTCTTTCGCTCCACCTTCCATCAACAAAGCATCTGCAACTTCACGCAACTTCAGCCATCATCTTCATCACACTTTAATTCCACATCCTTCGCATCAATTATCTTCACGCATCTTCATCGCTCCTACGTCAACAGCATCACAACCACATCATCATCTTCTTCACATCAACACTGCAAATCTGTTGTTTCACATCTATCTTCATCGCACAAGCTTTCTCATCCCCTACTTCAACAATCAACACATCAACTTTCAACCTTCAAACTGCTTCAAACAACATCGTGTTTTCAACATCAACAATACCACAATGATAGTAAATTTACAGAAGAAATAGAAGAAGAGAAGAGGAACCTAAAAGCCAAACATACCTCTTCTTCTCTCTTGAATCAATTCCGCCCTTTTTTCTTCTATAAATCCGCAACGGAGATTGTGTAAACGAACGGATGAAGGTGAGTTCTAATCGGAGGGAGAAATCGTAACAGGATGATGCCGAAGCAAACCAGACGGTGACTTTTAGAGCGAGATGAAGGTTGAGAATTGAAGAAGATGGAGAGAACTGAGAGGAAGCCGCTGCGCTTCGTGAGGGAGATAAAGTGACACATTTTCTCTCTTAACCCTAATCCCTTTTCCATTTTTTTTATTTTTTTTATTTTGTTCAATTTAACAAAAAAAAAGAATTGGATAATAGGTTGAAACATTTTTTGAAGGTGATGATGGACCGGTGACTTGGTGGACCAAAAATCTCTTTCTTAGGCCCATGCACATGTTTTTTCTTTGAAGCCTGGAATTGAAGCAAAAAAGTTTATAGACTCAGTGAGCCTTATGCCTTGAAGTAGTTTACTGAGCCATGCTCCCCGATTCAACATATACTCCCATGTTATACACTAATTCTCATTTTGTTCTCAAAATTTTAGCAATTAGTCTTTTAGTGTTTCTTGTACAATTTTTCGCTGAAATTTTGTGTGAATATTAATATGTTGATCCCTCACTTGATGATATTTTTTTCATAATTTTTCTATTGATTTAGGAATTAATTAAATTAATGCTTGGTACATGATTATAATTAGGATTTTAGCGTATTCTTGTCGATTCCATATCCTTGATTCAATTTCCTTGGTATAATAAATGGTTTAATGGTAGGTTCTGATCCTTGAATGGATGCTTGAGTTGTGCTTACATTTCCTTGTTAATTGCTAACTCAGTTGGTGTATTTTTGTGCAAGCTTCCAATAGAGATTTCTCGCACCATGAGACAATAGTAGAGTATTTTTCATCGTATAGTTTTGTATCTTCATGCAGGGTTATCGTATGATAATTCAAATGTATGTGATTTGTTTTCATATGGAGGCTTCGACGCTTATCCTTTACGTCCGATTTTCTGATTATTTCTCTTTGGTTATGTAATACAGTGGCAGAACCGATTGTTATACTGGTTTTACATTTGTGTTCGCAAATGTCGCGGTAAGCAAGAGTCGCCACCGATATTTCTTTTATCCAACAAAGGAAAGGGTGAGAAGAACAGAAAAATACCTTTCAAGATTTGTTTCTGAGTAAGGGGGTAAATCATGGAAAGGGAAGGTGTTAGCACCCTTTCCATCCGTAGTTTTCTACGGGCTCTTAGATGCTTAGCTCATTTTGAAATACCTTGTGCTTTGTGTGTTTTTTAAAAGTATTTTTGAAAATCCAATAGTAAGGCAGCTTGCTTTATAATAACTCTTGTATCAGTCCTCAAGAGTGTTGATAAAGCGTTTTGAAAATGTTTTTGAAATTGGTTTTGTGTAAATGCAAAAATTTGTTTGAGCAAGCATCTAACAGCTATCTACTTTACTCGAAAGGGTTGTTCTTTTCCTCTTTTCCTTTAGACAGTGCTATCCTACTATTAGTGAGTAGGTAGCCCTAATCGTCGGATGTTTGAGGGACATTCGAAGGGACGTTTATAGTCACAAAGGAAACTGGGCAAGAAACCTTAGTAACTATCCTAGGGTTTTAAGATCATTTTTACCGAGGCAACGCCGAGAGGGTCATCGAGGGACTTATGATCTTTAAACCGGAGGGTAGCCACTAAAATCTCTCACGTTTCAAGAGTTGTGACTATTTTCCGAAGGCAACCAAAGTGGGGTACCCTAGAGGTGCGCATGTGAAATTGTGTTGTATTCAGTTATTTATCTTTTTGCATTTAGGTTTGATGGCGTTTTGTTTTATTCTTGCCATATAATCCTAATTAGCATACATCTAAACAGTTTATAGTTTGCAGAAATTAAAAGTGCAGAAATGTAAATCCTAAACTATTACAAGGCTTCGGGGAGGGGGGTTAATTACATATCCAAAAACTTGGAGGAAAATAAAGCAGTAAATGTAAAAGTCCTATCTTAAACTATTACAACCAGAAAGCAGGTACAATAATATATAAAAAGTGCGAAAGGAAATAACACGCACGAATTGGAAATAACATCTAAATCCTAGAAAGTTAAAAGAAAACTCTTTTTTTTTTTGCTTATTTGGAAAATGTTAAAATTAGACTAGTTAATTGAAAGAAAAGAAAAGCAAATCTATTTTTTTTTTTTTTGGAATTTGTTATGCAAAGAAAGTGAATTAACCTAAATCTATTTAATTTTAAATTAAATAAAAATGGTTAAATAATTATTTATTAATTAACAAAAATAATTCTACCAAAAAAAAGCTAAAACCTAAGTTTGTGATATTAATTATTTTACATGGTTATTATTTTAAAAAAAGAATTAAAACAAAATATATAAAATGCAAACGAGCCTGATGTAAATAGTAAATGGGGGGAGTGCGTTTATAAATTTACTAGGCCCAAGTTGCACTGGCCTAGGTTCCTGTGTGGAATCCAGTGTAGCTGACTCTTGGAAACTTCAGTGGGACACTGAATCTGAAGTGTTTGAATTAGATATGATGAAATCACATGACATTGTGATGAGGGCACACGGTAGGCGTGCTGAGGTCTGAAGTGTTGGATCTGTATGAAACAAGTAAGAGAAAATCAAATTATGCAAAAGGGTTGGGTCGAACCCAGCCCCCTTTGGACTAATGCTTTATCACGCCTCGCCTTGCCAACTAAGCTGCATGCTTCAACTGTTAATTAAATAACAAGAAATAAAAACATATTAAACGTGGCATTTGTACCGAAGGGACGCTGGAGCCCTAGCTCCGGTCGTCTTCTCCGACTGTCCCTTCCACCAAAACCTGCAAAAATGACATGAATAAAGATCTAGGGAGACCCTACCCCCCCTAATTCAAGGTCTGCAGTCTCAATGGAAACAAATTCAAGACCTAAAACTGGATGGTTTGGGAGCTGCTACACCATTAGAAATATTTAAAAATGACTATGGCATATCAATATTCCTTATGCATGGGAACATGAAGATGACTCAGATCTGTCAAAAAATATCGCAGGAACATGTTAACAATATTGGCATGGTTTAAAACAAGATAAAAACAGAAATATGAAAATCATGAATCATATGCAACCGGTGATGCCATGTGAGGGTGTTTCGTGTGCTTGGAGACTTTAAGATTGTCTCCAACTTATTCAATCTCCTTTCTAGGAATGAATGGAACCACGATCTTGCAGTACGAAGGTTTGTAGTGAGGGTTTGGAAGCTTTAGGGTTTCTTGAAAATCATGGAAAAAATTTGACCACTTTGAGAGGCTGGGGTTTTTTTGCGTGTGTTGATAGGAAATCTCCGTCTCTCCTTCTGAGATTATGAGGTTTATATAGATAAAGGTTTTAGGTCAACAATTGGGCTTCATATCTTTGCACAGTATGATGGAGAGATTTAATATGATTTTTTGCATGAAAACTTGCTATATTTGATCCAATCATGTGCCAATCTGTTTTATGCATTTTTGCCAACTTGCTATGAGTTGTTTGGGCCTCCAACTTGATGGGAATCGAAAGATTACATGCCCTTATAGATCCACTTCACACCAATGGTTTCTTATGTTGCCTCTTTCGACAAGCTCCCAAGCTTTGCTCCTTTCGATGGCTCTGAGCTTCATTTGAATTGCTCAAGGCCTCATCATCATGGCTTCTTCGATTGAGTCACCATATGCATTGGTTGCTTGATCTGGAAAACTTTCATATCCAATCAGCCTAATCGAACTCAATTCTTGTTGCTTTAGATCTCCTGACCAATCGAAGTATCGCCTCTTCATCTTGGCTGGTCGAAGCTTCATTCTGTTCATCTCTTTCGAACTTAGTTGTACAAGTGACTCTTCGATTCGACCAGTCAAAGTATCAACTTATTCATTTTCTTGTCGAACTCAAATTTGAATCTAATCCCACACTTTAAGAACATATTTACTTAATCACTAATTTATCTTCAATTGGTGAATACAGTTTGTATGCACCAATCAAATGATGACCTTCGAGCATTAAGACTTCATTTCAATCATCCAACTTCTTCCTTACTTGTTTGGGTACCTTCCTGAAACACATTGAGCCAAACACTCTAAGATGACTTATATTTTGCTGATTCGACCCTAACTGTCCTTCGATCACGTCATGTTTAAAGGTTGCATGTCCTTCGAACCATTAGACTTCCACGTGCTTCTTTGGATAAGATAAAAACTTTTGAATTTAAAATCTTCTTCTTTTCGAAGCGCCCATTCAAACAACATGTCAGTCGAAGTGTGTCTTCCTTGTAATGCTTTGAATATACATTTCCATAGATCGAAAACAAACCCTTCGATGACGCTCTTTACTAGCTCTACATCAATTGAAGACTTCATAAAAGCATCCTCACATTTTCTTTCGAACCATTCATTCTTTGATCCTAGTGCTTCGTTGAGCATCAAAATAAACTGCATACTGATGTCGAAGCTGCTTCGACCCAAAAGCTCTTAGGCGTATTTTCAGCTTTCGACATACACTTATTTTCTTCTTTCAGTTAGGCCATTATGCTAAGGCGTATAGGGTGTCATGGAAATCATTTGAAGCTTTTTGCAAACCAAGATTCTTTGTGAGAAAAGAAACCCTATATGGAGATTTATTGCTTGGGAAGAGAATTTGTCTGGTCAATTCTTGGTCAACCTTGAGCAATTGGGGACCTCAATGAGCATGTCTTGAGTAAAAATGGGAGGGAAAATTTTGGGGTACAATAGGTTGATGTAAAGCTTGCACGAAGTTTTCCAGGTTTCTCTGCTTTGCTTGCCATGCTACGAACTTTTGTTCGTTTGGTATTTTCTCTGGTTTCTCATTTCAGCATTTTATCGCTTTCTAGAGATCATGTATAGTAGGTGTATTTATCGCTTTCTAGAGATAATGTGAAGTAGGAAGCGGGAAATAAAGAGCGTGCGCTCGAAGTCGCTGTTTAAAGTTTTGTAGTAGGAACCACTTTCTGTATGCTATTTGTGTTTGTTTAAAACCTTACCTTTGAAATAGGCAATCTGCATGTGTGTTTTCATTTGTGCCCGCATTATATTACAAATGATAAGTCCTCAAAAGGAGGCAAGCAGGGAGGGTCAGTAATCGACCCCCTCACATTCTAGTGTGTGTCACCCTTAGCTCACATTATACGTCGATGCTTCAGAGTAGTGCATATATTGTGTATCGAGTCCGTCAAGTGGGAACGTGTTTTGCAATCAAACCCTCACACTTTATCAGGAGTTCACATTGGCCGATGCTAACACTCTGTGATCGTTCATATTGTCTTCTGTCACCTACCTCGATCTTCTATATCTTGGTTAGGTGTTCAATCACTTTGGACGCCACTTTTTTTTTATTTCATCCTCCTCCCGCTTGTTTGCTTCAGGTGATACACTCCCCTTAGCTAAAGCATTTCTCTTGTTTCCCCCATCCATTTGAGTCAGTATGTTTGTGTGTTTTTTCCAAGTCACTTGTTTGTTCATTTGTTTGCTACACCATGCCCCCCTTAGGATCGCTCGATTAGGGTAGCTTTCGAGCTAGACATTAGGATAGGTATCCATGCATGCTAACATAGGTTAGAGATTTCCCTTTTATCCTCGATCTTAGGGTCAATCATTATATGATAACATTAGGGATAGATTTAGGTTAGTCTCCCTTAGATGTTTTTCTTTCTTTTGTATCTTTGCATTAAGACTAAAACTCTTTTTCTTGAAAAAAGCATAAAACATATAACAACTTTTAAATCCTTCTTTAAGGTAAATTCTATCAACCAATGCAAATTCTTTTGCGCCTTCGGGATTTTCCTTCAAACTTTTTTCAAAAGGACATGTTAATTCACTTCTGTGATGACGCGTAAGTCTCCAAGGGTCGAGTTGCGGCAGAAGGTGAAATTAATATTGTTTATTAAAAAAATACAAACCAACATAAACTTTTGAGCCGAACTACGGCTGCTTTGATTCCTTAAAAGGGACACGTGGGCATTGTAATTGTAAGCTTCTCAAGTCATGTTTAAAGCATTGGTTTTGATGAAGACAACATGGATATCAATATTCAAAGGATGTGCAAAAAGTTTATCAATATCATATAAAACCTTGTTACAAGTCTTGAAGATTAGAAGAAGAATTATTAAAGAAACAACAAATGTCAAAAGGTATAAATAATTCTTAAACTTGAATATAGATGTTCACAAATATGCATTCATAATCATATACATATCCCACATTTTTAACAAAAAGAAAAACTATGTTTGAGATCTTTTTCAAAAGGATTTTTTGAAAATAAACTTTCAGGAACCGGTTCCTACCTAACAGGGAACCGGGTTCCAAACTTGTTCAAAAATCACTTCCCTGGAATTTGTACCAGGAACCGGGTTGTACCTATAGGGGAACCGGTTCCTGCGTGTTATTTTTGAATTCTGAGTTATAACGTTCACTAGGAACCGGGTTCTGCCTGGTTCGGAACCGGTTCCCAGCGAACCAGTACAGATTTTCTTTTGTTTTTTGAACATAATTCAAATGGTATTATTTCATGATTGCATTGCATCTTTTCATATCAAATGGCATGAATGAAGAGGTATTTGTGACATTATAAATTGTGCAGATTTTCAAATTCAAATAATCTTCTTCAATTAACAATTTTCATCATTCAAATTTGCATATTCTTACAAACTTTCAAGTGTTCTTACAAATCATAAATTTTGTGAAACTTGCCATATACATTTTCATTAAGAAATCATTACAAGTTTCATACATTCATTGTGAACATTTATAATCATTGCTTGAGAATTGTTTCTTTCTTGAAGAAGAAGACCAATCAAAGATTGATAGTGCTCTCCATCTCTTTCAAATAAATCATTGTATTACAAAAAGAAAGTATTCCCTTACTATCCAGGATTGTTGGAAGTAAGTGTTGTGATTTGAAGATGATTGTTCTTCATTCACATTAGTGTTTGTTTGACCTTAAAGGTGTTCCCTTACTATCCAGGATTGTTGGAATTAAGTGTTGTGATTTGAAGAGGATTGTTCTTCATTCACATTAGTGTTTGTTTGACCTTAAAGGTGTTAAGAACCTTTGGTCACCCTATAGGTTAGATAGTAAGCATAGGTTGTACAATCATTCTAAACTATAGTGAAATCTCTTTCGTGTTGGAAAGGGGACTGGAGTACTCTTGGATTGTGAGGGGAACCAGGATATATCGCCGTGTTCTTTACTTTTCCGCTTTTATCGTTTTCATCACCATAATCAAGAAAAGATAAGATATAGTCAAAAACCTTCAAACACTTAACCACAAATTACTACAAGTATTCTCATAAAACCGAATAAATTTTTATATACCTAATTCACCCCCCCTCTTAGGCACTCTTAGACTTACAATTGGTATCAGAGCCTGGTTATAGGTAACTTGTTCCTAAAGATCCAGAATGGCTTCCGCAAATCAAAATCCGATTTTCAAAGATGGTGGTAGTAACAACAAGCCTCCATTGTTTTGTGGTGAATACTTTGACTTTTGGAAAATTCGCATGAAGGCTCATCTTGAAGCGCAAGGAGAAGAAATATGGAATGCTGTTGAGAATGGTCCATTTACTCCAGTGTGTGTTGTCAATAGTGTTGGGTCATCAAAGCCTAAAGCATCATGGGATGACGATGACAAGAAAAAAGTTCTCTTTGACAAAAAGGCAATCAATATTCTCCAAAGTGCTCTTAGTATGGATGAATTTTTCCGAGTATCGGCATGTACAACGGCAAAGGAAATTTGGGATACTCTTGTAGAAACTCATGAAGGAACCGCTGAAGTTAAAAGATCAAGATTAAATACTTTGAGTCAAGAATACGAACTATTCAGAATGCAGCCCCGAGAATCAATCCTCGACTTGCAGAAAAGATTTGTACACTTGACAAATCATTTGAAAGCACTAGGTAAGACTTTAACTAATGATGAACTTAATCTTAAAGTGCTTAGATCTTTATCCAGGGAATGGCAACCAAAAGTGACAGCAATATCCGAGAAGAAGAATCTATCCACAATGACTTCTGCCACTTTGTTCGGAAAACTTCAAGAATATAAGACGGAACTTGCAAGACTCGAAAAGCATGAAATCCAAGTAAAAGACTCAAAAGACATGGCTTTGAATACAAGGATAAAAAATCATGATAGCAATCAAGAGGATGAATCCACTAGTAGTGAAGATGATGATCTTATCAAGAAGATTGAAAAGGTTCTACGAAAAGAAAGAAAAAGAGAAGCACCAACAAGGAAGGTTATATGCTTTGAATGTGGAAAAAAGGGACATGTTAAAAGTGAATGTCCTACACTTGAAAAGAAGAAGAAATATTTCAAGAGAAATAAAGATAAAAAGTCAAAGAAAGCATATATAGCATGGGAAAGTTCATCTTCCGATTCCAAAAACAATCAACATGCAAATCTAGCATTAATGGTCTCACACCATTCTGATGATGAAGACAATGAGGTTAGTAATGAATTTTCTCTTTCTGATAGTGATGCACAAGGTGCTATAGATGAACTATTGAATGAATGCAAAATTCTGTATAAAACCATTTCATCACAAAAGAAACAAATTTCATCCTTAGAAGAAAAATATGCTTCAATGGAAAAATATTTCAAAGAAGAAAAACAAAAGTCAAGTGATGAACAAAAACAGAATTTTGTATGCAAAAATTGTGATTCACTCTCTTTCCAAATTGTCCAATTAAAAAGAGTCATTGAAAGATATGAAAAAGGGCAAATTGGATTGGAAGGTGTTCTTAGCCAACAAAGATACTCCAATGATAAAAGTGGACTTGGATATTCAAAGTTCTCAAAACCAAGTTATAACAAAACTATCTTTGTTAAGGCAAGTGATCAATCTTCCAAAGAGAAAGTGAACAAACCTAAAATAGTTCGTCACTATCCGAAAAAGAAAACATTTCCTAAGAAGAAATCTTATCCTTCTAGATATAGAAGTAACTTTGAACCTACTTGTTTTTATTATGGTATTAAAGGCCATACACCTAATGCTTGCTATGTTAGAAACTTTAGTATGGCAAGTGGGCATTATGTGTGGGTTAAGAAAGGAACTAACTATGATGGACCCAAAGCACATTGGGTACCAAATCAAACTTAATTTGTTTTGTAGGTATGCTTGAAGACCACATAAAATATTTTGTATCTTGATAGGGGTTGTTCAAAGCATATGATGGGAGACATACACTAACTTTCAAATCTAGTTCAAGTCCAAGGATTATTTCACATATGGGAAATACCTTAAAGGAAGAATTCTTGGCATTGGTAAAGTTGATACACTAACTTTCATATCCATTGAAGATGTACTTTATGTTGAAAAACAAAAGACAACTTCTAAGTACAAGTCAACTTTGTGACAAAGGCTTCAAGATCAAATTTACAAAAGATGAATGCTTGATTATTGATGAAGTCACCAATGAGGTAAAACTCAAAGGTAAAAGAATTTGTTTCACTCTTTTTCCCCATCCTTTTTTATGTTAACAAAGGGGGAGAAGAATATGCATATGTGTTGTTTTGTTTCAAAGAAATTGCAGGCCAAAATAACTATCATAAAACTCACTCCAAAATTCAAAGAATCATGGACTTAGGGGGAGCATACAATTTAGGGGGGGCCTTGCATTTGCTTAACATTTTTGCTACATAAAACAACATAAACATTTCAAGAATTGTTTTCAAGACTTGGTTGTCATCATCAAAAAGGGGGAGAATGTAATTGCAAGCTTCTCAAGTCATGTTTAAAGCATTGGTTTTGATGAAGACAACATGGATATCAACATTCAAAGGATGTGCAAAAAGTTTATCAATATCATATAAAACCTTGTTACAAGTCTTGAAGATTAGAAGAAGAATTATTAAAGAAACAACAAATGTCAAAAGGTATAAATAATTCTTAAACTTGAATATAGATGTTCACAAATATGCATTCATAATCATATACATATCCCACATTTTTAACAAAAAGAAAAACTATGTTTGAGATCCTTTTCAAAAGGATTTTTTGAAAATAAACTTTCAGGAACCGGTTCCTACCTAACAGGGAACCGGGTTCCAAACTTGTTCAAAAATCACTTCCCTGGAATTTGTACCGGAAACCGGGTTGTACCTATAGGGGAACCGGTTCCTGCGTGTTATTTTTGAATTATGAGTTATAACGTTCACTAGGAACCGGGTTCTGCCTGGGTCGGAACCGGTTCCCAGCGAACCAGTACAAATTTTCTTTTGTTTTTTGAACATAATTCAAATGGTATTCTTTCATGATTGCATTGCATCTTTTCATATCAAATGGCATGAATGAAGAGGTATTTGTAACATTATAAATTGTGCAGATTTTCAAATTCAAATAATCTTCTTCAATTAAAAATTTTCATCATTCAAATTTGCATATTCTTACAAACTTTCAAGTGTTCTTACAAATCATAAATTTTGTGAAACTTGCCATATACATTTTTATTAAGAAATCATTACAGGTTTCATACATTCATTGTGAACATTTATAATCATTGCTTGAGAATTGTTTCTTTCTTGAAGAAGAAGATCAATCAAAGATTGATAGTGCTCTCCATCTCTTTCAAATAAATCATTGTATTACAAAAAGAAAGTATTCCCTTACTATCCAGGATTGTTGGAAGTAAGTGTTGTGATTTGAAGATGATTGTTCTTCATTCACATTAGTGTTTGTTTGACCTTAAAGGTGTTCCCTTACTATCCAGGATTGTTGGAAGTAAGTGTTGTGATTTGAAGAGGATTGATCTTCATTCACATTAGTGTTTGTTTGATCTTAAAGGTGTTAAGAACCTTTGGTCACCCTATAGGTTAGATAGTAAGCATAGGTTGTACAATCATTCTAAACTATAGTGAAATCTCTTTCGTGTTGGAAAGGGGACTGGAGTACTCTCGGATTGTGAGGGGAACCAGGATATATCGTCGTGTTCTTTACTTTTCCGCTTTTATCGTTTTCATCACCATAATCAAGAAAAGATAAGATATAGTCAAAAACCTTCAAACACTTAACCACAAATTACTACAAGTATTCTCATAAAACCGAATAAATTTTTATATACCTAATTCACCCCCCCCCCCCCCCCCTCTTAGGCACTCTTAGACTTACAGGCATTGGGGTAGGGTCCGAACAAGCACAACTTTATTTTTCCCTACACTGTTTTCTCTTTTCTTTTGCATGCATTCCCTGTACAACTTAGATATAGATTCTTATACAACCTTTGATTAGAACAACAAGAGTGGATACCGTAGAGTACTACTGGCACGTGGGATGCTGATACCTTCCCCTCACGTAACAGACTCTCTCACCCGATGTCTCGGTTGTTTGATCGTGATTTCTCCCTTCTCAAGTTTACTCGATATTTACCTTTTCCTTCCTGTAGGATGAAAAATGTTCGATGGCGACTTCATTGATTTCATTATCAGTTGATTATTCAGCCGATTGTTTCAATTCCTTGTACATCTCCTTCTTTTTTATAATTAAGAGAAAGCTCAAGATAAGGGATTTTTAAACCTTAGGCCAGTATATAAGTGTCAATGGTTTCTCCAATGCCTATATAAGCCTTCTCTTTAGAGAAGTTCAGAATTATGTCTAATTCTTCCAAGGTCGGAGCCAACTGAAAATCCTGAAATGTGAAGCATCTCAGCAGAGGGTCATAAAATTGAATCAGAGCCGAAATAGCATCCAACTATACTTCAACTTTAGTTAAGTCCAGAATATCCCTATCGCGACGAGTAAATGTTTTTAGAGCCCTTTCAGATAGTCCTTCCCTTACAGCTTTGATTTTGGTCACATCCGGCTTGATGGCATTGATACGAACGAGTTGCTTTCCTTTAGTATTCATTCTCAGATATTCACCAAAAACCTGTGAGATTTATATATATATATATATATATATATATATATATATATATATATATATATATATATATATATATATATATATATATATTTCTTTCTTTTTACCCTGTGAATAAGACAAACAAAAGAAAATGAAGGATGATGAATATATGAAATGTAAAAATGTATGAATGCCTGAGTATAGGGCTAAATGATGGGATTTGATAAACAATACCCTTATAAGGTAGGCTGTTATCTTGGTTTTATGGATATTTTACCCTCTCCGTAAGGTGGTTTCTTTAAGGGCGTCATGAATAACACTAAAGGGAAAAGCACAAGGGCCTTCCTTAAGTGGGGTCTCTTTGCAGACTGAAACTTTCGTCTCAAAGTCGTGAAAGGTCTCATCATGAGGTTTTGGTTTGAGGTTTATACAAAGATCCATAGGCGTCACTCCAAAGTCTTACTTCTTGAGAGGATGTCGCTTGAGATGTATTTCTTTTGTGGAATTCCACCGACTCTAGGCTAAGTCGTCATAAAACTCATAGGGATGATGTATCCCCTTGGCTAATAGACGAACCTTCTTTGTAAAGGTTTTTTTTTTATTTAAATAATTTTGCAAAATTTTAAATCCCACCATAAATGAATAAATATAATGAATAATAAAACAAAGTATGCAATTAATAAATAAATAAATAAGAAATAAAAATCCAAAAATAAGAAAAACCTTAAAACCTAAAGGAGAGACTTCTAAACCTAGGGTTGAGTCCCCAACAGAGTCGCCAGCTGTTATAACTGGTTTTTAAATCATAGTCACCACCCTTTATTTTTATCCTAAAGGAAGAGACTATAAAGGAATAACCCTAAAAAGTTTAGAGATTCTAGGCCTGACTCAGTTATAGATGAAGGGAAGGTTTTAGGCACCCCTCATCTACCTTGTTCACAAGGATACTAGGTTTAGAAGCGCTATCTTAGGAAATAGGTTTTAATTTTTATTAGGGGAACTCGCCAAATTTTTTTGATCATATGCCTACGTATCCTCTTAGAAGGAATCAGAGTCTCATTTCATAGTTCACAGTTGGTTTGTGTTTCTTATAAATTATGAAGATATTCGTATTTTCCGTGCGTTTAGTCCAGGTGTCGTGAATAGTGGAGATTATTATACTAAACGCGCAGTCGATTTAAATAAATTCGTAATTCTTTTTGAAAATTGATTATAGAATTGATTTGATTTTAAAAATATATTTGTAGTTGGTTGGATGTTTTTTAATATGTTAATTATTTAAAAATGAATCCTATTTAAATGTATGAATAAAATAATAGCTTTAATGCAATAAAAAATAATAATGTTTTAATGAATTTAGAAAATTATGTAATAATTAATAATAATAGGTATAATATTTAAATACGTTAAATATATACTAAAAATATATATAATAATTATTAAAATAAATATTAAAAAAAATCTAAAAATCATACAATGATAAAATAAAAAAGATTTAAAAACGTAGGGGGGAAACATGTATAAGGGTAGTAAAAATATATGGTGGTAATAGAAAGAGCCTAAATTTAGATTTTGAATTCAGGCCCAAAGACCAAGGGGGTGCGTTATAACACTAATCAGTAAAATGGGGGGGGGGTGCAGGAAGTATGGGCTCAGGTCCAGATTTTGGACTAGGCCCATTTGGCCATGGGGGATTTGTAGCTGAACATGCTTAGCAAAAGGTAAAAGAAATAGAGGTGCAGTTAGTATTTGGGCTCAGTCCAATGTTTAAACATTTTAGATCGTGGGGGGGATTTAGGACGTCTGATCAAGATTGTGAGATTGTGATTTTAAGGTGTATGGTAATGCAGTGCGACAATACGTACTGAATCATGTGACATATTGTTGTACCCCAAAAATTTCCCTCGCTTTTATTCAAATCATCCTCCTAGGATTCTCTAATGCTCAAAGATGCTCAATAATTGATCAGACAAATTCTCCTTCTAAGTAATGAGTCCACAACTAGGGTTTCATCTTTCTCAAAGAAGTTTGGGTTTCTAATGCCTACAGTAGTTTCCATGGTTTCTTATAGTTCCCCAAGGAATGCTCATACCAAGTTTCATGCCTTGCATCACAAGTTTGCTCAGTCAATGGCTCAGATGACTGAAAATTAACTTTATTGGGTAAAAAGTCAATTATGGTCTACATACAGTCAAACTTCAAGATTTTTGGTCAACATTAACATTTTGAACTCATATTCATCATTTGATAAAGGGTTGATCATGACTCTTCAAGGAAAACTCTCAAGTCATCAAAAGTCAAAAGTTGCCAAATTAGGGTTTTCCTTATTAGTAGTCAACTGAACTTTGACCAAGCATAACTTTCACATGCTTCATTCGTTTTTCCCCAACCAAAGCTTATTTTGAAGAAAATTCAATTCTCTACATCTTTGTCTCTCTAAGTTCAAGTCCAAAAAATACTTCATTTGAGAGATATGGGTCAATACATTACAGGTCATTTCAAAAGTCAACAAAAAGACACTTCTTGTAAATGCAACTTACATCAAGATAAAGTCTTCAAAAGAAAAAAATGATAAACATAGAGATTATATAGGACATCTTTATATTTCCACAAAGTCCAAGATAACCTTCAAAAGATGAAAATTGAGAGAGTTATGATCAGTGTAAGTTGGTAAATTTTGAGCAAATGCTGAAGTGGTGAAAAACACAAGAAGGGGGGGTTGAATTGTAAAACTGAAATCTAAAGCAATTGACAAGATATTTTTATCCTGGTTCGTTTGATCTCAAACTACTCCAGTCCACCCGTCAAGGTGATTTCGCCTCTCTCCAACGAGGTCTTAATCCACTATATTCAACTGAATATTACAGACTGCTTTAACAACTGCTAAAGCCTTCTTGATTCAAACCACAACCCGGTTTGTCAAGGCAACACTTTCTTACAAAGAGATAAAACTATGTGTGTGGATGTTTTCTACAAAAACTGTATCACAACTGTGATGTATACACAAAATGAAGCTTAGAAACTAGATTGCTAAACAGTAATGGAATATCAGAGTGTGTGGTTTAGCAAAACTGGTAGAACGAAGATTATGGTTCAGCTTTTGTGCGTGTAGAGATTTGGAGAGCATTAGCCATTATAATCTTCAAAGCTTTGTTTATATAGCACTTGAGATGATGAACGTTGAATGCAATATTCTTGATTCAATGCTAATAACAAGCTTTCCTTATTGAGCAGATCTTGTCTGGAATGAGGCCGTTGGAATTAATTAGCTTTCAATGCACAGTACTATTGCTTCCTTAATGCACGTTCTGGCTTGGCTCATTCTGATTCTGCTTCGCTGCTGATGAACTATTGTGTTTCTGTATCAGAGTGTTGAGCGCAGTCTTGTTCATCAGGCTTCAGCATGTACGTGAGTTGATCATCTGATTTTGACGTTCTGATGTAGCAACTTCTGATGCTGGTGTATGAAATCAAATTCTGATGCTGAATAGATTTGATCTTGCTTATATCAATCAGAGTATCTGCAAGTCAGAACATAATAATTTTAGGCAGCAGATAGTTCATTCATGAAACTTATAAATACTATATCTTTTCACTTTGTTATCATCAAAACTCAATTATAGGGTAGTAGATTCAAACATTGTTCTAACAATCTCCCCCTTTTTGATGATGACAAAAACTAGATATTTTAAATGAAAAATAACGTGAAAAGGTATCTGGAAAATGTATCAGAGTTAAGAAGTACGGAGAAGTCAGAGTTAAGAGATACTCCCCCTGAGTTGATTACTTCCCTTTGATTATACGTGTTCTTCAGGATCAGATCTTTTTCTTTCTTTGAACATCAGATTATCAGAGTCTTTGACTTATCAGAAGCTTTATGTCAGAGCAGAGCTTCAGAGCTTTTCTTGTCAGAGCTTTGCTTTGGATCAGAACTTCACATTGATCAGAGCAACTTCATATTGATCAGAGCTTCTTCATATTGATCAGAGTTTCTAGTCTTCAGAGTGTCCAGGAGCTTCCTAGTGCCTGTAGACTTTAAACAAAACAGAAAAAACATTTCAAGTAATAAAGTTAGAATGTTTGACAATTTCTGTCTAGTTAGCCGTTATTGATTTAAATATCATTCTTGTTCTCCCCCTTTTTGTCAGCAATCAAAAAGTGTTGGTGATGTGCTAAAATAAGTAAGATCAGAAAAACTAATCATATTAAAATAGTTCAGAATCAAAACAAGAAAATATTACAAAATATAATCAAAACAGTACATCAGAAAATCAAGAAAACATGAAAAGGTCATGCATGAAAAAAGATTTAAGGTTGAGGAGGCAAGCGTGTGAACAGGCTCTCCAGCATGGCTTGAATCTTTTCAGAAGTCTCATTCTGTTTATGAACCATGCTGACAACAGTGTCAATCTTGCTGTCCTGCACATCCATTCTTGCTTTCATCTTCTGATCGTTTTCATCCATCCGCTGCTGCAGACGTATGTCATTCAACCTTAGTTCTTCCAGAGTCTGCCTGTCCAAGGCAGCTTGAGAAGCATCAGAAGGAGGAGGCTTCTCAGAACTTTCAGCAACATCTTCTGCTTGATTTTCTTCAGCCTGAATGGTCTTGTCTTCTTCTGATGGTTGCACCTTTGCAGCTTGTTGTTTCTCAGACCAAGGTACACTGTCCAGAGGAAGCACGTCCTCTTTCAGAAGCATACTTCCAACTTCATTAAGAAGCTTGCTGAAATTTTGTTGTGCCTGCTCATAGTTGATATCCTGCAACTTGAGGGCTTCAGCACGTACCCAGAGTCTGAACTGTGACCAGAGCTGATCAGAAGCAGCTGGGTCAATCATCCCAGGACAGACTTGCTTCAAAGAAGCAATCCATTGCATCACACCTGTTTCAAAATTCAAAATACCAGAGCCAACATCTGGTTGCTTTGGTTTTGGGATGGCAATTTTGTGTTTTAGATCAGCAAGACGGTCAAGACTGGTTAAGTCAATGAAAGTCCTGCTGGGGTTTTCAGAGGTTTGCTGAGATGCTGTTTGTTTTGGAGAAGGGGTATCAGAGTCAGATATTACGATTGGACTGGGTGGTGTTTTGGGAGTCTTTGGAGGTGTCGATTCTGATGAGGATGGTAACTGGGGCATGACAACAGTGGTTCCACATGGCAACTGGATTGCCAGCGGTGATGGTTGAGGTGAATGAGGTTCTGATAGATGAGGAGAAGGGGTTTCAGAATGGTGAAACTCTGTTTGTGGTGAAGGTGGATTAATTTCTGGTTGGGGAGAGGGAGTTGGAATCTCTGATTGCTCAGGAATCAGAGGTTCTTCTGAGAGTGGTTGTTGTTGTTGTGGTTCTGGTTCTTGTTGTTGTTGTTGTTCTGGTTGTGGAGGAGGAACATTTTGTGGTTCAGAGTTTGGTTGAGCAGAGGCATGTTGACGCTCAATATCAGCCAGCACTTGGTCAAGTGCTGTTGTTGTTGAAATTGTTGGTTGTTTGGGGAGTTTGGTTCTAGGTCTTCTGAGTTTTAATGCCTCAGAAGGGTCTTCTTCTTGTATGGTTTCATCTATGGTAGGGATTGGGATTGATATTCTATGAGAGGTTTGAGGAGGTATAGATGTTGGAATAGTAGATGAAATTAAAACAGGGGCAGCAGATGAAATACCTCTTTTCTTTGGAGTCTGCTGAGATGATCCTTCTGATGGCGCTTTCCTCTTCTTTGTCTTCTTCAGAGTCACTTCTGGTTGGGGTTGACGCAGATCCCTGATATTCAGCTTTGGATCTGTATCATCTGCCTTGTACGCATCTGGGTACCTGAGAAACATCTCTGGTTTGGATTCCATTTCAGAAAATATCGGAAAATCACTCAGAGGCACTCTTCTGCTGGAGATATCAGCAGTGGAAGTAGCTCTGGGTTCCTTCTGAATATTCTCTATCAGCTTCATCTTTTTCAGATTCTTTGCGTTCAGAGGTTTCCCAATTGTTGGTTCAATAGTGCTCAGCTCTTGAGCTTCTATTAGATGTTCAATCAGCCTATTCTCTGTCAGAATATCTGATATTAGTCTTCCAAAAGGTATCCAGTCCCTCTTGGTTCTTTCTTCTTCCCTTGTTTCTTTCACACTGGTTTTGAGATGGTTGAACAAGAAGTGAGCCAGATTGATCTTTATCTTCTGATCAATAAAGTAGATCAGAAACTGCTGATCCACATTTATATAATCAGGAGAACTTGTTGGTTTCCTGTGGTTGAAGCACCCCAGAATAATCTTAGCCCATACTCTGCAATGATCCTTCAGATCTTTAATTTTGCTGCTGGGCATCCCAAGAGTGAAAATCCTGTTAGCTACCACACCTATATCAGCACATCTTTCAGCCATGTCCACACAACGGACGCCACCACCACTTTGACCGATTAGCCTTGCAATGAGATCTTCAGAAATCACAATCTTCTTCCCCATGACAGAGGAGATGACTAGATGTTTTGAAACCTTGGCGTGAATCCAAAATTCCTTGACCAGCGCTGGGAATGTTGGTCCAACCAACCTATCGAAATACCTCTCCCACTTTTGAGCCCTAATTTCTTCAGTTAGGTCAAAACCATTTTCCTTCAAGCTTTCAAAGTCAATGATTAACTCAGAAAGCACTTCAAGGTTCTTCACCGGAGTGAGGAGAGTTCTGAGTGGCACTTGATATTGCTCAGATGATACTTTCTTCTGATTGCCTGCAGAAATGCTGCTGGAGGATGCCATTGTTCACACTAAAAAGGGTTTTGAGAATGAATTGAGGAAAAAGGTTTGCAAGAGATGAACTCAGAAATATGCAGAAAATGCTTGAGTGTTAGTGAGAAAGCGTAAAGAATAAGAGTGAGAGATTAATGTGCTTAAATAGAGTTTTCAAAATTATTTTGAAAAGATAAACGTTTTTAAGAGAGAGAAAAATCATGATTGCCATTTAAAAGCATGATTACTTTTCATTAAATGCTTGCTGATTTTGGGGGATTTGAGAAAGATACTTAAAAACGGTTACCAGACATGTGTCTCAATGCACCCAATCAGCGCTTTGCCTTCTCAGAAGCATGCACGCGTTCTGCTTCAGAGATATGCTGATGATTGGATGACACTTGTTTGATGTAGTGATCAGCACGTCTGTCTTTGAGATTAGACTCTCAGATCTTTAGACTTGCATCTGATACAATCTGCATGTTCTATCTTTCTGAAAGGAGATTGATCAGAAGTTCACAGTAAAATAATTACATTCTGAAGGTAAATATATGGAATTAAAACATTTTCACTCTGGGCATACTTTCATGCTGAGATGTTTCAGAATGAAATTAAACCTATCTTCTGAAAGGGGTTTAGTAAAGATATCAGCCCATTGATGGTCTGTATCTATAAATTTTAAGTTCAAAATACCTTTCTGAATATAGTCCCTAATGAAGTGATGTTTTATTTCTATATGCTTAGCTCTAGAATGTAAAATGGGATTCTTACTTAAGCAAATAGCAGAAGTATTATCACAAAGTATAGGAATGTTACTCTCAAAAATCTGGAAGTCTTCAAGCTGACTTTTCATCCAGAGCATTTGTGTGCTACATCCTGCTGCTGCTATGTACTCAGCTTCTGCTGTTGACAGAGCAATTGTTGATTGCCTTTTGCTGGACCAAGAGATCAGATTTTCTCCCAGAAACTGGCAGCTTCCAGAAGTACTTTTACGTTCCACTCTGTCTCCAGCAAAATCAGCATCACAGTAGCCTACTAAGCTGTAATCACTAGATTTTCTATAAAACAAACCCAGATTAGTAGTACCTTTCAGATACTTGAAAATTCGCTTAACAGCTGTTAAGTGAGATTCTCTAGGATCTGATTGGAATCTAGCACAGATGCAAACACTGAATAATATGTCAGGTCTTGAAGCAGTCAGATAGAGGAGAGAACCAATCATACCTCTGTAGACTTTCTGTTCTACACTTTTGCTTACCTCTTCTCTTTCCAAAATGCACGTGGGATGCATTGGAATCTTTGATGGCTTACATTCTGAGAGGTCAAATTTCTTCAGAAGATCTCTGATGTATTTGCTCTGATGAATGTAAGTTCCTTCTGGAGTTTGATTGATCTGAATTCCTAGAAAGAATTTCAGTTCCCCCATGAGGCTCATCTCAAATTCTGCCTGCATACACTTAGCAAATTTTCTTCCAAGAGAAGGATTAGTAGAACCAAAAATGATATCATCAACATAAATTTGACAGACTAAGATGTCACTCTTAACTGTTTTACAGAATAGAGTAGTGTCCACTTTCCCTCTGGTGAATTCATTTTCAAGCAGAAAGTTACTTAGCCTTTCATACCAAGCTCTGGGAGCTTGTTTCAGACCATACAGTGACTTCTTTAGTTTGAAAACATGTTCTGGATGTTTTGTATTTTCAAAACCTGGGGGTTGGTGAACATAAACTTCTTCTTCTATATAACCATTTAAGAATGCACTTTTGACATCCATCTGATACAGAGTGATGCCTCTATTAATAGCAAATGAAATTAAAAGTCTGATAGATTCTAACCTGGCGACTGGGGCAAAGGTTTCTGTATAGTCTATCCCCTCTTGCTGACTATAACCTTGTGCAACCAGTCGTGCCTTGTTTCTGATGACTTCACCTTGTTCATTTAGCTTGTTTCTGAACACCCATCTTGTTCCAATGACGTTGAATCCTTTTGGTCTGGGAACGAGATCCCATACGTCGTTTTTGGTGAATTGATTCAGCTCTTCTTGCATTGCCAGAATCCAGTCATTATCCAGAAGTGCTTCATCAATAGAAGAAGGTTCTATCAGAGACACAAGTCCCATAAGTGTTTCTTCAGAGTTTCTGAAGCTTGCTCTTGTTTTGATTGGATCTTCCTTTCTTCCTAGGATAGTCTCTTCTGGGTGATCCAAGCTGCTTCTGGGTAATCTCTTCTGAGGTTGATCAGCAGCTGTTGTAGGATTTCTAGCAGTGCTCCTTTCAGATGTTGAAGGAATGTCTGTGTTGAGAGCTTCTGATGACTTGTCTTCAGAACCTGCAAATTCAATTTCTATACCTGCAAAAACTTCATTCTGCTTTGACTTTTCAGAGTCAAGCTTGTCATCAAAACGAACACTGATTGATTCTTCCACAATCTGTGTTTCTGTATTGTATACTCTGTACCCTCTTGAGCGTTCAGAGTATCCTAACATAATACACTTCTGTGCTTTAGAGTCAAACTTGTTCAAATAATTCTTTGTATTTAATATAAAGCAAGTACATCCAAATGGATGAAAATATGAAATGTTGGGCTTTCTGTTCTTCCACAATTCATATGGAGTCTTTTCCAGAATAGGTCTTATTGAGATTATATTCTGAATGTAGCACGTTGTGTTTATTGCCTCTGCCCAGAAAGTCTTAGCAACGTTTGTCTCATTGATCATGGTTCTGGCCATTTCTTGCAATGTTCTGTTCTTTCGTTCTACAACTCCATTTTGTTGGGGAGTTCTAGGACAAGAGAAATCATGCAGAATGCCTTTGTCATTAAAGAATGACTCAAAATCTTTATTTTCAAATTCTCCACCATGATCACTTCTGACTTTAACGATTCTAAGATCTTTTTCATTCTGAACTTGGTTACAGAAGGTAACAAACACAGAATGTGACTCGTCCTTGTGTCTTAAGAACTTTACCCATGTCCATCTGCTATAGTCATCTACGATTACTAACCCATACTTCTTACCACTGACTGAAGCAGTTTTAACTGGTCCAAATAAGTCAATGTGCAGAAGTTCTAATGGCTTAGAGGTGGAAACAACATTTTTGGATTTAAAAGAAGGTTTTGCAAATTTGCCTTTCTGACATGCTTCACACAGAGCATCTGAATTGAACTTCAGATTAGGAAGTCCTCTGACCAGATTGAGTTTGTTAATCTGAGATATTCTTCTCATACTAACATGCCCCAATCTTCTGTGCCAGATCCACTGCTCGTTGTTAACAGACAAAAGACATTTTACATTCTGACTCTTTAGTTCAGAAAGTTTGATTTTGTAAATGTTGTTTTTCCTCTTACCATTAAACAGGATAGTCCCATCTTTCTGACTAACAGCTTTACATGATTTTTGATTAAAGATTATATCATAACCGTTATCACTTAATTGACTTATGGATAACAGATTATGCATCAATCCATCTACTAGCAGAACATTATTAATAGAGGGAAGATTTCCATTACCTACAGTTCCAGAGCCAATTATCTTTCCCCTCTGATTGCCTCCAAAGCCAACGTGGCCTCCAGGCTTAAGTTCCAGGCTTTGGAACATATGCCTTCTTCCCGTCATGTGTCGTGAGCAGCCAGAGTCCAGGTACCATGACTGGTGTTTCTGACTTGCTGCTAAAGATATCTGCAACATGTATTATTTTATCCTTAGGTACCCAGATTTTCTTGGGTCCTGATTTGTTAGTTTTACCAAAACTCTGGTTGAATTTTGGTTTCACAGAGTGCTTACTGCTAGTATATTTGATATCATGTGTGTGACCATACACAAAGTGTGAATTTAGAGGAGTGTGTTTAATGGTTAAGTCCATGACATTCTTTGGTGTAGGAACCTTACCTTGGTATCCTATTCCTTTCCTGCCGTTTCTGCTAACTCCATAGATCATTGAAGCAATTCTGCTTCTATCTATGCTTTTAGCTAGGAACTTCTGGAAACTGTGATCATACTCCTTGATGATCTCATCAGCGTTGCTGGGAGTTTCAAAAATTGGTTCCTTCTGAGAGTTTTGTAAAGTGTTTTCTAATTTTGAAATCTTGTCTCTCAGCTCAGAATTTTCCAATTTGAGACTCTCAGACTTATTAGAGTCAGATTCAAGATTCCTTTTCAGGTCTCTGAATTTAGCTCTAATCTGCTGATAACGTTCCAGAATCTCATTAAGGCTTTCAGCGAGTTCAGCCTTTGTAAAGTTAACAGCGAAGTTAGGAAATACCTCTTCTGTGTCTGATTCTGAGTCTGATTCAGAGGCTTCACTATCTTCTGAAATGTTAGCCATGAGAGCTATGTTTTCCCTTTCATCATCTGATTCTGAGTCAGCTTCAGACGAGTCAGAGTCATCCCATGTGGCCATGAGATTTTTCTTCTTCTCTCTTCCAAACTTCTTTTTGGGCTTTTCCCTCTGAAGCTTTGGGCAGTCACTCTTGTAGTGTCCTTGCTCATTGCACTCGTAGCAGATGATGTCTTTGGTGTTTGGCTTCTTGCTGCTGGAGGAGCCTTCAGATCTTCTGTATCCAGAGGAAGAATCTATCCTTCTGTATCTGGAAGAAGACTCGTTCTGATCAGATCTTCTGGGATTCCTGAACTTCCTTTGTCTTTGCTTCCACAGTTGATTTACTCTTCTGGAGAGAAGGGAAAGTTCGTCTTCTTCTGATGAGGATCCATCAAATGTTTCTTCAACTGCCTGCAAAACTTTAGACTCAAATTTTCTGTTAGATTTTAATGCCAAAGGCTTACCTTGCTTCTGAGGCTCATCAGCTTCTAGCTCTATCTCATGACTTCTGAGGGAGCTTATAAGTTCCTCCAGAGTGATTTTGTTGAGATCTTTAGCTAGCTTCAGAGCAGTAACCATAGGCCTCCACTGCTTGGGTAAACTTCTGATTATTTTCTTGACATGGTCAGCAGTAGAGTATCCTTTGTCCAGAACTTTGAGACCAGCTACCAGAATCTGGAATCTAGAGAACATAGTTTCAATGGATTCAGATTCTTCCATTTTGAACGCCTCATACTTCTGAATGAGCGCCAGAGCTTTTGTTTCTTTGACCTGAACGTTGCCCTCATGCGTCATTCTGAGAGAATCAAAGATATTCTTTGTTGTGTCTCTGTTGGAGATCTTTTCATACTCAGTATAGGAGATGGCACTGAGGAGGATGGTTCTGGCCTTATGGTGATTCTTGAAGTCACGCTTTTGTTGATCAGACATTGATTTTCTATCAATCTTCTGACCACTTGCATTCACAGGGTGCGTGTATCCATCTATCACCATATCCCACAGATCAGCATCATGTGCTAGAAAGAAGCTTTCAATTCTGTCTTTCCAGTAATCAAAGTTTTCTCCATCAAAGACTGGAGGTTTGCCACTGAATCTGTCTCTGTCCTCGTTATTGTCATTGCTGATGTGAGAATTGTTTCCTGCCATTGTGTTTTTCTGACGCTGGATCTTGTACTGACACGGTTAAGTGTTTTAGCTCAGAACCAGGCGCTCTGATGCCAATTGAAGTGGTGAAAAACACAAGAAGGGGGGGTTGAATTGTAAAACTGAAATCTAAAGCAATTGACAAGATATTTTTATCCTGGTTCATTTGATCTCAAACTACTCCAGTCCACCCGTCAAGGTGATTTCGCCTCTCTCCAACGAGGTCTTAATCCACTATATTCAACTGAATATTACAGACTGCTTTAACAACTGCTAAAGCCTTCTTGATTCAAACCACAACCCGGTTTATCAAGGCAACACTTTCTTACAAAGAGATAAAACTATGTGTGTGGATGTTTTCTACAAAAACTGTATCACAACTGTGATGTATACACAAAATGAAGCTTAGAAACTAGATTGCTAAACAGTAATGGAATATCAGAGTGTGTGGTTTAGCAAAACTGGTAGAACGAAGATTATGGTTCAGCTTTTGTGCGTGTAGAGATTTGGAGAGCATTAGCCATTATAATCTTCAAAGCTTTGTTTATATAGCACTTGAGATGATGAACGTTGAATGCAATATTCTTGATTCAATGCTAATAACAAGCTTTCCTTATTGAGCAGATCTTGTCTGGAATGAGGCCGTTGGAATTAATTAGCTTTCAATGCACAGTACCGTTGCTTCCTTAATGCACGTTCTGGCTTGGCTCATTCTGATTCTGCTTCGCTGCTGATGAACTATTGTGTTTCTGTATCAGAGTGTTGAGCGCAGTCTTGTTCATCAGGCTTCAGCATGTACGTGAGTTGATCATCTGATTTTGACGTTCTGATGTAGCAACTTCTGATGCTGGTGTATGAAATCAAATTCTGATGCTGAATAGATTTGATCTTGCTTATATCAATCAGAGTATCTGTAAGTCAGAACATAATAATTTTAGGCAGCAGATAGTTCATTCATGAAACTTATAAATACTATATCTTTTCACTTTGTTATCATCAAAACTCAATTATAGGGTAGTAGATTCAAACATTGTTCTAACAAATGCATGAAGTTCAGATTGAGCAAACTTGATATTTTGGACTATTGGGCCATTTCTTTAAAGTCCAAACATGTATTACACTCTGTTGTACCCCAAAATTTGCCCTCTCATATTTCTAAAAACATGGCAAGAAAAATCTCTAAGTGGCTCAAGATTGCTCAAGAGTTGGACAGTCAAGCTATCTCCTAAGGCAGTCAATCCCAAATTAGGGTTTTGTGTTGCATCAAGGTCCTTGCATCCAAATGACATAAAGTTCTCCCCAATGTCCTAATATGTTATCAAGTTCATCCATGTCAAATTTCAAGCCTTGCAGAGGAAGTTTGCTCAGTCAATTGCTCAAAGGGTCCAAAAATCGATTGTGTTAGGGCAAAAGTCAATTGTGACCCAAATACAGTCAAACTTCAATATTTCTTGTCAACATTCTCATTTTGAAGGATATTTCATCATTTGATAAAGGGTTGATCATTATTCATCAAGGATTTCTCAAAATTCATCAAGACTCAAAAGTTGCTAAATTAGGGTTTTGTAGGAAAAGTCAACTCAACTTTGACCAAGCATAACTTTCTCATACTTTATGAGAAATGACCCATCCAAAACTCATTTTTAAGAATATGAAATTTCCCACAATCCATATTCATACCCCAAGATTAGAAAATGCACTCACAAAAAGTTACAAATTTGGACATTATAGGTCTTTTTGAAAGTCAACAAAAACACCTTTTTTGCCAGAGCTCATAACTTGAACATGGAATATCAAAATGAGAAGGGACCAAAAGGGTTGGTTATAGGACATCTCAAGATTTCTAAAAAGTCCAAGAACACTTCCAAAAGTTAAAAATTGAATAAGATTGAATCATCATCATCAAGTGAATCAAATTCGTATCATACATTCCATGTGCAAAAAGATTTGATTTTTGGCAAAATTGGAAAGTTATCAATGGTGAATCAAATGAAATCTCAAGACATCAATGTGCAAAGATTCAAGACCCAAATGTTAACCTAATGCATTGCTGATTACATATATAAGTGAAAGGACACGAATTCAAGGGCTAGAGGCTGCAGAATCATCAAGAACCAAACTTGAAAAAAGGCAAAAAAGTGTGAAACTGAAATCGTTCTTAGAGGCAAATTCAACACCAAAACTCAACACTAATTCATTGCTGGACAATCACTGAAGCAAAACCACCCCCTAACAAGCTCTCACACACGCTCTAAAGCTCTGTAAGTATCTCGAAATACCACCCTGAATTCAAAATCGTAACTCCATATTCTTGCATTTTTCTGGAAAATCATTGACATATTCATGATGCTTATGAAATTTCTGGACTTTTGGCATTGTTTGATTGCATTTATATGAACTGTAACCCTGTAACCGAACCTAGGGTTTTGTAGTTTGTTTTTTGGGCTTTTTATTTAGAGGCAAAATTGATGCCATTGATGGACATAGACGTGACCAGTGGAGGTAGACAAGCACAACCATGGTCTTAGGGTTTGTTTTCATGGCCTATAATCAATTTTTAGAATGTCTTGCGAATTTAGCTGCAGATATAAATCCGCAGGTAAATGTTCAGGGTTGAACAAAGAAGACGATGACGCGTCTCCCCCTGGTTGGACGGTTCAAATATTCACGCTTTATTTTTTATAATTTCTGGTATTTGATTGTTTTCCCATATTATTAATATTGACCAATATAATAACAATTGAAGCGTGATGGTTTAGTGGCAAAGGCGTTTGTTCAAAATCTAACAGGACCTGGGTTCGAATCCCAGGTCCCCCATGCATTTGTTCTATTTTTCCTACAGGTTATCTAGTGTGAATCCAAACGCATGGTCCATCATACTCCCTCCCTCAACTACTTGCCAGATGGCCCCAGGCCAGATCTGGTGATCCAAAATGAAGGCCTATGGTGGGATCTAGTTAACCAACGCATAGAGAATTAGGAAGGTCAACACAGGCTTGCACAATTGGGCCATCAAATTGCTAAGCGAGCCTCCCTAATCAGGCCCAAACCCTAAAACTCTCTCTATTTTTTATTATCTCTTTTAATTAATTATTGTTATTATTTTTATATTAACTAACCAATCAAATTTTTTCTTAATAAAATTAAAACCAAAAAATATTTTGTTTATTAAATTAATTTCCAGTATTTTATTTTGGTAACAAATATTAATTTAATTAATTTAGTTTTAATTAGGAATAACTTTAATATTTTTTGCAATAATTAAAATTAATTTAGACAATTAGGTTTTTATTAACTTTGATTAAATTTATTTTTATTTCTCTAAATATCAAAAACCCAAAAATATTTTTATTAATTAATTAGTTTATTAATTTAATAATTAATCCAATTTAATTTCTTCCATAAATTCAAAATAACAAAAGAAAATCTTTTCTTTAATCAAAGGGTCAAAACCCTAAAAACTCGCCCGATTTAATTTCCCGCACGCGATCCATTTTATTTCAATATTGTATTTGTTTCCAGAATGTAATAGTTTAATAGGACTTTACTATTTTTATCGCTTTATTCATTTTCCGCATTTTAATTTCAAGGGTTGCTTTTGGCGATGTAAATACCCGATGCCTTGTAATAGTTAGTTTAATTTCCGCAATTTAATTTCCGCAACTTATAAACTGTTAGATGTTTGGTAATAGGGAATGCATGACAAGATCGAATGTTAAACCTAAAATCAACATAGATAACCACTAACATGTACAAAGATAAAATAAACTGAAAAAAACACACTCACACATGCGCACTCTTAGGGTACACCTCACTTGGTTGCCTTCGTAACGTGGTCATTGAGTATAGGAAGTGTTAGAGGTCGCCCTCTTATCCAAATATCATAGTTGCCTCGAAACGGTTGCCTCGGAAAAATGATCTAAGACATTAGGGTTACCGCTAAAGCGTCCTAACATTGCTTTAGTGACCGCACGTCCCTTAATCGAATTGACCCATAAACTCCAATGACGGTGCTACCTACTCATTCATAGTGGGATAGCATTGTCTAAATGACATTAGCACAAATTGATTCCTTTTTCGAGTAGGTAGATGGTTCTTAAGTACTTGCTCTTTCAAAACAAAAACAAAACCTTTTTCACACTTACACCTTTCAAACAAAAAAAACTCTTTTCAAACCCACAAACACAAAGAAAAGCAATTTTTGAAAACACTTTGAGCAAGTACCTAAGAGCCTGTGGATAACCACAGATAGAAAGGGTGCTAACACCTTCCCTTTCTATAATCTACCCCCCGAACCCGAGAAACATCTCGAAAAAGGAATTTTTCTGTGCTTTTTTCCTTTCCTTGTTGGATAAAATAAAAGTCGGTGGCGACTCTTGCTTACCACGGCATTTTGCAAAAACAAACGCAAAACGCAAACCAGCATTCCAAAAAACAGTCAGTTCTCTCCCACCGTATCACAGAACTGGCGACTCTACTGGGGATATTAATAAATGGGGTATACCTTAGGATTAGATCATTGTGTTTTCAATTGTTTGCTTTGTATGCTTTATATTTGTGGGCTTGTATCGGAGTTACTATAGATCCTAACTCGGATCTGGGGGATACCCTTTAGGTAAGTAGCAATAAATTGTGAGGGAACTGTACGGCGTAGACCGATACGGTTGAAGCAGTAGCTTTGTTGGTGTGGCACTTTAGTGTGTACCGATATCCCTTGTGTTGGAACGAGGAGAATATGGGTTTTCTAAGGGGTCATTAAGCACCAACTAACCTTAGAACCTTTAAATTGACCAACTTGGCCATAGAACAGTAGCAGTATGCTACACTCATTGAGACTAAACTCTCGCGATGGTTCCGGCCGCAAGAAAAGGTTGCTAAACTGGAATTATGACCGATCGAGGGTAGTCAGTGATATTGAGATCCTCTAGAACTCGGTTACTATTTTTAGGACAGGTTTGAACCAACTGAACTGAAAGAGGGTAGTACTTAAGCTCCTTGTCAGCCTGAAATCTAAGGGCTCTCAGTGTGACTTGTGTGCCTTTACCATGTTTTCTATTTGTGGATACTTGTGGTGTGCTTTCTATCATGACATTAGGACATCATAACATTGCATACATCTTGCATTGGACTAACCTATTTCAAAGACAAGAGGGATTCATCTTTGTTTTGTTTTGTAGGTCATAATGTCCATGCGTAGGAATACCATCCGAATTAACTTTGTCCAGGTTCCCACCATGCTCAAAGAATTGGTTGCAAAGATGCCCGATACTACCTCCTTCATCAGGAGACATGGTTACCTCTTGGGTTTGGTCACTTCCAAATTGGACGAGCAGATGATGAGTGTTTTGGTCCAATTCTATGATCCATTGTACCATTGCTTTACTTTTCAGGACTACCAGCTGGTCCCCACCTTAGAAGAGTTCTCTAACCTACTTGGTATCTCTATCCGGGAGCAGACCCCGTTTACTGGTTGGGAGAAGATCCTTAAGCCATAGGAGATTTCTTCAGCCCTTCATATGACAAAGGATGAGGTAATGGCTAATTGGGAGACTAGAAGTGGAGCAAAGGGCTTTCTGACTAAGTTCTTGGTTGGTAAGGCTAATTATTTCTGGGATAGTCTAGACTTCAAGTCATTCGAAGATATTCTGACTCTTCTGATATATGGCTTGGTTTTGTTTCCGAACTCTGACTCCTTCGTTGATGTGAATGTAGTGAAAATCTTCATCTCTCGTAATCATGTACCCACTCTCTTGGGTGACATTCTTCATCATATTTATGCACGTACTGCCTGAAAGAGGGGAACCTTGATATGTTGTGCTCCATTATTGGTGAGGTGGTTTATTTCACACCTCCCCAAATAAGTGTTGAAGAACAAAGAAGGCATAGGCTGGGCTTACAGGGTTATGTCTCTCTCTCATAATGATATCATCTGGACTCTCAAGGGTATGGACGAGGTGGCTATTATTGATCGATGTGGGGAGTACCCCAATGTTCCACTGATTGGAACCAATGGGGGAATTTCTTACAATCCATGATTGGCCTTACGTTAGTTCGGGCGAGCCAGAAGAGAAGGACCTCATGAGCTGTTAATGCCTAGTATCATCTTTGATTTCCAAGGGGATAGCGACGAGCAACGCCGCAGATTTATAAGGGCTTGGGATAGAGTTCACAGATCTGATCCACATGAGTTGGGTCCAAAGACTTCACTTTCGATGGAACCATATCTCATATGGGTTCGTTCCGTGCCCAAAAGCTGGGTATGCCGTATGAAGCCATCCTGCCTATCATTGTTGAAGTTGCTAATGAAGAAGGGGTTCTTCCGAACATCCTCCATCCTGACATGCCCACTGACATCGGGGCACTGAAAAGGTCTTGGATGCAGCTGAGAGAAGAGCGGGATGCTTATCGAGAAAAGTTTAACGAGCAAGAGCAGAAGATCCAGAAGTTGACTAGGCAGCTGGAGAACGAGCGGATTCTCAATGATTATGTCCGCACCGACAAGAAGCGACCATGGGAGCACTGATTGTCCTTTGATTATTTCCCTTCCAATTTTATTTACTTTTCAGTATTTCCTTTCTTGTAACGCCTTAAGGGCATCTGTGGAACAATTTAAATTTCAAAGTTTACCTAATAAAAGTGTGTTTCCTTTTTGGTTTACAAATTTGAATCTCTCGATTGTCTTTGAAATCACATCATATGCATTTCATCCCATGCACTTCATAACAGGTACCCATTACAGGTCTCTTATCTTCTTCGCTGTTTATTTCAGCACTCATCATGTCTGCTGAACCATCAACAAAGCAAGCAACCAAGGCCCTACAGGCCCAGAATGCCCAATTCCAAGAGATGTTCATGAATCTAGCTAAGGGTCAGCAAGATCTGAAGACCCTGATTTTGAAAGAGAAGAATAAGAAGAAGAAGAAGAGGACAGTCTTGTTTAACACAGGGCACAGGTTTGGAAACAGGCTACGGGATGAAGTTGATTTGACCACCTCATCTGGAGGGAAAGATATTCAGGAAGAAAGGAGGGCTCCTAGCCCTGTGGTCTCAGACAATGAGACGGACTTCGATGAAGACCAGTATCCTCCGGCTGAGGATAGATACAAGCAACTGGAAGACCGGTTGAGTGCGATGGAAGTTCAGAAAGTGCCTGGTCTGGACTTTGGTGATTTGGGTCTATCATCTGGGGTGGTAATTCCCCACAAGTTCAAAGCACCAGCCTTTGCTAAGTATGACGAAGTTTCTTGTCCGAAGCTGCACCTCACGTCATATGTAAGGAAGATTCAGCCGTACACCGCTGATAAGAACCTATGGATCCACTTCTTTCAAGACAGTCTCTCAGGGACTCAGCTTGAATGGTTTTACCAGTTGGACGGAGCCAGTATCCGCAGTTGGGAGGATTTGGCTACTGCTTTCTACATGCAGTACCAATACAATTCCGACCTTGCTCATACGCGTACCCAACTCTAGGGTATGTCAATGAGAATGGGCGAAGGATTCAAATATTATGCTCAGAAGTGGAGGGACCTTGCCGGAAGAGTGCAGCCACCCTTGGCTGATCTGGAGCTTGTGGATATGTTCTTGGGGACCTTGTCTGGTCCATTTTTCAACCATCTGATTGAGAGCTCTTCGTCTGGGTTTACAGAGCTAATTATGACTGGGGAAAGGATTGAGGCTGGTAAGATACAAAAGGGTGCTTCATTAAGCACCGAGAAGAAGCCTTTTAAGAAAGAGTCCAGCGCTGTCTACAGTTCGAAAAGTCAGAATAGACCTGAACACCGCCAAGCTATTAATGCGGTTGTTATTTCAAGACCTGTTGGTGCTCCTCAGCACAACAATCAACAAAAGGCCAGGAGACCTCGGAGGCAATTCACCCATCTCAACATGACTCTGTCTCAGATTCTACCGCAGTTACTGAAAACCAACTTGGTGATTCCAAGGGAGGCCCCGAAGAATCCAAATACAACATCACGAAAGTACAATCCTAATGCCCGCTGTGCTTTTCACTCTGATAGCCCGGGGCATGATACAGATAATTGTTGGGCTTTGAAGAATAAGGTACAGGACCTGATTGATGCCAAGGAGATCGAGTTCGGAGCACCAGAAAAGCCTAAACAAGATGTAGGGGTGAATGCTATCGGGGATGACGATGAGGAAGAATTTGATATTGACAGCTGGATATACCCAACTGCCAATGGTGGATTAAGCAACTGGACAGTGAAGGATTTTATGCCCGTTTCTGTTATCACCCAGTAATGAAACTTTTTGTTTTGAATTTGTAACAGACAATGTTTTAAACTTTATGGCCCGGTGTCTTACCTGGGGCATCGTGGCTTCATTTGTGAGGGCTCTATGTGTGTCATTTTCATATATCATTAATAAAAGCATTGGACGTTTCTTGCATTTCAAATTTTGCGCTCCTTGTTTTTCTTTTATTATACATTGCAAAATAGCTATTTTACACACACTCACATATACAGGTCTACGTCCACTATGGATCCTACTGGTAACGACTCTGCTACTGCGAAAATCCGATCAACTTAGCCGAAGACGAAGGTGAAGATGATTGTGAAGTGCCTGGTGAACTTGCAAGACTGTTACTTCAAGAAGAGAGGGTTATTCAGCCGCACGAAGAGCCGATGGAATCAGTAAATCTGGGTACCGAGATAGACAAGAAGGAAGTTAAGATCGGTGCAAATCTGGAGCTTAGTGTGAAGCAACGGTTGATTCAGATGCTGCGTGACTATGTTGAGATCTTTGCCTTGTCTTACGAAGATATGCCTGGATTGGATACTGATATCATGGTTCATCGCCTGCCTACCAAGGAATATTGTCCTCCAGTGAAACAGAAGGTTCGTCGAATGCGCCCAGAGATGTTTGAGAAAATCAAGGCTGAAGTGATGAAACAGCTTGACGCCGGTTTTCTAGCAGTTACTTCTTACCCTCAGTGGGTGGCCAACATGGTTCCAGTGCCGAAGAAGGATGGCAAGGTTCGAATGTGTGTTGACTATAGGGATCTGAACAGGGCAAGCCCCAAGGATGACTTCCATCTACCTCATATCGACGTTCTGGTTGACAACACCGCTCAACATAAAGTCTTCTCCTTCATGGATGGTTTCTCCAGTTATAATCAGATTAAAATGGCTCCTGAAGACATGGAGAAGACAACTTTTGTTACTCAGTGGGGTACCTTTTGCTACAAGGTCATGCCTTTTGGATTGAAGAACGCTGGGGCAACGTATCAGCGTGCCATGGTTTCTTTGTTTCATGACATGATCCATCACGAGATTGAGGTGTACGTCGATGACGTGATTGCAAGGTCCCAGACTAAGGAAGAACATGTTGACCACCTTCAGAAGCTATTTGACAGGTTGAAGTTGCACAAGCTGAGGTTAAACCCGAACAAGTGCACCTTCGGAGTGAGATCTGGTAATCTGTTGGGTTTCGTCGTAAGCGATAAAGGTATTCAAGTGGATCCTGCAAAGGTGAAGGCTATACAGGAAATGCCAGCTCCCAGAACAGAGAAAGAAGTCAGAGGTTTTCTGGGACATCTGAACTACATTGCCAGATTCATCTCGCACCTGACTGCTACTTGTGAGCCAATCTTCAAGCTACTGAAGAAAGATCAAGTAGTACGTTGGAACGATGAATGTCAGGCCGCTTTCGAAAGGATCAAAGAGTATCTCCAAGAGCCACCCATTATGATGCCTCCAGTTGAAGGGAGACCTTTGATCTTATACTTGACAGTACTCGACAACTCAATGGGGTGTGTGATGGGTCAGCATGACGAGTCTGTCCGAAAAGAGCATGCTATTTATTACCTTAGCAAAAAGTTTACCGACTGTGAGACCCGATACTCACTGCTCAAGAAAACTTGTTGCACTTTGGCATGGGCTGCTCGCCGGCTGAGACAGTATATGTTGACTCACACTACTCTGTTGATATCAAAGATGGATCCAATCAAGTATATCTTCGAAAAGCCTGCTTTGTCCGGAAGAATAACAAGATGGCAGATGATCTTGACTGAGTATGACATCCAGTATACGACCCAAAAGGAAATCAAGGGAAGTGTGTTGGCAGACCATTTGGCACATCAGGCAGTGGATGATTACCAGTCTATGAACTTTGAATTTCCAGACGAGAATATCATATTGGTAACTGATTGTGAGACACCTGGGCCGGATGAAGGACCTGAGGAAGGATCCCGATGGTCTATGTACTTTGATGGAGCTTCGAACGCTTTGGGTAACGGCATTGGTGTCGTGATCATATCTCCTAAAGGCTCTCATACTCCATTCACCACCCGACTATGTTTCAAATGCACCAGCAACATGGCGGAGTATGAAGCATGCATCATGGGTCTTCGAGCAGCCATTGACCTAAGGAATAAGTTTCTGAGTGTCTTCGGAGATTCCGCTCTCGTGATCAGTCAGATCAAAGGCGAGTGGGATACGAAACACCCAAACCTTATCCCTTACAAGGAGTATGTGTTGACGTTGCTTCCACATTTTGAGGAGATAACCTTTGAACACTTCCCTAGAGAGGAGAATCAGTTGGCGGACGCGCTAGCTACGATGTCTTCTATGTTCAAAGTCAATTGGGACAACGAGGCTCCCCGGATTATCATTGAAAGATTGGACGAACCTGCATATTGCTGTGACATTGAGACTGAAGAGGTAACAGAAAAGCCCTGGTTTCATGAAGTAAAAAGGTATCTTGAGGCTCAGGAATACCCCGAGGGTGCATCTGTTAATGACAAGAAGTTTCTGAGAAGGTTCGTGGCGAAGTTCTTCATCAGCAATGACATCCTTTACAAGAGTAACCATGATTCAACCTTACTGCAATGTGTGGATAAGAATGAAGAAGAAAATATCATGGCGGAGTTACATGAAGGGACTTTCGGAACTCATTCCAGTGGACACACCATGGCAAAGAAAATCCTTCGGGAAGGATATTATTGGTCTACAATGGAAGCCGACTTTTATCAGCATTCTCGGACATGTCACAAGTGTCAGGTCTATGCTGATAAGGTGCATATATCTCCAGTACCTCTGAACGTATTGACAGCCCCGTGGCCTTTTGTAATGTGGGGCATTGATATGATCGGTGAGATCAGACCTACGGCATCTAACGGGCATCGTTTCATCCTGGTAGAAATTGATTACTTTACGAAGTGGGTTGAAGCAGCTTCCTTTGCTACTGTAACCAAGAACGTCGTGACACGGTTCATTCGGCACAATCTAATCTGTCGATATGGTGTACCAGAGAGGATCATTACGGACAATGGTACCAATCTCAACAACAAGATGGTCACTGAGCTCTGCAAGCAGTTCAAGATACAACATCATAACTCTTCTCCCTACCGGCCGAAGATGAATGGGGATGTAGAAGCGGCTAATAAGAACATTAAAAAGATCGTGCAGAAGATGACAGTGACATACAAAGACTGACACGAGATGTTACCATTTTCTCTTCATGGGTACCGTACCTCAGTGCGAATGTCAACAGGGGCAACACCCTACTCCTTGGTATATGGCATGGAGGCATTCTTGCCCATTGAAGTTCAGATACCCTCTCTTTGGATCATGAAGGATGCAGGTTTGAGCGAAGATGACTGGATTCAGACCCGGCTTGATCAACTGAACCTAATCAATGAAAAGAGACTTACTGCTATTTGTCATGGTTAGACGTACCAAAAACGGATGATCAAGGCATTTAACAAGAAAGTCAGACGACAAGAACATCAAGTAGGGGACCTGGTTATCAAGCGCATCATATTACCTCAAGGTGATCCCAGGGGAAAATAGACCCCTACTTACGAAGGGCCATTTGTGGTTAAGAACATTTTCTCAGGAGGAGCTATTATTCTAACCACCATGGATGGTGACGACCTTCCTCACCCCGTCAATGCAGACATAGTAAAAAGATACTACGCATAAACAAAGACCCACTAGGTTGACTGGCCTAGGCAAAAATAAGGGCTTACCGGTGAACCAAAAGGGTTCGGGCAAAAATAAGGGATAAAAATGAAAAAATCTGTACACCCGGCAAGTCGAAAACCTGAAAAGGTGGCTTGGGCAAAAAAGGATATCCCGGTGGACTGAAAACCCGAAAGGGTGGTCCAGGAAAAAATTAGGGATCAAAGCGTAACACTATGTCTCATTGGATCACCTTGCATCCAGACTTCGGTATCAACTATCAAGCTCGGACGGCACTAATCAATCTGATCTACCTTCAACCAGTAGCAAAGTGATGAGATGCTCGAGGACATAAAGGCAATAGCAGAGTTGGAATCCAGTGGGATTATTCACATAGTTGTTTTGTTTATTTTTCACACAATGTATAAACTCTCTTGTTCGGCGGCGTTCTCTTACTAGGACGTCAACCTCTTGTATAAAAACGCCTATTTACAGGCCAGACTTCAAAATCAATACAATTCATTCCCAGACAAATTTCAAACTGTTTTTCCTTTATCTGTTTTGTTTTGCAAAGAACGTCCAATGTTCATTCTTGATATATGCATTTGACATTAATTGCTGCTCATGAATATTTACATGCGAAACAAAAGACAATTACGGGTAATAGCAGAAACAGGGGCAATAAGAATTATCCAAACTACACAGTTGCTTTGTCCACCAGGTACCAACGTAGATCCAGCTGAAGAATATGGCTAAAATACCTTCACTCCCCGCAAAGTAAGGTAGTAATGATAGCTCTCCCCAGCTGAGACTCACCACTATGAACGAATCAGCAATGCTCTCCCCAAGCAGAGTTGATCTACCATCAACACTCAAAAGGCTTGATATCCCTGGCAGTCTTAATATTCCCCAATGGAGTATAAGAATGCTCCTCGGCAGAATACAAGATACCCCCAGTGGAGTTAAAATTTGCCCAGCATAGTCTGAAAAAGTTTCCCCAGTAGAGTTGAAGCATCATCCCCAGTAGACTCTAGAATTTTATCCCCAGCGGAGTACGAAAATAAATCTCCCCAACCGAGTTCAAAGGATTATCCCCATAAAAGTTTAAAAGGTTACCCCCAGCAAATCGCAACTGAAAGATCATCTCCAGCGGAGTTCTTTCCTTTCAAAAACAGGAACTCAATCCTCAGGATTCAATATCACCAGCAACGGTAATCCATCCCCAGTGGAGTTTATCAGTGGAACCCTCAGCAGAGCATCCCTTCCCCATAGAGTAATCTCCTCATCAGTTTATTCCCCCAACGGAGTCATCCTCTCCTGCAGGTTTATCATCTTCGTTCATCATCCCCAGCGGAAACAATGAATTCAGCTCTATTCTTCAGCAGATATCCGAGATTTATTTTCCCCAGCTAGAAGCATTACATTTCCATACATCATGATACATGCATATATGCATCATACCACACAATCTCATTTATTTTGAGAGCATCATTGCTTGATATATATCATGCATCATGACATTACATATGACTGACTCTTTTCCGTTTCAGGGAAAAAACGAATCAAGAAACACCATTGACTATTCATATGACCTGGTAGTCCCCTCAAAAAGAAACTACATCTATGGAAGACTTTTGTCTGGTCCAGTTAAATCGATCCTAAGATTTTTCTTATGTCGATCCAGTCAAAGTTAATCCAAGACCTTCTCTGGTTCAGTCAGATCGACCCTAAGATCTCTCTGATTCGTATTCCAGTTGAAGATATTCCAAGACTTTTGTCTAGTCCAGTTAAATCGATCCTAAAATTTTTCTGATGCCGATCCAGTCAAAGTTAATCCAATACCTTCTCTGGTTAAGTCAGATCGACCCTAAGATCTCTCTGATTCGTATTCCAGTTGAAGATATTCCAAGACCTTTGTCTGGTCCAGTTAAATCGATCCTAAGATTTTTCTGATGCCGATCCAGTCAAAGTTAATCCAAGACCTTCTTGGTTCAGTCAGATCGACCCTAAGATCTCCCTGATTCGTATTCCAGTTGAAGATATTCCAAGACCTTTGTCTGGTCCAGTTAAATCGATCCTAAGATTTTTCTGATGCCGATCCAGTCAAAGTTAATGCAAGACCTTCTCTGGTTCAGTCAGATCGACCCTAAGATCTCCCTGATTCGTATTCCAGTTGAAGATATTCCAAGACCTTTGTCTGGTCCAGTTAAATCAATCCTAAGATTTTTCTGATGTTGATCCAGTCAAAGTTAATCCAAGACCTTCTCTGGTTCAGTCAGATCGACCCTAAGATCTCCCTGATTTGTATTCCAGTTGAAGATATTCCAAGACTTTTGTCTGGTCCAGTTAAATCGATCCTAAGATTTTTCTGATGCCGATCCAGTCAAAATTAATCCAAGACCTTCTCTGGTTCAGTCAGATTGACCCTAAGATCTCCCTGATTCGTATTCCAGTTGAAGATATTCCAAGACTTTTGTTTGGTCCAGTTAAATCGATCCTAAGATTTTTATGATGCTGATCCAGTCAAAGTTAATCCAAGACCTTCTCTGGTTCAGTCAGATCGACCCTAAGATCTCCCTGATTCATATTCCAGTTGAAGATATTCCAAGACTTTTGTCTGGTCCAGTTAAATCGGTCCTAAGATTTTTCTGATGCCGATCCAGTCAAAGTTAATCCAAGACCTTCTCTGGTTCAGTTAGATCGATGATAAGATCTCCCTGATTCCTATTCCAGTCGAAGTTCAGACCACCTATCAACAATCTCCAAATGGCATTTGTAAGCCCATTCCTGACATCACACAGCTGACACCACTTCATGCGAGCGCAAATTTCTGGGCACTCTAGTGTTCAATCATCTTCCACCTTCGGATCACGAAAGGCCCGAAAGCAATCTACCTCCTCAGGTTTAAGAAGATTGAACAGGGGCAGCTGTTGTACCCCAAAATTTTCCCTCTCATATTTCTCAAAACATGGCAAGAAAAATCTCTAAGTGGCTCAAGATTGCTCAAGAGTTGGACAGTCAAGCTATCTCCTAAGGCAGTCAATCCCAAATTAGGGTTTTGTGTTGCATCAAGGTCCTTGCATCCAAATGACCTCAAGTTCTCCCTAATGTCCTAATATGTTCTCAAGTTCATCCATGTCAAATTTCAAGCCTTGCAGAGGAAGTTTGCTCAGTCAATTGCTCAAAGGATCCAAAAATCGACTGTGCTAGGGCAAAAGTCAACTGTGACCCAAATACAGTCAAACTTCAAGATTTCTTGTCAACATTCTCATTTTTAAGAATATTTCATCATTTGATCAAGGGTTGATCATGATTCATCAAGGATTGCTCAAAATTCATCAAGACTCAAAAGTTGCTAAATTAGGGTTTTGCAGGAAAAGTCAACTCAACTTTGACCAAGCATAACTTTCTCATACTTTATGAGAAATACCCATCCAAGGATCATTTTGAAGAATATGCAATTTCCCACAATCCATCTTCATACCCCAAGATCAGAAAATGCACTCACAAAAAGTTACAAATTTGGACATTATAGGTCATTTTTGAAAGTCAACAAAAACACCTTTTTTGCCAGAGCTTATAACTTGAGCATGGAATATCAAAATGAGATGGGACCAAAAGGGTTGGTTATAGGAAATATAAAGATTTCTAAAAAGTCCAATAACACTTCCAAAAGTTCAAAATTTAAGAAGATTGAATCATCATCATCAAGTGAATCAAATTCGTATCATACATTCCATGTGCAAAAAGATTTGATTTTTGGCAAAATTGGAAAGTTATCAATGGTGAATCAAATGAAATCTCAAGACATCAATGTGAAAAGATTCAAGACCCAAATGTTAACCAAATGAATTGCTGATTACATATACAAGTGAAAGGACACGAATTCAAGGGCTAGAGGCTGCAGAGTCATCAAGAACCAAACTTGAAAAAAGGCAAAAAAGTGTGAAACTGAAATCGTTCTTAGAGGAAAACTCAACACCAAAACTCAACACTAATCCATTGTTGGACAATCACTGAAGCAAAACCACCCCCTAACAAGTTCTCACACGCTCTCTAAAGCTCTGTAAGTATCTCGAAATACCGCCCTATATTCAAAATCGTAACTCCATATTCTTGCATTTTTCTGGCAAATCGTTGACATATTCATGATGCTTATGAAATTTCTGGACTTTTGACATTGTTTGATTGCATTTATATGAATTGTAACCCTGTAACAGAACCTAGGGTTTTGTAGTTTGTTTTTTGGGCTTTTTATTTACAGGCAAAATTGATGCCATTGATGGATATAGACGTGACCAGGGGAGGTAGACAAGCACAACCATGGTCTTGGGGTTTGTTTTCATGGCCTAGAATCAATTTTTGGAATGTCCTGCGAATTTAGATGCAAATATAAATCCGCAGGTAAATGTTCAGGGTTGAATGAAGAAGACGATGACGCGTATCCCCCTGGTTGGACGGTTCAAATATTCACGCTTTATTTTTTATAATTTCTGGTATTTGATTGTTTTCCCATATTATTAATATTGACCAATATAATAACAATTGAAGCATGATGGTTGAGTGGCAAAGGAGTTTGTTCAAAATCCAACAAGACCTAGGTTCGAATCCCAGGTCCCCCGTGTATTTGTTCTTTTTTGTCTACAGGTTATCTAGTGTGAATCCAAACGCATGGTCCATCATACTCCCTCCCTCAACTACTTTCCAGATGGCCCCAGGCCAGATCTGGTGATCCAGAATGAAGGCCTATGGTGGGATCTAGTCAACCAACGCATAAAGAATCAGGAAGGTCAACACAGGCTTGCACAATTGGGCCATCAAATTGCTAAGCGAGCCTCCCTAATCAGGCCCAAACCCTAAAACTCTCTCTATTTTTTATTATCTCTTTTAATTAATTATTGTTATTATTTTTATATTAACTAACCAATCAAATTTTTTCTTAATAAAATTAAAACCAAAAAATATTTTGTTTATTAAATTAATTTCCAGTATTTTATTTTGGTAACAAATATTAATTTAATTAATTTAGTTTTAATTAGGAATAACTTTAATATTTTTTGCAATAATTAAAATTAATTTAGACAATTAGGTTTTTATTAACTTTGATTAAATTTATTTTTATTTCTCTAAATATCAAAAACCCAAAAATATTTTTATTAATTAATTAGTTTATTAATTTAATAATTAATCCAATTTAATTTCTTCCATAAATTCAAAATAACAAAAAAAAATCTTTTCTTTAATCAAAGGGTCAAAACCCTAAAAACTCGCCTGCTTTAATTTCCCGCACGCGATCCATTTTATTTCAATATTGTATTTGTTTCCGGAATGTAATAGTTTAATAGGACTTTACTATTTTTATCGCTTTATTCATTTTCCGCATTTTAATTTCAAGGGTTGCTTTTGGCGATGTAAATACCCGACGCCTTGTAATAGTTAGTTTAATTTCCGCAATTTAATTTCCGCAACTTATAAACTGTTAGATGTTTGGTAATAGGGAATGCATGACAAGATCGAATGTTAAACCTAAAATCAACATAGATAACCATTAACATGTACAAAGATAAAATAAACTGAAAACAACACACTCGCACATGCGCACTCTTAGGGTACACCTCACTTGGTTGCCTTTGTAACGTGGTCATTGAGTATAGGAAGTGTTAGAGGTTGCCCTCTTGTCCAAAGATCATAGTTGCCTCGGAAAAATGATCTAAGACATTAGGGTTACCGCTAAAGCGTCCTTACATTGCTTTAGTGACCGCACGTCCCTTAATCGAATTGACCCTTAAACTCCAATGACGGTGCTACCTACTCATTCATAGTGGGATAGAATTGTCTAAAGGACATTAGCACAGATTGATTCCTTTTTCGAGTAGGTAGATGGTTCTTAAGTACTTGCTCTTTCAAAACAAAAACAAAACCTTTTTCACACTTACACCTTTCAAACAAAAAAAACTCTTTTCAAACCTACAAACACAAAGAAAAGCAATTTTTGAAAACACTTTGAGCAAGTACCTAAGAGCCCGTGGATAACCACGGATAGAAAGGGTGCTAACACCTTCCCTTTCTATAATCTACCCCCTGAACCCGAGAAACATCTCGAAAAAGGAATTTTTATGTGCTTTTCTCCTTTCCTTGTTGGATAAAATGAAAGTCGGTGGCGACTCTTGCTTACCGCGACATTTTGTGAAAACAAACGCAAAACGCAAACCAGCATTCCAAAAAACAGTCAGTTCTCTCCCACCGTATCACACACTCCTTATACACCTCAGATCTTGTTCATATACCCCTTGATCTTATTTATTTTAATTATTTTTTATTTCTTCATTATTAATCCAAAATAAATAAAAAAATATGAGCTTCTTACACAAAGTTCAAGCCCATCTTATCTTTGACCTAATTCTGGCTATATATTCTACACTCTTCATACAAGTAATACATGAAACCGTTTCCTCAAGAAACTTGTCCAAAAATCTTAAGTTTTTTCAAGAACCCTAAAATCTTGAAACCTTATTGTTGTACCCCAAAATATGCCCTCTTTTTTCTCAAGACATTTCACAAAAAGATCTTCAATGCTCAAGGATTCTCAAGGAATTGATCAAACAAAATCACCTTCGAAACACTGAGACCACAAATTAGGGTTTTGACTGAGAACGACTGATCTCTGACTTTTGACATAATATACAATCTATTGGTTTGAAACATGGTCTCAAGGATTCAAATGCATCAATTTGACCTAATTGCATATATCAATTTATTTCTCAAGATCAATTGATTGATGAAAAGTTAATTGAAACACCAAAAGTCAAACTTTGACTTTTTGATCAACATTAAGTTTCAAAGATCAAAATTCATCAAGACATTCAAGAATATCAAGCTTGATCATCAAGAAGTCAGGAAAGTCAAAAGTCAATTTGAAAAGTCAAACTTTTCAAGACTTAGAAATTTTTCTAAGTGTTTTGTACATGATAATTTCACTACATCATGCCAATTTTTCACCAAGATGCCTAGTGATTCAAAGGAAAATTTAAAAATAAAAGTTGTAGATCTTGATGAATTACACAACTTTGTATTAGAGGGTTGATGTCCAAAAAACTCTTATATTTGAAGATATAAGCCCATGAAGTCATGACATTTTCATCTAACACTTAGAGAAAGTTTTCAATAGATTTTGGTCAGTTTTTATCTCAACTTCTTGGCCATTTTTCATCAAATTCCAATTTGATTTATCCAAAATGGTTAACATGAAAGTTGTAGAGGATGTTTCAAGATTTCCAAAACATCCAAAAGCATGAATTTATCATACTTGAGCTAGGATATTCAAGGGCCTCAAGTTGGGCATCCATTCTTGAATTGCAAGTCATTTTGTTGAAGAACATATAACAAATCCTTATGCCATGCTGCATAATCTTACTTTGCAAGCCTTTTAACTTGCAAAAATATCCATAATCGGATGTTTACACAATTGATTGAACCATTATCCAATTGATTCAAGTATTATCCATTGCATTATTCCATTTATAGCACAAAGGCACCATTTCCATTCACATAAAGCAAGCTTTATGCAATTGTCAACTCCTTGAGCCTCTCAATTGTTTTCTCTGCATATACAAAATGTCAAAGAAAGAAGCAACATGCCTAAAAGCCTCTAGCAACTTCAGACCATGCTTGTACCATGCATTGAAAGACCAATTTTCATACTTCATATACCTCATATAGAAGTTGTTCAAACATAAGAATAACTTATGTTGCATCATCACCACCATTTACCAAAAAAAGCCACCTGCAACTTGGTTTCTCCAACTCTAAGTCAAAACACAAATTTCAGTTTCAAGGTAAGTCTTCTTGACTTTGAGCTCTTCATCTCAAACATCATTAGTGATTCATTTTTGAAGATAAAATGTAGTAATCATTGCCCTTTAAGCTAACCATATGCTAGCTCTTCATTTTTATCAATTATATGTTGAGAACTAACTTGTACATGCAATAGAACAATGTTAGAGGTAAAAAATTGTAGCATGAGTCGATGCATACTCACATGAGTCGACTCATTTTAGTTAAAGAACATGGTATGAGTCGATACAAGGCCTTATGCATCGATGCATACTGTTATCCAGGCACAATACATAGAGACAAAAGATGTATGAGTCGACACAAAACACGAATATGTCGATACAAACAAGAAATGAGTCGACACATACCATTATGTATCGACTCATACTGAGCTATTTTTGACTTCCAGGAGCAAGAAAATGACATTTATCGAATCAAACCTGATATGAGCAGATGCAAAACAGAAAAATAAGCCAATGCAAGCCATTATGCATCAATACATGTTGAGTTTGGTTTTGATTTTCCAAAATATTTTATTTATCATTTATAACTTTAGTATATTCCTATTGTTATTTCTTTCTAAACCAAAAGCCAAAAATAACTTTTTTTTTATTAAAATCAATTTCTTTTCTTAAAATTAATTTAATATTTATACTTAGGTTTATCTTTTCTTTAAAATTAATTTAGAACTTAGGGCTTTTAATTGTTTTTTTTTATAATAATTTAATTTAATTAAAACATTTTCACAAAAATCCTAAAATTGTTTCTTTAATTAAATTAATTTTCTTAATTAACTTAAGTTTAATTTTCTTAGTTTAATTAATCTATTTTCTTTTAGTTAATTAGGTCAAAACCCTTTCTTCATAAAAAAAAACATTTCCGTTTTTTTTCATATCATTTTATTCTTTGTACATTATATTTACATTTCTTGTACATTATCGTTCAATTCAATATGGTTGTAATAGTAAATTAGGATTTATTTGCTTCCATCCCCCTATTTGTAAATTTGAACCCCCATCCCCAAATGATGTAATAGCGTAGAATCTTTACATTCTGCAATTTATCGCTTTCAAATATAAATGCTAGTAATTAGGGTTTGTATGGAAAGATAAAAACAACAAGTAGAAAACCCTAATTCAAAGATAAAAATGCATGAAATAAAAACACTTGCACACTCGCACCTCTAGGGTAACCCACACTTATTGCCTCGGATAAAAACAGTCATGCCCCTCAAACGTGGGATACTTTAGCAATGACCCTCGAATACAAGATCGCAGTCCATCGATGACCTTTCAATGTTGCCTTCGTAAATGATCTTAGACCCTTACGAAAGATTGCTAAGGTATCCTACAATGTTGCCTTCTACGACTATACGACGACCCACACCCGTCCATTCACATCCAATAATAAGGCTTCCTACCAATCAATGGTAAGATAGCAATATCTAAAGAAGGAGGAAAAGAACTAAGACTTTTTTAGTAGGTAAAACGTTCATAGTTGCTTTCTCACAACCATCTTCAAAATATCTTTCAAACACACCAACACTTTCAAATGAAATATTTTTCAAAGTCAACACTTTGTATGCATTCTTACAGAGACGAAAGTTCGCCTAAACGATGGCACTTTTCAAAAAATACTTTTAAAAACATCACAAGCACATTTAAAACAAAGCATTTCAAAGTGAGCTAGCAACTAAGAGGCAGTAGATAACTACAGATGAAAAGGGTTCTAACACCTTCCCTTTTCATAACCTACCTGTAGCGGTGAAAATCGGAGATCAAGCTATTAATTAACTTGACTCGCAAAAGAAAGAGTCGCCATCGCGCTTTATTATTTCCAAGGGAAAAGGGAAAAGAGCGAAATAAAACCCTAAAATATGCAATGTAAAATAATACTTAAAAGTAATGAAAATACGATGCGTTTTTGAAAGAGATTGAGAGTTTGGGGGTTGGTTATACAATGGGAAGGTATTAGCACCCAATGCATCTGCGGTACTCCGCATGAACCTTTTGAAATATCTGTTTTTTGGTTAAAATTGTTTGTTTGATTAAAATGGTTCGTTTGGCTGAAAATAGGTGCGGACTAGATTTTGAAGATACGACGATCTAGTGTCGAAGTTTTTGACTTAAAAGGTATGAGTTTGAAAATCGATTTGTAGGAGATTTGTCTTAAGAGTAACAAAACTAAAAAGGGTATGAAGGGATTTCACATAATCGTATTAGGTACTTGATGACATGAAGTCAAAAAATTAATTCTTTCCCTTGGATTTAAAGCCACAGACGGATAAATAAGCTAAAAGTATATCAAACCTTAGGTGAAAATAAATCACAAGCCGACAGCGTCAAAAAAACCTAATGTGAGATAATACTCCAAGCATCAGATAAAGCGCGAAGGACGATCGATAAAGCTCACGGTATCAGATAAGGCTCAAGATATTGAATAAAGCTCGCGGTATAAGATTCCCTGCATCACATGAAATATACAGACAAAACTAACAGCACGGGAAAATTTATGTGCGTCCGTACAATTTTCAGAAGTTAGTTGGAATTAAAAATAAAATCACCATGCGATGAAAATAATATTTTCAAAACCTGAATTTATTTACAAGTAAAATATACAGTCAAAATATTATGTACAAGTATATATTTACAGTACCAAATAAAATAAAAATAATGAAATACAATAAAGAGGTAAAGGGAGAAAGAAAAAGTGCAAACGCGCTATGCGAGTATGAATACTTGAAATGAATTCTCGGAAACCTTCACAGTAACAAACACGTTAGTAGCATAAGCGGTATAAAAATTAAAATGAAACGAAATTGCAATGATCAAAATGTGTGTCAGTAATAAAAAATGAAATTGTACGATGCATACGAATAAATGAATATTTACACAAATGAAAATCAAGGATTCATGACATTATCTAATGTAAACACAAAAATCAGCATTGCATACATGTATTTCATCAAGTGAACTCAAGAGAAAACGCTATTTCAAACCACAATGGAAAACAAGAATCAAAAGTTCACACTGTGGTATTTCAATCAAATTTGGAGACAAATGATAATATCATCAAAAATAATTATGTACATTTAAACCAAACAATTCATCAATCAACACCTAAACACACAGTCCGGAACTTAACCAAATAGTGACACTGAATTTCGATACAAAATCAACATAGCCAAGACACCAACATGATTAATATTGTTAGAACTCAAACACTCAGAATCAAAAAATCAAATAACCATATTGATTTCACAACATAATATATCTATAAAATGAACCCAAGAAATGATGATACCGACATCGAAACTTCAATGAGACCTCAACATTCAAATTTAATCATAAATGAAATGAAATAATAATAAGAATTTCAACAATAAAATTTAGCATGGCATCACATTTAACACTACCAAAAAAACAGAAAAAATAAAAGCAATGAATGATACAAAAGCTTACCAATTCTGGCGATATGTTTATGGAGCAGTCACGGATTGATGGTGATATGCGAGTGAGTACCGAAAGACAGAACGAACTGAAATTTTTTAAAGTAGCTATCATCGGTTTGTGACTGGGTCTGAGCGTGAGAATGGAATTCCTCCGAGTGCGTCGATGATGGATGTTCATGGTTGAGGCTGGAAGTGTAGCTGAGATGTTATGTTGTTGAAGTCGATGGTGGATGGTGAGCTCGTGCGACGGAGGTGAAGTTCCGTGACCGGAAGTGGGTTTCGGTGGTTGATGATAGCAGATGAGGGGAACAGTTGGGCAGAAGATCGAAGGGAGTATGGTGGTGATAATGATGGATCGGCGGAGATGATGAAGGTTGGTGTTGAGACGGAGGCTAGGCGGTGAAGGGCGATGATGATGGTGATGAAGCGATGACTGAAGGTTAGGTTGCAGTAGATGGATGATGATGAGCAGAAGGGGGTTTGGGAATAGAGGGTTAAAGGAAAGATGGAATGGTGATGGAGGAAGGTTAACAATGGCGGATGGATGTTATGGGTAGTGGTGGCTATAACAAAATTGCTTCCAGCTTTAAGGTAGTATGAAGCATTCAGAGCTAAAATTCTTGCCTGATCAGGCTGAGCAACATCAGAAAATATGACATCAACCATGCCAACTAACATTCTGTACTTGGCTGGATGTCTAGCATCTTCAATAATGGGAATAACATTAGTACGCTTTTTAGCCATGTTAACCAAATCACGCCCACTTCGGTGGGAGAACTCCACTGCATACACAACTCCAGTTGGACCAACAATATCAGACACATGAGAGACAATTGTTCCAGAAGAAGCTCATAGGTAAAGGACTTTAGAACCGGGTTTAATCCAAATGTTGTCAACACCACCAAGCACTGCAGCTGCCAACTTGGAACGGAGAGGGTTCCAAATTCTATACTCAAATTTTGTACCATCCTCATTCTGCACAGAAACCCTCTTCTCGTTGTACACGGCCTCCCCAGGAACAAGATTCCTTGTAACAAGAGCGTCTTCCTTATCCTTAGCAATGAAAATACCATCATGTCTATGAGGCTCAACAACACCTTGCTTCCTCCTTTCATTCCACCTCTACCACCATCACGACCTCGGGGAACAACCATCTTGGATACAGTGGGATGGGTGTTAGCGGCGACAAAGGGTTTATGAAAGTGAAGAGAGTTGGTGGTAATTGAATAGTGTGGTTATAAGTGAGGTGTGGGTTTCACGTGAGAGAGATGGATGAAGAAAATTGAAGATGAGAAATGGGTCACAGTTTTTGCTTTTTTGTTCTTGTTTTTTCTTTTCTTTAGTAGACAAAGAGATAAGTGTCTAAATAGGAAGATTCAGAGGAAAAAATATCAGATTTTCAAATCGTTTGGCAATTTTTGTATCGATCTGCAACTCTTGCTTACAACCAATGAGAGCAAAGCAAAGGGTAACAAACATTTTTTTATGACAGAAAAGCCCTTTAATGATAAAAATAACTTAAAAACCTAAAAGTATAAAATTAACTCAATTTAAAAACAAATTATATTTATTTTTGAATATAAAAAATAGAGACCCAAGATGACTGAAAACGGTAAAAAAATGGACAAAAATCTATCCAAAAAAATGAAATGAACACATTAAAATAAACTACACGTCTCAAAGATAAATGAAAAAAATATTAAAATGATCAAAATCGAAATAAAATGATAATTAAAATATCAGGCTAAACAGGCGTTTACGGTTAAAAACGAGACTTCGAACTGTACCGAAAAAATAAAGCGAGCATACCGTCATAATCTACGCGAAGCGCAGATTCATAAAATGATCGGTAAAAGGTGAAAACTTGAAATATTTTCTCGCTACTTTCCCGCATAGTGTCGAATCGCTTTTAACAGTCTGTCTATAAAACCAAAATATTTTTATTATTGACATATAAACAACTTGGAGCAATGCAACAAATGAGTAAATAGATAAAAATGCATGAAGTGAAATGTTAGGTATTTTACAACTGAAAGACGATGCAAACTTTGATTTAAACTGACTTTTTCTGATCAACTTAAATACGACTAATGATGCAAAAATGTGATGAATGAAGATATTTACTAATGATTGTGACCAAATAACAAAATATGATATGAAAGTGCGACTAAAACATATTAGGGGCGAAATTTAGGGTGCAACAGTTGTGCCTTGATGAATCAGTCTTCGAGAATCCATAATCAATCGTACTTTTGGCTTGGGAGACTCAAAACCTTAATTGAGGCGCGACACCTGATGCTCTTGATTCAGACCTGTCTCTGCACATGACACAAAAGAAAACATGAACATACACCTTTGTATGCGGTTAGAAATTAGTGATACATGGGCTAAAAATGTTCAAAACACTTGACAATCTTCACATAGTCAAAGCTCGAAGGTGAGACGTTAAAACCGACCGTATTTCGTGACCTTGACTTATCTTAAAAAATGCAAAAATAAAAATTGGATCTTAGGTCAAAAATTGGGGTACAACAGCTGCCCCTATTTAAGTTTCTTCTGTCTGGAGATATGAAGATTGGGATCTTCATTTCGACGAGATTGAAGGGACTTAAATATAGAATACACAATTTTTGGTCTTAAGATACCGCGATTATGTTTATGATATGATATGAATGTGATGTTTTGAATTTTATGGGGAATGACGCCATATGAGACAGACTATGCTGGAGAAACCAAGCACATATACAGTAATCCCACAGAGGAAGAGGTTGTAACTCCACTGGGGAAACAAAGTCATAGACTTCAAATGAGAGACTCTTGAATGATTTACATCAGTGTTGGGACTGGAAAAGGTAATGATTTACAACAGTACTGTGACTGGAAAAGCATATGATTGACATCAGTACTGTGATTGGAAAAGGAAATGATGGACATCAGTACTGAGACTGGAAAATGATTGACATCAGCACTGCGGCTGGAAAACAAAATGATTGACATCAGCACTGTGGCTGGAAAACAAAATGATTGACATCAGCACTGTGGCTGGAAAACAAACTGATTGACATCAGCACTGTGGCTGGAGATAACATCTCTGATTTCTGAATTTTACCAAGAACGGTAACACATTTCTTCTCTAACCAAGATATCGCTTGAAAAGGATAAAATAACAAACTTCCCCACGGGACTTTTCCGAAGGGATGCCATTTGCTGAATAGACATTATTGTTGGGGATACACAAGTTGCTCAAATAAAGAGGCCGCCACTTGCTTCCTTTCAAAGGTGTCAATAACATACAAGCTGCTAATGAAGAGACCGCCACTTGCTGTCTTCAAAGAAAATTAAAGCATACAAGCTGCTCATGAAGAGTCCGCCACTTGTTGTCAATAACCCACAAGCTGCTCATAAAGAAACTGCCACTTGCCGTTTTCAAGGGAACAATAACACACAAGTTGCTAAAATAGATAAGTTGCCGCTTGCTGTCTTCCTAAAATACTAACGTACAAGCTGCTCATGAAGAAGCTGCCACTTGCCGTTTTCCGTACAAGCTGCTCATGAAGAGACCGCCACTTGTCGTTTTCCGTACAAGCTGCTCATGAAGAGACCGCCACTTGCTGTCTTCAAAGAATATTAAAGCACACAAGCTGCTCATGAAGAGTCCGCCACTTGCCGTTTTCAAGGGAACAATAACACACAAGTTGCTAAAATAGATAAGCTGCCACTTGCTGTCTTCCAAAAATACTAACGTACAAGCTGCTCATGAAGAAGCTGCCACTTGCCGTTTTCCGTACAAGCTGCTCATGAAGAGACCGCCACTTTTCGTTTTCCGAAAAGTGTTGATAACATATAAGTTGTCCATGAAGAGACTGCCGCTTGCTGTTTCTTTTCAAAATTACCAATAACACACAAGTTGCTCATGAAGAGACCGCCGCTTGCTGTTTCTTTCAAGGTATCAATAACATACAAGTTGCTCGTGAAGAGGCCGCCGCTTGATGTTTTTCAAGAGAAAAATAACACACACGTTTCTCATGATGAGACCGCCGCTCGTTGTTTGTCAAGAGTATCCATAACACACAAGTTGCCTCATGAATAGACTGCCGCTTGTTGTTTCCCAAAAAGATACCCATAAAATATCGTGAAGATATTGCTGGAGGTGAGAATCAATAATTTCATCGAGGATGGATAAACTGCTCATGAAGAGACCACCGTTTGTCGTAGAGAAAGCAGAAATAATCAAACTGCTCAAATAAAGAGTCAGTCGCTTGTTGTCATGTCGATATTCCAGAAGAAGGTTGTGATAACACTGCTGGGGAATAAAGTTCGTCTTCAATGGGGAACCATGAATAAATCCTTCTTGAGGAGACCAAGTATTTACATTGTAAAATAAATGCACTCTCCATCTAGGTTTCACAGCCTAGAGAGATCCACAGGGTATCGTTCACAAGAGACAAAGCTCAATCCAGGAATAAACTGGAGAGAAAAACAGTCAAACAAGACTCCACCCAATGAGGAAACAACTCAAATGGGGATTTATCCTATCCAGGGATAGAAAAGGAAAGCTAAAGCAAGATTCTTCCACGAGAGTTAACTCAGTGGGGAATTAGAAAGAAGACGCACTTTCTGCTTAAGTTGGCACTCTACTTGGAAAGATCAAATACATTATTTGAATAGACACCACCAAGGTATACGAACTCAATGACATCAACAAATACAACTGTGCGTGCATGATGCAAGTGTGAATGAATAAATGAATGCCATGTATGTGCTGACAAAACAAATAGACAAGATAAACTGGAAATGATAAGACATCATAGCACAACCCAACACTCGGCTAATCTCAACAGGATGGGAACGTTACTGGAGATAAAACACAGGCCACCATTGGAACAAGGTCCCTTTACAAGGCTTAAATATCTCTGGAGTGGAAGATATTTTCAGGTAGAAAACCCAAAGTCCAGTCTTCTATTGCAAACAATCCATTGAAAGGATAACAACACAAACAAAGTTTCAGCTGGAAAAAGTCATGCTTAGCTGAAGATACTGGGAACACCACCCTCTGATAATTTGTGCAAAACATATCTTGACAAATCTGGATTGCCCCTGGGACTAATTTTGGATGCCCCAAGTTTACTGCTGATAAGCTGCATGATGCACGACGATTCTTGCGAATAACTTCACTTCTAAAATGCCCCAAGATATATGGTTGATGGGGAGAAATCGTCTCAAGAGGATTTTACAAAAGACCTGGCTTTCACCATGCTCTGGTGTCTTCAAACTCTTAGAGAGATTCGTCAAATCTCGACGTGATTGCCCCGGATTGACTGTAGTTGGCACAACGAAGTCTTCAAATCTTTTCCCCAAAAGAGTAAACAAGTTGGGAAAGCATTAATTAGGAGAAGCAACATGTCCGTGCTTAAGGTCTTTAGGTAACATGCCCATGGATATGATTTTTTCTTGACGTGATCCGCCAATTACTCAACATAGTTTCAGGCCTTAAAAGAATAAACTCATCACGGCTTCTTATATGTGAGCTTCCTTGATATCAAACAAATGTTTTGCAGTTAGAAAAGTTTATTATGAGAATGAAAATTCTAATGCAACAGTTATGTAAGTCTTGAAGATTTTGAAAAGATATCGCACAAATTTTGCGAGTTAGAGCATCATTTATTTTTGTATAGGAAAAACATATGATACCAACATAACTATTTAGAACATTCATGGGAGTCAGGAACACTATCTCATTGAAGTATGCTTTCAAAATAACCTTGCTTCAATTAGGACTTTTGAAGGTTGTAACGTGGCCTGGTTCATGGTTTAAGAAACAAAGGATAAAGGCTCAAAGTATATTTGTACCCACCCGCTCTTCGTGATGTTCTCCAACCCTATGTTCAGTTAATTCAACATGAGTGTTCATCTCTCAAAAGGATTTTGTGACGGTCAAGGAAACGACGAGGCTTTTGGAGTAGAAACCACCCTCATGTCTTCGTGTTTGTAGTCACCAATTTGTTCTTTGCTGAGGACTTTTCTTTGCAGTCCTTTTCTTTGCGATTTTTATTTTCCCTAACTTTTGCCTGAACTAATTTTTTTGAATTGATAGTCCAGCGGGATGCCTTAATTTTGCCTAAGTCACACGTTTTCATGTTTTTTGACTTAGCAGGTTTTTTTTTTTCTCGATTTTTGACTTTTTGAACAAAATGTGTGACATTAGCTTGCATTTGCTTGTTGAGAAGATTGTGATTGCCTCGTTTCTTGATGAATGAGGGATAACATTGTGATTCCACATCTTCTGGCTTCATTATACATGAAAGATAGCCCTCGTAGTTTCTCTTCAAAAAACATCTTCCTTATGAATTTCGAACACTCAGTCAGATTAACTAAAAACTACCCTGCCCCAGGTTAAAATTCAAGGTTTTTTCGTATAGAAAAGAAACTTCTACTTCAAGGCTCAAAAGGGGTTAGCAAGGGATTATCTTCCTTATGTCTCCGGTGTTTAGGGATTTGAAACAATGCATGTACATCATCAGCAAGATTTTATCCAAAAGCAAACAACCAGAGATTTTGTGTTCTTTAGATCATCATCCTCCCTTCAATCTCTGCCTAGGCAAGAGAATGAGCAACAATTTGGTATCATAGTGCAAAAGCAATTTAAAATTTGAAAACAAATATGAGTGAAACGAATGAATTTCTTCAAGACAAACATACTCATTGTATTAAGATAATCATACAGATGCAAACAAGTTCTTACATGCAAACAATGTTTTGATAAACAAGAAAAATTACAAAAAGCAGAAATAAGTTAATGATCGGGGAAGGCTTTCCATCTGGACTTGAATCAACGAAAACATCTTTCAAAACTCAAAGTGACCATTAATCGTGTTTACTCTTCGGCGCATGCTTGATTTTAACTTCAAAACCAATGTCCTTGAATGACAAGATACCACTTCTGACCAACTTCTGAACCTCGATCTTCAAAGCAAAGCAACCCTCCAAGTCATGCCCAGGATCACCTTGATGAAAGGTACGAGTCAAATCAGCTTTGTAGTACCAATGTATATTCTCAGGAACCTTCGGTGGAGGTCGGGTCTGAACCAAATTCCTATGCATCAGGATAGGGAATAACTCTGTATAGGTAATTGGAATTGGATCAAACTGGGTTTTCCTCTGATTAGGAACTTGCTGATTCTGTTGATGAATAGGAGAAACATGATGATTCTGACAATGATTATTTCTTCCTATGGTTCTCTTCTTGGAAAAGTTATTATCAAACTTCTTCACACCATTAGCTGAGCTACCATCTTCATATGAACATCCCTTCCCAACATCTTCTTCTAGACGCACTCCCACATTCACCTTGTCAGGAAAGTCATTAGGTGCATTAATTATCATCTTCTCATGAATGAATGATTTCAGAGTTTCAGTGAAGACTTTTATCATCGCTTCCTCCCTTCTAGAAGGATTTACTTGGGCGACAACCAAAATTTCAACCAAACCAGTTAAGTGCTCCATACTAGCTTTCAAAATAGTCATCTCTCTACGGAGTTCAGAAACCTCTTGCTTGATATTCTCCATTGTTCTCTTAGCGCGAGTGTTGTACTGGTGAGACCAAAGGAAAAGTATGACTCGAAAAAAGACCTTTGACAGTGAAACAAAAAATGTAGAATGATGTATGATATGTAAAAGAGAGTTTTTATTTGATTTTCAAGGAACTCAAGATATTAAGTTGTAAACATCAAGGTATGAAGATAGAAGATGAATTTTAAATTGGCTCCAAACATTGATCAAGTTATCATCAAGATCAATCATCCATTTTGGTGGATTAGGGTTTTCGCCCTATCAACACCCAAGATCCATTGAGCTTGACAAAACTTGTGATGTTTACAAAGAAAGACCTCCAAATTACTTCAAAGTCAAGTGAAAAGGGTTTTATGGATGCATGAATGCATGGCTATGCAACAACCATAAGCAAGGTCACAAATAAAGTCGAAAGGTTCAACGTCACGAGTGTCGAGTCAAGGTAAGGAACACCCCAAGGTATGTACTAACGGTTTAATCACACCTGTAGAACAAGGTTCTAAGAGTTCCCGGAGTCTACATTCCTCCTTCGGATATTACCAACGTCTTGATTACTCAATAATCAGCAATATTCTCAAGATAAACTCATCCGAGCGTAGCATCGCGTGATAACTACTTCCGGATTACTCCGTTATAATCTCCGCGCTACACCTAAAAGGCCAAGATGGGTTAGGGTTCTACGGTTCCCAGCTTCTCTGGCTCCCAGGTCGAAAATAATAATGTCTTCCCGATTACTCGGTAAACAAATATTACGTTCAAAAGGGCCTTCCGCTGAGTGGGGGATCTCATGCCTCCTTCTTCGGGATTACTCCCTCAAAGTTAACATGACTATACCGCCCGTCCTATTCCTAAGTGTAACTTAATCCGGGTATAGGACTTGTCCTTTGTAAGTATTATCAACACCCAAATAATCATAATATATACATACAATCAAACAATCAAATAATGATAAAACAGATAAAACAAATTAGGCTTAACCCACTTAGGGATGGACCAGCAAGAGGTCAATCTTTCCCCAGCAGAGTCGCCAATTCTGTAGCGGTGAAAATCGGAGATCAAGCTATTAATTAACTTGAATCGCAAAATCAAGAGTCGCCACCGCGCTTTATTATTTCCAAGGGAAAAGGGAAAAGAGCGAAATAAAACCCTAAAATATGCAATGTAAAATAATACTTAAAAGTAATGAAAATACGATGCGTTTTTGAAAGAGATTGAGAGTTCGGGGGTTGGTTATACAATGGGAAGGTATTAGCACCCAATGCATCTGCGGTACTCCGCAGGAACCTTTTGAAATATCTGTTTTTTTGGTTAAAATTGTTTGTTTGATTAAAATGGTTCGTTTGGCTGAAAATAGGTGCGGACTAGATTTTGAAGATACGACGATCTAGTGTCGAAGTTTTTGACTTAAAAGGTGTGAGTTTGAAAATCGATTTGTAGGAGATTTGTCTTAAGAGTAACAAAACTAAAAAGGGTATGAAGGGATTTCACATAATCGTATTAGGTACTTGATGACATGAAGTCAACAAATTAATTCTTTCCCTTGGATTTAAAGCCACAGACGGATAAATAAGCTAAAAGTATATCAAACCTTAGGTGAAAATAAATCACAAGCCGACAGCGTAAAAAAAAACCTAATGTGAGATAATACTCCAAGCATCAGATAAAGCGCGAAGGACGATCGATAAAGCTCACGGTATCAGATAAGGCTCAAGATATTGAATAAAGCTCGCGGTATAAGATTTCCTGTATCACATGAAATATACAGACAAAACTAACAGCACGGGAAAATTTATGTGCGTCCGTACAATTTTCAGAAGTTAGTTGGAATTAAAAATAAAATCACCATGCGATGAAAATAATATTTTCAAAACCTGAATTTATTTACAAGTAAAATATACAGTCAAAATATTATGTACAAGTATATATTTACAGTACCAAATAAAATAAAAATAATGAAATACAATAAAGAGGTAAAGGGAGAAAGAAAAAGTGCAAACGCGCTATGCGAGTATGAATACTTGAAATGAATTCTCGGAAACCTTCACAGTAACAAACACGTTAGTAGCATAAGCGGTATAAAAATTAAAATGAAACGAAATTGCAATGATCAAAATGTGTGTCAGTAATAAAAAATGAAATTGTACGATGCATACGAATAAATGAATATTTACACAAATGAAAATCAAGGATTCATGACATTATCTAATGTAAACACAAAAATCAGCATTGGATACATGTATTTCATCAAGTGAACTCAAGAGAAAACGCTATTTCAAACCACAATGGAAAACAAGAATCAAAAGTTCACACTGTGGTATTTCAATCAAATTTGGAGACAAATGATAATATCATCAAAAATAATTATGTACATTTAAACCAAACAATTCATCAATCAACACCTAAACACACAGTCCGGAACTTAACCAAATAGTGACACTGAATTTCGATACAAAATCAACATAGCCAAGACACCAACATGATTAATATTGTTAGAACTCAAACACTCAGAATCAAAAAATCAAATAACCATATTGATTTCACAACATAATATATCTATAAAATGAACCCAAGAAATGATGATACCGACATCCTAACTTCAATCAGACCTCAACATTCAAATTTAATCATAAATGAAATGAAATAATAATAAGAATTTCAACAATAAAATTTAGCATGGCATCACATTTAACACTACCAAAAAAACAAAAAAAATAAAAGCAATGAATGATACAAAAGCTTACCAATTCTGGCGATATGTTTATGGAGCAGTCACAGATTGATGGTGATATGCGAGTGAGTACCGGAAGACAGAACGAACTGAAAATTGTTAAAGTAGCTATCGTCGGTTTGTGACTAGGTTTGAGCGTGAGAATGGAATTCCTCCGAGTGCGTCGATGATGGATGTTCACGGTTGAGGCTGGAAGTGTAGCTGAGATGTTGTGTTGTTGAAGTCGATGGTGGATGGTGAGCTCGTGCGACGGAGGTGAAGTTCCGTGACCGGAAGTGGGTTTCGGTGGTTGATGATAGCAGATGAGGGGAACAGTTGGGCAGAAGATCGAAGGGAGTATGGTGGTGATAATGATGGATCGGCGGAGATGATGAAGGTTGGTGTTGAGACGGAGGCTAGGCGGTGAAGGGCGATGATGATGCTGATGAAGCGATGACTGAAGGTTAGGTTACAGTAGATGGATGATGATGAGTAGAAGGGGGTTTGGGAATAGAGGGTTAAAGGAAAGATGGAATGGTGATGGAGGAAGGTTAACAATGGCGGATGGATGTTATGGGTAGTGGTGGCTATAACAAAATTGCTTCCAGCTTTAAGGTAGTATGAAGCATTCAGAGCTAAAATTCTTGCCTGATCAGGCTGAGCAACATCAGAAAATATGACATCAACCATGCCAACTAACATTTTGTACTTGGCTGGATGTCTAGCATCTTCAATAATGGGAATAACATTAGTACGCTTTTTAGCCATGTTAACCAAATCACGCCCACTTCGGTGGGAGAAATCCACTGCATACACAACTCCAGTTGGACCAACAATATCAGACACATGAGAGACAATTGTTCCAGAAGCAGCTCCTAGGTAAAGGACTTTAGAACCGGGTTTAATCCAAATGTTGTCAACACCACCAAGCACTGCAGCTGCCAACTTGGAACGGAGAGGGTTCCAAATTCTATACTCAAATTTTGTACCATCCTCATTCTGCACAGAAACCCTCTTCTCGTTGTACACGGCCTCCCCAGGAACAAGATTCCTTGTAACAAGAGCGTCTTCCTTATCCTTAGCAATGAAAATACCATCATGTCTATGAGGCTCAACAACAACCTTGCTTCCTCCTTTCATTCCACCTCTACCACCATCACGACCTCGGGGAACAACCATCTTGGATACAGTGGGATGGGTGTTAGCGGCGACAAAGGGTTTATGAAAGTGAAGAGAGTTGGTGGTAATTGAATAGTGTGGTTATAAGTGAGGTGTGGGTTTCACGTGAGAGAGATGGATGAAGAAAATTGAAGATGAGAAATGGGTCACAGTTTTTGCTTTTTTGTTCTTGTTTTTTCTTTTCTTTAGTAGACAAAGAGATAAGTGTCTAAATAGGAAGATTCGGAGGAAAAAATATCAGATTTTCAAATCGTTTGGCAATTTTTGTATCGATCTGCAACTCTTGCTTACAACCAATGAGAGCAAAGCAAAGGGTAACAAACATTTTTTTATGACAGAAAAGCCCTTTAATGATAAAAATAACTTAAAAACCTAAAAGTATAAAATTAACTCAATTTAAAAACAAATTATATTTATTTTTGAATATAAAAAATAGAGACCCAAGATGACTAAAAACGGTAAAAAATGGACAAAAATCTATCCAAAAAAATGAAATGAACACATTAAAATAAACTACACGTCTCAAAGATAAATGAAAAAAATATTAAAATGATCAAAATCGAAATAAAATGATAATTAAAATATCAGGCTAAACAGGCGTTTACGGTTAAAAATGAGACTTCGAACTGTACCGAAAAAATAAAGCGAGCATACCGTCATAATCTACGCGAAGCGCAGATTCATAAAATGATCGGTAAAAGGTGAAAACTTGAAATATTTTCTCGCTACTTTCCCGCATAGTGTCGAATCGCTTTTAACAGTATGTCTATAAAACCAAAATATTTTTATTATTGACATATAAACAACTTGGAGCAATGCAACAAATGAGTAAATAGATAAAAATGCATGAAGTGAAATGTTAGGTATTTTACAACTGAAAGATGATGCAAACTTTGATTTAAACTGACTTTTTCTGATCAACTTAAATACGACTAATGATGCAAAAATGTGATGAATGAAGATATTTACTAATGATTGTGACCAAATAACAAAATATGATATGAAAGTGCGACTAAAACATATTAGGGGCGAAATTTAGGGTGCAACAGTTGTGCCTTGATGAATCAGTCTTCGAGAATCCATAATCAACCGTACTTTTGGCTTGGGAGACTCAAAACCTTAATTGAGGCGCGACACCTGATGCTCTTGATTCAGACCTGTCTCTGCACATGACACAAAAGAAAACATGAACATACACCTTTGTATGCGGTTAGAAATTAGTGATACATGGGCTAAAAATGTTCAAAACACTTGACAATCTTCACATAGTCAAAGCTCGAAGGTGAGACGTTAAAACCGACCGTATTTCGTGACCTTGACTTATCTTAAAAAATGCAAAAATAAAAATGGGATCTTAGGTCAAAAATTGGGGTACAACAGCTGCCCCTATTTAAGTTTCTTCTGTCTGGAGATATGAAGATTGGGATCTTCATTTCGACGAGATTGAAGGGACTTAAATATAGAATACACAATTTTTGGTCTTAAGATACCGCGATTATGTTTATGATATGATATGAATGTGATGTTTTGAATTTTATGGGGAATGACGCCATATGAGACAGACTATGCTGGAGAAACCAAGCACATATACAGTAATCCCACAGAGGAAGAGGTTGTAACTCCACTGGGGAAACAAAGTCATAGACTTCAAATGAGAGACTCTTGAATGATTTACATCAGTGTTGGGACTGGAAAAGGTAATGATTTACAACAGTACTGTGACTGGAAAAGCATATGATTGACATCAATACTGTGATTGGAAAAGGAAATGATGGACATCAGTACTGAGACTGGAAAATGATTGACATCAGCACTGCGGCTGGAAAACAAAATGATTGACATCAGAACTGTGGCTGGAAAACAAAATGATTGACATCAGCACTGTGGCTGGAAAACAAACTGATTGACATCAGCACTGTGGCTGGAGATAACATCTCTGATTTCTGAATTTTACCAAGAACGGTAACACATTTCTTCTCTAACCAAGATATCGCTTGAAAAGGATAAAATAACAAACTTCCCCATGGGACTTTTCCGAAGGGATGCCATTTGCTGAGTAGACATTATTGTTGGGGATACACAAGCTGCTCAAATAAAGAGGCCGTCACTTGCTTCCTTTCAAAGGTGTCAATAACATACAAGCTGCTCATGAAGAGACCGCCACTTGCTGTCTTCAAAGAAAATTAAAGCATACAAGCTGCTCATGAAGAGTCCGCCATTTGTTGCCAATAACCCACAAGCTGCTCATAAAGAAACTGCCACTTGCCGTTTTCAAGGGAACAATAACACACAAGTTGCTAAAATAGATAAGCTGCCACTTGCTGTCTTCCAAAAATACTAACGTACAAGCTGCTCATGAAGAAGCTGCCACTTGCCGTTTTCCGTACAAGCTGCTCATGAAGAGACCGCCACTTGTCGTTTTCCGTACAAGCTGCTCATGAAGAGACCGCCACTTGCTGTCTTCAAAGAATATTAAAGCACACAAGCTGCTCATGAAGAGTCCGCCACTTGCCGTTTTCAAGGGAACAATAACACACAAGTTGCTAAAATAGATAAGCTGCCACTTGCTGTCTTCCAAAAATACTAACGTACAAGCTGCTCATGAAGAAGCTGCCACTTGCCGTTTTCCGTACAAGCTGCTCATGAAGAGACCGCCACTTGTCGTTTTCCGAAAAGTGTTGATAACATACAAGTTGTCCATGAAGAGACTGCCGCTTGCTGTTTCTTTTCAAAATTACCAATAACACACAAGTTGCTCATGAAGAGACCGCCGCTTGCTGTTTCTTTCAAGGTATCAATAACATACAAGTTGCTCGTGAAGAGACTGCCGCTTGATGTTTTTCAAGAGAAAAATAACACACACGTTGCTCATGAAGAGACCGCCGCTCGTTGTTTGTCAAGAGTATCCATAACACACAAGTTGCCTCATGAAGAGACTGCCGCTTGTTGTTTCCCAAAAAGATACCCATAAAATATCGTGAAGATATTGCTGGAGGTGAGACTGCCGCTTGTTCAAACTTTTGACATTTCCTTGTGTTTACCTTGCGAGATCCATGAAAACATTGCATTTTACATATCATGCATGTCATTGCATAACAGGTATTCTCAAGATTGGTTTCCTCATATTTCTACTGTTTATTTCAGTAATATGGATCTCGAGTAGACTGTGAAAGACTTGCAGACACAAAATTCTCAATTTCAAGAAACATTGCTCAACTTGGCCAAAGGGCAGCAAAAATTGATGTCACATCTGGTTGCAAAGAAAAAGACCAAGAAGAAGGCTTTGGTCAACATGGGGAAGAGACTCAAGGGCCCCATTCGACAAGTTCAAGTGGTATAAGACTCCTCCGAAGAGGATGAGAATCAGGATGAAGATGCAAGGAGCACCCATGTTGGGGATGGTAACAATCCAATCTCTGAGGATGAGGACTATGTTAACAAACAATATCCACCGGTTGAAGACAAGTATAAGCAACTAGAAGATAGATTGAAGGTTGTGGAAATTCAAGTTGTGTTTGGCTTGGATTTTGGTGATTTTAGTTTGGTGCCTAGGGTAGTCATTCCCCACAAATTCAAGATTCCAATATTTTCTAAGTACGATGGTGTCTCGTGCCCTAAGCTTCACTTGAGATCTTATGTCCGCAAAATTCAACCACATACCACTGATAAGAAGTTGTGGTACACTTTTTTCAAGAGAGTCTGTCTGGGACTCAATTGGAGTGGTTTTACCAGTTAGAAGGTTCCAACATCCATACTTGGGAGGACTTGGCCACCACCTTCTATTGTTAATATCAGTACAATGTTGATCTGGCGCCAACTAGAGTGCAGTTGCAAGGAATGACCATGGGTTCCAATGAGGGCTTCAAAGAATACGCCCAAAAGTGGAGAGATCTGGCTGGCAGGGTGCAGCCACCCCTAACTGACAGGGAGCTGGTTGATATCTTTATGGGAACCTTGACAGGACCTTTCTTCAATAACCTAATCGAAAGCTCTTCGGCCGGGTTCACCGAGCTGATTCTAATTGGGGAACAAGTTGAAAATGGAATCAGAAGTGGAAAGATCCAAGTGGCTGCATTTTCCTATACTCATAAGAAGCCATACAATAGGAAGAAAGATTCTAATGTTGTGTACGGTCAAAAGGGTCGTACCAAGAGTAACCACGACCAATATGTGGGGGCAGTCCTGATCTCTAATCCTGCATCGGTGCAATAGCAACAATGGGGAAATCAAAGAAGGTAAGACGGGCCCAAGAGATAGTTTACCAAAATTAACATGCCGTTGTCTCAAGCATTGCAACACATGTTAAGGATGAATCTGATTACGTTGATAGGACCTCATCCAAACCCCAAAACTTCTTCACCTAACTACAATCCCGGTGCAAAATATGCCTACCATTCTGGTAGTCCTGGGCATGATACTAACGATTGTTGGGCACTGAAATACAAGATTCAAAATATGATTGACGCTAAGGAGATTGAATTAGGCCCTTCTAAGACTCCCAATGTGATCACTGCTCCCATGCGAAATCATTGAGAGCGTCTAGTTCATTTTGAATTTTCAATTGTAATTTATTTTGTTTGTTCGAACACTTGTCTATTATGCCAAACTTTATTTTCATTAATGCATTGCATTTGTTTGTCTTGAATTAATCCATTCGTTTTCACTATATTTAAACTGTGTTTTTTATTCCCTTTTTGTGATATTCAACTCTCGTTAAAAGTTGTAAGCCTTTAGAGGGAGGATGACGAAAACAATACCATAATCTCATACAGTATGATTTTGAACAGACCTTGCTGACAATGTACATGCGTTCTTTCAATTCCTAAATAGTGGAGTTATAAGGAAGATAATCCCTAGTCAACCCCTTTGAGCCAAAGAAGTAGGAGTTTTCTTTTTCGCACAAATTGAAACCTTTAATCATAACCTAGGGCGGGGTAGTTTCTCAGTTAATTCAAATGCGCATTCAGTCGCAAGCTTTCACTTTGTACACAATGAATGACATCAAAAACATCCTTCGGAATCAAAATATGGCGATGGTTCCTCGTAAAATAGGCAGTCATTATATCTCCAAAAGAAAATCCCACTAGGTCAAAACCTATGAAGGAGACTTAAGAAAAACCGGGGCATCTCGCTGGCTGTAATCTTAAAACAAGAGCAGTCAAGAAAAACTTAGGGATAGTAGATCAAAAAAAGGAGGTCATTACAAATCCTCGACAATATGAAAAATATTGTAAAAACGATTGCCTTCTCAAATAAACTTCTAGTATTCGAACCATCACCAAAATATCATTCTAGATTCTATTGGGAGATAAACACACAATTAACGGAGTATAGGGCTGAAGAACATCATGAAGAACGGGCGGGTACAAATAAAATTTGAGCCTTATCCTTTGTTTCTTAAACCGTGAACCAGGACACATTACAACCCTTTAAAAGTCCTAATTGAAGAATAGGTTAGTCCGAAAGCATGATGTTACAAAAGGTATCCTGACTCCTGTAAGGCTTACTGTAAATCCTGAGTTGAATTCATATTCTTACAAAATTCTTTTATTTGCTAAAAATGAATTTTCAGAACTTCAAGACAAATATAAACTTTGCATTGTTTGAATACCGTTGTTTGCATATAGCTAATTGTTTGACAATAGAGAAATTCGCATGGCAAATATCCAATGAACTAAAATTCTCTCAAGAAACGGAATCACTTCAAATGGAAAAACACTTCCAATGAAAAATCTTCAATAATCAAGGGGCATGACATGTTATTATCCAACTCATTTGTGGCAGTCAGGTCGAGATTCCAAGAAATCTCTCATAAAATCCTAAATAGCCAGGGGTAGGTCTCCATCGGAATCACTTAGGGCATTGAACATGATTTCCAGAAAAGGGTCATGTACGACCAAGCAAACATTTTCTGGCAGTGCTACAACACTTACTACTATGGACAGTGACAAATCTCAACAAAGTCCCTTTCATAATGTGATCCCCAGTGAAGTCTCTAGAGCCACCTCTATAAAGTTATTCCCACAGAATAATCTTCACGGGTAAGGGTACAAACCCCATAAGGCCAAATTCATGGAAATCCCCACAGAATTATTCCCACAGTTTGAATTCATACAGTCTCATCTGAAGTTCCAATCTCCTGAAAATCCTCTCCCCAGCTGAGGGTGTCCTTAAATGAAAAAATGAACCTTGCATGAAAAATTCATGTCCCAAGTAAGGTCTCAAGAATGTTCTTCTCAACAGGATTTATTTCCCCAACAAACTCCAGATTCCCCACCACGAGTCTTTTCTCGTACTATTATAAATCAACGGACAAAACCCCTTGTCACCAACAGAGTCGACATTTAAATTCAGTAAGTTGTTGCGAAGCCTGGAATCCGACCAGATAACAGTTAACCTAAGAAAGTTGTTGCAAAACCTAGAATCTGACCAGACAATAGTTAACTTTAGTAAGTTGTTGTGAAGCCTGGAATCCGACCAGATAACAATTAACTTCATCCACTTCATAAAGTTGCTGCAAAGCCTGGATTTCAATCAGATACCAATCAACTATCCTCTCCAAGACGAAATTTTAACCATCTCTTTTATCCCCGGTCAAGGTAAGTAAGAATTAAATTCCCTAGTAGAGTAATGGATAACCAAAGTTCCTGAACTTTGTTCCCCAAGCATAAATTAACATTCCCCGCAGAGTTTCCTCAAATAGCAAACAAGAATCCCCAGTGAAAGCATTCTAAATAAGGTTGAAGATACACATACTCTTCATCTGCAACAATAGTCCGGGATTTAGCTCCCCAAAACTCCCCAGCAGTAGTCAGAGATTTATTTTCCCGGACAAAGATGTACTTCAATAACATTTCACGTTCATACATCATAGCATGTGCATACGAAACACATATAGCACATTCTCATTTATTTTGAGAACATCATTACGCAATGCATTTCATATAGCTAACCCTTTACCTTTTCAGGAAATATCAATCAACAGAAAATTATCATCAACAGTTTTCAACAGGTCCAAGATTAGTTCTTGAATTAAGACAGAGCAATTATCTATACGACCAGCTGAAGCAATCTTACACGGATTCCTTCCAATTTCCAAATGAAGCTTCAGACGGGCTCATCATGAAGCAATCTTACACGGGTTCCTTCCAATTTCCAAATGCAGCTTCACACGGGCTCATCATGAAGCAATCTTACACGGGTTCCTTTCAATTTCCAGATGCAGCTTCACACGGGCTCATCAAGAAGCAATCTTACATGGGTTACTTCTAATTTCCAGATGCAGCTTCACACGGGCTCATCATGAAGAAATCTTACATGGGTTCCTTCTAATTTCCAAATGCAGCTTCACATGGGATCATCGAGAAGAAATCTTACATGGGTTCCTTCTCATTTCCAGATACATCTTCACATGGGCTCATCATGAAGCAATCTTACACGGGTTCCTTCTAATTTCCAGGTGCAGCTTCACACGGGCTCATCATGAAGCAATATTACACGGGTTCCTTCCAATTTCCAAGTGTAGATTCACACGGGCTCATCATGAAGCAATCTTACATGGGTTCCTTCTAATTTCCAAATGCAGCTTCACATGGGATCATCGAGAAGAAATCTTACATGGGTTCCTTCTCATTTCCAGATACATCTTCACATGGGCTCATCATGAAGCAATCTTACACGGGTTCCTTCTAATTTCTAGATGCAGCTTCACACGGACTCATCATGAAGAAATATTACATGGGTTCCTTCCAATTTCCAAGTGTAGCTTCACACGGGCTCATCAAGAAGCAATCTTACATGGGTTCCTTCTAATTTCCATATGCAGCTTCACACGGGCTCATCATGAAGCAATCTTACACAGGTTCTTTCTCATTTCCAGATGCAGCTTCACACGGGCTCATCAAGAAGAAATCTTACATGGGTTCCTTCTAATTTCAAGATACAACTTCACATGGGCTCATCATGAAGCAATCTTACACGTGTTCCTTTTAATTTCCAGATGCAGCTTCACACGGGCCCATCATGAAGCAATCTTATACGGGTTCCTTCTAATTTCCAGATGCAACTTCACACGGGCTCATCATGAAGCAATCTTACATGGGTTCCTCCCAATTTCCATATGCAGCTTCACACGGGCTCATCACGAAGCAATCTTACACGTGTTCCTTCCAATTTCCAGATGCAGCTTCACACGGGCTTATCAAGAAGCAATCTTACATGAGTTCCTTCTAATTTTCAGATGCAGCTTCACACGAACTCATCGTGAAGCAATCTTACACGGGTCCCTTCTAATTTCTAGCTACAGCTTCGCACGGGCTCATCATGAACCAATCTTACACGGGTTCCTTCTAATTTCCAGATGCAGCTTCACACGGGCTCATCAAGAAGCAATATTACATGGGTTCCTTCTAGTTTCCAGATGTAGCTTCACATGAGCTCATCAAGAAGCAATCTTACATGGGCTCCTTCTAATTTCCAGATACAGCTTCACACGGGCTCATCATGAAGCAAACTTACACGAGTTCCTTCTAATTTCCAAATGCATCTTTATACGGACTCATCCTGAAGCAGCCTTACACAGGCTCCTTCTCATATATTCTCAGATGCAGTTCCACATAGATTCATCCCGAAGCAGCCCTACCCAGGCTCCTTCTCATAAATTTCCAAATACATTTTCACACGGGTTCATCCTGAAGCAATCTTACACGGATTCCTTCTAGTACATTTCCATACACGACTTAACACGGGTCCATTCTAGCATATCATTCAGATTAAATTAACCAAAAATTTATTCAGATACTTCTACCAACAGTCACTTTGGATGGCATCTGCAAGCCCATCTTTGACAAACTCTTAATCACTTCACCAAATGGCATATTTAAGCCCATTCCTGACACAATCAACTAACACATCATCGAGTGCAAATTTTTTAGCACTCTAGTGTTCAATCATCTTTCACCTTCAAGTCACGAATGGCAGACTCGCCAATCTAACCCTTCAGGTTTAAGAAGATTGAACAGGGGAAGCTGTTGTACCCCAAAATTTGCCCTCTCTTTTCTCAATACATTTCACAAAATATCTCCAATGCTCAAGGATTCTCAAGGAATTGATCAAATAAAATCACCTTCAAAACACTGAGACCACAAATTAGGGTTTTGACTGAGAACGAATTATCACTGACTTTTGACCTAATACACAACCTATTGGTTTGAAACATGGTCTTAAGGATTCAAATGAATCATTTTTACCTAATTGCATATATCAATTCATTTCTTAATATCAATTGATTGATAGTTGAAATTCAGTCAACTGATGAAAAATCAACTGATACACCAAAAGTCAAACTTTGACTTTTGGGTTAACATTAAGTTTCAAAGATCAAAATTCATCAAGACATTCAAGAATATCAAGCTTGATCATCAATAAGTCAGGAAAGTCAAAATTCAAACTTCTCAAGACTTGGAAATTTTTCTAAGTGTTTTGTACATGATAATTTCACTACTTCATGCCAATTTTTCACCAAGATGCCTGATGATTCAAAGGAAACTTTCAAAATGAAAGTTGTAGATCTTGATGAATTCTACAACTTTGTATTAGAGGGTTGATGTCCAAAAAATGCTTAGATTTGAAGATATAAGCCCATGAAGTCATGACATTTTCATCTAACACTTAGAGAAATTTTCAACAGATTTTGGTCAGTTTTTATCTCAACTTCTTGGCCATTTTTCATCAAGTTCCAATTTGATTTATCCAAAATGGTCCACATGAAATTTGTAGAGGATGTTTCAAGTTTTCCAAAACATCCAAAAGCATGAATTTATCATACTTGAGTTAGGAGATTCAAGGGCCTGAAGTTGGGCATCCATTCTTGAATTGCAAGTCCTTTTGTTGAAGAATCTTACTTTGCAGGCCTTTTGACTTGAAAATCTATCCATAATCAAATTCTTACACAATTTATTGAACCATTATCCAAGTGATTCAAGTATTGTCCATGGCATCATTCCATTTATAGCACAAAGGCACCATTGCCATTCACATAAAGCAAGCTTTATGCAATTGTCAACTCCTTGAGCCTCTCAATTGTTTTCTCTGCACATACACAATGTCAAATCAAGAAGCAACATGCCTAAAAGCCTCTAGAAACTTCATACCATGCTTGTACCATGCATTGAAACACCAATTTTCATAATAACTTGGTTGTTTCATCTCAACTAAACCAGAAGTTTGACAGCTTGTAAAAATAAACTCTCCCATTCTCTCAAACCTCCTCTATAAATAGAGAGGCCATTTGCAAGCCAAGGGAAAAGAAGTTTTGGTTGTGTAGACAAGCCCTCAAAATATTATACCCTCAAAAATACATAATTGTCCATAAAACCCCCACTCTTGAGCTTTGAAGTCCAAATATTTGAACCTCACATCTTACAAGTTTTGTCCAAATAAACTATTTAGATACTTCATATACCTCATATAGAAGTTGTTCAAACACCAGAACAACTTTTGTTGCATCATCACCACCATTTACCAAAAAAGGCCACCTGCAACTTGGTTTCTCCAACTCTAAGTCAAAACACAAATTTCATTTTGAAGGTAAGTCTTCTTGACTTTGAGCTCTTCATTTCAAACATCATTAGTGATTCATTTTTGAAGATAGAATATAGTAATCATTGCCCTTGAAGCTAACCATATGCTAGCTCCTCATTTTTATCAATTATATGTTGAGAACTGACTTGTACATGCAATAGAACAATGTTAGAGGTAAAAAACTGCAGCATGAGTCGATGCATACTCACATGAGTCAACTCATTTTAGTTACAGAACAAGGTATGAGTTAATACAAGGCCTTATGCATCGATTCATAATGTTATCCAAGCACAATACAGAGAGACAAAAGATGTATGAGTCGACACAAAACACGAATGTGTCATCATAAACAAGAAATGAGTCGACACATACCATTATGTATCGACTTATACTGAGTTGTTTTTGACTTCCAGGAGCCAGAAAATGCCATGTATCGATGCAAAGCTTATATGTGTCGATGCAAAATAGAAAAATGAGCCAATGCAAGCCATTATGCATCAATACATGATGAGTTTGGTTTTGATTTTCCAAAATATTTTATTTATCATTTATAATTTTAGTATATTCCTATTGTTATTTCTTTCAAAACCAAAAGCCAAAAAAAACATTTTTTTTATTAAAATCAATTTCTTTTCAGAAAATTAATTTAATATTTAGACTTAGGTTTATCTTTTCTTTAAAATTAATTTAGAACTTAGGGCTTTTAATTAATTAATTTTTTTATAATAATTTAATTTAATTAAAACCTTTTCACAAAAATCCTAAACTTGTTTCTTTAATCAAATTAATTTTCTTAATGAACTTCAGTTTAATTTTCTTAGTTTAATTAATCTATTTTCTTTTAGTTAATTAGGTCAAAACCCTTTCTTCATAACAAAAACATTTTCGTTTCTTTTCATATCATTTTATTCTTTGTACATTATATTTACATCTCTTGTACATTATCGTTCCATTCAATATGGTTGTAATAGTAAATTAGGATTTATTTGCTTTCATCCCCCTATTTGTAAATTTGTATACATTCTTATAGATACGATAATCATTACAAAGTTAGCCTAAACAAAGGCACTTTTTAAAAATACTTTCAAAACGAATCACAAACACATTTTTACAAAGCATTTCAAAGTGAGCTAGCAACTAAGAGTCCGTAGATAACTACGGATGAAAAGGGTGTTAACACCTTCGCTTTCCATAACCTACCCCCCGTACTCAAGAAAATTCTCAAAAGGTATTTCCTGTTCTTTTCACCATTTCCTTTATTGGATAAAAGAAAAGTCGGTGGCGACTCTTGTTATCCGCAACAATTGCGATCAAATGCAAAACACCCAAGTCAGTTCTCCCACCGTATTACAGAACTGGTGACTCTGTTGGGGAAAAGGAGTTTAAAAGTGGGGTTACCTTAGAGACTAGATCACCTTTAAAATGGTTTCATTGTTTGACTTGCTTGCTTTACATTATGGGTTATGTTTGGGTTTTTGCCTAGATCCTTTACTCAGATTCGGGAACACCATTAGGTAAGTAGCAGTAGATTATAGAGATTGTACGGTGTAGACCGATATGGTTAAGACAATAGCTATGTTAGTGTGACATATTTGTTGGTACTGGTATCCCTTGTGTTGAATCGAGGAGAATACGGGGCCGCTGTGTGGTGTCATGAAGCACTAATTAACCTTGAAACCTTTAGTGGAACAACTTAGCCATTAGGAAGTAATGAGGTAGCTGACTTTGGTGCAAAGTTGAAGATTGGTTGATACTCGATACTACACTCATTGAGATTGGACTTTCGGGATATTTTGACTGCAAGAAAAGATTGATTGTGCTAAAACAATGCCCAATGAAGAAAGATCAATGATATTGATATTCCCTAGAACCCAGTTACTTTCTAGGACAGGTTGAACCAACTAAACTTCAAGAGGGTACTTACCTATGAAACCCATGTAAGCCTAAACCTAAGGTTCTTGTGTGATTTGTTTGTGATTATTATTCATGACATCATAAACATCATAACATCATAAGCATTCTCACTAACCATTTTAAGGATTTAGGAATTTATCTTTGTTCTGTTTTATAGTACATGGCTTCCACTTGTAGAAATAACATCCGAGTCAACTTCGTGAAAGTATCTCCTCAAATTCAAGAATTAGCATCAAGGGTACCTGGAGATTCTCCCTTCACCAAGAAATATGGTCGACTTCTCAACTTGGCTACCTCAAACTTCCAAGAAGAAATGATGTGTGTACTCTTCCAATTCTTTGATCATATGCATCATTGCTTTACCTTTCTCAACTACCAATTGGTGCCTACATTGGAATATTTCTTTCAACTGCTGGGATTTGCTTTGCTTGATCAAATACCATTCACCGGTTTAGAGGAAATTCCAAAGCCTGGAGTTATTGCCAAAGCCTTGCATTTGAAGAGATCTGACATTGTGGCAAATTGGGAAACGAGGAGTGGAGTTAAGGGTTTCCTAGCCAAGTTTCTTTTAGAGAAGGCTCGATTATTTTGAGAGGATATGGATTTTCAATCTTTTGAGGATGTCTTGGCCCTTCTAATCTATGGTTTGGTTCTATTTCCCAATCCGGACTAACTTGTAGATGTGAATGCCGTCAAGGTTTTTCTCTCGTAATTCCGTACCTACTTTGCTTGAAGACATTCTACATTGTTTCCACACTCGCACCATGAAGAAGAGAGGGACTCTTTTGTGTTGCATTTCATTGTTGTCTAGGTGGTTTATTTTGCACCTACTTCGATCAAAGTTGAAGAATGAGCAAGGCTTGACATGGTCTCAAAGGATGGTGTCACTCTCACACTCGAATATTCATTGGTGTTCCTGATCTTTGGAGGATATTACCATTATTGACCATTGTGGAGAGTTCCTTAATGTTCCACTCTTAGGTATTAGGGGAGGTATCACCTATAACCCTTCTCTTGCATTACGGCAGTTTGGGTATGCACGAAGAGATGGTCCCCATGATACGCTCATCCAGGGTTTGGTATTCAACTACGAAGGCGACATCCAAGGCTATCGTCAAAGGTTCATACGAGCTTGGACAATGGTAAACAAGGTGTATAGCAAGACTTCGGGGCATAAAAATTCCATCCCTCTTGAGCCTTACCTCAAGTGGGTACAAACTCGTGCTCAAAATCTCATGATGCCTTACCCAGCCATCCTACCTGTGATTATGGAGCCTAATGCTGAGGGAGACTCCCCTTATACTCTTCTTCATCCTAACATGCCTACCGACTTCTAGGAATTGCAAAGATCATGGATCCAACTCAAAGGGGAACGAGATACCTTTGAATCACAGCTCTACACAAGCGAGAAGAAGGTTTTGGAGCTCATGAGGCAACTTCATGAAGAGCGAAGTTTGAATGCCTACATTGCACCGAAGAGGATGCGGCCATGGGAAGCTTGAGTCCTTTGTGTTTTAGGAGTTTATTTTGTATCATTTGTAAGCCCAAGAGGCATTTGTAATTCATGAACTTATTAATGCAATTAATTTTTGTTTTCTTCTCTTTGTCTAGCAAATTTAAATTCCATAAAAACCTTGAAAACATTACATTTGCATAACATGCATCATATCATAAGCAGGTTTTTCAAAACAGGTTTCCTCATCTTTCTACTGTTTATTTCAGTATAAGATGGATCTCGAGCAAACTGTGAAGGACTTGCAGACTCAAAACTCCAAGTTTCAAGAAACTCTGCTCAACTTAGCAAAGGGGAAACAAGAAATGATGGCTTTTCTTGTTACGAAGAAGAAGACAAAGAAGAAAGTTGTAATCAACATAGGGAAGAGGTTTAAAGGGCCCGTTAGACAAGTCCAAGTTGAAGGGGATTCCTCCAAAGAGGATGAAAATCAAGATGAAGATGCTAGGAGCACCCGTACTAGGGGTGGAAACAATCAAATCTCTGAAGGCCAAGATTATTTTGATGAGCAATATCCACTGGCCAACGACAAATATAAGCAACTAGAAGACAGATTGAAAGCTGTGGAAATCCAAGTTGTGTCTGGCTTAGACTTTGATGACTTAGGTTTGGTTCCTGGCATAATCATTCCTCACAAATTCAAGATCCCGGCTTTTTCCAAGTAGGATGGTGTCTCATGTTCGAAGCTTTACCTAAGATCTTACGTCCATAAAATTCAGCCGCATACCATTGATAAGAAGCTGTGGGTGCACTTTTTCAAGAAAGTCTAGTTGGGACGCAATTGAAGTGGTTTTACCAATTGGAATGAACTAACATCCATACTTGGGAGGATTTGGCCACTACCTTTTACTGCCAATATCAATATAACGCTGATCTTGCGCTAACTAGGGTGCAATTGCAAGGAATGACCATGGGTACCAACGAGGGCTTCAAAGAATAGGCTCAAAAATGGAGACACCTGGCTGGCAGGGTGCAACCACCTTTAACTAATAGAGAGTTGGTAGACATGTTTATGGGAACATTGACTGGACCATTTTTCAACTTACTGATTAGAAGTTCATCATCTGGATTCACTGAAAATATCTTGACTGGTGAGAGGGTTAAAAGCGGGATTAAAAGCGGGAAAATACCAAGGGCCTCCACCTCTGATGTTGTGAAAAAACCATTTACTGGCGAAAAAGAGACTAATGTTGTATATGGATCAAGAAGCCGTGCTAAGAATGACTGTCATCATTCAGTAGGGGCAGTATTAATTTCCAATCCTACACCTACTCAACAACAACAAGGGAATAGACGAAGGACAAAGTTTCAAGAAAGGAAGTATACTAAGATCAATATGTCACTGTCTCAAGCATTGCAACACTTACTAAAAGCGGAGCTGGTTACATTGAGGGATCCTCCCCAAAACCCTTATACCTCCTCTACTAAATACAACCCCAATGCCAAATGCGCTTACCACTCAAACAGCCCCGGACATGATACCAATGATTATTGGTTTCTAAAGAACAAAATCCAAGACCTAATTGATAACAAGACAATTGAATTCGACCTTCCGCCAACTCCAAATGTGATCATCGTACCCATGCCAAGTCACGGTAAGGGTGTAAATGTTATTGAATATGCCTATTTTGTTTCCTCCATTAATGACTTAACCACTCCTTTGAAGACTATTAAAGAGAATTTGTTGAAATTCGAAGTATTCCCTAGCTGCCTCGAAGACTGTTGTTGATGTGTTGTGCAAATTAATGGATATAAATGGCTGAAGAAAGGTGTCCAACACCTGATGGATAACCATGAGATTCTATTTGAAAGAACCCTATCTGTGAAAAGTTTGACCCAAAGTGTATCTCAAGAATTTGAAGTCGTATCCATCATTACTATCTCCAACAAACCTATTAGGATCACCTCCAAAGGTCCTATTAGGATTCCCGTTGAACCAAGAATATCTCCACTAGTTATCACCACACCAGGGCTAGTCCCCTACTCTTCTGATAAGGTTGTGTCCTGGAATTATGGGGCGGAAGTGTATTACCATGGTATCAAACAAGATTCATGGATTGATGAAGATGAAAATGTTGATATTACAAACATTTTTAGATCAAGTAAAGTCACTAGGATGGGGAGGATCTTCTCTCCAGAGATTTCACCTCCTACCACCATAACTACACTCGTACACATTATTGTTGTTAAACCTGTTGTTGATACTCGAGGAAAGGAAAAAATGACTGAGCCTTCCCTAACAGAGGTTTCCGCAAAAGTTATTACCATTGAGGACCCATCTAGCCAAGAGATGGAAGAGATTTTAAAAATTATCAGAAAAAGTGATTATAAGATAGTGGAATAGTTGGGGAAAACAACCTCGAAGATTTCCATGCTGTCTTTGTTGCTATGTTCGGAGGCACATGCTAAAGCCTTGATAAAATTCTTGAAAATGCACATGTCCCATAAGAAACTACGGCCGACCAATTTGAAAACTGTGCAGCCAGTTTGACTGCTGACAACGGTTTAGGGTTCTCTGATACAGATTTGACCCCAATGGGGAAGAATCACAATAAAGCTCTCAACATCTCCATAGAATGCAAGGGCACTACCCTAGCACATGTATTAGTGGATACTGGATTTTCTCTCAACGTCTTACCTAAAGGAGCAGTGGATAGGTTAGATTGTGACAAACTGATATTGAAACCTAGCGACATTGTAGTAAGGGCTTTCGATGGTTCTAAAAGGATGGTTCATGGAGAAGTTGATCTCCCTATCAAAGTTGGGTCTCAAGTCTTCAACTCAACATTCTATGTGAAGGATATTTGTCCTGCTTATTATTGCCTATTTGAATGCCCATGGATATATAGGGCAGGTACGGTGACTTCCACACTACATCAAAAGTTGAAATATCCGGTCAAAGGGAGAATTGTTACCGTATATGGTGAAGAAGAGTTTATGATTAGTCTTCTAAATTCATTCAAATATGTTGAAATGGATCGAGAGCTCATTGAAACTCCTTGTCAAGCCTTTGAAGTAGTCTCTCCCATGGTTGTTGTTTCCAAGACCACTCCTGACACTCCCGAAGCTACTAAAGATACATCAAGGATGGCCTCTCTCAAAGATGCTCGTGATGTTGTTGAAGAAGGAGGTTGTACCATTTCGGGACAACTTCCTGATTTCCATTTCAAGTCAGACATATTTGGATTGGGCTTCACTTCTAAATCTCAAAAGGAGGTTCAACGTGCTCGTGTAGGGAAACCACCTCTACACATTACTAACAATGAGATTAATGCCCTTGAAGACTCTGATGCTGATGGTGACTTTGATGACTGGATCTACCCGACTGCTGATGGAGGGCTCAACAACTGGAAGACCAAGGATTTCATCCTGATCTCCTTCAGCCAGGAGTAATTGCCATTTACTATTTTTAGTACTTTGAGAACTTTGTATGTAATTTCCATTAAAATAATGACTTTAAGCCATGTGCCTTGCCCAGGGTACAATGGTCCATTTGTTAAGGGTTTGTCATTCACATATTCCATATGCTCATTTTAAAGGAAAAAATTGGATTATTTTTCATTCAAATTTTGTGCTATTTGCCTTTCTTTACTTTATTTCATTTTCAAAATAGCCATGTGACCTTACACACACACATTTGCAGATCCACATCCACTTCGGATCTCATTGACAATGATTCTGTTATTGCCATCTATGATTTTGAACATCCAATCTATCAAGCCGAAGATGAAGGCGAGGAAGGTTGTGAAATACCTGGGGAACTCGCCAGACTTTTGATACAAGAGGAAAAGGCTATTCAACCACACTAGGAGCCAGTTGAAGTGATAAACCTGGGTACTAAGGAAGACAAAAAAGAAGTCAAGATCGGCGCCAACTTGGAAGACTGCGTCAAGAGAAGATTGGTCTAGATGTTGCACGACTATGTTGAAGTGTCCGCTTAGTCATATGAAGATATGTTGGGGCTTGATACTGATATCATAGTTCATCGTCTTCCAATGAAGGAAGATTATCCTCCAGTCATGCAAAAGGTTCGTCGCATACGGCCAGACATGTCTGGGAAAATAAAAGCTGAGGTAATGAAACAATTCGATGCGGGTTTCCAGGCAGTGATGTCATACCCTCAATGGGTGGAAAATGTTGTTCCAATACCGAAGAAAGACGGTAAAGTCCATATGTGTGTAGAATACATAGATTTGAATAGGGCAAGCCCCAAAGATGATTTATTACTGCCTCATATTGATTTCTTGGTTGACAACACGACTTACCACAAAGTTTTTTCCTTTATGGATGACTTCTCCGGTTACAACCAAATCAAAATGGCGCCCGAAGACATGGAGAAAACCACTTTTATTACACAGTGGGGAGCCTTATGTTATAAGGTCATGCCTTTCAATTTGAGGAATACGGGCGTAACCTATCAACAGGCTATGGTAGCTCTATTGCATGACATGACCCATCATGAGATAGAAGTGTATGTTGATGACATGATTGCAAGGTCACAAACTAAGGAAGAACACCTAAATAATTTACACAAGCTATTTGAAAGGTAGAAGAAATACAAGTTGTGGCTGAATCCCAACAAATGCACCTTCGGGGTGAGGTCTGGAAAACTTCTAGGGTTTGTCGTTAGTGGCAAAGGTATTGAGGTTGATCCAGCGAAATTCAAAGACATACAAGAAATGCCAGCACCCTGTACTGAGAAGGAGGTCAGAGGTTTCTTAGGTCGACTCAACTATATTGCCCAATTTATTTCTCACTTGACTGCTACTTGTGAGCCAATCTTCAAACTGTTGAAGAAAGATCAAGTAGTGAGATGGAATGACGACTGCCAAGCAGCTTTTGACAAGATCAAAGAGTACTTACAAGAACCTCCAATCCTATTGACTCCAGTTGAAGGAATACCTTTGATTATGTACTTGACGGTATTAGAGAATTCGATGGCGTGTATGTTGGGTCAACATGACGAGTTTGGCATAAAAGAGGATGCAATATACTATTGTGATACGGTGGGAAGAGAACTGATTGTTTTTTTGGAATGCTGGTTCGCGTTTTGCGTTTGTGTTTGCAAAATGTCGCGGTAAGCAAGAGTCGCCACCGAATTTTATTTTATCCAACAAGGAAAGGAAAAAAGCACAGAAAAATTCCTTTTTTCGAGATGTTTCTCGGGTTCGGGGGGTAGATTATAGAAAGGGAAGGTGTTAGCACCCTTTCTATCTGTGGTTATCCACAGGCTCTTAGGTACTAGCTCAAAGTGTTTTCAAAATTGCTTTTTCTTTGTGTTTGTGGGTTTGAAAGAAGTTTTTGTTTGAAAGGTGTAAGTGTGAAAAGTTTTGTTTTGTTTTGAAGGAGCAAGTACTTAAGAACAATTTACCTACTCGAAAAAGGAATCAATTTGTACTAATGTCCTTTAGACAATGCTAGCCCACTATTGATGAGTAGTTAGCATCGTCGTTGGAGTTTAAGGGTCAATTTGATTAAGGGACGTGTGGTCACTAAAGCAATGTTAGGACACCTTAGCGGTAACCCTAATGTCTTAGATCGTTTTTCCGAAGCAACCGTTTCGAGGCAACTATGATCTTTGGACAAGAGGGCGACCTCTAAAGTGGCCTATACTCAATGACCACGTTCGAAGGCAACCAAATGAGGTGTACCCTAAGAGTGCGCATGTGCGAGTGTGTTATTTTCAGTTATTTTATCTTTGTACATGTCAATGGTTATCTATGTGATTTTAGGTTTAACATTTGATCTTGTCATGCATTCCCTATTATCAAACATCTGACAGTTTATAAGTTGCGGAAATTAAATTGCGGAAATTAAAACTAACTATTACAAGGCGTCGATTATTTACATCGCCAAAAGCAACCCTTGGAATTAAAATGCGGAAAATAAATAAAGCGATAAAATAATTTAAAGTCCTATTAAACTATTACATTCCGGGAAACAGATACAATATTGGAATAAAAATGGAACGCGTGCGGGAAATTAAATCGGGCGAGTTCTAGGGTTTTGACCCTTTTGAAAGAAAGTACCCTTTTTGTTGTTTTGAATTTAAAAGAAATTAAATTAAGTTAATTACTAAATCAATTAATTAATTAATGAAAATAATATTTTTTGTATTTTTGATATTTAAAGAAATAAAAATAAATCAATCAATGTTAGTAAAACCTAATTGTCTAAATTAATTTTAATTATTGCAAAAATATTAAAAGTTATACCTAATTAAAACTAAATTAATTGAATTAATATTTATTAACAAAAATAAATTATTGAAATTAATTTAATAAATAAAATATTTTTTGGTTTTTAATTTTATTAAAAAAAAGTTTTAATTGGTTAGTTAAAAAATAAAATAATAGCAAACAATTAAATAAAATAAAAGAAATTAGAGAGAGTTTAGAAGCATATGGGCCTGATTTTGGAGGTTTGGATAGCAGTTTTGTGGCCCATCACAAGCTGGCCTGGCTGACTTTTTTGGATTCCACGTGTGCATGTTGACTAGGGCATATGGTAGGCATCTCATCTTGGCCATCAGATTTGGCCTGGGGGCCATCTGTCCACTGATTGCATGAGGGAGCATGGTAGGCTACGCACTTGGGCTTGCATGGGATTACTTAGCTGAAAAATACAACAAATAATATGGGGACCTGGGATTCGAACTCAGGTCCTGTTGGATCTTGCACTAACGCCTTGCCACTCAACCACTGCACTTCATTCGTTACTATAATGGACAATAATTATTATATGGAAAAAACAATTAATATGCCAGAAACTATAAAAAAACACGCGCCAGATTTGAATCAGCGAATGGGAGGGGGACGCGTCATCGTCTTCCTCGTTGAAACCTGGATACTTACCTGCGGATTTACATCCGCAGCTAAATCCGTAGGTGTCTCCTAAAATCAATTTCAGGCCATGGAAATTGATTCCAAGACCATGGTCATGCTCGTCTCCCTTCCCTGATTTCATCCATGTCCATTAGTTGCACTGATTTTGCCTGAAAATAAAACGCCCAAAAACAAAAACCAAGAACCCTAGATTCGGTTAGGGGGTTACAGGCTATATAAATGCAATCAAATAATGCAGAAAGTTTAGAAATTGCACAAGGATCATGAACATGCCAATAATTTGTCAAAAAAATGCAAGAACATGAGGATACGATTTCGAGTACAGGGCGGTTTTTTGAGAGACATACAGCAAGATTGAGAGGGTGTGAGGGCTTGCTTTTGATTGCTTCTGACTCAGTGATTGCCCAGCAATGGAGTGGTGTTGAGATTTTGTGCTGAAACTACCTCTAAGAAGGATTTCAGTTTCAAGCTTTTTTCAAGTTTTCTCAAGTTTGGTTTTTGTGTTCTTGCAGCCTCTAGCCTCTAAAACTCGTGCCTTTGCATTGTATATGTAATGAGCATTGCATTAGGTCAACAATTTTGGACTGAATCCTTGTGCATTATGGCTTGGAGATTTGATTTGATCCTCCATTGAAAACCTTCCAATTTGGTCAAAAATCCAATATTTTTGCACATGAAAAGCTTGATATGGATTTGGTCATGTCATTGATGATGATTAGGTCCTGAAAATAGAAAAAGATCCCATGTAATCAAGTTTTGGGATTTTATTTTATTTAAATTGATTTAAAATCACTTAATTCAATAAAAAATCCAATAAAATAGAAAAATTGATAAATGGACATAAGGCTGAAGCTAGGACACGTGTGTAGTGTGACAAGATCAAATCAAGTGGAAAAGAATGGGCCCATTTGGCAAAATTTGAAGTTTTGGGGATAGTTGACTTTTGGCAATTTTGCAAAAATGCCCAACTTCAACAATGCATAACTTCTTCAATTTTGAACTTTTGGAAGTGTTGTTGGACTTTTTAGGAAGATTGAGATGTCCTCTAACCAACCCTTTTGGTATAATCTCATTTTTATATTCCATGCTCAAGTTATAAGCTTTGGAAAAAAAGGTGTTTTTGTTGACTTTCAAAAATGACATATAATGTCCAAATTTATAACTTCTTGTGAGTGCATTTTATGATCTTGGGGTATGAAGATGGATTATAGGAAATTGAATCCTCTCCAAAATGATATTTGGATGGGTCATTTCTCATAAAGTATGAGAATGTTATGCTTGGTTAAAGTTGAGTTGACTTTTCCTACAAAACCCTAATTTAGCAACTTTGAGTCTTGATGAATTTTGAGCAATCCTTGATGAATCATGATTAACCCTTGATCAAATTATGAAATATCCTTCAAAATGAGAATGTTGACAAAAAATCTTGAAGTTTGACTGTATTTGGGTCACAATTGACTTTTGCCCTAGCACAGTCGATTTTTGGACCCTTTGAGCAATTGACTGAGCAAACTTCCTCTGCAAGGCTTGAAATTTTACATGAATGAACTTGAGAACATATTAGGACATTGGGGAGCACTTGAGGTCATTTTGATGCAAGGACCTTGATGCAACACAAAACCCTAATTTGGGGTTGACTGCCTTAGGAGATAGCTTGATTGTCCACCTCTTGAGCAAACTTGAGCAACTTGGAGATTTTTCTTGCCATGTTTTGAGAAATACGAGAGGGGAAATTTTGGGGTGCAACAGCTGCCCCTGTTTAATTTTCTTAAACCTGAGGATGTAGATTGGCTTTCATGCCTTTCGTGATCCGAAGGTGGAAGATGATTGAACACTAGAGTGCCCAGAAATTTGCACTCGCATGAAGTGGTGTCAGCCTTGTGATGTCGGGAATGGGTTTACAGATGCCATTTGAAGACTGTTGATGGGTGGTCTGAACTTCGACTGGAATAGGAATCAAGGAGATCTTATCGGTGATCTGACTGAACTAGAGGAGGTCTTGGATTAACTTTGACTGGATCGGCATCAGAAAAATCTTTGAATCGATTTAACTGGACCAGACAAGAGTCTTGGAATAACTTCAACTAGAATACGAATCAGGGAGATCTTATCGACGATCTGACTGAACCAGAGGAGGTATTGGATTAACCTTGACTGGATCGGCATCAGAAAAATCTTCGAATCGATTTAACTGGACCAGACAAGAGTCTTGAAATAACTTCAACTGGAATATGAATCAGGGAGATCTTATCGGTGATCTAACTGAACCAGAGGAGGTCTTGGATTAACTGACTGGATCGACATCAGAAAAATCTTTAGGAATCGATTTAACTGGACTAGACAAGGTCTTGGAATAACTTCAACTGGAATACGAATCAGGGAGATCTTATCGGCGATCTGACTGAACCAGAGAGGTCTTGGATTAACTTTGACTGGATCAACATCAGAAAAATCTTTAGGAATCGATTTAACTGGACCAGACAAGGTCTTTGAATAACTTTGACTGGATCGACATCAGAAAAATCTTTAGGAATCGATTTAACTGGACCAGACAAAAAGTCTTGGGATAACTTCAATTAGAATATGAATCAGGGAGATCTTATCGGCGATCTAAGTGAACCAGAGGATGTCTTGGATTAACTTTGACTGGATCGGCATCAGAAAAATCTTTAGGAATCGATTTAACTAGACCAGACAAGGTCTTGGAATAACTTTGACTGGATCGGCATCAGAAAAATATTTAGGAATCGATTTAACTGGACCAGACAAAAAGTCTTGGGATAACTTCAACTGGAATACGAATCAGAGATATCTTATCGGTGATCTAACTGAACCAGAGGAGGTCTTGGATTAACTTTGACTGGATCTACCTCAGAAAAATCTTTAGGAATCGATTTAACTGGACCAGAAAAGGTCTTGGAATAACTTCAACTGGAATACGAATCAGAGAGACCTTATCGGAGATCTAACTGAACCAGAGGAGGTCTTGGATTAACTTTGACTGGATCGGCATCAGAAAAATCTTTAGGAATCGATTTAACTGGACCAGACAAGGTCTTAGAATAACTTTGACTGGATCAACATCAGAAAAATCTTTAGGAATCGATTTAACTGGACCAGACAAGGTCTTCGAATAACTTCAACTGGAATACGAATCAGAGAGATCTTATTGGCGATCTAACTGAACCAGAGGAGGTCTTGGATTAACTTTGACTGGATCGGCATCAGAAAAATCTTTAGGAATCGATTTAACTGGACCAGACAAGGTCTTGGAATAACTTCAACTGGAATACGAATCAGAGAGATCTTATCGGCGATCTAACTGAACCAGAGGAGGTCTTGGATTAACTTTGACTGAATCGGCATCAGAAAAATCTTTAGGAATCGATTTAACTGGACCAGACAAGGTCTTGGAATAACTTTGACTGGATCGGCATCAGAAAAATCTTTAGGAATCAATTTAACTGGACCAGACAAGAGTCTTGGAATAACTTCAACTGGAATACGAATCAGGGAGATCTTATCAGCGATCTAACTGAACCAGAAGAGGTCTTTGACATAGCTTGAGAATTTAACTGTATCTTTCCTGAAAGGTAAAGGTCATTTGTATGCAATGCATGATATGGATCAAGCAATGATGTTCTCAAAATAAATGAGATTGTGTTATATGATGCGTATATGCATGTATCATGATGTATAGAGATTCATGTTTTAGCTGGGGAAAATAAATCCCGGATAGCTGCTGGAGAATAGTGTTGAATTCTTCGCTTCCACTAGGGATGGCGAACAAAGATGATTGTGAGCATAGACCTGCAGGAGAAGATAACTCCGTTGAGGAATATACTGATAAGGAGATTACTCTGTGGGGAAGAGATGTTCTGCTGAGGGTTCCACTGATAAACTCTACTGGGGATGGATTACCGTTGCTGGTGATATCGAATCTGTTTGGGATTGAATTCCTGTTTGTGAAAGGAAAGAACTCCGCTGGGGATGATCTTTCAGTTGCAACTTGTTGGGGATAACCTGTTAGACTCTTGTGGGGATAATCCTCTGAATTCTGCTGGGAATGGTCCTTTGAACTTGGCTGGGGAAATTTATGTTTGTACTCCGCTGGGGGTAAACTTCCAGAGTCTACAGGGGATGATGCTTCAACTTCGTTGGGGAAGCTTTTTTAGACCGTGCTGGGGAAATTTAACTCCACTGGGGGTGTCTTGTATTCTGCCGGGGAACATTCTTATACTTTGCGGGGGAATATTAAGACTGCTGGGGGTATCAAGCTTGTTTAGTGCTTGATGGTAAATCAACTCTGCTTGGGGAGAGTATTACTGATTCGTTCATAGTTGTAAGTCTCAGCTGGGGAGAGCTACCATTGTTTTCTTGCTCTGCGGGGAGTGAATGTACCTTATCCATATTCTTCAGATGAATCTACCTTTGTATCTGGTGGACAGAGCAACTATACAGCTTGGATACTTCTTATTGCCCCTGTTTCTGATATTACCCGTAATCACTTTTCTTTCGCATGTAAAACATTTATGAGCAGCAATTAATGTCAAATGCATATATCAAAAATGAACCTTGGACGTTCTTTGCAAATCAAAACAGATAAAGGAAAAATAGTTTGAAATTTCTTTGAAAATGAATTGTATTGATTTTGAAGTTTGGCCTGTAAATAGGCGTTTTTGTACAAGAGGTTGACGTCTTAGTAAGAGAACGCCGCCGAACAGATAGAATTTACACAAATTGTGAAAAAAAACAAAACAGCTATGTGAATAATCCCACTGGGTGCCAACTCTGCTATTGCCCTTATATCCTCAAGCATCTCATCGCTTTGCTACTAGTTGAAGATGAATCAGATTGATTAGTGTCGTCCGAGCTTGATAGTCGATACCGAAGTCTGGATGCAAGGTAATCCAATGAGACATAGTGTTACACTTTGATCCCTAATTTTTGCCTGGACTGCCCTTTCAGGTTTTCAGTCCACCGGGATACCCTTTTTTGCCCAAGCCGCCTTTTCAGGTTTTCGACTTGCCGAGTGTACAGATTCTTCATTTTCATCCCTTATTTTTGCCCGAACCCTTTTGGTTCGCCGGGAAGCCCTTATTTTTGCCTAGGTCAGTCAACCTAGCGGGTCTTTGATCATGCGTAGTATCTTTTCACTATGTCTGCATTGACAGGGTGAGGAAGGTCGTCACCATCCACGGTGGTTAGAATCATAACTCCTCCTGAGAAAATGTTCTTAACCACAAATGGCCCTTCGTAAGTAGGGGTCCATTTGCCCCTGGGATCACCTTGAGGTAATATGATGCGCTTGAGAACCAAATCCCCAACTTGATACTCCTGTCATCTGACTTTCTTGTTAAATGCCTTGATCATCTGTTTTTGATACGTCTGACCATGACAAATAGAAGTAAGTCTCTTTTTGTCGATTAGGTTCAGTTGATCAAGTCGGGTCTGAATCCAGTCATCTTCACTCAAACCTGCATCCTTCATGATCCAAAGAGAGGGTATCTGAACTTCAATGGGCAAGACTGCCTCCATGCCATATACCAAGGAGTAGGGTGTTGCCCCTGTTGACGTCCGTGCTGAGGTACGGTACCCGTGAAGAGAAAATGGTAACATCTCGTGCCAGTCTTTGTATGTCACCGTCATCTTCTGTACAGTCTTCTTAATGTTCTTATTAGCCGATTCAACAGCCTCATTCATCTTCGGCCGGTAAGGAGAAGAGTTGTGATACTGTATCTTGAATTGCTTGCAGAGCTCAGTGATCATCTTGTTGTTGAGATTGGTACCATTGTCCGTAATGATCCTCTTTGGTATACCATATCGACAAATCAGATTATGCCGAATGAACCGCGCCACGATGTTCTTGGTTACAGTAGCAAAGGAAGTTGCTTCAACCCACTTCGTAAAGTAATCAATCGCTACCAGGATGAAATGATGCCCTTTAGATGTCGTAGGTATGATGTCGCCGATCATATCAATGCCCCACATTGCAAAAGGCCAAGGTGTCGTCAAGACGTTCAGAGGAACTGGAGGTATGTGCACCTTATCAGCATAGACTTGGCACTTGTGACATGTCCGAGAATGCTGATAACAGTCAGCTTCCATTATGGACCAATAATATCCCGTCCGTAGGATTTTCTTTGCCATGCTATGTCCATTGGAATGAGTTCCGAAAGTCCCTTCATGTAACTCCGCCATGATCTTTTCTTCTTCATTCTTATCCACACATCGTAGTAAGGTTGAATCATGGTTACGCTTGTAAAGGATGTCATTGCTGATGAAGAACTTCGCCACGAACCTTCTCAGAAACTTCTTGTCATTAACAGATGCACCCTCGGGGTATTCCTGAGCCTCAAGATACCTTTTTACTTCATGAAACCAGGGCTTTTTTGTTACCTCTTCAGTCTCAATGTCACAGCAATGTGCAGGTTCGTCCAATCTTTCAATGATAATCCGGGGAGCCTCGTTGTCCCAAATGACTTTGAACATAGAAGACATCGTAGCCAGCGCGTCCTCCAACTGATTCTCCTCTCTAGGGAAGTGTTCAAAGGTTATCTCCTCAAAATGTGGAAGCAACGTCAACACATACTCCTTGTAAGGGATAAGGTTTGGGTGTTTCATATCCCACTCGCCTTTGATCTGACTGATCACGAGAGCGGAATCTCCGAAGACACTCAGAAACTTATTCCTTAGGTCAATGGCTGCTCGAAGACCCATGATGCATGCTTCATACTTCGCCATGTTGTTGGTGCAGTTGAAACATAGTCGGGTGGTGAATGGAGTATGAGAGCCTTTAGGAGATATGATCACGGTGCCAATGCCATTACCCAAAGTGTTTGAAGCTCCATCAAAGTACATAGACCATCGGGATCCTTCCTTAGGTCCTTCATCCGGTCCAGGTGTCTCAGAATCAGTTACCAACATGATATTCTCGTCCGCGAATTCAAAGTTCATAGACTGGTAATCATCCACTGCCTGATGTTCCAAATGGTCAGCCAACATACTTCCCTTGATTTCCTTTTGGGTCGTATACTGGATGTCATACTCAGTCAAGATCATCTGCCATCTTGCTATTCTTTCGGACAAAGCAGGCTTTTCGAAGATATACTTGATTGGATCCATCTTTGATATCAACAGAGTAGTGTGAGTCAACATATACTGTCTCAGCCGGCGAGCAGCCCATGCCAAAGTGCAGCAAGTTTTCTCGAGCAGTGAGTATCGGGTCTCACAGTCGGTAAACTTTTTGCTAAGGTAATAAATAGCATGCTCTTTTCGGCCAGACTCGTCATGTTGACCCAACACACACCCCATTGAGTTATCGAGTACTGTCAAGTATAAGATCAAAGGTCTCCCTTCAACTGGAGGCATCAGAATAGGTGGCTCTTGGAGATACTCTTTGATCCTTTCGAAAGCGGCCTGACATTCATCGTTCCAACGTACTACTTGATCTTTCTTCAGCAGCTTGAAGATTGGTTCATAAGTAGCAGTCAGGTGCGAGATGAATCGGGCAATGTAGTTCAGTCGTCCCAGAAAGCCTCTGACTTCTTTCTCTATTCTCGGAGCTGGCATCTCTTGTATCGCTTTCACTTTTGCTGGATCCACTTGAATACCTTTGTCGCTTACGACAAAACCCAACAGTTTACCAGATCTCACCCGGAAGGTGCACTTGTTCGGGTTTAACCTTAGTTTGTACAACTTCAACCTGTCAAACAACTTCTGAAGGTGGTCCAGATGTTCTTCTTCAGTTTGAGATCTTGCAACCATGTCGTCGATGTATACCTCAATCTCATGATGGATCATGTCATGAAACAAAGCAACCATGGCACGCTGATACGTTGCCCCAGCGTTCTTCAATCCAAAAGGCATGACCTTGTAGCAAAAGATGCCCCACTGAGTAACAAAAGTTGTCTTCTCCATGTCTTCGGGAGCCATTTTAATCTGATTATAACCAGGGAAACCATCCATAAAGGAGAAGACTTTATGCTGAGCAGTGTTGTCCACCAGAACATCGATATGAGGTAGGGGAAGTCATCTTTGGGGATCGCCTTGTTCAAATCCCTGTAGTCAACACACATTCGAACCTTACCATCCTTCTTCGGCACAAGAACCACATTGGCCACCCACTGTGTGTAAGAAGTAACTGCTAGAAAACCGATGTCAAACTGTTTCATAACTTCAGCCTTGATTTTCTCAGACATCTCTGGGCGCATTCGGCGGACCTTCTGTTTCACTGGAGGACAGTCTTCCTTGGTAGGCAGGCGATGAACCACAATATCAGTATCCAAACCAGGAATATCTTCGTAAGACCAGGCAAAGATCTCAACGTAGTCACGCAGCATCTGAATCAACCGTTGCTTCACACTAAGCTCCAGATTTGCCCCGATCTTGACCTCTTTCTTGTCTACCTCTGTACCTAGATTCACTGTTTCCACTGGCTCTTCATGTGGCTGTATAGCCCTCTCTTCCTGGAGTAGCAGTCTAGAAAGTTCACCAGGCTTTTCGTAATCATCTTCACCTTTGTCTTCGTCTAAGTTGATCGGACTTTTGAAGTCATAACTGGCAGTAGCAGAGTCGTTACCAATGGGATCCAGAGTGGATGTAGACCTGTATATGTGAGTGTGTGTAAAATAGCTGTTTTGCAATATGTAATAAAAGAATAACAAGTAGCGCAAAATTTGAAATGCAAGAAACGTCCAATGCTTTTATTAATGATATATGAAAATGACACACATAAAGCCCTCACAAAAGAAGCCACGGTGCCCCGGGTAAGACACCAGGCCATAGAGTTTAAAACATTATCTGTTACGTATTAAAAACAAAGAGTTTCATTACTGAGTAACAAAAGAAATAGGGATGAAGTCCTTTGTTGTCCAGTTGCTTGGTCCACCGTCAGTAGTAGGATAGATCCAGCTGTCAAACTCAGACTCTTCAACATCGTCTTCAATGGCATTCACTCCTGAGTTGCTGATGAACACGGGAGGTCTTTCGATCCGTGCATTTCGAACAGCTTTCTGAGCTTCTGCAGTGAAACCCAAACCAAACTTGTTAGTCTTCTGTGTAAAATCAGGAAGTCGGCCCCAATTTGCACACCCTCCTTTCTCAACAACAGCCCGGGCATCCCTAAAGGAAGCCATCTTCATAGGAGAATCTTCAATAACAATCTCAGTTGATGCCAGCGTCTGGGGAACCTCTTCAAAATGCTGAAATGGGGTCTCAATGAATTCCCCATCCATCTCTACATATCGGAAAGAGTTGAGGTGGCTCACCATGTACTCCTCCTCTCCTTGTACTGTCACAATCTTCCCTCTAACTGGGTACTTCAGCTTCTGGTGGAGCGTAAACGTCACTTCCCCAGCTTTGTGGATCCATGGACGACCCAGCAAACAAGAATAAGATGGCCGAATGTCTATCACATAGAATGTAGAGGCAAAAACCTAAGAACCAACCTTAATCGAGATATCAACTTCTCCATGCACCATCCTCTTAGACCCATCAAAGGCCCTAACAACAATGTTGCTTGGTTTCAGCTCCGACCCTTCACAGTCCAACCGGTCTAGAGCTTTCTTGGGAAAAACGTTCAATGAGGAACCAGTATCCACTAATACATGAGCAAGAGTAGTGCCCCTGCATTCAATGGATACATGCAGGGCATCGTTATGATTCTTCCCCTTAGCAGCTAAGTTGGCGTCAGAGAAACCCAACCCATTATCAGCAATTAAATTGGCCGTGCAATCTTTAAACTGATCAGCTGATGTCTCTTGTGGTACGTGTGCAGTCTTCAGAAATGTAATCAGAGCCTTGGCATGGGCCTCTGAACATAACAATAGTGACAACATAGAGATCTTGGACGGGGTTTGCCCCAACTGCTCAACTACATTGTAGTCACTCTTTTTGATGATTTTCAGAATCTCTTCCATCTCTTGCTTAGAAGCTTCAATAGTAATCGTCTTTGGTGCCTCCGTCTGGGAAGGCTCACTGGTGATCCCTTTGCCCCGAGTGTCAGAGGACTCGGCGACAGGGGTAAGAATAGGAACTTGAATAGGAATAGTAGAAGGTACACTGGAAGGTGTTATAACAACAGGCTCGGGCAGTTGGTGGAGAGATATCAGGTGAGAAAATTCTTTCGTTGCGGGTGACTTTAGCAGGTCCAACAATATTGCTGACGTCAGTATCAGCATCCAACTCTTGCTTAACTCCATGAAAATAAACATCGGCCCCGTAATGCCAAGGGAAAACTTTATCAGAGGTGTAGGGGATGGGCCCCGGAACAGTGATGATCAATGGTGGGATTCTTGGAACAGATGTAATTCTAACAGGCTTCCTCGAGGAAGCCTTGGAAGAATTGTCGAAAATGGTAACGATGGCAACTTCTTCAGTATGAACTACATGAACAACAGTCTTCTCAAACAGAATTTCTTTATTATCCATCAGGCGCTGGACACCTGATTTCAAAAGATGGCAACTGGTTGGCAGGGCAGAACACATACGGCAACCTTCGTCATAACCCAGAAATAAACCGGCTAGAAAAAGGTTCTTCTTCACAGTCATCAAAGGGGTAACAATGTCATTCGCAGAAACCACAAACGAGTATTCATCTATAGCATTCACTCCATGCTTAGGCATAGGAACGGTCACAACATTAGGTCTTTCGGGAGCCTCGAACTCAATATCCTTCGCATCAATTAAGTCTTGTATCTTATTATTCAAAGACCAACAATCATTTGTATCATGCCCCGGGCTATCAGAGTGAAAAGCACAGCGGGCATTAGGGTTATACTTTGGTGATGTTGTATTTGGATTCTTCGGGGCCTCCCTTGGAATCACTAGATTAGTTTTCAGTAACTGTGGCAGAATCTGAGACAAAGTCATGCTGAGACGAGTGAATTGCCTTCGAGGTTTCTCGTCCTTTTGTTGGTTTTTGTGCTGAGGAGCACCAGCAGGTCTTGAAATAACAACCGCATTAACAGCTTGGCGGCGTTCAGGTTTACTCTGGCTTTTCGAACTGTAGACAACACTGGACTCTTTCTTAAAAGGCTTTTTCTCAGTGCTCGATGAAGCACCCTTTTGTATCTTACCAGCCTTAATACCAGCCTCAATCCTCTCACCGGTCATAATTAGCTTTGTAAACCCAGACGAAGAGCTTCCAATCAGATGGTTGAAAAACGGACCAGACAAGGTCCCCAGAAACATATCCACAAGCTCCCGATCAACCAAGGGTGGTTGCACTCTTCCGGCGAGATCCCTCCACTTCTGAGCATAATCTTTGAAACCTTCACCTGTTCCCATTGGCATACCCTGAAGTTGGGTACACATGGGAGCAAGGTCGGAATTGTATTGGTACTTCCTGTAGAAAGCAGCGGCCAAATCTTCCCAACTGCGGATACTGGCTCCATCCAACTGGTAAAACCATTCAAGCTGAGTCCCTGAGAGACTGTCTTAAAAGAAATGGATCCATAGGTTCTTATCAGCGGTGTACGGCTGAATCTTCCTTACATACGACCGAAGGTGCAGCTTCGGACAAGAAACTCCGTCATACTTAGCAAAGGCTGGTGCCTTGAACTTGTGGGGAATTACCATCCCAGATGATAGACCCAGATCACCAAAGTCCAGACCAGGCACTTTCTGAACTTCTATCGCACTCAACCAGTCTTCTAGTTGTTTGTATCTATCCTCGGCCGGAGGATACTGATCTTCATCGAAGTCCGTCTCATTGTCTGAGACCACAGGGCTAGGAGCCCTTCTTTCTTCCTGACTATATTTCCCTCCAGATGAGGTGGTCAAATCAACTTCGTCTCGTAGCCTATTTCCAAACCTGTGACCTGTGTTAAACAGGACTGTCCTCTTATTCTTCTTCTTCTCTTTCAGAATCACGGTCTTCAGATCTTGCTGACCCTTAGCTAGATTCATGAACAACTCTTGGAATTGAGCATTCTGGGCCTGGAGGGCCTTGATTGCTTGCTCAGGTGAAGGTTTAGCAGACATGATGAGTGCTGAAATAAATAGTGAAGAAGATAAGAGACCTGTAATGGGTACCTGTTATGAAGTGCATGGGATGAAATGCGTATGACATGATTTCAAAGACAATCGAGAGATTTAAATTTGTAAACCAGAAAGGAAACACACTTTATTAGATAAACTTTAAAAATTCAGATTGTTCAACTGATGCCCTTAAGGCGTTACAAGAAAGGAAATACTGAAAAGTAAATAAAAACTGGAATGGAAATAATCAAAGGCCAATCAGTGCTCCCATGGTCGCTTCTTGTCGGTACGGACATAGTCATTGAGAATTCGCTCGTTCTCCAGCTGCCTAGTCAGCTTCTGGATCTTCTGCTCTTGCTCGTTGAAATTTTCTCGGTAAGCATCCCGCTCCTCTCTCAGCTGCATCCAAGACCTTTTCAGTGCCCCAATGTCAGTGGGCATATGAGGATGGAGGATGGTTGGAAGAACCCCTTCTTCATTAGCAACTTCAACAATGATAGGCCAAACGACTTCATAGGGCATACCCAGCTTTTGGGCACGGATATTAACCCATCTGAGATATGGCTCCATTGGAAGAGAAGTCTTTGGACCCAACTCATGTGGATCAGATCTGTGAACTCTATCCCAAGCCCTTATGAATCTGCGGCGTTGCTCGTCGCTGTCCCCTTGGAAATCAAAGATGATACTAGGCATTAGCAATTCATGAGTTCCTTCTCTTTTGGCTCGCCCAAACTGACGTAAGGCCAAGCATGGATTGTAAGAAATTCCTCCATGGGTTCCTATCAGGGGAACATTGGGGTACTCCCCACATCGATCAATGATAGCCACCTCATCCATACCCTTGAGAGTCCAGATGATGTCATTATGGGAGAGAGACATGACCCTGTAAGCCCAGCCCATGCCTTCTTTGTTTTTCAGCACTGATTTGGGAAGGTGCGAAATAAACCACCTCGCCAATAAAGGAGCACAACACATCAAGGTTCCCCGCTTTCGGGCAGTACGGGCGTAAAGATGATGAAGAATGTCACCCAAGAGAGTGGGTACAGGATTACGAGAGATGAAGATTTTTATCGCATTCACATCAACAAAGGCGTCAGAGTTCGGAAACAATACCAAGCCATATATCAGAAGAGCCCGAATATCCTCGAATGCCTTGAAGTCTAGACTATCCCAGAAATAATTAGCCTTACCAACCAAGAACTTAGTCAGAAAGCCCTTTGCTCCACTTCTAGTCTCCCAATTAGCCATCACCTCATCTTTGGTCATATGAAGGGCTGAAGCAATCTCTTCTGGCTTAAGGGTCTTCTCCCAACCAGTAAACGGAGTCTGCTCCTGGATAGAGATACCAAGTAGGTCAGAGAACTCCTCTAAGGTGGGGACCAGCTGGTAGTCCTGAAAAGTAAAGCAAGGGTACATCAGATCATAGAATTGGACCAGGACACTCATCATCTGCTCGTCCAATTTGGAGGTGACCAAACTGAGAAGATACCCGTGTCTTCTGATGAAGGAGGTAGTATCAGGCATCTTTGCAACCAACTCTTTGAGCATGGTGGGAACCTGGACAAAGTTAATCCGGATGGTATTCCTACACATAGGCATCATGACCTGCAAAACAGAACAAAGATGAATCCCTCCTGTCTTTGAAATAGGTTAGTCCAATGCAAGATGAATGCAATGTTATGATGTCATGATGTCATGATGGAAAGCACACCACAAGTATCCACAAATAGCAAACATGGTAAAGGCATACAAGTCACATAGAGAGCCCTTAGATTTCAGGCTGGCAAGGAGCTTAGGTACTACCCTCTTTCAGTTCAGTTGGTTTAAACCTGTCCTAAAAATAGTAATCGGGTTCTAGAGGATCTCAATATCACTGACTACCCTCAATCGATCATAATTCCAGTTTAGCAACCTTTTCTTATGGCCGAAATCATCGCGAGAGTTTAGTCTCAATGAGTGTAGCATACTGCTACTGTTCTATGGCCAAGTTGGTCAATTTAAAGGTTCTAAGGTCAGTTGGTGCTTAATGACCCCTTAGAAGACCCATATTCTCCTCGTTCCAACACAATGGATATCGGTACACACTAAGGTTCCACACCAACGTAGCTACTGCTTTAACCGTATCGGTCTATTCCGTACAGTTCCCTCACAGTTTATTGCTACTTACCTAAAGGGTATCCCCAGATCCGAGTTAGGATCTATAGTAACTCTGATACAAGCCCACAAATATAAAGCATACAAAGCAAACAATTGAAAACACAATGATCTAATCCTAAGTTACACCCCACATCAATTTATTCCCCAGCAGAGTCGCCAGTTCTATGATACGGTGGGAAGAGAACTGACTGTTTTTTTGGAATGCTGGTTCACGTTTTGTGTTTGTGTTCGCAAAATGTCGTGGTAAGCAAGAGTCACCATCGACTTTTATTTTATCCAACAAGGAAAGGAAAAAAGCACAGAAAAATTCCTTTTTTCGAGATGTTTCTCGGGTTCGGGGGGTAGATTATAGAAAGGGAAGGTGTTAGCACCCTTTCTATCTGTGGTTGTCCACGGGCTCTTAGGTACTTGCTCAAAGTGTTTTCAAAATTTCTTTTTCTTTGTGTTTGTGGGTTTGAAATAAGTTTTTGTTTGAAAGGTGTAAGTGCGAAAAGTTTTGTTTTGTTTTGAAGGAGCAAGTACTTAAGAACCATCTACCTACTCGAAAAAGGAATCAATTTGTACTAATGTCCTTTAGATAATGCTAGCCCACTATTGATGAGTAGGTAGCATCGTCGTTGGAGTTTAAGGGTCAATTCGATTAAGGGATGTGTGGTCACTAAAGCAATGTTAGGATGCCTTAGCGGTAACCCTAATGTCTTAGATCATTTTTCCGAGGCAACCGTTTCGAGGCAACTATGATCTTTGGACAAGAGGGCGACCTCTAAAGTGACCTATACTCAATGACCATGTTCGAAGGTAACCAAATGAGGTGTACCCTAAGAGTGCGCATGTGCGAGTGTGTTATTTTCAGTTATTTTATCTTTGTACATGTCAATGGTTATCTATGTTGATTTTAGGTTTAACATATGATCTTGTCATGCATTCCCTATTATCAAACATCTGACAGTTTATAAGTTGCGGAAATTAAATTGCGGAAATTGAAACTAACTATTACAAGGCGTCGGGTATTTACATCGCCAAAAGCAACCCTTGAAATTAAAATGCGGAAAATAAATAAAGCGATAAAATAATTTAAAGTCCTATTAAACTATTACATTTCGGGAAACAGATACAATATTGGAATAAAAATGGAACGCGTGCGGGAAATTAAATTGGGCGAGTTCTAGGGTTTTAACCCTTTTGAAAGAAAGTATCCTTTTTGTTGTTTTGAATTTAAAAGAAATTAAATTAAGTTAATTACTAAATCAATTAATTAATTAATGAAAATAATATTTTTTGGATTTTTGATATTTAAAGAAATAAAAATAAATCAATCAATGTTAGTAAAACCTAATTGTCTAAATTAATTTTAATTATTGCAAAAATATTAAAAGTTATACCTAATTAAAACTAAATTAATTGAATTAATATTTATTAACAAAAATTAATTACTGAAATTAATTTAATAAATAAAATATTCTTTGGTTTTTAATTTTATTAAGAAAAAGTTTTAATTGGTTAGTTAAAAAATAAAATAATAGCAAACAATTAAATAAAATAAAATAAATTAGAGAGAGTTTAGAAGCATATGGGCCTGATTTTGGAGGTATGGATAGCAGTTTTGTGGCCCATCACAAGCTGGCATGGCTGACTTTTTTGGATTCCATGTGTGCATGTTGACTAGGGCATATGGTAGGCATTCCATCTGAGCCATCAGATTTGGCCTGGGGGCCATCTGTCCACTGATTGCATGAGGGAGCATGGTAGGCTACGCACTTGGGCTTGCATGGGATTACTTAGCTGAAAAATACAACAAATAATATGGGGACCTGGGATTCGAACCCAAGTCCTGTTGGATCTTGCACTAACGCCTTGCCACTCAACCACTACACTTCATTCGTTATTATAATGGACAATAATTATTATATGGAAAAAATAATTAATATGCCAGAAACTATAAAAAAACACGCGCCAGATTTGAATCAGCGAATGGGAGGGGGACGCGTCATTGTCTTCCTCGTTGAAACCTGGATATTTACCTGAAGATTTACATCCGCAGCTAAATTCGTAGGTGTCTCCTAAAATCAATTTCAGGCCATGGAAATTGATTCCAAGACCATGGTCATGCTCGTCTCCCTTCCCTGATTTCATCCATGTCCATTAGTTGCACTGATTTTTCCTGAAAATAAAACGCCCAAAAACAAAAACCAAGAACCCTAGATTCGGCTAGGGGGTTACAGGCTATATAAATGCAATCAAATAATGCAGAAAGTTTAGAAATTGCACAAGGATCATGAATATGCCAATAATTTGTCAAAAAATGCAAGAACATGAGGATACGATTTCGAGTACAGGGCGGTTTTTTGAGAGACTTACAGCGCGATTGCGAGGGTGTGAGGGCTTGCTTTTGATTTCTTTTGACTCAGTGATTGCCCAGCAATGGAGTGGTGTTGAGATTTTGTGTTGAAACTGCCTCTAATAAGGATTTCAGTTTCAAGCTTTTTTCAAGTTTTCTCAAGTTTGGTTTTTGTGTTCTTGCAGCCTCTAGCCTCTAAAACTCGTGCCTTTGCATTGTATATGTAATGAGCATTGCATTAGGTCAACAATTTTGGACTGAATCCTTGTGCATTATGGCTTGGAGATTCGATTTGATCCTCCATTGAAAACCTTCCAATTTGGTCCAAAATCCAATATTTTTGCACATGAAAAGCTTGATACAGATTTGATCATGTCATTGATGATGATTAGGTCCTGAAAATAGAAAAAGATCCCATGTAATCAGGTTTTGGGATTTTATTTGATTTAAATTGATTTAAAATGACTTAATTCAATAAAAAATCCAATAAAATAGAAAAATTGATAAATGGACATAAGGCTGAAGCTAGGACACGTGTGTAGTGTGACAAGATCAAATCAAGTGGAAAAGAATGGGCCCATTTGGCAAAATTTGAAGTTTTGGGGATAGTTGACTTTTGACAATTTTGCAAAAATACCCAACTTCAACAATGCATAACTTCTTCAATTTTGAACTTTTGGAAGTGTTCTTGGACTTTTTAGAAATATTTATATGTCCTCTAACCAACCCTTTTGGTCTCATCTCATTTTTATATTCCATGATCAGGTTATAAGCTTTGGAAAAAAAGGTGTTTTTGTTGACTTTCAAAAATGACCTATAATGTCCAAATTTATAACTTCTTGTGAGTGCATTTTATGATCTTGGGGTATGAAGATGGATTATAGGAAATTGCGTCCTCTTCAAAATTAGCTTTGTATGGGTCATTTATTATAAAGTATGAGAAAGTTATGCTTGGTCAAAGTTGAGTTGACTTTTCCTACAAAACCCTGATTTAGCAACTTTGAGTCTTGATGAATTTTGAGAAATCCTTGATGAATCATGATCAACCCTTGATCAAATTATGAAATATCCTTCGAAATGAGAATGTTTACAAAAAATCTTGAAGTTTGATTGTATTTGGGTCACAGTTGACTTTTGCCCTAGCATAGTCGATTTTTGGACCCTTTGAGCAATTGACTGAGCAAACTTCCTCTGCAACGCTTGAAATTTGACATGGATGGACTTGAGAATATATTAGGACATTGGGGAGCACTTGAGGTCATTTGGATGCAAGGACCTTGATGCAACACAAAACCCTAATTTGGGGTTGACTGCCTTAAGAGATAGCTTGACTGTCCACCTCTTGAGCAAACTTGAGCAACTTGGAGATTTTTCTTGCCATGTTTTGAGAAATATGAGAGGAAAAATTTTGGGGTGCAACAACTACCTTAGCACAAAGTTTACCGACTGTGGAACAAGATATTCACTTCTCGAGAAAACTTGCTGCACTTTGGCATTAGTTGCTCGCCGGTTGAGACAATATATGTTAACTCATACCACTTTATTGATTTCTAAGGTGGATCCCATCAAGTATATCTTCGAGAAGCCAACTCTCTCTGGACGAATATCCAGATGGAAAATGATTTTGATTGAGTATGACATCTAGTATACTACACAAAAGGCAATCAATGGAAGTGTATTGACTGACCATTTGGCACATCAAGCTGTAGACGAATACCAGTCCATGAACTTTGAATTCTCAGACGAGAACATCATGCTGGTAACAGATTGTGAAGAACCTGGATCGTATGAGAGACTGGATCAAGGATCCCAACGGACTTGGTTTTTGATGGAGCTTCAAATGCTTTAGGTAACCGAATTGGTGTTGTAATCATTTCCCCGAAGGTTGCCATACGCCTTTCACTTCTATATTGTGCTTCGACTATACAAACAACATGGCCGAGTATGAAGCGTGAATCTTGGGTCTTAAGGATTCCATTGACCTAAGAATCAAATTCTTAAGCGTATACGGAGATTCTGCATTAGTAATCAGTCAAGTTAAAGGAGAGTGGGATACCAAGCATCCAACTCTGATCCCCTACAAAGAGCTTGTGCTAACCTTGATCCCATACTTTGAGGAAGTCACCTTTGAACACTTTCCAAGGGAAGAAAATCAATTGGCAGACGCTTTAGCAACTTTGTCGTCTATGTTCAAGGTTAATTTGGGACAACAAAGCTCCCAGAATTACTATCGAAAGATTTAATGAACCTGTGTACTACTATGACATTGACACTGATAAACATAAGCCTTGGTATCACAAAGTGAGGAAGTACCTTGAAGCACAAGAATATCCTACGGGAGCCTCAATCAATGACAAGAAATTTATGTGGAGGTTCTCAGCCAATATCTTCCTAAGCAACGGGATCCTGTACAAGGGCAACCATGATTCTACTCTGCTCCGTTGTATGGACAAGAAGGAAGCAGAAAAGATCATGGAAGACATGCATGAAGGTATCTTCGGGACTCACTCTAGTGGGAACACTATGGCCAAGAAAATTCTAAGGGATGGTTACTATTGGTCGACTATGAAAACTGATTATCACCATCACTCGAGGACTTGCCATAAGTGTCAAATTTATGCCGACAAGGTTCATGTGCCTCCAATTCCTTTGAATATAATGTCTGCTTAGTGGCTGTTTGCAATGTGGGGCATTGACATGATTGGAGAAATCAAGCCCACTGCCTCCAATGGACATCGCTTCATCCTCATCGCCATTGATTACTTTACCAAATGGGTCGAAGCTGCTTCATTTGCCTCAGTCACTAAGAATGTTGTAGCCCAGTTTATCAAGCATAACCTCATATGCCGGTACGGCGTCCCTAAAAGGATCATCACCGACAATGGAACCAATCTCAACAATGCTATGATCACTGAACTCTGTACGCAGTTCAAATCAAGCATCACAACTCTTCTACTTACAGACTTAAGATGAATGGCACAGTGGAAGCCGCCAACAAGAATATAAATAATATTATGCAAAAGATGGTGGTGATCTACAAAGACTGGAATGAGATGCTACCTGTTGTACACCAATTTTTTTCCCTAAGATACCTTCATCATACCATGTTGATTCAATCACAATAAGATCACATTAGGTTTCTTGGTTCTCCTCCCTATCTTTAGCTTTGCTCTTTGAGGAATCACCAAGCATCTTGATTTGTTTTCTTTGGTGATCATGAATGTTTTGTCTTGATTTTATTTCTAATTAACAAAATGAAATTTGGGTTTGTCTTACCTATTAATAATGTAGGTAAAGGCAATGTGGCTTAGCAAGTTGATCCATGGGTTCATGTGTTTATTTCCATGCCCTAGTTAATAAAGCTTGAGAAGTTCAAACCTCACCATTGAAGTTGTTTTGGAATAAATTGCACGGAAAGGTTATTTTGGTTCACCCCATTTCAAGGTTATCAAATTTGTTCCAAAAAGTACAAAGGGTTGATTGAAGAAATAGTCATGTTTGGACAAGACTTTGTTCCATTTGGCCACAAGTGCATATCTCTCTCAATTCTCAAGATTTGGAAGTGGTTGTGGTTGCTATGAGTTCCCATTATCATCCTCAATAACTTATATTTACAAATAATTTGTGTTGGTACAAGAAGTTTGTTCAAAATTGTCAAAGTTCCTCAAGGCATTTTTCTTGATCTATGAGCTAGGGTTTTGAACTTCAAAGAAGCATATCTTGCTCATATTTTGGTATTTTGGAGTGATTCCAAAGAAATCCTTCTCTTCAAAGGGTTATCTACGAATCACTTCAAAATTTCCAAGGAATTTTCATATGTAAGAAACTTGACGAAGAAGAAAGATTACAAGTCCTCCAGATGAATCCCCAATTTTCCATGTGTGACTTCAAATGATCATAACTTGCTCAATTTTTATCACCTTGAGCTTATTCTTTTTCCACAATGATCTTGAGGATGTGAAATTTATTCCTTCTTTTATTTTCAATGTGATAAAATGGATAGAAGTTGCATTAAGGATAGAAAATATTATAGGTCATTTCATGATTTTTTTTCCAACTTCAACAATTCAGAACTCTCTTAATTTTTGGAGATTTTGAATGGTTCAAGTCCCAAAATGTCATTCAATAGGTCTATTTCATGCCATATTTTTTGGTCAAGAGCAAAATCCAAGTGGGAGGCCATGTTTGGATGCAAGACATTATAGGTTACTTTTGAAGAAAAATTTGAAATATTTCTAAGTATGGAAAGTCAACCCTTTTTCTCCAACTTTGACTCAACACAACTTTCAGCTCAAGCATCCATTTGATTCCATTCTTTTTCCATTGTAAAGCTTGTAACCTCATCTTTCTAAATCATCAAGAATCATGCCCTAAGACTCCTTGAGCTGAGAATGCCATGATTTTGAAGTTGGTAACTTGGAATTGAAGTTTCATCACAAGTCATATTTTGATATATTTGTTTTGGCTTCTAATCACAAGTTTTCCACGCGTTTTTGCCTCTAAACATGTTTAGTGAACTCCCAAAATGGATTAGCACAACAAAATGCACGTTTTGGATGAGTTTTAATCAAATTAGAAGTCACACTTTTCTTGTTTGCAACTTCAAACAATTTCCATCCAAACTTCATCATTTCACACGCTTGGACATTCCATTTGATTCCCTATAAGTATAGGGTCATCCCACATTCATTTCCTCAAGCTTGGATAGCCAGAATCACCCTGCCAAACTTGTTCCATAACTCAAAATTCTGCTACTTCAAAATCTGCTTTCGAGCCTTTTTCAATCCAACTTTTCCATCAATTCACCTTCCTTGATCTTCCTTGAAGCTAACCATATAATTACATTCAAGAATCGTGCCCTATATTTCTCCATAAAAGTCCAATTTCAGAGCTCTGTAACTTAACTCCAATAGGTAGATTCCTTCATCAATTCTTCAAAACTTTGATATCATTGTGATGCTCTCATTGCCATGGTTCTAGTTGCAACACTTGCTTTTTACTGGAAACACATTTTGACCATGAAATTTCAAATCCCTTTTCAAAGCTTTCCTTCCAAATTGCTTGAGCTACAATTTATATAAATTTGTCGCGAGGGTGTGGTTGTCTTCGTCTTGAAGAGATGGAACGAATGGCATAGGTCTCGTACTCTAATTTTACAGATTGAGTAACCTGGTTTTGGGACTGGCTGGAGGTTGAAGATGACCAATGTGTCATCCTTCAACCAATGAAACAACGCCATTTGGATTTTTTTTTAAATTTCTGATTTACATTTGATTCAGTGCTTTATTCACTAATGACCGTGAGACGCACAACGCGCCAGATCCCTTGGATTTGATTACTAACGCGTTTTGACTCTCATCCAATGGTCCACATATTTTTTACTTTTATTTTCTTTTCTGATTTTTATATTTAATTGTTTTAAACTTCAAAAAATCATAGAAAATTCATTGTAAGTCCAAAAAATCTGAAAAAGTTATGAAAAATATTTTTGATTATTCTCTTTCTGATTTTTATTTTTTCACAATTTAATTTTGTGTTTTGGTATTTTTTTTATAAATTTTCACTTTATTTGAATTGTTTTAAATGTTTAAAAATACTTTTATGCATTTTTAAATTCTGAAAAAATTATGGAATGATCCAATGATATTGTGACAAATATTGGTGACCTTATTTTATTTTTGTTTCTGACTTTGTTATTTTTTATCATTTTTGGTTAATTTTACTCATTTCTTTTAATTTTAAAAAATAGTTTCTGACTTTAAAAAATTACCAAAAAATTTATAAAATCATTTGAGCCATTTTCTGATTTTTCCATGGTCTGACTTTTTATTTCTTGATTAATTTGAACATAGTTGATATTTTTCTCTTTTATTTATATTTGAAAACATTTTTTAAAACCTTTTTTGTATATATTAAAATGTAATATTATTTTGTGACTATTTTCTGGCTGATCTTGGGTTAAATTTTTGATCATGAACTTTATTAACATCATTGGATCCATGGTGTTGAGTCTAACTCCACAAAAATGGATGAATGATTTTAATAATACTTTGATTAAATTTAATTCAAAAGTGGTTTTTATATTCTCTCTCGCCCCTCTTCATCTCATCCCTTTCTTAATGCACTAAGTGTTATTGGAGCATGATCTCTATATCATGTCTCAAAATAAATGGTGCATAGATTACTATTGACCGGCCTTAAAATATGTGCGACTTCTATATAAGTCCACTTACGATTGCTTAACATAGCACTAAATTTTGTCCCGATTCGAATAAATGACTATTTGTGGCCCAAACTTATGTTTGCAAGCCCAAGTATGTTAATTTGATCTCTTTGATCTAATAACCTTGAGATTTATTGTGTGGAGGCTTTGGTTCTACCAATCCTCTAATGGATCTACAACACTTTTGGTCAACGCGGATCACTTAAACATCGTTGATCATTAAATGGTACTTATGAGGATTCCAAATGGATGGTATACTTGACAAAAAGCAAATGCAACTTGTTGTGTGGAAGCTTTGGTTCTAACAATCCTCTAATGAGTTCCAAATGCAAGTTTCAGGATGATCATCCAACTAACCACTAATCACTAATAATTGACTTTATCCTATATTTTTATTATATGCCCCTTTTATTTTTATGCACTATTTACTTTTAGCATTTACATTTCATGCTATTTTCATATTTGCTCATTTGAGCATTTACTTTCTTCTCATTTTTATTTTGCTCACTTGAGTTTTTCTTTTCTTTTCTTAAGATACTTAATAATCAATATGAACCATAAAATCCTTAATGATACTTGGACTATTTGGTTACTATCTTTGGCATTATGGAGCATTGGACTTCTTGGACCTAGGATTAGAAACCTTGGCCTATGATTGGAGACCTTGTGACCTTATCTGATTATTTTGTCAGGAGCTCTTGAGGTTTACCTCAAGACATTGGGTTGTTTGTTTGTTTTGTGTGCAGGTTATTGTGATTACACTCTTTGTTTGTAATCTGGAATTCACCCGTATACAGCCGTTACTATGCCCAATTTTTATGAAGACTTAATACACTTGAAGTTTGGTTCTTTCAAGAGGTCTAGCATCTTTGCTTAATTGGTTTCAATCTAAAGAATGGGAATTCTATCTTGACTCATAATGTCAAATATTGGCTTCTTGTTGGTTAGATGGTTCCTATCCCTAGCTTTTACCTTATGCATCAGAATAGTCTCTTCTTCTCTTCCCACCTTCTTTAATTTCAAAAATCTTCTTCCTCCTTTTGAAAACTCTTCTTGTTTTGAAACTTGAACCACTTTCATAATAAACTTAGATTTAGGTCCATGCATTTTCAAAACATTTTCATGAATAAACTTCAATCAATTTAATAATATTTTGACATCATTTTTTTTGTGAGAAGACTAAAAGTCAATCAATCTCATTTCAAATCATTTTTGCCACTTTGGCTTTCTTATTTTAAAACCTTTCTCAAAAGATTAGACTCTTGTCAATCCTTGTAGTGATGCAAACAACTATACTTCTACAATATATAGTGAAGAGAGATATTTTCCACTTGGGTGTTGAGTGAGGCATTGTTGATTTTAAAATCCAAGCCATATCCTCCACTTTGATATGATGAAAATTCACTTTTCTCATGATTGTGGGTAGCAGGTATGTTTTCCACATGGACAATGACGGTGATGTTTTATCTCATAAAAATTAACCAACACACTTACATTTTAAAATTTTTAAAGAGGAACTATGTGTACCCTGATCCCCTATTGCACGAAAACGTGGTACGTAGGCACTAAAGGTTCGCAACTGTGGCGGGTGCAAAAACCATAAAAATATATTTCTTTTCTCACCTCCACCATGCATTTTTTACACAACATTTCATAGCCAAAATATACAGATTTTACAAAGAGGTTCATGCGGAGTACCGTAGATGTTTAGGGTGTTAATACCTTCCCTTTACATAACCAACCCCCTTACCTTGAATCTTTCCCCCCCTCTTTTTGGGTTATTCGCTCTTTCCCCATTCCTTTGGAAACAATAAAGTGCAGTGGCGATATTATTTTGATTTGTACAAGTATAGTCAATCTCATGGCTTAGTCTTGAACATTTCTACCGCTACAGAAAAATGGAGACTTCACTAGGGAAAGATTGACCTCTTGTTAGTCCATCCGTAAAAGGGTTGAGCCGATCTTTGTTTATTTCTATATATGTGCTATTGTTGTTTATGTGTTATATGTTGTATATATGTTTATCTGGATTTTCCTGGTTTTCAGGGTGCTTGGTGATTACTTATAAGTCCTATACCCGGACTTGGGCAAACTTTAAGATAGGACGGGCGGTATAGTCATGTTAACTTTGGGGGAGTAATCCCGGAAAAGGAGGCATGAGATCCCCCACTCAGTGGAGGCCCCTTTGATTGTAGTGTCATTTACCAAGTAATCGGGAAGACGTACTGCTTTCGACCTGGGAGCCTGCTGAAGCTGAGGACGTAAAATACCTAACCCATCTTGGCCTTTTAGGTGTAGTGCGGAAGCTATGACGGAGTAATCCGAAAATAGTTATCACGCAATATTATGCTCGGACGAGTTTTTCTTGAGAATATTACTAATTACTGAGTTAATCAGGAAGTTGGTAATATCCGAAGGAAGGATGTAGACTTTGGGAACCTCTAGAACCTTGTTCGGCAGGTGATAACTTTTCGACCATATCTTGTGGATAGTACCTTCGACCTCATGCTCGTGACGTTAAACCTATGAACCCTATACGTGTGATCTTGTATGTGATTGATGCATCATGCATCCATGCACTCATAAGCATCTTCTGAAGAGATCTTATTTCAAGGGATTTAAAAGTTGACCATTTGTGAATATCTCAGGTACTTTTTAACCATGGACTCTGGGAAAAGAAAGACCAGGAAATACAGTTTCAAAGATCCCAAGATAGATGAGTTGATCAGTCTAATTCCCGAGATCGAGTGTTCTGCAGACTTTCGGAAGAAGTATGGATCCATCATTCCTCTCATGAAGCTGAAGATGAAGGAGGGTATTCTATTGACCTTGGTCCAGTTCTATGATCCGATGTATCATTTCTTTACTTTTCCAGAATATCAGTTGATGCCTACACTGGAGGAGTATTCTTATCTGTTGGATTTACCCGTTACCGATCGTGTTCCTTTTACTGGTTTGGAGGGTGAGCCAAAACCACATGAGATTGCTGCTTTGATTCATCTGGGGAAGTCTGAGGTGGAAGCCCATATGACTACCAAAGGAGGGATTAGAGGATTTCCAGCTCAGTTCTTATTGGAGAAAGCTTGCTACTTTGCCAGGATGAAGAGTACAGTCGCTTTTAAGGCCATCTTTTCTCTACTTGCTTACGGGTTATTCTTATTTCCTAATGTGGACAAGTTTGTTGACATTAATGCTATCAGGATATTCATGATTTGAAACCCAGTTCCTACTTTGTTGGTTGGTGCTTATTACTCTATTAATCTTCGGAATTATTACCATGGGAGGATGATTATCTATTGCACGCCCCTGTTGTACCAGTGGTTTATCTCTCATATACCTCAGTCTGATGCTTTTTGGGATGTCAAGAAGGAACCCCATTGGGATCCTAAGATCATGGCACTTACTCACTCGGATATTGATTGGTATCATCGAGCTTACTAGGATATAGAGATTATTGACAATTGTGGTAGTTTCCCCAATGTACCTCTTCTTGGTACAAAGGGAGGAATTAACTATAACCTTGTTCTTGCACGACGACAACTCGGTTATTCGATGAGGGATAAACCAAATAGTATTTATTTGAGTAGTTTCTTTCTGAAGGAGGGAGAAGACCATAGGGAATCTAGGGAGCAGATTGCGAAGGCCTGGTGTGATACGGTGGGAGAACTGACTTGAGGTTTTGCGTTTGTATTCGCACTTGTTCGGTTTAGTAAGAGTCGCCACCGACTTTTTATTTATCCTAAAGGAAAGGTTAAAAAGCACAGGAAAAACCTTTGAGATGTTTTCGTGGGTTCGGGGGGTAGATTATGAAAAGGGAAGGTATTAGCACCCTTTTCATCCATGGTTATCCATGGGCTCTTAGTTACTTGTTTTAGAACACTTGCCTTGATTTTCAATTGCTTGAAATGGTGGTGTATGTGTGTTTTTGAAAATGTTTTGAAAAAGATGCCTTGTCTAGGCAACCGTTGTAATAATTCTTTACTCGAATGTTTTACAAAGGTGTTTGTCTTTTTGAAAAGATGTTTCAAGATTTTTGAAAGTTGTTTGGAAATTGTGTTTGTGAAGTGGGTTTTGAAAAGTAGGCAAGTATGTTTTGCAAGTTGATCAAGTAACTAAGAGTTGTCTACCCCTAAATTTACTCAAATATTTTTCCTATGTTTTAACCCTTTTAACAGTATTGTTCCACCATTGTATTTGGTGAACAATCTTGTGTTAGGATGTTAACGGGACGGGCGCAGGTCATTGTATGGACCATGAATGCAATGGTGCCAAGTGTCTTTGGCAATTCGCTTGAAGGGACTATGATCATTTTGTTTAGGCAACTTCGAAAGCGTCATTGAGGGACTATGATCATTTGAATTGTTTTTGTTTTGCCAAAGAAACTCAACATGCAAGCATGGCCCATTTTGGAAGGCAACGAGTGGGATTACCCTAGGGGTGCAAGTGTAATTGGTGTATTTGATTATCATGCATTTGTCTTGTATTAGGTTATCTAGCGGTTGATTTTGAATCTTCGCATACAAACCCTAATTACTATACAGTATATAGAAAGCGATAAATTGCGGGAATTTAAAGTCTAAGCTATTACAAATAAGTATCCGGGAATGGGGGTACAAATATTTACAAATAGGGATGAGTCATATCGGGATAGTAGTGTCCAAATATATTTACAACCAAATCGAATCGCATTCTCAATGTAACATGTATCAATGTATAAGAATAAAAGCAATGTATCAAAAGTATTTGTGAAAGTGTATGTGATTATTTACAAGTGATGAAGATGTTAACTTAATGCAAAATTAAGTAAGTATTATTTTTTATGTTTTTTGTTAATATGTATAAACAAAAGATTTAATAAAAGAAAAGAAAATGCTTAAGAAGTTCTATTTTTATGTATTTTGTTAATGTTTTTTATACAAAAGTTTTAATTAAAGAAAAATGTTTTAAATTTAAGAAAATTAATATTTATGTATTTTAGTTAATATTTTTTATGTAAACAACAAAAAGGTTTTAATAATAAAAAAATGTTTAAACTTAATACATCTAAGATTTACATATTTTTAAGTATAATAAAAATATTGTTAAAATAAGTATAATAAAAATATTGTTAAAATAAATTTATTATTAATATATTATTTATTTAACAAAGAAAATAATTAAGTTATAAAAAAAAGTGTTGGTTAATAAATAAATAAAAGTCTATATGGGCTCAAGGGGAAAGCTGGGCCCAAAATGAACTGAAGATGGATTAGGAAAGGGGGTGCACGCCAGGTTTTATATGGGCTTAGGCTCTTTGATGGGGAGAACCGGCCCAGAAATTTGACAAATGTTTTTTAGGGTTTTCAGTGCTTTGTTTCACTTCTAGGGTTACAGAGTTACAGGCTTAGAGCGGCGCTTCCATTCATCGTCTTCTTCGTCTCTTAACCCAGCTTTCTGAACACCTCCGCTCATGGCCACCAGGGTATCACCGTCCGTCTCCTCCTCCCTCCATGGTCGAGCAAGGCGATGTTGTAAGGTTTGATTTCTGTTTTATGTCCTAACGCACTTTTAGGGTTTTTCAGATTCGTATGATTAATTAGTTCTATGTGTTCTGATCTTGATTATTATTATTTTTCTGTATGAGGTGTGAAAAGAAAAGGAGTTATACCTTTGGGGTTCGTTGCTTGGAGAGGAGGAGAGGCGGACTTGGAGGCGCGTCTCAGGCGGCCAGGCGGAGAACGCGTGATGCTGTGAGATTGTCCTTCCTAGTATCCTCGTATTTTGCTTTTTGTTAGGTTTTGTGATGAATGCTCTGAAAACCTTAGTTTAATCACTTCTTTCCTTCTTCTGACTGCTTGCCTCGGTTGCTTGCTTGATCTTCTTCTGTCTGCTTGCTCTGTATGATTATGATGTTTGGAATCTGAGTGTTTTCTTGGACCCTGTGATGAGCCTAGCTCTGAGGATTTGAATTGCTTTAGTGTTTGATCCTGACTCTGAGTATTGTTGGTTCAGTTGTTGTTGATATGTTTTCTCAATGATGAACCTAGGTTCTTAGAGATTGTTTGGACATGGTTTGTTGCTTTAGTATTTGATGCTGAGTTTTAGTTGCTTGACATGTGGGCTCTGAGAATGTTTATGCTATTGTTGGCCCAATGATGAGGTTGCTCTGAGGGTGTTTTTGGCTTGAATGCTTTGAGGTTGGATATTTTGCTTGGACAGGTTTGTGGCTTTATTGTGATATGCTGGTTTTGATTTGTGGTTTGGTTCAAGGTTACAGGCCGGAGCAGTTTGTTTTCTGGTATAGGCTATAGCAGGTTTGAACAATTTTGATACAGGCTTATGAAAGGCTTATCAGTATAGGCAGGCTTCAGGCTTGTGTTCTTGGTTGTTTGACAGGCTTTAGGCTGAGTCTTGAAAGGCTTGAGGCTTGTGGTTCTGCAGGTGAAGGCTTCAAGGTTTGTGGCTTGCTGTTTATGCAGGTGAAGGCTATTTCTGGCTTGTGTTACAGTTTGTGGTGAGCTTGGTTTCTAAGCTTGAGGTAGGCCTGTATGTTTTTGCTTTTGATACAGGCTTGAGCTTGTGTTATTTCTTGGTGTTTTATGCCTCCTTTTTTACTGTGTTCTGATATGTCTTGTTTATATCTTTTTCTAAGCCTCAAGCCTGTAAGCCTCTTCTCTCTCTCTTTTCTCTCTCCACAGATAAAAACATATTATATTGTTTAAATCTGTACTTTCTGAAAAAGTATTGGCTGGAAAGTGATGATTTTTTGAATATGCTTGCATTGTTAGTTTTCCTCTGCATACTTTCCAGATTTCCTGCATATCATTTGACAGCTTTTTGTACTTGTTGACAACTTGATATCTTTTGATATCTTTGGACAGTTTGGTTGACATCTTTAGCTTAGTTTGGTTATGTGTTGTTCAGTTTGCTTAGTCTGCAACTTGTGACTTGTTTTGTGCAGTTCAGTTTGCTATTCAGTTTGAAAACTTTGGCTGACAATTTGGAATTATGAACTATGCAGCTTTGTATTTGGCATATTGAATAGCTTTGTGCATTTCATTTTTTTTTTGCAAGCTTATTTCTATCCCTCTTTGTGAACCAAGAATTTCTTGTGATTTGCAGAGAGGGTGAATAAACTGATTCCGACCAGTCACTTTTAATGATGAGCTTTTTAAATTAACTGTCTGCTTTTTTATTTCATCTGCATTTGACTTCTTTCCCTTCTTTTTTGTCTTTGCAGATAAAATCAATTGAGCAAAGGAGCATCAGTAGAAGATGAAGACTTAGGAAATTTTAGGATGTAGCTTTATTTCAATTTTAATCATTTGTAATAATATTAATGTAAATAACTGTAAATAAATTTACAGTATTCAAATAATATATGTAACAAACGATTCAAAGTGAATAAACAAATCTTTTTTGTCAGATTTCTCTTTTATTTCTCTTCAATTGTTTATTTAATTATTTATATTTCTTGAATTATAATAACTGGAATTTATCCAATAATTTTAACTTAGAAATGATAAATAATCAATAAACATTCGGCGTTCCGAATAATCCAAAACATTGCACAGTTAATCAAACAAACGTCCACATGTTTTTCCTTTTACTGATTAAATCAAACACTACAAACTCTCAATCAGAAGCCTCAATCCATATCTCAGAGTAAATTGAAAAGAACTGTAGAATTAAATCTTTCTGAGAATGCACGCACAAAACCCTGATTCTTGATTTAATGTCGAAGAAACGCCTGTCTGATCAAACCCTGAGCCAAACTCAACCAAACCCTAATAATCTGCTTGAACTGTTCCAGAGCCATGAAAACCTTAATTTGGATAGACTTGATAAGAAAAAGTCTGTTTGACTGATTCTTACGCCAATATGAAAAGTCAGGGAAAAGCCCGAAGCTGTGATTTCTTGTGGAAAAATAGGAGGGCAAATTTTGGGGTACAACAGTTGCCCATGTTCAATCTTCTTGAACCTGAAGAGTTAGATTGGCAAGTTTGCCTTTCGCGACTCGAGGGTAAAAGGAGATTGGACACTAGAGTGCCCAAATAATTTTCACTCGGTGATGTGATGGTAGAGGGAATGGGCTTAAAGATGCCATTTGGTGATGTGACAGAATCTTGTCAGGGGATGGGCTTAGAGATGCCATCTGGAAATGTGACAGGGGGATGAGCTTAGAGATGCCATCTGGAAATGTTTGGAGGATGGGATTATAGATGCCATCTGAAGGTGACTGTTGAACTGTATGTCATTGGTGAGTGAACGAGTATCAGAAAGGTATCCATGTTTTGGAACATCTCTGAATTGGGGGTCTGAACAAGCAATAGATTGACATCCGTATCTGGAAACATCCGTAAACTGTTTTCAGAAATTTGAGGAATCTGAACAAGCGATAGGTTAACATCCGTTACTGGAGAACCCGTGAACTGTTTTCAGAAGTCTTGAAGTTGAATAAGCAATAGAGCAACATCCATGTTGGGAAGCGTCCGTAAACTGTTTTCAAAAGTTGAGAAGAATCTGAACAAGTGATAGGTTAACATCCGTTACTGGAGAACCCGCGAACTGTTTTCAGAAGTCTTGAAGTTGAATAAGCAATAGAGCAGCATCCATGTTGGGAAGCGTCCGTAAACTGTTTTCAAAAGTTGAGAAGAATCTGAACAAGCGATAGGTTAACATCCGTTACTGGAGAACCCGTGAACTGTTTTCAGAAGTTGAGTCTGAACAAGCGATAGATTAACATCCGTTACTGGAGAATCCGTGAACTGTTTTCAGAAGTTGAAGAATCTGAACAAGCGATAGGTTAACATCCGTTACTGGAGAACCCGTGAACTGTTTTCAGAAGTCTTGGAATCTGAACAAGCGATAGGTTAACATCCGTATGGAGAACCCGTGAACTGTTTTCAGAAGTTGAGTCTGAACAAGTGATAGATTAACATCCGTTACTGGAGAATCCGTGAACTGTTTTCAGAAGTTGAAGAATCTGAACAAGCGATAGGTTAACATCCGTTACTGGAGAACCCGTGAACTGTTTTCAGAAGTCTTAGAATCTGAACAAGCGATAGGTTAACATCCGTTACTGGAGAACCCGTGAACTGTTTTTAGAAGTTGAGTCTGAACAAGCAATAGATTAACATCCGTTACTGGAGAATCCGTGAACTGTTTTCCGAAGTTGAAGTATCTGAACAAGCGATAGGTTAACATCCGTTACTGGAGAACCCGTGAACTGTTTTCAGAAGTCTTGGAATCTGAACAAGCGATAGGTTAACATCCGTTACTGGAGAACCCGTGAACTATTTTCGGAAGTTGAGTCTGAACAAGCGATAAATTAACATCCGTTACTGGAGAATCCGTGAACTTTTTTCAGAAGTTGAAGAATCTGAACAAGCGATAGGTTAACATCCGTTACTAGATAACCCGTGAACTGTTTTCAGAAGTCTTAACTTATCAATCTTATCCTGAAAATGGTAAAATATTAGCTGAAACACAAAGTTATGTTGCATGAAATGTATGATGCAATGTATGTTATATCAGTGTTTATGAATGTGAATGTAATGAATGCGCATGTAGGCTGATGAGCTGTCTTGTTGAGGAAGACGAATCCTGGATAGCTGGAGATAAAAGAATCTTGACTGCTGTCGGGGAAAGTAAATCTTTGACTGCTGCAAATCCTTTGATTGTTGAAAATGAGAAGTCCTGGGACCTCTGTTGGAGAATCAGGGGCTTGGGTTGTATGCCAATCTACTGGGGATTCCTGTCTTGAGGAGATCTTCACTGGGGAATACCTGAATATCCGGTGAGGAACTGAGAATGAGAGTCTTCACTCTGCTTGGGGATTGATAGTTGGATGTTTTAGCTCCGCTGGGGATTGCAAGAATCTTTTGATTGCTGCAGGTGTTAATCTGGGATCTTGAAAAGGTTGGTCAAGGAGATAGTTGTCCTGGCTAGTTTCAGGTATTAATCTCTGACCGGAGAAAAGAAAAGCTTCCTGGCTTGTTTCAGGTATTACTCTTCAATCTCTTCATGTAGATGATTTCCTGGCTTGTTACAGGTGTTGATCCATAATCAGTCATCCACAGATATTTTCCTGGCTTGCTACAGGTATTAATTCGGAACTTAATAAAGGTGACAGAATGGCAACCATGTCTTTAGCATATCTGGACTGTATCTTCCAACAGGTGATGAAGGAATTGTTGGACACTTTTGACATTCGAATGCCCCAAGTGATGATGACGGAGACTTGCCCCAAGTTCACTGAACTTTTGAAAGATTTGTTGAAATCTTGACTGGACTGCCCCAGGTTAATTGAACTTTGAAAGATCTGTTGAAACCTTGACCGGACTGCCCCAGGTTAACTGAACTTTGAAGGATCTGTTGAAACTTTGACTGGACTTCTCCAGGTTAACTGAACTTTGAAAGATCTGTTGAAACCTTGACTGGACTGCCCCAGGTTAACTGGATAGTGACATGTCATGCCCCCTTGTTGATAGGAGATTTGTCAATGGAAGTGTCATCCTTTTTGAAGTGATTTTGCTCACTGAGAGAGTTTTCGTTCCTCCGAACATTCATTGTGTGAATTTATCCGTTGTCAAACAAATAGCCATGTGCAAACAGTGATATTCAAGTAATGCAAAGTTTATGTTTGTCTCGAAGTTTTGAAAAATGCGTTTTTTAGCAGAAAACTTTTTATAAGACAAAATCAACACAAGATTTAGAGCAAAGCCTTACAGGAGTCAGGATACCTTTTGAAACAGTATGCTTTCGAGCTAACCCATGCTTCAATTAGGACTTTTGAAGGGTTGTAACGTGGCCTGGTTCACGGTTTAAGAAACAAATGATAAAGGCTCAAAGTATATTTGTACCCACCCGCTCTTCGTGATGTTCTTCAACCCTAGACTCAGTTAATTGTGCGTCGAACTCCATTCGAATTTGGAATGACTTTTTTTTTTGTGATGGTTCACACAAGTTGGATTTGGAGGGCAGTCATCCTCTTTTTTTTTTGCAACACTTTTCATGTTGTTGAGGATTTGTAATGACCTCGTTCTTTTGATTTGTTATCCCTAACTTTTGCCTGACCGTTCCTGTTTTCGAGATTACAGTCAGCGGGATGCCCCAGGTTTCTTAAGCCTCCTTTATAGGTTTTGGCTCAGTGGGCTTTTTCTTTTTTTTGAGAGATAATGACTGCCTATGAGATAAGGAACCATCACTGTTTTTTGATTCCAAAGGAATGTTTTTGATGTCATTCGTTGTATTACGAACTGAGAGTTTGCGACTTCGATGCAGATTTCTTTTTTTTTTTGAATTAACTGAGAGACTACCCTTCCCCAGGTTTAAATCAAAGGTTTCAACTTGTTTAGAACAGAAAACTCCTACTTCTTTGGCTCGAAGGGGTTGACTAGGGATTATCTTCCTTATAACTCCAGTGCTTGGGAATTGAAAGAAATGCATGTACATCATCAGCAAGGTCTGTTCAAAAGCATATTGTATGAGATTATGGTATTGTTTCGTCATCCTCCCTCTAAAGGCTTGCATCCTTTTATCAAGAGTTAAATATCATAAAGAAAACATAAGAGTAGTGAAAATGAATGGATGAATTCAAGACAAACATATGCAATGCATTAATGAAACAGAGTTTGACATTAAAAGATAATTGTTTGAATAACAAAGAGATTACAACTTGTAAATTCAAATGAAACAAAAGCCTCTCAGTTCGAGCCTTGTCAAATCAGGTGGAAAAACCCTTAACGGAAGATTCTCATCTCGCCATCTGGCATGAACCTCAGCACTCCAATGTCAATCAGATCTTGAATCTTGTTCTTCAAGGCCCAACAGTCGTCGGTGTCATGTCCCGGGCTATAGGAGTGGTATACACAAAATGCGTCGGGATGATAGTTAGGAGCGGAGGTATTGGGCTTCCGAATAGGATCCCTCAAAGCAGTCAGATTGACCTCCAACAAGCGCTCCAGTATTAGAGATGATGGTATGTCAGTCTCAGTGAACTGTCTTCCCAATGTATTTTTCTTACGCCGATTACCCCGTTGACGCTGACGAGGTTGTTGATGGGCTTGTGACCCTGAAGCAAGTAAAGGAGCCTTTCCCTTGTCTTCTTGGCTGAAAGGGGGTTGAATGATGGCTTGTTCTTCAACCTCAGATGTTTGCCCCACTCGGTTGTCCCGAAGTAGTTGGTTGACGAGAACTCTGAGTTCCTCTTGTCTTTGAGACAAGTCCTGGATGAGAGCCATCTGGTCCACTAGTTGTCCCATCATCTGGATCCTCAATGTTGCCAAATAAAATTGCAGTTCCCCCATCTGATCACTCCTGGCATTGTTTGAATTCTCCTGGACCAAGCCCTTTGTGAGGAGAGCTTTCACTTCTTCTTGCCCCAGGGACAGGTTCAAGAACATTTCCTGAAGCTGAGCATTTTGGTCCTGGATGTCCTTGACAGTCCTCTCTAGAGCCATCTCTTACTGAAATAAACAGTAGGAGAATAAGGAAACCTGAAAAGGAAAAACTGTCATGATGCAGTGCATGATATGTGGATGCATGTTTTCAAGGATCTCTTGGGGTAAACACAAGAGAAAGTTAGAGGTTGAACTTCGATCTTTGATTGGAGAAATTTGTACCGGTGGATGTCTTTCCACGAGAATCAAGCTCACCATGTCAAGTGGGTCATAGCCCCTAATTCAAGTTGTTGCACTTGATCTTTGATGGCATTTGTTTTAGAGGAGAAACCTCTTGCCCTTTGGTAGACGTCTGGTTCAACGTGACCCTGCATCAAAAGAACCCTCGAGATCCTTGAAATGGTTATTGAAAATGCTATGGTATGATGTCATGATGTTATGTACATGTATGCAAAAGCAAGTAAGTGTATATACAGGTAATCATATTCATACAAAGCAAACAAGTCCTTAGGTTTAGGCTTGTATGGGGTTTGTAGGTAAGTACCCTCTTGAAGTTAGTTGGCTCATCCTGTCCTAAAATAGAAACCGGGTTCTAAGGAGCTCAATGTCATTTGATTATTTTGTGTTCATTTTTTTGGTTTAGCCACTTAACTGGCGACCAAAATATTCCAAGAAAACAACCCTCAATGAGTGTAGTATCGAGTATCTACCAACTTCGGACTGCACCAAAGTCGGTCACCTCACTACCCCTAAAAAGGCTAAGATGGTCAATTAAGGTTCTAAGAGTTCGTTAGTGTTTCACGACATCACTCAGCGGCCCCGTACTCTCCTTGATTGAACTCAAGGGTTACCGGTACTCACAAATATGTCACACTAACATAGCTTACTGCTTCAACCATGTCGGTATACCCCGCACAATTCCCTCACAGTTTTGTTGCTATTTACCTAAAAAGGTGCCCCCAAATCCGGGTGTAGGATTTACAACAAACCCAAACAAGGACCCAAAAAGTAAAGCAATCAAGGAAATCAAAGCAAGTATGTAAAGGTGATCTAAACCCTAAGGTAACCCCACTTTTTAATTGACTCTCCAGCAGAGTCGCCAGTTCTGTGATACGGTGGGAGAACTGACTTGAGGTTTTGCGTTTGTATTCGCACTTGTTCGGTTTAGCAAGAGTCGCCACTGACTTTTTATTTTATCCTAAAGGAAAGGTTAAAAAGCACAGGAAAAACCTTTGAGATGTTTTCGTGGGTTCGGGGGGTAGATTATGAAAAGGGAAGGTATTAGCACCCTTTTCATTCATGGTTATCCATGGGCTCTTAGTTACTTGTTTTAGATCACTTGCCTTGATTTTCAATTGCTTGAAATGGTGGTGTATGTGTGTTTTTGAAAATGTTTTGAAAAAGATGCCTTGTCTAGGCAACCGTTGTAACAATTCTTTACTCGAATGTTTTACAAAGGTGTTTGTCTTTTCGAAAAGATGTTTCAAGATTTTTGAAAGTCGTTTGGAAATTATGTTTGTGAAGTGGGTTTTGAAAAGTAGGCAAGTGTGTTTTGCAAGTTGATCAAGTAACTAAGAGTTGTCTACCCCTAAATTTACTCAAAGATTTTTCCTATGTTTTAACCCTTTTAACAGTATTGTTCCACCATTGTATTTGGTGAACAATCTTGTGTTAGGATGTTAACGGGACGGGCGCGGGTCATTGTATGGACCATGAATGCAATGGTGCCAAGTGTCTTTGGCAATTCGCTTGAAGGGACTATGATCGTTTTGTTTAGGCAACTTCGAAAGCGTCATCGAGGGACTATGATCATTTGAATTATTTTTGTTTTGCCAAAGAAACTCAACATGCAAGCATGGCCCATTTTGGAAGGCAACGAGTGGGATTACCCTAGGGGTGCAAGTGTGATTGGTGTATTTGATTATCATGCATTTGTCTTGTATTAGGTTATCTAGCAGTTGATTTTGAATCTTCGCATACAAACCCTAATTACTATACAGTATATAGAAAGCGATAAATTGCGGGAATTTAAAGTCTAAGCTATTACAAATAAGTATCCGGGAATGGGGGTACAAATATTTACAAATAGGGATGAGTCATATCGAGATAGTAGTGTCCAAATATATTTACAACCAAATCGAATCGCATTCTCAATGTAACATGTATCAATGTATAAGAATAAAAGCAATGTATCAAAAGTATTTGTGAAAGTGTATGTGATTATTTACAAGTGATGAAGATGTTAACTTAATGCAAAATTAAGTAAGTATTATTTTTTATGTTTTTTGTTAATATGTATAAACAAAAGATTTAATAAAAGAAAAGAAAATGCTTAAGAAGTTCTATTTTTATGTATTTTGTTAATGTTTTATATACAAAAGTTTTAATTAAAGAAAAATGTTTTAAATTTAAGAAAATTAATATTTATGTATTTTAGTTAATATTTTTTATGTAAACAACAAAAAGGTTTTAATAATAAAAAAATGTTTAAACTTAATACATCTAAGATTTACATATTTTTAAGTATAATAAAAATATTGTTAAAATAAGTATAATAAAAATATTGTTAAAATAAATTTATTATTAATATATTATTTATTTAACAAAGAAAATAATTAAGTTATAAAAAAAAGTGTTGGTTAATAAATAAAAAAAAGTCTATATGGGATCAAGGGGAAAGTTGGACCCAAAATGAACTGAAGATGGATTAGGAAAGGGGGTGCACGCCAGGTTTTATATGGGCTTAGGCTCTTTGATGGGGCGAACCGGCCCATACGTTTGACAAATGTTTTTTAGGGTTTTCAGTGCTTTGTTTCACTTCTAGGGTTAGAGTTACAGGCTTAGAGCGGCGCTTCCATTCATCGTCTTCTTCGTCTCTTAACCGGGCTTTTTGAACACCTCCGCTCATGGCCACCAGGGTACCACCGTCCGTCTCCTCCTCCCTCTATGGTCGAGCAAGGCGATGGTCTAAGGTTTGATTTCTGTTTTATGTCCTAACGCACTTTTAGGGTTTTCAGATTCGTATGATTAATTAGTTCTATGTGTTCTGATCTTGATTATTATTATTTTTCTGTATGAGGTGTGAAAAGAAAAGGAGTTATACCTTTGGGGTTCGTTGCTTGGAGAGGAGGAGAGGCGGACTTGGAGGCGCGTCTCAGGCGGCCAGGCGGAGAACGCGTGATGCTGTGAGCTTTACCTTCCTGGTATCCTCGTATTTTGCTTTTTGTTAGGTTTTGTGATGAATGCTCTGAAAACCTTAGTTTAATCACTTATTTCCTTCTTCTGAATGCTTGCCTCGGTTGCTTGCTTGATCTTCTTCTGTCCGCTTGCTCTGTATGATTATGATGTTTGGAATCTGAGTGTTTTCTTGGACCTTGTGATGAGCCTAGCTCTGAGGATTTGAATTGCTTTAGTGTTTGATCCTGACTTTGAGTATTGTTGGTTCAGTTGTTGTTGATATGTTTGCTCAATGATGAACCTAGGTTCTGAGAGATTGTTTGGACATGGTTTGTTGCTTTAGTATTTGATGTTGAGTTTTAGTTGCTTGACATGTGGGCTCTGAGAATGTTTATGCTATTGCTGGCCCAATGATGAGGTTGCTCTGAGGGTGTTTTTGGCTTGAATGCTTTGAGGTTGGATATTTGACTTGGACAGGTTTGTGGCTTTATTGTGATATGCTGGTTTTGATTTGTGGTTTGGTTCAAGGTTACAGGCCGGAGCAGTTTGTTTTCTGGTATAGGCTATAGCAGGTTTGAACAATTTTGATACAGGCTTATGAAAGGCTCATCAGTATAGGCAGGCTTCAGGCTTGTGTTCTTGGTTGTTTGACAGGCTTTAGGCTGAGTCTTGAAAGGCTTGAGGCTTGTGGTTCTGCAGGTGAAGGCTTCAAGGTTTGTGGCTTGCTGTTTATGCAGGTGAAGGCTATTTCTGGCTTGTGTTACAGTTTGTGGTGAGCTTGGTTTCTAAGCTTGAGGCAGGCCTGTATGTTTTTGCTTTTGATACAGGCTTGAGCTTGTGTTATTTCTTGGTGTTTTATGCCTCCTTTTTTACTGTGTTCTGATATGTCTTGTTTATATCTTTTTCTAAGCCTCAAGCCTGTAAGCCTCTTCTCTCTCTCTTTTCTCTCTCCACAGATAAAAACATATTATATTGTTTAAATATGTACTTTCTGAAAAAGTATTGGCTGGAAAGTGATGATTTTTTGAATATGCTTGCATTGTTAGTTTTCCTCTGCATACTTTCCAGATTTCCTGCATATCTTTTGACAGCTTTTTGTACTTGTTGACAGCTTGATATCTTTTGATATCTTTGGACAGTTTGGTTGACATCTTTGGCTTAGTTTGGTTATGTGTTGTTCAGTTTGCTTAGTCTGAAACTTGTGACTTGTTTTGTGCAGTTCAGTTTGCTATTCAGTTTGAAAACTTTGGTTGACAATTTAGAATTATGAACTATGCAGCTTTGTATTTGGCATATTGAATAGCTTTGTGCATTTCATTTTTTTTGCAAGCATATTTCTATCCCTCTTTGTGAACCAAGAATTTCTTGTGATTTGCAGAGAGGGTGAATAAACTGATTCCGGCCAGTCACTTTTAATGATGAGCTTTTTAAATTAATTGTCTGCTTTTTTATTTCATCTGCATTTGACTTATTTCCCTTCTTTTTTGTCTTTGCAGATAAAATCAATTGAGCAAAGGAGCATCAGTAGAAGATGAAGACTTAGGAAATTTTAGGATGTAGCTTTATTTCAATTTTAATCATTTGTAATAATATTAATGTAAATAACTGTAAATAAATTTACAGTATTCAAATAATATCTGTAACAAACGATTCAAAGTGAATAAACAAATCTTTTTTGTCAGATTTCTCTTTTATTTCTCTTCAATTGTTTATTTAATTATTTATATTTCTTGAATTATAATAACTGGAATTTATCCAATAATTTTAACTTAGAAATGATAAATAATCAATAAACGTTCGGCGTTCCGAATAATCCAAAGCATTGCACAATTAATCAAACAAACGTCCACATGTTTTTCCTTTTACTGATTAAATCAAACACTGCAAACTCTCAATCAGAAGCCTCAATCCATATCTCAGAGTAAATTGAAAATAACTGTAGAATTAAATCTTTCTGAGAATGCACGCACAAAACCCTGATTCTTGATTTAATGTCGAAGAAACGCCTGCCTGATCAAACCCTGAGCCAAACTCAACCAAACCCTAATAATCTGCTTGAACTGTTCCAGAGCCATGAAAACCTTAATTTGGATAGACTTGATAAGAAAAAGTCTGTTTGACTGATTCTTATGCCAATCTAAAAAGTCAGGGAAAAGCCCGAAGTTGTGATTTCTTGTGGAAAAATAGGAGGGCAAATTTTGGGGTACAACACCTGGCGTCACATTCATAAGAAGAGTAGGACAGATTTAGGACCTAGGGGTGTTGTTTCTTTAGAGCCATATCTTCAATGGGTCAAAATGAGAGCTGTTCAGTTGAAGATGTCGTATTCCCGGGAAACACCTATGCCTGATTTGTTTGTGAATACCACTCCTCCCTTATTGGATGATCTAGAAGAGATACAACTTGCTTTAGTCAGGATGCAACAGGAAAAGGATTCTTGGAAGAATAAGTTCCAAACTTTAGAGATATCTTATAGAGCGGATTTAAAGGAGAAAGACGACTTGATTGAGAATCTTGAGAGACGGGCTATAGAGACCATGGAGAGGCAAGGGGATTTATTTTCCCCTAAGCTTCAGTCAGATGCCATTTGCTCACTCCCTGATTCAGGTGATTGGAAGGAGGTTTCCACCAGATATGCGGAAGAAAACCATAGGTTGGAGGCTCAGATTATCAGGATCACAGGGAAGCGCCAACGTATAGAGTGATCTCCATCAGCTTTACTTCTCAGGGTTTTAGATTTTATTTTCATCTTGTACTTGGGATCATTAAAACTTGTAATCCATTTTGGAGTTGTTATAATAAAAAAATTTAGTATTTGAAATGGGTTATTACTTTGATATTTGCAAGATGTCCATAAATTTTTAATCCCTTGAAATATTAAATAATAAAATAAAATCATGTGAATTGCATACCATGCATCATATTGCACATATTTCTTATATTTGTTATGCATATCTAGGTGTTCTACCAAGCTTTTTTACTTCCATCAGCAAGCTGGCTCACCACTACAATACTCGGGCTGATTTAAGAAAGAAGACGGACAACTTAGAACAAGAGAATCGCGAGCTGTGCGAGGAGGTTTCTTCTTTGAAGTCCGGCATGGCCAATCTTACTGCTCTGATGGAATCTCTGGTGGCTGCTCAGAATCAGCCACCGAGTGTCCAACCTCAACCAACAAGGGTAACTACTGAAGCTCCGACTGTTCCCGTATCTGCTACTCCAACTGTTGTTCAAAATTGCATGCCTCAAGGTTATCTATGGGGAATGCCAGAGAATTTTGCACCTGAAGGTTTCAATCTTGGTCCTCAAGATACTCCAATTGTTCAGACTATTGTTACTCCTGCACCTCCTGTGGTGCATGCTGCTCTTGTTGTACCTCCTTCGGTGAATATGGTTCCGTTTGTTAACGATGATGTGTGTCATCCTTCCCCTCCACAGAGTGAAGACTTGGGTCTTTATGACAGAATGGATGACTTTCAAGAGCAGTTTGATAAGATACAGAGAGAGATGAAGGCCCTCAGGGGAAAAGAGCTATTTGGGCAGAATGTGAATGAGTTATGCTTGGTCCTGAATGTTAAGATACCTGCTAAGTTTATGGTCCCAGAGTTTGAGAAGTACAAGGCAACACTTGCCGTCGTGCTCATCTGGTGATGTATGTAAGGAGAATGTCTACCCATACTGATGAACAGCGTCTGCTGATTCACTTTTTTTAGGATAGTTTAACCGGTGCTTCATTGAAATGGTATATGAGTTTGGACAGTGTTGTACCCCAAAATTTGCCCTCTCATTTCACTCAAGACATGCCTCTAGAGGTCCTCAATTGCTCAAGGATGACTAAGGATTGACCAGACAAATCCTCCTCCCAAGGCAACAAGCTTCAAATTAGGGTTTCACTCCTCATCAAGATGGTTGAAATCCAAGGGTCCAAAATGCTTTCCATGGTCCCAATATGTTCTCAAGATCATCCATGTCAAGTTTCATGCCTTGCACAAGAAGTTTGCTCAGTCAATTACCCAAATGCTTGAAAATCAACTGTACTAGGTCAAAAGTCAACTGTGGCCCACATACAGTCAAACTTCAAGATTTTTGGTCATCATCAACATCTTGAAGAGATAGCCATCATGATTCCTCAAGGAATGCCCCCAAATTCATCAAAACCCAAAAGTTGCTAAATTAGGATTTCATAGGAAAAGTCAACCAAACTTTAACCAGGCATAACTTCTTCATACTTTATCAAAAAATTTCCATCCAATGCTCATTTGAATAGTATGCAATTACCTACAACTCATATTCATCCCACAAGTTCAAAATATGCACTCATCAAAAGATATGAATTTCTATATTATAGGTCTTTTTGAAAAGTCAACAAAAACACCTTTTGGGTCAAAGCTTCTTACATGAACATGGAAGACCCAATTGAGATGAAACAAAAAGGGTTGTTTATGGGACATCCTAAGATTTCTAAAAAGTCCAAGAACACCTCTCAAGGGTTAAAATTGGAGGAGATATGTCTTGTCAAAGTTGACCATTTTTGCAAAATTGCCAAAAGTCAAATGTGCTCAAAAGTGCATTTTTTGTCAAATGGGCCTAGCTTTTCATGATTGAATCTTATTAGGGACATGGTCCACAATCCAAATCAGCATCCACACTTTATTTGCCTCATTATTTATTTTCTTTTGATTTTTTATTATTTAAAATACAAATTAAATCAAATAAATGGCAAAAACTATAAAAGATTGATTTGATCTAATTCTTTGTAGGAATCAAATCAAATCAACCTAGTATGACCAAATAAAATCGTGCAAGGGTGGAATGGCTCAAATTGGCATGATTTTGATGCATTTAGAAAGATATGATGCAAGGGAAAAAAACAAATCAAATGTTGATGATCTTCAAAGATTCAAATTGTTTTTGTTACCCTAATTCATTCTAGCATATATATTAAGCAAGAACAAGACAAAAAGACAAGGATTTGCAGTCGTAAAACGCCATACCAAAACTCAAAAAATTGGACAAAAGTGTTGGATCATTTTTGGACCTAGAAGGCAATTCAAGCCATTCCAATACTCCCAATCGTTTCCTGAAGCCTCTCTGAAGCTAACACGATCAGTTTCACGCATCCTCACGCCCAGAATCGACCCCTAGACTTCATATAGTTTGCTTTCTTTTTCAAAATCGATTATAGCAATTCTTGCATCATTAGCATATTTTAATGGTATACTTATGATTATTGATGTATTTGCAACATGCTTGGATTGTTTAATTGAAGTTTTGAAGCTTGTATGTGTGTTTTCCATTGTTAGGGTTTTCATGGCCGTTTTAGGTTTTTTCTCTACAGGCTAAATTAGGCCAAGAAAAGGATACCATGCTGTTCGTGGCATCAAGATAAGTTGAACCATGGTCTTTAATTTCATTTATCATGTGTATTTCTTGATGTTTGAAGTGTACAGACTATGGCTACAGGCGTTTGTCTGTAGGTAAAAGGTTATACCTAAGACGACGATCTCAATGAAGAAGATGATGACTTGGCATCATGGTACTGGTCCATTCAAATAATGGCGCGCGTTTTTGTTTTTATCCATGTGTTTTCATATATTATTATTTGTTTTTATTATACTAACAAATAAAGCAGATAGCCCAGATGGCAAGACGTGTATTGATTTGAGTGGGAGGACCTGGGTTCGATCCCAGGTCCCAGCAAATTTTATTTTCTCACTTTATTTCTACAGATTATGTGCATTGCCTTTCCAAGTGCCTCTTATGCGCTGTCACCATCTTGCCATTGGATTCATTGCTAGCCAGATCCAACGCCTCAACCAAGGAAGGATTATGGTGTACTCTCAGGCTGGCACAACGGGGAATCACACGTATGGAATGGGCTCAGCTTCATGGGCCTAAGCAATTCAGCATCATACCCCTTCATTCAGCTTCTAACAGGCCCATTCTATCTTTTTTATTTTAATTCTTTTAATTATTTTCTAATTATTTTCTTTTTAAAAAATAACACAAAAATCATTACTTTTTTAATTTAATCAAAAAATCATAAAAAACATCCCAAATCATTTTTCATAAAAAAATATTTTGTTTCTTTAATTAATTAATTAATTAGTTTAATTAAATTAAGGCAATTTAATTCTTTCTTTTGTCATAATTTAAAATAATTAGACTTAGGGTTTAATTTTGTATATAATCTGATTTTTTCTCAAAAAACTAACCTAAACATTTTTTTTAATTAGATCTTTTAAGTTTTGCTAATTATTCTCGCATTTAATTCACCGCACGCATTTTTTTATTTCCTTTTTATTATTATTGTAACTGCTCCGAGTTTGTAATAGTAATTAGGGTTTCAATTCTGCATCTTTATTTTCGGTCAAAATAATTATGTATCTGCAAAAGCCCTGTAATAGCTAGGACTTTAACTTTCTCGCTTTAATTTCCGCAAACTATAAACTGCTTAGATGTATGTTAATAGGATTGTATGGAAAGACAAACTGAAAATTAATAAGGTAGAAAACCCTAAATGTGCAAAGATAAATTAACTGAAAATTACACTCGCACGTGCTCACTCCTAGGGTTTACTCCACTCCAGTTGCCTTCGGTAAACGGTCATGAAGTATAGGGTTTGTTAGTGGTTGTCCTTTAGCCCTGAAAGATCTAAAATGACCCATTCAGATGTTGCCTCGGAAAAAGATCTTTAAGGCTTTAGGATGATTACTAACATTTCCTAACATTTCCTTTGTGATCGTATTTTTCCCTTCGAATGTCCCTAAAAAACTCCAACGACGATGCTACCTATTTCTCAATAATGGGATAGCATTGTCTAAAAGGAAAACGAACCGACCTTTTTCGAATAGGTAGATTAGTTCCTAGGTACTTGCTCAAAAAAACAAAAACTTTTTCACCGATACTTTTCAAAACAGTTTTCAAAAACGACTTCGTCACACTCTTGAGGAAGGATACAAGGGTTAATACGAAGTAAAACAAAACTTTTCAAAACAAGCACACACAAGCAATTTTGAAAATGAGCAAGTACCTAAGAGCCCGTGGAAAACCACAGATAGAAAGGGTGCTAACACCTTCCCTTTCTATAGTCTACCCCCCGTACTCAGAAACATCTCAAAAAAGGTTTTTTCTGTTCTTTTTCCTTTTCCTGATTGGATAAAATAAAAGTCGGTGACGACTCTTGCTTACCGCGACATTTGCGAACAAAAAATGCAAACCAATATTAACAGTCGGTTATGCCACCGTATCACAGAACTGTCGACTCTGCTGGGGAATAAAATATAAAGTGGGGTAAATCTTAGGATCTAGGTCATATTTAATTGCTTTCTCTTGATTGTCTTGCTTGCTTTATATTTATGGGAACTGTTTGGGTTATTTGATCCTACACCCGGATCGGGAAACACCTTTTAGGTAAGTAGCAATAAACTGTGAGGGGGTTGTGCTGGGGTGTACCGACACGGTTGAAGCAGTAGCTATGTTGATGTGGCACTTTGGTTGGTACCCGAAACCCTTGAGTGAATCAGGGAGATGTACGGGGCCGCTGCATGGTGTCATAAAGCATCAACTGACCTTAGAACCTTTAATTGCACAACTTGGCCAGTAGGATGCAATGAGATGGTCGACTTTATTGTATGCCCAAGGTCGATAAATACTCGATGTTACACTCATTGAGGTTTGACTTTTGAGTTTTGTTTGATTACGAGTTAATCATTGATTGAATAAGGCTTGGAGGAAAGATCGGTGACATTGAGATCCCTTTAGAACCCGGTTACATATTTATAGGACAGGTTAAACCAATCCAGCTTCAAGAGGGTATGACCTTAAAACTCAAGCAGGCCTTAAACCTAAGGACTTGGTGTGATTTGTCTGTGTTTTCTATATCTGTGATTTATCATGACATCATAAACATAATACCATAACATATCATACTAACTGTTTCAAGGGTTTCTAGGGCTCATATTTGCTCTGTTTTGTAGGATATGGCATCCGCCCGCAGGAACACTATTCAGATTAACCTAGTGAAAGTATCTCCCCAATTAAGGGACTTGGCAGTAAGGATTCCCGAAAGCTCTCCTTTCACTGAAAAGCATGGTCGGTTGCTCAACTTGGTCACTACAAAACGTGACGAAGAAATGTTGAAAGTGTTGTTTCAGTTCTTCGATCCTCTGCATCACTGTTTCACATTCCCGTATTACCAGTTAGTGCCTACTATGGAGGAATTTTCTCAGTTATTAGGAATACCCATTCTTGATCATCTACCTTTCAGCGGTACAGAAAGACATCCCAAACCTGAAGAAATTGCTAATGCTCTATCCTTACAATGGTCCGACATAGTGACAAATTGGGAAACCAAAGGGAGTGTTCAAGGAATTCTGGTTAAATTTATGTTCGAGAAGGCTTACTATTTTTGGGATACCCTGGATCTACAAGATTTTGAAGAGGTTTTGGCGCTCCTTGCCTACGGGATGGTATTGTTCCCTAATGCGGATCAACTCGTAGATGTGAGCATAATCCAGGTTTTTCTGTCTCGGAATCCGGTACCTACATTACTCGGGGATATTCTACACTCTCTGCATGCTCACACTCTAAAAATAAGGGGGACTCTCCAGTGTTGCACTCCTCTATTGGCTAGGTGGTTTATTTCGCACCTACCCAAATCTACTTTGAAGAATGAACAGGGTAAAAGATGGTCTCATCGACTGATGTCCCTTACGCATTCAGACATTCATTGGTGTTCATGGTTCTTGGAAGATGTTACTATCATTGATCGCTATGGTGAATTCCCTAATGTCCCTCTCTTAGGCATTAGGGGAGGAATCACTTATAACCCTTGCTTAGAATTACGACAGTTTGGTTATGCGAGAAGGGATGGTCCTCGTGATAAACTTATTCATGGAATCGCCTTCAAATATGAGAATGATGTTCAGGGTTACCGCAAGGTTCATACAAGCTTGGAGTATGGTACATAGGGTTAACAGCAAGACACTTGGGCATAAGAATTCCATACCTCTCGAGCGTTATCTCAAATGGGTATGAGCCCGCGCTCAAACTCTTATGATGCCTTATCCCTCTATCTGACCTATGATTATGGAACCAGTTGCCGAGGGATACACTCCTCATCTTGTTCTTCATCCAGACATGCCAACTAATCACGAAGAGTTACAAAAGTCCTGGGTTCAACTTAAAGAGGATCGGGATATGTTTAAAGCCTAATTCTATGCCAGCGAGAAGAAGGTCTTGGAACTCACTAGGCTACTTCATGAAGAGAGGAGTATCAACGCCTACATCGCGCCAAAGAGGATGCGCTCATGGGAAACCTAGTCTTCTTTTTGTTTTATTTTGCTTAATTGTACTCTCAAAATACATTCTTTGTAACAATTCAAGTTTACTAATACAATTCGCGTTTGTTCCTTTTTGTTTAAGCAAATTTGAGCCTTTAAGAACCCTTGAAAACATTGCATACATATCATTGCATAATAGGATTCATAACAGGTTTCTCATCTTCTCTGCTGTTTATTTCAGCAATGGCTCTTGAACAAACTGTGAAAGATCTTCAGACTCAGAACATGCAGTTCCAGCAAATGATTGTGGCTCTGGACAAAGGACACGAAGATCTGAAGGCTCTGATTGTTAAGAAGAACATTAAGAAGACCAAGAGGACAGTCGGTGTGGCACATATGAGCAGAAGGTTCAGAGGGCCACTAAGACGGGTTGTTGATTTAGCTTCTTCATCTAAAGAGGTAGAGAATCAAGAGGGTGAAGCCAGAGAAGGGGGCGCTAGTCCCAAAGATTCTGACAATGAAACTGATTATAATGAGGAGTAGTACCCTCCAGCTGATGAAAAGTATAAGCAGTTAGAAGAACGTCTGAGTGCTATGGAAATCCAGAAGGTTCCTGGGCTGGATTTTGAAGAGTTGGGTCTGGTCTCCGGGGTTGTCATCCCCCCAAAATTCAAGGAACCAGTATTTTCTAAGTATGATAGGGTCTCTTGTCCTAAAATGCATCTTCATTCCTATGTGAGGAAGATACAGCCTCATACTGCTGACAAAGACTTGTGGGTTCACTTCTTCCAAGATAGTCTATCTGGAACACAATTGGATTGGTTCTATCAGCTGGAAAGAGCCAATGTTTGTAACTGGGAAGACCTTGATGCTGCATTTTATAAGCAATATCAGTATAATGCAGACCTTGCTCCCACCCGTACACAACTCCAAAATCTGTCTATGGGTTCGAATGAGGGTTTCAAGGATTATGCTTAGAAGTGGAGAGATTTGGCTGGAAGAGTTCAACCTCCCTTGGATGACAGGGAGCTCGTGGATATGTTTCTGGGAACTTTGACTAAGCCATTCTTCAACCATCTGATTGGAAGTTCATCGGCGGGTTTTACTGAACTGATCTTAACAGGAGAAAGAGTGGAAGCTGGAACCCGAAGTCGAAAAATTCAGAAGGATGCCTCTTCTAGTGCTGCAAGGAAGTCATTTGCAGGTAAAAAGGAAGTCAGTGTCATCTATAACCAAAAGAATCAGAATCGAACCGAGCGCCGTCCGGCGGTATGGGCTGTTATGATTCCCAAACCTGCACCTGCTCAGCAAAGAAACAATCAGCCAAGAGCAGAAAGACCAGCTAGACAGTTCACTCAGATCAACATAACGTTGTCTCGGGTTTTACCTCATTTGCTGAAGTCCAATCTGGTTACTCTGAGGGAAGCTCCGAAGAATCCGAACACCACCTCTCCCTACTATAAACCGAATGCTCGTTGTGCTTACCATTTGGAAAGTCCAGGCCATAATACCAATGATTGTCGGGATTTGAAGAACAAAGTACAAGATCTAATTGATGATAAGGAGATTGAATTTGATCCCCCGGAGACTCCCAATGTTATCACTGCCCCTATACCGAAACATGATCGGGGTGTTAATTCCGTTGAAGAAGATGTGTTTGTGACTTCTATGGAAGAATTGGTGACCCCACTCATGACTATCAAAGGGAATTTGCTGAAGGCCGGTTTATTTACGGGATGTGATGAAGGTTGCCACCTTTGTTCATTTCTACTTACTGGTTGCCCTTTGTTGAAGACGGGTGTTCAGCGCCTGATGGATGACAAAGATATTCTGTTTGAGAAGACTCCTGTTCCGACTGTTTCCTGTGAAGACGTTGCTTTCTTAACCATTTCAGCCAATCCTCCCAGGGCCTCTACTAAGAGACTCGTCAGGATTACATCAATTTTGAAGGTGACTTAGTTAATCATAACCATGCCAGGGACAATTCCATACTCCTCGGACAAATTTGTTCCTTGGAACTATGGGGCCAACGTCTATTGCCACGGCGTAAAGCAGGACATGCAGTCATTGAAGACAAGATTGCTGAAAATGCTGATTCCTACATCGTCAATATTTCTGGAACCATTAAAATAAAAAGAAGTGGAAGAGTGTTCTCCCCTGAAATTTCTCCCCCGAAGACTGTTACCGTACCTGTGATCATTCCTGCTGTGGTTCCACCCAAGACTACTACTGCAATTCCAGTAATCACTCTTGTTGACCCTCCCATCACCGAGTCAGCCAAGACTCGAGGCAAAGACATATTGATTGAGCCTGTCCTGACAAAGGCCAATTCAGTAACCATACCAGAAGCTTCCAAAAAAGAAATGGAAGAAATTTTGAAGATAATAAAGAAGAGCGACTACAACATGGTCAAGCATCTGGGGCAGACCCCATCCAAAATTTCTATGTTGGCTTTGTTGATGTGTTTTGAGGCCCATGCAAAGGCTTTGGTTAAGTTTCTAAAGACGCCTCACGTGCCACAAGAGACATCTGCTGATCAGTTTGAAGATTGTGTGGCTAGTCTGACTGCCGATAATGGTTTGGGTTTTTCCAATGCGTATCTGACACCAAAGGGGAGGAAGCATAATGATGCTCTTCATGTTTCCTTTGAATGCAGGGGCACGACTCTGGCCCATGTTTTGGTAGATACTGGCTCCTCGTTGAATGTGCTACCTAAAAAAGCTCTGGATAGATTGGACTGCAAAGGCTTGACCTTTAAGCCTAGCAATATAGTAGTGAGAGCTTTCGATGGTTCGAAGAGGATGGTGCATGATGAAGTGGATGTCCCTATAAAAGTTGGTTCCCAGGCCTTCAAATCCACTTTCTACATAATGGATATCAAACCATCATATTCTTGCTTGTTGGAACGCCCTTGGATACATGGGGTTGGGGATGTTACTTCTACCCTCCACCAAATGTTGAAGTACCCAGTAAGAGGAAAGATTGTCACTGTGCATGGTGAAGAGGAGTATATAATCAGTCACTTGAACTTCTTCAGGTAAGTGGAAATGGATGGCGAGTTCATCGAGACTCCTTGCCAGAACTTTGAAAAGGTACCTCAGATTACGGATACAGTAGAAACTACCTACAATCCTCCAAAGGTCACCAAATCTCCCTCGAAGATGGCTTCTCTCAAGGATACATGAGCAGTGGTTGAAGAAGGTGCTCAAAAGGTTGTTCGTCGCGCTCGGACTAGGGGACCTCCCCTACGCATCAGCAATCCCGAGGTTAATGCACTTGAAGACAGTGATGGTGATTCTGACATTGACAGCTGGATCTTCCCGACTACCAACGGCGGACTCGGTAACTAGACTACCAAGGACTTTGTACCGATTACTTTTGTTCATGAGTAATTGTCTTTCTGATTTTTCGGATATGTAATTTAAAAACAATATAAACTCTATAGCCATGTGTCTTACCCGGGGCACAATGGTTCTATTTGTGAGGGTTATCATGTTTCATTTTCATATGACATTAATAAAGCATTGGACGTTTGCATACAGATTTTGCGCTCTCTGTCTTTCTTTTCTTTTATTTTGTCTATACAGCTATGCTCTTACACACACTCACGTATCCAAATGCAAATCCATATCAACTCTGGATCCCATTGATAACATTTCTACTACTGCTCATTATGACTTTGAAAATCCGATCAACCAAGTCGAGGACGAAGGTGAGGAAGATTCTGAGGTACCCGAAGAACTTGCTAGACTATTACAGCAGGAAAAAGGGCCATACAGCCTCATGAAGAGTCGGTTGAGACAGTGAACTTGGGTACAAAGGAAGATAGAAAAGAGGTTAAGATAGGTGTAAATCTAGAGCTTAGTGTCAAACAGCGGTTGGTACAGATGTTGAATGAGTATGTTGAAATCTTCGCCTAGTCATATGAAGACATGTCGGGACTAGACACGGATATAGTGGTTCATCGTCTGCCGACTAAAGAAGACTTCCCTCCGGTAAAGCAAAAGGTCCGTCGTATGCACCCTGAGATGTCAGAGAAGATTAAAGCAGAGGTTATGAAGCAGTTTAACACATGGTTCTTAGCTGTAACCTCTTATTCGCAGTGGGTTTCTAATGTGGTTCCAGTACCTAAGAAAGATGGTAAAGTACAAATGTGTATGGATTAAAGAGACCTGAACAGGGAAAGCCCTAAGGATGACTTCCCGCTTCCCCACATCGATGTTCTGGTTGACAACATCGTACAACACAAAGTCTTTTCCTTCATGGATGGTTTCTCTGGCTACAATAAGATCAAGATGACACCTGAAGACATGGATAAGATAACCTTTGTTACATAGTGGGGCACTTTCTGCTACAAGGTGATGCCGTTTGGGTTGAAGAATGTTGGGGCAACTTATCAGCGAGATATGGTAGCTCTGTTCCATGACATGATTCACCATGAGATATAGGTTTACGTCGATGACATGATAGCCAGGTCTCAAACTGAGGAAAAATATCTTGATCATCTACAAAAGTTGTTTGATAGGTTGAAGACGTACAAGCTGAGGTTAAATTCGAACAAGTGCACCTTCGGGGTAAGGTCTGGTAAGCTTCTGGGATTCATCGCCAGTGACAAAGGTATTCAAGTAGACCCTGCAAAGGTGAAGGCCATACAAGATATGTCGGCTCCCCGTACTAAGAAGGAAGTTAGAGGTTTCTTGGGACGCCTAAATTAAATTACCCAATTCATTTCACATATGACTGCTACTTGTGAGCTAATCTTCAAGATTCTGAAGAAAGATCAAGTGGTAAAGTGGAATGACGAATGCCAGGTCGCCTTTGACAGAATCAAGCAATACCTCCAAGAACCTCCTATTCTGATGCCTCCGACTGGAGGAAGACCTTTGATAATGTACTTAACAGTGCTAGATAATTCAATGGGGTGTGTGCTGGGGCCGCATGACGAGTCTGGTCGAAAAGAGCACGCAATATACTACCTTAGCAAAAAGTTTACCAACTGTGAAACATGATACTCACTGCTCGAGAAAACTTGTTGCGCTTTGGCATGGGCTGCTCACCGACTGAGACAGTATATGTTGACCCATACTACTTTATTGATATCTAAGATGGATCTGATCAAGTACGTTTTTGAGAAGCCCCCTCTCTTCGGAAGAATAGCAAGATGCAAATGATCTTAACCGAGTACGACATCTAATACACAACCCAAAAAGCAATCAAGGGAAGTGTGTTAGTTGATCATTTGGCACATCAAGTCGTGGATGACTACCAGTCCATGAATTTTGAGTTCTTGGATGAGAACATCATGTTAGTAATCGACTGTGAAGAACCTGGACCGGATGAAGGACCTGAGGAAGGATCCCGATGGTCTATGTTTTTTGATGGATGTTGTACCCCAAAATTTGCCCTCCCATATTCTTCAAGGTTTGCTAAGATCATGCTTCAAAATCTCCCAAAGGTTGCACAGTCCAATGGCCTCCTAACAGTCAAAAATTAGGGTTTTGGTTCTGGCAAAGAAGTTGAAGTTTCCAAGGGTCCAAACAAGTCCCACATGCCTATAAACATTGTCAAGCATCCATATGCCAAGTTTCAAGACTCACAGCACAAAATTGCACAGTCAAAAAACCCTAATTGCTCAACAGTCAACTGCAGGGGCAAAATGGTCATTTGACAGTCAAAAGTCAAAAAATTTGGTCAACATCTTATTTTGAAGCCACAAACATCATTTGATCAATTCTTGATCATGATTCTCAAGGCATGGCTCAAAAAGTCTCAAGATGCAAAAGTTTCTATTTTTGGACAATTGAAAAAGTCAACTGCAAATTGACCAGGGCATAACATCCACATGGTTTATCAGAAAAATCCCATCCAAAGCTCATTTTTAAGAGAATGACATTTCCTACAACTCCTCTTCACACTTCAAGTCCAATAAATGCTCTCACAAAAAGTTATCAATCTCAACATTATAGGTCATTTTCAAAAGTCAACAAAAAGGCACTTTAAGTCAAAGACCATAACTTGAGATTGGTAAATAAAAATGACATGAGACCAAAGGCATTGGTTAGAGGACTTCAAGACCTTTCCAAAATGTCCAAGAACATGATCAAAGCTTAAAAATTGAGCAAGATATGCCTTGTGGAAGTTGGGAAATTTTTGGGAATTTTGAAAAGTCAATTTTGCTTCAAATGCCTCAAAATTGCTAATGGGCCTCAATTTCTTCCAAGAATCATCACCCAAAAGCTATGCACTACCCATTGACATCCAAGGGAGTTATTTTATCATTTTTGATTAATTATTTGAATTATTATTATTATTAATTCATTTAATTAAAATTAAATATGACAAAAATAGAAAATCATGGTTTCCAAATCCTTTCGTGCAGCATATTCTCTCATTAAGGCCTCAATATTTCGTGCATCCCTCAAAAGGAAAGAATCTTCAATGATTGGCATAAGAAAGGTATGAAAAAGATTAAAAAAGATGCTTGAAAATCACAAATTCAAAAGCATTGAATACATGGATCATGGGCTTTGTTTTTGACCTAGAATGATTCCTCATACATATACAAACAAAACCTAATGCTCAAGGACAAGAAAGCTGCGCAAGAATTGAAAGAACAACTTTGCATTTTTTCCAAAAAAATTGAAAACTGTTTTCACAGCTAGAGCTCGTTTCAAAGCCAAATAACTATTCCAACACACTCCTGATACATCTAGGAGGCATTTGCAATTGAAACCAAGCTTCCACGCGCAGAGAATCGGTAGAACGCCATCGCCCTGTTCATGAAAACTTTCATAATCATATTTTGATTTACATGCATTTTCCATTCGCTTTTAATATTGATTTACACTAATATGATGATTCTGAAGCTATTGATATTCCCCAATTGGATTAATACCGCTTGTATGCAAAGTTGCCATTAAAATTTTCTAGGGTTCTTGAAGCTCCAAAAGAGGGGTTTACGTAACTGGAAAAATTGGACCATGAAACTAGTACCACTAAAATCGTGACCTTCTGGCAAATTGAATCCATACCTCGCGCTCAATTTATGGTCACGTATGTCCTATTCGCTATTATTCGCAGGTACCATTTAGTGGGGGTTTAAAACCCCCGCTATCTCTTGTTTTATTTCCAGGCAAACGAAGAAGAAGCTGAGCTGTAAAGACATGGTTGGTTGGTTTGAATAACTGGCGCCTTTTTTTTATTGTCCAGCATAATACTCGTTTATCTCTCATAATAATCCTTATCCATCATAATATCAAAGAAACGCATTAGCTCACTTGGTTAGCACGCTGGCATGCAGGTATTGGGACCTGGGTTCGATTCCCAGGTCCCCCATATTTCCCTATAATTTTTGTTGTAACATGATTCTGTGCAGTGCACTCATCCAGTGGTCCACCAAACGCCTTGCCTGCTGGTCTGCCAAGTGTCCCCAGGGATCCATCCAAAAGCCAGAATGTGCTGACTACCATGTACGCTAGTCAACCACACGCGTACAAGCATTGAAAAGTCAAACAGGCCTTGAATTCAGTGGGCCTAATTCCTTGCACATACCTCCAAATTGGCCAGAAAACCCCCTATGGTTTGCATATTTCTTTTTTTCTAATTCTCTTTTTTTTCTTTTATTTGATTAATTGCTTTTATTTAATTCCATAAAATTAATTCTCATAATACAAAAAAATACAAAAAAAATCAGAAAAGTCAAAATAAAATATGTTTATTATTTAATGCATTAATATTTTGTAAATAAATTTTCAATAATCAATTAGTTTAAATTTAGGTTTTCAACTTTAATGTTTTTCTTCTAAATAACAAAAATACATAAAAATTAGGTTTTTTTATCATTTTTATCCTTTTCTCATTAAATAAATTTTCTTATTCTTATTATTATTAATAATTAATTATTTTTGTAAATACTCTTGTAATTAAAAAATTAGTAAATTAGGTTTAAACTTAAATATTTTTCTTTAACAAATTAAAAATAGTGTAGAATTAGGGTTTCCAATAATAACTAATTTTCTTCCTTTATTTTCATTAAATACGAAAAAAACATAAAAAAATCATTTCTTTTCTTTATTTAATAATTAATTAATTTGTAATTTCAATTCAATTCCTTAAAGGGTCCAACGCCCTCGCACTTTCGATTCCAATTTCCTTTCGCGCGTTTGTCTTTATTTTTTCGTTTTAAATTTATGTAATTGCCCCAAAGCTTTGTAATAGATAATTAGGACATTTACTTTCCGCACTTTTATTCAAATCGGGTCTTGGTTTAATTTGGCGATGTATGGACCCGCGCCTTGTAACAGCGTAGGACCTTTATTTTCCGCATTTTAATTTCCGCACCCTTTAAACTGCTAATCACATGAAAGAATGTATGCCCAAATAAAATCAAGCGTGGCTCACCCAATGCATGACAAGATAAAATATAACTGAAAATGACACACAATTCACACACCACTCCTAGGGTACGCCTCACTGTTGCCTTGCCCCTCGAAACGTGGTCGTCGAGTAGAGGACGTTTTAGTAAGTCCTCATGTCCATGAACATGGCATGGGGGTAGCTTCTAAGGTATCCTACTATTGCTCTGGTGACCACACTGTCCCTAAACTCGAATTGACCCGAACACCTCCAACGGTGGTGCTACCTACCTCTCAATGGTGGGATGACACTACCTTAAGGACATTTACACAGCCTAATTCCTTAGGGTAGGTAGATAACTCGTAGATACTTGCTCTAATTCAAAACAAATCATAAACTTCTTTTCACACCGAAACTTTTCAAAAAGCTTTCAAAAACAACTTTTCAAACACTCTTGAGGACTGATACAAGAGTCGATCTGAAACTTCAAACGAAACTTTTTCAAACCCACTCACACTTTGAAAAGCAAACAAACATTTTTGAAAACACAAATGAGCAAGTATCTAAGAGCCCATGGATAACCATGGATAGAAAGGGTGCTAACACCTTCCCTTTCTATAAATCTACCTCCCAAACCGAGAGAAATTATCTCATAAGGAATTTTTCTGTGCTTTTGTCCTTTCCTTGTTGGAAAAATAAAAGACGGTGGCGACTCTTGCTTCCGCGACATTTCACGATCCAGCGTTAAACAGTCAGTTCCAGATCCACCGATCACAATGGAGCCTCAAACGCACTGGGTAATAGCATTGGCGCTGTAATCATATCTTCCGAGGGCTATCATACTCCGTTCACTACCCGATTATGTTTCAACTGTACCAACAACATGGCAGAGTATGAAGCGTGTATCATGGGTGTTAAAGCTGCTATTTACCTAAGGATCAAGTTGTTGAGTGTATTCGGAGATTCCTCTTTAGTGATAAGTCATATCAAAGGTGAGTGGGATACGAAACACCCGAACCTTATCCCTTACAAAGAACATGTACTGACACTGCTTTCGCATTTTGAAGAGATCACCTTTGAACATTTCCCACGAGAAGAGAATTAGTAAGCGGACGCGCTAGCTACTATTTCGTCAATGTTCAAGGTCAGGTGGGACAGTGAAGCTCCCCGAATCACTATTGAGAGGTTGGATGAACCGGCATACTACTGTGAGATCGATACTGAGGAGGTAGAAGACAAACCTTGGTTTCATGAGGTGAAAAGGTATCTCGAGGCTCAAGAATACCCTAAAGGGGGATCTGTGAATGACAAGAAATTTTTGAGAAGGTTTGCTGCAAAGTTCTTCCTCAAGAATACCATGGCAAAGAAGATCCTACGGGAAGGATACTACTGGTCCACTGTGGAAGCCGACTGTTATCAGCATTCTCGAACCTGTCACAAGTGCCAAATCTATGCTGATAAGATGTGTGTACCTCCAGTTCCCTTGAACGTCTTGGTAGCTCCATGGCCCTTTGCAATGTGGGGCATTGACATGATCGGCGAGATCATACCTACCGCGTCCAACGGGCATCGCTTCATCCTAGTGGTCATTGATTACTTCACGAAGTGGGTTGAGGCTGCCTCATTTGCTATGGTTGCCAAGAATGTGGTGGCACGGTTCATCAAGCATAACTTGGATTGTCGTTATGGTATCCCTGAGAGAATAATCACGGATAATGGTACTGTGATCGGTGGATCTGGAACTGACTGTTTAACGCTGGTTCGCGAAATGTCGCGGAAGCAAGAGTCGCCACCGTCTTTTATTTTCTCCAAGTGGAAAGGACAAAAGCACAGAAAAATTCCTTATAGAGATTGCTCTCGGTTCGGGAGGTACGTTATAGAAAGGGAAGGTGTTAGCACCCTTTCTATCCATGGTTATCCATGGGCTCTTAAGTACTTGCTCAATGTGTTTTCAAAATATTTTGTTTGCCTTTCAATTGTGGGTTTTAAAAAGTTTCTTTGAAAAATTTCAGTTCGACTCGTACGTCAGAGTGTTTGAAAAATTGTTTTGAAAGCTTTTGAAAAAATGTCGGTGTGAAAAGTATTTTTGATTTGTTTTGTTTTGAAATTAGAGCAAGTACCTATGAGAACCTACCTACCCTAAGGAATTCGTCTGTGTAAATGTCCTTTCAAGTAGTGCCATCCCACCATTGAGAGGTAGGTAGCACCACCGTTGGAGGTGTTCGGGTCAATTCGAGTTTGTAGGGACGTGGTGATCACCGGAGCAATGGGAAGAAACCTTAGAAGCTACCCTCATGCCAGGTTCCCGGATCATGAGGACTTACTAAGACATCCTCTACTCGACGATCACCTTTCGAGGCAAGGCAACAGTGAGGCGTACCCTAGGGGTGGTGTGTGCGAATCGTGTGTCGTTTTCATTTGTATTTGTCTTGTCATGTTTATTGTGATCTACGCTTGATTTTAATTAGGGCCATTCATTCTTGCATGCTTTTGATTAACAGTTAAGGAATATTTGCGGGAAAGTAAATTCTAAGGCTATTACAAATGGCGCAGGTCCACATCGCCAAAATTAAACCGGACCCGATTTGACAGAAAGTAAATAAAGCAAAGTAAATAACGAAATTGAAAGGTGCGAGAAGTTTAAGTTACAACGCTTTGGGAGAGATACATAATTATTTAAGCAATAAAATAAATACGCAAATTAAACAATTAAGAATATGGGCGTTGGACCCTTTTGCAAAATTAAAATTAATAAGGAATAAAAATTAAAAATTAAAAATTAAAAAAAAGATGTTTTTGGTATTTTTAGTGTTTTTTAGGAATTTGATGAAAAAGAGTCAATTAAAATTAAACTAAAAGGCAAACCCTAATTCTAATAGCTTTTAAATTTATTGTGAAAATATTGAATTGAAACCTAAATTAAGCCTAATTTTTATATACAATGTTAATTATGAAAACAAATAACATAAATAATATTATTGTAAAAAAGGGAAAAAATTAAAAAAGGAATAAAAACTCAATTAACCCTAATTCTATTTTTCTTGTGTTTTTTATTATTAAAAGAAATTAAAATCACAACTTAATTAAACTAAATAATTACATACTAATTTATTTATAAGAAAATACTAAAATAAAAATTATTTATTATATTTTGTCTTTTCTGATTTTTAGGCTTTTTTTGTATTTTGTAAACATAATTACTTAAATTAAAATAATAAAGAAAATAAAATAGCAATTGAAAATAAAAAGAGAAAATTTGCAAACCAGGGGGGGTGGAAGTCCCCAAAGTGGAGGTGTGGACTTAGGAATTCAGGCCCAATTGATTTTGGCCTTATTGACTTTTTTGAATCACATATGGTGTATTGACTCAAGCCTACAGCGTTCATCAATCTTCAGCCCTTAATTTGGTCTCCAGGAACACGTGGACAGCTGGATCTTGAGGCGTATGGTGCATCCTGAACATTAGCGCTGCATAGGAAGACACATAGCAAAACAATATGGAAATTATACAGACCTGGGACTCGAACCCAGGTCTTGGACGTTATTGCAATCACCACTTGCCAGCTGAGCCATGAAACGCATGTTATATATATTAGACAAACAAATAATAAAAAGGAAAGTGAGTTAATGGCCTGGAAAAGCGCGCGAGATTTTAAATGAGCCAGTCCGCGTGTGACATGTAATCATCTTCTCCACCTTCCCTGAAAACAAAAACATATGGCAACGGTTTCTTAAGCGTGGTTTTAAGGACGTTTTGAGAAAATAGCGATTAGCTCATCTCTAAACATAAATTAGGCGCGAGGGTTGGGATCTCTTCGTCCAGGCTTGCTCAATTAAATGGTGGTGGTCTGGAGTCCTGATTTTTCCTAATTTCAGAAGCCCCAAATTAACAAACCTGTAAACCCTAGAAATCGCGCATGGTAAAACCTCATATACAGCATGAAAATCAAATTGAATGCATTGGTTAGTTTCAGGATAAGATGATAAACATGATTCAACAATTAAATCTCATAAAGAATGCCTAGAATAGGATATACGATTATGAGTTTCATGCTGTACATTTTCAGTTTAATATACCAATTCTTGAGGTTTTGGTGGCTGTGCTTGATTGGAACGTGTTCAGGAGCCTTCAAGGAAGCTAATGGACTATGAATTATGCCTTGAATCCACCTCTAAGGTGGTTTTCAGTTTTGTGTTTTTTGACCAATTTTCCAAGTTTGTCTATGGCCTTTGAGCGCAGCCTTCAGTGTAGCACGATTAGGTTTGTGTTCCTGGCTTTGTAGTGAAGCTATTAGGTCAAAAATATTCAATAAAATCCAATGCAATAATGGTTTTGCATATTTGATTTCTTAAGGATCTTCCATATCTTTTTTCATGTGTTCTTTGTATCAATTAGCTCAAATCAGACCAAATCTTTCCTAGTTTACATTTGCACGAAATATTGACCTTAAAATATGTATAAAAAGATTGGTTTTGTTAGGTTAAATATTTTTCACATATTTAAATAATTTAAATGAATTAATATAGATAAAAATTCAAATAAATAAATAAAAAATGAGAAAATACTTTCCTTTGGGCCAAGTGGTCGTGCATATGCTTAGAATGATGAATCATGGAAGAAAAATGGGCCCATTAGCAATTTTAGGTCATTTGAACCATTGTTGACTTTTCAAAATATCCAAAAATTTCCCAACTTCCACAAGGCATAACTTACTCCAATTTTAAGCTTTTCTCATGTTCTTGGACATTTTGGAAAGGTATTTGAGTCCTTTAACCAATGCCTTTGGTCCCATGTCATTTTGATTTACCAATCTCAAGTTATGGCCTTTGACTTAAAGTCCCTTTTTGTTGACTTTTGAAAATGACCTATAATGTTGAAATTGATAACTTTTTGTGAGAGCATTTCTTGGACTTGAAGTATGAATATGAGTTGTAGGAAATGTCTTTCTCTTCAAAATGAGCTTTGGATGGGATTTTTCTGATAATCCATGTGAAAGTTATGCCCTGGTCAATTTCAGTTGACTTTTTCAGCTGTCCAAATATAGTAACTTTTGCATCTTTGATGATTTCTGAGCCAAATTTTGAGAATCATGATCAAGCATTTATCAAATGATGTTTGTGGCTTCAAAATGATATGTTGACCAAAAATTTGAACTTTTGACTGTCAAATGACCATTTTGCCCCTACAGTTGACTGTAGTGCAATTTAGGGTTTTGACTGTGCAATTTTGAGCTGAATGCCTTGAAACTTGATATGAAGATGCTTGACCACCTTTGTAGGCATGTGAGACTTGATTGGGCCCTTGCAAACTTCTTTTTCTTGATCAGAACACAAACCCTAGTTTTGACTGTGTAGGAGACAGTTGGACTGAGTAACCCTTGGGGAATTTTGTGACTTGGCTTGGCAATTTCTTGGAGAATATGGGAGGGCAAATTTTGGGGTACAACAGTTGCCCCTGTTCAATCTTCTTAGACCTGAGGATGCAGATTGGCTGACGTGCCTTTCGTAATCCGAGGGTAGAAGATGATTGGACACTAGAGTGCCCAGAAATTTGCGCGCACATAGTGGCAGTGATGATGGGAATGGGCTTATAGATGCCATCTGGAGATTGCTGGATAGGATGATGGTCTTATAGATGCCATCTGGATGTTGACCGCGTAGGAGATTCCTTGGCGAGAACCTGCATACCTGCAAAACAGAAAATGAGTACCTGACACGTTGCAGGAGTTGATTTCCAGATGCTTGGTATAGATGTGTCCTGACTAGTTACAGGAGCTGAGTCTGGAGTCTTCACATGATGATGAATGAACCAGGGATGGTTACTATCTTAGCATGAATGGTAAGAGAACCTTGGGCGACTTTAACTTCAACAACGCTCGTTGAGAAAATCTTGGTGGGAAATACCATCTTCGCAGGATCGGGAACGAGAACCATAGGCCATTATAATCTGAAAGGGAATCACCTCACTCGCCGTCGGAGAGGGAATCATAGGAAAAGGAATTGTCACCTCACTCACCGTCAGAGAGGGGACCATCTGGGATGACTTCTACTGAGTCTTTATCAGAAAAATCTGTTGGGAGTCGATTTAGCTGGACTAGAGAAGGCCTTGAAATATCTTCAACTGGAATAAGTGTCAGAACGTCGCCATATCTGGTTCATATCTGGACTATATCTGGAAGGAAATCTGGAAGAAGCATCAGAACGTCGCCATATCTGGGTCATATCTGAAACTATATCTAGAAGGAAATCTGGAAGCAGCATCAGAACGTCGCCATATCTGGGTCATATCTGAAACTATATCTAGAAGGAAATCTGGAAGCAGTATCAAAACGTCGCCATATCTGGGTCATATCTGAAACTATATCTAGAAGGAAATCTGGAAGCAGCATCAGAACGTCACCATATCTGGATCATATCTGAAACTATATCTAGAAAGAATATCTGGAAGCAGCATCAGAACGTCGCCATATCTGGATCATATCTGAAGCTATATCTAGAAGGAAATCTGGAAGCAGCATCAGAACGTCACCATATCTGGATCATATCTGAAACTATATCTAGAAAGAATATCTGGAAGCAGCATCAGAACGTCGCCATATCTGGATCATATCTGAAGCTATATCTAGAAGGAAATCTGGAAGCAGCATCAGAACGTCACCATATCTGGATCATATCTGAAGCTATATCTAGAAGGAAATCTGGAAGCAGTATCAGAACGTCACCATATCTGGGTCATATCTGAAACTATATCTAGAGGGATATCTGGAAGCAGTATCAGAACGTCACCATCTCTGGGTCATATCTGAAACTATATCTAGAAGGAAATCTGGAAGCAGCATCAGAACGTCACCATCTCTGGGTCATATCTGAAACTATATCTAGAAGGAAATCTGGAAGCAGCATCAGAACGTCACCATATCTGGGTCATATCTGAAACTATATCTAGAGGGATATCTGGAAGCAGTATCAGAACGTCACCATATCTGGGTCATATCTGAAACTATATCTAGAAAGAATTGCGATAGTTGATAGTACTCATTTTTGTATTGATCTTTTTCCTGAAAAGGCAAAACATAATTGTATGCAAAATCATGATGCATGAACTGTATGTCTTCAAAATTAATGAGATTCGTGCAATATGATGCATATGCATGCTATAATGTATGAAGATATGATGTTTATGAACATATGTTTTTGTCTCAGGAAAATAAATCCTTGACGAGTGCCGGGAAGTCACTCCTGGGCTGCTGTTTGAAGAATAGATTTTTGCCTCCGCTGGGGATGATAGTTGCAAGAATACCGGTAGGAGAAGATAACTCCGTTGGGGAATGAACTTGGCGAATGGATTACTCTGCGGGGAATACTCTGTGGGGAGAGGAATACTTTGCTGAGGTTGATGATAACTTGCTGAGGATACCCTTGTTGTTGGAAGTATTGATGGACTTCGCTGGGGTAAGAAGACTGTGTCGACGACGATCTTTCCATGGCTTTTGGCTGAGGATAACCCAGTTATATCCTGTTAAGGAAATAATTCTTTAAATAAAGCCGGATGACGCGTTCGTGCGCTGCGAGGATAAGCTTCCGGAATTTACTAGGGGATAAGCTTACTGCTTGGGGATATGAATTCCATCTTTCCTGGGGAACTGGATTGGATTCTCTGGGGAAGTTTTGAACTGTATTGGTTATGTTCTTCCACGGAACCTGCCCTGATACCTTGGAGGATAGGACAGTTAGATTGCTTAGACCACTCTATTGCCCCTGTTTCTATGGAGGAGGCACTTGGGGGGTGCTGATAGTTGTTGACGGACAAACCTTCTTCTAGTAGACAGGTGGTAGGACATAGTCGTACGCTTTGATCCCTAACTTTTGCCTGGACCGCCCTTTCGGGTTTTCGGTCCATCGGGATACCCATTTTTGCCCAAGTCGCCTTTTCAGGTTTTCGACTTGCCGGGTGTACAGATTTTTTCATTTCACCCCTTCATTTTGCCCGAACCCTTTTGGTTCGCCGGGAAGCCCTAAATTTTGCCTAGGCATGTCAACCTAGCGGGTCTTTGATTTTGCGTAGTATTTTTTCGACTATGTCCACGCTCTCAGGAAGTAGGGAGTTGCCCCTGTTAGAAGTGTTTTGCCATGCCATCAGAAGGTATTTGATCAGGCAAGATTCGTTGCTGGGGTGCCCCAAGTGACTCAGGCAGAGATTGCCCCAGGCTTTTTGGCCTTTTGAGAGATTCTCTGGATCTTGACTTAACTGCCCCAGATGGTGGACCATGATCATGCCATGCCCCTTGGTGGGAAGAACTTTTGTTCACCAGATATTCTTCGTGCGAATTTTCCTGCTGTTCAAACAAAAAGTCATATGCAAGCAATGTTATATCAAAAATGCAAAGCTTATGTCTGTCTTAGAGATTTTGGAAATGCATTCTTTTTCATAAAACACGTGAATGTTTGTAAAACGTGATGTCAACTCCGTATTTACCGTAGGCCTTAAGGAGTCAGGATACCTTTCGTAACAGTATGCTTTCGAACTAACCCATGCTTCAGCTAGGACTTTTAAGGGTTATAACGTGGCTTGGTTCACGGTTTAAGAAACAAAGGATCAAGGCTCAAATTATTTGTACCCACCCGCTCTTCGTGATGTTCTCCAAACCTAAACTCAGTTGATCATACGTTAGACCTTGTTTGAGTCTTTGCTCTGATTTTCCGGTGATGATTCGGATGTTGATAACTTATTTTGAATAGGCGGTCATTCCTTTTTTGTTGAGGGTTTGTAAGACCTCTTTCTTGATTTTTGTTATCCCTTTCTTTTTTTGCCTGAACTATTTCCTTTTTGGAATTACAGTCAGCGGGATGCCCCAGTTTTGCAAGTCTCCTTCATGGGTTTTGACTTAATGGTTTTTTCATTTTTTTGAGATAATGACTGCCTTTCTTTATGATTGTTCGGAACCATCATTGTCTTTCTTTATTTTGTAAGGACTTCTTCGGTGCTGTTTGTTATGCACTTGGATCAACTGAGAGAACTACCCTGCCCCAGGTTATGATTAAGGGTTTCAATTTTCGAAAAGAAAAACTCCTACTTCTTTGGCTCACAGGGGTTGACGAGGGATTATCATCCTTATAACTCCAGTGTTTAGGGATTGAAACAATGCCTGTACCTCATCAGCGGGGTCTGTTCAAAAGCATACTGTAAATTGCGGTATCGTTTTCGTCATCCTCCCTCAAGAGGCTCAGAATTATTAACCGAGAGTTGACATCAGAAAAAATATGAAAAGAATATAATAAAAATAATTGTATTAATTCCCAAAACAGACATATGCGATGCATTGATAGAATAAAAGAGTTTGCTATGACATTAATTGTTTGTATAAACAAAGAAAAATACAACTCAAAAATTCACATAAACAAAAGTCTTCAATGATTGGGCAACGGAGCAGTGATTATGTTCGGAGTCTCTGGCACGTCAAACTGAATCTCTCCGGCGTCAATCATGTCTTGGATCTTATTCTTGAGAGGCCAGCAGTTGTCTGTAGTATGCCCCGGGCTATCTGAATGATATGCGCACCTATCGTTGGGATGATAGTTGGGAGCAGAAGTGTTCGGATTCCGAAGAGGAGCCCTTAAGGTGATCAGTCCTGCTTTCAACATTTGTTGCAGTGCTTGATCCAACGACATGTTGAGTTTGGTGTACTGCCGTTTCTCCTTGCGCTGCTGCCCCTGTCCTTGTTGAGCAGGTCCAGGATTGGAGATCTGGATTGCCCCTATCTCATGACGGCTCTTTTTACCGTGCACAGCATTGGATTCTTTCTTCCCATGATGAGGCTTCTTATCAGAAGGTGCGGCTTCTCGAATTTTCCCAGACCGGATGCCAGCTTCTATTCGCTCTCCAGTCAAGATAAGATCTGTGAATCCAGCAGACGAATTCCCAATCAGGTGGTTATAAAATGGACCAGACAAGGTCCCCAAGAACATGTCCACAAGTTCCCGATCAGTCAGAGGTGGTTGTACCCTTCCAGCAAGATCCCTCCATTTCTGCGCATATTCTTTAAAACCTTCACTTGATCCTAACGACATACCCTGGAGTTGGGTACGCGTAGGGGCAAGGTCGGTATTATATTGATACTGCTTATAGAAAGCAGTAGCCAACTCCTCCCAGTTACGAACCTTGGTCCCATCTAGCTGATAGAACCATTCGAGATGAGTCCCTGAAAGACTCTCCTGGAAGAAGTGGATCCACAAATTCTTGTCCACAGTATATGGTTGAATCTTCCGAACATAGGACCTGAGATGTAACTTGGGACAAGACGCCCCGTCATACTTGGTAAAGGTTGGTGCTTTGAACTTCCGAGGAATAACCACACCAGTTGACAAACCCAGATCTCCAAAATCCAGCCCAGGTACCTGTTGGATCTCCATAGCATTCAGCCTATCCTCCAACTGTTTGTACTTGTCTTCGGCAGGAGGATATTGTTCGTCGTTGAAATCTGTCTCGTTGTCGGAGACCACTGGACTGGGAACCCTTTCCTCCTGATGACTACCTTCCCTCACAGATGGAGTTGTCCTCTCAGTTTCAATCTGCGGTGTATTCCCAGATCTGCGCCTAGGGTTGAAGAAAACAGTCCTCTTCTTCTTCTTTTTCAAGAGCAGGGTCTTCAGATCTTGCTGCCCCTGGGTCAAATTCATGATCAGCCCTTGGAACTGGGCGTTCTGAGCCTGGAGGGCCTTGATAGTGTGCTCGGCTGATGATTCAGGATTCATGATGATCGGCTGAAATAAACAGCGAAGAAGGGTAAGCAACCTGTCAAAGGGATACCTGCAATGCAATGAGATGTATGACATGCATGTAATGTTTTCAAGGACCTCGCGGGGTAGATAAAAAATTTGTTAGCATTTGGATCCGGTAGCTTGATTGTAAGAACTTCATTTTGTTGAGAGTCCTTCGTCAAGGGTCAAAGGCTCACCATATCCAGTGGGTCATAGCCCCTGACAACCTTAGCTAGAGGAAAATAAATCCTCTTTGCCCCTGGCTAGATGTTTGATTTATCATGACCTGCATCACAGACCCTTGAGATCCTTGAAATAGGTTAAGATGTATGCAATGGTATGATGTCATGCTATGCATGGGGTAATGTGAGTAACCCTGTTATGAGTCCCAATTAAGGACTATAAACAACCCTGCAAGAAATTTAGTACCCCGTTATGAGTCCCAATTAAGGACTATAAACAAGACCTGCAAGAAACTTAGTACCCTGTTATGAGTCCCAATTAAGGACTATAAACAGAACCTACAAATAGTTAGTACACCCTGTCATGAGTCCCAATTAAGGACTATAAACAAAACCTGCAAGAGACTTGGTGAACCCTGTTATGAGTCCCAATTAAGGACTATAAACAAGACCCGCAAGAAACAAGTGTCAGGTAACAAGCACGCAGATAGTCAAGTACGAAGGCACATAAGTCACACAAAAGAGCCCTTAGGGTTTAGGCCAGCATGAGGTCTAGGTATTACCCTCTTGAAGTTGGTGGGTTCAACCTGTCCTATTAGAAGTAACCGGGTTCTAAGGGTCCCAATATCACATGATTGCTTTCGTTGTTCATCGTTTCGATTTAGCCACTGAACTGGCGACCGAAATATTCCAGGAAAGCAACCCTCAATTGAGTGTAGTATCGAGTATCAACCAACCTCGGACTGCACCAAAGTCAGTTATCTCACTACCCTAAAGAGGCCAAGATAGTTCAATTAAGGTTCCTAAGGTCTGTTGATGCTTCACGACACCACGCGGAGGCCCCGTACTCTCCTTGACTGAACTCAAGGGTTACCGGAACACACCAAAGTGCCACATCAACGTAGCAGACTGTTTCAACCATGTCGGTATACCCCGCACAGTTCCCTCACAGCCTTGTTGCTACTTTCTAAGAAGGTATCCCCCAGATCCGGGTTTAGGATCTATAGAACTCCCAAGCAACCCACAATTTTAAAGCACACAAGGAAAACAATTGAAAACACAGTGATCTTAGTCCTAAGGTACACCTCACTTTAAAATAAGTCCCCAGCAGAGTCGCCAGTTCTGTGATCGGTGGATCTGGAACTGACTGTTTAACGCTGGTTCGCGAAATGTCGCGGAAGCAAGAGTCACCACCGTCTTTTATTTTCTCCAAGTGGAAAGGACAAAAGCACAGAAAAATTCCTTATAGAGATTGCTCTCGGTTCGGGAGGTAGGTTATAGAAAGGGAAGGTGTTAGCACCCTTTTTATGCATGGTTATCCATGGGCTCTTAAGTACTTGCTCAATGTGTTTTCAAAATATTTTGTTTGCCTTTCAATTGTGGGTTTTAAAAAGTTTCTTTGAAAAATTTCAGTTCGACTCGTACGTCAGAGTGTTTGAAAAATTGTTTTGAAAGCTTTTGAAAAAATGTCGGTGTGAAAAGTATTTTTGATTTGTTTTGTTTTGAAATTAGAGCAAGTACCTATGAGAACCTACCTACCCTAAGGAATTCGTCTGTGTAAATGTCCTTTCAAGTAGTGCCATCCCACCATTGAGAGGTAGGTAGCACCACCGTTGGAGGTGTTCGGGTCAATTCGAGTTTGTAGGGACGTGGTGATCACTGGAGCAATGGGAAGACACCTTAGAAGCTACCCTCATGCCAGGTTCCCGGATCATGAGGACTTACTAAGACATCCTCTACTCGACGATCACCTTTCGAGGCAAGGCAACAGTGAGGCGTACCCTAGGGGTGGTGTGTGCGAATCGTGTGTCGTTTTCATTTGTATTTGTCTTGTCATGTTTATTGTGATCTACGCTTGATTTTAATTAGGGCCATTCATTCTTGCATGCTTTTGATTAACAGTTAAGGAATATTTGCGGGAAAGTAAATTCTAAGGCTATTACAAATGGCGCGGGTCCACATCGCCAAAATTAAACCGGACCCGATTTGACAGAAAGTAAATAAAGCAAAGTAAATAACGAAATTGAAAGGTGCGAGAAGTTTAAGTTACAACGCTTTGGGAGAGATACATAATTATTTAAGCAATAAAATAAATACGCAAATTAAACAATTAAGAATATGGGCGTTGGACCCTTTTGCAAAATTAAAATTAATAAGGAATAAAAATTAAAAATTAAAAATTAAAAAAAAGATGTTTTTGGTATTTTTAGTGTTTTTTAGGAATTTGATGAAAAAGAGTCAATTAAAATTAAACTAAAAGGCAAACCCTAATTCTAATAGCTTTTAAATTTATTGTGAAAATATTGAATTGAAACCTAAATTAAGCCTAATTTTTATATACAATGTTAATTATGAAAACAAATAACATAAATAATATTATTGTAAAAAAGGGAAAAAATTAAAAAAGGAATAAAAACTCAATTAACCCTAATTCTATTTTTCTTGTGTTTTTTATTATTAAAAGAAATTAAAATCACAACTTAATTAAACTAAATAATTACATACTAATTTATTTATAAGAAAATACTAAAATAAAAATTATTTATTATATTTTGTCTTTTCTGATTTTTAGGCTTTTTTTGTATTTTGTAAACATAATTACTTAAATTAAAATAATAAAGAAAATAAAATAGCAATTGAAAATAAAAAGAGAAAATTTGCAAACCAGGGGGGGTGGAAGTCCCCAAAGTGGAGGTGTGGACTTAGGAATTCAGGCCCAATTGATTTTGGCCTTATTGACTTTTTTGAATCACATATGGTGTATTGACTCAAGCCTACAGCGTTCATCAATCTTCAGCCCTTAATTTGGTCTCCAGGAACACGTGGACAGCTGGATCTTGAGGCGTATGGTGCATCCTGAACATTAGCGCTGCATAGGAAGACACATAGCAAAACAATATGGAAATTATACAGACCTGGGACTCGAACCCAGGTCTTGGACGTTATTGCAATCACCACTTGCCAGCTGAGCCATGAAACGCATGTTATATATATTAGACAAACAAATAATAAAAAGGAAAGTGAGTTAATGGCCTGGAAAAGCGCGCGAGATTTTAAATGAGCCAGTCCGCGTGTGACATGTAATCATCTTCTCCACCTTCCCTGAAAACAAAAACATATGGCAACGGTTTCTTAAGCGTGGTTTTAAGGACGTTTTGAGAAAATAGCTATTAGCTCATCTCTAAACATAAATTAGGCGCGAGGGTTGGGATCTCTTCGTCCAGGCTTGCTCAATTAAATGGTGGTGGTCTGGAGTCCTGATTTTTCCTAATTTCAGAAGCCCCAAATTAACAAACCTGTAAACCCTAGAAATCGCGCATGGTAAAACCTCATATACAGCATGAAAATCAAATTGAATGCATTGGTTAGTTTCAGGATAAGATGATAAACATGATTCAACAATTAAATCTCATAAAGAATGCCTAGAATAGGATATACGATTATGAGTTTCATGCTGTACAGTTTCAGTTTAATATACCAATTCTTGAGGTTTTGGTGGCTGTGCTTGATTGGAACGTGTTCAGGAGCCTTCAAGGAAGCTAATGGACTATGAATTATGCCTTGAATCCACCTCTAAGGTGGTTTTCAGTTTTGTGTTTTTTGACCAATTTTCCAAGTTTGTCTATGGCCTTTGAGCGCAGCCTTCAGTGTAGCACGATTAGGTTTGTGTTCCTGGCTTTGTAGTGAAGCTATTAGGTCAAAAATATTCAATAAAATCCAATGCAATAATGGTTTTGCATATTTGATTTCTTAAGGATCTTCCATATCTTTTTTCATGTGTTCTTTGTATCAATTAGCTCAAATCAGACCAAATCTTTCCTAGTTTACATTTGCACGAAATATTGACCTTAAAACATGTATAAAAAGATTGGTTTTGTTAGGTTAAATATTTTTCACATATTTAAATAATTTAAATGAATTAATATAGATAAAAATTCAAATAAATAAATAAAAAATGAGAAAATACTTTCCTTTGGGCCAAGTGGTCGTGCATATGCTTAGAATGATGAATCATGGAAGAAAAATGGGCCCATTAGCAATTTTAGGTCATTTGAACCATTGTTGACTTTTCAAAATATCCAAAAATTTCCCAACTTCCACAAGGCATAACTTGCTCAAATTTTAAGCTTTTCTCATGTTCTTGGACATTTTGGAAAGGTCTTTGAGTCCTTTAACCAATGCCTTTGGTCCCATGTAATTTTGATTTACCAATCTCAAGTTATGGCCTTTGACTTAAAGTACCTTTTTGTTGACTTTTGAAAATGACCTATAATGTTGAAATTGATAACTTTTTGTGAGAGCATTTCTTGGACTTGAAGTATGAATATGAGTTGTAGGAAATGTCTTTCTCTTCAAAATGAGCTTTGGATGGGATTTTTCTGATAATCCATGTGAAAGTTATGCCCTGGTCAATTTCAGTTGACTTTTTCAGCTGTCCAAATATAGTAACTTTTGCATCTTTGATGATTTCTGAGCCAAATTTTGAGAATCATGATCAAGCATTGATCAAATGATGTTTGTGGCTTCAAAATGATATGTTGACCAAAAATTTGAACTTTTGACTGTCAAATGACCATTTTGCCCCTACAGTTGACTGTAGTGCAATTTAGGGTTTTGACTGTGCAATTTTGAGCTGAATGCCTTGAAACTTGATATGAAGATGCTTGACCACCTTTGTAGGCATGTGAGACTTGATTGGGCCCTTGCAAACTTCTTTTTCTTGATCAGAACACAAACCCTAGTTTTGACTGTGTAGGAGACAGTTGGACTGAGTAACCCTTGGGGAATTTTGTGACTTGGCTTGGCAATTTCTTGGAGAATATGGGAGGGCAAATTTTGGGGTACAACAGTTGCCCCTGTTCAATCTTCTTAGACCTGAGGATGCAGATTGGCTGACGTGCCTTTCGTAATCCGAGGGTAGAAGATGATTGGACACTAGAGTGCCCAGAAATTTGCGCGCACATAGTGGCAGTGATGATGGGAATGGGCTTATAGATGCCATCTGGAGATTGCTGGATAGGGTGATGGGCTTATAGATGCCATCTGGATGTTGACCGCGTAGGAGATTCCTTGGCGAGAACCTGCATACCTGCAAAACAGAAAATGAGTACCTGACACGTTGCAGGAGTTGATTTCCAGATGCTTGGTATAGATGTGTCCTGACTAGTTACAGGAGCTGAGTCTGGAGTCTTCACATGATGATGAATGAACCAGGGATGGTTACTATCTTAGCATGAATGGTAAGAGAACCTTGGGCGACTTTAACTTCAACAACGCTCGTTGAGAAAATCTTGGTGGGAAATACCATCTTCGCAGGATCGGGAACGAGAACCATAGGCCATTATAATCTGAAAGGGAATCACCTCACTCGCCGTCGGAGAGGGAATCATAGGAAAAGGAATTGTCACCTCACTCACCGTCAGAGAGGGGACCATCTGGGATGACTTCTACTGAGTCTTTATCAGAAAAATCTGTTGGGAGTCGATTTAGCTGGACTAGAGAAGGCCTTGAAATATCTTCAACTGGAATAAGTGTCAGAACGTCGCCATATCTGGGTCATATCTGAAACTATATCTGGAAGGAAATCTGGAAGCAGCATCAGAACGTCGCCATATCTGGGTCATATCTGAAACTATATCTAGAAGGAAATCTGGAAGCAGCATCAGAACGTCGCCATATCTGGGTCATATCTGAAACTATATCTAGAAGGAAATCTGGAAGCAGTATCAGAACGTCGCCATATCTGGGTCATATCTGAAACTATATCTAGAAGGAAATCTGGAAGCAGCATCAGAACGTCACCATATCTGGATCATATCTGAAACTATATCTAGAAAGAATATCTGGAAGCAGCATCAGAACGTCGCCATATCTGGATCATATCTGAAGCTATATCTAGAAGGAAATCTGGAAGCAGCATCAGAACGTCACCATATCTGGATCATATCTGAAACTATATCTAGAAAGAATATCTGGAAGCAGCATCAGAACGTCGCCATATCTGGATCATATCTGAAGCTATATCTAGAAGGAAATCTGGAAGCAGCATCAGAACGTCACCATATCTGGATCATATCTGAAGCTATATCTAGAAGGAAATCTGGAAGCAGTATCAGAACGTCACCATATCTGGGTCATATCTGAAACTATATCTAGAGGGATATCTGGAAGCAGTATCAGAACGTCACCATCTCTGGGTCATATCTGAAACTATATCTAGAAGGAAATCTGGAAGCAGCATCAGAACGTCACCATCTCTGGGTCATATCTGAAACTATATCTAGAAGGAAATCTGGAAGCAGCATCAGAACGTCACCATATCTGGGTCATATCTGAAACTATATCTAGAGGGATATCTGGAAGCAGTATCAGAACGTCACCATATCTGGGTCATATCTGAAACTATATCTAGAAAGAATTGCGATAGTTGATAGTACTCATTTTTGTATTGATCTTTTTCCTGAAAAGGCAAAACATAATTGTATGCAAAATCATGATGCATGAACTGTATGTCTTCAAAATTAATGAGATTCGTGCAATATGATGCATATGCATGCTATAATGTATGAAGATATGATGTTTATGAACATATGTTTTTGTCTCAGGAAAATAAATCCTTGACGAGTGTCGGGAAGTCACTCCTGGGCTGCTGTTTGAAGAATAGATTTTTGCCTCCGCTGGGGATGATAGTTGCAAGAATACCGGTAGGAGAAGATAACTCCGTTGGGGAATGAACTTGGCGAATGGATTACTCTGCGGGGAATACTCTGTGGGGAGAGGAATACTTTGCTGAGGTTGATGATAACTTGCTGAGGATACCCTTGTTGTTGGAAGTATTGATGGACTTCGCTGGGGTAAGAAGACTGTGTCGACGACGATCTTTCCATGGCTTTTGGTTGAGGATAACCCAGTTATATCCTATTAAGGAAATAATTCTTTAAATAAAGCCGGATGACGCGTTCGTGCGCTGCGAGGATAAGCTTCCGGAATTTACTAGGGGATAAGCTTACTGCTTGGGGATATGAATTCCATCTTTCCTGGGGAACTGGATTGGATTCTCTGGGGAAGTTTTGAACTGTATTGGTTATGTTCTTCCACGGAACCTGCCCTGATACCTTGGAGGATAGGACAGTCAGATTGCTTAGACCACTCTATTGCCCCTGTTTCTATGGAGGAGGCACTTGGGGGGTGCTGATAGTTGTTGACGGACAAACCTTCTTCTAGTAGACAGGTGGTAGGACATAGTCGTACGCTTTGATCCCTAACTTTTGCCTGGACCGCCCTTTCGGGTTTTCGGTCCATCGGGATACCCATTTTTGCCCAAGTCGCCTTTTCAGGTTTTCGACTTGCCGGGTGTACAGATTTTTTCATTTCACCCCTTCATTTTGCCCGAACCCTTTTGGTTCGCCGGGAAGCCCTAAATTTTGCCTAGGCATGTCAACCTAGCGGGTCTTTGATTTTGCGTAGTATTTTTTCGACTATGTCCACGCTCTCAGGAAGTAGGGAGTTGCCCCTGTTAGAAGTGTTTTGCCATGCCATCAGAAGGTATTTGATCAGGCAAGATTCGTTGCTGGGGTGCCCCAAGTGACTCAGGCAGAGATTGCCCCAGGCTTTTTGGCCTTTTGAGAGATTCTCTGGATCTTGACTTAACTGCCCCAGATGGTGGACCATGATCATGCCATGCCCCTTGGTGGGAAGAACTTTTGTTCACCAGATATTCTTCGTGCGAATTTTCCTGCTGTTCAAACAAAAAGTCATATGCAAGCAATGTTATATCAAAAATGCAAAGCTTATGTCTGTCTTAGAGATTTTGGAAATGCATTCTTTTTCATAAAACACGTGAATGTTTGTAAAACGTGATGTCAACTCCGTATTTACCGTAGGCCTTAAGGAGTCAGGATACCTTTCGTAACAGTATGCTTTCGAACTAACCCATGCTTCAGCTAGAACTTTTAAGGGTTATAACGTGGCCTGGTTCACGGTTTAAGAAACAAAGGATCAAGGCTCAAATTATTTGTACCCACCCGCTCTTCGTGATATTCTCCAAACCTAAACTCAGTTGATCATACGTTAGACCTTGTTTGAGTCTTTGCTCTGATTTTCCGGTGATGATTCGGATGTTGATAACTTATTTTGAATAGGCGGTCATTCCTTTTTTGTTGAGGGTTTGTAAGACCTCTTTCTTGATTTTTGTTATCCCTTTCTTTTTTTGCCTGAACTATTTCCTTTTTGGAATTACAGTCAGCGGGATGCCCCAGTTTTGCAAGTCTCCTTCATGGGTTTTGACTTAATGGTTTTTTCATTTTTTTGAGATAATGACTGCCTTTCTTTATGATTGTTCGGAACCATCATTGTCTTTCTTTATTTTGTAAGGACTTCTTCGGTGCTGTTTGTTATGCACTTGGATCAACTGAGAGAACTACCCTGCCCCAGGTTATGATTAAGGGTTTCAATTTTCGAAAAGAAAAACTCCTACTTCTTTGGCTCACAGGGGTTGACGAGGGATTATCATCCTTATAACTCCAGTGTTTAGGGATTGAAACAATGCCTGTACCTCATCAGCGGGGTCTGTTCAAAAGCATACTGTAAATTGCGGTATCGTTTTCGTCATCCTCCCTCAAGAGGCTCAGAATTATTAACCGAGAGTTGACATCAGAAAAAATATGAAAAGAATATAATAAAAATAATTGTATTAATTCCCAAAACAGACATATGCGATGCATTGATAGAATAAAAGAGTTTGCTATGACATTAATTGTTTGTATAAGCAAAGAAAAATACAACTCAAAAATTCACATAAACAAAAGTCTTCAATGATTGGGCAACGGAGCAGTGATTATGTTCGGAGTCTCTGGCACTTCAAACTGAATCTCTCCGGCGTCAATCATATCTTGGATCTTGTTCTTGAGAGGCCAGCAGTTGTCTGTAGTATGCCCCGGGCTATCTGAATGATATGCGCACCTATCGTTGGGATGATAGTTAGGAGCAGAAGTGTTCGGATTCCGAAGAGGAGCCCTTAAGGTGATCAGTCCTGCTTTCAACATTTGTTGCAGTGCTTGATCCAACGACATGTTGAGTTTGGTGTACTGCCGTTTCTCCTTGCGCTGCTGCCCCTGTCCTTGTTGAGCAGGTCCAGGATTGGAGATCTGGATTGCCCCTATCTCATGACGGCTCTTTTTACCGTGCACAGCATTGGATTCTTTCTTCCCATGATGAGGCTTCTTATCAGAAGGTGCAGCTTCTTGAATTTTCCCAAACCGGATGCCAGCTTCTATTCGCTCTCCAGTCAAGATAAGATCTGTGAATCCAGCAGATGAATTCCCAATCAGGTGGTTATAAAATGGACCAGACAAGGTCCCCAAGAACATGTCCACAAGTTCCCGATCAGTCAGAGGTGGTTGTACCCTTCCAGCAAGATCCCTCCATTTCTGCGCATATTCTTTAAAACCTTCACTTGATCCTAACGACATACCCTGGAGTTGGGTACGCGTAGGGGCAAGGTCGGCATTATATTGATACTGCTTATAGAAAGCAGTAGCCAACTCCTCCCAGTTACGAACCTTGGTCCCATCTAGCTGATAGAACCATTCGAGATGAGTCCCTGAAAGACTCTCCTGGAAGAAGTGGATCCACAAATTCTTGTCCACAGTATATGGTTGAATCTTCCGAACATAGGACCTGAGATGTAACTTGGGACAAGACGCCCCGTCATACTTGGTAAAGGTTGGTGCTTTGAACTTCCGAGGAATAACCACACCAGTTGACAAACCCAGATCTCCAAAATCCAGCCCAGGTACCTGTTGGATCTCCATAGCATTCAGCCTATCCTCCAACTGTTTGTACTTGTCTTCGGCAGGAGGATATTGTTCGTCGTTGAAATCTGTCTCGTTGTCGGAGACCATTGGACTGGGAACCCTTTCCTCCTGATGACTACCTTCCCTCACAGATGGAGTTGTCCTCTCAGTTTCAATCTGCGGTGTATTCCCAGATCTGCGCCTAGGGTTGAAGAAAACAGTCCTCTTCTTCTTCTTTTTCAAGAGCAGGGTCTTCAGATCTTGCTGCCCCTGGGTCAAATTCATGATCAGCCCTTGGAACTGGGCGTTCTGAGCCTGGAGGGCCTTGATAGTGTGCTCGGCTGATGATTCAGGATTCATGATGATCGGCTGAAATAAACAGCGAAGAAGGGTAAGCAACCTGTCAAAGGGATACCTGCAATGCAATGAGATGTATGACATGCATGTAATGTTTTCAAGGACCTCGCGGGATAGATAAAAAATTTGTTAGCATTTGGATCCGGTAGCTTGATTGTAAGAACTTCATTTTGTTGAGAGTCCTTCGTCAAGGGTCAAAGGCTCACCATATCCAGTGGGTCATAGCCCCTGACAACCTTAGCTAGAGGAAAATAAATCCTCTTTGCCCCTGGCTAGATGTTTGATTTATCATGACCTGCATCACAGACCCTTGAGATCCTTGAAATAGGTTAAGATGTATGCAATGGTATGATGTCATGCTATGCATGGGGTAATGTGAGTAACCCTGTTATGAGTCCCAATTAAGGACTATAAACAACCCTGCAAGAAATTTAGTACCCCGTTATGAGTCCCAATTAAGGACTATAAACAAGACCTGCAAGAAACTTAGTACCCTGTTATGAGTCACAATTAAGGACTATAAACAGAACCTGCAAATAGTTAGTACACCCTGTCATGAGTCCCAATTAAGGACTATAAACAAAACCTGCAAGAGACTTGGTGAACCCTGTTATGAGTCCCAATTAAGGACTATAAACAAGACCTGCAAGAAACAAGTGTCAGGTAACAAGCACGCAGATAGTCATGTACGAAGGCACATAAGTCACACAAAAGAGCCCTTAGGGTTTAGGCCAGCATGAGGTCTAGGTATTACCCTCTTGAAGTTGGTGGGTTCAACCTGTCCTATTAGAAGTAACCGGGTTCTAAGGGTCCCAATATCACAGGATTGCTTTCGTTGTTCATCGTTTCGATTTAGCCACTGAACTGGCGACCGAAATATTCCAGGAAAGCAACCCTCAATTGAGTGTAGTATCGAGTATCAACCAACCTCGGACTGCACCAAAGTCAGTTATCTCACTACCCTAAAGAGGCCAAGATAGTTCAATTAAGGTTCCTAAGGTCTGTTGATGCTTCACGACACCACGCGGAGGCCCCGTACTCTCCTTGACTGAACTCAAGGGTTACCGGTACACACCAAAGTGCCACATCAACGTAGCAGACTGTTTCAACCATGTCGGTATACCCCGCACAGTTCCCTCACAGCCTTGTTGCTACTTTCTAAGAAGGTATCCCCCAGATCCGGGTTTAGGATCTATAGAACTCCCAAGCAACCCACAATTTTAAAGCACACAAGGAAAACAATTGAAAACACAGTGATCTTAGTCCTAAGGTACACCTCACTTTAAAATAAGTCCCCAGCAGAGTCGCCAGTTCTGTGATCGGTGGATCTGGAACTGACTGTTTAACGCTGGTTCGCGAAATGTCGCGGAAGCAAGAGTCGCCACCGTCTTTTATTTTCTCCAAGTGGAAAGGACAAAAGCACAGAAAAATTCCTTATAGAGATTACTCTCGGTTCGGGAGGTAGGTTATAGAAAGGGAAGGTGTTAGCACCCTTTCTATCCATGGTTATCCATGGGCTCTTAAGTACTTGCTCAATGTGTTTTCTAAATATTTTGTTTGCCTTTCAATTGTGGGTTTTAAAAAGTTTCTTTGAAAAATTTCAGTTCGACTCGTACGTCAGAGTGTTTGAAAAATTGTTTTGAAAGCTTTTGAAAAAATGTCGGTGTGAAAAGTATTTTTGATTTGTTTTGTTTTGAAATTAGAGCAAGTACCTATGAGAACCTACCTACCCTAAGGAATTCGTCTGTGTAAATGTCCTTTCAAGTAGTGCCATCCCACCATTGAGAGGTAGGTAGCACCACCGTTGGAGGTGTTCGGGTCAATTCGAGTTTGTAGGGACGTGGTGATCACCGGAGCAATGGGAAGACACCTTAGAAGCTACCCTCATGCCAGGTTCCCGGATCATGAGGACTTACTAAGACATCCTCTACTCGACGATCACCTTTCGAGGCAAGGCAACAGTGAGGTGTACCCTAGGGGTGGTGTGTGCGAATCGTGTGTCGTTTTCATTTGTATTTGTCTTGTCATGTTTATTGTGATCTACGCTTGATTTTAATTAGGGCCATTCATTCTTGCATGCTTTTGATTAACAGTTAAGGAATATTTGCGGGAAAGTAAATTCTAAGGCTATTACAAATGGCGCGGGTCCACATCGCCAAAATTAAACCGGACCCGATTTGACAGAAAGTAAATAAAGCAAAGTAAATAACGAAATTGAAAGGTGCGAGAAGTTTAAGTTACAACGCTTTGGGAGAGATACATAATTATTTAAGCAATAAAATAAATACGCAAATTAAACAATTAAGAATATGGGCGTTGGACCCTTTTGCAAAATTAAAATTAATAAGGAATAAAAATTAAAAATTAAAAATTAAAAAAAAGATGTTTTTGGTATTTTTAGTGTTTTTTAGGAATTTGATGAAAAAGAGTCAATTAAAATTAAACTAAAAGGCAAACCCTAATTCTAATAGCTTTTAAATTTATTGTGAAAATATTGAATTGAAACCTAAATTAAGCCTAATTTTTATATACAATGTTAATTATGAAAACAAATAACATAAATAATATTATTGTAAAAAAGGGAAAAAATTAAAAAAGGAATAAAAACTCAATTAACCCTAATTCTATTTTTCTTGTGTTTTTTATTATTAAAAGAAATTAAAATCACAACTTAATTAAACTAAATAATTACATACTAATTTATTTATAAGAAAATACTAAAATAAAAATTATTTATTATATTTTGTCTTTTCTGATTTTTAGGCTTTTTTTGTATTTTGTAAACATAATTACTTAAATTAAAATAATAAAGAAAATAAAATAGCAATTGAAAATAAAAAGAGAAAATTTGCAAACCAGGGGGGGTGGAAGTCCCCAAAGTGGAGGTGTGGACTTAGGAATTCAGGCCCAATTGATTTTGGCCTTATTGACTTTTTTGAATCACATATGGTGTATTGACTCAAGCCTACAGCGTTCATCAATCTTCAGCCCTTAATTTGGTCTCCAGGAACACGTGGACAGCTGGATCTTAAGGCGTATGGTGCATCCTGAACATTAGCGCTGCATAGGAAGACACATAGCAAAACAATATGGAAATTATACAGACCTGGGACTCGAACCCAGGTCTTGGACGTTATTGCAATCACCACTTGCCAGCTGAGCCATGAAACGCATGTTATATATATTAGACAAACAAATAATAAAAAGGAAAGTGAGTTAATGGCCTGGAAAAGCGCACGAGATTTTAAATGAGCCAGTCCGCGTGTGACATGTAATCATCTTCTCCGCCTTCCCTGAAAACAAAAACATATGGCAACGGTTTCTTAAGCGTGGTTTTAAGGACGTTTTGAGAAAATAGCGATTAGCTCATCTCTAAACATAAATTAGGCGCGAGGGTTGGGATCTCTTCGTCCAGGCTTGCTCAATTAAATGGTGGTGGTCTGGAGTCCTGATTTTTCCTAATTTCAGAAGCCCCAAATTAACAAACCTGTAAACCCTAGAAATCGCGCATGGTAAAACCTCATATACAGCATGAAAATCAAATTAAATGCATTGGTTAGTTTCAGGATAAGATGATAAACATGATTCAACAATTAAATCTCATAAAGAATGCCTAGAATAGGATATACGATTATGAGTTTCATGCTGTACAGTTTCAGTTTAATATACCAATTCTTGAGGTTTTGGTGGCTGTGCTTGATTGGAACGTGTTCAGGAGCCTTCAAGGAAGCTAATGGACTATGAATTATGCCTTGAATCCACCTCTAAGGTGGTTTTCAGTTTTGTGTTTTTTGACCAATTTTCCAAGTTTGTCTATGGCCTTTGAGCGCAGCCTTCAGTGTAGCACGATTAGGTTTGTGTTCCTGGCTTTGTAGTGAAGCTATTAGGTCAAAAATATTCAATAAAATCCAATGCAATAATGGTTTTGCATATTTGATTTCTTAAGGATCTTCCATATCTTTTTTCATGTGTTCTTTGTATCAATTAGCTCAAATCAGACCAAATCTTTCCTAGTTTACATTTGCACGAAATATTGACCTTAAAACATGTATAAAAAGATTGGTTTTGTTAGGTTAAATATTTTTCACATATTTAAATAATTTAAATGAATTAATATAGATAAAAATTCAAATAAATAAATAAAAAATGAGAAAATACTTTCCTTTGGGCCAAGTGGTCGTGCATATGCTTAGAATGATGAATCATGGAAGAAAAATGGACCCATTAGCAATTTTAGGTCATTTGAACCATTGTTGACTTTTCAAAATATCCAAAAATTTCCCAACTTCCACAAGGCATAACTTGCTCAAATTTTAAGCTTTTCTCATGTTCTTGGACATTTTGGAAAGGTCTTTGAGTCCTTTAACCAATGCCTTTGGTCCCATGTCATTTTGATTTAACAATCTCAAGTTATGGCCTTTGACTTAAAGTACCTTTTTGTTGACTTTTGAAAATGACCTATAATGTTGAAATTGATAACTTTTTGTGAGAGCATTTCTTGGACTTGAAGTATGAATATGAGTTGTAGGAAATGTCTTTCTCTTCAAAATGAGCTTTGTATGGGATTTTTCTGATAATCCATGTGAAAGTTATGCCCTGGTCAATTTCAGTTGACTTTTTCAACTGTCCAAATATAGTAACTTTTGCATCTTTGATGATTTCTGAGCCAAATTTTGAGAATCATGATCAAGCATTGATCAAATGATGTTTGTGGCTTCAAAATGATATGTTGACCAAAAATTTGAACTTTTGACTGTCAAATGACCATTTTGCCCCTACAGTTGACTGTAGTGCAATTTAGGGTTTTGACTGTGCAATTTTGAGCTGAATGCCTTGAAACTTGATATGAAGATGCTTGACCACCTTTGTAGGCATGTGAGACTTGATTGGGCCCTTGCAAACTTCTTTTTCTTGATCAGAACACAAACCCTAGTTTTGACTGTGTAGGAGACAGTTGGACTGAGTAACCCTTGGGGAATTTTGTGACTTGGCTTGGCAATTTCTTGGAGAATATGGGAGGGCAAATTTTGGGGTACAACAGTTGCCCCTGTTCAATCTTCTTAGACCTGAGGATGCAGATTGGCTGACGTGCCTTTCGTAATCCGAGGGTAGAAGATGATTGGACACTAGAGTGCCCAGAAATTTGCGCGCACATAGTGGCAGTGATGATGGGAATGGGCTTATAGATGCCATCTGGAGATTGCTGGATAGGGTGATGGGCTTATAGATGCCATCTGGATGTTGACCGCGTAGGAGATTCCTTGGCGAGAACCTGCATACCTGCAAAACAGAAAATGAGTACCTGACACGTTGCAGGAGTTGATTTCCAGATGCTTGGTATAGATGTGTCCTGACTAGTTACAGGAGCTGAGTCTGGAGTCTTCACATGATGATGAATGAACCAGGGATGGTTACTATCTTAGCATGAATGGTAAGAGAACCTTGGGCGAATTTAACTTCAACAACGCTCGTTGAGAAAATCTTGGTGGGAAATACCATCTTCGCAGGATCGGGAACGAGAACCATAGGCCATTATAATCTGAAAGGGAATCACCTCACTCGCCGTCGGAGAGGGAATCATAGGAAAAGGAATTGTCACCTCACTCACCGTCAGAGAGGGGACCATCTGGGATGACTTCTACTGAGTCTTTATCAGAAAAATCTGTTGGGAGTCGATTTAGCTGGACTAGAGAAGGCCTTGAAATATCTTCAACTGGAATAAGTGTCAGAACGTCGCCATATCTGGTTCATATCTGGACTATATCTGGAAGGAAATCTGGAAGCAGCATCAGAACGTCGCCATATCTGGGTCATATCTGAAACTATATCTAGAAGGAAATCTGGAAGCAGCATCAGAACGTCGCCATATCTGGGTCATATCTGAAACTATATCTAGAAGGAAATCTGGAAGCAGTATCAGAACGTCGCTATATCTGGGTCATATCTGAAACTATATCTAGAAGGAAATCTGGAAGCAGCATCAGAACGTCACCATATCTGGATCATATCTGAAACTATATCTAGAAAGAATATCTGGAAGCAGCATCAGAACGTCGCCATATCTGGATCATATCTGAAGCTATATCTAGAAGGAAATCTGGAAGCAGCATCAGAACGTCACCATATCTGGATCATATCTGAAACTATATCTAGAAAGAATATCTGGAAGCAGCATCAGAACGTCGCCATATCTGGATCATATCTGAAGCTATATCTAGAAGGAAATCTGGAAGCAGCATCAGAACGTCACCATATCTGGATCATATCTGAAGCTATATCTAGAAGGAAATCTGGAAGCAGTATCAGAACGTCACCATATCTGGGTCATATCTGAAACTATATCTAGAGGGATATCTGGAAGCAGTATCAGAACGTCACCATCTCTGGGTCATATCTGAAACTATATCTAGAAGGAAATCTGGAAGCAGCATCAGAACGTCACCATCTCTGGGTCATATCTGAAACTATATCTAGAAGGAAATCTGGAAGCAGCATCAGAACGTCACCATATCTGGGTCATATCTGAAACTATATCTAGAGGGATATCTGGAAGCAGTATCAGAACGTCACCATATCTGGGTCATATCTGAAACTATATCTAGAAAGAATTGCGATAGTTGATAGTACTCATTTTTGTATTGATCTTTTTCCTGAAAAGGCAAAACATAATTGTATGCAAAATCATGATGCATGAACTGTATGTCTTCAAAATTAATGAGATTCGTGCAATATGATGCATATGCATGCTATAATGTATGAAGATATGATGTTTATGAACATATGTTTTTGTCTCAGGAAAATAAATCCTTGACGAGTGCCGGGAAGTCACTCCTGGGCTGCTGTTTGAAGAATAGATTTTTGCCTCCGCTGGGGATGATAGTTGCAAGAATACCGGTAGGAGAAGATAACTCCGTTGGGGAATGAACTTGGCGAATGGATTACTCTGCGGGGAATACTCTGTGGGGAGAGGAATACTTTGCTGAGGTTGATGATAACTTGCTGAGGATACCCTTGTTGTTGGAAGTATTGATGGACTTCGCTGGGGTAAGAAGACTGTGTCGACGACGATCTTTCCATGGCTTTTGGTTGAGGATAACCCAGTTATATCCTGTTAAGGAAATAATTCTTTAAATAAATCCGGATGACGCGTTCGTGCGCTGCGAGGATAAGCTTCTGGAATTTACTAGGGGATAAGCTTACTGCTTGGGGATATGAATTCCATCTTTCCTGGGGAACTGGATTGGATTCTCTGGGGAAGTTTTGAACTGTATTGGTTATGTTCTTCCACGGAACCTGCCCTGATACCTTGGAGGATAGGACAGTCAGATTGCTTAGACCACTCTATTGCCCCTGTTTCTATGGAGGAGGCACTTGGGGGGTGCTGATAGTTGTTGACGGACAAACCTTCTTCTAGTAGACAGGTGGTAGGACATAGTCGTACGCTTTGATCCCTAACTTTTGCCTGGACCGCCCTTTCGGGTTTTCGGTCCATCGGGATACCCATTTTTGCCCAAGTCGCCTTTTCAGGTTTTCGACTTGCCGGGTGTACAGATTTTTTCATTTCACCCCTTCATTTTGCCCGAACCCTTTTGGTTCGCCGGGAAGCCCTAAATTTTGCCTAGGCATGTCAACCTAGCGGGTCTTTGATTTTGCGTAGTATTTTTTCGACTATGTCCACGCTCTCAGGAAGTAGGGAGTTGCCCCTGTTAGAAGTGTTTTGCCATGCCATCAGAAGGTATTTGATCAGGCAAGATTCGTTGCTGGGGTGCCCCAAGTGACTCAGGCAGAGATTGCCCCAGGCTTTTTGGCCTTTTGAGAGATTCTCTGGATCTTGACTTAACTGCCCCAGATGGTGGACCATGATCATGCCATGCCCCTTGGTGGGAAGAACTTTTGTTCACCAGATATTCTTCGTGCGAATTTTCCTGCTGTTCAAACAAAAAGTCATATGCAAGCAATGTTATATCAAAAATGCAAAGCTTATGTCTGTCTTAGAGATTTTGGAAATGCATTCTTTTTCATAAAACACGTGAATGTTTGTAAAACGTGATGTCAACTCCGTATTTACCGTAGGCCTTAAGGAGTCAGGATACCTTTCGTAACAGTATGCTTTCGAACTAACCCATGCTTCAGCTAGAACTTTTAAGGGTTATAACGTGGCCTGGTTCACGGTTTAAGAAACAAAGGATCAAGGCTCAAATTATTTGTACCCACCCGCTCTTCGTGATATTCTCCAAACCTAAACTCAGTTGATCATACGTTAGACCTTGTTTGAGTCTTTGCTCTGATTTTCCGGTGATGATTCGGATGTTGATAACTTATTTTGAATAGGCGGTCATTCCTTTTTTGTTGAGGGTTTGTAAGACCTCTTTCTTGATTTTTGTTATCCCTTTCTTTTTTTGCCTGAACTATTTCCTTTTTGGAATTACAGTCAGCGGGATGCCCCAGTTTTGCAAGTCTCCTTCATGGGTTTTGACTTAATGGTTTTTTCATTTTTTTGAGATAATGACTGCCTTTCTTTATGATTGTTCGGAACCATCATTGTCTTTCTTTATTTTGTAAGGACTTCTTCGGTGCTGTTTGTTATGCACTTGGATCAACTGAGAGAACTACCCTGCCCCAGGTTATGATTAAGGGTTTCAATTTTCGAAAAGAAAAACTCCTACTTCTTTGGCTCACAGGGGTTGACGAGGGATTATCATCCTTATAACTCCAGTGTTTAGGGATTGAAACAATGCCTGTACCTCATCAGCGGGGTCTGTTCAAAAGCATACTGTAAATTGCAGTATCGTTTTCGTCATCCTCCCTCAAGAGGCTCAGAATTATTAACCGAGAGTTGACATCAGAAAAAATATGAAAAGAATATAATAAAAATAATTGTATTAATTCCCAAAACAGACATATGCGATGCATTGATAGAATAAAAGAGTTTGCTATGACATTAATTGTTTGTATAAGCAAAGAAAAATACAACTAAAAAATTCACATAAACAAAAGTCTTCAATGATTGGGCAACGGAGCAGTGATTATGTTCGGAGTCTCTGGCACTTCAAACTGAATCTCTCCGGCGTCAATCATATCTTGGATCTTGTTCTTGAGAGGCCAGCAGTTGTCTGTAGTATGCCCCGGGCTATCTGAATGATATGCGCACCTATCGTTGGGATGATAGTTAGGAGCAGAAGTGTTCGGATTCCGAAGAGGAGCCCTTAAGGTGATCAGTCCTGCTTTCAACATTTGTTGCAGTGCTTGATCCAACGACATGTTGAGTTTGGTGTACTGCCGTTTCTCCTTGCGCTGCTGCCCCTGTCCTTGTTGAGCAGGTCCAGGATTGGAGATCTGGATTGCCCCTATCTCATGACGGCTCTTTTTACCGTGCACAGCATTGGATTCTTTCTTCCCATGATGAGGCTTCTTATCAGAAGGTGCAGCTTCTTGAATTTTCCCAGACCGGATGCCAGCTTCTATTCGCTCTCCAGTCAAGATAAGATCTGTGAATCCAGCAGACGAATTCCCAATCAGGTGGTTATAAAATGGACCAGACAAGGTCCCCAAGAACATGTCCACAAGTTCCCGATCAGTCAGAGGTGGTTGTACCCTTCCAGCAAGATCCCTCCATTTCTGCGCATATTCTTTAAAACCTTCACTTGATCCTAACGACATACCCTGGAGTTGGGTACGCGTAGGGGCAAGGTCGGCATTATATTGATACTGCTTATAGAAAGCAGTAGCCAACTCCTCCCAGTTACGAACCTTGGTCCCATCTAGCTGATAGAACCATTCGAGATGAGTCCCTGAAAGACTCTCCTGGAAGAAGTGGATCCACAAATTCTTGTCCACAGTATATGGTTGAATCTTCCGAACATAGGACCTGAGATGTAACTTGGGACAAGACGCCCCGTCATACTTGGTAAAGGTTGGTGCTTTGAACTTCCGAGGAATAACCACACCAGTTGACAAACCCAGATCTCCAAAATCCAGCCCAGGTACCTGTTGGATCTCCATAGCATTCAGCCTATCCTCCAACTGTTTGTACTTGTCTTCGGCAGGAGGATATTGTTCGTCGTTGAAATCTGTCTCGTTGTCGGAGACCACTGGACTGGGAACCCTTTCCTCCTGATGACTACCTTCCCTCACAGATGGAGTTGTCCTCTCAGTTTCAATCTGCGGTGTATTCCCAGATCTGCGCCTAGGGTTGAAGAAAACAGTCCTCTTCTTCTTCTTTTTCAAGAGCAGGGTCTTCAGATCTTGCTGCCCCTGGGTCAAATTCATGATCAGCCCTTGGAACTGGGCGTTCTGAGCCTGGAGGGCCTTGATAGTGTGCTCGGCTGATGATTCAGGATTCATGATGATCGGCTGAAATAAACAGCGAAGAAGGGTAAGCAACCTGTCAAAGGGATACCTGCAATGCAATGAGATGTATGACATGCATGTAATGTTTTCAAGGACCTCGCGGGGTAGATAAAAAATTTGTTAGCATTTAGATCCGGTAGCTTGATTGTAAGAACTTCATTTTGTTGAGAGTCCTTCGTCAAGGGTCAAAGGCTCACCATATCCAGTGGGTCATAGCCCCTGACAACCTTAGCTAGAGGAAAATAAATCCTCTTTGCCCCTGGCTAGATGTTTGATTTATCATGACCTGCATCACAGACCCTTGAGATCCTTGAAATAGGTTAAGATGTATGCAATGGTATGATGTCATGCTATGCATGGGGTAATGTGAGTAACCCTGTTATGAGTCCCAATTAAGGACTATAAACAACCCTGCAAGAAATTTAGTACCCCGTTATGAGTCCCAATTAAGGACTATAAACAAGACCTGCAAGAAACTTAGTACCCTGTTATGAGTCCCAATTAAGGACTATAAACAGAACCTGCAAATAGTTAGTACACCCTGTCATGAGTCCCAATTAAGGACTATAAACAAAACCTGCAAGAGACTTGGTGAACCCTGTTATGAGTCCCAATTAAGGACTATAAACAAGACCTGCAAGAAACAAGTGTCAGGTAACAAGCACGCAGATAGTCAAGTACGAAGGCACATAAGTCACACAAAAGAGCCCTTAGGGTTTAGGCCAGCATGAGGTCTAGGTATTACCCTCTTGAAGTTGGTGGGTTCAACCTGTCCTATTAGAAGTAACCGGGTTCTAAGGGTCCCAATATCACAGGATTGCTTTCGTTGTTCATCGTTTCGATTTAGCCACTGAACTGGCGACCGAAATATTCCAGGAAAGCAACCCTCAATTGAGTGTAGTATCGAGTATCAACCAACCTCGGACTGCACCAAAGTCAGTTATCTCACTACCCTAAAGAGGCCAAGATAGTTCAATTAAGGTTCCTAAGGTCTGTTGATGCTTCACGACACCACGCGGAGGCCCCGTACTCTCCTTGACTGAACTCAAGGGTTACCGGTACACACCAAAGTGCCACATCAACGTAGCAGACTGTTTCAACCATGTCGGTATACCCCACACAGTTCCCTCACAGCCTTGTTGCTACTTTCTAAGAAGGTATCCCCCAGATCCGGGTTTAGGATCTATAGAACTCCCAAGCAACCCACAATTTTAAAGCACACAAGGAAAACAATTGAAAACACAGTGATCTTAGTCCTAAGGTACACCTCACTTTAAAATAAGTCCCCAGCAGAGTCGCCAGTTCTGTGATCGGTGGATCTGGAACTGACTGTTTAACGCTGGTTCGCGAAATGTCGCGGAAGCAAGAGTCGCCACCGTCTTTTATTTTCTCCAAGTGGAAAGGACAAAAGCACATAAAAATTCCTTATAGAGATTGCTCTCGGTTCGGGAGGTAGGTTATAGAAAGGGAAGGTGTTAGCACCCTTTCTATCCATGGTTATCCATGGGCTCTTAAGTACTTGCTCAATGTGTTTTCAAAATATTTTGTTTGCCTTTCAATTGTGGGTTTTAAAAAGTTTCTTTGAAAAATTTCAGTTCGACTCGTACGTCAGAGTGTTTGAAAAATTGTTTTGAAAGCTTTTGAAAAAATGTCGGTGTGAAAAGTATTTTTGATTTGTTTTGTTTTGAAATTAGAGCAAGTACCTATGAGAACCTACCTACCCTAAGGAATTCGTCTGTGTAAATGTCCTTTCAAGTAGTGCCATCCCACCATTGAGAGGTAGGTAGCACCACCGTTGGAGGTGTTCGGGTCAATTCGAGTTTGTAGGGACGTGGTGATCACCGGAGCAATGGGAAGACACCTTAGAAGCTACCCTCATGCCAGGTTCCCGGATCATGAGGACTTACTAAGACATCCTCTACTCGACGATCACCTTTCGAGGCAAGGCAACAGTGAGGCGTACCCTAGGGGTGGTGTGTGCGAATCGTGTGTCGTTTTCATTTGTATTTGTCTTGTCATGTTTATTGTGATCTACGCTTGATTTTAATTAGGGCCATTCATTCTTGCATGCTTTTGATTAACAGTTAAGGAATATTTGCGGGAAAGTAAATTCTAAGGCTATTACAAATGGCGCGGGTCCACATCGCCAAAATTAAACCGGACCCGATTTGACAGAAAGTAAATAAAGCAAAGTAAATAACGAAATTGAAAGGTGTGAGAAGTTTAAGTTACAACGCTTTGGGAGAGATACATAATTATTTAAGCAATAAAATAAATACGCAAATTAAACAATTAAGAATATGGGCGTTGGACCCTTTTGCAAAATTAAAATTAATAAGGAATAAAAATTAAAAATTAAAAAAAAGATGTTTTTGGTATTTTTAGTGTTTTTTAGGAATTTGATGAAAAAGAGTCAATTAAAATTAAACTAAAAGGCAAACCCTAATTCTAATAGCTTTTAAATTTATTATGAAAATATTGAATTGAAACCTAAATTAAGCCTAATTTTTATATACAATGTTAATTATGAAAACAAATAACATAAATAATATTATTGTAAAAAAGGGAAAAAATTAAAAAAGGAATAAAAACTCAATTAACCCTAATTCTATTTTTCTTGTGTTTTTTATTATTAAAAGAAATTAAAATCACAACTTAATTAAACTAAATAATTACATACTAATTTATTTATAAGAAAATACTAAAATAAAAATTATTTATTATATTTTGTCTTTTCTGATTTTTAGGCTTTTTTTGTATTTTGTAAACATAATTACTTAAATTAAAATAATAAAGAAAATAAAATAGCAATTGAAAATAAAAAGAGAAAATTTGCAAACCAGGGGGGGTGGAAGTCCCCAAAGTGGAGGTGTGGACTTAGGAATTCAGGCCCAATTGATTTTGGCCTTATTGACTTTTTTGAATCACATATGGTGTATTGACTCAAGCCTACAGCGTTCATCAATCTTCAGCCCTTAATTTGGTCTCCAGGAACACGTGGACAGCTGGATCTTAAGGCGTATGGTGCATCCTGAACATTAGCGCTGCATAGGAAGACACATAGCAAAACAATATGGAAATTATACAGACCTGGGACTCGAACCCAGGTCTTGGACGTTATTGCAATCACCACTTGCCAGCTGAGCCATGAAACGCATGTTATATATATTAGACAAACAAATAATAAAAAGGAAAGTGAGTTAATGGCCTGGAAAAGCGCGCGAGATTTTAAATGAGCCAGTCCGCGTGTGACATGTAATCATCTTCTCCACCTTCCCTGAAAACAAAAACATATGGCAACGGTTTCTTAAGCGTGGTTTTAAGGACGTTTTGAGAAAATAGCGATTAGCTCATCTCTAAACATAAATTAGGCGCGAGGGTTGGGATCTCTTCGTCCAGGCTTGCTCAATTAAATGGTGGTGGTCTGGAGTCCTGATTTTTCCTAATTTCAGAAGCCCCAAATTAACAAACCTGTAAACCCTAGAAATCGCGCATGGTAAAACCTCATATACAGCATGAAAATCAAATTGAATGCATTGGTTAGTTTCAGGATAAGATGATAAACATGATTCAACAATTAAATCTCATAAAGAATGCCTAGAATAGGATATACGATTATGAGTTTCATGCTGTACAGTTTCAGTTTAATATACCAATTCTTGAGGTTTTGGTGGCTGTGCTTGATTGGAACGTGTTCAGGAGCCTTCAAGGAAGCTAATGGACTATGAATTATGCCTTGAATCCACCTCTAAGGTGGTTTTCAGTTTTGTGTTTTTTGACCAATTTTCCAAGTTTGTCTATGGCCTTTGAGCGCAGCCTTCAGTGTAGCACGATTAGGTTTGTGTTCCTGGCTTTGTAGTGAAGCTATTAGGTCGAAAATATTCAATAAAATCCAATGCAATAATGGTTTTGCATATTTGATTTCTTAAGGATCTTCCATATCTTTTTTCATGTGTTCTTTGTATCAATTAGCTCAAATCAGACCAAATCTTTCCTAGTTTACATTTGCACGAAATATTGACCTTAAAACATGTATAAAAAGATTGGTTTTGTTAGGTTAAATATTTTTCACATATTTAAATAATTTAAATGAATTAATATAGATAAAAATTCAAATAAATAAATAAAAAATGAGAAAATACTTTCCTTTGGGCCAAGTGGTCGTGCATATGCTTAGAATGATGAATCATGGAAGAAAAATGGGCCCATTAGCAATTTTAGGTCATTTGAACCATTGTTGACTTTTCAAAATATCCAAAAATTTCCCAACTTCCACAAGGCATAACTTGCTCAAATGTTAAGCTTTTCTCATGTTCTTGGACATTTTGGAAAGGTCTTTGAGTCCTTTAACCAATGCCTTTGGTCCCATGTCATTTTGATTTACCAATCTCAAGTTATGGCCTTTGACTTAAAGTACCTTTTTGTTGACTTTTGAAAATGACCTATAATGTTGAAATTGATAACTTTTTGTGAGAGCATTTCTTGGACTTGAAGTATGAAGATGAGTTGTAGGAAATGTCTTTCTCTTCAAAATGAGCTTTGGATGGGATTTTTCTGATAATCCATGTGAAAGTTATGCCCTGGTCAATTTCAGTTGACTTTTTCAGCTGTCCAAATATAGTAACTTTTGCATCTTTGATGATTTCTGAGCCAAATTTTGAGAATCATGATCAAGCATTGATCAAATGATGTTTGTGGCTTCAAAATGATATGTTGACCAAAAATTTGAACTTTTGACTGTCAAATGACCATTTTGCCCCTACAGTTGACTGTAGTGCAATTTAGGGTTTTGACTGTGCAATTTTGAGCTGAATGCCTTGAAACTTGATATGAAGATGCTTGACCACCTTTGTAGGCATGTGAGACTTGATTGGGCCCTTGCAAACTTCTTTTTCTTGATCAGAACACAAACCCTAGTTTTGACTGTGTAGGAGACAGTTGGACTGAGTAACCCTTGGGGAATTTTGTGACTTGGCTTGGCAATTTCTTGGAGAATATGGGAGGGCAAATTTTGGGGTACAACAGGTACTAATATCAACAACTCGATGATCACTAAACTCTGTAAACAATTCAAGATTCATCATCACAACTCTTCTCCTTACCGACCGAAGATGAATGGGGTTGTCGAAGCTGCTAATAAGAATATTAAAAAGATCATATAGAAGATGACGGTGACATGCAAAGACTAGTGTTGTACCCCAAAATTTTCCCTCCCATTTTTTACTCAATATGTTATCCCAAGGTTTCTTAAAATATTTAATTTGGCTCAAAAGTTGATCAAACAAATTTTTCTTCCTAGGCAACCAGTCAGCAATTAGGGTTTTTCACTACTCAAAGAGGTTTGCCCAATCCATGGCTCAGATAACTGCAAAGGCACTTATGTGATTTCTATTTGTTTTCTTAACTATAATCTTCTGAAGATTGATGTTACTTTGAGGGCATATTCTGTTTGAATAAGGTGCAAAATTTAAAACTATCATCTTTAAGCAAATCATGATTGAGGGTTCAATTAATCATTTGGGTTTGAACTTTTAAACATTTATTTTGCTTAAAAGTGCAAGATACATGATTTATCCTATCATATTATGTTTACTTGAAGTGCAAGTTATCAAGCTAGGATGCTTATTCAAAACATTCAAACCAAGAATTGCAAAATTAAAATAAAACTCAGAAGTTTTGTACAATAAATCTTCATTATTACTCAAGCTTTGTTCATTACAGTTTGGTGGGTCTTTCACAAATGATTACAAAGTGATTGCAAAAATTACAAGTGAAACACAAAGTTTAAATCTACAAAGAAAAATTTGTTTCTTCTTCAAGACTCCTTGCTTCATCCTCAAGAAATTCCCCATTTGCTAGCCTTTGTCTTGCTTGCCATTTGTTTGTACATGTGACAGAAGAAAAGAAAAAATTATCAAAACAAATCAATATTAAAGAGCCCAAGCAAATTTGATTCTTCATCATTAGGGTTTGCTTTTAGGAATCATAATTTTGTTTGCCCATTTTTCCCTATTTTTGCAAATCTCAAAACCTAGGTTTTGGTTCACAAATAAAGGAGAAAAAGAAATAAATATACAAATTGGACAGACAAGGCAACAAATTCAAACAGCAGCAGTCAAAATTCACAAGTCAAATAATATCAAACATCCAAACTGCATCACAAAACAGAACTAGTGCTTTGCAAAGCAATTACAACAGCACAAGATGCAAGGCAATAGGCTGCAAATAGCAGACAGCAAGCAAGTTGTCCAAATCAGAAATCAAAGGCAGCAATATAAAACTACAACAGAACAAAACAAACAATATGCAAACAACAAGCCAAAAGCACCAAATACTGCAATATAAGTCAGAATTGTATCAAAAGCAAAAAATGCTTTATCTCACAAAGAGAGGAAAGAGGAAAGATATCACCTAGCCAGCAAATGCCAAGACAAGCAGGTTTCTATAAGCAGGTTGCTATAAGCAACAGTTCAAGAAGACTTGCTCAAAAAGCCTCCCTATGTTGCCCATAGCAGTCCAAAGATCTGTCCAAGTTCTGCACAAAAGCATGTCAACATAAACCATAGCAACTAATCTGCAATACAGAACAAAAATGCCCAGACTTGCACCAAAATGGAAACAGTCCAAGCTGCACTCAAAAGCCAAAAACTAGAAAAGCCAAAACTGTCAAAATTCAAAGTGGTTTTCCCTCCTATTTTTTCACCTAATCAGAGAACAAGTTTACTGTTTTATAGAGGAGAACCATCAGATTCAAGGAGGAGGAGGAGGGAGATACATCACAAAGAAACCAGAACAAAAACTAGCAAACTAGAAAACCAACAGAATCTCATCAAACCATCTTCAAAAACCAACTGAAATATCATCAAAACCATCTCCAAACCAACAGAACATCATCAAACCATCTCCAAACCCAACTAAAACATCACAAAAACCAAATATGGAACATCATCAAACCATCTTCAAAACCAACTGAAATATCATCAAACCATCTCCAAACCAACAGAACATCATCAAACCATCCCCAAACCCAACTAAAACATCACTAAAACATCATAAAAAACCATATATAAAACTAGCAAAAATATCAAAACCACAAAAACTTAGAACAAGAGATTCAACAAAATCCTTTGTCTCAAACCTATTTGAAACATCATAGAACAAAAAGCTATCACTGTAAAAAAACCAGCATCCAACACCACCATCCAATCATCATAAAAAAAACAGCAAATAACAAAAAAAACACAGAACCATAAATCCACTATTCAAACCTTGTCATCAAACCCAGCAAATCGGTAGCAAACAAAAAAAGAACAAGAACCCTAATCCGATAAACAGAATAATACAAGCTCAGAAGAAGAAAAGTAACACAAGCTCAAAAGGAGAAAGAAATAACCCACAACACAGAGTCAGAATCATCTTACCGAAAAGAACATCAGGAGGTTAGTAGGGTTATATATCTGGACCTCACCAAACGATCTATTTCTTCTCTTTCCTCCCTCTCTTTGAATCTACCATTGTATGCATCGCTATCTTTGTCATTTTCATCAAACGAAAATTAGGGTTTCCCTTTCCCCCTTTCTAGATTTAGAGCCATCAAGTGAAAATATGTAGAAGTAAGTCACGAATTAGTAACTAGCAGTAAGAGATGATCAGAAAAATGTAAGAAAAGTAAGGTTTTGAGACACGCCGCCACCGTCACCGCCGTGAGGCGATTTCCGGCGTGGCCAAAGGGTCTTCTCCGGTGAAGGCCTATAGTAAGAGAGAAGAGAGAGGATAGAGCGTTCAAGAGAGAGAAAGAAAGTTGAGTTATGAGGTCTGGCTCCAGTGTGAGTGTCTTTTGTGTTATTTGATAACAACACTCTGGTCCTATCCGGTGGTGACACTTGTCACCACCTCTTTAGTTGCCCTGAGTGATTTCCCACTTGCTACCCCATGATAATGTGATGCGCCCTTATCATTTATCCCTTTGATCAGTCATCACATCCTTTCAATGCATCTTAGACGCATGCCCTTAGTACACCTCTAGGGAGTTGCTGTACTGGATTAGCCAGAAGCATTTGGGCTTATTAATTTCTGCACCCCCTGTTTTTACTTTTTTTTGCAGGCCCGTTTCTACTTTCTTCTTTATATTTTTTTTGTTAATATTTTCTTCTTCACTATTTTTTTTATTATTTTTTTTAGCATATATTTAAGAAATGTAAATATGTTAACATTTGTTTTAAATAATTATTAATTTTAAAATAATTTTTGTTTGACATTATTAATTAAGTCCTTAATTAATCTTATCAAATGAAAAGAGTTTTAACCTAAATAATTATTTAATGGTTTGCATTTGTATTGCGTGATTTAAATATTTATTTCTTACCGTCATCCCCATTCATTAATTTGTACCCCCATTCCCGAAGCTCTGTAATAACGTAGAATTTCAATTTCCGCACTTTTACTGTTTACTCAATATTGTATAGTAATTACGCGTGTATGGCAAGATAAAAAAAATAATTGTTAGTTAACCTAATTTCAAAGATCAAATTAACTTGAATCAAACACACTTTTTCACACGCGCACCTCTAGGGTAACCTCGCTCGTTGCCTCGGAAATACAGTCAAGTCCCTCGAGTATGGGACATTTTAGCAAATGACCCTTCGATAAAAAGATCGTAGTCCCTCGATGACCCTCGACGTTGCCTTCGATAAAAAGATCTTGTCCCTTACAAAAATTGCTAAAATGTCACATAAGTTGCTTTCGATGACTGTAAAATTGACCCGCGCCTGTCCCTTTACATCCAACGATGGGGATTCTTACCTAATCAATGGTAAGATAGCAACATTAAAAGGAAGAAAATAACCTTGAGACCTTTCGAGTAGGTAGATTCGCTCCTAGTTACTCGCTTGCTCATGACAAAAACATTTTACACCAACACTTTCATCTCAAAACATTTTCAAAAGACAAAACCTTTTGTATACGTTCTTATAGAGACGAGAACCATTGCAAAACATCTTGTTAAAACACTTTCCAAAACACAATCCATAAACACATCTTTGAACCATCTTTCGAAACAAAAAACTTTGTACGCGTTCTTATAGAAACGAGAACCATTACAAAGAGATTTTTCAAAACACTTTCAAAGCCCACACCACAAGCACACTGTCAAAACAAAAGCAAGTGATCTAAACGAGTAACTAAGAGCCCATGGAAAACCATGGATGAAAAGGGTGCTAACACCTTCCCTTTTCATAATCTACCCTCCGAACCCGAGAAATAATCTCGAAAGGTCTTTCCTGTGCTTTTTTTACCTTTCCTTTTGGATAAAAGAAAATTCGGTGGCGACTCTTGCTATCCGTACAAATGCGATTAAAACATAAAACACCAAGTCAGTTCTCCCACTGTATCATAGAACTGGCGACTCTGTTGGGGACTATACTTAAAAGTGGGGTTACCTTAGGGTTAGATCACCTTTACTTTCTTTCATTGTTTGATTTGTGTGCTTTATATTTAGTTATTTGTATTGGGCTTGCTTTGATCCTCTGCCCGGGTCTGGGACACCTTTTTAGGTAAATAGCAATAGATTGTGGAGATTGTACGACATAGACCGATATGGTTGAAACAATGGCTATGTTAGTGTGATGCATTTGTGGGTACCGGTATCCCTCGTGGTGAATCGAGGAGAATACGAGGCCGCTGAGTGGCGTCATAAAGCACTAATTGACTTTAGAACCCTAATTGAACAAACTTGGCCATTAGGACGTAGTGAGATAGTCGATTTCGGCATAGAGCTGAAAATTGGTTGATACTCGATACTAAACTCATTGAGGCTAGACTTTTGGGATATCTCGGCCGCAAGAAAAGATTATTGTACTGAGACAATACCTAAGAGAAAGGTCGGTGATATTGAGATCCTTTAGAACCCGATCACTATTACTAGGACAGGTTGAGCCAACTAAACTTCAAGAGGGTACTTACCTACAAAACTCATGCAAGCCTAAAACATAGGGACTTGTTTGTTGTGTGTGTATATATTTCCTTGTACATAAACATCATAAACATCATGAACATCATACGCATACTCACTAACCATTTCAAGGATTTAGAAATTTATCTTTGTTTCTATTTTGTAGGACATGAATTCTCTCCGAAGAAACACCATCCGAATCAACTTTCTAAAAGCACACCCTCAACTTCAAGAGCTAACTTCAAGAGTGCCCGGGGATTCTCCTTTTACCAAGAAGTATTGTCGACTCCTCAGTTTGGCTACATCCAACTTCCAAGAATAAATGATGTGTGTACTATTCCAATTCTTTGATCCCGTACATCATTGTTTCACTTTCCCGGACTATCAGTTGGTACATACATTGGAAGAGTTCTCCCTACTCTTAGGAGTTCCCATGCTTGATCAGATACCATTCACCGGTCTAGAAGGGATTCCAAAACCTTAAGTCATCGCCGAAGCTTTGCATATGAAGAGGGTCGATATCATAGCCAATTGGGAGACAAGAAGCGGGGTTAAAGGCTTTATAGCTAAGTTTCTATTGGACAAAGTTCGTTCATTCTGGGATGACATGGATTTCCAAGCTTTCGAAGACGTCCTAGATCTTCTCATTTATGGTTTGGTTCTGTTTCCCAATTCGGACCAATTCATAGATGTTAACGCCATCAAAGTCTTTATCTCTCGCAATCCTATACCTACCTTACTAAGAGACATCTTGCATTGCCTTCATACCCACACCATGAAGAAAAGAGGTACTCTTTTGTGTTTTATCCCCCTACTCGCCAAGTGGTTCACTTCACACCTGCCTCAGTCAGCATTGAAGAACGAGCGGAGACTGACTTGGTCTCAAAGGATGATGTCTCTCACCCACTCTGATATTCGTTGGTGTTCGAGATCCTTGGAAGATGTCTCTATCATTGACCGTTGTGGGGAGTTCCCTAACGTGCCTCTGCTTGGTATTAGGGGAGGTATCACATACAACCCATGCTTGGCTCTTCGACAGTTTAGGTATGCCCAAAGAGACGTCCCTCACGAGATGCTCATCCAAGGTCTGGTATTCGACTACGACAAAGAAGACCAAGGTTACCGCCAGAGGTTTACACGTGCTTGGGGAAAGGTGAACAAGGTGGACAGTAGGACTTTGGGACATAAAAACTCTATCTCTCTCGAGCCTTACCTTAGGTGGGTACGGGCTCGTGCCCAGAGTCTCTTGATGCCTTACCCTTCCATCCTTCCTGTCATCATTGAGCCTGTTATTGAAGGAGACGTCCCATACACCATTCTTCATCCTGACATGCCTACCTCTCTCGAAGACCTGCAGAAAGCTTGGGTTCAGTTGAAGGAAGAGCGAGACACCTTTGAAGCCCAGTATTACGCCAGTGAGAAAAAGGTTCTGGAGCTCACCAAACTGCTTCATGAAGAGAAAAACCTGAATGCCTACATTGCTCCAAAGAGGATGCGTTCAGTCTTTTTGTCTTAGTAGTTTTTTTTGTTGTATTTTGTTTCTTTCATTGTAAGTCCAAGGAGGCATGATGTATTCAAAACTTGGTCTAATTAATATAATGTGTGTTCTTTTTTGGTTTGAAAAAATTTAAATCTCTAAATTTCCTTGAAATCATTTGCATATTGCATCTCCATTCATCATAACATCATACAGGTTTCTCATAACAGGTCACCTTATCCTTCTACTGTTTATTTCAGTGAGATGGATGTTGAACAGACTGTGAAAGATCTTCAGGCGCAGAACGCCCAGTTTCAACAAATGCTCTTGGATCTGACAAAAGGACAAGAGGAGTTGAAGACTCTGCTGGCCAAAGAGAAGAAGAAGAAAACAAAGAAATCAACCGGTGTTGTGATCATGGGAAGAAGGTTTAAAGGACAAGCCAGACGAACTTTGGACTTTGCGACATCATCAGGCGAAGGAGATAATCAAACCCAGGAAGTGAACAACGATCCAGCATCCGAGGAAGAGGAAGAGGAAGAGCCTGATTAATATGAAGAATAATATCCTCTTGCTGATGATAAATACAAACAACTAGAGGATCGTTTGAATGCTATGGAGATTCAGAGGGTACCCGATTTGGACTTTGAAGAATTAGGACTCATCTCATGGGTTGTCATCCCACAAAAATTTAAGGTCCCCGCTTTCGCCAAGTACGACGGTGTCTCTTGCCCGAAGCTATATCTAAGGTCATACGACAGAAAGATTCAACCCCACACGGCTGACAAGAACCTATGGGTGCATTTCTTCTGAGAGAGCTTATCTGGGACGCAGTTGGATTGGTTCTATCAATTGGAAGGGACCAATGTTCGCAACTGGGAAGAGTTGGCCGCTGCTTTCTACAAACAATATCAGTATAATGCTGATTTGGCTCCGACTAAGACACAATTGCAAAGCATGTCTATGGGAACAGGTGAGGGTTTCAAAACTTATGCTCAAAAGTGGAGGGATCTCACAGGCAGGGTCCAGCCCCCTCTATCCGACAGAGAATTAGTGGATATGTTCCTAGGCACCTTGTCAGGACCAATTTTCAATCACCTAATTGGGAGTTCCTCAGCTGGGTTTACTGAATTAATCATGACTGGTGAGCGGGTCGAGGCCGATATAAAAAGCGGCAAAACTCAAAGAGATGCATCCTCGAGCATGATGAAGAAGCATTTTGTTGGAAAGAAAGAGGTCAGTGCTGCATATGACTATAGAAATCAAAACAAAACTGATCGTCGCCCGGCGGTAGGGGCTGTCATGATTTCTAACCCTGTGCCAAATCAGCAGCGAAATTATCAATGCAAACCAGAAGCGCCCATGAGACGGTTTACCCGGATCAACATGACCATGTCTCAAATTTTGCCACACCTTTTGAAGACCAATCTGACAACTTTAAAAGAAGCTCCCAAGAACCCCAATACTGCTTCTCCTCGCTATAACCCGAACGCTCGATGCGCCTACCATTCTGAAAGCCCAGGGCACGATACAAATGATTGTTGGGCCTTAAAGAATAAGGTGCAAGACCTTATCGATGTGAAAGAGATTGAGTTTGATCTCTCAGAAATGCCTAATGTAATAACGGCGCCAATGCCCAGACATGGCCAAGGTATCAACGCCATTGATGATGATCGTTTTGTCTCCTCCGTGAATGACTTAATTACTCCTTTATTGACCATTAAACAGAATCTACTACAAGTCGGTCTGTTTCCGGGTTGAGATGAAAATTGTCACTTGTGCAAGTCTTTACCAAACGGTTGTTTGTTACTAAAGATAGGCGTCCAGCGCCTGATGACTAGCAAGGAAATCCTATTTGAAAAGCTACCTCTTATCAAAAGTTCTTATCAAGATGTTTAGATAATCACCATTTCCGACAATCCTCCCAGGGTCTCCACCAAAAGATCCGTCAGGATTACATCTGTTCCAAGATCTGCACCTTTAATCATCACTCTGCCAAGACCAATGTCTTACTCTTCGGATAAAGTTATGCCCTGGAATTATGGGGCTGACGTTTATTACTATGGCGTCAAGCAAGATCAGTTGGCTATCAAAGACGATGTTGCGAGATATATTGATCCTGATATCGGTAATATCACTGGGACCAGCAAAATAACAAGAAGTGGAAGAGTCTTCTCACCTGAGATTTCTCCAAAGACCGTTGCTACTCCTATGATCATTCATATTGCCACTCCTACCATCACTCCCAATGATACTCCTACTGTTATCCCTGCTACCGATACAAGGGGCAAAGAGGATTTGAATGAGCCTGCCCAAGCAAAAGAATGTCCTGAGATCATCCTTGAAGCTTCTAGAAAAGAGATAGAAGAAATACTGAAGATAATCAAGAAAAGTGACTACAACATTGTTGAATAGTTGGGGAAGACCCCCTCGAAGATATCATTGTTGTCCTTACTTTTGTGTTCTGAGACCCACGCCAAAGCCTTGGTAAAGTTTCTTAAGACCTCCCACGTGCCCCAAGAGACCTCCATCAACCAATTTGAAAACTGTGTGGCCAGTCTAACTGCCGATAACATATTGGGCTTTTCCGACGCTGATTTAACTTCTAAGGGAAGGAAGCACAATGATGCCTTGCATATTTCCATTGAATGCAGGGGAACCACACTTGCCCATGTTTTGGTGGATACCGGCTCATCATTGAATGTTTTGCCCAAAAATGCTCTCGACCGACTGGATTGCGAGGGGCTCATCTTGAAACCTAGCAACGTCATAGTAAGGGCCTTTGATGGTTCCAAGAGGACAGTGCACGGAGAAGTTAATGTCCCCATAAAAATTGGAACTCATACTTTTGACTCAACTTTCTATGTGATGGACATCCACCTTTCGTACTCTTGTCGGTTGGGTCAACCCTGGATCCATGGTGTTAGTGCAGTCACTTCTACCCTACACCAAATGCTAAAATACCCGATCAGAGGAAAGATTTTCATAGTTCACGGAGAGGAGAAGTACATGGTTAGCCATATAAACTCTTTTAGGTATGTTGAAATGGATGGTGAATTCATCGAGACTCCCTGTCAGAACTTTGAGGAGGTTCTAGCAACGGTCGCGGCAACCAAGTCTACTCCAAAGGTCCCACAGATTACCAGACCTCCATTTAAATGGCCTCTTTGAAAGATGCTCGAGCAATAGTTGAAGAAGGAGGGTGTACCATCTGGGGTCAGCTTCCAGATATTCCCTACAAGTCCGACAAATTTGGGTTGGGGTTCACTTCAGAGGCCCAAAGAGCTGTTCGACATTCTCGCACTGGGGGACCACCTCTGAGTATCAGCAATCAAGGAGTCAATGCAATAAAAGACAGTGATGGCAGCTGTGACATGGACGAATGGATTTTTCCAACCATTGGTGGAGGGCTCAACAATTGGGAGGCCAAATATTTCATTCCTATTACTTTTATTCAAGAGTAATTGTCTTTTAATATTTTCAGGCTTGTAAAATCTAAACAATTCAGACTTTTAAAACCTGGTGTCTTACCCGAGGCACAATGGTCCATTTGTGAGGGTTGTCACTTCATTCTCATATGTCATTAATGAATCATGGACGTTTTTGCATCAAATTTTGTGTTCTTTGTCTTTCTTTCTTACATTTTATTATCTTTCAAAAGTAGCTATGCTCTTACACACACTCACATATTAAAATGCAGATCTACATCCACTCAGGATCCCATGGGTAACAGTTCTACTATGGCCAATTGTGACTTTGAAAATCCGATCTACCAAGCCGACGACGAAAGTGAGGAAGATTGTGAGGTGCTAGGGGAGTTGGCCAGGTTGTTGCAACAGGAAGAAAGGACCATTCAGTCGCACGAAGAGCCAGTTGAAACAATTAACTTAGGAACTGAGGAGGATAAAAAGGAGGTCAAGTTGGGTGTCAATTTGGAACCTAATGTCAAGGAGTGTCTGATTCAGTTGCTGTACGATTATGTTGAAGTCTTCGTCTGGTCGTACGAAGACATGTCGGGACTTGATACATACATTGTGGTACATCGTCTGCCTACAAGGGAAGATTGTCCTCCAGTAAAGCAAAATGTTCGCCGCATGAGGCCTAATATGTCAGAAAAGATCAAGGCAAAAGTCATGAAGCAATTCAATGCTGGATTTTTGGTTGTCACCTCTTATCCCCAATGGGTGGCCAATGTTGTTCCTGTGCCCAAGAAAGACGGTAAAGTGAAAATGTGTGTGGACTACAGAGATTTGAATAGGGCAAGCCCCAAAGATGATTTTCCACTCCCCCACATCGACATTCTAGTTGACAATACGGCACAATACAAAGTGTTTTCCTTCATGGACGGTTTCTCAGGCTACAACCAAATCAAAATGGCGCCTGAGGATATGGAGAAAACAACCTTTGTTACACAGTGAAGCACTTTCCGCTATAAGGTCATGCCATTCAGACTGAAGAATGTTGGGGCAACTTATCAACGTGCCATGGTAGCTTTATTTCATGACATGATACATAATGAGATAGAGGTCTACGTAGACGATATGATAGCCAGATCACAAACGGAAGAAGAGCACCTTGATTACTTACATAAACTGTTTGAGAGGCTGAAGAAGTACAAGTTGAGATTGAATCCAAAGAAGTGCACGTTTGGAGTCCGGTCTGGTAAGCTCCTAGGCTTTGTCATCAGCAACAAAGGTATCGAGGTTGATCCTGCCAAGGTTAAAGCGATACAAGAAATGTCATCTCCTCATACTGAGAAGGAAGTCAGAGGATTCTTGGGACGTTTGAATTACATCGCCAGGTTCATTTCTCACCTGACAGCTACTTGTGAGCCAATCTTCAAGCTCTTGAAGAAAGATCAAGTAGTCAAATGGAATGATGAATGCCAAGTTGCTTTTGACAAAATCAAGGAATACTTACAAGATCCTCTTGTATTGTTTCCACCCGTCGAGGGAAGGCCTTTAATCCTATATTTGATTGTTTTAGAAAACTCAATGGGGTGTGTGTTGGGGCAGCATGACGAGTCTGGCCGAAAAGAGCATGCTATCTATTACCTGAGCAAAAAAGTTTACGGACTGTGAAACAAGATATTCACTACTCGAGAAAACTTGCTATGCTATGGCATGGGCTGCTTGCCGACTGAGACAGTATATACTGACCCATACTACTTTGTTGATATCTAAAATGGATCTGATAAAATACATCTTTGAAAAGCCCGCTCTTTCTGGGAGAATAGCGAGATGGCAGATGATCCTGACAGAATATGACATACAGTATACTACCCAGAAAGCTATAAAGGGTAGTGTATTGGCTGATCACCTTGCTCACCAAGCTGTGGAAGACTATCAGTCCATGAAGTTTGAATTCCCGGATGAAGACATCATGACATTAGACAACTGTGAAGAAATCAGGCCATATGGCGAACCTGAACAAGGATCCCGATGGACCCTATTCTTTGATGGAGCATCCAATGCACTGGGCAATGGTATCGGTGTCGTACTCATATCTCCGGAGGGATGTCATACTCCCTTTACTGCTAGACTTTTCTTCAACTGTACAAACAACATGGTAGAATACGAAGCATACATCTTCGGTCTCAAAGCTGCTATAGACTTGGGGATCAAATCCTTGGATGTTTTTGGAGATTCAACTTTGGTCATCAGTTAGATCAAAGGGGAATGGGACACCAAACACCCTAACCTTATCCCTTACAAAGAACATGTCTTGACATTGCTACCACATTTTGAGAAGATTACCTTCAAGCATTTCCCACGAGAAGAAAATCAGCTAGCAGACGCACTAGCTACAATGTCATCTATGTTTAAACTTAATTGGGATAACGAGGCTCCTCAAATCACCATTGAGCAGATGGATGAACCAACCTACTGTCATGAGATCGATACTGAAGAAGTAGTGGATTGACCTTGGTTCCATGAAGTTAAAAGGTATCTAGAGTCTCAGGAATATCCAGAAGGAGCTTCAGTGAATGACAAGAAGTTCCTAATAAGATTCTTGGCTAAGTTCTTCCTTAGTAACGAAATTTTGTACAAACACAATCATGACTCTGTATTGCTTCGGTGCGTAGACAAGGTTGAGGCTGAAAGGATCATGGTTGAATTACACGAAGGCACTTTTGGTACCCATTCTAGTGGGCATACAATGGCAAAGAAGATCCTTTGGACAGGCTATTATTGGTCTACCATGGAGGCAGACTGCTATTAACACTCTCGGACTTGCCATAAGTGTCAAATTTATGCTGATAAAGTGCACGTACCTCCAGTTCCTCTGAACGTCCTATCGGCTCCTTGGCCCTTTGCTATGTGGGGAATCGATATGATTGGGGAAATCAAGCCAACGACCTCTAATGGACATCGCTTCATCTTAGTGGCCATCGACTATTTTACAAAGTGGGTTGAGGCAGCTTCCTTCACTTCCGTTACTAAGAATATGGTCGCCCGGTTCATCAAACAGAATCTCATCTGTTGGTACGGTATCCCAGAGAGAATCCTCACTAATAATGGTACGAATCTAAACAACACTATGATCACCGCCTTGTGCGAGCAATTCAAGATTCAGCATCACAATTCTTCCCCTTACCGGCCAAAGATGAATGGTGTAGTAGAAGCTGCTAACAAAAACATTAAGAAGGTCATACAGAAAATGACAGTCACATACAAAGAATGGCACGAGATGCTACCGTTTGCTCTCCACGGTTATTGTACCACAGCTTGCACATCAACTGGGGCAACACCCTACTCTCTGGTATATGGCATGGAGGAAGTCCTACCCATAGAGGTCCAGATACCTTCTCTCAGGATTATGAAGGATGCTGGTTTGAATGAAGAAGATTGGATCCAGACTCGACTTGACCAGCTAAACTTGATTGATGAGGAGAGGCTTTCAGCTATCTGTCATGGTCAGATGTACCAAAAGCGCATGATCAAAGCCTTTAACAAAAAGGTCAAATGTCAGGTATATCGGGTCGGTGACTTGGTAATCAAACGTATCATTTTTGCCATAAGGTGATCCCAGAGGCAAATGGTCTCCTATATATGAAGGATCGTTTGTAATCAAAAGCTTATTCTCTGGTGGGGAAATGATCTTGACCACTATGGATGGCGACGACCTTCCTCACCCTGTCAATACATACATAGTTAAAAGATACTATGCATGATCAAAGACCCGCTAGGTTGACTGGCCTAGGCAAAAATAAAGGCTTCCCGGCGAACCCAAAGGGTTCGGGCAAAAATAAGGGATGAAAATTAAAAATCTGTACACCCGGCAAGTCGAAAACCCGAAAGGCCGGTTTGGGAAAAAAAAAGGGTATCCCGGTGGACTGAAAACCCGAGAGGGCGCTCCAGGCAAAAGTTAGGGATTTAAGCGTATGACTATGTCCCGTTGGATCATCTTGCAGACAATTTTCAGCATTGACCAATCAACTCAAACGGTTCTAATCAATCCAATCAACTTCGCCGAGGCGACAAGTAGACAAGACACTCAGAGACACAAAGACTATAGCAGAATGGGAACCTCATGGGATTATTGCACATAGCTATCTTCTCTTTGTATCAATTTTCATTTTTGTTACGACGATATTCTCTTACTAGAATGCTCGTCTCATTGTACAAAAATACTTATTCAAGTTAATACAAAGATATCCCCTTTGGAAGTGCAAAACCATTTGTTTTTTTCGTTTATGTGTTTTATTTACAAAAAACGTCCAATGATTTATTTTTTAACATATGCATTTGAACGTGATTACTGTTACAAATAAACAGAAAACGAAAAGACAATTACTAATGACTTTAAGAAATAGGATAATATCTATAGGCCATTCCATAAGATCCCCGCAGGTACCTTCTCCAGCAAGAACGGAAGCAATTACATCCTACTACAGGATCATTAATGTATCCCCAGAGCAGAGCTTCCAGCTACCGCTCCAGAGGTTCCCCAGTAAGTTGCCCAACTTCTCAGGTTTCCCCAGTAGGATTTCACGAAGTCTACAAGCAATGTCCGATGTTTCCCTTCTACAACAGAGTTTATTTCTCTAATGATTGGAAATTCACCCGTCAGTGCTTCAGAAGGGATTTGTTTTCCCCGCTTCCAGCAACACTACGGCACAAACAATCTTTAGGTCCATACATTTGCATTCATACATCATAGCATTGACAACACAAGTACATACAGTGCAATCTCATTTATTTTGAGAAACAACATTATACCATGCATCCATACATCACAGCATTGCATACAATTAACTCTTCACCTTTTGCAGGAAAGAGTCATTCGACAGGAAATTATCATCAACAAATTTCCAACAGACAAAGATTTTCAACAAGAAAAGACTGATCGACCATCTACATAACAAAATATTTCTTCCAGATTCTCACTGGTTCAGATAAACCTCTCAACGGTTTACTCTGATTCATTTCCAGATTTTCACTGGTTCAGATAAACCTCTCAACGGTTTATTCTGATTCATTTCCAGATTTCCACTGGTTCAGATAAACCTCTCAAAAGTTTACTCTGATTCATTTCCAGATTTTCACTGGTTCAGATAAACCTCTCAACGGTTTATTCTGATTTGTTTCCAGATTTCCACTAGTTCAGATAAACCTCTCAACGGTTTATTCTGATTCGTTTCCATATTCTTACTGGTTCAATTAAATCTCTCAACGGTTTACTCTGATTCATTTCCAGATTTTCACTAGTTCAGATAAACCTCTCAACGGTTTATTCTGATTCATTTCCAGATTTCCACTGGTTCAGATAAACCTCTCAATGATTTATTCTGATTCGTTTCTAGATTCTTACTGGTTTAGATAAATCTCTCAACGGTTTGCTCTGATTCGTTTCCAGATTCTTACTGGTTCAGATAAATCTCTCAACGGTTTATTCTGATTCATTTCCAGATTCTCACTGTTTCAGATAAATCTCTCAACGGTTTATTTTGATTTGTTTCCAGATTCTTACTGGTTCAGTTAAATCTCTAAACAGTTTATTCTGATTCGTTTCTAGACTCACTGGTTCAGTTAAATCTCTCAACGGTTTATTTTGATTCGTTTCCAGATTCTTACTGGTTCAGTTAAATCTCTCAATGGTTTATTCTGATTCATTTCTAGATTCACTGGTTCAGATAAATCTCTCAGCGGTTTATTCTGATTTGTTTTCTATTAAAATCAAGTTCAGACTTTCTGTCAACAATCATCTTTGGATGGCATCTATAAGCCCATCTCCGATAACTCCACATCATTTCTCCAAATGGCATCTTTAAGCTCGTTCCCTACACAATCAGCCAGCACATCATCGAGTGCAAATTTCTAGGCACTCTAGTGTTCAATCATCTTCCACTCTCAAGCCACGAATGACAAACATGTCAATCTCGCTTTTCAAGTTTAAGAAGATTGAATAGGGGAAGCCGTTGTATCCCAAAATTTGCCCTCCCATTTTTTACTCAAGATGTTATCCCAGGGTTTCTTAAAATATTCAATTTGGCTCAAAAGTTGATCAAACAGATTTTTCTCCCAAGGCAACCAGTCAACAATTAGGGTTTTGCACTACTCAAAGGTTTGCCCAATCCATGGCTCAGATAACTGCAAAGGAATTTATGTGATTTCTATTTGTTTTCTTAACTATAATCTTCTGAAGATTGATGTTACTTTTGAGGGCATATTCTGTTTGAATAAGGTGCACAATTTAAAGCTATCATCTTTAAGCAAATCATGAATGAGGGTTCAATTAATCATTTGGGTTTGAACTTATAAACATTTATTTTGTTTAAAAGTGCAAGATACATGATTTATCCTATCATATTATGTTTACTTGAAGTGCAAGTTATCAAGCTAGGATGCTTATTCAAAACATTCAAACCAAGAATTGCAAAATCAAAATAAAACTCAGAAGTTTTGTACAATAAATCTTCATTATTACTCAAGCTTTGTTCATTACAGTTTGGTGGGTCTTTCACAAATGATTACAAAGTGATTGCAAAAATTACAAGTGAAACACAAAGTTTAAATCTACAAAGAAAAATTTGTTTCTTCTTCAAGACTCCTTGCTTCATCCTCAAGAAATTCCCCATTTGCTAGCCTTTGTCTTGCTTGCCATTTGTTTGTACATGTGACAGAAGAAAAGAAAAAATTAGCAAAACAAATCAATATTAAAAAGCCCAAGCAAATTTGATTCTTCATCATTAGGGTTTGCTTTTAGGAATCAGAATTTTGTTTGCCCATTTTTCCCTATTTTTGAAAATCTCAAAACCTAGGTTTTGGTTCACAAAAAAAGGAGAAAAAGAAATAAATATACAAATTGGACAGACAAGGCAACAAATTCAAACAGCAGCAGTCAAAATGCACAAGTCAAATAATACCAAACATCCAAACTGCATCACAAAACAGAACTAGTGCTTTGCAAAGCAATTACAACAGCACAAGATGCAAGGCAATAGGCTGCAAATAGCATACAGTAAGCAAGTTGTCCAAATCAGAAATCAAAGGCAGCAATACAAAACTACAACAGAACAAAACAAACAATATGCAAACAACAAGCCAAAAGCACCAAATACTGCAATATAAGTCAGCATCATCATTTTCCCAAAGAAATAAAGCAAACCCTTCAGAAATGTATCAAAAGCAAAAAATGCTTTATCTCACAAAGAGAGGAAAGAGGAAAGATATCACCTATCCAGCAAATGCCAAGACAAGCAGGTTGCTATAAGCAACAGTTCAAGAAGACTTGCTCAAAAAGCCTCCCTATGCTGCCCATAGCAGTTCAAAGATCTGTCCAAGTTCTGCACAAAAGCATGTTAACATAAACCATAGCAACTAGTCTGCAATACAGTCCAAAAATGCCCAGACTTGCACCAAAATGGAAACAATCCAAGCTGCACTCATAAGCCAAAAACTAGAAAAGACAAAACTGTCAAAATTCAAAGTGGTTTTCCCTCCTATTTTTTCACCCTAATCAGAGAACAAGTTTACTGTTTTATAGAGGAGAACCATCATATTCAAGGAGGAAGAGGGAGATACATTACAAAGAAACCAGAACAAAAACTAGCAAACTAGAAAACCAACAGAATCTCGTCAAACCATCTTTAAAAACCAACTAAAATATCATCAAAACCATCTCCAAACCAACAGAACATCATCAAACCATCTCCAAACCCAACTAAAACATCACAAAAACCAGATATAGAACATCATCAAACCATCTTCAAAACCAACTGAAATATCATCAAACCATCTCCAAACCAACATAACATCATCAAACCATCCCCAAACCCATCTAAAACATCACTAAAACATCACAAAAAACCAGATACAAAACTAGCAAAAATATCGAAACCACAAACTCAGAACAAGAGATTCAACAAAATCCTTTGTCTCAAACCTATTTGAAACATCATAGAACAAAAAGCCATCATTGTAAAAAAACCAGCAGCCAACACCACCATCCAACCATCATCAAAATAAACGAGCAAATAACAAAAAAAACACAGAACCAAAAGTCCACTATTCAAACATTGTCATCAAACCCAGCAAATCAGTAGCAAACAAAAAAACAACAAGAACCCTAATCCAATAAACAGAATAATACAAGCTCAGAAGAAGAAAAGTAACACAAGCTAAGAAGAAGAAAGAAATCACCCATAACACAGAGTCAGAATCATCTTACCGAAAAGAACATCAGGAGGTTAGTAGGGTTATAGATCTGGGCCTTACCAAACGATCTCTTTCTTCTCTTTCCTCCCTATCTTTGAATCTACCGTTGCATGCATCGCTATCTTCGCCATTTTCATCAAACGAAAATTAGGGTTTCCCTTTCCCCCTTTCTAGATTTAGAGCCATCAAGTGAAAATCTGTAGAAGTAATTCACGAATTAGTAACTAGCAGTAAGAGACGATCAGAAAAATGTAAGAAAAGTAAGGTTTTGAGACACGCCGCCGCCGTCACCGCCGTGAGGCAATTTCCAGCGCGGCCAAAGGGTCTTCTCCGGTGAAGGCCCATAGTAAGAGATAAGAGAGAGGACAAAGCGCTCAAGAGAGAGAAAGAAAGTTGAGTTATGAGGCATGGCTCTAGTGTGAGTGTCTTTTGTGTTGTTTGATAACAACACTCTGGTCCAATCCGGTGGTGACACTTGTCACCACCTCTTTAGTTGCCCTGAGTGATTCCCCACTTGCAACCCCATGATAATGTGATGCGCCCTTATCATCTATCCCTTTGATCAGTCATCACATCCTTTCAACGCGTCTTAGATGCATGCCCTTGGTACACCTCCCGGGAGTTATTGTACTGGATTAGCCAGAAGCATTTGGGCTTCTTAATTTCTGCACCCCCTATTTTTACTTTTTTTTTGCAGGCCCATTTCTACTTTCTTCTTTATATTTTCTTTGTTAATATTTTCTTCTTCACTATTTTTTTTTTAGCATATATTTAAGAAATTTAAATATGTTAACATTTGTTTTAAATAATTATTTATTTTAAAATAATTTTTGTGTGACATTATTAATTAAGTCCTTAATTAATCTTATCAAATGAAAAGAGTTTTAACCTAAATAATTATTTAATGGTTTGGATTTGTATTGCGTGATTTAAATATTTATTTCTTACCGTCATCCTCATTCATTAATTTGTACCCCCATTCTCGAAGCTCTATAATAACTTAGAATTTCAATTTCCGCACTTTTACTGTTTACTCAATATTGTATAGTAATTACGCATGTATGACAAAATCAAAAAAAAATCAATCGTTAGTTAACCTAATTTCAAAGATCAAATTAACTTGAATCAAACACACATTTTCACACGCGCACCTCTAGGGTAACCTCGCTCGTTGCCTCGGAAATACAGTCAAGTCCCTCGAGTATGGGACGTTTTAGCAAATGACCCTTCAATAAAAAGATCGTAATCCCTCGATGACCCTCGACGTTGCCTTCGATAAAACGATCTCGTCCCTTACAAAAATTGCTAAAATGCCACGTAAGTTGCTTTCGATGACTGTAAAATTGACCCGCGCCTGTCCATTTACATCCAACGATGGGGCTTCTTACCTAATCAATGGTAAGATAGCAACATTAAAAGGAAGAAAAGAACCTTGAGACCTTTCGAGTAGGTAGATTCGCTCCTAGTTGCTCGCTTGCTCACGACAAAAACATTTTACACCAACACTTTCATCTCAAAACATTTTCAAAAGACAAAACCTTTTGTATACGTTCTTATAGAGACGAGAACCATTGCAAAACATCTTGTCAAAACACTTTCCAAAACACAATCGACAAACACATCTTTGAACCATCTTTCGAAATAAAAAACTTTGTACGCGTTCTCATAGAAACAAGAACCATTACAAAGAGATTTTTCAAAACACTTTCAAAGCCCACACCACAAGCACATTGTCAAAACAAAAGCAAGTGATCTAAACGAGTAACTAAGAGCCCATGGAAAACCATGGATGAAAATGGTGCTAACACCTTCCCTTTTCATAATCTACCCCCCGAACCCGAGAAATAATCTCTAAAGGTCTTTCCTGTGCTTTTTTTACCTTTCCTTTTGGATAAAAGAAAAGTCGGTGGCGACTCTTGCTATTCGCACAAATGCGATCAAAACGCAAAACACCAAGTCAGTTCTCCCACCGTATCACAACTAGCACGAGATATTACTGTTTTCTCTTCACGGGTATCGTACTTCAGCACGTATGTCGACAAGGGCAGCGCCCTATTCTCTGGTATATGGCATGGAGGCTGTCCTACCCATGGAGGTCCATATCCCTTCTCTACGAATTATGAAGGATGCGGGTTTGAGTGAAGACGATTGGATCCAGACTCAACTTGATCAACTGAACTTAATCGACGAGAAAAGACTTACTGTTGTCTGCCATGGTCAAATGTATCAAAAATGGATGATCAAGGCCTTCAACAAGAAAGTCAGACAACAAGTGTATCAAGTAGGAGATCTGGTAATCAAGCGCATCATACTGTCGCAAAGCGATCCCAGGGGCAAATGGACTCCCACCTATGAGGAACCATTTGTAATTAAGAACATATTTTTGGGTGGAGCCATGATTCTGACCACCATGGATGGTGACGACCTTCCACACCCTGTCAATGCGGACATAGTGAAAAGATACTACGCATAATAAAGACTCGCTAGGTTGACATGCCTAGGCAAAAATAAGGGCATCCCGGTGAACCAAAAGGGTTCGGGAAAAAATTAGGGATAAAAAATGAAAAAATATGTACACCCGGCAAGTCGAAAACCTGAAAGGGCGGCTTGGGCAAAAAAGGGTATCCCGATGGACTGAAAACCCGAAAGGGAGGTCCAGGAAAAAATTGGGGATTAAAGCGTATCACTATATCCCATTGGATCACCTTGCGATCAGACCTCAGTAATCAGATATCAAGCTCAAACGGTACCGATCAATCCAGTCAGCTTCAAACAAGCAGCAAAGTGATGAGATGCTCGAAGACATAAGGGCAATAGCATAATTGAAACCCAATAGGATCACTACACATAGCTGTTTTCTTTTTGTACACAATTTCTATAATAATTTCCATTTTTACGGCGGCGTTCTCTTACTAGAGCGTCAGACTCCTTGTAAAAAACGCCTGTTATAGGCAAATTTCAAATCAATACAAAGCATCTTTTGAGTACAAAATTTGTGTTTGTTTTTTTCGTTTTCTATTTTGTTTTGCAAAAAAAACGTCCAATGTTTTATTTTTAACATATGCATTTGAATATGATTACTATTCACAAATATCTGCATATAAAACAGAAAGACGGTTACTAAGAACTCAAAGAAACCGATACAAAACCTAAATACCGACAGTTACCATGTCCATCATGGTACAAGGGGTAGAGACAGTTGGAAGCGAAGTCACTATCACATACAAGCCAGTGATACCTATATTCCCCACAGAGCCGAGACAACTAAGGTCCGACCTCCGTATCCCCAAGCAGGAATTCCTTCCCCAGCAGGTTCCTTCAGAAAGCTGATATCTGCATTCCCCAGCCGAGTTTTATAACCATGAGCAGTTTATAAAGCCATCTCCCGAGCAGAGTTTATTTCTCTGGCAGCGGAAGCTCAATCTCCAACAGAGCTCTTCTCTCTAGCAATGGAAGTTCATCCCCAGCTGAGGTTATTTCTCCAAATCAGCAGATCTTCCAACAGAGTATCTCTCTTCCCCATGGAGTCATTCCACTTCAGGATTATTCTTAGACAGAGTCTCCTCCGATAGAGACCAACATTCCTCAGCAGATTCCTCCTTAACGATAGGAACAAGAATTCTCATCAAAGGAATATCTCGGGAAATCAACATCCTCTAGATGGCATCTTTAAGCCCATCTCAGATGATTCTCCGTCATATATTTCGGATGGCATCTTTAAGCCCATATCCAGTGACCTTCTGTAATCTCCTCCAAATGGCATCTGTAAGCCTATTCCCTATACTACCTACACAGTCCAGCACCATCTCAGACGAGTGCAAATTTATGGGCACTCTAGTGTTCAATCATCTTCCACCTTCAGATTACAAAAGGCAGACAACCAATCTACATCCTCATGTTTAAGAAGATTGAACATGGGCAGCTGTTGTACCCCAAAATTTTCCCTCTAATTTCTCTCAAGGCATGCCTCTAGAGGTCCTCAATTGCTCAAGGATAACTAAGGATTGACCAGACAAATCCTCCTCCTAAGGCAACAAGCTTTACACTAGGGTTTCACTCCTCATCAAGATGGTTGAAGTCTAAGGGTCCCAAATTCTTTCCATGGTCCCAACATGTTCTCAAGATCATCCATGTCAAGTTTCATGCCTTGCACAAGAAGTTTGCTCAATCAATTGCCCAGATGCCTGAAAATCAATTGTACTAGGTCAAAAGTTAACTGTGGCCCACATACAGTCAACCTTCAATATTTTTGGTCAACATCAGCATTTTGAAGAGATAGCCATCATTTGATCAAGGTTTGATCATGATTCCTCAAGGAATGCCCCCAAATTCATCAAAACCCAAAAGTTGCTAAATTAGGGTTTCACCGGAAAAGTCAACCAAACTTTGACCAGGCATAACTTCTTCATACTTCATCAGAAATTTTCCATCCAAGTCTCATTTTGAATAGGATGCAATTCCCTAAAACTCATATTCAGCCCACAAGTTCAAAATATGCACTCATCAAAAGAAATTAATTTCTACATTATATGTCCTTTTGAAAAGTCAACAAAAACACCTTTTGGGTCAAAGCTTCTTACATGAACATGGAAGACCCAATTGAGATGAAACCAAAAGGGTTGTTTAGGGGACATCCTAAGCTTTCTAAAAAGTCCAAGAACACCTATCTAGGGTTAAAATTGGAGGAGATATGCCTTGTCAAAGTTGACTATTTTTGCAAAATTGCCAAAAGTCAAATGTAGTCAAAAGTGCATTTTTTGTCAAATGGGTCTAGCTTTTCATGATTAAATCTTATTAGGGACATGGTACACGACCCAAATCCGCATCCACACTTTATTTTCCTCATTATTTATTTTATTTTGATTTTTTATTATTTAAAATACAAATTAAATCAAATAAATGGCAAAAACTACAAAAGATTGATTTTGATCTAATTTTTTGTAGGAATCAAATCAAATCAACCTAGCATGACCAAATAAAATCGTGTAAGGATGGAATGGCTCAAATTGGCATGATTTTGATGCATTTATAAAGATATGATATAAGTGGAAAAAAACAAATCAAATCTTGATGATCTTCAAATATTCAAATTGTTTTTGTTACCCTAATTCATTCTAGCATATATATTGAGCAAGAACAAGCCAAAAAGACAAGGATTTGCAGTCGTAAAACGCCATACCAAAACTCAAAAAATTGGACAAAAGTGTTGGATCGTTTTTGGACCTAGAAGGCAATTCAAGCCATTCCAATACTCCCAATCGTTTCCTGAAGCCTCTCTGAAGCTAACACGGTCAGTTTCACGCATCCTCACGCCCAAAATCGACCCCTAGACTTCATACAGTTTTCTTTCTTTTTCAAAATTAATTACAGCAATTCTTGCATCATTAGCATATTTTAATGATATACTTGTGATTATTGATGTATTTGCAACATGCCTGGATTGTTTAATTGAAGTTTTGAGGCTTGTATGTGTGTTTGCCATTGTTAGGGTTTTCATGGCTATTTTAGGTTTTTTCTCTACAGGCTAAATTAGGCCAAGAAAAGGATTCATGGTGTTTGTGGCATCAAGATAAGTTGAACCATGGTCTTTAATTTCATTTATCATGCGTATTTCTTGATGTTTGAAGTGAATAGGCTATGGCTACAGACGTTTGTCTGTGGGTAAAAGGTGATACCTAAGACGACGGTCTCAATGAAGGAGATGATGACTTGGCATCATGGTACTGGTCCATTCAAATGCTGGCGCGCGTTTTTGTTTTTATCCATGTGTTTTCATATATTATTATTTGTTTTTATTATACTAACAAACAAAGTAGATAGCCCAGATGGCAAGACGTGTATTGATTTAAGTGGGAGGACCTGGGTTTGATCCCAGGTCCCAGCAAATTTTATTTTCTCACTTTATTTCTACAGATTATGTGCATTGCCTTTCCAACCACCTCCTATGCGCTGTCACCATCTTTCCATTGGATTCATTGCTAGCCAGATCCAACGCCTTAACCAAGGAAGGACTATGGTGCACTCCCAGGCTGGCACAACGGGGAATCACACGTATGGAATGGGCTCAGCTTCATGGGCCTAAGCAATTCAGCATCATACCCCCTCATTCAGCTTCTAACAAGCCCATTCTATCTTTTTTATTTTAATTCTTTTAATTATTTTCTAATTATTTTCTTTTTTAAAAATAACACAAAAATCATTACTTTTTTCATTTAATAAAAAAATCATAAAAAACATCCCAAATCATTTTTCACAAAAAAATATTTTGTTTCTTTAATTAATTTATTAGTTTAATTAAATTAAGGCAATTTAATTCTTTCTTTTGTCATAATTTAAAATAATTAGACTTAGGGTTTAATTTTGTATATAATCTGATTTTTTTCTCAAAAAACTAACCTAAACATTTTTTTAATTAGATCTTTTAGGTTTTTCTAATTATTCTCGCATTTAATTCTCCGCGCGCATTTTTTAATTTCCTTTTTATTATTATTGTAACTGCTCCGAGTTTGTAATAGTAATTAGGGTTTCAATTCTGCATCTTTATTTTCGGTCAAAATAATTATGTATCTGCAAAATCCCTGTAATAGCTAGGACTTTAACTTTCTCGCTTTAATTTCCGTAAACTATAAATTGCTTAGATGTATGTTAATAGGATTGTATGGAAAGACAAACTAAAAATTAATACGGTAGAAAACCCTAAATGTGCAAAGATAAATTAACTAAAAATTACACTCGCACATGCTTACTCCTAGGGTTTACTCCACTCCGGTTGCCTTCAGTAAATGGTCATGAAGTATAGGGTTTGTTAGTGGTTGTCCTCTAGCCCCGAAAGATCTAAAATGACCCATTCAGATGTTGCCTCGGAAAAAGATCTTTAAGGCTTTAGGATGATTACTAACATTTCCTAACATTGTTTTTGTGATCGTATTTGTCCCTTCGAATGTCCCTAAAAAACTCCAACGACGATGCTACCTATTTCTTAATAATGGGATAGCATTATCTAAAAGGAAAACGAACAGACCTTTTTCGAGTAGGTAGATTAGTTCCTAGGTACTTGCTCAAACAAACAAAAACTTTTTCACCGACACTTTTCAAAACAGTTTTCAAAAACGACTTAGTCACACTCTTGAGGACGGATACAAGGGTTAATACGAAGTAAAACAAAACTTTTCAAAACGAGCACACACAAGCAGTTTTCAAAATGAGCAAGTACCTAAGAGCCCGTGGAAAACCACTGATAGAAAGGGTGCTAACACCTTCCCTTTCTATAATCTACCCCCCGTACTCATAAACATCTCTAAAAAGGTTTTTTCTGTTCTTTTTCCTTTTCCTGATTGGATAAAATAAAAGTCGGTGGCGACTCTTGCTTACCGCGACATTTGCCAACAAAAAACGCAAACTAGTATTAACACTCGGTTCTGCCACCGTATCACAGACAATGTTAACATCCATACTTTCAATGATTTGGGAGAAGCGTTCATCAAACAATACAAGTACAACATGGACATGGCGCCTGACCGTGATTAACTCAGGGCCATGGTTCAAAAAGACAGGGAATCATTCAAATAATATGCACAAAGATGGCGTGAGGTAGCCGCCCAAGTGATTCCTCCCATGGAAGAGAAGGAGATGACTAAGATTTTCTTGAAAACTCTGGGTGCTTTCTACTACGAGAGGATGGTAGCAAGTGCGCCAAGTGACTTTACTGAAATGGTAGGAATGGGTATCCGCTTAGAAGAGGCTGTAAGAGATGGTCGTTTAACGATAAGTGGAGGATCTGGAGGTGAGAAGAAGCCATCTTATGGGTTTACCAAGAAGAAGGAAAGGGATGAAAATTATGTTATGCAGGAGAGGAGGGTTAATACTCCTAGAAGGAATTATCAGCGTCATCAGCAAGTCGCCTCAGTTACTCCACTTGTGGGTGCAGCTCCAACTACCGTTGCTTATTAGAGACCGTCCCAGCAGGGGAATCAAAGGTATAATCAGAGAAGGGAGAGTTATGACCCTATTCCTATGAGCTATATAGAGTTACTACCGGCATTGATTCAGAAGAAGTTGGTTCAGACCCGACCACCTCCCGTTGTACCGTCACTATTTCCTTGATATTACAAGTCAGACTAAACATGTGCTTTTCATCAGGGAGCACCAGGGCATAATGTTGACAATTGTTATCTTTTGAAGATTGAGGTGAAGAAATTGGTGAAGTCTGGTATTCTATCTTTCAAGGATGTGGTCCCTAATGTGAAAGACAATCCTCTACCCAAGCATGGAGGAGTAAATGTTGTGAATATGGTGGCCGGTTGTCCAGGCGACTTCCGGATTTTTTATATTAATCTGGTTAGAGGAAATTTGGTGAAAATGCATGTAGATCTCTGAATTTAGCTACTATACGCATGACCATTCCAGTTGTGCTATTTGCAGTACAGACATACAGGGTTGTGATAAGATAAAGGCTGATTTACAGGAGATGATGGATGAGGGCCTCATCCATATAATCAGGCCTAGGGCAGAGTATGAAGAGGAGGTGAATATGGTTTCTGGATGTCCTAGAGAATTCAGTATTTTTGATGTAGAGTATATGAATGAGGACCTTATGTAATTTCATGCTACTTTCTGCCATATGGCTGGTCAGGTATAACACTAGTATGGGTCATGTCGAATTTGCTGCTGGGACTCCCGAGGATGTTCAATCGTGAAGAAAGGTGTCCAGTTATTGTTAGATAATGGAACTATCAAGGTTACAGGTTAAAGGGATGATTACCATGAAGTTGATTTGATTGAGGTTTGCTTGACTGAAGAAGAGTCGGATGAAGAGTATGCCTCTGTAGATGAGTATTTCTCCTCAGATGAGGATTTATTTTCCAGAAATTACTCAATAATGATCGATTGTGTTGAAGAAGGGGTAAACGTCATTGTACCTTATTTTGGGGCACCCGCCCATCTTGAAGTTGAATATTATAGCAAGCCAATTGTTACCCCATTGGTGATTAGTTTGTCGGGTCCTATCCCTTACAAGTCAGATAAGGTTGTACCCTACAAATACAACGCTACAATCTTAGAGGATGGAGTGGAAGTTCCCATCCAGCCAATGCCTAATATTGGAAATATTGCTGAAAATAGCAGGGTGACCCGCAATGGTCGTGTGTTTGCACCAGTTGTTCGAGGAGATGTTAGTGTTGGAAAGGAAATTGCTGAGAATGTTGAACCCAAGAAGGCTACGCGTGAGACCAGTGGGGCTACATTAGAGAAATAAGTGGATGATATTTTAAAGATAATCAAGATGAGTGACTACAAAATTATAGATAAGCTACTGCAGACTCCTTCAAAAATATCTATCTTGGCTTTATTGATGAACTCATATGCTCACAGAGAATCCTTGATGAGGGTATTGGACCAAGCTTTTGTGGAGAGTGATATGCCAATAAACCAATTTAGTAGCGTAATAGGGAACATTACGTCATGTAATAAGTTGAGTTTCTACGATGATGAATTACCAGCTGAAGGAAGGAATCACAACCTAGCCCTCCATATCTCTATGAATTGCAAGAATGATTCACTATCCAATGTGTTGATTGATAATGGATCCGCTTTGACCGTTATACCGAGGAGCACTCTTATGAAGTTAAAATATCAAGGAACGCCTATGCGCCCAAGTGGCATCATTGTAAAAGCGTTTGATGGATCAAAGAAATCGGTTATTGGTGAAGTGGACTTGCCTATTCATATATGACCACATTTGTTTCAGATAACTTTACAGGTCATGGACATTGTTCCCGCTTATAGCTGTTTGTTGGGATGGCCATGGATTCATGAGGCAGGGGCTGTCACTTCAACTTTACACCAGAAACTGAAATTTGTACGTGAAAGGAAAGTAGTAATCATAAACGGGGAAAAGGCATTATTGATATCTCATTTGTCCTCTTTCAGCATTGTGGAGGTGAATGAAGTTGCTGTTGGAACCCAGTTTCAAGCCTTATCTATTGACAACATAAGAGGAAATGAGAATTCCATGGTTTCACTTAAGGATGAGCAACAAGTTGCGCAAAAGGGTCATAGTGAGGTATGGGGACAGATTGTGGATTCACCTATAAATAAGAACAGAGTCGGCTTGGAGATCTCTTTGAAGAATGAAAAAGATAAGAGCATGAAGTCGAAGTCTGCTGCAAGCAAGTATCAAGACATCTTTCGTAGTGGGGGTTATCTTTATCCAAATGTTTCCGGGATTAATGCCATTGTGGAAGATGAAGCAGAGCAGAAAATGTCGAATTATGTGATGCACGGAGTTAGGGTTCATAACTGGATCACCATTGATGTTCCCTCTTGCATACATTTTTCAAAGTAATTTGTTTTGTTAATCTTTTTGAAAAGCTTTCACTCTGCCCAAGGTGGAAGTATTAATGTTGTAGGGCTTATCTATTTGCTGTGACTTTTAAAATCAATAATAAAAGTTGTCTTTGTTTCCCAAATTGTGTCTTTATTTTCCTACTTTTTCTTGGAAATGGTAATCAGAAAAAAAAACCTTTCAAAATAAATAATAACTGAAATTCAATCAGCATGATCATTTGTTATATGTGTCAGTTTCTAAAAGCAATCATAAATCATATGTGCAGATTAATTAAAAACCCGTTGAATACAATGACCCTACATCCTCTCCAACCTTTGAATGTCCTGTGTATGGGGCCGAAGAAGAAGACTATGATGTGATTCTGGAAGAGGTCTCATGGTTGCTTGAGCACGAGGAAAATACCATTCATCTGTATAAAGAGCCATTGGAAGTGATCAATTTGGGTTTAGAAGAAGATCTGAAAGAAGTCAAGATTGGAGCATCGTTGCATCCTGATGTGAAGAGCAGGTTGATTGAGCTGTTGAAAGAGTATGTGGATATTTTTGCTTGGTCTTACCAAGATATGCCTGGTCTAGATACAGATATTGTGGAGCACCGTTTACCGTTGAAACCAGAGTGTCCGCCAATCAAACAGAAGTTGAGAAGAACTCACCCAGATATGGCAGTAAAAATCAAAGAGGAGGTTCTAAAGCAGATTAATGCTGGTTTTCTTGTGACGTCAGTGTATCCTCAATGGATTGCCAATATTGTCCCAGTACTGAAAAAGATGAAAAAGTCCGCATGTGCGTAGATTACAGAGATCTAAATAAAGCTAGTCCAAAAGATGATTTTCCATTGCCACACATTGATATGTTAGTGGATAGAACAGTAAAATTCAAAGTTTTCTCGTTCATGGACGAATTTTCCGATTATAATCAAATAAGAATGGCTCCAAAGGACATGGAAAAAACAATGTTTATCACACCCCGGGGAACATTCTGTTACAGAGTGATGCCCTTCAGGTTGAAGAACGTTGGTGCAACGTACCAGAGGGCTATGACAACCCTATTCCATGATCTGATGCACAAAGAAATCGAGGTATATGTTGATGATATGATTTCTAAATCCCAGACTGAAGAAGGGCATGTAGAAGATTTGTCGAAGTTGTTTCAGCGTTTGAGGAAGTATCGTCTCCGCTTGAATCCAAATAAATGCACCTTTAGTGTTTGATCAGGAGAATTGTTGGGTTTCATTGTTAGCCAGAAAGGAATTGAAGTTGACCCTGATAAAGTCAAAGCAATTCAAGAGATGCCAGCACCAAGAACTGAAAAGCAAGTCAGAGGGTTCCTTGTGCGTTTGAATTATATTTCCAGATTCATTTCCCACATGACTGCAACATGTGAACCGATCTTTAAGTTGTTAAAGAAAGATCAAGGTTGTGTGTGGACGGATGACTGCAAAAGGGCATTTAAAAGTATTGAAGAATATCTTCTTGAACCTCCTATCTTGCTCCCTCCTGTCGAAGGAAGGCCGCTGATTATGTATCTGACAGTGTTAGATAAATCCATGGGTTGTATTCTGGGACAACAAGATGAAACAGGGAAGAAAGAGTATGCCATTTATTATCTTAGTAAAAATTTTACTAATTGTGAGTCGTGGTATTCCATGCTGGAAAAGACATGTTATGCTCTAGTCTGGGCGGCGAAACATTTGCGGAAGTATATGTTGAATCATATTACTTGGTTGATCTCCAAAATGGATCCAATTTTAAGTACATTTTTAAAAAGCCTGCTCTTACTGGGAGAATTGCCCGCTGGCAGATGTTGTTATCTGAATATGATATCGAATACCACACTCAAAAAGCTATTAAAATCAGTGTGTTGGCAGATTATCTTGCTCACCAACTAGTGGAGGATCATCAGTATGTAGAGTATGAATTCCCCACTGAGGATGTGATGTTCCTGGAAGTGAAAGATTATGGTGAACCATTGCCCGAGGAAGGTCCTGATCCTGAATCTCGTTGGAGTTTGATATTTGATGGAGTTGTGAATGCTTATGGTAGAGGAATTTGTGTTGTGATTGTCACTCCACATGGATCGCACATTCCTTTTACTGCAAGGTTGACATTTGATTATACTAATAATATGGCAGAATATGAGGCTTGCATCATGGGTCTCGAAGAAGCTATTGATCTCAGAATTAAAACTCTAGATGTGTATGGTGATTCAACTTTGGTAATAAACCAGATTAAAGGAGAATGGGATACTCGTCACCCTGGCTTGATCCCTTATAAAGATTATGCTAGAAGGTTGTTACCCTTCTTTAATAAAGTTGAATTCCATCATATTCCAAGTGATGAAAATCAAATGGCGGATGCTCTGGAAACTCTGGCTTCTATGTATCAAGTAAATACTTGGAATGATATACCTCGAACTATGGTTCGGCGACTGGATAGGCTCGCTCATGTGTTTACAACAGAAGAGGTAGCAGATGAAAAACCTTGGTATTATGAAATCAAGCATTTTCTTCAGACTCAGGAATACCTGATCGGTGCATCGAAGAAGGATAGAAAAATATTGAGAAGATTGGCTGGCAGTTTCTTCCTCAGTGAAAATGTGTTGTATAAAAGAAATTATGACATGGCCTTGCTCAGATGCGTGGATAGACACGAAACAGACATGTTGATGCATGAGGTTCATGAAGGTTCAATTGGAACTCATGCCAATGGATATTCGATGGCTAAAAAGATGCTAAGGGCAGGTTACTATTGGATGACAATGGAATCTAATTGTTATAAATTTGCAAAGAAGTGTCATAAATGTCAGATTTATGCAAATAAGGTTCATGTGCCTCTGACACTTCTTAATGTGATTTCCTCCCCGTGGCCTTTCTCCATGTGGGGTATTGACATGATTGGGATGATAGAACCTAAAGCTTCGAATGGACATTGTTTCATCTTGGTAGCAATTGATTACTTCACCAAGTGGGTGAAGGCTGCATCATATGCTAACGTTACCAAGTAGGTGGTTGTGCGCTTCATCAAGAATAATCTTATATGTCGGTATAGTGTACCGAGCAGAATTATCACTGACAATGGCTCGAATATGAACAATAAAATGATGACTGAACTGTGTGAAGAATTCAAGATTGTCCATCATAATTCCTCTCTGTACATGCCAAAGATGAATGGGGTTGTTGAAGCTGCTAATAAGAATATCAAGAAGATTATCCAGAAAATGGTCGTTACTTATAAGGATTGGCATGAAATGATTCCTTTTGCTTTTCATGGATATCTGTGATCGGTGGGAATGAGAACTGACTGTTTTGGATATGTTGGTTCGCGTTTTGCGTTTGTTTTCGCAAAATGTCAAGGTAAGCAAGAGTTGCCATCGTCTTTCATTTTATCCAACAAGGAAAGGACAAAAGCACAGAAAAATTCCTTTTTGAGATATTTCTCGGGTTCGGGAGGTAGATTATAGAAAGGGAAGGTGTTAGCACCCTTTCTATCTGAGGTTATCCACGGGCTCTTAGGTACTTTCTCATTGTGTTTTCAAAAGTTTGCTTTTCTTTGTGTTTGTGGGTTTGAAAAGAGTTTTTGTTTGAAAGGAGTGTAAGTGCGAAAAGTTTTGTTTTATTTTAAAAGGAGCAAGTACTTAAGAACCATCTACCTACTCAAAAAGGAATTAAACTGTGCAAATGTCCTTTAGATAGTGCTATCCCACTATTGAGGAGTAGGTAGCACCGTCGTTGGAGTTTTCGGGTCAATTCAATTAAGAGACGTGTGGTCACTAAAGCAATGTTAGGATGCATTAGCGGTAACCCTAATATCCTAGATCATTTTTCCGAGGCAACCATTTCGAGGCAACTATGATCTTTGGACAAGAGGGCGACCTCTAAAACTTCCTATACTCAATGACCACGTTCGAAGCAACCAAGTGAGGTGTACCCTAGGAGTGGCATGTGCAAGTGTGTTAGTTCGGTTAATTTTATCTGTACATGTCATGGGTGAGCTATTGTTGATTTTAAGTTAAAGATTGATCTTGTCATGCATTGCCTATTTATCAAACATCTAACAGTTAATATTGTGCGGAAATTAAATTGCGGGAAATTAAATCTAAGCTATTACAAGGCGTCGGGTATTTACATTGCCAAAGACAAACCCTTTTAATTTAAATTGCAGAAAGTAAATAAAAGCGATAAATAATTAAAGTCCTAATTAATTATTACATACCGAGAAACAATTACAAAATTGGAATCAAATGAATCGTGCGCAAGAAAATTAAATCGGAGCATTTTTAGGGTTTTGACCCTTTTTAGGAAAGAAAGAGATTTTTTGTTATTTTTTGAATTAAATGAAATTAAACCTAAGTTAATTAATTTATTAATAAAAGGAGATATTTTTGGATTTTTATATTTAGGAAATAAAATAAGAAAATGGTCAAAATTGTTAAAACCTAATATTCTAATTAATTTTAATTTATTGCAAAAAATGTTTAAAATTATACTTAATTAAACAAACTAAGTTAATTAAATTATTTATTTACAAAAATAATGAAATTAATAAAAATAATATTTTTTATGTTTTTCTGATTTTATTAAGAAAAATATTAATTATTTGGTTAGTAATTAATCAAGAATAATAATTAATAAAACAATTAAATAATAAATAAATATGAAATATGAAAAGAAATAACCAAGGGGGGTGTTGGGCCTGATTTGAGTGTATGATTGGCAATTTCCAGGCCCAAGAACGTCCAAGCCTGTTTGACTTTTCCCATCCAATGCATGCTGGATGACTTGAGTTCATGGTGAACCTTCAATCTTGGCCTTCAGATTTGGCCTGAAGGCCATCTGGCACCTGGATTTATGAGGCATATGGTGGACTGCATCTTGAGCGTTGCATGAGAATATCTGAAGAAAAATTAAACAAAGGTTTTGGGGAACCTGGGATTCAAACCCAGGTCCCAATGGACTTTGACACGCCTCCCTTACCAACCCAGCTGGCTTGCTTAATTGTTATTAGAATACAAAACAAATATTATATCAAAAACTCAATTATTATGCTGGAAATAAAAAAAACGCGCTAAACATGTTTGAACGGGCCAATGAAGACAAGCCACGTCTTCATCTTCTTCCATAAACCCTGTATTTTTTTCCTGCGGATTTGATTCCGCATCAAAATCCATGGCTTGCTTCTAAAATCCATCCTAGGCTGTAAAAATAAATTCCAAGACCAAGGCTTGCTTCGTCTCTTTCCACTGAACACAACCATGGTCATTATTTGTCCTGATTTTGCCTCTATCAAAAATGCCTAAAAAACAAGAATGCAAACCCTAACTTCGGGTACATGGTTATAGGCCACAAAAATGAAATCAAACCATACAGAATGCTTAGAAATTAAATGGCAAGCATGATTATGCAAACAAATTGGCAAAAGGATGCAAGAAAATATATTCACGATCCCATGTTCAGAGCTGTGTTCGTGGACACTTACAGCGAGTTTGGGGCTGCTTCAAGGCTTGATTTTGATCCCTTTGGCTTCAGTGAATGTCAGGCAAGAAGGCTATGTGGAGATTTTGCTTTGAAAACGCCTCCAAACAAGAATTCGATCTCTCACTTTTTCACACTTTTTTCAGTTTTTGTTTGGCCGTTTCTTGCAGTTTCAGGTTGTGTTCTTGCTATGCCTGGCTTGTGTGTGTATAAGGGAGTGAATTAGGTCAAGTGTTAGGCTTTCAATCCATGTGCATTCAAGGTTTGGGATTTGATATGATCACCATTGATAAACTTTCCAAAATTGTACCAAATCTGATTTTTTATGCATAATAAGACTTGATACGAATTTGATTATGCGAATCATGATATTTGAAAGCTGTAATGATCACAAAGATCTCATTCCATCAATTTTTAGATTTTATTTGAATTAATATTGATTTAAAATGAATTAAATCAATAAAAATTAAATAAAATAGAAAAAATAAATGATTAGTCATGAAATTGAAGACAGGACACGTGTGTGGTGTGATAAGACCAAATCAAGTGGAAAAAAGTGGGCCCTTTTGTCAAAAATTGGAGTTTGGAGGATAGTTGACTTTTGGCAATTTTGGAAAAATGCCCAACTTCAACAATGCATAACTTCTTCAATTTTGAACTTTTGGAAGTGTTCTTGGACTTTTTAGAAACCTTGAGATATCCTCTAACCAACCATTTTTGTCTCATCTCATTTTGATATTCCATGCGCAAGTTATAAGTTTTGGCAAAAAAGGTGTTTTTGTTGACTTTAAAAAATGACCTATAATGTCCAAATTTGTAACTTCTTGTGAGTGCATTTCTTGATCTTGGGGTGTGAAGATGGATTGTAGGAATATGAATCCTCTTCAAAATGAGCTTTGGATGGGTCATTTCTCATAAAGTATGACAAAGTTATGCTTGGTCAAACTTGAGTTGACTTTTCCTACAAAACCCTAACTTAGCAACTTTTGAATCTTGATGAATCTTGAGCAATCCTTGATGAATCATGATCAACCCTTGATCAAATGATGAATTATCCTTGAAAATGATAATTTTGACAAAAAATCTTGAGGTTTGACTATTTGTAGGTTACAGTTGACTTTTGCCCTAGCACAGTCGATTTTGGACCCCTTGAGCCATTGACTAACCAAACTTCCTCTGCAAGGCTTGAAATTTGACATGGATGAACTTAAGAACATATTAGGAAATTGGGGATCACTTGAGGTCATTTGGATGTGAGTACCTTAATGCAACACAAAACCCTAATTTTGAATTGACTGCCTTAGGAGATGATTTGACTGTCCAACTCTTGAGTCATCTTGAGCCACTTGAAGATTATTCTTGACATGTCTTGAGAAATATGGGAGGGAAAATTTTGGGGTATAACCTTTGCCCCTGTTCAATCTTCTTAAACCTGAGGATATAGATTGGCGTTCGGGCCTTTCGCGATCCAAAGGTAGAAGATGATTGAACACTAGAGTGCCAAGAAATTTGCACTCGCATGAAGTAGTATTTGTCTTGTGATGTCAGGAATGGGCTTACAGATGCCATTTGGAGATTGATGATGGGAGATGGGCTTAAAGATGCCATCCGAAGGAGTGTCGATTGCGTAAGAGATTCCTTAGCGAGAGCTTGTATACCTGTTGTTGAGGGAGATTCCGCTGGGGAATGTTGTTCTTTGTCTTAGGAGAAATATAACTTTAGGAGCTTCAGTCGTCCGTTATTCTACTGGGGAATCATCTTTGTTGAATTTTAGGAGCTTCGGTCGTCCTTTATTCTATTGAGGAATCATATTTGTTGAAGAGGTGAGAGTGAACTACTATCTGGTCGTAACCCAGGCTTCATAGTGATAAGACCGACTGTTATCTGGTCGTAATCCAGACTTTACAGTGACTTACTGGGGAGATGAGATTAAACTTTCTATCCGGTCGTAATCCAGGCTTTGCAATATCTCACTTCTTATTTGGTCGAAATCCAGGCTTCAGAATAAATCAAGTGGTTATCCGGTCGCCTCCGGGCTTCAACTTGAATTCAGGGCATACTAATATCCGGCCGACTGCGGGCTTCTTAGTAACTGTCCATGTAAACTGCTATTTGGTCAGAATCCAAGCTTCACAGTGCCTTGTACCGCTATCTGGTCGTAATCCAGGCTTCACGATGTGTTATACCATTATCTGGTCGGATCCAGGTTTCATGGTGTCACGTACTGTTATCTGGTCGAATCCAGTCTTCACAATACCTCACTTCTTATCTGGTCGAAATTCAGGCTTCAGAATAAATCAAGTGGTTATCCAGTCGCATCCGGGCTTCCCTTTGACTGTTGGATTCACTAGTATCCGGTCGAATCTGGGCTTCATAGTAACTTGGCTGGGTAAACTGTTATTTGGTCGTAATCCCAAGCTTCACAGTGTCCCTTAACGCTATCTGGTTGTAATCCAGGCTTCACGATGTATCATACCACTATCTGGTCGAAATCCAGGCTTCGTAGTACTCTTGGTTGCTATCTGGTCGTAATCCAGTCTTCACAACATCTTCTACCATTATCTGGTTGTAATCCAGGCTTCATGGTCTTGTATTGCTTTCTGGTCGTAATCCAGGCTTCACAATATATTCTACCATTATCTGGTCGTAATCCAGGCTTCATGGTCTTGTATTGCTTCCTGGTCATAATCCAGTCTTCACAATAACTTGCTGAGCTGTTATCTGATCGTGATCCGGGCTTCACAGCTGGTGTTTATGATATACCACTATCTGGTTGAATCCAGGCTTCATGGTGCTTACTGAGCTGCTATCCGGTCGTAATCCGGGCTTCACGGCTTACTGGGGAATAAACTATTATCCGGTTGTTCTCTGGGCTTCATAGCTTACTTTTGAGAGATATCGCTATCTGGTCGTAATCCAGGCTTCGCGGTAGTCTGATATTGTTATCCGGTCGTAATCCGGGCTTCACAATATGCTGTAAAAATCAAGATATTATCCTGGTCATACCTGGGCTTCATAACTTGAATTTTGATTGTATCTTTCCTGAAAGGTAAAGGTTAGTTGTATGTAATGCATGATATGTATCAGGCAATGATGTTCTCAAAATAAATCAGATTGTATGGTATGATATGTATATGCATGTAGCATGATGTATGGACATGTAATGTTTTAGCTGGGGAAAATAAATCCCGGAGCTGCTGGAGAATAAAAGTTGAATGCTTCGCTTCCGCCAGGGATGGTGAACGAAGATGATTGTGAGGATAAACCTGCAGGAGAAAAGAACTACGTTGGGGAATAAACTAATGAAGAGATTACTCTGAGGGGAATTACTCTGGGGAAGGGATATTCTGCTGAAGATTTTAATGATAAACTTTGCTGGAGATTCCGCTGATGAACTCCACTGGGGATGGATTACTGTTGCTGGTGACACTGGATCTGTTGAGGATTAAACTCCTGCTTGGGGAAAGGAAAGAACTTCGCTGGGGATGATCTTATGCATATTGGGAATGTCTTTATACTCCGTTGAAGAATATTAAGACCTTCTGGGGATACCAAACCTTTTTAGCGCTTGATGGTGGATTAACTCTGCTTGAGGAGAGTATTGCTTGATTCGTCCGTAGTTGCAAGTCTCAGCTGAGAGAGCTATCATTACTGTCTTACCCTGCGGGGAGTGGAGGTATCTTAGCCATATCCTTCAGCTGAATTTATCTTGGTACCTGGTGTACAGAGCAACTATACAGTTCGAACAATTCTTATTGCCCTTGTTTCTGATATTACCAGTAATTTGCCTTTCGTTTCACATGTAAATATTTATGCTCAGCAATTAATATCAAATGCATATATCAAAAATGAACATTGGACGTTCTTTGCAAAACAAAACAGATAAAGGAAAAACAACTTGAAATTTCTGAGAATGAATTTGTATTGATTTTGAAGTTTGGCCTGAAAATAGGCGTTTTTGTACAAGAGGCTGACGTCCTAGTAAGAGAACACCGCCGAACAAATAGAATTTATACAATTTGTGAAAAGGAAACAAAACAGCTATGTGAATAATCCCACTGGGTTCCAACTCTACTATTGCCTTTATATCTTCAAGCATCTCATCACTTTGCTGCTTAGTTGAAGGTGAATCAGATTGATTAGTGTCGTCCGAGCTTGATAGTCGATACCGAAGTCTGGATGCAGGGTGATCCAATGAGACATAGTATTACGCTTCAATCCCTAACTTTTTCCTGGACCGCCCTTTCGGGTTTTCAGTCCACCGGGATACCCATTTTTGCCCAAGCAGCCTTTTCAGGTTTTCGACTTGCCGGGTGTACAGATTTTTTCATTTTCATCCCTTATTTTTGCCCGAACCCTTTTGGTTCGCCGGGAAGCCCTTACTTTTTCCTAGGCCAGTCAACCTAGCGGGTCTTTGATTATGCGTAGTATCTTTTCACTATGTCTGCATTGACGGGGTGAGGAAGGTCGTCACCATCCATGGTGGTTAGAATCATAGCTCCTCCTGAGAAAATATTCTTAACCACAAATGGCCCTTCGTAAGTAGGGGTCCACTTGCCCCTGGGATCACCTTGAGGTAGAATAATGCGCTTGATTACTAGGTCCCCAACTTGATACTCTTGTCGTCTAACTTTCTTGTTAAATGCCTTGATCATCCGTTTTTGGTATGTCTGACCATGACAAATAGCAGTAAGTCTCTTTTCGTCAATTAGGTTTAGCTGATCAAGCCGGGTCTGAATCCAGTCATCTTCGCTTAAACCTGCATCCTTCATGATCCGAAGAGAGGGTATCTAAACTTCAATAGGCAAGACTGCCTCCATGCCATATACCAAGGAATAGGGTGTTGCCCCTGTTGACGTCCGTGCTGAGGTACGGTACCCATGAAGAGCAAACGATAACATCTCTCGTGCCAGTCTTTGTATGTCACTGTCATCTTCTGCACAATCTTCTTAATGTTCTTATTAGCTGCTTCAACAGCCCCATTCATCTTCGGTCGGTAGGGAGAAGAGTTGTTATGCTGTATCTTGAATTGCTCGCAGAGCTCAGTGATCATCTTGTTGTTGAGATTGGTACCATTGTCCGTAATGATCCTCTCTGGTACAACGTATCGACATATCAGATTGTGCCGAATAAACCGTGCCACGACGTTCTTGGTTACAGTAGCAAAGGAAGTTGCTTCAACCCACTTCGTAAAGTAATCAATCGCTACCAGGATGAAATGATGCCCGTTAGATGTCGTAGGTCTGATCTCGCCGATCATATCAATGCCCCATATTGCAAAAGGCCAAGGAGTCGTCAAGACGTTCAAAGGAACTGGAGGTATGTGCACCTTATCAGCATAGACTTGGCACTTGTGACATGTCCGAGAATGCTGATAACAGTCGGCTTCCATTATGGACCAATAATATCCTACCCGGAGGATTTTCTTTGCCATGGTATGTCCACTGGAATGAGTTCTGAAAGTACCTTCATGCAGCTCTGCCATGATCCTTTCCGCTTCAATTTTATCCACACAACGCAGTAAGGTTGAATCATGGTTATGCTTATAAAGGATGCCATTGCTGATGAAGAACTTCGCCGCGAACCTCCTCAGAAACTTCTTATCATTAACAGATGCACCCTCGGGGTATTCCTGAGCTTCAAGATACCTTTTCACATCATGATACCAGGGCTTTTCTATTACTTCTGCAGTCTCAAGAACACAGCAATGTGCAGGTTCATCCAATCTTTCAATCATGATCTGGGGAGCCTCGTTGTCCCAATTGACTTTGAACATAGAAGACATCGTAGCTAGCGCGTTCGTTAACTGATTCTCCTCTCTAGGGAAGTGTTCAAAGGTTATCTCCTCGAAATGGGGAAGCAATGTCAACACATACTCCTTATAAGGAATAAGATTCGGGTGTTTCGTATCCCACTCGCCTTTGATCTGACTGATCACGAGAGAGGAATATCCGAAGACACTTAGAAACTTAATCCTTAGGTCAATTGCTGCTCGAAGACCCATGATGCATGCTTCATACTCCGCCATGTTGTTGGTGCAGTTGAAACATAGTCGGGCGGTAAATGGAGTATGAGAGCCTTTAGGAGATATGATCACAGCGCCGATGCCATTACCCAAAGCATTCGAAGATCCATTAAAATACATAGACCATCGGGATCCTTCCTCAGGTCCTTCATCCGGTCCAGGTGTCTCACAATCAGTTATCAACATGATATTCTCGTCTGGGAATTCAAAGTTTATAGACTGGTAATCATCCACTGCCTGATGTGCCAAATGGTCTGCCAATACACTTCCCTTAATTGCCTTTTGGGTCGTGTACTGGATGTCATACTCAGTCAAGATCATTTGCCATCTTGTTATTCTTCCGGACAAGGCAGGATTTTCGAAGATATACTTGATTGGATCCATCTTTGATATCAATAGAGTAGTGTGAGTCAACATATACTATCTCAGCCGGCGAGCAGCCCATGCCAAAGTGCAGCAAGTTTTCTCGAGCAGTGAGTATCGGGTCTCACAGTCGGTAAACTTTTTGCTAAGGTAATAAATAGCATGCTCTTTTCGGCCAGACTCGTCATGCTGACCCAGCACACACCCCATTGAGTTGTCAAGTACTGTCAAGTATAAGATCAGAGGTCTCCCTTCAACTGGTGGCATTAGGATGGGTGGCTCCTGGAGATACTCTTTGATTCTTTCAAAAGCGGCTTGGCATTCATCATTCCAACGTACCACTTGATCTTTCTTTAGAAGCTTGAAGATTGGCTCACAAGTAGCAGTTAGGTTTGAGATGAATCGGGCAATGTAGTTCAGACGTCCCAGAAAGCCTTTGACCTCTTTCTCTGTTCTGGGAGCTGGAATCTCTTGTATGGCTTTCACCTTGGCAGGGTCCACTTGAATACCTTTGTCACTTACGATGAAACCTAGCAGTTTACCAGATCTCACCCCGAAGGTGCAATTGTTTGGGTTCAACCGCAGCTTGTACAACTTCAACCTGTCAAACAACTTCTGGAGATGGTCAAGGTGTTCTTCCTCAGTCTGGGACCTTGCAATCATACCGTCGATGTATACTTCAATCTCATGATGGATCATGTCATGAAACAAAGCAACCATGGCACGCTGATATGTTGCCCCAGCATTTTTCAACCCAAAAGGCATGACCTTGTAGCAAAAGGTACCCCACTGAGTAACAAAGGTGGTCTTCTCCATGTCTTCGGGAGACATTTTAATCTGGTTATAACTGGAGAAGCCACCCATAAAGGAGAATACCTTATGCTGAGCAGTGTTGTCAACCAGAACGTCAATATGAGGTAGAGGGAAGTCATCCTTAGGGCTCACCCTGTTCAAATCCTTGTAGTCAACACACATTCAGACCTTACCATCTTTCTTCGGCACTGGAACCACATTGGCCACCCACTGAGGGTAAGAAGTCACTGCTAGAAAACCGGCGTCAAATTGTTTCATAACTTCAGCCTTGATTTTCTCAGACATCTCTGGGCGCATACGGCGAACCTTCTGTTTTACTGGAGGACAATCTTCCTTGGTAGGCAGGCGATGGACCACAATGTCAGTGTCCAAACCAGGCATATCTTCGTAAGACCAGGAAAAGATCTCAACATAGTCATGCAGCATCTGAATTAACCGCTGTTTCACACTAAGCTCTAGATTTGCACCAATCTTGACTTCTTTCTTGTCTGTCTCAGTACCCAGGTTCACTGATTCTACCGGATCTTCATGTGGCTGAATGACCCTCTCTTCCTGGGGTAGCAGTCTTGCAAGTTCACCAGGCACTTCGCAATCATCTTCACCTTCGTCTTCGGCTAAGTTGATCGGATTTTCAAAGTCATAATTGGCAGTAGCAGTGTCGTTACAAGTGGGATCCAGAGTGGATGTGGACCTGTATATGTGAGTGTGTGTAAAATAGCTGTCTTGCAATATATAATAAAGAAAAACAAGGAGCGCAAAATTTGAAATGCAAGAAACGTCCAATGCTTTTATTAATGATATATGAAAATGACACACAAAAGCCCTCACAAATGAAGCCACAGTGCCCCGGGTAAGACACCGGGCCATAAAGTTTAAAACATTGTCTGTTACAAATTCAAAACAAAAGTTTCATTATTGGGTAACAAAAGTAATAGGGATGAAGTCCTTTGTTGTCCAGTTGCTTGGTCCACCGTCGATCGTAGGATATATCCAGCTGTCGAATTCAGACCCTTCCACATCATCTTCAATGGCATTCACTCCTGAGTTGCTGATGAACACGGGAGGTCTTCCGATTCGTGTATTTCGAACAGCCCTTTGAGCTTCTGCAGTGAAACCCAAACCAAAATTGTTAGTCTTCTGTGTAAAATCAGGAAGTCGGCCCCAATTTACACACTCACCCTTCTCAATAACAGCCCGGGCATCTTTTAAGGAAGCCATCTTCATAGGAGAATCCTCAACCACAGTCTCAGCTGATGCCAGTGTCTGGGGAACCTCTTCAAAGTGTTGAAATGGGGTTTCAATGAACTCCCCATCCATCTCTACGTATCAGAACGAGTTGAGGTGGCTGACCATATACTCCTCCTCCCCTTGTACTGTCACAATCTTCCCTTTGACCGGGTACTTCAACTTCTGGTGGAGCGTTTAGGTTACGGCCCCAACTTTATGGATCCATGGACGACCCAGCAAACAAGAGTAGGATGGTCGAATGTCCATCACATAGAACATAGAATTGAAGACCTGAGAACCAACTTTAATTGGAATATAAACTTCATCGTGCACCATCCTTTTAGACCCATCAAAGGCCCTGACAACGATGTTACTTGGTTTTAGATCTAACCCTTCGCAATCCAACCGGTCTAGAGCTTTTTTGGGCAAGACGTTCAATGAGGAACCAGTATCAACTAATACATGTGCAAGAGTAGTGCCCCTGCATTCAATGGAGACATGCAGAGCATCGTTATGATTTTTCCCCTTAGCCGTCAAGTCAGCGTATGAGAAACCCAGTCCATTTTCAGCAGTTAAATTAGCCACACAATCGGTAAACTGATCAGCTGATGTCTCTTGTGGCACGTGGGCAGTCTTCAGGAAGGTAATCAGAGCCTTGGCATGGGCCTCTGAGCACAGCAATAGTGACAACATAGAAATCTTGGATGGGGTTTACCCCAGTTGCTCAACTACGTTGTAATCACTCTTCTTAATGATCTTCAGAATCTCTTCCATCTCCTATTTGGAAGCTTCAACAGTAATTGTCTTTGGTGCCTCCGTCTGGGCAGGCACATCAGTGGTGATCCCTTTGCCCCGAGCGTCATATGACTCGACGACAGGGGTAGGACTAGGAACTTGATCAGGAATGGCAGTAGGTACACTTGTAGGTGTAATGACAACAGGTCTTCGGGCTGTTGGTGGAGCAATATCAGGTGAGAAAAGTCTTCCGCTGCGGGTTACTTTAGCAGGTCCAGTAATGTTGCTGACGCCAGTATCAGCATCCAACTCTTGCTTAACTCTATGAAAATAAACATCAGCCCCATAGTGCCAAGGGACAGCTTTGTTAGAGGTGTAAGGGATGGGCCCCGGAACAGTGATAATCACAGGTGCGATCTTCGGAATAGATGTAATTCTAACAGGCTTCCTCGAGGGAGCCTTGGAAGAATTGTCGAAAATGGTAATGATGGCGACTTCTTCAGTAGGAATGGAAGGAACAACAGTCTTCTCAAACAGGATCTCCTTACTATCCATCAGGTTTTGGATACCTGACTTCAGGAATGGGCAACCGGTAGGTAAAACAGAACACATATGGCAACCTTCATCACAGCCCGGAAATAAACCGGCTAGCAACAGGTTCTTCTTGACAGTCATCAGAGGGGTAACAATGTCATCCACAGAAACTATAAACAAGTCTTCCTCTACAGCATTTACTCCATGTTTGGGCATGGGAGCAGTCACAACATTAGGCCTTTCGGGCGCCTCGAACTCAATCTCCTTTGCATCAATTAAGTCTTGTATCTTACTTTTCATACTCCAACAATCATTTGTATTATGCCCCGGGCTATCAGAGTGAAAAGCACAGTGGGCGTTAGGGTTATACTTTGGTGACGTTGTATTTGAATTCTTTGGGGGTTCCCTTAGAGTCACCAGATTAGTCTTAACAACTGTGACAGAATCTGAGATAAGGTCATGCTGAGACGAGTGAATTTCCTCTTAGGTCTCTCGTCCTTTTGTTGATTGTTGTACTGAGGAGCACCAGCAGGTTTTGAAATAACAACTGCATTGACAGCTTGGTGGTGTTCAGGTCTATTCTGTCTTCTTGCACTGTAGACAGCACTTGACTCTTTCTTAAACGGTTTCTTCTCGGTGCTCGATGAGGCACCCTTTTGTATCTTCCCAGCCTTAATACCAGCTTCAATCCTCTCACCAGTCAAAATAAGATCTGTAAACCCAGCTGAAGAGCTTCCAATTAGATGGTTGAAAAATGGACCAGACAAGGTCCCTAAAAACATGTCAACAAGTTCCCGATCATCTAAGGGTGGTTGTACTCTTCCGGCAAGGTCTCTCCATTTTTTAGCATAATCTTTGAATCCTTCACCCGTTCCCATTGACATACCCTGGAATTGGGTACGCGTAGGAGCAAGGTCGGAGTTGTACTGATACTGCCTGTAGAATGCAGTGGCCAAATATTCCCAACTGCGGATACTGGCTCCGTCCAACTGATAGAACCACTCAAGCTGAGTCCCTGAGAGACTGTCTTGAAAGAAATGGATCCATAAGTTCTTATCAGTGGTGTAAGGTTGGATCTTCCTTACATATGACCGGAGGTGCAACTTCGGACAAGAAACTCCATCATACTTAGCAAAGGTTGGTGCCTTGAATTTGTGGGGAATCACTACCCCAGATGATAGACCTAGATCAGCAAAGTCCATACCAGGCACCTTCTGAATTTCCATAGCGCTCAACCGGTCTTCCAGTTGTTTGTACTTATCTTCAGCAGGAGGATACTGTTCTTCATCGTAGTCTGTCTCGTTGTCGGAGATCACAGGGCTAGGAGCCCTCCTTTCTTGTGGACTATCTTTCCCTCCAGATGAGGTGGTCAAATCAACTTCATCCCGTAGCCTGTTTCCAAACCTAGGACCAATGTTAAATAGGACTGTCCTCTTCTTCTTCTTCTTTTTCTCTTTCAGAATCAGGGTCTTCAGGTCCTGCTGACCCTTAGCTAGACTCATGAACAGCTCTTGAAATTGGGCATTTTGGGCCTGGAGGGCCTTGATAGCTTGCTCAGTTGAAGGTTCAGCAGACATGATGAGCGCTAAAATAAACAACGAAGAAGATAAGAGACCTATAAAGGGTACCTGTTTATGAAGTGCATGGGATGAAATGCGTATGATTTATGATTTCAAAGACAATTGAGATTCAAATTTGTAAACAAGAAAGGAAACACACTTTATTAGATAACTTTGTAATTTAAATTGTTCAACAAACTGCCCTTGAGGCATTACAAGAGTGGAAATACTGAAAAGTAAATAAAACTGTAAAGGAAATCATCAAAGGTCCATCAATGCTCCCATGGTCTCTTCTTCTCAGTGCGGACATAGTCGTTCAGGATCCGCTCGTTCTCCAATTTCCTAGTCAGCTTCTGGATCTTGTGTTCTTGCTCGTTGAACTTCTCTCGGTAAGAATCCCGTTCATCCCTCAACTGCATCCAAGACCTCTTCAGTGCCCCAATGTCAATGGGCATATAAGGATGAAGGATGGTTGGAAGAACCCCTTCTTCATTAGCAACTTCAAGAGTGACAGGCCGGACAGCTTCATATGGCATACCTAGCTTCTGGGCATGGATGCGGACCCATCTGAGATATGGCTCCATTGGCAGAGAAGTCTTTGGGCCTAGCTCATGTGGATCAGATTGGTGAACTCTATCCCAAGCCCTTATAAATCTGCGACGCTGCTCGTCACTATCTCCCTGAAAATCAAAGATGATATGAGGCATCAACATCTCATGAGGTCCTTCTCTTCTAGCTCTTCCAAACTGACGGAGAGCTAAGCATGGGTTGTAAGAAATTCCTCCATGGGTTCCTATCAATGGAACATTAGGATACTCTCCACAGCAATCAATGATAGTCACCTCATCAATACCTTTGAGAGTCCAGATAATGTCGTTATGAGAAAGAGACATCACCCTATAAGCCCAGCCCATTCCTTCTTTGTTCTTTAGCACTGACTTGGGGAGGTGCGAAATAAACCACCACGACAATAAAGGATCACAACACATCAAGGTTCCTCGCTTTCGGGCAGTACGAGCATAGAGCTGATGAAGAATGTTACCCAAGAGAGTGGGTACAGGGTTCTGAGAGATGAAGATCTTTATTGCATTCACATCAACAAAAGTGTCAGGATTCGGAAACAATACCAAGCCATATATCAGGAGAGCCAGAATATCCTCAAACGCCTTAAAGTCTAGGCTATCCCAGAAGTAGTTAGCCTTGCCAACCAAGAACTTATTCAGAAAACCCTTAGCCATTACCTCCTCTTTGGTCAAATGAAGGGCTGCAGCAATCTCTTCAGGCTTAAGAGTCTTCTCCCAACCAGTAAACGGAGTCTGGTCCAGAACAGAGATACCGAGCAGTTTAGAGAACTCTTCTAGGGTAGGAACCAGTTGGAAGTCCTGGAAAGTAAAACAATGGTACAGTGGATCATAAAACTGGACCAGGACACTCATCATCTATTCGTCCAATTTGGAGGTGACCAAACTGAGAAGAGAACCATGCCTCATGATGAAGGAAGTAGTGTCAGGCATCTTGGCAACCAACTCTTTAAGCAAGGTAGGTACTTGGACAAAGTTTATTCGGATAGTATTCTTACGCATGGGCATCATGATGACCTACAAAATAGAGCAAAGATGAAACCCTCTTGTCTTTGAAATAGGTTAGTCCTTATGCAAGATGTATGCAATGTTATGATGTCATGATGTCATGATAGTAAGCACATCACAAGTATCCACAAAAAGTAAACATGGTAAAGGCACACAAGTCACACTGAGAGCCCTTAGATTTCAGGATGGCATGGAGCTTAGGTACTACCCTCTTTCAGTTCAGTTGGTTTAAACTTGTCCTAAAAATAGTAATCGGGTTCTAGAGGATCTCAATATCACTGACTACCCTCAATCAGTCATAATTCCAGTTTAGCAACCTTTTCTTGCGGCCGGAATCATCGCGAGAGTTTAGTCTCAATGAGTGTAGCATACTGCTACTGTTCTATGGCCAAGTTGGTCAATTTAAGGTTCTAAGGTCAGTTGGTGCTTAATGACCCCTTAGAAGACCCATATTCTCCTCGTTCCAACACAAGGGATATCGGTACAGACTAAAGTGCCACACCAATGTAGCTACTGCTTCATCCGTATCGGTTTATGCCATACAGATCCCTCACAGTTTGTTGCTACTTACCTAAAGGGTATCCCCAGATCCGAGTTAGGATCTATAGAACTCCGATACAAGCCCACAAAATTAAAGCATACAAAGCATACAATTGAAAACATAATGATCTAATCCTAAGGTACACCTCACTTATTAATTATTCCCCAGTAGAGTCGCCAGTTCTGTGATCGGTGGGAATGAGAACTGATTGTTTTGGATATGCTGATTCGCGTTTTGCGTTTGTTTTTGCAAAATGTCGCGGTAAGCAAGAGTTGCCACCGTCTTTTATTTTATCCAACAAGGAAAGGACAAAAGCACAGAAAAATTCCTTTTTGAGATATTTCTCGGGTTTGGGAGGTAGATTATAGAAAGGGAAGGTGTTAGCACCCTTTCTATTCGAGGTTATCCACGAGCTCTTAGGTACTTGCTCATTGTGTTTTCAAAATTTTGCTTTTCTTTGTGTTTGTAGGTTTGAAAAGAGTTTTTGTTTGAAAGGAGTGTAAGTGCGAAAAGTTTTGTTTTATTTTAAAAGGAGCAAGTACTTAAGAACCATCTACCTACTCAAAAAGGAATTAAACTGTGCAAATGTCTTTTAGATAGTTCTATCCCACTATTGAGGAGTAGGTAGCACCGTCGTTAGAGTTTTCGGGTCAATTCGATTAAGGGACGTGTGGTCACTAAAGCAATGTTAGGATGCATTAGCAGTAACCCTAATATCCTAGATCATTTTTCCGAGGCAGCTGTTTCGAGGCAACTATGATCTTTGGACAAGAGGGCGACCTCTAAAACTTCCTATACTCAATGACCATAATCGAGGCAACCAAGTGAGGTGTACCCTAGGAGTGGCATGTGCAGGTGTGTTAGTTCGGTTAATTTTATTTGTACATGTCATGGGTGAGCTATTGTTGATTTTAAGTTAAAGATTGATCTTGTCATGCATTGCCTATTTATCAAACATCTAACAGTTAATATTGTGCGGAAATTAAATTGCGGGAAATTAAATCTAAGCTATTACAAGGTGTCGGGTATTTACATCGCCAAAGACAAACCCTTTTAATTTAAATTGCGGAAAGTAAATAAAAGCGATAAATAATTAAAGTCCTAATTAATTATTACATACCGGGAAACAATTACAAAATTGGAATCAAATGAATCGCGCGCAAGAAAATTAAATCGGAGCATTTTTAGGGTTTTGACCCTTTTTAGGAAAGAAAGAGATTTTTTGTTATTTTTTGAATTAAATGAAATTAAACCTAAGTTAATTAATTAATTAATAAAAGGAGATATTTTTGGATTTTTATATTTAGGAAATAAAATAAGAAAATGGTCAAAAATTTTAAAACCTAATATTCTAATTAATTTTAATTTATTGCAAAAAATGTTTAAAATTATACCTAATTAAACAAACTAAGTTAATTAAATTATTTATTTACAAAAATAATGAAATTAATAAAAAAAATATTTTTTATGTTTTTTCTGATTTTATTAAGAAAAATATTAATTATTTGGTTAGTAATTAATCAAGAATAATAATTAATAAAACAATTAAATAATAAATAAAAATGAAATATGAAAAGAAATAACCAAGGGGGGTGCTGGGCCTGATTTGAGTGTATGATTGGTAATTTCCAGGCCCAAGAACGTCCAAGCCTGTTTGACTTTTCCCATCCAATGCATGATGGTTGACTTGAGTTCATGGTGAACATTCAATCCTAGCCTTCAGATTTGGCCTGAAGGCCATCTGGCGCCTGGATTTATGAGGCATATGGTGGACTGCATCTTGAGCGTTGCATGAGAATATCTGAAGAAAAATTAAACAAAGGTTTTGGGGGACCTGGGATTCGAACCCAGGTCCCAATGGACTTTGACACGCCTCCCTTACCAACCCAGCTGGCTTGCTTAATTGTTATTAGAATACAAAACAAATATTATATCAAAAACTCAATTATTATGCTGGAAATAAAAAAACGCGCTAAACATGTTTGAACGGGCCAATGAAGACAAGCCACTTCTTCATCTTCTTCCACAAACCCTGTATTTTTTCCTGCGGATTTGATTCCGCATCAAAATCCATGGCTTGCTTCTAAAATCCATCCTTGGCTGTAAAAATCAATTCCAAGACCAAGGCTTGCTTCGTCTCTTTCCACTGAACACAACCATGGTCATTATTTGTCCTGATTTTGCCTGTATCAAAAATGCGTAAAAAACAAGAATGCAAACCCTAACTTCGGGTACATGGTTATAGGCCACAAAAATGAAATCAAACCATACATAATGCTTAGAAATTAAATGGCAAGCATGATTATGCAAACAAATTGGCAAAAGGATGCAAGAAAATAGATTCACGATCCCATGTTCAGAGTTGTGTTCGTGGACACTTACAGCGAGTTTGGGGCTGCTTCAAGGCTTGATTTTGATCCCTTTGGCTTCAGTGAATGTCAGGCAAGAAGGCTATGTGGAGATTTTGCTTTGAAAACGCCTCCAAACAAGAATTCGATCTCTCACTTTTACACACTTTTTTCAGTTTTTGTTTGGCCATTTCTTGCAGTTTCAGGTCGTGTTCTTGCTATGCCTGGCTTGTGTGTGTATAAGGGAGTGAATTAGGTCAAGAGTTGGGCTTTCAATCCATGTGCATTCAAGGTTTGGGATTTGATATGATCACCATTGATAAACTTTCCAAAATTGTACCAAATCTGATTTTTTGTGCATAATAAGACTTGATACGAATTTGATTATGCGAATCATGATATTTGAAAGCTGTAATGATCACAAAGATCTCATTCCATCAATTTTTAGATTTTATTTGAATTAATATTGATTTAAAATGAATTAAATCAATAAAAATTAAATAAAATAGAAAAATAAATGATTAATCATGAAATTGAAGACAGGACACGTGTGTGGTGTGATAAGACCAAATCAAGTGGGAAAAAGTGGGCCCTTTTGTCAAAAATTGGAGTTTGGAGGATAGTTGACTTTTGGCAATTTTGGAAAAATGCCCAACTTCAACAATGCATAACTTCTTCAATTTTGAACTTTTGGAAGTTTTCTTGGACTTTTTAGAAAAGTTGATATGTCCTCTAACCAGTCTTTTTGGTCTCATCTCATTTTGATATTCCATGCTAAAGTTATAAGTTTTGGCAAAAAAGGTGTTTTTGTTGACTTTCAAAAATGACCTATAATGTCCAAATTTGTAACTTCTTGTGAGTGCATTTCTTGATCTTGGGTTGTGAATATGGATTGTAGGAAATTGCATCCTATTCAAAATGAGCTTTGTATGTGTCATTTCTCATAAAGTATGAGAAAGTTATGCTTGGTCAAAGTTGAGTTGACTTTTCCTGCAAAACCCTAATTTAGCAACTTCTGAATCTTGATGAATCTTGAGCAATCCTTGATGTCATGATCAACCCTTGATCAAATGATGAATTATCCTTCAAAATGAGAATGTTGACAAAAAATCTTGAGGTTTGACTATTTGTAGGTCACAGTTGACTTTTGCCCTAGCAAAGTCGATTTTTGATCCCCTTGAGCCATTGACTGACCAAACTTCCTCTGCAAGGCTTGAAATTTGACATGGATGAACTTAAGAACATATTAGGACATTGGGGATAACTTGAGGTCATTTGGATGTGAGGACCTTGATGCAACATAAAACCCTAATTTTGAATTGACTGCCTTAGGAGATGATTTGATTGTCCAACTCTTGAGTCATCTTGAGCCACTTGAAGATTATTCTTGACATGTATTGAGAAATATGGGAGGGAAAATTTTGGGGTATAACAATATCGAACATCTGTCATCACTTCAACAGGAGCAACCCCGTTCTCTCTGGTGTATGGAATGGAAGATGTACTCCCAGTCGAGGTTGAGATTCCCTCTTTGCGTGTGATAATGGAAACCAAGTTTACAGAGGCGGAATAAGTCCAAAATCGGTTTGACCAATTGAATATGATCTAAGAGAAGAGGATGACAGCTTTGTGTTATAGACAGTTATATCATAAGAGAATGAAGAAAGCTTTTGATAAGAAGGTCAAGCCTCGTGAATTTAGAGAAGGTGACCTCGTGCTCAGGAAGATCATGTCTTTCAACACTGATTCTAAGGGCAAGTGGACTCCCAATTTTGAAGGCCCATATGTTATCAAGAAATCCTTCTCTGGCGGTGCATTAATTCTTGAAACTATGGATGGCGAGGAGTTCCCACGTCCCATGAATGATGATGCAGTCAAGAAATACTTCGCCTAAAGAAATAAAAGAACAACTTGCTAAGTTGAAAAGCCGGAAGGGCGGCTTACGCAAAAAAGAGCGTCTCGGTAGGCCGAAAACCCGAAAGAGAGGTCTAGGAAAAAGTTAGAGACATAAACAGAATAAATTTCCTGCTAAGTTGAAAACCCGCAAGGGCAGCTTAGGAAAAAGTTAGGGACTTTCTTGACCAGTAACTGCATCATGCAAGATCTGATCATTGAAGAAACAATCTTCTCGAATCCTCATCATACTTCAACAGAAGTTGCTGCTCAGGATTTCAAAGAATTGTTAGAGGGTAGTGGTCGTTGTATCTCAATGTATCTTTTCCATTATATATTACCATTTTTCGAACTTTGTAATCATCTATAGAGTCTCGCCATTCGCAGACTGCCATTCTATTAATAAAGTTTGAGCTGTTACCCAATTCTTTGTGTTTCTTATTTTATTTAGCTTGCAAAGTGTGATCGGTGGATCTGGAACTGACTGTTTAACGCTGGTTTCGCGAAATGTCGCGGAAGCAAGAGTCGCCACCGTCTTTTATTTTCTCCAACATGGACAGGACAAAAGCACAGCAAAATTCCTTATGAGATAGTTTCTCGGTTCGGGAGGTAGATTTATAGAAAGGGAAGGTGTTAGCACCCTTTCTATCCATGGTTATCCATGGGCTCTTAGATACTTGCTCATTGTGTTTTCAAAATGTTTGTTTGCTTTTCAATTGTGAGTGAGTTTGAAAAAGTTTCTTTGAAAGTTTCAGATCGACTCTTGTATCAGTCCTCAAAAGTGTTTGAAAAATTATTTTTGAAAGCTTTTTGAAAAGTGTTAGTGTGAAAAGAAGTTTTGATTTGTTTTGAATTAGAGCAAGTATCTATGAGTCATCCACCTACCCTAAGGAATTAGGCTGTGTAAATGTCCTTAAGGTAGTGCCATCCCACCATTGAGAGGTAGGTAGCACCACCGTTGGAGGTGTTCGGGTCAATTCGTTTGTAGGGACAGTGTGGTCACCAGAGCAACAGTAGGACACCTTAGAAGCTACCCTTATGCCATGTTCATGGACATAAGGACTTACTAAAACGTCCTATACTCGACGACCACGTTTCGAGGGGCAAGGCAACAGTGAGGCGTACCCTAAGAGTGGTGTGTGAATTGTGTGTCATTTTCAATTATGTTATCTCTTGATCATGCATTGGGTGAGCTACGCTTTGATTTTATTTGGGCCATTCATTCTTTCATGTGATTAGCAGTTTAAAGGGTGCGGAAATTAAAGTGCGGAAAATAAAGGTCCTACGCTATTACAAGGCGCGGGTCTATACATCGCCAAATTAACAAAGACCCATTTTTTAATAAAATGCAGAAAGTAAATAAATTTCCTAATTACTATTACAAGGCTTTGAACAATTACATAATATTTGAAACAAAAAATAAAGACAAACGCGCGAAAAGAAATTAGAATCGTATATGCGAGGGCGTTGGACCCTTTAAAGATTAAATTGAAATTAAAAGTTGATTAATGGTTAAATAAAGAAAGAAATTATTTTTATGTTTTTTTTGGTATTTATGAAATAAAGAAAATTAATTGAAAATAGAAATTAAATAAAACCCTAGTTCTAAATTATTTTAATTGTTAAAGAAAAATATTTAAGTTGTAACCTAATTTATCCTAATTATTTAACTACATGAGTATTTACAAAATAATTAATAGTTAATAATAATAAGAAGAAGAGGAAATCATTTTATTAAGAAAAAGAATAAGAATGCTAAAAACCCTAATTTCTACATTTTTTAGTTATTAAGAAAACATTAAAATTGAAAACCTAAATTAACCTAAATTGATTATTAAAACTTTATTTACAAAAAAATATTAATGACTTAAATATTAAATAAAACATATTTTTATTTTTATGATTTCTGATTTTTTTGTATTATGAAAATTATTTTTATGAATTAAATAAAACAATAAAACAAATAAAAGAATAAAAAGAAAAATTAAAATAAAGAAAAAATATGCAAACCATGGGGGTATTCAGACCCAATTTGGAGGTGTTATTGAAGGAATCTGGCCCAATAGAAGTTTGATCCATGCTGACTTTTCAGATTATATGCACGCGCGTTGACTGGGGTACACCATGAACTTTGATTCCTGGCCACTGGATGGACGCTCATGGCCACTTGGCAAGCCACGTATGAGAGTATATGATGGACTTCTGGGCGTGTTGTACACTGGAACGCTTTATGAAAAATGGGAACAAATTATATGGGGGACCTGGGAATCGAACCCAGGTCCCAAGGCTTGCCAATCACGTTCCCAACCACTATGCCATTCAAACGCGTTTGTAATAGATTTAGACATTAAATATTATAATAAGAAACAAAAGTTAATGATATGAAAACAAGAAAACGCGCCAGATTTTTGAATCAACCAACCACGTGATGACACCCAGTCTTCTTCTTCGCTTGTCCTGAAAAATAAGAAACAAATAGCGGGGGTTTTAAACCCCCACTAACACAGCCATGGAATAATAGCGATTAGCGCATAGTCAAAAAGAAAAAGGGCGCGAGGTGTGGATTAGTTTCGTCTGGATGTCCTGAATCCAATGGTCCTGGTTTGAGTGGCCAATTTTTCCTTATGTGTGAAACCCCAAATCAAAGCTTCAGAAACCCTAATATCCGTTCATGGCAATTTTTGACACAGGCAATATCAATTCAATTAAAGGACACCAATAGCTTCAGAGAGTTCATGTTAGTGTAAATCAAACATTAAAAGTCACAAATAATGCATGGAAAATGGAATACGATTATGAAAATTTTGATGAAAAGTCAGACTGTATTCTACCAATTCCTTGAGTATGGAGGGTTGGTTTCGATTGAAAAAGCTTCCTGGTAGTGTCAGGATTGTATTGGAATGCTTTTTGATCTTAGAAACAAGCTCTAGGTATCAAAACAGTTTTCCACTTTTTTCTCAAAAAATGCAATCTTGTTCTTTGTCTTGGGTGCAACTTCTGTGTTCTTATGCATTAGGTTAGCTTTGCCTATGTATGAGGATGGAATTAGGTCAAGAAAAACAGGCCCAAAGTCTATGCATTGATGACTTTGAATATTTGATTTTCCATGATCTTTTTTCAATCTTTTTCATGCTAATTATGCCAAATCATGGAATATTCTTTCCTTTTAGAATGTGCACGAAATCTTGAGCTCATAATGGACATATTAGCTGCATAAAAAGATTCAAAACACATGTTTTAGTATTTTTCTCATAATTAATTTTAATTAAATGAATTAATAGGATTAAAAAATTCAATTAATTAATTAAAAATAAGAAAATAACTCCCTTTTAGCTTAATGGGTCGTTCATGGCCTTTGGGTAATGATTCATGGAAGAAATTGAGGCCCATTAGCAATTTTGAGGCATTTGAAGCAAAGTTGACTTTTCAAAATTCCCAAAAGTTTCCCAACTTCCACAAGGCATATCTTGCTCAATTTTTAAGATTTGATCATGTTCTTGGACATTTTGGAAAGGACTTGAAGTCCTATAACCAATGTCTTTGGTCCCATGTCATTTTGATTTACCAATCTCAAGTTATGGTCTTTGACTTAAAGTGCCTTTTTGTTGACTTTTGAAAATGACCTATAATGTTGAGATTGATAACTTTTTGTGAGAGCATTTCTTGGACTTGAAGTGTGAATATTAGTTGTAGGAAATGTCATTCTCTTCAAAATGAGCTTTGGATGGAATTTTTCTGATAACCCATGTGGAAGTTATGCCTTGGTCAATTTGCAGTTGACTTTTTCTACTGTCCAAAAATAGAAACTTTTGCATCTTGAGACTTTTTGAGCCATGCTTTGAGAATCATGATCATGAATTGATCAAATGATGTTTGTGGCTTCAAAATAAGATGTTGACCAAAAAATTTGACTTTTGACTGTCAAATGACCATTTTGCCCCTGCAGTTGACTGTGAAGCATTTAGGGGTTTTGACTGTGCAATTTGGTGCTGTGAGTATTGAAACTTGGCATAGGGATGCTTGACAATGTATGTAGGCATGTGGGACTTGTTTGGACCCTTGGAAGCTTCAATTTCTTTGCCAGAACCAAAACCCTAATTTTTTACTGTTAGGAGGCCATTGGACTATGCAACCCTTAGGAGATTTTGAAGCATGCTCTTAGCAAACCTTGGAGAATATGGGAGGGCAAATTTTGGGGTACAACACAAAGACTCCATTTATTACTGATAATAACTTTCGAAGCAAAAAGATTAAATAACAAAATCGATTTTTCAAAAAGAATTTACAATTCGCTTTTACTTTAGAATTTGTGATGCGGAAAAAAAAAACAATAACAACAACAAAAATGGAGATCCCAAGAATGGACAAACTCCAGTTGTTTTAAGAAGTTTTTGTTCCCCTCGGGAAGGTTTACTCAGGATGATTCTCCGTGTTGGGTTCGTGACTCCGGTATTCTCGGTCATATTTGGATTCATTTCTCCTCTTTTCTGAGTTTTCATGATGTGAAGTTTCAATCCGAGATTTCTCTAGTGAAGTTTTCGTTAGGTCTATTGGAAGTTCTTTTTCCAGAGAAGTTGGTACCATAATCACTCTTGAAGAATGCAGGTCCCCGGTTTCTCTAGCGAAGAATGTATTATGGTTTTCCCTTTGAGGATGTAGTGTTAACCTCCCCAATGAAGTGGGCCTGAAATCCCCAGTGAATGTTTTGATGATTTGGTGTCGATCTGCTTTACTTGAGATTGGTTTTGCAATCCCCAGTAGAAGTGTTACTTTTGAAAACATTTGTTTCCCCGGTGAAGCCTGGAGAAGGATGTTCTATCCTTGTATCTATAGTATTCTGTCACTTTGTTTTGTTTACTTCTGGATTATGTTTCTCCCCAGTAAAGCTAAAGCATGCAGTAGGTTTTGTTTCCTCAGTTGGCATTTACATTTTTTTTGAATGATCATCTTGGATGTGATTTAGCCGAGTGTTGTTTGTGCCCGAGGTGGTTTTGCCTGGTTACTCCCAGTGTTGTATATCTGTTTTGTTAGCATACGTATAATAACACTCATACATTCATACATACATCATGCATAGCTAAAATTGGCAAATCATTGTTCATTAATATTTGTTAATATTTTTGTTGACATATCACCCTGTTTTGTAGAGTTATGTTGTCCTCTCTTCAATAGAGTGTTGGCCTTAAGCAGAAAGTGTATATTCTTTCAATTTCCCCACTGAGTTATCCCTCTTGGAAGATTTTTGCTTTAGCCTTCCTGTACAACTCCTTGTTTGGATGGATTTGGTTTTCCCTCTTGAGTTTATTTCTCAAAGGATGTATTTTGGTTGACTGTTTCATTACAGTTTATTTCTGGTTTGAATCTTTGGTTCCACAACAATTTTAGTTACTTTGGATTTTTGAAAGCTTCGAGTTTTGGTTTGTGCATTTATTTTGCACGAGAATACTTTATCTCCTTAACAGGAATATCGTGGCATTTCCCCAGGAAGTCATATTTCTTTCCCCAGGAAGCCATATTTCTCTCCCTAGAAAGTCATTTCTTTTACAATCCTCCATGACAACAAGTAGCAGGTCTCTTTATTTGAGCAACTTGTGCTTCCCTGTAAAAGTCGACGTAACTTTTTTTTGCTATCTCCTCTATGAGTGGATAGTTTGTATTCCGTCGTCATTTTACGCTAGTGGATAGTTTGGGGAAACTTGTTATCTTTTTGCTACCCTCAGTGAACGTTGGTAGTTCGCCGTCAGTGAACGGTGGTGCTATGATATATTTTCTCTCTACCTTCAGTGAAAGTTGGTAGGTCATCGTCAGTGAACGTCAATGATTGTTATCTTTTTGCTACCTTCAGTGAATGTTGGTAGTTCATTGTCAGTGAACGGAGGTGCTATGATATATTTTTTCTCTACCTTCGGTGAAAGTTGGTAGGTCATCGGCAGTGAACGTCAATGATTGTTATCTTTTTGCTACCTTTAGTGAACATTGGTAGTTCATCGTCAGTGAACGGCGGTGCTATGATATATTTTCTTCCTACTTTCAATGAAAGTTGGTAGGTCATCGGCAGTGAACATCGATGATTGTTATCTTTTTTCTACCCTCAGTGAACGTGGTAGTTCATCGTTAGTGAACAACGGTGATATGATATATTCTCTTCCTACCTTCAGTGAAAGTTTGTAGGTCATCGGAAGTGAACGTCGATGATTATTATCTTTTTGCTACCTTCAGTGAATGTTGGTAGTTCATCGTCAGTGAACGGCGGTGCTATGATATATTCTCTTCCTACCTTCAGTGTGAGTTGGTAGGTCATTGATAGTGAACGTCGATGATTATCATCTTTTTTCTACCTTCATTGAACGTTGGTAGTTCATCGTCAGTGAACGGCAGTGCTCTGATATATTCTCCTCCTACCTTCAGTGAAAGTTGGTAAGTCATCAGCAGTGAACGTCGATGATTCTTTCTCTCTGCCTTCAGTAAACGTTGGTAGCTTCGCCTTCAGTGGAAGTTGGTGTATCCTTTGACCATTTTACCATCCTCTCTGATTCAGGTCTTTTTGATCCACCAGTGATTTATTTTCCTGGTTGGGTTACTCTCTTGTTTCTTTATTTTTGTTACATTCCTAGTGGTGTTTTGCGTCCCTTTAGAATTGTCCATGTGAACTCATATTCATAAGCATTGCATGGCATCTTAGGGCCAAAAATAGGGTTTGTTTTATACTTAAGTATCTTTGATCGCGTCGACATGAATATTTTTAACCTTTGTATCTCCTAATAGAAGAAACTTAAATAAGGGTAGCTATTGTACCCCAATTTTTGCCCCTAAGATCCCTTCATCATACCATGTTGATTCAATCACAATAAGATCACATTAGGTTTCTTGGTTCTCCTCCCTATCTTTAGCTTTGCTCTTTGAGGAATCACCAAGCACCTTTACTTGTTTTCTTTGGTGATCATGAATGTTTTATCTTAATTTTCTTTCTAATTAACAAAATGCAATTTGGGTTTGTCTTACCTGTTAATAATGTAGGTAAAGGCAATGTGGCTTAGCAAGTTGATCCATGGGTTCATGAGTTTATTTCCATGCCCTAATTAATAAAGCTTGAGAAGTTCAAACCTCACCATTGAATTTGTTTTGGAATAAATGGCATGCCAAGGTTATTTTGGTTCACCCCATTTCAAGGTTATCAAATTTGATCCAAAAAGTACAAGGGGTTGATTGAAGAAATAGTTATGTTTGGACAAGACTTTGTTCCATTTGGTCACAAGTGCATATCTCTCTCAATTCTCAAGATATGGAAGTGGTTGTGGTTGCTATTAGTTATCATTATGATCCTTAACAACTTATATTTACAAAGCATTTGTGTTGGTACAAGAAGTTTGTTCAAAATTGTCAAAGTTCCTCAAGGCATTTTTCTTGATCTAGGAGCTAGGGTTTTGAACTTCAAAGAAGCATATCTTGCTCATCTTTTGGTATTTTGGAGTGATTCCAAAGACATCATTCTATTCAAAGGGTTATCAACAAATAAATTCAAAAGTTCCAAGGAATTTTCATATGTAAGAAACTTGATGAAGAAGAAAGATTACAAGTCCTCCAGATGAATCCCCAATTTTCCATGTGTGACTTTAAATGATCATAACTTGGTCAATTTTTATCACCTTGAGCCCATTCTTTTTCCATAATCATCTTTAGGATGTGAAATTTATGCCTTCTTTTATGTGAAAAGTGAGAAAATGGATGGAAGTTGCCTTAAGGATACAAAGGATTATAGGTCATTTCATGATTTTTTGTCAACTTCAACAATTCATAACTCTCTCAGTTTTTGGAGATTTTGAATGGTTAAAGTCCCAAAATGTCATTCAAGAGGTCTACTTAATGCCATCTTTTTTGGTCAAGATCAAAATCCAAGTAGAAGGCCATGTTTGGATGCAAGACATTATAGGTCACTTTTGAAGAAAAATTTGAAATATTTCTAAGTATCGAAAGTCAACCCTTTTTCTCCAACTTTGACTCAACACAACTTTCAAATAAAGCATCCATTTGATTCCATTATTTTTACATTGCAACGCTTGTAACCTCATATTTCTAAAGCATAAAGAATCATTCCATAAGACCCCTTGAGTTGAGAATTCCATGATTTTGAAGTTGGTAACTTGGAACTGAAGTTTCATCACAAGTCAGATTCACAATCGTCTCACTCTCTGCTACAAACTCTTTCATAATCTCTTACAATTTCAAACTCTTTCATAATCTCAGTCATTTTCAACAATGGTTCTTCTCACAATGGGCGATTCTCACAGAGTTACAAGGGACAACATTGCAGCATTTGTAAGTTTCTTTTATACTTATACATTTTTCATACTTCTAGTAATGCTTTGTTCATCTTACTTACCTACTCTTACAACTTTTACATTATTAACTTAGGATACTAAAAGATTCAAAATCCGATCATACAACTACCTTGCTCCTGACCCGTTGATCGTACCATATCTCGATTATGTAGGTTTTAGAAACGTTATAAAGATCTCCAACTGCACAATTGATTCAAAGTTCATACTTGCAATGTTGGAAAGGTGGAGACCAGAGACCCATACATTTCATATACCAATAGGTGAATGTACTGTCTCACTAGAGGACGTGTACATGTTATTGGGTCTCCCTGTCGATGGTAAGGCGGTTAACGGGTCGGTTCAACAACGCAATTCTCTGTGTGAAGAATTGTTGGGCAGTGTTGCACCCCAAACTTTGCCCTCTCTTTTCTCAAGGAATCACCTTGGATCCTCAAGTTTGCTTCCATCCAATTCCAAGCCTTGAACTGCAATTTTTCAAGGAAATCATCCATAAGGGCAAAATGGTCATTTGCATGCTGAAAAGTCTAACTTTGACTTTTGGATCAAAACCAAATTTCAAGAATCATATTTCATCAAGACATGTTGAAATGTGAAATTTGTTTCATCTAAAAATTCAAAAGTCAAGTTTACTTTGGAAAAGTCAAAATTCCAAATACTTAGAACTTTTCTAAAGTATGACACTTCAGAACTTCTGAGCCAGCCTCCATGCCAATGTAGATAGAAGTTGCAAACATGGTTCAGAACATAACCCTCAATCAGAACATGGCTCTTCCGTCTCTACAAAAGCTCAGTCAGAGTTTGCCAAGGTAATTCAAAGAAGGCTAAGGAGCGTGCTGCAAGATTTCTAGAAAGTTTGTAAGCTCCTTCAGAACATGCTGGAGCCAGAAGATAAGAGGATCAGAAGATGAGATTCTACACTGAAGTAAAACTTCTGATCCAAAATAAAGCCTTGGTGTAGAGTTTCGCATTGCAGGATTTCTGGTTGTGATAAGTCTCATTATCATTTAATGCTCATGTAATGCTCACAACCACCTTCTGAGTCTTTATCCAAAGGATTTTCACCACGTGTACCTCTACTGTCTTGGGATAGCAACTTTGCTACTAAGCCCATGCTTTGCTTTTTGATTTTCCTTAATTCCTGCTGACAACCACCATGCTTGCTTCAAAAATAAGGAAGCGCTTCAGCACAAGAAGGTTATATTTAACGCTTTGGTCAGAACTTGACCAAATCCTAAAACCTTGTTTATGCAACCTGCTGCAGACCTATGACCAACAGCTGGTTCAGCCTACGCCCGCATCTCATGATTGCACCAAACTAGCATACGAAAACTGTGATGAAAAAGCAAAGGAACAGGATGCCAAAACAGGTTCAAATCCTATTTGTTTTTCCCCCAAAGTCACAACAAATTCATCTATAAATACTTGGCTCTATCACACGTTCAAGGGGTTGGATTTTGAAGAGAGAGAGATTGGCCAAAAGAGAGAAAAGAGAGTTGTAAAACCTTCATAAAAATCTAGATTTCTCATACACAAAAACAAACCTTTGTTCTTCCCTTTGAACCAAAGAACACAACCACTCTTCTGTCTCTCTTGCTGACTCAGAACATATAAAGGCAGCCACTCAAAGCTCCAAGCACGCTCCAGGTAAGTCTTTCTGGCTTCACTTGCTTTTCATTCTGAACATCATTAACATGTAAATATCATAGTATTAATGTTGTACATATCGTTGTATGAATAGAAAAACTATGGATCCGAACTTCTAGAATAATGCTAGGCTCAGACTTAGGATTGGAACTTCTATGATTTGTTATGCTGTGATTATTCTGATTTGCTGAACTGAATAAATTGTTGATGTGCTGATCTAGAGTTGAAATGTAACACAGAACTTATGTCTTTCACTCATCATTTTAACACACAAAACTTCTAGGATTTTCTCACTGTTTAAACACGCAGAACTTATGAGTTCTCTTCACTGTTTTAACACACAGAACCTCTGATGATTCACTCAATGTCCTAACACAGCACAGAACTTCTGAGTTCTCCTTACATGTCAAATACACTAAACGGCTAACGTTTGCTCACTGTTTCAATGTAATACAGAACCTCTGACTTTTGGTTCACTGGTTGGACACCACCCAGAACCTCTGTGTTTTCCCTCTAACGTTCTTGCAGGACTTCAGAGTGTATCCATCCAGAACCTCTGTTCCTTTTCCCTCTGACATTTTTTACAGGATCTCAGAGCGTACGAATCCAGAACTTCTGATCCCACTGACTTTTCCTGCTGAGTCACGCGCCTGGCTTCAGAACTTCTGATCCTTGTTTCTTTGTTTGCAGCAACACGTTTTTTCTATTTTGCATTTATTCTCCTTTTTTTTATATTAATATAAAAAAACATAAAAATATTTTCCTTTTAATTCATTTCCTTAAAGACAAAAACATTTTCTAAACAAGTCTATTTCTTTCTTATATTATACATTTCAATATGGTTGTAATAATAACTTAGGGCTTATTTTTACTTGCAATCCTCATTCGTACATATGTACCCCTATCCCCTAAATATTGTAATAGCGTAGAATTTCATTTTCCACAATTTACTATTTTCCTTATACTGTATAGTAATTAGGCGTGTATGGTAAGAGATAAAATCAACAAGTAGATAACCCTAATCAAAGATTAAATGCATGCAATCAAACACACTTGCACACATGCACCCTTAGGGTAATTCCACTTGTTGCCTTATAAAATGGTCATGTTATGCATGTGGGATGTCTTAGCACAAACGAATCGAAAAAATACAAGATCATATTCCCTCGATGACGTTATCAAAGTTGCCTTTCAAAATGATCTTAGTCCCTACAAAAAAGTGCTAAGTCATCTCACAACATTGCTATCATGGTCATACGATGACCCAACGCCCGCCCCTTTACATCCAACGATGGGGATTTTTACCAAAACAAATGGTAAGGTAGCAACATCTAAATGAGGAGGAAAAACACATCTAAGACCTTTTAAGTAGGTAGGTTCGCTCTCAGTTACTCGCTTGCTCATAACAAAAACACTTTACACACCTCACAAACACGTCTTTGAACAATTTTCAAAATAAACACTTTGTATACGTTCTTATAGAGACGAGAACCATTACGAAGTTCCATTTTCAAAAATACTTTCAAAACCACACACAAAGCATAATTTCAAACAAAAGTAAAGTGATCTAGCAAGTAACTAAGAGCCCATGGAAAACCATGGATGAAAAGGGTGATAATACCTTCACTTTTCATAATCTACCCCCCGAACTCAAAAACATCTCTAAAGGTCTTTCCTGTGCTTTTTCGCCTTTCCTTATTGGATAAAAAAAAATCGGTGGCGACTCTTGCTAAATCGTAACATTTGCAAACACAAACGCAAGCCCTCAAGTCAGTTCTCCCACCATATCACAGGCAGGGATATGGTTGAAGGTGGTGGTGCGAGAGGTCAGGGTATACTACTAACTAAGGTAAAAAATCATTATGCGACTCTGGAATTGAACGAAAATTCCTCCGAACTAGCTAAGGTAATAAAAGCTAGAACTTATATAATGATATTATTTGGAAACTTTTTATTGCCCGAAAGTACAGGAAATAGTGTAAATTTTATGTATTTAAATTTACTTAGAGACTTCGAAAAAACTAGAAAATATAGTTGGGGTTCTGCTGTTTTAGCCCATCTATACAGTTCCTTGTGTAAAAATGTGTGATACGGTGGCAGAACCGACTGTTTTGAAAATGCTGGTTTGCGTTTTGCGTTTGGTATTCTCAAAATGTCGCGGTAAGCAAGAGTCGCCACCGACTTTTATTTTATCCAATCGGAAAGGAAAAAAGCACAGAAAAAATCCTTTTTCGAGATTTTGAGTACGGGGGGTAGATTATAGAAAGGGAATGTGTTAGCACCCTTTATATCCATGGTTTTCCATGGGCTCTTAGGTACTTGCTCATCTTTGAAAAATTGCTTGTGTGTGTTTGTTTTGAAAAGTTTTGTTTTACTTTGTTTTAACCCTTGTTTTTGTCCTCAAGAGTGTTACGAAGTGTTTTGAAAACTTTAGTCTGAAAAGTTTGTTTGAAAGTGTATGGTGTAAAAAATTTGTTGTTTTGAGCAAGTGCCTACTAGCATCTACTTACTCGAAAAAGGATTATTTTTATTCTCGTTTCCTTTAGACAATGATATCCTACTATTGAGAAATAGGTAGCACCGTCGTTGGAGTTATAAGGGTCAATTCATAAGGGACGTACGATCACTAAAGCAATATTAGGACGTATTAGTAATAACCCTAGAGTCTTAAGATCATATTCGAGGCAACATTTCCGAGGCGATGTTTCCGAGGCAACATTTTCGAGCGGGACATTTGATCTTTGTTTAGACAGGAGGGCAACCACTAAGACACCCTATACTTAATGACCGTTTACCGAAGGCAACCGAAGTGAGAGTATACCCTAGGAGTGCACATGTGCGAGTGATTTGATTTCAGTTATTATCTTTGTACATTAGGGTTTTCTAGCCGTTTTAAATTATCATTCAATCTTGTCATACAATCCTATTAACATACATCTAAACAGTTAATATTTGCGAAAATTAAAATGCGAGAAATAAAACTACGCTATTACAAGGCTTCGGGGTAGGGATTAATTACATAGCCAAAAAAACTCGTAAAATGATAAATAAAGAAAGTCCTAGATTAAGCTATTACATATTGTGGGTTGTTACATCAATATTGCCAAAAAAAATAATAAATGCGTGCGATGAATCGAATGCAAAATAACTAGGGTTTTGACCCCAACTAAGCCTAATTGTAATTTTAAAAGAAAAATCATTTTTTTTGTCGTTTTTGTGTTATTTGAGAAAATAAAGTTTAATTGAAAAAAATAACCTAATCACCAATTAATTTTAATTAAGAAAAATAATTAAATTAACCTATTTTTGTATTTTTTTTATTTTTGAGAAAAGAAATAAAAATTAAATTAAAAGTTAACCCTAATTTTTCTAATTGATTTTAATTATAAAAAAGGTTAGAATTATCCTGAATTAAATTAAACTAATATTAAATTAAATTTGATAAAATCAAGACCTAATTCTAATTTTGTGAAACTCTTAATTTTATGACTTTTGTGAAAAAGTAATTAATTAGGTTGTAAATTAAATGAATAAAGAAAATTAAAAGAAAAAAGAAAAAAGAAATATAGAGAAAATTAGTAATGGGCCTGATGTTGTTTAGCAAGAAAGGGGGTATGAATCTGACTCCTAGGCCCAACAATTCCTGGCCCTTTTTGACTTTGCCAGAATATGTGTATTCATTGACTTAGGCGCATGGTGGTCCTTCATTGGATAGCCTTGGATCTACAGCCTTGATGGATGGGACGGCCAGATCTGGATAGTACATGATGGATGCCTTGCCATATGATACACTAGATTGCCCTGAAAATGTTGAGAAAATAAAATGCACACGCCCGGGATCAAACCCAGGACGTGTGCATCAAAGGCCAACAACCTCACCATCTGCGCTAACTTGTTAGTTGTAATAATAATGAAACAAATAAAATATAATACAAATAACATGCCACGCTTCCCAAAACGCGCGCAGATTCAAACAAGCCACTCACATACTGCCACGCCATTGTCTTCTTCGTTACTTCCGTCATTTTAGATAAAAGGCATTTACCTACGGGCATCAAGCGTAGGTATAGCCCCTGTGTATTTCCAAAACCTTGCACACATATGATAAATCAAAACCAATGGTACCAATCAACTCGTTTCAACCTTACGAGCATCATGGCACCATTATCACTGGCCAATTTTCTCTGTACAAGAAAACCCTAAAAACGAAGAAAAAACCCTAGCCATGGCACTTTGTTGTACAGTCAATAAAAATACAATTGGATATAGCCATTAGCTTGTAAACATCTCAAGGATTATAAATATGGAAATTAATCATGCTAAATATGCCAGAATTAACGTATTCGAATTCAAGAAAATATGCAAACCGTGTGACACTTACAGGGCGTTTCAAGGCGTGGGGAAGCTTGCTAGCGATTGAAACACGATCCTGGGGAGTCGAGCAATTGATTGGTATGATTAGAATGGCTTGAGATGGCCGGAAACCTGGAAATCAGTTTGCATTTTTTCTTGAATTTTTGAAATTTGTTCTTTGCCTTTGCACGCCTCTAGCCTCCTCCTTTTGATCTGCACTTGTTCCTTATGTATACTAGAGTGAATTAGGGTTGCAATTTTGTATCAAATCTCTTCCAATTATGAATATTGATTCATGATTCAATCCTTGCACCAAATCTTTCCAAAACAAGCAAATTCAAGCTTTTTGTGTTCATATAAAGTCTTGCACAATTTGATCTTGTCTCCAGTTGTATAATGAACCTAATCATGCACAAAATCTCAAGATTTAATTAGTTTTTGATATTTTCATTATTTTATATTGATTTTATTTAATTTAAATGAAATAAAATCAAAATAAATAACAAAAATAAAAGAATGACAAATGGAAGGTCTCATGGGTCGTGGGTCACATTAAAAACTCAGTGCAAGCATAAAAAGTTGGGCCCATTTGACAAAAATGCAATTTTGGACACATTTGACTTTTGGCAATTTTGCAAAAAGGGTCAACTTGGCCAATTCATAACTCTCTCAATTTTGACCCTAGAGAGGTGTTCTTGGACTTTTTAGAAATCTTAAGATGTCATCTAATCAACCCTTTTGGTCTCATCTCAATTGAGTCTTCCATGTTCATGTATGAATCTTTGACCCAAAAGGTGCTTTTGTTGACTTTCCAAAATGACCTATAATGTCCAAATTCATATCTTCTTGTGAGTGCATATTTTGAACTTGGGAGATGAAGATGAATTGTATGGAATTACATCCTCTTCAAAATGAGCTTTGGATGGGTCATTTTTGATAAAGTATGAGAAAGTTATGCTTGGTCAAAGTTGAGTTGACTTTTCCTACAAAACCCTAATTTAGCAACTTTTGGGTTTTGATGAATTGTGAGCAATCCTTGAGTAATCATGATCAAAACTTGATCAAATGATGGATAATACTTCAAAATGATAATGTTGGCCAAAAATCTTGAAGTTTGACTGAATGTGGGCCACAGTTGATTTTTGCCCTAGCACAATCGATTTTCAGGCCTTTGAGCAATTGACTGAGCAAATTTTATCTGCAAGGCTTGAAAATTGACATGGATGACCTTTAGAACATATTAGGACAATGATGAGAATTTGGGATCCTTTGGTCTCAAGCATCTTAATGCAAAATGAAACCCTAATTTGAGGTAGACTGCCTTAGGAGAGAATTTGTCTGGTCAACCCTTGGACTTCCTTGAGAAATTTGAAGACCTTTCTTGACATGTATTGAGAAATATGGGAGGGGAAACTTTGGGGTACAACAGCTGCCCTTGTTCAATCTTCTTAAACCTGAGGATGTAGATTGGCTTGTCTGCCTTTCGTGATCCGAAGGTGGAAGATGATTGAACACTAGAGTGCCCAGAAATTTGCACTCGCATGAAATGGTACTTGTCTTGCGATATCGGGAGTGGGCTTATAGATTCCATTTGGATGTCAATGACGGAAGATGGGCTTAAAGATGCCATCGGAAGAAGTGTCGATCGCATAAGAGATTCCCTTGCGAGAACCCGTATACCTGTTGTTGAGGAGGACTACGCTGGGGAATGTTGTTCTTTGTCTTGGGAGAAGTAGGTTTTTAGGAGCTTCAGTTGTCCGTTACTCTACTGGGGAATCATATCTTAGTTGAGGAGGTGAAAATGAACTGCTATCTGGTCGTGCTCCAGGCTTTGCAATTTCTCAATTCTTATTTGGTCATGCTCCAGGCTTCATAAGGAATTAAGTCGTTATCCGGTCGCATCCAGGTTTCAACTTGAATTTAAGGCATACTAATATCCAGTCGATTTCCGGGCTTCATAGTAATTGGCCGAGTAAACTGTTATTTGGTCGAATTCTAAGCTTCCCAGTACTTTATACTGTTATCTAGTCGTGTCCCAGGCTTTAGTGTCCTTTGCCGCTATCTGGTCGTGCTCCAGTCTTCACAGCGTCTTATACCGTTATCTGGTCATACGCCAGGCTTCACGGTGTTGTATACCTATTATCTGGTCGATTCCAGGCTTCATGGTATCTTGTATTGCTATTTGGTCGATTTCCAAGCTTCACAATAACTTGCTGAGGGTTAAGCTATTTTCCGGTCAATTTCCAAGCTTCAAAGCTTGGACTGGAATAGAAATCTTAGTATCGATTTGACTGAACCAGGGAAAACTTGTGGGAACTTCAACTGGGAGAGAAATCTTAGTGTCAATTTGACTGATCCCAAGAGAGGTCTCAGACTAACTTTGACTGGCATAGAAATCAAGGGAATCTTAGCAAGGATTCGGCTGACCCAAACGAAAGTCTTAAAATGTCTTCAACTAGAATAGAAACCTTAGTGTCGGTTTGACTGAACTAGAGAAAACTTATCAGAACTTGATTGCATCTTTCCCTGAAAGGTAAAGAGTTAGTCGTATGTAATGTCATGATATATGAAATGTATTGAGTAATGATTTTCTCAAAATAAATGAGATTGTGTTGTATGATGCATATGTGTATGCCATGATGTATGGATATGCAATGTTCTTGTGATATTCTCCGGCTGGGGAGAATAAATCCTGGACTGTTGTTGTAGAGTATAAGGAGGTGAGTTCTTCGTTCTTGCTGGGGATAGTGACTGAAGATGATTAGCTGGAGACTTGCGTCCGTTCTATTCGAGAATATTCCATCGAGAGCGACTCTGTTTGAGAATAACCCTGTGGGAGAATGACTTTGTGGGAAAGAGAGATACTCTGTTTGGAAGATCTGCTGATTTGGAGAAATAAACTCAGCTGGTGGTGAACTTCTATTGCTGGTGATAGATAAACTCTGCTTGGGGAGAATTTTGCCAACTAATTCGTGATTATTAACCTCGGTTGGGTAGAGCTAACACCACTGTCTTTGGATACTTCCTACTCTGCGGGGAACATATGTACATTTAGTTATATTCTCAAGCTGGCTCTATCCTTGTACCTGGTGGTTGTAGCGATAAAAAATGTAGCGGGGTAAATCAGAGATCGAATTATTGATTAATTTGTCTCGCAAAAGCAAGAGTCGCCACCGCGCTTTATTGTTTCCAAGGGAAAAGGGAAAAGAGCGAAATAAAACCCTAAATATGCTATGTAAATAATACTTTCGAAAGTAATAAAAATACAAGGCGTTTTTGAAAAGAGATCTATGGTTCGGGGGTTGGTTATACAATGGGAAGGTATTAGCACCCAATGTATCTATAGTACTCTATAGGAACCTTTTGAAATATCTGTTTATTAAAATTGTTCGTTTGATTGAAAAATGAATCGTTTTGGCCGAAAAAGGGGTACGGACGGGTTTTGAAGATGCGACGACCTAATGTCGAAGTTTTTGCTTAAAGGGTATAAGTTTTGAAAAGATTGAATATTTAAGGAAAAATTATCCTAAGTTTTAATGAAATGCGAATGTTCGCGCGATTAGACTTGAGGACATGAAGTCAACAAATTTAATCGTTTTTTCCCTTGGATTTAAACGTAAACAGAATAATCATGTGAATATGAAATAATTAAACAGAAAAATTATGCGGATAATAATTAAATAGCAACAGTTAAATAAATGACTAAATGGTGTAAATATGCGTTTTTTGGATTTTTGTTTAATATTAATGAAAAGAAAATGTTTTTAATAGTTTTCATTTTTTACGCATTTTTAATATGGATAAAAAGTAATGAGAATTAATTAAGGAAAACAAAAATATTTTTTAAGTTTTTTAACTTTCTATTTTTTATATATTTTTTAGAGTTCTATATAAGGCATTATTATTTTTTTAGTAATTATTAAATAATCAAACTAAATGAATACTTAAAAAAACTAACTTAAACCTAATTAAAAAAGGGATATTTAAAATTACCAAATAAACCTAAAATTAATAAACAAAAGGTAAAATGATTAAAATGTTTTAATTAAATTATTAATTGATTAAGCTACTAATTAATTAAACTAAGTTAGTAATATTTCTAAAAAAACTAAAAAAAGAATAAATAGAAAAAGTGTATATAAAAACAAAAGGCTAAATGGACAAATAAATATGGGCCAAAGGTGTCTAAGGGACCTAATCAAAACTGAAGACAAGGGGGGTGCGTTAGAAAACTCGTTTGGGCCTAGGCGTTGGGGTTCAGTCCAATATGTTCATAATTGTTTTTTAGGGTTAACATTGTTTGGTAATTGGGATTAGGGTTTTTGGCAGAGCGGCGCTCGTACCTCTTGCATCGTCTTCTTCGTCGCTCCATCTTTCTACGCCTTTTGCTTTGCTTCTGTAGCTCTGAGTCTCCCTCTGTCCCAACGGCCACCAGCTCTTCACTTTCCTCTTCCCTCCAGCAGAACGTTAGAGGGCGACGGATTCGATAAGTTCGTTTTGGTACTCAAGGTGTTTTTTGTTACGATTTGCATGTTTGATTTGTGGTTCTGTTTTGATCCTTACTCATTTTCACATGGTTATTGAGGTATTATGAAGAAAAACAAAGAGGGTGAAAAAAGCTACCTGGAGAAGGAGGAGGGAAGGTGAGGATAGCTAGGAGGCCGGGACAGCGAGGTTTGACGTTGTGGGCTTGCTTCAGTTGCCGGTACTCTGTATTTATCTTTCTTCTCTTCTTCTGTTTCCGTGTATTTGATGCTTGGTTGCCTTGAAAACTTTTCCTATCTTCTTCTTCACTGTGTTGATGCTGGACCGTTTCTTCCTTCTTCTCGCTATTGTTGCCTTCTAATGGCCTTGCTACTGTATGCTTTCCGTTGCTTTTTGTTGGCCAGTGATGAGATAATCTGAGGCCTGATGGTATGCTTGTTATTGTTTGGACATTGGTTTTGGTTCTACTGGTTTTGTGCAGTAGGAAGGGTTTTGGAATGGTTTAGGCCATGTTTGATGTATTATGCAGGTAGCAATTTTGAAATGGTTTAGGCCATGTTTGATCTGTGGTTTTGATTTTTGTGATGGTTGAGGTTTTGAAAGAAGGGTTATGGTGTTTATGCTGATACAGGTTGTATTGGTTTTTGATGTTTGAATTGGTTTTGGTTCTACTGGTTTTATGCAGTAGGTGTTTTGTTTGATGGTTTATGCAAGCTTAGCATTTGGTTTTTTTTGGAATGGTTTAGGACATGTTGGTTTTGGTTATATGCAGGTTTGGTTCAGGACATATGAAATAGCAGGTTTAGGTTTTTAGGCCATGGAATGATGGTTGTGAAAATGGTTATGGCGTTTGGTAATGGTTAAGTTGATGGTTCTACTGGTTTTTACAGTAGGAATGGTTTTTTGATTGCTTAGGCAGGTTTGACTCTCTTGTTTTTCTTGAAGGGCTCTTCTGTTGTGTTATACAGTTTTCTTGGCATCTCCTTTATGCCACAGGTTTTGAATTATTTAACTATATTCCTTGGCCTCTGCACAATACTGCTTCATATGGTTTGTTTGTATTCCTTTCTTATGCTCCTTTTTCTACTGAGTTACTGCTGTAGCTTTGTTTTATAACTCCTTTTGCCTAAACCAAAACCTGTAAAACCATCTTTCTATCTCTCTTCTCTCTCATAGGTACATTTGATGCATTAAGATGATGTACTGTACTGTTATTCTGAAATTGCATAGGCTGGAACATGATGTAAAAGGAAATATATTATGCTTGAAAAATGGTTTTGAACTGCATATTTCTTTTGACTTCTGCATGGCACAGTAGGAGCCTATTTGTTTTGGCTTCTTCCTAAGTGCATGGCATAGGTTTACGTTGGCTTTTGTTTGGAATTGAAATGCATGTGCTGTTGTATTATGCATATGATGTTAATTCTGAAATATGCTGTGGACTTTGAAAAATGCAATTAATTTTTAATTATGCAGTTTTAAAAAAATAGAAATGAATTTGTGCATGTTTTAAAATTGTGCATTCATTTATGAAAATAAAAATTCCTCCCTTTTTTGTGAACCGGGAGAAATCCCGTGATTTGCAAAAAAAGGGTAAACTGATTCCAGCCGTTTGCTTTTAATGATGAACACTAATAAATAATTTTCTGCTTTTAATTATTTGTTTATTTCTAACTTTTTCTTTTAATTGTTTTTGCAGGTAAAATCAAATGAGCAGACAAAAGTATTGGATAGAAGATTTAGAATTAGAATCTTAGAAAAATAGTTCTATTTTACTTTAAACTTTTATGTAATTTGTTATTATAAATATTTTGTAAATAATACAATATTTAAATAACAATTGTAATAAAATAGAATAAAGTGAAATAAAATTCTATTATTTCCCCGTCAATTCTTTTTCTTTCCAATTATTTATTTATTGTTTATAATTCTTTAAATTGTATAATAATTGAAAATCAATTTCAATCACTTAAATTCAGAATAATAAACGAATAAATAAACATCATTGATCAATTAATAATTTCAATTATTTAATTCGTTATTCATAATTTTCTAAATTATAATAATTAAAAATAGAATTTCAATTATTTAACTTAGAATGATAAATAATTAAATAATCATTATTGACCAATTAATGAACTTCTTTTCAAATATTTATTATATTATTCATAAATCTTTAAATTATGTAATAACTGAAAATAAATTCCAATTATTTAAATTTAAGATAATAAATAATAAATAAACACTGTCTGAACGATTAATATGCCTCTTTTCGAATATTTATTTTATTATTTATAGATCTTTGAATTATATAATAACTGAAAATAAATTCCAATTATTTAAATTTAAGATGATAAATAATTAATAAACATCATTTAAGTCTTGATCAGTTAATAAATTTAGCGTTCAAAAATAAACAGCTCTCGACCTGAAAAAGTTATAAATTTTTAAAAATCAAAAGATCAAAACGCTTGCAATGTAATGATGCAGATGGGAAATGGTATCTTAGGTCAAAATTTGGGGTACAACAGCTGCCCCTATTTAAGTTTCTTCTATCCGGAGATATGAAGATTCAAATCTTCGTTTCGACGAGATTGAAGGTACTTAAATACATAATTACGCAAATTTTGTCCTAAGATGCCGCCCTTATGTTTGATATGAATGCAGTGATTGAATTCACAGAGAAAGATATGGTGTGAAACAAGACAATGCTGGAGGAATCAAACACCAACAAAACAGAGACGTGGATTATACACTACTGGGGAAACGAGCTATCTACTTCAAACGACAGACTCTTGACAGCGAATAAAATCGAGGGAATACGACCTCTGACCATAACAAAGCCGGCATCTTGCATAGGCCATAACAGATTATTGACCCAAAATAGTGAGTTCACAACTCAAGGTCGAAGATAGACAAAAAGTAACAATCTTGCTGATGATGGATTACCGACTTCTGAAGGTAATGATTCATGACAAGCTTCTCTGCGAGATTTTCCAAGATATACTCGTTAATGCTGAGATAATATGGTAGATACGCAAGTCGCTCAAATAAAGAAGCTGCCACTTGCTGTATTCCAGAAAATACCAATAACATACAAGCTGCTCAAATAAAGAGGCTGCCACTTGCTGTCGTCCAAAGAAAATACCAATAACATACAAGCTGCTCAAATAAAGAGGCTGCCACTTGCTGTCGTCCAAAGAAAATACCAATAACATACAAGCTGCTCAAATAAAGAGGCTGCCACTTACTGTTTTCCAAAAATAATAATGCACAAGTTGCTCGTGAAGAGCTGCCGCTTGTCGTTTTCCACAAGATAAAATGACGTACAAGTTGCTCGTGAAGAGCTGCCGCTTGTCGTTTTCCAAAAATAATAACGCACAAGTTGCTCGTAAAGAGCTGCCGCTTGTCGTTTTCCGACGATGTCTATGACGTACAAGTTGCTCATGAAGAGCTGCCGCTTGTCGTCTTCCAACAATAATAACGCACAAGTTGCTCGTGAAGAGCTGCCGCTTGTTGTTTTCCAACGATGATAATATACGTACAAGTTGCTCGTGAAGAGCTGCCGCTTGTCGTTTTCCGAAGAGTAACTCAGAAAGAAGTTGCGATGAAACTGGCAGAGAATAAAGTCTTCGTCAGAGAGAATCATGAATCAGTCCATTCCCGAGGAGATCACATATAAAAGTGCAAAATAAATGCACCAAACGTCTAGGTCGCGACTTCACTGGGGAAAATCATGAGATAGCCTACGCAAGAGACAACAACTTCTTCCAGGAATAACTAGAGAGAAAACAGTCAAGCAAGACTCCTTCCAATGAGAAAGCAATTCGATTGGGGAATTCATCCTATCCAGAAATGGACAAGGTGAGCTAAATCAAAAATCATCCATGAGGATTAGCTCAGTTGGCGAATTTAGAAAGGAAGCACATTTTCTGCCTAAGCTAACCTTCTACTTGGAAAGAAACCTGTACGTTATTTGAATAAACAAAGTACAAACCAAAAGTCAACGGCAAATGTGAGTATGCGTGCATGATATAATTGTAAATGGGTAAGTGAATGTTATGCTGACAAAACAAACAGATGGAATATCCTGAAGACAATAAGATGTCACGACAAAATAGATACTCGGCCAATCTTAAAAACAAGAGACGGAAGATAACTGGAACCGGAACCACAGAGCAACGTCGGAGCGTAACACGCCACAAGGCTCAAGTCTTCTGAGGAGAAAGGCACTCAAATCCAATCTTACAAAACCGAAAGACCACTGGCATGAGACGAAACGTACCACACTTCAGAAATCTGCTCGAATAAAGATAACTGAAACAAACCTTAACTGGAACACTTGGGGAGTCACCAAACTTAGTATCACCAGAAACGCGAGCTTACACAACCAACACCTCAATGACGATTTTGAAACGAAACATGCCCATCATGCAAGGATAAAATTACTGTACTGTTTTGCATTTCATGGCTTGACCATCCTCGGAACAACTGTTAATATTCCTTTCGTTATTCACGACACATTTTTTTAAAATAAGAATACTTTAAGTAAATTTGTTTCAAGTATTTCCACAAAAATTAAAATTTTTCCCACAAAAGGTAAATGCTCAAATTTCATTAATAATATGGTAGTTCGCTAACAATGCGACTCCAACGGTTTACAAAAGTTTGGGAAATAATACATGAAATAAAAAGGTTACACAAAAAAACAATGATCGCTATTCTCCCTAACAACTTCGAATCCCAAATGTACTCAAATGCCAAGACTGGTCTGACCGAAAGCTTGCCTAAGCCGCCTCTTCGGGTTTTCAACTTATCAAACTGTCAACTCAAACCTAGGCGAAATACTTCTTGACTGCATCGGTATTCAAGGGACGCGGGAGCTCCTCACCGTCCATATTGGTGAGAATCAAGGCACCTCCAGATAAAACTTTCTTAACGACGTACGGTCCTTCATAATTCGGAGCCCACTTGCCCCTAGAATCAGGTTGGAAAGATAATATCTTCTTGAGCACAAGGTCACCTTCTCTGAACTCGCGTGGTCGAACCTTCTTATCAAAAGCTTTCTTCATCCTCTGCTGATATAATTGACTGTGACACAACGCTGTCAATCTCTTCTCTTCAATTAAATTCAACTGATCATATCTACTTTGACACCATTCAGCCTCAGAAAGTTTAGCTTCCATCAACACTCTCAGAGACGGAATCTCAACCTCCACGGGGAGTACGGCTTCCATACCATAAACTAGGGAAAATGGGGTTGCACCTGTTGAAGTTCGAACTGAAGTACGGTACCCGTATAAAGCAAACGGAAGCATCTCATGCCAATCTTTATAAGTTACCACCATCTTCTGGACAATCTTCTTGATATTCTTGTTAGCAGCTTCAACAGCCCCATTCATCTTCGGTCTGTAAGGAGAAGAATTATGATGTTCGATCTTGAACTCTTCACAAAGCTCTCTCATCATCTTATTATTCAAATTCGAACCATTATCAGTGATAATCTTGCTCGGGACGCCGTATCGACAAATGATCTGATTCTTGCTAAATCTGACTACCACCTATCTGGTTACATTAACATAAGATGCTGCTTCCACCCATTTAGTAAAATAATCGATCGCTACCAAAATGAAACGATGACCATTTGAAGCTTTGGGTTCAATCATTCCAATCATATCAATGCCCCACATAGAGAAAGGCCAAGGTGAAGAGATAACGTTGAGGAGAGTCGGTGGGACGTGCATCTTGTCCGCATAAATCTGGCATTTATGACACTTCTTCACATATTTGCAGCAATCAGATTCCATGGTCATCCAATAGTAACCAACTCTCAACATGTTCCTAGCCATCGCATGTCCGTTGGCATGAGTGCCAAAGGACCCTTCGTGTACTTCTTGCATCAGCATGTCCGCTTCACGTCTGTCTACACATTTGAGCAAGACCATGTCATAATTCCTCTTATATAAAACTTCTTCATTGAGGAAGAAACCGCTTGCTAATCTTCTCAACATCTTCCTATCTTTATTGGATGCCCCAGGCGGGTACTCTTGAGTTTGAAGAACGCGTTTAATGTCGTAGAACCACGGTTTGTCGTCGGCAACCTCTTCTACTGAGAACACATGAGCAGGTCTGTCGAGGCGCATAACCCGGATCATAGGCACGTCGTTCCAACCATTCACTTGAAACATCGAAGACAAAGTAGCTAAAGCATCAGCCATTTGGTTCTCATCTCTAGGGATATGATGTAACTCCACTTTGTTGAAGAAGGTTAACAATCTTCTAGCATAATCTCTGTAAGGGATCAAACCAGGATGACGAGTCTCCCATTCTCCTTTGATTTGATTAATCACCAATGTCGAATCTCCATAAATATCAAGAATCTTAATCCTTAGATCCACTGCTTCTTCGAGACCCATAATACATGCCTCATATTCAGCCATGTTGTTCGTGCAGTCAAACTTCAATCTCGCTGTGAACGGGATATGAGTACCTCGGGGAGTGACGATGATTGCCCCAATTCCATTTCCATAGGAATTCACAGCTCTGTCAAATATCAAACCCCAACGGGATTCAGGGTCAGGTCCTTCTTCAGGTAACGGCTATTCACAATCTTTAGCTTTCAAGTACATAACATCTTCATCTGGGAAATCAAACTTGATGGATTGATAATCGTCAATTGGTTGGTGAGCCAAATGATCGGCTAAAATACTCCCTTTGATTGCTTTCTGAGTGTGATACTCAATGTCATATTCAGATAACAACATCTGCCAATGGGCTATTCTTCCAGATAAGGCGGGCTTCTCAAAGATATACTTGATCGGATCCATTTTGGAGATCAACCAAGTGGTGTGGTTAATCATATACTAGCGCAGACGGCGAGCAACCCAAGCTAAAGCACAACAGGTTTTCTCAAGCAATGAGTATCGAGACTCACAGTCTGTGAATTTCTTACTCAGATAATATACAGCATGTTCCTTTCTTCCAGTCTCATCTTGTTGACCAAGCACACATCCCATGGAATCTTCCAATATAGTCAGGTACATAATCAAAGGTCTTCCTTCCACCGGGGGAATCAAAATGGGAGGTTCAAGCAAATATTCTTTGATGCTATCAAAAGCTCTCTGACAATCTTCTGTCCACACACATCCTTGGTTCTTTCTGAGAAGCTTGAAAATCGGCCCACAGGTAGCAGTCATATGAGATATAAACCTAGAGATATAGTTCAGTCTCCCAAGGAATCCTCTCACTTGTTTTTCCGTCTTGGGTGCGGGCATTTCTCGAATAGCTTTGACTTTATCAGGATCTACCTTAATACCTTTCTGACTGACAATGAACCCCAGAAGTCTTCCAGAACGAACACCAAAAGTGCACTTGTTGGGATTCAGACGGAGTTTGTACTTTCTCAAACGCTGGAATAACTTCAACAAATGTTCCAAGTGATCTTCCTCGGTCTGTGATTTGGCAATCATGTCATCTACATACACTTTGATCTCCTTATGCATCATGTCATGGAACAAAGCAGTCATGGCCCTTTGGTATGTTGCGCCAGCATTCCTCAAACCAAACGGCATAACCCGATAACAGAAAGTTCCCCAAGGTGTAATGAAAGCGGTCTTCTCCATATCTTCTGGTGCCATTTTGATTTGATTGTAACCAGAGAAACCGTCCATGAAAGAAAAGACTTTGAACTTGGCGGTACTGTCGACCAATACGTCAATGTGAGGTAATGGGAAGTCATCCTTCGGACTAGCTCTGTTCAGATCTCGATAGTCTACACACATCCGAACCTTGCCATCTTTCTTAGCAACAGGCACTATGTTGGCTAACCACTGAGGATAGACCGATGTAACAAGGAAACCTACATTAATCTGTTTCTGAACCTCCTCTTTGATCTTGTCAGCCATATCGGGACGAGTCCTTCTCAGCTTCTGCTTGATCGGCGGACATTCAGGTCTCCACGGTAAACGATGCTCCATAATATCGTTGTCCAAACCCGGCATATCTTGGTAGGACCAAGCAAACACATCAACATACTCTTTGAGAAGCTCCAACATTTTCTCTTTAACTTCCGGGATAAGTAATGCTCTGACTTTGACTTCCTTTCTATCTTCTTCATCACCCAAATTGACTAACTCTACAGGTTCTTCAAACGGTTGAATGACCTTCTCATCATGCTCAAGCAAACGGGAAATCTCTTCATCATCCTCTTCTTCGGCTCTGAACACAGGGAATTCAAAGTTGGGAGAGGGCATAGGATCATTGTTTTCGATGGTCAAGTCATGGATTAATCTGCACATATGATTATGCTTTATTTTAGAAATCGATTTGTGCAAATAAAACAAAAAATTATTATATTTCCTATTACTACCAATTAATTTTCATTGCTATTTCCCAGAAAAAGTGAAAAAAAATAAAACAGTAGTGGACAAAATAACATTTTTATTCATTAAAGGGAAATACTTGAAACAAGGAGCCCAGACATTTCTCTTTTGCCTTGGGCAGAGCAAAAGGAATTATTTTTCATAGCCCGACACAAAATACTCTTCGCCTTGGGCAGAGCGAATTTTTTCAAAGAAAAACAAAACAAAACATTACTGGAAATGTGCATAACAATAGGAACGTCAACAACTATCCAGTTTTGGCAAGCCAATCCATGCGTCACAAAATTGGGCAAATCTTCCTCGGAATCATCCTCTATGATAGCATCAACCTCAGGATGTATAAACCCTGCACTTCGGAAAACCTCTTGAATCGGACGAACAACCACTTCTTGCTTGACTCTCGCAGATACAGGATGAAAACCAAGACCTTCCCCAGATTTGTTCTCGGGCAAAGTCAACACCTGGCCCCATCCTTTGGCCGAACCACTTTCCACCACTCGCCGCGCATCCTCAAAAGAAAAAATGGATGCCCCTTGCTTCTTCACTTCATTCTTGGCAACAGAAAGACCTTGGAACTGGGTTCCAACATCCTCGTCAGCATCAATAAAAGAGAATGATGATAAATGGCTTACCACCATAGCCTGCTCTCCCCCAATCATCACTAGCTTCCCATGCCTCACAAACTTCAGTCTCTGATGGAGCGTGGAGGTGACTGCCCCTGCATCATGGATCCACGGACGACCCAATAAAAAACTGTAGGCAGCACGAATATCCATTACTTGGAAAGTGATTTGAAAAGTATGGGGACCAATTACTATAGGAAGATCCACTTCACCAATGATTGTCTTCCTAGAACCATCAAACGCTTTAACAATTACTCCACTAGGTCTCATAGGAGCACCGGGATATGAAAGCCGAGATAATGTAGTTTTGGGCATCACATTCAACGACGAACCTGTATCTACCAACACACTTGATAAGGTATCATTTCCACAACTTACTGAGATATGCAAAGCCATATTATGGTTTCTCCCCTCCTCCGGGAGTTCTTCATCACTGAAACCAAGATTGTTACACGAAGTAATATTTCCCACAATCCCATCAAACTGGTCAACCGTCACATCATGATCCACGAACGCCTGGTCCAAGACCTTCATCAAAGCTTCTCTATGGGCACCAGAATCTCTCAGTAAAGCAAGCAAAGAAATCTTGGAAGGAGTTTGCAAAAGCTGGTCTACAATCTTATATTCACTTCTCTTGATAAGCTTCAGAATCTCATCATCCTCAGGGCGAGGGATAGGTTCACTGGATCGGCCTATCTCAACCCTTGGTTCAACATTTCTCACTGGAAATTCTGCAGGTATGGGTCTCCTGACTTGAACTTATGGTCTCTTCAAAGGTACAGCTGCAAAGACACGCCCACTTCTCGTAACTCTACTCACATCAGCAATGTTAACAAAAGACGGTCTTATTGGTATAGGGACTTCTACCCCATTCTCAATCATTGTGGCATTATACTTATACGGTACAGCTTGGTCTGAGTTGTAAGGCACAGGACCAGGTGGGTAAATAATCAAAGGATCAACAGGTGCAGTCTGACTGTCGTAAACGATCTCTACTGATTCAGGAAAATTGAATTGTGGTATGATAACATTCACTTCATCCTCCGGATTTCTGTCATACGTAATAGTGATAACTCTTTGGTCTAACAACTTCTGAATATCCTCCTTCACAATAGGACAATCAACCTCTCTTGAACAAAATTCACAAACATCATAATCATGCTGATGCTTAACAAAGGCAAGTCTTCTCAAACTCTGATGTAACCTGATCAACGATTCTCTTATGTGTTCAACTTGAAAAACTCGAAACTTCCCCGGACAACCCTCCACCATATTCACTGAAGCTGCCCCATGTCGAGGCAAAGGATTATCTCTAACATTTGGATTAACATCCTTGAAAGACAAGATACCATTCTTAATCAACCTCTGCACGTCCGCCTTCAGAGCAAAGCAATTCTCAAGGTTGTGCCCCGGCGACCCTTGATGATATTCACAAAACTGATCCGCCTTGTACCACGGAGAAGTACTATTTGGTGCGACAGGAGGAGACTTTGTCGTTATGAGATTCTTTCTGAGAAGAGCAGGGAACAATTCAGTATAAGTCATAGGAATGGCATCGAACTGCGGTTTTCTGGGTGAACGGTTCTGATTGTTGAATGGATAAGCCTGTTGTCGAGGCTGCTGCTGAAATGGTCGTTGTTGAGTTGGTGGGGTTTGATGAGCTGGGGTCATCAAAGCTGGGCGGACAGCCGGAGTGACTGCCGCAAAGTGAGAGTAACCTCTCCTTGGTCTACCTGGGAACAAAGCGCTGACATCCTGCTCTTTTCTTTTCAGGAAAACACTTCCAAACTTCTTAGTACTGCTAGACGGACTTTCTTCTTTAACCAAACGCCCTTCACGAATCCCTTCCTCTAACCGCATGCCCATGCTTACCATTTCGGTGAAGTCACTGGGTGCGCTGGCTATCATTCTTTCATAGTAAAAGGACCCTAAAGTCTTCAAAAATATCTTCGTCATCTCTTTCTCCTCAAGAGGTGGATAGATTTGAGCAGCAATTTCACGCCACCTCTGGGCGTATTCCTTAAAAGATTCTCGGTCTCTTTGCGACATTGCCCGGAGTTGATCCCTGTCCGGCGCCATGTCAACGTTATACTTATACTGATGGACAAAAGCTTCGCTAAGATCGTTGAAGTTGCGGATCCGAATACTGTCTAAACCCATATACCACTTTAGAGCAGCACCCGTCAAACTATCTTGAAAATAGTGAATCAATAAGTCATGATCATCGGAATACGTAGACATCTTTCTCACGTACATTGTCAAATGACTTCGAGGACACGAATCACCCTTATATCTTTCAAAGTCTGGCACTTTGAATTTTGCTGGAATCTTGACATTCGGGACTAAACAAAGGTCATGCGTGTTCTTTCCAAACAAATCCTTCCCCTTTAACGCTCTGAGCTCTTTCTGCATTTCCTGGAACTGATCTTGAAATTCTTCCATTCTATCAAAAAGACCCAAACTTTCAGCAGGCTCGGCAGGATAAGTAGGTTCATTCAAGTATGGCACGGAGTGGACCACAGGAGCGACAGTTGTCATAATCGGTTGCGGAAAAGGTGTCACAGACGGAATTACCGACGGCATGGCAGTTGTCTCTGGTTGAGGAAGAGACAAAGCAGGTTGAAACAAAGGCTGTACGGCAGGCTGATACCCCTCTGGCACAAAGTTGTAAGGCATTCCCCACGGAAAACCTTTCGGCATCTGATGCTGAAGAGGAGAGTTGATTTGAGTCACGGATGTAGGAACGGTGACAATCTCGGAAACCACTAGAGTTGAAGTCTGAATCTCGGCAGCTGTAGTCGATGGCTGATTCTGAACAGCCACCAAACTTTCCACTAACGCAGTTAACTTTTCCATCTCGATACGAAGGGTATCAACCTCCCCACGAAGCTCATGATTTTCCTGTTCCAGATCTTCCATTTTCCTCTGACGATTGGCTCGAGTGTCGTATCGGTGAGACAGCTTGACAACCTTTTAGAGTGGAAAAAGAACAAGGATAAGACTCTAGAAAACATGTGAAGTGAAATGCTGAATGATGCATGATGTGCGATGCAAATGATGATTCATTTTAATAGTTTTTCAAGGAACTTCGATAATTTTGCACATATCAATGGTAAAGGAATTTGGAACAACAAAAACTCAGTCCATTAATCAAAACAGTAAATTACAACTTACAACTTGGAATAACAAAACAATAAATTACAACTTTGGGATAACAACCCAATAATAAAAGCAGTAAATTACATCTTCGAAACATGAAATCCATAATAAAGCGATAAATTACAACTTTTAAAAACATGAAGTCCAAAATAAAGCAATAAATTACAACTTTGGAGCATGAAGCCCATAATAAAGCAATAAATTACAATTTGGAGCATGAAGCTCTTTTATATAGTTTTACAAAATGACATCAATAAAATAAAACTAAAAGCTAAAGATCACTCAGAATCATCAGATGAGGGACCAAACACCAACTGTAACCGGAGCTTCTTGATCTTCTCTTCATAAAAGTCTTCCATCTCTTTCTTCTCAGCTACCAGTCGATCAATGATTTCCTTCTGTGGGTTAGGAACGAGAGCCACGCTTACCGAACCTTCCATCTTTCTCTTCCTCTCACTAGCATACTTCTTCAGTAAAGCATCCTTTTGACGAAGTTTCTCATCGTGATCAATGAACCAGCCGTCTTGAATAAACAGCAACTCCTCCTTTTCCTTTAGTTGTCGAGCCAGGACCCGATTCTCATATTCAGACATATTATACTTTTCTTTCCAAGCATCCCTCTCGGACTTCATCCTAGCCAGATTTCCTTGGTATTCTCCTATATTCGCGATAGGGATAACAACAGATGATGGTGCAACGGTAGGGAATAAAGGTTTCTCAAGTTTATAGGGCATCTTGAGAACACAAGCCCTAGCACGGACCCATTGTAGGTAAGGCTCCAAAGAAACGGCACCTCTATGTCCTAACATATCTCTCCCTTTCCTATGGATGTGGCGCCAAGCTCCTTCGATCTCCCTCTTAGCTGCCTGATGATCTTGTCCTTCTTGTAGAAAGAAACCACTTACATGGATGTTGTTTGGCTTATCTCTCATCGGGTACCCGAACTGACGGCGCGCGAGAACAGGGTTATAGTTAATTCCACCTTTCGTACCAAGAAGAGGCACGTTAGGAAAATCACCACAGTTGTCGATGATCTTCACGTCATAGTAAACTCGATTATACCAATCAATGTCGAAATGAGTGAGAGCCATAATCTTTGGCGCCCAACGCGGCTCCTTCTCGAGATCCCAGAAAACATCAGACCCAGGTAGGTGCGAGACATACCACTGATACAACAACGGTGCACAACAAATAATCATCCCTCCTTGATAAGAATTTCGAAGATGGATGGAGTAGTAGGTATCTCCGAGCAACGTAGGGACCGGATTTCCAATCAAGAAAATTCTGATGGCGTTGATATCCACAAACTTATCAACGTTAGGGAACAATAATAAACCATAAGCGAGTAAAGCAAAGACGTCTTCAAAGGCAATGGTATCTTTTATCTCAGCAAAATGATGAGCTTTCCTCAACAAAAACTGCGCAGACAAACCCCGGATTCCCCCTTTCGTAGTCATGTTCTCCTCTATCTCTGACTTCTTTAAGTGGGTGATGGTCGTTATCTCGTGAGATTTGGGCTCCTCTTCTAATCCAGAAAAAGGAACACAGTCGGTGATCGGCAAACCAAGTATGTAGGAATACTCTTCTAAGGTGGGCATCAACTGGTAATCCGGAAAGGTGAAACATCGGTACAAGGGATCGTAGAATTAAACCAACGTATTGAGTATGCCTTCCTTCATCTTGCGCTTCATGAGAGGTATAATGGACCCATACTTCTTCTGAAAATCCGTCGGGTTCTCGATCTTCAGAATCAAACTCTTCAGCTCTCCAATTTCGGGCTCCTTAAAACTAAAGCTTCGAGTATTTCTCCTTCCAAATTCCATAATAACCTGAGATGTCTGCAAAAATCATTCCGAAGTTCCTTGAAAAACAGGTTTTACAAAGATGTTGATGAATGCATGAATGAATGATAATGCAACAGTCACACATAAGTTCACAAACATGGGGTTCAAAGGTTCAACGTTCAGCATGGAGTCGAGGGTAAAGCCCACCCAAAGGTATGTACTAAAGGTCCAATCACACCTGTAAGACAAGGTTCTAAGAGTTCCCAGAGTCTACATTCCTCTTTCGGATATTACCAACGTCTTGATTACTCAATAATTAGTAATATTCTCAAGAGAAACTCGTCTGAGCGTAGCATCGCGTAACAACTACTTCTGAATTACTCCGTTATAGTCTCCGCGCTACACCTAAAAAGGCCAAGATGGGTTAGGGTTCTACGGTCCTCAACTTCTCGGGCTCCTAGGTCGAAAATAATAATGTCTTCCCGATTACTCGGTAAACAAATATTAAGTTCAAGAGGGCCTTCCATTGAGTGGGGGATCTCATGCCTCCTTCTTCGGGATTACTCCCTCAAAGTTAACATGACTGTACCGCCCGTCCTATTCCTTAAGTGTTACTTAATTCGGGTATAGGATTCGTCCTTTGCAAAAAAAACCCAAACACCCCAATTTAAACACATAATCAAGCAAATCAAATAATAATAAAACAGATAAAACAAATTAGGCTTAACCCACTTAGGGATGGACCAGCAAGAGGTCAATCTTTCCCCAGCAGAGTCACCAATTCTGTAGCGATAAAAAATGTAGCGGGGTAAATCGGAGATCGAATTATTGATTAATTTGTCTCGCAAAAGCAAGAGTCGCCACCGCGCTTTATTGTTTCCAAGGGAAAAGGGAAAAGAGCGAAATAAAACCCTAAATATGCTATGTAAATAATACTTTTGAAAGTAATAAAAATATAAGGCGTTTTTGAAAAGAGATCTATGGTTCGGGGGTTGGTTATACAATGGGAAGGTATTAGCACCCAATGTATCTATAGTACTCTATAGGAACCTTTTGAAATATCTGTTTATTAAAATTGTTCGTTTGATTGAAAAATGAATCGTTTTGGCCGAAAAAGTGGTACGGACGGGTTTTGAAGATGCGACGACCTAATGTCGAAGTTTTTGCTTAAAGGGTATAAGTTTTGAAAAGATTGAATATTTAAGGAAAAATTATCCTAAGTTTTAATGAAATGCGAATGTTCGCGCGATTAGACTTGAGGACATGAAGTCAACAAATTTAATCGTTTTTTCCCTTGGATTTAAACGTAAACTGAATAATCATGTGAATATGAAATAATTAAACAGAAAAATTATGCGGATAATAATTAAATAGCAACAGTTAAATAAATGACTAAATGGTGTAAATATGCGTTTTTTGGATTTTTGTTTAATATTAATGAAAAGAAAATGTTTTTAATAGTTTTCATTTTTTACGCATTTTTAATATGGATAAAAAGTAATGAGAATTAATTAAGGAAAACAAAAATATTTTTTAAGTTTTTTAACTTTCTATTTTTTATATATTTTTTAGAGTTCTATATAAGGCATTATTATTTTTTTAGTAATTATTAAATAATCAAACTAAATGAATACTTAAAAAAACTAACTTAAACCTAATTAAAAAAGGGATATTTAAAATTACCAAATAAACCTAAAATTAATAAACAAAAGGTAAAATGATTAAAATGTTTTAATTAAATTATTAATTGATTAAGCTACTAATTAATTAAACTAAGTTAGTAATATTTCTAAAAAAACTAAAAAAAGAATAAATAGAAAAAGTGTATATAAAAACAAAAGGCTAAATGGACAAATAAATATGGGCCAAAGGTGTCTAAGGGACCTAATCAAAACTGAAGACAAGGGGGGTGCGTTAGAAAACTCGTTTGGGCCTAGGCGTTGGGGTTCAGTCCAATATGTTCATAATTGTTTTTTAGGGTTAACATTGTTTGGTAATTGGGATTAGGGTTTTTGGCAGAGCGGCGCTCGTACCTCTTGCATCGTCTTCTTCGTCGCTCCATCTTTCTACGCCTTTTGCTTTGCTTCTGTAGCTCTGAGTCTCCCTCTGTCCCAACGGCCACCAGCTCTTCACTTTCCTCTTCCCTCCAACAGAACGTTAGAGGGCGACAGATTCGGTAAGTTCGTTTTCGTACTCAAGGTGTTTTTTGTTACGATTTGCATGTTTGATTTGTGGTTCTGTTTTGATCCTTACTCATTTTCACATGGTTATTGAGGTATTATGAAGAAAAACAAAGAGGGTGAAAAAAGCTACCTGGAGAAGGAGGAGGGAAGGTGAGGATAGCTAGGAGGCCGGGACGGAGAGGTTTGACGCTGTGGGCTTGCTTCAGTTGCCGGTACTCTGTATTTATCTTTCTTCTCTTCTTCTGTTTCCGTGTATTTGATGCCTAGTTGCCTTGAAAAATTTTCCTATCTTCTTCTTCACTGTGTTGATGCTGGACCGTTTCTTCCTTCTTCTCGCTATTGTTGCCTTCTAATGGCCTTGCTACTGTATGCTTTCCGTTGCTTTTTGTTGGCCAGTGATGAGATAATCTGAGGCCTGATGGTATGCTTGTTATTGTTTGGACATTGGTTTTGGTTCTACTGGTTTTGTGCAGTAGGAAGGGTTTTGGAATGGTTTAGGCCATGTTTGATGTATTATGCAGGTAGCAGTTTTGAAATGGTTTAGGCCATGTTTGATCTGTGGTTTTGATTTTTGTGATGGTTGAGGTTTTGAAAGAAGGGTTATGGTGTTTATGCTGATACAGGTTGTATTGGTTTTTGATGTTTGAATTGGTTTTGGTTCTACTGGTTTTATGCAGTACGTGTTTTGTTTGATGGTTTATGCAAGCTTATCATTTGGTTTTTTTTGGAATGGTTTAGGACATGTTGGTTTTGGTTATATGCAGGTTTGGTTCAGGACATATGAAATAGCAGGTTTAGGTTTTTAGGCCATGGAATGATGGTTGTGAAAATGGTTATGGCGTTTGGTAATGGTTAAGTTGATGGTTCTACTGGTTTTTACAGTAGGAATGGTTTTTTGATTGCTTAGGCAGGTTTGACTCTCTTGTTTTTCTTGAAGGGCTCTTCTGTTGTGTTATACAGTTTTCTTGGCATCTCCTTTATGCCACAGGTTTTGAATTATTTAACTATATTCCTTGGCCTCTGCACAATACTGCTTCATATGGTTTGTTTGTATTCCTTTCTTATGCTCCTTTTTCTACTGAGTTACTGCTGTAGCTTTGTTTTATAACTCCTTCTGCCTAAACCAAAACCTGTAAAACCATCTTTCTATCTCTCTTCTCTCTCATAGGTACATTTGATGCATTAAGATGATGTACTGTACTGTTATTCTGAAATTGCATAGGCTGGAACATGATGTAAAAGGAAATATATTATGCTTGCAAAATGGTTTTGAACTGCATATTTCTTTTGACTTCTGCATGGCACAGTAGGAGCCTATTTGTTTTGGCTTCTTCCTAAGTGCATGGCATAGGTTTACGTTGGCTTTTGTTTGGAATTGAAATGCATGTGCGGTTGTATTATGCATATGATGTTAATTCTGAAATATGCTGTGGACTTTGAAAAATGCAATTAATTTTTAATTATGCAGTTTTAAAAAAATAGAAATGAATTTGTACATGTTTTAAAATTGTGCATTCATTTATGAAAATAAAAATTCCTCCCTTTTTTGTGAACCGGGAGAAATCCCGTGATTTGCAAAAAAAGGGTAAACTGATTCCAGCCGTTTGTTTTTAATGATGAACACTAATAAATAATTTTCTGCTTTTAATTATTTGTTTATTTCTAACTTTTTCTTTTAATTGTTTTTGCAGGTAAAATCAAATGAGCAGACAAAAGCATTGGATAGAAGATTTAGAATTAGAATCTTAGAAAAATAGTTCTATTTTACTTTAAACTTTTATGTAATTTGTTATTATAAATATTTTGTAAATAATACAATATTTAAATAACAATTGTAATAAAATAGAATAAAGTGAAATAAAATTCTATTATTTCCCCGTCAATTCTTTTTCTTTCCAATTTTTTATTTATTATTTATAATTCTTTAAATTGTATAATAATTGAAAATCAATTTCAATCACTTAAATTCAGAATAATAAACGAATAAATAAACATCATTGATCAATTAATAATTTCAATTATTTAATTCGTTATTCATAATTTTCTAAATTATAATAATTAAAAATAGAATTTCAATTATTTAACTTAGAATGATAAATAATTAAATAATCATTATTGACCAATTAATGAACTTCTTTTCAAATATTTATTATATTATTCATAAATCTTTAAATTATGTAATAACTGGAAATAAATTCCAATTATTTAAATTTAAGATAATAAATAATAAATAAACACTGTCTGAACGATTAATATGCCTCTTTTCGAATATTTATTTTATTATTTATAGATCTTTGAATTATATAATAACTGAAAATAAATTCCAATCATTTAAATTTAAGATGATAAATAATTAATAAACATCATTTAAGTCTTGATCAGTTAATAAATTTAGCGTTAAAAAATAAACAGCTCTCGACCTGAAAAAGTTATGAATTTTTAAAAATCAAAAGATCAAAACGCTTGCAATGTAATGATGCAGATGGGAAATGGTATCTTAGGTCAAAATTTGGGGTACAACAGTGGGTAGAGCAACTGTAAGGTTTGGACATTTCTTGTTTGCCCCTGTTCCTGGAATCACGAATAATTGTCTTTTGTTTCTCATGTAAATATTTATGAGCAGCAATTATTTCAAATGCATATATCAAAAATGAATCATTGGACGCTCTTGCAAAACAAAACAGAAAAAGAAAAAACAAGTTGAAATTTCTTGTAAAAATGAATTGTATTAATTTTTGAAGTTGGCCTGTAATAGGCGTTTTGTACAAGAGGTTGACGTCCTAGTAAGAGAACGCCACTGGGTTCCAAATCTGTTATTGCCCTTATATCTTCGAGCGTCTCATCACTTTGCTACTTGGTCGAAGATAGATCAGATTGATTGGCGCCGTCAAAAATTGATAGTCGATACTGAAGTCTGGTTGCAAGATGATCCAATGAGACATAGTGTTACGCTTTGATCCCTAATTTTTGCCTGGACCGCCCTTTCGGGTTTTTAGTCCACCGGGATACCCTTTTTTTCCCAAGCCGCCTTTTCAGGTTTTCGACTTGCCGGGTGTACAGTTTCTTTTCATTTTCATCCCTTACTTTTGCCCAAACCCTTTTGGTTCGTCGGGAAGCCCTTATTTCTGCCTAGGCCAGTCAACCTAGCGGGTCTTTGATTATGCGTAGTATCTTTTCACTATGTCTGCATTGACGGGGTGAGGAAGGTCATCACCATCCATGGTGGTTAGAATCATAGCTCCTCCCGAGAAAATGTTCTTAACCACAAATGGCCCTTCGTATGTGGGGGTCCATTTGCCCCTAGGATCACTTTGCGGCAGTATGATGCGTTTGATCACCAGATCCCCGACTTGATATTCCCGGTGTCTGACTTTCTTGTTAAAAGCCTTGGTCATTCGCTTTTGATATGTCTGACCATGACAAATAGCAGTAAGTCTATTTTCATCGATTAAATTCAGTTGATCAAGTCGGGTTTGGATCCAGTCTTCTTCGTTCAAACCTGCATCCTTCATAATCCTGAGAGAGGGTATCTGGACTTCGATGGGTAGGACTTCCTCCATGCCATACACCAAGGAGTAGGGTGTTGCCCTTGTTAATGTCCTTTCCGGGGTACGGTATCCACGAAAAGTGAATGGTAACATCTCGTGCCAGTCTTTGTATGTCACCGTCATCTTTTACACGATCTTCTTGATGTTCTTGTTAGCTGCTTCAACAGCCCCATTCATCTTCGGCTGGTAGGGAGAAGAGTTATGATGCTGAATCTTAAACTGTTTGCAGAGCTCGGTGATCATCGTATTGTTGAGATTTGTACCATTGTCAGTAATAATCCTCTCTGGTACACCATATCGACAAATCAAATTGTGTCGGATAAACCGTGCCACGATGTTCTTGGTTATTGTAGCAAAGGAAGCTGCCTCGACCCACTTCGTAAAGTAATCAATAGCCACCAAAATGAAACAATGCCCGTTAGACGCAGTAGGTCTGATCTCACCTATCATATCGATGCCCCACATTGCAAAAGGCCAAGGAGCTGTCAAGACATTCAGAGGAACTGGAGGTACATGCACCTTATCAGCATAGACTTGGCACTTATGACAGGTTCGAGAATGCTTATAACAATCGGCTTCCATAGTAGACCAATAATATCTTGCCCGTAGGATTTTCTTTGCCATGGTATGTCCACTGGAATGAGTTCCGAAGGTACCTTCATGTAGCTCTGCCATGATCCTTTTTGCCTCGCTTTTGTCTACACACCGCAGTAAGGTTGAATCATGGTTACGCTTATAAAGGATCCCATTGCTAATGAAGAACTTCACAGCGAACCTTCTCAAGAACTTCTTATCATTAACAGATTCACCCTCGGGGTACTCTTGAGCTTCAAGATACCTCTTTACTTCGTGAAACCGGGGTTTATCTGCTACCTCTTCCGTCTCAATGTCACAGCAATGTGCGGGTTCATCCAACCTCTCAATGGTGATCTGAGGAGCTTCATTGTCCCACCTGACCTTGAACATAGAAGACATGGTGGCTAGCGTGTCCGCTAACTGGTTCTCCTCTCTCGGGAAGTGTTCAAAGGTTATCTCCTCAAAGTGTGGGAGCAATGTCAGTACATATTCTTTGTAAGGAATAAGATTTGGGTGTTTCGTATCCCACTCACCTTTGATCTGACCGATTCACACCTATCTTAACTTATTTCTTGTCTTCCTCTGTACCCAAATTCACTGACTCAACTGGCTCTTCATGAGGTTGTATAGCCCTTTCTTCCTGTAGTAGCAGTCTAGCAAGTTCCCCAGGCACCTCACAATCATCCTCACCTTCATCCTCAACTTGGTTGATCGGATTTTCGAAGTCATAAATGGCAGTAGCAGAGTTGTTATCAATGGGATCCAGAGTGGATATGGATCTGCATTATGATATGTGAGTGTGTGTAAGAGAATCGCTGTTTTTGATAAAGCGAGAGACAGAAAAAGAAAAACAAGGAGCACAAAATTGGTAATGCAAGAAACGTCCAATGTTTTATTAATGATATATAAAATGACAAATAATAAGCCCTCACAAGCAAAGCCAAGGGGCCTCGGGCAAGGCACCGGGCCGTAAAGTTTTAAACTGTCTATTACAACTCTTAAAACAAAAGTCAATTACTATGGAATAAAAGAAACAAGTATGAAGTCCTTCGCCGTCCAGTTGTTCAGTCCTTCGTTGGTTGTAGGGTAGATCCAACCGTCGATGTCTGAATCTTCTTCACCATTTTCAATTGCATTAACTCCCTGATTGCTGACATGCAGAGGAGGTCTTCCAATCCGTGCACGCCTAACAGCCCTTTAAGCCCCTGTAGTAAAGCCCAAACCAAATTTATCATTTTTGTGCGTGAAATCAGGGAGCTGACCTCAATTTGTACACCCATATTCTTCAATTACAGCCCTGGCATCCTTGAGATAAGCCATCTTCATCGGAGGTTTTTCGGTAGAAACTTCAGTTGACGCTAAAGTCTGAGGGACCTCTTCAAAGTTCTGACAAGGGGTTTCGATGAATTCCCCATCCATCTCCATGTAGCGGAAGGAATTGAGATGACTCACCATATACTCCTCTTCACCTCGTACCGTGACAATCTTCCCTTTTACCGGATATTTCAACATTTGATAAAGCGTGGAAGTCACTGCCCCAGCCTTATGAATCCAAGGGCGACCCAACAAGAAAGAATATGATGGCCTGATATCCATCACATAAAAGGTGGGTGCAAAAGTCTGAGATCCAACTTTAACAGGGATGTCCACCTCCCCGTGCACCATCCTTTTTGACCCGTCGAAAGCCCTGACCACAATATTGCTCGGCTTTAGAATCAAACCTTCACAGTCCAGACGGTCTAATGCTTTCTTTGGAAAAACATTCAATAAGGACCTGATATCCACCAGTACATGGGCCATAGTAGTGCCCCTGCACTCGATCGAGACGTGCAGAGCATCATTATGATTTCTCCCCTTAGCGGTCAGATCTGCATATGAGAAACCCAGCCCATTGTCAGTAGTCAGGCTAGCTACGCAATCTTTGAATTGATCGGTTAAAGTTTCCTGCGGCACATGTGTAGTTTTGAGGAATGCAATTAAAGCCTTTGCATGGGCTTCAAAACATAACAACAAGTACAACATGGAAATTTTTGACGGGGTCTGCCCCAGCTGCTCGACTATGTTCGCTCTTCTTGATAATCTTCAGTATTTCCTCTATCTCCTGCTTAGAGGTTTCTACAATGATCTTCTTAGGCGCCTCCGTCCGGGCAGGCTCACTTGTGATTTCTTTGCCCCGAGTCTCAGATGGCTCGGCGACAGGGGTGATAACTGGAATAGGAACTGGGATAGTAGCTGATGTACTAGCAGATTGAATAACAACATGTTTGTGAACAGTCGGAGGGGAAATCTCGGGAGAAAAGAGTCTTCCGCTTCTGGTGACCTTGCTAGCCCCGACAATATTGCTGACATTAACATCAACTTCCTTACTTTTGAAGTCTTGTTTAACTCCATGGTAATACACATCAGCACCATAGTGCCAAGGGACAACCTTATCCGAAGTGTATGGGATAGGACCAGAGATAATAATTATTAACGGAGCAATTCTTGGGACGAGTGTAATCCTAACAGGTTTTCTCGAGGAAACCTTGGAAGGATTGGCAGAAATGGTTATGATGGCAACATCTTCAATTGGAACTAACAGAATCATATCCTTTTCGAACATGATCTCTTTATTATCCATCATGCGTTAAACACCTGATTTCAATAAGTGGCAACCCGCAGGCAGAATTGAACACATGTGGCAACCTTCACCACATCCCAGAAATAAACCAGTCAACAACAAATTCTTCTTAACCGTCATCAAAGGAGTAGAAATTTCTTCCACAGAGGTCACAAATAAATCATCGCCCACAGCATTTACTCCATGACCATGTTTGGGCATGAGAGCAGTTATGACGTTGGGCTTCTCTGGAGTGTCAAACTCAATCTCTTTGGCTTCGATCAAGTCTTGCACCTTATTCTTCAAGGCCCAACTATTGTTTGTATCATGACCTAGACTTTCAGAGTGATAGGCGCAGCGGGCATTCAGGTTATATTGGGGAGATATGGTGTTGGGGTTTTTTGGGGCCTCCCTCAGAGTTACCAGATTGGTCTTTAATAATTATGGTAGAATTTGAGTTAGGGTCATATTGAGCCGAGTGAACTGCCTCTGTGGTCTTTCCCCCCTTTGTTGATTTTTGCATTGTGGAGCAACTGTGGGTCTTGATATCACTACTGCATTTACTGCTTGACGATGTTCAGGTCTTTTTTGGCCCCTCGGGCCGTAGACTGCGCTAGCTTGTTTCTTACCGGTGAAAGGCTTATTTACTGCACTTGATGAAGTATCCTTCTATATTTTACCAATTCGAATGCCAGCTTCTACTCTTTCTCCAGTCAAAATCAACTCAATAAACCCAGATGACGAACTACCGATCAGATGATTGAAAAATGGACCGAATAGTGTCCCTAGAAACATGTCAACCAACTCCCTATCACAAAAAGGGGGTTGGACTCTTCCAGCCAAGTCTCTCCACTTTTTAGAATAGTCCTTAAAACCTTCACTTGCACCCATAGCCATACCCTGGAGCTGAGTACGAGTGGGAGCAAGGTCGGCGTTATACTGATACTTCCTATAAAAATCAGCAGCAAGGTCTTCCCAGTTTTGAACATTGGCTCCTTCCAACTGATAAAACCATTCAAGTTGAGTCCCTGACAGACTATCTTGAAATAAATGCACCCACAAATTTCTATCAGCAGTATGAGGTTGGATTTTTCTGACGTACGAGCGGAGATGGAGTTTTGGACAGGATACCCCATCATACTTGGCAAAAATCAGAGCTTTGAACTTATGAGGGATCACCACTTCCTATACCAATCCCAGCTCTCTGAAATCTAAACCAGGGATCTTTTGAATCTCCATAGCACTCAGACGGTCTTCTAGTTGCTTGTACCTATCCTCAGCAGGAGGATATTTCTCATCATCGTAATCCATATCATTATCAGAAACTGAATGACTAGGGGCCTTTACCCTTTCTTGGTTCTCCCCGTCTTTAGATGAGGAGGTCAGATCAGATGATTGTCTTATACTTTCTCTGAATCTTCTACCCATGTTCAGAATACCAACCTTCTTCTTCTTCTTCTTCTTCTCTTTCAGAATCAGGGTCTTCAAATCCTCTTGCCCTTTAGCCAGACTTAAGAACATCTGTTGGAATTGGGCGTTTTGTGCCTGAAGATCTTTGGTGGCTTGATCAGAAGACATTTCTGCTGAAATAAACAGCGAAGAAGATGAGAAACCTGTAACGGTACCTGTAATGGTGTGCATGATAATGGGATGCGCATGTAATGATTTCAAAGACCCTGGGAAATTTAAATTTGCAAACCAAAAAATAAACAAACTTTATTAGATTAATCTTGTAAAAGGTTCAACAATTCCTTTAAGGCGTTACAAAGAAATAAATGGAAAACAAATCTAAAACTAGAAAAGAAAAATCAAAAATCCCATGGACGCTTCCTCTTTGTGATGACGTAGTCATTAATCACTCTTTCTTCCTCGAGCTGCCTGGTGAGCTTCAAGATCTTCCTTTCTTGCTCATGGTACTTCTCCTGGTAAGTATCCCTTTCCTCTTTCAGCTGAATCCAAGAACTCTGCAATGCCCCAAGATCAGTGGGCATGTAAGGATAAAGAACCGTGTAAGGAACGTCTTTTTCATTAGTGGGCTCCACGATCACTGGCAATACGGCTTCATAAGGCATCCCAAGCTTCTGGGCACGAGCTCGGACCCATTGCAGGTAAGGCTACATGGGAAGGGAAGTCCTTGGTCATAACTCTTGGGGGTCATATCTGTTCACCATGCCCCAAGCTCGTATAAACCTCCGACGATTCTCGTCAACATCTTCCTTGTAGTCAAATGCAATATCCTCAAGAAGTAGCTCATGGGGACCATCTCTCCGAGCACTACCAAATTGTCACAAAGCTAAACAAGGATTATAAGTTATACCCCCTCTGATCCCAAGCAACGGGACATTAGGGTATCCCCCACAACGATCAATAACAACAGTGTCTTCCATAGCCCGGGAGCTCCAAAGAATATTTGTATGGGCAAGTGACATCATCCTGTAGGACCAACCCAAACCTTCTTCGTTCTTCAGCACAGACTTAGGGAGGTGCGAAATAAACCACCTCGACAACAACGACAAGCAACACATAAGAGTCCCTCTTCTTTGCACAGTACGAGTGTAGAGGGCATGCAAGATATCACCCAACAGAGTAGGCACAAGATTGTGAGAAAGGAAAATCTTGATAGCATTTACATCTACAAAGGAATCCAGATTCGGGAAGAGAACCAAACCATAGATAAGGAGAGTCAAGATATCTTCGAAAGCCTGAAACTCCAAATTATCCCAGAATAGCTGAGCCTGGTCTATAAAAAATTTGGCTAAGAAACCTTCGACCTCGCTTCGTGTTTCCCAATTGGATACTACATCAGCCTGTTTCAGATGCAGAGCTGAGGCAATGTCTTATGGTCTAGGAACCTCTTCCATACCTGTGAAGGGTACCTGCTCAAGGATGGATATGCCCAATAAGTGAGAGAACTCTTCCAAAGTGGGAACCAGCTGGTAATCTGGAAAGGTGAAGCAATGATGCACAAGATCGAAGAACTGGAAAAGTACACTCATCATTTGTTCATCAAGCTTTGAGGTGACCAGACTAAGAAGCTGACCATGTCTCTTAATGAACATAGAAGTCTCAGAAACTCTTGAGGCTAACTCTTTGAGTTAAGCAGGTATTTGCACAAAGTTAACTCAGATGGTATTTCTGCGCACGGAAGCCATAATCTGTAAAACATAATAAAGATAAATTCCCTTGGTCTTTGAAATGGTTAGTATTAATGAAGTATGAATGCTATGTTATGATGCATAATGTCATGATAAAAAAACAACAGGTATAGCAGATAACAGGAATGGCAAAGGCAAACAAGTCATACAAAAACCCTTAAGTTTAAGGCTTGCATGAGGTCAAAGATACTACCCTCTTGAAGTTCAGTTGGTTTCAACCTGTCCTAGCAAAAGTAGCTGGGTTCTAGAGGATCTCAATATCACTGACCATCCTCCATCGGTCATGGTTTTAGCTCACGCAATCTTTTCTTGCGGCCGAAACTATCTTGAGAGTATGGTCTCAATGAGTGTAGTATCGAGTATCAACCAGTTCTCAGCTTTACACCGAGGTCGACTATCTCACTACTTTCTAATGGCCAAGTTGGTCGATTAAAGGTTCTAAGGTCAGTTGATGCTTAACGACACATGCAACGGCCCTGTATTCTCCTCGTTTCTCCATAAGGGATACCGATACCAACCAATATGCCACATCAACGTAGCTACTGCTTCAACCGTATCGGTCTACGTCGTACAGTTCCCTCACAATTTATTGTTACTTACCTAAAAGGTGTCCCCAGATCCGGGTTAGGATCTATAGTAACTCCCAAAAAAAACCCTTAAAAGTAAAGCAACCAAAACAAACAAGAGAAGCAATTATGATGAACTAGATCCTAAGGTATACCCCACTTATTCTCCCCAGCAGAGTCGCCAGTTCTGTGATACGGTGGCAGAACCGACTGTTTTGAAAATGCTGGTTTGTGTTTTACGTTTGGTATTCGCAAAATGTTGCGGTAAGCAAGAATCGCCACCGACTTTTATTTTATCCAATCGGAAAGGAAAAAAGCACAGAAAAATCCTTTTTCGAGATTTTGAGTACGGGGGGGTAGATTATAGAAAGGGAAGGTGTTAGCATCCTTTCTATCCATGGTTGTCCACAGGCTCTTAGGTACTTGCTCATCTTTTAAAAATTGCTTGTGTGTGTTGTTTTGAAAAGTTTTGTTTTACTTCATTTTAACCCTTGTTTTTGTCCTCAAGAGTGTTACAAAGTGTTTTGAAAACTTTAGTCTGAAAAGTTTGTTTGAAAGTGTATGGTGTAAAAAATTTGTTGTTTTGAGCAAGTGCCTGCTAGCATCTACTTACTCGAAAAAGGATTGTTTCTATTCTCGTTTCCTTTAGACAGCGATATCCTACTATTGAGAAATAGGTAGCACCGTTGTTGGAGTTGTAAGGGTCAATTCGTAAGGGACGTACGATCACTAAAGCAATATTAGGACGTCTTAATAATGACCCTAGAGTCTTAAGATCATATTCAAGGCAACATTTCTGAGGCGATGTTTCCGAGGCAACATTTCTGAGCAGGCATTTGATCTTTGTTTAGACAGGAGGGCAACCACTAAGACACCATATACTTAATGATCGTTTACCGAAGGCAACCGAAGTGAGAGTATACCCTAGGAGTGCACATGTGCGAGTGATTTGATTTCAGTTATTATCTTTGCACATTAGGGTTTTCTAGTCGTTTTAAGTTATCATGCAATCTTGTCATACAATCCTATTAACATACATCTAAACAGTTAATATTTGCGAAAATTAAAATGCGAGAAATAAAACTACTCTATTACAAGGCTTCGGGGTAGGGATTAATTACATAGCCAAAAAAACTCGTAAAACGATAAATAAAGAAAGTCCTAGATTAAGCTATTACATACCGTGGGCAGTTACATCAATATTGCCAAAAAAAATAATAAACGCGCGCGATGAATAGAATGCAAAATAACTAGAGTTTTGACCCCAACTAAGCCTAATTGTAATTTTAAAAAAAAAATCATTTTTTTGTCGTTTTTGTGTTATTTTAGAAAATAAAGTTTAATTGAAAAAAATAACCTAATCACCAATTAATTTTAATTAAGAAAAATAATTAAATTAACCTATTTTTTTATTTTTTTATTTTTGATAAAAGAAATAAAAATTAAATTAAAAGTTAACCCTAATTTTTCTAATTGATTTTAATTATAAAAAAGGTTAGAGTTATCCTAAATTAAATTAAACTAACATTAAATTAAATTTGATAAAATAAAGACCTAATTCTAATTTTGTGAAACTCTTGATTTTATGACTTTTGTGAAAAAGAAATTAATTAGTTTGTAAATTAAATGAATAAATAAAATTAAAAGAAAAAAGAAACAAGCAAAAAGAAATATAGAGAAAATTAGTAATGGGCCTGATGTTGTTTAGCAAGAAAGGGGGTATGAATCTGACTCCTAGGCCCAACAATTCCTGGCCCTTTTTGACTTTGCCAGAATATGTGTATTCATTGACTTAGGCGCATGGTGGTCCTTCATTGGATAGCCTTGGATCTACAGCCTTGATGGATGAGACGACCAAATCTGGATAGTACACGATGGATGCCTTGCCATATGATACACTAGATTGCCCTGAAAATGTTGAGAAAATAAAATGCACACGCCTGGGATCGAACCCAGGATGTGTGCATCAAAGGCCAACAACCTCACCATCTACGCTAACTTGTTAGTTGTAATAATAACGAAACAAATAAAATATAATACAAATAACATGCCACGCTTCCCAAAACGTGCGCAGATTCAAACAAGCCACCCATAAATTGCCACGCCATTGTCTTCTTCGTTGCTTCTGTCGTTTTAGATAAAAGACCTTTACCTACGGACATCAAGCGTAAGTATAGCCCCTGTGTATTTCCAAAACCTTGCACACGCATGATAAATCAAAACCAATGGTACCAATCAACTCGTTTCAACCTCACAAGCATCATGGTACCATTATCACTGGTCAATTTTCCATGTACAAGAAAACCCTAAAAATGAAGAAAAACCCTAGCCATGGCACTTTGCTGTACAATCAATAAAAATACAATTGGATATAGCCATTAGCTTGAAAACATCTCAAGGATTATAAATATGGCAATTAATCATGCTAAATATGCCATAATTAACGTATTCGAATTCAAGAAAATATGCAAATCGTGTGACTCTTACAGGGCGTTTCAAGGTGTGGGGAAGCTTGCTAGCGATTGAAACACGATCCTGGGGAGTCCATCAATTGATTGGTATGATTAGAATGGCTTGAGATGGCATGAAACCTGGAAATCAGTTTGCACTTTTTTCTTGAGTTTTTGCAATTTGTTCTTTGCCTTTGCACGCCTCTAGCCTCCTCCTTTTGATCTGCACTTGTTCCTTATGTATACTAGAGTGTATTAGGGTTGCAATTTTGTATCAAATTTCTTCCAATTATGAATATTGATTCATGATTCAATCCTTGCACCAAATCTTTCCAAAACAAGAAAATTCAATCTTTTTGTGTTCATATAAAGGCTTGCACGATTTGATCTTGTCTCCAGCTATATAATGAACCTAATCATGCACAAAATCTCAAGATATAATTAGTTTTTGATATTTTCATTATTTTATATTGATTTTATTTGATTTAAATGAAATAAAATCAAAATAAATAACATAAATAAAAGAATGACAAATGGAAGGGCTCATGGGTCGTGGGTCACATTACAAACTCAGTGCAAGCATAAAAAGTTGGGCCTATTTGACAAAAATGCAATTTTGAACACATTTGACTTTTGGAAATTTTGCAAAAAGGGTCAACTTGGCCAATGCATAACTCTCTCAATTTTGACCCTAGAGAGGTGTTATTGGACTTTTTAGAAATCTTAAGATGTCATCTAAGCAACCCTTTTGGTCTCATCTCAATTGAGTCTTCTATGTTCATGTACAAAGCTTTGACCCAAAAGGTGTTTTTGTTAACTTTCCAAAATGACCTATAATGTCCAAATTCATATCTTCTTGTGAGTGCATATTTTGAACTTGGGAGATGAAGATGAATTGTATGGAATTACATCCTCTTAAAAATGAGCTTTGGATGGGTTATTTTTTATAAAGTATGAGAAAGTTATGCTTGGTCAAAGTTGAGTTGACTTTTCCTACAAAACTCTAATTTAGCAACTTTTGGGTTTTGATGAAATGTGAGCAATCCTTGAGGAATCATGATCAACCCTTGATCAAATGATGGATAATACTTCAAAATGAGAATGTTGGCCAAAAATATTGAAGTTTGACTGTATGTGGGCCACTGTTGATTTTTGCCCTAACACAGTCGATTTCCAGGCCTTTGAGCAATTGACTTAGCAAATTTTCTCTGCAAGGCTTGAAACTTGACATGGATGATCTTGAGAACATATTAGGATAATGATGAGCATTTGGGATCCTTTGGGCTCAAGCATCTTGATGCAAAATGAAACCCTAATTTGAGGTAGACTGCCTTATGAGAGAATTTGTCTGGTCAACCCTTGGACTTCCTTGAGCAATTTGAAGACCTTTCTTGACATGTATTGAGAAATATGGGTGGGAAAATTTTGGGGTACAACAAAATGCAATCAAGGAAAAATGTACATTTTATGGCTGCGCTTTTTTACTTCAAGCCGGGGGTTGGTGGAGGATGGAGTCCCTAAACCCCGTCAACAACAACACATTCGTTTTCCCATACGCAACAAAGTAAGTCATCAAGTTATCATTTATTACTATTCATCTCTTCACCAAATATATGATAAAAATAAAATATTTTTCATTTCCTTTAGGTATTACGTGAGGGGTATGGATTACGGCAAGAATCCAAGATTCAATGTCGCACTATACCGCAATCTATTGGATCACCTTGGCCCGTATGATGTACGTCGTACCTTTCAACTTTTCTACTTTTAAATTATTTATATATTACGTTTTCATTAACCTGATTTAATTTTATCTGCAGTTTGTCTGGAGACCATATTTGGGTTTGGGCCATGAATCAAACCCCGGGGATGCAGCAATTTGGAGCGTAAAGACTGCAATCATACAATTCAATGTTATGGAGATGCACCACAGCGACCGTGTAAAGATGCAGTTTAGAATGCATCAAGAGATACCCAGCGATCCGACTTGTTTGTCCCCGTGGCATCTCAAAAGGGTCGACGCCCAATGGAGTCACCAACTAGAAAGACTTTGCTCCAGAATGGTGTAAGATATGGCAGAGGCGTCACCGACATGTCTTGCAATTTCCAATTTTCCTCAACCATGGTAATATGCGACACACGAATCAGTATTTATCTTGGTACATATCGGTTAGTACCCCTGGAATATACGCGTCTCATCCAAGGTATTTGGTTGACCCACGAACACAATGGGCATAACCCTCATTTCCCCAACAACAAACCCAACACACATCAACCTCCCACCAACCCCCCCGACGAAACAGAACCACAAACACCCAACCACAGTCACCACCACAATACAATTACACCTACATGCCCCACAACCAACCACAATCACCACCTCAGTACCAATACCCCCATATGCCTCACACCCAACCATAATTTCAATCACAATACCAACACACCCGCATACCCCACACACAATTTCAGTCTTCTACATATCCCAATATGGACCCCTCAACATCCAACCTTAGCCCTGATCTGGGATTGTCCGAAGATTATGAACCTACCGACCCAACTTACCATCAACCACAACATCACCAAACCACCCAACATCCTCAATACCAAACACCCCAAGATCCATTTCCTTTCTATCCCCCGTACTCAGACGACCAATGCTACAGACCAACCATGGAACCCCACCCACCACCAACACGACCAAACTTTAAGGGTATGGGTAACCGACTGTACCAAAGTGGATCTTCTAGATATGGAGATCTGACTGATTTCATGGATCCGGAACGCATTGACTTCGCTGGGCCATCGACCCTGCCACAGCAGGAAATGCGATGAAACCCAGCACGGGAAAGGCGAGGACGGGGATGCGGAACCAGAAGTCATTACCGGGTTCCGGGGAGGCCACTGATTAATCTGTTTTTTTTTTATGTAATAGTTATGTGTGTAATCATATTTTGTAAATAAAAAGTCAATTTTGTTGATCCTATATCGAATACGTAACGCACCATATTTAAAATAAAAAACACGAAAATTTACCTTGCAATTGCACTAAGGCGCCACCTCACTTGACTTAGGGCAAAGCTTTAACACCTAGGCGCCAAGTGAGATGGCGTCTCCCCTTAAAAATTAGGTGTAAGCGCCAAATGAGATGACTCCTCCCTTGGAGAGTTTTCTAAAACATGATTATTTGCATAATTTTTTCCGAAACATGGTTATTTGTGAATTTTTTTTTAATACATGATTATTCTAAAAAAAAATTCGAATAAAGAAGATAAATAACTTTTTACCAAGTATATGATGTTTATCGGCTAAAAGACCTATCTCCTAAAGAAGGAAATACTATAGATCTCATATATATATAAGAAAAAATATATTAGAAAAAATAGCATGCCATATGGTAGTTTACGAGACTAACCTCCATCGCTATTTACCAAGCAGAAGTAGATTAACCAAGCGAACATCCCAAAAATCATACCCATCTCTCTACTCGGGTTTATAAACACCAGATCATTTAATCCAAGTGATGTTAGACTCTCCTTTCACCCATATCAATTGAATTCATTTTTAACCAGAGAGTTAAATGTCTGGTTACTATATATATATATATATATATATATATATATATATATATATATATATATATATATATATATATATATATATATATATATATATATATATATATATATATATATATATATATATATATATATATATATATATATATATATATATATATATATATATATATATATATATATATATATATATATATATATATATATATATATATATATATATATATATATATATATATATATATATATATATATATATATATATATATATATATATATATATATATATATATATATATATATATATATATATATATATATATATATAGTTAGTGTGTGTGAATTTTGCCACTAAACTTATTAGAACAAAATAAATTGTCATTAATATCTTTATAAATAATCGTCAATAACTCTTATATTTTACTAACACAATTGATTCATCTGAATAGTAAATTGTTTCTCATTTTATGGAAGTGATAGCAAAGTGAGAAAATTAAATACATAAACTTAATGAATATAATATATTTTATTTTATATAATTGGACTGATTATTTTATCCTTATACTTATATTTTGTCAGTTTATAGTGATTTAATTTCTATTTTAAGTATTTTATAACAAAACTTTATATTAAAGAATTCTTTATTATAATTAATAATAATTTCGCGCGTAATTTTATAAAAGATAAATTTGGTAAAATAATTAATAACTTTCGCTTTAAACTAAGTTTCATAAATATGCTAACAACAGAACTAATAACGTGCATCGAAAATTATTAACTAAATTCCATTTACATAAAAACAAATCATTTTTGATGTACTTTTAGTAAAATTTTAAAATTGTATTGATATTTTAATGCAACCTGTTAAGTAATATTTCTCACATAGTCTTACTTCACATTAATCTTTTAAACAAGCAATAAAGTAATTTTCATACAAAAAAAAATCAATAAATTGATTAAAAAAAAGGGGAGAATTCAAATTTAATAATGAATAAAATAATTGATAAAAAATAAAGGTGTATAGAGGAAAAATAGAGAAAGTGTAAAGGTGATTGTTTGGAAGTATCTAAGGATGCTTGTTCACCAAGTGAAGTTGAATTGGAAAACCGAATGGCGTATAACATTAGAATTCCACTCATATTTTCATTAGTATATTTTAGGGTATATGTTAATTTGCAATATTATTAACCTAAATTGAAAATAAAAGCCCAACTGTTGTAGTTATAACCCTCGAAACTACTATCCCTCTTCTAAACTCTAAAACGCCTCTATCTCTCTCTCTACGGAGTGCGGACCCACTGGTATGTGATTCGATATTTTCAGTTCGGTTTATGCACCAAAACAAAACTAAATCCCCTCTCTTTCATCATCTAACAGGTAAATTTCGATTTCGATTTCAATGGCTACGCCAAATCAAGAGACCGTTGATACTTTTATTAGTATAACTGGTGTTTCTGAACCGGTGGCACTGCAAAAACTACAGGTGCTTTTTCTTTTTTTCTTTTTTAGTTTTCTGATTATCGAATTGTCTGTGTTTAGATTTTAATTCATATTGAAATAATAGGTTATTGGATTTTCTGTGATGTTTTATCTCATCAATAGGGTTTTTGTGCACTTTAGAATTTTTGTTTTTCTTTTTTAACTTTTGTGTTGAAGAATTGTGTTATGTTTGTTCACCGATCAATGAGACTCGATTTGCATATAAATTTCCTGTTATTTTTTTTACTATGATGTTGGATGAATCTGAGGGAATGAGCTTATAATTCTTATCGTTGATAGCAAAGTGAAAAAGCTATTCATTTGGGATCTCGTTGACTAACATGAGGAAAATCAGATTCCTCAGTTTAATTTTGCTCTGTTATCGCTGATTTGTGAATTTTGCGGTGTTTTCAATTCTTTTCTTGTTGTTTTTGGGTAAATAAAATTGGGAATTGACAAGTAGCTTCAGCCTTTAGGGATGAATTTAAGTATTTTATCTGTTTTGGTTTGTGGTGCCAAGTATACATTGCCTTGATTCCATCTAATGTAGTCTCAGATGATTTAGTTTCTTATATCATTGATCTGATGCTTGCACGTGAGCTAGGGATTTCACTTTTGCTTCTTGTGCTAGAAGTTATAGATAAAAAATCTATCACTCTTATGCTAGTTAGCTTCTAACTGCTCTACACTGATATTGGTTAATACTCCCTCCGGTCCCCATTATGAGTACAAAGATTATTCAACTAACTTATATTTGAACTTTTTCTTATATGGATCCGGAGTTTTATTTTCTTATAAAACTAGTGTATAGAGCAAGGTCTCTTCAGCAGTGTTGGAGATATCTGGAGATGTCTTAAATATATACATCTTCTTCATTTGTGATTTTTTTTTGGTATGACAGGAGCATGGTGGTAGTCTTAATGAAGCTGTAAATGCATTTTTTAGCGAAGGAGACAGAAATTCGATGACCAGGTACACCCTTTTTCATGTATATTAGTAAGCAAGTGATTATTTAGAAATGTACTTTGTCATTGCGGTGTTACATTGTTTTTGTATTTCTAACATTGATTGCTGGCTCTTTGTTAATATTTTTAATCTACACATTCGTCTTTGTATTTCTGACATTGGTTGCTGCTCGTTGTTAGTATTTTCAATCTACACATTTGTCTTTGTACTTCTGACATTGATTGCTGCTCTGTTGTTAATATTTTCAATTTACACATTCGTCTTTGTACTTCCGACATTGATTGTTGGCTTGTTAATATTTTCAATCTACACATTCGTCTTTGTACTTTTGACATTGATTGCTGGCTCGTTAATATTTTCAATCTACACATTCGTCTTTGTACTTCTGACATTGATTGCTGACTCTCATGACAGCTCTGCCTCATTTCCTCAAGGGGATTTCATGGACATAGATGATGATCCACGTGATGATGAAATTCTTAGACCTCCATCTCTTCTATCTGCAGCCAGAAATCTCCATCCATTTTCTCTTCTTGATCCTACACTTGGTAGAAGTATATTTGATACTCATCTCGGTTCAACAAACCAGAGGCCATTTGTTACACATCCAAGAGAGGTAAGGGAGATTCCAATAGAGGTTAAGGATGGTAGTCAGTCCACTCCTCAAGCTGGCCACACTCCAATCGTTGAAGATGTCACTGGAACTGTTCATGCCCAAGGTTCGGATATACATGGGAGTGTCGTAATAATTGATGATGATGATGACGATACTCCACCTGCTCCGACTCATACTTTGCCTGACAGTAGTGTAATACCTAGTGCTCCCAACTTTGATAATTTACCAGATAGTAGCAATGACATAGAAGAAGCAATGATTCGTGCAGCCATTGAGGCATCCAAACGGGAGGCTGAGGAAAATTACACCAATCACGAACTTGGCAGACAAGTTGTATGTTTATTTCTTAATGGACTTTTTTCAATCTTCTCTATTTTTATAGTTTGTTTGAGTTTCTATCTCCCACATGGTGCAGGACTTAAGTGAATCTGGGCCTAACCCAAGGCAAACATTTGTGGAGGATCCTGAGCTTGCCCATGCAGTTTCATTGTCCCTGAAGGTACACCTTTAATTTAGCTTCTCTTATTCCTGTAGTCACCTGTAACATGTCTTTCCTTTTATATTGGAAATTTGGAGCCTGAATTGCTTCTAACATAAAATAAATCCAGACAGCAGAACAAGAAAAAGCACGGCGTGTACAAGAAGGTGATGTTGGAGCACCTTCAGCAGGACCATCTAAGGCACCAGCGGTTGAATTAGGGGAAGTATCTTCGAATGGGAGGTAAATTATATCTGCATGTGTAGCTGCTGCAGTGAACACAGCATTTTCCTTAAAGGCATTTATCTTGTTACTGTAGATTGCAGGCAGGAAGCTTATCCTTTAAAGATGAAGATGAAGATGTAGATGTAGAGGAGATGCCTTTGGTTAGGCACAGGTCTAGAAATGTGTCGCTCGGCTCCACAGGACCCGGCAAAGATGTTGACGTTATCGAGTCTAGCACACTGCCTAGCACAACACGTCAGGAAAGCAGCAGTCCTCCTCCGCAAAATGATGTTTCCTTTCCCTCTGATGAAGTATAGTCCTTCACTTTATAAATTTTCAAAATGGATAAAATTCTATTCACATGCTATGTCATCTCAACCTGTACTTGCATCATACTTTCCAATCTTTGCAGTGGGGTGGCATTTCTTCAGTGGAACATGATGAAGCAGTAATGCTTGAGGCTGCAATGTTTGGTGGAATCCCGGAAGGAAGTGGTTATCGCCATGCTTATGCACCACATGAGTTCATGCAGAATAGGGGTTTCAATCCTCAGCCCGCACCTCTTGCTTATCGCCCACCTTCACCATCATTGGAGACTCAACGCTTGATAAGGGAACAACAGGTGCCAATTATTTCTTAAATGAGTAGGTTATAGTTATAAGTTTTATGAGATGGTCTGATAGCGGCTATTGTTGTGTATGTTTATTTGATGCAGGATGATGAATACCTTGCATCATTACAAGCAGACAGAGAAAAAGAGTTGAAAGCCATAGAGGAAGCCGAGGCTGCTCGCGAAGAGGAAAGACGGAAGGCAGAAGAATCTCAAAGGAAGTTGCAGGAAGAGCAGGTAAGAATACATTTGTAACTAACTTCAAGGTTTTTTTATTTTATTTTTTTATTTTAAATTTCCCCTTGGATATATTTGGCTATGCAAACTTTATATCACTCCTACTTTCCCGGAATAGAAATCAAATTCTCATTTCCGTGTTTACTCATGCCATTTGCATAAACTGTCAGGAATTAGAAACACAGCTAGCTGCCAAAGAAGTCTCTCTACCACCAGAGCCAGCCTCAGGTGATGATAATGCTGTAAACCTGCTGGTAAAAATGCCAGATGGCAGCCGTCGGGGACGCCGATTCCTAAGATCGGATAAGCTCCAGGTAAAGATGCTTGTTACAAATATGCTGTGTTTTTCTCCTTTCAGTGTACACTTGCTAAATTGAGTTTGCTCCTGGAAATTTTCAGTCTCTTTTCGACTTCATCGATATTGGTAGACAAGTTAAACCAAGCAGTTACAGATTGGTGAGAAACCCCAACTTTTCTTCATCTTATAATTCTTATTTTAGGTATAGATCCAATTATTCAGGAAATTGACGATTTTTTGGTTTTTGATGTTATTGTTGGGGGCAGGTGAGACCATATCCTAGGCGTGCCTTTGGTGTTGGAGAAAGTGCTGTGACACTGGAAGAGGTTGGCCTAACCAACAAGCAAGAAGCTCTGTTTTTGGAGTTAGTCTGATGCCTTGAGCAGAAAGCTAGAAGATAAACTTTTGAAGTCTTTAGTTAGTTTTTCAAAAAATATGGAACCAATACACAAAAGAACTTCGCATTTTAATCTGGTTTTTTTGTGCTATATGATCTTATTTATGAATTTAAAGATTAACAATGACCGTGTGCTTTTACTTGTGATAAACATATTTTTGGAAAATGAATTGATGGAGATTATACAATAGTCTGCAGTATCCCATATGATTAAAATAATTCATGATTAATAAATCTGCAACCATCTTTTCCCGTGCAAACAATTTCAAATCCAATTCTAATACTACTAGTGTTTTATTAACAAAAAAAACTCTTTATAATTAATATTAATATTTATGAAGAAATTATTGAAAAAGTTTACTCACTTTTGCACTCAATTTACATTTTTAAAAAAGAATTTAGAGATCAATTGAGAAATGACCAAATGAATTTAGGTAATATATGTTTATCTTGAATGATACTCAAGAAAACTTTGGATTTTGTACTTTTCCACCACTATTTTGCTACCAATACTCGACATTTTTTTTCAATCTAAAAGAGATCAACAGAGGGGAGATGTGCTCACCTACCAAATATGTAGGTGTTTAGTTATTGGCATGCATTTTTGGCAAAATCAGGTGTGTGAATGTCATGACTAATGTCATAACATTTTGATTTATTAGGTACTGGTTTATTAGGTACCTTTGCAGAAAAATAATGGCATACAGGTGCTGTTGTTTATGAGTGTGTATCTGAGCATTTTGCAAAATGATCACATTTACCAAAATCAGTAAACAGGAATTCAGATGTCATAACAAATGTTAAGACATCCTGTTCTGATCTAACAGTTATGCAGTTTGGTTAATTCTGAGATTTTTCAAGAAAATGACTCAGTCTTTCCAGAACAGAATCTCTCGTGGACTTTGGGTTAACCTAGCTCAACCCTAACCTGATTGATAAAGTCTTGTGACCAAGTCTTAAGGTCAAACGGAATTAACCCTAGCTTTTTGTGGAAACCCTAACTGAAGAAGCAGCTGCTATATATTCAACAGGGCTGCTGTTTGAAATTCATCCTTTTTTGATAGAAGATCATTTAGGAGCTATATAGTTTTAACTATTGTAATTCAAGCAAGTATCATTGTGATAAGTGACTTGGAATAGGTTTTAATTGTAAGGGTTTTGTATCACTCAAAGCTTTGAAGCAAGAGTGTTTTGTGTCTCTTGACTAAAGCTTTGAAGCAAAGTCAAGTTAGGTTTATGTATCACTCAAAGCTGTGAAGCAAGAGTGTTTGTGTTGCTTGATTAAAAAGCTGTGAAGCATAATCAAGTGTGTGTTTTGAAGAGTGTCTTCATCAATTCATTAGTCAATTGTTTTAAGTATCACTGCTGTGATTGAGGGGGAGTGAGTAGGAACTCAGGTTTAAGTTGTACTTAGATTGAAGTTGCATTGGGTAGGTCTTAAGTGAAGGAGATAAACTGGTTGGTTTATTCCTGAATTAATATCTCTTATAGTGGATTTCCTCCCTGGCTTGGTAGCCCCCAGAGTAGGTGTTGTTGCACACTGAACTGGGTAAACAATTGACTGTGTTCTTTACTGTTTTTGTATTTACTGTCTTATAGAAAGTCAGATACGGTGTCATAACATTGAACGTGACATTGAGTATCTGCAGCCAGAATTTCAATTGGTATCAGAGCAGGCACCCTGCCTGTATTACTGGGTGAGATCTAGGGATATCACTTTTTGGCACTATGGACAAAGAAGGAGTTTTTGGAAACAGACCACCCATTCTGGATGGATCAAATTATGACTACTGGAAACCTCGTATGATTGTCTTCTTAAAATCACTGGACAAAAAGGCCTGGAGAGCTGCTGACAAAGGATGGAACCATCCCACCATAACTGAGAAAGATGGGACAATCAGTCTGAAGCCTGAGGAAGAATGAAGCAAAGAAGAAGATGAGTTAGCCCTGGGTAATTCCAAAGCTTTAAATGCCTTGTTCAATGGAATTGATAGAAACATATTCAGACTAGTACATCAATATGAACTGGCCAAGGAAGTTTGGGACACTCTCAAAACTACCCATGAGGGCACTTCCAAAGTAAAAATGTCAAGGCTTCAGATGTTGACTACCAAGTTTGAGAATCTAAAAATGATGAAAGATGAAACCATTCATGAGTTTCACATGAACGTCTTGGAAATTGCCAACACCTCAGGAGCATTGGGAGAAAAGATGTCAGAAGAAAAATTGGTGAGAAAGATTCTCAGATCCTTGCCTAAAAGATTTGCAATGAAGGTAACTGCCATAGAGGAAGCCCAGGACATCAGCAAGTTGAAAGTGGATGAACTCATTGGGTCTCTTTAGACTTTTGAGATGGGGATCACTGAAAATGGTGACAAGAAGAACAAGAGCATAGCACTTGTATCCAACACTGATGTTGAAAACAAGGAGGATGAAGTAGAAAATATCTCAGAAGCTATAGCCATGCTTGGAAGACAACTCAACAAACTTATCAAAAGAATAGATCCAAAGTCAAGGTCTAATGTTCATAACATCCCCTCTGACATTGACAGTTCCAGCAGAAGACCAAGGTCAGAAGAGAAGGGAAATCAAGGCAGAGGAATTCAATGCCATGGTTGTGAAGGATATGGGCATATTCGAGCTGAATGTCCTACCTTTCTTAAGAAACAAAAGAAAGGAATGACTGTTACCTGGTCTGACTGTGATTCAGAAAGTAATTCTGAAGAAGAATCTGCCAAACTAGTTACTGCTCTAACTGGTGTTTGTACCTCTGAAAGTGACACTAGTGATGAGGAAGTGACATTTGAAGAACTGGCTGATACTTACAAGAAATTGTGTATCAGAAGTGCTGAAGTCTGGGTGCAGAATGAGAAACAAACAAAACTCATCATAAAGCTGGAGGCTGAAAAAAGGGCAGATCTTGAAACTATAAGTCATCTAGAAGGGGAAGTTCAATTGCTGAACTCACAACTGAACCAGATGACCAAATCTGTCAAGATGCTGACAAATGGAACAGACAAATTGGAAGAAATCCTTCAGGTTGGACAAAATGTGGGAAACAAATCTGGACTAGGATTTGTGGAAGCAAAGAAATCTGGTGCAGACAAGAAGATCAGGCCTGTTAAACAAATGTCAAAACAGATGTCTCAACACAACTCTCAACATCAGGAACAGAGACATATGAAGAAAAGGTACCAAAGATGGAGATGTCATCATTGTGGGAGGTATGGCCACATAAAGCCTTTCTGCTTCAGATTGCATGGATACCCTAATCAGAACTCAGGTGTCAAACCTAAGTCTAAAAAGGTACCACATACTCCTAAATGGAAGAAAAAGGATACTGCTCTGATAGCCCACACTTCCCTGAGGGTGTCTGCAAAGGAAGACTGGTATTTTGACAGTGGGTGTTCTAGACACATGACTGGAATCAAGAACCTCCTCAATAATGTTAAACCTCACACCACTAGTTTTGTGACCTTTGGAGATGGTGCTAAAGGTGAAATCAAAGGAGTTGGTAATTTGGACTGCCCTGGAGTTCCAAACCTGAATGAAGTACTACTGGTAAAAGGCCTGACTGCTAATCTCATTAGTATCAGTCAATTGTGTGATCTAGGATTCAAGGTCAATTTCTCAAAATCTGAATGTCTTGTAATTAATGAAAAACAAGAAGTTGTAATGAAAGGAGTCAGATCTAAAGACAACTGTTACTTGTGGCAGCCTGAGAACACTAATTTCTCCACTGTGTGTTCCATTGCCAAAGAAGAAAAAGAGGTGAAACTGTGGCACCAGAAACTTGGCCACCTTCATCTAAGAGGAATGAAAAGGATTATCTCCATGGAGGCAGTCAGAGGGATTCCAAGACTGCAAATTGATGAAGGGAGAGTTTGTGGTGAATGTCAGGTTGGTAAGCAGACTAGGATGTCACATCCAAAGTCAAGACATCTGACCACCTCTAAGGTTCTAGAACTTCTTCATATGGATCTGATGGGACCAATGCAGGTGGAGAGTCTTGGTGGAAAAAGATATGCCTATGTTGTTGTGGATGATTTTTCCAGATTCACCTGGATTAACTTCATTAGGGAAAAATCTGATGCATTTGAAGTTTTTAAAGAATTGTGCAAAAGAATTCAAAGAGAAAAAGAAGGGTGTATTGTCAGAATCAGAAGTGATCATGGCAAGGAATTTGAAAACAGCAAGTTTGATGAATTCTGTTCCTCAGAAGGAATTAGTCATGAATTTTTTTCTCCTATAACTCCTCAGCAAAATGGAGTTGTGGAAAGAAAAAACAGGACCATACAGGAATCTTCCAGAGCAATGATACATGCCAAAAGATTTCCTATGTATTTTTGGGCTGAAGCTATGAATACAGCCTGCTATGTCCATAACAGGGTCACCTTGAGAAAGGGAACCTCATCCACCATATATGAACTCTGGAAAGGAAGAAAACCAACTGTGAAGTACTTCCATGTGTTTGGTAGCAAATGCTATATTCTGGCAGATCGTGAACAAAGAAGAAAACTGGACCCTAAAAGTGATGAAGGCATATTTCTGGGATACTCCTCAAACAGCAGAGCTTATAGGGTATTCAATTCCAGGACCAAAGCCATGATGGAATCAATAAATGTCATAATTGATGATTATCATGAGGAAACAGATGTCCCTTGAAATGTTGAGACATTCTTTGAGACTTTAACTCAACAGAATGATCTACCCAACACCACCACAGCATAATCTGAATCAAAGGAAGCTAGCAAGATCCCTTCCATCAGAATTCAGAAGGATCATCCAAAAGAGCTCATCATAGGAGATCCCAACAGTGGAGTCATTACAAGATCTAGAGAAATCATCTCAAACTCTTGTTTTGTGTCTAAAATTGAACCAAGAAATGTCAAGGAAGCTTTAACTGATGAATACTGGATTGGAGCAATACAAGATGAATTGAACCAATTCAAGCAACATGAAGTTTGGGAACTAGTTCCTAGACCTGAAGGAACTAACATCATTGGCACAAAATGGATTTTCAAGAACAAATCAGATGTTGAAGGAGTTGTCACCAGGAATAAGGCAAGACTTGTTGCTCAAGGATACACTCAGGTTGAAGGGGTTGATTTTGATGAAACCTTTGCACCTGTAGCCAGGCTGGAATCAATCAGACTCCTATTGTCAATTGCTTGTCTTCTGAAGTTCAAGTTATTTCAGATGGATGTGAAAAGTGCCTTTCTAAATGGGTACTTGAATGAGGAAGCTTATGTGGAACAGCCTAAAGGTTTTGTGGATCCAAACCACCCTGATCATGTCTACAAATTGAGAAAAGCTCTATATGGCCTGAAACAAGCTCCTAGAGCATGGTATGACAGGTTAACAAAATTTCTCTCAGACAAAGGATACAGAAAAGGAGGCTTGGACAAAACCCTCTTTGTCAAAACTGAAGGAGGGAAGTTGATGGTAGCCCAAATATATGTTGATGACATAGTGTTTGGAGGAATGTCAGAACCTATGGTTAAATATTTTGCTGACCAGATGCAGGCTGAATTCGAAATGAGTCTCATGGGAGAACTGACTTATTTTCTTGGACTGCAAGTCTCACAGATGGAGGACTCGATCTTTTTATCTCAAAGCAAGTATGCAAAGAACATTGTAAAGAAGTTTGGTATGGAGAATGCCAGTCACAAAAGGACTCCTGCTCCTACTCATTTAAAGCTTTCCAAAGATTCAAGTGGGGTTAAGGTGGATCAAAGTCTGTACAGAAGCATGATAGGAAGTTTGCTGTACTTAACAGCCAGCAGACCTGACATTGCTTTTGCAGTTGAAGTTTGTGCAAGATACCAAGCTGATCCTAAAGTCAGTCATATCAACCAAGTGAAGAGAATTTTGAAGTATGTGAGTGGAACTTACAACTATGGTTTGCTATATTCTCATGGCTGTGAACCAACTCTGACTGGTTATTGTGATGCTGATTGGGCTGGTAGTGCTGATGATAGAAAAATCACCTCTGGAGGATGTTTCTTCTTGGGAAATAATCTGGTTTCCTGGTTCAACAAGAAACAGAATTGTGTGTCTCTCTCTACTGCTGAAGCTGAATACATTGCAGCTGGTAGTAGTTGTTCTCAAATGATCTGGATGAAACAGATGCTTACTGAGTATAATGTCACACAAGATGTTATGACATTATACTGTGACAATCTGAGTACAATCAACATTTCAAAGAATCCATTCAGCATAGTAGGACCAAACATATTGACATAAGACATCACTTTATCAGAGACCTTGTAGAAGAGAAGACAATTAAACTGGAACATGTTGCCACTGAGCTACAGCTGGCTGACATTTTTACCAAGGCACTTGATGCAAATCAATTTGAAAACTTGAGGGGTAAGTTAGGTATTTGCCAACATGAGGAATTGTAGCAATTAATTTTGCTTAAAACAAGGGTTGAAGGAGTTATACTTGTTAAGTCTGTTCTGATTGGGTTAAACTTATATTTTCCCATTTCCTTCAAATTTTTTAAGAAGTTGAATAAACACTCTTTTTCTTCCTTCCCCTCTCGTCTCCGCATCAAAACCCAGTCTCTCAATCAGAATTTTCTCTCCAGTTGCTATTGGTCTTCTAAGACTATTAAAATGTCTCAAACTCCATCATCATTCAATACGACTATTTCATCCTCTTCCTCTGATCAAGATTCTAGGGCAATCTCATCTTGCCTGGATTCTGAAGTCCTGGAGATTGCTCCTCTTAGAGAAGTGGAAACTAACCCCACCAAGGTCAAAGAGCTGAGAACAAGGCATGCAGGAAGGTCCCAAGCTACTGCCTCTGGTAATCCCTCTAATCCTTCTTCTTCTGTTTCCTCTGAAATTGCAAATAGGGAAGGGTCAGCCTATGTACGTCAGGCAATAGCTAAAATTGTTACAAGAATTCTGAATGAGAACCACTTAGTTCCTGGAATTTCTGTTCCTTTAAATCAAGAAAGTTCAAATGCTGAAACAAATCCAGATGTCTCTAAGGATGTTGAGACATCAGACAAAGAGAAGAATGCTGATACTGCTCACAAGAAAAGGAAGAAGCCCGAACCTTCTGAGTCTGGGGACAATGCTTAAAGGTTGGTGGAGTTGATGCTGGTTCCTGGTGGAGTTTGCAAGTGTGTTCAGTTTTTAGTTGTTGTTTTTATTACTTTTTCTGGATGACTGTATAACTTTTAAGAACATGTATCTTTGGCCCATTTGTGGCTAAAGAGGGGGAGATATTCTGTGGTTAATTACTTGATAAACACTATATTTTTCTGCAGTCACATTTATTTTGCTGATATCTATTCTCTGATTGCTTATGGGCTTTAGCCAAAAATCTGCCAAAGGGGGAGTTTGTAGGTGTTTAGTTATTGGCATGCATTTTTGGTAAAACCAGGTGTGTGACTGTCATGACTAATGTCATAACATTCTGATTTATTAGGTACTGGTTTATTAGGTACCTTTGCAGAAAAATAATGGCATACAAGTGCTGCTGTTTATGAGTGTGTATCTGAGCATTTTGCAAAATGATCACATTTACCAAAATCAGTAAACAGGAATTCAGATGTCATAACAAATGTTAAGACATCCTGTTCTGATCTAACAGTTATGCAGTTTGGTTAATTCTCAGATTTTTCAGGAAAATGACTCAGTCTTTCCAGAACAGAATCTCTCGTGGACTTTGGGTTAACCTAGCTCAACCCTAACCTGGTTGATAAAGTATTGTGACCAAGTCTTAAGGTCAAACGGAATTAACCCTAGCTTTTTGTGGAAACCCTAACTGAAGAAGCAGCTGCTATATATTCAACAGGGCTGCTGTTTGGAATTCATCCTTTTTTGATAGAAGATCATTTAGGAGCTGTATAGTTTTAACTATTGTAATCCAAGCAAGTATCATTGTGATAAGTGACTTGGAATAGGTTTTAATTGTAAGGGTTTTGTATCACTCAAAGCTTTGAAGCAAGAGTGTTTTGTGTCTCTTGACTAAAGCTTTGAAGCAAAGTCAAGTTAGGTTTATGTATCACTCAAAGCTGTGAAGCAAGAGTGTTTGTGTTGCTTGATTAAAAAGCTGTGAAGCATAATCAAGTGTGTGTTTTGAAGAGTGTCTTCATCAATTCATTAGTCAATTATTTTAAGTATCACTGCTGTGATTGAGGGGGAGTGAGTAGGAACTCAGGTTTAAGTTGTACTTAGATTGAAGTTGCATTGGGTAGGTCTTAAGTGAAGGAGATAAACTGGTTGGTTTATTCCTGAATTAATATCTCTTATAGTGGATTTCCTCCCTGGCTTGGTAGCCCCCAGAGTAGGTGTTGTTGCACACTGAACTGGGTAAACAATTGACTGTGTTCTTTACTGTTTTTGTATTTACTGTCTTATAGAAAGTCAGATACGGTGTCATAACATTGAACGTGACATTGAGTATCTGCAGTCAGAATTTCAAAATACTAGTTGGTCTTAAAATTGCTTATAATGTTCAGACTTATCATTATATTTTAAAATAAAGAAGACTTATTCTATAAATTTTTTTTTAAAAAAAATTTATCAGATCAATCAACTTAAATAATTTTGAAATGCTCTATTTTATATTTTTATTATGATTATTATAAATTAAAATTAAAATACAATATATATATATATATATATATATATATATATATATATATATATATATATATATATATATATATATATATATATATATATATATATATATATATATATATATATATATATATATATATATATATATATATATATATATATATATATATATATATATATATATATATTTCTAAAATTAAATGTTAAAACTGAAGTTAATTTTATAAACATAGATAACACTATATATTTAAATATATTTGTGTGAAATATGATTTCCAATAATTTAACGAATAAATCAAACTTTCAAAAATATAATAACGCCAATTTAAAACTAAGTTATAATAGGCCAATTTCATGATTAACCTTAAAATATATGGTTAGACCGAATTTTTTTGGTAGACAAAGTGATAATACATCTAAAAATTCACACCAATCATAAGAGACTGAGATTGAACTTTGGTATCGGCGTACAATTAGATAATATTGACATTTTGCTAGTTATACTAGAATTTACGGTGATCAAACTTAAATTTTGTAAAATCTAAATCAGCTAAACCTATTCTCATTTCTACTACCATTGTACAAAGATTCTCAAGTGGATGAGGTAATTTAACTGATAATTATTGAGGTAATTTAACTGATAATTATCAGTTCAGTCAGATTAGGATAAATTATTATTCTTTCTGTTTTTAAATGATTGTCATTTTATCAAATAAAATTTATTTTAAAATAAATGTTATTTTTATTTTTCAATATAAAAATGATTGTTATTTTTTTCAATTGTCTTCTTTAATTTATTACATATTATACTATTTTTAACACATTTATAAAGTTAATTTAGTAATGTAATATCTTATGACAATATTATTATATTTTTTAATTTGAAAAAATGGAATCCTCATTTTAAAATGGAATGAATAGTTTAAAATTCACTTTTTGACAGCAATATTTTTTTATATTTTTTTTTTAAAATGTAAATAAGTTGTTGATATTTATAAATCAATAGTTAAGAAAATATTGATATAATAAAATATTATAATAAAATTAATTCAGTTTTATTTATGAGTTAAATATGTTTTTGGTTCTTATAAGTTATCAAAATTTGTTTTTGATCTCTATAAAAAAATATGACATATTTTAATTGATATAAAATTATTATACACGTAGTTTTAGTCTTTGTTATTAGGTTGATATGTATTTTTTAATGATTATTTTGGAGACATGTTTAGAATGTTATAAAATTTAAATAAAAAAAAAAATTTAAAATTTAATTTATAAATAGAGATTTTCATTCCTTTCTTCAATATTTTTAAAAATTCAAAAAGTTTTTATAGGGATTAAAATATACTATTTTTTAAATAGTGACTAAAAATATACCATTTTTTATAGAAATGAAAAATATATTTAATTATTTATTTATTAGTAAAAGTTTTGATTCTTTTTAAAATTGTTTTAATAAAATAATTTTACGGTAAAGAAGGCATTAGCCCATAATCAATTTATCAAAAACCAATCTCCATCCAAAGACGTCAATTGATAAGTAATTTGAGAAAGTGAAGTAGTGTATGGTCAAGAACATGCAGATTCGACCATGAACCATGATGACAAAATACTCACTAAAAGCAACGGTCATGTGTAAACGGATATCAGGGGACAACTACATTATACATGTCACGTGACATCTCTCAGTTTCATGATATATTCATCCGTACACCAACGGTCATATTTCACCGACATTCATCAACGGTCATATAACCCCTCACCTTCTCACCGTCAGATCTTCATCAAATGGCCCACAACCATTCCATTCACCCTCTCCGCTTTTACAAAACCATGCCGTCATCTTGTTTTTCATGTTGGTAATTCAACCCACTCGTAGGACCAGAAAAAAAGAACAAGATAGTTTTCTACTAATCATGATGGAGACATGAAGAACAACAACCTCAACAACAACGAGAAGAACAAAAACCTTAGTTCTTTAGGGTAAGTGATGCAAATGCAAATTCAAATGCTTGATTGATTCCTAGCTTCAACGGTTGGTTGCAATGAGGAAGTGTTGTTTCAAAGTTGCTAATATGGGTTTCAATATTTCTCAGGAATTGTCCATCGGCCACGAATTCCAAGGTGTATGTTTCTATTTCTCTTCCCTTCTTCTCATTTTTCATAAATCATTAGCTCAAATCACAACACACACCAAACACTTTTTAATGAACTTTGTTTGAGTCTTTCTGGAATCCGATGATCTTTTTTGTTTGTGCTAGGTTAATCATGTTTTGATTTCTTGTTAATTTATATCACATTCTTTCATTCTTTCCTGCATATAGTAACTACACATTCTTTTGTTATTATCATACAAAATATACAACTAGCACTCACAAATTACAGTCACAGATTCAATTCATTATAGGATCACTCTTTGAGTTTGTTTGGATTTTATACATTCATCGGATTCCTTTTTTTATTGAATTTGAAACGATTTTTTCACACACTCACATAGATTCTCACATCACACTGCATTTTTCTCTTGATGCAAATTGAGTATTAGGGAAAAAAACAATAACAAAAACTAATTTCTTTCTTCAATACTTGATCATTGAGTTATTACTAAAATTGAGAGAAAAGGGAAGAGAATTAAAAAAAACAAGCAGAAGCAATTGGGGTGAGTGAAAAACAAAGGTTGCAAAAGCGGCTAGACGATGTTGGCTGGTTGTTCTAGCTCGACATTGTTGTCACCAACTCACAGATTAAGGAGTGAAGCATCATCAGCAGCACAGTTTCAAGCTTGTCATTTCCAGATATCGTCAATGAGCGCACAGAGATTGGATTTACCTTGTAGCTTCCCGAGGAAAGACGGTTCTTCGCGTTCGCAGCAGCAGTTGAGGCCCGTGGGAATTTCGGTCGAGAAGCCCGAAGTCAGTAGTAACGCGTGTTCTCTGCAGCAGAACATTAGGTTGCCGCCTTTAGCAACAACAGCACAGACATTGGGAGAGATCAAGGATGAAGAGTTTTGGGAGAAGGGTGGGAGGAGTTTGAAGAGGCTGGCGGAACATGGATCTTTGGAGGAGTCTTTTACAAATAGAGTCAAGAGGAAAAAGGGTAACGGTGGTGATGAGAATTTCGAGGAATTTGACAGGGAAAGTTTCAGTTTGGCACAATTTGGTGCTGGAAACTTTTGGTCTGTTCATAGTTTTGGAGGATTTAATAACCCTTCACTTCCTTTTTCTCTGAATTGTTCTGGAGATGAGGAAAGGGTTTGTTTTGCTCCTGCTGAAGTGGTTTCTGCACCTTTGCCTTTGTCCAACAATCCCTGGATTGAATCTGCTGTAACAACGATCACCAATTTCGGTGAGGGTAGCCACCAGCATCAACATCATCATCATGTCAACGAAGGTTCAGTTTCCAATGATTCATCAGAAAGCCAGAGTTTGAGCCTGAGGTTGAATGAGAATGCATCGGAACATGGAGATGGCAATGGTTCAGGGAATCCTTATCAGCATGAAGGCACTGAAGTGGAGACAGGAGAAGAGGATGAAGAAGAGGAGCATCGCGGGTTTGAGCTTTTGAGCTTGCTTACCGGTTGTGTTGATGCTATTGGATCAAGGAATGTGGCCGCAATCAACCATTTCATTGCGAAATTGGGTGATCTTGCATCTCCAAGGGGAACTTCCATAAGCAGAATTTGTGCTTATTTTACAGAAGCCTTAGCCATCAGAGTCACCAGGCTTTGGCCTCATGTTTTTCACATCACTGCCACTTCTCGTGATTTCGACAGGGTGGTGGATGATGATGAAACTGTCACTGCATTGAGGCTTCTAAACCAGGTTACCCCAATTCCCAAGTTTCTTCATTTCACATCGAATGAGATGCTGTTGAGGGCTTTTGAAGGGAAAGATAGGGTTCACATTATAGACTTTGACATAAAGCAAGGACTTCAATGGCCTAGCTTGTTCCAAAGTTTAGCTTCAAGGACCAATCCTCCTAGCCATGTTCGAATCACGGGCGTTGGGGAATCAAAGCAAGAGCTGAATGAAACCGGAGACAGGCTTGCTGGTTTTGCCGAGGCTTTGAACCTTCCTTTTGAGTTTCATCCAGTGGTGGACAGACTTGAAGATGTGAGGCTTTGGATGCTTCATGTGAAGGAACATGAAACTGTGGCTGTGAACTGTGTTTTGCAGCTTCACAAGACCCTTCATGATGGCAGTGGAGGAGCATTGAGAGACTTTTTGGGTCTCATTCGTAGCACAAATCCTACAATTGTTGTTATGGCAGAACAAGAAGCAGAACACAACGAGGCGAGGTTGGACTCAAGAGTCTGCAATTCATTGAAACATTACTCGGCGCTGTTTGATTCGATTGATCATAGCGGCCTTCCACTGGAGAGTCCAGCGAGGATGAAGATAGAGGAGATGTTTGCTAGGGAGATAAGAAACATCATTGCTTGTGAAGGAAGGGACAGGTTGGAGAGGCACCAGAGTTTTGGGAATTGGAGGAAGATGATTGTGGAGCATGGAGGGTTCAGATGCATGGGAGTGACAGATAGGGAAATGTTTCAGAGCCAGTTTCTGTTGAAGATGTATTCTTGTGATAATTACAATATTCAGAAGCAGGAGAAGGAAGGAGCAACAGCACTTACTTTGGGTTGGCTTGATCAACCTCTCTACACAGTATCTTCTTGGGCACCGGTCGATGTTGCTGGAAGCTCATCCTCTTTTTCTCAGGCAGCTTGATTGATTCTTTGCCGCGGATTTTCTTTACTTCATTGGTACATTGTTTTCGGAGTCAGGTATACACAGAGACAACAAAAGGGTAGGAGTCAGCAAGAGATTCTTTATTGGTAGGAAAATTGTCATTGTTATTATTATTCTTTCATTCTTTGTTGCAGATAAGATTTACTAGTTCAAAGAGTAGAGTTAGTGCAATTTGCTTGTATTAATACATCAATACTAGTTTCAGTTCTTCATTTTTTATAGTCAAGATTTCTAGATATACATTTGAAGTCAATTTCGACTCATCATTATTTCATTGTTTATGTATTCATTCTATATGAAAGTGAAATGAAATTCATTACAATTCATTATTCATTCTCAAGTCCTTGTACTATTTGTAGTTGAAGATGAAATGAGATTCTTTCCAATTCATTATTATTCATGTTTACTTTTTAACATATCTATTTCTCATATTGTAATGACACATCCAAGCGAAAATAATCAGTGCTTTTATAGAACATTGAAACTAGTATTATATTCAGGCTGAAGCAAACGTTTGTCGCAGCATAAGTAACTGTCACCAATACAATCTAAATATGATTGTTTGCTGCGCTTGACTCTTGCAATACAAGCAATATCGAGTTTGGGTGAGTGAGAGGTAATCAGTTTATCATTCAAATTGTGGCAATCAGCTTGTTATTCAAACTGTCATCTAACTCAGAATAATGTCTTATGAACGATTCTCATACTAAAGTTCACAACTATTTATTCAAAAAATTCCTAGTTGAAACATGCTTGACATGTAGATCTCAACTTGTGAGGGTTTTAGATAATACTTCAACGTAGTAATTAATGCAATTGTTTCAGCTTTCTGTTTCCATCTCAGTGTAGCAACTATTATTGTTGCAACAGATTACTAAGGAATAAATGAAATTGCTGTATAAAAATTAAGGGTGACAATTGAATCCATTAAGCAATTATCCATCCAATCCATCTACTAAATAATTATCCATCCAATCCATCTACTAAATAATTCATCCAATCCATCAATTATATAAAATCTTAGTTAATGAATTGGATTCAATCAATTAATTTAAAGTCATGAATAGATCTAATCCATCCAATATACTCTAAAAATCCAATGAATTTTTAATACCAAAAAAAAAAAATCCAATGAATTATTTATATTTTAAATTTTAATTAAATTTTTTATTATAAAACAATATAAAATATATTTATTCAATATACTTAATAATGGTGTCGCAAACTTATTCAGAGATCGAATTAAAATGAATATAATTTGAAACGGAAACTTTTCATCATTTTATGTATTTTGAATTTTTTATGGCTGATGACAATTATTAAAAAGAAAAATGAAAAAAAAAAAGGAATTACTTTTTTGAGAAATATATGAACATAAAGAGTTGTAGAAATTCATTTTCCTGTTGCTAACCACCACTGCCGAAATTCATTGCAGAAATTCAATTTCTGTTGCTAACCATGTTCACGTAAATCAGAGTAAAGTAACTAAAACAAAATTGAAAAATTGAAAATATAATGAAATTTAACAGTGAAATGAATATATATATATATATATATATATATATATATATATATATATATATATATATATATATATATATATATATATATATATATTGTGTGAATTTGTGAATTTTGGATTTATGTCGGTGTTTGTGAATGTGACTTAATTGTGTAAATTTATATATAATTGTTTATGTGGTGAATTGAAATGATGCTAATGATGTGTGTGCATGAACATTGAAAATGAGAAATTGAATTGTGCATTGGGTGAAATTTGAGATTATTTCGATGGAAAAATAAGTGATTTTCGTTTTAGATAAATAACAGAAAAGTACTTCTGCACTACATATAATCGGTTACCATTTTGGAGGTAACCGATTATCACATATAAAACAAAGGCGTAGATGTTTGCTTATAAGGGGTGTAACAGGTTAGCAGATTTTGGGTAATCGGTTGTCATACTCTAAATTTGTCCACCTCGGTGGTACATTTAATTTTTGTTTCTATTAGGTTATACTTGTTGAAAGTATAATTTCTTGTGTCGAAAAGATTGTGTTGAAGTGTAGAAGCAGTTTGTTACACACAAATTTGATTTAGATCTAAAATAGATAGATTTGATTTATGTCTAAAATAGATAAATTTGATTTAGTTCCAAAATATGTATTTTGGGCTTTTATAGTTTTGGACTTTGACTTAGAGAGCAAACTAACCTAAATCTATAAATAGATGGAGTAACCCCTATTTTTTTAATCAAGTTGTATTTACAAAATTTCAGTTGCAAGTTAATAGAAAGTTTTTTGAAGTTTGTGGGCAGAGAGTTACTCTGCGAAAATCCCAAATCTCTTTTCTTCTTTAATCTTCTTTAATTTTTCATTGTCAATATGTGGTGATAACAATCTTGTTCATCAAGATTGGTATAAGTTCATCATAGGATTTGATAGATTTCCAACATCTGATATCAAGAGCTCCGGTTGAGCGATCAAGGGAAGAAAAAGAGAATCAATGGCGATGAATTATGCAAGTTAAAAATTCATGTTGTACCCCAAAATTTTCTCTCTCATTTCTCAAAGGATCATCTTGGACCCTCAGGTTTGCTTCTATCAAGTTTCAAGTCTTGGATTACAATTTTCCAAGAAAGTCATTCACAAGGACAAAATGGTCAAAAGCACACTGAAAAGTCAAACTTGGACTTTTGGATCAAAAATCAAGTCTCAACAATTATATTTCATCAAGACATGAAATTAGTTCATCAAAATCAGAAGTCATAAATTACTTTGAAAAAAAAAACAAATTTCTAAACATTTGGAAAATTTTCTAAGTGTTAGGAGAATATGATACTTCAGAACTTCTGGGTCAGCCTCCACGCGAGTGCAATCAGAATTTGCAAAGTCTATTCAGAATATGACCCTTCAGTCAGAACATATGGAAGCAATGTTCTTCGGTCAGAACATGACTCTTCAGCATATGGAGGCTACGTTTCTAGTCTTCTGCGATCAGAACATCACCAAATCCCAAAACCTCGTTTAAGCAGCCTGTTGCCCTACTGTAGCACAGTCCTGCAACCAGCTGCTGGTCCAGTCCACGCTTGCACTTTCTGAAACCCCATATTTTCACTAAATTAGCATACAAAAACTATGATTAAAAAGTAATAGAATAATATGCCAAAAAGGTTTAAATCTCATTTGTTTTCCCCCCTAAAACCACAACAAACTCACCTATAAATAAGTTGCTCCATCACACTTTCAGGAGGATGGCTTTTGGAAAGAGAGAATTATCAAAGAGATAAGAGAAAAAACAGTCAAACATTCGTAAACACATAATTCTCAAACAAAACCAAAACCTTTATTCTTCTCATTGAATCAAAGAACATAGCATTTTTGGTTCTGTTGTCCTTGCTGGCTCCAGGACATCTGAAGGCAACAGCTCAAGCCCCAAACACACGTTCCAGGTTCAAGGTAAGTTTTTCTGACTTTAAATATTTTCATTCAGAACATCAGTAAATATGTAAATATCATAGTATTGGTGTTGTCTATATCATTGCATAAGTAGAAAAACTGTGGATAAGAACTTCTTGAATAAAGCTAGGCTCATAATTAGAATTAGAACTTCTATAAACTGTTGTGCTCTTATCTTTCTGATTTGTTGTTGTTTAGAATTGAATGAGTTGCTGATGTTCTGACTAATGTAAGGAATGAGGTGAACTGCAACACATAATTTCTAGGTTTTTTCTTTCCCACTGTTTTTAGCACAACACAGAACTTCTGAGTTCTCCTCACTGTTTTTAACACGCACAAAACTTCTGAGTTCTCCTCACTGTTTTTAACACGCACAGAACTTCTAAGTTCTCCTCACTTTTTATTAGCACGCACAAAACTTCTGATTTTTACTCACTTTTTAACACGCACAGAACTTCTGACTTTTTGCTCAATGTCTAAACACAACCTAGAACTTCTGTTTTTGCCCTCTAACGTTTCTTTCAGGATTTCAACGGCAGCAACCCAGAACTTCTGATCACCTTTGATGTTTCTTTCTGAGCTACAACACACAGCGTTAGAACTTCTGGCCCCTTCATTTTCGCGTTCAGCAACATGCTGATCCTCTTTCTCATTATTTTTTCCTTTTTTCTCTCTTATTTTTATCATTTTAGCATTAGAACTATTTTTATAAAAAAGACATCAAAAATATTTTCTTTTATTAAATACTTATTTTCCTTTTAATTTATTAAGACAAAAATCATTTTCAAAACAATTTCTTTCCTTTTTATTTTTTATTGTATAATTCGATATGGTTGTAATAGATAATTAGGATTTAAATTCTTGCAAGTCCCCATTTGTAATTATGTACCCCCATCCCTAAATGATGTAATAGCGTAAGACTTTACACTTCCGCGATTTATCGCTTTCTAATACAAATGCTAGTAGTTAGAGTGTGTATGGAAAGACATGAAATCAACAAATAGATAACCCTAATCAAGACTAAATGCATATAAATCAAACACACCATTCACACTTGCACCCTTAGGGTAATCCCATTTTGTTGCCTTTCGGAAAATAGTCATGTCCCTCGAATATGGGCGTTTTAGCAAAGAGCCTCGATAAAATATTGTAGTCCCTCGATGACCCTTAATGTTGCCTTCGGTAAACGATCTAGTCCCTAAATGACATTGCTAAAACGTCTCATAGGTTTTCTTCTATGACTATACAAAAACGTCATGTGCCCGTCCCTTCACATCCAATGATGGGGTTTCTTACCAAAACAATGGTAAGATAACAACGTCTAAAGGAGGAGGAAAAGAACGTTTAAGACCTTTTGAGTAGGTAGGTTGCCCTTAGTTGCTCGCTTGCTCACAACAAAAACATTTTTATACACCAACACTTCACTTTGAAACACTTTCCAAAGGACAAAACACTTTGTACGCGTTCTTATAGATACGAGAACCATTGCAAAGACATTCTTTTTAAAACACTTTCAAAACCCACATCACAAGCATATTTTTTCAAACAAAAGCGAGTGATCTAGCAAGCAACTAAGATCCCGTAGATAACTACAGATGAAAAGGGTACTAACACCTTCCCTTTTCATAATCTACCCCCTGAACTCAAGAAAATATCTCGAAAGGTCTTTCCTGTTCTTTTCAATCTTTCCTTATTGGATAAAAGAAAAGTCGGTGGCGACTCTTGCTAACCACAACAATTGCGATAAAACAAAAAACACCAAAGTCAGTTCTCCCACCGCGTTACAGAACTGGCGACTCTGCTGGGGAGTTTACTTAAAAGTGGGGTTACCTTAGGGATAGATCACCTTTACTTGCTTTCTTTGATTAATTTGTTTGCTTTACATTTTTGGGTCTTTGTTTGGGGTTTTGTTAAAGATCCTGTACCCGGATCTGGGGCACCTTTTAGGTAAGTAGCAATAAATCATGGAAGCTGTACGGCGTAGACCGATATGGACAAAGTGATAGCTACGTTAGCGTGACACTTTGGCTTATACTAATGTTCCTTGAGTCAGTCAATGATAACATTAAGCTTCCTTAGCGTCATTAAGCGCTAACTGACTTTTAGAATCTTTTAATTGACTCATCCTAAGCCACTAGAAAGTAGTGAGATGGCCGGCTTTGGTTCCGACCGAAGATTGGTTGATACTCAATGCTAAACTCATTGAGATTGGAATTTTGGGATATTATGGATGAAATACTTCGGTGCTTGAGCTATAACAATGCCTAAAAGAAAGGTCATTGATATGAGGCTCCTTAGAACCCGTTAATTTTAATAGGACAGGTTGAGGCAACTAAACTTCAAGAGGGTACTTACCTTTAAAGACTCACGCAAGCCACTAAACCTATGGTCTTTTTGTGTGACTTGCTTGATATGTCTGTGACATTAAAGCATAAACATACATCATGAACATCATGACATACATGCTAACCATTTCAAGGGGTTAGATATTTATCTTTCCTTTTTTTGTAGGAAATGGATTCAACTCGTAGAAAGACCATCCGAATCAATTTTGTAGAGGTCCCTCCCAAGCTCAAAGATTTGGTCTTGAGAATTCCCGAGAGCTCATCGTTCAACAAGAGATATGGTTACTTGCTCAGTTTGGTTACTACCGTGTTTGAAGAAGGTCTCATGAGTGCTCTGTTCCAGTTCTTCGACCCTAAACACCATTGCTTCACTTTTCCAGATTACCAGTTAGTGCCTATGCTGGAAGAGTTCTTCAAAATACTTGGGTCACCTATATTGGAGCAAGTGCCTTTCACCGGCTTAGAACAAAATCCAGTTGCTGAAAATGTTGCCATAGCCTTGCATTTGAAACCATCTGACATCGAATCCAATTGGGAAAGAAGAAGTGGAGTCAAGGGTCTCCTTGCGAGTTTTCTAATGAAGAAAGCTAAGATATTATTAGATGCCATGAGTTACCATGCCTTTGAAGATGTCCTAGATCTATTAATCTATGGATTGATTTTGTTCCCCAATTCAGACCAGTTTATAGATGTCAGTGCCATCAACATCTTCCTTGCTCACAATCCAGTAACTACATTGCTCAGAGACGTGCTGCATTCACTCCACACTCTTAATATGAAGAAACGAGGGACTCTTATGTGTTGTACGCCTTTTCTCTACCGGTGGTTTATTTCGCAACTCCCTCGGTCAGTGATGAAGAATGAATTAGGCTTAAGGAGGAATCAAAGGATAATGTCCCTTTCTCACTCTGATATCTATTGGTGCCCTCGCTCGCAAGAAGATATCTCTTTTATTAATTGTTGTGGAGAATTCTCTAATGTGCCACTTCTTAGCATTGTAGGAGGCATCACTTACAACCCTTCTTTGGCCCTGCGTCAGTTCGGCAACACCCGGAGGGATGGTCCCCATGATATGCTCGTCTAGGGTATTATGTTTGACTATACAAATGACTTGCAAGGTTATCACCAGAGATTCATTCACGCTTTGGGCATGGTAAAGAAGACCGATAACAGTACTTTGGGATGCAAAAACTCCACCCCTTTGGAGCATTACCTCAGATGGGTACGGGCTCAGGCTCAAAATCTTATGATGCCATACGCTGCTATACTACTAGTGATATCAGAGTCTGTTGATCAAGAAGACGAACCTCACATCATTTCTCATCCTGATATGCCAATAAGCTTCGAAGAGTTGCAAAAATCATGGATCCAGCTCAAGGAAGAACATGACACCTTTGAGAATAAATTCTACGCCAGTGAGAAGAAAGTTCTGGAACTCACCAAGCAGCTTCATGAAGAGCGGAGTCTGAACGCCTATATCGCGCCAAAGAGGACGCATTTAACCTTTTTGTCTTAGGAGTTTTTGTATTTTATTTCCTTCATTGTAAGCCCAAAAAGGTATGATATACTCAAACTTGGATTTATTGATGCAACGTGTGTTACTTTTTTGTCTAAAGTTAATTTAAATCTCTAATTTCCTTGGAATCATTTGCATATGCATCTTCATTCAGCATAACAAAAACAGGTTTCTTACAACATGTCTCCTTATCTTTCTACTGTTTATTTCAGTGAGATGGATATTGAACAGACATTAAAAGATCTTCAGGCGCAAAACGCTCAATTCCAACAGATGTTCGTGACTCTGGCAAAAGGACAAAAGGAGTTGAAAACTCGGATGATCAAACAAAAGAAGAAGAAATCAAAGAAATCAACCAATGTTTTGAATCTGGGAAGAAGGTTCAAAGGACCAGCCAGACAGACTCTAGACTTCACAACATCATCGGGTGAAGGGGATAACCAAGAAGGAAAAAACAAGGAAGTGGATGACCATCCAGAGTCTGAAGAAGAAGAAGAAGAGGTTGATTACTCTAAAGAGCAGTATCCTCCAGCTGACGATAAATACAAACAGCTAGAGGATCGTCTAAATGCTATGGAGATCCAGAGGGTACCCGGATTGGATTTTGAAGAGCTAGGACTTGTCTTAGGGGTTTTCATCCCACAGAAATTCAAGGTCCCCACTTTCGCTAAATATGACAGTATCTCTTGTCCAAAGTTGCATTTAAGGTCATACATCAGAAAGATTCAACCCCATACTGCCGATAGGAACCTATGGGTGCATTTCTTCCAAGAAAGCTTATCGGGGACGCAGTTGGATTGGTTCTATCTGTTGGAATGGACCAATATTCATAATTGGTAAGATTTGGTTGCCGCCTTTTACAAGAAATACCAGTATAATGCTGACTTAGCTCCAACTCGGACTCAATTACAAGGCATGTCTATGGGTGCTGGTGAAGGTTTCAAAACCTACGCTCAAAAATGGCGGGATCTCGCGGGAAGAGTCCAACCCCCTCTATCTGACAGAGAATTGGTGGATATGTTCTTAGGCACGCTATCTGGTCCATTCTTCAACCACCTGATTGGGAGCTCATCGGCTAGGTTTACTGAACTAATCATGATCGGTGAAAGGGTAGAAGCCGACATAAAAAGTGGCAAAATTCAGAGAGATGCATCCTCGAGCATGATGAGGAAACCCTTTACTGGAAAGAAGGAAGTCAGTGTTGCATACAACCATAGGAATCAAAATAAAGATGAACGTCGGCCGACGGTAAGGGCTGTTATGATTTCTAATCCTGTACCAAATCAGCAGCGAAATTATCAACGCAGGCCAGAGGGGCCCATGAGACGATTCACCCGAATCAACATGACTTTGTCTCAAGTTCTGGCACATCTTTTGAAGTCTAATATGGTGACCCTAAAGGAATCCCCCAAGAACCCCAATACTGCTTCTCCTTGCTATAACCCGAATGCCCGATGTGCCTATCATTCTGAAATTCCAGGGCATGATACAAATGATTGTTAGGCCTTGAAGAATAAGATACAATACCTTATTGAGGAGAAAGAGATTGAGTTTGATCCCTCAGAAACACCTAATGTAATCACGGCGCCAATGCCCAAACACGGTCAAGGTGTCAATGCTGTTGATGATGACTGTCTTGTTTACTTTGTAAATGATTTAACTACTCCTCTTTTGACCATTAAACATAATCTATTACAAGTCGGTCTGTTCCTGGGTTATGACGAAAGTTGTCAATTATGTGTGACTCTACCAAATGGCTGTTTGTTACTGAAGATGGGCGTCTAACGCTTGATGGCTAACAGAGAAATCCTGTTTGAAAAAGTCCATCTAATCAGAAATTCCTTTGAAGATATCTCAATAATCACCATTTCCGACAATCCTCCCAGGGTCTCCACCAAAAGCCCCGTCAAGATTACATTTGTTCCAAAGTATGCTCCCCTAATCATCACCATGCCAAGGCCAATACCATACTCTTCGGATAAAGCTGTTCCCTGGAACTATGAGGCTGACGTCTATTACTACGACGTCAAGCAAGACCTATTGGCTATCCAAGACAAAGTTGAGAAAGACATTGATCTTGACATCATCAATATCGTTGGGACCAGTAAGATAACAAGAAGTATAAGGATCTTCTCACCTGATATCTCTCCAAAGACCATTGTTACTCTTGTAATTATTCCCGCTACCACCATCATTCCCTGTAATACTCCTGTTGACAATCCTACTGTTATTCCTGCTACCAAGACAAGGGGAAAGGAGGTGTTATCTGAGCTTGTCCAAACGAAGACGCATCCAGAGGATATTCCTGAAGCTTCTAGAAAGGAGATAAAAGAGATACTAAAAATAATCAAGAAAAGTGACTACAACGTCGTAAAATAGTTGGGGCAAACCCCCTCGAAAATATTAATGTTGGCCTTACTCTTGTGTTCTGAGGCCCATGCCAAAGCCTTGGTAAAGTTTCTAAAGACCGCCCACGTGCCCCAAGAGACTTCCATTGACCAATTTGAAAATTGTGTGGCCAGTCTAACTGCTGATAACGAATTGGGCTTCTCTGACACTGACTCGACTCCCAAAGGAAGGAAACACAATAATGCCTTGCACGTCTCCATTGAGTGCAGGGGCACTACGCTAGCCCATGTTCTGGTGGATACAGGCTCATCACTGAATGTCTTGCCCAAAAATGCTCTTGACCGGCTAGACTGCGAGGGACTCACTTTAATATTGTGTCTATGTTTGGAATATAGAGTTGTGTGTACTGAGTGAAGTTGATGTGTTTGCGAAATTGTAGATTGTGATTGTATATACTTATGAATAGTACGAGAATCTAGTGATTTTATGTTTATAAAGCATTTGAAGTGTGAGAGTATTTATCTGTGTGCATGTATGTTATATATTATGTATCATTATGAAATTTCGATAATCATGTGAATTCTCAACCTTCTGTTGGAATGATGTTTTATACGATGTCACTCAGGTACTGAAGATTAGAGTTTCTTTGGAAAGAGTGAAGCTGAAGAATCTATCTTTGTTTCATTTTCGTATTTATTTTGGGTTGAATCGTACTCTGGTCATGTAACACTGGGAAAACATTTGGATTCATGTTTTTGAGAGATACATTGTATACTCTACATTATTTTATTATTGTTATTTTGAGTATGTGGTGAATTGTCTTTTATGTCTAAGTTATTTCAATAAAGAGATTGATTATGAGACTTTAATATTATTTGTTGAATGAGAATTATTCCGCAGTTACATGCTTGTGTGAATGTGATAATAAGAGCATAAATTTAGCTTAATGTTATTGAGTATGATATGCATTTGTAATATTTAGAGTATGTGTGACATCCTTGTTTGGATATGTATGTTATATTTACTCTAATTTATATGGTATTATTCCGCGGGGTTTTAGATGGTGTTAGATTATTAGTATCAGAGCATAATTGGTTTGTTGACCAAGTTGTTAATGTGTTTATTCATGTTTATATTTGATATGTATATGTGACACTATCAGTATTGTTTGTTCTAACGAGAATTTATTGTTGGAAATTCTCAGAATAATGGTTGGAGACAGGAATGATGACGCTATTGTTGAAGCTTTGGCAATGTTGGCTGGAGTAATTAGGCAGCAGCCGCACGTTAATGTTAATGCTGGGAATAACAACAATGACGATGAGTTTCGTGCTTTGGGGAAATTTCAGAGGAACAATCCATCCATTTTTGAAGGAGCTCATGAACCTTAGGTGGGGATCAGAGTGGTGAACATAAGAGTTCACATCTTGGTACCACATGCATTGAGTCGATGTTGTTGAGTCTCATTGCATTGCATTGGTGTAGTGTAGTTGTATTATTTGGTGTGAATCAGAATGCCACAAATTCAACTTAGAAACACATTACATTCAACGTGGATACATAACACTTTAAAACTTCGGATGAACCATCAGCATAATAATTTAATCTCTTAATTCAACAACTTAAACATCTACGCAGCGAAATCATAATAACATCTTTCTCCAACAATTACAGCAACTTCAAAATAACACATACCTAACAACAATCAAACTAAAGTTCAACAACTGAAATAATCAATAATTAAAAGCAACAAATGTTCATCCCCCCGAGTGTTACATATCAGAGCAATGACACCGACTCAAACTACCGAAAGTATACTGCCTTTACTCTGGATTACCTGCACATTACCAACGTAAGGGTAACATTCAAACAAAAGAGGTGAGATATCTAACAATATAATAAAATGTATGATAAATAATGTACTAAATTAGATCACATAATATCACCACTTCTCATCTTATAAACAACAATAATCGCAGCAGAATACCAATAATATACACATTTACTGCATCAATACACAACTTCTTTATACAATCATATAATGCGACTCAATACTATGCAAATGCATGTGGTACCATTGGAGCAAAACTCCCATCTCAAATAATTTCCAATAAATAGAGGCATCAACAAGGCATAAGCCTTCATCTTAATATTCGCAAATACAAGCCATCTTAACTAGCATCGGCTCCATCTTGATATGCAATGTATACGACACAATCATGAATGTAGTAACAACAACCATAATTAACAACATCTCAATACAAAATCATCGTTGGCCAGAAGCCTACATCTTAATCACTGCCAATTATTAGAGGCATCTCAACATCATTCATCAACATCATTCATCAACATAATTTATCAACATAATTCATCGCATAATTCATTAATATAATTTCATCAACATAATTCATCAACATAATTCATAGCATAACTCATTAACACAATTCTACAGCAACTCGGCCAGAACAACAATACAACGACAGATCGACAATCTCTCAACGTTGGATATAGGCCTACAGCATGATAATGCCTATAATTAATTAATCATCTAAGGCTTACCTCTAATTACCAAACTTCTACATATTATTATTCTGTAATACTACATCATTATCATCATTAATCTTACTGTTATGAATCAAGCAATAATCTATAATCATCTTAGCCTTATCATACTTCACAAAATCATCATAGTGATTAACGCGGGAAACTAACTCTAATCCTAATTTGGGTTACTAGGATTATTCTTCTTATCCTTAATTTTAATCCTTAAGAATGAATTTCATTGCGTTATCTATTCAACGCTTCAAACGGCACCTCAAACGGAGTTTGGAAACTCAAGTTACAGCCTTTGGAAACGGTTCTGCCAAAAATCAGACTACATGAGTCGATGCATAATATTTTGAGTCGACGCGTACTGGGTTAAAATCCTGCATAAGTCGACGCATAATCCTCTTGTGTCGACTCATACTAAGTCTGCAACACTGCATGTATCGATGCATAATCCTATGTATCGACTCATCCTGAGTCCAAAAACCTGCACGTGTCGACGCATGGCCTTTGAGGTCGACTCATATTGTTTTGTCATGAATATTTTCTGCGATTTCACTGTGTTTTCACTGTGATTTCCCTGCCTTAGGCCCTAAAAACATCCTTTAATCATAGGTAATCATCAATAATAATAATCCTATGTTTCTACATCAATTATACAACATTAGGACATCATTATTCATCTCTAAATCATTGATCTTCATCATACAACAATATATACATTTCAATCATAAACAAGACAACTTTTCACATCTAATCCCACATACTACTCATAATAAACCCTATTATAGAGTCAGAACCCCACCCTTACCTTGGATTGAAGGTTTCTCTACGATTTTTCCGATTGAATTTCGTTCTGCCTCTTTTCCTCCTTTTCTGCAACTTTTACGTTCTTTTCCAACCCTTATTTTCTTTCTCTTCTTACTGCTACTTCTTTTCCTTAATAATTATAAATAACTAATATAATAACCCTATAATTCTCATTATATCTTAATGGGCTTAAAACTCCTATACCCACTTTCTACTACTTCTAGTCCTTAAAATAAGCCCACATCAAATAATATTATTATTCTAATATTATTCCACAACTTAATAGAATAAATAAATCCAATAACAACAACACATCAACTATCATCACAATACAACTTCACAAATAATCTAAAAATAATTTAATTAAATAATTAATTATATTACGGGCGTTACAGTTCTCCTCTTTCGTCTCGCGTGTGAGTACGTTTGCGCCTAATTCTAATTTGGAATTAGGATAATTCTTACTATGCAAAAGCTGATACAAGAGAAGTGTTTCAAGAGTAACCCTACAAACCCTAATTGTTTGTTGTTGAGTCAACCCCTTCTCTTCTTTTGATCTTGAGAAATACCAAGACATAATAGATCTCAATTGACTTGTCGATACTGCTACTCATTTGCATTCTTTATCTCCAAAGCTTTCATGCATAATTAATTGTACTTATTGCAACACAAGACTTCAATTTGATTCGTCGTTCTCGTGCTACTTCCTTTGCGTTATTTATCTCCAAAAGGTCATTTGCATTCTTTATCTCTAAAGGGTCCTTTGCATTCTTAATCTCCAAAGGCTTTCACTAGGCCGTAATCCTCTCTTGAACGTCTTGCACGAAAATTCTCAAATCAACCAATGATCTAGGAGGACAAACTCGCAGTTTTTCCAGATGAAGACCTCTTGAAATATCAACCCAATATTCTCGGCTACACAAGAACCTAATTGGACGTTATCAAACCTCGTCTAGATGGCACCCCAACAAAAGATTATTATGTGAGATTTGTTAGTGTGTATGTATATGTTGGAGGTTGAAGGTCAAGAGAAATTACAAGAAATTTTTATGGTATCAATAAGTTGGAATGATGCATGAAAGATGTATTTATAGTTGTGGAAGTTTAGATGAAAAAAAGGAGATTTTCAAAATTAAAAGAATGGAAAAATTTATCAAATCAAACAGTATGTGTCGACCTGAAAATCATATGTGTCGACACATACGTCAAATTTCAACTGCATGTGTCGACCTGAAAAAATGGATGTGTCGACCAAAACATGGCAGTAGCTTTAAGCTTTAAAAAAGTAATACATGTGTCGACCTGAAATTTGTGTGTCTACACATAAATATTTTTTTGCAATTTCTTAAAAGCTTCAGTATGTATCGACTTATATGCATGCATGTGTCGACCTAAGCCCTCTAGAGGCTACTGGCTTCACAACTCAGTTGCATGTGTCAACCTGAAATACGTATGTGTCGACACATGTAATAAAAATTTATGTAGAAACTTGTTTATCAAGACTTTGGTCAATTTCAAAATGGTTTTAATGGTTCCTAAGACCCCTAATGAAAAGGAGTGTCACAAGACATAGAGATACCATTCAATATACATAAATGCTAAGTTTTACTAGTTTTGACATCATGTAAAATATCTAACGGTGAAGTTGTACTCACATGAATGACGATGCTAAGTCAGGTGAGGTGAAGGACGATGTTAAAATGATTGATGTCGAGATAGATGTTTAACAATAATTTACGTATGATTAAATTTTGAGTGCTCGTCCACATATGCTTAAATGAGTCCGAATGGAAGCTAGCAAACCTGGGTTTGGCATTGTGTTTGGAAGGTCCGACAATGGAACTAGTATAAGGCAAACATTTGCAATGATGAGATGCGAGAGAAATGGAAAAACACCACTAGCACCTCCGATTAAAAAACCACCAATTACGCATCCTATTAAAAACCACTACTTCCACTATCCATTATTCATGAGATGCCGCTTTTTATGCACAAACACATTGAAAGGCTCATAAATATGGGGGAGATGGTAATTGCGGGTTTTGGGCCGTTTCTTGTTTACTTGGTAAAGGAGAGGAGAATCACACTCTTGTGCGCCAAACACTTATTTCGGAGTTGATGGCGCATAGGAAACTTTACACACGACTATATGAAAAAAGGAAGAATTCGATAAAATTCACAATGCTCTTGTTCCATGTGTTAGTCGTCCCGTACCAGTTGCAAAGTGGACGTGCTTCCCTGAAATGGACCATCTTATAGCAAGTGCATATGATATGGTGTGTATCGATCTTACGACATATGGTTTTTCGAAGACAGGGTATGTATCGATCTGATGAGATATAACAGAGTGTGTATCAATCTGACGAGATATGGCTTCCCTGAAATTGGTCATCTTCTATGCGATTCAATACATATATAATATATCTATTCAACATTTTCCCGCTATTTATTTTTATCAATTTAATTTTTTTTCATGTTTCTATGGTACTGATTCTACTAAAACAAAATTTGTTACTAGTTATGCATAGTTCAAATATGCTTATTCGAAATAGTCTTCATTTAAATAAATAAAAAATATGGGTTATTTCGGATATGTGTGTCCAAAAATTATCATTTGGTGACTTCGAATATGCATCTCCGAACCTATTCGATAAAAAATTAAAATATGGTGAGTTCGTATGCATATCTCAATTAAGAAGGTATTACAGGAACTTCGTCAAAAACCCCTAAAAACCTCTAAGAGTGTATTAAGAAATTTCTAAAGAATTTTAGTGAATTGTTAATAAATTAATAAATTATTTTGATCATCAATTAACAATCTAATTCATGTCTATCAAATCCATCTATTTTACCACTTCTAGAAAAAAAAAATAAAAAAATTAGAAAGAGACTACTCTTATTTAATTACAATGCAAGTTGCTCTTAATATTTAAAACAAAAATGCTAACAGTTTGGTAAGAGGTTATGCCTGAAAAATTGGGTTGTATGATGCTCTTGTATGAGATGAAGCTTGTTTGGTAAGAAAGGAATACTAATCTCGTAATTGAGAGTGACTCTACTAATCGGAGAGGACTACAATTTCTCAACCTTAGTTTGTAGAATTAGAAATATGACTAAAAAGGATTGAAAGGTCAAGTTTAACTATTTTTAACATGAAAAAAATCTGTGTGCAGATTTGCTTACGTTCAACAGCTATAGATTTTTCATTCTTCCAAATCTCCTGACGGATGATCGGAAGATTTTGTTAGCAGCCATAAATTTTTATGAAACTTTTCCTAAAAAATGCAATCTACCAAATCTATAATCCTTATGACAGTACAAAACTAATAAAATATTTATTTTTTCTAATAATTTCAAAACTAAAATTAATAAAATATGATTTTAAAACAAATAAATTAAATACATTATATTTATTTGATAAAATATTTTGTATATTAAAAAACTTACGAAAAATATGAACAAAAATTGAGTAATATGTGTTGGACAGCTCTATCTTAGATATTGCACTAATTAAGTTTTGTCCTATATACAAAATGATGTAAAAGGTTATTGTTGTATTAATCCTAACTATTTTCTCAAGTGATGACAAGCAATACAATGGTGAAAGTGACCTCCCTCTTTGGAAATTTTATTGAAGGCCATCATTTGCCATTAGTGTCTGCATCAATAAAAATTATAGGTATGAAATATTACACCTGTGTTTGCTGAATTTTATATCTTTCTTTGGTTGTAAATTGTAACCATTCATTCTACGTGAGAGAAAATAGTCTTGTCTTGATAAGACAAAGATAATTACAATAACTATAGGGAGCAAGCTGGCGGATGAGTAGGTTATCATTGGATCAGATTCGTATTTGGAGATTTTTTTTGTTATATTCAAGACTCAAGAGATGATAGCTGCCTCAAAAGATATTTTGTTTGAATGCTAGTTTTTCTAACTTGTGTTATTATTGTTTGAAAGCTACTTTTTCTAACTTAAGTATGTTAAGAAACCTACAAGAAATTAGTATTGAAAATTGTTGAGTTATAGCTCATAGGAACGGAAAAGGACGAGAGAGTCGTCTTAGCATAAAATAAAGTATAAAATCAATTAGAAATTTAAACAAACAACTATGAGGTTTAATGTCTGTGTGACAAAATATTCAGTCTAATAATATTAATATTTTTGTTGAATTATATTTTAATAATTGAATTCATATAATTTTAAATAATATTTAAGTATTTTAAATAATAAATTTAATTTAAATAAGAGATATATTTAATATGTTGAACCGTAAGTTTAAATTCATAATCTCTCCATTCTCATATTTAAATGTATTTTTTAGTATTCCATTTTGATTTTTTTAATCTTTTTTTTTTTTTAACTTAAATAATTGAGTCTTTTGGGGAACTAAATGGAACAACAAAGGTGTGGGTTTTTCATAAAAAAAGTAGATTGCAGAGTTCTCCAAAATTTTCAATGATGAGAGAAATTCTAGTTTTACATACTTCAAATATGAGTACCTCATATTTAAAATTGAGATTTGCATAAAACATCTTGATTAGACTTGGATAAGTTGACTCTGGTTTTTGCAGATGAAATTTTTAAGTAATGTTTGACATATTTGAGTAGACACTAATTTTTTTAAGTAATTTGCATCTAGGTATGCAATTTGGAGAACACGGCAGCCGAGAAAGATTTATCATGAAAATCTTCTTGGACTTGAAAGTAAAATCTCCGGACTAATTGATATTTAAATAAGAGTTTACAAAAAGAAAATTTTTCTTCAATGCCATTATAATGATGATAATGTTGAACAACTGACTTCAAGTACAAGGGGGTTGATTGTGGTATTCAAAATTTGTGATTAAATTTAAGTTTTTGTTACTAAAAAGGAAATTTGTGTTAATATTAAGATGAGTGAAAAACATATTTGTGTTAATATTACGATGAATGAAAAGCAACAAAAATTGAAGACAGTAAAATAAATAACAGAAGATAAAAGATAATGGTTATAGAGATAACACCGGTGATTTATCTAGGTTGAGCCGAACGTTGGCCTACTCCTGTCTCCAAAAGATCTTCTTGGAATTTTGACTATAAACTAGAGCTTTTACAGGTTATGCCTACAAACCTTTGATATAAGCCGATCTAGAGATTTTAACATGGTTTATCCCCCACCAAAGCAAAGCTTTTACATAAGTTGGGCTAACAAACCGATTAGAAAATTTTTAGACTACTCTCAATAACCAAACGAATTTTTTCTAGGCTAAGTTCTAAAACCAAATAGAGATTTTAAGACTAGTTAATCTTAAGAACGAAACTCGATTTCTCAATAATATCAAACTTTTGAGAATAGTAACAATGACACGACACTAATACAAATTCTTTCTCCCAAGTTATATTCACTCACAAGACACTAAGGAAACTTTGGTGAAAAGAAAATATTTTAGAGAGAGAGAGAGAGAGAGAGAGAGAGAGAGAGAGAGAGAGAGAGAGAGAGAGAGAGAGAGAGAGAGAGAGAGAGAGAGAGAGAGAGAGAGAGAGAGAGAGAGAGAGAGAGAGAGAGAGAGAGAGAGAGAGAGAGAGAGAGAGAGAGAGAGAGAGAGAGAGAGAGAGAGAGAGAGAGAGAGAGGGATATAAATTCCAAAGAAATGGAGAAGTTAAGAACTTTAGTGTAAAATAAAGAGGAGATATGCCTCCTTTATATAAGATAAGAATTGACTAAAAAAGGAAATTATTTATGGGCCAGATAACTCATCTAATCAATTAGATCCTAAGTCTAATCCATCAGATACCTCAAGTAATCGATTATTTAAGCCAAATTTGGAACATTTCGATATAGAGTCGTTACCAATCATTAAGATGATGGCATAATAAATTACAGACTCGATTAGGCATCATCTAACCGATTAGGTTAAAAATCTAATTGATTAAACAATTATAAATAGTCCATCTAATCTATTAGGTTCAGGATTCTAATTGATTATACAGTTAAAAAAAGTCTCATAATCAAGCAGAGATTTCCCTAATCGTCTGGCTAGACCTTGAAAATATTTTTAGGTGATTTTGTTAAGTAAAGAGGCTTCAGAAGTATTTTAAGTGTGTGTGTGATTTGTCTTAGTATCTTAGGAGTTACTCTCCTAATTTCATAAGACTCTGGTCACCCGGACACACACGATCAGATGAGCTTTCACACTTCCTCTCTTTCACAATTCCGAAACTTTCAAGTTCTTTTGTCAGATATCCTGATCATATAAGCACTTCACTAGAGTATTGAATCTAATTCTTGACGAGGCTTGAGATATCTTCAAATTAATCATCATCTACGAGTTGGAAAGATATCACTACCAACTTTGACATTCATCAGGGTTGTCGTCATCAAAATATTAAGAAGGTTGTTTAGCATCAGGATTATCAACTTCATATCTGTAAGCACATAGATCCATAAATAATAGTTAGCAAGAAGTATAAACAAAAAGGCAAGCGAGAGAAATAATAATTTTTGAGATGAGTATAAAGAAAGGAAATAATGTACCTTGTAAAGTCTCTTTATGAAACGTTTCTAAATTTAATTTGGAGGAAATAATTCATGGTTAATTATTGTTAATTGAAAATAATTTTTTTGATTTGAAAAGTTTCTATTTTCAGATCCTTAATCGATAAGATTTTGTCAAGAATCAATTATCCACATAGATTTAATACATATTTGATTTTATAATCTATTAGATTTGGCCTAATCGATTAGATGGAGTCTGATTTGAAAAATATTCTTGATTAACTAACTCTTTGATTTAATTGATTAAAAAGTGAGATTTTCAACTTTTTTGATCCGTTTGGGATAGAAATGGATTTGAATTTCAGTCTTGCTTTTAATACCTATTTTTTTATATTCTAACTAGCTTTTTGCTCAAAAACTTCATTTCTTTTATCAAATGATTAGTAAACAAATAAATTAAAGTGAAGGTACAATACTCTAACATTTTTTAGAAGAATAATCGATTTTCTCGAGTTTATTTTTTACCAAATGACTTGCTATTTTTATCAACTAAAAAGGATAACATTATGAGAACTTTTTCCCTTCTTTGTTCTATCAGGAATCAAACTTAGTTTTATTTCTTTTGCATCTCTTTAAATTGTTTGATGCGAGAAGGAATCTTAATTTTCATATCCTTCATAGTAAGACTTCTTCCAAAAAATAATGTACCAAAAAATCCACTTTTGAAAGAATTCTTTGAACATCATATCATCTTTCTTTGAGAAGACTTTGGAAATGTGATTTGTACATCGTCTTTTGATATGACAGTGATTTACTAATGCTGCAAAATATTTAAGAAAAAATAGATAAATTTTTTAATTTTAGTACCCAAATATATTTCGGTCCTTTAGCATTAGTGAGTTTAAAATATTTTGAGTCATTAGAGATGTATCCTTTAAACCATCTTATATCCGGTTAAATATGATCAATCTTATGACACTAATTACATGACATATACAAAAGAATTTATTTTCTTCTTTGCATGACATATACTTATAAAAAATTTAGGATTATTATATGGTTGATAACCTAAGCTAGCTTTGTTATAAGAAACTATTTGATTTGATAAGATCATATCAAGATTGTTTTTGCCTTTAGTAAATCTACTCAGAATTTCATGCAAGATTTCAATTTTATTTCATGCAACATATTTTAAAATATGTTCTCTAAACACATTCATTTCATCAATAATTTTATTATTTTTAATTTCAATAACTTTAACATGATTATTGTTGGAAGCAATGTAGCGGCAAACAACAAAAGTTTTGGAAATATTTATCCGAGAATTTATCGTGTCCACAGAGATTAGTTATTAAATTATCGTTCGACAAATCTCTCGTTAATGAGTTTGAGGATAAATGGATTTGTAAAGAAAATGTTATCAATAGAAAATAAATGTAAACAAAAGTAAAAACTAAGGAAGAACTTATCAAGTCTGTATATAATCTACTCATCACAGACTTAAATCTATCGACCAGTTACACTCAACTTAACAAAACTCATCAATGTCACCACGTATCACTCACAACCTAAGTCATTTCTAACCCAAATTGAGAGACCGATTGTATCACCAAGGAAATTATCTCTATACCTCCTCAACAACACAGAAGGCAACTATGTAATCACACTAACAATCTCTCAGTACAGCACAACCACACAGAGACATTAAGCTCTAATACCCAAGTAGATGTCAGCTCTAAATCTATCTCTAGAGTTCAGAAACTAACAGATAATCATCCTAGATAAGAATCTAAACAGTATATTTCTATAACAACTCAAATCCCTAGCACCAAACAAAAATCTAAGACAACAATCCACAATGATTTATAAAGAAAGTTTTATATAATGTCATGGGCGAGAAATATACATAAGTTCAGAGTAAAATACATGTACAAACCCAACAAAAGAGAAATACATATAGAGGATAAGAGATAAACCACCAATCTTTCAGTTTGTCAGCTCCGGTCAATGAGAAATTCACCTCCGATCATCCATAAGAAAAACCTTAGTGTTGTTATCTAAGTTAATCCACTATAAAAATGAGGTGGATGGAGTTGAGAGAACAAAAATCTCTTCCAAAACCAACACCAAACAAATGAAACAAAATGAAAGATATAAAGAAAATTCGATCCGCAACCATCCTCCGACGAAATAAAAGCATCGCCCGGTGAGAACTCTTATATACAAGACCCAGGAAAAGTCACGTCCTCAACTGAAACAAATATCCTCTTTCGCCTGGCAACAGACTCACGTCACCCGGTGATGGATCTTCTCCTCGCCCAGCGATGCAGCAGCGAAGCAAGGCTGAGCTTTTATCAACATTGGTCTTCAGAATTTCGCCCAATGACAGCTTCCCTTCGCCCGACGATCCATAATAGGAAGGAAAATTTTGTTGCTTTCTCTTCATAACTTATTCTGGCTCTAATCTTGGCCTTATTCCTTTATTGATCCAAAAATGTATCTTGGAGATTTATTCCTATTGCTCAAACAATGCTCAAATACCTACAAAATAAATACAAAACTATCAAACAATATACTTTATACAAGAAAATATGTTATATACAAACTAAACATATTTACACAAAATTTGGGATTATTTAACAATGTTAACAAACAAAAAGTCGATAAGTGCAACAAAATTTATAAACAAAAATAGCTGCAATTTGCACTTATCAAACTCTCCCCAACTTGAATCATTGTTTATCCTCAAACAAAGTCTAATAACCTTGAGAAAAAATAATGATAAATCAAATAATCATTTATCAACAGGTTTTGAAAACAAAAAACAAATGCAATGGTTCAAATGAAAAATAGTACACTCAAAGTAAACACTTACCACTAAAATACGACTATAACATAAACATGAAACAAATGCCAAATACAAATAATATACTGTTGTACCCCAAAATTTGCCCTCGCGCTTTTCCACAAGAAATCTCAGCTTCAAACATTTCCTGACTTTTCAAACTGGCTCAAGAATCGGACAAACAGACTTTTCTTGACAGTCAAGCAAAACTAGGGTTTTTACTGATTTTCAGAGCCCTGAATTATTTCATACAGTGGGCTTAGGGTTTAGTTGATTTTTGGTTCAATTTTGATCAAGCGAGCGTGATTTGGCATTTAATCGGGAATTAGGGTTTTATGGGCATATTCTCAGAAAAATTTGAATTCCACAGCACTTTGCGGTTTATTTCAAGATTCGGATTAAAATTCGCGTTATCTTGGTTTAATCAGTAAGAGGAGGCGATTGGTTTGAATTCATCAGTCAAAAGATATATGCAGTGTTGGATTCACAGTGCTTATGCGTTTGATCAGTCTATTTGGATCGACTGCTGCTTTGCTCTGGATGTTGAATAAGACAGACTTAATTGATCAATGTTGTTTTATTTAAGTTATTTATTATTCTGAAATTAAATGATTGAATTTATTTTTCAATTGTTTTAATTCTAAGAATTTTAAATAAATAAATAAACAATAAAGAAATTAGAATTAATTGGATAATTTAAACTTTTATTGATATTTGAATTATTTGTACAAATTGTTGTTTATTACAGACAATAATTTACATTTAATTTAAATATTACATAGAATGAAAAAACTATCCTATTTTCTAATATTCTTCGTTCTTCATTCCACTCCGGTATTCCATTTTTCATCTGCAAAAAGAAACAAGAAAAGTCAGAAAGCATTAAATTGGAAAAGACAGATAAAATATTGCTCATCATTAGGGGCCACTGACTGGGATCAGTTGACCCTCTCTGCAAATCACGGGATTTCTCCCGGTTCACAGAGAGGGAAGACTTTTATTCATGAAATGCAAATGTCAAATGCATAGTTTCTAAAAAATTTCAAGCTGCATAGAATCTCAATTTCCAATTCAAACCATATAGTTCAAATCCAATTCTCACTTAAATGCCAAAGATATCAAAGAAATCAAAGTAGCACAAGTTGCTATCAAAACTGTCAAAGCAGTCAAAGGAGATAAAAAAGATGTAGAAAATGTGTTATGCAAGCTAAGTATAAAGTCATCATTTCCCTAGTCAAACCCCTTCAGAACCATAGTACAGGATAATAATCATATAAAATTCAAAACTGTACTTTAGGAGAGAGGTAAAGAGAGATAAAGCAAAGCTCAGTTCAGGAGCAGCCAGTACAAAGCAAGCATAGGCAGGGTTAGGCATAGTTCAGCAGCAGTTCAGAGGACAGTTCAGCAAGATAGCAAAAGAAAGATATACAAATCCAAGACAGTTCAGCAGCAGGGCAGAAGGCAGCATAGCAGTTCAGAATAGAGAAGTGAGGAGATAAAAAAGATAGAGAAAATATAACACAGTTCAACACAGTTCAGAACTGTACTAGAAGAAAAAAACAAAATATACACAGGCCAAGGCAGTTTAGAAGAGAGGTTAAGAGACACAAATCGAAAGCCAACTCAGTAGCTGCATCATCCAAACCTAGCCAAAGAAAACTGTGTTGAACCTTGCATCACCCAAACATACCAACACATGACCAGAAAATACCTTAACCTGCCATAACCTAAAAAACTGATAACCTGCATTTTCTAAAAAACCATCCAACTTCAAACCTTGTCAAGTCCAACAACACACTGCTCACCATAACCTGCATCACTCTCACAAACCAAAACCATCACACCTAAAAACCCATTAGCAATAAAACCTCATAAAAACCATAACCTTGCAAAACCAGTTAAAAATATCAGGACCGGCCTACATACTGTCAAGAACCAGCATAACTCCTCAACAGAAATTCAAGACCATCAAACCTGCATCAGGCCTCAACCTTCAAACACTATCTAACCAATGTCATAACCAGAATCACACCAACACCAAGCCTCAGAAGTGGATTCATCATAGGCAACAATTCAAAGGCAACCCAATCTCAAGCATAATCAAACACATAATCCCTCAAGTTATCAAACCAGCCATTGTAAAAAAAATAAGCTTAAGGCCTTTCAAAGCTTCAAAGCTCCAAAAAGGGCATCAAGCCTTCAAGCCCTCAGAATCTTGGATTCATCATGGGGCGAGGGAGAAACATTTCAGATTAGGCAAGCAAACATACAGACGAGGCAGATTCAAGACAACTGAGACCCTCAGACCTCTGAGGTCATCACAGGGCAACAAGAGAAGAACAGAGCAAATCATCTCAGGCAACAACAAGAAGCAAATACTCAGGCAACCATATAAAGGCATCATAGTGGAAGAAGAAGATAAAAAGAAAGTGAGTTTTTAAGAAGGGTTTTCAGGCAAATCTAGCATCATCATCAAAGCCCTAAATATATCAAAAGAACGAAAGTACCAGGGAAGCTCAAAGTGTCGCCACATCTCCCTTCGCCGTCCCGGCCTCCTGAGCGCTACTTCTCACCTTTCCTCCATCTCCAAAGATCAGGTAGTATAACCTTCGCCTTCTATCTCTTCTCCTTCACCTCATAACCATAAAAACTCAACTTAAAACTCAAATCAAACATGCAATTTGTAAAGAGACAAGAGATAAGAACATAAGGCATTAAAACGAACCATGTTTCAAGGACGCTAGGCTCATATCAACGGAGGGAAGAAAGGCTTCTGGAGGTAGCGCTGGTGGCCGGAGAAAACGCTCAGGGAATTGGTAAACGGAGAAGACGAACGCGCCGTCGTCACCTCACGAACCCTAACTTTCGTTCTAAAACGTTCACTAACAAATTGCCTAACCCTAATTCTGTTTCCAGATCCATGGGCCTGACCCGTTCCTACTTATCCTAAGCCCATTAATCACTAACCTTAGTTTATATTTACTTCTTCTTTTTGATAAAATATTAACTCTTTTCATTTTTATAAAAAACAATGTTTACCTTTTTATATACTAACTCAAGAAATACTTCTTGTACATACATTTTTTAAAACATTAAATTGGTACATATCATATAGTATAATTGAAAATACCTCTTTTTATAAATTTACTATTGCACATAAAAATAACAAAATACTTTTATACGCAATTAACTTAAAAAAACATTTTTAATACATATTGAAATACATTTGTATATATTATCTTTTCTTTTTTTTCATACATAATTAAAATTGAAATTCTTTTAGTTAATATACATTTTTGTACATAACAATTTAAATACATTTTTTTTAAATATTGAAACTCACAAACATTTTGACTAAAATACTTTCCAATTAAAAACTTAACATTTAATCAAAACACTTCATTTTTCTTTTGTACATAATTAAACATACAAAAATCAAAGATTCATTTAAAAACATTTCTCTAGGTCAAACCCTAATACGATTCAACTTCACAATTCGCACTTGTTACACAATTCACATACATATACACTTGTACACTTACACAATACATTGCCTTATACACATTTGTTTATCTTATTTTACATTCGATATTTACATTTGATTGCGACATTCGATTTGGTTGTAAATTATTGGGTACTATAAGTCTCATCCCCTTGTACATTTATACCCCCACTCCCTGATACTATTTTGTAATAGCGTAGATTTACATTCCGCAATTTACAGTTTCCAATTATACCATGGTTAGACCTAGGGTTTGTATGTACATAAAATCAAATGCTAGATAACTTAATACAAGACAAATACATGTAATCAATACACAATCACACTTGCACCCCTTAGGGTAATCCCACATGTTGCCTTCCAAAATGGGCCATGCTTGCACGTCGAGTATCTTTGGCAAAACAAAATCAAATGATCATAAGTCTCAAAGTGTTGCCTAAACGGAATGATCATAGTCCCTTCAAAGCAAATTGCCAAAGACACTTGGCATCATTGCATTCATGGTCCATACGATGACCCGCGCCCGTCCCGAATAAACTTCCTAAACGCAAGATTGTCCATCAATTTCAATGGTGGAACAAAATTGTTAAAAAGGGGTTAAAACATGACAAAAAACCTTTGAGTACAATAGGGTAGACAAGACTCTTAGTTACTTGAGATCAAACTTGCAAAAACACTTGCCTTATTTTCAAAAACCACAATACACAACACTTTCAAACAAACTCTCAAAAACATTTGAAAACATCTTTTCGAAAAGATTCACACTTTTGTAAAACACTCAAACACGAGTCAAATACATTAGTTGCCTAAGACAAGGCATCTTTTTTCCAAAACATTTTCAAAAAGCACCCACACACACACCATTTTCAAAGTAATCGAAAAACAAGGCAAGTGATCTAAAAAACCAAGTAACTAAGAGCCCATGGATAACCATGGATGAAAAGGGTGCTAATACCTTCCCTTTTCATAATCTACCCCCCGAACCCACGAAATATCTCAAAAGGTTTTTGCTGTGCTTTTTAACCTTTCCTTTAGGATAAAATAAAAAGTCGGTGGCGACTCTTGCTAACCGCACAAGTGCGAATACGAACGCAAAACACTAGTCAGTTCTCCCACCGTATCACAGAACTGGCGACTCTGCTGGGGAAATTTTTTTTAAGTGGGGTTACCTTAGGGTTTAGATCACCTTTACTTTCAATTGATTGCTTTGTTTGCTTTACATTTGTGGGCATTGTATCGGAGCTTTATAGATCCTAACCCGGATCTGGGGAAACCCTTTTAGGTAGCAACAAGGCTGTGAGGGAACTGTGCGGGGTATACCGACATGGTTGAAGCAGTCTGCTACGTTGATGTGGCACTTTGGTGTGTACCGGTAACCCTTGAGTTCAGTCAAGGAGAGTACGGGGCCTCCATGTGGTGTCGTCAAGCATCAACAGACCTTAGGAACCTTAATTGAACCATCTTGGCCTCTTTAGGGTAGTGAGATGACTACTTTGGTGTACTCCGAAGTCGGTTGATACTCGATACTACACTCAATTGAGGGTTGCTTTCCTGGAATATTTCGGTCGCCAGTTCAGTGGCTAAATCGAAACGATGAACAATGAAAGCAATCCAGTGATATTGGGACCTTTAGAACCCGGTTACTTTTGATAGGACAGGTTGAGCCCACCAACTTCAAGAGGGTAATACCCAGACCTCATGCAAGCCTAAACCTAAGGCCTTGTATGCTTTGTGTGAATATTGTTTGCCTGTATATACACTCACTTACTTGTGCATACATGTACATAACATCATAACATCATACCATAGCATTTTAGCATTTTCAATAACCATTTCAAGGATCTCGAGGGTTCTTTTGATGCAGGGTTACGTTGAACCAGACGCCTATCAAGGGGCAAGAGGTCTCTCCTCTAACCAATTCAGTCAAAGTTCAAGTACAACAACTTGAATCAGTGGCTATGACCCACTCGACATGGTGAGCTTGATTCTAGTGGAAAGACATCCGCCGATACAAAGTTCTCCAATCAAAGATCAAGTGCAACAACTTGAATCAGTGGCTATGACCCACTCGACATGGTGAGCTTGATTCTCGTGGAAGGACGTCCACCGATGCAGAGATCTCCAATCCAAGAGCAGAGTTCAACCTCTAACATTTTCTTGTGTTTACCCCAAGAGATCCTTGAAAACATGCATCCACATATCATGCATTGCATTTTGACGACCTTTCCTTTTTCAGGTTTCCTTACTCTCCTGCTGTTTATTTCAGCAAGAGATGGCTTTAGAACGGTCTGTCAAAGACATCCAAGACCAGACTGCTCAACTGCAAGAGATGTTCCTGAACTTGTCCCTGGGGCAAGAAGAGATGAAAGCTCTCCTCACCAAGGGCCTGGGGAGTTCCAACAATGCCAGAAGTGATCAGATTGCGGAGTTGCAGTTTGATCTGACAACACTGAGGACTCAAATGATGGGACAGTTGGTGGGCCAGATGGATCTCATCCAAGACCTATCTCAAAGACAAGAGGAACTCAGAGTTCTTGTCCGCCAACTGCTTCCAAACAACCAACTGGGGCAAACATCTGAGGTTGAAGAGCAAGTCACCGCTCAGCCTCCATCCACTCAAGAAGACCAGGGGAAAGCTCCTTTGCTAGCTTCAGGGTCACAAACCCATCAACAACCTCGCCAGCGTCAGCGGGGTAATCGGCGTAAACAAGAAAAGTCGGGAAGACAGTTTACGGAGACTGAGATACCATCGTTCTTCATACTGAAGCGCCTGTTGGAGGTCAATTTGCTCACCGTAAAGGACCCTCCTCAGAAGCTCAACATCTCCTCTCCTCGCTTTAATCCCGACGAATTTTGTGTTTACCACTCCTGCAGCCCGGGGCACAGTACCAACGACTGTTGGGCCTTGAAGAACAAGATTCAAGATCTAATTGACATTGGGGTGCTGGAATTCATGCCAGACGGTGAGATGAAGATCTTCCGTTAAAGGGTTCTCCGCTTGAAGTGACGAGGCTCGAACCTAAAAGACTTTTGCTTCTTTTTGAATTTTCAAAGTTGTAATTTCTTTTGCTGTCAAACAATTATTTGTTGATGTTAAACTCTGTTTTCATTGATGCATTGCATATGTTTGTCTTGAATTCATCCATTCGTTTCACTACTCTTATGCTTTTCTTTATGATATTTGACTCTTGATAAAAAGCTGCAAGCCTTTAGAGGGAGGATGACGAAACAATACCGTGATCTTATACAGTACGCTTTTGAACAAACCTTGCTGATGATGTACAGGCATTTCTTTCAATTCCCAAACACTGGAGTTATAAGGAAGTTAATCCCTAGTCAACCCCTTCGAGCCAAAGAAGTAGGAGTTTCCTGTTCTAAACAATCGAAACCTTTGATATAAAGCTGGGGCAGGGTAGTATCTCAGTTAATTCAAAAGAAAACGCGCATTGAAGTCGCAAACTCTCAGTTCGTAATACAACGAACGACATCAAAAAAGAAAGCATTCCTTCGGAATCAAAAGACAAGGGTGGTTCCCTATCACATAGACAGTCAATCTCTCAAAAGAGAGAAGCCCACTGAGCCAGAACCTATAAAGGAGGCTTAAAGAAAGCTGGGGCATCCCGCTGACAGTAATCCCGAAAACGGTGACAGTCAGGCAAAAGTTAGGGATAACAAATCAAAATCAAAATAGTGAGGTCATTACAAAATCCTCAGCAACATGAAAAATGTTGGAAAAGAAAAAGGAGAAGATGATTGTCTCCCCAAAATTAAAAACTGGTGAACCATCGCCCAAAAGTCGTTCCAAACTCAAAACAGAGTGCGACGCACAGTTAACTGAGCTTAGGTTGAAAGACATCACGAAGAGAGGGCGGGTACAAATATACTTTGAGCCTTTATCCTTTGTTTCTTAAACCGTGAACCAGGCCACGTTACAACCCTTTTAAAAGTCCTAATTGAAGTATGGGTTAGTTCGAAAGCATACTGTTACAAAAGGTATCCTGACTCCTGTAGGGCTTTGCTCTAAATCTCGTGTTAACTTGTCTTATGAAAAGTTTTCTGCTAAAAACGCATTTTTCAAAATTTCAAAGACAAACATAAACTTTGCATTATTCGAATATCACTGTCTGCATTTGACCCTTTTGTTTGACAGCGAAGAAGTTCATACAACGAATGTTCGGAGGAACGAAAACTCTCTCAGTAAGTCTAAATCACTTCAAGAGGATAACACTTCCATCAAATCTCCTATCAACAAGGGGCATGACATGTCACAATTCAATTAACCTGGGGCAGTCCAGTCAAGGTCCAACAGATCTTTCAAAATACAGTTAACCTGGGGCAGTCCAGTCAAGATTTCAAGAAATCTCTCAATATGCAGAGTAATCTGATTCAAGACTCCTTCTTCACCACTTGGGGCATTCGAATGTCAAAAGTGTTCAACACATCAACTCCAACATTTCCAGATTCGACTCCTGTATCCAGCCAGGGCATATCTGTTGATCACATTTCCAGACTCGATTCCTGTATCTAGCCAGGGCATGTCTGAAGAGTTTGAAGATTCGATTCCTGTATCCAGCCAGGGCATATCTATTGACGACTATTTCCAGATTCGACTCCTGTATCCAGCCAGGGCATATCTGTTGACTATATTCCCAGACTCGACTCCTGTATCTAGCCAGGGCATGTCTGAAGAGTTTGAAGATTCGATTCCTGTATCCTGCCAGGGCATATCTATCAACTATCACCTTTCCAGATTCGACTCCTGTATCCAGCCAGGGCATGTCTGAAGAATTCCAGATCAACACCTGCAACAACCCAGGAAACATCTGTGAACAACTGATTGTAGACCGACACCTGTAATAAGCCAGGATTTTATCTACATCACCACTTGGGGCATTCGAATGTCAAAAGTGTTCAAACCCGATGCAGTTTTACACAAGCTCATCATCAAGGAGCCCTACACCGGTTCCTCTTCAAGACTTCTGAAACAAGTTTACGGATTCTTCCCAACAACGGACGCTAGTCTACCGACTTGTTCAGATTCTTCTCAAGATTTCTGAAAACAGTTCACGGGTTCTCCAAGTAAACGGAGGTTAACCTATCGCTTGTACAGATTCTTCTCAAAGCCAACAACCACGGAAGATCGCGCTCGCCAAGATTCTTCCTATCCCCAGCCAGGGATTCCCCGGAATTCAATTCCCCTCAGAATTTAAGCTTCAGTATCCCCAGCGGAGTCAGACTTTCAAACCTTCTCCCCACAGAGTTTTAAGAAGGCAAATCTTGAGTTCCCCAGTGAAGTCTCAGGGGTTACTTCCCATCAAACCGAAAATTCTCAATCTGGTCTCCCCGACATGAGTCTACTGGTTGGAATTCCCCAGTAGAGGTCATCAGGAATTCTCTTCCCCAGCAACAGCCAAGGATTTATTTTCCCCGGCAGCAGTCAAGATGCTTTTATCTTCAGCCATCTCGGAATCATGTATCCTTGGCAAGATTAGCTCATCAGCTTACATGCGCATTCATTACATTCATATCATAAACATTAATGTCACATGCATTGCATCATGCATCATAACATTACATACAACTAACCCTTTGCCTTTTCAGGAAAGATCAGTCGACAGACACAGATCAACTTCCAAGATTCATCCAGAAATAGTTCAGATGTGACCCGGACACGGCAACATTTTGATACTTATTCCAGATTCATTCAGACGCATCAGCGGAAACCTTACACCGGTTCCTCTTCAACTTCTCAACTTCTGAAACAAGTTTACGGATTCTTCCCTACAACGGAGGTCAATCTACCGACTTGTTCAGATTCTTCTTCAAAACTTCTGAAACAGTTTACGGATTCTTCCCTACAACGGATGTCAATCTACCAACTGATTCAGACTCTTCTCAATTTTTGAAAATAGGTTACGGACGCTTCCCAACAACGGATGCTGCTCCATTGCTTGTTCAGTCCCAACTCCTGAAAATAGTTTACAGATTCTCCAGACGTGGACGTCAATCTGTTGCTTGTTCAGACCCCAATCAGAGATATTCCAAAACAGGGATGCCCTTCTGATACTCGTCCACTCACCATTGACCTACAGTTCAACATCACCATATGGCATCTGTAAGCCCATCCTCCTACCAGCAGTCGCCGAATGGCATCTGTAAGCCCATTCTCAGATGGCATCTCTAAGCCCATCCCCCGACAAAATTCTCTCGCACCAAATGGCATCTTTAAGCCCATCACCAAATGGCATCTTTAAGCCCATTCACCTCCACCGTCGCATCGACGAGCGCAAATTTTCTGGGCACATTAGTGTCCAATCTCCTTTTACCTTCAAGTCGCGAAAGGCAAGCTTGCCAATCTAACTCTTCAGGTCCAAGAAGATTGGACAGGGGCAACTGTTGTACCCCAAAATTTGCCCTCGCGCTTTTCCACAAGAAATCTCAACTTCAAACATTTCCTGACTTTTCAAACTGGCTCAAGAATCGGACAAACAGACTTTTCTTGACAGTCAAGCAAAACTAGGGTTTTTACTGATTTTCAGAGCCCTGAATTGTTTCATACAGTGGGCTTAGGGTTTAGTTGATTTTTGGTTCAATTTTGATCAAGCGAGCGTGATTTGGCATTTAATCGGGAATTAGGGTTTTATGGGCATATTCTCAGAAAAATTTGAATTCCACAGCACTTTGCGGTTTATTTCAAGATTCGGATTAAAATTCGCGTTATCTTGGTTTAATCAGTAAGAGGAGGCGATTGGTTTGAATTCATCAGTCAAAAGATATATGCAGTGTTGGATTCACAGTGCTTATGCGTTTGATCAGTCTATTTGGATCGACTGCTGCTTTGCTCTGGATGTTGAATAAGACAGACTTAATTGATCAATGTTGTTTTATTTAAGTTATTTATTATTCTGAAATTAAATGATTGAATTTATTTTTCAATTGTTTTAATTCTAAGAATTTTAAATAAATAAATAAACAATAAAGAAATTAGAATTAATTGGATAATTTAAACTTTTATTGATATTTGAATTATTTGTACAAATTGTTGTTTATTACAGACAATAATTTACATTTAATTTAAATATTACATAGAATGAAAAAACTATCCTATTTTCTAATATTCTTCGTTCTTCATTCCACTCCGGTATTCCATTTTTCATCTGCAAAAAGAAACAAGAAAAGTCAGAAAGCATTAAATTGGAAAAGACAGATAAAATATTGCTCATCATTAGGGGCCACTGACTGGGATCAGTTGACCCTCTCTGCAAATCACGGGATTTCTCCCGGTTCACAGAGAGGGAAGACTTTTATTCATGAAATGCAAATGTCAAATGCATAGTTTCTAAAAAATTTCAAGCTGCATAGAATCTCAATTTCCAATTCAAACCATATAGTTCAAATCCAATTCCCACTAAAATGCCAAAGATATCAAAGAAATCAAAGTAGCACAAGTTGCTATCAAAACTGTCAAAGCAGTCAAAGGAGATAAAAAAGATGTAGAAAATGTGTTATGCAAGCTAAGTCTAAAGTCATCATTTCCCTAGTCAAACCCCTTCAGAACCATAGTACAGGATAATAATCATATAAAATTCAAAACTGTACTTTAGGAGAGAGGCAAAGAGAGATAAAGCAAAGCTCAGTTCAGGAGCAGCCAGTACAAAGCAAGCATAGGCAGGGTTAGGCATAGTTCAGTAGCAGTTCAGAGGACAGTTCAGCAAGATAGCAAAAGAAAGATATACAAATCCAAGACAGTTCAGCAGCAGGGCAGAAGGCAGCATAGCAGTTCAGAATAGAGAAGTGAGGAGATAAAAAAGATAGAGAAAATATAACACAGTTCAACACAGTTCAGAACTGTACTAGAAGAAAAAAACAAAATATACACAGGCCAAGGCAGTTCAGAAGAGAGGTTAAGAGACACAAATCGAAAGCCAACTCAGTAGCTGCATCATCCAAACCTAGCCAAAGAAAACTGTGTTGAACCTTGCATCACCCAAACATACCAACACATGACCAGAAAATACCTTAACCTGCCATAACCTAAAAAACTGATAACCTGCATTTTCTAAAAAACCATCCAACTTCAAACCTTGTCAAGTCCAACAACACACTGCTCACCATAACCTGCATCACTCTCACAAACCAAAACCATCACACCTAAAAACCCATTAGCAATAAAACCTCATAAAAACCATAACCTTGCAAAACCAGTTAAAAATATCAGGACCGGCCTACATACTGTCAAGAACCAGCATAACTCCTCAACAGAAATTCAAGACCATCAAACCTGCATCAGGCCTCAACCTTCAAACACTATCTAACCAATGTCATAACCAGAATCACACCAACACCAAGCCTCAGAAGTGGATTCATCATAGGCAACAATTCAAAGGCAACCCAATCTCAAGCATAATCAAACACATAATCCCTCAAGTTATCAAACCAGCCATTGTAAAAAAAATAAGCTTAAGGCCTTTCAAAGCTTCAAAGCTCCAAAAAGGGCATCAAGCCTTCAAGCCCTCAGAATCTTGGATTCATCATGGGGCGAGGGAGAAACATTTCAGATTAGGCAAGCAAACATACAGACGAGGCAGATTCAAGACAACTGAGACCCTCAGACCTCTGAGGTCATCACAGGGCAACAAGAGAAGAAGAGAGCAAATCATCTCAGGCAACAACAAGAAGCAAATACTCAGGCAACCATATAAAGGCATCACAGTGGAAGAAGAAGATAAAAAGAAAGTGAGTTTTTAAGAAGGGTTTTCAGGCAAATCTAGCATCATCATCAAAGCCCTAAATATATCAAAAGAACGAAAGTACCAGGGAAGCTCAAAGTGTCGTCACATCTCCCTTCGCCGTCCCGGCCTCCTGAGCACTACTTCTCACCTTTCCTCCATCTCCAAAGATCAGGTAGTATAACCTTCGCCTTCTATCTCTTCTCCTTCACCTCATAACCATAAAAACTCAAATTAAAACTCAAATCAAACATGCAATTTGTAAAGAGACAAGAGATAAGAACATAAGGCATTAAAACGAACCATGTTTCAAGGACGCTAGGCTCATATCAACGGAGGGAAGAAAGGCTTCTGGAGGTAGCGCTGGTGGCCGGAGAAAACGCTCAGGGAATTGGTAAACGGAGAAGACGAACGCGCCGTCGTCACCTCACGAACCCTAACTTTCGTTCTAAAACGTTCACTAACAAATTGCCTAACCCTAATTCTGTTTCCAGATCCATGGGCCTGACCCGTTCCTACTTATCCTAAGCCCATTAATCACTAACCTTAGTTTATATTTACTTCTTCTTTTTGATAAAATATTAACTCTTTTCATTTTTATAAAAAACAATGTTTACCTTTTTATATACTAACTCAAGAAATACTTCTTGTACATACATTTTTTAAAACATTAAATTGGTACATATCATATAGTATAATTGAAAATACCTCTTTTTATAAATTTACTATTGCACATAAAAATAACAAAATACTTTTATACGCAATTAACTTAAAAAAACATTTTTAATACATATTGAAATACATTTGTATATATTATCTTTTCTTTTTTTTCATACATAATTAAAATTGAAATTCTTTTAGTTAATATACATTTTTGTACATAACAATTTAAATACATTTTTTTTAAATATTGAAACTCACAAACATTTTGACTAAAATAATTTCCAATTAAAAACTTAACATTTAATCAAAACACTTCATTTTTATTTTGTACATAATTAAACATACAAAAATCAAAGATTCATTTAAAAACATTTCTCTAGGTCAAACCCTAATACGATTCAACTTCACAATTCGCACTTGTTACACAATTCACATACATATACACTTGTACACTTACACAACACATTGCCTTATACACATTTGTTTATCTTATTTTACATTCGATATTTACATTTGATTGCGACATTCGATTTGGTTGTAAATTATTGGGTACTATAAGTCTCATCCCCTTGTACATTTATACCCCCACTCCCTGATACTATTTTGTAATAGCGTAGATTTACATTCCGCAATTTACAGTTTCCAATTATACCATGGTTAGACCTAGGGTTTGTATGTACATAAAATCAAACGCTAGATAACTTAATACAAGACAAATACATGTAATCAATACACAATCACACTTGCACCCCCTAGGGTAATCCCACATGTTGCCTTCCAAAATGGGCCATGCTTGCACGTCGAGTATCTTTGGCAAAACAAAATCAAATGATCATAAGTCTCAAAGTGTTGCCTAAACGGAATGATCATAGTCCCTTCAAAGCAAATTGCCAAAGACACTTGGCATCATTGCATTCATGGTCCATACGATGACCCGCGCCCGTCCCGAATAAACTTCCTAAACGCAAGATTGTCCATCAATTTCAATGGTGGAACAAAATTGTTAAAAAGGGGTTAAAACATGACAAAAAACCTTTGAGTACAATAGGGTAGACAAGACTCTTAGTTACTTGAGATCAAACTTGCAAAAACACTTGCCTTATTTTCAAAAACCACAATACACAACACTTTCAAACAAACTCTCAAAAACATTTGAAAACATCTTTTCGAAAAGATTCACACTTTTGTAAAACACTCAAACACGAGTCAAATACATTAGTTGCCTAAGACAAGGCATCTTTTTTCCAAAACATTTTCAAAAAGCACCCACACACACACCATTTTCAAAGTAATCGAAAAACAAGGCAAGTGATCTAAAAAACCAAGTAACTAAGAGCCCATGGATAACCATGGATGAAAAGGGTGCTAATACCTTCCCTTTTCATAATCTACCCCCCGAACCCACGAAATATCTCAAAAGGTTTTTGCTGTGCTTTTTAACCTTTCCTTTAGGATAAAATAAAAAGTCGGTGGCGACTCTTGCTAACCGCACAAGTGCGAATACGAACGCAAAACACTAGTCAGTTCTCCCACCGTATCACATATACCAAACATTCTAAAACAATACTTGGTCACAAATGAATCACACCTAGAAAACATAATCATCGGTAGATGAAAAACATACAAAAATGAAGTATTTTCACTCATCCAACAATCTTGTAAACAATAGACTAAATTATACATTCATCCAAAAATTTACATTGAAAATATAAAAGCAAGAATCTCAAGGGCTTTTCAAGGTTGTAATGTGGCTTTATTAACAAACAAATGATAAGTCCTAAAGATAATCGAAATAAAAACTTGCCTAAACCTACGGGAGTAATTACTTCCACAAAGTTTTAAACAATAGAATTTCAATCAAACTTCTTCTTCATCCCAAATTTCAAACCAACACACATCACTTATTCAACACAACATTATTCCATACTCTTTTTTGTTTTTCTTTTTTCAATGCTTTTTCAATTTTTCTCTTTCTTTTTCTATCTTTTCTATTTCACCTTTTTTCTTCTTTTCTTTTTCTTATCTTTTTCAACCTCATAGAAATCACAACATAAGCACATAAGCATTCCTCTCCCCAACTTGAATTCAACCATCATCATAATATGAATACTCCCTACTTTCTAATGCAAGGTAAAAATCTAACTATAAATCATAGTTAAGGGTTCAAGAAAACAAGGAATCAATATCCATAAAAAGGGAAACTAAACACCCATAGACAAGCATTTAGAAAATACAACATGGATAGTGACAAAAGGCTCAAAGGGGTTACAAATGATCATACACTCACAAGGTGAATTGACTTATTTGGCCAAGGTAGTTGTGCTCAAAATGAAACCAAAAAAATGCCTTGATCACTTTCTTGCATTCATACAATCAACATAAAATAAAAGATTAAGCATAATAAAATCCAGTCAAAACAAGAATTGTGGTCTCCAGCATATGTGAACAATGGAAAGCTACCTCACAAAAGGGTAGGAACTAAAGTGATTCATGAATGAACAAGTATACAAAAGAATGAATGGCATAAAAATTGTAAAAAGTCTAAGTATCATGAATATGCTAAAGTATAGAAAGCGATAAACGCATACCTCGAACGTGTACAAAACTTTAACAAAATCATTACCATGCATTCGCAAGTTGAAACGATCAAACTTGACAAATCACCTCAATATTCTACAAGTTACCGGACTAAAACTTGAGTGAAAACAACAACAAAAGAATTAGAAAAATAATACTCCTATAAAATTTCAATGTACAAAATTTACAATATATACAACGAACAAAACTCCTCAAGCTAAACACGACAAGCTTTCGGAAAACACAAATTGACATCACAAAACAAATACAAATAACGATATGAAAACCAGGTGAAAATGAATTAAAAAGTTGAAAAATGAAGATTTGAAATTCAGAACATTTCCTTGTTTCAACTTGTTAAAGCACAAATCACCACACATAAACAAATACAAACAAACATGTTTGTTTTACGTCGTAAGCTCGACACCTTTATTGTGCGAGCTAGTAACCTCCTCTCATCATGCCATGATATTGTCACACCGTGCAAACCTAAATAAAGTTTCCTAACAATCACACAACAAACGTTACGAAAACGAGACAATTTACAACAATACGTGAAAACACATATATGCACAAATATCATATACAAGTTAATGTACAATTTCTATACACCTTCATATTAATTACAATAAAAAAGAAAGAATTATCGTAATGCAAAGACAATATAACCAATCCCCGGTAACTGTGCCATTTTATTGGAAGCAGTGTAGCGGCAAGCAACAAAAGTTTTGGAAATATTTATCTAGGAATTTATCGTGTCCACTGAGATTGGTTATTGAACTGTAGTTCGACAAATCTCTTGTTAATGAGTTTAGGGATAAATGGGTTTGTATAGAAAATGTTATCAACAGAAAATAAATGTAAACAAAAGTAAAAAATAAGGAAGAACTTATCAAGTCTGCATATAATCTACTCATTACAGACTTAAATCTATCGACCAGTTACATTCAACCTAACAATAATCATCAATGTCACCACGTATCACTTACAACATAAGTCATTTATAACCCAAATTGAGAGATCGAATATATCACCAAGGAAATGATCTCTCTACCTCCTCAATAACACAGAAGACAACTATGTAATCACACTGACGATCTCTCAGTACAACACAACCACACGGAGGCATTAAGCTCTGATACCCAAGTAGATGTCAGCTCTAAATCTATCTCTAGAGTTCAAAAACTAACAGATAATTATCCTAGATAAGAATCTAAGCAGTATATGTCTATAACAACTAAAAGTCCTAGCACCTAGCAAAAATCTAAAACAACAATCCACAAAGATTTGTAAAGAAAGTTTTATATAACGCCATGGGCGACAAATATACATAAGTTCAGATTAAAATACATGTACAAACCCAACAAAAGAGAAATACATATGATAACACGAAAATGTATAGTATATTTGGCTTGATTAACATAAATTTTGTCTCTATTTTATTTTAATTATGTTGCTTTATGTTGGTATTATGCTGGTATTTTAATGTGTTTCAGAAATTTAATGTTTACAAGGCTTGTTTGAGAAAAGGAAGAAAAAGGGGGTATAAATGAAGAAAAATAGGAAATATCCAAAAAGAAAACATGCCCATTAAAAGAAATGAAAAACCCAAGACCCACAAAGAAAGAAGCGTGTGGCCCACGTGTGCAAGGTGTGACGCTCGTCACACCCACCGTGACAATCGACACAAGCAAAAAAGGAAAGGGTGATGGTCGTCACCCACCCTTGACGGTCGGCATAATGTGCCCCACGCAACCTTGCCCCTCATCATGAGACCTTTTCTAGTGCCACATAACTAACTATCTGTGAAGTTTTCTCATAGTCAAATATCAAACCAATTGCTCCTACTTTTTCTCCACACACTAAGTCCTCTAAGACTGAAACCAACTAACCACTTCATCCTATTGTTATTCCATTGTTGCACCGTATAGGCTAAGGCACTCTTGTCCCAATTACTATGTATCACCCAAAAATTTTCTACAACTCCCATTCCGAGTATTTCACGGAATCACAAGAACCCCATAAATCCAACCTCGAAATACTATTGGAGAATTTTAATGCGTTACAAACTCATTCTCACCCGAATTACCTTTCCAACTACCAATCCCAACATTCTAAGGAATCGCAAGAATATTATAATTCCAACCAAACTTATCCTCAACCAAATTTCCCCTACAATCACTACACTCAATATTACGAGGAGACGCAAGAATCCTATAAATCCGACCTCGAAATATTAATGGAAATTTTTTATGAAATATCTATGACGACAAAGCGCTTTGTGGAAACACAAAATGCGACTCTAACTCACTTTGAAGAATCAAAAGAATCACATGATTTCAACTTCGAAAATTAATGGAGGATTCTGATGCGACGCTAATTCACTTTAGGTTAGAATATATGATGGCTCACTTTATAGAGACACAAACTGTCCAAAATGAATAGTTTAGCAAACAAAGTCTTCAAAACAATGAAACCCTTAGGCAACTGACCATTGTGGTTGAGTCGCTCGCAACTTAGAACATAGCCTTAGAGACTCAAATCTCCCAGCTTGAACAAAACCCTCTAGGACCCTTCCCTAAAGAGAAAATGGATGTTGTAACAACCAGTAGTGAAAAACAAATTGAAAATCCTAAGGAGAGTGATAATGTGGTGGAGGAGAGTTCTGAAGAGGAAAGAGTAAAGATTGAGAAAACTACACCAACACCATCTAAAAGGGAGGTTGTAGAAGAGGTAGAGAAGAAAACACATATTGTTGTTCCTCATACCTATACCCCACCATTTCCTTTCTCGAAAAGTTTTATGGAAGCTCAGATAGACTCCCAATCTAAAACATATGTAGAGGTATTGGAAAATATCCACACCAATGTACCCTTGTTTGAAGTCTTGCATAAAAAGATAAAATTAGAGGACCATGAAACTAGGGATATAATTACTGTTAAGAGGGTAAGGTTAACCTTTTAGGTGGTGGATGAAATCACTAAGCCCAAACTTGAAAATATGATACTTATGGTAGATCCAGAACCACCACCACAAGTTCAAAAGAATGAACCACTCCATAGAAGAAAGAAAAGAAAAGGTGATGGATATGTGAGATGGCTTGATAAGTGGCCATGGAAAACGACAACTACTAAAAGTTCAACCTATGAGTCATTCTCGAGAGAACCACCATGAGTGCTTGCACTCCCGAGCCATCGAGCTATTGACGTTAAACAAAGCGCTGCGTGGGAGGAAACCCACGAGCTTTTAATTTAATGTTTTGTTTTTATTGTCTGAATTTGCAGAAAATAAAGATATGGATTTCTCCTCACGTCTCGGCCATCTCTAGGCGGAAAATTTATAGATGATCATCTTGAAGATGAGCAGGTGCCCACACATATTCCTATGAATGTAGCTGCTGGTGATGAAACTATTAATGAGTACGATAAGAGAAGGTACTTCCTCTAGATGAAGAGCGGATTTGGTCGTGATAGCCCATCAATAGCATTCATACAGGTTTTATATTTCCTTTTTCCACCTTTTATCAAAACATTAAGGATAATGTTTGGTTTAAGTGTGGGGGAGGAACTCTACCGCTTTCCATTTACTGTTTTTAGTTTGATTGATCATTTTCTAAGTTTATTTCATGTTTTTAGGATTTTACTTGTTTTTGGTATTTGATCGAGTCATAACATGTGTTGTCGAGTCTGTATGCATGTTTTCAATTGTTATGTCGAGTATGTATGCTTGTTTTCAGTTGTTATCAAGTTTCCCTAAATTTTTAAAATTTTAGCCTCCAACAAAAAAAATTTCTTTTTGATTCATGGCACCGCGCTCTGAAAGTTTATAGGCTATCTAGGCATTGTTAGAGAGACTTGGGAAAGTTTCGATAAAATCAATACTGTTATGACACCCTAAACCCCTCATTATGTGATATCAATCTGGGTACCCATTATGTCAAGACCTTAGGCTCAAGATTTCAAAGTAGCTCTTAAGTAGTTTATATTAGCAGTCAGCACCATCTTAAACACATACTACGTGGGGAGTCGATGAATATAAGTGAATGATCCTGTTTTTAATAAATAAATGATTTAATTTAAAAATAACCTTCTAAGTTATGTGACCCTCAACCGGTAATTTAGCCCAACGGTTGTTAAGCCTGTAAGAATTTAATAATAAGCACCCATTGTTGGTTGGTCCAGAGGTCACTGGTACTGGACTTGGTAGGGCGAGTTACAGTCCGATCCCCCGCAACCGTAATTGGGAAAAATGGGTTGCACCGCTTAAATACCAGAACCCCGTGCTAAAGAAAAGAAAAGGATCATAGTCGCTAACTGATTTCCCCTACTATGTGCGTGTACAGATAACAAGCTTAATGTGATTGCGCTTGAATGAATAGAGTGAAATAAAAATGAGAGATATAGGTTGAGTTATAATGGCATGATTCAAATTGGTTTGCATAAAGTGGGAGTTATTGTACCCAAAAATTTGCCCTCCCATATTCCTCAAGACTTGTCAAGAAGAAGCTTCAAGTTGCTCAAGTTGGCTCAAGGTTTGGACAGTCAAATCACCTCCTAAGGTAGTCAATTCAAAATTAGGGTTTTGTATTGCATCAAGGTACTTACATCAAAATGGCCTCAAGTGCTCCCCAATTTCCTAAAATGTTCTTAAGTTCATTCATGTCAAATTTCAAGCCTTGCAGAGGAAGTTTTGTCAGTCAATTACTCAAGAGGCCCAAAAATCGACTTTGTTAGGGCAAAAGTCAACTGTGTCCCAAATACAGTCAAACCTCAAGATTTTTTGTCAACATTCTCATTTTGAAGGATAATTCATAATTTTATCAAGGGTTGATCATGATTCATCAAGGATTGCTCAAGATTCATCAAGATTCAAAAGTTGCTAAATTAGGGTTTTGTAGGAAAAGTCAACTCAACTTTGACCAAGCATAACTTTCTCATACTTTATGAGAAATGACCCATCCAAAGCTCATTTTTAAGAGGATGAAATTTACTACAATCCATCTTCACACCCCAAGATCAATAAACTCTCTCATAAAAAGTTACAAATTTGGACATTATAGGTCATTTTTGAAAGTCAACAAAAACACCTTTTTTTCCAAAGCTTATAACTTGAGCATGGAATATCAAAATGAAATGAGACCAAAATGGGTTGATTAGAGGACATCTCAAGGTTTCCAAAAAGTCATAGAACACCTCCAAAAGTTCAAAATTGAGGAAGTTATGCATTGTTGAAGTTGGGCATTTTTCCAAATTTGCCAAAAGTCAACTATCCTCAAAACTCCAATTTTTTACAAAAGGGCCCACTTTTTTCCACTTGATATGGTCTTGTCATGCCACACACGTGTCCCATCTTTAATTTCATGGACATTCATCTATTTTTCTATTTTATTTCATTTTTATTGATTTAATTCATTATTAATCAATATTAAATCAAATAAAATCTAAAAATTGATGTAGTAAGATTCTTGTGATCATTACAGCTTGCAAATATCATGTGCAACTCAATCAAACTCGTGCCAAGTCAAAACATGCAGAAAATCTCAGATTTGATGCAATTATGGAAAGCTTATCAATGGTGATCATATCAAATATTCCATCTTCAATGCATAAGGATTATGGCCCAAATTTTGACCTAAACACATTCCATTATATGCACACAAGTGAGGCAGACCTAGAATACACACAAAGCTCTGTTGAAACGGCTAGAACAACTTTGGAAAAAATCTTGAAAAGTGGGAGATCGAATTCTTGTTTGGAGGCACTTTCAAAGCAAAAGCTCAACACTACTCCCTTGCCTGATATCCTGTGAAGCTATATCGATCAAAACCAAGCCCTTTCATTGCCTAAAACTCATTGTAAGTCTCCATGAATATGCCTCTGCACATGAAATCGTAAATCGTTCTCCTTGCATCTTTTTGCCAATTTGATTGCACTATCATGCTTAACATTCAATTTCCATCAATTCTGCATCATTTAATTTGATTTTTATGGACCATACTGTGATGCCCGATTCTAGGGTTCTTGTTCTTGCTTTTTAGGCATTTTTGATGCAGGGAAAATTGGGCCAAATAATGGTTACAGGGATGACCAGGAGGAAGAGACGAGTGCATTGGTACTCTTGGGTGTCATTTACATGGCCTAGGAAGGATTTTTGAGAGATCCTACGAATCTTCCTGCGGATAAAAATCCGCAGGTAAAGAACCAGGGTGATATGAAGAAGATGATAACGTGGCTGGGCGTGATTGGCCAGTTCAAATCATTGGCGCTTTTTTATTTATTTTTCAGGCTTAGCGTTTTATTTTCCATATATTATTTGTTTCTTATTTCAATAACAATTAGGCAAGCTGGTTGGAGTGGTTGAGCGCGCAGGTAATGAGCCTTGGGACCTAGGTTCGAATCCCAGGTCCCCCAAAACTTGATTGAATTTTATTTTCAGGTAATCACACGCAGCGTTCAATGATTTGGTCCACCATACGCCTCAAGGATCCACCTGCCAGATGGCTTGCAAGGAAAATCCAAGGATCCAGATTGAAGGCTCACCAAGGACCCTAGTCAATGCACGCTTATCAAACTGGAAAAGTCAAACAAGGCTGGGACATTTTGGGCCTAGAGATTTGCTCTTTGCACCACCAAATTGGGCCCAAACCCCCTGGGTTTATTTCTTTTCTCTCTTTCATATTTCTTTTTAGTTAAATTGTTTATTAATTATTTTTATTATTACTAACTGATTTATTTTTCCTAATAAAATCAGAAAACATAAAAAATATTATTTTTATTACTTTCATTATTTTATTTTGTAAATAAATCTTAATTAATTAACTTAGTTTTAAATAGGTGTAACATTTAATATCTTTTGCATTAAATTAAAATTAATTTAGAATTAGGTTTTTAATATCTTTTAACCATTCTTATTTTTATTTCCTTAATTAAAATAAAAAACCCAAAAATATTTTCATTTAATTAATTAATTCAATTATTAATTTAGACTAATTTTTAATTAAAAAAATAACAAAAAAATATGCTTTATTTAATGAAAAAAGGGTCAAAATCCTAAGACACTCCGATTTAATTGTCTCGCGCGCAAATAATTTTTGATCCATATTCCAATATTGTAATTACTTCGAGGATATAATAGTTTTTAATTTAGGACTTTATTTATTTATTTATCGCTTTTATTTACTTTTCGCAATTTAATTTTTAAGGGTTTGTCTTTGGCGATGTAAATACCCGACGCCTTGTAATAGCGTAGATTTATTTTCCACAATTTCATTTCCGCAACCATTAACTGTTAGATGTTTGAATAATAGGCAATGCATGACAAGATCAATTTTAATTTAAAATCGACAGTAGCTCACCATGACATGTACAAAGATAATATAACTGAAAAACAATACACTCGCACATGCCACTCTTAGGGTACACCTCACTTGGTTGCCTCGAACGTGGTCATTGAGTATAGGAAGTTTTAGAGGTCTCCCTCTTGTCCAAAGATCATAAGTTGCCTCGAACGGTTGCCTCGGATAAAATGATCTAAGACATTAGGGTTACCACTAAGACATCCTAACATTGCTTTAGTGACCACACGTCCCTTAATCGAATTGACCCTTAAACTCCGACGACAATGCTACCTACTCCTCAATAGTGGGATAGCATTGTCTAAAGGACATTTGTACAGATTAATTCCTTTTTCGAGTAGGTAGATGGTTCTTAAGTACTCGCTCCTTTTAAAAAACAAAACAAAACTTTTCGCACTCACACTCTCTTCAAAAACAAAACTCTTTTCAAACCCATAAATACAAAGAAAAACAAACTTTTGGAAACATAATGAGCAAGTACCTAAGAGCTCGTGGATAACTACAGATAGAAAGGGTGTTAACACCTTCCCTTTCTATAATCTACCTCCTGAACCCGAGAAACATCTCAAAAAGGAATTTTTTTGTGCTTTTGTCCTTTCCTTGTTGGATAAAATAAAATACGGTAGCGACTCTTGCTTACCGCGACACTTTGCGAAAACAAACGCAAAATGCGAACCAACATTCAAAAACAGTCAGTTCTCTTTCCCACTGATCACAGAACTGGTGACTATGCTGGGTACTTATAAGTGAGGTGTACCTTAGGATTAGATCACTATGTTTTCAATTGTATGCTTTGTATGCTTTAATTTTGTGGGCTTGTATCGGAGTTCTATAGATCCTAACCCGGATCTGGGGATACCCTTTAGGTAAGTAGCAATAAACTGTGAGGGATCTGTCCGGCGTAGACCGACACGGATGAAGCAGTAGCTACATTGGCGTGGCACCTTGGTCTGTACCGATATCCCTTGTGTTGGAACGAGGAGAATATGGGTCTTCTAAGGAGTCATTAAGCACCAACTGACCTTAGAACCTTAAATTGACCAACTTGGCCATAGAACTGTAGCAGTATGCTACACTCATTGAGACTAAACTCTCGCGATGATTCCGGCTGCAAGAAAAGGTTGCTAAACTGGAATTATGACCGATTGAGGGTAGTCAGTGATATTGAGATCCTCTAGAACCCGGTTACTATTTTTAGGACAGGTTTAAACCAACTGAACTGAAAGAGGGTAGAAACTAAGCTCCATGTCATCCTGAAATCCAAGGGCTCTTTTGTGTGACTTGTGTGCCTTTACCATGTTTGCCTTTTGTGGATACTTGTGGTGTGCCTTTACCATGACATCATGACATCATAACATTGCATACATTTTGCATAAGGACTAACCTATTTCAAGGACAAGAGGGTTTCATATTTGCTCTATTTTATAGGTCATCATGATGCACATGCGTAGGAATACTATCCGGATCAACTTTGTCCAAGTCCCTATCTTGCTTAAAGAGTTGGTTGTCAGGATTCCAGATACTACTTCCTTCATCAAAAGGCATGGATCTCTGCTCAGTTTGGTCACCTCAAAATTGGACGAACAAATGATGAGTGTTCTGGTCCAATTCTATGATCCGCTGTACCATTATTTCACCTTCCAGGACTTCCAGTTGGTCCCTACTCTAGAAGAGTTCTCTGAGTTACTGGTATCTCCGTCTTGGAACAGACCCCGTTTACTGGATGGGAGAAGACTCTTAAGCCCGAAGAAATTGCTGCAGCCCTTTACTTGACCAAGGAGGAGGTAATGGCTAACTGGGAGACTAGAAGTGGAGCTAAGGGTTTTCTGGCTAAGTTTTTGGTTGACAAAGCTAATTACTTCTGGGACAGCTTAGACTTCAAGGTGTACGAGGACATTCTGGCTCTCTTGATTTATGGTCTGGTATTGTTTCTGAATCCCGACACTTTTGTTGATATTAATGCCATCAAGATCTTTATCTCTCAGAATCCGGTACCCACTCTCTTGGGTGATATCCTTCATCATCTATATGCTCGTACTACCCGAAAGCGGGGAACTTTGATGTGTTGTGCTCTTTATTATCGAGGTGGTTTATTTCGCACCTCCCTAAGTCCGTACTAAAGAACAAAGAAGGAATGGGCTGGGCTTATAGGGTGATGTCTCTTTCTAATAATGACATTATCTGGACTCTCAAAGGCATGGATGAGGTGACTATCATTGATCACTGTGGAGAGTATCCTAATGTTCCATTGATCGGAACCCATGGAGGGATTTCTTACAACCATGCTTAGCTCTCCGTCAGTTTGGAAGAGCCAGAAGAGAAGGGCCTCATGAGATGTTGATGCCTCATATCATCTTTGATTTTCAGGGAGATAACGACGAGCTGCGTCGTAGATTCATAAGGGCTTGGGACAAAATTCACCAATCTGATCCACATGAGTTGGGCCCAAATACTTCTCTGCCAATGGAGCCATATCTCAGATGGGTCCGCATCCGCGCCCAGAAGCTAGGTATGCCATATGAAGCTGTCAGGCCTGTTACTCTTGAATTTGCTGATGAAAAGGGGGTTCTTCCAACTATTCTCCACCCTTATATGCCCACTGATATTGGGGCACTGAAGAGGTCTTGGATGAAATTTAGGAATGAACGGGATTCTTATCGGGAGAGGTTCAATGAACAAGAGAAAAAGATCCAGAAGCTGACTAGGCAACTGGAGAACGAGCAGATCCTGAATGATTATGTCCGCACTGAGAAGAAGAGACCATGGGAGCATTGATGGACCTTTGATGATTTCTTTTACAATTTTTGTTTACTTTTTAGTATTTCCATTCTTGTAACGCCTAAGGGCAATTTGTTGAACAATTTAAATTTCGAAGTTTAAATCTAATAAAGTGTGTTTCCTTTCTTGTTTACAAATTTGAATCCCGATTGTCTTTGAAATCATAATCATACGCATTCCATCCCATGCACTTCATAAACAGGTACCCCATTACAGGTCTCTTATCTTCTTCGCTGTTTATTTCAGCAATCATCATGTCTGCTGAACCTTCAACTGAGCAAGCTATCAAGGCCCTCCAGGCCCAGAATGCCCAATTTCAAGAGCTGTTCATGAATCTAGCCAAGGGTCAGCAGGACTTGAAGACCTTGATTCTGAAGGAGAAGAAGAAGAAGAAAAAGAGGACCATCTTGTTCAACACTGGACGCAGGTTTAGAAACGGGCTGCAGAACAAAGTTGATCTGACCACCTCATATGGAGGGAAAGATAGTCCACAAGAAAGGAGGGCTCCTAGCCCTATGGTCTCCGACAATGAGAAGGACTATGATGAAGAACAGTATCCTCCTGCTGAGGATAAGTACAAACAACTAGAATACCGTTTGAGCGCTATGGAAATACAGAAGGTGCCCGGTCTGGACTTCGGAGATCTAGGTCTATCCTCTGGGGTGATGATTCCCCATAAATTCAAGGCACCTGCCTTTGCCAAGTATGACGGAGTTTCCTGTCTGAAACTGCACCTCCGGTCATATGTGAGGAAGATCCAACCTTACACTGCTGATAAGAACTTGTGGATCCATTTCTTTCAAGACAGTCTCTCAGGGACTCAGCTTGAGTGGTTCTATCAATTGGACGGAGCCAATATTCGTAGCTGGGAAGATTTGGCTACTGCATTCTATAGGCAGTATCAGTATAACTCCGACCTCGCTCCTACGCGTACCCAACTCCAGGATATGTCAATAGGAACAGGTGAGGGATTCAAAGAGTATGCTCAAAAATGGAGAGACCTTGCTGGAAGGGTGCAACCACCTTTGGATGATCGTGAGCTTGTGGACATGTTTCTGGGGACCATGTCTGGTCCGTTCTTTAATCATCTGATTGGAAGCTCTTCAGCTGGGTTTACATATCTTATTTTGATCGGTGAAAGGATTGAAGCTGGTATTAAGGCTGGGAAGATACAGAAGGGTGCCTCATCGAGCACTGAGAAGAAGACAGAATAGACCTGAACACCGCCAAGCTATCAATGTGGTTGTTATTTCAAAACCTGCTGGTGCCCCTCAGTATCACAATCAACAAAAGGACGAGATACCTTGAAGGAAATTCACTCGTCTCAGCATGACTTTGTCTCAGATTCTGCCATAGTTGCTGAAGACCAATCTGGTGACTCTAAAAGAAGCTCCAAAGAATCCAAGTATCACATCACCAAAGTACAACCCTAATGCCCGCTGCGCTTTTCACTCTGATAGCCCGGGGCATAATACAGATGATTGTTGGGTTTTGAGAAACAGGGTGCAAGACCTAATTGATGCAAGGGAGATTGAGTTTGAGGCGCCAGAGAGGCCTAATGTTGTGACTGCTCCCATGCCCAAACATGGAGTAAATGCCGTAGAGGAAGACTTGTTTGTAGCTTCCGTGGATGATATTGTTACCCCTCTGATGACTGTCAAGAAGAACCTGTTGCTAGCCGGTTTATTTCCGGGCTGTGGCGAAGGTTGCCATATGTGTTCTGTTTTACCTACTGATTGCCCATTTCTGAAGTCAGGTATCCAAAACCTGATGGATAATAAAGAGATCCTGTTCGAAAAGATTGTTGTTTCTTCCATTCCTACTAAAGAAGTTTCCATTATTACCATTTTCGACAATTCTTCCAAGGCTCCCTCGAGGAAGCCTGTTAGAATTACATCTGTTCCAAAGATCGCACCTGTAACCATCACTGTTCTGGGGCCCGTCCCCTACACCTCTGACAAAGCTGTCCCTTGGCACTATGGGGCAGATGTTTATGTTCTTGGAGTTAAGCAAGAGTTGGATGCTGATACCGACATCAGCAACATTACTGAGCCTGCTAAAGTCACCTGCAGCGGTAGACTTTTCTCACCTGATATTGCTCCACCAGCTGCCCAAAGACCTATTGTCATTACACCTGCAAGTGTGCCTAATGCCATTCCTGATCAAGTTCTTAGTTCTACTCCTGTCGCCGAGTCATCTGACGCTCAGGGCAAAGGGATCACCACTGATGTGCCTGCCCAGACGGAGGCACCAAAGACCATCACTGTTGAAGCTTCCAAACAGGAGATGGAAGAGATTTTGAAGATTATTAAGAAGAGTGATTATAACGTAGTTGAGCAGCTGGGGCAAACCCCATCCAAGATTTCTATGTTATCACTGTTGTTGTGTTCAGAGGCCCATGCCAAGGCTCTGATTACCTTCCTGAAGACTGCCCACGTGCCACAAGAGACATCAGTTGATCAGTTTACCGATTGTGTGGCCAATTTAACTGCTGATAATGGTTTGGGTTTCTCTGACGCTGATTTGACTCCCAAGGGGAAAAATCATAAAGATGCCCTGCATGTCTCCATTGAATGCAGGGGCACTACTCTTGCACATGTATTGGTTGACACTGGTTCCTCATTGAACGTCTTGCCCAAAAAAGCTCTGGACCGGTTAGATTGCGAAGGGTTGGAGCTAAAGCCAAGTGACATCATTGTCAGGGCCTTTGACGGGTCCAAAAGGATGGTACATGGTGAGGTTTACATTCCAATTAAAGTTGGTTCTCAAGTCTTCAATTCTACATTCTACGTGATGGACATTCGGCCATCCTATTCTTGTTTGCTGGGTCGTCCATGGATCCACAAAGCTGGGGCCGTAACCTCAACACTCCATCAGAAGTTGAAGTACCCGGTTAGAGGGAAGATTGTGACAGTACAAGGGGAGGAAGAGTATATGGTCAGCCACCTCAACTCGTTCAGATACGTAGAGATGGATGGGGAGTTCATTGAGACCCCATTTCAGCATTTTGAACAGGTTCTTCAGACACTGGCATCAGCTGAGACTGTGGTTGAAGATTCTCCTATGAAGATGGATTCCTTAAAGGATGCCCGGGCTGTTATTGAGAAGGGTGAGTGTACAAATTGGGGCCGACTTCCTGATTTCACTCAGAAGACTAACAAGTTTGGTTTGGGTTTCACTACAGAAGCTCAAAAGGCTGTTCGAAGTGCAAGGATTGGAAGACCTACTGTGTTCATTAGCAACTCAGGAGTAAATGCCATAGAAGATGATGTGGAGGAGTCTGAATTCGACAACTGGATCTATCCTACGACCAACGGTGGACCAAGCAACTGGACAACAAAGGACTTCATCCCTATTACTTTTGTTACCCAGTAATGAACTCTTTGTTTTGAACTTGTAACAGACAATGTTTTGAAACTTTATGGCCCGATGTCTTACCCGGGGCACCGTGGCTTCATTTGTGAGGGCTTTTGTGTGCCATTTTCATATATCATTAATAAAAGCATTGGACGTTTCTTGCATTTCAAATTTTGCGCTCATTGTTTTTCTTTATTATATATTGCAAAAACAACTATTTTACACACACTCACATACACAGGTCTCAATCCACTCTGGATCTCACTGGTAACGACTCTGCTACTGCCAGTTATGACTTCGAAAATCCGATCAACTTATCCAAAGACGAAGGTGAAGATGATTGCGAAGTGCCTGGTGAACTTGCAAGACTGCTACTCCAGGAAGAGAGGGCCATTCAGCCACATGAAGAGCCAGTGGAAACGGTGAACCTGGCTACTGAAGTAGACAAGAAGGAAGTCAAGATCGATGCAAATCTGGAGCTTAGTGTGAAGCAGCGGTTGATTCAGATGCTGCATGACTATGTTGAGATCTTTGCCTGGTCTTACAAATATATGCCTGGGTTGGATACTGACATTGTGGTTCATCGCCTGCCTACCAAGGAAGACTGCCCTCCGGTAAAACAGAAGGTTCGCCGTATGTGCCCAGAGATGTCTGAGAAAATCAAGGCCGAAGTTATGAAACAGTTTGACGCCGGTTTTCTAGCAGTGACTTCTTACCCTCAGTGGGTTGCCAATGTGGTTCCTGTACCGAAGAAAGATGGTAAGGTCCGTATGTGTGCTGACTATAGGGATTTGAACAGGGCAAGCCCTAAGGATGACTTCCCTCTACCTCACATCGACGTTCTGGTTGAAAATACTGCTCAGCACAAGGTATTCTCCTTCATGGACGGTTTCTCCGGTTATAATCAGATAAAGATGGCTCCCAAAGACATGGAGAAGACCACTTTTGTTACTCAGTGGGGTACCTTTTGCTACAAGGTCATGCCTTTTGGGTTGAAAAATGTTGGGGCAACGTATCAGCGTGCCATGGTTGCTTTGTTTCATGATATGATCCATCATGAGATTGAAGTATACGTCGACGATATGATTACAAGGTCCCAGACTGGGGAGGAACACCTTGACCATCTACAGAAGCTGTTTGACAGATTGAAGTTGTACAGGCTGAGATTGAACCCGAACAAGTGCACCTTCGGGGTGAGGTCTGGTAAGCTACTGGGTTTTGTCATGAGCGACAAAGGTATTCAAGTGGACCCTGCCAAGGTGAAATCCAACAAGAGATTCCAGCTCCCAAGAAAGAGAAAAAGGTCAGAAGCTTCCTGGGACGACTGAACTACATTGCCCGATTCATCTCTCACCTAAATGCTACTTGTGAGCCAATCTTCAAGTTACTAAAGAAAGATCAGGTAGTACGTTGGAATGATGAATGTCAGGCCGCTTTCGAAAGAATCAAAGAGTATCTCCAAGAGCCACCCATCCTAATGCCACCAGTTGAAGGGAGACCTCTGATCTTATACTTGACAGTACTTGACAACTCAATGGGGTGTGTGCTGGGGCAGCATGACGAGTCTGGCCGAAAAGAGCATGCTATTTATTACCTTAGCAAAAAGTTTACAGACTGTGAGACTCGATACTCACTGCTTGAGAAAACTTGCTGCGCTTTGGCATGGGCTGCTCGTCGGCTGAGACAGTATATGATGACTCACACTACTCTATTGATTTAAAAAATGGATCCAATCAAGTATATCTTCGAAAAGCCTGCCTTGTCCAGAAGAATAGCAAGATGGCAGATGATTTTGACTGAATATGACATCCAATACACAACTCAAAAATCAATCAAGGGAAGTGTATTGGAAGACCATTTGGCACATCAGGCGGTGGATGATTACCAGTCTATGAACTTTGAATTTCCGGACGAGAATATCATGGTAGTGACTGATTGTGAGATATCTGGACCGGATGAAGGACCTGAGGAAGGATCCCGATGGTCTATGTACTTTGATGGAGCTTCGAACGCTTTGGGTAATGGCATTGGCGCTGTGATCATATCTCCTAAAGGCTCTCATACTCCGTTTACCGCCCGACTATGTTTCAACTGCACCAACAACATGGCGGAGTATGAAGCATGCATCATGGGTCTTCGAGCTGCAATTGACCTAAGGATTAAGTTCCTAAGTGTCTTCGGAGATTCCGCTCTCGTGATCAGTCAGATCAAAGGCGAGTGGGATACAAAACACCCGAATCTTATCCCTTATAAGGAGTATGTGTTAACGTTGCTTCCCCATTTCGAGGAGATAACCTTTGAGCACTTTCCTAGAAAGGAGAATCAGTTGGCGGACGCGCTAGCTACGATGTCTTCTACGTTCAAAGTCAAATGGGACAACGAGGCTCCCCAGATCATTATTGAAAGATTGGACGAACCTGCACATTGTTGTGACATTGAGACTGAAGAAGTAACAGCAAAGCCCTGGTATCATGAGGTGAAGAGGTATCTTGAAGCTCAGGAGTACCCCGAGGGTGCATCTGTTAATGATAAGAAGTTTCTGAGGAGGTTCGTGGCGAAATTCTTCATCAGCAATGGCATTTTTTATAAGCGTAACCATGATTTAACCTTACTGCGCTGTGTGGATAAGAATGAAGTAGAAAGGATCATGGCAGATCTACATGAAGGTAGTTTCGGAACTCACTCCAGTGGATACATCATGGCAAAGAAAATCCTTCGGGCATGATATTATTGGTCCACAATGGAAGCCGACTGTTATCAGCATTCTCGGACATGTCACAAATGCCAAATCTATGCTGATAAGGTGCACATTCCTCCGGTCCCTCTGAACGTCTTGACAACACCTTGGCCTTTTGCAATGTGGGGCGTTGATATGATCGGCGAGATCAGACCTACGACATCCAACGGGTATCGTTTCATCCTTGTAGCTATTGATTACTTTACGAAGTGGGTTGAAGCAACTTCCTTTGCTATTGTAACCAAGAACGTCGTGGCACAATTCATTCGGCACAACCTGATCTGTCGATACGGTGTACCAGAGAGGATCATTACGGACAATGGTACCAATCTTAACAACAAGATGATCATTGAGCTCTGCGAGCAATTCAAGATACAACATCATAACTCTTCTCCCTATCGGCCGAAGATGAATGGGGTTGTCGAAGCAGCAAATAAGAACATTAAGAAGATTGTGTAGAAGATGACAGTGACATACAAAGACTGGCATGAGATGTTACCATTCGCTCTTCACGGGTACCGTACCTCAGCACGGACGTCAACAGGGGCAACACCCTATTCCTTGGTTTATGGCATGGAGGCAGTCTTGCCCATCGAAGTTCAGATACCCTCTCTTCGGATCATGAAGGATGCAGGTTTGAGCGAAGATGACTGGATTCAAACCCGACTTGATAAACTGAATCTAATCGACGAGAAAAGACTTACCGCTGTTTGTCATGGTCAGACGTACCAAAAACGGATGATCAAGGCATTTAACAAGAAAGTCAGACGACAAGAGTATCAAGTTGGGGACCTGGTAATCAAGCGCATTATCTTACCTCAAGGTGATCCCAGGGGCAAATGGACCCCTACTTACGAAGGGTCGTTTGTGGTTAAGAACATTTTCTCAGGAGGAGCGATGATTCTAACCACCATGGACGGTGACGACCTTCCTCACCCCGTCAATGCAGACATAGTGAAAAGATACTACACATAATCAAAGACCCGCTAGGTTGACTGGCCTAGGCAAAAATAAGGGCTTCCCGGCGAACCAAAAGGGTTCGGGCAAAAATAAGGGATGAAAATAAAAAATTTGTACACCCGGCAAGTCGAAAACCTAAAAAGGCGGCTTGAGCAAAAAAGGGTATCCCGGTGGACTGAAAACACGAAAGGGCGGTCCAGGCAAAAGTTAGGGATTGAAGCGTAATACTATGTCTCATTGGATCATCTCACATCCGGACTTCGGTATCAACTATCAGGCTCAGATGACACCAATCAATCAGATTCATTTTCAACTAAGCAACAAAGTGATGAGACGCTTGAAGATATAAAGGCAATAATAGAGTTGGAACCTAGTGGGATTATTCACATAGCTGTTTTGTTTTCTTTTCACAAAATTGTATAAATTCTATTTGTTCGGCGGCGTTCTCTTACTAGGACGTCAGCCTCTTGTACAAAAACGCCTATTTACAGGCAAACTTCAAAATCAATACAAATTCATTTTCAGACAAATTTCAAATTGTTTTTCCTTTATCTGTTTTGTTTTGCAAAAAAAAAAGTCCAATTTTCATTTTTGATATATGCATTTGACATTAATTGCTGCTCATAAATATTTACATGCGAAACAAAGGACAAATTACTGGTAATATCAGAAACAGGGGCAATAAGAATTGGCCGAGCAGTGTAGTTGCTCTGTCCACCAAGGTACCAAGGTAGGTTCCGCTGAAGAATATGACCAAGATACCATCACTCCCCTGCAGAGTAAAACAGTAATGGTAGCTCTCCCCACTGAGACTTGCAACTATGAACGAATCAACAATGCTCTCCCTAAGCAGAGTTAATCTACCATCAGCCCTGAAAGGGTTGGGTATCCCCAGAAAGTCTTAATATTCCCCAGCGGAGTATAAAGAGGTTCCCCAGTAGAGTATAAAGAGGTTCCCCAGCAAGTATAAGAGTGTTCCCGAAAGTCTTAATGTTCCTCAACAGAATATAAGAATTTTCCCCGGCGGAATACAAGATATCCATAGTGGAGCCATTTCCCCAGTGCAGTCTAAAAAAGCTTTCCCAATGGAGTTGAATCATCATCCCCAGTAGACTCTGGAAGCTTATCCCCTGCGAAGCATAAATAAGTCTCCTCAGCCAGATTCAGAGGTTATCCCCACAAAAGTCTAACTAGGTTATCCTCAGCAAGTTGCTACTGAAAGATCATCTTCCGCAAAGTTCTCCCTTTCACATATAGGAGTTCAATCCTCAACAGATTCAATATCACCAGCAACAGTAATCCATCCCCAGCGGAATTCATCATTGAAATCCCCAACAGAGCTTATCAACAAAATCCCTAGCGGAGTTGATCGTTAAAATCTTCAATAGAATAACTCCCCACAGAGTAATCTCTTCATCAGTTTATTCCCCAACGGAGTTCTTTTCTCCTGCAGGTTTATTCTCACAATCATCTTCGTTCATCATCCCCAGCGGAAACGAAGAACTCTACTTTATTCTCCAGCAGCTCCAGAATTTATTTTCCCCAGCTAAAACATCACATTTCCATACATCATGATACATGCATATACGCATCATACAAATACAATCTCATTTATTTTGAGAACATAATTTCCTGATCCATGTCATGCATTGCATATGGCTGACCTTCACCTTTCAGGAAAGATACAGTTAAAAGTTCTCACTTACGTCGAAGACCTGACCGGTTCTTAAATCTCAATTGAATTATCCTCTGTTGAATTTCAGATAAGGTTCTCAATCTCGACAATTTTCCTCCGTCATAGTGTGGACGAGTACTATAACCTCAACGGTATACTCCGTGGAGCACGAGTCAGTTCCTAGATCTTGATGTTTTCCCCCGTCATAGTATGGACAAGTTCTATAACCTCAATGGTATACTCCATTGAGCACGAGATAGTTCCTAGATCTTGATGTTTTCCTCCGTCATAATATGGACAAGTTCTATAACCTCAATGGTATACTCCATTGAGCACGATACAGTTCCTAGATCTTGATGAAGATGTTTCCCCCCAATTGAATTATGGACAGGTTCTTAAAATCCAGCCGAGGCATTCTCTCAGTTGAAATACAGGCCAGTTTCCTAAATCTCAACAAAAGTTAGACTTCCCCAGCGGAATCTTTTACAACAACAGGTATGCAATTTCTCGCTAAGGAATCTCTTATGCGATCGACACTCCTGCAGATGGAATCTGTAAGCCCATCCTCCTACCAGCAGTCTCCAAATGGCATCTGTAAGCCCATTCCCAACATCACAATGTTGATGCTACACCATGCGAGTGCAAATTTTTGGGCACTCTAGTGTTCAATTATCTTCCACCTTCGGATCACGAAAGGCTCGAAAGTCAATCTATATCCTCAGGTTTAAGAAAATTGAACAGGGGAAACTGTTGTACCCCAAAATTTTCCCTCCCATATTCCTCAAGACTTGTCAAGAAGAAGCTTCAAGTTGCTCAAGTTGGCTCAAGGTTTGGACAGTCAAATCACCTCCTAAGGTAGTCAATTCAAAATTAGGGTTTTGTATTGCATCAAGGTACTTACATCCAAATGGCCTCAAGTGATACCCAATGTACTAAAATGTTCTTAAGTTCATTCATGACAAATTTCAAGCCTTGCAGAGGAAGTTTGGTCAGTCAATTGCTCAAGAGGCCCAAAAATCGACTGTGCTAGGGCAAAAGTCAACTGTGTCCCAAATATAGTCAAACCTCAAGATTTTTTGTCAACATTCTAATTTTGAAGGATAATTCATCATTTTATTAAGGGTTGATCATGATTCATCAAGGATTGCTCAAGATTCATCAAGATTCAAAAGTTGCTAAATTAGGGTTTTGTAGGAAAAGTCAACTCAACTTTTGACCAAGCATAACTTTCTCATAAATTATGAGAAATGACCCATCCAAAGATCATTTTGAAGAGGATGCAATTTCCTAAAATCCATCTTCACACCCCAAGATCAATAAATGCTCTCATAAAAAGTTACAAATTTGGACATTATAGGTCATTTTTGAAAGTCAACAAAAACACCTTTTTTGCCAAAGCTTATAACTTGAGCATGGAAGATCAAAATGAAATGAGACCAAAAGGGTTGATTAGAGTACATCTCAAGGTTTCCAAAAAGTCAAATAACACCTCCAAAAGTTCAAAATTGAGGATGTTATGCATTGATGAAGTTGGGCATTTTTCCAAATTTGCCAAAAGTCAACTATCCTCAAAACTCCAATTTTTTACAAAAGGGCCTACTTTTTTCCACTTGATATGGTCTTGTCATGCCACACACGTGTCCCATCTTTAATTTCATGGACATTCATCTATTTTTCTATTTTATTTCATTTTTATTGATTTAATTCATTATTAATCAATATTAAATCAAATAAAATCTAAAAATTGATGTAGTAAGATTCTTGTGATCATTACAGCTTGCAAATATCATGTGCAACTCAATCAAACTCGTGCCAAGTCAAAACATGCCCAAAATCTCAGATTTGATGCAATTATGGAAAGCTTATCAATGGTGATCATATCAAATATTCCATCTTCAATGCATAAGGATTATGGCCCAAATTTTGACCTAAACACATTCCATTATATACACACAAGTGAGGCAGACCTAGAATATACACAAAGCTCTGTTGAAACGGCTATAACAACTTTGGAAAAAAGCTTGAAAAGTGGGAGATCGAATTCTTGTTTGGAGGCACTTTCAAAGCAAAAGCTGAACACTACTCCCTTGCCTGATATCCTGTGAAGCTATATCGATCAAAACCAAGCCCTTTCATTGCCTAAAACTCATTGTAAGTCTCCACGAATATGCCTCTGCACATGAAATCGTAAATCATTCTCCTTGCATCTTTTTGCCAATTTGATTGCACTATCATGCTTAACATTCAATTTCCATCAATTCTGCATCATTTAATTTGATTTTTATGGACCATACTGTGATGCCCGATTCTAGGGTTCTTGTTCTTGCTTTTTAGGCATTTTTGATGCAGGGAAAATTGGGCCAAATAATGGTTACAGGGATGACCAGGAGGAAGAGACGAGTGCATTGGTACTCTTGGGTGTCGTTTACATGGCCTGTGAAGGATTTTTGAGAGATCTTACGAATCTTCCTGCGGATAAAAATCTGCAGGTAAAGAACCAGGGTGATATGAAGAAGATGATAACGTGGCTGGGCGTGATTGGCCAGTTCAAATCATTGGCGCTTTTTATTTTTATTTTTCAGGCTTAGCATTTTATTTTCCATATATTATTTGTTTCTTATTTCAATAACAATTAGGCAAGCTGGTTGGAGTGGTTGAGCGCGCAGGTAATGAGCCTTGAGACCTGGGTTCGAATCCCAGGTCCCCCAAAACTTGATTGAATTTTGTTTTCAGGTAATCACACGCAGCGTTCAATGATTTGGTCCACCATACGCCTCAAGGATCCACCTGCCAGATGGCTTGCAAGGAAAATCCAAGGATCTAGATTGAAGGCTCACCAAGGACCTTAGTCAATGCACGCCTAGCAAACTGGAAAAGTCAAACGAGGCTGGGACATTTTGGGCCTGGAGATTTGCTCTCTGCACCATCAAATCGGGCCCAAACCCCCTGGGTTTATTTCTTTTCTCTCTTTCATATTTCTTTTTAGTTAAATTGTTTATTAATTATTTTTATTATTACTAACTGATTTATTTTTCCTAATAAAATCAGAAAACATAAAAAATATTATTTTTATTACTTTCATTATTTTATTTTGTAAATAAATCTTAATTAATTAACTTAGTTTTAAATAGGTGTAACATTTAATATCTTTTGCATTAAATTAAAATTAATTTAGAATTAGGTTTTTAATATCTTTTAACCATTCTTATTTTTATTTCCTTAATTAAAATAAAAAACCCAAAAATATTTTCATTTAATTAATTTATTCAATATCCCAGGCGAAGCATACTTTATTTTCTTTCAGCACCTCAATCATCCTTGTCTTCAACTTGGGATCTAGTTTGGAACTGATGTAAGCGATTCTTTTTATGCTCTTATCCCCAAGATCTATCTCTTCAAGGGGGTCTTGAGACAACATATTGCGCTTGATGCCAATGGATCTTTCTCGAAACCCAAGGGTTCCTCATCATATATAACATCCAACCTTTGTTCTATCTGTTCGCCTGGTACCTGTTCGTCAGGAGGTTTTGGAATAAAATGCTCCCAGGTCCTGCTGTGTGTAATGTATCGTCTATGGCTGTGATAGCCATGTTTGTAACCTCAGCTTCAAGAGCCACTTTTCTTTTATTCTCGGCCAAGTAGGCCAAAATCTTTTCGAAGAACAACGATTCAGACATAATCACTGTCCATATCCCAGCCAGTTGGTCGTACGTTAGACATTCCTTCGATATCCTCTGTTTCCCCCATGATCTCTCTATCCCATTGAAACCCATTTGGGTGGAGGGTTAAGAAATAGAGTGAATTCTTTGGGTGGAGGGTCTCGCGCGCAAATAATTTTTGATCCATATTTCAATATTGTAATTGCTTCGAGGATGTAATATTTTTTAATTTAGGACTTTATTTATTTATTTATCGCTTTTATTTACTTTTCGCAATTTAATTTTTAAGGGTTTGTCTTTGGCGATGTAAATACCCGACGCCTTATAATAGCGTAGATTTATTTTCCGCAATTTAATTTCCGCAAACATTAACTGTTAGATGTTTGAATAATAGGCAATGCATGACAAGATCAATTTTAATTTAAAATCGACAGTAGCTCACCATGACATGTACAAAGATAATATAACTGAAAAACAATACACTCGCACATGTCACTCTTAGGGTACACCTCACTTGGTTGCCTCGAACGTGGTCATTGAGTATAGGAAGTTTTAGAGGTCGCCCTCTTGTCCAAAGATCATAAGTTGCCTCGGATAAAATGATCTAAGACATTAGGGTTACCACTAAGGCATCCTAACATTGCTTTAGTGACCACACGTCCCTTAATCGAATTGACCCTTAAACTCCGACGACGATGCTACCTACTCCTCAATAGTGGGATAGCGTTGTCTAAAGGACATTTGTACAGATTAATTCCTTTTTCGAGTAGGTAGATGGTTCTTAAGTACTTTCTCCTTTTAAAAAACAAAACAAAACTTTCCGCACTCACACTCTCTTCAAAAACAAAACTCTTTTCAAACCCACAAATACAAAGAAAAACAAACTTTTGAGAACATAATGAGCAAGTACCTAAGAGCTCGTGGATAACCACAGATAGAAAGGGTGCTAACACCTTCCCTTTCTATAATCTACCTCCCGAACCCGAGAAACATCTCAAAAAGGAATTTTTCTGTGCTTTTGTCCTTTCCTTGTTGGATAAAATAAAAGACGATGGCGACTCTTGCTTACCGCGACACTTTGCGAAAACAAACGCAAAACGCGAACCAGCATTCAAAAACAGTCAGTTCTCTTTCCCACCGATCACAGGAGTCTTTGAACATTGTGTCGTTACGGTATCCTTGGTATTGAATACTTAGTACCTATCAAACTAACATTAGCCTAGCAGCCACGTATGATTAAGAGTCGTGTTGTGCCCTTATTTCATAACTCTCTTATCATTTCTTTTACCGTGTTGGCCGATTACTTGAGGACAAACAATGGTTTAAGTGTGGTGGATTTGATAACACGAAAATGTATAGTATATTTGGCTTGATTAACATAAATTATGTCTCTATTTTATTTTAATTATGTTGCTTTATGTTGGTGTGATACGGTGGGAGAACTGACTTGAGGTTTTGCGTTTTGTCGCAAATGTCGCGGTTAGCAAGAGTCACCACCGACTTTTATTTTATCCAAAAGGAAAGGTAAAAAAGCACAGGAAAGACCTTTGAGATGTTTTCTTGAGTTCGGGGGGGGGGGGGGGTAGGTTATGAAAAGGGAAGGTGCTAGCACCGTTTTCATCCATGGTTTTCCATGGGCTCTTAGTTACTTGCTTAGATCACTTGCTTTGCTTTGAAAGTATTTTGAAAAGAGGCCTTTCGTTTAGGCAATCTTTGTAATGATTCTCGTTCATAAGAATGTATATAAAGATGTTTGTCTTTTGAAAAATGTTTCAATGTTTTGAAAGTTGTTTGGAAAATGTTTTGAAAATGTGTGTGTGTTTGTATTTTGAAAATAGCAAGGATTGTTTTGGAAGAGAGCAAGTAACTTAGAACTATCTACCTACTCAAATGTCTTTCCTATGTATTTTTATTCCTTTGACATTGTTGACTTACCATTGTGTTGGTAGACAACCCTATCTTTGAATGTTAAACAGGACGGGCGTGGGTCATGGTATGACCATGATAGCAATGTTGCCAAGTATCTTTAGCATTTTGAGGGACCAAGATCATTTTGTTTAGGCAACCTTTTGATAGCGTCATCGAGGGACTATGATCTTTTGTTTTGTTTTGTTTTGTTTTGTTTTGCCAAGATACTTTGCATGCATACCATGGCCATTTTGTTTTTAGGCAACCAAGTGGGTGAAACCCTAAGGGTGCTTGTATGCAATGTGTGTCATTTTGCATGCCTTTGATTGTCTTGTATTAGGCCATGTCTATTTGTTTGTTTTTTGTCTTATCATGCAAAACCCTAATTTACTAGCATGGTATATGAAAGCAATAAATTGCGTAAAAGTAAACTAAGCTATTATAACAATTATTATGGGAGGGGGGATACAAGTTTTTGAATGGGGATATTGCACAAAAATAAACCCTAAAATACTATTACAACCCAATTGAATTATTGTGCGAAATAAATAAATATACAAATATTAAAATATGCAATGCAAAGTATTTATGCAAAAAATGTTGTGTATTGTTTTTTGTATGAGAAAATAAATTACTTAAACCCTAGAAAAAGGGAAAAATAATAGTATTATTTTTGAAAGGGGAAAACCCTAATTTTTTTATTAAAGAAAATATATGTTTCCTATTATTATTTTGTCCATTTTTTGTACAAGAAATAATAAATAATACTATTAACAAATATTAAAAATTAAAATATGTATGAAAATAATATTTTATGTGTAAAATAAATAAAATAAAAATATATAGTATTTTTAAATTGTATTTACAAATTTATTTAAGAAAATAAATTCTATAAACCAAATAAACTATTTTTTATGCCAAAAAATAAAAAAATAAAAAAAATAAAATGCAAAAAATAAAGATAATATTTTTTGTGATTTTTTAATGTTCATAAAAAGAATAAAAATCAATAAACATAAAAAATGTGAGAAAATATGCAAAATATAAAATATGAAGTAGGGGTGTGGAAATCAAAAGCAAACAGGCCCAGGCGCGCCAAGGCCCAGAACAGGTTGTCCCTGTCCTCCAGCTCCCTCCTGCGCGCACGTTTTGCTTAAAACCTGTATCTTGCTATTCTTTGCACAAAAAAAAACTTATAACACAAAACTTGTAGCTTGTAATCTCACGATTCCAATGTGTTGTACCCCAAAATTTGCCCTCTCATTTCATCAACATTTTCTCACCACAAGACTCTTGGAGCTCAAGATCAAGTTAGGGTTTGCTCTACTCAAGACTCCTCCTTGCACTGTTGACCCAAAATAGGGTTTGAGTTTGCACAGAGATGTTTTGACCTAAAATTCCCAAAGTGACTTTCATGCTTCAGGTTGGACTCACAGGTTTATCCGTACCAAGTTTCAAGTCTTGATTCCAATCTTTGCCCAGTCAATTGGACAGTTGATCTAGAAATCAACTGTATTGGGGAAAAAGTCAACTATGGCCAATTGACAGTCAAACTTCATGAAATTTGACCCACATCAACATTATGAACTCATATGAATCATTTGATCAAGTTTGGATCACAATTCCACAAGAAATTTGATCAAATCATCAAAAGGGCAAAATGGTCATTTTTAGGGTTTTGACTGCACAAAGGCAATTTTTGACTGTTTGACCTAACCAATGGAAAACCAAGCTCACATATGGACTCAAGGATTCAATGACATTATCTTGACACATGAAACAAGTTCAAAAGATCTCAAATGCATAGGATTGACAGATGAATTTTCCAGTCAACTGATCAAAATTTGATTGTATACTGAAAAGTCAAACTTTGACTTTTTGGTCAAAATCAAGTGCCAAGATTCATTTTTCGTCAAGACATGTCAAATTATGAAACTTGTTCATCAAGAAACCCAAAATTGCAAATTAGGGTTTAAAATGAAAAAATTTCATATCTCAGAAATTTTCTAAGTTATGAAATTTTCTTATTTTTTCCTAACTTTGTCCCATTTTTTCACAAAGATGCAAATGGATTCAAACAAAACTTGAAACGTGAAAGTTGTAGTCCATTGCAAAATCCACAACTTTGATTCACAAAGTTTTCCCAAAGGAAGCTTGTATCTCAAGTTATGATTTTTGGAATAAGGGTGCAAAACACTTTTAACTTAGACAAATTTTGACCTATTATAGGCAGGATTTTTGTCCAACTTCTTGGCCATTTTTCACATGGTTCCACTTGGAGTTTCAATTTGAATTACAAAGATGGATTGTATTACATATTCCAAGCTTTCCAAATTGTCCAAGAACTTCTCAAACACCCTTGTGGTTAGAGAGAATCGAATTTGCAAAGTTAGCCAAAACTCACTTTTGTTCATAACCAAATACATGTTCATACAAGTTTCATTTTCAAACCAACATGATTGGTACTTGCTTCCAGGCCTCTAAACCCTTCTACACTCCTTAATTGAATGCAAATCCACTTTGATAATGCATTATTTTGTTCATTTGGACAATACATGCAAAATTAATCCTTAAATAGAAAAAGGTAGAATGCCATTTTGATAAAGTTGTGCTTTATGTCAAGTTCCAAATCTTTGAGGCATGGGGCCAAATCTGAGAGCCAAATCAAATCTACACATTCCAGTTACCAAGAGCTTTGTTTGTAGCATACATTAGGGCATTGTAGTGGCTTGTAGGAGAACACACACTTTCTTGCTTACATTGGAAGAAACCTTGCAAAAACTCTCCATCTTTCATTCCTGTCAACACAGCCAAACACAAACTTTGTTCTCATCTTCCATACATCCCAACTGACCTAAGGCACGATTAAACCATCCCTCATACCTCCCAAAACACAAAAACACCATCTTATTTCCAAAACAGGGTACCTGCTGCAGGTTGAGGTCCACAACTCAATCCACTCGTGCACTCTTGCTAAAAACCTTGCAAACACATTCCATACCATCCATTGAAACTATTCCAAGCCCTAAACACTAGCTGTAACACCCCTAACCCTGTCTGCCATTTTCATTTTTCAGTTTTGCAGGTGAACTTCCATAGCACGATATAGAGTGATTCAAAGCAAGCTAGGAGTTGGAGAAGCTTCCTTGGACTTCAGGCAAGCTGTACAGAAGCTAAAACTCCATTGAAGTTAGCCACATTGTTGTACACGATTCAAGCTGAAACAGGTAAAACCATGGACTTCTATCTCTCAATCTAGGAAGAGTTAGGCTTAGGTTTGTGAATGAAACATGCTCTACTCATAGCCCTGAAGCCATACATATGATTACTTTTCATTTATATTAAGTATGCTGTGAGAATTTTAGCCATGAACATTGAAGAAAAATTAGGTCAGAAATTGGGGATGAAGAAATTCTCCCTGGTTTCTTAGAGTTAGGTCAAGTATTTTATATGTCTGAATTCGTCTCTTGATGCTCTACAATGTTTGTGTTATGAGTTTTTGCTAAAAGTCAAGGAATCAGGAGATGGTAGTTGTACAAGGAAACGCGCGTTTTTGATTCAAATAGAGCTGGAGGTTGAAGAAGGTTGGCTTGGGCTGGGCCTGAGTTTGTTTTGCTCTTTGCACACATTTTTTCCATTTGCACCCCCTTGGCCCATTATGTGAAATAGTTGTCATTTTTGCATTTTTCATTTTAATTCTGACTTAATATTTTTTGTTCAAACATAAAAAACATTAAAAATATTTTTTCCACATTTTTTTTGCATTTATTTGGCATTTATTTGTTTTATTTAGCATATATATGTAAATAAATATAATACCTTTTTATTTAAGACACTAAAAAATAATACAAAATTATATTTATTTTCAGTTATTATTTTTTATTTACATTTTGAAAACATTTTCTAAAATATACATTTTTGTAAATAATTAATATTTTATTCTTGTATATATTTAGTATATTTAATATATAATATATAAATACTTGTATATTTTATTAGATAATTAGGGCAAAAATATAAAAAATAATACATTTTTATTTTTATTAATATATGACACTAAAAAATACTTTTTTTTACAATATACTTCTTTTTTTATTTTTGTATAAATTAATATATATATATATATATATATATATATATATATATATATATATATATATATATATATATATATATATATATATATATATATATATATATATATATATATATATATATATATATATATATATATATATATATATATATATATATATATATATATATATATATATATATATATATATATATATATATATATATATATATATATATATATATATATATATATATATATATATATATATATATATATATATATATATATATATATATATATATATATATATATATATATATATATATATATATAATATATATATATATATATATATATATATATATATATATATATATATATATATATATATATATATATATATATATATATATATATATATTGTATATAATTAATAAATAAATACTATTTATTCAAAAACTAGGGTTTTGCCCTAAATGACAAAAATATTCAAAATTTGACCTTTTTATTTTTGTTTATATTTCAGATTGAAAAATACTTTCACATACATAAAAAATCATTTTGTGCATAATACATTTTGCATATTTATTGTATTTATTTAAATATTATACAATTAAATATTTGTATATTCGATATGGATGTAATAGCTTAGAATTTAATTTCTTGTCAAATATCCCCAAATTCAAATTTGTACCCCCATCCCCATAATCATGGTTGTAATAGCTTAGCATTTAAATTTCCGCATTTAAAAGCTTTCAAATTATGCCATGATAGACCTAGGGTTTGTATGCAAATAAAACCAACAAATAGCTTGACCTAATTCAAGATAAATGCATGAAAAACAAACAATGCACACTTGCACCCTTAGGGTTACTCCACTTGTTGCCTTCAAAAATGGGCCATGGTTGCATGTTAAGTGTCTTTGGCAAAACAAAAACAAATCAAATGATCATAGTCCCTCGATGACACTATCAAGTTGCCTAAACAAAAATGATCAAGTCCCTTAAGAAAAATGCCAAAGATACTTGACATTATTGCCTCTATGGTCTAAACGATGACCCGCGCCCGTCCCGTTAACATCCTAACACAAGGTTGTTCACCAAATACAATGGTGAAACAACACTGTTAGAAGGGTTAAAACATGATAAAGATCTTTGAGAAATTTAGGGTAGATAGCTCTTGGTTACTTGACCAAACTTGCAAAACAATCCTTGCTACTTTTCAAAAACACACCTCACAACACAATTCCAAAACAACTTGCAAAATATTGAAAAACTTTTTCAAAAGACAATACACCTTTGTATACATTCTGTTGTACCCCAAAATTTGCCCTCCCATATTCTCAAGAATTTGCCAAGTCAAGCTTCAAAATTCCCCAAGGGTTGCACAGTGCAAGAGCCTCCTGAACAGTCAAAATTAGGGTTTTGGTTCTGATCAAGAAAATCAAGTTTCCAAAGGTCCAATCAAGTCTCACATGCCTACAAATATGGTCAAGCATCCTCATATCAAGTTTCAAGACTTTCAGCATAAAACTGCACAGTAAAAAAAAACCTAATTGCACTACAGTCAACTGTAGGGGCAAAATGGTCATTTGACAGTCAAAAGTTCAAATTTTTGGTCAACATATCATTTTGAAACCACAAACATCATTTGATCAATGCTTGATCATGATTCTCAAAGCTTGGCTCAAAAATCATCAAGATGCAAAAGTTTCCTTATTTGGACAGTTGAAAAAGTCAACTGTAAATTGACCAGGGCATAACTTTCACATGGATTATCAGAAAAATTCCATCCAAAGCTCATTTTGAAGATAAAGACATTTCCTACAACTCATCGTCATACTTCAAGTCCAAGAAATTCTCTCACAAAAAGTTATCAATTTCAACATTATAGGTCATTTTCAAAAGTCAACAAAAAGGGACTTTAAGTCAAAGGCCATAACTTGAGATTGGTAAATCAAAATGACATGGGACCAAAGGCATTGGTTAGAGGACTCAAAGACCTTTCCAAAATGTCCAAGAACATGAGCAAAGCTTAAAAATTGAGCAAGTTATGCCTTGTGGAAGTTGGGAAATTTTTGGATATTTTGAAAAGTCAACATTGATTCAAATGACCTAAAATTGCTAATGGGCCCATTTTTCTTCCACAATTCATTATCCAAGGCATGTGCACGACCACTTGGCCCAAAGGGAAGTATTTCTTCATTTTTTATTTATTTATTTGAATTTTTATTAATAATAATTCATTTAAATCAATTAAGTACATGAAAAATATTTAACCTAAGTTTTTCAATCTTTTTGTGCATGAAATATACTCAATAATTCGTGCATAATCAAATATGGAAAGATTTGAAGAGAATTGATCATGATTGGAGCAAAAGTGCATGAAAAATATTGAAAAAAAGATCTTTGAAAATCAAATCTCAAAAACCATGAATGCAAAAGATTTGGATTGTTTTATTTGACCTAATTCACTCTATACTTAAGCCTGAACACAAACCTAATGCAATGGACCACTAAGCTGCGCAAGAACATAGAAAACCAAACTTGAAATTTTCTTTGAAAACTCAAATTCTGAAAACACACTTGCAGGTCGATTCAAGCCTCAAAACCTATTCCATTAGCTTGCCAGGGTTGCCAGTAAACGATTCCAATCAAAAACTGGAGCGTATCATGCATCTTCAAAATCCAACGTCCACGTGTCCCAGAGCATCAGATCAAAGGCCATGAATTGGAGAGTATATTGGACCCTAGTCAATGCATCACACGCTGCCTGGAAAAAGTCAAAAGGGCCTCAGAATCTTGGGCCAGATTGCTAAAAGAAACACCTCAAATTAGGGGCAGACCCCCCTTTGGTTTGCAAATTTTCTTCACTTCCTTTATTTTTCATAATTTTTGTTTTCTTTTAATTATTGTTTGTTTAATTAATTTAATGTTTTCATAAAATATAAAAAAAACCCATAAAAAATTCAGAAAAGAAAAATGATAAATATTTTATTTTAAGTATTTTTGTAATTAAATTGCATATAATTAAATTTAGTTTTAAATTAGGTTTTAATTTTAATTCTTTTAATAAAAATATAAAAATATAGAATTAGGGTTTAATTAATTTTCATCTTTTTTTTCTTTTATTCCATAATAATTAAATATTAGATATTTAGTTTTGTAATTAAAATTGCATGTAAATTAATTAGGGTTAATTTTAGGGTAAAACTTTAATCTTCTTTTTTAATAAATTAAAATAACTAGAATTAGGGTTAGCATTTATCTTAATTAATTCTTTTTCATTAAAATCCAAAATACCAAAAAATACCAAAAAGACCATTTCTTTTCCTTTTAATTTTGATTAATTCGTCGTTTAATTTAATTTTGCAAAAAAGGGTCCAACGCCCTTGTTTAATTCTCATTTAATTCGCGCATTTATCTTATTTCATTTAACATTTCTGTATCTCTCCCGAAGCCTTGTAATTAACTTTATCGCACTCTTTATTTCTTTATTTTTTTTTTGTCAAATCGGGTCCTGGATTAAATTTTGGCGATGTGGACCCGCGCCTTTGTAATAGTTTAGAACTTTCAATTTCCGTATCTTTTTTAACTGTTAAATAAATGCATGCAAGAATGAATGACAAAAAAATAAAAACAAGCGCATAGATCACCCATAACCTGACAAGATAAAATATCTGAATCGGACACACAAATCACACACCACCCCTAGGGTACGCCTCACTGTTGCCTTGCCTCGAAAGGTGATCGTCGAGTAGAGGATGTCTTAGTAAGTCCTCATGATCCGGGAACCTGGCATGAGAGTAGCTTCTAAGGTGTCTTCCTATTGCTCCGGTGATCACCATGTCCCTACAAACTCGAATTGACCCGAACACCTCCAATGGTGGTGCTACCTACCTCTCAATGGTGGGATGGCACTACTTTAAAGGACATTTACACAGACGAATTCCTTAGGGTAGGTAGACGACTCTAGATACTTGCTCTAATCTCAAAGCAAAATCAAAAAATACTTTTCACACCGACACCTTTTCAAAAAGCTTTCGAAAGCAATTTTTCAAACACTCTTGAGGATTGATACAAGAGTCGAACTGAAATTTTCAAAGAAACTTTTTAAAACCCACAGTTGAAAAGCAAACAAACCATTTTTGAAAACACAAATGAGCAAGTATCTAAGAGCCCATGGATAACCATGGATAGAAAGGGTGCTAACACCTTCCCTTTCTATAACCTACCTCCCGAACCGAGAGCAATCTCTTTAAGGAATTTTTCTGTGCTTTTGTCCTTTCCATTTGGAGAAAATAAAAGACGGTGGCGACTCTTGCTTCCGCGACATTTCGCGAACCAGCGTTAAACAGTCAGTTCCAGATCCACCGATCACAGAACTGGCGACTCTGCTGGGGAGTTAAACTTAAAGTGAGGTGTACCTTAGGGTTAGTTCATAACCGTGTTTTCAATTGTATTGATTTGCTTGCTTTAAATTGTGGGACTGTCTTGGGAGTTCTATAGATCCTAACCCGGATCTGGGGGATACCTTCTTAGAAAGTAGCAACAAGGCTGTGAGGGAACTGTGCGGGGTATACCGACATGGTTGAAACAGTCTGCTACGTTGATGTGGCACTTTGGTGTGTACCGGTAACCCTTGAGTTCAGTCAAGGAGAGTACGGGGCCTCCGCGTGGTGTCATGAAGCATCAACAGACCTTAGGAACCTTAATTGAACTATCTTGGCCTCTTTAGGGTAATGATATAACTGACTTTGGTGCAGTCCGAGGTTGGTTGATACTCGATACTACACTCAATTGAGGGTTGCTTTCCTGGAATATTTTGGTCGCCAGTTCAGTGGCTAAATCGAAACAATGAACAATGAAAGCAATCCCGTGATATTGGGACCCTTAGAACCCGGTTACTTCTGATAGGACAGGTTGAGCCCACCAACTTCAAGAGGGTAATACCCGGACCTCATGCTGGCCTAAACTCTAAGGGTTTCTCTTATGTGACTTGCGTGCCTTCGTACTTGACTACTTGCATGCTTGTTATCTGACACATGAACTACTTGCAGGTTTTGTTTATAGTCCTTAATAAGGACTCATAACAGGGTACCTAAGCTTCTTACAGGTTTTGGTTTGCCGTCCTTAATTAGGACTCCTAACAGGGTTTACCGAGTTTCTTGCAGGTTTTGTTTTTAGTCCTTAATTGGGACCCCTAACAGAGTGCACTGAGTTTCTTGCAGGTTTTGGTTTGCAATCCTTAATTGGGACTCGTAACAGGGTTTACTTACACTACCCCATGCATCATGACATCATACCATTGCATACATCCTAACCCATTTCAAGGATCTCAAGGGTTTGTGATGCAGGTTAGGATAAATCAAACATCCAGCAAGGGGCAAAGATAATTTATTTTCCTCTAGCCAGAGTTGTCAGGGGCTATGACCCACTTGATATGGTGAGCCTTGACCCTTGAAGAAGGTTCCCCTAACCAAGGTTGATGACTAAAGTCAGAGAATATGACCCACTTGATATGGTGAGCCTTTGACCCTTGGAAGAAAGACTCTCAACAAATATGAAGTTCTTTCAATCAAGTCACCGAATTCCAATTCTAACAATTTTCTTGTCTACCCCGCGAGGTCCTTGAAAACATTACATGCATGTCATACTCATCATTGCATAAACAGGTATCCCTTTTGCAGGTCACTTACCTTTCTCGCTGTTCATTTCAGTAATGGCCTTCCAACCAGATAACCAGGACCTTCTCGCTCAAGAGACTCAGTTCAGGGAAATCCTCCTGAATCTATCCGAGGGGCAGGAAGAGCTAAGGACACTTCTCATGGAGACCTTTGTCAGAAACAGTGCTGAGGATGAAAGGCTGAAACACCTACAAGCTGAGGTGGATGCATTGAAGGTCCAAATGCTGGGGCAGGTGACTGCCATTCAAGGGTTAGCTCAAAGACAAGATGAGCTCTGGTTTCTCGTCAACCAACTGCTTCAGGGTAACCAACTGGGGCAAAAGTCTAAGGGCAAAAAGCCGGTCATCGTTCAACCACCTTTGAGACAAGGAGGTAAGGGGAAAGCTCCTCAAATGGCTCCAGTGTCACAAATTCAACATCACAACCAACAAAAGAGCGAGAGAAGGCAGTTCACTCGGCTCAGCATGACCTTATCCCAAATATTGCCACAGTTGTTGGAGACCAGGCTGGTAACTCTAAAAGAAGCTCCGAAGAGCCAAAATACAACGTCACCGAAGTATAACCCCAACGCCCGCTGCGCTTATCACTCTGACAGCCCGGGGCATACTACAGATGATTGTTGGAGCTTGAAAAATAAGATCCAAGACATGATCGACGCTGGAGAGATTCAGTTTAAAGTACCCAAGACTGCCCACGTGATCACTGCTCCCTTGCCAAAACATGGCTAGGATTGAGCAATTTTTGTTCATTCGAATGTTCAAGTTGCAATTTTCCTTTGTTCAAACATTTACTCATGTTAAACATTGTTATTTCATTAATGCATCGCACGTGTCTGTTCTGAAACAATAGATTCATATTCACTAAATGCAAATTATTTTCATATTTTTTCTGATGTCAACTCTTGATCTAAGATTCTAAGCCTCTTGAGGGAGGATGACGAAAACGATACCATGATCTCTACAGTATGCTTTTGAACAGACCCCGCTGATGAGGTACATGCATTGTTTCAATCCTTAAACACTGGAGTTATAAGGATGATAATCCCTCGTCAACCCATCTGAGCCAAAGAAGTAGGAGTTTTTCTTTTCGAAATTTAAAACCCTTTATCATAACCTGGGGCAGGGTAGTTCTCTCAGTTGATCCAAGTGTATAACAAATGGCACCAAAGAGGTCCTTACAACAAAAAAAGAAAGACAGTGATGGTTCCGAATAATCAATAAAGAAAGGCAGTCATTACTTCTCAAAAATGAAAACCCATTAAGTCAAAACCTACGAAGGAGACTTACAAAACTGGGGCATCCCGCTGACTGTAATTCCAAAAAAGGAAACAGTTCAGGCAAAAAAGAAAGGGATAATAAAAAAAATCAGACAAGAAAGAGGTCTTACCAACCCTCAACAAGAAAGGAATGACTGCCTATTCAAAATAAGTTATCAATATCCGAATCATCACCAGAAAATCAGAGCAAAGACTCAAACAAGGTCTAACGTATGATCAACTGGAGTTTAGGTTTGGAGAACATCACGAAGAGTGGGTGGGTACAAATAAAATTTGAGCCTTTATCCTTTGTTTCTTAAACCGTGAACCAGGCCACGTTATAACCCTTAAAAGTCCTAGCTGAAGCATGGGTTAGTTCGAAAGCATACTGTTACGAAAGGTATCCTGACTCCTTAAGGCCTACGGTAAATACGGAGTTGACATCACGTTTTACAAACATTCACTTGTTTTATGAAAAAGAATGCATTTTTAAAATCTTCAAGACAGACATGAGCTTTGCATTTTTAACATAACTTTGTTTGCATATGACTTTTTGTTTGAACAACAGGGAAATTCGCACGATGAATACCTAGTGAATAGAAGTACTTCCAATCAAGGGGCATGGCATGACCATGGTCCATTATCTGGGGCAGTCCAATCAAGATTCGGAGAATCTCTCAAAGGCCAAAATAGCCTGGGGCAAATCTCCGCCTGAGTCACTTGGGGGCGTTCCAGCAACAAATCTTGCACGATCAAACACCTTCTGGTGACATGACAAAATACTTCTAACAGGGGCAACTCCCCATATTCCCTGAACGTGGACATAGTCGAAAAGATACTACGTAAAATCAAAGACCCGCTAGGTTGACACACCTAGGCAAAAATAAGGGCTTCCCGGCGAACCAAAAGGGTTCGGGCAAAATGAAGGGATGAAATGAAAAATCTGTACACCCGGCAAGTCGAAAACCTGAAAAGGCGGCTTGGGCAAAAATGGGTATCCCGGTGGACTGAAAACCCGAAAGGGCGGTCCAGGCAAAAATTAGGGATCAAAGCGTACGACTGTGTCCTGTCATCTTGTCACCTGCCTACCAGAAGAAGGTTGGTCCATCAACAACTATCAGCACCTCACAGGTCTTCCTCTCCCACCTCAGAAACAGGGGCAATATGAGTTGTCCAAGCAATCTAATTGTTCTGTCCTCCAGGGTACCAAGATGGGTTCAGCGGAAGAACGTAACCAGATATCTTAATCCCCCAGAGAGTGAGCCAGCAAGTCAGTGCACTCTCCCCAAGCAAGCTATATTATCAAACCTTAAAGAAGTTGGGTATCCACCAGCAAATCTCAACATTCCGCAGCATATATACATATATCCTTAACAAGCATCCCCGGTAGTCTTAACCTAAAGATTGTTCCCCGACGGTATACCAGCATTCAGTGGAGTCATCTTCCCCGGTACAATTCAAAACTTCCCCCAGGAGAGTCCAATCCAGTTTCCCCAGGAAAGTTGGAATCCATCTCCCCAAGCAGCAAGCTTATCCCCAGTAGATTCTGGAAGCTTATCCCTCGCAGAGCACGAACGCGTCGCCCGGCTCTATTTAAAGAGTTATTTCCTTAACAGGATATAACTGGGTTATCCTCAGCCAAAAGCCATGGAAAGAGTGTCCCCGACGAAGTTCTCTTACCCCCAGCGAAGTCTATTAGCACTTCCAATACAACAAGGATATCCCCAGCAAATTATTATCAACAATTCAGCAGAGTATCTCTCTCCCCATAGAGTATTGCTTCCCAGCAAGGTCGCTAGAGTACTTTTCTCCCCGCAGAGTTATTCCATTCGCCAAGTTTATTCCCCAACGGAGTTATCTTCTCCTACCGGTATTCTTGCAACTATTATCCCCATCGGAAGCGAAATCTATTCTTCAACATCAGCCCAGGAGTGACTTCCCGGCACCCGTCAAGGATTTACTTTCCTAGACGAAAAACACATTCATAAAACATCACATACATCATTATAGCATGCATAGACGCATCATATCTTACAAATCTCATTTATGTTGAGAACATCATTGCTTGGTCCATATCATGCATTGCATATGACTGACCTTTGCCTTTCAGGAAAGATTCAGCTAAATTCTCAATCATATTTCAAGACCTAAACCGGTTCAGTTAATCGACTCCAAAGATTTCTTATCCAGTCCAAGGCCTTCTCTAGTCCAGCTAAATCGACCCCAAACAGATTTTTCTGATGAAGACTCAGTAGAAGTTATCAGGTTTTTCTCAAACGTCCGCTTTTGAGATTATAATTTCCTATGGTTCTCTCCCCAGCGGTGCGGAGATGATAATTCCATCCCAGGTTTTTCTCAAACGTCCGATTTTGAGATTATAATTTCCTATGGTTCTCTCCCCAGCGGCGCGGAGATGATAATTCCATCCCAGGTTTTTCTCAAACGTCCGCTTTTGAGATTATAATTTCCTATGGTTCTCTCCCCAGCGGTGCGGAGATGATAATTCCATCCCAGGTTTTTCTCAAACGTCCGCTTTTGAGATTATAATTTCCTATGGTTCTCTCCCCAGCAGTGCGGAGACGATAATGCCAATCCAGGTTTTTCTCAAATGCCTGCTTTTGAGATTATAATTTCCTATGGTTCTCTCCCCAGCGGTGCGGAGACGATAATGCCAATCCAGGTTTTTCTCAAACGTCCGCTTTTGAGATTATAATTTCCTATGGTTCTCTCCCCAGCGGTGCGGAGACGATAATTCAAATCCAGGTTTTTCTCAAACGTCCGCTGTTGAGATTATAATTGCCTATGGTTCTCTCCCCGATCCTATGGAGACGGTAATTCCCACCAAGATTTTCTCAAACTGCTGTTGAGGTTAAAGTCATCCAAGGTTCTCTCACCGTTCCCGTTGAAGTAGCAACCACCCCTGGTCTATTCATCATCTTTTGAAGCTCCAGACTCAGTTCCTGTAACCAGTCAGGACACATCTATACCAAGCATCTGAAAGCCAGCTCCTGCAACATGTCAGGTACCCATTTTTCTTTTGCAGGTACACAAGTTCTCGCTAAGGAATCTCTTACGCGATCGACGTCCAGATGGCATCTATAAGCCCATCCACCTTCCAACATCTCTTAGCATGGCATCTATAAGCCCATCACCCCCATCAATCTCCAAATGGCATCTATAAGCCCATTCTCATCATCACACTGCTACTATGTGAGCGCAAATTTCTGGGCACTTTAGTGTTCAATCATCTTCCACCCTCGGACTACGAAAGGCACGTCAGCCAATCTGCATCCTCAGGTCTAAGAAGATTGAACAGGGGCAACTGTTGTACCCCAAAATTTTCCCTCCCATATTCTCAAGAATTTGCCAAGTCAAGCTTCAAAATTCCCCAAGGGTTGCACAGTGCAAGAGCCTCCTGAACAGTCCAAATTAGGGTTTTGGTTCTGATCAAGAAAATGAAGTTTCCAAAGGTCCAATCAAGTCTCACATGCCTACAAATATGGTCAAGCATCCTCATATCAAGTTTCAAGACTTTCAGCACAAAACTGCACAGTCAAAAAAAACCTAATTGCACTACAGTCAACTGTAGGGGCAAAATGGTCATTTGACAGTCAAAAGTTCAAATTTTTGGTCAACATATCATTTTGAAACCACAAACATCATTTGATCAATGCTTGATCATGATTCTCAAAGCTTGGCTCAAAAATCATCAAGATGCAAAAGTTTCCTTATTTGGACAGTTGAAAAAGTCAACTGTAAATTGACCAGGGCATAACTTTCACATGGATTATCAGAAAAATTCCATCCAAAGCTCATTTTGAAGATAAAGACATTTCCTACAACTCATCGTCATACTTCAAGTCCAAGAAATTCTCTCACAAAAAGTTATCAATTTCAACATTATAGGTCATTTTCAAAAGTCAACAAAAAGGGACTTTAAGTCAAAGGCCATAACTTGAGATTGGTAAATCAAAATGACATGGGACCAAAGGCATTGGTTAGAGGACTCAAAGACCTTTCCAAAATGTCCAAGAACATGAGCAAAGCTTAAAAATTGAGCAAGTTATGCCTTGTGGAAGTTGGGAAATTTTTGGATATTTTGAAAAGTCAACATTGATTCAAATGACCTAAAATTGCTAATGGGCCCATTTTTCTTCCACAATTCATTATCCAAGGCATGTGCACGACCACTTGGCCCAAAGGGAAGTATTTCTTCATTTTTTATTTATTTATTTGAATTTTTATTAATAATAATTCATTTAAATCAATTAAGTACATGAAAAATATTTAACCTAAGTTTTTCAATCTTTTTGTGCATGAAATATACTCAATAATTCGTGCATAATCAAATATGGAAAGATTTGAAGAGAATTGATCATGATTGGAGCAAAAGTGCATGAAAAATATTGAAAAAAAGATCTTTGAAAATCAAATCTCAAAAACCATGAATGCAAAAGATTTGGATTGTTTTATTTGACCTAATTCACTCTATACTTAAGCCTGAACACAAACCTAATGCAATGGACCACTAAGCTGCGCAAGAACATAGAAAACCAAACTTGAAATTTTCTTTGAAAACTCAAATTCTGAAAACACACTTGCAGGTCGATTCAAGCCTCAAAACCTATTCCATTAGCTTGCCAGGGTTGCCAGTAAACGATTCCAATCAAAAACTTAGCCCCATACTCAAAGAATTGGTAAAACGAGCTGGACCTGTACAAAGAAAATTTCTAATTCGTGCATCTCAATTCATGCACATTTAGCACTTTTTAATATTTGATTCATATTCCTTGTGTGATTCTGAAGCTAACCATCTATCTTGATTGAGTTTTTGCATGCTATATACGATTTCACCATTATCAAATTCTAGGGTTTACAGAACTGTGAATTGGGCGTTTTCAGATAGTGTAAAATTAGCCTACCACGATGCCATGGTCATGATCAGCGCACTTGGACGAAGACAAAGCCACCCTCGCGCTCAATTTATGAGGCCTTATGGCCTATTCGCTATTTTCTAATATGGCATCTATGGCAACGTTTGAAAACCGTTGCTAGTTTGTTCTTGTTTCAGGAAAAAAATAAACCCAACGAAGAGGACGATGAGGTGGAAGGCGCTGGTTGGATCGTTCAAATTCTGCGCGCGTTTTTTAAGCTATTGACCAATTGTCTTTTATAATATTTATTCGTTATTATATGTTAAAAGCGCGTGAATTGGTTCAGTGGTAGGTACAGTTGTTGATAACGTTCATGACCTGGGTTCGAGCCCCAGGTCTTCATTATTCCCATATTATTTTGCAATCAATATTCCCATGCAGTTTCAAGACTGGAGCGTATCATGCATCTTCAAAATCCAACGTCCACGTGTCCCAGAGCATCAGATCAAAGGCCATGAATTGGAGAGTATATTGGACCCTAGTCAATGCATCACACGCTGCCTGGAAAAAGTCAAAAGGGCCTCAGAATCTTGGGCCAGATTGCTAAAAGAAACACCTCAAATTAGGGGCAGACCCCCCTTTGGTTTGCAAATTTTCTTCACTTCCTTTATTTTTCATAATTTTTGTTTTCTTTTAATTATTGTTTGTTTAATTAATTTAATGTTTTCATAAAATATAAAAAAACCCATAAAAATTCAGAAAAGAAAAATGATAAATATTTTATTTTAAGTATTTTTGTAATTAAATTGCATATAATTAAATTTAGTTTTAAATTAGGTTTTAATTTTAATTCTTTTAATAAAAATCTAAAAATATAGAATTAGGGTTTAATTAATTTTCATCTTTTTTTTCTTTTATTCCATAATAATTAAATATTAGATATTTAGTTTTGTAATTAAAATTGCATGTAAATTAATTAGGGTTAATTTTAGGGTAAAACTTTAATCTTCTTTTTTAATAAATTAAAATAACTAGAATTAGGGTTAGCATTTATCTTAATTAATTCTTTTTCATTAAAATCCAAAATACCAAAAAATACCAAAAAGACCATTTCTTTTCCTTTTAATTTTGATTAATTCATCGTTTAATTTAATTTTGCAAAAAAGGGTCCAACGCCCTCGTTTAATTCTCATTTAATTCGCGCATTTATCTTATTTCGTTTAACATTTCTGTATCTCTCCCGAAGCCTTGTAATTAACTTTATCGCACTCTTTATTTCTTTATTTATTTTTTTTTGTCAAATCGGGTCCTGGATTAAATTTTGGCGATGTGGACCCGCGCCTTTGTAATAGTTTAGAACTTTCAATTTCCGCATCTTTTTTAACTGTTAAATAAATGCATGCAAGAATGAATGACACAAAAATAAAAACAAGCGCATAGATCACCCATAACCTGACAAGATAAAATATCTGAATCGGACACACAAATCACACACCACCCCTAGGGTACGCCTCACTGTTGCCTTGCCTCGAAAGGTGATCGTCGAGTAGAGGATGTCTTAGTAAGTCCTCATGATCCGGGAACCTGGCATGAGAGTAGCTTCTAAGGTGTCTTCCTATTGCTCCGGTGATCACCATGTCCCTACAAACTCGAATTGACCCGAACACCTCCTATGGTGGTGCTACCTACCTCTCAATGGTGGGATGGCACTACTTTAAAGGACATTTACACAGACGAATTCCTTAGGGTAGGTAGACGACTCTAGATACTTGCTCTAATCTCAAAGCAAAATCAAAAAATACTTTTCACACCGACACCTTTTCAAAAAGCTTTCGAAAGCAATTTTTCAAACACTCTTGAGGACTGATACAAGAGTCGAACTGAAATTTTCAAAGAAACTTTTTAAAACCCACAGTTGAAAAGCAAACAAACCATTTTTGAAAACACAAATGAGCAAGTATCTAAGAGCCCATGGATAACCATGGATAGAAAGGGTGTTAACACCTTCCCTTTCTATAACCTACCTCCCGAACCGAGAGCAATCTCTTTAAGGAATTTTTCTGTGCTTTTTTCCTTTCCATTTGGAGAAAATAAAAGACGGTGGCGACTCTTGCTTCCGCGACATTTCACGAACCAGCGTTAAACAGTCAGTTCCAGATCCACCGATCACACATTCAAACATGGATCATTACAAAGGTTTGCCGCAACAATGGCCTCTTTTCAAAACATCTTTCAAAACCACACACAAAGCACCATTTCAAACAATTGAAAATGCAAAGCAAGTGATCTAAGCAAGTAACTAAGAGCCCATGGATAACCATGGATAGAAAGGGTGCTAATACCTTCCCTTTCTATAATCTACTCCCCGAACCCAAGAAAACATCTCAAAGGTTTTTCCTGTGCTTTTTAACCTTTCCTTAGGATAAAATAAAAAGTCAGTGGCGACTCTTGCTAAACTGAAACATTTGCGAACAAAAAACGCAAAACCTCAAGTCAGTTCTCCCACTGTATGACACAATGATATACAATTTGTGACCTAACTCTCAAAGATCAGAGAGAATTTTATAACCCCTAATTTCTGACCTAATTTTTTCAGCATGTTCAACATTCAAATTCTCTTAGCTTAGTTAATATAATTGACAACTATGCATATGTACAACTTCACCATGCTAGAGACTACATTTTTGCTTCACAAATCGTGGCTTGATGAAGCTTAAATAGAGAGATAGAGTTTTGAAAAATATCTCCTTCAGTTGGATTTGGATATGGCAATGTGGGGACTTTGAGTGAGGCATGAGGATCGTTTGAGCTTCCTTGAAGTTCCCTCAAGCTATTCCAATGCTTAGCTTGCCTTGTGGATGGCTGAAACTCCTTGTAGAAGTCAAGCTGCAACCTTCCAAAGTAAAAATGGCAATGGCTGAAACAAAGCACACAGTTGCAGGATGAATGCTTGGATAGCTCTGATATGGTGTATGGAAGGCATTTGAAGTGTTGAAACAAGAAACGCACGAGCCAAAAATGAAATGGCTAGAGTTTTGCAGAAACTGGCAGTTTGGGCAGAGAAATGGAATTTTTTAGTTTTGGAGTGTTTCAGATCATAAGCATCCGTGTCTTAGCTTGAGATATGTTTGTCAATATGTATAGAGTGATACAAAGTCCACCCTTTTCCTGTTGTACAAGTTCTGACTTCTTTGGCCAACTTTCTTGCATTTGAAGAAAAGTGAAAAGACTTATGCCAACATGCTTGTACTGGCTTGCTTGCTAGCTGCAGAGAGTTGGTACAAGTTGCTTGATATCTGTGTAAAATTCTTTCACAAAAGGAACAAGTCCAAGGCTCAAGGCTGATAAAGTTTGCAAAAGCTTGCTTTTTGAAAATGGCAATGTGCCCTTTATGCCATTTATGGATTTATTTCTTGTACAAAGCACCAAAAGTGAAAACAAAGCCTTTATCCATTGAGTTAGAATTTAATTATGGAGTATAAAAGGAGTTTAGGACCTGTAACGCAAGGTACAAGCATGCTTGATCAGATTTTCAACTTGATGCATTGTGAAAATGGCTTGAACAAAAGTGACAAAATGCCAATTTCTCTTCTTCGATTCTCCCTAACCACAAATGATCTTGGAGAGTTCTTGGACATTTTGGAAAGCTTGAAAGATGCTCTACAATCTATATTTGAAATGGATTTTGAGATACCTCTTGGAACTAGGTGAAAAATGTCCATGAAGTTGGGTCAAAAACCTGCCTAAATTAGGGCAAATTTTCACTAAGTCTTTTAGTTCATGGACCCCTATTCACAAATTTATATCTTGAGATCCAAGCATCTTTTAGGAAAACTTTGTGAAGCAAAGTTGTAGATTTCATAGAGGACTACAACTTTCATGTTGTAAGTTTTCTTTGAATCAAATTGCATCATGGTGTAAAAGTGGTGAAAAGTTGGGAAAAAATAAGAAAATTTCCATACTTAGAAAAATTCTAAGTTATGAAAATTTTCAAATTCAAAACCCTAATTTTCAAAATTGGTTTTATTGGTCAAAAAGTTTCATATTTTGACATATCTTGATGAATTATGACCCTTGGCACTTGATTTTGACCAAAAAGTCAAAGTTTGACTTTTCAGTGTATAGTTGACTTTTGATCAGTTGACTGCAAAATTCATCTGTCAATCCAATGAACTTGAGATCTTTTGAACCATGTGATTAGGTCAAGATGATACTATTTAGTCCTTGAAATCATTCTTGAACTCAATTGGTCATTGGCTAGGTTAAAAATCAAAAATTGCCATTTCTCAGTCAAAACCCTAATTTTTACCATTTTGCCCTTTTGATGATTTGATCAAATTTCTTGAGGAGTTGTGATCCAAACTTAATCAAATGGTGCATATGAGTCTAAAATGTTTTTATGGATCAAAAATCATGAATTTTGACTGTAAATTGGCCATAGTTGACTTTTTCCCCAATACAACTGATTTTTAGGTTAATTGTCCAATTGACTGAGCAAAAATGTGATTCAAGGCTTGAAACTTAACATGAGCAATCTTAGGGGTCCAAGATGGTGTATGAAAGTCACATAAAGCATTGATGGTCCAAAAATCCTTGGGCAAACTCAAACCCTAATTTCAGGTTATCAGTGCAAGGAGATATCTTGAGCTGAGCAAACCCTAAATTTGTCTTGAGTCCAAGAAGTCTTGTGAGAAAATGTCTTGATATATGAGAGGGAAAATTTTGGGGTACAACAGCTGCCCCTGTTCAATCTTCTTGAACCTGAAGAGTTAGATTGACGAGTTTTGTCGTTCGTGACTCGAAGGTAAAAGATGATTGGACACTAGAGTGCCCATAAATTTGCACTTGATGAAGTAGTTGAGGGAATGGACTTACAGATGCCATTTGGAGAGGTGATAGAATCTTGTTGGAGATGGGCTTGTAGATGCCATCTAAGAATTTTTGTTGAACTGTAAGTTGTAAGTCAAAAGAATAAGTATCAGAATGGTGCCCGTATCTGGAACGTATCTGAACTGTATCTGGAGACTGAATCTGAATGAGAAACAGAATAACATCCGTGTCTGGAGCGTCTCTGAGCTGGGGGAAATCAGAATAAGTGGCAGAATGGCAACCATGTCTGGAACGTATCTGGACTGGAATATGAATAAGTAGCAGAGTGACTTGCGTGTCTGGAGTGTATCTGGACTGGAATCTGAATAAGTAACAAAATGACTTCCGTGTCTGGAGTGTTTCTGTACTGCAATCTGATAGTTGAAATCTTGAATGTGTAACAGAATGGCTTCCGCGTCTGGAGCGTATCTGAACTGTATCTTGACTTGAAATCTGAATAAGTATCAGAATGACTTCCGTGTCTAGAGTGTATCTGTACTGTATCTGAAATATTTGAACACTGTTAATGGTAGCTGTTAATCTTATCCTGAAAAGGGTAAAATGTTAGCTTAAACACAAAGTTATGTTACATGAAATGCATGATGCAATAAATGTGCTTTATCAATATTTATGATATATGTATGCGCATGTAAGTTGATTTGCTATTTTGTTGAGGAAAATAAATCCTTGACTGCTGCTGGAGATTAAAAATCCTTGACCGCTGAGGATGAGAAATCCTTGGCGACTGTTGGGGATTAAAAATCCTTGATGACTTTCCTGGGGATATAGGTATCCTTCATGTCTTGAAGTTGGAGTATTGACAAAAATCTGCTGTGAGCAATGCCATATACTGCCTGAGTAATCCGCTTAGGGAATCCAGAGAATTTCGATGACTTCTACCAGGGATTACACAATGGGAATCCTTGTTCTGCTGGGAATAGAGAAAACTCTGATGACTTCTGCGGGGAATTAAGAATGAGAATCTTCATTCTGTTGGGAGGCAATAAAAACTCTGTGGGGAAGAAGGCTTACTGCTAGGGAGTAGGTCTAGGAGTTCGGATTGTCTGCCACTCTACTGGGGAATTATCAGAAGTTGTTGTCTGGTTTTCAGGCTCCAAGATAACTTGCTGGGGAATTTGGAGAAACTGGATGGTCTCCATTGGGGGTTGATAGTTTGAAGTTTTGGCTCCGCTGGGGATTGAAGGTTGGAAATTTTAACTCTGATGGGGATTAATGGTTTGAAAGTTTAGCTTCGTTGGGGATCTAGATGATGTACTGTAGGGATTTCTCATGGAATAGCCGAAAGACATTTTCCTATCCTTTCAACCTGTCAGTAATTATTCTTTTCCCTTTCTTTTTATTTGTAACCAGTGAAGATGTGAAAAACACAAGAAGGGGGGTTGAATTGTTAAAACTTGAAATCAAATGCAGACAACACGTTATTTTTATCCTGGTTCGTTTGATCTCAAACTACTCCAGTCCACCCGTCAAGGTGATTTCGCCTCTCTCCAACGAGGTCTTAATCCACTATATTCAACTGATTACAAAACTGCTTTAACAACTGCTAAAGCCTTCTTGAGTCTAACCACAGACCGGTTTCTCAAGGAAATTCTCTTTTACAGATAAATGAACAACTGTGTGTTTGATGTTTTCTAGGAAAAACTATATATCACAACTGTGATAATACACAATATTAAGCTTGAATAAAAACTAGATTGCTAGAGCTATAGAGTAAGCGGTTGAGAGCTTTAGCAAACTGAATGAGTGAGGACGGTGATGATGATTGGCTTATGCGTATGCGCGTGTAAGAGTATTATAGAGTATTAGCCATTTCTTTTCTCACTGATTTGTTTAAATAACCTTGGAATAGATGCGTTCCTGTCCATAATTCCATTTCAATGCTCATAACGTTCTTTCCATTTTGAGAAGATCTTTGTCTTGGAATAATGCCGTTGGTAATTAATCTGCCTTGAATGCAGTAACATTGACACTTCAGAATGTTCTGCTTGATGATAATCAGAGTGTTCTTGGCTTAGGCTTATTCTGGCGCTTCTGAATGCTGATGACATAGTTAGGATCTTGATCAGAGTCAGAGTATGTCAAGCGCAAATTCTGTTCATCAGGCTTCAGCGTAGCACATGTACTGATCTTCTGATGCTGATGTTGATACTGATGTTCTAATGCTGATTGCATCAGAGTTTCCTGTAAATACATAACATAATTTTAAGTAGCATCTATGTCTCATATAAAACTCATAATTCATTTAATCTTGTATTTTGTTATCATCAAAACTCTAACTGAGGGTTGTAGAATCAAACTATGTTCTAACAATCTCCCCCTTTTTGATGATGACAAAAACTAGATTTTTTCAATTAAAATAAAATGATGAAAGTATCAGAGTTTAAGGATAGAGAGGAAACGGTATCAGAGATAATCAAATAATGAGTAAAAATTATCAGAGCTAAGAGAGTAAGGAATAAAAAGTATCAGAGTAATGATGAGAAAAACTCCCCCTGAGTTGATTATTTCCCTTTGATTCCTTGAGACCTTGAGCATCAGAACTTTACTGAACTTTCTTGGAGCATCAGAATTTTACTTTATCAGAGTTCATCAGATTCTTGTACCTGTAAGCTTTTCAGAACAACAAATATATAAGGATGTTAGAATGTTTGAGACTTATGTCTCAGTAATCCGTTATTGAAAAATATCATTCTTTTCTCCCCCTTTTTGTCAGCGATCAAAAAGCACAAATAATCAGAGTTTAAAAAGATCAGAGCAAAAAGACGTTTGTATTAAAACAAAAGCAATGATAGTTTAGACCAAGTAAAAATATTATAGACAAACATGTAAAGAAAACAAGGAAAACACAAGAAAAAAATCTAAGAAGAAGGAGGAAGTCGTGTGAACAGAGCTTCCAACATGCTCTTGATTTGCTCGCTGGTTTCCTGTTGCTTAGATACCATGTTTGCTATAGAATCAATCTTGATATCCTCTTGCCCATCCTTTCATTCATCAGCATATCTGATCTCTTCAAATCCTCCAGAGCCTGCCTGTCAAGAGAGGAAGCTTGAGGATCTTCAGATACAGGCTGCTTCTCAGAGCTTTCTGTAGTTTCTTCTGCTTGACCCAAGTCTTCAACTTGAATAACCTGTTCTTCTGCAGGTTGAACTGTAGATGCTGGACGCTTTTCAGACCAAGGCTCAATGTCTAGAGGGAGATCTTCTTCCTTCAGCATCTTGCTCAGAACTGGACCTTCCATTTCCTTCAGCAGATTGCTGAAGTTCTGTTGAGCCTGTCCATAGCTCTGGTCTTGCAACTTGAAGGTTTCAGCATAAACCCATCTTCTGAACTGTGTCCAGAGGAAATCTGATACAGCAAGATCAACCACTTCCAGACTTGCTTGTTTCAAGGAAGCGATCCAGTTCTACATATCTGTTTCAAAGTTCAACATGCTGGAACCAACATCTGGTTGTTTCGATTTAGGGATGGCTGTTTTCTGGTTTATTGCAGCAATGCGTTCAAAGACTGTTAGATCAATGACTGTCTTGCTGTGGTTTTCTTTATTGGCTTTTGGTGAGGGAGTGGGAGAGTCAGAAATAACGATTGGACTTGATGGAGTATTAGGTGGAGTTGTTTCTGGTGAAGAGGGAAGCTGAGACATATTAACAGTGGTACCACAGGGCAATTGAATGGCCAAAGGTTGTGGTTTAGGGGACTCAGAGGTTTGAGCCTCAGAGTTTTGAGTCTCAGGTTGTGGAGTTTGTTCATGTTGAGGAGAGGGTGGATTACTTTCTGGTTGAGGAGAGGAAGGTTGTGGGATTTCTGGTTCTGGTATTGGAGAGAGTGGAGTTTCTGGTATTGGTGAGAGTGGGATGTCAGGTTGTGGAGAAATGGGAATTTCTGAGTTTGGATTTGGATTTTCTGTTTGGGGAGCGGAAGAGTGTTGTTCTATATCAGAAAGAACTTGTGTAAGTTCTGGTTCTGGTATGGTTGCAGTGTTTGGATTTTGTGGTTTGGAGCGGGATCTTCTGAGGGTTAATGACTCAGAAGGGTCAAAGTCAATGTCAAAATCTTCAAAGGTTTGGGGAGTTGGGATATCAGCTGGAGTTGGAGTGGGAGTAGGAATAGATGAGGAAACAGCAGTTGAATCTAAAACAGATACAGAAACATGATTACCTCTTTTCTTTGGAGTCTGTTGTGATGATCCTTCTGGAGCAACTTTTCTCTTCTTTGTCTTCTTCAGAACCACCTCTGGTGCCTTCTGCTGAAGATCTTGAATGTTTAAATTGGGTGTTGTTCCATCATCTTTGCACGCATCCAAATATCTCATAATGATTTGAGGCTTGGAGTCAATCTCTGAGAACATAGGGAAGTCGTCCAGAGGGACTCTTCTGCTGGAGATTTCAGCAAAAGGAGTAACGATGGGCTCCTTCTTAATGTTCTCTATCAGCTTCATCTTCTTTAGATTCTTGGCATTCAGCTGCTTGCCAACAGAAGGTTCCAGGGTGCTGATCTCTTGTGCCTCTGTCAAATGTTCAATCAGCCTATTCTCAGTCAGAATATCTGATATTAATCTGCCCAAGGGTATCCAATCCCTTTTAGTGCGTTCATCTTCTCTTGTCTCCTTGACGCTTGTTCTCAGATGGTTGAACAGAAGATGAGCTAGATTAATCTTTACCCTCTGAGAAATAAAATAGATCAGAAACTGCTGATCTATGCTTATGTAATCAGGAGAGCTGGTAGGCTTCCTGTGGTTGAAACATCCCAGAATAATCTTTGCCCAAATTCTGTGCTTATCTCTCAAACCCCTTATCTTGCTGGAGAGAAGCCCCAACGTGAAAATTTCCCTTGCTATAACAGCAACATCTGAGCATCTTTCTACCATGTCTATACAACAAATACCACCACCATTGTACCCAATGAGTCTTGCAATCAGGTCTTCAGTAATCACAATCTTCTTCCCCATGATGTAAGAAGTGACTTGGTGATTTGAGGAAGAGGTGTGAATCCAAAATTCCTTAACCAAGATAGGAAAAGTTGGACCCACCAGCCTGTCGAAATATTTCTCCTATCCTTGTGCTTGAATCTCTTCTGATAGATCAAAACCATTTTCCTTCAGACTGTTGAAATCCACTATTATCTCTGACAGAACTTCAAGGTTCTTGACTGGAGTGAGTAGCGTTCTGAGAGGGACTTCATATTGCTCAGCTGATGTATCTTTCTGGGAACCTGAAGAGAGATTGCTGCTAGAAGCCATGTTCACACGAGGATTTTTGAAAAAAAGTTGAAAGGGTTTTCTTGATAAGGAAGAACACAAACACAGAAATCAGAAATATTGATTGAAAACGAAAGTAAGGGTAAAAGTTATTAATGGTGTGAATGGTGTTTAAATAGATTTCGAAAAAGTTTTTGAAAACATAAACGCTTAAGAGAGAGAAATAAATCATGATTAATATCATTTAATGATAGTTGATTTTAGGGGATTTCAGAAAGATACTTAAACGGTTACCAATGACATGTGTCTCAATGCATCCAATCAGCGCTTTGCCTTTTCAGAAGCGTGAACGTGTGTTCTGCCTCAGGAAACAGCTGATGACTGGATGACACTTGTTTGCTTGAGTGAACAGCACATCTATCCTTGAACTGAAGCGCTCAGATCTTCATGGATAGATTCTGATACAATCTGCATTTCTAAAATTCTGAAAGAGGATTGATCAGAAGTTCACAGAGAAATAAGCACAATTCTGAAGGTTAATATATAAAATTAAAACAGTTTTATTCTGGACAGAGCTTCATACTGAGATGATTCAGAATGAAGTTGAACCTATCTTCAGAAAGTGGTTTTGTAAAAATATCAGCCCATTGATGGTCTGTATCAATAGATTTTAAGTTTAAAATTCCTTTCTGAATATAGTCCCTAATAAAATGATGTTTTATTTCTATATGCTTAGCCCTAGAATGCAAAATTGGATTTTTACTTAAGCAAATAGCAGAGGTGTTATCACAGAGGATAGGAATGTTACTCTCATATATCTGGAAGTCCTCAAGTTGACTTTACATCCAGAGCATTTGTGTGCTGCATCTAGCTGCTGCTATATATTTAGCTTCTGCTGTTGATAGAGCTATGGTGGATTGTCTTTTGTTGGACCATGAGATCAGATTTTCTCCCAGAAACTGGCAGCTTCCAGAAGTGTTTTTACGTTCAACTCTGTCTCCAGCAAATTCAGCGTCACAGTAACCTACTAAGCTGTAATCACTAGATTTTCTATAAAACAGACCCAGATTAGTAGTACCTTTCAGATACTTGAAAATTCGCTTAACAGCTGTTAAGTGAGATTCTCTAGGATCTGATTGGAATCTTGCACAAATGCATACACTGAATAAAATATCAGGCCTTGAAGCTGTAAGATAAAGAAGAGAACCAATCATACCTCTGTAGACCTTCTGTTCTACCTTTTTGCTTACCTCTTCTCTTTCCAGAATGCACGTGGGATGCATTGGAATCTTTGATGCCTTACATTCTGAGAGATCAAATTTCTTCAGAAGTTCTCTGACATATTTGCTCTGATGAATGTAAGTTCCTTCTGGGGTTTGATTGATCTGAATGCCCATAAAGAATTCCAGTTCCCCCATTAGGCTCATCTCAAATTCTGTCTGCATACACTTAGCAAACTCTCTTCCCAGAGAAGATTTAGTAGATCCAAATATTATATCATCAACATAAATCTGGCAGACTAAAATGTCATTCTTAACTGTCTTACAGAATAAGGTTGTGTCCACCTTCCCTCTGGTGAATTCATTTTCTAACAGGAAGTTACTTAGTCTTTCATACCAAGCTCTGTGAGCTTGTTTCAGACCATACAGTGACTTCTTTAGTTTGAAAACATATTCTAGATTTTTTGAACTTTCAAAACTAGGGGGTTGGTGCACATATACCTCTTTTTCTATATAGCCATTTAAGAATGCACTCTTAACATCCATCTGATACAGAGTGATGCCTTTATTAACAGGGTGTAGCAGGTCGTCGCCGTCCATGGTGGTTAAGATCATTGCCCCACCAGAAAAGATGTTCTTGATTACAAATGGTCCTTCATAGGTAGGAGTCCATTTTCCCCTGGGATCACTTTGTGGCAAGATAATGCGCTTGATCACTAGGTCTCCAACTTGATACACTTGGCGTCTGACTTTCTTGTTGAAAGCCTTGATCATCCGTTTGATACGTCTGACCGTGGCAAACAGCAGTAAGTCTCTTTTCGTCAATTAAGTTCAACTGATCAAGTCAAGTTTGGATCCAATCGTCTTCACTCAAACCTGCATCCTTCATGATTCTTAAGGAGGGGATCTGAACCTCAATAGGTAAAACAACCTCCATGCCATAAACCAAAGAATAGAGTGTTGCCTCAGTTGATGTGCGAGCCGTGGTACGGTACCCATGGAGAGCAAATGGTAGCATCTCATGCCAGTCCTTGTAGGTGACTGTCATTTTCTGTATGATCTTTTTGATGTTTTTGTTCGCAGCTTCGACGACACCATTCATCTTTGGCCGATAGAGAGATGAATTATGATGTTGAATCTTGAACAGCTCGCACAGGGCGGTGATCATAGTATTGTTAAGGTTCGTACCATTTTCAGTGATGATCCTTTCTAGGATACCGTATCGGCAAATGAGATTTTGTTTGATGAAGCGGGCAACAACATTCTTAGTAACAGATGCGAAGGAGGCTGCTTCAACCCACTTTGTGAAATAATCAATAGCCACTAGAATGAAGCGGTGTCCATTGGAGGTTGTAGGCTTGATCTCTCAAATCATTTCGATTCCCCACATAGCGAATGGACAAGGAGCTGTTAAGACATTTAGAGGAATTGGGGGCACGTGCACCTTGTCTGCATAGATTTTACATTTATGACAAATCCGGGAGTGTTGATAGCAGTCAGCTTCCATGGTAGACCAATAATAGCCTGCCCGTAGAATCTTCTTAGCCATCGTATGCCCTCTAGAGTGAGTGCCGAAGGTACCTTCATGCAATTCAGCCATAATCCTTTCAGCTTCAATCTTGTCCACACAACGGAGCATAATAGAATCATGATTGCGTTTGTATAGGATACCATTACTTAGGAAGAACTTAGCTGAGAATCTCCTTAAGAACTTTTTGTCATTGACTGAAGCTCCTTCAGGGTATTCTTGAGCCTCGAGATACCTTTTGACTTCATGGAACTAAGGTTGGTCCACTACTTCTTCGGTATTAATCTCGTGACAGTGTGCAGGTTCGTCCATTGGTTCAATGGTGATCTGGGGAGCCTCATTATCCCAATTATGTTTAAACATGGATGACGTTGTAGCTAGAGCATCTGCTAGCTGATTTTCTTCTCGTGGGAAGTGCTCGAAGGTAATCTACTCGAAATGTGGTAGCAATGTCAAGACATGTTCTTTGTAAGGGATGAGGTTTGGATGCTTAGTGTCCCACTCTCCTTTCATCTGACTGATGACCAAAGATGAGTCCCCAAACACAACCAAAGATTTGATTCCCAAGTCTATGGAAGCCTTGAGACCAAAGATGGAAGCTTCGTACTCTGCCATGTTGTTCGTACAGTTGAAGCAAAGTCTGGCGGTGAAAGGAGTATGGCAACCTTCTAGAGATATAAGCACAGCAACGATACCGTTACCAAGCGCATTGGATGCCCCACCAAAGTACAGGGTCCATCGGGATCCTTGTTCAGGTCTGTCATATGGTCTGAAGTCTTTAATGTTGTCCAATGTCATGATGTCTTCGTCAGGGAAGTCAAACTTCATGGATTGATAATGTTCTACAGCTTGATGAGTCAGATGATCAGCTAGCACACTGCCCTTTACAGCTTTTTTGATCGTGTATTGTATGTCATATTCTGTTAGGATCATCTGCCATCTAGCTATCCTTCCAGACAAAGCAGGCTTCTCGAAGATGTACTTTATCAGATCCATCTTAGATATCAGCAAAGTGGTATGAGTCAACATGTACTGCCTTAGCCAGTGAGCAGCCCATACCAAAGCGCAACAAGTTTTCTCGAGTAATGAATATCTGGCTTCACAGTCGGTAAACTTTTTGCTAAGGTAATAAATGGCATGCTCTTTTCGCCGAGACTCATCATGTTCCCCCAATACGCACCCCATTGAATTCTCTAGGACGGTCAGATACATGATTAGCGGTCTTCCTTCGACGGGCGGCATCAAGACAGAAGGCTCTTATAAATACTCCTTGATTTTATCTAAAGCAATTTGACAGTCATCATTCCATTTAACTACCTGATCTTTCTTCAACAGCTTGAATATTGGTTCACAAGTAGATGTTAGGTGAGAAATGAACCTAGCAATGTAGTTTAGGCGTCCCAAGAAACCTCTGACCTCCTTCTCAGTGCGAGGAGTAGGCATTTCTTGTATAGCTTTGACTTTGGCAGGATCAACCTCGATGCCTTTGTTACTGACAATGAAACCCAAGAGTTTACCGGATCGGACTCCGAATATGCACTTGTTAGGGTTCAATCTTAGCTTGTACTCCTTCAACCTGACAAACTGCTTTTGCAAGTGATCAAGGTGTTCTTCTTTAGTTTGTGATCGGGCTATAATGTCATCTACGTAGACCTCTATCTCATGATGTATCATATCATGAAACAAAGCTACCATGGCGCGTTGATAGGTTGCCCCGACATTCTTCAGTCCGAATGTCATCACTTTGTAGCAGAACGTACCCTACTGTGTAACAAATGTAGTTTTCTCCATGTCCTCAGGTGCCATTTTGATCTGGTTATAGCCTGAGAATCCGTCCATGAAAGAAAATACTTTGTGTTGTCAACCAGAATGTCAATGTGCGGAAGTGGAAAATCATCTTTGGGGCTGGCCTTATTTAAATCTCTATAATCCACGCACATTCTCACTTTTCCGTCCTTTTTAGGCACGGGAACAATGTTAGCAACCCATTGTGGATAGGAAGTAACAGCCAGAAATCCAGCATTGAACTGCTTCATAACTTCTACTTTGATCTTCTCTGACATGTCAGGTCTCATGCGGCGGACTTTCTTTTCACTGGTGGACAGTCTTCTCTTATGGGTAGATGGTGTACCATAATGTCTGTATCAAGTCCTGGCATGTCTTCGTATGACCAGGAAAAGATCTCAACATATTCATGCAACAACTGAATTAGGCGCTCCTTGACACTTGACTCTAGATTGGCACCCACTCTGATTTCCTTCTTGTCTTCATCAGTGCCCAAGTTGATTGTATCCAACAGCTCCTCATGAGGCAGAATAGCTCTTTCTTCTTGTTGTAATAGTCCGGCTAATTCCCCTGGCACCTCACAATCTTCCTCACCTTCGTATTCGACTTGGTAGATCAGATCTTCAGAGTCACTGAAGGCCATAGCAGTATCGTTACCCATGGGTTCCGGAGTGGAAGGGTACCTGCATTTGTGAGTGCGGGTGTGTGTAAGGGCATAGCCTTCTTAAAACAACAAAATGTAAAAGAAAGACAATGAGCACAAAAGGTTTATATATGAAAAGTGTCCATGATTCATTAAAATGACATATGAAAATGAAATAAGAACCCTTACAAATGGACCGTTGTGCCTCGGATAAGACACAAGGTTGAAAAAGTATGAATTATTTGTGAATTATTACAAATCCAACAGAAATGGAAAAGATAAATAACTGCGGTATGAAAGTAATCGGAACAGAGTCTTTTGCTTCCCAGTTGCACAGTCCTCCGTCGACCATAGGAAATATCCAGTCTTCCAGGCTGCCATCTTCTTCACTGTCCTCTAGTGCATTAACCCCTTGGTGGCTGATCTTCACAGGTGGCCCTCCGGCACGGGCGTGACGCATAGCCTTCTGAGCAATTGAGGTAAATCCCAGGCCAAAATTATCTGACTTGAAAGGAAAATCTGGAAGCTGCCCCCAGATAGTGGATCCGCCTTCTTCCACTACTTCCTTTGCATCCTTTAGAGAAGACATCTGAGGTGGAGGTCTTGTGATCACTGGAGTTGAGGACACCGCTTTGGTTGTTGCTATTTCTTGAGAAACTTCTTCAAAATGTTGGAAAGGGGTCTCAATGAATTCGCCATCCAATTCTACATATCGGAAAGAATTTAGATGACTAATCATGTATTCCTCTTCACCATGGACAATTATGATCTTCCCTTGGACAGGGTACTTCAGAATCTGATGCAAAGTGGATGTGACCGCACCGACATTGTAAATCCAGGGACATCCCAACAGGCAAGAGTAAGAAGGACAGATATCCATCACGTAGAATGTTGAATTGAAAGTCTGGGTACCCACCTTGATCGGGATGTCCACCTCCCCATGGACCATCCTTTTAGAACCGTCAAATGATCTCACAATGATGTTGCTGGGTTTTAAAGTCAGCCCCTCACAATCCAATCTATCCAGGGCTTTCTTTGGCAGGACGTTCAGAGATGATCCAGTATCAACCAAAACATGAGCTAGGGTGGTTCCCCTACACTCCACTGAGACATGTAGTGTGTCATTGTGTTTTCTCCCTTTGGAGGTCAAGTCAGCATCGGAGAAACCCAGGCCATTGTCAGCTGTCAGACTGGCTACACACTCTTGGAATTGATCCGCAGACGTCTCTTGCGGCAGATGAGCCGTCTTTAGAAATTTTACCAAAGCTTTAGCATGTGCCTCAGAGCACAACAGCAAGGCTAACATAGAGATTTTGGAGGGGGTCTGCCCCAGTTGTTCGACCACATCATAATCACTTTTCTTAATGATCCTCAGGATTTCTTCCATCTCCTTCTTGGATGTCTCAAGAATAACTAGTGATTGAGCCTTCATCAGGCCAGGCTCCTCTTGAACATTCTTTCCTTTATTCTCAGCAGTGGAAGTAGGCATAGGAATTGTATTGTCATTGTTGGTGGGTACACTTGCATGTGTAATCACTGGTACAGCTGTAATCTTTGGAACGGCCACATGTCCAGAGACTGCCTTTAGAGGGGCAATCTCTGGAGAGAAAATTCTCCCACTGCGGGTAATTTTGCTTATTCCGGTAATGTTACTGATGTCGGGATTGTCCTCTTCGGAGCTTTCTTCATCGGCAGTCTGTTCAATCTGTTTGACACCATGGTAGTAGATTTCTCCACCATAGTTCCATGGTACCATTTTATCTGATTTGTATGGGGCTGGCCCGGGCATTGTTATCTTCAACGGAGTAGTCATAGGAGCGGATGTAAGCCTAACGGGTCTTTTAGGGACCCTGGAAGGATTGGCGTATATGGTTATTATTGAAACTTCTGGAACTGGAATGGGTGAAATAGGAGCTTTCTCAAACAAAATTTCCTGGTTATCAATCAGTTGTTGGATACCTTTCTTCAACAGAGGGCAGTCAAATGATGAGGACAGGCAAATATGGAAATCTTTGTCACATCCTGGGAACACACCAGCCTTTAACAAATTCAACTTGATGGTCAAGAGCAGAGTCAACAATTCATCCACGGTGTCAACAAATAAGTCTTCCTCAACAGCACTGGCATTGTGTCTATGCCTCGGCATCGGAGTGGAGATAACATTCGGTTTTTCAGGAGCTTCAAATTCAACTTCCTTTGCATCGATCAGATCTTGAATCTTGTTCTTCAGAGACCAACAATTGTTGGTGTGTGCCCTGGACTTTCTGAATGGTAAGCACACCTGGCATTCGGATGGTAGTGGGGAAATGCAGTATTAGGATTTTTAGGGGCCTCTTTTAGCACGACAAGATTCAACTTCAAGAGATGTGGTAGGACTTGAGCAGGAGTCATGTTTATCTTGGTGAATTGCCTTACAGGCCTTTCCACCCTTTGCTGGTTATTTCTCGACTGATCATTTCTCATTTGGTTGTTTCTTGGCTGGTCTGATGCAGACTTTTGAATCATAACAGCCCCCACTGTTGGTCGTCGTTCAGTTTTTCTCTGATTCCTCTGTGCATAGACAACAAACACTTCCTTCTTTCCAGTGAAGGGATTTTTTGCAACTGCAGAGGTAGATGCGTCTTTTTGAATTTTCCCGCTTCTAATACCGGCTTCCACTCTTTCGCCAGTTAAAATCAACTCATTGAAACCTGCAGAGGAGCTTACAATCAGGTGATTAAAGAAATGACCTGACAGAGTCTCTAAGAACATGTCCACTAGCTCTCGTTCAGATAAAGGTGGTTGCACCCCTCCGGCTAAATCCCTCCACTTTTGGGCGTAGTCTTTGAAGCCCTCATTGGACACCATGGCCATACTCTGGATTTGAGTACGGGTTGGTGCCAAATCGGCGTTGTATTGATACTGTTTATAGAAGGCGGATGTCAAGTCTTCCCAATTATGCACATCAGACCTATCCAACTGGTTGAACCAATCAAGCTACATTCCTGACAAACTGTCCTGAAAAAAGTGAACCCACAGGTCTTTGTCAGCAGAATGTGGCTGCATCTTCCTGACATAAGATCGAAGGTGCATCTTGGGACAAGACACCCCATCGTACTTGGAAAATAGTGGCACCTTAAACTTCGGAGGGATTACTATTCCAGATACCAACCCTAACTCTTCAAAGTCCAGCCCCGATACTCTCTGTATCTCCATAGCAGCTAGACGCTCTTCCAAGTTTTTGTATTTGTCATCGGCGGGAGGGTATTATTGTTCGGAGTAGTCCTCTTCTTCCTCTTCTTCAGCTTCAGAATCTGAAGGCACTGCAGTCTCTTTACCTTTTCTTTCCCCTTCCTCAGAGGTTGATGGAAATTCCAAGGTCCTTCTGGCTTGTCCTTCAAACCTTCTGCCCATGATAACCACACCGGCTCGCTTCTTCTTCATTTTCTCTTTTTCTTTCTCTAGTAGAGTCTTGAGCTCCTCCTGCCCCTTGGCCAAGGTCAAGAGTAGCTGTTGAAATTGTGAATTCTGAGCTTGTAAGTCTTTCACCGTTTATTCAAGATCCATTTTGCTGAAATAAACAACAGAGGGATGAGGAAACTTGTTGCAAAGACCTGTTTATGCACATGATGAATTATATGTATTCATGCAATGTTTTCAAGGATTCGAAAATTGAAATTTGTGTTAAACAAAAAGGAACACACGTTGTGATACCGTGGGAGAACTGACTTGAGGTTTTGCGTTTGTGTTTGCAAAATGTTTCGGTTTAGCAAGAGTCGCCGCCGACTTTTTATTTTATCCAAAAGGAAGGGTCAAAAAGCGCAGGAAAGACCTTTGAGATGTTTTTGAGTTCGGGGGGTAGATTATGAAAAGGGAAGGTGCTAGAACCCTTTTCATCCATGGTTATCCATGTGCTCTTAGTTACTTGTTTATATCACTTGCTTTGCTTTTTCAATTGTTTGAAATGGTGCTTTGTGTGGTTTTGAAAGTATTTTGAAAAGAGGCCATCGTTTTGGCAATCTTTGTAATGATTCTCGTTCGTAAGAATGTATACAGAGATGTTTGTCTTTTGAAAAATGTTTCAATGTTTTGAAAGTTGTTTGGAAATTATTTTGAAATGTGTGTGTGTTTGTTTGAAAATAGCAAGGATGGTTTGCAAATTGATCAAGTAACTAGAAGCTTATCTACCTACTCAAAAGTCTTTCTTGTACATTTTTACTCCTTTGACATTGTTAAGCTACCATTGTTTTAGTAGACAAACATATCTTTGGATGTTAAACGGGACGGGCGTGGGTCATCGTATGACCATGATAGCAATGGTGCCAAGTATCTTTAGCATTTTGAGGGACCAAGATCATTTATTTTTAGGCAACCTAGTCTAGCGTCATCGAGGGACTATGATCTTTTTGTTTTGTTTTGTTTTGCCAAGATACCTAGCATGCATACCATGGCCATTTTTTAAGGCAACAAAGTGGATGAAACCCTAGGGGTGCTTGTGTGCAATGTGTTGTCATTTTCATGCATTTTTATCTTGTGTTAGGTCATGCTATTTGTTTTGATTTTTGTCTTGTCATACAAACCCTAATTTACTAAACATGTATATAATGCGATAAATTGCGTAAAGTAAATCTAAGCTATTACAACAATATTATGGGAAGGGGGATACAAGTTTTGAATGGGGATATTTGCACAAAATAAAACCCTAATTCACTATTACAACCCAATTGAATTAATTGTACAATAAATAAATAAACAATTATTTAAATATGCAATAAAATGTAAATATGCAAAAATGTTTTGTAATTGTTTTATGTATGAGAAAATAAAATTATCTAAGTCCTAAAAAATAAGAAAAAATAATGTTATTATTTTTGAAAGGGGAAACCCTAGTTTTTTTTGTTTTAAAAGAAAATATGTTTTATATTATTTATTTATTTCATTTATGTACAAGGAAATAATAAAAATATATACAAAATGTTAAAAAATTAAAATATGCATGAAAATAATATTTTAAGTGTATGAATAATAAAAATAAAAATATATGATATTTTTATATTATTTACAAGTTTTATTTAAGAAAATAAATTCTATTAAACCTAATAAACTATTTTTATGCCATAAAAAAATAATAAAATAATAAAATAAAATGCAAAAAGTTAAGAAAATAATTTTGGGATTTTTCAATGTTCAGAAAAAAATAATAAAAGTAAAAAATATAAAAATAACAAGAAAATATAAAAAATAACAAAATATGAATCAAAGGGTGCAAAAGCAAAATGGGGGGGTGTGAAAAGAAGCAGGCCCAAGGCCCTGGCCCAGAACAGCTTCGTCCCTGACCTCCAGACAACCAAAACGCGCGCGCTGTGCTTCAAAACCTGTTCTTGCTTATGCTTGCATAAAATCAAAAACTCATAACACGAAAAATGTAGCTCATGAACTCACGATTCTAATGATATAAAGAACATGACCTAACTCTAAAAGACCAAGGAGAATTTTAATGTCCCTAATTTCTAACCTAGTTTTTTCATCAACTTCAACAATCAAATATTCTTAGCTCAGTTAATATAAATGTAATCTACGCATATGTACAGCTTAAGCATGTTGAGGACTACATTTTTGCTTCACAAACCTAAGCTTAAGGATGCCTAAATAAGGTGGTAGAAACTTCACAAATACCTTGTTCGGTTGAGTTTGGATATGGCAATGTGGGAACTTTGAGTGAGGCCTGAAGTTCTTGTGAGATTCCTTGAAGTTCCCTCAAGTTTCTCCAATGCTCAGCTTGCCTTGTAGATGCATGAATCTTGCTGCACGAGTCAACCTGCAAACCTTCAAAATGAAAATGGTGAAGTGTGAAAATGAGCTCACAGTTGCAAGACAGTGTCCTGGATAGCTTGGATGGGATGTATGTAATGTGTTTGAAGTGATTCAAAGCAAAACGCATGAGGCAAAATGGAAATGGCTTTGATTTTGCAGAGGCTGCCCTGTTTGGGAAGAAAATGGTGTTTTTGTGTTTGAGGGTGTTTTGGAAGTTATGAATTCGTGTATTCTGCTTGAGACAATGTTCTGAGATTGTTTGAAATGAAGCCAAGGCTTGCCTTTATCAGATGGATGAGATGCCTTGACTTTTGCAAGTTTCTTGCTTTTGAAGAAAAGTTGGAAGTGACAATGCCAAAGCCTATACAGGCTTGCTTGCTAGCTGCACATAGTTGGTACAAGTTGCCTGATATTTGTGGATATTGTTTGCAGCAAAATATTAGGTCCATGGCTCAAGATTTGCAAAGTTGGAAAAAGCAAGCTTTATCAAAGTAGCAATGTGAACTTTATGCCATTTTTGGATTAATTCAATGTGCAATGCTTCAAAAGTCAGAACAAGGCCATTATCTAATGTATTTGCATTTAATTATGGAGTGTAGAAGGGATTAGGACCTGTAAAACCAAGTACAAGCATGTTTGAAACTGATTTTCAACTTGAACCATTGTGAAAATGCCTTGCACAAAAGTGATAAATTGCCATTTTCAAATCTTCGATTCTCTCTAACCATAAATGATCTTGGAGAGTTCTTGAACATTTTGGAAAGCTTGTAACATGCTCTATAATCCATATTTGAAATGAATTTTGAGATTCCTCTTGGAACTAGGTGAAACGTTTCCATGAAGTTAGGTCAAAATCTGCCTAAACTAGGGCAAAATTTCACTAAGTTAAAAAGTTTATGGATCCCTATTCACAAAATCATAACTTGATATCCAAGCATATTTTGGAACAACTTTGTGAATAAAAGTTGTATATTTCATGGAGGACTACAACTTTCATGTTGGAAGTTTTCTTTGAATCCAAATGCATCATTGTGAAAAAGTTGTGGAAAGTTGGGGGAAAATAAGAAATTTCCATAACTTAGAAAAATTCTAAGTTATGAAAAATTTCAAATTAAAACCCTAATTTTCAAAATTAGGTTTCTTGGTCAACAAGTTTCACATTTTGACATATCTTGATGAATTATGACCCTTGGCACTTGATTTTGACTAAAAAGTCAAAGATTGACTTTTCAGTGTATAGTTGACTTTTGATCAGTTGACTGTAAAATTCATCTGTCAATCATATGCATTTGAGATCTTTTGAACCTTGTGATTAGGTCAAGATGATTCCATTGAGTCCTTGAAATCATTCTTGAACCCAATTGGTCATTGTCTAGGTTAAAAATCAGAAATTGCCCTTTCTCAATCAAAACCCTAATTTTGACCATTTTGCCCTTTTGATGATTTGATCAAATTTCTTGAGGAGTTGTGATCCAAACTTGATCAAATGGTACATAGGAGCCTAAAATGTTTTTGTGGATAAAAAATTATGAAGTTTGATTGTGAATTGGCCATGGTTGACTTTTTCCCCAATACAGCTGATTTTTAGGTCAATTGTCCAATTGACTGGGAAAAAATGTGATTCAAGGCTTGAAACTTGGTATGAGCAATCTTAGGAGTCCAAGATAGTGTATGAAAGTCACATGAAGCATTGATGGTCCAAAAATCCTTGTGAAAACTCAAACCCTAATTTCAGGTCATCAGTGCAAGATGAGGTCTTGAGCTGAGCAAACCCTAATTCTGTCTTGAGTCCAAAGAGTCTTATGGGGAAAATCTTGATAAAATGAGAGGGAAAATTTTGGGGTACAACAACTGCCCCTGTTCAATCTTCTTGAACCTGAAGAGTTAGATTGGCGAGTTTTGTCGTTCGTGACTCGAAGGTAAAAGATGATTGGACACTAGAGTGCCCGTAAATTTGCACTCGTCAAAATGTAGTTGAGGGAATGGGCTTAAAGATGCCATTTGGAGATGTGATAGAATCTTGTTGGAGATAGGCTTAAAGATGCCATCCAAGAATGTTTGTTTAGTTGTAAGTTGTAAATCAAAAGAATGAGTATCAGAATGGTATCCGTGTCTGGAATGTATCTGAACTGTATCTGGAGACCGAATCTGAATGAGCAATAGAATAGCATCCGTGTCTGGAGCATCTCTGAGCTGTATCTGTACTTGAATCTGAATGAATAACAGAATGACTTCCGTGTCTGGAGTGTATTTGTATTATATCTGTACTTGAATCTGAATGAATAATAGAATGACTTTCGTGTCTGGAGTGTATCTGTACTTGAATCTGAATGAATAACAGAATGAATTCCGTGTATGGAGTGTATCTGTATTGTATCTGAATCTAAAATCTGAATAAACGACAGAATATCATCTGTCTCTGGAGCATCTCTGGGCTGGGGAAAAAGTCAGAATAAGTGGCAGAATGGCAACCGTGTATGGAGCGTATCTGGACTGTATCTAAAGTTGAGATCTCTATGAGTAGCAGAATGACTTCCGTGTCTGGAGTATATCTGAACTGTATCTGGGATCTGAACAAGTGACAGAATGACTTCTGTTTCTGGAGTGTATCTGAACTTGAAATTGATAGTTGAATTTGAATGAGAAATAGAATGGCTTCCGTATCTAGAGCGTATCTAATCTGTATCTGATAGTTGAAATCTGAATAAGTACCAGGATGGCATTCGTTTCTGGAGCGTATCTGAACTATATCTGAGATCTGAGTCTAAATGAGAAATGGAATAACATCCGTATCTGGAGCGTATCCAAGATGTATCTGAATGAGTAGCAGAATAACTTTCGTGTCTGGAGTATATCTGAACTGTATCTGAGGTTGAAATCTGAATGAGTAATAGAATGACTTCCGTGTCTGGAGTGTATCTTTACTGTATTTGAAATCTTTGAATATTGTTAATGATAGCTGTTAATCTTATCCTGAAAAGGGTAAAATGTTAGCTGAAACACAGAGTTATGTTGCATGTAATGTATGATGCAATAAATGTGCCTTATCAATGTTTATGATATATGAATGTAATGTATGCGCATGTAAGCTGATTTTTTGTATTACTGAGGAAAATAAATCCTTGACGGCTGGAGATAATAAAACCCTTGACTGCTGCCGGGGAAAATAAATCCTTGACCACTGCTGGAGATTTAAAATCTTTGATTGCTGAGGATGAGAAATCCTTGGTGACTGTTGGGGATGGAAAATCCCTGACAACTCCTGTGGGGATGTGAGAATCCTTCATGTCTTGAAGTTGGAATATTGACAAAATCTGTTGTGAGAGTAATGTCAAACTGCTTGAGAAATCTGCTTGGGAAATCCATAGAACTTTGAAGACTTCTACTGGGGGTTAAATAATGGGAATCCTTACTCGGCTGGGGAATAGGGAAAACTCTGATGATTTCTAAGGGGAACTAAGAATGAGAATCTTCATTCTGTTGAGGAGTAATGAAAACTTTGGTGACTTTACTGGGGAAATGAGAATCTTGAATCTGCTGGGGAGTGAAAACTCTAGGGGCAAGAAGGCTTCCTGCTGGAGAGGGTTATGTTCAGTACTCTGGGGGAAAAAGCTTATTCCTGTTTGGAAAAAGTTCAGGAGTTTGGGTTGTATGCTACTCTACCGGGGAATTATCCTAGGTTGGGGAAGGACAAAAAGTTAACTGTTATCTGGTTGATTTTCAGACTTCAAGACAACCTGCTGGGGAGTTTGGGAAAACTGGAGGATTTCCACTATGGATTGATAGTTGGGAATTTGACTCAACTGGGGAAGAAGGTTTCATCTCCGCTAAGGATCTGTTAACTCAAAGTTTTGCTCTGCTGTGGATTGGGAGTTTGAAAACTTAACTCTGATGGGAATTAAGGGTTTGAAATTATAACTCCGCCGGGGATATGTATTTCAAGGTTTTAGCTCCGCTAGGGATCTAGATGATGTACTTTAGGGATTGCCCCTGGAATAGCCTAAAGACGTTTTCCTATACTTTCAACCTGTCAGAAATTATTCTTTCCCATTTTGTTTATTTGTAAACAGTGATTATATTCAAATGCATATACTCATTAATAAATCATTGGACATTTTCAAATAAAACACAAGTGTAAAAAAGAAGAAAAGGAAAATAGTTTTCTGCACTTTGAAGTATCTTTGTATTAACTTTGTGTAAGTATTTTGTACAAAGGAGACAAACATCCTAGTAAGAGAACATTGTCATAAAAATGAGAAAAATTTATACAAAGAAAGATGGCTATGTGTGAAAATTCCATGGGGTTCCCATTCTGCTATAGCCTTCGTAACTCTGAATATCTTGTTCATTTGTTGCTCCGTCCGAAGATGATTGAGTTGATTAGAAGCCCGAAGCTTGTCTGTGAAGAGATTGTCCTTAAAGTGATCCGACGAGACATAGTCATACGCTTTAATTCCCTAACTTTTGCCTGGACCGCCCTGTCGGGTTTTCGATCCACCGGGAAACCCTTTTTTTCCCAAGTCGCCCTTTCGGGTTTTCAACTTGCCGGGTGTACAAATTTTTTTTTGTTTTATCCCTAACTTTTGCCTGAATCGCCCTTTCGGGTTTTCGATTCACCGGGATTCCCTTGTTTTGCCTAGGTGTGTCAACCTAGCGGGTCATTTATGCGTAGTATCTTTTGACTATGTCTGCGTTCGCAGGGTGTGGCAGGTCATCGTCATCCATGGTGGTTAAGATCATTGCCCCACCAGAAAAGATGTTCTTGATTACAAATGGTCCTTCGTAATTAAGAGTCCATTTGCCCCTGGGATCACTTTGTGGCAAGATGATGTGCTTGATCACGAGATCCCCAACTTGATACATTTGTCGCCTGACTTTCTTGTTGAAAGCCTTGATCATTCGTTTTTGATACGCCTGACCATGGCAAACAGTAGTAAGTCGCTTTTCGTCAATCAAGTTAAGTTGATCGAGCCGGGTTTGAATCCAATCGTCTTCACTCAAACCAGCATCCTTCATGATTCTCAAAGAGGGGATCTGAACCTCGATAGGCAAAACAGCTTCCATGTCGTATACCAAAGAATAGGGTGTTTCCCCAGTTGATGTGCGTGTCGTGGTACGATACCCGTGGAGAGCAAACGGTAACATTTCATGCCAGTCTTTGTAGGTGACTATCATCTTCTGTATGATCTTCTTGATATTTTTGTTTGCAGCTTCGACAACACCGTTCATCTTTGGCCGATAGGGAGATAAATTATGATGTTGAATCTGGAACTGCTCGCACAAGGCAGTGATCATAGTGTTGTTAAGGTTTGTACCGTTGTCAGTGATGATCCTTTCGGGGATGTCGTACCAGCAAATGAGGTTCTGCTTGATGAAGCGGGCAACAACATTCTTTGTGACGGATGCGAAGGAAGCTGCTTTGACCCACTTGGTAAAGTAATCAATGGCCACTAGGATGAAGCAGTGTCCATTGGAGGTTGTAGGCTTGATATCCCCAATCATGTCGATTCCCCACATAGCAAAGGGCCAAGGAGCTGTTAAGACATTGAGAGGAACTGGAGGTATATGTACCTTTTCCGCATAGATTTGACATTTGTGACAAGTCCTGGAATGTTGATAGCAGTCAACTTCCATTGTAAACCAATAATAGCCTACCCATAGGATCTTCTTAGCCATCGTATGCCTACTAGAGTGAGTGCCAAAGGTACATTGTGCAGTTTAGCCATGATCTGTTCAGCTTCAATCTTGTCCATACAATGAAGCAGAATGCAATCATGATTGTGCTTGTACAGGATACCATTGCTCAGGAAGAACTTGGCAGAGAATCTCTTCAAGAACTTTTTGTCATTGACTGAAGCTCCTTTAGGATATTCTTGAGCCTCGAGATACCTTTTGACTTCATGAAACCAAGGTCGGTCCACTACTTCTTCGGTATTAATCTTGTGACAATGTGCAGGTTCGTCCATCCGTTCAATGGTTATTTGGGGAGCCTCTTTATCCCAATTAAGTTTAAACATGGATGACATTGTAGCTAGAGCATCTGCTAGCTGATTTTCTCCTCGCGGGAAGTGCTCGAAGGTAATCTGCTCGAAATGTGGTAGCAATGTCAAGACATGTTCTTCGTAAGGGATGAGGTTTGGATGCTTAGTGTCTCAGTCTCCTTTGATCTGACTGATGACCAAAGCTGAGTCTCCAAACACAACCAAAGATTTGATTCCCATGTCTATTGCAGCCTTGAGACCAAAGATGCAAGCTTCATACTCGGCCATGTTGTTGGTACAGTTGAAGCAAAGTATGGATGTGAAAAGAGTATGGCAACCCTCTAGGGAGATGAATATCTCACCGATACCGTTTCCAAGTGAATTAGAGGCCCCATCAAAGTACATGGTCCATTGGGATCCTTGTTCAGGTCCGTCATATGGTCTGAAACCTTCAATGTTGTCTAATGTCATGATGTCTTCGTCAGGGAAATCAAACTTCATGGATTGATAATCTTCGACAGCTTGATGAGACAGATGGTCAGCTAGCACACTCCCCTTTATAGCTTTTTGGGTTGTGTACTGTATATCGTATTTTGTCAGGTTCATATGCCATCTAGCTATTCTTTCGGACAAAGCAGGCTTCTCGAAGATGTATTTGATCGGATCCATCTTAGATATCAGCAAAGTGGTATGAGTCAACATATACTACCTTAGCCGGCTAGCAGCCCATACCAAAGCGCATCAAGTTTTCTTGAGCAGTGAGTATCGGGTCTCACTGTCGGTATACTTTTTGCTAAGGTAATAAATGGCATGCTCTTTTCGGCCAGACTCGTCATGCTGCCCCATTACGCACCCCATTGAATTTTCTAAGACGGTCAGATACATGATTAGCGGTCTTCCTTCGACGGGTGGAATCAAGATATGAGGTTCTAGCAGATACTCCTTGATTTTATCGAAAGCAACTTGATAGTCATTATTCCACTTAACTACCTGATCTTTCTTCAATAGCTTGAAGATTGGTTCACAAGTAGATGTCAGGTGAGAAATGAACCTAGCAATGTAGTTTAGGCGTCCCAAGAAACCTCTGACCTCCTTCCCAGTGCGAGGAGCAGGCATTTCTTGTATAGATTTGACTTTGGCAGGATCAACCTCGATGCCTTTGTTGCTGACAATGAAACCCAAGAGTTTACCGGATCGGACTCCGAACGTACACTTGTTAGGGTTTAATCTTAGCTTGTACTCCTTTAACCTGACAAACAACTTTTGCAAATGGTCGAGGTGTTCTTCTTCAGTTTATGATCGGGCTATCATGTCATCTACGTAGACCTTTATCTCATGATGTATCATATCATGAAACAAAGCTACCATGGCGTGTTGATAGGTTTCCCCGGCATTCTTCAGTCCGAATGGCACCACTTTGTAGCAGAACGTACCCCACTGTGTAACAAAAGTAGTTTTCTCCATGTCTTCAGGTGCCATTTTGATCTGGTTGTAACCTGAGAATCCGTCCATGAAAGAAAATACTTTGTACTGAGCTATGTTATCAACCAGGATGTCAATGTGCAGAAGTGGAAAGTCATCTTTAGGGCTGGCCCTGTTTAAGTCTCTACAATCCATGCACATTCTCACTTTGCCGTCCTTCTTAGGCACAGGAACAATGTTAGCAACCCATTGTGGATAGGAAGTAACGGCAAGAAATCCAGCATTGAACTGCTTCATAACTTCTGCTTTGATCTTTTATGACATGCCGGGCCTCATGCGGCGAATTTTCTGTTTAACTGGTGGACAATCTTCTCTTGTGGGTAGACGGTGTACCACAGTGTCTGTATCGAGTCCCGGCATGTCTTCGTATGACCAGGCGGAGATCTCAACATATTCATGCAACAGCTGAATTAAGCGCTCCTTGACACTTGGCTCTAGGTTGGCACCCACTCTGACTTCTTTTCTGTCTTCCTCATTACCCAAGTTGATTGTCTCTAACATCTCCTCATTAGGCAGAATTGCTCTTTCTTCCTGTTGTAGCAGTCTAGCCAATTCTCCCGACACCTCACAATCTTCCTCGCCTTCGTATTCGTCATGGTAGACCAGATCTTCAGAGTCACTGAAGGCCATAGCAGAATTGTTACCCATGGAATCCGGAATGGAAGGGTACCTGCATTTGTGAGTGTGGGTGTGTGTAAGGGATAACCATCTTTAAACAAATAAAATGTAAAAAGAAAGATAATGAACACAAAAGTTTATATGTGAAAACGTTCATGATTCATTAAAATGGCATATGAAGATGAAAAAAATAAACCCTTACAAATGGACCTATGGGCCTCGGGTAAGGCATAAGGTTAAAAGTGTACGAATTGTTTGAGAATTATTACAAACCAACATAAATGTTTGAAAGATAAATTACTGCGGTATGAAAGTAATTGGAACAATGTCTTTTGCTTCCCAGTTGCACAGTCCTCCGTCAACAGTTGGAAAAATCCAGTCTTCCAGGATGCTCTCCTCTTCACTATCCTCCAAAGCATTGACTCCATGATGGGTGATCTTCACTGGTGGCCCTCCAGCACGGGCGCGGTGTACAGCCTTTTGAGCAGAAGAAGTGAACCCCCAAGCCGAATTTATCTGATTTGTAAGGAAAGTCTGGAAGCTTCCCCCAGATTGTGCTTCCTCCTTCTTCAATCACAGCCTTTACATATTTGAGAGACGACATCTGAGGCGGAGGTCTGGTAATCATGGGTACAGAAGACTGTCTTGGTTGCCACAATCTCCTAAGTTACCTCTTCAAAATGCTGAAAAGGGGTTTCGATGAATTCGCCATCCAATTCTACATAGCGGAAAGAATTTAGATGGCTTATTATGTATTCCTCTTTTCCGTGAACAGTTATAATTTTCCCCTGGACAGGGTACTTGAGCATTTGATGCAGAGTAGAAATGACGGCTCCAGCATGGTGAATCCAGGGTCTTCCCAACAAGCAAGAATAGGAAGGACGGATGTCCATCACATAGAATATGGAGTTGAAGGTTTCAGTTCCCACTTTAATTGGGATGTCCACCTCCCCGTGGACCATCCTTTTAGAACCGTCAAAGGCTCTGACAATTATATTGTTGGTGTGATACGGTGGGAGAACTGACTAGGGTTTTGCGTTTGTTTTCGCAAATGTTTCGGTTGAGCAAGAGTCGCCATCGACTTTTTATTTTATCCTAAGGAAAGGTTAAAAAGCATAGCAAAAACCTTTAAGATGTTTTCTTGGGTTCGGGGAGTAGATTATAGAAAGGGAATGTATTAGCACCCTTTCTATCCATGGTTATCCATGGGCTCTTAGTTACTTGCTTAGATTAACTTGCCTTAATTTTCAATTGTTTGAAATGGTGCTTTGTGTGTGTGGGTTTGAAAATGTTTGGAAAAGAAGCCAATGTGGTGGCAACCTTTGTAATGATCTATGTTGGGATGTATACAAAGGTGTATGTCTTTTGAAAAGGTTTTCATTTGTTTTTTAAAGTTGTTTTGAAAGTGTAGTGATGTGTGGTTTGAAAAAATAGGCAAGTGTTTTGTTTCGCAAGTTGGCAAGTAACCAAAAGTTATCTACCCTAAATTTCTCAAAGATCTTTGCTATGTTTTAACCCTTTTAATCAATTTTGTTCCACCATTGTATTTGGTGGACAATCTTGTGTTAGGATGTGAAAGGGACGGGCGCGGGTCATCGTTTAGACCATAATTGCAATGGTGCCAAGTATCTTTGGGCAATTTTTCCTTGGAGGGACTTGATCATTTTTTAGGCAACTTTCGAAAGCGTCATCGAGGGACTATGATCATTTGAATTGTTTGTTTTGCCCAAAGAGACCTAACATGCAATATGGCCCATTATTGAAGGCAACAAGTGGAATACCCTAGGGGTGCAAGTGTGATTAGTGTTGTCCATTTTCATGCTTGATTATCTTTGAAATTAGGTCAAACTATTTTGGTTAATTGATTTGCATACAAAACCCTAATTCTAGCATGGCATAATTAGAAAGTTTTAAAGTGCGAAAAATAAAATTCCTAAGTTATTACAACACAATATATGGGAAGGGGGGTACAAATGTTCAAATGGGGGTATTTTGACAAGAAATTTAAACCTAACTATTACATCAAATGGGATTATACAAATTATTTATATGCAATAATTAAATAAAATAAGATAAATATGCAAGATGCAAAAAAAATGTTTTTTATATGTATGAAAAAAAAGTGTTTTTTATATGTCAAATAAACAAAAATAAAAAGTATTAATTTTTGGAGTTTTTATGTATTTAGGGCAAAACCCTAATTTTGCAAATAAAAGATATTTATTAGTTAATATATACAATGTTTATTAATTATGTACAAAAAATAAATAAAAGATGAGTATATTTGTCAAAAAAAGGTATTTTTAATGTTAAATATTAATAAAAATAAAAATGTATATATTTTGTATTTTTTAACCTAAATATACTAATATACATATATGTATTTATATTATTTACTAAATATATTAAATATGTACAAAATAATAATATTTAATATTTATAAAAAAAGTATATTTTATATAAAATATTTTTAGAAGATAAAATAAAATAAAAATTAGAAAATAAATGTGTTTGCATTATTTTTTAGTATTTTTTTAAATAAAAGTATATCTAGGTATTTATTTATGTACAAATATCTATTTAAGCCAATAAATGCTTAATAAATACAAAAATGGTTTGAAAAATATTTTTTATCTTTTTAATATTATGAGAAAAAATAAATAAATCAGAAATAAAAAGAAAAAAATCAAAAAATGATCAAAATAAGCATAATGGGCCAAGGGGGTGTAAAAGTAAAAATGGGGTGTAAACAGAAATAACAAATCAGGCCCAGCCCACGTGGAGCTTCTTCAACCTCCAGCCATTCTTGTCTCAAAAACGCGCGCTTCTCAGGCTTGTTCAAACATCCTGATTCTTTGATTTTTAACAAAAACTTACAACATCAAAAATGTTAAGCATCAAACAACGAATCCATACATACCAAAAACTTGATCTAACTCTCAGAAATGAGAGAGAATTTCTTCTCCCCCAATTTCTGACCTAGTTTTTGTTCCATGTTCAGACATTAAATTCTCACAGCACACATAACATAAATGAAAACTAATTATATGGGCATGTTCAGGGCTATGAATGTGACATAATTTCTTCACAAATCTAAACCTAACAATGCCTGGATAGAGAGATAAGAGTTCATGAACTTACCTGTTCAGTTGGAATTGTATCTGGTGATGGAGGTGTTTTCAATGCAAGGTGATGATTGGTATAGCTTCCTTGATGTCTAGGGATGCTATTCCAAGCTTTAGTTTGCTTTGAAACCAAGTGAATCGTGTTATGGAACTTCAACTGCAAAACAGAAAAATGAAAATGGTGATGTTGATTGGGAGTGTTACAGGTCGTGTTTGAGGCTTGGAATAGTTTCAAGGGATGATGTGGGATGTGTTTGAAGTGGTTTCAGCAAGAATGCACGAATGGATTGAGTTATGGAACTCAATCTGCAGCAGGTCCCCTGTTTTGGCAGTTTTAGGGTGATTTTGTGTTTGAGAAGGTGTAGAACTTGGTTGGCTTGTGTTTCAGCTTAGGTTTGATGATTAGAAAGTGTTTGATAACTTTGCTTAAGCTCTGGTTCACAGGAATGAGGGTTGTGTGTTGTTATGCCAAGTTACTTCTAACTTAAGCAAGAAATGGCAAGTTGGTGTTTTAGGCTTGTACAGGCCCCTCTAGCATGCTGCATAATCCCTCCTTGATCAGTGGGATTAGTCTAATAACTTGTGCCTCAGAGATTTTCTTTGTACCTTCTTGATTTACAAATTGACATAAAGCACTTCTTTTCAAAAATGGCAAAAATGCTTTATCTAAAAATGGCTTAATCTTGCATATAATGTTTGAACACACAAAATAAGGTCTTGGCACAAGGGATATGCATTAAATTATTGAGTGCAAATGATATATAGGACATGTAATCAAAGAATGGAAGCTGATTTCAAAATGGCCTAGATGTATGAACATGTAACTTGGCCATAAACAAAGTGACTTTTTCCCAACTTGCCAAATTTGATTCTCCCTAACCATGAGGTTGTTTGATGAGTTCTTGGACATTTTGGAAATCTTGGAATGTGTACTACAATCCATCTTTGAAATGCAAATTGAAATTCCAAGTGGAAGCATGTGAAAAATGGTCTTGAAGTTAGGCAAAAATCCTGCCTAAAATGGTTCAAAATTTCTCCAAGTTAAGAATGGTTTAGTACCCTTGTTCCAAAAATTGTAACTTGAGCTACAAGCTTCTTTTGAGGAAACTTTGTGAATCAAAGTTGTAGATTTTGCAATGGACTACAACTTTCATGTTTTGACTTTTCCTTGAATCCAAATGAATCTTGGTGAGAAAGTGGGACAAAGTTAGGAAAAAATTAGGGTTTTTCATAACTTAGAAAAATTCTAAGTTATGAAAAATCTTCATTTCAAACCCTAATTTGCAATTCTTGATTTCTTGATGAACAAGTTTCATGATTTGGCATGTTTTGATGAAAAATGAATCTTGACACTTGATTTTGACCAAAAAGTCAAAGTTTGACTTTTCAGTATACAGTCAAAATTGATTAATTGACTGGGAAATTCAACTGTCAATCTTGTGCATTTGGGACCTTTTGAACTTGTTGAGTATGTCAAGACAATTCCATGGGGTCCTTGAGTCCATATGTGAGTTTGGTTTGCCATTGGCTAGGTCAAACAGTCAAAAATTGCCTTTGTGCAGTCAAAACCCTAAAAATGACCATTTTGCCCTTTTGGTGATCTGATCAAATTTCTTGTGGAATTGTGATCCAAACTTGATCAAATGGTCCATGTGAGTTCATAATGTTGATGTGGGTCAATTTTCATGAGATTTGACTGTCAATTGGCCACAGTTGACTTTTTCCCCAATACAGTTGATTTCTAGGTCAATTGTCCAATTGACTGGGCAAAATTTGGAATCAAGACTTAAAACATGGTATGGATAAACTTGGGAGTCCAACATGAAGCATGAAAGTCATCTTAGGCATTTTAGGTCAAAATATATTTGTGCAAACACAAACCCTAATTTGGGTCAACAGTGCAAGGGGAAGTCTTGAGCAGAGGAAACCCTAACTGGACCTTGAGCTCCAAGGGTCTTGTGATGAGAAAATGTTGAGGAAATGGGAGGGCAAATTTTGGGGTACAACAGTTGGGCTTCAAGGTTAAACCTTCACAATCCAGTATATCCAAGGCTTTCTTCGGCAAGACGTTCAGTGATGAACCAGTGTCTACCAGTACGTGTGCTAGGGTTATCCCTCTACATTCCACCGAGACATGCAAAACGCCATTATGTTTTCTCCCTTTGGATGTTAAATCAGCAACGGAGAATCCTAGACCATTGTCAGCTGTTAAGCTAGCTACACACTCTTGGAACTGATCCGCAGAGGTTTCCTGTGACACGTGGGTCGTCTTCAAGAATCTTATCAAAACTTTAGCATGAGCCTCTAAACAAAGCAGCAAGGCCAACATAGAGATCTTTGAGGGGGTTTGCCCCAGTTGTTCCACAACATCATAATCGCTTTTCTTGATTATTTTCAAAATCTCTTCCATTTCTTTTTTAGAGGTTTCAGGGATGACCAACGACTGAACCCTCGTCCTGACGGGATCTTCTTGGATCCCTTTCCCTCTATCATCATCAGCAGCAGACGGGACAACCACAAGAGTTACAACTTCTTCAATAATTGGAGTTCTCGCAGATATGTTTACCGGTGCAGGGGTAACCTTAGGAGCAACTAAGGGTCCAAAGATTTCCTTTGGAGGGGAAATCTTTGGAGAGAAAATTCTTCCACTGCGGGTGATTTTGCTTATTCCGGCAATGTTTCCAATGTCGAAAGTCTCTTCATCAGAACTCTCTTCAGTTGATTCAATTTTTTTAATACCGTGGTAGTAGATTTCTCCACCATAGTTCCACGGTACTGATCTATCGGACTTGTACGGGACGGGCCCGAGCATGGTTATCTTCAAAGGTGCAGTCTTCGAAGCGGATGTAATCTTAATAGGTCTTTTGGAGACCTTGGAAAGATTGGCGGATATGGTTATTATTGAAACATCATTGACAGGAGTCGGTGTAACAGGAGTCTTTTCAAAAAGTATTTCTTGGTTATCCATTAGGCGTTGGATGCCTAACTTCAACAATGGACAGTCGGTTGGTAAGGATGAACAAAGGCAACAATCTTCTTCACAACCTGGGAAAATCCCAACCTTCAGCAAATTCAACTTGATTATCGGTAGCGGAGTCATCAAATCATCAACAGTAGCAACAAACATATCCTCTTCAACAGCATGGGCATTGTGGCCATGCTTTGGCATTGGAGCAGAGATTACATTCGTCTTTTCAGGGGCGTCGAATTCAACTTCTTTAGCGTCTATCAAATCCAGAATCTTATTCTTGAGGGCCCAACAATTGTTTGTGTCGTAACCCGGGCTCTCTGAATGATAAGCACACTTGGCGTTCGAATGGTAGTACAGAGAAGCAGTATTTGGGTTCTTCAGGGCCTCTTTCAAACTCGCAAGGTTTAACTTTAAGAGATGGGGTAGAACCTGAGCAGGAGTCATGTTTATCCGGGTGAATTGCCGTACAGGCCTTTCCACCCTTGTTTGGTTGGTTCTGGGTTGATTGTTTCTGGGCTGATCAGCTGCAGACTTCTGAATCATTACGGCCCCCACCGCTGGCCGGCGCTCAACTCTTCCTTGACCTCTTTGGGAGTAGACAGCTGATACTTCCTTCTTTGCCGGAAAAGTCTTTTTGATGGCAGCAGAAGCAGATGCATCTTTTTGAATTTTCCCGCTTTTTATGCCGGCTTTAACTCTCTCACCAATTAGAATCAACTCAGTGAACCCCGCAGAGGAGCTTCCAATCAAATGATTAAAGAAAGGCCCTGACAGAGTTCCCAAGAACATGTCTACTAGCTCCCTCTCAGATAGAGCTGGTTGTACTCGTCCCGCCAAGTCTCTCCATTTCTGGGCATACTCTTTGAAGCCTTCATTTGAGACCATGCCCATACTCTATAATTAAGCGCGGGTTAGTGCTAAGTCCGCATTATATTGATACTATTTATAGAAGGAGGCCGCCAAGTCCTCCCAATTATGCACGTCAGACCTCTCTAACTGGTAGAACCAATCCAGTTGCGTCCCTGACAAACTGTCCTGGAAAAAGTGGACCCACAGGTCTTTGTCAGAAGAATATGGTTGAATTTTCCTGACATAAGATCGTAGGTGCATCTTGGGACAAGACAACCTATCATACTTGGTAAATAGAGGTACTTTAAACTTAGGAGGGATTACAATTCCAGATACCAACCCTAACTCTTCAAAGTCCAGCCCTGGAACTCTCTGTATCTCCAAAGCTGCCAGACGCTCTTCCAGATTTTTGTATTTGTCATCGACCAGAGGATATTGTTGTTCATAGTAGTCCTCATCCTCTTCTTCTTCAGCTTCAGATTCAGAAGGCACTGCAGTCTCCTTACCCTTTCTCTCCCCTTCCTCAGAGGTTGATGGAAAATCTAGGACCATTCTGGCTTGACCTTCAAACCTTCTGCCCAAGGTAGCCACACCAGCTCTCTTCTTCTTTTTTTTCTTTTTCCTTTTCTATTAGAGTCTTGAGCTCCTCCTGCCCCTTAGCCAAGGTCAAGAGTAGATGTTGAAATTTTGAATTCTGAGCTTGCAAGTCTTTGACCGTTTGTTCAATATCCATCTTGCTGAAATAAACAGCAGAGAGATGAGGAAACTTGGTGTAAAGACCTGTTTACGCATATGATGAATGATATGTATTCATGTAATGCTTTCAAGGATTCATAAATTCAAATTTGTTTTAAACAAAAAAGAAACACACGTCATATTAATAAGATAGAATTGTTAGTACATCAATGCCCCATGGGAAAAATAATACAAAATTCTAAGGTAAAAATACGTTGCACATCCTCTTTGGTGCAATGTAGGTGTTGAGAGTCTGCTCTTCGTGAAGTAACCGAGTGAGTTCTAAAACCTTCTTCTCGTTGGCGTAGAATTGTGTTTCAAAAGTATCGCGTTCTCCCTTGAGCTGTATCCAACTCCTTTGCAAATCTTCGAGTGATGTTGGCATGTCAGTATGTAGGAGGGTGCATGGAACCTCTCTTTCCTTAACAGGCTCTATAATCACAGGGAGAATAGAGGGGTAAGGCATCATAAGACTTTTGGCGCGGTTTCGTACCCACTTGAGGTAAGGCTCAAGAGGGATGGAATTCTTGTGTCCCAAGGTCTTACTGTCTACCATGTTAGGCATCCTCCAAGCTCGGATGAACCTTTTTCGGAGTCCTTGATTGTCGTTGTCGAAATTGAAAACCAAGCCTTGAATCAGCATGTCATTTGGGACATCCTTTCGGGCATAACCAAACTGTCTTAGAGCCAAGCAGGGGTTGTAGGTGATGCCTCCCCTAATGCCAAGTAGAGGGACATTAGTGAATTCCCCACAACGGTCGATGATGATAACATTTTCTCTAGATTGAGAACACCAATGAACATCTGAATGTGTAAGAGTCATCAATCGTTGTGACCACCTCAAACCTTGCTCATTCTTCAAAACTGTTTGGGGAAGATGAGAAATAAACCATCTTTCCAGTAGAGGAGTGCAACACATGAGGACACCTCTTTTCCTCATTGTTCGAGTGTGAAAAGAGTGCAAGATATCTCCAAGCAATGTAGGCACCGGGTTGCGAGCCATGAAGATTTTGACAGCACTCACATCTATGAGCAGATTAGGGTTTGGGAACAAGACCAACCCATAAATGAGAAGAGCTACAATCTCCTCAAAAGCTTGTAAGTCTAAAGAATTCCAGCAGCTTTGGGCCTTCTCAAACAGAAACTTTGACAAGAAGCCTTTGACACCACTTCTAGTTTCCCAATGGGTTATGACATCAGAGGAGTGCAAGTGTAAGGCTTGAGAAATCTCTTCTGGCTTTGGATCTCTTTCCGTACCGTTGAAAGGTAGTTGATTGAGAATAGGAATCCTCAAGAGTTGAGAAAATTCCTCCAAAGTGGGCACAAGCTGGTAATCAGGAAATGTGAAGCAGTGGTGCAAAGGGTCAAAGAACTAGAAAAGAACTTTCATCATGTCTTCCTCTGTGTTGGAAGTGACTAAGTTGAGAAGACGACCATGCCTCTCGGTGAATGGAGAGTTCTCAGGAATCCTTGTAGGTAGCTCCTTGAGTTGTGGAGGAATTCTTACAAGGTTGACTTGGATGGTTTTCCTGCGAAGTGAATCCATAACCTACAAAACAGGAACAAAGATGAACTTCCAAAATCCTTGAAATGGTAAGTGGATGCATATGATGCTTCATGATGTCCATGATGTTATGAACAAGTATATATGTACAAGCAAATCACACAAGTTCTTAGTTTAGGCTTGCATGGGGTTTCATAGGTAAGTACCCTCTTGAAGTTTAGTTGGCTCAACCTGTCCTAGAAATAGTAACCGGGTTCTAAGGAGCTCAATATCACTGGATTGTTTTCTCTGTTCATTGTTTTAGTTTAGCCACTTTACTGGCAACCGAAATATTCCAAGAAAACAACCCTCAATGAGTGTAGTATCGAGTATCTACCAACTTCAGACTGCACCAAAGCTGGTCATCTCACTACATCCTAAAAGGCCAAGGTGATCAAGTAAAGGTTCTAAAAGTTTGTTAGTGCTTCATGACATCACTCAGCGGCCCCATATTCTCTTTGATTGACTCAAACGCTACCGGTACCCATAAATATGTCACACTAAGATAGCTATTGCTTAGACCATGTCGGTATACCCCGCACAGTTTCCACAATGTATTGCTATTTACCTATGAATGTTTCCCAAATCCGCGTAGAGGATTCAAACCCAAACAATAGAACCAAACTGTAAAGCATACAAGTCAAATAAGATAAGAATTTAAAGGTGATCTAAAACCCTAAGGTAACCCCACTTTTATAATTTTCCCAAGCAGAGTCGCCAGTTCTGTGATACGGTGGGAGAACTGACTTGAGGTTTTGTGTTTGTATTCGCAAAATGTTCGGTTTAGCAAGAGTCGTCACCGACTTTTTATTTTATCCAAAAGGAAAGGTCAAAAAGCACAGCAAAGACCTTTGAGATGTTTTTAAGTTCAGGGGGTAGATTATGAAAAGGGAAGGTGCTAGCACCCTTTTCATCCATGGTTATCCATGGGCTCTTAGTTACTTGTTTAGATCACTTTCTTTGCTTTTTCAATTGTTTGAAATGGTGCTTTGTGTGGTTTTGAAAGTATTTTGAAAAGAGGCCATCGTTTTGGCAATCTTTGTAATGATTCTCATTTGTAAGAATGTATACAGAGATGTTTGTCTTTTGAAAAATGTTTCAATGTTTTGAAAGTTGTTTGGAAATTGTTTTGTAATTTGTGTGTGTTTGTTTGAAAATAGCAAGGATGGTTTGCAAATTGATCAAGTAACTAGAAGCTTATCTACCTACTTAAAAGTCTTTCTTGTACACTTTTACTCCTTTGACATTGTTAACCTACCATTGTTTTAGTAGACAAACCTATCTTTGGATGTTAAACGGGACGGGCGTGGGTCATCGTATGACCGTGATAGCAATGGTGCCAAGTATCTTTAGCATTTTGAGGGACCAAGATCATTTATTTTTAGGCAACCTTGTTTAGCGTCATCGAGGGACTATGATCTTTTTGTTTTGTTTTGTTTTGCCAAGATACCTAGCATGCATACCATGGCCATTTTTTAAGGCAACAAAATGGATGAAACCCTAGGGGTGCTTGTGTGCAATGTGTTGTCATTTCCATGCATTTTTGTCTTGTGTTATGTCATGCTATTTGTTTTGATTTTTGTCTTATCATACAAACCCTAATTTACTAAACATGTATATAATGCGATAAATTGCGTAAAGTAAATCTAAGCTATTACAACAATATTATGGGAAGGGGGATACAAGTTTTGAATGGGGATATTTGTACAAAATAAAACCCTAATTCACTATTACAACCCAATTGAATTAATTGTACAATAAATAAATAAACAATTATTTAAATATGCAATAAAATGTAAATATGCAAAAATATTTTGTAATTGTTTTATGTATGAGAAAATAAAATTATCTAAGTCCTAAAAAATAAGAAAAAATAATGTTATTATTTTTGAAAGGGGAAACCCTAGTTTTTTTGTTTTAAAAGAAAATATGTTTTATATTATTTATTTATTTCATTTATGTACAAGGAAATAATAAAAATATATACAAAATGTTAAAAAATTAAAATATGCATGAAAATATGTATGAATAATAAAAATAAAAATACATGATATTTTTATATTAATTACAAGTTTTATTTAAGAAAATAAATTCTATTAAACCTAATAAACTATTTTTTATGCCATAAAAAAATAATAAAATAATAAAATGAAATGCAAAAAGTTAAGAAAATAATTTTGGGATTTTTCAATGTTCAGAAAAAAATAATAAAAGTCAAAAATATAAAAATAACAAGAAAATATGAAAAATAATAAAATATGAATCAGGGGGTGCAAAAGCAAAATGGGGGTGTGAAAAGAAGCAGGCCCAAGGCCCTGGCCCAGGACAACTTCGTCCATGACCTCCAGACAACCAAAACGCGCGCGCTGTGCTTCAAAACCTGTTCTTGCTCATGCTTGCATAAAATCGAAAACTCATAACACAAAAAATGTAGCTCATGAACTCACGATTCTAATGATATAAAGAACATGACCTAACTCTAAAAGACCAAGGAGAATTTTAATGGCCCTAATTTCTGACCTAGTTTTTTTAGCAACTTCAACAATCAAATACTCTTAGCTCGGTTAATATAAATGGAATCTACGCATATGTACAGCTTAAGCATGTTGAGGACTACATTTTTGCTTCACAAACCTAAGCTTAAGGATGCCTAAATAAGGAGATAGAAACTTGACAAACACCTTGTTCAGTTGAGTTTGGATATGGCAATGTGGGAACTTTGAGTGAGGCCTGAAGTTCTTATGAGCTTCCTTGAATTTCCCTCAAGCTTCTCCAATGCTCAACTTGCCTTGTAGATGCATGAATCTTACTGCACGAGTCAACCTGCAAACCTTCAAAATGAAAATGGTGAAGTGTGAAAATGAGCTCACAGTTGCAAGAAAGGGGCCTGGATAGCTTGGATGGGATGTATGTAATGTGTTTGAAGTGATTCAAAGCAAAACGTACGAGGCAAAATGGAAATGGCTTTGATTTTGCAGAGGTTGTCCTGTTTGGGAAGAAAATGGTGTTTTTTGTGTTTGAGGGTGTTTTGGAAGTTATGAATTTGTGTATTCTGCTTGAGACAATGTTCTGAGATTGTTTGAAATGAAGCCAAGGCTTGCCTTTATCAGATGGATGGGATCCCTTGACTTTTGCAAGTTTCTTGCTTTTGAAGAAAAGTTGGAAGTGACAATGCCAAAGCCTGTACAGGCTTGCTTGCTAGTTGCACATAGTTGGTACAAGTTGCCTGATATTTGTGGATATTGTTTGCAGCAAAAGATTAGGTCCATGGCTCAAGATTTGCAAAGTTGGAAAAAGCAAGCTTTATCAAAGTAGCAATGTGAACTTTATGCTATTTTTGGATTAATTCAATGTGCAATGCTTCAAAAGTTAGAACAAGGCCATTATCAAATATATTTGCATTTAATTATTGAGTTTAGAAGGGATTAGGACCTGTAAAACCAAGTACAAGCATGTTTGAAACTGATTTGCAACTTGAACCATTGTGAAAATGCCTTGCACAAAAGTGATAAATTGCCATTTTTCAAATCTTCGGTTCTCTCTAACCATAAATGATCTTGGAGAGTTCTTGGACATTTTGGAAAACTTGTAACATTACCTACAATCCATATTTGAAATTCATTTTTAGATTCCTCTTGGAACTAGGTGAAAAGTTGCCATGAAGTTAGGTCAAAAATTTGCCTAAACTAGGGCAAAATTTCACTAAGTTAAAAAGTTTATGGACCCCTATTCACAAAATCATAACATGAGATCCAAGCATCTTTTGGGAAAACTTTGTGAATCAAAGTTGTAGATTTCATGGAGGACTACAACTTTCATGTTTGAAGTTTTCTTTGAATCCAATTGCATCATGGTGAAAAAGTTGTGGAAAGTTGGGAAAAAATAAGAAATTTCCATAACTTAGAAAAATTCTAAGTTATGAAAAATTTCAAATTAAAACCCTAATTTTCAAAATTAGGTTTCTTGGTCAACAAGTTTCACATTTTGACATATCTTGATGAATTATGGCCCTTGGCACTTGATTTTGACCAAAAAGTCAAAGTTTGACTTTTCAGTGTATAGTTGACTTTTGATCAATTGACTGCAAAATTCATCTGTCAATCCTATGCATTTGAGATCTTTTGAACCTTGTGATTAGGTCAAGATGATGCCATTGAGTCCTTGAAATTATGCTTGAACCCAATTTGTCATTGGCTAGGTTAAAAATCAAAAATTGCCCTTTCTCAGTCAAAATTCTAATTTTGACCATTTTGCCCTTTTGATGATTTGATCAAATTTCTTGAGGAGTTGTGGTCCAAAATTGATCAAATGGTACATAGTAGCCTAGAATGTTTTTTTTGATCAAAAATTATGAAGTTTGACTGTGAATTGGCCATGGTTGACTTTTTCCCCAATACAACTGATTTTTAGGTCAACTGTCCAATTGACTGGGCAAAAATGTGATTCAAGGCTTGAAACTTGGTATGAGGAATCTTAGGAGTCCAAGATGGTGTATGAAAGTCACATGAAGCATTGATGGTTCAAAAATCCTTGTGCAAACTCAAACCCTAATTTCAGGTCATCAGTGCAAGATGAGGTCTTGAGTTGAGCAAACCCTAATTCTATCTTGAGTCCAAAGAGTCTTGTGGGGAAAATCTTGATAAAATGAGAGGGCAAATTTTGGGGTACAACACACGTTATATTAATAAAATAGAATTTGTTTACATCAATGCCCCTAGGGCAAAATAATATAAAATTCTAAGATAAAAAGACGTTGCGCATCCTCTTTGGTGCAATGTAGGTGTTGAGAGTCTGCTATTCGTGAAGTAACCGAGTGAGTTCTAAAACCTTCTTCTCGCTTGCATAGAATTGGGCTTCAAAAGTATCACATTCTCCCTTGAGCTGTATCCAACTCCTTTGTAGATCTTCGAGTGATGTTGGCGTGTCAGGATGTAGGAGGGTGTATGGAACCTCTCCTTCCTTAACAGGCTCTATAATCACTGGGAGAACAGAGGGGTAAGGCATCATAAGACTTTGGGCTCGGGTTCGTACCCACTTGAGGTAAGGCTCAAGGGGGATGGAACTCTTGTGTCCCAGAATCTTACTGTCTACCTTGTTTGGCATCTTCCAAGCTCGGATAAACCTTTGGCGAAGTCCTTGATTGTCGTTGTTGAAGTCGAAAACCAAACCTTGAACTAGAATATCATGTGGTCCATCCCTTCGGGCATAACTAAACTGTCTTAGAGCCAAGCAGGGGTTGTAGGTGATGCCTCCCCTAATTCCAAGTAGAGGGACATTAGGGAATTCCCCACAACGTTCGACGATGATAACATTCTCTTTGGAGCAAGAACACCAATGAATATCATAATGTGTAAGTGTCATCAATCGTTATGACCACCTCAAACCTTGCTCATTCTTCAAGACTGATTGGGGAAGATGAGAAATAAACCATCTTGCCAGGAGAGGAGTGCAACACATGAGAACACCTCTTTTCCTCATTGTACGAGTGTGAAAAGAGTGTAAGATATCTCCAAGCAAAGTAGGCACCGGATCGCGTGACATGAAGATTTTGACAGCACTTACATCTATGAGTTGGTCCGGATTTGGGAATAAGACCATACCATAGATGAGAAGAGCTACAATATCCTCAAAAGCTTGTAAGTCCAAGGAGTTCCAGCAGCTTTGGGCCTTCTCAAACAAGAACTTTGACAAGAAACCTTTGACACCACTTCTAGTTTCCCAATGGGTTGTGACATCAGATGAGTGCAAGTGCAGGGCTTGAGCAATCTCTTATGGCTTTGGATCTCTTTCCGTACCGTTGAAAGGTAGTTGATTGAGAATAGGAATCCTCAAGAGTTGAGAAAATTCCTCCAAAGTAGGCACAAGCTGGTAGTCATGAAATGTGAAGTAGTGATGCAAAGGGTCAAAGAACTGGAAGAGAACCTTCATCTTGTCTTCCTCTGTGTTGGAAGTGACTAGGTTGAGAAGACGACCATTCCTCTCGGTGAATGGAGAGTTCTCAGGAATCCTTGAAGCTAGCTCCTTGAGTTGTGGAGGAATTCTTACAAGGTTGACTTGGATAGTTTTCCTGCGAAGTGAATCCATAACCTACAAAACAGGAACAAAGATGAATTTCCAAAATCCTTGAAATGGTTAGTGGATTCAAATGATGCTCATGATGTCCATGATGTTATGCACAAGTATATATGTACAATAAAATCACACAAGTTCCTAGTTTAGGCTTGCATGGGGTTTCATAGGTAAGTACCCTCTTGAAGTTTAGTTGGCTCAACCTGTCCTAGTAAATAGTAACTAGGTTCTAAGAAGCTCAATATCACTGGATTATTTCCTTGTTCATTGTTTCAATTCATCCTCTTTACTGGCGACCGAAATATTTCAAGGAACCAACCCTCAATGAGTGTAGTATCGAGTATGTACCAACTTTGGACTGCTCCAAAGCCGGTCATCTCACTACATCCTAAAAGGCCAAGTTGGTCAAGTAAAGGTTCTAGAAGTTCGTTAATGCTTCATGACATCACTCAGCGGCCCCGTATTATCTTTGATTCACTCAAAGGCTACTGGTACCCGCAAATATGTCACACTAACATAGCTATTGCTTAGACCGTGTCGGTATACCCTGCACAGTTTCCACAATGTATTGCTATTTACCTATGAATGTTTCCCAAATCCGGGTAGAGGGTTCAAACCTAAACAATAGAACCAAAGTGTAAAGCAAACAAGGCAAACATGGTAAGCAAATAAAGGTGATCTAAACCCTAAATGTTGTACCCAAAAATTTGCCCTCCCATATTCTTCAAGATTTGTCAAGATCAATCTTCAAATGGTTCAAGATTTCTCAAGGGATTGCACAGTCCAAATGCCTCATAAGCCAGTCAAAATTAGGGTTTTGGTTCTTTCAAGGAATCTGAGGTTTTCAGTGGTCCAATCAAGTCCCATAGGCCTATATACATTGTCAAGCATCTACATGTCAAGTCTCAAAGTCTCACAATGCCAGTTTGCACAGTCAAAAGCCCATTTGCTTCACAGTCAACTACAGGGGCAAAATGGTCATTTGGCAGTCAAAAGTCAAAAAATTTGGTCAACATCTTATTTTGAGTCCACAATCATCATTTGATCAAGTCTTGATCATGATTCCACAAGCATGGCTCAAAAATCATCAAAGATGCAAAAGTTACTATTTTTGGACAGCAGAAAAGTCAACTGTAACTTGACCAGGGCATAACTTTTTCATGGTTCATCAGAAAAATCCCATCCAATGCTCATTTTGAAGGGGATGACATTTCCTACAACTCATCTTCACATTCCAAGTCCAAGAAATGCTCTCACAAAAAGTTATCAATTTCTACATTATAGGTCAATTTCAAAAGTCAACAAAAATGCACTTTAATTCAAAGACCATAACTTGAGATTGGTGAATCCAAATGACATGGGACCAAAGGAATTGATTAGAGGACTTCAATACCTTTCCAAAATGTCCAAGAACATGTTCATATGATCAAAATTGAGCAAGATATGCATTGGAGAAGTTGGGAAATTTTTGTGAATTTGCAAAAGTCAACTTTGCTCAAAACACATCATTTTTGCTAATGGGCCTCAAATTCCTTCTTGAAACATTGTCCAAGGCCTATGCACGACCCATTGAGATTAAATTGATTTATTTTCTTATTTTCTATTAATTAATTGGATTTTTTATTAATATTAATTCATTTAATTGATTTAAAATGTAGGAAAATACCAAGATATGATTTCTAAATCTTTTTGTGAAGCAAAAGTGGTCAACATGTGCTGGAGATTTCGTGTACACATCAAGGGGACAAAAATATCCCAATTTGGCAAGGTTTTTCAATAAAAAAGATGCAAAAAGATTTGATTGAAAATCAAATATGCAAACCATAATTCCATGGATTCTTGGCCAAGATTGTAACCTAAATCCATTCTAATATATATGCAGAACCTAAACCTAATCATGCACACGTGAAAATTGCTGCAAAAAGGCCATAAGCATATTGAGAAAAATCAAGAAAAAGTCAAAACTGTTTTCCAGGTTCTAGCACGATTCCAAGGCATTTGTTGATTCCAATACATTGCTGGAGGTGTGGGGAATCTTTTGCAATCAAATTCGCACGGCATAACTCAAGAAATCGTTGCATACAGATCCACGGTTTGCGTTTTTTTCTTGAAATCATATTGATGAATTCAGGCACAATTAACATTTTTTATTGATTGTGTTTCATTGCCAGAGATCATACCAAGCTCATGATATCATTTAATTGGATTAAAACACCCTGAAACAGAAATTGCCATTGATGAATGTTAGGGTTTCCAAGTTCTTAAATTAGGGCTTTGCTGCACAAGAAAAATCAGACCTTGAGATACCCATGGTTGGATTCGTTAGGATGAGACGAACTCAAACCACATGTTGCGAACAATTTATATTCATCATGGACCTATTCGCTATTTTTCCTTTTTTCAGTTTGTGGGGGTTAAAAACCCCCGCTATCTGTTTGTTTTATACAGGTTTCAGCGAAGGAGATGAAGACGTGGAAGCATGGGGTTGGGTAATTCAAACTTACGCACGTGATTTTGTTTTATGCAGCATATTGATTTGTTTCTTAATAATATATTTGTTGTTTATAATATTAACAAAGCGTGCAAAGTGGTTGAGTGGTTGGCCAGGTGTTCAGCAAGCGTTGGGACCTGGGTTCGATTCCCAGGTCCACCCAATATTTGTTTGCATTTTTCTTCAGATGATCATGTGCAGGTCTCATAAGAAGGCTCATCATACGCCTTACCCATCCAAACGCCATGTGTCCTCTATCACAAATCCAAAGGCCATAAGGTGCTGACCACCATGTTCCAAGTCAAAGCACGCTCTGGACAATTGCAAAAGGTCAAACAGGCTTGATAGCTTATTGGGCTTCAGGTTGCTAACAAAACCTCCATTTTGGGCCCAACGACCCCCTGGTTTTCTTTATTCTTTTTTCTTTTCTATTTCAATTTCTATTTAATTCTTTTATTAATTAACTACTATTATTATTATTATTATTTAACTCATAAATTATTATTTTCCTAATTAATTCATAAAACAATATTTTCTTGTTATTATTATTATTATTATTATTAATCTCACCTATTAATTATTTTTTGTAAATAGATGCAAATTAATTAATTTAGTCTTTTTGTTAATTAGGTTTAATTTTAATCTTTTTTACAATAAATAAAACAAACTTAGAATTAGGGTTTTTTTTACTAACTTTTGACCTTTTCTTTTTATTTTCATCAAAAATCTAAAAAACATAAAAAAAATACTTTTTTTCTTTTATTAATTAATTAGTTATTAGGTTTAATTTGAATTAATTGCAAAAAAGGACAAATTTCAATTCTTTTCTCAAAAAGGGTCAAAACCCTAAGGACGTCCTGATTCAATTCTTTCGCGCGCCTATTTATTTTTAATTCGTTATTTTAATTCATATTTATGTATCTTCTCCGAGAATTTAATAGTTAATTAGGACTTTATCGCTTTCTTTAATTTCTCGTATTTATTTTCCAAAGGGTTATGTTTTTGGCGATGTAAAACCCGACGCCTTGTAATAGCATAGATTCATTTTCCGCAATTTATTTTCTGCGCTATTAACTGTTAATTATGCATGCAAGACTTGTCTGAAAAATAAAATCAACTCGTAGCTCACAAATAACATGTACAAGATAATCTTAACTGAATTTGACACACATGCACATGCCACTCTTAGGGTACGCCTCACTTGGTTGCCTCGAGGTGGTCATCAAGTATAGGGTGTTTTAGAGGTCGCCCTCCTGTCTAAAGATTTAGTTGCCTCGAAACGGTTGCCTCGGATAAAAAAGGATCTAGGACATTAGGGTTACTGCTAAGGCGTCCTACTATTGCTTTGGTGACCACACATGTCCCTAATAATCGAATTGACCCGAATAACTCCAACGACGGTGCTACCTACTTCTCAATAGTGGGATAGTACTGTCTAAAGGACTCTTACACAGCTTAATTCCTTAGAGTAGGTAGATTTCTCCTGGGTACTTGCTCTTTCAAAAAACAAAAACAACTTTTCGCACTCACACTTTCAAAAAGTTTTCAAACAAATACTTCATACACTCTTGAGGACTGATACAAGAGTTACCTAGAAGTTTTTCAAACGAAACTTTTACAAAACCCACAAACATTTGAAAAGCAAACAATTTTTGAAAACATAGTGAGCAAGTACCTAAGAGCCCGTGGATAACCACGGATATAAAGGGTGCTAGCACCTTCCCTTTCTATAATCTACCTCCCGAACCGAGAAACATCTCGAAAAGGAATTTTGTTGTGCTTTTGTCCTTTCCTTGTTGGAGAACATAAAAGACGGTGGCGACTCTTGCTTACCGCGACATTTCGCGAACCAGCTTTAAAACAGTCAGTTCTATTTCCACCGATCACACTAAGGTAACCCCACTTTTATAATAATTCCCCAGCAGAGTCGCCAGTTCTGTGATACGGTGGGAGAACTGACTTGAGGTTTTACGTTTTGTTGCAAATGTCGCGGTTAGCAAGAGTCGCCACCGAATTTTATTTTATCCAAAAAGAAAGGTAAAAAAGCACAGGAAAGACCTTTGAGATGTTTTCTTGAGTTCGGGGGGTAGGTTATGAAAAGGGGAGGTGCTAGCACCCTTTTCATCCATGGTTTTCCATGGGCTCTTAGTTACTTGCTTAGATCACTTGCTTTGCTTTGAAATTGTTTGAAATGGTGATTGGTGTTGTTTTGAAAGTATTTTGAAAAAAGGCCTTTCGTTTAGGCAATCTTTGTAATGATTCTCGTTCGTAAGAATGTATACAAAGATGTTTGTCTTTTGAAAAATGTTTCAATGTTTTGAAAGTTGTTTGGAAAATATTTTGAAAATGTGTGTGTGTTTGTTTTTTGAAAATAGCAAGGATTGTTTTGGAAGAGAGCAAGTAACTTAGAACTATCTACCTACTCAAATGTATTTCCTATGTGTTTTTATTCCTTTGACATTGTTGGCCTACCATTGTGTTGGTAGACAACCCTATCTTTGGATGTTAAATGGGACGGGTGTGGGTCATCGTATAACCATGATAGCAATGTTGTCAAGTATCTTTAGCATTTTGAGGGACCAAGATCATTTTGTTTAGGCAACCTTTTGATAGCGTCATCGAGGGACTATGATCTTTTGTTTTGTTTTATTTTGTTTTGTTTTGCCAAGATACTTTGCATGCATACCATGGCCATTTTGTTTTTAGGTAACCAAGTGGGTGAAACCCTAAGGGTGCTTGTGTGTAATGTGTTTCATTTTTCATGTCTTTGATTGTCTTGTATTAGGTCATGTCTATTTGTTTGTTTTTTGTCTTATCATGCAAAACCCTAATTTACTAACATGATATATGAAAGCGATAAATTGCATAAAAGTAAACTAAGCTATTACAACAATTATTATGGGAGGGGGATACAAGTTTTTGAATGGGGATATTGCACAAAAATAAACCCTAAAATACTATTACAACCTAATTGAATTATTGTGCGAAATAAATAATTATACAAATATTTAAATATGCAATGCAAAGTATTTATGCAAAAAATGTTGTGTATTGTTTTTTGTATGAGAAAATAAATTACTTAAACCCTAGAAAAAGGGAAAAAATAATTGTATTATTTTTGAAAGGGGAAAACCCTAATTTTTTTATTAAAGAAAATATATGTTTCCTATTATTATTTTATCCATTTTTTGTATAAGAAATAGTAAATAATATTATTAACAAATATTAAAAATTAAAATATGTATGAAAATAATATTTTATGTGTAAAATAAATAAAATAAAAATATATAGTATTTTTAAATTGTATTTACAAATTTATTTAAGAAAATAAATTCTATAAACCTAATAAACTATAAAAAATAAAAAAAAATAAAAAATTCAAAAAATAAAGAAAACATTTTTTGTGATTTTTTTAATGTTCAGAAAAAGAATAAAAATCAATAAACATACAAAATGTGAGAAAATATGCAAAATATAAAATATGAAGCAGGGGGTGCAAATAGTGGATCAGGGGGTGCAAATAGTGGATCAGGGGGTGTGGAAATCAAAAGCAAACAGGCCCAGACACACCAAGGCCCAGAACCGGTTGTCCCTATCCTCCAGCTCCCTCCCGCGCGCGCGTTTTGCTTCAAACCTGTATCTTGCTATTCTTTGCACAAAAACAAAAACTTGTAGCTTGTAATCTCACGATTCCAATGATATAAAATTTGTGACGTAACTCTCAAAGATCAAAGAGAATTTTATAACCCCTAATTTCTGACCTAATTTTTCAGCATGTTCAACATTCAAATTCTCTTAGCTTAGTTAATATAAATGACAACTATGCATATGTACAACTTCACCATGCTAGAGACTACATTTTTGCTTCACAAATTATGGCTTGAGGAAGCTTAAATAGAGAGATAGAGTTTTGAAAAATACCTCATTCAGCTGGATTTGGATATGGCAATGTGGGGACTTTGAGTGAGGCCTGAGGATCGTGTGAGCTTCCTTGAAGTTCCCTCAAGATATTCCAATGCTTAGCTTGCCTTGTGGATGGCTGAAAATCTCTGTAGAAGTCAAGCTGCAACCTTCCAAAGTGAAAATGGCAATGGCTGAAACAAAGCACACAGTTGCAGGATGAATTCTTGGATAGCTTTGATATGATGTATGGAAGGTATTTGAAGTGTTGAAACAAGAAGCGCACGAGCCAAAAATGAAATGGCTAGAGTTTTGCAGAAACTGGCAGTTTGGGTAGAGAAATGAAGTTTTTTAGTTTTGGAGTGTTTCAGATCATAAGCATTTGTGTCTTAGCTTGAGATATGTTTGTCAATATGTATAGAGTGATACAAAGTCCACCCTTTTCCTGTTGTACAAGTTCTGACTTCTTTGGCCAACTTTCTTGCATTTGAAGAAAAGTGACAAGACTTATGCCAACATGCTTGTACTGGCTTGCTTCTAGCTGCAGAGAGTTGGTACAAGTTGCTTGATATCTGTGGAAAATGCTTGCACAAAAGGAACAAGTCCAAGGCTCAAGGCTGATAAAGTTTGCAAAAGCTTGCTTTATGAAAATGGCAATGTGCCCTTTATGTCATTTATGGATTTATTTCTTGTACAAAGCTCCAAAAGTGAAAACAAAGCCTTTATTCATTGAGTTAGAATTTAATTATGGAGTGTAGAAGTAGTTTAGGACCTGTAATGCAAGGTACAAGCATGCTTGATCAGATTTGCAACTTGATGCATTGTGAAAATGGCTTGAACAAAAGTGACAAAATGCCAATTTCTCTTCTTCGATTCTACCTAACCACAAATGATCTTGGAGAGTTCTTGGACATTTTGGAAATCTTGTAACATGATCTACAATCCATATTTGAAATGAATTTTGAGATACCTCTTGGAACTAGGTGGAAAATGTCCATGAAGTTGGGTCAAAAACCTGCCTAAATTAGGGCGAATTTTCACTAAGTCTTTTAGTTCATGGACCCCTATTCACAAATTTATATCTTGAGATCCAAGTATCTTTTGGGAAAACTTTGTGAAGAAAAGTTGTAGATTTCATGGAGTATTATAACTTTCATGTTGGAAGTTTTCTTTGAATCAAATTGCATCATGGTGTAAAAGTGGTGAAAAGTTGGGGAAAAATAAGAAAATTTCCATACTTAGAAAAATTCTAAGTTATGAAAATTTTCAAATTCAAAACCCTAATTTTCAAAATTGGTTTTCTTGGTCAACAAGTTTCATATTTTGACATATCTTGATGAATTATGACACTTGGCACTTGATTTCGACCAAAAAGTCAAAGTTTGACTTTTCAATGTACAATTGACTTTTGATCAGTTGACTACAAAATTCATCTGTCAATCCAATGAACTTGAGATCTTTTGAACCATGTGATTAGGTCAAGATGATACTATTGAGTCCTTAAATCATGATTGAACTGAATTGGTCATTGGCTAGGTTAAAAATCAGAAATTGCCCTTTCTCAGTCAAAACCCTAATTTTGACCATTTTGCCCTTTTGATGATTTAATCAAATTTCTTGAGGAGTTGTGATCCAAACTTGATCAAATGGTGCATATGAGTCTAAAATGTTGTTGTGGATAAAAAATAATGAAGTTTTACTGTAAATTGGCCATAGTTGACTTTTTCCCCAATACAGTTGATTTTTAGGTCAACTGTCCAATTGACTGAGCAAAAATTTGATTCAAGGCTTGAAACTTAACATGAGCAATCTTAGGGGTCCAAGATGGTGTATGAAAGTCACATGAAGCATTGATGGTCTAAAAATCCTTGTGCAAACTCAAACCCTAATTTCAGGTTATTAGTGCAAGGAGATGTCTTGAGTTGAGCAAACCCTAAATTTGTCTTGAGTCCAAGAAGTCTTGTGAGAAAAAGTCTTGATATATGAGAGGGCAAATTTTAGGGTACAACAGTTGGTATTATGCTGGTATTTTAATGTGTTTCGGGAATATAATGTTTACAAGGCTTGCTTGAGAAAAGGAAGAAAAAGTGGGTACGAATGAAGAAAAATAAGAAATATCTAAAAAGAAAAAAGGCCCATTAAAATAAGTGAAAAACCCAAGGCCCACAAAGAAAGAAGCGCGTGGCCCACATGTGTAAGGTGTGACGCTCATCACACCCACTGTGACGATCGGCACAAGCAAAAAAGGAAAGGGTGACGGTCGTCACCCACCCTTGACGGTCGGCATGATGTGCCCCACACAACCTTGCCCCTCGTCACGAGACATTTTCCAGCGCCACGTAACTAACTATCTGCAATGTTTTCTCATAGTCAAATATCAAACCAATTGCTCCTACTTTTTCTCCACACACTAAGTCCTCTAAGACTAAAACCAATTAACCACATCATCTTATTTTTTCTCCAACCAAGTCTTCCTTAATACTCTCTCCATAATGCCACTACTCCTATTTTCTCTCACCAAAACAAGTTATCAGAGGAGTATATATTGAAAAGCAGTTACCGCAACAAATCTCTCTCTCTCTCTCTCTCTCTCTCTCTCTCTCTCTCTCTCTCTCTCTCTCTCTCTCTCTCTCTCTCGTCCATTTTTCCACCATTTTTCGTTCATAACTTTTTCTTAGAATGTAAAAGTAATAGTTCTCCACGTCGGGGGACTATTACCAAATTATTTTTAGGATTTATTTCTACCGTTTAATTTATGCATCGGATCTAAGTTTGTCAGCTATTTCAATTCAAGTTTTCTTTGTTTCCATTTTCTGCATTTACAAAGGTTCTTCATTTTACCGCTTTATTATTATTATTATTATTATTATTATTATTATTATCATTGTTATTCTTTTTTATCGCATTATTTATTATTACTATTTTGTTTGTCAAATTTAATTGCTATGTCGTTTTTCATCGTAACTATAATTATTCATGCGTTTTTAATTAGTAACATGTTTGACTAAATATTCTTGAGTCCGGTGTATGAGGACCGTTGTTGCCAACAGACTCGGTAGAAAATAATAGGTGCAAATTTATGATTAGAATTCTGTTTTGGTTTTAATTTCCAAGTCTAATTTAAATAGCCTTGTCACGAGAGTGAAAGGTTATTTAACGTGATTTTGTCATGAGAGTGAGAAATCAATTAAGATTATAGCCGACATTGCGAGTGCATGGGGATCAAACCAGATAGTGGAAATTAGGCAACAAATCTAAATACAACGAGAGTGCTTTAGATGCGTTTAGAATATTATTGGATTTCAAAATATATTTCTTAGTTATCGGGCGAGCGAGAGCAAAATTTTGAGATTAGGAAGTATGGCTTTAGTTAATACCGCGAGAGCGTGGGGCGGAGTCCTTAAGTCAGTATATTCTACGGAACTAAGTTATAGTTGTAATTAGCTTCAGGAACGCGGAAACCATATTTCGGTCTCTCTTTATTATTATATTTTCTAAAGTCATTTTTAGTTTTAGTTCTTAATTTCCCCCAAAAATCCAATTATTCATTAGCCTTAGCTTTACAAAGTGACGATAGATTACGGTAGGTTGATATTGGTCTCTGTGGTTCGACAATCTTTTATATTATTTCGATATTTCCGTGCACTTATGGACGCATCAACATAGAGAGGAGAAGAGATAAACCATCAATCTTCCGGTTTGTCAGCTCCGATCAATGAGAAATCTACCTCCAATCATCCATAAGCAAAGCCCTAGTGTTGTTATCTAAGCTAATCCACTACAAAAATGAGGTGGATGGAGTTGAGAGAACAAAAATCTCTCCCAAAACCAATACCAAACAAATGAAACAAAATGAGAGATATAAAGAAAATCTGATCCACAACCATCATCCGGCGAAATGAAAGCATCGCTCGGCAACAGTTCTTATATACGAGGCCCAGGAAAAGCCACGTCCTCAACTGAAACAAATATCCTCTTTCGCCCGGTGACAAACTCACGTCGCCCGGCGATGCATCTTCTCCTTGCCCAGCAATGCAGCAACGAAGCAAGGCATAGCTTTTATCAACATTGGTCTTTAGAATTTCTCTCGGCGATAGCTTCCCTTCGCCCAGCGATCCATGACAGGAAGGCAACTTCTGTTGATATCTTTGCATAACTTATTTTGGCTCTAATCTTTGTCTTATTCCTTTATTGATTCAAAAATGCATCTTGGAGCTTTATTTCTATTGCTCCAACTATGCTCAAATACCTACAAAATAAATATAAAACTATCAAATGATACACTTTATACAAGAAAATGCATTATATACAAACTAAACGTATTTACACAAAAATCGGAATTATTCAACAATGTTAACAAACAAAAAGTCGATAAGTGTAACAAAATTTATATACAAAAATAGCTACAATTTACACTTATCAATTATGAAACGGTAAGAAATTTTTTTCTAACTCATAATTTTTCTTACTAAGTTTAACATTTACTTGTAAGATAGAGTAATTACCTCATCGTTATCTTTACAAGTAGTCTTTAAGAAAAAATTTACTCTTAGAATTTTGGGTCACAAATATGACATTTAAAGTGTTAGTGCTATTATTTTAATTAATAAAGACTTAAAAGAGTTTAATTAATATAATATTAAATTTGTGATTAAAAGAATAAATATTATGAAATGTCAGATTATTGTGTAGATACCATAAGTCAATATCTAATTTGATGAGGAGTCAAATTAGAATATTGAATACTAAGAAATAACCTTAAGGTTATTTATATGGGTTATGGTTCTCATTTGTAGACAACATGAAAACGACTTATTAGGAATTCTCTCTTCATCTTCATCAGAAAAGAATTAAAGAGCCATAAAAAGCTCAAATATACTTTCGCTTTCATTCTCATAATTATATTCGGATATGGATTTAAGAATTTTATTTAAAACATTATTCTTAATTTCTATATTGATTGAAATTTGTTGGCATTATCAATTTGATGGTTTTCGATCAAAAAATAGCTTATTGAAATTTTGATCAAAATAGTTTATTTATGTATACAGGCAGCCATTTTTCTTGGTTTTTGTTACACTTATATATTCATTAGTCATTGATTTTAATGTGACTTGGATTGACCTTTATAATTTTAATTTGAAGATAATTAAATAATTAATTTTGGTACAGTGATTCTTCGGGTGTGTATATGTTTTGGTATAGTGATTCTAATAATTAATTATTATGATAATTACTTAAGTGACATACAATAGGATAATAATTTGTTAGGTACATCATATTTAACCTACTTATTTATTAATAATATGTATTATTTTCAGTATGTTTAATTGTTTTATTGTGCTTCGCATAATAAAACAATTGAAATATGGGCATTGTCTTTTCGGTTTGCATGGTCACGCTTTTTAGTTGATTTATCTATTAATTTTGGTAAAATTTATTTTATATAAAGTTTAACATTTTAAATAATTCAATTAAAATGAAAAGTCATCAAGGTGATATTTTTTACAAATTATTTATGAAAAAAAATTAAATGATTTTTTAGTTGCGTGTATGTTTGTCCATGTGAGTATCAATTGATCCAAAGGATATTTGGTGGTTGACCAATTTTCATACGCGCTTGTGATGAAAAATATCTGATAATTATAAGGTCTTACATGTGACTAATAAATCAACTTAAAGAGGAGTTTATTATTGACATATTTTTTATTATCAATGTTTGATCGTTACAACAAAAGTACTACTGACGGTTAATATAGTGTCCAAAGACTCAATATTGATGGTGCACTAGGTATTTTGATGAGTTATGTCTTTATTTGAACAAATTGATAATTCATTTTCTTTTATGTGAGTATATTTAAATGTTTAATTTTATTCTCGTTATTTAGCTACAATTACTTCAATATCTGTAAATTTTAAGAATAAGGTACGAGTCCTTAATGGGACAAATTTTAAGGAATGAAATGAGCACATGGAAATTGTTCTTGGTTGCATGGATTTTGACCTTGCATTAAGGATGAAGCAATCACCTTCTCCTTTGGAATTTGATTCCTCTAAACAAAGGAAATTTTATGAGAAGTGGAGATCGCTCCAATCACATGAGTCATGTTTTAATTTGTTCTAAGGTCAATTTAGATCCAGTATTCGGAAACACTTGGTGGTTAGACTTTGGAGCAACTAATAACATCAGTGTTTCAATGAAAGATTGTCTAAACAACTGAAAGCCAAAGGATGTTGAAAGATACATTTATGTGGAAGATGGCAAGTCGGTGGAGGTGGAATCTATATGGCATTTTAGATTCTTATTATGTACCAGATTTTATTTGGATTTGAAAGACACTTTTGTGGTTTCGTCATTTATATAGAATTTAATTTCGGTTTCTTATTTTGGACAAATCATATTTTTTTTTGTTCATTTGGGAATAATATGTTTAATTTGTCTTTTAAATATTATTGAAATTGGTTCACTTGTGAGTCATAACAATATATATTTGCTTGACACAATAGCTTCCTATGGCAAATTCTTGAATAGTTAAGGCAAAGCCTTATAAGTCAAATGAAAATAAATTGAACTCTCGGACAGTGAGCAACTACTTTATTGATTATTCTTAAAGATCTAGGGGCTACAAATTTTATGATTCCAAATTAAATTAAATTTTTGAGACAAGAACAACCATATTTATAAGGATATTGAGTTTGGGGGGAAGAATAAGGTTAGAGACTTTGTTTTAGAGGAAGAATCGGTAACAATTCAAAAATCGATTCACACAGTTGCTTTTGATCAAGCAAGTATGGAACCTCCACAAGACATTGTTGATTTTCCTCCTACTCAATATGATTTGGAAATTCATGAAGAACAAACTCAAAATCCTCAAGCACAAGTGTTACAAAAACTAATACCTTTGTCGGGATCCATTAGAGAAATGAGAAATGCTATTCTGAATGATTACATAGTATTTCTTCAAGAACATGAGGAAAATAGTGGTAAGTGGATTGAAACAATGAAGTAGGAGTATAAAGTACATGTAAGACGATAAAGTTTGGAAACTTGTCCCATTACCAGAAGGTGTGAAACCCATTGGTTGCAATGGATTTTTAAGGTCAAACAAGTTCCTAACGGTAATGTGGAAAGGTATAAAGTCCGTCTTATGGTTAAAGGTTACACTCAAAAGGAAGGGATTGACTTTAAAGAGACTTTCTCTCCGATTTTATTGAAAGAATCTTTTAGGACAATCATGGCTCTTGTTGCACATTATAATATGGAAATCCATCAAACGGATGTCAAGACGACATTCCTCAATGGATGTTAGGCATATATTTTAGCAATCAAGGAATGAATCATTGGAAAGAATCCAAAAGGTTATAAGGTATTTAAAGAGAACAAAATACTATATGCTCACATATAGGAGGTTGGACCAGTTAAAGATCACTGGGTAATCTGACTTGGATTTTGTTGGATGCCAAAACAGCAAAATATCCACTTCAAGCTATATATACATGTTGGCTGGTGGTGCAATTTCTTGGCGCGGTGCCAAGAAAGCTCTTACGACTTCATCCACCATGACAACATAGTTTATAGCATGTTATGAGGCATATAATCATGGGATTCAGTTGAGAAATATTGTCACTCGGCTGTGAATTATGGAAAGAATTGAAAGACCACTTAAGTTATAATGTGACAATAAGTCATCCATCCTTTGACAATAATAGGAGCTCGGCCAAGTCAAAACATATTGACATCAAGTTCCTATTTGTTGAACAAAAGGGTACAAAATGGACAAATTTTTATAGAACACTTGGGGACAAACTCTATGATAGCAGATCCTCTTACAAAAAATCTTCCACCCAAGGTCTTTCATCAGCACACTACTCGCATGAGTATTATACCTTTAGAGGAGTCTTTGGTTTAGTGAGAATTAGTCAATTATGAATTTTATGTTCTATGTTTTGGTATTATGTGTGCATACGATGATTTTGAATATTTTTTAAATTATCTAAGTTTTGTTATTCAACAGTTTATATTTTGTATAATAAATTTATTGAATGATTTCACTAAAGGAAAGTAGGACTAGTTGAAAATCGATATATACAAACCAAATTCATGTGATTTTTATACTACACATTTCATGATGGATCCATGTCATTTAGTTGCGTCACTATTGATGATCATTGATGGGTTTAGTTAGGATTGCTATAATGAAAATCACTTTGGTTCTAAATAGTGAGATGATTAATGGACGAGATAATTTGGATATGTTTAAGGAATATAATGGTGAATTTTGAGCTCATAAAGTCTAACACGTGTATATGATTACATATGTGACCAATGAAAGATTGTTAGAAATTTGGATCAAAAAAATAACATTTAAGGTGTTAGTGCCATTATTTTAATTAGTCAAGATTTACAGGGGTCTAATTAATATAATATTAAGTTTGTGACTAAAAGCATAAATGTCATGAAAGATCAGATTATTGTGTAGATACCATAAGTCAATATCTAATTTTATGAGGGCCAAATTAGAATTAGAATACTAAGAAATAACCCTAAAGTTATTTATAGGAGTTATGGTCCCCATTTGTAGACAATGAGAAAACGGCTTATTAGAAATTCTCACTTCATCCCCATCAGAGGAGAATCAAGGAGCCATAACGAACTCTACAAATCAGAAGATCAAATACCCTCAAACTTTCAGTGATTCCAAATGACAAATTCAGGTACACTTCCTCTTTCATTCTCATAATTGTATTCAAATATGAGTTTAAGGGTTTTATTTAGAGTTCTGTTCTTGATTTCTATATTGATAGAAAATATAAGATTTGTGAACGAAATCTAATATTTACATCTTCATCTGATTATTTTGTTGATTCTTTAGAAGATACTTCATGTGAATATTTAGGTCATATTTCGTATGATCTAGAAGATGACTCTTATCCTTCAAATAATTATTTAGATGTCGAAGTTTCTTCATAGATTCCGTTAAATTTTTAATATAGTGGTACAAATTTTTCATATGATCCTTCTAATGATTACTTTTTTGAGGATTCTTTCGATTTTGATAAAGATTCTTAATATGATTCTTCTGATGATTCTTTAAAAGATTCTTTAGATGATTTAGATGATGAGTATTCTTCATATGATTCTTCTGATGTATTTAAATTTTCTTCTTTGAGAATTGAATTAATTTTTTAAGATTCTTGATAAACTTATTTGATTTATCATGTAGATCATCAACAATTATTGTATATTTGGAGTCAAGGTTGAGTCAGATTTATGATACATGCTCTTGAATCTTATATATCTGTTAGATACAACATTTTTAAAACTATTTTCATAAGTTTTTATATTTGTGAACCATCTTTGAATATTTTCTTCATTGTCACTTGGTGTCTCAATTTCTTTGACAAACGTGTTCAAACTTTCTCATTTGATCTTGGTAAAACCTCTATTGATCATTTTATGAGTATCTTACACTTCTTTGGCATTGTTACAGTTATAAACATAATTTTAATCTCTAGTGTTTAACGCGCCTATCATTAAGTACTTAGCTTAGAACCCTTGTTTCAATTTTTTAACTTTTCTTTTGTGGTCCACGCATTGCTCGCTTTGTTCACTCTAGTGCTTAATGCACCTATCATTAAATACTTAGCTTTGAACCCTTGTTTCAATTTTTTACTTTTCTTTTTTGGTCCACAAATTGCTCGCTTTGTTCACTACTTCATTATTAATAAAATAAGTATTAATAAAAGGATCTTCTAAGACATACTTAGCTTTAACCATCAAAATAATATCAATATATTCAATAAAAAATTTCATTCTTGTTTTCCAAATGATAAACCTTTAACCATCAAACCATTGAGGTATGTTCATTAAAAACCTCTTGTTAAAAGAAGTATTTGAAGTCATCATACTACCTCACAAGACAATTAGTCTTATAATAGAAATTAGACTTTGATGACACTTATTGATCAAATGACTCCAAACACAAGAGGGGGTGAATTGTGATATTCAAAGTTCAAAAACGACTCATAAAAAGCTTTGACTTTGAAAACTTTTTTGTTATTATAAACAAACAAAGAAATAACAACAAAATAATGGAAATAAGAGAGAAACACAATAGAAAGAAATCAACCAACTGAAAGTAAAGGAGATAAGGGATAAAAATGTCACACCAGAGAAAATTATACACGTTCGTCCTAAACATTTAGCTTACTCTTGTCTCCAAGAGTTTCCTCTTGATATTTTCACTAAAAAACAACCTTGAGACTTTACAAGATGAATCTAAACAACCTTGTTATTACATGTAATTGGCTAATTTTTATAGGCAACTTGTTTAACAAGATGGCTTGACTTATTGTAAGATATTCAATCTCTAGTTGTCATTGGGGCATGCTGTAGAGGTTGTTATGTGACCACTTCAACTTTTACTAGAACATTTGTTTCAGATTTAGTTCAATCAAAAGCTTGCAAAGATTTTGTTGGTTAAAGATTTTTAATCCAAATCAGTTCGCTAAAGATTTTATTAAGTCAAAATCTCAATGAAGAATATTTAATTGGATGTGATTTAATTAAAATATTTAGTTATATTAAAAAGACATGATTTACTGAATATTATATTTGTTAAATATTGGATAAATGATTTTTGGTTGAACCCTATTAAGCTTTTGGCTTGAGCGTGTTTTTTTTTATAAAGACAAGGTTCTCCTTATTTGAAGATTCAAAATTTTGAAGAAAGATTTTAGGAGTTTCGTGATAGGTTTTTCTTTAGTCTATATATTTTATTTATTTTGTAATACTTCATCCCAAGGAGTCTGTCATATTGTAGAAATATAGAGTATTTGGTCTGTCATTGTAATTTTAATCATACCACAAATAATTGGTTCTTGCAAGTATTTGGGAGAGCATTTGGGTGAAAGTGAGGGGATCTCATATTCAGGGGGAGTCTGTGCTGAAATTCACAGGTAGTATTAGGAAAAAGACACTAAATTGAAAGAGTTTAGATGAGACCATTGTGTGCTTTTGACTAGAACTAGTGGATTATCGTTCTTTTGGGCCGAGGCCCTCTAGAAGTAGGCAACGTTGTGTCGAACTAGGTTACCAATTTTTGGTGTTATTTATTTTTTATTTTCTTATATTGTTCACTTCTTGATTCATATCATCTTGTCTCCACATTGTGTGAGATATCTTTGATATGTCCGAACAAAATTTCAATTGGCAATAGAGCATACACTTTATTCTGGTTGAGTATGTTCTAGGATATCTATTTTGTTCAAGTTGGACATACTAAAGTAGGAGGATCTCTTAATTGTCATATAATTCTTAATGGATTTAATTATAACTACTAGAAGGCTCACCTGATGGATTTTCTTAAGTCCGTTGACAATAAGATTTGGAAAGTGATTATCAATGGATGAACTCCTCCAATAATTTTTGTTGAAGATAATTCTTTATCTAAGAATCCTGAAAAAGTTTGGACATATGTTGAAGATGAAACTCCTAATGGAATTCTCGTGCTTTTAATGCTATTTACAATGTAATTGATAAAAATATTTTTAGAATCATCAACACCCCGCTAGCGCTAAAGATATTTGAGAAACTCTTGAAGTTGCTCGTGGTGGTACCTCTAAAGTTTGTATGTCAAGACTTCAACTTCTCATCATAAAATTTAAAAACATGATGATGCGCGAGGATGAAACTATTTATGAATTCAATGTTCACCTTTATGACATTGCAAATAATTTATTTTCCCTTGGTGAAAAGATGTTAGAAGAGAATCATAGGAGGAAAATTATAAGATATCTATCAAAGAGGTTTGACATCAAAGTTACATCCATTGAGAAAGTGCAAAATGTCTCCACGGTGAAAGTTGATGAATTTATTTACTCCTTCGCACCTTTGACATAGCCATTGATGACAAATCTGAAAAAAAGAGTAAGGATGTCATGTTCAAAGAGAATACTGACAATTGTGAAGATAAGAAGATCATGACATTAATAAAAACTTATTTGAATTTAATGTTTTGTTTACTAAGAACTTTAGTAAGGTCATGAAATTTTTTTATAGATGATAGGAAAGTATTACTAAAAATAAAATGCGTCTTGTTACACAAATTTATATTCAAATTGAAGAGATTAACTTTGATTTTGTCTATCTTGAAACCATCACATTGTTTTTAAGATTGTCTTATATCTTAAAGTTCAAATTTTATTAAATGGATGTAAAAAATATCTCCTCAATAATTACTTGAATGAAAAAGTTTTTTATGTCGATCACAGATTTATTTTATTTTATCAATTGAAAACAAACAAACCTTATGACACCCTGTACGATCTTTATGTATTAATCTAAGTAACATATAATTTCTATTTTTCTATTGGTCACCATCTTTGTGGATACCAACTTTCTATTACTCGATTCATTTTGATATTCTTACCAAATATCTATCACGCGTCATTGGACACTTAGGCTATTGACTTAACCAAGTTGGTTGTCCTATGACCTATCTCTCACCTTTATTTTACACATTGGACCTATTTTAGTTAACGTTTTTTATCAATTATCTCAATTTTTATCCATACTTAAAAAATTGGTGTGGAGTTTGTTACATGATAACAACAAAATTTGAGTGCAAATTTTAATTAAAAAATACACCTATTCCGTTTTATAATGAGTGATATATTTTAAATAAAATAATATTTTAAAATAAATGATTTATTTTAATTTTCAATACATTTTTTTTGATATTATTATTTATTTAATTAAATTTTTATCATTTTTAATATATAATTAAGATATTATAGTAAATACTTAGAACGCATGAGAGAATTGAAGTTTGATTTTTAGATAAAAAATGCTGTTTGCAATAAAACTTAGAACACAGGGGAGGATTGAAGTTTGATTTTGAGATAAAAAAAATGCTTTCAAGGATTCGATCCTTTATTTGACAATGTTATGTCAACTATGTTAACAGTAAATATAATATCGCGATTAAATATCTTCAAAGATTCAATTTTAACAACGTCATATCAACAATATCAAAAGTAAGTATAGTATCGCAACTAATACTCTTTATGAGAATTTCTTTACAACCAATGAAGATGTGTTTCATTGCTTAAGATATTGTCATTTTTCTAAGAGATTTGGAAAACTATCCATATTAGTTATAATCGACATTTCTTTTCATCCGTGTTTAAAAATTGAAGAAGTGAGAGACTGTATTTCTAACATTTTAAATTTTTTTGAATAAATACATAATTGTTAAATTTTAATTCATAGTGTCAAAGAATATTTGATTTGTTTTAGATTTAAATAGATTTGATTTAAGTTTAGAATAGATTTGATTTAATAACAAAAAGATATTTTGGACTTTGAGCTTAGGGTGTAAGCTCAGTTATAAATAGAGGGAGTAACCCCTATTTTTGTAAGCAAGTCAAGCAAGTCATTCACAGTATTTTGCAGTTGCAAAGTGAATAATAAAGTCTTCCACAGTTTGTGGGCAGAGAGAAACTCTGCAGAAATAATTGTCTTGTCTTCTTTTCTTTATTTTTCTCATAACAAATTGTCATTGTGGTAGAAATTCATCATAGAATTTGGTGGATTTCCAACATCTGGTATCAAGAGCTTTTGTTTCGATTCAAGGGAACTGTCAATCAAGAACGATTGAAGAATTCACCATGACAAGTTATGGGAATGCAAACTATCCAGTAACGCTACCAATTCTGAAAGTTGACAACCATGAGAATTGGTGCAAACAGATAAAAGTCTTATTCAGGTGTCAAGGTCTTTGGGACCTTGTAAAAGATGGAGTCGAATCGCTTGGCGAAAATGCTTCAGAAGAAGAAAAGAAGAAATATACAGAATCTGAGAAGCAGAGTTATAAAACATTATTTATAATTCATCAATGTGTCAGCCCAGACAATTTCGAAAAGATTAGTGATTCAGAATCTTCAAAAGAAGCTTGGGAGATCCTTGAGAAGTCTTTTGGAGGCGTTGAGAAGGTGAAAGAAGTGAGGTTACAAACTCACAAAAGGACCTATGAACTGCTTCAGATGGAAGACAATGAAAACATATCTGATTTCTTCACTAGAGTTACAAAACTAGTGAATCAAATCAAGGCATGTGGAGAAACATTAACAACAAGAACTGTTATTTCGAAGATCTTGAGATCTTTAGCTCCTAAGTTCGACCATATAGTGGTGGCAATCGAAGAGGGGAAAGACTTGTCGAAATTGACAAAGGAAGAGCTTCAAGGGACGCTCGAATCTCATGAACAAAGAATGAACGAAAGAGCTGCAGGAAAATCGAAGAGTGATGTGGCCTTACAGGCACATTCAGCAAAAGAGACCAAAGGCAAAGGAAAGTATTTCGACAGAAGTAGAGGTGGCTACAACAAATCGAAGAGTAGAGGAAACCAAATCGAAGGAGATGTGTCGAATCAAAGAAGACCACACCAAGGCAACCAAAGAGGTGGTGCTGCAAATAGAGGAAGAGGTGGTGGTCGAAAACCTGATAAAAGTCACATTCAATGTTACAATTATCAGAAATATGGACACTATTCGAGTGATTGTCCAGAAAAACGAAAGAATCAAGAAAGTGATGCAAAGCTTGCAAAACGTGAAGAAGAAGAAGAGATGATGCTGATGGTCACAACAAAAGATGAAGATAGATTCAAGGACAAATGGTACTTGGATTCAGGATGTTCATCACATATGTCTGGAAGGAAAGACTGGTTCGTCAATATAAAACCCTCAACGAAAAATATGGTAAAATTTGCAAATGACAACACCCTAGCAGCTGAAGGTATTGGTGATGTTATGATCATGAGGAAAGATGGCAAGAAGTCAGTAATTTCGAATGTATTGTACATACCAGGCATGAAGAGCAATTTGCTCAGTATAGGGCAGTTGGTCGAAAAGAATTATAAAGTATCAATCGAAGATAAGTTGATGAGAGTCGTTGATGCAAATGGGAGAGTAATCTTGAAGGCTCATATGTCTCAGAATCGAACCTTCAAGATTGAACTAAACGTGATGGAACACAAGTGTCTTTCGACTGCAGCTAGCAGAGATGAATGGATATGGAATTATAGACTTGGTCATCTCAACTTCAGAGACATCAGAGATTTAAAGAGAAGAAATATGATTTCAGGATTGCCTGAAATTGACATTCCAAACGAAGTATGTGAAGAATGTGTGCAGGCGAAGCAACACAAGAACAACTTCAGCAAGGATGCAGGAAGCAGTTCGGAGGATAATCTCGAAGTCATATACTCTGATGTATGTGGACCAATTCAGGTGGATTCGATGGGAGGTAACAAATACTTTGTTACATTCATAGATGATTTCAGTCGAATGCTATGGACTTACCTGATCAAGCAGAAAAGTGAAGTGATCAAAGTATTTGTAGTTGTTTAGTTATTGGCTTGCATTTTTGGTAAATCCCAAGTGTATGTGTGAATGTCATGACTGATGTCATAACATTCTAGTTTAGTTTGTACTGATTCATTAGGTACCTTTGCAGAAAAATATTGTCATACAGGTACTGATGTTTATAAGTGTGTATCTGAGCATTTTGCAAAATGATCACATTTTCCTAAATCAGTAGACAGGTTTTCAGATGTCATAACAGATGTTAAGACATCCTGTTCTGAACTAACAGGGTTGCAGTTTGGTTAATTCTGAGTTTTTTCAGGAAAATGACTCAGTCTTTCCAGAACAGAATCCTGCGTTTTCTTTGGGTTAACCTAGCTCAACCCTAACCTGGTTGATAAAGTCTTGTGACCTAGTCTTAAGGTCAAATGGAATTAACCCTAGTTTTTTGTGGAAACCCTAACTGAAGATGCAGCTGCTATATATTCAACAGAGCTGCTGTTTTGAAAGCAATCCCTTTTTTGACAGAAGATCATTTAGAAGCTGTATAGTTTTTACTATTGTAATCCAAGCAATTATCATTGTGATAAGTGACTTGGAATAGGTTTTAATTGTAAGGGTTGTGTAACACTCAAAGCTTTGAAGCAAGAGTGTTTGTATGTCTCTTGACTAAAGCTGTGAAGCAAAGTCAAGTTAGGTTTGTGTATCACTCAAAGCTGTGAAGCAAGAGTGGTTGTGTTGCTTGATTAAAAAGCTGTGAAGCTTAATCAAGTGTATGTTTTTGAAGAGTGTCTTCATCAATTCATTAGATAAATTGTTTTATGTATCACTATTGTGATTGAGGGGGAGTGAGTAGGAACTCAGGTTTAAGTTGTACTTAGATTGAAATTGCATTGGGTAGGTCTTAAGTGAAGGAGATAAACTGGTTGGTTTATTCCTGAATTAACATCTCTTATAGTGGATTTCCTCCCTGGCTTGGTAGCCCCCAGAGTAGGTGTTGTTGCACACTGAACTGGGTAAACAATTGACTGTGTTCTTTACTGTTTTTGTATTTACTGTCTTATAGAAAGTCAGATACGGTGTCATAACATTGAACGTGACATTGAGTATCTGCAGCCAGAATTTCAATTGACATCAGAGCAGGCACCCTGCCTGTATTATTGGGTGAGATCTAGGGATATTACTTTCTGGCACTATGGACAAAGAAAGAGTTTTTGGAAATAGACCACCCATTCTGGATGGAACTAATTATGACTACTGGAAACCTCGTATGATTGCCTTCTTAAAATCTCTGGACAAAAAGGCTTGGAGAGCTGCTGACAAAGGATGGATCCATCCCACCATAACTGAGAAAGATGGGACAATCAGTTTGAAGCCTGAGGAAGATTGGAGTAAAGAAGAAGATGAGTTAGCCCTGGGAAATTCCAAAGCTTTAAATGCCTTGTTCAATGGAATTGATAGAAATATTTTCAGACTAGTACATCAATATGAATTGGCCAAGGAAGTTTGGGACACTCTCAAAACTACTCATGAGGGCACTTCCAAAGTGAAAATGTCAAGGCTTCAGATGTTGACTACCAAGTTTGAGAATCTAAAAATGATGGAAGATGAAACCATTCATGAGTTTCACATGAACATCTTGGAGATTGCCAACACCTCAGGAGCACTGGGAGAAAAGATGTCAGAAGAAAAATTGGTGAGAAAGATTCTCAGATCCTTGCCTAAAAGATTTACAATGAAGGTAACTGCCATAGAGGAAGCCCAGGACATCAGCAAGTTGAAAGTGGATGAACTTATTGGGTCTCTTCAGACTTTTGAGATGGGGATCACTGATAATGGTGACAAGAAGAACAAGAGCATAGCACTTGTATCCAACACTGATGTTGAAAACAAGGAGGATGAAGAAGAAAATATTTCAGAAGCTATAGCCATGCTTGGAAGACAGTTCAACAAGCTCATCAAAAGAATGGATCCAAAGTCAAGGTCTAATGTTCATAACATTCCCTCTGACATTGACAGTTCCAGCAGAAGACCAAGGTCAGAAGAGAAGGGAAACCAAGGCAGAGGAATTCAATGCCATGGTTGTGAAGGATATGGGCATATTCGAGCTGAATGTCCAACCTTTCTTAAGAAACAAAAGAAAGGAATGACTGCGACTTGGTCTGACTGTGATTCAGAAATTAATTCTGAAGAAGAATCTGCCAAACTAGTTACTGCTCTAACTGGTGTTTGTACTTCTGAAAGTGACACCAGTGATGAAGAAGTGACATTTGAAGAACTGGCTGATACCTACAAGAAATTGTGTATCAGAAGTGCTGAAGTCTGTGTGCAGAATGAGAAACAATCAAAACTCATTATAAAGCTGGAGGCTGAAAAAAGGGCAGATCTTGAAACTATAAGTCATCTAGAAAGGGAAGTTCAATTGCTGAACTCACAACTGAACCATATGACCAAATCTGTCAAGATGCTGACCAATGGAACAGACAAATTGGAAGAGATTCTTCAAGTGGGACAAAATGTGGGAAACAAATCTGGACTAGGATTTGTGGAAGCTAAGAAATCTGATGCAGACAAGAAGATCAAGCTTGTTAAACAATTGTCAAAGCAGATGTCTCAACACAACTCTCAACATCAGAAACAGAGACATATGAAGAAAAGGTACCAAAGATGGAGATGTCATCATTGTGGGAGATATGGCCACATAAAGCCCTTCTGCTTCAGATTGCATGGATACCCCAATCAAAACTCAGGTGTCAAACCTAAGTCTAAAAAGGTACCACATACTCCTCAATGGAAGAAAAAGGCTACTGCCCTGATATCCCATACTTCCCCGAGAGTGTCTGCAAAGGAAGGCTGGTACTTTGACAGTGGGTGTTCTAAACACATGACTGGAATAAAGAACATTCTCAATCATGTTAAACCTCACAACACTAGTTATGTGACCTTTGGAGATGGTGCTAAAGGTGAAATCAAAGGAGTTGGTAATTTAGACTGCCCTGAAGTTCCAAGTCTGAGTGAAGTCTTGCTGGTAAAAGGGCTGACTGCTAATCTCATTAGTATCAGTCAATTATGTGATCTAGGATTCAAGGTCAACTTCTCAAAATCTGAATGTCTAGTAATTAATGAAAAACTAGAAGTTGTAATGAAAGGAATCAGATCCAAAGATAACTGTTACTTGTGGCAGCCTGAGAACACTAATAACTCCACTATGTGTCCAATTACCAAAGAAGAAAAAGAGATGAAACTATGGCATCATAAGCTTGGTCATCTTCATCTAAGAAGAATGAAAAGAGCTATCTCTATGGAAGCAGTCAGAAGGACTCCAAAACTACAGGTTGATAATGTCTATGATGTGGTGAATAAACTTGAAGAAGGATGTGTTGTCAGAACCAGAAGTAATCATGACAAGGATGTTGGAAACAACAAGTCTAATAAATTTTGTTTCCCTGAAGAAATGAGTCGTGAAGTCTCTTCTCCTATAACTCTCCATCAAAATGGAGTGGACAAAAAGAAAATCATTCAAGAATCAACCAGAACTATGATTCATGTCAAAAGAATGCCTTCCCAACTCTGTGCGGAAATGGTTGCAGCTAGGAATAACTGTTCTCAAAATATCTGGACAAAACAGATGCTCACTGAGTATAATGTCTCACAAGATGTTGTGACATTATATTGTGACAATCTGAATACAATCAATATTTCCATGAACCATATTCAGCATAGCAGGACCAAGCACATTGACTTTGTAGAGAAGAAGTCAATTAAACTGGAACATGGTATCATTAAGCTTCAGCTGGTTGATTCTTCTACCAAGGCTCTTGTTGGAAATAAACTTGAAAACTTGAGGGGCAGGTTGGGTATTTGCCAACATGAGAAATTATAGCAATTAATTTTGCTTAAAACAAGGGTTGAAGGAGTTAATTTTGTTAAGAAGTTGAAAAGACTCTCTTTTGCCTCCTACCTCTCTCGACTTTGCAACCTGTTCCCTTCTCTCAATAAAATTTTCTCTCAAATTGCTACTGGTGCTCTAAGTCAATCAAAATGTCTCAGACATCATCTTCAACCAAGGCGACTTCATCATCCTCATCATCTTCATCATCTGACCAAGACTCTAGAGCAATCACCACATGCATAGAATCTGAAGTTCTTGAGGTCACTCCTCTCAGAGAGATGGCAACTGACCCCGCCAAAGTCAAAAAGCTAAGAACTAGACATGCAGGAAGAGCTCAAGCTGCAGCCTCTGGTAATCCTTCTCATCCTTCTTCTTCTATACCAAATAGAGAAGGATCAGTTCAAGTTCATCAAGCTATTGCTAGGCTTGTTACTAGTATACTAAGCGGAAACCAACCTGTACCGGTAATTTCTGTCCCTTTAAATCAATCAGGAAGCCCAAATGTGAACGTCTCTGAGAATGTAGATGTCTCTAAGAATGTTGTGACACAAAATGACAACATTCAGAACCCTTCAGAAAAGACTGCTGATCCACCTATCATTGATGTGGATGAGGATTACTCAGATAATGATCTGATTGCCAATGTAAACCCTAGCATAGCTAGGAGATTGTTGAAAAAAAAGGGTAATCAGAATGATGCAAAATGTGTGTCCAAAGATAAACCTACTGTTAAGAAATCCAAGGCTGAAGGCATGGATGGGGTAGAATCTGTGAAAACTATTCAGCCCAAAGGGAAGGTGAAAGCCCAGGTGCATACTGCTAGACAACCAATTTCAAAGAAGAGAAAAGAACCTGAATCTTCTGATTCTGATGAGGAATCAGAGTTTGAGATTGATGCTGAAGAAATTCCTATCAGAAGGAAGCTCCCCTCCAGCAAAATTGCTAGAGTTCCTGAAGTCCCAACAGACAACATCTCTTTTCATCATCCTGACAATGCAAACAGATGGAAGTATGTTTGCTTAAAGAGAATAGCTTTAGAAAGAGAACTTAACAATGATGCCATGGAGTGCAAAGACATCATGGACCTGATCAAGAATGCTGGACTGATGAAGACAGTGATAAAATTTAACAAGTGTTATGAAAATCTGGTCAAGGAGTTCATAGTTAACTTGTCTAATGATTGTGCTGATGGAAGGTCAGCTGACTTTGAAAGTGTTTTTGTTAGAGGAAGAAGGGTTAATTTCTCTCCATCAGAAATTAACAAATTTCTTGGAAGAACAAATGAGGATTGTCCTGATCTGGAAGTCACTGACAATGAAGTTTGTCAAACCATCACAGCAAGGCAAGTGAAGTGCTGGCCCTTGAAAGGCAAGCTGAATGCCAGCAAACTTAGCATGAAATTTGCCATCCTGCACAAGATTGGTGCAGCCAACTGGGTGCCTACAAATCATAAATCAACTATCTCCACAGGATTGGGGAGATTTATTTATGCTGTGGGAACCAAGACTGCTTTTGACTATGGCAGGTATATTTTTGAACAAACTTTAAAACATGCTGGTAGTTATGCTGTCAAAGGACCAATTGCCTTTCCCTCCCTCCTTTGTGGAATTATCCTTGCACAATACCCTGATATCCTGGTGGCAAGAGATACTGCTTGCAAAAAAGCTCCTGCCCTTGGGTTGCACTACAAACTGTTTCAGGGATCTCATGCTCCTGATATTGTCATAACATCAGCTGAGACATCGTCTGTGAAGACCCAGTCCAAGACATCTGATGTCATAGCTGTATTAAAAGAGACCTGCAAAGAACTGGAAGCTAGGAAAAAGACCCTAGAAATCCTAATTGCCAGGTTAGAAAAGGAGGAAGCTGAAGGAAACAGAAGGGAAGAGGGTGTAGAAGCTGAAGGTCATCTCAATACTGAAGAAACTAGCTCCTCTGAGTCTGATGACAGTGCTTAAAGGTTGGTTGCTGTTTGGTGGAGTTGATGCTGGTCCCTGGTGGAGTTTGGAAGTGTGTTCAGTCTTTAGTTGCTGCTCTTATTACTTTTTTCTGGATGACTGTATAATGAACATGTATCTTTGGCCCATTTGTGGCTAAAGAGGGGGAGATATATTTTGGTACTTAATTAGACATTCTATTTTTCTGCAGTCATTTCTTTCTGCTGCTATCTATCTCTGATTACTTAGGGTCTTTAGCCAAAAATCTGCCAAAGGGGGAGTTTGTAGTTGTTTAGTTATTGGCTTGCATTTTTGGTAAATCCCAAGTGTATGTGTGAATGTCATGACTGATGTCATAACATTCTAGTTTAGTTTGTACTGATTCATTAGGTACCTTTGCAGAAAAATATTGTCATACAGGTACTGATGTTTATAAGTGTGTATCTGAGCATTTTGCAAAATGATCACATTTTCCTAAATCAGTAGACAGGTTTTCAGATGTCATAACAGATGTTAAGACATCCTGTTCTGAACTAACAGGGTTGCAGTTTGGTTAATTCTGAGTTTTTTCAGGAAAATGACTCAGTCTTTCCAGAACAGAATCCTGCGTTTTCTTTGGGTTAACCTAGCTCAACCCTAACCTGGTTGATAAAGTCTTGTGACCTAGTCTTAAGGTCAAATGGAATTAACCCTAGTTTTTTGTGGAAACCCTAACTGAAGATGCAGCTGCTATATATTCAACAGAGCTGCTGTTTTGAAAGCAATCCCTTTTTTGACAGAAGATCATTTAGAAGCTGTATAGTTTTTACTATTGTAATCCAAGCAATTATCATTGTGATAAGTGACTTGGAATAGGTTTTAATTGTAAGGATTGTGTAACACTCAAAGCTTTGAAGCAAGAGTGTTTGTATGTCTCTTGACTAAAGCTGTGAAGCAAAGTCAAGTTAGGTTTGTGTATCACTCAAAGCTGTGAAGCAAGAGTGGTTGTGTTGCTTGATTAAAAAGCTGTGAAGCTTAATCAAGTGTATGTTTTTGAAGAGTGTCTTCATCAATTCATTAGACAAATTGTTTTATGTATCACTATTGTGATTGAGGGGGAGTGAGTAGGAACTCAGGTTTAAGTTGTACTTAGATTGAAATTGCATTGGGTAGGTCTTAAGTGAAGGAGATAAATTGGTTGGTTTATTCCTGAATTAACATCTCTTATAGTGGATTTCCTCCCTGGCTTGGTAGCCCCCAGAGTAGGTGTTGTTGCACACTGAACTGGGTAAACAATTGACTGTGTTCTTTACTGTTTTTGTATTTACTGTCTTATAGAAAGTCAGATACGGTGTCATAACATTGAACGTGACATTGAGTATCTGCAACCAAAATTTCAGTATTTACCAAGTTCAAGTCCATGGTCGAAAGACAAAGTGGTCGAAAGCTCAAAGTTTTGAGAACTAATGGTGGAGGAGAATATGTGTCGAAAGACTTCGACAGATAATGTGAAAAAGAAGGGATTGTGCATGAGGTGGTGCCACCCTATACTCCACAACAAAATGGAATTGCAGAAAGGAAAAATTGAACCATCATGAACATGGTGAGAAGTATGTTGAAAGGCAAGAATTTACCCAAAGAGTTCTGGGGTGAAGCTGTTTCGACTGCAACATACATTTTGAACAGAAGTCCTACAAAGAAGCTAGAAGGAATTACTCCAGAAGAATATTGGTCTGGTGTGAAGCCTAGCTTAAGTCATCTGAAAGTATTTGGATCTATTGCACATAGACATGTGCCAGATCAGTTGAGAAAGAAACTTGATGATAAGTCAAGTCAAATGATCCTAGTTGGATATCATTCGACAGGAGGCTACAAGTTGTTCGATCCAGAGAACAAGAAGATTGTGATCAGCAGGGACGTGATCATAGATGAGTTCAAAGAATGGGATTGGACTGCAAATGTCAAGAAAGATTCAGTGGGAATCTTATTCGAAGATCCAGAAACTCAAGTCGAAAGAGAAGTTCGACAAGAGGAACCAGCAGATATACCAAGTACAAGCAGGCCTCAAAGAACAAGACGCATGCCTTCAAGATTGCAAGATTGTGTGATTACATCAGATGATGTAATAGATGATGAAGGTGAGCTGGTACATTATGCTTTCTATGCATATGTTGAACCTGTTAATGCAGCTGAAGCATTAAAGGATTCGAAGTGGGTGAAAGCAATGAACAAAGAAGTAAAGTCTATCGAAGACAACAACACTTGGTCACTTGTCGAATTGCCTCAAGGCAAGAAGGCAATTGATGTCAAGTGGGTATACAAAGTGAAGACGAATTCGAAAGGTGAAGTAACTCGACACAAAGCAAGACTTGTGGCGAAAGGATTTCTACAGAAAGAAGGAATAGACTTCGACGAAGTTTTTGCACTTGTTGCTAGGATCGAAACAATCAGGTTGGTTGTTGGTCTAGCAGAAATAAACAGTTGACACATATGTCAGATGGACGTGAAGTGTGCATTCCTAAATGGACCCTTAGATGAAGAAGTCTATGTTAAACAACCAGTTGAGTTTGTGAAACATGACGAAGAAAGAAAGGTGTACAGGCTACATAAAGCCCTGTATGGATTGAAACAAACTCCAAGGGCTTGGAATAAGAAAATTGATAGTTTTCTAAGGGAGAAGGAATTTGTGAAGTGCATAACTGAACATGGAGTATATGTAAGAAGAAGCAAAAGTAAATTGCTTATACTATGTCTCTATGTAGATGATTTGTTGATAACAGGTAGCTGCAAGAGTGAGATCGAAGACTTCAAAGATGATCTCAGCAAGGAATTCGAAATGTCTGATTTGGGTGAGATTTCATATTTCCTTGATATCGAATTCTACAAGAGCAGTAGAGGTTTGATGATGCATCAAAGAAGATATACAGGAGAAATTCTCAAGAGGTTTGAGATAGAAGAATGCAACTCAACTTCGACACCTGCAGAACCAAGACTGTAACTGTCGAAAGATGCAGATGAAGATGATATTGATCCAACCCAATACAGAAGACTTATTGGATCATTGAGATACCTTTGTCATACAAGGCCTGACTTAGCATACAGTGTAGGTATGGTAAGTAGATTTATGCAGAAGCCAAAGGTATCACATCTAGCAGCAGTGAAGAGGATACTAAGGTATCTCAAAGGAACTTTCGATTATGGAATTTTGTTTCCTGCAGTTGATAAAGGAAAAGAATGCAAGTTAGTGGGATACACTGATTCGAGTTGGTGTAGTGATGCTGAAGATCGAAAGTCAACAGCAGGATATGTGTTTATGCTAGGTGGTGCACCAATTGCTTGGAATTCAAGAAAAGAACCAATAGTGGCATTATCATCATGTGAAGCAGAATACACAGCTGCTTCTCTTTGTGCATGTCAAGCAACTTGGATGATGAGCTTGGTCGAAGAGATAACATGGAAAAATCATGGAGCAATTGCCATGAAGATAGACAGCATGTCAGCTATTAATCTGGCGAAGAATCCAATAGCACATGGTCGAAGTAAGCACATCGAAATGAGATTCCATTATCTTCGAGAGCAGGTAGCAGATGGGAAGATGAATTTGGAACACTACAGAACTGAGAATCAAATTGCAGACATCATGACGAAGGGAGTGCAAGTCGAAGTATTCAGAAAGCTAAGAGCCATGATGAACATAGACAGTTTAGACACAATGAATTAGGTGGTGTGTTAAATTGTAATTCATAGTGTCAAAGAAGATTTGATTTGTTTTAGATTTAAATAGATTCGATTTAAGTCTAGAATAGATTTGATTTGATTTGATTTAGTAACAAAAAGATATTTTGGACTTTGGACTTACGGTGTAAGCTCAATTACAAATTGAGGGAGTAATCCCTATTTTTGTAAGCAAGTCAAGCAAGTCATTCACAGTATTTTGCAGTTGCAAAGTGAATAATAAAGTTTTCCACAGTTTGTGGACAGAGAGAAACTCTGCAGAAATAATTGTATTGTCTTCTTTTCTTTGTTTTTCACATAACAAATTGTTATTGTGGTAGAAATTTATCATAGAATTTGGTGAATTTTCAACAATAATGTTTCTATCTTTTGTATGTTGTCTCTGCACGATATATATTTTAAATGAAATTAGTTAGCAAAGTATGAAAACTATTCCGTGTCTGTCCTTTTCTTAATTATTATTTTTATGGTTCTGATTAGTATTCACCAAAAATAATAATCTAATACCGTCTTTCTCCTAAAAACTCAGGGAATGTATATGAACATTTGAATAATGTTACTTACTTTCCACGTATTTTTGTCCCAGTACAAACACTAAGCATATAGTTAATATTATTTCTTCTATTCATTTTTAATTGTCACACTTATCAAAATCTTTTATAGTCAAGACAATAAAAAAAAATTCATTTTTTTCTAAACACTTCTTATTTATATGCGAATTAAAAAAAAAGTAAAATTGATAATTAAATAAAAATAATATTTTTTAGCAAATATGAGAATTAAAAAGGAAGGGAATGTTATCACGTCAGCTATTGGTTTTAGCTTTCCGTCCAACAAAACATGTCTCATATCACATCCCTCTGTCACATTCACTTTAGGAGGAATCAAACAAATATCAAAAAAAAAAAATATAAAAAAAAAGTGTTTCAAAAGTCTCTTCTGCCTCAACATATATACGAGAGACTAGAGAGAAGAGAACAACAACTACGAATTGAGTTGAGTTGAGTTGAACAACGGTTGATGGGTATCTGGTTTTCAACAACTTCATCTGAATCATCGAAACCGAGTTTAGATGAATTACCCGAAAACTGTTTAGCCGTTGTGATGGAATACATGGATCCTCCTCAGATTTGTAAATTAGCTTCTTTGAATCGCACTTTTCGAGGCGCTTCTTTGGCTGATTTTGTATGGGAATCTAAACTTCCTTCTAATTATCAAGTTATCCTTAGTAAAATATTTGACGCTCGTACTTTTCCATCTCATTTGGGGAAAAGAGGGATTTATTCGCGCCTTTGTTCCTTCACTACTTTCGATGATGGGAACAAGGTAACAATCTACAACTTCTCTTGTTTCTTCATGTGAAAAAGAATACAGAACTGAATGGTTTTTTTTTATCTTTTTTTTTTGTTGCAGAAAGTTTGGTTGGATACAAGTATGGGTAAGGTGTGTTTGTGTATTTCGGCGAAAGGATTGTATATAACAGGGATTGATGATCGAAGATATTGGAACCATATTCCCACTGAAGAATCCAGGTAATATATGTTCTTCAATGAACGACTCTTTTCATTCTTTTCCCTTTTTTTTTAATGTATGAACTGTGAAGTTAAAAGGGGCTAACTGGGAAATTAACAATTATGTATTGTGTTTGCTTCTATTCTTAGTTGATGCTTAATTAATGGCGTATCCTTATTTTGCGGTAGAGTTGGATAGGCTTGTGGCTGTTTCTTGAATTTTTTCCAAAGTGTGTGTTGTGCCTTTGGCTTGAACTGGTGTTTCTCTTCCTTGTATATGTACCTCCACTGTTTGGCATTGCTTATGCCTTTACAGTTTGGTTTTAATACAAGTATTTTTTTTGCTTTTAAAATAACAAGTCTAGTTTAAAATTAGTGTTGAATGAGTTGAATATACCTTTGGATTTATAATGGTAATGTTATCTTCATGATTTGCAGATTCAGTAGTGTTGCATATCTCCAACAAATCTGGTGGTTTGAAGTGGACGGTGAAGTGGAGTTTCCATTTCCAGCTGGAACATACAGCTTATTCTTCAGAATACATCTAGGCAAAGCCTCCAAGAGATTTGGAAGACGGGTTTGCAACACAGAACATGTTCATGGGTGGGATATAAAGCCAGTTAAATTCCAGCTATGGACTTCAGATGATCAACATGTTGCATCACATTGTTTTCTGAAAGGTACGGGCAAATGGCGCTATTACCACGCAGGCGATTTTGTGGTTGAAGATGGTAATGTATCAACAAAAGTTAAATTCTCCATGACTCAAATTGATTGCACACATACAAAAGGTGGTCTCTGTTTAGATTCTGTGTTTGTGTATCCTAGTGAGTTTAGAAAGGTTAAAGATTTTTTGAACCACTCTTAACCTTGATGGTGAAAATATACTATATTAGTGTATTTTGTTGTATCTATTAGAGATTAGGATAGAAGAGAATCTAGTTTTTCATAGGGTTCTTTTAGGTTTTGAATTTTGTATTACTGAGGGATTATTAGGTTTAGTCATGTATGTATGTATATTTATATATTTCATTATTTATCATATTTTTAATTAGTATGGAATGTTCTATCATAATCTTGTATGGTTGAGGAAGAATATTGTATACTTGTGCACATGGAATTAATTCATTTAACGACAAAGAAATTTTGATCAAGTTGGGAGGAATTGAATTCTTTCTAAAGAATAAAATCCATCCATCTAACAGTTGAATTATTAAAATTCCAAAATATTAAAAATAGAAATTAGCATCCACAAAATAAATCATTGTCCAACACATTCAAATAATATATATATATATATATATATATATATATATATATATATATATATATATATATATATATATATATATATATATATATATATATATATATATATATATATATATATATATATATATATATATATATATATATATATATATATATATATATATATATATATATATATATATATATATATATATATATATATATATATATATATATATATATATATATATATATAAGGATTTTCAAACTCTTCATCTATATATGATCCAGATATATAATTTATTTAATAAATTAAAAATTAACAATATAAGAAAATAGGTCTTTTTCCTTTATAATTTTTTTTGCCACGTGGCAAATCTAAAACAGTAGTTAATATTCTTATTTTTTCTTCTCATTAAATCTTATTTTTCTATTCTTGTCTAGTCTTCCTCCATGCTGTTTGTAGCCCTGCCTCTCTAACTTCTCATATTCATTGTCAATTTTATAACTGTTATTCATAACTTCCTCTAATTCATCAACTGTCCCAAAACCATCATGGCTGCCATTCATTAGAACCTTTCATTCTCTCAACTTCTGTTACAGCTTCACCTGCCTCAAACCCTGGCGTTTTTTTTTTTTTTGCATCTTCTCAATATGAATCGCGGAAGGGGAAGATGTGCAAAAAACGTATAACAAATTCTTCTTCTTTCTCACTTTTCTTCTTCCTTCAACTTTTTCTTCTTCCCCGTATCGCCACTAACACCGGGATTATGTTTCCGGTAACTCAAGGTATATTTGAATGTAATATAAAGGGTTCAAGAACATGAAAGTTAGGGTTTTTATGATTGATTTGATGATTTAGAGTGATGATATGTCCAGGGCTATGTTTAGGTTTTTTTTTTTTGTGTTCATGTTTAGAGTTTTAAACTTTTTGATGTTTTGTTTTCAGTTTATGTTTTATGATATTGTAGGATTCGATAAAACGTTATGATACTCTAACTTGGTTGATATTTAGATGCAGGAATATGATTTTGTGTTTATAGATCGTGTCAATGATGATTTTGTTGAAGCAACACACTATTGGATTTGAAGTACTGATTTGATACACAAATAATTGTTACAATTTCTGATAGTTACAATTTCTATTTTACATAGAGAACGATCCCACCAAGTTGATGTTTGGTCTGAGAAATGTCTACAACCGGGTACTGTGAACTTGATGTTTCATAGGGTATATACTATTGCAAAGAGGCTAGAGATTCCTATGCGCCCGCTATGGTTGGTTTTGAATTTAAAAATGGTCGATCATATCTTGTCTATGATGGTATTGTGGTGTGTGCTGAGTTCAAGGATGCACTGCTAGAGGTATTTCTCTCCATATAGATAAATCTTTGAAACAATATTGAGAACAATTTTATTTGTACATGGTAGAGTTGTAGAAGATAGTGGTTAATGGGAACTACTTGTCATCCAGCATGCCACTGTCATAAACTATTTGCAATTATGTTGTATTTCATTTATATTGTGCTCGCAATTCTTTGTGACTGATATATTGTATAATGCAATGATTTTAATGCAGATTTATGCCATAATTGTGGTGATTTTGAGTCTTTGTTTTGGAGAATTTCATTAGTTATTACTGACATATACGTCATTTTAGTAAGACGGTCTTTGCGGAACTACCGACTTGTCTGTTTGCACATAATTGGCGATGGGGTAAGATCTCTAATAAGACTCTGCTATTTTCCCATTTCAAAATTCTGGAGAGCTTATTTTTCAAAAGACCCAAGTGAGTCAACTGGGAACATAAACAAACACTTTGAACTGCACCCTTTGGGAGTCTTATGCTGAACAATTCATCAAGTATAACCCGGATCGAGCTGATGCGTCTGTCCCAGTTGTTGTTTTGCTTCAATATGTAAAAGTGGAGGAAGAGGGTTAGATGTTTAACTTTGTTATTGCTTAATCAGTAACCTGCATTTACTGAAAATTGTCTCTTACTGTGTGAATGTAGGAAAGTATCCACTATCAGTGACAAATACCTATCATGTAACTATGTTATGCCTCGATGCTAATTTTCCTTTGGTGAAAGAGTTTATAGATCGGTAGAGTAATTGTGTGACTTATAAATGTTGGATTACTCATTATGTTACTTGGTGATTTTATATTTTTATTACACGTGCAACATGCCTAAAGATAGTATTGTAACTGTATCCGGCCAGCTGGGCTCTAATTCTCAACTCTCATCTCAAACTTCTGAAAATTCACAACTAACTCCTGTGCAAAAGTTGCTTTCTAAGGCCGTTGTTTTGCCTATCGCTGACATTATCAAACTTCATGATGTATGTATTACTTTGCTTTGACCTTATTCTTTATTATTTCATTTGTGATGTTACATGCATGTTTCTAATTTAGTGTTTATTTTCTGTTATGTCTCTGTAGATCGCGTTTTGTGCTACTGTGGCTGAAACAAATGTTTTGGTTGCATCTCCTTTTGGTTGGTAATACCGTGCCTGCCATCTCTTCCCCTGCACTGCACGTGATGACATTCCTCCCTTTAAGTGTGAGGCTGGTCATTCGATTGAGGCAGAAATCTTTAGGTTTTATCCCTTGCTCTTTGCCGATTGACTTTGATATGATGCTTAATCTCTCTTATGTATGTATCGTACTTATTATCCCGTTTTACGTTTCATTTTCCAAGTACAAAATTGAGATCGAGGTTGCTTATGCAGGAAAGAGCTGTAACTTTGTATTTTGGAACAGAGAATATGAATTGCTTTTGGGTGTATTTGCTTCTCACCTACGTCATACTATGATCCAAGTTAGTACCACGAATCAGATTGATTAATTTTTTCACCATGTTTAAAACCTGGCCCTGATCATTCGTGTTACTTCTTATACAAGCTAGAATTCATTATACGTTAGAATGTTCGTTGGTGCTTGATCAGATGTTGAATTTGGAGATGGCCTTTAAGGTCAAGTGGCAGCCGTGTTGGAAGAATTGTTCGGTTGTTATGCTGCTAAAAACGACCCTTTCATTAAAGAGCTTAAAGGTCCATGGGAAGCAATTGAGGTATGAAACATCCATCTGCCATTTCTATTATATTATTCTATGTTGTTTACATTTATCCGTCTGCATGCTCACCCTATTTTAATTGGGACACAAAGGCTAATGTTTTGATCCCTCCTATAAAAATAGAGCCGCTACAGGTATTTGTCGCACTATACTTTTTTGTTGCTTCTTTATTTAATTGATTATATGTTATATGTTACAGATACTATTAATTGTCATTAGGTTAAAGAAAGCGTTGACGAAGCCAAAACGAATGCTCCCGATGAATCTGATGTCGTAGCGGTAAACTTCATTGTTCTTTCCACTTTGTGGTTGATTATCATATTTGTACAAATATTCTTGTATCCCTATAATTTATAATTTTTGTCTACTTTGATAAACAGCAGGACATCGAGATCACATTTGAGCATAAATCGGGTCCAACAGCACCTGCTGGAAAAAGACAACTTTCGGGTGGATCAAGCAAATCAACCAGCTTTGAAGGACTTTGTGACGGAGAACTATCGTCGAACTAGCTTAAAAATATTATTAAGTTGGAAAAGGATGAATGGGCAATGCTATAGTTTCTTATGTGTCTTATGTTTCTTATTTTGGTTTCGTGTTTCATTTCATTTTTTATTTGGATATGTAACAACTGACTTAAGTTACCTTTGGTTGTAATAACTTCGTTTATTATTGACAACCTTATGTTATATATTGTGTTGTTTTTGGATAATTATGGGTGACACTTTCATGGTAGTTGTATTTACAAGTTATTGTTGTTCTACTACTGCTATTAAACACATTAATGTCATGCTATTACTGCTATTAAACACAAGATGCAGGTATGTTATTCTGGAACATCAAATTTCTGGATAGCTACGGTGCAGTCAACAAGATATATAGCTTTTTCCCGGCATGTGGGTCTGCATTTCCTACAGCACAACGTAATATTTGAAGTATACAAACTTTATCGACTGGGATGAACATACACATAGAAATATGATAAAACAAGCCTATAATCAGTTATATCTATGGAGAAATAAACTTCTCAATTTCATGATGTATAATTCATTTTTATTGTACTTTGCTACATGTATTAGTCTTTTTTAGATTTTTTAGGAGCATTTTGTGTTAGACGGTGTGTCAAGTGATCGAGAGGAGGGGTGAATAGATCACCTCCTTATTTATCAAGGATTTAAAATATTTTATCAAAGTTTATTAAAAACACCGGAAAAACACGGTCCTGAATCAACTTTCGTCTATTTTGAACTAACTACTAGAAAACCGAACATAAGATAAACTTGATGGATTTTATTTAAGATGAAATAGATGAAAATTAAACACAGATTGATGTATGTTTCAATGCATTTATCACAAGAATGATATTTCCAATTAATAAAAACTCACAATCAATCCTTCGCTTCCACGATCTGTTTGCGAAATCGCCCCGTTTTGCAAACTCCTCACTACGGTTGAATCTGACTTGTGCAATCCTGACTAACAAACCCGCAAGAAAACCACCATTCTTGAAAGACAAACCCTTTGGTTTTTCCTCGAAACTCCCTTCTGAATCTTCAACTCAGCTTAGATCACTGATCGTACCGCTGAACATTATCTCTATGATCTCTTGATCCAATGAACAAAGATGTTTATCTTTCGTTGTTGTTGAACCAAGATGATTGAGAAGACGATGAAGATGAAGTATCTTTCAGGTTTCTAATGCTCAGAAATTTTATACACACCAACTGTATTTGTGACACCCCCTATTTTTGCTGCAAAAACTTACTTATATATGTAACAGAAAACGGTTAGAGGTGAAAAAAATGCAGTATGAGTCGATGCATGTTTAACATGAGTTGACTCATGTTAGTTGTGAAACATAAGATGTGTCGATAGAATCTGTTATGTATTGATACATACTGATAGCAAAACATTATAGAGAGATCAAATATGTATGAGTCGATGCAAGTCTTTATGTGTCGATACAACATGTTTTCCATAAAGAATCCATAAACATTCATTTTATATGAGTCGATACATACTAAGTTGATTTTTGATTTTGAAAACAAAATGTGATATGTATCGATGCATGAGTTTATGTGTCGATGCATAAAGGTTTTAAAATTTTTTCCAGGAGCATCAACTTGACATGTATCGATGCAAAGTATGAATGGGTCGACTCATACTGAAGTAGAATTGTTTTTGTGATTCTTTGCTTAAGTATGTGCCGATGCAAGACCTTATGTATCGACCTAGAATTGTGATTTATGTGTAAAACACATTTTTGACTAAGTATGTGTCGATGCAAGACCTTATGTATCGACCTGAAATTGTGCTTTATGTGTAAAACACATTTTTGACTCTTTTTGAACATGTTATACTATTGTCATATTATACACACATATAGATTAAGCACATTAAACATTCATTAATACTATTTTCACACATATTTACTATCATACAAAACTACTTAAAGAAAAGGGTTGCTCACATTTTGTTTTTATAGTTTCCATTTTTGTACAATGTAATGGTTCAATTTATAACCAGTGAATCTTGGTTTACCTATTCAAATAAATATATTTTTCACATTTTCTCATCATAATTTTTTCAATGACATCACTCTATTTGTACTTTGACTTTAATTGATTTACTGGTGACAAGCTTATATCCAGATTCCACCGAGCGATAAACCTATTGTCTATAATGTTACAATCGTCTTCATCATGTGTCGTTACAATGGAAATAACTGTCTTGATTGTGTTTAACTGTTTCCTTAAAAAAACTCAAATGTTTGTGGGTGTTATACACATATTTCTCCATATTTCTTCTGAAGCACAATCTTTTTAGTGCATGGAGTATATAAACTGCTATACAGTTAATATTGTTTGTTACAAACTTTAAAATTGGAGTATGTCCACATAAATTCTAATGAACAACTTCTAACTCTTTTCGTGTTGTATATCAAACTTCTCCTAAACCGACTAATGCAACAGAGACAGAAATGAACACTACATATACAATCTTATTAAGGAGCCTCGGTCAGGATTGTGAGAATTATCATTGGCCTTGCACCAAACAAATAGAGAATCATAACATTTTTGTGAAGGCACAAAGCCAAGCTTATCCTTCATTTATGAAATCAACTCCATCGCAGTTTGCAAATATTTTGACTCCGACTCTTCAATTAGAGAAAATACCTATAATCATGCACATCAAATTGTCAAAACAAGTCGACAATAGCCATGCTTCTTATCAACATTGAATTGAAAGTTGATAAAATTTGCATAAAAAAGTGAATCGGAGCTAACCTTATCAAAGAGAACTTTCATAACCAATTCATCAGTTTGCAACTTATCCTTGAGAAGCTTACACAAGTCAATAGTAGAGCTGACCGAAAACAAAACGAACATAAGCAAACTTGTCTTTGACAGAGGCTGAGGGAGATAACAAAGATAAGATGCTGTAGAGCTCATTCCTCTCTGATTCTGCAGCAACCGACAATGGAGTTTGAGATGAAGAGAGAGACCACTGTCAAATGCCATTTATAGTTATACACATCCAGAATCACTAATTTAGATTCTAGACACATGCAAACAGCAAAAAAACTGTGGGAAATTGCAGCATAAGATACTCACCACCAAGCCAAATGTTCCTCCACGTATCAATACATGAGTCATCACCTAGCTTGCAGGACACGAAATTCCCAAACCAATTAACCAGTCACGAAGAGTCTAGCATTGATCCTTTTACATCTCCATACTTGAACTCTATAAGGGGATACCAAATTGTGTCTGTCCCTTGAATCGAAACGAAGGCATGACAAAGCAATGATGATCTATGAGAGGGTTAATGACATAAATTTACATCACTTTCAGCTTTTCGGTAATAGAGAAATGAATGGAAGTGAAAAACTATCATATAGTTCTATAATTTTCGAGCTCAATTTAGATATGTAATTATATATTTTTATTATCAATTTCAATCTTTTATACATAATTTTCATATGTTATTTAAGTATGATGTATAAATAAATATTTATATATTGGTGTCTGTGACTTATGTTTTTGACATTAGCAGTGTCGACGTGTCCATCGTGTCATATTATTCCTCTTCACCAATAAGTAATTTTTACGCTACAGTTTAACTCTATAACTTCAAGATACACACACAATAGATAAATTGTGGAATTATCATGTTGCATAGTCATGCTCTTTTGTTAGTCTGCATTGTGTTATTCTTGCTTTAGAGTGTGTAATATATGAATTTGTAACCTCACAGTTTGATATATTTCAGAGTTATTGTTAAGCCTCACCTGTCTCAAAAATATATGATGTTCCTTTTATGTTTTTAAACACACACCAACTTTCGTTGATTATTATACCTTTTACTTTTAGACAGTTTAACATGACATTCTGTTTGTTGTATATTTCGTTATCAACATGCTTAACATTTATTATCAGGATTGTACGTCAATAATGTATACAAAAATTAAATTTAGTGCACCAGGAAAAAACACTTCCATTTAATACTATACGTCTATATTTTCATTTACTAATTATATATTATATTTTATTCTAAGCACTTTTTTATAAACTGAATATAATTTCATTTAGTTATTATATATTATATTTTCTTTTACATATATTTATTTGTTGCATATTTTTTTCTAGACTTTTTCAATTAATTTCACATATTTTTTAACATATTTATTTTCTTAATTAACATCTCTTTAATTAATTACAAAATTTTCAAATTAATTTTTAAATTTTTATTTATTATAATAATATTCTTACAATATTTTCTATATTTTTTTAATTATTTACAAATTTTTATTAATTATAAAATTTTCTATTTAATAAAAATAATATTTTAAATTTTAAATAAATACACATAACACGACGGATGTTTGTGTCACCACGTGAGTATCCCATTAATTTTAAAATATAAACAAAACATAAAAATCATAAACTCTTTAGTCTCTACACATGGTGTTATCATAAGTAGCTTCATAAATCCAATGGTTGGTTTAATTTAATGACTGAAATAAATATTCAAATTATTAAAAAATTAATGACTGAACTTGTGTTTGTTAAACCAAACCATTCTCTCCGTAATTGCCTGCCTTGCCTGGAATTTTTACCATTGTTACTTCCATGAGAATTAGTTTGAACTTTGTATAGAAAATTAGCATTTAGTTTTATACTAATTTCTAATTTTAACTTAAAATTAAATCATGGTTAGTTTAAATTTCGTTTGCTAATATGAATTGAAAATATGAATAAATTAAATTTATTTTAATTCAAATTTGAAATTACTATTAAATTCAACTATTTGATGATTTAAATAAATTTTTGATTTCTAAAAGTATATTAATTTTTGCTTTTAGTATCACTAAAAAATTTCTTCAAAATCTTCAAATACTTTTTTTGTTAATAAATTAGGTCTTGATAACGAAATTGAATGTAATACAAATATTTATAAATATTTTACATTTCATTTAGTATAATACGTGTAGCATTTAATTTTTAAGAGAACCAATTTTGTTAATATAGAAAATATTTGAAGTGCCGTTTTTTAATTTAATAAAAGAACTAAAAAGAAAAGAAATATTTATAAGAACAAAAACGTATAAATTTCTTATTTGATAAAGTAAAAACATAGTTAAACTATAAATAAATTTGTATATATAAAATATAAAATTACGTTAAATTTGAAGTGTTTGGCTTGGACTTAGGAGACATGAGTTTAGTTTCCGGAATGCTCATCCCATCAAATTTCAAAATCCCTACCTTTGCTCCGTATGATGGAGTCTCTTTTCCTAAGATGCACTTAAAGTCTTATGTCCACAAGATTCAGCCATACACAACTGATCCGAAGCTTTGGATCCATTTCTTACAAGAGAGCCTAGTAGGAACTCAACTTGAATGATTCTATCAATTAGAGGGTTCTCGCATCCACACCTGGGAGGATTTAGCTGCGGCTTTCTACAAGCAGTACCAATACAACGCTGATCTTGCACCAACTCGTGTGCAATTGCAGAACATGACCATGGGTTCCAACGAGAGCTTCAAAGGATACGCCCAAAAGTGGAGAGATCTGGCTGGTAGGGTGCAACCCCCTTTAACTGACAGGGAGCTGATTGACATCTTCACGGGAACTTTGACAGGACCTTTCTTCAATCACCTAATCGGAAGATCCTCAGTCGGGTTCACCGAGATAATACTGACGGGCGAAAGGGTCGAAGTTGACATCAAAAGCGGAAAGATCCAAGGAGCTACACCCTCCGATGCTCAGAAAAAACCATACAATGGGAAGAAAGAGTCCAATGTTGTGTATGGTCAAAAGAGTCGTCATAACCAACATGTAGGGGCAATCCTGACCTCTAATCCTACACCTGTTTAACAAAGACAGAGCAATAAGCGTAGAGTAAGATATCAAGAAAGGCAGTACGCTAACATCAATACGCCTTTGTCTCAAGCGTTACAACATTTGCTGAAGGTGAAACTGATCACACTAAAGGATCCTCCTCAAAACCCTGATACCTCCTCTTCTAAGTACAATCCAAGCGTAAGATGTGCCTACTATTTTGATAGTCCTGAACATGACACTGACAACTGTTGGACTTTGAAGAACAAGATTCAAGACTTGATTGATGCCAAGGAGATTGAATTCGACTCTCCAGAGACTCTAAACATGATCATTGCTCCTATTCCAAATCATTGAGAGCATCTTGTTCATTTTGAATTTTCAATTGTAATTTCTTTTGTTACTCAAACAATTACCTATTAATGTCAAACTATGTTTCATTAATGCATCACACATATGTTTGTTTTGAATTCATCCATTTGTTTTCACTATATTTAAACTATGTTTTTACTCCCTTTATGATATTCAACTCTTGTTTCAAAAAGTTGCAAGCCTTTAGAGGGAGGATGACGAAAACAATACCATAATCTAATACAATATGCTTTTGAACAGACCTTGCTGACGGTGTACAAGCGTTCTTTCAAATCCTAAACATTTGAGTTATAAGAAAGATAATCCCTAGTCAACCCCTTCGAGCCAAAGAAGTAGAAGTTTTATTTTTTTACACAAATTGAAACCTTTAATCAAAACCTGGGGCCGGATAGTCTCTCAGTTAATTCAAATGCACGTTCAATCGCAAACTTTCATACAATGAATGTCATCAAAACCATTCCTCTGGAATCAAAAGACGGTGATGGTTCCCTACTAAATCGGAAGTCATTATCTCTCAAAAATAAAAGCCCACTAAGTCAAAACCTACAAAGGAGACTTTAGAAAAACTGGGGCATCCCGCTGACCGTAATCTCAAAACAAGAACAGTCAGGCAAAAACCAGGGATAATAAATAAAAAAAGAGGTCACTACAAATCCTCAACAACATGAAAAATGTTACAAAAAAAGGACTGCCTTCTGATAAGCTTAACTTGTCTAAACCATCACTAAAACGTCATTCCAGACTCAATTGGAGTTCAAACGTACAACTAACTGAGTTAAGACTGAAGAACATCATGAAGAACGAGCGGGTAAAAATACACTTTGAGTCTTATCCTTTGTTTCTTAAACCGTGAACCAAGCCACGTTACAACCCTTTAAAAGTCCTAAATGAAACATGGGTTAGTTCGAAAGCATACTGTTACAAAAGGTATCCTGACTCCTGTAAGGCTTTACTCTAAATCTTGAGTTGAATTTTCTTACAAAATTTCTTTACTTGCTAAAACGCATTTTCAAAACTTCAATACAAGCATAAACATTGCATTATTTGAATATCGTTGTTTGCACATGGCTATTTGTTTGGTAGCGGAGAAATTCACACAACGAATATCTGATGAACGAAAGCTCTCTCAGTGAACAAAAACACTTCAAGTGGGATGACATTTCCAATGACAAATCTCCTATCAATAAGGGAGCATGACATGTCACTATCCAGCACACCTGGGGCAGTCCAGTTAAGATTCCAATAAATCTCTCAAGAAAGAATTACGTACAGTCAATTAGTTCCTAGAAGTGCCACAAACACTTGCTACTAGGGGCAGTGACAAATCTCCCCAAAATCCTTCTCATAGGATGACTCCCAGCCATAGTTTAATCTCTGAAAACTTTTTCCAGCTGAGTCGACCTCAAGAATCCTCGAGGATTTCCCCAATGAAGTCGCCACCTCTCCAACAGACCGGCAACAGGGTTTATTTCCCCAACAAACGGCAGGATTCCCCAACTTGAGTTTGCCTCTCCGACTACTATAAATCAGAGGACCACAACTCCTCTTCCCCAGTAGACTACTCTACAATCCCCAGCAAGTTACCGTGAAGTATGGAAACCGACCAGATAACAGTTAACTTCAGTAAGTTGTTGTGAAACCTGGACCTGACCAGATATTAGTTTAACTTCATCCTTTCAAGAATTTGTTGTGAAACCTGGACCCGACCAGACATCAGTTTAACTTCGACTCCCCAGTAGAGAAATGGAAAACCAAGACTCCTGAACTCTTTTCCCCAAATAGGAATCAATACTCTCCACTTAGTTTTCAACATTCCCCAGCGGAATTCTCCTCAAATAACAAAACAGGAATCCCCGGTGGAAACACTCTAAGCAAAGTTTGAAGACACACCTACTCTTCAAACAGCAGTCCAGGATTTAATGACTCTTCAGTATTTGTCAAGGATTTATTTTCCCAGACAAAGATACACTTCAATAACATTTCACATTTCAAGCGTCATATTTACATACATAATAAATGCATACATCGTAATCTCATTTTGAGAACATCATTACATGATGCATCTCATCCATCATGACGTTGCATACAACTTTGCCTTTACCTTTTCAGGAAAAGGTCAACAGATAAAGGTCATCATCTTTTGGAGTAGCAATCGTCTCAGATTCCTTCATCATCCTGCTGAGGTAGTAATCGTCCAAGATTCGTTCATCATTCTGCTGAGGTAGTAATCATCCAAGATTCCTTCATCATCCTGTTGAGGTAGTAATCGTCCAAGATTCCTTCATCATTATGCTGAGGTAGTAATCATCCAAGATTCCTTCATTATCCTGCTGAGGTAGTAATCGTCCAAGATTCCTTCATCATCTTTTTGGAGTAGCAATCATCTCAGATTCCTTCATCGTCCTGCTGAGTTAGTAATCGTCTAAGATTCCTTCATCATCTTTTTGGAGTATTAATCGTCTCAGATTCCTTCATCATCCTGCTGAGGTAGTAACCGTCCAAGATTATTTCATCATTTTTTTGGAGTAGCAATCGTCTCAGATTCTTTCATCGTCCTGCTAAGGTAGTAATCATCCAAGATTCCTTCATCATCCTTTCTGAGGTAGTAATTATCCAAGATTCTTTCGTCATCTTTTTGGAGTAGCAATCGTCTCAGATTCCTTCATCGTCCTACTGAAGTAGTAATCGTCCAAGATTCCTTCATCATCTTTTTGGAGTAGCAATTGTCCAAGATTCCTTCATCGTCCTGCTGAGGTAGTAATCGTCCAAGATTCCTTCATCATCCTGCTGAGGTATTAATCGTCCAAGATTCCTTCATCATCTTTTTGGAGTAGTAATCGTCTCAGATTCCTTCATCATCTTTTTGGAGTAGCAGTCGTCTCAGATTCCTTCATCATCTTTTTAGAGTAGCAATCGTCTCAGATTCCTTCATCATCCCGCTGAGGTAGTAATTGTCTCAGATTCCTTCATCATCTTTTTGGAGTAGCAATCGTCTCAAATTCCTTCATCATCTTTTTGGAGTAGTAATCGTCCAAGATTCCTTCATCATCTTTTTGTAGTAGCAATCGTCTCAGATTCCTTCATCATCCTGCTGAGGTAGAAATCGCCCAAGATTCCTTCATCATCCTGCTGAGATAGTAATCATCTAAGATTCCTTCATCGTCCTGCTGAGGTAGTAATTATCCAATATTCCTTCATCATCCTGTTGAGGTAGTAATCATCCAAGATTCCTTCATCATCCTGCTGAGGTAGCAATCTTCCAAGATTCCTTCATCATCTTTATGAGGTAGTAATCATCCAAGATTCCTTCATCACATATCATTATCAAAAACAAGACATTCGTCTATGAGAAAATTGATTTTAGATCAATCCTCGAAACAGGACAGGTTGCTTATCTACATGACAAACACTTCAATCAAAGATCTCTGCTGGTTCAGTTTAAATCTCTCAATGGTTTATCCTGATTCTTTCTGGTATACATTTCCTCTTGTTAAGATAAATTGCTCCAAAGATTTATTCTGATTTCTTCTCCAGTTGAAGTCAGAATTTAGACTTAGTCTAATTTCTGTCAATAATTACTCTGGATGGCATCTATAATCCCATTTCCAATAACTACCCATCATCTCTCCAAATGGTATCTTTAAGCCCATTACCTACACAATCAACCTCAACATCATCAAGTGCAAATTTTTGGGCACTCTAGTGTTCAATCATCTTCCACCTTCAAGTCATGAATGGCAAATTTGCCAATCTAACTCTTCAGGTGTAAGAAGATTGAATAGGGGCAACTGTTGTACCCAAAAATTTGCCCTCTCAATTCTCAAGGGTTTCTCACAAAGATTTTCAGGATTTAAGCTTGTACAAGTGCATTGGGATTTTCCAGTACCAAAATTAAAAGAAAACTGTTAAAAAAGGGAGAAAATAGATAAAAATAACATTTTGACAAATTTGGAGGAAAATAGGTCTCCTTCAATTCAACACTCTTCGATTGGACTTCTCACCTCCTTCGATTGCTAAAAAATTGTTGCTAGCGTACCTCTTTCGTTTGGGCATTTGACTTCTTGTTGCAGGCTTCGTTTGTGTCTTTTGTTGCCTACATGCTTGCTTTGAATACCAAGTTTGCTGGCCACAAGTGCCCCCTACAAGGCAAAATCTTCAATTCACCAAGCATGATGCCTGCGTGCTTTACTTTGAAAACCATGACCCGTTGGCCACATGTGCCCCCTGCAAGGCAAACCCTTCGTTTAGACGCAAGTGCCTGCATACAAGCCTTCATTTGGGCATTCACCTCCTACAGTGCTTGCATACAAGCCTTCATTTGGGCATTCACCTCCCGCATGCCTGCATGCAAGTTTTCGTTTGGGCATTCATCTCTTGCCATGCCTGCATGCAAGCTTCAGTTGAACAAGGGCTTCGTGCCACTTGGGTTACGTCTTTCATTTGGGTATTGAAGCTTCCTTAGATTCAGAAGGAAATTATCTGCTGAAGATTTCCTTCATTTCTGAAGGAAATTAGCTTCTGAAAGCTTCCTTCGATTCAGAAGGAAATCATCCTCTGAAGGCTTCCTTCGATTAAGAAGGCCTTGGACTTCTGAAGGTTCCCTTTGATTGCACCATTGGCCCATCACCTGTTTGTATTGGATTCACAAGTTTTAGATTGGATGAATGGCTACCTTCCTATGACTTTCGATTTCATCTTCATGTTTGCTTCGAATGCGCTTTCATATCACCTTCGAATCCATCTGCAAACCCTTCAATACGCCATAGTGATGCATTATGACACACAACCTGGTGGCCCATTCGAAGGACTTGCCATAGTTGGGGAATAATTGTTTTTGCTTACTTTGGAGTCTGGTCGAAGGTTTGGGCCTAAGTGATCAAAAGCAAGAGGACTCAAAATGGAATATTCAGCTGAAGAGGGACATTTGAAGAACACACAATTGGTCCATTTGAAGGACACACAACTGGTGGAAATGAATGTTGCTTTGTTGAGTCTGGTCGAAGGTTATGGAAAGATGAAGGATTCGATTCAAAGGGTCAAGTTGTCCATAGGTCAGGCTACATAGGCCTCCAACTTGTGCCTCACTCCATATTAAATTGTTCTTCAAGCCAACTTGCTCTTGATGACATCACTACTTTTTAAGAAAGGTAAGTTACTCTTGGCCCCCTCTTTCGAATCCAGCACCCAGGGCCTCTATTCAAGGCCTAGTTCATCTTCAAGGCTGCACCAAGGTTAGTTACTCTTACCCTTGCACCTTTTGTTTAGACATAGCATGTATATAATAATTTGCCTCCCTTTCGTTTACACCCTTTGAATCTATTTTTCGGCTAATCTTTTTGTTTCTTGTTGCTTGAGTTTCATTAAATATACTTTAATATTTGGTTTGGCCCCAAGACATAGGTTAACATGGCCTTAGGCCATGTTGCCATTTTATGTCCCAAACGAAAGAGACAGGGGGAAAGGAATATAAAACGAAGCCTTGGGCTTCAATGCTAACTTCCAGGCCCAGCCAGAACGCATGCTCATGCTGACTTCCAAGCTCCAGAAAGCCAGAATCGAAGGCCATGACTTACTGATTCCAGGCCCAATCGAAGAAGGTAACCAGGCAACTAGGCAGAACCAGAAGTTACGCCCAGCTGCTGCCAATGCCCAATCGAAGGCCATGACTTGCTAGATGCTGACTCCCAATCGAAGGAGGCCAACAAAAGAAGATTCGAAGGGCACCCCTCCCCCCAATCGAAGGAGCTCTTTTTTTCTTCTTTCTACCTTATTTTTGCTTTTATATTTTTATGCACTACAATATGGTTGTAATAGTGTAGGATTTATTTTTTGCACTTTTTTTATCACTTTCATATAAATGTTAGTAATTAGGTGTGTATGGCAAGATAAAACCAACAAGTAGACAGCCCAAAAATCAAAGACAAAATGCATGCAATCAAACACACTTTACACATATGCACCCTTAGGGTAATTCCACTTGTTGCCTTATAAAAATGGTCATGTTATGCATGTAGGATATCTTAGCAAAAACAATCACAAATATAAGATCATAGTCTCTCGATGACGCTACGAATGTTGCCTTACAAATGATCTTAGTCCCTCAAAGAGAAATGCTAAGATATCTCACAACATTGCTATCATGACTATACGACGTCCCACACCCGTCCCTTCACATCCAACGATGGGGCTTCTTACAAAATCAATGATAAGATAGCAACATCTAATGTAGGAGGAAAAATAACGTTTAAGACCTTTTGAGTAGGTAGATTGCTCCAAGTTGCTCGCGTGCTCACAACAAAAACATTTCAAACACCAACACTTTCAAAACACTTTCCAAACATGAAACATTTTCAAAAGATCAACACTTTGTATATGTTCTTACGAACAAGAACTATTACAAAGTTTGCCTAAACGATGGCGCCTTTTCAAAATACTTTCAAAAACCACCACAAAGCATATTTTCAAACAAAAGCAAGTGATCTAGCAAGCAACTAAGAGCCCATAGATAACTATGGACGAAAAGGGTGTTAATACCTTCCCTTTTCATAATCTACCCCCCGAGATCAAAAATAATCTCAAAGGTCTTTCTTGTTCTTTTCAGCCTCTCCTTTTGGATAAAAGAAAAGTCAGTGGCGACTCTTGCTAACCGCAACATTTGCGATAAAATGCAAAACACCCAAGCCATTTCTCCCACCATATCACACAAGTGAATAAAATGTTTTCCATAATTTGTGGGCAGAGAGAAACTCTGTAGAAAACCATTGTCTTTCTTTCTTTCATATTTTCATTGTCATTGTATGGTGATAATAATCTTATTAATCAAGATTGATAGAAATTCATCATAGAATTGGTGGGTTTCCAACATCTGGTATCAAAAGCTCCGATTGAGCGATCAAGAGAAGAAGTAGAAGAGAAACATGATGTGGTAGTTTCCTTAGAAGAGTCAAAGGACATGTCAACCTTGTCGAAGGAAGAACTTCAAGAGACACTTGAATCTCATGAACAAATAATGGATGAAAGAGTTGTGGGAAACTCAGAGAGTGATGTGGCTTTACAGGCTCAATCAACAAAATATAATAAAGGCAAAGGAAAGTGGTTCGACAATAAAGGTAGAGGAGGCTACAACAATTCGACGGGTAGAGGAAACTAGCACGTAGAAAATGTGTCAAATCAGAGAAGACCATACCAAGGCAATCAAAGAGGCGGTATTGCAAATAGAGGAAAAGGTGGTGGTCAAAAGGCTGACAATAGTCACATTCAGTGTTTCAATTATCAGAAGTATGGTCGTTATTCTAGTGATTGTCTAGAAAAGAAAAAGAATTAAGAAAGTGATGCAAAGTTTGCAAAGTATGAAGAAGAAGAGATGATGATGATGGTCACACCAAAATATGAAGAGAGAATCATAAACCAATGGTACTTGGATTCAGGATGCTCATCACACATGTATGGAAGGAAAGAATGGTTTGTAAACATAAAACCCTCAATGAAGAACTCAGTGAAATTCGCAAATGATAATACTCTAGCAGCTGAAGGTATTGGTGATGTTATGATTATGAGGAAAGATGGAAAGAGGTCAGTAACTTCTAATGTGTTGTACATACCAGGCATGAAGATCAATTTGCTCGGTATAGAGAAGTTGGTCGAAAATAACTACAAAGTGTTGATCAAAGACAAGATGATAAGAGTCGTTGGCGCAAATGGAAGGTTAATATTGAAGGCTCCCATGTCTCAAAATAGAACCTTCAAGATTGAAATTAATGTGATGGAGTACAAGTGCCTTTCGATTGTAGCTAGCATAGATGAATGGATATGGAACTATCAACTAGGCCATCTCAACTTCAGAGACATCAAAGATTTTAAAAGAAGAAATATGGTTTCAGGGTTTCCAGAAATCGACTTTCCAAATGAGGTGTGTGAGGAATGTGTGCAGGCAAAGAAACACAAGAACAATTTCAGAAAGGATGCAGGAAGCAAGTCGAAGGTAATCCTTAAAGTCATATACTCAGATGTTTTCAGAATAATCTAGGTGGGTTGGAGTGAAGATAACAAATACTTTGTTACATGCATAGATGATTTTAGTCGAAAACTGTGGGCTTACATGATCAAGAAGAAAAATGAAGTGATCGAGGTATTTTCCAAGTTTAAGTCTATGGTCGAAAGACAAAGTGGTTGAAAGCTCAAAGTTTTGAGAACTGAAGGTGGGGAAGAGTATGTGTCGAAAGACTTCGACAAATTATATGAAAAAGAATGGATTGTGCATGAGGTGGTGCCACCCTATACTTCACAGCAGAATGGAACTGCAAAAAGAAAGAATCAAACCACTATGAATATGGTGAGAAGTATGTTGAAAGGCAAGAATTTACCTAAATAGTTTTGGGGCGAAGTTGTGCCGACTGCAACATATATTTTGAACAGATTTTGGACGAAGAAGCTAAAAGGAATTACTATAGAAGAATGTTGGTCTGGTGTGAAGCCTAGATTGAGTCATCTGAAGGTATTTGGATCTATTGCACGTAGACACGTGCCATATCAGTTGAGAAGAAAATTTGATGACAAGTCGAATCAGATGATCCTAGTAGGACATCATTCGACAAGAGGTTATAAGTTGTTTGACCCAGTGCACAAGCAAATTGTGATCAGCAGGGACATGATCATAAATGAGATTAAATAATCGGATTGGACTAAAAATTACAAGAAAGATTCAGTGGGAATCTTACTTGAAGAACCAGAAACTCAAGTCAAAAGAGAAGTTCAACAAGAGGAAGTTAGAGATCAACCAGGACCAAGCAGACCTCGGAGAACAAAACATATGCCTGCAAAGTTGCAAGATTGTGTGATTACATTAGATGATGTGGTAAATAATGAAGCTGAGCTGGTACATTATGCTTTCTATGCAGATGTCGGACCTGTCAATGCAACTGAAGCATTGAAAGATTTGAAGTGGGTGAAAGCAATGAATGAAGAAGTGAATTCCATTGAAGACAACAACACTCAGTCACTTATCGAATTGCCTCAAGGAAAGAAGACAGTTGATGTCAAGTGGGCATACAAGCTGAAGTTGAATCCCAAAGGGGAAGTAACTCGAAAAAGCAAGGCTTATGGCGAAAGGATTTATTTATAAGGAAGGAATTGATTTTTGTGAAGTCTTTGCACCTGTGGCTAGAATTGAAACAATCAGGTTGGTTGTTGGTCTGGAAGAAATAAACAATTGTCACATGTTGTACCCCAAAATTTGAACTCCCATATTTCTCAACAATTTTCAAGTGAGATCCTCAAATTGCTCAAAGAAATCCAAGGGTTGACCAGACAAACTCTCTCCTAAGGCAGTCTACCTCAAATTAGGGTTTCAATTTTCATCAAGATGTGTGAGGCCAAAGGGTACCAAATTCTCACTATTGTCCTAATATGTTCTCAAGATCATCCATGTCAAGTTCCAAGCCCTACATAGAAAGTTTGGTTAGTCAATTACTCAAAGGCTTGAAAATCGATCGTGCCAGGGCAAAAGTCAACTGTGGCCCACATACAGTTAAACTTCAAGATTTTTGGTCAACATCCTCATTTTGAAGTATTATTCATCATTTGATCAATGGTTGATCATGATTCCTCAAGGATTGGTCACAATTCATCAAAACCCAAAAGTTGCTAAATTAGGGTTTTGTAAGAAAAGTCAACTCAACTTTGACCAAGCATAACTTTCTCATACTTTATCAAGAATGACCCATCCAAAGCTCATTTTGAAGAGGATGGAATTACCTACAAATCATATTCATCTCCCAAGTTCAAAATATGCACTCACAAGAAGTTATGAATTTGGACATTATAAGTCATTTTGAAAAGTCAATAAAAACACCTTTTTTTGTCAAAGATTCATACATGAGCATGGAAGACTCAATTGATATGAGACCAAAAGGGTTTCTTAGAGGACATCTTGATATTTCTAAAAAGTCCTAGAAAACATCTCTAGGGTCAAAATTGAGGGAGTTATGCATTGGTGAAGTTGACCCTTTTTGCAAAATTGCCAAAAGTCAAATGTGTCTCAACTTGCAATTTTTGTCAAATAAGCAACTTTTTGTGCTTGCGTTGAGTTTGTAACATGATCCATGACCCATGATCCTTCCCACTTACTTTTATTTTATTTTTGTCATTTATTTTGATTTTTATCTCATTTAAATCAAATAAAATCAATAATAAATAATGAAAATATCAAAAATCATTTAAACCTTGAGATTTTGTGCATATTTCAGGTCCATGAATAGCTGGCAATGAGATAAAATCGTGCAAGCTTCAAATGTACACAAAAATATTGGATTTTGGCTTGATTTAGAAAGATTTACATGAGAATCAAATCATGATAAATGATCATTATTGGAGAAGATTTGATGCAAACTTGTAAACCTAATTCACTCAAGGGTACATATAGAACATTGGCAGACCAAAAGCATAGGGGTTAGAGGCGTGAAAAGAGAAGAACAACTTTCAAAAAATTAAGAAAAAGTGGCAATCTGATTTCATAGTTCCAGGCTATCTCAAGCCTTCCCAGCTATCTCATTCGCTTGCTGGGCATTCAAGGAGTCTATCCCAATCATCAACAAGCATTTTCATGCCCAAAAACGCACTGTAAGTACCTCACGACATCCCTACTTTTTTGAAATCGAATCTCATAAATTTGGCACTGTTAGCATGATTTGTTTATATATTATGAATCCTTGAAACATTTGCAAGATAATGATAATAATTAAGTGCATTTTTGTTAACCATACAGAGATTTTCCATGATTAGGGTTTAGGTTTCGTCTTTAGGGATTTTGATTACAGGTACAATTGGGCCACAATTGAGATACCATGATGCTCGTGAGGTTGTCACGAGTTGATTGGTACCATTGTTATGTGTTTATCATGCTTGCAGGGAGTCCTGGAAATATGCAGGCGTTGTACCTACAGAGAATGTCTGTAGGTAAAAGTCGTTTTACCTAAGACGACAGATGCTGGAGAAGATGATGGCATGGCGTGGCCTGACTGGCCCATTCAAAAGTTGGCGTGTTTTAATATATCACTTTGCTTGTTTCCAATATAATATTTGATGGTTATTCCATATACAAACATGTGCGCTAGCTCAGTTGGTCAAGAGGCGTTGGAAATTTCCAAAGGGCCTGGGTTTGATCCCCAGGTCCCCCATATTTGTTTAATGCAATTTTATTTTACATGATTAGGTGTGCAAGCTTCCAGGACATCCACCATATGCCCTCAAGGAACAACCAACCAAATGTCCACAAGCTGGATCCAAAGGCCATCCTTTGGAGGTCTACAATGCACCCTAGTCAACTTGCAACATGGGATCTGAGAAGTCAAACATGGACCAAGGCTTATTGGGCTTGAAAGTCAGATTGACACCCCCTTTTGCTTTGGATACCAGACCCTTTTTCTTTTTTTCTTTTTATATTTTCCTTTTATTTATTTATTTTGTCTAAGTTTATTTTCTAAATCACAAATTAATTCTTTTTTATACAAAAACTCATAAAATCAATTTCGTCAAATTTAGGTTTTTTATATATTTCGTCAAAATTAATTTAATATTAGCTTAATTTAATTTTAGGGTAATTTTAACCTTTTTGTAAATAACTTAAAATAAGTTAGAAAAATTAGGGTTTTGTTTAATTTAATTTTTATTTTCTTTTTCCTAAAATAACAAAAATATAAAAATAGGTCAAATTAATTATTTTTCTTAAATTAAATTAATTAGTAATTAGGTTTGTATTTATTTAATTGAAACCTTATTTTTCTCAAAATAATCAAAAAACAACAAAAAATGATTTTTCTTTTAATTAGGTTTAGACGGGGTCAAAACCCTAATTTTTCCTCGTTCTCGATTCATCTCGCGCGTTTATTTATTTTTACGATATTAATGTAACTTCTCATGGTATGTAATAGTTTAATTAGGACTTTCGTTTATTTATCGTTTTTACGGGTTTTTGGCTATGTAATTAATCCCCCTCCCTGAAGCCTTGTAATAGCGTAGTTTTATTTCTCGCATCTTTATTTTCTTAAATATTAACTGTTAGATGTATGATAATAGGATTGCATGACAAGAATTTATGTTAATTTTAAAATGGTTAGCAAACCCTAAATGTGAAAGATAATAACTTGAAATCAAATCACTCACACATACGCACTCCTAGGGTATACTCTCACTTCGGTTGCCTTTGCTAAACGGTCATTAAGTATAGGGTGTCTTAGTGGTTGCCCTCTTGTCTAAACAAAGATCAAATGTCCCGTTCGGAAATGTTGCCTCGGAAAGGTTGCCTCGGAAATGTTGCCTCGAATATGATCTTAAGACACTAGGGTTATTACTAAGACGTCCTAACATTGCTTTAGTGACCGTACGTCCCTTTTGAATTGACCCTTACAAAATCCAACGACGGTGCTACCTGCTCATTAATAGTAGGATAACGCTGTATAAAGGAAACAAGAACATAAACATTCTCTTTTCAAGTAGGTAGATGCTAGTAGGTATTTGCTCAAAATCAAACTTTTCCACACTTACACTTTTTCAAACAAAGTTTTCAAAACGACTTCGTAACACTCTTGAAGACAGAAGCAAGGGTTAAATCGAAGTAAAACAAAAAACTTTTCAAAACACACAAACACAAAATCAATTTTTAAAAATGATGAGCAAGTACCTAAGAGCCCGTAGAAAACTACAGATAGAAAGGGTGCTAATACCTTCCCTTTCTATAATCTACCCCCCGTACTCAGAACATCTCGAAAAAGGATTTTTTTGTGTTTTTTTCCTTTCCAGTTGGATAAAATAAAAGTCGATGGCGACTCTTGCTTACCGCGACATTTTGCAAACAAAAAAACATAAAACGCAAACCAGCATTTTCCTAAAACAGTCCGGTTCTGCCACCGTATCACAGAACTGGCGACTCAGCTGGGAATTAAAATAAATGGGGTATACCTTAGGATTAGTTCATCATATTTCTTCTCTTGTTTGATTTGATTACTTTACTTTTGAGGGTGTTGTATTGGGAGTTACTATAGATCCTAACCCGGATCTGGGGGACACCTTTTAGGTAAGTAGCAATAAACTGTGAGGGAACTGTACGGCGTAGACCAATATGGTTGAAGCAGTAGCTATGTTGATGTGGCATATTGGTTGGTACCGGTATCCCTTATGGAGAAACGAGGAGAATACGGGGCTGCTATGTGTATCATTAAGCATCAACTGACCTTAGAACCTATAATTGACCAACTTGGACATAAGAAGTAGTGAGATAGCCGACCTCGGTGTAAAGCTGAGAACTGGTTGATACTCGATACTACACTCATTGAGACTATACTCTCGAGATAGTTCTAGCCGCAAGAAAAGATTGCGTGAGCTAAAACCATGACCGATGAAGAATGGTCAGTGATATTGAGAACCTATAGAACCCGATTACTATTATTAGGACAGGTTGAAACCAACTGAACTTCAAGAGGGTAGTACCTAGACCCCATGCAGGCCTTAAACTTAAGGGGCTATTGTGTGACTTGTTTGCCTTTACCATGTATGTTATCTATTACACCTGTTGTGTGTTTTATCATGACATCATGCATCATAACATAGCATGCATACTTCATTATACTAACCATTTCAAAGACCGAGGGGATTCATCTTTGTTCTGTTTTGCAGATTATGGCTTCCGTGTGTAGAAACACCATCCGAGTTAACTTTGCGCAAATACCTGCTCAACTCAAAGATTTAGCCTCGAGGGTTTCTGATACTTCTTCATTCATTAGGAGACATGGTCAGCTTCTTAGCTTAGTTACCTCAAAGTTTGATGAGCAGATGATGAGTGTGATTTTCCAGTTCTTCGATCCGGTGCATCATTGCTTCACTTTCCCGGATCATCAGTTGGTTCCCACTTTGGAAGAGTTCTCGCGCTTATTGGGTATATCCATTCTAGAGCAGATGCCCTTCATAGGTTTGGAAGAGACTCCTAGACCAGAAGACATTGCCTTAGCTCTGCGTCTGAAATGGGCTGATGTAGTATCTAATTGGGAGACACGAAGCGGGGTTGAAGGTTTCTTAGCTAAGTTTCTGATAGATCAAGCTCAACTATTCTGGGATAACTTGGATTTCCAGGCTTTTGAAGACATCTTGGCTCTCCTTATCTATGGTTTGGTTCTTTTCCCAAATCCAGATTCCTTCATAGATGTGAATGCGGTTAAGATCTTCCTGTCTCGCAATCCTGTGCCTACTCTACTGGGTGATATCTTGCATGCCCTCTACACTCGTACTGTGCGCAGAAGAGGGACCCTCATGTGTTGCATGCCTTTGCTGGAGAGGTGGTTTATTTTGCACCTCCCCAAGTCCGTGTTGAAGAATGAGGAAGGTTTAGGATGGTCTTACAGGATAATGTCCCTTGCCCATACGGACATTCTTTGGAGTTCTAAGGCTTTGGAAAGCATTGCTGTCATTGATCGATGTGAGGGATATCCTAATGTCCTGTTGCTTGGAATCAGAGGGGGTATAACCTATAATCCCTAGTTAGCTCTGCGACAATTCTGTCGTGCTCGGAGAGACGGTCCTCATGAGCTACTTCTTACAGATATTGCATTTGACTACAAGGAGGACGTTGACGAGCATCGCCGAAGGTTCATACGAGCCTGGGGCATGGTGAACAGGTATGACCCTCAAGAGCTAGGACCAAGGAATTCTCTCTATATGCAACCTTATCTCCAGTGGGTCCGAGCTCGTGCTCAAAAGCTTGGGATGCCTTATGAATCTGTGTTGCCAGTGATTATAGAGCCTACCAATAAAGAGGGTGTTCCTTATACAGTCCTTTATCCCTACATGCCCACTGATCTTGGGGAATTAAAGAGATCCTGGATTCAGTTGAAAGAGGAGAGGGATACCTACCGGGAAAAATACCATGAGCAAGAGAGGAAGATCTTGAAGCTCACCAGGAAACTCGAGAATGAAAGAACGATCAATGACTACGTAAGCACCAAGGGGAAGCGTCCATGGGATTTCTGATTTTTCTTTTTATAGTTTAGATTTGTTTTCATTTACTTCTTTGTAAACGCCTCAAAGGCATTGTTAAACATTTTTACAAGTTAATCTAATAAAGTTTTTTTTTTTGTTTTACGAATTTAAATCTTCCAAGGTCTTTGAAATCATTACATACGCATCCCATTATCATGCACATCATTACAGGTACCATTACAGGTTTTTCATCTTCTTTGCTGTTTATTTCAACAGTTATGTCTTCTGATCAAGCTATCAAAGATCTTCAGGTGCAAAATGCCCAATTCCAAGAGATGTTCTTAAACTTGGCTAAAGGGCAAGAGGATTTGAAAGCTCTCATCCTGAAAGAGAAAGAGAAGGAGAAGAAGAAGAAGAAGAAGAAGAAGAAGAAGGTTGTTCTTTTGAGTATGGGTAAAAGGTTTAGGGATAGGCTGAAACAACAAGTTGATCTATCTCTTTCATCCAAAGGAGATGAGGACCAAGAAGAAGAAAAGGGCCTCAGTCCTTCAGCTTCTGATAATGATATAGATTATGATGAAGAACAGTATCCTCCTGCTGAGGATAGGTACAAACAACTTGAAGACCGGCTGAGTGCTATAGAGTGTCAGAAGATCCCTGGTTTGGATTTTGAAGAACTGGGACTGGTATCAGGGGTGGTGATCCCTCATAAGTTCAAAGCTCCGGTTTTTGCTAAGTACGATGGAGTATCCTGTCCAAAACTCTATCTCCGCTCGTATGTCCGAAAAATCCAACCTTACACTGCTGATAGAAGTTTGTAGGCACATTTCTTTCAAGATAGTCTATCAGGGACTCAACTTGAATGGTTTTATCAATTGGAAGGAGATAATGTCCAAAACTGGGAGGACCTTGCTGCTGCTTTTTACAGGCAGTATTAGTATAACACCGACCTTGCTCCTACTCGTACTAAACTTCAGGGTATGTATATGGGTGTAAGTGAAGGTTTTAAGGACTATGCTCAAAAGTGGAGAGATTTGGCTAGAAGAGTCCAACCCCCTTTGTCTGACAGGGAGTTAGTTGATATGTTTCTAGGGACGTTGTCTGGTCCATTTTTTCAATCATCTGATCGGCAGTTCGTCATCTGGGTTTACGAAATTGATTTTGACTGGGGAGAGAGTTGAAGCTGGTATCCGAAGTGGTAAGATACAGAAAGGTACTTCATCAAGTGTAGAAAAGAAGCCTTTCACTGGTAAGAAAGAAGCTAGTGCAGTCTACGGCTGGAGGAGCCAAAACAGACCTGAACACCGTCAAGCAGTAAATGCGGTAGTAATATCAAGACCCACCGTTGCCCCACAATGCAGCAATCAGCAAAGAATGGAGAGACCGCAGAGACAGTACACTCAGCTCAATATGACCTTGTCTCAAATTCTACCACAATTATTGAAGACCAACCTGGTAACTCTGAGGGAAGCCCCGAAGAATTCCAGCACCACATCTCTGCTATATAACCTGAATGCCCACTGCGCCTATCACTCCGATAGCCCAGGTCATGATATAAACAACTATTGGGCCTTGAAGAATAAAGTGCAAGATTTGATCGAAGCTAAAGAGATTGAGTTTGACGCTCCGGAGAAGCCCAACGTCATAATTGCTCCCATGCCCAAGCATGGTCATGGAGTGAATGCTGTGGACGATGATTTATTTGTGACCTCCGTGGAAGAAATTTCTACTCCTTTGATGACAGTTAAGAAGAATCTATTGTCAGCCGGTTTATTTCCGGGCTATGGCAAAGGTTGCCACCTATGTTCAATCTTGCCTGCTGGTTGCCACTTTTTGAAATCAGGTGTTCAACGCCTGATGGATAACAAAGAGATCCTGTTTGAGAAGACTACGATTCCGTCGGTTCTGATTCAAGATGTTGCCATCATAACCATTTCCGCCAATCCTTCTAAGGCTTCCTCGAGAAAGCCTGTTAGGATTACATCCGTTCCAAGAATTTCTCCGTTAATAATTATTGTCCCTGGTCCTATCTCATACACTTCAGATAAAGCTATCCCTTGGCACTATGGTGCAGATGTGTATTATCATGGAGTTAAACAAGACTTAAAGATTGAAGAAGATGATGCTGATGTCAGCAATATTGTCGGGGATAACAAGGCCACCAGAAGCGGAAGACTTTTTTCTCCCGAGATTTCCCCTCTGACTGTTCATAAACCTGTTGTCATTCCATCTGCTAGTACATCAGCTACCATCCTAGTTCTTATCCCAGTTATCACCCCTGTCGCCGAGCCATATGACACTCGGGGCAAAGAAATCACAAGTGAGCCTGCTCGGATGGAGGCACCTAAGAAGATTATTGTAGAAACCTCTAAGCAGGAGATAGAGGAAATTATGAAAATTATCAAGAAAAGTGACTACAACATAGTCGAGCAGCTGGGGTAGACCCCATCTAAAATCTCCATGTTGTCCTTGTTATTATGTTCTGAAGCCCATGCAAAGGCCTTAATTGCTTTCCTCAAAACTACGCATGTGTCGCAAGAGACTTCAGCTGATCAATTCAAAGATTGTGTAGCTAGTTTGACTGCCGACAACGGGTTGGGTTTCTCAGACGCAGATCTGGCTGCTAAAGGAAGAAATCATAATGACGCGCTGCACGTTTCGATCGAGTGTAGGGGCACTACCATGGCCCATGTACTAGTGGATACCGGGTCCTCATTGAATGTTTTTCCAAAGAAAGCATTAGACCGCCTGGAATGTGAAGGTTTGATTCTAAAGCCGAGCAATATTGTGTTAAGGGCTTTCGACGGGTCAAAAAGGATGGTTCACGGGGAGGTGGACGTCCCTGTTAAAGTTGGCTCTCAGACTTTTGCATCTACTTTCTATGTGATGGATATCCGACCATCATATTCTTGCTTGTTGGGTCGCCCGTGGATTCATAAGGCTGGGTGTTGTACCCCAAAATTTTACATCCCATATTTCTCAAAAAAACATTTCAAGAAAGATCCTCAAGTTGTTCAAGGAAGTCCAAGGGTTGACCAGACAAGCTCTCTCTTAAGGCAATCTACCTCAAATTAGGGTTTCATGTTGCATCAAGATACTTGATTCCAAGGGATCCCAAATGCTCAACATTGTCCTAATATGTTCTCAAGATCATCCATGTCAAGTTTCAAGCCTTGCAGAGAAAGTTTGCTCAGTCAATTGCTCAAAGGCCTAAAAATCGACTGTGCTAGGGCAAAAGTCAATTGTGGCCCATATATAGTCAAACTTCAAGATTTTTGGTCAATATTCTCATTTTTAAGTATCATTCATCATTTTATCAAGGTTTAATCATGATTCATCAAGGATTGCTCACAATTCATCAAGAACCCAAAAGTTGCTAAATTAGGGTTTTGCAGGAAAAGTCAACTCAAATTTGACCAAGCATAACTTTCTCATACTTTATGAGAAATGACCCATTCAAAGCTCATTTTGAATAGGATGAAATTCCCTACAATCCATATTCATCTCCCAAGTTCAAAATATGCACTCACTGGAAGTTATGAATTTGGACATTATAGGTCAATTTGAAAAGTCAACAAAAACACCTTTTTTGTCAAAGCTTCATACATGAACATGGAAGATTTAATTGAGCTGGGAACAAAAGGGTTGCTTATAGGGAATCTCAAGCTTTCTAAAAACTCAAATAACACCTTAAAAGAGTCAAAATTGAGGAAGTTATGCATTGGCGAAGTTGACCTTTTTTGCAAAATTGTCAAAAGTTAACTATGCCTCAAATTGCAATTTTTGCTAAATGGGCCCAATCTTTTGCACTTGTTTTGAGTTGGTAGCATGGTCCACGATCCCTAGCTCTTTCCACTTGTATTTATCTTATTTTTATTATTTATTTTGATTTTTATTGCAATTAAATCAATTTAAATCAAAACAAATCATGAAAAAATCCAAATCATTGAAACCTCAAGATCTTGTGCATGTTTCAGGTCCCATATGCAGCTGGCAGGTGAATCAATTCGTGCAAGGCCTTTGTGTGCATGAAAAGATTGGTTTTGGCCTATTTTTAGAAAGATTTTCAAGTGAATCAAATCAAAATCAAAAGCCATAATGGATGAAGATTGAGAGCATAATTTCAACCCTAATCCAATCCTTGGTATATAGTATACAATTGCAGACCTAAAACAGAAGCTTTAGAGGCATGAGAACGCAGAACAAAATTTGAAAAAGATCACAAAAAGTGTTGAGCTGAATTCCCACTTCCAAACGTTTTCAAGGCCTCCTGACCATCTCATTCGTTTCCTGGGATTGCAAGCAAGCTATACCAATAAAGAACAAACCTTTTTCAACACTAGAACTCACTGTAAGTCAGCCACGACCATGGCTTTTCCTTGGAATCGAACCACATGATTCTGGCACTTATAGCATGAATTACATACATATTCTTATTCCTTGAAGCATTTGCAAGTTGTTCATAACATTCAATTGCATTTTTTCCGACTCTATGAAGATTTGCCATTATTAGGGTTCTTGGTCTCGTGTTAGGGTTTTTGTATGCAAGCAAAATTGGCTCCCATGAAGGGCATCATGATGCTCAGAATGCCAAGGCGGTTCGATTCATGGCATTAGATGTTATTTATCGTGCCCATATTTGATTTTGAGATATGCAGGGTTTGTAGTGACAACCCTATGTCCGTAGGTAAAAGTCTCTAACTTTTACCAATAGAGAGAGGAAGAAGATAACATGCGTGGCGCTCTCTCATTAGTCCATTTGAAAATTCGCGCGCAGGAATTTAACAAAGTTGTTTTTTATATATATTATTTATTTGTTCCCTAGTTTACAACTAACGCACGCAACTCAGTTGGTAGCAAGGCTATTGGAAAAGGCTTCAGGACCTGGGTTCGAATCCCAAGTCCCCCCCCATATTTCATGTTATTTTTCTTTAATTGATCAGGCGTGCACACAAGGCAGGGAGTCCATCATATGACCTAAAGGTTCCTCCATTGGATCTCCAGATGGCCAGATCTAAAGGTCATCATATGAAGGACCATCATACGCCCTGGTCAACATACAACAGGGAATCTGGGAGGTCAACGTGGATCAACTATTTTGGACCCAGAAAAGTGCTATCCACACCCCCAAAATTACTTACAAAGCATGCCCAATTTCCTTTTCCTTTTCTTTTTATATTTCTTTATTTAATTTATTTATTTATTTTCACTAATACAAAAATTAATTCTTTCATCAATAAAATCACAAAAATAATATTTTCATCCAATTAGATTTAGGATTTATTTTTTATACAAAAATTAATTTAATTAGTTTTATTTAATTTTAGGGTAATTTTAATTATTTTTGTAAATAAATTAAAAACAATTAGAAAATTAGGGTTTTGGTTTTAATTTAATTTCTATTTTATTTCTTAAAATAACCAAAAATACAAAAATAGGTCATGTAAATTATTTTCTTTAATTTAATTTAATTACTAATTAGATTTGTATTTAATTCAAACCTTATTTTTCTTAAAAATAATAAAAAAAACAACAAAAATAATTTCTCTTTCGATTAGGTTAGCCGGGGTCAAAACCCTAGTTCTCTCCCGTTCTCGATTCATCGCGTTTATTTATTTTACCATATTAATGTAATTGCTCACAAGTTGTAATATATTAATTAGGCTTTTTCTCCTTTTCATTTATCGTTTTGACGGGTTGTTTTTGGCTACGTAAATTAATACCCGAAGCCTTATAATACCGTAGCTTTACTTTCCGCACTTTAAATTCCGTAAAATATTAACTGTTAGATGTATGAATAATAGGGATGCATGACAAGAATGTATGTAATTTTTAAAATGGTTAGCAAACCCTAAATGTGAAAAGATAATAATTTGAAATAAAATCATTTGCACATGCACATTCCTAGGGTATACTCTCACTTCGGTTGCCTTCGGTAAACGGTCATTAAGTATATGATGCTTTAGTGGTCGCTCTCTTGTCTAAACAAAAGATTAAAGTCCCGTTCGAAAAAGTTGTCTCGAAAAGGTTGCCTCGGATACGTTGCCTCGAATATTGATCTTAAGACATTAAGGTTATTACTAAGACATCCTAACATTGCTTTAATGATCGTACGTCCCTTTCGAATTGACCCTCAAAACTCTGACGACGGTGCTACCTATTCACTAATGGTGGGATAACGCTGTCTAAAGGAAACAAACATAGAATAATTCTTTTTTCGAGTAGGTAGATTAGTTCTTAAGTACTTGCTCAATCCAAACAAAATTTTTCACACTTACACTCTTTTCAAACAAAGTTTTCAAAAAACACTTCGTAACACTCTTGAGGACAAAAGCAAGTGTTAAATCGAAGTAAAACAAAAACTTCTTTCAAATCAGACACACACAAGAAAATTTGAAAATGATGAGCAAGTACCTAAGAGCCCATGGAAAACCACGGATATAAAGGGTGCTAATACCTTCCCTTTCTATAATCTACCCCCCGTACTCAAGATCTCGAAAAAGGGAATTTTTCTGTGCTTTTTTCCTTTCCAGTTGGATAAAATAAAAGTCGGTGGAGACTCTTGCTTACCGCGACATTTTGCAAACACAAACGCAAAATGTAAACCAGCATTTCAAACAGTCCGGTTCTAGCCACCGTATCACAGAACTGGCGACTCTGCTGGGGAAATAATAAGTGGGGTATACCTTAGGATTAGTTCATCATATTTTGCTTCTATTGATTGATTTGATTGCTTTATCTTTGAGGCTTTGTATCGGGAGTTACTATAGATCCTAACCCAGATCTGGGGGACACCTTTTAGGTAAATAGCAATAAAATGTGAGGGAACTGTATAGCGTAGACCGATACGGTTGAAGTAGTAGCTACGTTGATGTGGCACATTGGTTGGTATCGGTATCCCTTATGGAGAAACGAGGAGAATACGGGGCTGCTATATGGGTCGTTAAGCATCAACTGACCTTAGAACCTATAATTGACCAACTTGGCCATAGGAAGTAGTGAGATAGCCTGTCTTAGTGTAGAGTTGGGAACTGGTTGATACTCGATACTACACTCATTGAGACTCTACTCCCAAGATAGTTCCGGCCGTAAGAAAAGATTGCGTGAGCTGAAACCATGAACGATGGAGGATGGTCAGTGATATTGAGAACCTCTAGAACCCGGTTACTATTATTAGGACAGGTTGAAACCAACTGAACTGCAAGAGGGTAGTACCTAGACTCCATCAAGCCTGAAACTCAAGGGCTATTGTGTGACTTGTTTTCCTTTACCATGTCTGTTATCTGCTATACCTGTTGTGTGTTTTATCATGACATCATGCATCATAATATAGCATGCATATTTCATTAGACTAACCATTTCAAAGACCGAGGGGATTTATCTTTGTTCTGTTTTGCAGATCATGACTTTCATGCGCAGACACACCATCCGAGTTAACTTTGTGCAAATACCTGCTTAACTCAAAGATTTAGCCTCGAGAATTTCTGATACTTCCTCATTCATTAGAAGACATGGTCAGCTTCTTAGTTTGGTTACCTCCAGGTTTGATGAGCAAATGATGAGTGTGCTCTTCCAGTTCTTCGATCCAGTGCATCATTGTTTCACTTTCCCGGATATTCAGCTAGTTCCCACTTTGGGAGAATTTTCTCATTTGTTGGGTATATCCATCCTCGAGCAGATGCCCTTCACAGGTTTAGAAGAGACTCCTAGGCCAGAAGACATTGCTTCATCTTTACACTTGAAAAAGGCTGATGTAGTGTCTAATTGGGAGACAAGAAGCGGGGTTAAGGGTTTCTTGGCTAAGTTTCTAATGGATCGAGCTCAACTATTCTGGGACAGTTTGGACTTTCAGGCTTTTGAAGACATCTTGGCTCTCCTCATCTATGGTTTGGTTCTTTTCCCGAATCCAGATTCCTTCATAGATGTGAATGCGGTTAAGATCTTCTTGTCTCGCAATCCTGTGCCTTCCCTCTTGGGTGATATCTTGCATGCTCTCTATACTCGTACGACACGCAGAAGAGGGACCCTCATGTGTTGCACGCCGCTGCTGGCGAGGTGGTTTATTTCGCACCTCCCCAAGTCTGTATTGAAGAATGAGGAAAGTGTAGGTTAGGCTTACACAATAATGTCCCTTGCTCATATGGACATTCTTTGGAGTTCTAAGGACATGGAAGGTGTCCCTTACACAATAATGTCCCAATGATTGTGGAGCATATTAATGAAGAAGGTCTTCCTTATACAGTCCTCTATCCCTACATGCCTACTGATCTTGGGGCATTGAAGAGATCTTAGATTCAGCTAAAGGAGGAAAGGGATACCTACAGGGAAAAGTATCATGAGCAAGAGAGGAAGATCTTGAAGCTCACAAGGCAACTTGAGAACGAAAGGACGATCAATGACTACATTAGCACGAAGGGAAATCGGCCATGGGATTTCTTATTTTTGCTTGTTTCCAGTTTAGATTTATTTTCAGTTTATTTCTTTTGTAACGCCTTAAAGGCATTGTTAAACATTTTTACAAGTTTGAATCTAATAGAGTTTGTTTATTTCTTGGTCTACAAGTGTAAATCTCCCAAAGTCTTTGAAATCATTTCATACGCATTCCATTATCATGCACCTCATTACATGTATCATTACAAGTTTCTCATCTTCTTCGCTGTTTATTTCAGCACAGAATGTCTTCTGAAATACCTACCGATCAAGCCATCAAGGCTCTTCAAGCACAAAATTCTCAATTCAAAGAGATGTTCTTGAACTTGGCCAAAGGACAAGAGGATTTGAAGACTCTCATCCTAAAGGAGAAAAAGAAGAAGAAGAAGAAGGTGGTTCTTCTGAACATGGGTCACAGATTTGGGAATAGGTTGCGACAAGAAGCTGATCTGTCTCATTCATCCGGAGGAGGAGAGAATCAAGAAGAAGGAAAGGGTCCTAGTCCTGTGGTCTCTGATAATGACATTGATTTTGATGAAGAACAGTATCCTCCTGCTGAGGATAGGTATAAGAAAATTGAAGACCGGTTGAGTGCGATGGAGATTCAGAAGATCCCTGGGTTGGACTTCAGAGATCTGGGACTAGCATCTGGGGTGGTGATCCCTCACAAGTTTAAAGCTCATGTTTTTGCTAAATATGATGGGGTATCCTGCTCGAAGCCCCATCTTCGCTCATACGTCCGAAAAATCCAACCCTATACTGCTGATAGAAATCCGTGGGTTCATTTCTTTCAAGATAGTCTGTCAGGGAATCAGCTTGAATGGTTTTATCAATTGGAAGGAGCTAATGTCCGCAACTGGGAGGACCTTGCTGCTGCTTTTTACAAGCAATACCAGTATAATGCCGACCTTGCTCCCACGCGTACTCAGCTTCAGGGTATGTCTATAGGTGCAGGTGAAGGCTTTAAGGACTATGCTCAGAAGTGGAGAGATCTGGCTAGAAGAGTCCAACCCCCTCTGTCTGATATGAAGTTGGTGGATATGTTTCTTGGGACTTTGTCTGGTCCATTTTTCAATCATTTGATCGGTAGTTCGTCATCTGGGTTTACTGAATTGATTTTGACCGGGGAGAGAGTAGAAGCTGGTATCAGAAGCAGTAAGATACAGAAAGGTGCTTCATCAAGTGCAGAAAAGAGGCCTTTCACTAGAAAGAAGGAAGCTAGTGCAGTTTACAGCTCAAGGAGCCAAAACCGACCTGAACGCTGCCAAGCAGTAAATGCGATAGTAATATCAAGACCCACTGTTGCCCTATAATGCAACAATCAGCAAATAATGGAGAGACCGCGAAGACAATACACTCGGCTCAGTATGAACTTGTCTCAAATTCTACCACAATTGTTGAAGACCTACCTGGTAACTCTGAGGGAAGCCCCGAAGAATCCCAGCACCACATCTCCGCTGTATAATCCGAACTCCCGCTGCGTCTATCACTCCGATAGCCCAGGGCATGATACAAACAACTACTGGGCCTTGAGGAATAAAGTGCAAGATTTGATTGAAGCTAAAGAAATCGAGTTTGACGCTCCGGAAAAACCCAACGTCATAACTGCTCCCATGCCCAAGTGTGATCGGTGGAAATAGAACTGACTGTTTTTTAAGCTGGTTCGCCAAATGTCGCAGTAAGCAAGAGTCGCCACCGTATTTTATGTTCTCCAACAAGGAAAGGACAAAAGCACAACAAAATTCCTTTTTCGAGATGTTTCTCGGTTCGGGAGGTAGATTTATAGAAAGGGAAGGTGTTAGCACCCTTTCTATCTGTGGTTATCCACGGGCTCTTAGGTACTTGCTCACTATGTTTTCAAAAATTGTTTGCTTTTCAAGTGTTTGTGGGTTTTGAAAAAGTTTAGTTTGAAAAACTTCTAGGTAACTCTTGTATCAGTCCTCAAGAGTGTATGAAGTATTTGTTTGAAAGCTTTTTGAAAGTGTAGGTGCGAAAAGTTGTTTTTTGTTTTTGAAAGAGCAAGTACCCAGGAGAAATCTACCTACTCTAAGGAATTAAGCTGTGTAAGAGTCCTTTAGACAATACTATCCACTATTGAGAAGTAGGTAGCACCGTCGTTGGAGGTATTCAGGTCAATTCGATTATTAGGGACATGTGTGGTCACCAAAGAAATAGTAGGACGCCTTAGCGGTAACCCTAATGTCCTAGATACTTTTTATCCAAGACAACCGTTTTGAGGCAACTGGATCTTTAGACAGGAGGGCGACCTCTAAAACACCCTATACTTGATGACCACTTCGAGGCAACCAAGCGAGGCGTACCCTAGGAGTGGCATGTGCATGTGTGTCAGATTCAGTTAAGATTATCTTGTACATGTTATTTGTGAGCTACGGATTGATTTTATTTGTCATACAAGTCTTTCATGCATATTAACAGTTTAATAGTTTGCGGGAAATAAAGTGCGGAAAATGAATCTACGCTATTACAAGGCGCGGGTATATACATCGCCAAAAACATAACGCGTTTGGAAAATAAAATGCGAGGAAAGTAAATAAAGCGATAAAAGCCTAATTAACTATTACATTTCCGGAGCAGATACATAAATATAATGAATTAAAATAAACATGCGCGCGAAAGATTGAATCGGGACGTCCTTAGGGTTTTGACCCCTTTTTGAGAAAAGAATTGAATTTGTCCCTTTTTTGCAATTAAATTAAATGTTGAACCTAATTTACTAATTAATTAATTAATTTAAAAGAGAAAAGTATTTTTTATGTTTTTTAATATCTTAACAAAATAAAAAGAAATTAAAAGTGTCAAAGGAAAAACCTAATTCTAGATTTGATTTTATTTAATGTGAAAAAGATTACAATTAACCTAATTAAACAACTAAATTAATTAATGAATTTATTTACAAAAAGTAATTGAAATTAATAAAAATATTTTTTGGTTTTCTGAATTTTATTGTGAAAAATAATTATCTAGTTAATAATTAATTAAGAATTAAATTTAAATGAGTAAAATAAAAAAATATAAAAGAAAAAAATAAAGAGGCAAACTCATGGGGGGTTTGGGCCAGATTTGGGATGTTAGACAGCAATTTCAGGCTCACTAAGCTTTCAGCCACGTTTGACTTTTGTAATCAGCTGTACCAACGTTGACTGTTATATTTGGGGGACCTGGGATTCGAACCCAGGTCCCAATGATCAATACACAAGCGCCTTGGCCATCTGAGCTGCACGTTTCAATTGTTATCATAATAATAAGTGGATAATATATTGGTGAATCAACACATATGCCTAACAAAAATAAAAAAAGCGCGCGATTGTTTAAAAGGGTGAATGGGAGAATGACGTATGGTCGTCTTCTCCAAATCCCTGGTTCAGTTACCTGCGGATTTTTATCCGCAGGAAGTTCCGTAGGCTCTTTTCCTAAAACCATCCCTAGGCTTCAAAAACTCCATCCAAGCCCATGGTTATGATCGTCCATGTCTCTTGAGTTCATCCATACTCATGATTTGTTCCAATTATACCTGGAAACAAAATACCTAAAACGCAAAAAGATGAACCCTAGAATCGGGTATCATGATTCAGGGCCTAAAAACGAAATTGGGTATTACAGTTACGTTAGAAATCAAGCAAGGAGTATGAATATGCTAACGTTTTTGAGAAAAAATGCAAGAATAGAGAATTCAAGTTTCGTGTTCAGAGGTGAATTCGTGAGTACTTACAATGCTGTATAGGGAGTCTTAGGACGTGGTGTTGATTGCCTTAGCTTCAGTGGACGGCAAGGAAGAAGGCCATGTTCTTATTTTGATCTGAAAACGTCTGCAACCTTATTCTTGATCTCACACTTTTTCAACAATTTTCCACTTTTGCTCTGGCCGTTTCAGCAATGTCTAGGTCGTGAATTAGGTTGGTACTGCTTGCTTATGTATGTGAGAACAAAATTAGGTCAGCAGCTGGGCCTTAATCTTGGTGTATTGAAGTTTTGAGATTTGGTTGAACCATTGAAAACCTCAAGTTCATTGAAGGAACCAAAACCCTAATTTTGACTGGCTTAGGAGGATGTTTGACTGTGCAACCCTTGAGGAATTTTGAAGAATATGGGAGGGCAAATTTTGGGGTACAACAGTTGCCCCTGTTCAATCTTCTTAAACCTGAGGAGGTAGATTGGCTTGCGTGCCTTTCGTGATCCGAAGGTAGAAGATGATTGAACACTAGAGTGCCCAGAAATTTGCACTCGCATAGTGTGGTATCAGCAATGTGATGTCGGGAATGGGCTTATAGATGCCATTTGGAGATATGATGGATAGGAGGATGGGATTATAGATGCCATCTGGAGATGTAATGGATAGTTGTGGAGATGGGCTTAAAGATGCCATCCAGGGGTGTCGATCGCGTAAGAGATTCCTTAGCGAGAACTTGCGTACCTGAGAAAGAAAGATAATTTCCTGGCCTGTTACAGGGGTTGATCTTCAAACTCTTCATGCAGATATGCCCTGGCTAGATACAGGTATCGAATCTACAATCAATCGCTCACAGATATGCCCTGGCTAGATACAGGTATCGAATCTGGAACTGGTCGTCTAAGATATGCCCTGGCTGGATACAGGTATCGAATCTCTAAACTCTTCATGCATATATGCCCTGGCTAGATACAGGTGTCGAATCTACAATCAATCGCTCACAGATATGCCCTGGCTAGGTACAGGTATCGAATCTGGAACCGGTCGTCTACAGATATGCCCTGGCTGGATACAGGTATCGAATCTCTAAACTCTTCATGCAGATATGCCCTGGCTAGATACAGGTATCGAATCCACAATCAATCAATCACAGATATGCCCTGGCTAGATACAGGTATCGAATATGGAATTAGTTGTCTACAGATATGCCCTGGCTGGATACAGGTATCGAATCTCTAAACTCTTCATGCATATATGCCCTGGCTAGATACATGTATCGAATCCACAATCAATCGCTCACAGATATGCCCTGGCTAGATACATGTATCGAATCTGGAACTGGTCGCCTACAGATATGCCCTGGCTGGATACAGGTATCGAATCTCTAAACTCTTCATGTAGATATGCCCTGGCTAGATACAGGTGTCGAATCCACAATCAATCGCTCACAGATATGCTCTGGCTAGATACAGGTATCGAATCTAGAACTGGTCGTCTACAGATATGCCCTGGCTGGATACAGGAATCGAATCTCTAAACTCTTCATGCAGATATGCCCTGGCTAGATACAGGTATCAAATCCAGAATCAATCGCTCACAGATATGCCCTGGCTAGATACAGGTATCGAATCTGGAACTGGTCGTCTACAGATATGCCCTGGCTGGATACAGGTATCGAATCCGGAATTGGTCGTCTACAGATATACCCTGGCTAGATACAGGTATCGAATCCGGAACTGGTCGTCTACAGATATGCCCTGGCTGGATACAGGAATCGAATCTCTAAACTCTTCATGCAGATATGCCCTGGCTAGATACAGGTATCGAATCCACAATTAATCGCTCACAGATATGCCCTGGCTAGATACAGGTATCGAATTTGGAACTGCGATAGTTGATAGTAATCATCTTTGGATTGACCTTTTTCCTGAAAAGGCAAAACATCAGTTATATGCAATGTCATGACGTATGAAATGCATGATGTCATGATGTTCTCAAAAATAAATGAGATCGTGTGATGTGATGTGTATATGTATGTATCAGGATGTATAAAATGTGAAATGTCTATGAATGTATTTTCGTCTAGGAAAGTAAATCCTTGACGACTTCCGGGAGTTTGTTGAATCCTGGGCTGATGTTTGAAGAGTAAAGTTCTTTGTTTCTGCTGGGGATGATGGTTGCAAGAATAAACCGGTAGGAGAAGATGACCCCGTTTGGGGAATAAACTTGTTGAAGAGATTACTTTGTGGGGAATTACTCTGTGGGAAGAGATACTTTGCTGAGATCTTGATGAGAACTCCGCTGGGGATTCCATTGATAAGTTTTGTTGGGGAATTTGATGAACTCCGCTGGGGGATAGGAAGAACTTCGTCGAGGACGATCTTTCCATGGTAATTAGCTGAGGATAACCCAGTCATAGGCTCTGGTGAGGGATAACCTTCTGAATAAAGTCGGGGAAAGGCTTTTGCACTCTGCGGGGGACAAGCTTCCAGAATCTACTGGGGATAAGCTTCCAAAATCTACTGGGGAGATTGATTCAACTCTCCTGGGGAAACTTTCAGACTGTACTGGGGAAGTGGCTCCACTGGGGTGTCTGTATTCCTCCGGGGAACAATCTTATATTAAGACTTCCGGGGATGCCTGCTTAGGAACATCTGTATACTCCGCTGGGGAATGTTGAGATCTTCTGGGGATACCCAACTTTCTTAAGGCTGACAGTAGACTAACTCTGCTTGGGGAGAGTATCGCTGACTTGCTGGAGATATTGTGCCTTTTTAGGGCTGATGGGAGGCCAACTCTGTTTGGGGAGAGTACGGATGAATCTTGTCTTACTCTACGAGGAGTGAAGGTATCCTGGTTACGTTCTTCAGCCGAACCTACCTTGGTACCTTGGTGGACAGAGCAACTAAACCACTTAGACAATTCTTATTTCCCCTGTTTCTGATGTCACCTGTAATTATTCCTTTGTTTCGCATGCAAATATTTATGATTAGCAATTAATGTCAAATGCATATATCAAAAATGAACATTGGACGTTCTTTGCAAAACAAAACAGATAAAGGAAAAAAAATTGGCAATTTGTCTGAAAAGTGAGCTTGTATTGATTTTTGGAATTTGCCTGTAAATAGGCGTTTTATGTACAAGAGGCTGACGTCCTAGTAAGAGAACGCCGCCGAACAGGATAGAGTTTATACAATTTGTACAAAGGAAAACAAAACAGCTATGTGAAAAAAATAATCCCACTGGGTTCCAACTCTGCTATCGCCTTTATGTCTTCAAGCGTCTCATCACTTTGCTGCTTAGTTGAAGAGGAATTTGATTGATTGGTGCCGTCTGAACCTGATAGTTGATACCGAATTCTGGATGCAAGGTGATCCAATGAGACATAGTATTACGCTTATCCCTAATTTTTTCCTGGACCGCCCTTTCGGGTTTTCAGACCACCGGGATACCCATTTTTGCCCAAGCCGCTTTTTCAGGTTTTCGACTTGCCGGGTATATAGATTTTTTCCATTTCATCCCTTATTTTTGCCCGAACCCTTTTGGTTCGCCCGGAAGCCCTTATTTTTGCCTAGGTGTGTCATCCTAGCGAGTCTTTAATTCATGCGTAGTATCTTTTTACTATGTCTACATTGGCAGGGTGAGGAAGGTCGTCACCATCCATGGTGGTTAGAATCATAGCTCTTCCTGAGAAGATATGTTTAACCACAAATGGCCCTTCGTACGTAGGGGTCCATTTGCCCCTGGGATCACTTTGAGGAAGAATGATGCGCTTGATTACTAGGTCTCCAACTTGATACTCTTGTCGTCTGACTTTCTTGTTAAATGCCTTGATCATCCGTTTTTGGTACGTCTGACCATGACAAATAGCAGTGAGTCTCTTTTCATCGATTAGGTTTAATTGATCAAGCCGAGTCTGGATCCAGTCATCTTCGCTCAAACCTGCATCCTTCATTATCCGGAGAGAGGGTATCTGGACTTTAATTGGCAAGACTGCCTCCATGCCATAGACCAAGGAAAAGGGTGTTGCCCCTGTTGACGTCCGCGCTGAGGTACGGTACCCATGAAGAGCAAACAGTAACATCTCGTGCCAATCTTTGTAGTTCACTGTCATCTTCTGCACAATCTTCTTAATATTCTTATTTGCCGCTTCGACAGCCCCATTTATCTTCGGCCGGTAGGGAGAAGAGTTGTGGTGCTGTATCTTGAATTGCTCGCAGAGCTCAGTGATCATCTTGTTGTTAAGATTGGTACCATTATCCGTAATAATCCTCTCAGGTACACCATATCGACAGATCAGGTTGTGCCGAATGAACCATGCCACGACGTTCTTGGTTACGGTAGCATAGGAAGCTGCTTCAACCCACTTTGTGAAGTAATCAATCACTACCAGGATGAAGCGATGCCCGTTGGATGCCGTAGGTCTGATCTCGCCGATCATATCAATGCCCCACATTGCAAAAGGCCAAGGTGCTGTCAAGACGTTCAGAGGAACTGGAGGAACGTGCACCTTATCTGCATAGATCTGGCATTTGTGGCACGTCCGAGAATGCTGGTAACAGTCAGCTTCCATTGTGGACCAGAAATATCCTACCCGAAGGATTTTCTTTGCCATGGTATGTCCATTGGAATGTGTTCCGAAGGTACCTTCATGCAGCTCTGCCATGATCCTTTCTGCTTCAATCTTATCCATACAACGCAGTAAGGTTGAATCATGGTTTCGCTTGTATAGAATGCCATTGCCGAGGAAGAACTTTGCCGCGAACCTTCTCAGAAATTTCTTGTCGTTAACAGATGCACCCTCGGGGTATTCTTGAGCTTCAAGGTACCTTTTCACTTCATGATACCAAGGTTTTTCATTTACCTCTTCAGCCTCAAGATCATAGCAATGTGCAGGTTCATCCAACTTCCAGATAATGATCCGGGGAGCCTCGTTGTCCCATTTTACTTTGAACATAGAAGACATCGTAGCTAGCGCGTTCGCCAACTGATTTTCTTCTCTTGGGAAGTGTTCAAAAGTTATCTCCTCGAAGTGGGGAATCAACGTCAACACATACTCTTTGTAAGGAATAAGATTTGGGTGTTTCATATCCCACTCGCCTTTGATCTGACTGATTACGAGAGCGGAATCTCCGAAGACACTCAAACTTGATCCTTAAGTCAATTGCAGCTTGAAGACCCATGATGCATGCTTCATACTCTGCCATGTTGTTGGTGCAGTTGAAACATAGCCGGGCAGTGAGTGGAGTATGAGTGCCTTTAGGGGATATGATCACGGCGCCAATACCGTTACCAAAGCGTTGGAGGCTCTGTCAAAGTGCATAGACCATCGGGATCCTTCCTCAGGTCCTTCATCCGGTCCAGGTACTTCATAATCAGTCACTACCATGATGTTCTCGTCTGGAAATTCAAAGTTCATAGATTAGTAGTCGTCCACTGCCTGGTGTGCCAAATGGTCTGCCAACACACTTCCTTTGATTGCTTTCTGAGTCATGTATTGGATGTCGTATTCGGTCAAGATCATTTGCCATCTTGCTATTCTTCCGGACAGAGCAGGTTTTTCGAATATGTACTTGATTGGATCCATTTTTGAAATCAACAGAGTAGTGTGAGTCAACATATACTGTCTCAGCCGGCGAGCAGCCCATACCAAAGCGCAACAAGTTTTCTCGAGCAGCGAGTATCGGGTCTCACAGTCGGTAAACTTTTTGCTAAGGTAATATATAGCGTGCTCTTTTCGTCCAGACTCGTCATGCTGCCCCAGCACACACCCCATTGAGCTGTCAAGTACTATCAAGTATAATATTAGCAGTCTCCCTTCAACCGATGGCATAAGAATGGGTGGTTCTTAGAGATACTCTTTGATTCTGTCGAAAGCGGCCTGGCATTCATCTTTCCGACGTACTACTTGATCTTTCTTCGGCAGCTTGAAGATTGGTTCACAGGTAGCAGTTAGATGTGAGATGAATCAGGAAATATAGTTTAGCCGTCCTAGAAAGCCTCTGACTTCTTTTTCTATCTTGGGAACTGGCATCTCTTGTATGGCTTTCACCTTGGCAGGGTCCACTTGAATACCTTTGTCGCTCACGATGAAACCTAGTAGTTTTCCAGATCTCACCCCGAAGGTGCACTTGTTCGGGTTCAACCTCAGCTTGTACAACTTCAGACGGTCAAACAACTTTTGTAGATGGTCAAGGTGTTCCTCCTCAGTTTGGGACCTTGCAATCATATCGTCGACATATACTTCGATCTCGTGATGGATCATGTCATGAAACAAAGCAACCATGGCACGTTGGTAGGTTTCCCCAGCATTTTTCAACCCAAAAGGCATGACCTTGTAGCAAAAGGTGCCTCACTAAGTAACAAAAGTGGTCTTCTCCATGTCTTCAGGAGCCATCTTGATCTGATTATAACTGGAGAAACCGTCCATGAAGGAGAATACTTTATGCTGAGCAGTGTTGTCAACCAGAACGTCGATGTGAGGCAGAGGGAAGTCATCCTTAGGGCTCGCCCTGTTCAAATCCCTGTAATCAACACACATTCGGACCTTACCATCTTTCTTCGACACTGGAACCACGTTGGCAACCCACTGAGGGTAAGAAGTCACTGCTAGAAACCCGACATCAAATTGTTTCATAACCTCAGCTTTGATTTTCTCGGACATCTCTGGACGCATAAGGAGGACCTTCTGTTTTACCCGAGGGCATTCTTCCTTGGTAGGCAAGTGATGAACCACAATATCTGTATCCAACCCAGGCATGTCTTCGTAAGACCAGGCAAAGATTTCCACATAGTCATGCAACATCTGAATCAACCGTTGTTTCACACTGAGCTCTAGATTGGCACCAATCTTGACTTCCTTTATGTCTGTCTCAGTACCCAGATTTACCGTTTCCACTGGCTCTTCATGTGGCTGAATGGCCCTCTCTTCCTGGAGTAACAGTCTTGCAAGCTCACCAGGTACTTCGCAATCATCTTCACCTTCGTCTTCGGCTAAGTTGATCGGATTTTCGAAGTCATAACTGGCAGTAGCAGAGTCGTTACCAGTGAGATCCGGAGTGGATTGGAACCTGTATAGGTGAGTGTGTGTAAATATAGATGTTTTGCAATATAATAAAGAAAGAAAGGGAGCGCAAGATTTGAAATGCGAAAAACGTCCAATGCTTTTATTCATGATATATGAAAATGACAAATAATAAGCCCTCACAAACGAAACCACGGTGCCCCGGGTAAGACACCGGGCCATAAAGTTTCAAATTATTGTTCGTTACAAATTTAAAACAAAGGAGTTCATTACTGAGTGACAAAAGTAATAGGTGTGAAGTCTTTGGCAGTCCAGTTGCTTGGTCCATCGTTGGTCGTCGGGTAGATCCAGCTGTCAAATTCGGATTCCTCTACGTCGCCTTCAATAGAATTTACTCCTGGGTTGGTGATGAATACATGAGGTCTTCCAATCCTTGCCTTACGCACAGCCCTCTGAGCTTCTGCAGTGAAACCCAAACCAAATTTGTCAGTCTTCGGAGTGAAATCAGGAAGTCAGCCCCAGTTTGTGCACTCACCCTTTTCAACCACAGCCCGGGCATCCTTTAAGGAGGCCATCTTCAACGGAGAATCTTCTTCAGTCACAGTCTCTGCTGACGCCAGCGTCTGAGGCACCTCTTCAAAGTGTTGAAAGGGGGTCTCAATGAACTCCCCATCCATCTCTACGTACCAGAACGAGTTAAGGTGGCTGACCATGTATTCTTCCTCCCCTTGAACTGTTACGATCTTCCCTCTGACCGGGTACTTAAGCTTTTGATGTAATGTGGAGGTCACAGCTCCAGCCTTGTGGATCCATGGACGACCCAGCAAGCAAGAATAGGATGGTCGGATGTCCATCACATAGAAAGTAGAATCAAAAACTTGAGAGCCAACCCTGATTGGAATGTCAACTTCCCCATGTACCATCCTTTTCGACCCATCAAAGGCCCGGACAACAATGTTACTAGGCTTGAGCTCTAAACCCTCACAATCCAACCTGTCTAGGGCCTTCTTGGGTAATACTTTCAACAAAGAACCGGTGTCTACCAACACATGGGCAAGAGTAGTGCCCCTGCATTCAATGGAGACATGCAGGGCGTCGTTATGTTTCTTTCCCTTGGAGGTCAGATCGGCGTCAGAGAAACCCAACCCATTATCAGCAGTCAAGTTGGCCACACAATCGGTAAATTGATCAGCAGACGTTTCTTGTGGCACGTGGGCCATCTTCAGGAAGGAGATCAGAGCCTTGGCATGGGCCTCTGAACACAACAACAGTGATAGCATAGAAATCTTTGATGGGGTGTGCCCCAGCTGCTCAACTACATTGAAATCACTCTTCTTGATAATCTTGAGAATCTCTTCCATCTCTTGCTTGGAAGCTTCAACATTGGTGGTCTTCGGTGCCTCCGTCCGGGCAGGCACATCAGTGGCAATCCCTTTACCCCGAGCGTCAGATGACTCGGCAACAGGGGTAGAAATAGGAACTTGGTCAGGCAGGGAAGTGGGCACACTTGCAGGTGTGATGACAAGAGGTCTCTGAATAGCTGGTGGTGCAATATCAGGTGAGAAGAGCCTACCACTGCGAGTGACTTTAGCAGGCCCGATGATGTTGCTGACGCCGGTACTAGTGTCAAAATCTTGTTTTACTCCAAGCACATAAATGTCTGCCCCATAGGGCCAAGGGACAGCTTTGTCAGACGTGTAAGGGATGGGCCCCGGAACAGTGATGATGATAGGTGCAACCTTCTGAGTAGACATGATTTTGACAGGCTTCTTTGAGGGAGCCTTAGGAGGGTTGTTAAAAATAGTGACAATAGAAACTTCTTCAGTAGGGATAGCAGGAACGACGATCTTCTCGAACAAGATCTCTTTGTTATCCACCAGGTTTTGGATGCCTGACTTTAACAAAGGACAACCAGCAGGTGAAGCAGCACATAGAAGGCAACCTTTACTACATCCCGGAAATAAACCGGCTAGCAACAGGTTCCTCTTGACATTCAACAACGGAGTAACAATGTCATCCACAGAGGCTACATACAGGTCTTCCTCCACAGCATTCACTCCATGCTGGGGCATGGGAGCAATCACAACATTGGGCCTTTCAGGCGCCTCGAACTGTATTTCTTTAGCATCAATAAGGTCTTGAACCTTATTCCTCAGAGCCCAACAATCATCCGTAGTATGCCCCGGGCTGTCGGAGTGATAAGCGCAGCGGGCGTTGGGATTGTACTTCGGGGATGTGGTGTTCACTACCTTCGGAGCTTCTTTGACAATTACCAGATTGGTTGACAGCAGTTGCAGCAATATCTGAGAGAGGGTCATACTGAGCCGAGTGTCCTGCCTTTTGGGCCTCTCACCTCTTAGCTGGTTGTATTGCTGAGGAGAAGCAGCAGGCTTTGAAATTATCACCGCGTTGACAGCTTGGCGGCGTTCCGGTTTATTTTGTCTTCTGAGACCATAAACAACACTAGCTTCCTTCTTGAAGGGCTTCTTTTCAGTACTCGAGGAGGCACCTTTCTGTATCTTCCCCGACTTGATACCAACTTCTATCCTCTCCCCGGTTAAGATTAGATCAGTAAACCCAGCAGAAGAATTCCCAATCAGATGATTGAAGAATGGGCCGAACAGGGTTCCCAAGAACATGTCGACGAGTTCACGGCCCGTCAAAGGTGGCTGCACCCTTCCAGCCAGGTCTCTCCACTTCTCCGCATACTCCTTAAAACCTTCACTCGTTCCTAGTGACATACCCTGGAGTTTGGTACGTGCAGGAGAGAGGTCGGAATTATACTGATACTGCTTATAAAATGCAGTAGCCAAGTCCTCCCAGTTTCGAATACTGGCTCTATCCAGCTGATAGAACCATTCGAGTTGAGTCCCTGAAAGACTATCCTGGAAGAAATGGATCCATAGGTTCTTGTCTGCAGTGTAAGGTTGGATCTTCCTTACATATGATCTGAGATGCAGCTTAGGACAGGAAGCCCCGTCGTACTTCGCAAAGGCAGGTGCCTTAAACTTGTGAGGGATCACCACCCCATAAGATAAGCCTAGGTCTCCAAAGTCCAACCCGGGCACACGTTGAATCTCCATAGCATTTAACCGGTCCTCCAACGGTTTGTACCTGTCCTCAGCAGGAGGGTACTGTTCATCATTGAAATCTGTCTCGTTGTCGGAGACCACGGGACTAGGAGCCCTTCTCTCTTGGGGACTTCCTTCCCCAACAGATGGAGTAGTCAGCTCAGCTTCATTCTGCAGTGTATTCCCATACCTGCGTCCGGTATTGAACAACACAGTCCTCTTCTTCTTCTTCTTCAAAAGCAGAGTCTTTAATTCCTGTTGTCCCTGGGCTAAGCTCATGACCAGCTCTTGGAACTGGGCGTTCTGGGCCTGGAGGGCCTTGATAGCTTGTTCGTTGGTAAGCTCGGAAGACATGATGATTGCTGAAATAAACAGCGAAGAAGATGAGTGACCTGTAAAAAAGAGTACCTGTTATGCACATGATGCATGATATGCTATTTATGTGATGCATTCAAGGGTTTGAAAATTCAAATTTGTTGTAGACAAAAAAGAACACACTTTATATTAAGAAATAATCTGTTCAGTACATCAATGCCTCATGGGCGAAATATTACAAAATACTTAATCCCAAAATACACTGCGCATCCTCTTTGGAGCGATGTAAGTGTTGAGAGTCTTTTCCTCGTGCAGTAGACGGGTGAGCTCTAAGACCTTCTTCTCACTGGCATGTAGACTGGTTTCAAGAGAATTCCATTCTTCCTTGAGTTGGATCCAGCTCTTTTGCATTTCTTCCCAAGATGTTGGCATGTCAGGATGTTGAATGGTGTATGGCGCCTCTCCTTCCAAAACTGGCTCTTTGATCACGGGGAGAACATGAGGATATGGCATCACCAGCTTCTGGGAGAGGGCTCGTACCCACTTGAGATAAGGCTCAATGGGAATGGAGTTCTTGTGCCCCAGTGTCTTGCTATCCACCTTGTTAGGCATCCTCCAAGCTCTGATAAATCTCTGCCGAAGTCCTTGTGTATCATTGTCGAAGTCAAAAACTATGTCAGGAATCAACATGTCATGAGGGCCATCCCTCAGAGCATATCCAAACTGTCTCAAAGCCAGACATGGGTTGCAAGTAATTCCCCCTCTAATTCCAAGTAAAGGAACATTAGGAAACTCTCCGCAATGATCAATGATAGTGACATTTTCTCTGGACCGAGAACACCAATGTATATCAGCATGTGTAAGAGTCATTAATCGTTGCGACCATCTCAAACCCCGCTCGTTCTTCAAAACTGATTGCGGAAGGTGCGAAATAAACCACCTTGCCAGGAGAGGAGTGCAGCACATGAGAACACCTCTTTTTCTCATGGTTCGAGTGTAACATGAGTGGAGGATGTCCCTAAGAAACGTAGGTATAGGATTCCTGGACATGAAGATCTTGACAGCATGATATCTACAAGCTGATCTGGATTCGGGAACAACACCAACCCATAGACGAGGAGTGCCACAACTTCTTCAAAGGCTTGTAGGTCAAGGGCATTCCAACATTCTTGTGCCTTCTCAAACAGTAACTTTGCCAAGAATCCTTTGATACCACTTCTAACTTCCCAATGCCCCTTGATGTCAGATGGTTGTAGGCGTAATGCTTTAGCAACCTCTTCAAGTTTTGGTTCCCTTTCCGTACTGTTGTAGGGTAGTTGACTGAGAATGGAAACCCTCAGAAGCTGAGAAAACTCTTCCAAAGTAGGTACTAATTGATAATCTGGGAAACTAAAACAATGGTGCAAGGGGTCAAAGAACTGGAACAACACTTTCACCATATCCTCTTCAATGTTGGTATTGACCAAGCTGATGAGTCTACCATGCCTTTCACTGAAGGAAGAGTTCTCGGGAACCCTGTATGTAAGCTCCTTAAGCTGAGGAGGGATCCTTACAAGGTTGACCTGAATTGTCTTTCTGCGGATAGTTTCCATGTCCTACAAAACAAGAACAAAGATGAAGATTCGAACCCTTGAAGTGGTTAGTAAATGCATATGATGCTTTATGATGTTATAATAAAATCACACCACAAGTATTCACAAAATGCAAACATGATAAGGCACACAAGTCACACCAGACAGCCCTTAGAGTTTAGGCCAGCATGAGGACTAGGTACTACCCTCTTGAAGTTGGTGGGCTCAAAACCTGTCCTATCAAAAGTAACCAGGTTCTAAGGAGCTCAATATCATTGGGTTGTTTTCTATGTTCATTGTTTTGATTTAGCCACTGAAATAGCGATCAAAATATTCCAAGAAAATAACCCTCAATGAGTGTAGTATCGAGTATCTACCAACTTCGGACTGCACCAAAGTCGGTCATCTCACTACCCCTAAAGAGGCCAGGATGGTCAAGTAAGGTTCCTAAGGTCAGTTGATGCTTCACGACACCACACGGTGGCCCCGTACTCTCCTTGACTTGACTCAAGGGTTACCGGTACTCACCAAAGTGCCACATCAACGTAGCAACTGCTTCAACCGTGTCGGTATACCCCGCACAGTTCCCTCACAGTTTGTTGCTACTTCTAAAAGGTATCCCCCAGATACGGGTTAGGATCTATGAAACTCCAAGACAGGCCCACAATTTTAGAGCAAACAAAGCAAGCAATTGAAAACATAAGAGTGGTCTAATCCTAAGGTACACCTCACTTATTAGATTCCCCAGCAGAGTCGCCAGTTCTGTGATCGGTGGAAATAAAACTGACTGTTTTTTAAGCTGGTTCGCGAAATGTCGCGGTAAGCAAGAGTTGCCACCGTCTTTTATGTTCTCCAACAAGGAAAGGACAAAAGCACAACAAAATTCCTTTTTCGAGATGTTTCTCGGTTCAGGAGGTAGATTTATAGAAAGGGAAGGTGTTAGCACCCTTTCTATCCGTGGTTATCCACGGGCTCTTAGGTACTTGCTCACTATGTTTTCAAAAATTGTTTGCTTTTCAAGTGTTTGTGGGTTTTGAAAAAGTTTAGTTTGAAAAACTTCTAGGTAACTCTTGTATCAGTCCTCAAGAGTGTATGAAGTATTTGTTTGAAAGCTTTTTGAAAGTGTAGGTGCGAAAAGTTGTTTTTTGTTTTTGAAAGAGCAAGTACCCAGGAGAAATCTACCTACTCTAAGGAATTAAGCTGTGTAAGAGTCCTTTAGACAGTACTATCCACTATTGAGAAGTAGGTAGCCCCGTCGTTGGAGGTATTCGGGTCAATTCGATTATTAGGGACATGTGTGGTCACCAAAGCAATAGTAGGACGCCTTAGCGGTAACCCTAATGTCCTAGATCCTTTTTATCCGAGGCAACTGTTTCGAGGCAACTGGATCTTTAGACAGGAGGGCGACCTCTAAAACACCCTATACTTGATGTCCACTTCGAGGCAACCAAGCGAGGCGTACCCTAGGAGTGGCATGGGCATGTGTGTCAGATTCAGTTAAGATTATCTTGTACATGTTATTTGTGAGCTACAGATTGATTTTATTTGTCATACAAGTCTTTCATGCATATTAACAGTTTAATAGTTTGTGGGAAATAAAGTGCGGAAAATGAATCTACGCTATTACAAGGCGCGAGTATATACATCGCCAAAAACATAACCCGTTTGGAAAATAAAATGCGAGGAAAGTAAATAAAGAGATAAAAGCCTAATTAACTATTACATTTCCGGAGCAGATACATAAATATAATGAATTAAAATAAACATGCGCGCGAAAGATTGAGTCGGGACGTCCTTAGGGTTTTGACCCCTTTTTGAGAAAAGAATTGAATTTGTCCCTTTTTTGCAATTAAATTAAATGTTGAACCTAATTTACTAATTAATTAATTAATTTAAAAGAGAAAAGTATTTTTTATGTTTTTTAATATCTTAACAAAATAAAAAGAAATTAAAAGTGTCAAAGGAAAAACCTAATTCTAGATTTGATTTTATTTAATGTGAAAAAGATTACAATTAACCTAATTAAACAACTAAATTAATTAATGAATTTATTTACAAAAAGTAATTGAAATTAATAAAAATATTTTTTGGTTTTTTGAATTTTATTGTGAAAAATAATTATCTAGTTAATAATTAATTGAGAATTAAATTTAAATGAGTAAAATAAAAAAATATAAAAGAAAAAAATAAAGAGGCAAACTCATGGGGGGTTTGGGCCAGATTTGGGATGTTAGACAGCAATTTCAGGCCCACTAAGCTTTCAGCCACGTTTGAATTTTGTAATCAGCTGTACCAACGTTGACTGAGGATCATGGTGACTATCATCTCCTGGCCTTTGGATGCATGCCTGTAGCCACTTGGCATATTGAGCGCTGGAGGTATATGGTGGAACCTTATGGGGAATCTGCATAGGATCATGTTAAACAAAATATGAAACAATTATTTGGGGGACCTGGGATTCGAACCCAGGTTCCAATGATCAATACACAAGCGCCTTGGCCATCTGAGCTGCATGTTTCAATTGTTATCATAATAATAAGTGGATAATATATTGGTGAATCAACACATATGCCTAACAAAAATAAAAAAAGCGCGCGAATGTTTAAAAGGGCGAATGGGAGAACGACGTGTGGTCGTCTTCTCCAAATCCCTGGTTCAGTTACCTGCGGATTTTTATCCGCAGGAAGTTCCGTAAGCTCTTTTCCTAAAACCATCCCTAGGCTTCAAAAACTCCATCCAAGCCCATGGTTATGATCGTCCATGTCTCCCGAGTTCATCCATACTCATGATTTGTTCCAATTGTACCTGGAAACAAAATACCTAAAACGCAAAAAGATGAACCCTAGAATCGAGTATCATGATTCAGGGCCTAAAAACGAAATTGGGTATTACAGTTACGTTAGAAATCAAGCAAGGAGTATGAATATGCTAACGTTTTTGAGAAAAAAATGCAAGAATAGAGAATTCAAGTTTCGTGTTCAGAGGTGAATTCGTGAGTACTTACAGTGCTGTATAGGGAGTCTTAGAACGTGGTGTTGATTGCCTTAGCTTCAGTGGACCGCGAGGAAGAAGGCCACGTTCTTATTTTGATCTGAAAACGTCTGCAACCTTATTCTTGATCTCACACTTTTTCAACAATTTTCCACTTTTGCTCTGGCCGTTTCAGCAATGTCTAGGTCGTGAATTAGGTTGGTACTTCTTACTTATGTATGTGAGAACAAAATTAGGTCAGCAGCTGGGCCTTAATCTTGGTGTATTGAAGTTTTGAGATTTGGTTGAACCATTGAAAACCTCAAGTTCATTGAAGGAACCAAAACCCTAATTTTGACTGGCTTAGGAGGATGTTTGACTGTGCAACCCTTGAGGAATTTTGAAGAATATGGGAGGGCAAATTTTGGGGTACAACACCAAGCATGAACAGGGAGTGAATGCAATTGAGGATGATGAAGAAGAGTTAGAGTTCAAAAGCTGGATTTACCCGACTACCGACGGTGGATTGAACAATTGGATGGCAAAGAACTTCGTGCTCGTTTCTTTTATTACACAGTAATAGACTTTTGTTTTGAAATTTGTAACAGACAGTTTGAAACTTTATGGCCCAATGCCTTGCCCGAGGCACCGTGGATTTGTTTGTGAGGGCTTATTATGTATCATTTCCATATATCATCAATAAAGCATTAGACGTTTTCTTGCATTACAAATTTTGCGCTCCTTGTTTTTCTTTTCTATCTTGCACTTTATTAAAAAACAGCTATTGTCTTACACACACTCACATATCATAATGCAGATCCACATCCACTCTGAATCCCACTGATAACGACTCTGCTACTGCCATTTATGACTTCGAAAGTCTGATCAACCAAGCCGAGGACGAAGGTGAGGATGATTGTGAAGTGCCCAGGGAGCTCGCTAGACTGTTACTACAGGAAGAGAGGGCCATACAGTCCCATGAAGAGCCAGTGGAATCAATAAATTTGGGTACGGAGGAAGACAAGAAAGAGGTCAAGATCGGTGCAAATCTGAAGCCTAGTGTCAAGCAACGGTTGATTCAGATGCTACGTGACTATGTTGAGATCTTCGCTTGGTCTTATGAAGATATGCCTGGGTTGGATACCGATATTATGGTACGCTGCTTACCAACCAAAGAAGATTGTCTTCCGGTAAAGCAGAAAGTTCGTTGTATGCGCCCAGAAATTTCTGAGAAAATCAAAGCTGAGGTCATAAAATAGTTTGATGCCGATTTTCTAGCTGTCACTTCTTACCTGCAGTGGGTTACCAACGTGGTTCCGGTGCCGAAGAAAGATGGTAAGGTGCGGATGTGTGTGGACTATAGAGATCTGAACAGTGCGAGCCCCAAGGATAATTTCCCACTCCCTCACATTGATGTTCTGGTTGATAACACTGCGCAACATAAGGTCTTCTCCTTTATGGATGGTTTTTCTGGTTACAATCAGATTAAGATGGCTCCCTAAGACATGGAGAAGACGACCTTCATTACGCAGTGGGGTACCTTTTGCTACAAGGTCATTTCGTTCGAATTGAAGAATGCTGGGGCAACATATCAGCGCGCCATAGTCACTTTGTTCCACGACATGATTCATCATGAGATTGAGGTTTACGTTGACGACATGATTGTAAGGTCCCAAACCGAAGAGGAACATCTTGACCATCTCCAGAAACTGTTTGACAGGTTGAAGATATACAAGCTAAGGTTAAACCCGAACAAGTGCACCTTCGGGGTAAGGTCTGGTAAGCTGTTGGGTTTCGTCGTTAGTGATAAAGGTATTCAGGTGGATCCTGCCAAGGTGTAGGCTATACAGAAAATGCCATCTCCCCGCACACAAAAAGAGGTCAGAGGCTTTTTGGGACGTATGAACTACATTGCCTGATTCATTTCACATCTGACTGCTATTTGTGAGCCGATCTTCAAGCTGCTGAAGAAAGATCAAGTAGTAAGATGGAATGATGAATGTCAGGCTGCTTTCGAAAGGATCAAGGAATATCTCCAAGAGCCACCCATACTGATGCCCCCAGTTGAAGGAAGACCTTTGATCTTATACTTGACAGTACTTGACAATTCGATGGGGTGTGTGCTGGGGAAGTATGACGAGTCTGGCCGAAAAGAGCATGCTATTTACTACCTTAGCAAAAAGTTTACCGACTGTGAGACCCGATACTCACTGCTTGAGAAAACTTGTTGCGCTTTGGCATGGGCTGCTCGCCGGCTGAGACAATATATGCTGACTCACACTAACCTTTTGATATCAAAGATGGATCCAATCAAGTATGTCTTCGAAAAGCCTGCCTTGTCTGGAAGAATAGCAAGACGGAAAATGATCTTAACCGAGTATGACATCAAGTACACAAACCAAAAAGCAATCAAGGGGAGTGTGTTGGCAGATCATATGGCGCATCAGGCCGTGGATGATTAGCAGTCTATGAATTTCGAGTTTCCAGATGAGAACATCATGTTGGTGACTGACTGTGAAAAACCTGGACCGAATGAAGGACCTGAGGAAGGATCCCGATGGTCTATGTATTTTGAAGGAGCTTCAAATGCGTTGGGTAATGGAATTAGCATCGTGATCATATATCCTGAAGGCCGTCATACTCCGTTCACCGCCCAATTATGTTTTAACTGCACCAACAACATGGCAGAGTATGATGCGTGCATCATGGGCCTTCGAGCAGCTATTGACCTGAGGATTAAGTTCTTGAGTGTGTTCGGAGATTCCGCTCTAGTGATCAGTCAGATCAAAGGCGAGTGGGATATGAAGCACCCAAATCTTATTCCTTACAAAGAGTATGTATTGACTTTGCTTCCACATTTTGAGGAGATAACCTTTGAACATTTCCTGAGAGAGGAGAATCAGTTAGCGGACGCACTAGCTACCATGTCTTATATGTTCAAGGTCAGGTGGGACAATGAAGCTCCCCAGATTACCATCGAGAGGTTGGACGAGCCCACACATTTCTACAACATTGAGACTGAAGAGGTAACAGATAAACCCTGGTTTCACGAGGTAAAGAGGTATCTTAAGGCTCAAGAGTACCCCGAGGGTGCATCTGTTAATGATAAGAAGTTTCTAAGGAGATTCACTGCAAAGTTCTTCATTAGCAATGATGTTCTTTACAAACGTAACCATGATTCAACCTTACTGTGATGTGTAGACAAGAACGAGGCAGAAAGGATCATGGCAGAGTTACATGAAGGTACCTTCGGAACTCATTCCAGTGGACATACCATGGCAAAGAAAATACTACAGGCGGGATACTATTGGTCTACTATGGAAACCAATTGTTATCAGCATTCTCGGACTTGTCACAAGTGCCAAGTCTATGCTGATAAGGTGCATATACCTCTAGTTCCTCTGAACGTCTTGACAGCTCCTTGGCCTTTTGTGATGTCGGGCATCGATATGATTGGTGAGATCAGACCTACTGCGTACAACGAGCATCGTTTCATTCTGGTGGCCATTGATTACTTTACAAAGTGGGTTGAGGCAGCTTCCTTTGCTACAGTGATCAATAACGTCGTGGCCCGGCTTATTCGACACAATTTGATATGTCGATACGGTGTACCAGAGAGGATCATTACAGACAACGGTACAAATATCAACAATACAATGATCACCGAGCTCTGTAAGCAGTTCAAGATACAACATCACAACTCTTCTCCTTACAGGCCGAAGATGAATGGGGCTGTGGAGGCGGCTAATAAGAACATTAAGAAGATTGTGCAGAAGATGACAGTGACATACAAAGACTGGCACGAGATGTTACCATTTTCTCTTCATGGGTACCGAACTTCAACTTGGACTTCAATAGGGGCAACACCCTACTCTTTGGTGTATGGCATGGAAGCAGTCTTACCCATTGAAGTCCAAATACCGTCTCTTCGAATTATGAAGGATGTAGGTTTGAGCGAGGACGACTGGATCCAGACCCAACTTGATCAGCTGAACTTAATTGACGAAAAGAGACTTACTTCTATGTGTCATGGTCAGACGTATCAAAAGCGGATGATCAAAGCATTTAACAAGAAAGTTAGACGACAAGAGTATCAAGTCGGGGATCTGGTGATCAAACACATCATACTGCCACAAGGTGATCCCAGGGGCAAATGGACCCCTACGTACGAAGGGCCATTTGTGGTTAAGAACATTTTCTCAGGAGGAGCTATGATTATAACCACCATGGATGGTGACGACCTTCCTCACCCCGTCAATGCAGACATAGTGAAAAAATACTACACATAATCAAAGACCCGGTAGGTTGACTGGCCTAGGAAAAAATAAGGGCTTCCCGGTGAACCAAAAGGGTTCGGGCAAAAATAAGGGATGAAAATGAAAAACTGTACACCCGGCAAGTTGAAAACCTGAAAAGGCAGCTTGAGCAAGAAAGGGTATCCCAGTGGACTGAAAACCCGAAAGGACGGTCCAGGAAAAAATTAGGGATCAAAGCGTAACACTATGTCTCATTGGATCATCTTGCAATCAGACTCCGGAATCGACTATCAAGCTCGGACGGCACTAATCAATCTGATCTACCTTCAACCAAGTAGCGAAGTGATGAGACGCTCAAAGATATAAAGGCAATAGCAGAGTTGGAACCCAGTGGGATTGTTCACATAACTGTTTTTCTTTGTTTTACACAAATTGTATAAATTCTATCTTTCGGCGGCGTTCTCTTACTAGGACGCCAACCTCTTGTACAAAAACGCCTATTTACAGGCCAACTTCAAAATCAATACAATTCATTTTCACAAAGAAATTTCAAATTGTTTTTCTTTTTCTGTTTTGTTTTGCAAGAACGTTCAATGGTTCATTTTTTATATATGCATTTGACAATAATTGTTGCTCATAAATATTTACATGCGAAACAAAAAGACGATTACTCGTAATATCGGAAACAGGGGAAAACCAGAAATGTCCAAACCTTACAGTTGCTCTATCCACCAGGTATAGGGATAAACCTAGCTGGAGAATACGACTAAAGGTACATTCACTCCCCGCAGAGCGAAAAGTATCTAAATACAGTGATTCTTCCCAAGCAGAGTTTGTCTATCATCAGCACTAGAAGATTATCCCCAGTGGAGTTTATTTCTTCCACAAATAGAAACTCAATCCCCAACAGGGATCATTATCGTCAACAATGGTAATTCATCCCCAGCCAAGGTTATTTCTCCAAATCAGCGGATCTTCGGACATCGTATCTCTTCCCCACAAAGTCGTTTTCTCATCAGTGTATTCTCCAGCAGGATTATTCTTTGTCATCTTCGATCGTTATTCCCAGCAAGAACGAAGAATTCAACTCTTTTACTCTCCAGCAGTAGTTCGGGATTTATTTTCCCCAGTTAGAGAATATCATAAAAACATTGCATGTCCATACATCATGACATGCGCATACGCATCATACAACAGAATCTCATTTATTTTGAGAACATCATTGCTTGATACATATCATGCATTATATACGACTAACCCTTTACCTTTCAGGAAAGATACAATCAAATTCTCACAAAGTTCAAGCTATGAAGCCCGAATCCGATCGGATAATATCTTGATTTCTACATCATATTGTGAAGTTCGGAGAATGACTGGATAACAGTATCAAATACCGCGAAGCCTGGAATCAACCAGATAGTGGTTTATCTCTAAGCTATGAAGCCCGAATTCGACCGGATAATAGTTTAATCCCCAGCAAGCCGTGAAGCCTGAATTACAACCGGATAACAGCTCAGCAAGTACCATGAAGCCTAGATTCGACCAGATAGTGGTGTATCATAAACACAAGCCGTGAAGCCCGGATTACAACCGGATAACAGCTCAACAAGTTATTGTGAAGCCTGGATTACGACCAGATAGCAATACAAGTTTCTGTGAAGCCTGGATTACGACCAGATAGTAGCCAAAGACACCGCGAAGCCTGGATTATGACCAGATAGTGGTACATCTTTAATACAAGTTATGAAGCCCGTATTCGACCGGATAGTATCTTGATTTCTCCGAACACCATGAAGCCTAGATTCGACCAGATAATGGTATGAGACATCGCGAAGCATGGATTACGACCAGATAGCGGTAAAAGACACTGAAGCCTGGATTACGACCAGATAATAGTGAGGGACACTGAAACTTGGATTACGACCAAATAGCAGTTTACCCGGCCAATTACTATGAAGCCCGGATTCGACCGGATATTAGTAGGCCTAAAAATCAAATGGAAGCCCGGATGTGACCAGATAACCACTTGATTTCTTCTGAAGCCTGGATTACGACCAGATAAGAAGTAAGGTATTGTGAAGCCTGGATTACAACCAGATAGCAGTACAGGACACCACGAAGCCTGGATTCGACCAGATAATGGTATAAAACATCGTGAATCCTGGATTACGACCAGATAGCAGTAAAGGACTGAAGCCTGGATTACGACCAGATAACAATACAAGACACTATGAAGCTTGGATTCGACCAAATAGCAGTTTACCTGGAAAATTACTAAGAAGCCCAGAGTCGACCAGATATTAGTGTGCCCTGAGTTTAAGTTGAAGCCCGGATGCGACCGGATAACAACTTAATTCCTTCTGAAGCCTGGATTACGACCATATAAGAAGTGAGAAGTTGTGAAGCCTGGATTACGACCGGATAGCAAGTTTAATCTCACCCCCCAGTAAGTCACTGTAAAAGCCTGGATTACGACCAGATAGCAGTCGGCCTTATCACTATGAAGCCTGGATTATGACCAGATAGTAGTTCAACTTCACCTCTTCAACTAAGATACGATTCCCCAGTAGAATAACGGATGACCGAAGCTCCTAAAATTCTATTTCTCTCAAGACAGAGATCAACATCCCCTAGCGTAGTCTTCCTCAACAACAGGTATACTAACTCTCGCTAAGGAATATCTTAGGTGATCGACACTCCTTCAGATGGCATTTTTAAGCCCATCTTCCATCATCAATGGCATCTGTAATCCCATTCTCGACATCACAAGACAAATACCAGTTCATGCGAGTGCAAATTTCTGGGCAGTGTTCAATCATCTTCCACCTTCAGATCACGAAAGGCAGACAAGCCAATCTAAATCTTCAGGTTTAAGAAGATTGAACAGAGGAAGTTGTTGTACCCCAAAATATGCCCTCCCATATTTCTCAAAAAAACATTTCAAGAAAGATCCTCAAGTTGCTCAAGGAAGTCCAAGGGTTGACCAGACAAGCTCTCTCCTAAGGCAGTCTACCTCAAATTAGGGTTTCATGTTGCATCAAGATACTTGAGTCTAATGGATCCCAAATGCTCACCATTGTCCTAATATGTTCTCAAGATCATCCATGTCAAGTTTCAAGCCTTTCGGAGAAAGTTTGCTCAGTCAATTGCTCAAAGGCCTGAAAATCGACAATGCTAGGGTAAAAGTCAACTGTGGCCCACATACAGTCAAACTTCAAGATTTTTGGTCAATATTCTAATTTTTAAGTATAATTCATTATTTGATCAAGGGTTGATCATGATTCATCAAGGATTGCTCACAATTCATCAAGAACCCAAAAGTTGCTAAATTAGGGTTTTGCACGAAAAGTCAACTCAACTTTGACCAAGCATAACTTTCTTATACTTTATGAGAAATGACCCATCCAAAGATCATTTTGAAGAGGATGCAATGCCCTACAATCCATCTTCAGCTACCAAGTTCAAAATATGAACTCACAAGAATTTATGAATTTGGACATTATAGGTCATTTTGCAAAGTCAACAAAAACACCTTTTTTTCAAAGTTTCATACATGAACATGGAAGACTCAATTGAGATGAGACCAAAAGGGTTTATTAAAGGACATCTCAAGCTTTCTACAAGGTCCAAGAACACCTTCAAAGAGTCAAAATTGAGGAAGTTATGCATTGGTGAAGTTGACCTTTTTTACAAAATTGTCAAAAGTCAACTATGCCTCAAATTTCAATTTTTGCTAAATGGGCCCAATCTTTTGCACTTGTTTTGAGTTGGTAGCATGGTCCACGAGCCCTAGCTCTTTCCACTTGTCTTTATCTTATTTTTATTATTCATTTTGATTTTGATTTTAATTAAATCAATTTAAATTAAAACAAATCATGAAAAAATGCAAATCATTGAAACCTCAAGATCTTGTGCATGTTTCAGGTCCCATATGCAGCTGGCAAGTGAATCAATTCGTGCAAGGCCTTTGTGTGCATGAAAAGATTGGTTTTGGCCTATTTTTAGAAACATATTCAAGTGAATCAAATCAAAATCAAAAGCCATAATGGATGAAGATTGAGAGCATAATTTCAACCCTAATCCAATCCTTGGTATATAGTATACAATTGCAGACCTAAAATAGAAGCTTTGGAGGCGTGAGAAGGCATAACAAAATTTGAAAAAGATCACAAAAAGTGCTGACTTGAATTCACACTTCCAGACGTTTTCAAGGCCTCCTGACCATCTCATTCGTTTCCTGGGATTGCAAGCTACCTATACCAATCAAGAACAAGACTTTTTCAGCGCTAGAACTCACTATAAGTTAGCCACGACCATGACTTTTCCTTGGAATCGAACCACGTGATTCTGGCACTTATAGCATGAATTACATACATATTCTTATTCCTTAAAGCATTTGCAAGTTGTTCATAACATTCAATAGCATTTTTTATGACTCTATGAAGATTTGCCATTATTAGGGTTCTTGGTCTCGTTTTAGGTTTTTTGTATGCATGCAAAATTGGCCCCCATGAAGGGCATCATGATGCTCAGAATGCCAAGGCTGTTCGATTCATGGCATTAGATGTTATTTATCGTGCCCATATTTGATTTTGAGATATGCAGGGTTTGTAGTGACAGCCCTGTATCCATAGGTAAAAGTCTCTAACTTTTACCAACGGAGAGAGGAAGAAGATGACATGCGTGGCGCTCTCTCATTAGTCCATTTGAAAATTCGCGCGCAGGAATTTAACAAAGTTGTTTTTTATATATATTACTTATTTGTTCCCTTGTTTACAACTAACGCACGCAGATCAGTTGGTAGCAAGGCTATTGGAAAAGGCTTCAGGACCTGGGTTCGAATCCCAAGTCCCCCCCATATTTCATGTTATTTTTCTTTAATTGATCAGGCGTGCACACAAGGCAGGGAGTCCATCATATGACCTCAAGGTTCCTCCATTGGATCTCCAGATGGCCAGATCTAAAGGTCATCATATGAAGGACCATCATACGCCCTGGTCAACATACAGCAGGGAATCTGGGAGGTCAACGTGGATCAGCTATTTTGGGCCCAGAAAAGTGTTATCCACACCCCCAAAATTACTTACAAAGCAGGCCCAATTTCCTTTTCCTTTTCTTTTTATATTTCTTTATTTAATTTATTTATTTATTTTCACTAATACAAAAATTAATTCTTTCATCAATAAAATCACAAAAATAATATTTTCATCCAACTAGATTTAGGATTTATTTTTTATACAAAAAATAATTTAATTAGTTTTATTTAATTTTAGGGTAATTTTAATTATTTTGTAAATAAATTAAAAACAATTAGAAAATTAGGGTTTTGGTTTTAATTTAATTTCTATTTTCTTTCTTAAAATAACCAAAAATACAAAAATAGGTCATGTAAATTATTTTCTTTAATTTAATTTAATTACTAATTATATTTGTATTTAATTCAAACCTTATTTTTCTTACAAATAATAAAAAAAACAACAAAAATAGTTTCTCTTTCGATTAGGTTAGCCGGGGTCAAAACCCTAGTTCTCTCCCGTTCTCGATTCATCGCGTTTATTTATTTTACCATATTAATGTAATTGCTCACAAGTTGTAATAGATTAATTAGGCTTTTTCTCCTTTTCATTTATCGTTTTGACGGGTTGTTTTTGGCTATGTAAATTAATACCCGAAGCCTTGTAATAGCGTAGCTTTACTTTCCGCACTTTAAATTCCGTAAAATATTAACTGTTAGATGTATGAATAATAGGGATGCATGACAAGAATGTATGTAAACTTTAAAACGGTTAGCAAACCCTAAATGTGCAAAGATAATAATTTGAAATTGAATCATTCGCACATGCGCACTCCTAGGGTATACTCTCACTTCGGTTGCCTTCGGTAAACGATCATTAAGTATAGGATGCTTTAGTGGTCGCTCTCTTGTCTAAACAAAAGATCAAAGTGCCGTTCGGAAAAGTTGTCTCGGAAAGGTTGCCTCGGATACGTTGCCTCGAATATTGATCTTAAGTCATTAGGGTTATTACTAAGACATCCTAACATTGCTTTAATGATCGTACATCTCTTTCGAATTGACCCTCAAAACTCCGACGACGGTGCTGCCTACTCACTAATAGTGGGATAGCACCGTCTAAAGGAAACAAACATAGAACAATTCTTTTTTGAGTAGGTAGATTAGTTCTTAAGTACTTGCTCAATCCAAACAAACTTTTTCACACTTACACTCTTTTCAAACAAAGTTTTCAAAAAATACTTCGTAACACTCTTGAGGACAGAAGCAAGGGTTAAATCAAAGTAAAACAAAAACTTCTTTCAAATAAAACACACACAAGCAAATTTGAAAATGATGAGCAAGTACCTAAGAGCCCGTGGAAAACCACAGATAGAAAGGGTGCTAATACCTTCCCTTTCTATAATCTACCCCCGTACTCAAGATCTCGAAAAAGGGAATTTTTCTGTGCTTTTTTCCTTTCCAGTTGGATAAAATAAAAGTCGGTGGCGACTCTTGCTTACCGTGATATTTTGCAAAAAAAATGAAAAACACAAACCAGTATTTCGAACAGTCCGGTTCTGGACACCGTATCACACTGGGGCAGTGACTTCTACGCTCCATCAGATGTTGAAATATCCAGTAAAGGGGAAGATCGTCACGGTACAAGGTGAGGAGGAGTATATGGTGAGCCATCTTAATTCCTTTCGCTATGTGGAGATGGATGGGGAGTTCATCAAAACCCCTTGTCAGAACTTCGAAGAGGTTCTCCAGACTTTGGCATCGACTGAAGTTGCTGCTGAAAAACCTCCGATGAAGATGGCTTCCCTCAAGGATGCCAGGGCTGTAATTGAAAAAGGTGGGTGTTCAAATTGGGGTCAGCTCCCTGATTTCACACACAAGACTGACAAGTTTGGTTTGGGCTTTACTGCAGAGGCTCAAAAGGCTGTTCGGCGCGCGCGGATTGGAAGACCTTCCCTGCACATCAGTAGTCAGGGAGTGAATGCAATTGAGGATGATGAAGAAGAGTAAGATATCGACAACTGGATCTACCCGACTACCAACGGTGGATTGAACAACTGGACGGAGAATGACTTTGTACCCGTTTCTTTTATTACACAGTAATAGACTTTTGTTTTGAGATTTATAATAAACAGTTTGAAACTTTATGGTCCTGTGCCTTGCCCGAGGCACCTTGGCTTTGTTTGTGAGGGCTTATTATTTGTCATTTTCATATATCATCAATAAAGCATTGGACGTTTTCTTGCATTATAAGTTTTACGCTCCCTGTTTTTCTTTTCTATCTTGCACTTTATCAAAACAACTATTGTCTTACACACACTCACATATCATAATACAGATCCACATCCACTCTGGATCCCATTGATAACAACTCTGCTACTTCCAGTTATGACTTCGAGAATTCGATCAACTAAGCTGAGGACAAAGGCGAGGACAAAGGCAAGGATGATTATGAAGTGCATGGGGAACTTGCTAGACTGTTACTATAGGAAGAGAGGACCATATAGCCTCATGAAAAGTCAGTGGAATCAGTGAATTTGGGTACAGAGGAAGATAGGAAAGAGGTCAAGATAGGTGCAAATCTGGAGCCTATTGTCAAACAACGGTTGATACAGATGCTACGCGACTATGTTGAGATCTTCGCTTGGTCTTGTGAAGATATGCCTGGTTTAGACACTGACATCATGGTACACCGCCTGCCAACCAAAGAAGACTACCCTCTGATAAAACAGAAGGTTCGCCGTATGCGCACAGAGATGTTTGAGAAAATCAAAGCTGAGGTCATGAAACAGTTTGACGCCGGATTTTTAGCTGTCACTTCTTACCCGCAGTGGGTTTTCAACGTGGTTCTGGTGCCTAAGAAAGATGGTAAGGTATGGATGTGTGTAGACTATAGAGATCTGAATAGGGCGAGCCCCAAAGATGATTTCCCACTACCTCACATCGATGTTTTGGTCGACAACACCGCGCAACATAAGGTCTTCTCCTTTATGGATGGTTTTTCTGGTTACATTCAGATTAAGATGGCTCCTGAGGACATGGAGAAGACAACTTTTGTTACACAGTGGGGCACCTTCTGTTACAAGGTAATGCCTTTCGGGTTGAAGAATGCTGGGGCAACTTATCAACGCGCTATGGTCGCTTTGTTCCACGACATGATTCACCATGAGATTGAGGTTTATGTTGATGACATGATCGCCCGATCCCAGACTGAGGAAGAGCACCTTGACCATCTCCAGAAACTATTTTACAGGTTGAAAATGTACAAGCTAAGGTTGAACCCGAACAAGTGCACCTTTGGAGTAAGGTCTGGTAAGCTGTTGGGTTTCGTCGTTAGTGATAAAGGTATTCAGGTAGATCCTGCCAAGGTAAAGGCTATATAGGAGATGCCAGCTCCCTGAACGGAAAAGGAAGTCATAGGCTTTTTGGGACGGCTGAATTACATTGCCCGATTCATTTCACATCTGACTGCTACTTGTGAGCCAATCTTCAAGCTGCTGAAGAAAGATCAAGTGGTAAGATGGAATGATGAATGTCAGACCGCTTTGGAAAGGATCAAGGAGTACCTCTAAGAGCCGCATATCCTGATGCCTCTAGTTGAAGGAAGACCTTTGATCCTATACTTGACAGTGCTGGATAATTCAATGGGGTGCGTGCTGGGGCAACATGACGAGTCTGGCCGAAAAGAGCATGCTATTTACTACCTTAGCAAAAAGTTTACCGACTGTGAGTCCCAATACTCACTGCTTGAGAAAACTTGTTGTACTTTGGCATGGGCTGCTCGCTGACTGAGACAGTATATGCTGACTCACACTACCCTATTGATATCAAAGATGGACCCAATCAAGTATATCTTCGAAAAGCCTTTGTTATCCAAAAGAATAGCAAGATGGCAGATGATCTTAACTGAGTATGACATCCAATATACAACCCAAAAAGCAATCAAGGGGAGTGTATTGGCGGATCATTTGGCACATCAGGCCGTGGATGATTACCAATCCATGAATTTCGAGTTCCCGAATTAGAATATCATGTTGGTGACCGACTGTGAAGAACCTGGACCATATGAAGGACCCGAGGAGGGATCCCGATGGTCTATGTATTTTGGTAGAACTTCAAACGCGTTGGGTAATGGAATTGGCGCTGTGATCATATCTCCCGAGGGCTGTTGTTGTACCCCAAAATTTGCCCTCCCATTTCCTCAACATTTTCTCATCACAAGACCTTTGAAGATCAAGATCCAATTAGGGTTTCCTCTGCTCAAGACTTCTCCTTGCACTGTGGACTCAAATTAGGGTTTGTGATTGCCCAAGGATGTTTTGACCTAAAATACCTGAGATGACTTTCATGCTTCATATTGGACTCCCAAGTTTCTCCATACCAAGTTTCAAGTCTTGATTCCAAGTTTTGCCCAGTCAATTGGACAGTTGACCTAGAAATCTGCTGTATTGGGGAAAAAGTCAACTGTGGCCAATTGACAGTCAAACCTCATGAAATTTGACCCACATCAACATTATGAACTCATATGGACCATTTGATCAAGTTTGGATCACAATTCCACAAGAAATTTGATCAGACCACCAAAAGGGCAAAATGGTCATTTTTAGGGTTTTGACTGCACAAAGGCAATTTTTGACTGTTTGACCTAACCAATGGCAAACCAAGCTCACATATGGACTCAAGGACCCCATGGAATTATCTTTACATGTTCATCAAGCTCAAAAGATCCCAAGTACACAAGATTGACAGTTGAATTTCCCAGTCAATTGATCAATTTTGACTGTACACTGAAAAGTCAAACTTTGACTTTTTGGTCAAAATCAAGAGTCAAGATTCATTTTTCATTAAAACATGCCAAATCATGAAACTTGTTCACCAAGAAATCACAAAATGCAAATTAGGGTTAGAAAATGGAATTTTTCATAACTTAGAATTTTTCTAAGTTATGAAAAAACCTAATTTTTTCCCAACTTTGCCCCATCTTTTCACCAAGATCCATTTGGATTCAAACAAAAGTCAAAACATGAAAGTTGTAGCTTGTTGCATAATCTACAACTTTTATTCACAAAGTTTTCTCATTTGAAGCTTGTATCTCAAGTTACAATTTTTTGAATAAGGGCACTAAACCATTTTTTAACTTAGTGAAATTTAACCTATTTTGACAAGGTTTTCTACCCCACTTCAAGGCCACTTTTCATACCCTTCCACTTGGAATTTTAATTTGCATTTCAAAGATGGATTGTATTACACATTCCAATCTTTCCAAAATGTCCAAGAACTCATCAAACAACCTCATGACTTGAGAGATTCGAATTTCACAAGTTGGCAAAAATTCACTTTTGTTCTTCATCAAAACATGTCCATAACTTTGCAAATCTTAACTCAGCTTGCTTTATGCTTGATTACAGGTCCTTGAACCATTCCATACTCAATAATTTAATGCATATTCAATGTGTTAAGGCCATGTTCTTTGTGTTCTAACATTGCATAGTGGATTAATCCTAAATTAGATAAAGTGAACTTTCCATTTTTGAAAAGATTAGCTTTATGTCAAATTGAAATCCAAGAAGGTACAAGCAAAATCCTTATGGCACAAGATTATGGGCAAATTGCTCTGATCAAGAGAGGCTTATGCAGCAGGATTAGAGGCCCCTACTGACCTAAAACACAAAGTGACCATTGCTTGCTTCATTTTCAAGTAACATTGCATAACTTGTACCATATCTCATCTCAGCTTAGAAACACAAGAGAGAAATTATCAAACATATTCCATAGAACATATCCAAGCTTCTACACGAGCCATTGACCTCCCAAACATCCTCAAACCAAAAAACACCATCAAACTGCAAAAACAGAGTTGTCTCTGCAGTTTGATTGCTAACTCCTATTTCCCTCAAGTTCTTGTGCAAAAACCAGTTCACACACATTCCCTAGTGCTTATGCAAGCTAACCATGTCCTGAAACCTGACCTGTAACACCTCCAAGCCACTTCACCATTTTTAATTTTCTGTTTTGCAGTTGGAGTTCACTAGCTCGATTCAGGGAGTTTCAAGACAAAGTAGGACTTGGAAAAGCATCCTTACACTTCAAGGAAGCTATACCAATCATCATTTTACTCTGAAACATCCTCCATTGCAAAGCACGATTCCAACTGAACAGGTACATTCATGGAGTTCTATCTCTCTTGTTAGGCATTGTTAGCTTTAGGTTTGTGAAGAAAATATGTCACAATCATAGCCCTGAACATGCTCATATGTTTGGATTTCATTTATATTTCGTGTGCTTAGAGAATTTTATGTCTGAACATGGTTAAAAAATTAGGTCAGGATTTGGGAGAGAAGAAATTCTCTCTCATTTCTGAGAGTTAGCTTGACTTCTTTATATGTCTAGAACCGTGGTTTCAAGCTCTACAGGTTTCATGTTGGAAGATTTGGCAAAAGATCAAGGAATGAGAAGTTAGAAAACGCGTGTTTTTTGAACAAGGAAGTGTTCTGAGGTTGAAGATGGAGCTGCATGGGCTGGGCCTGTGTGGTTTCTTCTTTTTGCACCATGTTTCCATTTTCTCACCCCCCTGAGCCCATTTGCTCATTTTTTAACATTTTTGACTTTTTCTTTTTTTTGTTTGACTTGTTTATTTTTTCCCAGCACATTAAAATTTTGAAAATATTTTTTCTATCATTTTTTGTATTTATTGCATATTTATTTGTTTATTACCTTTGTTTATACATAAACATTATACATATACTATTATTAGAATAAATATAAATAGTGTAAATACATTTTTATTATTTTTTTTACCTTCTGAAAATATTTCACATAAAAAAAAATATACCTTTTTATTTATTTTTTTAAAATATTAAATATATATATATTATTTTGTATATAATATATATTTAAGAAATTAATATATATATAGATATATGTTTATTAATATATTTAAGCTAAAATATAAAATACTTGAATTTTTCATTTTTTTTCTTTTATTTATTAATGTTTGATATAAAAATACCTTTTTTTTTATATAATATACTTCATTTTATTTTATTTTTATAAATAACAAATAAATATTTGTATTAAATTAGATAATAATGCATTTTCTTTAAAAATTAGGGTTTTTTGCCCTAAATTCAAAATACTCCAAAAAATAATATATTTTTTATTTTCTTTTCTCTTTTACATAAATAATATTCTTTCATACATATACAAAACATTTCTTTTGCATCTTATATTCTTATTTAATTTTTGTACATTGATTAAATTGCAAATATTCAAATTGATGTAATAATTTAGATTTAAATTCTTGTCAATATCCCCATTTGAACATTTGTACCCCCCTTCCCATATTTGGTTTTGTAATAGCTTAGTAAATTTAATTTCGCACTTTATTGCTTTCTAATGATAACATGTTAGAATTAGGGTTTGTATGCGAAAAAAACGATAAAAAATAGTTATGACCTAATCTCAAGATAACAAGCATGAAAATGAACACACAAATCACACTTGCACCCCTAGGGTATTCCACTTGTTGCCTTCAAATAAATGGGCCATATTGCATGTTGAACTTCTTTGGGCAAAGCAAACAATTTGAATGATCATAGTCCCTCGACAAAACTTTTCAAAACAAACAAAAAACAAATGATCAAGTCCCTTAAAGAAATTGCCCAAAGACATTTAACGCCGTTGCGATTATGGTCTAAACGATGACCCGCGCCTGTCCCCTTCACATCCTAACACAAGATTGTCCACCAAATACAATGGTGGAACAAACTTGTTAAAAGGGTTAAAACATAGCAATAATCTTTTGAGAAATTTAGGAGTAGATAACCTCTTAGTTGCTTGACTCAAACTTGCAAAACAAAACACTTGCCTAATTTCAAAACCACATCTCACTATACTTTCAAAACTACTTTCAAAAACAAATGAAAACCTTTTCAAAAGACATACATCTTTGTATACATCCCCACATGGATCATTACAAAGATTGCCACCACATTGGCCTCTTTTCAAAACATTTTCAAACCCACACATTCAAGCACCATTTCAAACAATTGAAAACAAAAGGCAAGTGATCTAAGCAAGTAACTAAGAGCCCATGGATAACCATGGATAGAAAGGATGCTAATACCTTCCCTTTCTATAATCTACTCCCCAAACCCAAGAAAACATCTCAAAAGGTTTTTGCTGTGCTTTTTAACCTTTCCTTAGGATAAAATAAAAAGTCGGTGGCGACTCTTGCTCAACCGAAACATTTGCGAATACAAACGCAAAACCTCAAGTCAGTTCTCCCACCGTATCACAGAACTGGCGACTCTGCTGGGGAATAACTTTAAAAGTGGAGTAACCTTAGGGCTTAGATCACCTTTGTTTTCAATTGTTTGCTTTGTTTGCTTTTATATTTGTGGGCTTTGCATCGGAGTTTCATAGATCCTAACCCGGATATGGGAAATACCCTTTTTAGGTAGCATAATCTGTGAGGGACCTGTCCGGCGTAGACCGACATGGGTGAAGCAGTGGCTACATTGGTGTGGCATCTTAGTCTGTACCTATATCCCTTGTGTTGTAACGGGGAGAATATAGGTCTTCTAAGGGGTCATTAAACACCAACCAACCTTAGAACCCTAAATTGACCAACTTGGCTATTAGGACAGTAGCAGTATGCTACACTCATTAAGGCTAAACTCTCGAGATGGTTCTGGCCGCGAGAAAAGATTGCGATGCTGGAGTTATGACCGATTGAGGGTAGACAATGATTTGAGATCCTCTAGAACCCGGTTACTTCTGATAGGACAGGTTTTAACCAACAAAACCAAAAGAGGGTAATACCCGAAACTCATGCTGGCCTGAAACCTAAGGGTGTCTTGTGTGACTTGTGTGCCTTATTTGCCTATGTGAATACTTGTGGTGTGCTTCATCATAGCATCATGCCATCATACCATTGCATGCATCCTGTATAAAGGACTAACCCATTTCAAAGACAAAAAAGGTTTCATCTTTGCTCTGTTTTGTAGGACATCATGATGCCCGTGCGTAGAAATACTGTCCGGCTCAACTTTGTTCAACCACCAGTTTTACTCAAGGATTTGGTTGGAAGGATTCTAAACACTTCTTCCTTCATCAACAGACATGGTTCTCTCCTTGGCTTGGTCACTGCAAAATGGGACCAACAACTGATAAGTGTTCTGACCCAGTTTTATGACCCACTGTACCATTGTTTCACCTTTCAAGACTTCCAGCTGGTTCCTACCCTGGAAGAATTTTCTTATTTGCTTGGGATTCCTGTCTTGGAGCAAACTCCATTCACTGGTTTGGAAAAGACTCCTAGGCCTGAAGAGATTGCTGCAATTCTCCCCTTGACCAAAGAAGAGGTATTGTCCAACTGGGAAACTAGAAATGGGATCAAGGGCTTTTTGGTCAAATTTCTGGTTGGCAAGGCTAATGATTTCTGGAATGACTTGGACTTCAAGGCGTACGAGGATATTCTGGCTCTTTTGATCTATGGTCTGGTATTGTTTCCCAACCCTGACACCTTTATCAGTATCCATGTCATAAGAATCTTCATGTCTCGGAATCCGGTACCCACTCTTTTGGGTGATACTCTACAACAACTCTATACTCGTACTGCTCGAAAACGGGGAACTCCGTGGTATTGTGCTCCTTTGCTAGTAAGGTGGTTTATTTCGCACCTTCCTAAGTTCGTGCTGAAGAATGAAGAAGGGAAAGGGTGGGCTCGGAGGTTAATGTCTCTCTCTGATAATGACATCACTTGGACTCTCAGAGGTTTGGATGAGGTAGCTGTTATCGACCGTTGCGGAGAATACCCGAATGTTCCATTGATTGGTATCCAAGGAGGAATCTCTTACAATCCATGCTTAGCTCTCCGACAGTTTGGAAGAGCCAGAGGAGATGGGCCTCATGAAATGCTGGTTCCTCATTTCCATTTTGAGTTTCAGGCAGACAGTGACAAACTACGCCAGGGATTCATTAGAGCTTGGGACATAATCCACAAAGCTGACCCACATGAGTTGGGACCAAAGACTTCTCTACCAATGGAGCCCTATTGCAAATGGGTCCGCATCCATGCTCAGAAGTTAGGTATGCCCTACGAAGCTGTTAGACCTCTCATTCTTGAATCTCCTGATGAAGATGGGATTCCTCCAACTGTCCTCCCTCCTCAGATACCTACTGATTTTGACACCATGAAGAGATCTTGGGCGCAGCTAAAGGAAGAACGGGATTTCTATCGGGAGAAATTCAACGAGCAGGAACGGAAGATCCAGAGGCTGACTAAGCAATTGGAGGAAGAACGGGTCCTGAACAACTACATCAGCACTGAAAAGAGGAGGCCATGGGAGCATTGATGAGCTTTGATTGTTTCCTTTTGTAGTTTTATTTCCTTTTTCAGTATTTTTCATTCCTGTAATGCCTAAGGGCAAGTTGTTGAACAATTGAAATTTTAATCTAATGAAGTGTGTTTCCCTTTTTGTCTACAAAGTTGAATCTTGTTTGTCTTTGAAAACATAAAGCATACGCATTCCATTGCACCATATGCATAGCAGGTACCCTATGTCACAGGTTGCTTAATCCCCTTCGCTGTTTATTTTGAACAGTCATCATGAATCCAGACTCCTCCAGTGAGCAAGCAATCAAGGCCCTTCAGGACCAAAGTGCACAATTTCAAGAGATGGTCCTAAGCCTAGCCCAAGGTCAGCAAGAGTTGAAGACTCTACTCCTGAAGAAGAAGAAGAAAAAGAGGACTGCGCTGTTCAACACCGGACGCAGGTTCGGGAACACACTCCACAATGAAGCTGATCCAACCACTTCTTCTGCTGAGAAAAACAGTCCCCAAGGGGGAGGAGATCCTAGTCCCGCAGTCTCCGACAACGAGACGGACTATAATGACGAACAATACCCACCTGCTGCTGACAGATACAAGCAATTGGAGGACCGCTTAAGCGCCATGGAAATTCAGAACGTCCCGGGGCTGGATTTCGGAGATTTAGGGTTATCTTCCGGGGTAGTAATTCCACACAAGTTTAAGGCGCCTGCCTTCGCCAAGTATGATGGGATCTCCTGCCCAAAGCTGCATCTGAGGTCGTACGTAAGGAAAATCCAACCTTACACGGCAGATAAGAACCTCTGGATTCACTTCTTCCAAGATAGCCTCTCAGGGTCACAGCTTGAATGGTTCTACCAACTAGATGGAGCTAGCATCCGACACTGGGAAGATTTGGCAACCGCATTCTACAAACAATACCAATACAATTCTGATCTCGCTCCCACGCGTACCCAACTTCAGGGTATGTCTCTAGGAACGGGTGAAGGGTTCAAAGAGTACGCTCAAAAATGGAGAGATTTGGCTGGCAGGGTGCAGCCTCCATTGACTGATCGAGAGCTGGTTGATATGTTTCTAGGGACATTGTCTAGTCCGTTTTTCAATCATTTGGTTGGTAACTCCTCCGCCGGGTTTACAGATTTGATATTGACGGGAGAAAGAATTGAAGCTGGCATCAGGTCAGGAAAGATACAAAAGGCTGCCTCCACCAGTGCTGAGAAGAGGCCATTTAAGAAAGAAGCAAGTGCCGTCTATGGTCCTAGAAGACAAGTCAAGCCCGAAAGTCACCAAGCCGTCAATGCTTTGGTCATCTCAAAACCTGTTGCTGCTCCTCAGCAGTACAATCAACAAAGAAGCGAAAGGCCCAAGAGGCAGTATACTCGACTGAGTATGACCTTATCTCAAATTTTACCCCAACTGTTATCCACCAACCTGATGACCCTCAAAGAAGCTCCTAAGGTCGTCAACACTGCGTCTCCTAAGTATAACCCAAATGCCCGGTGTGCTTATCATTCTGATAGTCCCGGGCACACTACTGATGATTGCTGGGCCTTGAGAAACAAAGTACAAGATCTGATCGACGCAAAGGAAATTCAGTTTGAAGCGCCGGAAAGACCAAATGTTGTAACTGCTCCTATGCCCTAGCATAGAGTAAATGCCATTGAGGAAGAAATGTATGCTGTTTCGGTAGATGAAGTTGTTACCCCTCTGAAGACTGTCAAGAAGAACCTACTGCGGGCCGGTTTATTTCCGGGTTGCGGTGAAGGTTGCCTGTTCTGTGCTGTTTCCCTATCTGATTGTCCCTTGCTGAGGTTAGGCGTCCAAAGCCTGATGGATAGCAAGGAGATTCTATTCAAGAAGTCCGTTGTTCAGTTGGTTCCGATAAAAGAAGTTTCTGTGGTTACCATCTTCAATAATCCAACCAAGGCTCTCCCGAAGAAGCCTGTTCAAATCATGACTGTTGCACCTGTGATTATTACTGTTCCGGGGCCTCTCCCCTACGTATCTGATAAAGCTGTCCCCTGGCATTATGGGGCAGACGTATATGTAAATGGAATCAAACAAGAATTCGACACTGGCGTCAGTATCTGCGATATCACTGATCCAACCAAGGTCACCCGCAGTGGCAGGCTCTTCTCGCCTGACATTGCACCGCCCGCTATTCGAAGACCCCTCCTTATAAAGCCTACAAGTTTACCTGTTCCTGCTGCTGATCAAGTTGTTTCCCCTGCTGCTGAGTCATCAAATGCTCGGGGCAAGGGGATTGAAGAAGAGCCTGCCCGGATGGAGGCACCAATACCCATAAATGCTGAGGCCTCCCGACAAGAAATGGAGGAGATTCTGAAAATAATAAAGAAAAGTGATTTCAATGTTGTCGAGCAGCTGGGGCATACGCCCTCCAAGATCTCCATGCTCTCTTTATTGCTATGCTCCAAGGCCCATGCTAAAGCCTTGATTTCATTTCTCAAAACGGCCCATGTGCCGCAGGAGACGTCTGCAGTCCAGTTCACTGATTGTATAGCGAATCTGACAGCAGACAATGGCTTGGGTTTTTCAGATGCTGACCTGACCGCGAAGGGAAAAGACTACAACGACGCCCTGCATGTCTCTATCGAATGCAGGGGCACTACTCTGGCGCATGTATTGGTGGATACTGGTTCTTCCTTGAATGTTCTACCGAAAAAGGCTTTAGATCGTTTGGATTATGAAGGCCTGGAATTAAAGCCCAGCAATATCATCGTCAGGGCCTTTGACGGTTCCAAAAGGATGGTTCATGGAGAGGTTAACATCCCTATTCGTGTGGGCTCTCAAGTGTTTGACTCTACTTTTTATGTGATGGATATACGTCCATCGTACTCTTGTCTACTGGGACGACCTTGGATCCATAAAGCTGGGGCAGTGACCTCCACCTTGCACCAGAAGCTGAAGTATCCCGTCAGGGGGAAGATCGTCACTGTGCAAGGAGAAGAGGAGTATATGGTGAGCCATTTGAATTCCTTCAGATACATTGAGATGGACGGGGAGTTTATTGAAACCCCCTTTCAGCATTTCGAGGAAGTACATCCAATTTCAGCAGCAGCAGAGGCAGCGGTCGAAGAGAATGTTTCCTTGAAGATGGCTTCCCTAAGGGATGCCCGGGCTGTGGTTCAGAAAGGCAATTGTGCAAACTGGGGTCAGCTTCCTGACTTCACTCAGAAGAATGACAAGTTTGGGCTGGGCTTTACTGCAGAGGCTTAGAGGGCTGTGCGCAAAGAGAAGATCAGAAAGGCTCCGGTGTTTATCTCCAGCTCAAGGGTGAATGCTATCGAGGAGGATGTATAGGAAGCAGAGTTTGACAGTTGGATCTACCCGACTGCCAGCGACGGACCAAGCAACTGGACGGCAAAGGATTTTACCCCTATCACATTTGTCACGCAGTAATTGATTTCTTTTGATTTCCAATTTGTAACAAACAATATGTTAAAACTTTGTTGGCTCGGTGTCCTACCCGGGGCATCGTAGCTCCATTTGTGAGGGCTTTTTGTATGACATTTTCATATATCATCAATCAAAACATTGGACGTTTTTTGCATTTCAAATCTTGTGCTCTTTTCCTTTCGGTGTTATATATATTGCAAAACAGCTATATTTACACACACTCACTTATACAGGTTTCAATCCACTCTGGATCTCACTGGTAACAGCTCTGCTACCGCCAGTTATGACTTCGAAAATCCAATCAACTTGGCCGAAGACGAAGGTGAAGATGATTGCGAAGTGCCTGGTGAACTTGCGAGACTGCTACTCCAGGAAGAAAGGGCTATTCAACCACATGAAGAGCCTGTGGAAACAATTAACTTGGGTACTGAGACAGATAGGAAAGAGGTCAAGATTGGTGCCAATCTAGAGCTCAGCGTGAAGCAACGATTGATCCAGATGCTACAAGACTACATGGAGATTTTTTCTTGGGCCTATGAAGATATGCCCGGTTTGGACGCCGACATTGTAGTTTACCACCTGCCAACCAAGGAAGATTGCCCTCCGGTAAAGCAAAAAGTCCGACGGATGCGTCCAGAGATGTCTGAGAAGATCAAGGCCGAGGTTATGAAACAGTTTGATGCCGGTTTCCTTGCAGTGACTTCTTACCCTCAGTGGGTTGCCAATGTGGTACCAGTGCCAAAGAAGGACGGTAAAGTCAGAATGTGCGTCGACTACAGGGATCTGAACAGGGCCAGCCCCAAGGATGACTTCCCCCTACCTCACATTGATGTCCTTGTTGACAATACAGCTCAACACAAGGTGTTCTCCTTCATGGATGGTTTTTCAGGGTATAATCAGATCAAGATGGCTCCAGAAGATATGGAGAAGACTACATTTGTGACTCAGTGGGGCACCTTCTGTTATAAGGTCATGCCATTCGGATTGAAAAATGCTGGGGCAACCTATCAACGTGCCATGGTTGCCTTATTTCATGATATGATCCATCATGAGATTGAGGTATACGTTGATGACATGATTGCAAGGTCTCAAACTGAAGAGGAGCATCTTGACCATCTGAGGAAGTTATTTGACCGACTCAAGTTATACAAGCTGAGGTTGAATCCCAACAAATGCACCTTTGGGGTAAGATCCGGAAAATTGCTAGGTTTCATTGTAAGTGATAAAGGTATTCAGGTGGACCCTGCCAAGGTAAAAGCCATACAAGAAATGCCGACTCCAAAAATAGAGAAAGAAGTCAGAGGTTTCCTAGGACGACTGAATTACATTGCCCGATTCATCTCACATCTGACTGCTACTTATGAGCCAATCTTCAAATTGCTGAAGAAAGATCAAGTAGTACGCTGGAATGATGAATGTCAGGCTGCCTTTGAAAAGATAAAGGAATATCTCCAAGAGCCACCCATTCTTATGCCACCGGTGGAAGGAAGACCTCTGATACTATACTTGACAGTGCTTGATAATTCAATGGGGTGTGTGCTGGGGCAGCATGACGAGTCTGGCCGAAAAGAGCACGCTATTTATTACTTGAGCAAAAAGTTTACCGACTGTGAGTCTCGTTACTCACTGCTTGAGAAAACTTGCTGCGCTCTTGTATGGGCTGCTCGCCGGCTGAGACAGTATATGCTGACTCACACTACCTTATTAATTTCAAAAATGGATCCCATCAAGTACATATTTGAAAAGCCCGCTCTGTCTGGAAGAATAGCGAGATGGCAAATGATCTTGACAGAATATGATATCCAGTATACAACTCAGAAAGCAATTAAGGGAAGTGTACTGGCGGATCATTTGGCACACCAACCTGTGGATGATTACCAATCATTAAACTTTGATTTTCCGGATGAAGACATCATGGTGGTAACTGACTGTGAAGTACCTGGACCGGATGAAGGACCTGAGGAAGGATCCCGATGGTCTATGCATTTTGATGGAGCCTCCAATGCTTTGGGTAACGGCATCGGCGCTGTAATCATATCTCCCAAAGGAACTCATACTCCCCTCACCGCCCGATTATGTTTCAGCTGCACCAACAATATGGCAGAATACGAGGCATGTATCATGGGTTTACAAGCTGCAATCGACTTAAGGATAAAATTTCTAAGTGTCTTCGGAGATTCCGCACTCGTGATCAATCAGATCAAAGGCGAGTGGGATACGAAACACCCGAATCTTATTCCTTACAAAGAGTATGTGTTGACTTTGCTTCCCCACTTTGAAGAGATAACTTTTGAGCACTTCCCTAGAGAGGAGAATCAGCTAGCGGACGCCCTAGCTACGATGTCTTCAATGTTCAAAGTTAAATGGGACAATGAGGCTCCCCGAATCATTATCTGGAAGTTGGATGAACCAGCATACTGTTGCGAGCTCGAGGCTGAGAAGGTGACCGAAAAACCCTGGTATCATGAGGTGAAGAGGTACTTGGAAGCTCAGGAATACCCTGAAGGTGTGTCTGTCAATGATAAGAAGTTCATGAGGAGGTTTGCTGCAAAATTCTTCCTCAGCAACGACATTCTCTACAAACGGAATCATGATTCAACTCTGCTACGTTGTGTGGATAAGGCAGAAGCAGAGAAAATCATGATGGAACTGCATGAAGGTACATTTGGAATGCATTCCAGTGGACACACCATGGCTAAGAAAATCCTTCGGGCAGGATATTTCTGGTCCACAATGGAAGCCGACTGTTACCAACATTCCCGAACTTGTCATAAATGCCAGATCTATGCTGACAAGGTGCATATCCCTCCGGTTCCTTTGAATGTCCTGACGGCACCTTGGCCTTTCGCAATGTGGGGCATCGATATGATCGGTGAGATCCGACCGACGGCATCCAATGGGCATCGCTTCATCTTGGTGGCGATCGATTACTTCACGAAGTGGGTTGAGGCAGCTTCCTACGCCACAGTAACCAAGAGCGTCGTGGCACGTTTCATCCGGCATAATCTGATCTGTCGGTACGGCGTCCCGGAAAGAATCATTACAGATAATGGTACCAATCTCAATAACAAAATGATCACTGAGCTCTGTGAACAATTCAAGATACAGCACCACAATTCTTCTCCCTACCGGCCGAAGATGAATGGGGCTGTAGAGGCAGCCAATAAAAATATCAAGAAAATTGTGCAGAAGATGACAGTGACCTATAAAGATTGGCACGAGATGTTACCATTCGCTCTTCATGGGTACCGTACCTCAGCCAGAACGTCAACCGGGGCAACTCCCTTCTCCTTGGTCTATGGCATGGAGGCAGTCTTGCCAATTGAAATCCAGATACCCTCTCTCCGGATAATGAAAGATGCAGACTTGAATGAAGATGATTGGATCCAGACTCGGCTTGATCAATTAAATCTTATTGACGAAAAGAGGCTCACTGCTATCTGTCATGGTCAAACGTATCAGAAACGGATGATCAGGGCATTTAACAAGAAAGTCAGACCGCAAGAGTATCAAGTCGGGGACCTGGTAATCAAACGCATCATCCTTCCTCAAAGTGATCCCCGGGGCAAATGGACCCCTACATACGAAGGGCCATTTGTGGTTAAACGTGCGTTCTCAGGAGGAGCCATGATCCTAACCACCATGGATGGTGATGACCTTCCTCACCCCGCCAATGCAGACATAGTGAAAAAATACTACGCATAAATAAAAGACCCGCTAGGTTGACATACCTAGGCAAAAATAAGGGCTTCCCAGCGAACCAAAAGGGTTCGGGCAAAAATAAGGGATGAAATGAATATAAATCTGTACACCCGGCAAGTCGAAAACCTGAAAGGGCGGCTTGGGCAAAAATGGGTATCCCGGTGGACTGAAAACCCGAAAGGGCGGTCCAGGCAAAAGTTAGGGATAAAAGCGTAACACTATGTCTCATTGGATCACTTCGCATCCGGAATTCGACATCAACTATCTGGCTCCAGATTTCGGCATTGACCAATCAGCTTCATCTTCAACCTAGGTAGCAAAGCGATGAGACGTTCGAAGACATAAAGGCAATAGCAAAGTTGGAACCCAGGGGGATTGTTCACATAGCTGTTTTGTTTGTTTTTTTTCAAATTGTAAACTCTACACTATTTGGCGGCGTCCTCTTACTAGGATGTCAGCCTCTTGTACAAAAACGCCTATTCACAAGCAAAGTTTAAATCAATACAAATATACTTTTCAGTTAAAAATGCCAATTGTTTTCCTTTTTCTGTTTTGTCTTGCGAAGAACGTCCAATGTTCATTTTTGATATATGCATTTGACATTAAATTGCTGATTCATAAATGTTTACATATGAAACGAGAGATTGATTACAGGTGACATCAGAGACAGGGGCAATATGAAGTTGTCTAAATGCAGTCTGGTTATTTTGTTCGCCGAGGTACCGAGGTAGATTCAACTGAAGAATGTGACCAAAACATCTCAACTCCCCGCAGAGTAAAAACAAGATTCAGCAATACTTTCCCCTGCAGAATACGGACGTCTCTCCCGAGTTTTATTTAAGGTTATTTCCTCACAAGGACTTATAACTGGGTTATCCTCAGCTAAAAACCACGGAAGATCGCCCTCGGCACCCTTCCTTCAATCCCCAGCGGAGTTTATCATCATTATCCCCAGCGGAATCCATCTTTAAAGTCCTCAACATGCCTCTCAGCAAAACCTCGGCCAAGTATCTCTACTGCGGAGCAACTTCCCGGCCGTTCGTCAAGGATTTATTTTCCTAAGATGAAATTACACTCATAAACATTTCACATTTTCATACATCTTGTTTACATACATGATAAAGCGCATACAACACTATCTCATGACTGAGCATCATAACACCATGCATATCATACATCATGACATTGCATACCACTTACGTTTTTGCCTTTTCAGGAAAAAGACAATCCCAAAAACAACTACCTTCAACTGTCACAATTCCAGATTCGATACCTGTATCTAGCCAGGGCACATCTGAGAGTGATCAGTTTCCAGACTCGATTCCTGTATCTAGCCAGGGCATGTCTGAAGAGTTCAAAGATTCGATTCCTGTATCCAGCCAGGGCACATCTATCAACTACAACATTCCCGGATTCGATTCCTGTATCCAGCCAGGGCACATCTATCAACTACAACATTCCCGGATTCGATTCCTGTATCCAGCCAGGGCATATCTGTTGACCATGTTTCCAGACTCGATTCCTGTATCTAGCCAGGGCACGTCTGAAGAGTCCGAAGATTCGACTCCTGTATCCAGCCAGGGCACATCTATTAACGACTATTTCCAGATTCGACTCCTGTATCCAGCCAGGGCACGTCTGTGAGCGACCAGTTGTAGATTCGATACCTGTATCTAGCCAGGGCATATCTGCATAAGGAGACTGAAGATCAAACACCTGTAGCAAGCCAGGAAAACATCCGTCTTTCTCAAATACACAAGTTCTCGCTAAGGAATCTCTTATGCGATCGACACTTCCAAATGGCATCTATAAGCCCATTCCCGACAAGGTTCTGTCACGTCTCCAGATGGCATCTATAAGCCCATCTCTCTATCCACCATCTCTCCAAATGGCATCTATAAGCCCATTTCCGACACCACATTGCTGAGACTCCAGCATGCGAGTGCAAATTTCCGGGCACTCTAGTGTCCAATCTCCTTTTACCCTCGAGTCACGAAAGGCAAACTTGCCAATCTAACTCTTCAGGTCCAAGAAGATTGAACAGGGGCAACTGTTGTACCCCAAAATTTGCCCTCCCATTTCCTCAACATTTTCTCATCACAAGACCTTTGAAGATCAAGATCCAATTAGGGTTTCCTCTGCTCAAGACTTCTCCTTGCACTGTGGACTCAAATTAGGGTTTGTGATTGCCCAAGGATGTTTTGACCTAAAATACCTGAGATGACTTTCATGCTTCATATTGGACTCCCAAGTTTCTCCATACCAAGTTTCAAGTCTTGATTCCAAGTTTTGCCCAGTCAATTGGACAGTTGACCTAGAAATCTGCTGTATTGGGGAAAAAGTCAACTGTGGCCAATTGACAGTCAAACCTCATGAAATTTGACCCACATCAACATTATGAACTCATATGGACCATTTGATCAAGTTTGGATCACAATTCCACAAGAAATTTGATCAGACCACCAAAAGGGCAAAATGGTCATTTTTAGGGTTTTGATTGCACAAAGGCAATTTTTGACTGTTTGACCTAACCAATGGCAAACCAAGCTCACATATGGACTCAAGGACCCCATGGAATTATCTTGACATGTTCATCAAGCTCAAAAGATCCCAAGTACACAAGATTGACAGTTGAATTTCCCAGTCAATTGATCAATTTTGACTGTACACTGAAAAGTCAAACTTTGACTTTTTGGTCAAAATCAAGAGTCAAGATTCATTTTTCATTAAAACATGCCAAATCATGAAACTTGTTCACCAAGAAATCACAAAATGCAAATTAGGGTTAGAAAATGGAATTTTTCATAACTTAGAATTTTTCTAAGTTATGAAAAAACCTAATTTTTTCCCAACTTTGCCCCATCTTTTCACCAAGATCCATTTGGATTCAAACAAAAGTCAAAACATGAAAGTTATAGCTTGTTGCATAATCTACAACTTTGATTCACAAAGTTTTCTCATTTGAAGCTTGTATCTCAAGTTACAATTTTTTGAATAAGGGCACTAAACCATTTTTTAACTTAGTGAAATTTAACCTATTTTGACAAGGTTTTCTACCCCACTTCAAGGCCACTTTTCATACCCTTCCACTTGGAATTTTAATTTGCATTTCAAAGATGGATTGTAGTACACATTCCAAGCTTTCCAAAATGTCCAAGAACTCATCAAACAACCTCATGACTTGAGAGATTCGAATTTCACAAGTTGACAAAAATTCACTTTTGTTCTTCATCAAAACATGTCCATAACTTTGCAAATCTTAACTCAGCTTGCTTTATGCTTGATTACAGGTCCTTAAACCATTCCATACTCAATAATTTAATGCATATTCAATGTGTTAAGGCCATGTTCTTTGTGTTCTAACATTGCATAGTGGATTAATCCTAAATTAGATAAAGTGAACTTTCCATTTTTGAAAAGATTAGCTTTATGTCAAATTGAAATCCAAGAAGGTACAAGCAAAATCCTTATGGCACAAGATTATGGGCAAATTGCTCTGATCAAGAGAGGCTTATGCAGCAGGATTAGAGGCCCCTACTGACCTAAAACACAAAGTGACCATTGCTTGCTTCATTTTCAAGTAACATTGCATAACTTGTACCATATCTCATCTCAGCTTAGAAACACAAGAGAGAAATTATCAAACATATTCCATAGAACATATCCAAGCTTCTACACGAGCCATTGACCTCCCAAACATCCTCAAACCAAAAAACACCATCAAACTGCAAAAACAGAGTTGTCTCTGCAGTTTGATTGCTAACTCCTATTTCCCTCAAGTTCTTGTGCAAAAACCAGTTCACACACATTCCCTAGTGCTTATGCAAGCTAACCATGTCCTGAAACCTGACCTGTAACACCTCCAAGCCACTTCACCATTTTTAATTTTCTGTTTTGCAGTTGGAGTTCACTAGCTCGATTCAGGGAGTTTCAAGACAAAGTAGGACTTGGAAAAGCATCCTTACACTTCAAGGAAGCTATACCAATCATCATTTTACTCTGAAACATCCTCCATTGCAAAGCACGATTCCAACTGAACAGGTACATTCATGGAGTTCTATCTCTCTTGTTAGGCATTGTTAGCTTTAGGTTTGTGAAGAAAATATGTCACAATCATAGCCCTGAACATGCTCATATGTTTGGATTTCATTTATATTTCGTGTGCTTAGAGAATTTTATGTCTGAACATGGTTAAAAAATTAGGTCAGGATTTGGGAGAGAAGAAATTCTCTCTCATTTCTGAGAGTTAGCTTGACTTCTTTATATGTCTAGAACCGTGGTTTCAAGCTCTACAGGTTTCATGTTGGAAGATTTGGCAAAAGATCAAGGAATGAGAAGTTAGAAAACGCGTGTTTTTTGAACACGGAAGTGTTCTGAGGTTGAAGATGAAGCTGCATGGGCTGGGCCTGTGTGGTTTCTTCTTTTTGCACCATGTTTCCATTTTCTCACCCCCCCCTGAGCCCATTTGCTCATTTTTTAACATTTTTGACTTTTTCTTTTTTTTGTTTGACTTGTTTATTTTTTCCCAGCACATTAAAATTTTGAAAATATTTTTTCCATCATTTTTTGTATTTATTGCATATTTATTTGTTTATTACCTTTGTTTATACATAAACATTATACATATACTATTATTAGAATAAATATAAATAGTGTAAATACATTTTTATTATTTTTTTTACCTTCTGAAAATATTTCACATAAAAAAAAATATACCTTTTTATTTATTTTTTTAAAATATTAAATATATATATTATTTTGTATATAATATATATTTAAGAAATTAATATATATATATAGATATATGTTTATTAATATATTTAAGCTAAAATATAAAATACTTGAATTTTTCATTTTTTTTCTTTTATTTATTAATGTTTGATATAAAAATACCTTTTTTTTTATATAATATACTTCATTTTATTTTATTTTTATAAATAACAAATAAATATTTGTATTAAATTAGATAATAATGCATTTTCTTTAAAAATTAGGGTTTTTTGCCCTAAATTCAAAATACTCCAAAAAATAATATATTTTTTATTTTCTTTTCTCTTTTACATAAATAATATTCTTTCATACATATACAAAACATTTCTTTTGCATCTTATATTCTTATTTAATTTTTGTACATTGATTAAATTGCAAATATTCAAATTGATGTAATAATTTAGATTTAAATTCTTGTCAATATCCCCATTTGAACATTTGTACCCCCTTCCCATATTTGGTTTTGTAATAGCTTAGTAAATTTAATTTCGCACTTTATTGCTTTCTAATGATAACATGTTAGAATTAGGGTTTGTATGCGAAAAAAACGATAAAAAATAGTTATGACCTAATCTCAAGATAACAAGCATGAAAATGAACACACAAATCACACTTGCATCCCTAGGGTATTCCACTTGTTGCCTTCAAATAAATGGGCCATATTGCATGTTGAACTTCTTTGGGCAAAGCAAACAATTTGAATGATCATAGTCCCTCGACAAAACTTTTCAAAACAAACAAAAAACAAATGATCAAGTCCCTTAAAGAAATTGCCCAAAGACATTTAACGCCGTTGCGATTATGGTCTAAACGATGACCCGCGCCTGTCCCCTTCACATCCTAACACAAGATTGTCCACCAAATACAATGGTGGAACAAACTTGTTAAAAGGGTTAAAACATAGCAATAATCTTTTGAGAAATTTAGGAGTAGATAACCTCTTAGTTGCTTGACTCAAACTTGCAAAACAAAACACTTGCCTAATTTCAAAACCACATCTCACTATACTTTCAAAACTACTTTCAAAAACAAATGAAAACCTTTTCAAAAGACATACATCTTTGTATACATCCCCACATGGATCATTATAAAGATTGCCACCACATTGGCCTCTTTTCAAAACATTTTCAAACCCACACATTCAAGCACCATTTCAAACAATTGAAAACAAAAGGCAAGTGATCTAAGCAAGTAACTAAGAGCCCATGGATAACCATGGATAGAAAGGGTGCTAATACCTTCCCTTTCTATAATCTACTCCCCGAACCCAAGAAAACATCTCAAAAGGTTTTTGCTGTGCTTTTTAACCTTTCCTTAGGATAAAATAAAAAGTCGGTGGCGACTCTTGCTCAACCGAAACATTTGCGAATACAAACGCAAAACCTCAAGTCAGTTCTCCCACCGTATCACAGCTGTCATACTCCATTCACCACCCGATTATGTTTTAACTGCACCAACAATATGGTGGAGTATGAAGCGTGTATCCTAGGTCTTCGAGCTGCTATTGACCTAAGGATTAAGTTCTTAAGTGTATCCAGAGATTCTGCTCTAGTGATCAGTCAGATAAAAGGCGAGTGGGATACGAAGCACCCAAATCTTATTCCTTACAAAGAGTATGTACTGACATTGCTTCCGCACTTTGAGGAGATAACCTTTGAACACTTCCCCAGAGAAGAGAACCAGTTAGCGGACGTGCTAGCTACCACATCTTCTATGTTCAAGGTCAGGTGGGACAATGAAGCTCCCGAGATTACCATTGAAAGGTTGGACGAACCCGCACATTGCTATGACATTGAGACTGAAGAGGTGGCAGATAAACCCTGGTTCCACAAGGTAAAGAGGTATCTTGAGGCTCCAGAGTACCCCGAGGGTGCATCTGTTAATGATAAGAAGTTTCTGAGGAGGTTCGCAGCGAAGTTCTTCATCAGCAACAACATTCTCTACAAGCGTAACCATGATTCGACCTTACTGCGATGTATGGACAAAAGCGAGGCAGAAAGAATCATGGCGGAGTTACATGAAGGAAATTTTGGAACTCATTCTAGTGGACATACCATGGCAAAGAAAATCCTACAGGCAGGATATTACTGGTCTATTTTGGAAGCCGATTGTTATCAGCATTCTCGGACCTGTCATAAGTGCCAAGTCTATGCTGATAAGGTGCATGTACCTCCAGTTCCTCTGAACATCTTGACAACTCCTTGGCCTTTTGCAATGTGGGGCATTGATATGATAGGCGAGATCAGACCTACTGCGTCTAACGGGCATCGTTTAATTCTGGTAGTAATTGACTACTTTAAAAAGTGGGTTGAGACAACTTCCTTTGCTACAGTAACCAAGAACATCGTAGCGCGGTTCATCTGACACAATTTGATATGTCGATATGGGGTACCAGAGAGGATCATCACTGACAACAGTACAAATATCAACAATACAATGATCACCGAACTCTGCAAATAGTTTAAGATACAACATCACAACTCTTCTCCTTACCGGCCGAAGATGAATGGGGATGTTGAAGCAGCAAATAAGAACATCAAGAAGATTGTGCAGAAGATGACTGTGACATACAAAGACTGGCATGAGATGTTGCCATTCACTCTTCATGGGTACCGTACCTCAGTGCGTACTTCGACAGGGGCAACACCCTACTCTCTGGTGTATGGCATGGAGGCAGTCTTACCCATTGAGGTCCATATACCCTCTCTCCGGATCATGAAGGATGCAGGTTTGAGCGAAGACGATTGGATCCAGACCTGGCTTGATCAAGTGAACTTAATCGATGAAAAGAGACTTACTGCTATTTGTCATGGTCATACGTATCAAAAGTGAATGATCAAGGCATTTAACAAGAAAGTTAGACGACAAGAATATCAAGTCGGGGATCTGGTGATCAAACACATCATACTACCGCAAGGTGATCCTAGGGGCAAATGGACCCCCACGTATGAAGGGCCATTTGTGGTTAAGAACATTTTCTCAGGAGGAGCTATGATTCTAACCACCATGGATGGTGACGACCTTCCTCACCCCGTCAATGCAGACAAAGTGAAAAAATACTACGCATAATCAAAGACCCGCTAGGTCGACTGGCCTAGGAAAAAATAAGGGCTTCCCGGTGAGCCAAAAGGGTTCGGGAAAAAGTAAGGGATTAAAATGGAAAAAACTGTACACCCGACAAGCCGAAAACCTGAAAAGGCGGCTTGGGCAAAAAAGGGTATCCCGATGGACTGAAAACCCGAAAGGGCGGTCCAGGAAAAAATTAGGGATTAAAGCGTAACACTATGTCTCATTGGATCATCTTGCAACCAGACTTCGATATCGACTATCAAGCTCGGACGACGTTAATCAATCTGATCTACCTTCAACTAAGTAGCAAAGTGATGAGACACTCGAAGATATAAAGGCAATAACAGAGTTGGAACCCAATGGGATTGTTCACATAGCTATTTTTCTTTCTTTTACACAAATTGTATAAATTGTATCTTTCGACGGTGTTCTCTTACTAGGACATCAGCCTCTTGTACAAAACGCCTATTACAGGCCAATTTCAAGAATCAATACAATTCATCTTTCAACCAATTTCAAAATTGTTTTTCTGTTTTGTTTTGCAAGAACGTCTAATGATTTATTTTTGATATATGCATTTGAACATAATTGTTGCTCATAAATATTTACATAAGAAACAAAAGATGATTGCTCGTAATTCCAAGAATAGGGGCAAACAAGAAATGTCCAAACCTTACAGTTGCTCTACCCACCAGGTACAAGGATAGACCCAGTTGGAGAATATGACTAAGGGTACGTACACTCCCCGCCAAGTAAGAAGCACCCAAAGATGGTGGTGTTAATTCTCCCCAAGCAAAGTTTATCTATCACCAGCATTAGAAGATTATCCCCAGTGGAGTTTATTTCTTCCGCATGCAGAAACTCAATCCCTAGCCGGGTTCATTATCGCCAGCAATGGTAATTCATCCCCAGCCGAGGTTATTCCTCCAAATCAGCAGATCTTCTAGCAGAGTATCTCTTCCCCACATAGTCTTTCCCTCGCCAGTTTATTCTCCAACAGAGTTATTCTCCCGCCAATTTATTCTCAAATCCTCTTCGGTCGTTACCCCAGTGAGAACGAAGAACTCAACTCCTTGCACTCTCCAGCAGCAGTCCGGGATTTATTTTCCCCAGCTAGAGAACATCATAAAAACATTGCATATCCATTATAATGGCATGCGCATACGCATCATACAGCACAGTCTCATTTATTTTGGGAACATCATTGCTCAATACATTTCATGCATCATGACATTACATATGACTAACTCTTTACCTTTCAGGGAAAGGTACAATCAAATTCTCACAAGTTTTCTCTGATTCATTCAAATCGATGTAAGATTTCTATTCCAGTTCAAGCTATGAAGCCCGGATCCGACCGAATAATATCTTGATGTCTCCCTCATACTGCGAAGCCCGGAGAACGGCCGGATAACAGTACCAAAATACCGTGAAGCCTGGAATCGACCAGATAGTGGTTTATCTTAAATTCAAGCTATAAAGCCCGAAAATCGACCGAAAAATAGTTTAATCCCCAACAAGTTACCGTGAAGCCTGGATTACAACCAGATAATAGTACAAAGACACCATGAAGCCTGGAATTGACCAGATAGTGGTATATCATAAACACAAGCTGTGAAGCCTAGATTACGGCCAGATAGCAGCCAAGAATACTACAAAGCCTGGAGTCGACCAGATAGTGGTATATCTTTAATACAAGTTATGAAGCCCGTATTCGACCGGATAATATCTTGATTTCTCCAAACGCCATGAAGCCTGGATTCAACCAGATAATGGTATAATACATCGTGAAGCCTGGATTATGATCAAATAGCGGTAAAAGACACTGAAGCCCGGGACTACGACCAGATAATAGTGAGGGACGTTGCGAAGCTTGGATTTCGACCAAATAGCAGTCTACCCGGCCAATTACTATGAAGCTCGGGAATTGACCGGATATTAGTAGGCCTAAAAAATCAAATGGAAGCCCGGATGCGACTGGATAACCACTTAATTTCTTCTGAATCCTGGAACACGACCAGATAAGAAGTAAGAAGTTGCGAAGCCTAGATTACGACCAGATAGTGACAAAGGACTGAAGCCTGGAATCGACCAGATAACAGTATAAGACACTTTGAAGCTTAGATTTCGACCAAATAGCAGCTTACATGGACAATTACTAAGAAGCCCAAAATAGACCGGATATTAGCATGCCCTAAATTCAAGTTGAAGCCCGGATGCGACCGGATAACAACCTAACTCTTTCTGAAGCCTGGAATACGACCAGAGAAGAATTGAGAAATTGCGAATCCTAGAAGACGACCAGATATCAAGTTTAATCTCATCTCCCTATTAAGTCATTGTAAAGCCTGGAGCATGACCAGATAGCAGTCGGTCTTATTACTATGAAGCCTGGATCACGACCAGATAGTAGTTCAGTTTAACCTCTTCGACCAAGAGACGATTCCCCAGTAGAATAACGAACGATCGAAGCTCCTAAAATTCAAATTTTACCAAAACAGAGACCAACATTCCCCAGCGAAGTCCTCCTCAACAACAGGTATATCGGCTCTGGCAAAGGAAACTGTTATGCGATCGACACTTCTCCTGATGGCATCTTTAAGCCCATAGTCCGACACCAACCTCCAAATGGCATCTATAAGCCTATTCCCGACATCGTAAGACGGATACCACTTCATGTGAGGGCAAATTTCTGGGCACTCTAGCGTTCAATCATCTTCCACCCTTGGATCACGAAAGGCGGACAAGCCAATCTACATCCTCAGGTTTAAGAAGATTGAACAGGGGCAGCTGTTGTACCCCAAAATTTTCCCTCCCATATTTCTCAACAATTTTCAAGTGAGATCCTCAAATTGCTCAAAGAAATCCAAGGGTTGACCAGACAAACTCTCTCCTAAGGCAGTCAACCTCAAATTAGGGTTTTAATTTGCATCAAGATGTGTGAGGCAAAAGGGTACCAAATGCTCACTATTGTCCTAATATGTTCTCAAGATCATCCATGTCAAGTTCCAATCCCTACAGAGAAAGTTTGCTTAGTTAATTGCTCAAAGGCTTGAAAATCGACTGTGCTAGGGCAAAAGTCAACTATGGCTCACATACAGTCAATCTTCAAAAATTTTGGTCAACATCCTCATTTTGAAGTATTGTTCATCATTTGATCAAGGTTTTATCATGATTCCTCAAGTATTGGTCACAATTCATCAAAACCCAAAAGTTGCTAAATTAGGGTTTTGTAGGAAAAGTCAACTCAACTTTGACCAAGCATAACTTTCTCATACTTTATCAAGAATGACCCATCCAAATCTCATTTTGAAGAGGATGGAATTCCCTACAAATCATATTCATCTCCCAAGTTCAAAATATGCACTCACAAGAAGTTATGAATTTGGACACTATAGGTCATTTTGAAAAGTCAACAAAAACACATTTTTTGTCAAAGCTTCACACATGAACATGGAAGACTCAATTGATATGAAACAAAAAGGGTTGATTAGAGGACATATTGAGATTTATAAAAAGTCCAGGAACACATCTCTAGGGTCAAAATTGAAGGAGTTATGCATTGGTAAAGTTGACCCTTTTTGCAAAATTGCCAAAAGTCAAATATGTCTCAACTTGCAATTTTTGTCAAATGGGCCTAACTTTTTGTGCTTGAATTGAGTTTGTAACATGATCCACGACCCATGATCCTTCCCACTTACCTTTATTTTATTTTGGTCATTTATTTTGATTTTTATCTCATTTAAATCAAATAAAATCAATAATAAATAATGAAAATATCAAAAATCATTTAAACCTTGAGATTTTGTGCATATTTCAGGTCCATGAATAACTGGCAATGAGATAAAATCGTGCAACATTCAAATGTACACAAAAAGTTTGGATTTTGGCTTGATTTAGAAAGATTTACATGAGAATCAAATCATGATCAATGATCATTATTGGAGAAGATTTGATGCAAACTTGTAAACCTAATTCACTCAAGGGTACATATAGAAGATTGGAAGACCAAAAGCATAGGGGTTAGAGGCGTGAAAAGAGAAGAATAACTTTCAAAAAAATCAAGAAAAAGTGGCAATCTGATTTCATAGTTCCGGGCTATCTCAAGCCTTCCCAGCTATCTCATTCGCTTGCTGGGCATTCAAGGAGTCTATCCCAATCATCAACAAGCATTTTCGTGCCCAAAAACACATTGTAAGTACCTCACGACATCCCTACTTTTTTGAAATCGAATCTCATGAATTTGGCATTGTTAGCATGATTTGTTTATATATTCTGAATCCTTGAAACATTTGCAAGCTAATGATAATAATTAATTGCATTTTTGTTAACCATACAGAGATTTGCCATGATTAGGGTTTAGGTTTCGTTTTTAGGGATTTTGATTACAGGTACAATTGGGCTACGATTGAGATACCATGATGCTCGTGAGGTTTTCACGAGTTGATTGGTACCATTGTTATGTGTTTATCATGCTTGCAGGGAGTTCTGGAAATATGCAGGGGTTGTACCTACAGAGAACGTCTGTAGGTAAAAGTCGTTTTACCTAAGACGACAGATGCTGGAGAAGATGATGGCGTGGCCTGACTGGCCCATTCAAAAGTTCACGTGTTTTAATATATCACTCTACTTGTTTCCAATATAATATTTGATGGTTATTCCATATACAAACATGTGCGCTAGCTCAGTTGGTCAAGAGGCGTTGGAAATTACCAAAGGGCCTGGGTTCGATCCCCAGGTCCCCCATATTTGTTCAATGCAATTTTATTTTACATGATTAGGTGTGCAAGCTTCTAGGACATCCACCATACACCCTCAAGGAACAACCAACCAGATGTCCACAAGCTGGATCCAAAGGCCATCCTTTGGAGGTCTACAATGCACCCTAGTCAACTTGCAACATGGGATCTGAGAAGTCAAACATGGACCAAGGCTTATTGGGCTTGAAAGTCAGATTGACACCCCCCTTTTGCTTTGGATACCAGGCCCTTTTTCTTTTTTTCTTTTTATATTTTCCTTTTATTTATTTATTTTGTCTAAATTTATTTTCTAAATCACAAATTAATTCTTTTTTATACAAAAACTCATAAAATCAATTTCATCAAATTTAGGTTTTTTTATATATTTCGTCAAAATTAATTCAATATTAGCTTAATTTAATTTTAGGGTAATTTTAACCTTTTTGTAAATAACTTAAAATAAGTTAGAAAAATTAGGGTTTTGTTTAATTTAATTTTTATTTTCTTTTTCCTAAAATAACAAAAATATAAAAATAGGTCAAATTAATTATTTTTCTTAAATTAAATTAATTAGTAATTAGGTTTGTATTTATTTAATTGAAACCTTATTTTTCTCAAAATAATTAAAAAACAACAAAAAATGATTTTTCTTTTAATTAGGTTTAGACGGGGTCAAAACCCTAATTTTTCCTCATTCTCGATTCATCTCGCTTGTTTATTCATTTTTATGATATTAATGTAACTGCTCATGGTATGTAATAGTTTAATTAGGACTTTTCGTTTATTTATCGTTTTTACGGGTTTTTGGCTATGTAATTAATCTCCCTCCCTGAAGCCTTGTAATAGCGTAGTTTTATTTCTCGCATCTTTGTTTTCACAAATATTAACTGTTAGATGTATGATAATAGGATTGCATGACAAGAATGTATGTTAATTTTAAAATGGTTAGCAAACCCTAAATGTGCAAGATAATAACTTGAAATCAAATCACTCGCACATGCGCACTCCTAGGGTATACTCTCACTTCGATTGCCTTCGGTAAACAATCATTAAGTATGAGGTGTCTTAGTGGTTGCCCTCTTGTCTAAACAAAGATCAAATGTCCCGTTCGGAAATGTTGCCTCGGAAAGGTTGCCTCGGAAATGTTGCCTCGAATATGATCTTAAGACACCAGGGTTATTACTAAGACGTCCTAACATTGCTTTAGTGATCGTACGTCCCTTTCGAATTGACCCTTACAAACTCCAATGACGGTGCTACCTGCTTATTAATAGTAGGATAGCGCTGCCTAAAGGAAACAAGAACAGAAACATTCTCTTTTCAAGTAGGTAGATGCTAGTAGGTATTTGCTCAAAATCAAACTTTTCCACACTTACACTTTTTCAAACAAAGTTTTCAAAACGACTTCGTAACACTCTTGAAGACAGAAGCAAGGGTTAAATCGAAGTAAAACAAATTTTTTCTTCAAAACACACAAACACAGAAGAAAATTTTCAAAATAATGAGCAAGTACCTAAGAGCCCGTAGAAAACTATGGATAGAAAGGGTGCTAATACCTTCCCTTCTATAATCTACCCCCCGTACTCAGAACATCTCGAAAAAGGAATTTTTCTGTGATTTTTTCCTTTCCAGTTGGATAAAATAAAAGTTGGTGGCGACTCTTTCTTACCGCGACATTTTGCAAACAAAAAAACGCAAAATGCAAACCAACATTTTCCTAAAATAGTCTGGTTCTGCCACCGTATCACAACATATATGTCAGATTGACATGAAATGTGCATTCCTGAATGGAACCTTAGATGAAGAAGTATATGATGCACAACCAGTTGGGTTTGTGAAGCATGGCGAAGAGAGAAAGGTGTACGAGCTGCATAAGGCCCTGTATGGATTGAAGCAAGCTCCAAGAGCTTGGAATAAGAAGATAGATAACTTTCTAAGTGTTGTACCCCAAAATTTTCCCTCCCATATTCTTCAAGATTTGGCAAGATCAAGCTTCAAATGGATTAAGGATTGCACAGTCCAATTGCCTCCTAACACAGTCAAAATTAGGGTTATGGTTCTTGCAAAGAAATTGAGGTTTTCAAGGGTCAAATCAAGTCCCATATGCCTATATACATTTTCAAGCATCTATAGGTCAAGTTTCAAGACTCACAGCATCAAGTTGCACAGTCAAAAGCCCTTAATGCTTCACAGTCAACTGCAGGGGCAAAATGGTCATTTGACAGTCAAAAGTCAAAATTTTTGGTCAACATCTTATTTTGAAGCCACAATCATCATTTGATTAATTCTTGATCATGATTCCACAAGCATGGCTCAAAATTCATCAAGATGCAAAAGTTTCTATTTTTGGACAGCTGAAAAAGTCAACTGCAAATTGACCAAGGCATAACTTTTTCATGGTTTATCAGAAAAATCCCATCCAATGCTCATTTTGAAGGGGATGACATTTCCTACAACTCATCTTCACATTCCAAGTCCAAGAAATGCTCTCACTAAAAGTTATCAATTTAAACATTATAGGTCATTTTCAAAAGTCAACAAAAAGGCACTTTAAGTCAAAGACCATAACTTGATATTGGTAAATCAAAATGACATGGGACCAAAGGCATTGGTTAGAGGACTTCAAGACCTTTCCAAAATGTCTAAGAACATGTTCATAGCTTCAAAATTAAGCAAGATATGCATTGATGAAGTTAGGAAATTTTTGGGAACTTTCAAAAGTCAACTTTGCCTAAAACACTTCATTTTTGCTAATGGGCCTCAAATTCCTTCTTGAATCTTTGCCCAAATCCTATGCACGGCCCATTGAACTTAAAATGATTTATTTTCTTATTTTTAATTAATTAATTGAATTTATATTAATATTAATTCATTTAATTGGTTTTAATTGTAGGAAAATTCAAAAGATATGCTTTTTAAATCTTTTTGTGAAGAAAATAAGGCTAGGGCAAGCTGGCAATTCGTGTGCACCTCAAGGACCTCAAAATATCCATGATTGGCAAGGTTTTATGAAATAAAAGATTGGAAAAGATTTGATTGCCAATCACATATGCAAACTTGAATACAATGGATTTATGGGCTTAATTTTAACCTAATTCTCTTCACATAAAGATGCTGAAGCAAACCCTATTCCTGGACACGAAAAAAGCTGCTCACAAACTCATAACCAATTTGCAAAAAATAGAGAAAAAGCTTGAAACTGATTTCATAGTTGCAGGACAATTCAAGGCCTAAAAACGATTCTAACACATTGCGAGACCTTCCAGGAATCTAGTAGCATCAAGAACCAGTCCAAACGTGCAAGGAATCGAAGAACATAAGCCATACGGTTTGCCATATTTTCCAGAAACTCATTTCATAATTCATGCGCATTTGATGCATATTGTTGGTTGTTTTGTATTCACAGGAACATTCTGAAGCTAATGATACGGTTTAATTGCATTATAGCATCCTGTATCAAAATCTGCCATGAGAGATACCTAGGGTTTCAGAACTTCAATATTGGGGGTTTTCATATATGGTAAAATTAGACCACCAAACCTGTATGGACAAATTTGTGGCAACAAGACGAATCGTTTGAAACAATCGCGCCCTTTTTATATTAACTCCTCTTCTATTCGCTATTTTTCGTGGCTATGGTTAGTGGGGGTTTAAAACCCCCGCTACTTGTTTTATGTTTTGCAGGAAGAACGAAGAAGAAGCATGCGTGCCAAGGCGTGATAGGAGCATTCAAATATCTGGCACGTTTTCTTGTTTTATATCACTAACCTTTGTTTTTCTATATAATAATTGTTCTCCATTATATGAACAAGTGTGTTGCCTGGCTCAGTTGGTTGATGAGGTGTATTGCAAGCATTGAGACCTGGGTTCGATTCCCATGTTCCCCCACATATTTCATAATTTTTATCCTAACGTGTTTCCATGCAGCGTTCACCAAAAGGCCTACCATACGTACTCATGCTTAAGGCTGCCACGCGTTTATGATGATCAATCTGAAGGCCACAGAATGAAGTCCAGGGTATGGCTCAGTCAACCAGCAAACACGTGATACCAAAAGGTCAAACAGGCTTTGCCTAATGGGCCAAGATTCTTCCAGTCACACCTCCACATGGGCCAGACACCCCCCCTCTGTTTGTATATTTAAATTAATTTTCTTTTCTTTTTAATTCTTTTATTTGCTTTAATTTGTTTTATTTAATTCACCTAAACTAATTTTCTTTTCATAATAAAATCATAAACCAAAAAATACAAATATATTTAATTATTATTAATTTCATCACTAACCTATTTTTTTTGTAAATAAATAACTAACAATTAATTTAGTTAATTTAGGTTTTAATTTTAACATTTTTTCTTAATAAATAAAAAATGCATAGAATTAGGTTTTTGACATTTTATCTTTTTCTTAATTAATTTTTCCTCATTATTTATTATTATTATTATTAATCATTAATTTTGTAAATAAATATGCAAATTAATTAATTAGTAAATTAGGTCAACTTTGACATTTTCTTTAATAATTAAAATATATAGAATTAGGGTTTCCTCTTGATTTTTCTTTTCTTTATTCCATAAATACTAAAACATAAAATATTTTCTTTTTTCTTTAAATAATTAATTAGTCCTAATTTAACTTAATTTCAAGCAAAGGGTCAAAACCCTCGGACGTTCAGTTTATTTCTTTTTCGCGCATTAATTCTTTCAGCGATTATTATGTAACTGCTTTCTGGATGTAATGGTAATTAGGTATTTATTTATTTTCCGCATTTTTATCAAATGGGTCTTTGTAATTTGGCGATGTATAGACCCGCGCCTTGTAATAGCGTAGCTTTTATCTTTCTGTCTTTTAATTTTCCGCACTCTTAAATTCTAACTTTGTATGAATGAATGTAAGCTAATTAAAAACAAGCGTAGCTCACGATGCCATGATCAAAGATAACTGTTAAACTAAAAACAACACACAAATACACACACCACTTCTAGGGTACGCCTCACCCGTTGCCTTCGAAACGTGGTCGTCGAGTATAGGACGTTTTAGCGTTCGCTCTGATGTCTATGATCTAGTCGCCTCGAAACGGTTGCCTCGGATAAAAGGATCTAGGATATTAGGGTAGCTTCTAAGGTATCCTACTGTTGCTCTGGTGACCACACTGTCCCTACAAACGAATTGACCAGAACACCTCCAACGGTGGTGCTACCTACCTCTCAATGGTGGGATGGCACTACCTTAAGGACTTCTACACAACTTAAATACTTAGGGTAGGTAGATGACTCATGGATACTTGCTCTCTAAAAAACAAATCAAAAATCTTTTCACACTGACACTTTCAAAAGACTTTCAAAACAATTTTTAAAACACTCTTGAGGACTGATACAAGAGTTATTCAGAAATCTTTCAAAGAAACTTTTGCAAAACCCACTCACATTTTGAAAAGCAAACAAACATTTTGAAAACATAAGAGCAAGTATCTAAGAGCCCATGGATAACCATGGATAGAAATGGTGCTAACACCTTCCCTTTCTATAAATCTACCTCCCGAACCGAGAGACAATCTCATAAGGAATTTTGCTGTGCTTTTGTCCTGTCCATGTTGGAGAAAATAAAAGACGGTGGCGACTCTTGTTTCTGCGACATTTCGCGAAACCAGCTAAAAACAGTCAGTTCTATTTCCACCGATCACAGAACTGGCGACTCTGCTGGGGATATACTTTAAAGTGAGGTGTACCTTAGGATAGCTCATACTTATGTTTTCAATTGCCTGATTTGTGTGCTTTAATACTATTGGGCCTGTTTTGGGAGTTCTATAGATCCTAACCCGGATCTGGGGGATACCTTCTTAGAAAGTAGCAACAAGACTGTGAGGGAACTGTGCGGGGTATACCGACACGGTTGAAGCAGTCTGCTACGTTGATGTGGCACTTTGGTGAGTACCGGTAACCCTTGAGTCAAGTCAAGGAGAGTACGGGGCCGCCGCGTGGTGTCGTGAAGCATCAACTGACCTTAGGAACCTTAATTGAACCATCTTGGCCTCTTTAGGGTAGTGAGATAACTGACTTTGGTGCAGTCCGAGGATGGTTGATACTCGATACTACACTCAGTTAAGGATTGTTTTCTTGGAATATTTCGGTCGCCAGTTCAGTGGCTAAATCGAAACGATGAACACAGAAAACAATCCAATGATATTGGGACCCTTAGAACCCGGTCACTTCTGATAGGATAGGTTTTGAGCCCACCAACCTCAAGAGGGTAATACCTAGACCCCATGCTGGCCTGAACTCTAAGGGCTGTCTTGTGTGACTTGTGTGCCTTACCATGTTTGCTTTTTGTGGATACTTGTGGTGTGTTTTTATCATAGCATCATAACATCATACAACATCACATGCACCCAGTAACCATTTCAGGGGTTCGAATCTTCATCTTTGTTCTTGTTTTGTAGGACATGGAAACTATCCACAGAAAGACAATTCAGATCAGCCTTGTAAGGATCCCTCCTCAGCTTAAGGAACTTACATCCAGGATTCCTGAAAGCTCTTCTTTCAGTGAGAGGCATGGAAGACTCATCAGCTTGGTCAACACCAACATTGAGGAAGATATGATAAAGGTCCTCTTCCAGTTCTTTGACCCTCTGCACCACTGTGTTACTTTCCTGGATTATCAACTGGTGCCTACCTTGGAAGAATTCTCCCGGCTTCTGAAGATCCCTATCCTTAGTCAACTGCCCTACAACGGTACGGAAAAGGAACCCAAACTTGAAGATATTGCTAAAGCATTACGCCTACAACCATCTGACATCAAGGAACATTGGGAAGTTAGAAGTGGTATCAAAGGGTTCTTGGCCAGGTTTCTGTTTGAGAAGGCCCAAGAATGTTGGAATTCCCTTGACCTACAAGCCTTTGAAGAAGTTGTGGCCCTCCTTGTCTCTGGATTGGTGTTGTTCCCGAATCCCGATCAGCTTATAGACATCAATGCTGTCAAGATCTTCATGTCCAGGAATCCTATACCCACGTTGCTTGGGGACATCCTTCACTCATGTTACACTCGAACCATGAGAAAAAGAGGTGTTCTTAGGTGCTGCACTTCACTCCTGGGAAGGTGGTTTATTTCGCACCTTCCACAATCAGTTTTGAAGAATGAGCGGGGTTTGAGATGGTCACAACGATTGATGACTCTTACACATGCTGATATACATTGGTGTTCTCGGTCCAGAGAAGACGTCACTATCATTGATCGTTGCGGGGAGTTTCCTAATGTTCCTTTACTTGGAATCAGAGGAGGTATTACTTATAACCCGTGTCTGGCTTGGAGACAGTTTGGTTATGCTCGAAGGGACGACCCTCATGACATGTTAATTCCTGACATAGTTTTTGACTTCGACAACGATGCACAAGGACTTCGCCAGAGATTTATCAGAGCTTGGAGGATGCCCAACAAGATAGACAGCAAGACACTAGGGCATAGGAACTCCATCCCGTTGGAGCCTTATCTCAAGTGGGTACGATCCCGCTCTCAGAAGTTAGTGATGCCATATTCTCATGTTCTCCCTGTGATCAAAGAGCCAGTTTTGGAAGGAGAGGTGTCCTACACCATTCAACATCCTGACATGCCTACATCCTGGGAAGAAATGCAGAAGAGCTGGATCCAGCTTAAGGAAGAACGGAATTCTCTTGAAGCCAGTCTACATGCTAGTGAGAAGAAGGTCTTGGAGCTCACCCGCCTATTGCACGAGGAAAAGACTCTCAAATTGCTCCAAAGAGGATGCGCAGTGTCTTTTGGGATTGATTTACTTTGCAATGTTTGCCCATGAGGCTTTGATGTACTGAACAATTATTTCTTAATGATAACGTGTGTTCCTTTTTGTCTACAACAAATTTGAACTTTCAAACCCTTGAATGCATTGCATAAACAGCATATCATGCATCATGTGCATAGCAGGTACTCTTTTTTACAGGTGGTTTAATCTTCTTCGCTGTTTATTTTAGCTCGCCATCATGAACCCTGAATCATCTACTGAGCAATCCATCAAGGCCCTCCAGGCTCAGAACGCCCAGTTCCAGGAGTTGATTAAGAGTCTAGCCCAAGGTCAACAGGATTTGAAGACTCTGCTCTCGAAGAAGAAGAAGAAGAGAACGGTGTTGTTCAACCCGAGACGCAAATCTGGGAATGGATCACTAAATGAAGTTGAGCAGACTACCTCATCTGTTGGAAAGGACAGCCCCCATGAGAGAGAGGTTCCTAGTCCAGTGGTCTCCGACAACGAGACAGAGTTCAATGATGAACAGTACCCTCCAACTGAGGACAGGTATAAATAGTTGGAAGACCGACTAAGTGCTATGGAGATACAAAAAGTTCCGGGCCTGGACTTCGAAGATCTAGGTCTGTCTTCTGGGGTAGTAATCCTGCACAAATTCAAGGCACCTGCCTTTGCAAAGTACGATGGGACATCCTGTCCTAAGCTGCATCTCAGGTCGTACATAAGGAGGATCCAACCCTACACGGCTGACAAGAATTTATGGATTCACTTCTTTCAGGATAGTCTGTCAGGAACTCAACTCGACTGGTTCTATCAACTGAATGGAGCCAACATCCGCAGCTGGGAGGACTTGGCCACGACATTCTACAAGCAGTACCAGTACAATGCCGACCTTACTCCCACGCGCACTCAGCTTCAGGGGATGTCTATGGGTGCAGGCGAAGGCTTTAAAGAATATGCTCAAAATTGGAGGGACCTTGCTGGAAGGGTACAACCACCTCTGACTGATCGGGAACTTGTCGATATTTTCTTGGGGACCCTGCCTGGGCCGTTCTTCAACCATATGATTGGCAACTCCTCAGCCGGGTTTACAGACCTTATCCTGACTGGGGAAAGAATTGAAGCTGGCATCAAGGCTGGGAAGATTCAAGAGGCCGCACCTTCTGATACTCAAAAAAGGCCTTACACGGGGAAGAAAGAGTCTAATGCTGCATACAGTCAAAAGAGTCGTCGTGACCAACAGGCAGGGGCAGTCATGATCTCTGGTTCTGCACCACACCGACAACCACAAAAGGGAAATCAGCGAAGGCCAGAAGAGCCTAAAAGACAATTCACCAACATCAACATGCCATTGTCACAAGCATTGCAGCACATGTTGAAGATGAATATGATCGCGATGATCAACCCTCCTGCAAATCCCAAGACCTCCTCTCCAAACTACAACCCAGAAGCGAGGTGTGCTTATCATTCTGATAGCCCAGGGCATGATACTGAGGATTGTTGGGCGCTAAAATACAAGATCCAGAATATGATCGATGCTAAGGAGATCGAATTCGAGCCTGCTGAGACTCCCAATGTGACCACTGCTCCCTTGCCAAAACATGGCTAGGATTGAAAAACTTTTGTTCATTCGAATGTTCAAATTGTAATTTTCTTTGATTGTTCAAACATTTTATTTCATGTCAAACTTGGTTATTTCATTAATGCATTACACGTGTCTTGTTTTGAAGTAATTGTGTTCACTATATCCAAAATTGCTTTTATTTTTGATGTTCAACTCTCGATTTTAAAATTCTAAGCCTCTTGAGGGAGGATGACGAAAACGATACCATAATCTACAGTATGCTTTTGAACAAACCCCGCTGAGGAGGTACAAGCATTGTTTCAATTCCTAAACACTGGAGTTATAAGGAAGATAATCCCTCGTCAACCCCTTTGAGCCCAAGAAGTAGGAGTTTTGTTTTTCTTTTCGCAAAAATTAAAACCCTTAATCACAACCTGGGGCAGGGTAGTTCTCTCAGTTGATCCAGGTGCACAAAATGGCACCAAAGAAGTCCTTACAAAACAAAAGACAGTGATGGTTCCGAATAATCATAAGGACATGCAGTCATTACCAAAAAAAAAAACTAAAGCCCAATAAGTCAAAACCTATGAAGGAGACTTACAAAACTGGGGCATCCCGCTGACTGTAATCACAAAAAGGAACAGTTCAGGCAAAAAATAGGGATAATAAAATAAAAAAGAAAGAGGTCACACAAACCCTCAACAAAAAGAAATGAATGCCTATTCAAAATAAACTATCAGTATCCGAACCATCACCAGAACATCAGAGCAAAGACTCAAACAAGGTCTAACGCGCGATCAGCTGAGTTTAGGTTTGAAGAACATCACGAAGAGCGGGTGGGTACAAATAATTTGAGCCTTTATCCTTTGTTTCTTAAACCGTGAACCAGGCCACGTTATAACCCTTAAAAGTCCTAGCTGAAGCATGGGTTAGTTCGAAATCATACTGTTACGAAAGGTATCCTGACTCCTTAAGGCTTGCGGTAAAATAACGAGTTGACATCACAAGTTTACAAAAAAAAATTCCCTTGTTTTTATGAAAAAATGCATTTTCAAAAACTTCAAGGCAGACATAAGCTTTGCATTTTTAACATAACTCTGTTTGCATATGGCTTTTTGTTTGAACAGCAAAGAAATTCGCACGACGAATGTCTAATGAACAAAAATACTTCCAATCAAGGGGCATGGCCTGATCATTGTCCATCATCTGGGGCAGTCCAGTCAAGATTCGGAGAATCTCTCAAAAGGCCAACCAGCTTGGGGCAGATCTCCAATCTGGATCACTTGGGGCATTGGACGATCAAACGAAGATCTTCTGGTATTAGGGCAACGCAACACTATTGACAGGAGCACCTCCCTACATCCTGAGAGCACGAACATAGTCGAAAAAATACTACGCATAATCAAAGACCCGCTAGGTTGACACACCTAGGAAAAAATAAGGGCTTCCCGGCGAACCAAAAGGGTTCGGGCAAAACTAAGGGATAAAAAATGAAAAAAAATCTGTACACCCGGCAAGTCGAAAACCTGAAAAGGCGGCTTGGGAAAAAATGGGTATCCCGGTGGATTGAAAACCCGAAAGGGCGGTCCAGGCAAAAGTTAGGGATCACAGCGTACGACTATGTCCCGGCATCTCGTCACTTGCCTACCAGAAGAAGATTTGTCAATCGGCAGTTATCAAGCACCTCCACAGGTACCTTTCCCACATCAGAAACAGGGGCAATAATGAGTTGTCCAAGCGATCTAGTTGCTCTGTCCACCAAGGTACCAAGGTATGTTCGGCTGTAGAACATAACCAAGTTACCTCTACTCCCCGCAGAGTAAGACAAGATTCAGCAATACTGTCCTCAAGCAGAGTTGGTCCCCCATAAGCCCTGAAAAGGCACAATATCTCCAGCAAGTCAGCAACACTCTCCCCAAGCAGAGTTAGTCTACTGTCAGCCTTAAGGAAGGTGGATATCCTCAGAAGATCTCAATATTCCCCAACGGAGTACACAAATATTCCTCTACAAGTATCCCCGACAGTCTTAATATAAGATTGTTCCCCGGCGGAACACCGGACATCCAGTGGAACCATTCCCCAGTGCAATCTCAAAAGTTTCCCCAGGAGAGTTGAATCAATCTCCCCAGTAGGAAGCTTATCCCCAGTAGATTCTGGAAGATAATTCCCTGCAGAGCGAACGCGTCTCCCGGACTTTATTCAAAGGTTATTTCCCCACCAGGATATAACTGGGTTATCCTCAGCCATTTGCCACGGAAAGATCGTCCCCGACGAAGTCTTCCTGTCCCCAGCGAAGTTCATCAAATCTTCCAACAGAGCTTATCAATGGTATCCCCAGCGGAGTTATCATCAACCTCAGCAAAGTATTTCTCTCCCCACAGAGCATTCCCCGCAGAGTAATCTCTCCAGCAAAGTTTATTCCCCAACGGAGTCATCTTCTCCTACCGGTATTATTGCAACCATCATCCCCAGCCGAAACAAAAAGCTCCACCCCTCAACATCAGCCCAGGAGTTAACTTCCTATCATTCGTCAAGGATTTACTTTCCTAGAAAAAAAATACATTCATGAACATCATATCTTCATACATTATAGCATGCACATACGCATCACGAACATACAATCCTATTTATTTTGAGAACATCACGCATGTCATACATCATAACATCGCATACAACTAACATTTTGTCTTTTCAGGACAAAGGTCAATACAAAGATAATTACTATCAACTGTCGTGATTCCATATCCGATTCCTGTATCCAGCCAGGGTGTATCTGTTGACGACTATGTCCGGAGTCGATTCCTGTAACCAGCCAGGGTACGTCTGAAGAGTTTGAAGATCCGATTCATGTATCCAGCCAGGGTGTATCTGTTGACGACTATTCCGGACTCGATTCCTGTATCCAGCCAGGGCACGTCTGAAGAGTTTGAGGATCCGATTCCTGTATCCAGCCAGGGTGTATCTGTTGACGACTATTCCGGACTCGATTCCTGTAACCAGCCAGGGTACGTCTGAAGAGTTTGAGGATTCGATTCTTGTATCTAGCCAGGGAATATCTGTTGACGAATAATTCCAGATTCGATTCCTGTATCCAGCCAGGGCACATCTGAAGAGTTTGAAGATTTGATTCCTGTATCCAACCAGGGCATATCTGTTGACGACTAATTCCAGATTCGATTCCTGTATCCAGCCAGGGCACGTCTGAAGAGTTTGAAGATTCGATTCCTGTATCCAGCTAGGGCATATCTGTTGACGACTAATTCCAGATTCGATTCCTGTATCCAGCCAGGGCACGTCTGAAGAGTTTGAAGATTCGATTCCTGTATCCAGCCAGGGCATATCTGTTGACGACTAATTCCAGATTCGATTCCTGTATCCAGCCAGGGCACATCTAAAGAGTTTGAAGATTCGATTCCTGTATCCAGCCAGGGCATATCTGTTGACGACTAATTCCAGATTCGATTCCTGTATCCAGCCAGGGCACATCTGAAGAGTTTGAAGATTCGATTCTTATATCCAGCCAGGGCATATCTGTTGACGACTAATTCCAGATTCGATTCCTGTATCCAGCCAGGGCACGTCTGGAGAGTTTGAAGATTCGATTCCTGTATCCAGCCAGGGCATATCTGTTGACGACTAATTTCAGACTCGATTCCTGTATCCAGCCAGGGCACGTCTGAAGAGTTTGAAGATTCGATTCCTGTATCTAGCCAGGGCATATCTGTTGACGACTAATTCCAGATTCGATTCCTGTATCCAGCTAGGGCACGTATGAAGAGTTTGAAGATTCGATTCCTGTATCCAGCCAGGGCATATCTCTTGACGACTAATTCCAGATTCGATTCCTGTATCTAGCCAGGGCACATCTGTGAGTAACTGATTGTAGACTCGATACCTGTATCCAGCCAGGGCATATCTACATAAAGAGTTTGAAGATCAACCCCTGTAACAGGCCAGGTAATTATTTTTCTTTCTCAAGTACGCAATTTCTCGCTAAGGAATATCTTACGCGATCGACACCTAGATGGCATCTATAAGCCCATCCACATACCATCTCTCCAAATGGCATCTATAAGCCCATTCCTGACAAGGCTCCGTCACAACTCTAGATGGCATCTATAAGCCCATCCTCCTATCCATCATCTCTCCAAATGGAATCTGTAAGCCCATTCCCGCCATCACGCTGCTGACACCCTACTATGCGAGTGCAAATTTCTGGGCACTCTAGTGTTCAATCATCTTCCACCTTTGGATCACGAAAGGCACGCTAGCCAATCTACATCCTCAGGTCTAAGAAGATTGAACAGGGGCAACTGTTGTACCCCAAAATTTTCCCTCCCATATTCTTCAAGATTTGGCAAGATCAAGCTTCAAATGGATTAAGGATTGCACAGTCCAATTGCCTCCTAACACAGTCAAAATTAGGGTTTTGGTTCTTGCAAATAAATTGAGGTTTTCAAGGGTCCAGTCAAGTCCCATATGCCTATATACATTGTCAAGCATCTATAGGTCAAGTTTCAAGACTCACAGCATCAAGTTGCACAGTCAAAAGCCCTTAATGCTTCACAGTCAACTGCAGGGGCAAAATGGTCATTTGACAGTCAAAAGTCAACATTTTTGGTCAACATCTTATTTGAAGCCACAATCATCATTTGATTAATTCTTTATCATGATTCCACAAGCATGGCTCAAAAATCATCAAGATGCAAAAGTTTCTATTTTTGGACAGTTGAAAAAGTCAATTGCAAATTGACCAAGGCATAACTTTTTCATGGTTTATCAGAAAAATCCCATCCAATGCTCATTTTGAAGGGGATGACATTTCCTACAACCCATCTTCACATTCCAAGTCCAAGAAATGCTCTCACTAAAAGTTATCAATTTCAACATTATAGGTCATTTTCAAAAGTCAACAAAAAGGCACTTTAAGTCAAAGACCATAACTTGAGATTGGTAAATCAAAATGACATGGGACCAAAGGCATTGGTTAGAGGACTTCAATACCTTTCCAAAATGTCCAAGAACATGTTCATAGCTTCAAAATTGAACAAGATATGCATTGATGAAGTTGGGAAAGTTTTGGGAACTTTCAAAAGTCAACTTTGCCTAAAACACTTCATTTTTGCTAATGGGCCTCAAATTCCTTCTTGAATCTTTGCCCAAAGCCTATGCACGACCCATTGAACTTAAAATGATTTATTTTCTTATTTTTAATTAATTAATTGAATTTATATTAATATTAATTCATTTAATTGGTTTTAATTGTAGGAAAATTCAAAAGATATGCTTTTTAAATCTATTTTGTGAAGAAAATAAGGCTAGGGCAAGCTGGAAATTCGTGTGCACCTCAAGGACCTCAAAATATCCATGATTGGCAAGGTTTTATGAAAGAAAAGATTGGAAAAGATTTGATTTCCAATCACATATGCAAACTTGAATACAATGGATTTATGGGCTTAATTTTAACCTAATTCTCTTCACATAAAGATGCTGAAGCAAACCCTATTCCTAGACACGAAAAAAGCTGCTCACAAACTCATAACCAATTTGCAAAAAATAGAGAAAAATCTTGAAACGGATTTCATAGTTGCAGGACAATTCAAGGCCTAAAAACGATTCTAACACATTGCTAGACCTTCCAGGAATCTAGTAGCATCAAGAACCAGTCCAAACGCGCAAGGAATCGAAGAACATAAGCCATACGGTTTGCCATATTTTCCAGAAACTCATATCATAATTCATGCGCATTTGATGCATATTGTTGGTTATTTTGTATTCACAGGAACATTCTGAAGCTAATGATACGGTTTAATTGCATTATAGCATCCTGTATCAAAATCTGCCATCAGAGATACCTAGGGTTTCAGAACTTCAATATTGGGGGTTTTCATATATGGTAAAATTAGACCACCAAACCTGTATGGACACATTCGTGGCAACAAGACGAATCGTTTGAAACAATCGTGCCCTTTTTATATTAACTCCTCTTCTATTCGCTATTTTTCGTGGCTATGGTTAGTGGGGGTTTAAAACCCCCGCTACTTGTTTTATGTTTTGCAGGAAGAACAAAGAAGAAGCATGCGTGCCAAGGCGTGATAGGAGCATTCAAATATCTGGCGCATTTTCTTGTTTTATATCACTAACCTTTGTTTTTCTATATAATAATTGTTCTCCATTATATGAACAAGCGCGTTGCCTGGCTCAGTTGGCTGATGAGGTGTATTGCAAGCATTGGGACCTGGGTTCGATTCCCAGGTCCCCCCACATATTTCATAATTTTTATCCTAACGTGTTTCCATGCAGCGTTCACCAAAAGGCCTACCATACGTACTCATGCTTAAGGCTGCCACGCGTTTATGATGATCAATCTGAAGGCCACAGAATGAAGTCCAGGGTATGGCTCAGTTAACCAGCAAATACGTGATACCAAAAGGTCAAACAGGCTTTGCCTAATGGGCCAAGATTCTTCCAGTCACACCTCCACATGGGCCAGACACCCCCCCTCTGTTTGTATATTTAAATTAATTTTCTTTTCTTTTTAATTCTTTTATTTGCTTTAATTTGTTTTATTTAATTCACCTAAAATAATTTTCTTTTCATAATAAAATCAGAAACCAAAAAATACAAATATATTTAATTATTATTAATTTCATCACTAACCTATTTTTTTTTGTAAATAAATAACTAACAATTAATTTAGTTAATTTAGGTTTTAATTTTAACACTTTTTCTTAATAAATAAAAAATGCATAGAATTAGGTTTTTGACATTTTATCTTTTTCTTAATTAATTTTTCCTCATTATTTATTATTATTATTATTAATCATTAATTTTGTAAATAAATATGCAAATTAATTAATTAGTAAATTAGGTCAACTTTGACATTTTCTTTAATAATTAAAATATATAGAATTAGGGTTTCCTCTTGATTTTTCTTTTCTTTATTCCATAAATACTAAAACATAAATTTTTTTCTTTTTTCTTTAAATAATTAATTAGTCCTAATTTAACTTAATTTCAAGCAAAGGGTCAAAACCCTCGGACGTTCAGTTTATTTCTTTTTCGCGCATTAATTCTTTCAGCGATTATTATGTAACTGCTTTCTGGATGTAATGGTAATTAGGTATTTATTTATTTTCCACATTTTTATCAAACAGGTCTTTGTAATTTGGCGATGTATAGACCCGCGCCTTGTAATAGCGTAGCTTTTATCTTTCTGTTTTTTAATTTTCCGCACTCTTAAATTCTAACTTTGTATGAAAGAATGTATGCTAATTAAAAACAAGCGTAGCTCACGATGCCATGATCAAAGATAACTGTTAAACTGAAAACAACACACAAATACACACACCACTTCTAGGGTACGCCTCACCCGTTGCCTTCGAAACGTGGTCGTCGAGTATAGGACGTTTTAGCGGTCGCTCTGATGTCTATGATCTAGTCGCCTCGAAACGGTTGCCTCGGATAAAAGGATCTAGGACATTAGGGTAGCTTCTAAGGTATCCTACTGTTGCTCTGGTGACCACACTGTCCCTACAAACGAATTGACCCGAACACCTCCAATGGTGGTGCTACCTACCTCTCAATGGTGGGATGGCACTACCTTAAGGACTTCTACACAACTTAATTCCTTAGGGTGGGTAGATGACTCATGGATACTTGCTCTCTAAAAAACAAATCAAAAATCTTTTCACACTGACACTTTCAAAAGACTTTCAAAACAATTTTTCAAACACTCTTGAGGACTGATACAAGAGTTATTCAGAAATCTTTCAAAGAAACTTTTGCAAAACCCACTCACATTTTGAAAAGCAAACAAACATTTTGAAAACATAAGAGCAAGTATCTAAGAGCCCATGGATAACCATGGATAGAAATGGTGCTAACACCTTCCCTTTCTATAAATCTACCTCCCGAACCGAGAGACAATCTCATAAGGAATTTTGCTGTGTTTTTGTCCTGTCCATGTTGGAGAAAATAAAAGACGGTGGCGACTCTTGCTTCTGCGACATTTCGCGAAACCAGCTAAAAACAGTCAGTTCTATTTCCACCGATCACACTAAGGAAGAAGGAACTTATGAAGTACACAACTGAACATGGAGTATATGTAAGAAGAAGCAATAGTGAATTTATTATATTATGTCTCTATGTCGATGGATTTTTAATAACAAGTAGTTTCAAGAAAGAGATCGAAGACTTCAAAGGTGATCTCGGAAAGGAATTCGAGATGTCTGATCTGTGCAACATTTCTTATTTCCTCAACATCGAATTCTATAAGAGAAGTAAAGGATTGATGATGCATCAAAGAAGAATGCAGGAGAAACTCTCAAGAGATTTGAGATTGAACAATGCAACTCGACTTCGACACATGCACAACCAAGTCTGCAACCATGGAAAGATTCAGAAGAAGATGATGTCGACCCAACCTAATACATAAGACTTATTAGGTCATTACCATAACTTTGTCATACAAGGCCTGATTTAGCATACAATGTAGGTATGGTAAGTATATTCATGCATAAGCCAAAGGTATCACACCTAGTAGCAGTGAAGAGGATATTAAGATATTTGAAAGAAACACTCAACTATGGAATTTTATTTCCTGTAGCTGATAAAGGAAAAGAATGCAAGTTAGTGGGGTACACTGATTCAAGTTAGTGTAGTGATTTTGAGGGTCGAAAATCCACAGCAAGATATGTGTTTATGCTAGGTGGTGCACCCGTTGCTTAGAGTTCGAGAAAGGAACCAGTAGTGGCATTATCATCATGCAAAGCAGAGTACATAGTTGATTCTCTTTGTGCATGTCAAGCAACATGGATGGTGAACTTGTTTGAAGAAATCACAAGGAAATATCATGAAGCAATTACCATGAAAATCGACAGCATGTCACCTATCAGCCTGGCGAAGAACCCAATCATACATGATCGAAGCAAGCACATCAAAATGAGGTTCCACTATCTTCAAGATCAAGTAGAATAAGGGAAGATGAACTTGTAACACTACAAAATTGAGAATCAGATTGCAGACATAATCATGAAGGGTGTGCAATTCGAAGTATTTCAAAGACTAAGAGTGTGATACGGTGGGAGAACTGACTTGGGTGTTTTGCATTTTATTGCAAATGTTGCGGATAGCAAGAGTCGCCACTGACTTTTCTTTTATCCAATAAAGGAAGGGTGAAAAGAACAGGAAGGATGTTGAAATATTTTCTTGAGTTCGGGGGGTAGGTTATGAAAAGGGAAGGTGTTAGCACCCTTTTCATCCGTATTTATCTACGGGGTCTTAATTGCTTGATCACTTTGAAATGCTTCATGTAAGTTTGAAAATATTTTAAAAACGCCTTCGTTCGGAAAACTTTGCAATGATTCTCGTATCTTTGAGAATGTATACAAAATGTTAGTTTTGAAAATATTTTTTGAAAGGGAATGTTTGGAAATATGTTTTGAAAGTGCCAATATAAGGCAACTTTATAATGATTCTCGTATCATTGAGAAAGTATATAAAATGTTTGTTTTGAAAAGTATTTTGAAAGTGTGAGGTGTAGATATTGTTTTAGTTTGTGAGCAAGCAATAACGAGCAATCTACCTACTAAAAAAGTCTTTGTTCTTTTCCTCCTCCTCTAGATAATGCTTATATACCATTGATTGATAGAGAGCCTTATCATTTGATGTGAAGGGACAGGCGTGGGTCATCTTATAGTCATCGAAGGCAACTTGTAAGATGTTTTAGCAATTGTTGTAAGGGACTAAGATCATTTACCGAAGGAAACATTGAAGGGGCATTGAGGGACTATGATCTTTTAGTCGAGGGTCCTTGCTAAAATCATCTTATGCTGGAGGGACATGACAGTTTATATCCGAGGCAAGAAGTGTGGGTTACCCTATAGATGCAAGTGTGCAAGGAAGGTTCTGAACAATTCGAATCAAAACTCACAACCATCGAAGAGAATAATGCTTGGGGGCTGATCGAAGATGTTCTCTGGTTAATTCAAATTCATACAAGGCGCCAATTATCACTTGTCCAGGTTCATTCCCAATTCCAAAATGGCATGAAGAGTCTCAAAATGGTAATCTTTAAATTGGTCTGATTTTGTTTTCAAAGCCATGTTTAATGGCTGGCCTTTAGGACATGTTTCTTTCTCAGTTTTCTTGTCTCCTCCACCTCCTATAAATACAAGCGACTTCTACAAGCCAACGGGATACATACACAAAAAAAAATATACACACACGCTACCTCCCAAGCCACGCCAACGTTATAAAAAAAAACTCCTAAGTAATCCAAATCGAAGTAATCCTCAACAACACTCCATTCACTCCTTGAAGCTTGCAGGAGGCGTTCCCAAGCACTTTGCAAGTCATATCCATCTAAAGCAAAGCATCCCATTGGTAACAAACCTTCGATCCTAAGCAAATTCTGGTTTTTGCATGGCATATTAACATTTATAGTTCGATTTGTATTCAGGATTAAGGACCTAGGTTCGAACCCAGGTTTGTATTTGTTTTTTTCCCTAACGCTTGTATTGTAGATCAAGCTTAAACATGCCAATGCACATATGATAGAAGGACCTGGGTTCGACACCTATGTCCTGCACCTTTATTCTTTCTAATGTTTGTCTTGCAGATTCGGATTGAAGAACAACTTTCCCCCTGGATCCAAAAAACCATCATTCCTCCATGAATCGAAAGACCACGTTTTCCCCTGAATCGAAGGAGGACCCTTCGTATCTTTAATTTTGCTTTATTCATTTCTTTATTGATTTTAAATTAACTTTAAATTAAATAAAAACCCAAAATAAAACATTAGGTTAGTATTTTTTCTAATTAAATTAATTAAATGATTTAATTAATTAATTTAACCTTTTCTTTAAATTAAAATTAAGTATACTTAGGCTTTGATTTCTTTTATAAATAAAAACAAACAAAAAGATTTTTATTTCTTAGGATTTTTAGACGTTATTTTCAATTTCGCGCGCGTTTATTGCTTCGTCGCTATTTTTTTATATTATCGTACCTGCTCATGGGATCTAATAGAAATTAACTAGGACTATTTACCGCTTTTATTTATTTTTCCAAGTTTTGGACATATAATTAATCTCCAAAGCCATGTAATAATGTAGGATTTATATTTCCGAACTTTTAATTCCTGTATATATTAACTTCTTAGATGTATGCCTAATAGGATTGCATGACAAGATTAATAATCAAATGTTAGCAAACCTAATTCAAAAGATAAAAAAATGATTGAAACATAACACACATGCACATATACACCTCTAGGACATGCCCACTTCGGTTTCCTTCGGAAATTAGTAACAACTCTCGAAACGTGAGAGGTTTTAGTGGCTATCCTGGTTAAAAAAATCATAAGTCCCTCGATGACCCTCTCGAAGTTGCCTCAGTAAAAATATGATCTTATAACCCTAGGGTAGTTACTAAAGCTTCTTTCAAAGTTGCCTTTGTGACTATAAAAATGTCCATTTGAATGTCCCTCAAACATCCAACGATAGGGCTACCTACTCACTAATAGTAGGATAGCGTTGTCTAAAGGATAGGAGGAAAAGAACAAACCTTTCTAGTATAAGTAGATAGTTCCTAGATGCTATGATAAAAACAAACTTTTTGCACCTACACAAAAACATTTCAAAAACACTTTCAAAAACATTCGCTTTGTCAACACTCTTGAGGACTAATACAAGAGTTATCATAAAGAGAACCGCCACACTAAGGCATTTTCAAAATACTTTCCAAAAAACACACAAAAACAAAAGGTGTTGTACCCCAAAATTTTCCCTCCCATATTTCTCAAAACATTTCAAGAAAGATCCTCAAGTTGCTCAAGGAAGCCCAAGGGTTGACATGACAAGCTCTCTCCTAAGGCAGTCTACTTCAAATTAGGGTTTCATGTTGCATCAAGATACTTGAATCCAAGGGATCCCAAATGCTCACCATTGTCCTAATATGTTCTCAATATTATCCATGTCAAGTTTCAAGCCCTACAGAGAAAATTTGCTCAGTCAATTGCTCAAAGGCTTGAAAATCGACTATGCTAGAGCAAAAGTTAAATGTGGCCCACATACAGTCAAACTTCAAGATTTTTGGTCAACATCCTCATTTTGAAGTATATTTCATCATTTGATCAATATTTGATCATGATTCATCAATGATTGCTCATAATTCCTCAAGAACCAAAAGTTGCTAAATTAGGGTTTTGTAGGAAAAGTCAACTCAACTTTGACCAAGCATAACTTTCTCATACTTTATGAGAAATGACCCATCCAAAGCTCATTTTTAAGAGGATGTAATGATATAAAATCCATCTTCATCTCCCAAGTTCAAAATATGCACTCACAAGAAGTTATGAATTTGGACATTATAGGTCATTTTGAAAAGTCAACAAAAACACCTTTTTTTGTCAAAGCTTCATACATGATGAGACCAAAAGTGTTGCTTAGAGGACATCGCAAGCTTTCTAAAAAGTCTAAGAACACCTTCAAAGAGTCAAAATTGAGGAAGTTATGCATTAGTGAAGTTGACCCTTTTTTCAAAATTTTCAAAAGTCAACTATGCCTCAAATTGCAATTTTTGCCAAATGGGCCCAATCGTTTGCACTTGTTTTGAGTTGGCAACATGGTCCATGAGCCCTAGCCTTTGCCACTTTTCATTATCTTGTTTTTATTATTTATTTTGATTTTTATTTGAATTAAATCAATTTTAATCAAAATAAATCATGAGAAAATCCAAAACAATGAAATCTTAAGATTTTGCACATGTTTCAGGTCCTATATCCAGCTAGCATGAGATCAAATTCGTGTAAAGGCATGGAGTGCACAAAAAGATTGGATTTGGACTATTTTTGGAAAGATATTCAAGTGTATCAAATCAAAATCAAATGCAATGATGGAGGAAGATTGAGCACATTCTTTCAACCCTAATTCATTCCTCAGTACATAAGGAGTTTTTACAGACCTAAAGCAAGGCTAGGAGGGGGCGCAGCAACCAGAACCAAACTTGAAAAACCCCCAGAAAAAGTAGCAATTTGAATTCATAGTTCCAGGCTAATTCAAGATCCTTTAAACATCCCAATCGCTTCCTGGGATCACCAGCAAGCAAAACCAATCGAGAACAAGCATTTCCAGGCCCTGAAACTCGCTGTAAGGCATTCATAATACTGAACTTTTCTTGAATTTTGTTTGCATAATTCTGGCACTTATAGCATGATATAATCATATATTCTTGTTCACCATCACATTTGCAAACTATCTGTAATATTCAATTGCATTTTTATGGACTGTATCAAGATTTGCCATGGTTAGGTTTTCTGGTTTCATTTTAGGGTTTTCTCGTGCAGGTGAAATTAGCCTAAATAGAGGAGACCATTATGATCAAAAGATGAAACCCAACTGATCCATGGTCTTGAATTTTATTTACATTGCTTGTATGTGATTTCTGAGATGTTGTTGGCTGAAGATTTTGATGATATTATTAGAAGCGAAGCAAATTGGACGTTTCGATTGGAATAAAGCAAGATGTCATGTTTCAAAATGGTAGAAGCAGTGCTTCGAATGAGCATATCAAAACTTGGAGCTTCGAGTGACAGTTATGAGGATATATTCAAAGAAGTCTCAAAATGTTAACAAGTTTGTGTCCAAGAAATGCGTTCGAAGCGAAGAAGTGCCAAAACATTTGAAATTCAAATGCAAGCGGGGTGTTCGAAATTTGAAATATATGCGCTGGAGCATTCGAAGACGCGTGGAAGCTAGGGAGAGGCATTGCTCTGTATGTTCTGAACGTGGCAGAATCTTATAGCAAGACCGTTATGGTCGAAGTAGTATAAATAGAAGTCTTAGCATTAGGATTTCGTGTGTCATATCTATTGTACCAAAAACTCAGTAAACTTTCAAAATACCACATGGCTAGGGAAACGAATGCACGAGCAATGTACGTATGATAACACCAAGTGTTTATGATTTAATAAAACTCTTTATCATTTCCAGTATTTTCCTTTATCTTCATGTCAATACCATTCAAAAGCTTTTGCATTAAAATGTTTTCATTCAAAGTCTTTTTACTGATGCCTTACATTTAAATGCTTTCTTTCCATTTCAAATACTTTACATTTCAGAAACTGTTGTACATTTCATGCCTTTATCTTCCAGCTTTTATCATTCGAACACCTTTTTTCACTTAAAGTCATTTTACTGTTTTCTTGCATTTAAACGCTTTCTTCATATTTCGAATCTTTTACATTCCAGAGAATCTTTTACACTACATGTTTTTATGCTTCGAAGTCATTTACTTGTCTTTTATGCAGTTTTACATGTCTTTACAATTGAACTTTACTCATGCAATTTAGTTTCGTGCACATTTACTTGATCACGCCTTTAGATCTTTAATAGAGTAATCGAAATAAGTCAAACACCCACATAACATTCTAAATACCAACCATGAATACCAGTTCTATAATGAGAGTTACCCTAATGACCAATACATCCTAGGATCAATCTAGTCGATCCTGCGAGTTACCAGAGAGACTGAATAACAGTCAGTAAGATTATTCGATAGTTTAGAGGACTAGCGGTTGTTTACCAGAAATCACTGTAAACAAATTGGCACACCTGGTGGGACACGTCATTGGACATTACGGAATTTAGAACAAAATAAAAAAAAAATTGTTAAGACATAACCATTATAAAAATACCCTCCGAGCGATAAGTTTGTTGTTTTATGAACCTTAGAAGTGGTAGAATAACCAATAGCAACCAACCCTTATCCAGAAGAAAACGTTTGAACAAGATGTCTAATTCTGACAATCAACAAGGGGAACAAAATGCCCCACATACAACAGGCACTAATATGTCCGCTTCGATGGGAACATCTAATGTGATCCCTTCGAATGCACAGTTTGTTGCATCCTCTATCAGTAATATAGCCACTAATGGAATAAGTGGCATATCAACTAATAGTTCGATCCTAGGAAATACTGGAACCATTGGTTATCCCGGGGGATTCGTCCCACCATCAGGGGCACAAACCCATTTCGCCACCCCACTAACTAGACCACCCGGATTCGATGGTAATAGAACCAGAAATTCCTCTTATGGAATGCCAACATCTTTTATGGCAGGCTTACACAATTCCACATCGAATTCATCACCACAATTAGGGTCTGGGTCTGGGGCAAATCAGTTTATGACAAATAACCAAGGGTCAGTGGGTTATAGTGCAATGCCTATTTTAACCACAGAAAACCAGTTGGCTTTTAGGCAATTAATGGATGACAGTAACCATAATATGATAGGGGTATTAGCACAAACTATGCAGGAAATATTTGCCCCAATAGTACAAAATGTGACTGACAAACAGAGAAAACGCAGATAACATGAGTCGAATAGCAGATTTCTTTGCTCCCCCAGAGAGGCGTAGGCAGGATCAGGCGGGAGTTCGAGCGAACGTACCTATTATAGAACAAGTTGCTAACGACCCAACCTATAGACCAGCCAGAGAGGAGGTTAACTTGGGGGCAAGGGCACAAAGGCTAGAAGCCCCAATGATCCAAGGCCCACAAAGGGAAATTATGGAACCAGGGGCAAGGGTCGAAAGGCTGGAAGTCCCAGAGTTTCAAGAAGAACAACATAGAGGGGTTGTCATGGTGGGTCGAAATCAAGATGCTGATGCAGTCGTTCATAGAATTCGAAACGATAACATCTTGGCAGAAAATAATTTAACCACCATGATAGAGAGAATCATGGCCCAGAATGGCCTCAACACAGGAATTAGAAGGCCAAATTATGCTTCCCCTATATTAGATTACATAATGCACACTGATTTACCAAGGGGATATAAAGTCCCTAAGTTTACAAAGTTTACTGGGGATACCAATGAGTCAACAGTCGAACATATAGCCAGGTATCTAACCGAAGCGGGAGATATAGCCAATAATGAAGACCTCAGGATCAAATATTTCCCAAGTTCCCTGACTAAGAACGCTTTCACATGGTTCACCACTTTGCCTCCTGGGTCCATTGATACTTGGGCTCTTTTGGAGAGATTATTCCATGAACAGTTCTACATGGGACAATCAAAAATAAGTCTGAAGGAACTAGCCAGTGTCAAGAGAAAGTTCACTGAACCCATAGATGATTATCTGAATAGATTCAGGATTTTGAAATCTAGATGTTTCACAGTAGTGCCTGAACATGAGTTAGTCGAAATGGCCGCTGGCGGCTTGGATTACTCTATTCGAAAGAAACTAGACAATCAATACTTGAGGGATATGGCTCAATTAGCCGATAGGGTTCGACAGGTCGAAAGGCTAAAGGCCGAAAAGGCCAGAGTCTTCAAAAATAACAAGAAGGAAAGGATTTCCTATGTTGGAACTAAGGAAGCAGAAGATTATCCTGAATTCGAATTCGAAGAGGTCGAAATCGACCTCGCTGAATTAAAACAGGCACCACCTTACTCCTGCAAATTATTAGTTCCCACAAAAGGGAAAGAAATTGTTGAAAATGAGAAAAGTGACAAATTCCCAAAGAAGGTTTATACCTTCGATGTCGCTAAATGTGACGAGATTTTTGATTTACTTGTCAAAGATGGCCAACTCATTGTGCCATCAAATGTCAAAATACCTCCTTTAGATCAAAGAAAGAAAAGAGGATTTTGCAAATATCATAGTTTCCTAGGCCATAAAACCTCACAGTGTTTTCTTTTCAGGGACATAATCCAGAATGCAATTAAAGATGGCAGACTGAAGTTTGCTGATAAAGCAAAAATGAAAGTGGACGAAGACCCTTTGGACGTCGCAGACACCAATTACTCCGAGCCTGCATGCATTGGAGAAATTAACATGGTGGAAGCTGACCAAAGTGACGCTCCAGTGGGAGAGAAAGGTACTGAAAATGAAAGCTGGGTGATAGTCGAAGTCAATAAGGGGGTCACTGAAGACGTCCACAAGCAACCAGAGACTTCGATTGAAGCAGCACCTTTAGCTATTGCAAAAGAAACCCAGGCTACTGAAGGCCAGGAAAACCAAAACCGAGAGTTGACACAGGTCACTGAAGGCCTGAGGCTGGAATTGGAGAAAGTCCAAATAACGAAGCCAACCTCCCCTCAGAAAGAAATATGGGACACTTTAGGGGAACCTAGTGGAAAATTTGACTATTTGGTCAAATATTCTGCCCTAGAGAGTTCAAAGGTCCACATTCAAGATATAAAACCCACAGGATGGGGAGATGATGACGCTAAGGGGGAGGATGTTGAGGTAAACATGGTGGATATGGAGAGACCTCTCTCTGAGATGGAGGAGGTAGAGAGATACTTAGAAAAAGAGAAGTATAAAATGGAGGATAATCATGCTGGAGATGCTAGTCTCAAGGATTACCTCATGATGTGCCACAAGGGAGATATATGAATGATACTATGCCCTAGGTGCAGCATCCTTTGCAATCAGAGAATCACTGTGAACTTCGAGAGGGTACAGAGGGCGCGAACTGGCAACAACTGGCGCCAGGATAACCAGCTATTCAGGTGTTATCCTAAGGCTGGAGAAAGTTTGCTGGAATTTGTGTTTCGCTGCTACAAAGGGGCAACCAAATGCTTGATATGCCCAAGGTGTTCTGCTGTGTATGATCAAAGCATGGCCAGAGCCTTCGAAACAGTCCCCTTCGCCCCTTGCTGGAACCATCAAGAAACTGTTCAGATGGGCCCACGTTTCGATAGCAAATACAAACAACGAAGGCCTGATAGTCCTCATCCCAAGGGTGCTCGAAGAGTGACGTTCAAACTCCCTGCTGAAGTGCCAACAGACAGATGGCTGCAAGTCAGAAATGACAAAGGCAAAGACAAATGGAGAAACGCTGAACGAAACGCGCGCCATGCTATGACATATAGAAGGCAATTCAACATAGCAAAGAGGGAAGAAGTGAGATTAGAGAACTACAAAGGAAGAAACCCCATGTCAAGATCCCAGTGGCGAAGGCAACAGAGGATTCGAAAGGCTGAGAGGGAAGCTGTGGCAAATAAAGGGGCAACTTCAACAAAGAACCAAGGTGAATCTAGCACCAACAAACCCACACCAAAAAATCAAACTGAAGACAAACCCCCAGTTAATAGGAGGCTCTTTTCTGAAGTACAACTAGATGAACCAAAGGAATACACTCCAGGTCCAAAAGAAGACGAAGATATGATAACGGATAACTTCGAATCAGAGTGGGAGTCTTTGTTCAACCTCAATTGCAACATGGTATCTGTGCTTCCCTGTGAGTTTGGATAGGAAACTAAAATTGATGAATATGAGGAAGAATATACCATAGACCTGATGAAGCATAGGCCTGTGTGCTACTATGTGATGGATAATGGGGTTGTCGAGGAGCAGAATGCGTTCTTCGAACGTCCAGAACCTGCTATGAAGAACCATCTTAAGCCACTATTTATTCGGGAAAAGGTTGGTGTCCATGGCGTGAATAAGGTTCTTGTGGATGGGGGTGCTGCAGTCAACTTAATACCCCACTTCATGCTGAAAAGGTTAGAAATACGCGAAGGAGACATCAAGCCCCACAATATGGTTCTATCCAATTATGAAGGGAAAGTAGGCAAAACACTTGGGGTGGTTCAATTGGACTTGACAATAGGCTCAAGCTGTAGGCCCACCATGTTCATGGTGATCGAAGCCAAGGCCAATTACAACTTGTTGCTGGGAAGGGAGTGGATCCATGGCGTAAGGGCAGTTCCTTCGTCAATGCACCAGCGATTAGTTTTATGGAGAGAAGATGGGATCGTGGAAAACATTGAAGCAGACCAGAGTTACTTCATGTCAACAGTCAACTTGGTTGACAAGAGGAATTATGACAAACATCTGGCAAAGATTGCTCCTTGTGTCCCAAATGATGAAATCAACGAAAGCAGAAACGCCCACTACTATATGACCCTTCGCCATGATGGCCTATACTGGGATAGAAGAATAATCAGTGACGATGAAGGAGTCGAAAGTACTATACAAAGACGGCCAGCAGGCTGGGAATTCGACAACCTTACTCATGACTGAGTCCTCCTTTTTCGAAAGGATTTCGGCCTATATGGCTGAGAACGAATCAAAGGCGGCCTTAGAGGCTGAAATGAATAAACTGGCTGTGAAGACGAACGAAATAAGTGGGGGATGGCTCGAAAGGCTCACCCTTTAAAGAACTTGAGATAGATCAAAGGCTGGACGCCATCTATGATAAAGAACCCTTAGGCTTCGAAAGGGACCCCATAGACTCAGGTGCCAAAATGTTGGCGCAGGATCCACTCGAAGAAGTGAACTTAGGGGATGAAAAAACGAAAAGAATAACCTACATAAGTGCAAAACTTAGCCCAGGCCTCAAGCAGGAAGTGATCGAAGTCCTCAAGAAAAACAAAGATTGCTTCGCATGGGATTATGACGAAATGCCTGGTTTAAAGAGGGAGTTAGTCGAACACAGACTTCCAATCAAAGATGGCAAGAAGCCCATCAAGCAAACTCCTAGAAGATTCGCACCAGCGGTTCTCACAAAGATTAAAGCTGAGATCGAAAGGTTGCTGCGTTGCAGATTCATCAGAACCACAAGGTATGTCGAATGGTTAGCAAATATAGTACCTGTTATTAAGAAAAATGGTTCTTTGAGAATCTGCATAGATTTTAGGGATTTAAACACTGCAACCCCTAAGGATGAGTACTCCATGCCTGTGGCAGAAATGCTAGTAGACTCTGCTGTAGGATTCGAATACTTGAGTATGTTAGATGGATACTCTGGGTATAATCATATTTTTATTGCTGAAGAAGATGTTGCCAAGACAGCATTTCGTTGCCCAGGAGCCTTAGGCACCTACGAATGGGTGGTGATGCCTTTTGGTTTAAAAAATGCTGGGGCAACTTATCAAAGGGCAATGAATTCGATTTTCCATGATTTCATTGAAACCTTTATGCAGGTGTATATTGATGATATAGTCATCAAATCTATATCTGCAGAAACCCATTTGCATCATTTGAGCCAATCATTCGAACGAATGAGAAAACATGGCTTAAAGATGCATCCCCTTAAATATGCATTTTTTGTGCAGGCTAGAGATTTCCTTGGCTTTGTGGTTCACAAGAAAGGAATTGAGATCAACCAAAACAAAACCAAAGCCATAATGGAGACGAAAGCACCTACGTCAAAAAGGGAGTTACAATCTTTGCTAGGGAAGATTAACTTTCTCAGAAGGTTCATTTCGAATCTGAGTGGAAGAACCCAAGCTTTCTCTCCGTTGCTTCGTTTAAAGCAAGGCCAAGCCTTCGAATGGAACGAAGCCCACCAGGAGGCATTTGACAAGATAAAAAGACACCTCTCTCAGCCTCCCATCTTGTCTCCACCTTCATGGGGAAAGCCCATGAGATTGTACATATCTGCCTCTGAAGTTAATATAGGTAGTATGTTAGCACAAGAAGATAGCAATGGCATCGAAAGAGCCATATACTATTTAAGTAGAGTATTGAATGATGCAGAGACCAGATATAGCAATTTAGAAAAGCTATGTCTCTGTTTGTACTTCTCTTGTATGAAACTCAAGTATTATATAAAGCCTGTTGATGTTTATGTTTCATTTCATTTCGATGTCATTAAACACATGCTTTCGAAACCAATAATGCATAGAAGAGTTGGTAAATGGGCTTTAGCCTTAACAGAATATTCTTTGACTTTCATGCCTTTAAAAGCTATGAAAGGCCAAGTGATTTCTGATTTCATTGTGGACCATTCATTGGTTGAGCAGACTGTCATGAGTTACGTCGAAATGCAACCATGGAAATTATACTTTGATGGTTCGACCCACAGGAATGGAAGTGGTGTTGGAGTCCTTATAATTTCTCCTGAAAGAATTCCAACAAAATTCAAGTATAAATTAGATGGTCCTCGTTGCTCGAACAACGAAGCTGAGTATGAAGTGCTCATTGTTGGACTTGAAGCTTTGTTGGAATTGGGGGCAACTAGAGTCAAAATTAAAGGAGACTCAAAATTAGTGGTCAAGCAAATAACAAAGGAGTATAAATGCATAAAGGAAAACCTGATGATATACTTCGTCATAGTTAACAGGCTACTTAGGAGATTTGAATACATGGATATTCAACATATACCAAGAATAGAAAACCAAGAAGCAAATGACTTAGCACAGTTGGCTTCAGGTTATAAAGTTTCTGCCAGAAATTTTGAGGATTTAGTTGAATTAAGGGGTAGAGTTATGGCTACTAGATTCACACCATTAGATCTAGAGAGTATGAAATTGGGTTATGCTGAGAAGCAGGTGTTGTACCCCAAAATTTGCCCTCCCATATTCTTCAAGAAATTGCCAAGCCAAGTCACAAGATTCCCCAAGGGTTGTACAGTGCAACAGTCTCCTAAATAGTCCAAATTAGGGTTTGTGTGTTGATCAAGAAAAGGAAGTTTTCAAAGGCTCAATCAAGTCTCATATGCTTACAAACATGGTCAAGCATCCTCGTATCAAGTTTCAAGGCATTCAGCTCAAGATTGTACAGTCAAAACCCTAAATTGCACTACAGTCAACTGTAGGGGCAAAATGGTCATTTGACAGTCAAAAGTTCAAATTTTTGGTCAATATATCATTTTGAAGCCACAAACATCATTTGATCAATGCTTGATCATGATTCTCAAAATTTGGCTCAGAAATCATCAAAGATGCAAAAGTTGCTATATTTGGACAGCTGAAAAAGTCAACTGAAATTGACCAGGGCATAACTTTCACATGGATTATCAGAAAAATTCCATCCAAAGCTCATTTTGAAGAGAAAGACATTTCCTACAATTCATCTTCATGTTCCAAGTCCAAGAAATGCTCTCACAAAAAGTTATCAATTTCAACATTATAGGTCATTTTCAAAAGTCAACAAAAAGGGACTTTAAGTCAAAGACCATAACTTGAGATTGGTAAATCAAAATGACATGGGACCAAAGGCATTGGTTAAAGGACTCAAAGACCTTTCCAAAATGTCCAAGAACATGTGAAAAGCTTAAAAATTGAGCAAGTTATGCCTTGTAGAAGTTGGGAAATTTTTGTGAAATGGCAAAAGTCAACTATCTTTGAAAATCCAATTTTTGACAAAAGGGCCCCATTTTTTCCACTTGGTTCATCCTTGTCATGCCACACACGTGTCCCATGGTTAATTTCAAGACCAAATATTGATTTTTTTATTTTATTTAATTTTTGATGATTTAATTCATTTTAATTCTTTGAAAATTCAAATAAAATTTAAAAGCCAATAGAATAGTGTCATGTGAACTTGGATAATTCCTATGTATCATGAACCAACTCAAAAATCAGGCTAAGGTTCATTTGCACACTAGGTCTAGGTTTTGGCTAGAAAATAGGAAAAATGGTTAATGGAAGAAACCCTAAGACCAATTCTTTCCCAAGCATGGATTAAGGTCAAATAGCAAGCCTATTCCATTCCATGATGATCACTGAGTCTAACCCTAACGAGAACATAGCAAAAAGCTCGCTGAAAAAGCCATTGGACATTTTGAAAATAGGCCATATATTGCAAATCTGAAATCAAGGTTGGGGACGGTTTCAAGCCTTAATTTTTTTCCTAAGAGCATCCTGAGGCAATTCTGAACGTATCCCAATTCTTAACATCAATCAAAACTCCCTGAGCTGGTACCTCTAAGTCAAACTGCATCTCAAAAATTTGGAAATCATATAGCACGATTCAAGCATAGTTTTGCATTTTTATTTATGTATTCATATTCACAATGATGTTTCCAAGCTGACCAATGCGTTTGATTTCATTTTTGTGCCATAAATATGAACTTGCCATTTTCGAATTCTAGGGTTACAGTTTCCTCGAATTGGGGTTTTGGCATAAGGGAAAAATTGGGACTCAGAAGCACCATGGTTGAATTCAGTGCTTCAAGACGAAAACATCTTGACCCTCGCGCCTAATTTCTGATCACCATAGCCCTATTCGTTATTTTTCCATAGCCACCCTAACGCCATGGTTGAAAAACCGTGGCCAATGTGTTTTGTTTTTACAGGGATGAAGATGATGATGCGTTGTCAATCATTGATACGTTCATTCAAATTCGCGCGCGTGGAATCATTAATGCCTTGATTATTCCTTTTATTATTTATTAACTATATTATGTTAAATGAATTCAAAGTGGCTCAGTGGCAACGCGTTAGGCACATGACATCAAAGACCTGGGTTCAAGTCCCAGGTCTTGCAAAATTCAATATTATTTTTCATTTTAAGCTTCCATGCAGCGCTAACATTAGGACTCACCATGCACATTCAAGAGGCATTATCCACGTGTCCCAGGGGATCTGATCAAGGGTTCAGCTTGAAGGTATACCATGAGGACAAGTCAACAGGCGTGCATATGATTGGAAAAGTCAACAAATTGCCAGCAAATGGGCCAGGCTTTTCAGGCCTACACCTCCAAATTTGAGGCCACACCCCCCTGGTTTGCCTTATTGTTTTTCATTCTTTCTTTAATTTCTTTTTCTTTTTGTTTCTTTTCTTTTTATTTAATTAACTATTTTCATAAAAATATAAAAACATTCAAAAAAAATCAGAAAAGACCATAAAAAATATAATTGTTATTTTAATTACTTTTGTAAATAAATTACATGTAAATTATTTAGGTTAATTAGGTTTTAATTTTAATTCCTTTTTAATAAAAAAATCAAAAAATGTAAAATTAGGTTAACTGATAATTTTAATGTCCTTTTTAATTTTTATTCTTGTTCTCACAATACTATTTATTTATTATTTTTATTTTCATAAATCAAAAATTGTGCATAAATAAATTAGGGTTTAATTTAGATCATGTTTTAATTTTTTCATAATAAACTTAAAAAACATTAGAAGTTTAGCATTTTAATTTTAATTAATTTTTTCCTTTTTTCTTTTAAATCTAAAAAACACAAAAAATACTATTCTTCATTTAATTTTAATTTTAGATTCCTTGATTAATTTTAATTGTTTGTAAAAGGGTCCAACGCCCTAATTTTGTTTAATCTCTTTATTTCGCGCATTTGTTTTATATTGTTTACATAATTCTGTATATGCCCCAAAGCCATGTAATTTAAAATTCTCGCACTTTTATTTATTCGCTTTATTTATTTTCAGTCAAATCGGGTTCGGTTTTTTTTTGGCGATGTGGACCCGCGCCAGTTGTAATAGTTTAGATTTAAATTCCCGCACTTTTAACTGTTAAACAATAACATGAAAGAATGAATGCCCAAAAATAAAATCGAATCGTTAGATCACCAATGCATGACAAGACAAACAATAAACTGAAAATGACACACAATTCGCACACACCACCCCTAGGGTACGCCTCACTGTTGCCTTTCGAAAGGTGGTCGTCGAGTATAGGACGTTTTAGTAAGTCCTTATGTCCATGACATGATCCAGTTGCCTCAAAACGGTTGCCTCGGAAAATAAAGGATCAATGGCATAAGGGTAGCTTCTAAGGTGTCCTACTGTTGCTCTGGTGACCACCACGTCCCTAAAACTCGAATTGACCCGAACACCTCCGACGGTGGTGCTACCTACCTCTCAATGGTGGGATGGCACTACTTCAAAGGACATTTACACAGACGAATTCCTTAGGGTAGGTAGGTTCTCAAGGGTACTTGCTCTAATTTCAAACAAAACTAAAACTCTTTTCACACCAACACACTTTCAAAAACTTTCAAAACAAACTTTTCAAACACTCTGACGTACGAGTTGAACTGAAACTTTTCAAAGAATATTTTTGAAACCCACATTGAAAAGCAAGCAAACAATTTTTGAAAACACATTGAGCAAGTACCTAAGAGCCCATGGATAACCATGGATAGAAAGGGTGCTAACACCTTCCCTTTCTATAACCTACCTCCCGAACCGAGAGCAATCTCTTTAAGGAATTTTTCTGTGCTTTTGTCCTTTCCTATTGGAGAAAATAAAAGACGGTGGCGACTCTTGCTTCCGCGACATTTCGCGAACCAGCTTTAAAACAGTCAGTTCCAGATCCACCGATCACAGAACTGGCGACTCTGCTGGGGATTAAAACTTAAAGTGGGGTGTACCTTAGGATTAAGATCACTGTGTTTTCAATTGCTTTCTTTGTTTGCTTTATTATTGTGGGTTGCTTGGGAGTTCTATAGATCCTAACCCGGATCTGGGGGATACCTTCTTAGAAAGTAGCAACAAGGCTGTGAGGGAACTGTGCGGGGTATACCGACATGGTTGAAACAGTCTGCTACGTTGATGTGGCACTTTGGTGTGTACCGGTAACCCTTGAGTCAGTCAAGGAGAGTACGGGGCCTCCATGTGGTGTCATGAAGCATCAACAGACCTTAGGAACCTTAATTGAACCATCTTGGCCTCTTTAGGGTAGTGAGATAACTGACTTTGGTACAGTCCGAGGTTGGTTGATACTCGATACTACACTCAATTGAGGGTTGCTTTCCTGGAATATTTCGGTCGCCAGTTCAGTGGCTAAATCGAAACGATGAACAATGAAAGCAATCCCGTGATATTGGGAACCTTAGAACCCGGTTACTTTGATTAGGACAGGTTGAGCCCACCAACTTCAAGAGGGTACTACCCAGACCCCATACTGGCCTAAACCCTAAGGGTTTCTCTTGTGTGACTTGTGTGCCTTTGTACTTGCCTACTTGCATGCTTGTTAGCTGACACATGAACTACTTACAGGTTTTGTTTATAGTCCTTAACTAGGACTTATGACAAGGTTTACCAAATTTCTCGCAGGTTTTGTTTATAGTCCTTAATTGGGACTCATAACAAAGTATACTGAATTTCTTGCGGGGTCTGCTTATAGTCCTTAATTGGGACTCATAATAGGGTTACTCACATTACCCCATGCATATCATGACATCATACCATTGCATACCTCTTAACCCATTTCAAGGATCTCAAGGGCTTGTGATACAGGTCATATAAATCAAACGTCTAGCAAGGGGCAAAGAGGACTTATTTTCCTCTAGCCAATGTTGTCAGAGGCTATGACCCACTTGATATGGAGAGCTCTGACTCCTGAAGAAGGTTCCCTAACCAAGGTTGTTTGGAAATCAAAACCAGACATGATGACTAAAGTCAGGGGCTATGACCCACTTGATATGGTGAGCCTTTGACTCTTGAAGAAGAGTTCTTAATAACATGGGTGTCCTTCAATCAAGCTCTAAATTCCAAATGCTAACAAATTTCCTTGTTTACCCCGCGAGGTCCTTGAAAACATTGGATGCATATCATACACATCATTGCATCACAGGTATCCCTTTTGCAGGTCACTCACCTTTCCCGCTGTTTATTTCAGCCATGGCTTCCCAACAAGACAATCAGGACTTTCTTGCTCAAGAGACCCGGTTCGGGAAAATCCTCCTGAATCTATCCAAGGGGCAGGAAGAGCTAAGGACACTTATCATGGAGACTTTTGTCAGGAACAGTGCTGAGGATGAAAGGCTGGAACACCTACAAGCTGAGGTGGATGCATTGAAAGCCCAGATGCTGGGGCAGATGACTGCCATTCAGGGTTTAACTCAAAGACAAGATGAGCTCGGGGTTCTCATCAACAAACTGCTGGGGCAAACATCTAAGGGTAAAAAGCCAATCATCGTTCCACCACCTTTGAGACAAAGAGGCAAGGAGAAAGCTCCTCATATGGCTCCAGTATCACCAATTCAGCAGCAACTTCACCAACTTCAGACAGACAAGCCAAGGAGGCAGTTCACCCCGCTCAATATGTCGCCGTTTCAAGCTTTACAACGCCTGTTGAGATTGAACCTGATCACATTAAGGGATCATCCCCAGAACCCCAACACAGCACATCCTGCTTATGATCCCAATAAAAGGTGTGCCTACCACTCTGCCTGTCCAGGACATAATGCAAACGAGTGTTGGGCTTTGAAAAACAAGATCCAGGATCTGATTGATGAAGGAGCACTGGAATTCACACAAGATGGTCAGGCTGAATTTTTCTACCATCCCTCCAAGGCTCACCATTTGAAGTGACAAGCCCAGAGACTAGAAAATTTTGTTCATTCGAATGTTCAAGTTGCAATTTTCTTTTGTTCAAACATTTACTCATTGTTAAAACATTGTTATTTCATTAATGCATCGCTTATGTCTATTTTGAATCAATATATTCGTATTCACTATACGCAAACTGTTTTCATATTTTTTCTAATGTCAACTCTCGTTAATTCTAAACCTCTTGAGGGAGGATGACGAAAACGATACCACGATTTACAGTATGCTTTTGAACAGACCCCGCTGATGAGGTACAGGCATTGTTTCAACCCCTAAACACTGGAGTAATAAGGAAGATAATCCCTCGTCAACCCCTTTGAGCCAAAGAAGTAGGAGTTTTTCTTTTCGAAAATTAAAACCCTTTATCATAGCCTGGGGCAGGGTAGTTCTCTCAGTTGATCCAAGTGCATGACGAATAGCACCGAAGAGATCTTTACAAAACAAAACGAAGAAAGACAGTGATGGTTCCGAATAATCAATAAAGAAAGGCAGCCATTATCTCAAAAATAAAAAACCCCTTAAGTCGAAACCCATGAAGAAGACTTACGAAACTGGGGCATCCCGCTGACTGTAATCACAAAAGAAACAGTTCAGGCAAAAAATAGGGATCACAAAATCAAAAAAGGAGGTCACACAAACCCTCGACAAAAATGATGACTGCCTATTCAGAATAAATCATCAACATCCGAACCATCACCGGAAAATCAGAACGAAGACTCAAACAAGGTCTAACGCATGATCAACTGAGTTTAGGTTTGAAGAACTTCACGAAGAGCGGGTGGGTACAAATAATTTGAGCCTTTATTCTTTGTTTCTTAAACCGTGAACCAGGCCATGTTATAACCCTTAAGTCCTAGCTGAAGCACGGGTTAGTTTGAAAGCATACTGTTACGAAAGGTATCCTGACTCCTGAAGGCCTACGGTAAATACAGAGTTGACATCATGTTTTACAAACATTAATTTGTTTTATGAAAAAATGCATTTTCAAAATCTTCAAGACAGACATAAGCTTTGCATTTTTAACATAACTCTGTTTGCATATGACTTTTTGTGTGAACAGCAAGGAAATTCGCACGACGAATGCCTAATGAACAGAAGTACCTCCAATCAAGGGGCATGGCATGACTATTGTCCATCATCTGGGGCAGTTAAGTCAAGATCCAGAGAATCTCTCAAAAGGCCAAAAAGCCTGGGGCAAATCTCTGCCTGAGTCACTTGGGGCAATCCAGCAACGAATCTTGCACGATCAGACACCTTCTGACAATATGGTGACACCACCAGCCTGGGGCAAATCTCCGTCTAAGTCACCTGGGGCATTGGACGATCAAACGAAGATCTTCTGGGGCATGACAAAGTATTTCCAACAGGGGCAACTCCCCACATTATGAGAAATATGGACATAGTCGAAAGAATACTACGCAAAATCAAAGACCCGCTAGGTTGACACACCTAGGCAAAAATAAGGGATTCCCGGCGAACCAAAAGGGTTCGGGCAAAAATAAGGGATGAAATGAAAAAATCTGTACACCCGGCAAGTCGAAAACCTGAAAAGGCGGCTTGGGCAAAAATGGGTATCCCGGTGGACTGAAAACCCGAAAAGGCGGTCCAGGCAAAAGTTAGGGATCAAAGCGTACGAGTATGTCCCAGCATCTCGGCACCTGCCTACCAGAAGACTCGTCAAGTACTCCCACAAGTGCCTCCTCCCACTGAAACTGGGGCAATAAGGAGTTGTCTAAAAGATCCGGTTGCTCTGTCCATCATAGGTTCGGCTAAAGAATGCGACCCAGATATTTTCACTCCCCGCAGAACACGAACGCGTCGTCCGGCTTTATTCAAAGAGTTATTTCCTTAATAAGATATAACTGGGTTATCCTCAGCCAATAGCCACGGAAAAGACCGTCCTCAGTAAAGTCTTATCATCCCCAGCGGAAGCAAAAGCTTATTCTCCAACACCAGCCCAGGAGTGACTTCCCGGCACCCGTCAAGGATTTATTTTCCTAGACGAAAGCATACATTCATAAACATCACATTTTCGTACATCATGACACATGCATGTACGCATCATGTCATACAATTGCATTTATGCCGTTGCTTGATTCATATCACGTACTGCATATAATTGACCTTTACCTTTCAGGAAGGATACAGTTGAATGATCAGCTATGTCAAAATAGACAAAACACCGTCAGAAAAGACAAATCCGGTCAAAGAATACAAATCCAGTTTAAGTCAATGCCTAAAGATTCCTCTGATACAACTCGTCGTGATAGACACTCGTCATGATAGACACTCGTCGTGATAGACACTCGTCGTGATAGACACTCGTCGTGATAGACACTCGTCGTGATAGACACTCGTCGTTATAGACACTCGTCGTGATAGACACTCGTCGTGATAGACACTCGTCGTGATAGACACTCGTCGTGACTCGTCGTGATAGACACTCGTCGTGATAGACACTCGTCGTGATAGACACTCGTCGTGATAGGCACTCGTCGTGATAGACACTCGTCGTGATAGACATTCGTCGTGATAGACACTCGTCGTGATAGACACTCGTCGTGATAGACACTCGTCGTGATAGACACTCGTCGTGATAGACACTCGTCGTGATAGACACTCGTCGTGATAGACACTCGTCGTGATAGACACTCGTCGTGATAGACACTCGTCGTGATAGACACTCGTCGTGATAGACACTCGTCGTGATAGACACTCGTCGTGATAGACACTCGTCGTGATAGACACTCGTCGTGATAGACACTCGTCGTGATAGACACTCGTCGTGATAGACACTCGTCGTGATAGACACTCGTCGTGATAGACACTCGTCGTGATAGACACTCGTCGTGATAGACACTCGTCGTGATAGACGCTCGTCGTGATAGACACTCGTCAGTGTAGACACTTGTCATTATAGATATTCGTCATAGACACTAGTCGCTATAGACACCCATCGTTAAAGACCACTCGTCCTTGGAAACAACCTGTCAGTAGAGACAACTTCATCACCGTTTGAAGATCCAGACCCAGCTCCTGTAACCAGTCAGGACATATCTATACCAAGCATCTGAAAACCAGCTCCTGCGACGTGTCAGGTACTCATTTTCTTTGCAGGTATGCAGGTTCTCGCTAAGGAATCTCTTACGCAATCAACATCCAGATGGCATCTATAAGCCCATCATCCTACCCATCAATCTCTAAATGGCATCTATAAGCCCATTCCCCCACCACACTGCTACCATGTGAGCGCAAATTTCTGGGCACTCTAGTGTCCAATCATCTTCTACCCTCGGATTACAAAAGGCACGTCAGCCAATCTCCATCCTCAGGTCTAAGAAGATTGAACAGGGGCAACTGTTGTACCCCAAAATTTGCCCTCCCATATTCTTCAAGAAATTGCCAAGCCAAGTCACAAGATTCCCCAAGGGTTGTACAGTGCAACAGTCTCCTAAACAGTCCAAATTAGGGTTTGTGTGTTGATCAAGAAAAGGAAGTTTTCAAAGGCTCAATCAAGTCTCATATGCTTACAAACATGGTCAAGCATCCTCGTATCAAGTTTCAAGGCATTCAGCTCAAGATTGTACAGTCAAAACCCTAAATTGCACTACAGTCAACTGTAGGGGCAAAATGGTCATTTGACAGTCAAAAGTTCAAATTTTTGGTCAATATATCATTTTGAAGCCACAAACATCATTTGATCAATGCTTGATCATGATTCTCAAAATTTGGCTCAGAAATCATCAAAGATGCAAAAGTTGCTATATTTGGACAGCTGAAAAAGTCAACTGAAATTGACCAGGGCATAACTTTCACATGGATTATCAGAAAAATTCCATCCAAAGCTCATTTTGAAGAGAAAGACATTTCCTACAATTCATCTTCATGTTCCAAGTCCAAGAAATGCTCTCACAAAAAGTTATCAATTTCAACATTATAGGTCATTTTCAAAAGTCAACAAAAAGGGACTTTAAGTCAAAGACCATAACTTGAGATTGGTAAATCAAAATGACATGGGACCAAAGGAATTGGTTAAAGGACTCAAAGACCTTTCCAAAATGTCCAAGAACATGTGAAAAGCTTAAAAATTGAGCAAGTTATGCCTTGTAGAAGTTGGGAAATTTTTGTGAAATGGCAAAAGTCAACTATCTTTGAAAATCCAATTTTTGACAAAAGGGCCCCATTTTTTCCACTTGGTTCATCCTTGTCATGCCACACACGTGTCCCATGGTTAATTTCAAGACCAAATATTGATTTTTTTATTTTATTTAATTTTTGATGATTTAATTCATTTTAATTCTTTGAAAATTCAAATAAAATTTAAAAGCCAATAGAATAGTGTCATGTGAACTTGGATAATTCCTATGTATCATGAACCAACTCAAAAATCAGGCTAAGGTTCATTTGCACACTAGGTCTAGGTTTTGGCTAGAAAATAGGAAAAATGGTTAATGGAAGAAACCCTAAGACCAATTCTTTCCCAAGCATGGATTAAGGTCAAATAGCAAGCCTATTCCATTCCATGATGATCACTGAGTCTAACCCTAACGAGAACATAGCAAAAAGCTCGCTGAAAAAGCCATTGGACATTTTGAAAATAGGCCATATATTGCAAATCTGAAATCAAGGTTGGGGACGGTTTCAAGCCTTAATTTTTTTCCTAAGAGCATCCTGAGGCAATTCTGAACGTATCCCAATTCTTAACATCAATCAAAACTCCCTGAGCTGGTACCTCTAAGTCAAACTGCATCTCAAAAATTTGGAAATCATATAGCACGATTCAAGCATAGTTTTGCATTTTTATTTATGTATTCATATTCACAATGATGTTTCCAAGCTGACCAATGCGTTTGATTTCATTTTTGTGCCATAAATATGAACTTGCCATTTTCGAATTCTAGGGTTACAGTTTCCTCGAATTGGGGTTTTGGCATAAGGGAAAAATTGGGACTCAGAAGCACCATGGTTGAATTCAGTGCTTCAAGACGAAAACATCTTGACCCTCGCGCCTAATTTCTGATCACCATAGCCCTATTCGTTATTTTTCCATAGCCACCCTAACGCCATGGTTGAAAAACCGTGGCCAATGTGTTTTGTTTTTACAGGGATGAAGATGATGATGCGTTGTCAATCATTGATACGTTCATTCAAATTCGCGCGCGTGGAATCATTAATGCCTTGATTATTCCTTTTATTATTTATTAACTATATTATGTTAAATGAATTCAAAGTGGCTCAGTGGCAACGCGTTAGGCACATGACATCAAAGACCTGGGTTCAAGTCCCAGGTCTTGCAAAATTCAATATTATTTTTCATTTTAAGCTTCCATGCAGCGCTAACATTAGGACTCACCATGCACATTCAAGAGGCATTATCCACGTGTCCCAGGGGATCTGATCAAGGGTTCAGCTTGAAGGTATACCATGAGGACAAGTCAACAGGCGTGCATATGATTGGAAAAGTCAACAAATTGCCAGCAAATGGGCCAGGCTTTTCAGGCCTACACCTCCAAATTTGAGGCCACACCCCCCTGGTTTGCCTTATTGTTTTTCATTCTTTCTTTAATTTCTTTTTCTTTTTGTTTCTTTTCTTTTTATTTAATTAACTATTTTCATAAAAATATAAAAACATTCAAAAAAAATCAGAAAAGACCATAAAAAATATAATTGTTATTTTAATTACTTTTGTAAATAAATTACATGTAAATTATTTAGGTTAATTAGGTTTTAATTTTAATTCCTTTTTAATAAAAAAATCAAAAAATGTAAAATTAGGTTAACTGATAATTTTAATGTCCTTTTTAATTTTTATTCTTGTTCTCACAATACTATTTATTTATTATTTTTATTTTCATAAATCAAAAATTGTGCATAAATAAATTAGGGTTTAATTTAGATCATGTTTTAATTTTTTCATAATAAACTTAAAAAACATTAGAAGTTTAGCATTTTAATTTTAATTAATTTTTTCCTTTTTTCTTTTAAATCTAAAAAACACAAAAAATACTATTCTTCATTTAATTTTAATTTTAGATTCCTTGATTAATTTTAATTGTTTGTAAAAGGGTCCAACGCCCTAATTTTGTTTAATCTCTTTATTTCGCGCATTTGTTTTATATTGTTTACATAATTCTGTATATGCCCCAAAGCCATGTAATTTAAAATTCTCGCACTTTTATTTATTCGCTTTATTTATTTTCAGTCAAATCGGGTTCGGTTTTTTTTTGGCGATGTGGACCCGCGCCAGTTGTAATAGTTTAGATTTAAATTCCCGCACTTTTAACTGTTAAACAATAACATGAAAGAATGAATGCCCAAAAATAAAATCGAATCGTTAGATCACCAATGCATGACAAGACAAACAATAAACTGAAAATGACACACAATTCGCACACACCACCCCTAGGGTACGCCTCACTGTTGCCTTTCGAAAGGTGGTCGTCGAGTATAGGACGTTTTAGTAAGTCCTTATGTCCATGACATGATCCAGTTGCCTCAAAACGGTTGCCTCGGAAAATAAAGGATCAATGGCATAAGGGTAGCTTCTAAGGTGTCCTACTGTTGCTCTGGTGACCACCACGTCCCTAAAACTCGAATTGACCCGAACACCTCCGACGGTGGTGCTACCTACCTCTCAATGGTGGGATGGCACTACTTCAAAGGACATTTACACAGACGAATTCCTTAGGGTAGGTAGGTTCTCAAGGGTACTTGCTCTAATTTCAAACAAAACTAAAACTCTTTTCACACCAACACACTTTCAAAAACTTTCAAAACAAACTTTTCAAACACTCTGACGTACGAGTTGAACTGAAACTTTTCAAAGAATATTTTTGAAACCCACATTGAAAAGCAAGCAAACAATTTTTGAAAACACATTGAGCAAGTACCTAAGAGCCCATGGATAACCATGGATAGAAAGGGTGCTAACACCTTCCCTTTCTATAACCTACCTCCCGAACCGAGAGCAATCTCTTTAAGGAATTTTTCTGTGCTTTTGTCCTTTCCTATTGGAGAAAATAAAAGACGGTGGCGACTCTTGCTTCCGCGACATTTCGCGAACCAGCTTTAAAACAGTCAGTTCCAGATCCACCGATCACAGAACTGGCGACTCTGCTGGGGATTAAAACTTAAAGTGGGGTGTACCTTAGGATTAAGATCACTGTGTTTTCAATTGCTTTCTTTGTTTGCTTTATTATTGTGGGTTGCTTGGGAGTTCTATAGATCCTAACCCGGATCTGGGGGATACCTTCTTAGAAAGTAGCAACAAGGCTGTGAGGGAACTGTGCGGGGTATACCGACATGGTTGAAACAGTCTGCTACGTTGATGTGGCACTTTGGTGTGTACCGGTAACCCTTGAGTCAGTCAAGGAGAGTACGGGGCCTCCATGTGGTGTCATGAAGCATCAACAGACCTTAGGAACCTTAATTGAACCATCTTGGCCTCTTTAGGGTAGTGAGATAACTGACTTTGGTACAGTCCGAGGTTGGTTGATACTCGATACTACACTCAATTGAGGGTTGCTTTCCTGGAATATTTCGGTCGCCAGTTCAGTGGCTAAATCGAAACGATGAACAATGAAAGCAATCCCGTGATATTGGGAACCTTAGAACCCGGTTACTTTGATTAGGACAGGTTGAGCCCACCAACTTCAAGAGGGTACTACCCAGACCCCATACTGGCCTAAACCCTAAGGGTTTCTCTTGTGTGACTTGTGTGCCTTTGTACTTGCCTACTTGCATGCTTGTTAGCTGACACATGAACTACTTACAGGTTTTGTTTATAGTCCTTAACTAGGACTTATGACAAGGTTTACCAAATTTCTCGCAGGTTTTGTTTATAGTCCTTAATTGGGACTCATAACAAAGTATACTGAATTTCTTGCGGGGTCTGCTTATAGTCCTTAATTGGGACTCATAATAGGGTTACTCACATTACCCCATGCATATCATGACATCATACCATTGCATACCTCTTAACCCATTTCAAGGATCTCAAGGGCTTGTGATACAGGTCATATAAATCAAACGTCTAGCAAGGGGCAAAGAGGACTTATTTTCCTCTAGCCAATGTTGTCAGAGGCTATGACCCACTTGATATGGAGAGCTCTGACTCCTGAAGAAGGTTCCCTAACCAAGGTTGTTTGGAAATCAAAACCAGACATGATGACTAAAGTCAGGGGCTATGACCCACTTGATATGGTGAGCCTTTGACTCTTGAAGAAGAGTTCTTAATAACATGGGTGTCCTTCAATCAAGCTCTAAATTCCAAATGCTAACAAATTTCCTTGTTTACCCCGCGAGGTCCTTGAAAACATTGGATGCATATCATACACATCATTGCATCACAGGTATCCCTTTTGCAGGTCACTCACCTTTCCCGCTGTTTATTTCAGCCATGGCTTCCCAACAAGACAATCAGGACTTTCTTGCTCAAGAGACCCGGTTCGGGAAAATCCTCCTGAATCTATCCAAGGGGCAGGAAGAGCTAAGGACACTTATCATGGAGACTTTTGTCAGGAACAGTGCTGAGGATGAAAGGCTGGAACACCTACAAGCTGAGGTGGATGCATTGAAAGCCCAGATGCTGGGGCAGATGACTGCCATTCAGGGTTTAACTCAAAGACAAGATGAGCTCGGGGTTCTCATCAACAAACTGCTGGGGCAAACATCTAAGGGTAAAAAGCCAATCATCGTTCCACCACCTTTGAGACAAAGAGGCAAGGAGAAAGCTCCTCATATGGCTCCAGTATCACCAATTCAGCAGCAACTTCACCAACTTCAGACAGACAAGCCAAGGAGGCAGTTCACCCCGCTCAATATGTCGCCGTTTCAAGCTTTACAACGCCTGTTGAGATTGAACCTGATCACATTAAGGGATCATCCCCAGAACCCCAACACAGCACATCCTGCTTATGATCCCAATAAAAGGTGTGCCTACCACTCTGCCTGTCCAGGACATAATGCAAACGAGTGTTGGGCTTTGAAAAACAAGATCCAGGATCTGATTGATGAAGGAGCACTGGAATTCACACAAGATGGTCAGGCTGAATTTTTCTACCATCCCTCCAAGGCTCACCATTTGAAGTGACAAGCCCAGAGACTAGAAAATTTTGTTCATTCGAATGTTCAAGTTGCAATTTTCTTTTGTTCAAACATTTACTCATTGTTAAAACATTGTTATTTCATTAATGCATCGCTTATGTCTATTTTGAATCAATATATTCGTATTCACTATACGCAAACTGTTTTCATATTTTTTCTAATGTCAACTCTCGTTAATTCTAAACCTCTTGAGGGAGGATGACGAAAACGATACCACGATTTACAGTATGCTTTTGAACAGACCCCGCTGATGAGGTACAGGCATTGTTTCAACCCCTAAACACTGGAGTAATAAGGAAGATAATCCCTCGTCAACCCCTTTGAGCCAAAGAAGTAGGAGTTTTTCTTTTCGAAAATTAAAACCCTTTATCATAGCCTGGGGCAGGGTAGTTCTCTCAGTTGATCCAAGTGCATGACGAATAGCACCGAAGAGATCTTTACAAAACAAAACGAAGAAAGACAGTGATGGTTCCGAATAATCAATAAAGAAAGGCAGCCATTATCTCAAAAATAAAAAACCCCTTAAGTCGAAACCCATGAAGAAGACTTACGAAACTGGGGCATCCCGCTGACTGTAATCACAAAAGAAACAGTTCAGGCAAAAAATAGGGATCACAAAATCAAAAAAGGAGGTCACACAAACCCTCGACAAAAATGATGACTGCCTATTCAGAATAAATCATCAACATCCGAACCATCACCGGAAAATCAGAACGAAGACTCAAACAAGGTCTAACGCATGATCAACTGAGTTTAGGTTTGAAGAACTTCACGAAGAGCGGGTGGGTACAAATAATTTGAGCCTTTATTCTTTGTTTCTTAAACCGTGAACCAGGCCATGTTATAACCCTTAAGTCCTAGCTGAAGCACGGGTTAGTTTGAAAGCATACTGTTACGAAAGGTATCCTGACTCCTGAAGGCCTACGGTAAATACAGAGTTGACATCATGTTTTACAAACATTAATTTGTTTTATGAAAAAATGCATTTTCAAAATCTTCAAGACAGACATAAGCTTTGCATTTTTAACATAACTCTGTTTGCATATGACTTTTTGTGTGAACAGCAAGGAAATTCGCACGACGAATGCCTAATGAACAGAAGTACCTCCAATCAAGGGGCATGGCATGACTATTGTCCATCATCTGGGGCAGTTAAGTCAAGATCCAGAGAATCTCTCAAAAGGCCAAAAAGCCTGGGGCAAATCTCTGCCTGAGTCACTTGGGGCAATCCAGCAACGAATCTTGCACGATCAGACACCTTCTGACAATATGGTGACACCACCAGCCTGGGGCAAATCTCCGTCTAAGTCACCTGGGGCATTGGACGATCAAACGAAGATCTTCTGGGGCATGACAAAGTATTTCCAACAGGGGCAACTCCCCACATTATGAGAAATATGGACATAGTCGAAAGAATACTACGCAAAATCAAAGACCCGCTAGGTTGACACACCTAGGCAAAAATAAGGGATTCCCGGCGAACCAAAAGGGTTCGGGCAAAAATAAGGGATGAAATGAAAAAATCTGTACACCCGGCAAGTCGAAAACCTGAAAAGGCGGCTTGGGCAAAAATGGGTATCCCGGTGGACTGAAAACCCGAAAAGGCGGTCCAGGCAAAAGTTAGGGATCAAAGCGTACGAGTATGTCCCAGCATCTCGGCACCTGCCTACCAGAAGACTCGTCAAGTACTCCCACAAGTGCCTCCTCCCACTGAAACTGGGGCAATAAGGAGTTGTCTAAAAGATCCGGTTGCTCTGTCCATCATAGGTTCGGCTAAAGAATGCGACCCAGATATTTTCACTCCCCGCAGAACACGAACGCGTCGTCCGGCTTTATTCAAAGAGTTATTTCCTTAATAAGATATAACTGGGTTATCCTCAGCCAATAGCCACGGAAAAGACCGTCCTCAGTAAAGTCTTATCATCCCCAGCGGAAGCAAAAGCTTATTCTCCAACACCAGCCCAGGAGTGACTTCCCGGCACCCGTCAAGGATTTATTTTCCTAGACGAAAGCATACATTCATAAACATCACATTTTCGTACATCATGACACATGCATGTACGCATCATGTCATACAATTGCATTTATGCCGTTGCTTGATTCATATCACGTACTGCATATAATTGACCTTTACCTTTCAGGAAGGATACAGTTGAATGATCAGCTATGTCAAAATAGACAAAACACCGTCAGAAAAGACAAATCCGGTCAAAGAATACAAATCCAGTTTAAGTCAATGCCTAAAGATTCCTCTGATACAACTCGTCGTGATAGACACTCGTCATGATAGACACTCGTCGTGATAGACACTCGTCGTGATAGACACTCGTCGTGATAGACACTCGTCGTGATAGACACTCGTCGTTATAGACACTCGTCGTGATAGACACTCGTCGTGATAGACACTCGTCGTGATAGACACTCGTCGTGACTCGTCGTGATAGACACTCGTCGTGATAGACACTCGTCGTGATAGACACTCGTCGTGATAGGCACTCGTCGTGATAGACACTCGTCGTGATAGACATTCGTCGTGATAGACACTCGTCGTGATAGACACTCGTCGTGATAGACACTCGTCGTGATAGACACTCGTCGTGATAGACACTCGTCGTGATAGACACTCGTCGTGATAGACACTCGTCGTGATAGACACTCGTCGTGATAGACACTCGTCGTGATAGACACTCGTCGTGATAGACACTCGTCGTGATAGACACTCGTCGTGATAGACACTCGTCGTGATAGACACTCGTCGTGATAGACACTCGTCGTGATAGACACTCGTCGTGATAGACACTCGTCGTGATAGACACTCGTCGTGATAGACACTCGTCGTGATAGACACTCGTCGTGATAGACACTCGTCGTGATAGACGCTCGTCGTGATAGACACTCGTCAGTGTAGACACTTGTCATTATAGATATTCGTCATAGACACTAGTCGCTATAGACACCCATCGTTAAAGACCACTCGTCCTTGGAAACAACCTGTCAGTAGAGACAACTTCATCACCGTTTGAAGATCCAGACCCAGCTCCTGTAACCAGTCAGGACATATCTATACCAAGCATCTGAAAACCAGCTCCTGCGACGTGTCAGGTACTCATTTTCTTTGCAGGTATGCAGGTTCTCGCTAAGGAATCTCTTACGCAATCAACATCCAGATGGCATCTATAAGCCCATCATCCTACCCATCAATCTCTAAATGGCATCTATAAGCCCATTCCCCCACCACACTGCTACCATGTGAGCGCAAATTTCTGGGCACTCTAGTGTCCAATCATCTTCTACCCTCGGATTACAAAAGGCACGTCAGCCAATCTCCATCCTCAGGTCTAAGAAGATTGAACAGGGGCAACTGTTGTACCCCAAAATTTGCCCTCCCATATTCTTCAAGAAATTGCCAAGCCAAGTCACAAGATTCCCCAAGGGTTGTACAGTGCAACAGTCTCCTAAACAGTCCAAATTAGGGTTTGTGTGTTGATCAAGAAAAGGAAGTTTTCAAAGGCTCAATCAAGTCTCATATGCTTACAAACATGGTCAAGCATCCTCGTATCAAGTTTCAAGGCATTCAGCTCAAGATTGTACAGTCAAAACCCTAAATTGCACTACAGTCAACTGTAGGGGCAAAATGGTCATTTGACAGTCAAAAGTTCAAATTTTTGGTCAATATATCATTTTGAAGCCACAAACATCATTTGATCAATGCTTGATCATGATTCTCAAAATTTGGCTCAGAAATCATCAAAGATGCAAAAGTTGCTATATTTGGACAGCTGAAAAAGTCAACTGAAATTGACCAGGGCATAACTTTCACATGGATTATCAGAAAAATTCCATCCAAAGCTCATTTTGAAGAGAAAGACATTTCCTACAATTCATCTTCATGTTCCAAGTCCAAGAAATGCTCTCACAAAAAGTTATCAATTTCAACATTATAGGTCATTTTCAAAAGTCAACAAAAAGGGACTTTAAGTCAAAGACCATAACTTGAGATTGGTAAATCAAAATGACATGGGACCAAAGGAATTGGTTAAAGGACTCAAAGACCTTTCCAAAATGTCCAAGAACATGTGAAAAGCTTAAAAATTGAGCAAGTTATGCCTTGTAGAAGTTGGGAAATTTTTGTGAAATGGCAAAAGTCAACTATCTTTGAAAATCCAATTTTTGACAAAAGGGCCCCATTTTTTCCACTTGGTTCATCCTTGTCATGCCACACACGTGTCCCATGGTTAATTTCAAGACCAAATATTGATTTTTTTATTTTATTTAATTTTTGATGATTTAATTCATTTTAATTCTTTGAAAATTCAAATAAAATTTAAAAGCCAATAGAATAGTGTCATGTGAACTTGGATAATTCCTATGTATCATGAACCAACTCAAAAATCAGGCTAAGGTTCATTTGCACACTAGGTCTAGGTTTTGGCTAGAAAATAGGAAAAATGGTTAATGGAAGAAACCCTAAGACCAATTCTTTCCCAAGCATGGATTAAGGTCAAATAGCAAGCCTATTCCATTCCATGATGATCACTGAGTCTAACCCTAACGAGAACATAGCAAAAAGCTCGCTGAAAAAGCCATTGGACATTTTCAAAATAGGCCATATATTGCAAATCTGAAATCAAGGTTGGGGACGGTTTCAAGCCTTAATTTTTTTCCTAAGAGCATCCTGAGGCAATTCTGAACGTATCCCAATTCTTAACATCAATCAAAACTCCCTGAGCTGGTACCTCTAAGTCAAACTGCATCTCAAAAATTTGGAAATCATATAGCACGATTCAAGCATAGTTTTGCATTTTTATTTATGTATTCATATTCACAATGATGTTTCCAAGCTGACCAATGCGTTTGATTTCATTTTTGTGCCATAAATATGAACTTGCCATTTTCGAATTCTAGGGTTACAGTTTCCTCGAATTGGGGTTTTGGCATAAGGGAAAAATTGGGACTCAGAAGCACCATGGTTGAATTCAGTGCTTCAAGACGAAAACATCTTGACCCTCGCGCCTAATTTCTGATCACCATAGCCCTATTCGTTATTTTTCCATAGCCACCCTAACGCCATGGTTGAAAAACCGTGGCCAATGTGTTTTGTTTTTACAGGGATGAAGATGATGATGCGTTGTCAATCATTGATACGTTCATTCAAATTCGCGCGCGTGGAATCATTAATGCCTTGATTATTCCTTTTATTATTTATTAACTATATTATGTTAAATGAATTCAAAGTGGCTCAGTGGCAACGCGTTAGGCACATGACATCAAAGACCTGGGTTCAAGTCCCAGGTCTTGCAAAATTCAATATTATTTTTCATTTTAAGCTTCCATGCAGCGCTAACATTAGGACTCACCATGCACATTCAAGAGGCATTATCCACGTGTCCCAGGGGATCTGATCAAGGGTTCAGCTTGAAGGTATACCATGAGGACAAGTCAACAGGCGTGCATATGATTGGAAAAGTCAACAAATTGCCAGCAAATGGGCCAGGCTTTTCAGGCCTACACCTCCAAATTTGAGGCCACACCCCCCTGGTTTGCCTTATTGTTTTTCATTCTTTCTTTAATTTCTTTTTCTTTTTGTTTCTTTTCTTTTTATTTAATTAACTATTTTCATAAAAATATAAAAACATTCAAAAAAAATCAGAAAAGACCATAAAAAATATAATTGTTATTTTAATTACTTTTGTAAATAAATTACATGTAAATTATTTAGGTTAATTAGGTTTTAATTTTAATTCCTTTTTAATAAAAAAATCAAAAAATGTAAAATTAGGTTAACTGATAATTTTAATGTCCTTTTTAATTTTTATTCTTGTTCTCACAATACTATTTATTTATTATTTTTATTTTCATAAATCAAAAATTGTGCATAAATAAATTAGGGTTTAATTTAGATCATGTTTTAATTTTTTCATAATAAACTTAAAAAACATTAGAAGTTTAGCATTTTAATTTTAATTAATTTTTTCCTTTTTTCTTTTAAATCTAAAAAACACAAAAAATACTATTCTTCATTTAATTTTAATTTTAGATTCCTTGATTAATTTTAATTGTTTGTAAAAGGGTCCAACGCCCTAATTTTGTTTAATCTCTTTATTTCGCGCATTTGTTTTATATTGTTTACATAATTCTGTATATGCCCCAAAGCCATGTAATTTAAAATTCTCGCACTTTTATTTATTCGCTTTATTTATTTTCAGTCAAATCGGGTTCGGTTTTTTTTTGGCGATGTGGACCCGCGCCAGTTGTAATAGTTTAGATTTAAATTCCCGCACTTTTAACTGTTAAACAATAACATGAAAGAATGAATGCCCAAAAATAAAATCGAATCGTTAGATCACCAATGCATGACAAGACAAACAATAAACTGAAAATGACACACAATTCGCACACACCACCCCTAGGGTACGCCTCACTGTTGCCTTTCGAAAGGTGGTCGTCGAGTATAGGACGTTTTAGTAAGTCCTTATGTCCATGACATGATCCAGTTGCCTCAAAACGGTTGCCTCGGAAAATAAAGGATCAATGGCATAAGGGTAGCTTCTAAGGTGTCCTACTGTTGCTCTGGTGACCACCACGTCCCTAAAACTCGAATTGACCCGAACACCTCCGACGGTGGTGCTACCTACCTCTCAATGGTGGGATGGCACTACTTCAAAGGACATTTACACAGACGAATTCCTTAGGGTAGGTAGGTTCTCAAGGGTACTTGCTCTAATTTCAAACAAAACTAAAACTCTTTTCACACCAACACACTTTCAAAAACTTTCAAAACAAACTTTTCAAACACTCTGACGTACGAGTTGAACTGAAACTTTTCAAAGAATATTTTTGAAACCCACATTGAAAAGCAAGCAAACAATTTTTGAAAACACATTGAGCAAGTACCTAAGAGCCCATGGATAACCATGGATAGAAAGGGTGCTAACACCTTCCCTTTCTATAACCTACCTCCCGAACCGAGAGCAATCTCTTTAAGGAATTTTTCTGTGCTTTTGTCCTTTCCTATTGGAGAAAATAAAAGACGGTGGCGACTCTTGCTTCCGCGACATTTCGCGAACCAGCTTTAAAACAGTCAGTTCCAGATCCACCGATCACAGCAGGGATTCAAAATATTAGCCATAAACACTTTATCAGATGCAGATTGGCGAAGTCCACTTGTGAGTTATTTAACAAACCCAACTCTGAATGTTGATAGGAAGACAAAATATAGAGCATTGTCATATGTCCTCATGGGAAACGAATTGTTCAAAAAGACCCAAGAAGGCGTATTACTGAAGTGCCTAGGAGAAAGTGAGGCATACTTAGCATTGTCAGAAGTCAACAATGGGGCATGTAGGGCACATCAAGCAGGTCATAAAATGAAATGGCTGTTATTTCGATATGGCATGTACGGGCCCAGCATGCTCAAAGATTGTATAGACTTTGCTAAAGGTTGCAAAGAATGTCAGAAACATGCAGGGATTCAACATGCCCCAGCGGCATTAGTAGGAATTAGTACCTGGGATGCATAAAGCATTTCCTTCTCTTTTGAGATCATCTGGGGAACAAGAACAGATTGACCTTGGTAGGTGCCAACCTTGCTTTCCATTATGGTTCCTGTGGTCTTTCCTTTCTTTTTGGAAGCCTTTTTCAGTTGAGATGAAGTGGAAGAAGACATTGTTGGAAGAATGTTGGAAGTTTAGGGTTTCGGTGAGAAAAGAGGAAGAAAATATTCAGAGTGTGGGAAGAAAAGAAAAGACTAAAGTTGATGGGTTTTTATAGTGTGGAAGTTTAAACATCCACTGAGTATGATTGTGATACGTGGTAGTCGTGGGTTGGTTTGAGAAGGAGGTGGCGTAAAGTTAATATTGGTAATAGGCGTGATTAAAGATAATCATTGTTTTGTAACTGCACCATGCTGTGAAATGGTTCAAGGCGGTTAAGGAATCTGAAAAGCGTTGTGATTGACGTGACTGGAGTCATATGCAATAAATGTTACGATGATTCGAAGGTCGCATCAAAATCTTGTGTATATGTTTAAAATAAGTATTTCTCAAAGGAATCGAAATACATATTTTAAAGGGGCATTTTGTTGGCTGAAGATTTTGATGATATTATTAGAAGCGAAGAAAATTGGACGTTTCGATTGGAATAAAGCAAGATGTCATGTTTCGAAATGGTAGAAGCAGTGCTTCGAATGGGCATATAAAAGCTTGGAGCTTCGAGTGACAGTTATGAGGATATATTCAAAGAAGTCTCGAAATGTTAACAAGGCTGTGTCCAAGAAATGCGTTCGAAGCGAAGAAGTGCCAAAACATTTGAAATTCAAATGCAAGCGGGGTGTTCGAAATTTGAAATATATGCGCTGGAGCATTCGAAGACGCGTGGAAGCTAGGGAGAGGCATTGCTCTGCATGTTCTGAACGTGGCAGAATCTTATAGCAAGACCGTTATGGTCGAAGTAGTATAAATAGAAGTCTTAGCATTAGGATTTCGTGTGTCATATCTATTGTACAAAAAACTCAGTAAACATTCAAAATACCACATGGCTAGGGAAACGAATGCACGAGCAATGTACGTATGATAACACCAAGTGTTTATGATTTAATAAAACTCTTTATCATTTCCAGTATTTTCCTTTATCTTCATGTCAATACCATTCAAAAGCTTTTGCATTAAAATGTTTTCATTCGAAGTCTTTTTACTGATGCCTTACATTTAAATGCTTTCTTTCCATTTCAAATACTTTACATTTCAGAAACTGTTGTACATTTCATGCCTTTATCTTCCAGCTTTTATCATTCGAACACCTTTTTTCACTTAAAGTCATTTTACTGTTTTTTTGCATTTAAACGCTTTCTTCATATTTCGAATCTTTTACATTCCAGAGAATCTTTTACACTACATGTTTTTATGCTTCGAAGTCATTTACTTGTCTTTTATGCAGTTTTACATGTCTTTACAATTGAACTTTACTCATGCAATTTAGTTTCGCGCACATTTACTTGATCACGCCTTTAGATCTTTAATAGAGTAATCGAAATAAGTCAAACACCCACATAACATTCTAAATACCAACCATGAATACCAGTTCTATAATGAGAGTTACCCTAATGACCAATACATCCTAGGATCAATCTAGTCGATCCTGCGAGTTACCAGAGAGATTTAATAACAGTCAGTAAGATTATTCGATAGTTTGGAGGACTAGCGGTTGTTTACCAGAAATCACTGTAAACAGATGTACAGGGTTACAGCTACAACGCCATATATGTAGGTAAAAGTCATGAGTTTCAAACGACGGATCCAGGGAAGAAGATGATAGCGTGTCACCAATTTACTAGCTGGTTTAAATTCTGGCGCGTTTGTTTTGGTCAGAAACCTATAGTTCTGATCTATTTTGTTTGTTCTGTTGTATTGTTAAACTAACACCCTAATGCAGTAGTCCAGAAGGAGGAAGTCAGAAATTCATGATTCTGGGTTTGATCCCAGGCGTGACCCTCTGGCACCCTTCCCCTTTGTTTTCACCAGATCCAGCGCTTACATCTGCTGGATGTTATCCTCTGATTTCATCAAACTGGACCAGACCGAGCGTCCCATAGGGTTATCCTCTGGATCCATCATCCTCCGCCAGATCCAGCGCATCTCATCTTCTTACAGTCATAATCTGCTGGGTCCACTATCCGGGAGTAGGCCCAGTACCATCATCCTCTGGACCGTCATCTTATGGACCTTCATCCGTTGGATCACCATCATCTTTTGGATCATTATCCTCTGATCAGAGCCACTGGCAGTGGGCCTTTGGGTTATTTCTTTTACCTTTTTTCTTTTTATTATTATTATTATCCTTTTTCAAATACTAAAATAATTTCCTTTTTAACCAATCAAAAAAATCATAAAAATATTTTTTACTCAATTAGACTTAGGTTTATTTTGTTTTTTATCAATAAATTAATTAATTAAATTAGATTGTTGATTTTAGATAACTTTAATTCTTTTTGTAAATAAATTTAAAAATAATTAGAACAATTAGGGTTTTGTTTATAATTTAATTAAATCTTATTTTTCTTAAAATAACCAAAAATACAAAAATAGGCCATGTAATTATTTTCTTTAATTAATTTAATTAGCTAATTAATTGTATATTTAATTTTAAAACCTAATTCTTTTCTTAAAAAATATTAAAAACAACAAAAACATTTTTCTTTTAATTAGGCTAGAAAGGGTCAAAACCCTAGTTCTCTCCCGATCTAATTTTCCTCGCGCGTGTTTTTATTATTTATTATTTACCATATTGATGCAATTGCCCACAAGTTGTAATAGTTTAAATTAGGTCTTTTATCTTTCATTTATCGCTTTATTTTTCAAGGGTTTGTTTTTGGCTATGTAAATACCCAAAGCCTTGTAATAGCGTAGCTTACTTTCCGCACTTTAAATTCCGTAAAATATTATACTGTTAGATGTATGAATAATTAGGGCTGCATGACAAGAATGTATGTAAATTTTAAAACAGTTAGCAAACCCTAAATGTGCAAAGATAAATAACTTGAAATTAAATCACTCGCACATGCGCACTCTTAGGGTACACTCCCACTTGGTTGACTTCGGTAAACGGTCATTGAGTATAAGATGCTTTAGTGGTCACTCTTTTGTCTAAGCAAAGATCAAAGTCCCGTTCGGAAAAATTGCCTCAGAATGGTTGCCTTAGAATTGTTGCCTCGAATAATTGATCAAAGACATTAGGGTTATTACTAAGACGTCCTAACATTGCTTTAGTGACCGTACATCCCTTTTTGAATTGACCCTCAAAACTCCAATGACGATGCTACCTACTCACTAATAGTGGGATAACATTGTCTAAAGGAAACAAACATATAACAATTCTCTTTTTTTTCGAGTAGGTAGATTCGTTCTTAAGTACTTGCTCAATCTAAACAAACTTTTTCACACTTACACTCCTCTTTCAATCAAAGCTTTCAAAAAACACTTCGTAACACTCTTGAAGACAGAAGCAAGAGTTAAATCGAAGTCAAAAAACTTTTCAAATCACACAAACACATAAAGAAGCAATTTTGAAAATGATGAGCAAGTACCTAAGAGCCCGTAGATAACTACGGATAGAAATGGTGCTAATACCTTCCCTTTCTATAATCTACCCCCCCCCCCCCCCCCCCCCCCGTACTCTCAAAATCTCGAAAAAGGAATTTTTCTGTGTGTGATCGGTGGGAATAGAACTGACTGTTTTGGAATGCTGGTTCGCGTTTTGCGTTTGTTTTTGCAAAATGTCGCGGTAAGCAAGAGTCGCCACCGTCTTTTATTTTATCCAACAAGGAAAGGACAAAAGCACAGAAAAATTCCTTTTTGAAATATTTCTCGGGTTCGGGAGGTAGATTATAGAAAGGGAAGGTGTTAGTGCCCTTTCTATTCGTGGTTATCCACGGGCTCTTAGGTACTTGCTCATTGTGTTTTCAAAAGTTTGCTTTTCTTTGTGTTTGTGGGTTTGAAAGAGTTTTTGTTTTGAAAAGAGTGTAAGTGCGAGAAGTTTTGTTTTTGTTTTAAAAGGAGCAAGTACTTAAGAACCATATACCTACTCAAAAAGGAATTAAACTGTACAAATGTCCTTTAGACAATGCTATCCCACTATTGAGGAGTAAGTAGCACTGTCGTTGGAGTTTTTGGGTCAATTCAGTTAAGGGACATGTGGTCACTAAAGCAATGTTAGGACGCCTTAGCGGTAACCCTAATGTCTTAGATCATTTCATCCGAGGCAACCGTTTCGAGGCAACTTATGATCTTTGGACGAGAGGGAGACCTCTAAAACTTCCTATACTCAATGACCACGTTCGAGGCAACCAAGTGAGGTGTACCCTAAGAGTGCGCATGCGCGAGTGTATTGTTTTTCAGTTATTTATCTTTGTACATGTTAATGGTGAGCTACTGTTGATTTTAAATTAAAATTGATCTTGTCATGCATTGCCTATTATTCAAACATCTAACAGTTAATGGTTGCGGAAATTAAATTGCGGAAAATAAATCTAAGCTATTACAAGACGTCGGGTATTTACATTGCCACAGACAACCCTTAAAAATTAAATTGCGAAAAGTAAATGAAAGCGATAATAAAATAAAGTCCTAAGTTAAAAACTATTACATTCTCGAAGCAGTTACAATATTGAAATATGGATCAAAAGTAATTCGCGCGCAAAAAAATTAAATCGGAGTGTTTTAGGGTTTTGACCCTTTTTATTAAATAAAACAATTTTTGTTATTTTTGAATTAAGAATTAGTCTAAATTAATAATTGAATTAATTAATTAAATGAAAATATTTTTGGTTTTTTATTTTAATTAAGGAAATAGAATAAGAATGGTTAAAAAAATATTAAAAACCTAATTCTAAATCAATTTTAATTTATTGCAAAATATGTTAAAATTTTACCTAATTAAACTAAATAAATTAATTAATTGTTATTTACAAAAATAAATAATAAAATTAATGGAATTAAAAAAATATTATTTTGTTGTTTTCTGATTTTATGAAATAAAAGTTAATTGGTTAATTTTTTTAATTAAGATAATAATAATAAAATAGAAATAGAAAAAAATAATGAAGAGGAAATAAAATAAAAAATAACAAACTCAGGGGGGTGTGGGCCTGAAGAAGGTGTTTGAATGGCAATTCCCAGGCCCAGAACGTCCAGCCTGTTTGACCATGGAAATCCAGCGCATGCTCGTTGACCTGAGTCCATGGTGGTCCTTCACCCTTGGCCATTGGTTTTGCCCTGTGAGCCACTTGGCATTTGAGATCTGGAGGTATATGGTAATCCCTGCTTGCTGAATCCACATGGAATAACCTGAAATAAAATTGCAACAAAGTTTTGGGGGGGCCTGGTGTGATCGGTGGATCTGGAACTGACTGTTTAACGCTGGTTCGCGAAATATCGCGGAATCAAGAGTCGTCACCGTCTTTTATTTTCTCCAAATGGAAAGGACAAAAGCACAGAAAAATTCCTTAAAGAGATTGCTCTCGGTTCGGGAGGTAGGTTATAGAAAGGGAAGGTGTTAGCACCCTTTCTATCCATGGTTATCCATGGGCTCTTAGATACTTGCTCATTTGTGTTTTCAAAAATGGTTTGTTTGCTTTTCAATGTGGGTTTTAAAAAAGTTTCTTTGAAAATTCCAGTTCGACTCTTGTATCGGTCCTCAAGAGTGTTTGAAAAATTGCTTTCGAAAGCTTTTTGAAGAGGTGTCGGTGTGAAAAGTATTTTTTGATTTGTTTTTGAAATTAGAGCAAGTATCTAGAGTCGTCTACCTACCCTAAGGAATTCGTCTGTGTAAATGTCCTTTAAAGTAGTGCCATCCCACCATTGAGAGGTAGGTAGCACCACCGTTGGAGGTGTTCGGGTCAATTCGAGGTTCGGGACATGATGATCACCAGAGCAATGGGAAGACACCTTAGAAGCTACCCTCATGCCAGGTTCCCGGATCATGAGGACTTACTAAGACATCCTCTACTCGACGATCACCTTTCGAGGCAAGGCAACAGTGAGGCGTACCCTAGGGGTGGTGTGTGCGATTCGTGTGTCGTTTTCATTTGCATTTATCTTGTCATGTTATTGGTGTTCTACGCTTGTTTTTATTTTTGTCCATACATTCTTTCATGTCATTTGTTAACAGTTAAAATATTTGCGCGAAAAGTAAAAATTCTAAGCTATTACACAAGGCGCGGGTCCACATCGCCAAAAGTAAACCAGGACCCGATTTGACAGAAAATAAAGAAAGTAAAGAACAGTGCGAGAAAGTTAAAAGGTTACATGGCCTTGGGAGAGATACATAAATATTATAATGAAATAAAACAAATATGCGAACAAGAATTAAATCGAGACGAGGGCGTTGGACCCTTTTGCAAAATTAAACTAATGAGGAATTAATTAAATTTAAAAGAAAGAAAGAATTTGTTTTTTTGGTGTTTTTTAGTATTTTAGGATTTACATGAAAAAAGAGAATTAATTAAAATTAAAATAAGATGCAAACCCTAATTCTAATGGCTTTTAATTTATTAAAAATATTGAAGTTTTTAACCTAAAATTAACCCTAATTTTTATATGCAAATTTGATTATAAAATAAATAAAATAAATAATATTAAATATTTGAAAGAAAAATAAAAAGGATGAAAAATTATTGATTAAACCCTATTTCTACATTTTTTAGATTTTTGTCATGAAAAGTATTAAAATTAAAACCTAATTTACACTAAATTTAATTACATGCAAATTTATTTATAAAAATACTAGAAATAAAAATATTTATTATTTTAATTCTTTTCCGATTTTTTATGGGTTTTTTATATTTTGTGAAAATAATTAATTAATTAAAAAAAACAATAATTAAAAAGAAAGCATGAATAAAAAAGAAAGAATGTGAAAATAAAAATGGCAAACCTAGGGGGTCTGCCCCTGATTTTGGAGGTGAAGCCCAGTACTTTAGGGCCCAATTCCTTGAGTCTCGTTGACTTTGGCACTAGGGTGCATCAGCGTTGACTGGAATGTATCCTGTTCTTCACATCTGTGCCTTTGAATTCATGAAACTGAACGCGTGGCATGCTTGATGGTGGAGCATATGGTGTGCCCCTTTGGCTGAAACTGCATATAATTATGAATTGAAAAATAATGTGAAAGGAAGTGAGGACCTGGGGCTCGAACCCAGGTCCTGAAGGTTACCATTGCTTAAGCCTACCAAGTGATCCACACGCGTTTCCTGTATGTTAATCAACAAACAACAAATATAAAATAAATAATGGCTAGTGGAGCGCTTTACGCGCGAAATTTGAATCAGCCTATCAACTAATGCCACGAGACCATCTTCTTCGTTGTCTTATTTTTTTTCTCTGAAACACAAACATAGGCCACGGTTTTCCAACTGTTCTCTTAGGCACTCTACTGAAAAATAGCGAATAGCCATTGGTGCTCATAAATTGAGCGCGAGGGTGGGTTCATAATCGTCTGGGCTTGCTGATTTGAGTCATGGTACTATGGTGGTCTGATTTTACCGCGTTTGGAAACCCCCAATTTCAAGCTTCACGAACCCTAATCTGCATCAATGGTATAATTGCATATAGTACACGAAAACACAATTAAGATAAATGGTTAGCTTCAGAACACCTTAATTAGCATGAATCCATTAACAATATGCAATGAAAATGCATAAATCTTGAAATACGATTATGCAAAAAAGTAAGAAAAGTGGGACTTCTGTACAACGTTTCAAGGGCTTAGGGACCGTGTTCTTGATTCAGGCACGTTGCTTGGCGTCCTAGGAATGCAATGGGAGGGGTTTTGTGGCTTGAAACGTCCTGCAAACAAGTTTTCAGAATTGGAGTTTTCTTGAAAAAAAAATGCCAGTTTGTTTATGCTCTTCTGTGCAGCTTAGTGGTTAGCATTATTAGGTTTGTGATCAGGCTCATATACTGAGTGAATTAGGTCAAGTTCCTTGTCCAAAGAATCAAAGATTTGATAAAGGGATATTTGATTTTTATGGCAAAATATTTTCATATCTTTCCATGCAATTTGATACCAAATTATGCCAAAACTTTCCACAAATAATCATGCACGAATCTTGAATGTCCAATGAGAATAATTTCTGCACAAAAAGATTTTATTTCATTGGTTTTGTATTTTTCATGCATTTTATTTAATTAAATGAATTATAAATGATAAAAAATACAAATAAATAAATAAAAATGGAGAAAAACTTCCTTTTGGGCCTAATGGTCGTGCACATGCTTGGGACAATGAATTGTGGAAGAAAAATGGGCCCATTAGCAATTTTAGGTCATTTGAATCAATGTTGACTTTTTAAAATATCCAAAAATTTCCCAACTTCTACAAGGCATAACTTGCTCAATTTTTAAGCTTTTCTCATGTTCTTGGACATTTTGGAAAGGTCTTTGAGTCCTATAACCAATGCCTTTGGTCCCATGTCATTTTTATTTACCAATCTCAAGTTATGGCCTTTGACTTAAAGTCCCCTTTTGTTGACTTTTGAAAATGACCTATAATGTTGAAATTAATAACTTTTTGTGAGAGCATTTCTTGGACTTGAAGTATGAATATGAGTTGTAGGAAATGTCTTTCTCTTCAAAATGAGCTTTGGATGTAATTTTTCTGATAATCCATGTGAAAGTTATGCCCTGGTCAATTTACAGTTGACTTTTTCAGCTGTCCAAATAAGGAAACTTTTGCATCTTGATGTTTTTTGAGCCAAGATTTGAGAATCATGATCAAGCATTGATCAAATGATGTTTGTGGCTTCAAAATGATATGTTGACCAAAAATTTGAACTTTTGACTGTCAAATGACCATTTTGCCCCTGCAGTTGACTGTAGTACAATTTAGGGTTTTGACTGTGCAATTTTGAGCTGAATGTCTTGAAACTTGATATGAGGATGCTTGACCATATTTGTAGGCATATGAGACTTGATTGGACCTTTGGAAACTTCATTTTCTTGATCAGAACACAAACCCTAATTTTGACTGTTTAGGAGACCCTTGCACTGTGCAACCCTTGGAGAATTTTGTAGCTGAACTTGGCAAATTCTTGGAGAATATGGGAGGGCAAATTTTGGGGTACAACAGTTGCCCCTGTTAAATCTTCTTAGACCTGAGGATGCAGATTGGCTGACGTGCCTTTCGTAATCCGAGGGTAGAAGATGATTGAACACTAGAGTGCCCAGAAATTTGCGCTCACATAGTAGCAGTGTGATGGAAATGGGCTTATAGATGCCATTTGGAGATTGATGGGGGATGATGGGCTTATAGATGCCATCTGGACGTTGATCGCATAAGATATTCCTTAGCGAGAACTTGCGTACCTGCAAAACAGAAAAATGAGTACCTGACATGTTGCAGGAGTTGGTTTTCAGATGCTTGGTATATATATGTCCTGACTGGTTACAGGAGCTGAGTCTGGAGCTTCACAAGATGATGAATGAACCAGGGATGGTTACTACCTTAGCATGAATGGTAAGAGAACCTTGGGTGACTTTAACTTCAACAACGCTCGTTGAGAAAATCTTGGTGGAAATTACCATCTTCGCAGTGTCGGGAAGAGAACCAAAGGAAATTATAATCTGAAAGGGAATTACATCTCACGCACCGTCGGGGAGAGAACCATAGGAAATTATAACCTAAAAGGGAATTATCACCTCACGCACCATCGGAGATGGAACCATAGGAAATTATAACCTAAAAGGGAATTATCACCTCACGCACCATCAGAGAGGGAACCATAGGAAATTATAACCTAAAAGGGAATTATCACCTCACGCACCATCGAAGAGGGAACCATAGGAAATTATAACCTAAAAGGGAATTATCACCTCACGCACCATCGGAGAGGGAACCATAGGAAATTATAACCTAAAAGGGAATTATCACCTCACGCACCATCGGAGAGGGAACCATAGGAAATTATAACCTAAAAGGGAATTATCACCTCACGCACCATCGGAGAGGGAACCATAGGAAATTATAACCTAAAAGGGAATTATCATCTTCGCACCATCGGAGAGGGAACCATAGGAAATTATAACCTAAAAGGGAATTATCACCTCACGCACCATCGGAGAGGGAACCATAGGAAATTATAACCTAAAAGGGAATTATCACCTCACGCACCATCGGAGAGGGAACCATAGGAAATTATAACCTAAAAGAGAATTATCACCTCACGCACCATCGGAGAGGGAACCATAGGAAATTATAACCTAAAAGGGAATTATCACCTCACGCACCATCGGAGAGGGAACCATAGGAAATTATAACCTAAAAGGGAATTATCACCTCACGCACCATCGGAGAGGGAACCATAGGAAATTATAACCTAAAAGGGAATTATCACCTCACGCACCATCGGAGAGGGAGCCATAGGAAATTATAACCTAAAAGGGAATTATCACCTCACGCACCATCGGAGAGGGAACCATAGGAAATTATAACCTAAAAGGGAATTATCACCTCACGCACCATCGGAGAGGGAACCATAGGAAATTATAACCTAAAAGGGAATTATCACCTCACGCACCATCGGAGAGGGAACCATAGGAAATTATAACCTAAAAGGGAATTATCACCTCACGCACCATCGGAGAGGGAACCATAGGAAATTATAACCTAAAAGGGAATTATCACCTCACGCACCATCGGAGAGGGAACCATAGGAAATTATAACCTAAAAGGGAATTATCACCTCACGCACCATCGGAGAGGGAACCATAGGAAATTATAACCTAAAAGGGAATTATCACCTCACGCACCATCGGAGAGGGAACCATAGGAAATTATAACCTAAAAGGGAATTATCACCTCACGCACCATCGGAGAGGGAACCATAGGAAATTATAATCTCAAATAAAGACCTAATAACTTCTACTGAGTCTTCATCAGAAAAATCTGTTGGGAGTCGATTTAGCTGGACTAGAGAAGGCCTTGGACTGGATGAGAAATCTTTGGAGTTGATTAACTGAACCGGTTTAGGTCTTGAAAGATGATTGAGAATTTAACTGAATCTTTCCTGAAAGGTAAAGGTCAGTCATATGCAATGCATGATATGGATCAAGCAATGATGTTCTCAATATAAATGAGATTCGTAAGATATGATGCGTCTATGCATGCTATAATGATGTATGTGATGATTTATGAATGTGTTTTTCGTCTAGGAAAGTAAATCCTTGACGGGTGCCGGGAAGTCAATCCTGGGCTGATATTGAAGAATAGATTTTGCTTCCGCTGGGGATGATAGTTGCAAGAATACCGGTAGGAGAAGATAACTCCGTTGGGGAATAAACTTGGCGAATGGAAGATTCTGCGGGGAGAAAAATACTCTAGTGACCATGTTGGGGAGTGATACTCTGTGGGGAGAGAGAGGTTTTTGCTGAATGTTGATAATACCTTGCTGGGGATATCCTTGTTGTGTTGGAAGTATTGATAGACTTCGCTGGGGATAAGAAGGCTTCGTCGAGGACGATCTTTCCGTGGCTTTTGGCTGAGGATAACCCAGTTATATCCTGTTAAGGAAATAACTCTTTGAATAAAGCCGGATGACGCGTTCGTGCTCTGCGAGGATAAGCTTTCAGAACCTACTGGGGATAAGCTTACTGCTTGGGGAGATGAATTCCAACTTTCCTGGGGAAACTGGGTTGGACTCTCCTGGGGGGATTTTGAACTGCAGGGAAGTGATTCCTTTGGATGTTGATATACCGCCGGGGAACAATCTTTAGACCAAGACTGCCGGGGATGCTTGTTAAGAATGCGTACATTGCTGCTGGGGAAGTATTGAGATCTACTGGAGGATACTCAACCTCCTTGAGGTTGATAATAGCTTTGCTTGGGAAGAGTGTGCTGACTTGCTGGCTCACTCTCTGGGGAATTAAGGTGTCTGGTTATGTTTTTCTGCTGAACATCCCTTATACCTTGTGGACAGAGCATTTAGATTGCTTGGACGGCTCATCATTGCCCCTGTTTCTGAGGTGGGAGAGGAAGACCTGTGAGGTGCTGATAGTGGTTGATGGACATACCTACTTCTGGTAGGCAAGTGACGATATGCCAGAACATAGTCGTACGCTTTAATCCCTAACTTTTGCCTGGACCGCCCTTTCGGGTTTTCAGTCCACCGGGATACCCATTTTTGCCTAAGCTGCCTTTTCAGGTTTTCGACTTGCCGGGTGTACAGATTTTTTTCATTTCATCCCTTCATTTTGCCCGAACCCTTTTGGTTCGCCGGGAAGCCCTAATTTTTGCCTAGGTATGTCAACCTAGCGGGTCTTTGATTTTGCGTAGTATTTTTTTTCGACTATGTCCGCATTCTCAGAATATAGGGAGTTGCCCCTGTTAGAAGTGTTTTGTCATGCCACCAGAAAGTGTTTGATCAGGCAAGATTCGTTGTTGGAATGCCCCATGTGACTCAGGCGGAGATTTGCCCCAGGCTATTTGGCCTTTGAGAGATTCTTCGAATCTTGATTGGATTGCCCCAGATGATGGACCCTGCTCATGCCATGCCCCTTGATTGGAAATGCTTTTGTTCACTAGGTATTCATCGTGCGAATTTCCCTGTTGTTCAAACAAAAAGTCATATGCAAACAAAGTTATGTTAAAAATGCAAGGCTTATGTCTGTCTTGAAGGTTTTTAAAAATGTATTCTTTTTTCATAAAACAATTAGATGTTTGTAAAACGTGATGTCAACTCCGTATTTACCATAGGCCTTAAGGAGTCAGGATACCTTTCGTAACAGTATGCTTTCGAACTAACCCATGCTTCAGCTAGGACTTTTAAGGGTTATAACGTGGCCTGGTTCACGGTTTAAGAAACAAAGGATAAAGGCTCAAATTATTTGTACCCACCCGTTCTTCGTGATGTTCTTCAATCCTAAACTCAGTTGATCATACGTTAGACCTTGTTTGAGTCTTTGCTCTGATTTTCCGGTGATGATTCGGATGTTGATAACTTATTTTGAATAGGCAGTCATTCCTTTTTTTTGGTGAGGGTTTGTAAGACCTCTTTCTTGATTTTTGTTATCCCTTTCTTTTTTTGCCTGAACTGTTTCCTTTTTGGAATTACAGTCAGCGGGATGCCCCAGTTTTGTAAGTCTCCTTCATGGGTTTTGACTTAATGGGTTTTTCATTTTTGAGATAATGACTGCCTTTCTTTATTGATTGTTCGGAACCATCATTGTCTTTCGTTTTGTAAGGACCTCTTTGGTGCCATTCGTTGTGCACCTGGATCAACTGAGAGAACTACCCTGCCCCAGGTTATGATGAAGGGTTTTAATTTCGAAAAGAAAAACTCCTACTTCTTTGGCTCAGAGGGGTTGACGAGGGATTATCATCCTTATAACTCCAGTGTTTAGGGATTGAAACAATGCCTGTACCTCATCAGCGGGGTCTGTTCAAAAGCATACTGTAAAGATCGTGGTATCGTTTTCGTCATCCTCCCTCAAGAGGCTTAGAATTATTAATTGAGAGTTGATCATCAGAAAAAATATGAAAATAATTTGCATTTAGTGAATACGAATATATTGTTTCAGAACAGACATATGCGATGCATTAATGAAATAACAATGTTTAACAATGAACAAATGTTTGAACAATCAAAGAACAACACAACTTGAACATTCGAATGAACAAAAGTCTTTTCATCTCAGGGCTTGTCACTTCAAATGGTGAGTGCTGTAGGGATGGCAGGAGCATTCAGCCCGACCATCTTGAGTGAAATCCACTACTCCTTCATCAATCAGGTCCTGGATCTTATTTTTCAAGCTCCAACAATCATCTGTAGTATACCCCGGGCTGTCAGAGTGATAGGCGCAGCGGACGTTGGGGTTGTACTTTGGTGACGTTGTATTTTGAAACTTCGGAGCCTCTTTTAGAGTTACCAGCTTGGTCTCCAGCAACTGTGGCAATATCTGGGATAAGGTCACGTTGAGCCGAGTGAATTGCCTCCTCTTGCTCTTTTGTTGGTTGTGATGTTGAATTTGTGACACTGGAGCTATCTGAGGAGCTCTCTCCTTGCCTCTTTGTCTCAAAGATGGTCGAACGATGACTGGATTTTTACCCTTAGACTTTTGCCCCAGCTGGTTACCCTGAAGCAGTTGGTTGACGAGAAACCAGAGCTCGTCTTGTCTTTGAGCTAACCCTTGAATGGCAGTCACCTGCCCCAGCATCTGGACCTTCAATGCATCCACCTCAGCTTGTAGGTGTTTCAGCTTTTCATCCTCAGCACTATTCCTGACAAAGGTCTCCGTGAGAAGTATCCTTAGCTCTTCCTTCCCCTTGGATAGATTCAGGAGGATTTCCCTGAACCGAGTCTCTTGAGCAAGAAAGTCCTGGTTATCTTGTGGGTAAGCCATTGCTGAAATAAACATCGAGAAAGGTAAGTGACCTGCAACAAAGATACCTGTTATGTAATGATGTGTATGATATGCATGTAATGTTTTCAAGGACCTCGCGGGGTAAACAAGAAAATTTGTTAGCATTTGGATCCGGTAGCTTGACTGAAAGAACTTCATATTTGTTGAGAGTCTTTCTTCCAAGGGTCAAAGGCTCACCATATCAAGTGGGTCATAGCCCCTGACTCAAGTCATCAACCTTATTTTGCTTTCCAAACAACCTTGGCTGGGGGAACCTTCTTCAGGAGTCAAAGCTCACCATATCAAGTGGGTCATAGCCTCTGACAACTTTGGCTAGAGGAAAATAAATCCTCTCTGCCCCTTGCTAGATGTTTGATTCATCATGACCTGCATCACAGACCCTTGAGATCCTTGAAATGGGTTAGTCCTTATGCAGGATGTATGCAATGGTATGATGTTATGCTATGCATGGGGTAATGTAAGTAACCCTGTTATGAGTCCCAATGAAGGACTGCAAACCAAAACCTGCAAGAAACTTAGCAAACCCTGTCATGAGTCCCAATTAAGGACTATAAACGAAACCTGCAAGAAACTCGGTAAACCTTGTTATGAGTCCTAATTAAGGACTACAAACAAAACCTGCAAGAAATTCAGTAAACTTTGTTATCAGTCCCAATTAAGGACTATAAACAAAACCTGCGAGAAATTCAAGGGTCAGATAATAAGCATGCAAGTAGTTCAAGTATGAAGGCACACAAGTCACACAAAAGAACCCTTAGAGTTTAGGCCAGCATGAGGTCTGGGTAGTACCCTCTTTCAGTTTGTTGGTTCATACCTGTCCTAATCAAAAGTAACCGGGTTCTTAAAGGATCCCAATATTATTGACTACCCTCAATCGGTCATAACTCCAGCATCGCAATCTTTTCTTGCGGCCAGAACCATCACGATAGTTTAGCCTCAATGGGCGTAGCATACTGCTACTGTTCTAATGGCCAAGTTGTGTCATTTAAGGTTCTAAGGTTGTTGGTGCTTAATGACTCCTCAGAAGACCCATATTCTCCCCGTTTCAACACGAGGGATATCGGTACAGACCAAGGCGCCACACCAACGTAGCCACTGCTTCACCCATGTCGGTATACGCCGAACAGGTCCCTCACAGCTTATGCTACCTAAATAGGGTATCCCCAGATCCGGGTTAGGATCTATGTAACTCCTATGCAACCCACAAATTTAAAGCAGACAAGTCAATACAATTGAAAACACAGTTATGAACTAACCCTAAGGTACACCTCACTTTATAAGAGTCCCCAGCAGAGTCGCCAGTTCTGTGATCGGTGGATCTGGAACTGACTGTTTAACGCTGGTTCGCGAAATGTCGCGGAAGCAAGAGTCGCCACCGTCTTTTATTTTCTCCAAATGGAAAGGACAAAAGCACAGAAAAATTCCTTAAAGAGATTGCTCTCGGTTCGGGAGGTAGGTTATAGAAAGGGAAGGTGTTAGCACCCTTTCTATCCATGGTTATCCATGGGCTCTTAGATACTTGCTCATTTGTGTTTTCAAAAATGGTTTGTTTGCTTTTCAATGTGGGTTTTAAAAAAGTTTCTTTGAAAATTCCAGTTCGACTCTTGTATCGGTCCTCAAGAGTGTTTGAAAAATTGCTTTCGAAAGCTTTTTGAAGAGGTGTCGGTGTGAAAAGTATTTTTTGATTTGTTTTTGAAATTAGAGCAAGTATCTAGAGTCGTCTACCTACCCTAAGGAATTCGTCTGTGTAAATGTCCTTTAAAGTAGTGCCATCCCACCATTGAGAGGTAGGTAGCACCACCGTTGGAGGTGTTCGGGTCAATTCGAGGTTCGGGACATGATGATCACCAGAGCAATGGGAAGACACCTTAGAAGCTACCCTCATGCCAGGTTCCCGGATCATGAGGACTTACTAAGACATCCTCTACTCGACGATCACCTTTCGAGGCAAGGCAACAGTGAGGCGTACCCTAGGGGTGGTGTGTGCGATTCGTGTGTCGTTTTCATTTGCATTTATCTTGTCATGTTATTGGTGTTCTACGCTTGTTTTTATTTTTGTCCATACATTCTTTCATGTCATTTGTTAACAGTTAAAATATTTGCGCGAAAAGTAAAAATTCTAAGCTATTACACAAGGCGCGGGTCCACATCGCCAAAAGTAAACCAGGACCCGATTTGACAGAAAATAAAGAAAGTAAAGAATAGTGCGAGAAAGTTAAAAGGTTACATGGCCTTGGGAGAGATACATAAATATTATAATGAAATAAAACAAATATGCGAACAGGAATTAAATCGAGACGAGGGCGTTGGACCCTTTTGCAAAATTAAACTAATGAGGAATTAATTAAATTTAAAAGAAAGAAAGAATTTGTTTTTTGGTGTTTTTTAGTATTTTAGGATTTACATGAAAAAAGAGAATTAATTAAAATTAAAATAAGATGCAAACCCTAATTCTAATGGCTTTTAATTTATTAAAAATATTGAAGTTTTTAACCTAAAATTAACCCTAATTTTTATATGCAAATTTGATTATAAAATAAATAAAATAAATAATATTAAATATTTGAAAGAAAAATAAAAAGGATGAAAAATTATTGATTAAACCCTATTTCTACATTTTTTAGATTTTTGTCATGAAAAGTATTAAAATTAAAACCTAATTTACACTAAATTTAATTACATGCAAATTTATTTATAAAAATACTAGAAATAAAAATATTTATTATTTTAATTCTTTTCCGATTTTTTATGGGTTTTTTATATTTTGTGAAAATAATTAATTAATTAAAAAAAACAATAATTAAAAAGAAAGCATGAATAAAAAAGAAAGAATGTGAAAATAAAAATGGCAAACCTAGGGGGTCTGCCCCTGATTTTGGAGGTGAAGCCCAGTACTTTAGGGCCCAATTCCTTGAGTCTCGTTGACTTTGGCACTAGGGTGCATCAGCGTTGACTGGAATGTATCCTGTTCTTCACATCTGTGCCTTTGAATTCATGAAACTGAACGCGTGGCATGCTTGATGGTGGAGCATATGGTGTGCCCCTTTGGCTGAAACTGCATATAATTATGAATTGAAAAATAATGTGAAAGGAAGTGAGGACCTGGGGCTCGAACCCAGGTCCTGAAGGTTACCATTGCTTAAGCCTACCAAGTGATCCACACACGTTTCCTGTATGTTAATCAACAAACAACAAATATAAAATAAATAATGGCTAGTGGAGCGCTTTACGCGCGAAATTTGAATCAGCCTATCAACTAATGCCACGAGACCATCTTCTTCGTTGTCTTATTTTTTTTTCTGAAACACAAACATAGGCCACGGTTTTCCAACTGTTCTCTTAGGCACTCTACTGAAAAATAGCGAATAGCCATTGGATGCTCATAAATTGAGCGCGAGGGTGGGTTCATAATCGTCTGGGCTTGCTGATTTGAGTCATGGTACTATGGTGGTCTGATTTTACCGCGTTTGGAAACCCCCAATTTCAAGCTTCACGAACCCTAATCTGCATCAATGGTATAATTGCATATAGTACACGAAAACACAATTAAGATAAATGGTTAGCTTCAGAACACCTTAATTAGCATGAATCCATTAACAATATGCAATGAAAATGCATAAATCTTGAAATACGATTATGCAAAAAAGTAAGAAAAGTGGGACTTCTGTACAACGTTTCAAGGGCTTAGGGACCGTGTTCTTGATTCAGGCACGTTGCTTGGCGTCCTAGGAATGCAATGGGAGGGGTTTTGTGGCTTGAAACGTCCTGCAAACAAGTTTTCAGAATTGGAGTTTTCTTGAAAAAAATGCCAGTTTGTTTATGCTCTTCTGTGCAGCTTAGTGGTTAGCATTATTAGGTTTGTGATCAGGCTCATATACTGAGTGAATTAGGTTAAGTTCCTTGTCCAAAGAATCAAAGATTTGATAAAGGGATATTTGATTTTTATGGCAAAATATTTTCATATCTTTCCATGCAATTTGATACCAAATTATGCCAAAACTTTCCACAAATAATCATGCACGAATCTTGAATGTCCAATGAGAATAATTTCTGCACAAAAAGATTTTATTTCATTAGTTTTGTATTTTTCATGCATTTTATTTAATTAAATGAATTATAAATGATAAAAAAATACAAATAAATAAATAAAAATGGAGAAAAACTTCCTTTTGGGCCTAATGGTCTTGCACATGCTTGGGACAATGAATTGTGGAAGAAAAATGGGCCCATTAGCAATTTTAGGTCATTTGAATCAATGTTGACTTTTCAAAATATCCAAAAATTTCCCAACTTCTACAAGGCATAACTTGCTCAATTTTTAAGATTTTCTCATGTTCTTGGACATTTTGGAAAGGTCTTTGAGTCCTCTAACCAATGCCTTTGGTCCCATGTCATTTTGATTTACCAATCTCAAGTTATGGCCTTTGACTTAAAGTCCCCTTTTGTTGACTTTTGAAAATGACCTATAATGTTGAAATTAATAACTTTTTGTGAGAGCATTTCTTGGACTTGAAGTATGAATATGAGTTGTAGGAAATGTCTTTCTCTTCAAAATGAGCTTTGGATGGAATTTTTCTGATAATCCATGTGAAAGTTATGCCCTGGTCAATTTACAGTTGACTTTTTCAGCTGTCCAAATAAGGAAACTTTTGCATCTTGATGTTTTTTGAGCCAAGATTTGAGAATAATGATCAAGCATTGATAAAATGATGTTTGTGGCTTCAAAATGATATGTTGACCAAAAATTTGAACTTTTGACTGTCAAATGACCATTTTGCCCCTGCAGTTGACTGTAGTACAATTTAGGGTTTTGATTGTGCAATTTTGAGCTGAATGTCTTGAAACTTGATATGAGGATGCTTGACCATATTTGTAGGCATATGAGACTTGATTGGACCTTTGGAAACTTCATTTTCTTGATCAGAACACAAACCCTAATTTTGACTGTTTAGGAGACCCTTGCACTGTGCAACCCTTGGAGAATTTTGTAGCTGGACTTGGCAAGTTCTTGGAGAATATGGGAGGGCAAATTTTGGGGTACAACACCTGGGATTCGAACCCAGGTCCCAGGTGGTTTTTCAATAGCACACTCACCAATCCAACCAGCTTGTTCATTTGTTATTGGAATAGGAAATAAATATAATATAGGCAAATCAATTAATATGTTGGAAAATCAGAAAATATGGCGCGCTATTCAAACACACCAATCTGGCCACGCCACGTTATCATCCCTGTCTTGGCGACTGTGGCTAAAAGTCCTTTTACCTATACCAACGGACGACTGCTCGTAGCTATACGTCATGCTGTCTCAAAATCCACCACGAGCCACTAAAATGCAAACTAAAGGCGTGGTTCTGCTCGCCTCTCCGCCCTGGTTCCAACCATGGTCCTTTTATTGACCAATTTGCCCTGTAACGAAAACCCCTGAAAGAACCCTAAAACAATCTACAATGGCATTTTTTGATATATGGCATGATAATGAAATTGAATAATACAGAAACTTCGCAAATGATGTAAGGAATTCAAATATGGAATTATCTCAAAGAATGGATGCAAGACTGAAGCTTTACGATTCCATGAGTATGGCGATTTTGAGCGACACTTACAGGGCTTTTGGAGGCAGGAGAACGCGTGATTATGATTGGTACTGCTTTAGTGAAGTGCAAGGAAGCGATTGGGACTTTGTTTGATCCTGAAAAGGCCTCTAAGTACGATTTCAGATCCAAGGTTTTCAAGATTTTTTCTCAAATTCTTCTGGCCGTTTCTGCAGTGTTTTGTGCGTGTCCTTGGTCTGCCTCACTTGTGTGCATATAATGGAATGTGTTTAGGTCAAAACTTGGGCCATAATCCTTATGCATTGAAGATGGAAGATTTGATTTTGATCACCATTAACAAGTTGCCATATTTTCATCAAATCTGAGATTTTTTGCATGTTTTGACTTGGCACGAATTTGGTTGAGTGTTATATGATATTTTCAAGCCGTAATGACCACAAGAATCTTATTACATCAATTTTTAGATTTTATTTGATTTAATATTGATTAATAATGAATTAAATCAATAAAAATGAAATAAAATAGAAAAATAGATGAATGTCCATGAAATTAAAGATGGAACACGTGTGTGGCATGACAAGACTATATCAAGTGGAAAAAAGTGGGCCCTTTTGTCAAAAATTGGAGTTTTGAGGATAGTTGACTTTTGGCGATTTGGAAAAATTCCCAACTTCACCAATGCATGACTTCTTCAATTTTGAACTTTTGTAGGTGTTCTTGGACTTATTAGAAACCTTGAGATGTCCTCTAACCAACCCTTTTGGTATCATCTCATTTTGATCTTCCATGCTCAAGTTATAAGCTTTGGTAATAAACGTGTTTTTGTTGACTTTCAAAAATGACCTATAATGTCCAAATTTGTAACTTTTTGTGAGAGCATTTCTTGATCTTGAGGTGTGAATAAGGATTGTAGTAAATTGAATAATATTCAAAATGAGATTTGGATGGGTCATTTCTCATAAAGTATGAGAAAGTTATGCTTGGTCAAATTTGAGTTGACTTTTTCCTACAAAACCCTAATTTAGCAACTTTTGAATCTTGATGAATCTTGAGCAATCCTTGATGAATCATGATCAAAACTTGATCAAATGATGAATTATCCTTCAAAATGAGCATGTTGACAAAAAAATCTTAAGGTTTGACTGTATTTGGGACACAATTGACTTTTGCCCTAGCACAGTCGATTTTTGGGCCTCTTGAGCAATTGACTGACTAAACTTCCTCTGCAAGGCTTGAAATTTGAAATGGATGAACTTAAGAACATATTAGGGCATTGGGGAGAACTTGAGTATATTTGGATGTGAGGACCTTGATGCAACACAAAACCCTAATTTTGAATTGACTGCCTTAGGAGGTGATTTGACTGTCCAATTCTTGAGCCAACTTGAGCAACTTGAATATTATTCATGACATGTCTTGAGGAATATGGGAGGGAAAATTTTAGGGTACAACACTGTGCTTTTTTCCTTTCCTGTTGGATAAAATAATAGTCGGTGGCGGCTCTTGCTTACTGTGACATTTTGCGAACACAAACGTAAAACGCAAACCAGCAAATCCTAAAAGAAACAGTCCCGGTTCTGGCCACCGTATCACAAAAGGTATTTAAAAAATGATCTAAGCATCTAAGAGCCCGTAGAAAACTACGGATGGAAAGGGTGCTAAAACCTTTTCTTTCCATAATCTACCCCCTTACTCAGAAATAATCTCGAAAGGTATTTTTCTATTCTTTTCACCCTTTCCTTTGTTGGATAAAAGAAAAGTTGGTGGTGACTCTTGCTTACCACAAGATTTGCGAATACAAATGCAAAACTAGTATAACAGTCGGTTCTGCCACCGTATCACAGGCCCCATAGAGACTGATGAGAATCTTCCATATGTATGTCTGCCATCTTGAGGAAATCAGGGACAACCATGCGACCATCCACCATGCTGTTAAGGAAACCAGTCCCCGTCAAGACAAAATCAACACCCGGATTCACAAGACGGATCTGGGCCACTGCATTCTTGAAACCTTCCTTAGCAGCCACCAGAGCATCATCGTCGGCCTGCTGAATGTGAGCAACCAATTGGGCCCTGGTCGTCAACCCCTTTACATCGCCAGGCTCCTCCTCATCAGGCGATATGGAAGACTTAAGCCTGTCCACCACATCCTCAAGAACTTTCTTCTCAGCCGCACGAGCATTCCTCTCTTCGGTCAGATCCTTCTTCGCCTTTTCCAGCTCCTCGTTGTCCCTCTTCATCTTTTTAAACATTGTCTCAAGAGCTTTGTAGGCAACTAGGGTTTTCTTTAACTCCATCTCCTCGGAACTTCCTTCCTCGGTATGAATCACCGTTGTACCCATGATCCGCATTAAGGCAACAACATCCTGAGCTAGCATGACCCTCTTACTCGGGCGGTCCATTTCCCTAAATGCCATGGACTCTGTCTTGTGGACCCCCAAGGAAGAGCTTTCGAAGAAAGTCATGTTGTGGAAGCAGGGGGCAACATGAATCTCTCTTTGCCTTTCTCCCCGGTTAGTTCTTCCAGGTCCTCAGAATAGGGTCTCTTGGATCTTAAATTCACTAACAGAGGAGAAGATTGGTCAACAACCAGACCAAAAGAAGATGTCCCTGATCTAGTCATACGCACACTTTTTCCATCACCACCCAAGAGGCTCTTGGCGACCATCTTCTACGCCTTCTTGGCCTTAGCAACAATGTTCTTAATTAGATGGTCCTGAGTGAAACACATTTTCTCTGTAATAAAACAAGCACGAGTTAACAAAATAGGGATATTAGAATAAGGGCAGGTCGAATCTGAAATAACTACCTAAATACTTCAAAGGGTCGCTGCATTTGAGGATCTCCTTAAAATTTATAAGTACAGGCTCAAACATGAGCTTCCCATCCTCGTCAACAATGGCTTATCCCCCTTGCCCACACGCTGGACGAGGGGTATTCCCTCGACAAAGGCTAACAACTGGTAATAGATGGCCTGATCTTTAGCATTCAACTGGACCGTCTTCACTATGTAATGGTTGGTGCCACAGGAAAAGTGCTCCCCATCCCAATAAAAAGTGTCTCCTTTGCACGAGCTCCTTCATCGCCTCACCCTCCCCAGTCAGCACAAGCTGCCATTCTGGAATCTGGACCACACTTGGGAAGTTGATAAAGACGTTGAGAATATCCTTCTTCGACACGGGTTGGACCAAGAAGTACCTATCCTTGAATTGTCAAATTGACTCAAGATAGGCCTTAAACAACTTGCTCAAATGTTTCAGGGAAACCCATCTGAATTTCCCGCCAACAGCTCCTCGCTGGAGATGAAAGCAGTAGAAAAATAGGGAGACAATGGCCCCAATATCCAGTTACTCACACACAATTTTGAAATTATGTAGGAAGGATATCTAATCTGGATGAAACTGTGAAGGAGCAAGACAAAGGTGGTTGAAGACGGCCACCTGAAGGTCGGTAAAAGGCAGTAAGAGCCCCATATCTTTGAAGATAATCTCGTACATGGGGAGCTGGTTGACATTATATTTTGTGCAAATCCTGTCATGTTCCCCAAGGACGAGGACAATTCTATCCACCTCGGCGCTCAATTGCTCCATCCCTAAGGCCACGACCGTGAACAACTTCTCCAGATGATTGGTAAAATGTGAAGCAATCTCTCAGGGACCCGATATGACCCAGTCCACCCCCTTGAAGGCCACAGGAGCCTCAGGCACACTCAACTCGGACGCACTTTGCCTCGACGCAATCTGCTCAGAATCATTTTGTCTAGATGTACCCTCTTCGGACGAGTTCTGATCGGATGAATTTTGGTCAGAAGAACTTTTTTCGCTCATAATCTCATCCTCGACACTACTAGCCATTTTACCTGAAAAATAGAGGACAAAAGTGAATTCAACATCAAATCAAATCAACCCTTCCACTGCTAATCAAGTGAAAGGGTGCACAAATACACGAGGACCCTGTCCTCGACCATAGCCCTTACTTAAACAGCAAAACACAGACACGAGGATGATCCCTGTAACACCCCAATTCTACCCCAAGCAATTATGCAAAATAAACCAGAGTTATAAAATTTGATTCATACAAATGAATCGGGACGTCACAAATTCTTCTAACAAATTCATTGCATTCATCGTGGACATATAACACTTTTTTTCAAACATCGGATGAACCATCAACATAACATCTTTAATTAAATAAATCAACATCTATGCAGCGGAATTCTCAATAACATCTCTAACAACAAAACAACAACTTCGAAACATCACATATTTAATGATAATAAAATTAAACTTTAACAACTGGAAATCAACGATCAAAAACAGCAAGCGTTCATCCCCCCGAGTGTTACATATCAGAGCAATGACACCGACTCAAACTATTGAAGGTATACACCCTTCACTCTCGATTACCTGCACATTACCAACATAAGGGCAACATTCAAACATAAGGGGTGAGATATCTAACAATATAACAAAGCGCATGATAATTAATATATTAAATTAGATCAACAACATCACCACTTCTCATCTCATAATCAACAACAATCTCAGCAATAATATACATTCATCCACATCAAAATACACTTCTTTATGAAATAATATAATGTGACTCAATACTATGCAAATGCACGTGGTACCATTGAAGCAGAACTCCCATCTCAAAAAATTTCCAATTAATATAGGCATTAACAAGGCATAGCCTTCATCTCAAAATTTTCCAATCCATGCCATCTCAACGAGCATAAGCTCCATCTCAGAAATGCAATGTATGCGACACAACCATGAATATAATGATAATACCCAAGTTAACAACATCTCAAATCATCTCAAAACATCTCAAATTATCATCTCAAAACATCTCAAAATAACATCTCAAAGACATCTCAAATTAACATCTCAAAATAACATCTCAAAATAGCATCTAAAAAAAAATCAAAATAATTCATCAAACGTCATTTATTTATAAATCATCAAACATCATTATTTATTAACAACTTCTCATTTATAACTCAGTAGTATTTTAATTCCACAATAAATCAATACTGTCATTTTGTGACTCTAACGTCAAAACCATAACTTTCCTACTGTTATAGCTCAAACAACAGCTTCTAAGCATCTAACGTTCATCGCTCTGCACAAAACAACGCAAAGGCCATCCAACCTCTGACCACGCAACCTCTAACCAACGCTATTTCTAAATACACAACTTCTAATGACGCAACCTCTGGCGACACAATCTTCTGACTACTATAAATTCTGACTAATGCAACCTCTAATCAGATGCAACTTCTGATTATCACAGCTTCTAGCTAACCTCATCTTCTGACCAGGTATCATCACATCTTCTGACTAACCCCATCTTCTGACCAGATACAACTTCTGATCATCACATCTTTTGACTAATGCCTTCTTCTGACTAGTGCAACCTCTGACCAGATATAACTTCTAACCATCACCGTCCTCTAGCTGACCATATCTTCTGACCCATACAACTCCTAACGTCAGAACTTCTATTTTCTATTACTTTAACCCAACTTCTAACATCAGAATTTCTACCTTTCACTAGGCCACGCAACTTCTAACAGTTTACGTCTAACTTCAGAATTTCTATCTCGCACTAATCTAACGTAACTCTAGTCAACATACCTCTACTGTCAGAACTGCTATTTTCTATTCATCCCACTATTGTTATAATTCTTGTTAGCAACCTAATTAGGAACGGTATAACCAATTTCTATTCTCCAAATTAATTCATTAGTTCTAATACAGTAGCGCCTATTATCCAATGCTAAATTCTGCGTTTTCTGTACTGCAATATTCAACGTTTCTTCTTCCCTGTTAACCTTACAGATTCATACTGTGATCGGTGGATCTGGAACTGACTGTTTAACGCTGGTTCGCGAAATGTCGCGGAAGCAAGAGTCGCCACCGTCTTTTATTTTCTCCAAATGGAAAGGACAAAAGCACAGAAAAATTCCTTAAAGAGATTGCTCTCGGTTCGGGAGGTAGGTTATAGAAAGGGAAGGTGTTAGCACCCTTTCTATCCATGGTTATCCATGGGCTCTTAGATACTTGCTCATTTGTGTTTTCAAAAATGGTTTGTTTGCTTTTCAACTGTGGGTTTTAAAAAGTTTCTTTGAAAATTTCAGTTCGACTCTTGTATCGGTCCTCAAGAGTGTTTGAAAAATTGCTTTCGAAAGCTTTTTGAAAAGGTGTCGGTGTGAAAAGTATTTTTGAATTTTGTTTGAAATTTAGAGCAAGTATCTAGAGTCGTCTACCTACCCTAAGGAATTCGTCTGTGTAAATGTCCTTAAAGCAGTGCCATCCCACCATTGAGAGGTAGGTAGCACCACCGTTGGAGGTGTTCGGGTCAATTCGAGGTTCGGGACATGGTGATCACTAGAGCAATAGGAAGACACCTTAGAAGCTACCCTCATGCCAGGTTCCCGGATCATGAGGACTTACTAAGACATCCTCTACTCGACGATCACCTTTCGAGGCAAGGCAACAGTGAGGCGTACCCTAAGGGTGGTGTGTGATTTGTGTGTCGTTTTCAGATATTTTGTCTTGTCAGGTTATTGGTGATCTAACGTTTTGTTTTTATTTTTGTCATTCATTCTTGCATGCATTTATTTAACAGTTAAAAAGTGCGGAAAGATAAAATTCCTAAACTATTACAAAGGCGCGGGTCCACATCGCCAAATTTAATCCAGGACCCGATTTGACATAAAATAAAGAAATAAAATGCGAGAAATATAAAATTACACGGCTTTGGGAGAATTACATTAATATTATACGAAATAAAATGCGCGAATTGGAATTAAAATTGGAAGCGAGGGCGTTGGACCCTTTTGGAATTAAATTGAAATTAAAAATTAATTAATTATTTATTGAAATAAAAGAAGTGTTTTTTTAGGTTTTTTTGTATTTATGAAATAAGAAAATTAAAATTAAAATTAAAAGAAACCCTAATTCTAAGTTATTTTTAATTATTTGAGAAAAATGTTAAAGTTTAACTTAATTTACTAAAGAATTTATGTACATGTTTATTTACAAAATAAATTAGTAGTTAATAATAATGATAATGATGAGAAAATTATTTATTAAAAAAAATGATGAAAAAGTTAAAAACCCTAATTTCTACATATTTAATTTATTAAGAAAAATATTAAAGTTTTGAAACCTAAATTAATCTAATTAATTGTTTAAAGTTTATTTACAAAAATAATAATAGTAAAATTAATATTAATAAAATAAACATTTTTTTTTTATTTTTCTGTATTTTATATTTATTATGAAAATTATTTTATGGAATTAAAAGAAAATAATTAAAAAACAATTAAAAGAATAAAAAGGGAAAACAAATAAAAATTAAAAATTGAGCAAACCATAGGGGGTGTCTGGCCCAAGGGGAGGTTTTTTGAAGTATTGACTCCTGAGTACCGTGGTCTGCATTCTTTGGCCATTGGATTGAGTTTCATGCATAAGTTGTTCTACTTTGGCCAATTGGCTTTTGGCTTTTGGCTTTTGGCTTTTGGCCATTTGTGTTCTGGCTTCAACGTTCCCTTAATGTCTGGCTTAATGTCTGCCTCGCCATGTATTGGTGTCATGCATAAAATGTTCTACTTTGGCCATTTGGCTTTTGGCCTTTTGGCCATTTGGCTTTTGGCCTCAACGTTCCTTAATGAACCTGCATGGGATCCTGTCTAAATCTGCAGTGTTGAACCTCATGAACACATTAAATAAAATCATAAAAATTCAAATAAAACCAACATATGAAGAAATTTAATGTTTAGGCACAATATGGCATGTATGAATGATTATACCCTTTTGATCATGGAGATCAAATCAATCTTACCCTTACTGGAAGATTAGTGACCTGAATGCTTTTATGCCTTACTGGAAAATTAGGATCATGGAGATCAGGCCAGCCTTATCCTTACTGAAGAAGTAGTGAGGTGTTGGTTTGTAACTGTGATGGCTTATTTGTAGTGAGAGGGGGATTTGTAATAAAGATTTCAAGGTTTTAGGGTTCTTGAAAGAATTTGATATTCCAACAGTGTTGTGGCAAGGTTTTTTCTCTCTTTTTCTCTTCCCCTCTTTTTTTTTTGGTTTGTGTGAAAAGAAGGTGATTATATAGTGGAAATTAGGGTAAAGAAAATGGGCTTTGAATGTGCAATTGGGCCTCCAATATTCACTTGAATTCGTCACTTTCAAGGCTAAATCGCAGGGACTTAAGTGCATTTTTTGAAGTTGAAATGTGAAGACAAAATGTAGCCGGCATCGAGAACTAACTCCTGTCCGAAAATCGACTCAATCGGATAAACGGTGAATTAGTTATGAATTTTTGAAGTTTCAGCTCAGACAAACTTATTTTGGGCTCCAGTGTCGACTCTGACACGTTCTTCAATAAAAAACTGGTATTGATCGGTGCATAATTTGGTCTCGACTTTTGAAGCAAAGTTGTAGATCTATGAGTCAGTGACCTTGTGTAAAAATGTGAGTCCAATCCGATAAAAATTGACCGAGTTATGAATTTTCGAAGTTTCGGCCCAGATGAAATAATATTCAGCATTCAGGATTTTCAGTGTGTCACGCACTCTGAGCAAAAAACGAAGGTTTTTTGAACACCGTTCGAACTCGATACCTCCTGTGAAAATGTAGCCAACTCAATTTGTGAAATTTTGGCGCCAGAACCAGCTCGATACGATGAAAATCGACCAAGTTATGATTTTTTGAACATGACGCCAATAAACTTCTGTCACAAATTTTCTGCACGAAAATACTTGATAAATCCACATTTTTGAAGACCTTCTGATCGAAATTGGCTTCCAGCCGTGAGAGATGAAAACGTAGATAATGTCAAGACGGAATTTTGGCCATCGGAACGGGTTCAAAACGAGTCACGATCTTCAAGTTATGAATTTTTTAGCGCGTAAAAACTGCACTTTCAGCACACTTTTTCACCATATTTCTTCGAGAAAACTCACACATTCGGATACCTTCTTTAAAGAATTGACTCTTGAGCCGAACCTGAATTTGAGAATACGTTATCAGAGATATCTTAGCGAAAGAATACCTGAATATGACGCGCCGGGTTGGTCTTGTGAATTTTTCTTGAAATATTTTGAGAAATATGGGAGGGCAAATTTTGGGGTACAACAGTTGCCCCTGTTCAATCTTCTTAGACCTGAGGATGCAGATTGGCTGACGTGCCTTTCGTAATCCGAAGGTGGAAGATGATTGAACACTAGAGTGCCCAGAAATTTACGCTCACATAGTAGCAGTGTGATGGTGGAATGGGCTTATAGATGCCATTTGGAGATTGATGGATATGATGATGGGCTTATAGATGCCATCTGGATGTGATGAATAGGATGATGGGCTTATAGATGCCATCTGGATGTCGATCGCGTAAGAGATTCCTTAGCGAGAACCTGCGTACGTGCAAAACAGAAAATGATTACCTGACACGTTGCAGGAGCTGATTTTCAGATGCTTAGTATAGATGTGTCCTGTCTGGTTACAGGAGCTGAGTCTGGAGCTTCACAAGATGATGAATGAACCAGGGATGGTTACTACCTTAGCATGAATGGTAAGAGAACCTTGGGTGACTTTTACCTCAACAATGCTCGTTGAGAAAATCTTGGTGGGAATTACCATCTTCGCAGTATTGGGAAGAGAACCAAAGGAAATTATAATCGGAAAGGGAATTACATCTCACACACCGTCGGGGAGAGAACCATAGGAAATCATAACCTGAAAGGGAATTATCACCTCATTCACCGTCGGAGAGGGAACCATCTGAAAAGGAATTATCGCCTCACTCACCGTCAGAGAGGGGACCATCTGAAAAGGACTTATCGCCTCACTCACCGTCGGAGAGGGAACCATAGGAGATTATCACCTCACTCACCGTCGGAGAGGGAACCATCTGAAAAGGAATTACCACCTCACTCACCGTCGGAGAGGGAACCATAGGAGATTATCACCTCACTCACCGTCGGAGAGGGAACCATCTGAAAAGGAATTACCACCTCACTCACCGTCGGAGAGGGAACCATAGGAGATTATCACCTCACTCACCGTCGGAGAGGGAACCATCTGAAAAGGAATTACCACCTCACTCACCGTCGGAGAGGGAACCACAGGAGATTATCACCTCACTCACCGTCGGAGAGGGAACCATCTGAAATTATCACCTCACTCACCGTCGGAGAGGGAACCATAAGGAAAGGAATTACCACCTCACTCACCGTCGGAGAGGGAACCATAAGGAAAGGAATTACCACCTCACTCACCGTCGGAGAGGGAACCATCTGAAAAGGAATTATCACCTCACTCACCGTCGGAGAGGGAACCATAGGAAATTATAATCTTAAAAGGAATTACCACCTCACGCACCATCGGAGAGGGAACCATAGGAAATTATAACCTAAAAAGGAAGAACCTAAAATGGAAATCTCATGCACCGTCAGAGAGAGAACCAATAGGAAAATATAACCTCGAAGAAAAACCTAAAATGGAAATCTCATGCACCGTCGGAGAGAGAACCAATAGGACATTATAATCTCAAAGACAAACCTAAAATGGAAATCTCATGCACCGTCGGAGAGAGAACCAATAGGAAAATATAATCTTGAAGAAAAACCTAAAATGGAAATCTCATGCACCGTCGGAGAGAGAACCAATAGGACATTATAATCTCAAAGACAAACCTAAAATGGAAATCTCATGCACCGTCGGAGAGAGAACCAATAGGAAAATATAATCTTGAAGAAAAACCTAAAATGGAAATCTCATGCACCGTCGGAGAGAGAACCATTATAATCTGATAATTTCTACTGAGTCTTCATCAGAAAAATCTGTTGGGAGTCGATTTAGCTGGACTAGAGAAGGCCTTGGACTGGATAAGAAATCTTTAGAGTTGATTAACTGAACCGGTCTAGGTCTTAAAAGATGATTGAGATGTTTAGCTGAATCTTTCCTGAAAGATAAAAGTCAGTCATACGCAATGTATGATATGGATCAAGCAATGATGTTCTCAACATAAATGAGATTTGTATGGTATGATGCGTCTATGCATGCTATAATGATGTATGTGATGTTTTATGAATGTATGTTTTCGTCTAGGAAAGTAAATCCTTGACGGGTGCCGGGAAGTCATATCCTGGACTGATATTGAAGAATAGATTTTGCTTCCGCTGGGGATGATAACTGCAAGAATACCGGTAGGAGAAGATGACTCCGTTGAGGAATAAACTTGGCAAATGGAAGATTCTACGGGGAGAAAATACTCTAGCGACCATGCTGGGAAGTGATACTCTGTGGGGAGAGGGATGCTTTTGCTGAATTGTTGATAATTACTTGCTGGGGATATCCTTGTTGTATTGGAAGTGTTGATAGACTTCGCTGGGGGTAAGAGAACTTCGTCGGGGACGCTCTTTCCATGGCTCTTGGCTGAGGATAACCCAGTTATATCCTGTTAAGGAAATAACTCTTTAAATAAAGCCGGACGACGCGTTCGCGCTTTGCGAGGGATAAGCTTCCAGAATCTACTGGGGATAAGCTTACTGCTTGGGGGAGATGGATTCCAACTTTCCTTGGGAAACTGGATTGGACTTTCTGGGGAAGTTTTGATATACTGGGGAAGTGATTCCTTTGAATGTCTGGTATACCGCCGGGGAACAATCTTCAGACCAAGACTGCCAGAGATGCTTGTTAAGAATATATATGCTGCTGGGGAATGTTGAGATCTGCTGGAGGATACTCAACTTCTTTGAGATTGGATAACTCTGCTTGGAGAAGAATGCACTGACTGCTGACTTACTCTCTGGGGAATTAAAATGTACTGGTCATCTTCTTTAGTTGAACCTATCTTGGTACCTTGGAGGACAGAACAATTAGATTGCTCAGACAACTCTTTATTGCCCCTGTTTCCAATGTTACCTGTGGAGGTGCTTGGTGATTGCCGATTGACAAATCTTCTTTTGGTAGGCGAGTGACAAGATGCTGGGACATAGTCGTACGCTTTTGATCCCTAACTTTTGCCTGGACCGCCCCTTCGGGTTTTCAGCCCACCGGGATACCCATTTTTGCCCAAGCCGCCTTTTCAGGTTTTCGACTTGCCGGGTGTACAAATTTTTCATTTCATCCCTCATTTTGCCCGAACCCTTTTGGTTCGCCGGGAAGCCCTTATTTTTGCCTAGGTATGTCAACCTAGCGGGTCTTTGATTATGCGTAGTATTTTTTCGACTATGTCTGTTCTCAGAAAGTAGGGAGTTGCCCCTGTTAGAAGTGTTTTGTCGTGCCACCAGAAGATTTTCGACCAGGCAAGATTCATTGTTGAAATGCCCCAGGTGGCTCATGCGGAGATTTGCCCCAGGCTATTTGACTTTTGAGAGATTCTCCGAATCTTGATTGGATTGCCCCAGATGATGGACCATGGTCATGCCATGCCCCTTGATTGGAGATACTCTTGCTCATTAGACTTTCATTGTGCGAATTTCCCTGCTGTTCAAACAAAAAGTCATACGCAAACAAAGTTATGTTAAAAATGCAAAGCCTATGTCTGTCTTGAAGATTTTAAAAATGCATTCTTTTTCATAAAACAAGTGAATGTTTGTAAAACGTGATGTCAACTCCGTATTTACCGTAGGCCTTAAGGAGTCAGGATACCTTTCGTAACAGTATGCTTTCGAACTAACCCATGCTTCAGCTAGGACTTTTAAGGGTTATAACGTGGCCTGGTTCACGGTTTAAGAAACAAAGGATAAAGGCTCAAATTATTTGTACCCACCCACTCTTCGTGATGTTCTCCAAACCTAAACTCAGTTGATCATACGTTAGACCTGGTTTGAGTCTTTGCTTTGATTTTCCAATGATGATTCGGATGTTGACAGTTCATTTTGAATAGGCAGTCATTCCTTTTCTGTTGAGGGTTTGTAGGACCTCTTTCTTTTTGATTTTATGATCCCTTTCTTTTTTTTTTGCCTGAACTGTTTCCTTTTTGGAATTACAGTCAGCGGGATGCCCCAGTTTTGTAAGTCTCCTTCATGGGTTTTGACTTTTTGGGCTTTTTATTTATGAACTTTTTTGATAATGACTGCCTGTCTTTATGATTGTTCGGAACCATCAATGTCTTTCTTTTTTCGTAAGGATCTCTTTGGTGCCCTTTGTTGCGCACTTGGATCAACTGAGAGAACTACCCTGCCCCAGGTTATGATAAAGGGTTTTAATTTTCGAAAAGAAAAAAAATTCCTACTTCTTTGGCTCAGAGGGGTTGACGAGGGATTATCTTCCTTATTACTCCAGTGTTTAGGAATTGAAACAATGCCTGTACTTCATCAGCGGGGTCTGTTCAAAAGCATACTGTAGATTGTGGTATTGTTTTCGTCATCCTCCCTCAAGAGGCTTAGAATTTTAGATCAAGAGTTGACATCAGAAGAAAAAAAAATATGAAAATAATTTGCATAGAGTGAATACGAATATATTGGTTCAAAATAGACATAAGCGATGCATTAATGGAATAACAATGTTTAACATGAATTAATGTTTGAACAAAAGAAAATTGCAACTTGAACATTCGAATGAACAAAAATTTCCTAGTCTCAGGGCTTGTCACTTCACATAGTGGGTCTTGTGGGGATGGTAGAAGTACTCAGCCTGGCCCTCTTGGGTGAATTCCACAGCTCCTTCCTCAATCAGGTCCTGGATTTTATTCTTCAAAGTCCAACAATCCTCTGTAGCATGCCCCGGGCTGTCAGAATGATAAGCGCAGTGAGCGTTGGGGTCATACCTTGAAGGTGTCCTGTTGGGATTCTTAGGAGGATCCTTTAGAGTTACCAAGTTCAACCTCAGCAGTTGTTGTAAGGCTTGAGGCAGCGACACGTTGAGCTTGGTGAATTGCCTTTTGGGCTTGTCTGGCTGAAGCTGGTGAGGTTGATACTGAATTGGTGATACTGGGGCCATATGAGGAACTTTCTCCTTGCCTCTTTGTCTCAAAGATGGTCGAACGATGACTGGCTTTTTACCCTTAGATGTTTGCCCCAGTTGGTTACCCTGAAGCAGTTGGTTGACGAGAAACCGGAGCTCATCTTGTCTTTGAGCTAAACCTTGAATGGCATTCCTCTGCCCCAGCATCTGGGCTTTCAATGCATCCACCTCAGCTTGTAGGTGTTTCAGCCTTTCATCCTCAGCACTGTTCCTGACAAAGGTCTCCATGAGAAGTGTCCTTAGCTCCTCTTGCCCCTCGGATAGATTCAGGAGGATTTCCCTGAACTGAGTTTCTTGAGCGAGAAGGTCCTGGTTATCTGGTTGGAAGGCCATGGCTGAAATAAACAGCGGGAAGGGTAAGTAACCTGCAACAAGGGTACCTGTTATGCAATGAGGTATGACATGCATGTAATGTTTTCAAGGACCTCGCGGGGTAAACAAGAAATTTGTTAAAATTTGAAACCGGTAGCTTGACTGAAGGCACTGCATATTGTTGAGAGTCCTTCTTCAAGGGTCAAAGGCTCACCATATCCAGTGGGTCATAGCCCCTGACTTTAGTCATCACATCTGGTTTTGATTCCCAAACAACCTTGGTTGGGGGAACCTTCTTCAGGAGTCAGAGCTCACCATATCAAGTGGGTCATAGCCTCTGACGACCTTGGCTAGAGGAAAATAAATCCTCTTTGCCCCTTGCTAGATGTTTGATTCATCATGACCTGCATCACAAGCCCTTGAGATCCTCGAAATGGGTTAGGATGTATGCAATGGTATGATGTTATGCTATGCATAGAATGATGTGGGTAAACCCTGTTAGGAGCCCTTATTAAGGACTATAAACAGAAACCTGCAAGAAACTTAGCAAACCCTGTTAGGAGTCCCAATTAAGGACTATGAACAAAACCTGCAAGTAGTCCATGTGTCAGATAGCAAGCATGCCAGTAATCAAGTTGGAAGGCACACAAGTCACACAAGAGAAGCCCTTAGAGTTTAGGCCAGCATGAGGTCTAGGTATTACCCTCTTTCAGTTTGTTGGTTCATACCTGTCCTATCAAAGTAACCGGGTTCTTAGAGGATCCCAATATCATTGACTACCCTCAATCGGTCATAACTCCAGCATCGCAATCTTTTCTTGCGGCCAGAACCATCACGAGAGTTTAGCCTCAATGGGCGTAGCATACTGCTACTGTTCTAATGGCCAAGTTGTGTCAATTAAGGTTCTAATGTCTGTTGGTGCTTAATGACTCCTTGGAAGACCCATATTCTCCCCGTTTCAACACGAGGGATATCGGTACAGACCAAGGCGCCACACCAACGTAGCCACTGCTTCACCCATGTCGGTATACGCCGGACAGGTCCCTCACAGCTTATGCTACCTAAACAGGGTATCCCCAGATCCGGGTTAGGATCTATGTAACTCCCATGCAACCCACAATAGTAAAGCAAGCAAGTCAATACAATTGAAAACACAGTTATGAACTACCCTAAGGTACACCTCACTTTAAGTATCCCCAGCAGAGTCGCCAGTTCTGTGATCGGTGGATCTGGAACTGACTGTTTAACGCTGGTTCGCGAAATGTCGCGGAAGCAAGAGTCGCCACCGTCTTTTATTTTCTCCAAATGGAAAGGACAAAAGCACAGAAAAATTCCTTAAAGAGATTGCTCTCGGTTCGGGAGGTAGGTTATAGAAAGGGAAGGTGTTAGCACCCTTTCTATCCATGGTTATCCATGGGCTCTTAGATACTTGCTCATTTGTGTTTTCAAAAATGGTTTGTTTGCTTTTCAACTGTGGGTTTTAAAAAGTTTCTTTGAAAATTTCAGTTCGACTCTTGTATCGGTCCTCAAGAGTGTTTGAAAAATTGCTTTCGAAAGCTTTTTGAAAAGGTGTCGGTGTGAAAAGTATTTTTGAATTTTGTTTGAAATTTAGAGCAATTATCTAGAGTCGTCTACCTACCCTAAGGAATTCGTCTGTGTAAATGTCCTTAAAGCAGTGCCATCCCACCATTGAGAGGTAGGTAGCACCACCGTTGGAGGTGTTCGGGTCAATTCGAGGTTCGGGACATGGTGATCACCAGAGCAATAGGAAGACACCTTAGAAGCTACCCTCATGCCAGGTTCCCGGATCATGAGGACTTACTAAGACATCCTCTACTCGACGATCACCTTTCGAGGCAAGGCAACAGTGAGGCGTACCCTAAGGGTGGTGTGTGATTTGTGTGTCGTTTTCAGATATTTTGTCTTGTCAGGTTATTGGTGATCTAACGTTTTGTTTTTATTTTTGTCATTCATTCTTGCATGCATTTATTTAACAGTTAAAAAGTGCGGAAAGATAAAATTCCTAAACTATTACAAAGGCGCGGGTCCACATCGCCAAATTTAATCCAGGACCCGATTTGACATAAAATAAAGAAATAAAATGCGAGAAATATAAAATTACACGGCTTTGGGAGAATTACATTAATATTATACGAAATAAAATGCGCGAATTGGAATTAAAATTGGAAGCGAGGGCGTTGGACCCTTTTGGAATTAAATTGAAATTAAAATATAATTAATTATTTATTGAAATAAAAGAAGTGTTTTTTTAGGTTTTTTTGTATTTATGAAATAAGAAAATTAAAATTAAAATTAAAAGAAACCCTAATTCTAAGTTATTTTTAATTATTTGAGAAAAATGTTAAAGTTTAACTTAATTTACTAAAGAATTTATGTACATGTTTATTTACAAAATAAATTAGTAGTTAATAATAATGATAATGATGAGAAAATTATTTATTAAAAAAAATGATGAAAAAGTTAAAAACCCTAATTTCTACATATTTAATTTATTAAGAAAAATATTAAAGTTTTGAAACCTAAATTAATCTAATTAATTGTTTAAAGTTTATTTACAAAAATAATAATAGTAAAATTAATATTAATAAAATAAACATTTTTTTTTTATTTTTCTGTATTTTATATTTATTATGAAAATTATTTTATGGAATTAAAAGAAAATAATTAAAAAACAATTAAAAGAATAAAAAGGAAAAACAAATAAAAATTAAAAATTGAGCAAACCATAGGGGGTGTCTGGCCCAAGGGGAGGTTTTTTGAAGTATTGACTCCTGAGTACCGTGGTCTGCATTCTTTGGCCATTGGATTGAGTTTCATGCATAAGTTGTTCTACTTTGGCCAATTGGCTTTTGGCTTTTGGCTTTTGGCTTTTGGCCATTTGTGTTCTGGCTTCAACGTTCCCTTAATGTCTGGCTTAATGTCTGCCTCGTCATGTATTGGTGTCATGCATAAAATGTTCTACTTTGGCCATTTGGCTTTTGGCCTTTTGGCCATTTGGCTTTTGGCCTCAACGTTCCTTAATGAACCTGCATGGGATCCTGTCTAAATCTGCAGTGTTGAACCTCATGAACACATTAAATAAAATCATAAAAATTCAAATAAAACCAACATATGAAGAAATTTAATGTTTAGGCACAATATGGCATGTATGAATGATTATACCCTTTTGATCATGGAGATCAAATCAATCTTACCCTTACTGGAAGATTAGTGACCTGAATGCTTTTATGCCTTACTGGAAAATTAGGATCATGGAGATCAGGCCAGCCTTATCCTTACTGAAGAAGTAGTGAGGTGTTGGTTTGTAACTGTGATGGCTTATTTGTAGTGAGAGGGGGATTTGTAATAAAGATTTCAAGGTTTTAGGGTTCTTGAAAGAATTTGATATTCCAACAGTGTTGTGGCAAGATTTTTTCTCTCTTTTTCTCTTCCCCTCTTTTTTTTTTGGTTTGTGTGAAAAGAAGGTGATTATATAGTGGAAATTAGGGTAAAGAAAATGGGCTTTGAATGTGCAATTGGGCCTCCAATATTCACTTGAATTCGTCACTTTCCAGGCTAAATCGCAGGGACTTAAGTGCATTTTTTGAAGTTGAAATGTGAAGACAAAATGTAGCCGGCATCGAGAACTAACTCCTGTCCGAAAATCGACTCAATCGGATAAACGGTGAATTAGTTATGAATTTTTGAAGTTTCAGCTCAGACAAACTTATTTTGGGCTCCAGTGTCGACTCTGACACGTTCTTCAATAAAAAACTGGTATTGATCGGTGCATAATTTGGTCTCGACTTTTGAAGCAAAGTTGTAGATCTATGAGTCAGTGACCTTGTGTAAAAATGTGAGTCCAATCCGATAAAAATTGACCGAGTTATGAATTTTCGAAGTTTCGGCCCAGATGAAATAATATTCAGCATTCAGGATTTTCAGCGTGTCACGCACTCTGAGCAAAAAACGAAGGCCTTTTGAACACCGTTCGAACTCGATACCTCCTGTGAAAATGTAGCCAACTCAATTTGTGAAATTTTGGCGCCAGAACCAGCTCGATACGATGAAAATCGACCAAGTTATGATTTTTTGAACATGACGCCAATAAACTTCTGTCACAAATTTTCTGCACGAAAATACTTGATAAATCCACATTTTTGAAGACCTTCTGATCGAAATTGGCTTCCAGCCGTGAGAGATGAAAACGTAGATAATGTCAAGACGGAATTTTGGCCACCGGAACGGGTTCAAAACGAGTCACGATCTTCAAGTTATGAATTTTTTAGCGCGTAAAAACTGCACTTTCAGCACACTTTTTCACCATATTTCTTCGAGAAAACTCACACATTCGGATACCTTCTTTAAAGAATTGACTCTTGAGCCGAACCTGAATTTGAGAATACGTTATCAGAGATATCTTAGCGATAGAATACTTGAATATGACGCGCCGGGTTGGTCTTGTGAATTTTTCTTGAAATATTTTGAGAAATATGGGAGGGCAAATTTTGGGGTACAACACATACATAAAGCCTTAAACTTAATTTGATCGTGACAATTTATCACCCATAAATTACCTTATAATTCTACAGCAATTAAACAACATCAAGGCATCATTATTCATCCAAAAATTCACCGATTCTCATCACACAACAATCATATAATTGCAATTCAGGAACAAAACAATAACCACCTCTAACCACACATATCAATCATCATAAACCCAATTATAGAGTTAGAACTTCACCCTTACCTTGGATTGAAGGTCACTCTATAATTTCCGGTTGGATTCACGTTCTTGCCGTTTTCCACGTTCTCTAGCAGCTTGCACGCTCTCTCCCAAATCCTTATTTCTTCTACTGCTTCTTCCTTTCTATTCCTTCTATCAAATAATAAAATAACCCTATTATTCTATTATTCCTTATTGGGCTTAAAACCAACACACCCCCTTATTACTTCTACTCTCTCAAAATAAGCCCACATTAAATAATATTACACTTTTAATATTATTTCACCACATAATATTATATCTCTAATATTATTTCTCCACTTAATAAAATAAATCCAATTAATTATAACACAACTTCATAAATATTCCAAAAATAATTTAATTAAATAATTAATTAAATTACGGGCATTACAACTCTCCCCTACTTAGAATATTTTCGTCCTCGAAAATTTACCTCAATCAAAGAATTCAGGATAGGAGTTTCGCATCTTGCTCTCCAACTCCCAAGTCATGCTTTCACCAGCAGCTCCTAGCCAAACCACTTTAACCAAGGCAATATCTTTGCCCCTCAGAGTCTTCATTTCATGACCCGCGACCCGTACAGGCATCATCTCCACCATAAGATTATCCCGTACTTGCACATCGTCCATATGAATCACATGAGATGGATCTGAAATATACTTCCGAAGTTGCGACACATGAAACACATAATGCAAATTCGAAAGATTAGGCGGTAAAGCCACTCTATAAGAAACATTTCCCACTTTCTCTAAAATATGATACGGTCCAATAAAACGAGAAGTGAGCTTCTTAGACTTCAATGCTCGTCCAACACCAATCACAGGTGTAACTCTCAAAAACACATGATCACCAGCTTGAAATTCTAAATCTTTCCTTCGCTTGTCATGATAACTCTTCTGTCTACTTTGTGAAGCTTTCATCTTTTCTCGAATCAACTTCACCTTCTCGGTAGTCTCACGAACAAGTTCAGGTCCAAGTACTACACTTCCACCAGATTCATGCCAACATAACGGAGTTCTACATCTTCGACCATACAATGCTTCAAAAGGTGCCATTCCAATACTAGAATGGTAACTGTTATTATAAGTGAACTCTATCAACGGAAGATAAGTATCCCACAAACCTCCCTGCTCAAGAACACACGCCCTCAGCAAATCTTCCAACGATTGAATTGTCCGTTCAGTCTGACCATCTGTTTGAGGATGATACGCTGAACTCAACCTCAACTTAGAACCCAACGCTTCTTGCAAACTCTTCCAAAAATCAGAAGTAAATCTTGGATCTCTATCTGACACAATGCACAAAGGAACACCATGCAGTTTCACAATCATACTAATATAAATCTCAGCCAACTTCGGCATTGGAAAACTGATGTTAATAGGAATAAAATGAGCTGACTTCGTAAGCCTACCAACAATCACCCAAATAGAATCATGTCCTCTTAAAGTATTAGGCAACCCCGTCACAAAGTCCATTGAAATGCTATCCCATTTCCATTCTGGAACTTCCAACGATTGCATCAATCCTGCAGGCTTTTGATGTTCAACTTTCGACTTCTGACAAGTCAACCATGCATACACAAACCGAGCCACATCACTCTTCATCCCATGCCACCAAAACAAGCCTTTCAAATCTTGATACATCTTTGTAGCTCCTGGATGAATACTCAACTTACTTCTATGGCTCTCTTCAATTATCACTTTCTTCATCTCAGCATCATCAGGGATACAAATACGGTTATGAAATCTCAACACACCTTGCTCATCTAGCTCAAAATCACTATTCTCAAATTGGTCAATCCCAACCATCAAATCTACCAGTTTCACATCCAACTTTTGAGCTTCTCTAATACTGTCTAAAAATTCATTATTAATCTTCAACATACCCAACATAACACTCTGCGGAGTAACCTCGCAAACTAGGCTCATATCTCTAAATTGCTCAATGAATTCCAGCTCTTTAATCATCATTGCTGACATGTGTAAAGTCTTTCGACTCAATGCATCAGCTACCACATTCACTTTTCTTGGATGATAATTCAAATCGAAATCATAATCCTTTAACAATTCAAAACATCTTCGTTGCCTCATATTCAACTCTTTCTGATTAAACAAATACTTCAAACTCTTATGGTCACTAAACACTTCAAATCTAGAACCATAAAGATAATGCCTCCAAATCTTCAACACAAAAACAAATGCAACAAGCTCTAAATCATGCGTAGGATAGTTCTTCTTATGAGTCCTTAACTGCCTCGACGCATAAGCAACTACCTTACCATTCTACATAAGCACACCTCCCAAACCCATCTTAGAAGCATCACAATACACCACAAAAGGCTCTCCTGGATTAAGCAACGTCAAAATCGGAGCCGACGTCAACCTCTTCTTCAATTCTGTAAAACTTCCTTCGCACTGAACATCCCATACAAACGCTCTACCTTTACAAGTCAACTTAGTCAACGGAAGCGACAACTTAGAAAACCCTTCGATAAACCTTCAATAATAACCAGTTAATCCCAAGAAGCTTCTAATCTCAGTAGCCGACTTTGGAGTTTCCCATTGCAACACAACATCAACCTTCAATGGATCTACAGCAATGCCACTACCTGAAATCACATGACCAAGAAAACTAACCTCTTTCAGCAAGAATTCACACTTGGACAGCTTTGCATACAACTTCTTCTCTTTCAAAACTTGTAATACTACTCTCAAATGTTCAGCATGCTCTTCTTCTGTCTTAGAGTAAATCAAAATATCATCAATGAACACCACCACGAACCGATCCAAATAAGTATGAAAGATACGATTCATATATTCCATGAATACTCCCGGCACATTAGTAACACCGAAAGGCATCACCGAATACTCGTAATGACCATAATGCATTCTGAAAGCCGTCTTCGGAATATCTTCATCCTTCACTTTAATCTGATGATAACCCGACCTCAAATCAATCTTGCTAAACACACGAGCATCCACCAATTGGTCCCTCAAGTCATCTATTCTTGGAAGCAGATACTTGTTCTTAATCGTCACTTTATTCAGCTGTCTATAATCAACACAAAGCCCCATACTTCCATCTTTCTTCTTTACTAACAACACTGGAGCTCCCCACGGCGATACACTTGGTCTTACAAACCTCTTCTCAAGTAACTCTTCCAATTGCTTCTTCAACTCTGACAACTCAGATGCAGACATCCTGTATGGTGCCATAGACACAGGTCTGGTACCAGGTACAAGATCAATTGTGAATTTGACTTCCCTCTCTGAAGGTACATCAGGAATCTCATCAGGGAAAACTTTAGGAAATTCACACACCACCTGCAATTCCTCAATTATAGCTTGAGTCTCTAAAGATAGCGACGCCATCAACGAGAATATCTATACTTACTCTTGCATTAACTTCCTCAACTGTCTAGCAGACAACAGACCATCTTCTTATTCCTCAGGAGTAGAAACTTCACCGACTTGTCATAATAGTTAATATGAACACAGTTATGCTCTAACCAGTTCATACCTAAAATCACATCCAAACCTCTTAACGGTAAATAAACCAAATCAACAACAAAGTCTCTGTCGAAGATCGACAAGGGACACTTAGCAAACACAAAAGAAGTAGTCACCGACCCCTTGGATGGAGTATCGACGACCATTTCTCCATCCAAAGAAGACAACATAAGACCCAATCTTTCAACACAATCATCAGCAATAAAATAATGCGTAGCACCAGTATCAATAATAGTAATTAAAGTAGTACTATTAATGAAACATGTACCTATAATAAGTCTGTCCTCGGCAGCTGTCTGATCCTCCACTAAAGCAAACACTTTACCACTTGACTGAGCCCTCTTCGGTTTCAGACAATGGCTACCAATGTGCCCTTCTTCTTTACAGTTGAAACAAACCACACTCTTGTGCTCACACTCAGATACAACATGTCCGTTCTTGCCACAACGAAAACACCTCTTCACTTCAGTAATGCACACATTAATCTTGTGTCCAGGTTTCCCACACTTAAAGAAAATCACACCAGCAGGAGCATCTCCCCCACTAGTCCTCTGTGCATGAACAACTCTCTGTTTACCCTTACTAGCTGGGGCATCATAAGGCTTACCACGATTCTGTGGATGCTTACCCCTCTTCTCACTGATAATCTTGTAATGAGCATTATTGTCTTCCTCAAAATCCTGCAGCTATCAACCAAATCAACAAAGACACGGATTTTCTGATATCCAACTGCTTTCTTAATCTCCAGACGCAACCCGTTCTCAAACTTAATACACTTTGAAAACTCAGCATTCTCCTCAGCATATTGCGGATAGAACTTAGCCAACTCAGCAAACTTGGCAGCATACTCAACAACAGACAGATTTCCTTGCTTAAGCTCAAGGAACTCAATTTCCTTCTTACCACGGACATCTTCAGGAAAATACTTTCTCAAAAACTCCCTACGAAACACAACCCAAGTGACATTCTCACCTGTAACTTCTAACTTCTGAAAAATTTCTAGCCACCAGTCATCAGCCTCGACTGCTAGCATATGAGTCCCATAACGAACCTTCTCCACTGGAGTGCAGTCCATCACGCGAAAGATTCTCTCAATCTCTTTCAAACATTCCAATGCTCCATCAGGATCATACTTTCCCTTGAACATAGGTGGATTCTCTCTGTGGAAAGTCGCCAAGCTACGAGATCCAGCATTCCCGTCAGCATTTGGATGATTTTCCATCGCATGAGCCATTGCTTCTAGAGCAGCAACAAGTGCAGCATCATTCCTTCCAGCCATCTCAACTTATCACTACAACATAAACAACGATTAGAACTCGAATAACAATACTGGACTGTTAGACAACTATGACTCAACGACAAGGTCGGACCAACCTTTTGCTCTGATACCAACTTTGTAACACCCCAATTCTACCCCAAGCAATTATGCAAAATAAATCAGAGTTATAAAATTTCATTCATACAAATGAATTGGGACGTCATAAATTCTTCTAACAAATTCATTGCATTCATCGTGGATATATAACACTTTTTTTCAAACATCGGATGAACCATCAACATAGCATCTTTAATTAAATAAATCAAAATCTATGCAGCGGAATTCTCAATAGCATCTCTAACAACAAAACAACAACTTCGAAACATCACATATTTAATGATAATCAAATTAAACTTTAACAACTGGAAATCAACGATCAAAAACAGCAAGCGTTCATCCCCCCGAGTGTTACATATCAGAGCAATGACACCGACTCGAACTATTGAAGGTATACAACCTTCACTCTCGATTACCTGCACGTTACCAACATAAGGGCAACATTCAAACAGAAGGGGTGAGATATCTAACAATATAACAAAGCGCATGATAATTAATATATTAAATTAGATCAACAACATCACCATTTCTCATCTCATAATCAACAACAATCTCAGCAATAATATATATTCATCCACATCAAAATACACTTCTTTATGAAATCATATAATGCGACTCAATACTATGCAAATGCATGTGGTACCATTGGAGCATAACACCCATCTTAAAAATTTGCCAATTAATAGAGGCATTAACAAGGCATAGCCTTCATCTCAAAATTTTCCAATCCAGGCCATCTCAACTAGCATAAACTCCATCTCAGAAATGCAATGTATGTGACACGACCATGAATGTAATGATAACACCCAAGTTAAAAACATCTCAAATCATCTCAAATTATCATCTCAAAACATCTCAAAACATCTCAAAGACATCTCAAATTAACATCTCAAAATAACATCTCAAAATAGCATCTAAAAAAAAATCAAAATAATTCATCAAACGTCATTTATTTATAAATCATAAAACACCATTATTTATTAACAAATTCTCATTTATAACTCAGCAGTATTTTAATTCCACAGTAAATCAATATTGTCATTCTGTGACTCTAACATCAAGACCATCACTTTCCTACTGTTATAGCTCAAACAACAGCTTCTAAGAATCTAACGATCATCGCTTTGCACAAAACAACGCAAAGGCCATCCAACCTCTGACCATGCAACCTCTAACCAACGCTATTTCTAAATACACAACTTCTAATGACGCAACCTCTGAGGACACAATCTTCTGACTACTATAACTTCTGACTAATGCAACCTCTAATCAGATGCAACTTTTGATTATCACAGCTTCTGGCTAACCTCATCTTCTGATCAGGTACAACTTCTGATCATCACATCTTCTGACTAACCCCATCTTCTGACCAGATACAACTTCTGATCATCACATCTTCTGACTAATGCCTTCTTCTGACTAGTGCAACCTCTGACAAGATACAACTTCTGATCATCACCGTCCTCTGACTGACCACATCTTCTGACCCATACAACTCCTAACTTCAGAACTTCTATTTTCTAGTACTTCAATGCAACTTCTAACATCATAGTTTATACCTTTCACTAGACCACGCAACTTCTAATAATTTACGTCTAACTTCAGAATTTCTATCTTGCACTAATCTAACGCAGCTCTAGTCAACATACCTCTACTGTCAGAACTTCTATTTTCTTTTCATCCCACTATTGTTCTAATTCCTGTTAGCAACCTAATTAGGAACGGTATAACCAATTTCTATTCTCCAAATTAATTCATTAGTTCTAATACAATAGCGCCTATTATCCATTGCTAAATTCTACGTTTTCTGCACTGCAATATTCAACGTTTCTTCTTCCTTGTTAACCTTACAGATTCATACATAAAGCCTTAAACTTAATATGATCGGGACAATTTATCACCCATAAATTACCTTATAATTCTACAACAATTAAACAACATCAAGGCATCATTATTCATCCAAAAATTCATCGATTCTCATCACACAACAATCATATAATTGCAATTCAGGAACAAAACAACAACCACCTTTAACCACACATATCAATCATCATAAACCCAATTATAAAGTTAGAACCCCACCCTTACCTTGGATTGAAGGTCGCTCTACAATTTCCTGTTGGATTCACGTTCTTGCCGTTTTCCACGTTCTCTAGCAGCTTGCACGCTCTCTCCCAAATCCTTATTTCTTCTACTGCTTCTTCCTTTCTATTCCTTCTATCAAATAATAAAATAACCATATTATTCTATTACTCCTTATTGGGCTTAAAACCAACACACCCCCTTATTACTTCTACTCTCTCAAAATAAGCCCACATTAAATAATATTACACTTTTAATATTATTTCACCACATAATATTATATCTCTAATATTATTTCTCCACTTAATAAAATAAATCCAATTAATTATAAGACAACTTCATAAATATTCCAAAAATAATTTAAATAAATAATTAATTAAATTACGGGCGTTACAATCCCCACCAACGTGTTAGGCGCCTGTCCGCCATGCCAAACCCTACACCGCGCTAGGAGTGATCTCCCTGATGATTGGGTTTTGAACTTCATACGAGGATTCATCAGAAACTCACGCAGTTCATAATTGAAACCCAGAAAACGGCCCAACCTCACCAGTAAACGGCCCAAAAATATTAAATCCCTAAATGTCTCCAACAGATTCACGGAGGAGCCGACATCCTTATATGGTAAAACCATCGTCAGATGCCAACAAACTACCAAGAAACTCTTCCCACCGGCTATGCTAATCCTAACTGCATGCATCCCTAAAGGCGAAATAAGAAAAACTAGCCTAAAATAGAGATGAAATCCACAAATACAAGGAGCTTACTCGGTTGGGGATGGTAAACAATGAGCGATTAGAAACTTCGGCGATGACAGATGGTGATGCGCTGCGGAAGTAAGAGCAACAAGCAGGAGATAGAAAGCATAAAAGTGTGAATGAAGCTTTGTCTCTCCTATTTACAGACAGCCTTACTGGCACGTGAGTGGGCATACGCCTAGGGAAGCTTAGGGGTCCTCATCATTATTCCATAGTGTTGTACCCCAAAATTTTCCCTCTCATTTCTCAATAAATTTCTCATAATATCTCCTTTGGTTCAAGACTACACAAGGTTTGATCAGCTTAAGACACCTCCTCAAGCACTAACAACTGAAAATTAGGGTTTGAGTTTTCATAAGGAAAATTGGACTTTCAAGGCTCCATATGACTTTCATGGATCATTTTGGACCCTCAAGATTGCTCATGTCAAGTTTCAAGTCTTGAAAATTCACATTTTTTCTCAACTTTGTGCCAAGTTTCCACCATGATGCAAGATGATTCAAAGGAAACTTCCAACATGAAAGTTGTAGATCTCAATGAGATCTAAAACATTATAGGCAGAACTTTTTCTAGAAATGATTGGATTTCAAGTTATGAATTTGTGAAGTCATGTTCATGAAACTTAAAAGACTTAGTGAAATTTTTCCCTAGTTAGGCAGGATTTTGACATAACTTCATGGCAACTTTTCACCTAGTTCCAAATTCATTCTTCAAATATTGCCAACATAAAGGTTGTAGAGGATGTTACAAGATTTCCAAAATGTCCAAGAACTCATTGAGATTATACTTGAGCTAAGATAATCGAAGGCAAGAAGTTAGGGTTTTAAACTTGTTTTTCAAGTCATTTTCATGATGAACATTTGATCCAATCCATAGCCATGCTGCATAATACTCACTTTGCAGGCTTCACACTTGTTTTCCACTCCTTAATTTAATGTTTTCACAACTGATGGATCAATTGTCCGATTGATTCAAGCATTGTCCAAAGCATTTTTCCATTTTAGGGAGAAAGTCACCATTTCCATTCTTGTAAAGAAAGCTTTATACACAAAGTCAGCTTCTTGAGCTCCAAACTTGTTCTCTTTAAGTACACTCCATCCACAAAGTCAGAAGCAAGCTTGTTTAAAGTTCAACCACTCTACAATTACAAGTACAAAGGAATGGATACTTGTTTTGTCAAGAAAATCACATGTTGAGTTTAAACATGTAAATTCAAATTCTGAATTGTTTCAAGTCTCAAAATCATTTGCTTATAAATAGAGACACTATTTGCAAACTAATACACGAATGCTAAGACCCTGAAGCTCTTCAACCACTCACAAACCAGAAATTTCTCAAAAACACCATTGATACACAGTTCTGACTTTAAACTTGTATCTCTCATTTACCTCGTGCGTTTTCCCTAAAATTCATTTGCAAAGCTTCTATACCTGAAATATAGTCCATAACTATCCTTATTATGGAACTGTAACACCATTTTCATCAACCTCCATAACCAAAAAACACAGTCTGCAAGTTGACTTCTCTAGACCATTCCATCCATCCATAGCTCAAGCTAGGCATTGCATTAGCTTCCTGGGAACTTGAGGAAGCTAACCTGATCATCACAACTCCTTGAAAGCAGCTCAAACTCATTTCACGATTTCCAGTTTTGAGGTATTTTTTCTGAACTTCTATCTCTTCATACAAGCATCATTTGATTTTGATTTGTGAAGATAAAATGTAGATATCATTGTGTGATACGGTGGGAGAACTGACTTGAGGTTTTGCGTTTGTTTTCGCAAATGTTTCGGTTGAGCAAGAGTCGCCACCGACTTTTTATTTTATCCTAAGGAAAGGTTAAAAAGCACAGCAAAAACCTTTGAGATGTTTTCTTGGGTTCGGGGAGTAGATTATAGAAAGGGAAGGTATTAGCACCCTTTCTATCCATGGTTATCCATGGGCTCTTAGTTACTTGCTTAGATCACTTGCCTTTTGTTTTCAATTGTTTTAAATGGTGCTTGTGTGTGTGGGTTTGAAAATGTTTTGAAAAGAAGCCAATGTGGTGGCAATCTTTGTAATGATCCATGTGGGGATGTATACAAAGATGTATGTCTTTTGAAAAGGTTTTCATTTGTTTTTGAAAGTTGTTTTGAAAGTGTAGTGATGTGTGGTTTTTTGAAATAGGCAAGTGTTTTAGTTTGCAAGATTGATTCAAGTAACTAAGAGGTTATCTACTCCTAAATTTCTCAAAGTTTATTGCTATGTTTTAACTCTTTTATTAAGTTCGTTCCACCATTGTATTTGGTGGACAATCTTATGTTTAGGATGTGAAAGGGACAGGCGCGGGTCATCGTTTAGGCCATAATTGCAATGGTGCCAAGTGTCTTTGGGCATTTCCTTTAAGGGACTTGATCATTTGTTTTGGCAATATTTTGAAAGTGTTATCGAGGGACTATGATCATTTGATTTGTTTGTTTTGCCCAAAGAGACCTAACATACAACATGGCCCAATTTTGAAAGGCAACAAGTGGAATACCCTAGGGGGTGCGAGTGTGATTTGTGTGTTCATTTTCATGCTTGTTTGACTTGAGATTAGGTCATAACTATTTTGTCGTTTTTCGCATACAAACCCTAATTCTAACATGGTATAATTAGAAAGCAATAAAGTGCGAAAGTAAATTTACTAAGCTATTACAAAACCATATATGGGAAGGGGGGTACAAATGTTTGAATGGGGATTTTGACAAGGAATTTAAACCTAAAACTATTACATCAATATTGAAATATTTTACAAGATGATTAATTTACATAGATTAAATAAAATAAGACAAATATGCAAGAATGCAAAAAAGAATTTTTATATGTATGAAAAAAAAAGAATTATTTATGTAAAATAAAAAGGAAAATAAAAAGGTATTATTTTTTTTGAGTATTTTCATATTTAGGGCAAAACCCTAATTCTATTAAATAAAATGTATTATTATTTAATTTAATACAAGTATTTATTTATTATGTACAAAAATAAAATAAAATGAAGTATATTTATAAAAAGTATTTTTTATGTCAAATATTAATAAAAAATGAAAAATATAGGTATTTTTGTATTTTAACCTAAATATACTAATAAATATATATATATATATATATATATATATATATATATATATATATATATATATATATATATATATATATATATATATATATATATATATATATATATATATATATATATATATATATATATATATATATATATATATATATATATATATATATATATATATATATATATATATATATATATATATATATATATATATATATATATATATATATATATATATATATATATATATATATATATATATATATATATATATATATATATATATATATATGTATTAAGTTCTAAATATGTATTATATATAAAAATAATAATATTTAATATTAAATAAATAAAAAAAAGTATTTTTCTATAAAATATTTTCAGAAAGTAAAACAAAAATAAAAGTGTATAAAAATGCATTTGCACTATTTTTTTAGTATTTTAAACAAAATATATGTATTTATCTATTTATGTATAAACTAAAAGAAAACTAAATAAATGCCTAATAAAATCAAAAATGGTGAGAAAAAATATTTTTATATTTTTAATGTCATGAGAAAAAATAAATAAGTCAATCAAAAAAAGAAAAAGTCAAAAAGTCAAAGAAATAAGCAAAATGGGCTCAGGGGGTTCAAAAGCAATTATATGGTGTAAAAAGAAAAGTCAACACAGGCCCAGCCCATGAAGACCTTTCTTCAACCTCCAGCCTTCTGTTTGAACAAAACGCGCGCCACTTTCCTCCATTGCAAAGTCCTGATTCCTTGAGTTTTAGCAAAAACTTCCAACATCAAAACTGTTAAGCATCTTCCCACGAATTCACACATATAAAAAACATGTTTTAACTCTCAGAAATGAGAGAGAATTTCTTCTCTCCCAATTCTTAACCTAATTTTTGTTCAAAGTTCAGACATCAAATTCTTGCAACACACATAATATAAACAAAATCTAATTATATGGGCATGTTCAGGGCAATGATTATGACATATTCTCTTCACAAACCTAAAGCTAACAATGCCTAATAAGAGAGATACGAATTCAAAAACTTACCTGTTCAGTTGAAGTTCTATCTGGCAATGGAGAAGTTCTCAGTGCAAGGTGATGATTGGAAAAGCTTCCTTGAGGTCCAGGGATGCTATTCCAAGTGTTACTTTGCTTTGAAAGCTTTTGAATCGAGCTAGAGCACTTCACCTGCAAATCAGAAATGTGAAAATGGTGGAACCAGTTAGAGGGATTACAGGTCGTGTTTTTGCTTTTGGTTAGCTTGCATAGGTGTTAGGGAATGTATGTGAGCTGGTTTGGGCAAGAATGCTTGAAAGGATTGAGAGTTGGAACTCAATCTGCAGAGGTTGCTCTGTTTGAGCAGTTTCACAGTGATTCTGAGTTTTGGGGGAGATTGGAGGTAAAAGGCTCGTGCAATAGCTTGGTTGAGATGTCTGGAATGTGTTTGATAAGTTTGTCTAAGTGTTTGTAGGCTGATATGTAAGTTGGTACAAGTTATGCTACCTTACTTGAATTTGAAGCAAGCAATGGCCACTTGATCATTCTAGCCTGTACGGGCCCTCACACTATGCTGCATCTTTTAGTCTTGATCAGTGTGTTATGTCCATGAATCTTGTGTCCAAAGATATGCATTGTACCATTTGATTTACAAACTTGACATAAAGTTCTTCTTTACAAAAATGGATAAACCACTTTTTCCAATTAAGGCTTAAATCTTTGTACAATGACCAAACTCAAAGAATAACATCTTGGCACAATGGATTAGCATTAAATTTATGAGTGTCAAAGGGTTTTAGGACCTGTGATGTAGCACAAACTATGCTGATTTGAAAATGGCCTAAATTATGAACATGTTCATGAACCATTCAAAAGTGGATTTTTGCCATATTGTGAAATTCGATTCTCTCAAGTTATGAGGTTGTTTGAGAAGTTCTTGGACATTTTGGAAATCTTGGAATGTGTAATACAATCCATCTTTGAAATGCAAATTGAAATTCCAAGTGGAAGTGTATGGAAAATGGTCTTGAAGTTAGGTAGAAAACCTTGTCAAAAAGGTCAAATTTTCACTAAGTTATGAATGGTTTAGTGCCCTTATTCAAAAATTTATAACTTGAGATACAAGCCTCATTTGGGAAAACTTTGTGAATCAAAGTTGTAGATTATGCAACAAGCTACAACTTTCATGTTTTGACTTTTGTTTGAATCCAAATAAATCTTGGTGAGAAAGTGGGGCAAAGTTGGGAAAAAACTAGGGTTTTCCATAACTTAGAAAAATTCTAAGTTATGAAAAATTCCATTTCAAATCCTAATTTGCATTTCTTGGTTTCTTGGTGAACAAGTTTCATGATTTGGCATGTTTTGATGAAAAATGAATCTTGACTCTTGATTTTGACCAAAAAGTCAAAGTTTGACTTTTCAGTATACAGTCAAAATTGATCAATTGATTGGGAAATTCAACTGTCAATCTTGTGTACTTGGGGTCTTTTGAGTTTGTTGAACATGTCAAGACAATTCCATTGAGTCCTTCAGTCCATATGTGAGCTTGGTTTGCCATTGGCTAGGTCAAACAGTCAAAAATTACCCTTGTGCAGTCAAAACCCTAAAAATGACCATTTTGCCCTTTTGATGATCTGATCAAATTTCTTGTGGAATTGTGATCCAAACTTGATCAAATGGTCCATATGAGTTCATAATGTTGATGTGGGTCAATTTTCATGAGATTTGACTGTCAATTGGCCACAGTTGACTTTTTCCCAATACAGCTGATTTCTAGGTCATCTGTCCAATTGACTGGGCAAAACTTGGAATCAAGACTTGAAACTTGGTATGGATAAACTTGGGAGTCCAACATGAAGCATGAAAGTCATCTTAGGCATTTTGGGTCAAAACATCTTTGTTCAAACACAAACCCTAATTTGGGTCCACAGTGCAAGGAGAAGTCTTGAGCAGAGGAAACCCTAACTGGATCTTGATCTTCAAAGGTCTTGTGATGAGAAAATGTTGAGGAAATGGGAGGGCAAATTTTGGGGTACAACAGTTGCCCCTGTTCAATCTTCTTGAACCTGAAGAGTTAGATTGGCAAGTTTGCCTTTCGTGACTCGAGGGTAAAAGGAGATTGGACACTAGAGTGCCCGGAAATTTGCACTCGCATGTTGAAGTATCAGTAATGTGATGTTGGGAATGGGCTTATAGATGCCATTTGGAGAGGTGGTGGATAGGGAGATGGGCTTATAGATGCCATCTGGAAATGTGACGGAACTTTGTCAGGAATGGGCTTATAGATGCCATTTGGAAGTATTGATCGCATAAGAGATTCCTTAGCGAAAACTTGTGTATTTGAGAAAGACAGATGTTTTCCTGGCTTGTTACAGGTGTTTGATCTTCAGTCTCCTTATGTAGATATGCCCTGGCTAGATACAGGTATCGAATCTACAATCGGTTGTTCACAGACGTGCCCTGGCTGGGTACAGGAGTCGAATCTGGAAATAGTCATCAATAGATATGCCCTGGCTGGATACAGGAATCGAATCTTCGAACTCTTCAGACGTGCCCTGGCTAGATACAGGAATCGAGTCTGGAAATGTGGTCAACAGATATGCCCTGGCTGGATACAGGAGTCGAATCTGGAATTGTGATGGTTGATAGATATGCCCTGGCTGGATACAGGAATCGAATCTTCGAACTCTTCAGACGTGCCCTGGCTAGATACAGGAATCGAGTCTGGAAACTGATCACTCTCAGATGTGCCCTGGCTAGATACAGGTATCGAATCTGGAATTGTGACAGTTGAAGGTAGTTGTCTTTGGGATATCTTTTTCCTGAAAAGGCAAAAACATAAGTTGTATGCAATGTCACGATGTATGACATGCATGATGTCATGATGTTCAACATGAGATAGTGTTGTATGCACTTTATCATGTACGTAAGCAAGATGTATGGAAATGTGAAATGTTTATGAATGTAATTTCGTCTTAGGAAAATAAATCCTCGACGAACGGCTGGGGAGTTGCTCTGTGGCAGAGATACTTTGCTGAAGTTTGACGAGAGGCCTGCTGAGGACTTCAATGATGGATTCCGCTGGGGATAATGATGATAAACTCCGCTGGGGATAACCAAAGATAGCCTCCGCTGGGGAATACCAAAGATAGACTCCTGCCGGGGAATGAAAGAACTTTGCCGAGGGCGATCTTCCGTGGCAATTAGCTGAGGATAACCCAGTTATAAGCCCTTGTGAGGGATAACTCTGAATAAAGCTCGGGAGAGACGTCCGTATCCTGTAGGGAACAAGCTTCCAGAATCTATCGGGGATGAGCTTTAAGACCTGTCGGGGAATTTTGTGCCTTTTCAGGATCGACGGGGAATCAACTCCGCTTGGAGAAAGTATTGCTGAATCTTGTCTTACTCTGCGGGGCGTTGAGATGATTTGGTCACATTCTTCAGTCGAATCTACCTGGGTACCTTGGCGGACAAAGCAACCAGACTGCATCAGATAACTTCACATTGCCCCTGTCTCTGATGTCACCTGTAATTAATCTTTTGTTTTATATGCAAATATTTATGAATCAGCGATTTAATGTCAAATGCATATATCAAAAATGAACATTGGACGTTCTTCGCAAAACAAAACAGAAAAAGAAAAACAATGGCAATTTGTATGGACAAGTGAATTTGTATTGATTTGAACTTTGCCTGTGAATAGGCGTTTTTGTACAAGAGGCTGACATCCTAGTAAGGGGACGCCGCCAAATAACATGGAGTTTACAATTTTGAAAAGAAAACAAAACAGCTATGTGAACAATCCCACTGGGTTCCAACTCTGCTATCGTCTTTATGTCTCCAAGCATCTCATCGCTTTGCTGCCTAGTTGAAAATGAAGCTGATTGGTCGATGCCGAGGTCTGAGCCAGATAGTTAATGCCGAATTCCGGATGCGAAGTGATTCAATGAGACATAGTGTTACGCTTTATCCCTAACTTTTGCCTGGAGCGCCCTTTCGGGTTTTCAGTCCACCGGGATACCCATTTTTGCCCAAGCCGCCTTTTCAGGTTTTCGACTTGCCGGGTGTACAGATTTTTTTCATTTCATCCCTTATTTTTGCCCGAACCCTTTTGGTTTGCCGGGAAGCCCTTATTTTTGCCTAGGTATGTCAACCTAGCGGGTCTTTTATTTATGCGTAGTATTTTTTCACTATGTCTGCATTGGCGGGGTGAGGAAGGTCGTCACCATCCATGGTGGTTAGGATCATGGCTCCTCCTGAGAACACATTTTTAACCACAAATGGCCCTTCGTATGTAGGGGTCCATTTGCCCCGGGGATCACTTTGAGGAAGGATGATGCGTTTGATTACCAGGTCCCCAACTTGATACTCTTGTGGTTTGACTTTCTTGTTAAATGCCCTGATCATGCGTTTTTGATACGTCTGACCATGGCAGATAGCGGTGAGCCTCTTTTCGTCAATCAGATTTAATTGATCAAGTCGAGTCTGGATCCAGTCATCTTCACTCAAGTCTGCATCCTTCATTATCCGGAGAGAGGGTATCTGAACTTCAATTGGCAAGACTGCCTCCATGCCATAGACCAAGGAGAAAGGAGTTGCCCCGGTTGACATTCTTGCTGAGGTACGGTACCCATGAAGAGAGAACGGTAACATCTCGTGCCAATCTTTATAGGTCACTGTCATCTTCTGCACAATTTTCTTGATATTCTTATTAGCCGCCTCTACAGCCCCATTCATCTTCGGCCGGTAGGGAGAAGAATTGTGGTGCTGTATCTTGAATTGTTCACAGAGTTCAGTGATCATCGTGTTATTGAGATTGGTACCATTGTCCGTAATGATTCTTTCTGGGACGCCGTACCGACAGATCAGATTATGCCGGATGAAACGTGCCTCGACGCTCTTGGTTACTGTGGCGTAGAAAGCTTCCTCAACCCACTTCGTGAAGTAATCGATCGCCACTAAGATGAAGCGATGCCCATTGGATGCCGTCGGTCGGATTTCACCGATCATATCAATCCCCCACATTGCAAAAGGCCAAGGTGCCGCCAGGACGTTCAGAGGAACTGGAGGAATATGCACCTTGTCAGCATAGATCTGGCATTTGTGACAAGTTCGGGAGTGTTGGTAACAATCAGCTTCCATTGTGGACCAGAAATATCCTGCCCGAAGGATTTTCTTAGCCATGGTGTGCCCACTGGAATGTGTTCCAAATGTGCCTTCATGCAGTTCTATCATGATCTTCTCTGCTTCAGCCTTATCCACACAACGTAGTAGAGTCGAATCATGATTTCGTTTGTAGAGGATGCCGTTGCTGAGGAAGAATTTCGCCGCAAACCTCCTCATGAACTTCTTGTCATTGATAGATGCACCTTCAGGGTATTCCTGAGCTTCCAAGTACCTCTTCACCTCATGATACCAGGGTTTTTCAGTCACCTTCTCAGCCTCAAGCTCGCAGTAGTATGCCGGTTCGTCCAACTTCCAGATAACGATCCGGGGAGCCTCATTGTCCATTTAACTTTGAACATTGAAGACATCGTAGCTAGTGCGTCCGCTAGCTGATTCTCCTCTCTTGGGAAGTGCTCAAAAGTTATCTCTTCAAAGTGGGGAAGCAAAGTTGACACATACTCCTTGTAAGGAATAAGATTTGGGTGTTTCGTATCCCACTCGCCTTTGATCTGATTGATCACCAGAGCGGAATCTCCGAAGACACTCAGAAACTTGATCCTTAAGTCGATTGCAGCTTGTAAACCCATGATACATGCCTCATATTCTGCCATGTTGTTGGTGCAGTTGAAACATAATCGGGCGGTGAGTGGAGTATGAGTTCCTTTGGGAGATATGATTACAGCGCCGACGCCGTTACCCAAAGCATTGGAGGCTCCGTCAAAATGCATAGACCATCGGGATCCTTCCTCAGGTCCTTCATCCGGTCCAGGTACTTCACAGTCGGTTACCACCATGATATCTTCGTCCAGAAAATCAAAGTTCAATGATTGGTAATCGTCCACAGGTTGGTGTGCCAAATGATCTGCCAGTACACTTCCTTTAATTGCTTTTTGAGTTGTGTACTGGATATCATATTCTGTCAAGATCATTTTCCATCTCGCTATTCTTCCAGACAGAGCGGGCTTTTCAAATATGTACTTGATGGGATCCATCTTTGAAATCAATAGAGTAGTGTGAGTCAGCATATACTGTCTCAGCCGGCGAGCAGCCCATACTAGAGCGCAACAAGTTTTCTCAAGCAGTGAGTAACGAGACTCACAGTCGGTAAACTTTTTGCTCAAGTAATAAATAGCGTGCTCTTTTCGGCCAGACTCGTCATGCTGCCCCAGCACACACCCCATTGAATTGTCAAGTACTGTCAAGTATAATATTAGAGGTCTTCCTTCCACTGGTGGCATAAGAATGGGTAGCTCTTGGAGGTACTCCTTTATCTTTTCAAAGGCGGCCTGACATTCATCGTTCCAGCGTACTAATTGATCTTTCTTCAGTAATTTGAAGATTGGCTCACAAGTAGCAGTCAGATGCGAGATGAATCGGGCAATGTAATTCAGTCATCCTAGGAAGCCTCTGACTTCTTTCTCTATCTTTGGAGTTGGCATCTCTTGTATGGCTTTTACCTTGGCAGGATCCACCTGAATACCTTTGTCACTTACAATGAAACCTAGCAATTTTCCAGACCTCACCCCAAAGGTGCATTTGTTGGGATTCAATCTCAGCTTGTATAACTTGAGTCGGTCAAACAGCTTCCTCAAATGATCAAGATGCTCCTCCTCATTTTGAGACCTGGCAATCATGTCATCAACGTATACTTCAATCTCATGATGGATCATATCATGAAATAAAGCAACCATGGCACGTTGATAGGTTGCCCCAGCATTTTTCAACCCGAATGGCATGACCTTGTAGCAGAAGGTGCCCCACTGAGTCACAAAGGTAGTCTTTTCCATATCCTCCGGAGCCATCTTGATCTGATTATACCCTGAAAAACCATCCATGAAGGAGAAAACCTTGTGTTGAGCGGTATTGTCAACAAGAACGTCGATGTGAGGTAAGGGGAAGTCATCCTTGGGGCTTGCCCTGTTCAAGTCCCTGTAGTCGACACACATCTTGACTTTACCGTCCTTTTTTGGCACTGGCACCACATTGGCCACCCATTGAGGATAAGAAGTTACCGCTAGAAACTCGGCATCGAACTGCTTCATGACCTCAGCCTTGATCTTTTCAGACATCTCTGGGCGCATACGGCGGACCTTTTGCTTTACCGGAGGGCAGTCTTCCTTGGTTGGTAGATGATGAACCACAATGTCGGCATCCAAACCAGGCATGTCTTCGTAGGACCAAGCAAATATCTCCATGTAATCACGTAGCATCTGGATCAATCGTTGCTTCACGCCGAGCTCTAGATTAGCCCCAATCTTGACCTCTTTCCTATCTGTCTCAGTACCCAGGTTAATCGTCTCTACCGGCTCTTCATGTGGTTGAATAGCCCTCTCTTCCTGGAGTAGCAGTCTTGCGAGTTCACCAGGTACTTCGCAATCATCTTCACCTTCGTCTTCGGCCAAGTTGATCGGATTCTCGAAGTCATAACTGGCGGTAGCAGAGCTGTTACCAGTGAGATCCAGAGTGGATTGAAACCTGTATAGGTGAGTGTGTGTAAATATAGCTGTTTTGCAATATATATAACACAGAAAGAAACAGAGCACAAGATTTGAAATGCAACAAACGTCCAATGTTTTGATTGATGATATATGGAAATGTCATACAAAAAGCCCTCACAAATGGAGCTACGATGCCCCGGGTAGGACACCGAGCCAACAAAGTTTTAACATATTGTTTGTTACAAATTTGAAATCAAAAGAAATTAATTACTGCCGGACAAATGTGATAGGTGTAAAATCCTTTGCCGTCCAGTTGCTCGGTCCGTTGCTGGTAGTCGGGTAGATCCAACTGTCAAACTCTGCTTCCTCTACATCCTCCTCGATAGCATTCACCCTTGGGTTGGAGATAGACACCAGAGCCTTTCTGATATTTTCCTTGCGCACAGCCCTCTGAGCCTCTGCAGTAAAGCCCAGCCCAAACTTGTCGTTCTTTTGAGTGAAGTCAGGAAGCTGACCCCAGTTTGCACAATTGCCTTTCTCGATTACAGCCCGGGCATCCTTTAAGGACGCCATCTTCAACGGAAAATCTTCTTCAACTACTGCTTCAGCTGATGCCAACACTGGGGGGACTTCTTCAAAATGCTGAAAGGGGGTTTCAATAAACTCCCCGTCCATCTCGATATACCGGAATGAATTCAAGTGACTAACCATGTATTCCTCCTCACCCTGCACAGTAACAATCTTCCCTTTGACAGGGTATTTGAGCTTTTGGTGTAGAGTGGGCGTTACTGCCCCAGCTTTGTGAATCCAGGGTCGACCCAACAAGCAGGAGTAAGATGGACGAATATCCATTACATAGAATGTTGAGTTGAAAACTTGGGAACCCACACGAATAGGGATGTCTACTTCACCGTGCACCATCCTCTTAGAACCGTCGAAGGCTCTAACAATGATGTTACTAGGTTTCAACTCCAGGCCCTCACAATCTAAGCGATCCAATGCTTTCTTGGGCAAAACATTCAGGGAAGAGCCGGTATCCACTAACACGTGTGCGAGAGTAGTGCCCCTGCATTCTATGGAAACATGCAGGGCATCATTGTGATTTTTCCCCTTGGCGGTAAGGTCAGCATCTGAGAACCCCAAGCCGTTGTCAGCCGTCAAATTAGCCACACAATCGGTGAATTGATCCGCAGAGGTCTCCTGCGGCACATGGGCCATTTTCAGAAATGAAATCAAGGCTTTTGCATGGGACTCTGAGCATAGCAGCAATGATAACATAGAGATTTTGGAGGGAGTATGCCCCAACTGTTCAACAACGTTAAAGTCACTCTTTTTGATAATTTTAAGAATTTCCTCCATTTCTTGTTGGGAGGCTTCCACAGCAGTCTTCTTTGGTGCCTCCGTCCTGGCAGGCGAATCGGTAGCAACTTCTTTGCCCCGAGCATCAGAGGACTCGGCGGCAGTAGTAGACACAGGAACTTGAATTGGAACATGCACACTTGCGGGTGTGATGGTGAGAGGTTTTCGGATAACTGGCGGTGCAATGTCAGGCGAGAAGAGCCTGCCACTGCGGGTAATCTTGGTGGGACCAGTGATGTTACTGATACTGGTACTGGTGTTGAACTCCTGCTTCACCCCAAGCACATACACGTCGGCTCCATAATGCCATGGAACAGCTTTATCAGACTCATACGGGAGAGGCCACGGGACAGTAATAGTGATGGGTGCAACAGACATAATTTGGACTGGTTTCTTCACGGGAGCTTTGACAGGATTGTAAATTGTGACAACAGATATTTCTTCAACGGGAACAAACGGAACAACAGTTTTCTTGAACAGAATCTCCTTGCTATCCATCAAGCCTTGGATGCCTGATTTCAGCAGTGGACAACCGGTAGGGATAACAGCACACAGGAGGCAACCCTTACTACAACCCGGAAATAAACCGGCTAGTAGTAAGTTCCTCTTAACAGTCAAAAGAGGGGTAACAACTTCATTCACCGAAATAGAATACAACTCTTCCTCAATGGCATTTACTCTATGCTGGGGCATAGAAGCAGTTACAACATTCGGTCTCTCAGGCGCTTCAAACTGAATTTCCTTTGCGTCGATAAGATCCTGCACTTTGTTTCTCAAGGCCCAGCAATCGTCAGTAGTGTGCTCGGGACTATCAGAATGATAAGCACACCGGGCATTTGGGTTATACTTAGGAGACGCAGTGTTGACGACCTTAGGAGCTTCTTTGAGGGTCACCAAGTTGGTTGATAATAGTTGGGGTAAAATTTGAGATAAGGTCATACTCAGCCGAGTATACTGCCTCTTGGGCCTTTCACTTCTTTGTTGATTGTACTGCTGAGGAGCAGCCACAGGTTTTGAAATGACCAAAGCATTGACGGCTTGGCGACTTTCGGGCTTGACTTGTCTTCTAGGACCATAGACGACACTTGCTTCTTTCTTAAACGGCCTTTTCTCAGTACTTGTGGAGGCAACTTTTTGTATCTTTCCTGACCTGATGCCAGCTTCAATTCTTTCTCCCGTCAAAATCAAATCTGTAAACCCAGCGGAGGAGTTACCAACCAAATGATTGAAAAATGGACCAGACAAAGTCCCTAGGAACATATCAACCAGCTCACGATCAGTCAATGGAGGTTGCACCCTGCCAGCCAAATCTCTCCATTTTTGTGCGTATTCTTTGAACCCTTCACCCGTTCCTAGAGACATACCCTGAAGTTGGGTACGCGTTGGAGCGAGATCAGAATTGTATTGATATTGTCTGTAGAATGCGGTTGCCAAATCTTCCCAGTGTCGGATGCTAGTCCCATCTAATTGGTAGAACCATTCAAGCTGCGACCCCGAAAGGCTATCTTGGAAGAAGTGAATCCAAAGGTTCTTATCCGCCGTGTAAGGTTGGATCTTCCTTACGTACGACCTTAGATGCAGCTTTGGGCAGGAGACCCCATCATACTTGGCGAAGGCAGGCGCCTTAAACTTGTGTGGAATTACTACCCCAGAAGATAACCCCAGATCTCCGAAATCCAGCCCCGGCACATTCTGAATTTCCATGGCGCTCAAGCGGTCTTCCAATTGCTTGTATCTGTCAGCAGCAGGTGGGTATTGTTCGTCATTGTAGTCCGTCTCGTTGTCGGAGACTGCGGGACTAGGAGCTCCTCCCCCTTGGGGACTGTTTTTTCCAGCGGAAGAAGTAGTTGGTTCAGCTTCATTATGGAGTGTGTTCCTAAATCTGCGTCCGGTGTTGAACAACGCAGTCCTCTTTTTCTTCTTCTTCTTCAGGAGTAGAGTCTTCAACTCTTGCTGACCTTGGGCCAGGCTCAGGACCATTTCTTGAAACTGTGCACTTTGGGCCTGAAGGGCCTTGATTGCTTGCTCACTGGATGAGTCTGGATTCATGATGACTGTTCAAAATAAACAGTGAAGGAGATTAAGCAACCTGTGAAATAGGGTACCTGCTATGCATATGGTGCAATGGAATGCGTATGTTTTATGTTTTCAAAGACAAACAAGATTCAACTTTGTAGACAAAAAGGAAACACACTTCATTAGATTAAAATTTTCAATTGTCCAACAATTTGCCCTTAGGCATTACAGGAATGAAAAATACTGGAAAGGAAGTACAACTATAAAAGGAAATATCCAAAGCTCATCAATGCTCCCATGGCCTCCTCTTCTCAGTGCTGATGTAGTTGTTCAGGATCCGTTCTTCCTCCAATTGCTTAGTCAGCCTCTGGATCTTCCGTTCCTGCTCGTTGAACTTCTCCCGATAGAAATCCCGTTCTTCCTTTAGCTGCGCCCAAGATCTCTTCATTGTGTCAAAATCAGTAGGTATCTGAGGGGGGAGGACAGTTGGAGGAACCCCAACTTCATCAGGAGATTCAAGAATGAGAGGTCTAATAGCTTCGTACGGCATACCTAACCTCTGAGCACGGATGCGGACCCACTTGCAATAGGGTTCCAATGGTAGAGAAGTCTTTGGTCCCAACTCATGTGGGTCAGCTTTGTGAATTCTGTCCCAAGCTCTAATGAATCCATGGCGTAGTTTGTCACTGTCTGCCTGAAACTCAAAATGGAAGTGAGGAACTAGCATTTCATGAGGCCCTACTCCTCTGGCTCTTCCAAATTGACGGAGAGCTAAGCATGGATTCTAAGAGATTCCTCCTTGGATACCAATCAACGGAACATTAGGGTATTCTCCGCAACGGTCAATAACAGCTACCTCATCCAAACCTCTGAGAGTCCAGGTGATGTCATTATCAGTGAGAGACATTAACCTCCGAGCCCAACCTTTTCCTTCTTCATTCTTCAGCACGAACTTAGGAAGGTGCGAAATAAACCACCTTACTAGCAAAGGAGCACAACACCACGGAGTTCCCCGTTTTCGAGCAGTACGAGCATAGAGTTGTTGCAAGATATCACCCAAAAGAGTGGGTACAGGATTCCGAGACATGAAGATCCTTATGACATGGATACTGATAAAGGTGTCAGGATTGGGAAACAATACCAGACCATAGATCAAAAGAGCCAGAATATCCTCATACGCCTTGAAGTCCAAGTCATTCCAGAAATCATTAGCCTTGCCAACCAGAAATTTGACCAAAAAGCCCTTGACCCCATTTCTAGTTTCCCAGTTGGACAATACCTCTTCTTTGGTCAAGGGGAGAATTGCAGCAATCTCTTCAGGCCTAGGAGTCTTTTCCAAACCAGTGAATGGAGTTTGTTCCAAGACAGGGATCCCAAGCAAATAAGAGAATTCTTCCAGGGTAGGAACCAGCTGGAAGTCTTGAAAGGTGAAACAATGATACAGAGGGTCATAAAACTGGGTCAGAACACTTATCAGTTGTTGGTCCCATTTTGCAGTGATCAAGCCAAGGAGAGAACCATGTCTGTTGATGAAGGAAGAAGTGTTTGGAATCCTTCCAACCAAATCCTTGAGTAAAACTAGTGGTTGAACAAAGTTGAGCCGGATGGTATTCCTACGTACGGGCATCATGATGTCCTACAAAACAGAGCAAAGATGAAACTTTTTTGTCTTTGAAATGGGTTAGTCCTTTATACAGGATGCATGCAATGGTATGATGGCATGATGCTATGATGAAGCACACCGCAAGTATTCACACAGGCAAACATGATGAGGCACACAAGTCACACAAGACACCCTTAGGTTTCAGGCCAGCATGAATTTCAGGTATTACCCTCTTTTGGTTTTGTTGGTTAAAACCTGTCCTATCAAAAGTAACCGGGTTCTAGAGGATCTCAAATCATTGGCTACCCTCAATCGGTCATAACTCCAGCATCGTAATCTTTTCTCGCGGCCAGAACCATCTTGAGAGTTTAGCCTCAATGAGTGTAGCATGCTGCTACTGTCCTAATAGCCAAGTTGGTCAATTTAGGATTCTAAGGTTGGTTGGTGTTTAATGACTCCTTAGAAGACCTATATTCTCCCCGTTGCAACACAAGGGATATAGGTATAGACTAAGATGCCACACCAATGTAGCCACTGCTTCACCCATGTCGGTCTACGCCGGACAGGTCCCTCACAGATTATGCTACCTAAAAAGGGTATTTCCCAGATCCGGGTTAGGATCTATGAAACTCCGATGCAAAGCCCACAAATATAAAAGTAAACAAAGCAAACAATTGAAAACAAAGGTGATCTAGGCCCTAAGGTTACTCCACTTTATAAGTTTTCCCCAGCAGAGTCGCCAGTTCTGTGATACGGTGGGAGAACTGACTTGAGGTTTTGCGTTTGTTTTCGCAAATGTTTCGGTTGAGCAAGAGTCGCCACCGACTTTTTATTTTATCCTAAGGAAAGGTTAAAAAGCACAGCAAAAACCTTTGAGATGTTTTCTTGGGTTCGGGGAGTAGATTATAGAAAGGGAAGGTATTAGCACCCTTTCTATCCATGGTTATCCATGGGCTCTTAGTTACTTGCTTAGATCACTTGCCTTTTGTTTTCAATTGTTTTAAATGGTGCTTGTGTGTGTGGGTTTGAAAATGTTTTGAAAAGAAGCCAATGTGGTGGCAATCTTTGTAATGATCCATGTGGGGATGTATACAAAGATGTATGTCTTTTGAAAAGGTTTTCATTTGTTTTTGAAAGTGTAGTGATGTGTGGTTTTTTGAAATAGGCAAGTGTTTTAGTTTGCAAGATTGATTCAAGTAACTAAGAGGTTATCTACTCCTAAATTTCTCAAAGTTTATTGCTATGTTTTAACTCTTTTATTAAGTTCGTTCCACCATTGTATTTGGTGGACAATCTTATGTTTAGGATGTGAAAGGGACAGGCGCGGGTCATCGTTTAGGCCATAATTGCAATGGTGCCAAGTGTCTTTGGGCATTTCCTTTAAGGGACTTGATCATTTGTTTTGGCAATATTTTGAAAGTGTTATCGAGGGACTATGATCATTTGATTTGTTTGTTTTGCCCAAAGAGACCTAACATACAACATGGCCCAATTTTGAAAGGCAACAAGTGGAATACCCTAGGGGGTGCGAGTGTGATTTGTGTGTTCATTTTCATGCTTGTTTGACTTGAGATTAGGTCATAACTATTTTGTCGTTTTTCGCATACAAACCCTAATTCTAACATGGTATAATTAGAAAGCAATAAAGTGCGAAAGTAAATTTACTAAGCTATTACAAAACCATATATGGGAAGGGGGGTACAAATGTTTGAATGGGGATTTTGACAAGGAATTTAAACCTAAAACTATTACATCAATATTGAAATATTTTACAAGATGATTAATTTACATAGATTAAATAAAATAAGACAAATATGCAAGAATGCAAAAAAGAATTTTTATATGTATGAAAAAAAAAGAATTATTTATGTAAAATAAAAAGGAAAATAAAAAGGTATTATTTTTTTTGAGTATTTTCATATTTAGGGCAAAACCCTAATTCTATTAAATAAAATGTATTATTATTTAATTTAATACAAGTATTTATTTATTATGTACAAAAATAAAATAAAATGAAGTATATTTATAAAAAGTATTTTTTATGTCAAATATTAATAAAAAATGAAAAATATAGGTATTTTTGTATTTTAACCTAAATATACTAATATATATATATATATATATATATATATATATATATATATATATATATATATATATATATATATATATATATATATATATATATATATATATATATATATATATATATATATATATATATATATATATATATATATATATATATATATATATATATATATATATATATATATATATATATATATATATATATATATATATATATATATATATATATATATATATATATGTATTAAGTTCTAAATATGTATTATATATAAAAATAATAATATTTAATATTAAATAAATAAAAAAAAGTATTTTTCTATAAAATATTTTCAGAAAGTAAAACAAAAATAAAAGTGTATAAAAATGCATTTGCACTATTTTTTTAGTATTTTAAACAAAATATATGTATTTATCTATTTATGTATAAACTAAAAGAAAACTAAATAAATGCCTAATAAAATCAAAAATGGTGAGAAAAAATATTTTTATATTTTTAATGTCATGAGAAAAAATAAATAAGTCAATCAAAAAAAGAAAAAGTCAAAAAGTCAAAGAAATAAGCAAAATGGGCTCAGGGGGTTCAAAAGCAATTATATGGTGTAAAAAGAAAAGTCAACACAGGCCCAGCCCATGAAGACCTTTCTTCAACCTCCAGCCTTCTGTTTGAACAAAACGCGCGCCACTTTCCTCCATTGCAAAGTCCTGATTCCTTGAGTTTTAGCAAAAACTTCCAACATCAAAACTGTTAAGCATCTTCCCACGAATTCACACATATAAAAAACATGTTTTAACTCTCAGAAATGAGAGAGAATTTCTTCTCTCCCAATTCTTAACCTAATTTTTGTTCAAAGTTCAGACATCAAATTCTTGCAACACACATAATATAAACAAAATCTAATTATATGGGCATGTTCAGGGCAATGATTATGACATATTCTCTTCACAAACCTAAAGCTAACAATGCCTAATAAGAGAGATACGAATTCAAAAACTTACCTGTTCAGTTGAAGTTCTATCTGGCAATGGAGAAGTTCTCAGTGCAAGGTGATGATTGGAAAAGCTTCCTTGAGGTCCAGGGATGCTATTCCAAGTGTTACTTTGCTTTGAAAGCTTTTGAATCGAGCTAGAGCACTTCACCTGCAAATCAGAAATGTGAAAATGGTGGAACCAGTTAGAGGGATTACAGGTCGTGTTTTTGCTTTTGGTTAGCTTGCATAGGTGTTAGGGAATGTATGTGAGCTGGTTTGGGCAAGAATGCTTGAAAGGATTGAGAGTTGGAACTCAATCTGCAGAGGTTGCTCTGTTTGAGCAGTTTCACAGTGATTCTGAGTTTTGGGGGAGATTGGAGGTAAAAGGCTCGTGCAATAGCTTGGTTGAGATGTCTGGAATGTGTTTGATAAGTTTGTCTAAGTGTTTGTAGGCTGATATGTAAGTTGGTACAAGTTATGCTACCTTACTTGAATTTGAAGCAAGCAATGGCCACTTGATCATTCTAGCCTGTACGGGCCCTCACACTATGCTGCATCTTTTAGTCTTGATCAGTGTGTTATGTCCATGAATCTTGTGTCCAAAGATATGCATTGTACCATTTGATTTACAAACTTGACATAAAGTTCTTCTTTACAAAAATGGATAAACCACTTTTTCCAATTAAGGCTTAAATCTTTGTACAATGACCAAACTCAAAGAATAACATCTTGGCACAATGGATTAGCATTAAATTTATGAGTGTCAAAGGGTTTTAGGACCTGTGATGTAGCACAAACTATGCTGATTTGAAAATGGCCTAAATTATGAACATGTTCATGAACCATTCAAAAGTGGATTTTTGCCATATTGTGAAATTCGATTCTCTCAAGTTATGAGGTTGTTTGAGAAGTTCTTGGACATTTTGGAAATCTTGGAATGTGTAATACAATCCATCTTTGAAATGCAAATTGAAATTCCAAGTGGAAGTGTATGGAAAATGGTCTTGAAGTTAGGTAGAAAACCTTGTCAAAAAGGTCAAATTTTCACTAAGTTATGAATGGTTTAGTGCCCTTATTCAAAAATTTATAACTTGAGATACAAGCCTCATTTGGGAAAACTTTGTGAATCAAAGTTGTAGATTATGCAACAAGCTACAACTTTCATGTTTTGACTTTTGTTTGAATCCAAATAAATCTTGGTGAGAAAGTGGGGCAAAGTTGGGAAAAAACTAGGGTTTTCCATAACTTAGAAAAATTCTAAGTTATGAAAAATTCCATTTCAAATCCTAATTTGCATTTCTTGGTTTCTTGGTGAACAAGTTTCATGATTTGGCATGTTTTGATGAAAAATGAATCTTGACTCTTGATTTTGACCAAAAAGTCAAAGTTTGACTTTTCAGTATACAGTCAAAATTGATCAATTGATTGGGAAATTCAACTGTCAATCTTGTGTACTTGGGGTCTTTTGAGTTTGTTGAACATGTCAAGACAATTCCATTGAGTCCTTCAGTCCATATGTGAGCTTGGTTTGCCATTGGCTAGGTCAAACAGTCAAAAATTACCCTTGTGCAGTCAAAACCCTAAAAATGACCATTTTGCCCTTTTGATGATCTGATCAAATTTCTTGTGGAATTGTGATCCAAACTTGATCAAATGGTCCATATGAGTTCATAATGTTGATGTGGGTCAATTTTCATGAGATTTGACTGTCAATTGGCCACAATTGACTTTTTCCCAATACAGCTGATTTCTAGGTCATCTGTCCAATTGACTGGGCAAAACTTGGAATCAAGACTTGAAACTTGGTATGGATAAACTTGGGAGTCCAACATGAAGCATGAAAGTCATCTTAGGCATTTTGGGTCAAAACATCTTTGTTCAAACACAAACCCTAATTTGGGTCCACAATGCAAGGAGAAGTCTTGAGCAGAGGAAACCCTAACTGGATCTTGATCTTCAAAGGTCTTGTGATGAGAAAATGTTGAGGAAATGGGAGGGAAAATTTTGGGGTACAACACATTGCCCTGAAGCTGTACATGTCCATAGTTTTCATTTATATTGTCCGAGCTTAGAGAATTTTAGGTTTGAATCTCTGAAAAAAGTTAAGTCAGAATTTGGTACTTTTAGAAATTCCTGTTCATCTTTGAGAATTAGTTTAAGTTATTTACATATTCAGAATCGTTGTGAAATTTCTAACAAGTTTGATGTTGGAAGTTTTATGAATGGATGAGAAATGAGTGAGTTACAGAAACCATGGTTGGAGGTTGAAGATGAAGTGATTTCTAGGACTGGATTTATGTTATATATTTATTGTTTTGTTTAAGTTAACGTATATACAGCCACCCCAGTGGTAAAGGCAGCGCGCATTTATAATTAAGGTCATGGGTTCAAGACCCAGCGCTGCCTTTTGTCATATTTTTCCATATTTTCTTCTTTTTTGCCACAAACCAAGCGCGCTGGACCTCCAGTACTGGGCCTTACCATATTTTGCCGATTCTGACCCCCTGCCTACTTATCACACACAGGCCCAACCCTTTTTTTATTTTGTTTGTTTTTTCTGACTTACAAAAATCCTATTGGTCCACGCTTCAAAATCCGTTTTTTCTAACAAACTCCCAAATTCAATTTCAAACCCCCGTGACTTTTATTTTTATATTTTATTTTATTTTATTTTTCGTTATTATTTATTATTATTATTATTATTATTATTATTATTATTATTATTATTATTATTATTATTATTATTATTTTTATTAATAAAAAATCCAAAAATATATTTTTATTTATTATTTGCATTTTACATACTTATATTTTTATTTTCTTTATAAAACAAAAAGAAAAAAAATATTTTCTTAAACAAACTTAATTTTTTTCTTAATAAATTAATAATTAGATTTAGGTTTAGTTCTTTTCTTTTCTTTATTTAAAATTAACTTAGAATTTAAGTTTCTTTTAATTAATTAATTTCCATATTATTTTGATTAAACTTAAGACCTTTTCTATAAAATACCCTAAAAATGCTTTCTAATTTAATTTCTTTTCTTAATTAGTTTAGGCTTTTTTTTCTTAATTTAATTAATTATTTTCTCTTAGATAATTAGGTTAAAACCAAACCCTTTCCTCAAAAACCAAATAAAAAATCCATTTCTTTTCTATTTATATCCTTGTATATTATATTTATTCATTTCTTGTACATTATTCAATATGGTTGTAATAGATAATTAGGTTTAATTTCGTGCAATCCCCAATTGTAAATTTGTATACCCTATCCCCCTAATAATGTAATAGCGTAGTAATTTTACTTTCCACAATTTATCCCTTTCATATAAATGCTAGTAATTAGGGTTTGTATGGAAAGATAAAATCAACAAGTAGATAACCCTAATCAAAGATTAAATGCATGTAAATCAAACACATTATTCACATATGCATCCTTAGGGTAATTCCACTTGTTGCCTTACAAAAAATGGTCATGTTACGCATGTGGGATGTCTTAGCAAAAACCATAAAAAATATAAGATCATAGTCCCTCGATGACGCTACAAATGTTGCCTTTCAAATAATCTTAGACCCTCAAAGAGAAATGCTAAGGTATCTCACAACATTGCTATCATGATTATACGATGACCCACGCCCGTCCCTTTACATCCAAAGATAAGGCTTCTTACCAATCAATGGTAAGATAACAATATCAAAGGAGAGGAGAAATGAACAAAAGACTTTTGAGTTGGTAGAAACATTCTTAGTTGCTTGCTCACTTTAAAAACAAACATCCTTGCTCACTTTCAAAACAAACACTTTCAAAACAAATAAACACTTTCCAAACATGAAATAATTTCAAAAAGTCCAAAACTTTGTATACGTTCTTACGAACGAGAACCATTACAAAGTTTGCCTAAACGAAGGCTCCTTTTCAAAATACTTTTAAAACCACCACAAAGCACATTTTCAAACAAAGCAAGTGATCTAGCAAGAAACTAAGAGCCCATAGATAACTATGGATGAAAAGAGTTCTAACACCTTCCCTTTTCATAATCTACCCCCCGAACTCAAGAAATAATCTCAAAGGTCTTTCCTATTCTTTTCAGCCTTTTACTTTTGGATAAAAGAAAATTCAGCGGCAAATCTTTCTAACCACAACAATTGCAATCAAACGCAAAACATCCCAAGATAGTTCTCCCACCGTATCACGGAACTGGCGACTCTGCTGGGGAATTACTTAAAAGTGGGGTTACCTTAGGGCTAGATCACCTTTACTTGCTTTCATTGTTTAACTTGTTTGCTTTACATTATGGTTCCTTGTTTGGGCTTGCTTTGATCCTCTACCGGATCTGGGACACCTTTTTAGGTAAGTAGAAATAGATTGTGGAAACTGTACAGCATAAACCGATATGGTTAAAACAATGGCTACATTAGTGTGAAGCATTTGTAGGTACCGGTATCCCTTATGTTGAATCGAGGAGAATACAGGGCCGCTGAGTGGCGTCATGAAGCACTAACTGACTTTAGAACCTTAATTGAACAAACCTGGCCATTAGGACGTAGTGAGATAATCGGTTTTGGTGGAAAGCTGAAAATTTGTTGATACTCGATACTACACTAATTGAGATTAGACTTTTGGGATATCTCAGCCGCAAGAAAAGATTGATTATGTTGAGATAATGTCTAAAAGAAAGGTCAGTGATATTGAGACCCTTTAGAACCCGATTACTACTATAAGGACATGTTTGAGCCAACTAAAACTTCAAGAGGGTAATTACTGTGATACGGTGGGAGAAGTGACTTGAGGGTTTTGCGTTTGATTGCAAATGTTGCGGTTAGCAAGAGTCGCCACCGACTTTTATTTTATCCAAAAGGAAAGGTGAAAAAGCATAGGAAAGACCTTTGAGATTGTTTCTTGAGTTCGGGGGGTAGATTATGAAAAGGGAAGGTATTAGCACCCTTTTCATCCATGGTTTTCCACGGGCTCTTAGTTACTTGTTAGATCACTTACTTTTGTTTGAAATCATGCTTTGTGTGGTTTTTGAAAGTATTTTGTAAAGAGGCCATTGTTTAGGCAAACTTTGTAATGATTCTCGTTCGTAAGAATGTATACAAAGTATTTGATCTTTTGAAAATGTTTTCAAGTTTTGAAAGGTGTTTTAAAAGTGTAGGTGTTTGTTTTTGAAAATAGCAAGGATGTTTGTTTTGAAATGGAGCAAGTAATTAGGAGCATTCTACCTACTCAAAAGTCTTTCTTGTTCATTTTCTTTTCCTTTGACATTGTTATCTTACCATTGATTTGGTAAGTAACCCCATCTTTGGATGTAAATAGGACGGGCGTGGGTCATCGTATAACCATGATTAGCAATATTTCAAGGCATCTTAACATTATTTTTGAGGGACTAAGATCATTTGAAAGGCAACTTAGATAGTGTCATCGAGGGACTATGATCTTGTTTTTGTTTGTTTTTTACTAAGATACCTCACATGCGTAATATGACCATTTTATAAGGCAACCAAGTGGATTTTACCCTAGGTGTGCTTGTGTCCAAGTGTGTTGTTTTCATGCTTGATTTTGTCTTGAATTAGAGTTTTCTACTTGATTGATTTTATTCTTTCCATACAAACCCTAATTACTAGAATGTTATGTAAAAGCGATAAATTTGTGAAATTTAAAGTTACTACGCTATTACAACATTTGTGGGAGGGGGTATAAAATTTATGAATTGGGATTGCAATAATATAAACCTAATTAATCTATTACAACCAAATTCAATATGTACAAATAATTGAAGAGATATATAAAGTATAAATGAAAATTGTAAGAAATGATTTTTATGTTTGGATTTTTATATGAAGGAGGTTTTTACCTAAACCTAATTAGAGAAAAATAATTAAATTAAATTAACTTAAATCAATTAAGAAAAGAAATTAATTAAGAAAAGATTCTTGAATAAAACCCTAATTCTATAAGTTTAAAGAAAAAATATTTTTTTTTGTATTTTTGTCTTGAAAATAATATATGGTGTTGTGAAATATTTTTGGCCTTTCCTATATTAAAATAAATATATTTAAATAAATAATAATCTAGTTTTAGAATTTTTTTTATTAATAACCAAGTATTAAAAAAATATTTCGCAAATAACCGGGTTTCGGAAAAAATTACGCAAATAACCATGTTTGAGATGGCTCCATAAAGGAGGAGCCATCTCATTTGGCGCATCCTCCTATTTTTATAAGGGAGGCGCCATCTCATTTGGCGCCTAAGGGCAAATGGCAAGCCCTAAGCCAAATGAGATGGCGCCTATGTGGAAAAATAGGTCAAAAAAAATTTTTTTTTTCCTTTCCTGCGCGTTGCGTATTAGACAGAGATAACCAAAATTGATTTTTTATTTGAAAAAAAATAATTACATTCAACTGTTTTACATTTAAATAACAGTAAAAAAATAGATACAAAAAATACTGAAAAAAAAAAAAGATACATCAATGATCCCCAGGAACCTGGTAATGACCCCCAGTTCCGCATCCCCGTCCTCGCCTTTCTCTTGCTGGGTGCCGTCTCGTTTCCTGTTGCGGCAAGGTCGATGGCCCAGCGAAGTCAATGCGATCCGAATCCATAAAATCAGTAAGATCTCCGTATCTCGAAGATCCGCTCTGGTACAGTCGGTTACCCATGCCCTCGAAGTTTGGTCGTGTTGGCGGTGGGTGGGGTTCCATGGTTGGTCGGTAGCATTGGTCGTCTGAGTATGGGGGGTAGAAAGGAAATGGATCTTGGGGTGTTTGGTACTGTGGATGTTGGGTTGTTTGGTGATATGGTGGTTGATGGTAGGTTTGGTCGGGTTGGTCGTAATCTTCTGACATTCCCATATCAGGGCTAAGGCTGGATGTTGAGGGCCCCATATTGGGATATGTGGAAGACTGAAATTGGGTATGGGGTATGTGGGTTTGCTGGTATTGGGGTTGGTATTGTGGTTGGGTTTGAGGCATATCTGGGTATTGGTAGTTTGGCGGTGACTGTGGTTGGTAGTACGGCATTTGGTTGTAGTTGTGTTGTGGTGGGGAATGTGGTTGTGTGTTTGTTGGTCTGTTTCTTCTTGGGGGTGGGTTTGAGGTTGAAGGATTTTGGGTTTGTTGGTGGGGAATCGAGGGTTGTGCCCATTGTGTGCGTGGGTCAACCAAGTACCTCGGATGAGACACGTGCATATCTGGGTTACTAACCGACATGTACCACGACATATATTGATCGGTGTGTCGCATGTTACCTTGAGTAAGGAAAACAGGGGATTGCAAGATGTAGCGGTGACGCCTTTGCCACATTTTACACCATTCTGGAGCAAAGTCTTTCCAGTTGGTTAGATTCCACTGGGCGTCGACCCTTTTTAGATGCCAGGGGGACAAATCTGTTGGGTCACTTGGTATCTCTTGGATCATTCCGAACTGCATCTTCACGCGGTCGCTGTGGTGCATCTCCACAATGTTGAACCGAATGAGTGCAGTCTTTGCAGTCCAAGTTGCTGCATCCTCTGGATTTGGAGAATGGTCCAAACCCAAATATGGTCTCCAGACGAACTGCGATAAAATTTAAATCAGGTAAGCGCAAAAGTAATGTATAAATAAATAAAATGAACAAAAGTTAAAAGCTACGACTTACGTCATCTGGGCCTAGGTGATCCAACAGATTCCGGTAGAGTGCGACATTGAATCTGGGATTCTTGCCGTAATCCATACCCCTCACGCAGTACCTATAGGAAATGAGAAACATGTTATTTTTAGCATATATTTTGGAAAGAGAAGAATAGTTATAAATGCTATAACTTAATGACTTACTTTGTTGCGTAAGGGAAACCAAAAGTGTTGTTGTTGATGGGGTTTAAGGACTCCATCCTCCACCAACCCCAGGCTTGTAGTAAAAATGCGCACCCATAAAATGTACATTTTTCCTTGACTGCGTTTTTGCACAAGGAACTGTACAGGTGGGCTAATACTGCAGAACCCCAACTAAATTTTCTAGTTTTATCAAAATTGGTTAGTAAATGTAAGTACATGAAATTTACACTATTTCCCGTACTTTCGGGAAATAAAAAAGTACCAAAAAGTATCATTATATACGTCCGGGCTTTTACTACTCGGTCATTTTCTGAGGAATTTTCATTTAATTCCATACTTGCATAATGCCGTTTCAGGTCAGTGAGTAGTATTCCCTGCCCTCTTGCTCCACCCCCTTCTACCATGTCCCTACCCAACAGTTCTTCACACTGTGAGTTGGGTTGTTGAACCGACCCGTTCACCGCTTTACCGTCAATAGGGAGGCCCAGTAGCATGTAGACATCTTCGAGAGTGATGGTACATTCACCTATTGGTAGGTGAAATGTATGGGTCTCCGGTCTCCACCTCTCCAACATTGCAAGGATGAATTTGGAGTCAATGGTGCAGTTGGAGATCTTTATCACGTGTCCAAAACCTGCATATTCCAGATAAGGGACGATAAAAGGGTCGGGGGCCAGGTATTTGTGCGAACGGATTCTGAATCTTTGTGTATCCTGAGATCATAATTAAACAAGAGTAAGATTAATTAAGATGAACAACACGTTTTTTAAAGTATGAAAAATGTATAACCAAAGAAGAGACTTACAAATGCAGAATGTTTTCCCTTGTGCCTCTGTGAGTATCTCCCATTGTTAGAAGGGCCATTCTTCAGAACGCTTGAGTGAATGAAAGACTTAGGAAGAAATAAGGAGTATGATAGACTTAAGAAATATTTCGTAGCAGAGAGTGAGAGAGTGAGAGTTGTGTGGGTGTGAGATATGTTTCATAAGGTATGTATTTATAGGCAACTAATTCTGATGTAGTGGTTGCATGCATGCGAGGTGTCACATTTGCATGCTTAGGGAGTTACACATATGCATGCATGCATTTACAAATAATGTAAGGTGTCTTTCTCTGTTGCATGCATGCCTATTGGAGCTGACGGGTGGCAGGCTTAGACAAAACTTTTATGTGTGTATTATAGGGCCAGGCTAGGTGGCAGCATAAGCCCATGCATGTAATACGATTGGACAGTAAGGGAGGCGCCATCTCACTTGGCGAAATAGTACAAAAATGAATGTTGTCGCCACCCCATTTGGCGAATAAGAGGTGTCACGTTTTACAGCATTGTCTCAGGCTAGGTGGCAGCCTTTGGGATGCCTTTCTCTGTTGCATGCATGCCTATTGGAGCTGACGGGTGGCAGGCTTAGACAAAACTTTTATGTGTGTATTATAGGGCCAGGCTAGGTGGCAGCATAAGCCCATGCATGTAATACGATTGGACAGTTAGGGAGGCGCCATCTCACTTGGCGAAATAGTACAAAAATGAATGTTGTCGCCACCCCATTTGGCGAATAAGAGGTGTCACGTTTTACAGCATTGTCTCAGGCTACGTGACAGCCTTTGGGATTCCTTTCTCTGTTGAATGCAAGGCTATTGGAGTAGACGGGTGGCAGGCTTAGACAAAACTTTTATGTGTGAAGAATAGGGCCAGGCTAGGTGGCAGCATAAGCCCATGCATGTAATATTATTGGACAGTAAGGGAGGCGCCATCTCACTTGGCGAAATAGTACAAAAATGAATGTTGTCGCCACCCCATTTGGCGAATAAGAGGTGTCACGTTTTACAGCATTGTCTCAGGCTACGTGACAGCCTTTGGGATTCCTTTCTCTGTTGCATGCAAGGCTATTGGAGTAGACGGGTGGCAGGCTTAGACAAAACTTTTATGTGTGAAGAATAGGGCCAGGCTAGGTGGCAGCATAAGCCCATGCATGTAATATTATTGGCAGCCTTGGGGGGTTGCATCACTTACTTAATTGAAATATTTTGCCTTAGGTTGCACATAACATTCATTCACATAAACTGTAAAATTTTCCAACCTTCGAATCAGTCATCTAACCTTCAAACATTCCAGCATTCATACCTTCATATAATCAATAAACCCAAAACATTCCCACCTTCATACCTAAAACAATTCTACACAATGGCCTCTTCACCACAATTTGTTGTCAAAGCACATTTCAACGGTGAGACATACATGTGTCCCACAGTTGGGTTTTTGTTTAGAAACACCGACAATGTCCGATTTCTCTTAAACGGGAAAGCAAATTTCTCCTACTTTAAGAAAAGATTGGAGGCCAAACTTGAACGAGGCCCTATATCCCAGATATTTTATCAGAGTCCAGTCTATTTTGGAAACAACCAAGTCATATTTTATAAGGTTGCAATTCAAGATGACGAGGATTTCCAGAACATGATTTCCAGCCATGTCTATTCTGGAAACGACTCTATTGAGTTGTACGTTCTGTTTCAAGAGCCTCCGGTGACACAGGAGGTAGAGCCTCCGGTGTTACAGGAGGTTGATCCTTTGGAGAATGAGCAAGCCGAGGTGGATGCAGTTGATGATGAAGAAGAAGATAACGAGTTAGAGTTCGATGAAATGGTGAACGACGATTCTGACGATGATGGCATCCCAAGTATTCCTACCGACAAAATCTACACACCACCTACGCACATGACAAACTTCAACATGGGCGGAGATGAACCTTCTACGGACTTGTTTTTCCAACCGTATATGCAATCAGATGAAAATTTAAAAGAGAAGGACAAGTTTCGTAATAGAGAGGAATGCATAAGGGCCATCAAAAAATTTCACATGCTCAACTCTGTTGATTATAAGGTGGATCGTGTAAACCCGGAAAGGTACAAGATCAAGTGTGTCCACCCTGACTGCATGTTCAAGCTGACCGCTTCATACAGACTAAGGGGTGACTGCTGGGTCATAGGTTCCATGACAACCCATACTTGTGTAAGTTCCACTCAATCACAAGACCACCGAAAACTCAACCATGATCTAATCTGTCAAGAAATCCTACCCCTGGTGAGCAACGACCCTTCTTTGAAGGTGAAAACAATCATCTCCCACATCACCACAGTTTTTAACTACACTCCGTCTTACCGTAAGGCGTGGTTAGCAAAGACTAAGGCGATTGAAAGGGTGTATGGAAACTGGGAGGAGTCATACCGAGAACTTCCCCGCTACCTCAATGCACTAAAGACATATTCTCCAGGTAGTGTTTATGTTCTGGAAACATTGCCCGCTTACGCCTAAGATGGTAGTGTTCTACATGGCAACGGAATATTCAGTCGCGTCTTTTGGGCATTTCAACCATGCATCGCAGGGTTTGCATCATGTAAACCAATTCTACAAATAGACGGGACTTGGTTGTATGGCAAGTACAAAGGCACTCTTTTGATGGCAGTTGCACAAGATGGCAACAATAACATTTTCCCCGTTGCGTTTGCCCTTGTCGAGGGGGAGACCGGTGGTGCTTGGAGCTTTTTCCTGAAAAATCTTCGTACACACGTGGCTCCTCAACCGGATCTATGTTTGATCTCGGACAGACATGCCTCTATTGAAAGTGCCTATAATAATCCGACAAATGGTTGGCATGACCCTCCTTCTACGCATGTCTATTGCATCAGGCATATCGTCCAGAATTTCTCGAGGGAGGTCAAGGACAAAACATTGCGGAAAGCGGTGATGAATGCGGGATACGCACTGACACAGCCCACATTCAAATATTACCGCAACGAGATCCGTTTGTCTAACCCAGAAGCCGGTACGTGGATCGACAACATACCGGTCGAAAAGTGGACTAGGTCATACGACAATGGCCAAAGATGGGGGCATATGACAACAAATCTCATTGAATCAATGAATGGGGTATTCAAGGGCATACGAAACCTCCCCATCACTGCCTTGGTGAAATCCACGTATTTTAGGATGGCTGCGTTATTTGCCAAAAGAGGTGAAATGTGGTATTCGGTCTTGCAATCAGGACAACTGTGGAGTGAAAGCTGTATGAAATACATTAAGGCTGAAAGTGCAAAAGCCAACACTCACATGGTTACACGGTTTGACCGCCATAGCCACAACTTCATTGTGAAAGAGACAATTGACCACAATGAAGGCCTGGCAAGACAGGAATACAGGGTCATTTTACCTTCTCAATGGTGCGATTGTGGCAGGTTTCAAGCTTTTCGTATGCCTTGCTCTCATGTCATTGCCGCTTGTGCGCATACCCATCAAGACGCGCTTCAACTGCTATCAAACGTTTATAAATCTGAGACGTTGCTAACTGTTTACAACAACAACTTTCCTTTGGTGGCAAAACCGGACTATTGGCCTGAATACAGCGGTGATATAGTTTGGCACAATGACCAAATGCGAAGGAACAAGAAGGGTCGTCCCAAAAGCAGGCGCATAACAACAGAAATGGACGACCTTGACAGGTTGGAAAGAAAGTGTGGTTTATGCCGTCAGGTCGGACACAATCGCAAAAACTGTCCGAATCGGGCGTCTGGCTCGACCACATAAATTTTGTAATACAATAAATCTTTTCAATATTTGTGTTGTAAACATTATGGGTTTTCCGTTAATAAAACTGTTCACACAATTTAAGAAATTCAATATAGGAAATTACATTAGGGTTTTCGCGTACAACAATGATTAACGATAATCAATCTAGGAAATTAAATTAGGGTTTTCGCGTACAACAATGATTAACGATAATCAATCTAGGAAATTACAACTGTTAACACAATTTCATCTGACCCATGCATCATCAGCATTACATCACTGTCTGTTTTGACTTCCTCCAACCACACATTAGGTCTTCCTGTCGCATGCGAGGTTGTTGTTCGTTTTCGCTGGATCCTTCGAATTTTTTCCCCCTCGGCGATGTCTCCATCTAGCCACCGCATCAACTCCCGCTTCAGACGCTCCATGGAGTGAATGTGCCAGAATTTCATTTTCATCGCGGGTTTCGTGGCGGAGAATATAACGTAACCATCTCTGCTAAAAATCATAGGCGACGTCATTACGTAAATAAGGGAGTACAAAATAAAAATACAGTGCGAGAAAGTGTGAGAAATTTCAAAGAAACGGACGAATTATTTATAAAACGGCAAAAAACCCTAGTTTTGCCCTAGGCGCCAAGTGAGATGGCGCCTCCTCTCCTTTTTAAGGAGCATGCGCCATCTCACTTGGCTAAAAGCCAATGGAGGCGCCAAGTGAGATGGCGCCTAGGGCAAAACCCTAGGTGCATGCGCCAAATGACTTGGCTCCTCCTTTATGGAGCCATCTCAAACATGGTTATTTGCGTAATTTTTTCCGAAACCCGGTTATTTGCGAAATATTTTTTTAATACTTGGTTATTAATAAAAAAAATTCTCTAGTTTTAATTTAATTTACAAGGAAATTAGTAAAGGTAAATAAAATACAATTGAATAACAATAATTTTTTGTGTGGGAAAAATATTTAAATTATGTCAAAACATAAATCTATTATTTTTATATTTTTTTATGATTTTTTTGGTATTTTAGAAAATATATTTGAAAGGAAAAATGAAATGAATAAATAAATAGAAGTAAATGGGCCAGGGGGTGCCAAAAGTAGGCATGGAGGTGAGCTAGCAAAAAAAAAACACTACTAGACCCAAAGGGCCCAGCGCCTGCAAAAAAATGTTAGGGAAACATAAAATATGAAAAATGCAAAAGGGGGGTTCACGTTGGTTCGAACCCTCGCCCTTTAGGTAAGAAGTGACTTAGTACACGCGCGCTTGCCACTAAGGTGGCTGTTTCATCCGGTCATATAACCAAACCATAAATATATATTAGAAACTGCTTTCTGAAGGCAACTTTATCTTCAACCTCGCGCCTAGACGGGCCACCTGTATCTTCCTCATCTCTCCACAAAAATGGAAAGTTCAAACATGAAAGTTGTGGTGTTTCTTCCCACGAATCCAAACATTTAACTTATGTAAGCTAAAAGTCAAAGATAAAAACTAATTTTTCTGGCCCTAAATTGAAACCTAATTTTCTCAAAAATTTCAAATCCAAAATTCTCTATACATAGTCAATATAAATGGGAACTATGAACATGGTCAGCTTTAGAGCAAAGATATCTACATTTTATCTTCACAAATCAGGATCAAATGATGCTTGTATGAAGAGATAGGAGTTTGAAAATTTACCTCTTGCAGCTGGAGTCGTGAGTGGAGTTTGAGAAACTTTTGAGATGGCCTAAGGATCTGTTTAGCTTGCCTGGACCTCCTTGAGTGTATTCCAACTCCTACTTTACCTTGAAAGTCCCTGAATCTATCTACTCAAGTCAACCTGCAAGCTTGATATTTGAAAATAGTGGATAGTGATGGAGGAGTTACAATCTTGAGACAGGGGCCTATATTCCTTTGGTATGGTGTATAGAAGGTGTTTGAATGATTAGTTTTCAAAATGCACGAGTGGAAATGAAGATGATGAGTTTTGGTTCAAAACTGTGTATCAATGGTGTTCTTGGGCAGGTTTATGGTTTTTGAGTGTTTGAGATAGTTTCAAGGCACTAGCATGCGTGTGTCATCTTGCAAATAGTGTGTGTACTTATAGGCAAGAGGTTTTGAGGCTTGAAACAACTCAGAAATTGAAATCACATGTTATGGCATGGTTACTTGTTTTTGAAGCAAAGTTGACAAACATGGTTTCAATATGGAGTACAAGGGTTTGCAGGGTGGTTAGCAAGCTGTAGGCATGTTGCTTCTTGCTTTTTAATGCTTTTGAGTTAGAAACAACAATGTATGGGCTCAAGAAGAGTTGACATTGTGATTAAAGTCACTTTTCCAAAGTGGAAGTGGTGACTTTCTTCCAAAAATGGAAATGCAACTTGGATAATGGATCAAATGCTTGGACAATGGCTCTATCAATTGTGTAAGAATTAAATTATAGAGTGATTAGCAAGTTTGAATCCTGCAAAGCAAGATTTGTACAACATGCTTGTAGATTGGATCAAGTGTTCTTCACAAAATGGATTGTAATCCAAGTGACAAAACACCAATTTCTTGCCTTCGATTCTCCTTGATCAGGAATGATCTCAAGGAGTTCTTGGATATTTTGGAAAGCTTTAAATGTTATCTTCAACTCATCTTTGAATTTATTTTGAAGACTCCCCTTGGAACTATGTGAAAAATTGCCATGAAGTTAGGTAAAAAATCTGCCTAACTAGGGCAAAATTTCACTAACTCTTTTTTAGTTCATGAGCATGTATTCACAAAATTGTAACTTGAGATCCAAGCACTTTTAGGAGAAGTTATGTGAAGCAAAGTTGTACATTTCTTAGAGATATACAACTTTTATGTTGGAAGTTTCCTTTGAATCATCTTGCATCATAATGAAAAAAATGCTCAATGTTATGAAAAAATAAGAAATTTTCAACACTTAGAAAAATTTCTAAGTTTAGAAATTTTGACTTTTCAAAATGAAATCTTGATGAATAAGTTTCCTATTTTGACATGTTTTGATGAATTGTGATCTTAGGCACTTTAATTTGACCAAAAAGTCAAAGTTTAACTTTTCAGTGTACAGTTGACTTTTGATCAGCTGACTGCAAAATTTATCTGTCAATCCAAGGGATTTGCAATGTTTTGAACCATGTCATTAGGTTAAAATGATAAAATTGGACTCTTGAGATCATGCCTTAAACCAATTGACCATTTGCTAGGTCAAAAATCAGAAATTGCCCTTTCCTAGTCAAAACCCTAATTTTGACCATTTTGTCCTTTTGGAGATTTGATCAAATTTCTTGAGGAATTATGGTCCAAACTTGATCAAATGACACATATGAGTCTAAAATGTTGATGTGGATAAAAATTATGAAGTTTGACTATAAATTGTATATGGTTGACTTTTTCCTCAATACAACTGATTTTTAGGTCAACTGTTCAATTGACTGATCAAAAGTGTGATCCAAGGCTTTAAAATTGACATGAGTGATCTTGGGGGTCCATAATGGTCCATGAAAGTCATATGAAGCATTGATAGTCCAAAAATACTTGTGCAAACTCAAACCCTAATTTTGGTCATCAGTGGATAAGGAGGTGTCTTGAGCTGATCAAACCCTAGTGCAGTCTTGAGCCTAAGGAGATCTTATGAGAAAAATCTTGATAAGTGAGAGGGAAAATTTTGGGGTACAACACTTACCTACAAACTCCATGCAAGCCTAAACCTAAGGACTTGTTTTCCTTGTGAGTATATGCTTACTTGTACATAACATCATAAACATCATGACATCATATACATTCTCACTAACCATATCAAGGATTTAGGAATTGATCTTTGTTTTTGTAGGCCATGAACTCCGTCTGAAGAAATAGCATTCCAATCAAATTTGTGAAAGAACACCCTCAAATCCCAGAGTTAGTGTCAAGGGTACCTGAAGACTCTTCTTTTACCAAGAAGTATGGTCGACTCCTCAATTTGGCTACTTACAATTTCCAAGAAGAGATGATGTGCATACTCTTCCAATTCTTTGATCCAATGCATAATTGCTTCACCTTCCCAGACTATCAGTTAGTCCCAACACTAGAAGAATTCTCTTTGCAATTAAGAGTGCCCGTGCTCGATCAAGCACCGTTTACCGGTTTAGAAGGGATTCCAAAACCTAAAGTCATTATCGAGGCCCTGCATCTGAAGAGGGCTGACATTGTAGCAAATTGGGAGACCGGAAGCGGAGTTCAAGGGTTCTTAGCCAAGTTCTTGTTGGAGAACGCTCGTTCACTTTGGGAAGATTTGGATTTTCAAGCCTTTGAAGATGTCCTAGCCCTTCTCATCTATGGTTTAGTTCTATTTCCCAACTCAGACCAATTCATAGATGTGAATGCCACCATAGTCTTTCTCTCTTGTAATACTATACCTACCTTGCTGGGAGACATCTTACATTATTTCCATACCCGCACCATGAAGAAAAGAGGAACTCTCTTGTGTTGTATTCTCCTACTTGCCAAGAGGTTTATTTCTCACTTACCTCGATCGACATTGAAGAACGAGCAAAGATTGACATGGTCTCAAAGGATGATATCCCTCACCCACTCTGATATTCATTGGTGTTCGAGATCCTTGGCTGATACTTCTATCATTGACCGTTGTGGGGAATTCCCTAATGTCCCTTTGCTTTACATTAGGGTAGGTATCACTTACAACCCTTGCTTAGCCTTGTGATAGTTTGGTTACGCCCGAAGAGATGTTCCTCATGGTATGCTCATCCAAGGAGTGGTATTTGATTACGAGAGCGATGATCAAGGCTACCGTCAGAGGTTTGCGAGAGCTTGGATGATGATAAATAAAGCAGATAGTGGAACACTGGAACACAATAATTCTATTCCATTTGAACCTTATCTTAGGTGGGTGCGAGATCGTGCTCAGAAAATCATGATGCATTACCCCTCCATCCTACCAGTTATCATGGAGCCTGTTGCTGAAGAAGAGGTCCTGTATACTGTCCTCCATCCCAACATGCCTACTTCTCTTGAAGACTTTCAAAAGGGTTGGATTCAGCTAAAGGAAGAATAAGACACTTTCGAAGCTCAGTGTTATGCGAGTGAGAAAAGAGTTTTAGAGCTTACAAAGTATGATACGGTGGCAGAACTGACTATTTAATACTGGTTTTGCTTTTATGTTCGCAAATGTTACGGTAAGTAAGAGTCTCCACCGACTTTTATTTTATCCAACAAAGGAAAGGGTGAAAAGAACAGAAAAAGACCTTTTCGAGAATTTTCTAAGTAAGGGTGGTAGATTATGGAAAGGGAAGGTGTTAGCATCCTTTCTGTGATACGGTGAAAGAACCGACTGTTTTGAAATGTTGGTTTGCGTTTTGCTTTTTTTTTTGTTTGCAAAATGTCGCGGTAAGCAAGAGTCATCACTGACTTTTATTTCATCCAACGGGAAAGGAAAAAAGTACAGAAAAAATCCTTTTTCGAGATTTTGAGTACGAGGGGTAGATTATAGAAAGGGAAGGTGTTAGCACCCTTTCTATCCATGGTTTTCCATGGGCTCTTAGGTACTTGCTCAGCTTTAAAATTTCTTGTGTACGTGCTTTGTTTTGAAAATAGTTTTAACTTCGTGATAACCCTTGTATCAGTCCTCAAGGGTGTGACGAAGCTGTTTTGAAAATTGTTTTGAAATGTGTAAGTGTGAAAAGTTTTGATTTGAGAAAGTACCTACTAGCATCTACCTACTCGAAAAAAAGATCATTTCTATTCTCGTTTCCTTTAGACAACGCTATCCTGCTATTGATAAATAGGTAACATTGTCGTTGGAGTTGTAAGGGTCAATTTGTAAGGGACGTACGATCACTAAAGCAATGTTAGGACGTGTTAGTAATAACCCTAAAGTCTTAAGATCATATTCGAGGAAACATTTCCGAGGCAACATTTCCTAACGGGACATTTGATATTTGTTAGACAGGAGGGCAACCACTAAGACACTCTATACTTAATGATCGTTTACCGAAGGCAACCGAAATGAGAGTATACCCTAAGAGTGATATGTGCGAGTGATCTGTTTTCAATTATTTAGTCTTTGCATATTAGGGTTTTCTAATTGTATTAAATTATTATGAAATCTTGTCATACAACCCTATTACATACATCTAGACAGTGAATTATTTGTAGAGGTTAAGATGTGAGAAAGTAAATCTACGCTATTACAAGGCTTCAGGGAGGGAGGTTAATTACATAGCCAAAAACCCCGAAAAATAAGCGATAAGTAAAAGCCCTAAATTAAACTATTACATACCAGTGAGCAGTTACAACAATATTGGCAAAAATAAATAATCAACGCGCGGAGAATTAAATGCGAAGCGACTAGGGTTTTGACCCTTTAGGAAACCTAATTGTAATTGATTAAAGTAAACATGTTTTTTTGTCATTTTTGTTATTTAATAAAGTAGTGAAATAATTGAATTAAAAAAGAAAATCCTAAGTTCTAATTAATTTTAATTGTGAAAGAAATTAGAATTGCCTTAAATTAATTAAACTAATTATTAAAAAACATTTATTAAGCAAATAAGTTTTCTTTCTGTGATTTTTGGTTGGTTAATTTTAAAAAGATAATTTTGGTGTTGATGAGAAAACAGAATAATTAAAGAAAAAGAAAATTAAAGAAAAATAATGGAAATAACCAAGTGAGCCTGCTGTCAGTAGATCTGGTCCTGGCTGATGGGGTCCAGAAGATGGTGGCCCTCAGAAGATGGGGGTACTGGACATGATCCTGGCAGGTGGATCCAGCAGATGATGACCCTCAGAAGATGGGGTGCGCTGGATCTAGTTCTGAATGGGATCCAGAAGATGATGGCCTGCACGTGCTGGATCTGGTTCTGACTGGGATCCAGAAGATGATGCGCTGGATCCGGTCCTGGCTAATGGATCAGAAAGATGATGCACTGGATCTGATTCTGGCTAGTGGATCCAGAAGGTGATGATCCTCAGAAGATGCACATGCTAGCTCTGGTGAAAACAAAGGAGAAGATACCAAAAGCTCACGCCTGGGATCGAACCAAAAACAATAAGCTTCTGACTTCCTTCTTCTGACCAACTGCGTTGGACATTAGTTTATTAATATAATAGAAATAAACAATATATATCAGAACAACAAGTTTCTGGCCAGAATAGCGCGCCTGAATTTGAATCAGTCAGTCAGGCTGTGGCACGCTATTGTCTTCTTCCCTGGAACCGTCGATAAAAGTTCTGAACTTTTACCTACAGACACTTACTGTAGGTACATCCCTGTGCAATTCCAAAATCGTGTGTGTTTAAGATAGATCGCCATGGCTGGTACCAATCAACTCGTTTCATCCTCACGAGTCTCATGGTACCAGAATCAACACCCAATTTTGCCTATCTTGCAAAGCCCCAATCAAGAACACAAAACCCTATCTATGGCAACTTCATGTACAGGCGTTAGAAATACAATTAAATGGTACCAAAAGCTTGCAAACTCAATGACAAACATGAATATATCATTAAAATATGCAATGGATGAGTGAATTAATTAAATCAAATTTGAATTGGGAAGCAAATCGTGATACCTATATCTCACAATCCCAGGCGTGAAAAGGCTTGAATTTGATTGGAATCTGCTCCTGGAACGTCCAGCAACTTCTTTGCAACGTGAGAAAAGCACGATCTGGTCTCTAATATGGAAATTGGATTACCACTTTTCTTGAAATTTTTGAGTTTTTTTTCATTCTTTTTGCACGACTGCTCAAACCCTTTTCTTGCCTTGGATATGTTCCATATATATTAGAGAATGCATTAGGGTTGTTGTTGATCACATCTTTGGAAGTTTTTCAAGATTTGATTTTGTTTTCATGGCATATGTAAACCTTCCAAATTTGGCTCAAATCCAATCTTTTTCAAACAAATTGGCCTTGCATGATTTGATCTGCATTCGACAACCTATAAGATCTTTTTTCAATGCACAAATCATCCCTAAAATACAATATATAATTTATTAGGATTTATTTGATTTTATTTGAATTTTAAATGAATAAAAATCAAAATAAATTAAATAAATGAACAAATAAAGCATGAAGGGTCCCATAGGTCGTGGCCTATGTTAAAAATGAGATGCAAGCATAAAAAGTTGGGCCCATTTAGCAAAAAATGCAAATTTGAGCATGTTTGACTTTTGGCAATTTTGCAAAAAAGGTCAACTTGACTAATGCATAACGCTCTCAATCTTGACCCTAGAGAGGTTATCTTGGACTTTTTAGAAATCTTAGGATGTCTGTGATACGGTGGGAGAACTGACTTGGGTTTTGCGTTTGTGTTCGCAAATGTTTCGGTTTAGCAAGAGTCGCCACCGACATTTTATTTTATCCTAAGGAAAGGTCAAAAAGCACAGGAAAGACCTTTGAGATGTTTTCTTGGGTTCGGGGAGTAGATTATAGAAAGGGAAGGTATTATCACCCTTTCTATCTATGGTTATTCATGGGCTCTTAGTTACTTGCTTAGATCACTTGCTTTGCATTTTCAATTGTTTGAAATGGTGCTTTGTGCGTGGTTTTTGAAAGATGTTTTGAAAAGAAGCCATTGTTGTGACAACCTTTGTAATGATTTTTGTTTGAATATATACAAAGGTGTTTTTGTCTTTTGAAAAGTTTTCAATGTTTGAAGGTTGGATTTTGAAATTGTGTTGTGAAGTGTGTTTTTGAAAAGTATCAAGGATGTTTTTGCAAGTTTGATCAAGTAACTAAGAGTTATCTACCCTATTTTACTCAAAGATCTTTCTTATGTTTTTAAACCTTTTAACAGTGTTGTTTTACCATTATATTTGGTGAACAACCTTGTGTTAGGATGTAAACGGGACAGGCGCGGGTCATCGTATAGACCATGAAAGCAATTGTGTCAAGTATCTTTGGCAATTTTCTTGAGGGACTATGATCATTTTGTTTAGGCAACTCCGATAGCATCATCGTGGGACTATGATCATTTTGATTGTTTTTGTTTTGCCAAAGTACTCAACATGCAACCATGGCCCATTTTTTGAAGGCAACAAGTGGATGAAACCCTAGGGGTGTGAGTGTGCATTGTGTTTGTTTTTCATGCATGTTTATCTTTGGATTAGGTCAAGCTACTTATTGATTTTATTTACATACAAACCCTAAGTCTAAGCATGGCATAATTGAAAGCTTTTAAATGTGCGAGAATTTAAATGCTACACTATTACATCATGATATAGGGAGGGGGATACAAATTTGAATTGGGGATATTTGACAAGGAAATAAATTCTAAGTTATTACAACCATATCGAATGTACAAGTTCATATTTAATCATTTTGATAGACATAATTAAATAATCATCAAATAAAAATTTATTATGCACAAAATGATTTTTATGTATGTGAAAAGGGTATTTTATTGTGAAATATAAACAAAATAAAAAAAGTTAAATTTTAATTATTTTGGTCATTTAGGGCAAAACTCTAATTTTTTTTCCAAATAAAAGGCAATATTTATTAATTATATACAATATATATTAATTTATGTAAGCATAAAAGTACATTGTTAAAAAAAAGTATTTTTAGTGTCAAATATTAATAAAAATAAAAGTGTATTATTTCTATATTTTTGTCCTAATTATCTAATAAAATAGAAATATACAAGTATATATATATATATATATATATATATATATATATATATATATATATATATATATATATATATATATATATATATATATATATATATATATATATATATATATATATATATATATATATATATATATATATATATATATATATATATATATATATATATATATATATATATATATATATATATATATATATATATATATATAAATTGATTTTTTACAAAATGGATATTTTCAAGAAAATGTTTTTGAATGTAAATATAAATAACAAATAAAAAAATAAATATATTTTTTGTATTATGTTTTTTTAAGTTTTTAAAAGAAGAAAAGGTTTATTTATACATATATGCCTAAACAAAATAGATAAATATCAAATAAATATGAAAATAATATGGAAAATTATTTTTGGCATTTTTTATATTTGAGCAAAAAATATAAAGTATAAATAAAAAATAAAAACATAAAAATGACAAATATTCAATCAAATGGGCCAGGGGGTGCCAACTGAATAAAGGGGTGCTAAAAGTAAGAATGACTCAGGCACAACCCAAGCCATCACCTTCTTCAACCTCCAGCACCTGTTTGAAAATGCGCGCGCCTCTTGTTCAACATGCCAACTCCTGATTCTTTGATCTTTTGACAAAACTTAAAACATGAAACTTGTAGAGAATTTAAACACGGATCTAACCATATAAAGCATTAAATCTAAATCTCAAAGACCAGAGAGAATTTCTCTGGCCCTAAAACCTGACCTAACTTTTTTCACATGTTCATGGCTGAAATTCTCCTAGCACACTTAATATAAATGAAAGATGATCACTTGTATGGCTTCAGGGCTATGAGTACAACATATTTCATTCAGAAACCTAAGCCTAACCATTCCTAAATAGAGAGATAGAAGTCCATGAAATACCTGTTTCAGCTTGAATCGAGTAGAGCAATGCAGCAACCTTCAATGGTGTTTGAGCTTCTGTTGAGCTTGCCTGAGGTCCAAGGAAGCTTCTCCAATACTTGGCTTGCTTTGAAACACCTTGTATCGTGCTGTAGAAGTCCACCTGCAAAGCTTGGAAACGAAAATGGAAAAACGTGTTAGAGGTGTTATAGCTGGTGTTTAAGGTTTGAAATAGTTTGGATGGATGAAATGGAAGTTGTTTGAACAGGTTTGGACAAAAATGCACGAGAAAATTGTGTTGTGGAACTCAATCTGCAGGGAGTGCCCTGTTTTGCAGCAAAACAGTGGTTTTATGTATTAGGAGGTATGAGGGATGAATGAGTCGTGCCTTAGGTCTGTTTTGATGTATGGAACTTGTGTGTAAAGTTTGCTTAAGCTTGTATGCTGCACACAACCCTCTAGGGCCCCTCTAATCCCTGTATTTTATTTGCAATCTCAGATCTTTGTTCAAGGCTCAATGCTTAGTGGTTTGACATAAAGCTACTTTTGCAAAAATGACAATATCACCTTTACTACTTAAGGCTTAAACTTGCATGTAATGCCCAAATGGATGAGATAACACCTTAACACAATGGTTAGGCATTAAATTATGAAGTGTAAGTTGGTTTTGAGGCCTGCAAGCTAGCATTACACAAGCTGATTTAAAAATGCAAATTGCTATGAACATGCCTTGGCCATGAACAAAGTGAGTTTTTGCCAACTTTGTGAATTCGATTCTCTCTAACCATAAGGGTGTTTGAGGATTTATTTGACAATTTGGAAATCTTGGAACATGTACTACAATCCATATTTGTAATGAAACTTGAAACTCCAAGTGGAACTATGTGAAAAATGGCCAAGAAGATGGGTCAAAATCCTGCCTAGATTAGGGCAAATTTTCTCTAAGTTAAAGGTTTTAGGCACCCTTGTTCCAAAAAGCATAACTTGAGATACAAGCTTCCTTTGAGAAAACTTTGTGAATCAAAGTTGTCTATTTTGTGATGGACTACAACTTTCATGTTTCAAGTTTTGTTTGAATCCATTTTCATCTTGGTGAAAAAATGGGACAAAGTTAGGAAAAAATAAGAAAATTTTATAACTTAGAAAATTTCTAAGTTATGAAAATTTTCATTTTAAACCCTAATTTGCATTTTTGGGTTTCTTGATGAACAAATTTCATAATTTGACATGTTTTGGTGAAAAATAACTCTTGGAACTTGATTTTGACCAAAAAGTCAAAGTTTGACTTTTCAGTATACAGTCAAATTTTGATCAGTTGACTGAAAAATTCATCTGTCAATCCTATGCATTTGAGATCTTTTGAACTTGTTGAGTGGATCAAGACAAAGTCATTGAGTCCTTGAGTCCATATGTGAGCTTGGTTTTCCATTGGTTAGGTCAAACAGTCAAAAATTGCCTTTGTGCAGTCAAAACCCTAAAAATGACCATTTTGCCCTTTTGGTGATCTGATCAAATTTCTTGTGGAATTGTGATCCAAACTTGATAAAATGGTTCATATGAGTTCATAATGTTGATGTGGGTCAAATTTCATGAGGTTTGACTGTCAATTGGCTACAGTTGACTTTTTCCCCAATACAGTTGATTTCTAGGTCAACTGTCCAATTGACTGGGCAAAACTTTGAATCAAAGCCTGAAACTTGGTAAGGACAAACTTGTGAGTCCAACATGAAGTATGAAAGTCACTTTGGGCATTTTAGGTCAAAACATCCCTGTGCAAACTCAAACCCTAATTTAGGTCAACAATGCAAGGAGGGGTTTTGAACAGAACAAACCCTAGCTTGATCTTGAATTCCAAGAGTCTTGTGATGAGAAAGTGTTGATGAAATGAGAGGGAAAATTTTGGGGTACAACAGTTGCCCCTGTTCAATTTTCTTGAACCTGAAGAGTTAGGTTGGCAAGTTTGCCTTTCGCGACTCGAAGGTAAAAGGGGATTGGACACTAGAGTGCCCGTAAATTTGCACTCGTCAAGACATAGATGCGGGAATGGGCTTAAAGATGCCATTTGGAGATGGTAGAATCTTCCTGGAGATGGGCTTAAAGATGCCATCCGAGAATCTTTGTTGAATTGCAATGTGGTAGGTTAGAAGAATGAGGATCAAAATGGTATCCGTGTCTGGAATGCATTTGAACTGTATCTGGAGACTGAGTTTGTATGAGCAAAAGAATGGCCTCCGCGTCTGGGGCGTATCTGAGCTGTGACTGTGTTTGAATGTAGAATGAATATCAGAATGACTGCCGTGTCTGGAGTGTATCTGTATTGTATCCGAATAATAGAGGAATATCTGTGTATGGAGCAACTGCGTGCTAGGGATAAACTTTGAATGAGTGACAGAATGGCAACCATGTCTGGAGCGTATCTGGACTGTATCTGAAGTTGAGATCTGTATGAGTAGCAGAATGACTTCCGTGTCTGGAGTGTATCTGAAACTGTAACTTGGATTTGAATTAGTGACAAAATGGCAACCGTAGCGATTGCACTGGGGAGGATTGAACTGCTGGTGCAAAGGCCAGAATAGCTTCCGTATTTGGAGCGTATCCGAACTTGAAGTTGATGATTGAATCTGAATGAGAGATAGAATGGCCGCCGTGTCTGGAGCGTATCTAGTCTGTATCGGATTGCTGAAGTCTGAATGGGTAGTAGAATGACCGCCGTATCTGGGGTGTATCTGTACTGTATCTGACCTAAAATTCTGAATGAGTAATAGAATGACCGCCGTTTCTGGGGTATATCTGTACTATATCTGAAAGTTGAATCTGAATGAGTAACATAATGGCTTCCGTGCCTGGAGCGTATCTGAAACTGTAACTGGATAATCGTTAATGATACCCTTTTAATCTTATCCTGAAAAGGGTAAAAATGTTAGCTGAACACAAAGTTATGTTGTATGATATGCATGATGCAATGAACTGTATTTCATCAATGTTTATGATATATGAATGTCATGGTTATGCATGCAAGCTGAGTAGCCGTCTTGTTGAGGAAGATGAAATCCGGATAACTAGAGATAATGGATTCTTTGACTGCTGCCGGGGAAAGTGAATCCTTGACTGCCGCAGGGGATTGCAAGAATTTTTTATTACTGAAGATGAGAAATCTTTGTTGACTGCTGATTGCTTGGGGAACAAGGAAAGCTCTGAAAATCTCTACTGGGAAGTTTAAAACCTGGGAGACTTATGCTGGAGAAATGGGACCGAGAATCTTCAATCCGTTGGAAAGTATCTCTGTGGGGAGAATGTTCACTATTCTGGTTCAGCTGGGGATAGGATTTTCAGGGTTTTTGGGCTCCAGTGGGGATCTTGAAACTTGACTCTGAGGGGAATTAAGTTCTGGAATGCACTTTAACTGGGGAATCCAGCTTTTAGAAAGCTTTTGCTCTGCTGAGGATCCTGAAGTTTAACTTTGTTGGGGAAATATATTCCGAATTTTAACTCTGTTGAGGATCTTGAGTTTTAATTCAGCTGGGGATTTCTTCTGAAAGGGCATCAAGATATCTACCTATACCTTCAACCTATCAGCAATCATCTTTTCTCAATTTTTTTTGTTTTATTTGTAAGCAATGATTATGTTCAAATGCATATGCCTATTTTAACAAAACATTGGACGTTTTTTGTTTTGAATAAAACATAAGTGTAAAAAGAAAAGGAAGGCAAAGCAAATTTCTGCACTTGGAAGTGTATTTGTATTAACTTTTTATGAGTATCTTTGTACAAAGGAGACATACATCCTAGTAAGAGAATGTTGTCGTAAACATTGAAATTTTTATACAAAAGAAAGATGGCTATGTGTAACAATTCCATGGGATTCCCATTCTGCTATAGCCTTCACAACTCTGAATATATTGTCCATTCACTGCTTCGTCCGCCAGTGATTGGATTGATCAGAAGCTCGGAACTTGTTGATGAAGAGTTTGTTCTTTCAAGTGATCCGACGAGACACAGTCATACACTTTAATTCCCTAACTTTTGCCTGAATCGCCCTTTCGGGTTTTCGATCCACCGGGAAACCCTTTTTTGCCTAAGTCGCCCTTTCGGGTTTTCAACTTGCCGGGTGTACAGATTTTTTTGTTTTATCCCTAATTTTTGCCTGAACCGCCCTTTCGGGTTTTCGGTTCACCGGGATGCCCATTTTTGCCCAAGTCGCCCTTTCGGGTTTTCGACTTGTCGGGTTGCTTCATGCGTAGTATCTTTTGACTATGTCTGCGTTCGCAGGGTGTGTCAAATCGTCACCGTCCATGGTGGTCAGAATCATTGCACCACCAGAAAAGATGCTCTTGATCATAAATGGTCCTTCGGAAGTAGGAGTCCATTTGCCCCTGGGATCACTTTGCGGCAAGAAGATCCGCTTGATTACAAGATCTCCGACTTGATATACCTGACGTCTGACTTTCTTGTTGAAAGCCTTGATCATCCGTTTTTGGTACGTCTGACCATGACAAACAGCAGTAAGTCGTTTCTCATCGATCAAATTAAGTTGATCAAGTCGGGTCTGAATCCAATCGTCTTCACTCAAACCAGCGTCCTTCATAATCCTTAAAGAAGGAATCTGAACTTCCATAGGTAGGACAACTTCCATGCCATATACCAAAGAGAATGGGGTTTCCCCTATTGAAGTACGTGCCATGGTACGATATCCATGCAGAGCAAACGGTAACATCTCATGCCAGTCCTTGTAGGTAATTGTCATTTTCTGAATGATCTTCTTGATGTTTTTGTTTGCAGCTTCAACAGCACCGTTCATCTTCGACCGATAGGGAGATGAATTGTGATGATAAATCTTGAACTGTTCGCATAGAGCGGTGATCACAGTATTGTTCAGATTTGTACCGTTGTCTGTGATGATCCTGTCAGGGACACCATACCGGCATATGAGGTTCTGCTTGATGAAGCGAGCAACCACATTCTTTGTAACAGAGGCAAATGAAGCTGCTTCGACCCACTTGGTGAAATAGTCAATAGCGACCAAGATGAAGCGATGTCCATTGGATGCTGTGGGCTTGATCTCTCCAATCATGTCAATGCCCCACATTGCGAATGGCCAAGGAGCTGTCAGAATGTTGAGAGGAACAGGAGGAATATGTACCTTGTCGGCGTAGATTTGGCATTTATGGCAGGTGCAGGAATGTTGATGGAAATCAGCTTCCATGGTAGACCAGTAATAGCCTGCCCTTAAAATCTTCTTAGCCATCGTATGTCCGCTCAAGTGGGTGTCGAATGTGCCGCTGTGTATCTCAGTCATGATCAACTCTGCTTCCGCTTTGTCCATACAACGAAGTAAAACACAATCATGGTTGCGCTTATAAAGGATGCCATTGCTTAGGAAGAACTTGGCCGCAAATCTCCTTAAGAACTTCTTGTCATTTACGGAAGCTCCTTCGGGGTATTCTCTAGTCTGGAGATACCTTTTGATTTCATGAAACCAGGGTTGTTCCACTACTTCTTCGGTATTAATCTCATGACAGTGCGCAGGTTCGTCCATTCGCTCGATGGTAATTTCGGGAGCCTCGTTATCCCAGTTGAGTTTAAACATGGAAGACATTGTAGCCAGAGCATCTACTAGCTGATTCTCTTCTCGCGGGAAATGCTCGAAAGTAATCTGCTCGAAATGAGGCAACAAGGTCAGGACATGTTCTTTGTATGGGATAAGATTAGGATGTTTGGTGTCCCACTCTCCTTTAACTTGACTGATAACCAAAGCCGAGTCCCCAAATACGACCAAAGATTTGATTCCCAAGTCTATAGCAGCCTTGAGACCAAAGATGCAAGCTTCATATTCGGCCATGTTGTTTGATCTGACCCGATCAGAAATGGACCGTCACGGCTGGCTCCGAGCAGAAAGCTTTTTGAACGAAGTGGGGGGGAGGGTACCTGCAAGGCACTCCGATGCTGAAGTAAGTAGGAGTACGAGCAGATAATAGCAAGTGTAAGGTTAGAATGATGAATACCTGACCCTCTGGAAGCAGAGGGTATTTATAGCCCCCAGCGCTGGGCCAAGGTTCCTTCATTGGGCCGGGCAGGTTTGGCCCAATGGAGGAACTGCCAGGTTCTACGTGCGTAGTGGGGACCCGCACGTGGTCCCCTTCCTGGATGTTCTGCGTGAAGTGCGGGCGGACGGAGACGCGGTCTTTTCGAAGTATCGTTGGGGGAACAGTGGACTGAGTCTGCCCTAGCTGGGGTGCTCGAGGTAACGTCGAGCTGGACCTCAGAATGTGGTGCTGGACCACAGCATGTCGAGCTGGAGGTGTACTGTCGAGCCAGCGACTATGCGTCGGGCACGGTCGTACTCTTTGGTCGGCGTGGCCCTTGTAAGTCCATTTGGACTGGGCCTTTGCAACGCTTTTGGGCCTGTCGGGCCCAGTCCAGAACAGGAGCCCCCCAAGTCGTGGTTCCTTTGTGAGGAGCCATGGCTTGAACTCAGGTCATTTCCTCATCGAGGTCTCGTGCCCGGGACAGAGGTGTAGGCCCTCGAGGGCCTCCTCGTGCCGTGCTCGGAGACATCTTCTGTGGATGCCTGGAGGATCCTTACCGGGCGCGTCTGCCGAGCATACGAGGTATCTTTCGGGAACTGTGTCGCCACCCTATGGGGATAGGGTCATCATTGCGTTGGGAGCAGCGCGTCGAGGAGAGAGACTCCGTGGTTGCCCGAGGTGACGTTTGGTATTCCACGTCATCACTATAAATAGGAACCTTGGGCCCCATAACACGTTTCTATTCTCTGTGCTCTCTCTGCTGTTGCTCTTCCAGATTTTTTCCAGTCGCGATCTTCTGTCACAGATTCTTCTACTCCGTAGCCAAATCCTACTTTTTGATTCAAGTAAGTGGTTTATCTTCTTCATTTTCCTGTTAAAATGAATGATTTTTAGCGTTTGTAGATGTTTTAGGGACTGTGCGCGTGGGATTAGCCCGGTAAACTCATACTTAGCCCGACATATTCATGCCTAGGACCGGCAAACACATGTTTGTGGTCGGCATATTCATAGTTTTAGGTGATAAACTTCAGCGCTGCCCGGGGTCTTCATGATCCAGGGCGCCTGATTCATGATCGCGCCCGGTATGTTCATGGTCTGGGACGTGGGGCCTCATGGTGTGGCTCGCCATGTTCATACCTTGGGTCGACATGTTGGAGAGTGACCGCGTAGTTGGTTTGAGGAAGGACACATCGAGTTTCAGGATGTCGGGGAGGCAACCATTCGTGGAAACGGACTATGTGGTCGTGCATGGGACGACGTGATTTGTCAAGCGTATGGCTTCGTGCTCAATTGACTGGTTTCCCGTGCTCTGCAGGTAACCATGGCGGACGAGTCGAGCTCCTCCGAGCGCCACGATCGTGAAGAACAAAGTGCCGATGAGTCGGTCAACCTGATTGATACTGTGACCGACCCTTTGCTGGATTGGGTGGGCGTCGAGCCCCGAGGGATCGCGTCGATCTATAGCCGGGGCGACCGAAATCCATATGCTGTCATCGAAGCGGGCCAGGTCCAGCCTGACTTCCAAAAGAACTTCGTAGTCATGCGCCTGTCCTCCCGTTCAAGGATCTGCTCGGTTTATCCGGAATATAGCTTTGCGATGTACGAGATCGCGTTCAAAGATCTAGGGCTGCAGCTGCCCTTCACTGATTTCCAGGTCGGGGTCTTCACTCACCTGGAGTTGGCCCCGTCCCAACTACATCCAAACTCACTCGCCTTCATCCGGGCGTTTGAGCTGACGTGTCGCTATCTGAGGATCGGGGCGACCATACCGCTCTTCTTCCGGATTTTTCATCTGCAGCGCCAGTCTCGAGGCGGGAAGCATAGCTGGGTCTCCTTGAAGCAGTCGAGGACACTCTTCAAAATGTATATGGACTCCGTAAGGGGTTTCAAAGACAAGTGGTACGTTGTGCAGCCAGTTACCACCTCGGCTTTAGGATCCATGTACGAGGAGGAGGAGCCCCTAAGCAATGATGACGGGGAGGCGGTTTTGGGCGACGATGGGAGTCCTGTGATGGCCCGTACGGCTAAGTTCCCTGTGCACTGGATATTCAGGCACTATGAGCATGGGACCGGTTACTACCACACTTCTGCCGGGGACATGTGCTCGGAAGACGAGGAGGCGTACGCCACACTTTGCCGGTTTGTCGATAGCTTCCACCCTGCTCGGTGGGCTACGAGGGAAGGGGACGATATCCTGGACGCAGATGGTTACCCAACGTTTGAGTCCCGGCCGATTGATACCAAGGCGCTCGTGGAGTGCCAGACGTACAGGCAGGCTGCCCGTCTGTTAGGTTGTTTGTTGCTCGAATATCTTTGCTCGTCATTTGTTTATGAGCTTGCTTCGATACTAACCCATTTTTTATTTTGTGCAGGTTCGATGGCCGGTCAACATGAAAGGCTTTTGAAATTGTCTTGTGACCAGAAGCGAGGCAGGAGGGTCGTGAAGGCCCCACAGGCGACGAGGATGGGCCCGCCACACAGTCCAAGTGCTCCTCAGCCGGTGAGGGTGGACTCGCCGCCAAGCTCGGGGGCCGCGTCGGATGGGACCCCAGAAGTTGAAGAGGTCGACCCTAGTGCCGTCCTAATGCAGAGGAAGAGGACCCGTGTGGAAAGTGGTCCGACTGTTGGCGAGGACGCCAGTGCCGTTAGGTCTTTCGCGTTCCCCCCTTGCTTCAAAGAGGAGGGCTTCTTCGAGAGATTCCCTCTGACAGTGATTGCCGACGAGGCTGAAGCTATCAAAAGGATGAGCAAAGAGGATCGGAAGATGTATCTGGCCGCCAGCATGGACGGGCTGGTGAAAATGGCCGAGATGGCCTTGGTGCTATCCGAGGAAGGAGGGGATCCTGCCCGTATCAAAGAACTCGAGCAGGAGAAGGCGGCCCTTACCTCGAGCTCGCGGAAGTTGAAGACCGCTCTGGAACGCTCCGAGGAGATGTTCCGCGAGCAGACGGCGATGATGGATGTTGAGAGGGAGATGTTGACCCTGGAGAAGGAAAAGTCGGGGAAGTTGGCCGAGGAGGGGGAGCTTCTCCGGGCAGACAAGGATCGTCTGGGGGCCGAAGTCGGACGCTTGGCCCAGCAGATCGAGGAAATGAACGCTGCCATGCAACCTGCCGAGGACGAGCCGGAGGACATAGCGGCTTTGAAGAGTCGGTTGGAGCTGGTCGCCCATATCCGGCTCCTCGAGGCAGATTGCGTCGGTGCCCTGGAGGATGGGTTCAACTCCGCAGTCGGTCATCTCTCCTTGTTAAACCCTGGTCTGGTCACTGAGGGTATCGGCCACACACATCAGATCGTGGATGGCGTGATCGTTCCTCCGCCCGACTCTCCCGTCGTCGACAATGATGGTTCTGGGGAAACCTGACTAGGATAGTGGGCCTGCGTGCCTTTGACATTTTGTATTCTTTGGGCCTGCGTGCCCGTCTGTTGTACGTTATGAACATCGCCGGCCTTCTTGGTCGGTTTATAATTGTTTTGTCGCCTTCGGGCATTTTTATCTGAATGCTGTTTTACATTTCGAATGTTTTGCCCTTGCTTGAAATATTATATATTTGCATAAAATTTTAGCCTAAGTCATGGGCCCGAGGAGTGCCCGTAAGTGGCTTTGATTTGGCGAGCGAGTCTGCCCGCCTTCCGTTTGTATGCGTGTCCGGCCCTCTTTCGCTGACCAGAGTCACCTAAGTGTTGTGCTCGAGGGGAGAGACTTCCCTTTGACCCTTTTAGATGGCCCGTCATTCTTGACGACATGTCGGGCATTTGGAGCGAAGTTGCTCAGTCGGGCGTGAAGCCCGGTAGAGACTATTCGCCCTTGGCGTGAACTGCCCATCGCGAGCTGGGTGTTCTGCCTTCTGGGTACAACGATGGTGGTGTTCGGTATAGCTGTCCACGTCGGGCACTATCGGTCGTCATCGTTTGCCGTGCGATGCTGTGCGATTTGGCCGTATGTCGGGCTTGTACCTTAGCCTTTATACGAAGTCTGACGTTTTTCCTCGTTGACCTAGCGCGGGTGCCGTTGGTCGAGGGTCTCAGGTGTTGGTAGTTTCTAACTGTAGTACTGCTTTAGCTTAGCAGAGTTCCAGGGTCGTGGTAATGGCTCTCCGTCTAGTTGCTCGAGGTAGTACGCCCCGGTACCCGTGGTACCGTGGACGCGATAAGGTCCTTCCCAATTCGCGGCCAGCTTCCCTTCGCGGGAATCTTTCTGGTTCCTGCGTAATACCAGGCTGCCGATTTCGAACTCGCGCTTGATGACCTTGTCGTTGTGGCGTAGAGCCACTCGTTGTTTTAGAGTGGCTTCGCGCAGGGCTGCACCCGATCGGATTTCCTCGACTAGGTCGAGTTCATCCCTTAGTGCTTCGTCGTTCATTTCTTCGTCGAGGGGGTCCTCCGTTCGTCGGGATGGTTCCATGATTTCGACCGGGATGACAGCCTCGGTGCCATACGTCAGTCGAAATGGTGTCTCACCCGTCGTTGAGTGGGGTGTGGTGCGGTATGCCCATAAGACGCTGTGGAGTTCCTCGACCCATCCTCTCTTGGCTTCGCCGAGCCGACGTTTAAGCCCTCGGAGGATGACTCTGTTCGCGGCTTCGGCTTGCCCGTTGGTCTGAGGGTGCTCGACTGATGTGAAATGTTGTTTTGTCCCTAGTTTGGTGACGAAGTCCCGGAACCCGTGGTCGGTGAACTGGGTACCGTTGTCGGTCACTAGGGCCTGCGGAATTCCGAACCTGGCGAGGACGTTTCTTTTGTAGAAACGGAGGATATTGTGCGAGGTGATTTTTGCGAGTGCCTCGGCCTTGATCCACTTTGTGAAGTAATCCACGGCGACGATGAGAAATTTGTTCTGGTAGGTTCCTTGCACGAAGGGCCCGAGGATGTCCATGCCCCACCAGGCGAACGGCCATGGGGACTGTAACACCCTCTAAAACCCCGCATAAAATTTCGCAAATAATTAAAATCATATTTTCAGAGTACATGTACTAACGAGGATGCTACAATTCTCTTTTAATAAAACAAATTCCTGTCATGCATAACGTAGTAGTAACTCATACATGTTTACACAGCGGAATACTTTAATTAATAAAATCAATGTTATTAATATTTTCGAAATCATCAGGGATTAACACCTGGAAAATGTCAACATCATATTATAATAAAACATGAGGAATTAAACGAGTCTGATTAAAACAGCTCGACAAACAAACGTTCCCGGAGTTACAACTATCAGAGCATGACCCGGACAATACTAAAACGAAAATAAACTAGAAACGACGAGCCTTCGCCAAGCACCTGAACGAAGCTCCTCAATCTGAAATATTCAACAGTAAGGGTGAGCATCTCAATTATACATTTGATTATACGTTCATAACAACCAATTCAGGAAACCATAAGCATCACCCAACAATTAGCATATTTCATAGTTTACAAAAATCTTTACAATTCATATACCCATATATATTATTTTTCATATTTGCAATTAACATCAAATATCGTCAACAATTTAGCAACCAGACGTGCCTACAAACAATCAAATACAACATTGGAAAAATCATCCATTCATGTTATATTCAAGGTAATGCAACACACCCATGCATGTGGTACCACTTTACCGCCCCATTAAATCTCGGGTCACGGATAACTCACCGTTCCATTATATCGCGGACACGGCTACCACCTCAACGTTCCATTAAATCGCGGACACGTATATTGGCCACCATGTTAATTCCACACAATGGGAATTAACAAATGCAACATGATATGTAAAGTATGTAACACTCAGCATACTATGAACATCAATCAACATATCATGCAACATCAACAACATCAAATCATAACAAGATATGGATAGCATGTAATCACTCAGCATACTATTTAAACCTCAATCATATCAAGTCATATCATAATTCATGCTCGATAACATTATCCAAAAGCATGGCAATAAAATCCACAATCAAGCACTGAAAACAAAGTTCAGAAAATCAACACAGTAGCATCAACACGGGTGCCCGTGTTGTGCAACACGGCCCGTGTTGTAACATATCCAGAAAAAAACACATTATCCTTATCAATACAGGGGGATCAACACGGGTGCCCGTGTTGTGCAACACGGCCCGTGTTGTAATGTGTCCAGAAAACACATTACTTTTACCAACACAGAAGAGCAACACGGCCCGTGTTGCTGAGCGCGTACAGAGTTTTCCTGTACCTGCAGCAGCTCAGAAACAGCAGCCAAACGCGGGAAAATGCCAGCCAAAACGCGCATTTCGGTACCTAACGACATCGAGTTTGTATAACTCAAAACAAAACATCAATTTCCTAATTACCAACAATCATCATAGTCACCTTAACCGGGATTAATCGTCCTTTTTGGGGAAATCTACTAACATTGAGGTTATCCCTATAACTTCTAAGGTAAATTCACGATCATGCAGATATACTTCCAATCCACCATTAGGAACCTAAAATCGTTAATTGATTTCATAAAATTGGGAACCTAAACCTCCTTTAACAAAGTTCAATCCTAAGGGTATCGATCCCTAATGACATCTAACAATTGGGGTTTTTCCCTACGATTACCCAAATCAACCGTACATAAACCCATAAATAAAGGTAAATCGAGTAATAGCCCCCCTTACCTTATCAATTAGCAGCTTTGAACTTTTTGAGCGATGGTCTTCGTTCTTCGTACCTTCAGAGCTCTGCTTCCCAAAATCCCAAATTCTGTGTTATCGTGAATAATGAGAAAAATAACTTGAGTTCCAAAACATAACTTTACTTCTTTTGCACCCCCACTCTTTACTAACAACATCCAAGCCCAATAACCTAAAAACTCAGCATTTTCTTATTTCTTTTATTTTCCTCCATATTTCAAAATAAATAATCCCTTTTTATTTTATTAATTCTAATAAAATAATTTCCCAAATTTAAATAAATCAAATAATTGAAACTGGGGTGTTACAACTCTTCCCCACTAAAAGAGTTTTCGTCCTCGAAAACATACCTTAGACGAACAGTTCTGGATAAGCCTCTTTCATCTGGCTCTCCAGCTCCCAAGTGATATTTCCATCTGCTGGACCTCCCCAAGCAACCTTCACTAATGCTATCTCTTTACCTCTTAACTGTTTCACTTCCCGATCTTCTATCCTCATAGGCAATGTTTCTACTGTCAGGTTATCTCTCACCTGTACATCATCTATTTGGATTACATGAGATGGGTCTGGAATGTATCTCCTCAGCTGAGAAACATGAAAAACATCGTGCAAATTCGCAAGTCTCGGAGGTAAAGCAATGCGATAAGCAACTTCCCCAACTCTTTCTGTAATCTGAAACGGACCAATAAAACGCGGAGTCAACTTCTTCGATTTCAACGCTCGACCAATACCCGTCATCGGAGTAACTCTCATAAACACATGATCTCCAGCACTGAATTCTAAATTCTTTCTCCTCTTATCATGATAACTTTTCTGACGACTCTGAGAAGCTCTCATCTTCTCTTGAATCAATTTGATCTTTTCGGTAGTCTGCTGAACAATCTCTGGCCCAATTACCAAACTCTCTCCAGATTCATACCAACACAAAGGCGTTCTACACCGTCTACCATACAATGCCTCAAACGGAGCCATACCAATACTCGAATGGTAACTATTGTTATAAGTAAATTCAATCAATGGCAAATAGCTATCCCAAGCTCCACCCTTCTCTAAAACACAAGCACGCAATAAATCTTCTAACGATTGAATCGTCCTCTCTGTCTGTCCATCAGTCTGAGGATGGTAAGCTGAACTCAACCTCAATTTAGTACCCAAAGCCTTCTGCAATCCTTCCCAAAATTTCAAAGTGAATCTCGGATCTCTATCTGACACAATACTAGAAGGAACTCCATGCAAACTCACTATTTTCTCAATATATAACTGTGCCAATCTCTCCATTGAGTAATCCATTCGCACCGGTATAAAATGAGCAGACTTAGTCAACCTATCCACAACGACCCATATTGCTTCACAATTCATAGGAGTCCTCGGCAACCCATATACGAAATCCATAGAAATACTATCCCACTTCCATTCTGGAATAAACATTGGTTGCATAAATCCAGACGGCTTCTGATGTTCAATCTTCGATTTCTGACAGATTAAACATGCATACACAAATTCAGCTATTTCCTTTTTCATTCCCGGCCACCAAAACAATTTCTTCAAATCATGATACATTTTCGTGGCACCCGGATGAATACTCATCCCACTGCGATGTCCTTCCTCTAATATACTCTGCTTGATTTCTGCGACATCAGGAACACAAACTCTATCGCCAAATCTCATAACATCATTTTCATCAATTCTAAACTCACCACCTTGACCTTGGTTGATCAATGTCAATTTATCAACTAAATTAACATCAGATTTCTGCCCGATCCTGATCTCTTCTAGAATACCACTAGTAAGTTTCAACATACCCAAACGAACACACTTCGGAGTACTTTCACAAATTAAACTCAAATCTCAGAACTGTTCAATTAAATCCAATTCACGAACCATCATCATAGACATATGCAAGGATTTCCTGCTCAAAGCATCTGCAACCACATTTGCCTTACAAGGATGGTAATTCAAACCAAAATCATAATCTTTGAGAAATTCCAACCACCTTCTTTGCCTCATATTGAGCTCTTTCTGATCGAAAAGATACTTCAAACTCTTATGATCACTATACACTTCAAATCTCGAACCATACAGATAATGTCTCCACAATTTCAAGACAAACACAACTGCTGCCAACTCTAAGTCATGAGTAGGATAGTTCCTTTCATGAACCTTCAACTGTCTCGAAGCATACGCAACTACCTGTTGGTTCTGCATTAAAACACCACCTAATCCCATCAGAGATGCATCACAATAAACCACAAAAGATTCCACCGGATTCGGAAAAATCAGAATAGGAGCACTAGTCAATCTCCGCTTCAATTCTTGGAAACCTTTCTCACAATCAGAATCCCAAATAAACGCTTGTCCTTTACGAGTCAATTTCGTCAACGGCAATGCTAACTTTGAGAATCCTTCGATAAACTTTCTGTAATAACCTGCAAGACCAAGAAAACTTCTGATTTCAGAAACAGTCTTCGGCGCTTCCCACTGAGATACCGCTTCTACTTTTGTAGGATCCACTGCAATACCATTCTTAGAAATCACATGTCCAAGAAAACTAACTTCATTCAGCCAGAACTCACATTTGGACAACTTTGCACACAACTTCTTATCTTTCAACAACTTTAACACAATTCTGAGATGTTCCGCATGTTCTTCGTCATTCTTGGAATAAATCAGAATGTCATCGATAAAAACCACAACAAACTTATCCAGATACGGATGAAAAATCCTGTTCATATATTCCATGAAAACACCAGGTGCATTAGTAACCCCGAACGGCATAACAGAATATTCATAATGCCCATATCTCGTTCGAAAAGCAGTCTTTTGAACATCATCCGCTTTCACACGAATATGATGATATCCAGATCTCAAGTCAATCTTACTGAATACACTGGCTCCAATTAGCTGATCCATTAAATCATCAATCCTCAGTAATGGATACCGATTCTTAATGGTTACCTTGTTCAATTGCCTGTAATCAACACACAGTCTCATAGAACCTTCTTTCTTCTTAACCAACAATACCGGAGCACCCCAAGGTGAAACACTTGGACGAATAAACTTCTTCTCCAGTAAATCTTCCAACTGACTCTTCAATTCAGCCAACTCAGACGCAGACATACGATATGGCGCCATCGACACCGGTCTCGTACCAGGAATCAAATCTATAGAAAATTCCACCTCTCTCTCAGGAGGTAACTCACCAACATCATCAGGAAAGACTTCTGGAAAATCACACACCACTGGCAATTCACCACTCCTGACCTTTCCTGTTGCATCTAACGAAGCAAATAACATAAACACATTAGCACCGTCTTCCATTGCTTCTTGTACCTGCCTAGCAGTCATAGTCAAATTCCCGACACCAACTGCTTCTGGAAAAATCACCGTCTTAGCAAAGCAGTTCAGACGAACCCGGTTGAATTCCAACCAGTTCATCCCAAGGATAATATCAATTTGTTCAAGCGGTAGGCACACTAAATCCATACCGAAACCTCTACCAAAAATCTCAATAGGACAATTCCTACATACAAGCGAAGTTGTCACTGAACCCGATGCAGGAGTATCAACAACCATGCTACCTCGCATACCAGATATGTCCAGTTTCAACCTCTCAGCACAATCCAAAGAAATGAAAGAATGAGTTGCACCAGTATCAATAATTGCAACTAAAGGTGTGCCTTGAATAAAACACGTACCTTTAATCAATCGATCCTCTGGAGTAGTCTCAGATCCAGACAGAGCGAACACTTTTCCACCTGACTGATCCTTCCTAGGCTTAGGACACTGCGGATGAATGTGACCTTCTTCGCCACAATTGTAACAAGTAACAGACTTCCCTTTGCAATCAATAGACAAATGACCAGCCTTTCCACATTTATAGCACTTCTTCTCATCACTCTTGCAATCTCGAATGTGGTGACCAGACTCACCACACCTATAGCATCTGATAGGAGACTTAGAATCTCCCCCACTAGGCCTTTTCCAACCACCTGATTTCTGGTTATCTCTACCATATGGCTTGCCACGGTCCATATGTTACTTTCCTCTTTTATCCACAGCCCCACGAGAGTGAGACGACCTATTCTTGGTAATATCTTCTTCCAAGATTCTGCTACAATCCACCAGATCAGAAAATCTACGAATACGCTGGTACCTGATTCCCTGCTTAATCTCATCTCGGAGACCATTCTCAAATTTGATACACTTAGAGAATTCTCCAGCCTCATCATTGTTGTAGTGTGCATAATACTTTGCCAGCTCAGTGAACTTAGTAGCATACTCACTAACAGTCAGATTGCCCTGCTTAAGCTCCAAAAACTCAATTTCCTTTCTTCCCCGAACATCTTCAGGAAAGTACCTCCTCAGAAAAGCCCTTCTGAAGTTAGCCCAAGTCAGTGCCTCTCCATCCTGAACCATTTCAGTCCTTGTGGCAACCCACCAGTCGTCGGCTTCTTCTGCCAACATATGCGTACCATATCTGACTCTCAGATCTTCAGCACAATCAATCACACGGAAAATCCTTTCGATTTCCTTCAGCCACTTCTGAGCACCTTCAGGGTCATGTGTACCTTTGAACAACGGAGGATTGTTCCTTTGGAAATTTCCCAATTGCCTATCAGCACCAATCACGCCTCCAGTTGGGTTTCCAGCAAGTACACCAGCTAACATCCCCAAAGACTCAGCTAGTGCAGCATCATTTCGTCCGTTACCTCTTCCAGCCATATTCCTGAGAATCAAAACATACTCTTCATTAGAATACAATATCGACAGTGTTACCTTACACTAATCGCATACAAAAGGGATGACTGATTCAAGACTCTGGTCGCAACGACCGACTATGCTCTGATACCACTATTGTAACACCCTCTAAAACCCCGCATAAAATTTCGCAAATAATTAAAATCATATTTTCAGAGTACATGTACTAACGAGGATGCTACAATTCTCTTTTAATAAAACAAATTCCTGTCATGCATAACGTAGTAGTAACTCATACATGTTTACACAGCGGAATACTTTAATTAATAAAATCAATGTTATTAATATTTTCGAAATCATCAGGGATTAACACCTGGAAAATGTCAACATCATATTATAACAAAACATGAGGAATTAAACGAGTCTGATTAAAACAGCTCGACAAACAAACGTTCCCGGAGTTACAACTATCAGAGCATGACCCGGACAATACTAAAACGAAAATAAACTAGAAACGACGAGCCTTCGCCAAGCACCTGAACGAAGCTCCTCAATCTGAAATATTCAACAGTAAGGGTGAGCATCTCAATTATACATTTGATTATACGTTCATAACAACCAATTCAGGAAACCATAAGCATCACCCAACAATTAGCATATTTCATAGTTTACAAAAATCTTTACAATTCATATACCCATATATATTATTTTTCATATTTGCAATTAACATCAAATATCGTCAACAATTTAGCAACCATACGTGCCTACAAACAATCAAATACAACATTGGAAAAATCATCCATTCATGTTATATTCAAGGTAATGCAACACACCCATGCATGTGGTACCACTTTACCGCCCCATTAAATCTCGGGTCACGGATAACTCACCGTTCCATTATATCACGGACACGGCTACCACCTCAACGTTCCATTAAATCGCGGACACGTATATTGGCCACCATGTTAATTCCACACAATGGGAATTAACAAATGCAACATGATATGTAAAGTATGTAACACTCAGCATACTATGAACATCAATCAACATATCATGCAACATCAACAACATCAAATCATAACAAGATATGGATAGCATGTAATCACTCAGCATACTATTTAAACCTCAATCATATCAAGTCATATCATAATTCATGCTCGATAACATTATCCAAAAGCATGGCAATAAAATCCACAATCAAGCACTGAAAACAAAGTTCAGAAAATCAACACAGTAGCATCAACACGGGTGCCCGTGTTGTGCAACACGGCCCGTGTTGTAACATATCCAGAAAAAAACACATTATCCTTATCAATACAGGGGGATCAACACGGGTGCCCGTGTTGTGCAACACGGCCCGTGTTGTAATGTGTCCAGAAAACACATTACTTTTACCAACACAGAAGAGCAACACGGGTGCCCGTGTTGTGCAACACGGCCCGTGTTGCTGAGCGCGTACAGAGTTTTCCTGTACCTGCAGCAGCTCAGAAACAGCAGCCAAACGCGGGAAAATGCCAGCCAAAACGCGCATTTCGGTACCTAACGACATCGAGTTTGTATAACTCAAAACAAAACATCAATTTCCTAATTACCAACAATCATCATAGTCACCTTAACCGGGATTAATCGTCCTTTTTGGGGAAATCTACTAACATTGAGGTTATCCCTATAACTTCTAAGGTAAATTCACGATCATGCAGATATACTTCCAATCCACCATTAGGAACCTAAAATCGTTAATTGATTTCATAAAATTGGGAACCTAAACCTCCTTTAACAAAGTTCAATCCTAAGGGTATCGATCCCTAATAACATCTAACAATTGGGGTTTTTCCCTACGATTACCCAAATCAACCGTACATAAACCCATAAACAAAGGTAAATCGAGTAATAGCCCCCCTTACCTTATCAATTAGCAGCTTTGAACTTTTTGAGCGATGGTCTTCGTTCTTCGTACCTTCAGAGCTCTGCTTCCCAAAATCCCAAATTCTGTGTTATCGTGAATAATGATAAAAATAACTTGAGTTCCAAAACATAACTTTACTTCTTTTGCACCCCCACTCTTTACTAACAACATCCAAGCCCAATAACCTAAAAACTCAGCATTTTCTTATTTCTTTTATTTTCCTCCATATTTCAAAATAAATAATCCCTTTTTATTTTATTAATTCTAATAAAATAATTTCCCAAATTTAAATAAATCAAATAATTGAAACTGGGGTGTTACAGGGACGACAATGTGCTCAGCTCGTGCGGAGGGGCGAGGTGCATATCCCCGTGCTTCTGGCACTTATCACATTTTTTCACGTGTTCCTTGGCGTCCTGTTGCATCGTCGGCCAGTAGTATCCTGCTCGAAGGGCTTTCCGTGCCAAGGATTTACCGCCCATGTGCTGGGCGTTGATCCCTTCGTGTATCTCCCGCAGTACGTCGGGGATGGTGGACTCGTCGATGCATTTCAGGAGGGGAATGGAGAATCCTCTTCGATATAGTTTCTGCTCGAGGACCACGTAGGAACATGCTCGTCGCTTGATTATGGCAGCTTCGGCCTGGTTCGACGGGAGTTCGCCTTTTGTCAGGAAATTATAAACCGGGGTCATCCAGGACATTGCATCCCCGATGGCATGGATCTCGACTGTAGTCGAGGATCGTTCGATACTTGGACGCGCTAGAGATTCCTGGATGACGGATTTGTTCCCACCCTTCTTTCGTGTACTCGCGAGTTTGGACAATATGTCTGCCCTCGTGTTTTGCTCGCGGGGAACATGAGAAATTTCTGCTCGTACGAACTTTGTCATGTGTTTTTTGACTAAGTTCAAATACTCGATGAGGTTGTCGTTTTTGGCCTGGTAGCTTCCCTGTACTTGAGAGGCGACGAGCTGGGAGTCGGTGTAAATTTGAACCTCGCGGGCTCCCAGGTCCTCGGCTAGTCTCAGTCCTGCGAGCAGGGCTTCGTATTCTGCCTGGTTATTTGACATCAGGAAGGAGAGAACTAAGGAGTGCTCGATTACTACGCCTTCTTCGTTTTCCAGGAGGATCCCTGCGCCGCTACCGGACGAGCCGGACGAGCCGGACGCTCCGTCGACGAAGATGGTCCACTTGTGTTCCTTCCCCGAGGGAAGGTCGTGAGTGGTCATCTCCGCGACGAAGTCGGCCAAGGCCTGTGCTTTCAGGGCTTTCCTGCTTTCGTACTGAATGTCGAATTCGGAGAGTTCCAAGGACCACTTCAGCATCCTGCCCGCCATATCTGGCCGACCCAGGAGTTGCCTCACCGGCTGATCGGTTCGCACGATGATGACGTGGGCTAGAAAGTAGTGTCTGAGCCTCCTCGCAGCATTGACGAGGGCCAGAGCAACCTTTTCTATCTGCTGATATCTGCTTTCGGGCCCTTGTAAGGCTTTGCTCGTGAAGTAGACAGGTTTCTGCCCGTCGGGGGTCTCGCGGACAAGGGTTGCGCTGATGGCTTCGTTCGAAACGGCCAAGTATAAGTACAGCGGTTCCCAGTCGTCTGGTCGAGACAGCACGGGCGACTGAGACAGGCTCTGCTTCAGATGGCGAAGTGCGTGCTCGCATTCCTCGTTCCATTCGAAGGCTGCTTCCTTTCGGAGGAGTTTGAAGAAGGGGAGGGCGTGCTGAGCGGACTTCGCGACGAAGCGGGATAGTGACGTAAGCATGTCGTTCATGATTTGTATCGACTTCTTCGACGTCGGTGTTAGGAGGTCGGAGAATGCCCGACATTTGTCGGGGTTGGCTTCAATCCCTCGTTCTGTTAGATAGAATCCAAGGAATTTTCCTGCCTTAACCCCGAACGTGCACTTCTCGGGGTTGAACCTCATTTTGCACTGTCTTGCTTGGGCGAAGACTGTCTTGAGATGAGCTGCGTGATCAGTGTCTGATTGGGATTTGACGATCATGTCGTCCATATATACCTCGAGCATGTCACCAATCTGTTTGTTGAAAACTCTGTTCATCATACGTTGGTAGGTTGCTCCGGCGTTTTTCAGTCCGAAGGGCATTACGTTGTAGTAATAGTTGCCCGAGCTGGTCATGAATGCCGTGCAGTGTTTGTCGCCCAGAGCCATTGGGATTTGGTTATATCCCGAGTAGGCGTCCATGAATGACAAAGTTTTGTAGCCGGCCGAGTTGTCGACCAGCATGTCTATGTTAGGTAAGGGAAAAGCATCCTTCGGGCAAGCCCGGTTGAGATCAGTATAGTCAACACACATTCTCCATTTTCCATTATTCTTTTTCACAAGTACAACATTTGACAGCCAGGTGGAATACCGGGCTTCAGAAATAAAATTTTCCTCTAGGAGGTCTTTTACAGCTTTTTCAGCAGCCTCCGTTTTTTATGGAGACTGCCTACGCCTACGTTGTACTACGGCCTTGGCGGCTGGATCAATGGCGAGGTGGTGACAGGCGACCTCAGGGTCGAGTCCGGGCATCTCTGTAGCGCTCCAGGCGAAGAGATCAGCATTCTCGCGCAGACAGGCCTTGATTTGCTTCCTGGCTAAGTCGGGGAGGTCTTTACCAATCTTCACTCCCTTGGTCGGGTCTGTGCCGAGGGGAACGAGTTCAAAATCCCCGTCCGGAATAGGTCGGAGTGGGATTTGCTCGCTGCTGGATGGTTCGTCCTGATCGAAGCGAGCGTCGAGGGCTATGGAGTCGACCTTTGGTGGGGCCTTCTGGATTTCTTCCTCGGGGGATGCTTTCCTGTCGGGCTCCTGTTTTGTCCTTTTGGTGGGTCTGGTCCCTACGTCGATGGTATCTCGTCCCTTAGAAGCAGCATTGAAGCACCTACGGGCAGCGGTTAGGTCTCCTTGGATGGTGACTACCCGTGCCCTTTTGGTGTAGAACTTCATCTTCAGATGGACGGTCGAGGGCACCGCCGTCAGCTCCGCCAGAGTCGGTCTCCCCAAGATGCAATTGTATAGAGACGGGCAGTCAATGACGAGGAAGCGGACCTTAACCTGTCTCGTAGCCGTTCCTTCGCCGAACGTAACCAGGAGCTCGACATAACCCCAAGGTTTGGAAGTCGAGCCGTTGAAGCCTTGTAGATCCGACCCCATATACGGAGAGAGATGTGAGTCGTCCAGTTGTAAGGTCCAGAATAGCTGGCTGTACATCACGTCGACGGAACTCCCTTCGTCGACCAGGATGCGATGCACGTCAAAATTGGCCATTTTTGCCCTTATAAGTAAGGGGATGACCGCGTTCGGGGCTCCGCCGGGGAGTTCTTCCAGGTAGAAGGTGATGGGCTCTGACCTGCCCTTCACCCTTTCGAACGTTACAGTTTGCGGAGGAGCTATGTCGACCAGCTCGTCCAACTTCCTCTTAGCTGAATTGATGGTGAGGTCGTTGAACCCGCCCCCGTTGATGACCATGGCGGAGGGAAAGTATTCCCACCTGCTGTGTGTTATCAGGGGCTCCTGCAGGAGCTCGGGAATGTCGAAGTCCTCGGGCCTGGTTACCGAGAAGGCGGTCTGGATAGGCACCGACTCGTCTGATGGTCGGGCGTCTTCTTCGGGCTCCTTGGTTTCATGGGCGTCACGACGGGGAGCGTCGCTTCTCCTGTACTGTGCGAGCCTCCCTCCCTTGATGAGGGTTTCAATGGCGTCCTTGAGGTGGACGCAGTCCTCTGTCAAATGACCATGACTCCTATGGTATTGACAGTATTTATTTTTATCCGCCCCTGGCTTGGCGGGAGTAGGTCGGGGACGCTTGACGCCACCGTCTCTGAAATCTGTGCTGGCACACTCCGCCAAAATACGCTCGCGGGAAGCTGTGAGCGGAGTGTACTCGGTGAAATGGCCCGAGGGGCCCCTTTGTTCCCGGGCTTCCCGGGGTCGATCTTCTTTCCTTTTCTCCCCGGTACGTCGGGGAGGAGGATCTTGTCGTGAGCTGCTGCTGTTGTTGGGACCGTGAGCCCTGGAGTCTCGGGCCCTGTTGGCAGCTTCCCTCTCCTCGTAGTCCATGTATGCTCGGGCCTTGTCGAGGAGGGCATCAAAAGTTGGAGGTGGCTCAATACCCACAGCCTTTCTGAATTCTGTACCGGGGAGGAGACCCCTCTCCAGCAAGTATCTTTTCATATGGTCCGCGCAGGGGACCTGTATTGCTTCTCGGTTGAAGCGGTTGATGAACTCCCTCAAGGTTTCATCCTGTCTTTGGATGATGGCCTCGAGGGCCCCTCGGTCTTCGGATGGCGCTGAGAAGCTGTGAAGGAACTGATGAACTGGTTCTTCAGGTTCCGCCACGACGTGATTGAGCCCGGGGCGAGTCCTTTATACCAGTCCATGGCCGCCTTCCTGAGAGTCGTGGGGAAAAGACGACACTTGATGGGCCCCCCGACATTATGATAGTGGAGCATGGCTTCGAACCCGTCAATGTGGTCGACCGGGTCTGCTACTCCGTCATACTCCTTCAGATGCGGGGGCTTCTCCATGCCTGGGGGGATAGGTGCATCCATGATGGCCTGCGACAGGGGACCGCGGGGGTCGTCCTCGTCGCTCCTCTCCGATGAAAGAGATGGGGATCTGTAGTTTTGTCTGGCACGGTGGTCGTGCTGAGTTTCTCTCGAGCGTGATGCCCAGTGGTTGAATGTCACACGCCCGTCCCCGGCGTGCCTCTTGTCGTGCCTTGACGGGTCGCGACTGGGTTCTCCGGCAGTGATGGCGGGTTGTCTCTCATAGTAGGGCCGCCTCTGCTTTGGCTGGGGAGAGGGGCTCCTGGTGTTCTCCCTGTAGTGTCTCCGCGGGGGAGAAGGGTGTCGAACCTCTGTGACCCGAGGAGGTGGAGAATGTGGCCTCCGATGCCTCCTCGGGGGTCGTCGATCATCTTCAAGTGCCCTTAGTCTTTCTCCTTGGGCGAAGATGAGATAGTTTGTCTGATTAATGGCCGCGAACAGTTCCTGGGTCGTGGCATCTACCCCGGTGGGAACTGGGACTTCATGGAACCGGGCAGCTCTGTAATGAGCGAGAGCTACCGGGTCGTCTTCAAGTAGTGGTGGGGACGGGGAGGATGATGCAGTAGCCCCGTCCCTATAAGAGGAAGCCCCAGGGGCGGTCGTCACAGGAATGGTGCTGTGGCCGGGATCACCGGGGTTATCGAGGTGTCTGTTCTTGTCCGCGGTACCGTTATTAGTGTCGGCGACACGGACAGGCTGCTCGTTGCGAGCTGGATCAGCCATGACAGGTAGTTGAATTGAGCTTTGGTCTTTAGAGTTGTTCGTTAGACGGGGAAGCTAGTTTCCCACAGACGGCGCCACTGATCTGACCCGATCAGAAATGGACCGTCACGGCTGGCTCCGAGCAGAAAGCTTTTTGAACGAAGTGGGGGGGGGGTACCTGCAAGGCACTCCGATGCTGAAGTAAGTAGGAGTACGAGCAGATAATAGCAAGTGTAAGGTTAGAATGATGAATACCTGACCCTCTGGAAGCAGAGGGTATTTATAGCCCCCAGCGCTGGGCCAAGGTTCCTTCATTGGGCCGGGAAGGTTTGGCCCAATGGAGGAACTGCCAGGTTCTACGTGCGTAGTGGGGACCCGCACGTGGTCCCCTTCCTGGATGTTCTGCGTGAAGTGCGGGCGGACGGAGACGCGGTCTTTTCGGAGTATCGTTGGGGGAACAGTGGACTGAGTCTGCCCTAGCTGGGGTGCTCGAGGTAACGTCGAGCTGGACCTCAGAATGTGGTGCTGGACCACAGCATGTCGAGCTGGAGGTGTACTGTCGAGCCAGCGACTACGCGTCGGGCACGGTCGTACTCTTTGGTCGGCGTGGCCCTTGTAAGTCCATTTGGACTGGGCCTTTGCAACGCTTTTGGGCCTGTCGGGCCCAGTCCAGAACATTGTTGGTACAGTTGAAACCAAGTCGGGCCGTGAAAGGTGTATGGCAACCTTCCGGAGAAATAAGTACCGCACCGATACTGTTGCCGAGTGCATTTGAAGCACCATCAAAGTACAGGGTCCATCGGGATCGATTTTCAGGTCCGTCATACGGTCCGTTACCTTCAATGTTGTCTAATGTCATGATGTCCTCGTCCGGGAAGTCGAATCTCATAGATTGATAATCTTCGATAGCTTGATGAGCTAGATGGTCAGTTAGTACGCTCCCTATTATAGCTTTTTGGGTAGTATACTGGATGTCATACTCAATCAGGATCATCTGCCATCTAGTGATTATTCCAGATAAAGCAGGCTTCTCAAAGATATATTTGATCGGGTCCATCTTGGAAATCAGCAAAGTGGTATGAGACAACATATACTGCCTTAGTCGGCGAGCAGCCCATGCCAAAGCGCATCAAGTTTTCTCGAGCAGTGAGTAGCGAGTCTCACAGTCGGTAAACTTTTTGCTAAGGTAATAAATGGCATGCTCTTTTCGACCAGACTCGTCATGTTGGCCCAGTACGCACCCCGTTGAGTTGTCCAAAACAGTCAGATACATGATCAACGGCTTTCCTTCGACGGGTGGCATCAGGATAGGAGGTTCTAGTAAATACTCCTTGATCTTATCAAAAGCGACTTGACAATCATCGTTCCATTCAACTACCTAATCCTTCTTCAATAGTTTGAAAATTGGCTCATAGGTAGACGTCAGGTGAGAGATGAACATGGCGATATAGTTCAAGCGTCCCAAGAATCCTCTAACCTCCTTTTCAGTACAGGGGGCAGGCATTTCTTGTATAGCCTTTACTTTTGCTGGATCGACCTCAATGCCCTTGTTGCTGACAATAAATCCCAGAAGTTTACCAGACCTAACTCCAAAAGTGCACTTGCTTGGATTCAGTCTGAGTTTGTACTCCTTCAACCTGGAAAACAGCTTCTGCAAATGTTCAAGGTGTTCTTCTTCTGTTTGTGACCGAGCTATCATATCGTCTACGTAAACTTCGATCTCATGATGTATCATATCATGAAACAAAGCTACCATGGCACGTTGATAAGTTGCCCCCGTGTTCTTCAGTCCGAACGACATCACCTTGTAGTAGAAGGTACCCCATTGTTTAACAAAGATTTTTTTCTCCATGTCCTCGAGGGCCATTTTAATCTGGTTGTAGCCCGAGAATCCGTCCATGAAAGAAAATACTTTGTGCTGAGCCGGGTTGTCAATCAAAATGTCGATATGCGGCAGCGGAAAATCATCTTTAGGGCTAGCCCTGTTCAAATCCCGATAGTCCATACACATTCTGACCTTGCCGTCTTTTTTGGGTACGGGCACAATGTTAGCAACCCATTGTGGATAGGTTGTAACAACCAGAAAGCCGGAGTTGAATTGCTTCATTACTTCAGCCTTAATCTTCTCAGACATGTCGGGCCTCATTCGGCGGACCTTTTGTTTGATCGGTGGACAGTCTTCTCTTGTAGGGAGACGGTGAACCACGATATCTGTGTCTAACCCTGGCATGTCTTCATAAGACCAGGCGAAAATTTCAACGTATTCATTCAACAACTGTATTAAGCGTTCCTTGACACTTGGTTCCAAGCTAGCACCCACTTTTACTTCTTTCCTGTCTTCCTCTGTCCCTAAGTTGATGGTTTCTAACAACTCTTCATGAGGCAGAATAGCCCTCTCTTCTTGTTGTAGAAGTCTGGCTAACTCTCCCGGCACTTCACAATCTTCGTCAGCTTCGTACTCAGTGTGATTGACCAAATCTTCAGAGTTATCGAAGGCTAAAACAGAATAGTCACCCATGGAATCCGGAGTGGATGGGTACCTGCATTTGTGAGTGTGGGTGTGTGTAAGGGATAGCCATCCTTAAACAAACAAAATGCAAAAGGAAAGAAAAATGAACACAACAGTTTATAGATGAAAAATGTCCAATGATTCATTAAAACATGGCATATGATTATGAAGGAAATCAAACCCTTACAAATGGACCTACATGCCCCGGGAAAGGCATGAGGTGAAGATAGTGTGCGAAATGTTTTAGTTATTATAGACCATAAAAATGGGAAATTGTTTAAAGATAAAATTACTGATTGATAAAGGTGATAGGAACGAAATCCTTTGCTTCCCAATTGCTCAGACCCCCTTCAACAGTCGGAAAAATCCAATCTTCAAAGTGGCTCTCCTCATCTTCATCTTCTACAACATTGATTCCGTGGTAAGAAATCTTGACAGGTGATCTTCCAATCTTGGAGCGACACATAGCCTTTTGTCCTGCAGCGGTAAACCCTAAACCAAACTTGTCCGTCTTATAGGGAAAGTCAGGAAACTTCCCCCATACTATGCTCTTACCCTCCTTAATCACAGCCTCTGCATCCTTGAGAGATGCCATCTTAGCCACATGCTTGGGAATGATAGGTACCTCAACTGCTGTCTTCGCAACCGCAATCTCGGGAGAAACTTCCTCGAAATGCTGAAAAGGTGTTTCGATGAACTCGCCATCTAACTCAACATATCGAAAGGAATTGAGATGACTAATCATGTACTCCTCCTCGCCATGCACGGTTATGATTTTAACCTTAACAGGATACTTCAGCATCTGGTGCAAAGAGGACGTAACTGCCCCGACATAATGGATCCACGGTCTTCCCAGCAAACATGAGTATGACGGACGGATGTCCATCACGTAGAAGGTGGAGTTGAACACTTCAGTGCCTACCTTGATGGGAATATCAACCTCCCCATGAACCATTCTTTTGGAACCATCGAAAGCTCTAACGATAATGTTGCTAGGCTTGAGGGTCAAACCTTCACAATCCAAACGGTCTAAGGCCTTCTTTGGCAGCACATTCAGGGAAGAACTAATATCGACCAAGACATGGGCAAGGGTGGTTCCTCGGCATTCCACTGAAACATGTAACGCATCATTGTGTTTCCTTCCTTTGGGAGTTAAGTCCGCATCGGAAAAGCCCAGGCCATTATCAGCAGTAAGACTGGCCACACAATTTTGAAATTGGTCAGCTGAGGTCTCTTGGGGGACATGTGATGTCTTCAAGAATTTAATCAGAGCCTTAGCGTGGGCCTCTGAACAGAGCAGGAGAGCTAACATTGATATTTTAGAAGGGGTTTGCCCCAATTGTTCCACAACATCATAGTCACTTTTTCTGATTATCTTTAGGATCTCATCCATCTCCTTCTGAGTGGTTTCGGGGATAACCACAACATGAGCCTTCATTCTGACAGGCTCTTTCAGTATCCCCTTACCTTTGCGGTGCTATCAGCGGATGGTCCTTCTTCAGGAGCGTTTAACTCTTCAATCACTGGGCCTTGCACAGAGGATCCAACAGGTGCAGAAGCTTTTAAGGGTCCGAAGATTGCTCGGGGAGGAGCAATCTCCGGAGAAAAGATCTGGCCACTGCGGGTGATCTTGCTAGTACCCGCGATGTTTCCTATGTCAGGGTCTTCTTCAGATATTTCTTGGACTGTTTCGACTTGTTTGATGCCGTGGTAGAAGATTTCTCCCCCATAGTTCCACGGTATCATTTTACTTGATTGGTATGGGACAGGTCCCGGCATGGTGAACTTTAAAGGTACACATTCAGAGTTGGGTGTAATCCTGAAAGGCCTTTTGCAAGCCTTGGGAGGATTGTCGGAAATGGTTATGTTGGCAATATCATTGGTTGAGGTATCACAAGTATCAGGAGCAATTGGATTGAAAGTGTTAACAGAGGTTTTCTGAAAAAGTATTTCTTGAGTATCCATCAGGCGTTGGACACCCGACTTCAACATTGGACAATCATCTTAAATATTCAAACAAAAATAGCAATCTTCATCACAACCAGGAAAGATCCCGGCTCTCAACAAATTTTCTTTTATCACTAACAATGGAGTCAACAGATCAGCAACATCAGTAACATGGAGATTTTCCAAAACAGCATGCACATTGTGACCGTGCTTGGGCATTGGCGCGGATATAACATTGGGTTTTTCAGGAGCGTCAAATTCAACCTCTTTGGCGTTAATTAAATCCTGAATTTTGTTCTTGAGTGCCCAGCAATTATTGGTATCGTGCCCAATACTGTCGGAATTGTAAGCGCACTTGGCTTTTGGATTGTAAGATGGAGAGGTGGTATTTACATTCTTTGGTGCCTCTTTAATATTAGTGAGATTCAACTTCAGGAGATGTGGAAGGATTTGAGTAGGCGTCATATTTACTGGAGTAAACTGTCGTGGTGGCCTTTGCTGATAAGTTCTGGGCTGATCATTCCTCGGTTGGCTGTTTCTAAGCTGGTCTGATGCGGACTTCTGTATTAATAAGGCCCCTACTGTTGGCCGACGTTGCTCTCTTTCCCGATTTTTCTGGGTGTACACAGCAGATGCTTCTTTCTTGGCTGGGAAAGGTTTTCTAGCAGTTGTGGATGCGGAAGTATCCTTTTGAATTTTTCCACTTTTGATACCGGCTTCCACCCTCTCGCCAGTCAAAATCAACTCAGTAAATCCTGCTGAAGAGCTTCCGATTAGATGGTTGAAGAAAGGGCCAGATAGGGTCCCCAAAAACATGTCAACTAATTCCCTATCTTATAACGGTGGCTGCACCCTTCCATCCAGGTCGCTCCATTTCTGGGCGTACTCCTTGAACCCTTCATTTGAAGCCATTCCTATACTCTGTAGTTGAGTACGGGTCGGCGCCAAATCAGTGTTGTACTGATACTGACGATAGAAAGCGGCAGCCAAGTCTTCCCAATTGTGGACCTCTGACCTCTCGAGCTGATAAAACCAATCTAACTGAGTGCCAGACAAGCTGTCTTGGAAAAAGTGCACCCAGAGATCTTTGTCGGATGAATGTGGATGGATCTTTCTAACATACAACCTCAAGTGCATCTTAGGGCAAGACAGACCATCGTATTTGGCGAATGTTGGGACCTTGAATTTAGGAGGGATAACAATCCCAGCCACAAGCCCCAGCTCCTCAAAATCCAATCCGGGCACCCTCTGCAACTCCATAGCTGCCAATCTGTCTTCAAGGTTCTTATACTTGTCATCCGCTGGTGGATACTGTTGTTCTGAATAGTCTTCGTCTGCTTCCTCTTCCTCCTCTTCTACCTCAGATTCAGAAGGTACAATAACTCCTTTCCCCTTGCCAATCCCCTCGTCGGATGTTGACGGAAACTCAAGAGTCCTTCTAGCATCACCCTCAAATCTTCTTCCAAAAGTAGCTACCCCCAATCTCTTTTTCTTTTTCTTCTCTTTACTCTTCTCTAGAAGAACTTTGAGATCCTCCTGACCCTTTGCCAAGGTCATGAGGAGTTGTTGAAATTGTGAATTTTGTGCCTGTAGGTCCTTCACTGTTTGCTCCAAATCCATCTTGCTGAAATAAACAGCAGAAAGATAAGGAAACCTGGCTTGAAGACCTGTTTGTGCATATGATGAATGATATGTTTTTTCATGTAATGCAATCAAGGGTTCAAAAATTCAAATTTGTTGCAAACAAAAAGAACGCACGTCATATTAAGAAGAAATCTTGTTAATAGATAAATGCCCCATGGGCGAAATATTACAAAATTCTTAAGGTAAAAAGACGTTGCGCGTCCTCTTTGGTGCGATGTAGGTGTTGAGAGTCTCTTCCTCGTGAAGTCGGCGGGTATGCTCTAAAACCTTCTTCTCACTGGCATAGAAGCTAACTTCAAAAGTATCCTGTTCTTCCTTGAGTTGGATCCAACTCTTTTGCATTTCCTCCCATGATGTAGGCATGTTAGGATATAGGATGGTGTATGGAACCTCTCCTTCCTTAACAGGCTCTTTAATCAAGGGGAGAATGTGAGGATATGGCATGATAAGATTCTGAGAGCGGGCTCGTACCCACTTGAGGTAAGGCTCAAGGGGGATGGAATTCTTGTGCCCCAGTGACTTACTATCCACCTTGTTAAGCATCCTCCAAGCTCTGATGAACCTTTGTCGAAGTCCTTGCGTATCGCTGTCGAAGTCAAAAACTAGGTCAGGAATCAGCATGTCGTGAGGGCCATCCCTCCGAGAATATCCAAATTGTCTTAAAGCTAGACAGGGGTTGTAGGTAATGCCTCCCCTAATGACAAGTAATGGCACATTAGGGAACTCACCACAACGATCAATGATGATGAAATTTTCTCTGGACCAAGAACACCAATGTACATCAGAATGTGTGAGGGTCATCAATCGTTGTGACCACCTTGACCCCTGCTCATTCTTCAAAACTGATTGTGGAAGGTGAGAAATAAACCACCTTGCAAGGAGAGGAGTATAGAAAATGAGAACACCTCTTTTCCTTATTATTCGTTTGTAAAATGAGTGTAGGATGTCCCCAAGCAATGTAGGTATGGGATTCTTAGACATGAAAATCTTGACAACATTCACATCTATAAGTTGGTCAGGGTTTGGGAACAAGACCAACCCATAAATAAGGAGTGCCACAATCTCTTCAAAGGCTTGAAGATCCAAGGAATTCCAACACTCTTGTGCCTTCTCAAACGAGAACTTTGCCAAGAAGCCCTTGACACCACTTCTGGTTTCCCAATGCCCCTTGATGTCAGATGGTTGCAAGTGCAGTGCTTGAGCAACATCTTCAGGTTTTGGTTCTTTTTCCGTACCGTTGTAGGGTAGTTGATTAAGAATAGGAATTCTCAGGAGTTGAGAAAATTCCTCCAAAGTAGGCACCAATTGGTAGTCGGGGAATGTGAAACAGTGGTGAAGGGGGTCAAAGAATTGGAACAACACTTTCACCATGTCTTCTTTAATGCTAGTGTTGACTAGGTTGAGAAGTCTACCATGTCTTTCACTGAAGAGATAATTTTCTGGAATTCTAGATGTAAGCTCCTTGAGTTGAGGAGGGATTCTCACAAGGTTGACTTGAATTGTTTTCATGCGAAGAGATTCCATGACCTACAAAACAAGAACAAAGATGAAGATCCAAACCCTTGAAATGGTTAGTGGATGCATATGATGCTTTATAATGTTCATGATGTATGCATAAACACATGTACAAGCAAGTCACACAAAACCCTAGTTTCAGGCTTGCATGAGGTTTCATAGGTAAGTACCCTCTTGAGTTTAGTTGGCTCAAAACCTGTCCTATAAATAGTAACCGGGTTCTAAGGAGCTCAATATCATTGGATTGTTTTCTATGTTCATTGTTTTGGTTTAGCCACTTAACTAGCGACCAAAATATTCCAAGAAAACAACCCTCAATGAGTGTAGTATCGAGTATCTACCAACTTCGGACTGCACCAAAGCCGGTCATCTCACTACCCCTAATAAAAGGCCAAGATGGTCAAGTAAGGTTCTAGTTCATTAGTGCTTAATGACATCACTCAGCGGCCCCGTATTCTCTTTGATTGACTCAAAGGCTACCGGTACTCACAAATATGTCGCACTAATATAGCTATTGCTTCAACCGTGTCGGTATACCCCGCACAGTTTCCACAATGTATTGCTATCTATGAATGTTTCCCAAATCCGGGTGGAGGATTTCAAGCCCAAACAAGAGAACCAAAATGCAAAGCAAACAACAATCATGCAAAAGGGTGATCTAAGCCCTAAGGTTACTCCACTTAAAAAGTATTCCTCAACAGAGTCGCCAGTTCTGTGATACGGTGGGAGAACTGACTTGGGTTTTGCGTTTGTGTTCGCAAATGTTTCGGTTTAGCAAAAGTCGCCACCGACTTTTTATTTTATCCTAAGGAAAGGTCAAAAAGCACAGGAAAGACCTTTGAGATGTTTTCTTGGGTTCGGGGAGTAGATTATAGAAAGGGAAGGTATTAGCACCCTTTCTATCCATGGTTATCCATGGGCTCTTAGTTACTTGCTTAGATCACTTGCTTTTCATTTTCAATTGTTTGAAATGGTGCTTTATGTGTGGTTTTTGAAAGATGTTTTGAAAAGAGGCCATTATTGTGGCAACCTTTGTAATGATTTTTGTTTGAATATATACAAAGGTGTTTTTGTCTTTTGAAAAGTTTTCAATGTTTGAAGGTTGGATTTTGAAATTGTGTTGTGAAGTGTGTTTTTGAAAAGTAGCAAGGATGTTTTTGCAAGTTTGATCAAGTAACTAAGAGTTATCTACCCTATTTTACTCAAAGATCTTTCTTATGTTTTTAACCATTTTAACAGTGTTGTTTCACCATTGTATTTGGTGAACAACCTTGTGTTAGGATGTAAACGGGACAGGCGCGGGTCATCGTATAGACCATGAAAGCAATTGTATCAAGTATCTTTGGCAATTTTCTTGAAGGACTATGATCATTTTGTTTAGGCAACTCCGATAGCGTCATCGTGGGACTATTATCATTTTGATTGTTTTTGTTTTGCCAAAGTACTCAACATGCAACCATGGCCCATTTTTTGAAGGCAACAAGTGGATGAAACCCTAGGGGTGTGAGTGTGCATTGTGTTTGTTTTTCATGCATGTTTATCTTTGGATTAGGTCAAGCTACTTATTGATTTTATTTACATACAAACCCTAAGTCTAAGCATGGCATAATTGAAAGCTTTTAAATGTGCGAGAATTTAAATGCTACACTATTACATCATTATATAGGGAGGGGGATACAAATTTGAATTGGGGATATTTGACAAGGAAATAAATTCTAAGTTATTACAACCATATCGAATGTACAAGTTCATATTTAATCATTTTGATAGACATAATTAAATAATCATCAAATAAAAATGTATTATGCACAAAATGATTTTTATGTATGTGAAAAGGGTAATTTTATTGCGAAATATAAACAAAATAAAAAAAGTTAAATTTTAATTATTTTGGTCATTTAGGGCAAAACTCTAATTTTTTTTCAAATAAAAGGCAATATTTATTAATTATATACAATATATATTAATTTATGTAAGCATAAAAGTACATTGTTAAAAAAAAGTATTTTTAGTGTCAAATATTAATAAAAATAAAAGTGTATTATTTCTATATTTTTGTCCTAATTATCTAATAAAATAAAAATATACAAGTATATATATATATATATATATATATATATATATATATATATATATATATATATATATATATATATATATATATATATATATATATATATATATATATATATATATATATATATATATATATATATATTAAACCTATTAAATATAAAAATTGATTTTTTACAAAATGGATATTTTCAAGAAAATGTTTTTGAATGTAAATATAAATAACAAATAAAAAAATAAATATATTTTTTGTATTATATTTTTTAAAGTTTTTAAAAGAAGAAAAGGTTTATTTATACATATATGCCTAAACAAAATAGATAAATATCAAATAAATATGAAAATAATGTGGAAAATTATTTTTGGCATTTTTTATATTTGAGCAAAAAATATAAAGTCAGAATAAAAAATAAAAACATAAAAATGACAAATATTCAATCAAATGGGCCAGAAGGGTGCCAATTGAATAAAGGGGTGCTAAAAGCAAGAATGACTCAGGCCCAACCCAAGCCATCACCTTCTTCAACCTCCAGCACCTGTTTAAAAAATGCACGCGCCTCTTGTACAACATGCCAACTCCTGATTCTTTGATCTTTTGACAAAACTTAAAACATGAAACTTGTAGAGAATTTAAACACGAATCTAACCATATAAAGCATTAAATCTAAATCTCAAAGACCAGAGAGAATTTCTCTGGCCCTAAAACCTAACCTAACTTTTTTCACATGTTCATGGCTGAAATTCTCCTAGCACACTTAATATAAATGAAAGCTGATCACATATATGGCTTCAGGGCTATGAGTACAACATATTTCATTCACAAACCTAAGCCTAACAATTCTTAAATAGAGAGATAGAAGTCCATGAAATACCTGTTTCAGCTTGAATCGAGTAGAGCAATGCAGCAACCTTCAATGGTGTTTGAGCTTCTGTTGAGCTTGCCTGAGGTCCAAGGAAGCTTCTCTAATACTTGGCTTGCTTTGAAACACCTTGTATCGTGCTATACAAGTCCACCTGCAAAGCTTGGAAATGAAAATGGCAAAACGTATTAGAGGTGTTACAGCTGGTGTTTAAGGTTTGAAATAGTTTGGATGGATGAAATGGAAGGTGTTTGAACAGGTTTGGACAAAAATGCACGAGCAAATTGTGTTGTGGAACTCAATCTACAGGGAGTGCCCTGTTTTGCAGCAAAACAGTGGTTTTGTGTATTAGGAGGTATGAGGGATGAATGATTCATTCCTTAGGTCTGTTTTGATGTATGGAACTTGTGTGTAAAGTTTGCTTAAGCTTGTGTTAACAGAAATGTGTAGTTGGTCTTATTTTGCAATGTTTCTTCTATATGAAACAAAGATGTGTAAGTGTATCTCACAGGCCTGTACAAGCCATCTTGTATGCTGCACACAACCCTCTAGGCCCCCTCTAATCCCTGGATTTGATTTGCAATCTCAGATCTTTGTTCAAGGCTCAATGCTTAGTGGTTTGACATAAAGCTACTTTTGCAAAAATGGCAATATCACTTTTACTACTTAAGGCTTAAACTTGCATGTAATGCCCAAATGGATGAGATAACACATTAACACAATGGTTAGGCATTAAAGTATGAAGTGTAAGTTGGTTTTGAGGCCTGCAAGCTAGCATTACACAAGCTGATTTGAAAATGCAAATTGCTATGAACATGCATTGGCCATGAACAAAGTGAGTTTTTGCCAACTTTGTGAATTCGATTCTCTCTAACCATAAGGATGTTTGAGGAGTTCCTTGACAATTTGGAAAGCTTGGAACATGTACTACAATCCATCTTTGTAATGCAACTTGAAACTCCAAGTGGAACTATGTGAAAAATGGCCAAGAAGATGGGTCAAAATCCTGCCTAGATTAGGGCAAATTTTCTCTAAGTTAAAAGTTTTAGGCACCCTTGTTCCAAAACGCATAACTTGAGACAAAAGCTTCCTTTGAGAAAACTTTGTGAATAAAATTTGTATATTTTGTGATGGACTACAACTTTCATGTTTCAAGTTTTGTTTGAATCCATTTGCATCTTGGTGAAAAAATGGGACAAAGTTAGGAAAAAATAAGAAAATTTTATAACTTAGAAAATTTCTAAGTTATGAAAATTTTCATTTTAAACCCTAATTTGCATTTTTGGGTTTCTTGATGAACAAATTTCATAATTTGACATGTTTTGGTGAAAAATAACTCTTGGCACTTGATTTTGACCAAAAAGTCAAAGTTTGACTTTTCAGTATACAATCAAATTTTGATCAGTTGACTGAAAAATTCATTTGTCAATCCTATGCATTTGAGATCTTTTGAACTTTTTGAGTGGATCAAGACAAAGTCATTGAGTCCTTGAGTCCATATGTGAGCTTGGTTTTCCATTGGTTAGGTCAAACAGTCAAAAATTGCCTTTGTGCAGTCAAAACCCTAAAAATGACCATTTTGCCCTTTTGGTGATCTGATCAAATTTCTTGTGGAATTGTGATCCAAACTTGATCAAATGGTTCATATGAGTTGATGTGGGTCAAATTTCATGAGGTTTGACTGTCAATTGGCTACAGTTGACTTTTTCCCCAATACAGATGATTTCTAGGTCAACTGTCCAATTGACTGGGCAAAACTTTGAATCAAAGCCTGAAACTTGGTAAGGACAAACTTGTGAGTCCAACATGAAGTATGAAAGTCACTTTGGGCATTTTAGGTCAAAACATCCCTGTGCAAACTCAAACCCTAATTTAGGTCAACAATGCAATGAAGGGTTTTGAACAGAACAAACCCTAGCTTGATCTTGAATTCCAAGAGTCTTGTGATGAGAAAGTGTTGATGAAATGAGAGGGCAAATTTTTGGATACAACAATTTCCTATAAGCAATCCTTTTGGTCTCATCTCAATTGAGTCTCCCATGTTCATGTATGAAGCCTTGACCCAAAAGGTGTTTTTTGTTGACTTTTCAATATGACCTATAATGTCCAAATTCATATCTTCTTGTGAATTCATATTTTGAACTTGGGAGATGAAGATGAATTGTAGGGAATTTCATCCTCTTCAAAATGAGCTTTGTATGTGTCATTTTTTATGAAGTATGAGAAAGTTATGCTTGGTCAAAGTTGAGTTGACTTTTCGTGGAAAACCCTAATTTAGCAACTTTTGGGTTTTGATGAATTATGGGCAATCCTTGATGAGTCATGATCAAACCTTGATAAAATGATGAATGATACTTCAAAATGAGGATGTTAACCCAAAATCTTGAAGTTTGACTTTATGTGGGCCACAGTTGACTTTTGACCTAGCACAATCGACTTCTAGGTATTTGAGCAATTGACTGAGCAAACTTCCTCTGTAAGGCTTGAAACTTGACATGGATAATCTTGAGAACATATTAGGACAATGGTGAGCATTTGGGATCCTTTGGACTCAAGCATCTTGATGCAAAATGAAACCCTAATTTAAGATAGACTGCCTTAGGAGAGAGTTTGTCTGGTCAACTTTTGGACCTCCTTGAGCAATTTGAGGACCTCAATTGACATGTATTGAGAAATATGGGAGGGAAAATTTTGGGGTACAACATCTGCCCCTGTTCAATCTTCTTAAACCTGAGGATGTAGATTGGCTTGTCTGCCTTTCGTGATCTGAAGGTGGAAGATGATTGAACACTAGAGTGCCCAGAAACTTGCACTCGCATGAAGTGATACTTGTCTTGTGATATCGGGAATGAGATTATAGATGCCATTTGGAAGTCAATGATAGAAGATGGGCTTAAAGATGCCATCCGAAGAAGTATCGATCGCATAAGAGATCCATTTGCGAGAACCTGTGTACCTGTTGTTGAGGGGGACTTTGCTGGGGAATGCTGGTCTCTCTCTTGAGAGAAATAGAGTTTTAGGAGCTTCAGTTATCTGTTACTCTACTGGGGAATGATTCTGGTTTGGGAAGCGGGAGTGATCTTGTGTTTGGTAGGGGTATATGTTGCACCGCGACTTACTGGGGAAATGTGAAATTAATTGTATTTGATCAGGTTCAGGTCTTACAGTGTTGTGGACTGCTGTCTGGGGATAATAGAGGAAAAACCCAGATAGTAAGGTTATGAGAAGGAACCTGGATAGTAGGGTTACTTCGAGATGAAAGCCTAGGTAGTAGGGTTGCGAGAAGGAACCTGGATAGTAGGGTTACTTCGATATGAAAGCCTGGGTAGTAGGGCTGCAAGAAGGCACGTGGATAGTAGGGTTACTTCGATATGAAAGCCTTGGTAGTAGGGCTGCAAGAAGGAACCTGGATAGTAAGGTTACTTCGATATGAAAGCCTGGGTTGTAGGGCTGTGAGAAGAAACCTGGATATTAGGGTTACTTCGATATGAAATCCTGGGTAGTAGGGCTGTGAGAAGGAACCTGGATAGTAGGGTTACCTCAATATGAAAGTATGGGTAGTAGGGATATGAGAACGAACCTGGATAGTAGGGTTACTTCGATATGAAAGTCTGGGTAGTAGGGCCTCGAGAAGGAACCTGGATAGTAGGGTTACTTTAATATGAAAGCCTAGGTAGTAGGGCTGTGAGAAGAAACCTGGATAGTAGGGTTACCTCGATATGAAAGCCTGGGCAGTAGGGCTGTGAGAAGGAACCTGGATAGTAGGGTTACTTCGATATGAAAGCCTGGGTAGTAGGGCTGTGAGAAGGAACCTGGATAGTAGGGTTACCTCGATATGAAAGCCTGGGTAGTAGGGTTGTGAGAAGGAACCTGGATAGTAGGGTTACTTCGATATGAAAGCCTGGGTAGTAGGGCTGTGAGAAGAAACCTGAATGAGGTTGCATTTGTTGCCGTTGATTACTCTGTTTAGCTTTGAGTGTTGATTATGGACTTACTGGCAATTGTTGATAATAATGTCTTTCCTGAAAGAAATAAAAGGTTAGTTATATGTGATACATGAGATGCATTGTATGCTGATGTTCTCAAAATAAATGAGGCTATGTTATATGTGGTGCATGCATATGTCATGATGTATGAACATGAAATGCTGACGTAATAATCTGAGTCCGGGAAAATAAATCCCTGACTTCTGTTTGGAGAGTATGAGAAATGGTATTCTTGATTGCTGTAAAAAAAATCATAGTTCCTCTACTTCTGTTGGGGATGGTGAACAAAGATGACTAGCTGGGGATTCACATCCACTCGGCTAGTGAATATTCTGCCAGAAGAGACCCTGTCTGAGGATAACTCTGTGGGGAATAACTCTGTTGGAGAGGAGATACTCTGTTGATAGATCTGCTGATTTGGAGAAATAAACTCAACTGGGGGTGAATTTTCGTTGCTGGTGAATAAACTTTATCAGGGATTGAGCTTTTGTATTCAGAGGAATAAACTCTGCTTGGGAGACAACTTTACGAACCGCTTGCGATTATGAAATTCAGTCGGGGAATATAGATGTCGATTCTCTGAAGGAACTTTGTTGGGGAACGTAGCTCATGTTTGGGGAAGCCAGTGTCAAAGCTTTAGTTTCCTCTACTATGTGGGGAGTGTAGATGTCACAGGGTCTAATGCTGAGGATGCGATAATGACTTTGCATCAGGACTTTTCTGCCCCTGTACCTGCTCGAGAAAGTGCCTGCGGAGGCCTTGTGGATTGAGTGTTATCCCAACTTATGAGGTGCTTGGTAACTGCCGATCGGAATGATAAGTCTTCTACTGATAGGAAAGTGACAAGATAACGGGACATAGTCGTACGCTTTAATCCCTAACTATTTCCTGGACTATCTTTTCAGATTTTCAGTCCACCGGGATACCCTTTTCTTGCCCAAGCCGCCTTTTCAGGTTTTCGACTTGCCGGGTGTACATATCTTTTTTGTTTTTATCCCTAATTTTTCCCAAACCCTTTTGGTTCGCCTGGATGCCCTTATTTTTGCCTAGGCTAGTCAACCTAGCGGGTCTTTGTTTATGCATAGTATTTTCCGACTATGTCCACGTTCACCGGGTACGGAGAATTGTCATTGTCCATAGTAGTAAGTGTTACCACACTACCAGAAGATGTTTGTTTGATCATACAAGATTCGTTGATGGGATTCATACCCAATGCCCCAAGTGTTTCAGATGGAGATCTGCCCCTGGCTATTTGGGATCTTTGAGAGATTCCTTGAATCTTGACTTGACTGCCCCAGATGATGGACAATGATCATGTCGTGCCCCTTGGTTGGAAGTGTTTTTGCACTTGAGGTGATTCTTTTTATTGAGAAGGTTTTTGTTCACTAGATATTCGTCATGCGAATTTCTCTGTTGTTGAACAAATAGTCATATGCAAACAATGTTATTTTAGGAATGCAAAGCTTACGTCTGTCTTGAAGTTTTGAAAATGCAGTTTTTATTTATAGAAAAAATAGAATTTTGCAAAGATGTGATATCAACTCAGGATTTGTAACAGACCTTCAGGAGTCAGGATACCTTTTGTAACAGTATGCTCTCAAACTAACCCATGCTTCAGCTAGGACTTTTAAGGGTTATAACGTGGCCTAGTTCACGGTTCAAGAAACAAAGGATAAAGGCTCAAATTTTATTTGTACCCAACCTGCTCTCTGTGATGTTCTTCAGTCCTAAACTCAGCTAAATGTGCATTTAGATCCCATTTGAGTCTTTGCTCTGATATTCCAGTGATAGTTTGGATACTGACAGTTTATTTTGAATAGGCAGTCATTTCTTTTGTTGTTGAGGGTTTGTAAGACCTCTTTCTTTTTTATTTTATTATCCCTGTCTTTTGCCTGAACTGTTTCTTTTTGTGATTACAGTCAGCGGGATGCCCCAATGTTTTTTCTTAAGTCTCCTTTATAGGTTTTGACTTAATGGGCTTTTATTTTGAGAGATAATGACTGCATGTCTTGACGATTATAAGGAACCATCACCGTCTTTTGATTTGGAAGGACGTCTTCGATGCCATTCATTATGTATGAAGCGGCAGATTGTAACTGAATGCACATTTAAATTAACTGAGAAACTACCCTGCCCCCGGTTATGATTAAGGGTTTTAATTTGTGTGAAAAGAAAACTCCTACTTCTTTGGCTCGAAGGGGTTGACTAGGGATTATCTTCCTTATAACTCCACTGTTTAGGATTTGAAACAACGCTTGTACATCGTCAGCGGGGTCTGTTCAAAAGCATACTGTAGAGATTGTGGTATCATTTTCGTCATCCTCCCTCTAAAGGCTCAAAGCTTTTGTTCGAGAGTTAAATATCACAAAAAGGAAAGCAATTTAAATATAGTGAATATGAATGAATTAATTCAAAACAAACATATGCAATGCATTGATAAAGTAACCGAGTTTGACATGAATAGATGTTCGAACAATTAAAAGAAAATTGCAAATTCAAAATTCTAATGAACAAAAGCCTCTTCGCCTGGTCTTGTCACTTCATAGGACGTGCCTTGGAGGGATGGTAGAAGAACTCATCCTGGCCATCTTGTGTAAACTTCATCACTCCTTCATCAATCAAGTCCTGAATTTTATTTTTTAATGCCCAAGAGTGATCAGTATCATGCCCCGGGCTGTTGGAATGGTATGCACACCTTGCATCAGGATTGTAGTTAAGAAGTCTTGGGATTCAGATGAGGTCCTATCAACGTAATCAGATTCATCCTTAATAGGTGTTGCAAAGCTTGAGACAACAACATGTTGAGTTCGGTAAACTGCCTTTTGGACATATCCGGCTTACTCTGATTAACCCATTGTTTTTGGTGAGGTTGTTGTTGGACCCGTGATGTAGTAGCAATTCGGAAAGGTCCACTCTTCACCAAACCAACCTTTTGTCTTCTTGGAGGTTGATCAATGACTTGGTCCCCAGCCTCGACTGTTTTCTTCATACTGTTATATCTGTCTTGATGAAGTTGGTTGATGATGGATTTCAGCTCTTCTTGTCTTCGGGCTAGGCCTTGGATAAGAGCCATCTTCCTCAGCATCTGGGTTCTCATTGCACCTACCTCAGCTTGCAGTTGTTCCAGTCATTCGTCCTTATTGTCTTCAGGACTTTTCTTGACCAAGTTCCCAATGAGGAGTGTTTTCAACTCTCCATGCCCCTTGGATAGGTTTAGGAATATCTCCCTGAACTGAGCTTCTTGAGTTTGAAGATCTCTGTTGTCTTGTTTGAGAGCCATTGCTGAAATAAACAGCGAGAACATGAGAGACCTGTACTGGAAGACCTGTTATGCAATGATATGTATGATATATGTATGCAATGTTTTCAAAGATCTCGCGGGGTAAACAAGAAACTGTTAGAATTTGGTTACAACTTGATTAAAGAAACTTCGTGTCGTTAAGATTCCTTCTTCAAGAGTTAAGCTCACCATATCGAGTGGGTCATAGCCCCTGACTCAAGTTATCGTGTTTTGATCTCTAGACGACATAGGCTAGAGGAAAATAAATCCCCATGCCCCTTGCTAGACGTCCTATTTATCATAACCTGCATCACAAACCCTTGAGATCCTTGAAATGGTTAAGGAAATGTTAAGGAATGATGTTATGATGTGTATGCTATGCGTTTAAGAAAAAGTGCGAGGTGATGTAAGCAAGTAAACCCAGAAAGAAATCCAAGTTATTGGATAAGGACTGTAAACAAAACCTGCATGGAACTCATGTTGTCAGATAATAAAACTGTGCAAGTAGTTCAAGTTGAAAGCACATAAGTCACACAAACAGCCTTAGGTTTAGGCTTGCATGGGTTTTAAGGTAGTACCCTCTTGAAGTTTAGTTGGTTCAACCTGTCCTAGAAAAGTAACTGAGTTCTAGAGGATCTCAATATCACTGACCATCCTCCATCGGTCATGGTTTCAGCTTACACAATCTTTTCTTGTGGCTGAAATATTCCGAGAGTATGATCTCAATGAGTGTAGCATCGAGTATCAACCAGTTCTCAGCTCTACACCGAGGCCGACTATCTCACTACTTTCTAATGGCCAAGTTGGTTGATCAAAGGTTCTAAGGTCAGTTGATGCTTAACGACACCACACAGCGGCCCCGTATTCTCCTTGTTTCTCCACAAGGGATACCGGTACCAACCAATGTTCCACATCAACGTAGCTACTGCTTCAACCGTATCGGTCTACGCCGTACAGTTCCCTCACAGTTTATTGCTACTTACCTAAAAGGTGTCCCCATATCCGGGTTAGGATCTATAGTAACCCCAAACAAAACCCTCAAAAGTAAAGCAAACAAAGCAATCAAGAGAAGCAATTATGATGAACTAGATCCTAAGGTATACCCCACTTATAAAATTCCCCAGCAGAGTCGCTTGTTCTGTGATACGGTGGCATAACCGACTGTTTTGAAATGCTGGTTTACTTTTTGCGTTTTTTTTGTTCGCAAAATGTCGCGGTAAGCAAGAGTCGCCACCGACTTTTATTTCATCCAACCGGAAATGAAAAAAGTACAGAAAAAATCCTTTTTCGAGGTTTTGAGTACGGGGGGTAGATTATAGAAAGGGAAGGTGTTAGAACCATTTCTATCCATGGTTTTCCATGGGCTCTTACGTACTTTCTCATCTTTAAAATTTCTTGTGTACGTGCTTTGTTTTGAAAAGAGTTTTAACTTCGTGATAACCCTTGTATCAGTCCTCAAGGGTGTGACAAAACTGTTTTGAAAATTGTTTTGAAATGTGTAAGTGTGAAAAGTTTTGATTTGAGCAAGTACCTACTAGTATCTACCTACTCGAAAAAAATATCATTTCTATTCTCGTTTACTTTAGACAATGCTATCATGCTATTGAGAAATAGGTAACACCGTCTTTGGAGTTGTAAGGGTCAATTCGTAAGGGACGTACGATCACTAAAGCAATGTTAGGACGTCTTAGTAATAACCCTAAAGTCTTAAGATCATATTCGAGGCAACATTTCTGAGGCAACATTTCCGAACAGGAAATTTGATCTTTGTTAGACAGGAGGGCAACCACTAAGACACCCTATACTTAATGATCATTTACCGAAGGCAACCAAAATTAGAGTATACCTGTTGGCTCCTAAATTCGACACCCTTGTTTTTATTAATATAAGCCATTAAAGCTGAAGAATGGTTTCGACCAGCTGGTTCTGTCGAAATACCCATCAGAAGATGGCAATGTACTTAGAGAATTTCTTCCAAGGAAGAATCTTGTTGCCTTCGACGTCGAAGGTGCTTCTCGACGAAGATGTTCGATTGCTCAGAGTGGAACGGTTTGAGATTCAAACGTTTGGAGGGAAAACGGTTCCCAGCGGTTACCAAGTGCAACGTGCCAAGATCTGGAGCGTCGAACACTGTGAACGTGCCAAGTGGAGTCATCTCGAAGCAGCATAACTGCCCGACGGTTACTTGGGATGTGTTTAGTATAAATATTAGTAGTTCACGCAGTTTTTCGCGTGTGTTCACAATTATATACAAGTTACTCATATAGATTCGAGTACCCAGCGTGAGAGAAAGAATTGTTGAGAATGTATGTGTGAAACACCACTTTAAATTAATCAAAGTCATTTATTTACCAGAACTTTATTGCTCTTCATTTACTTTTCCAGTCGAAAGCCTTTATTTCAAGCCTTCCTTTTTTCTATCAAGTTTTCTTCTTCATGCAATTTACATAAAAGCTTCTTTATTTTCTTGTCATTTAACCATTATCAAACTTAGTCAAAACCCCAAAATCAACTATGTCTTAGGATCAATCTGATCGATCCTGCGAGTCACCAAATAAGTAACCTTTTGGAAGATCAGCGGTTGTTTACCAATTCCCACGATAAACAAATTGGCACACCCGGTGGGACCTTGTGCTGATTTTGAAGTTTAACCTTTTTATACAAAATATCATCTTTTTCGAGAAGTATTGCATGTTATTGAGAAGTGGTAGAATATACACTAACAATACCAATACTGCCAGAAGAAGAGAAGCGATGGCGAATCCGCCAAACAATAACGAAATCCCACAAACGAATGTGGGAACAACGGTTATCCCAACCGTAAGTGAAGCGATAACCTCTGGTTCAACACCAGCAGTAACGGTCACAACAACGGGGCCATTACCTCCGTTCACTGGCCCCAAAGTGCCTTTGGGAACTCCCCCACCAAGGGGAAATCTAGGCACCAGGCCTTATGTTCCCCCAGGATTTATGACAGGCGGTCCAAATCGAGAACCACTCTATGGCATGCCAACTTCTGAATTGGCTAGTCTGACGAACGCTGCGTCCACTTTTTCAGACCCTTTAGTGAGTGCCTCTTCGCCACTCCAAGGTTCTGGAGTAGGTATGGCGAACAGAAATAGGACCCAACTCTTAGGAGGAACGTCCCAAGTAGCACATGGCCTTACAAATGCCTCGACAGCAGTCTTGAGGCAACAAATGGACGAAAGCAACCATGATATGGTTCAAATGTTGGCACAAACTTTAAGTACAGTGCTGAATCCTCTAATACAAAACACCACCCAATCAAATCAGCAGATGACAGCACAAATGACACGTCTGGCTGACTTCTTTGGGGTACCCCAACCTATTCGACAGCCCCAAAGGGCGCAAATAAGGGGAAACCAAGGTATACTCTTAGAGGAAGAAACCACTATCAACCAAGTCCAGCAGCCTGTCGAAGAAAACCTTAGGGCACGATTGGAGCAGCCTGTCGAAGAACCTAGGGTTATACCCCCAGAGGTAAGGTTAGTTAACAGAAACCAAAATGCTGACGAAGTGGTTCAGCACATCCAATACCAAAACATGGGTTTGGAAAATAATCTGGCAGCCATGATCGAAAGAATCATGACGCAGAATAGGATGAACATGGGCTTTCGTAGGCCCAACTTCACATCCCCACTGTCAGAATACGTGTTACAAACAGACTTACCTCCCAGATGCAAAGTCCCTAAGTTCACTAAATTCTCAGGGGACACGACAGAATCTACTGTCGAACATGTAGCGAGATACTTGATCGAAGCAGGAGATATTTCAAACAACGAAAACCTAAGGATCAAATATTTCCCAAGTTCTTTAACAAATAACGCTTTTACTTGGTTTACAACTCTTCCCCCCAATTCGATCCATCATTGGACCCAGTTGGAGAGATTGTTCCATGAGCAATTCTACACGGGACAAACCAAGATAAGCCCGAAAGAATTGGCCAGTGTAAAGAGACGTTTCACTGAACCCATAGACGAATATCTAAATAGGTTTAGGTTGCTCAAAGAAAGATGCTTTACACAAGTGCCAGAACATGAGTTAGTCGAAATAGCCGCAGGCGGCTTAGATTATTCCATTAGGAAGAAGTTAGACACTCAATACCTGAGAGACATGGCCCAATTGGCCGATAGAGTTCGACAGGTAGAACACCTTAAAGCTGAAAAAGCCAAGGCAACGAAAACTCATAAAAGAGAGAGGATAGCGTATGTCGAGATGGATGACGAAGATCCAGAAACCTTCGACGAAACTATAACCGTCGAAGAAGGCGAGGTCGATTTAGAGGAACTAAAACAAGGGCCACCATACTCTTGCAAACTGTTAGTCCCCTCAAGTGGAAAAAATCCCACTGGTCTGGAAAGGACCAACGATAGGTTCCCCAAAAAGACTTATAGTTTTGATATTACAAAATGTGATGAAATATTTGACTTGCTTGTAAAAGATGGCCAAATGATAGTACCCCCAGGGGTAAAAGTGCCTCCTCTTGATCAAAGAAAGAAAAGAGGCTTTTGTAAATATCATAATTTTCCGGGCCATAAAATGTCTCAATGTTTTCTTTTCAGGAATCTTGTGCAAGACGCTATCGAAGAAGGGAGGTTGAAGTTTGCTGACAAAACCCCCATGACTGTAGACTCCAACCCTTTGCAGGCTGAGGCCCATTATGCTGAACCTTCAGAGGTGAACGTGATCGAGGCATCCAGAAGCCAGTCGAAGAGGCCAGGAATCACAATGGTCGAAGTCACAAAGGACCATGTCAACATGCCAACCTTTGGCAGTTTTTCTGGGAATCTATCCAGAAAGACAATTGAAGCGGTTCAAAAGGCGGTCGAAAGCCCAAAGCTGGAGACAGTTGGAGCCTAAAAATCTGGAACAAAACCCAGTTCTCACTTGGCTGCAGCTCAAGGCCAGACAGAGGATTTGGAGATTCAGATGAAGCAGCTGACCCTTGCCACTAAAGACACTATGAATGTCAATATGGTTGAAGTCTCTGAACCAAAAGCATCAGAGGAGGCCATGAGGCAAGAACAAGCCAACAAAACTGCTTTCCCTCGGGAAAATGAAAATCTGGCAGATTTCCTGCAAAGATGCCAGAAAAAGAAGTCAGAAGTGATGCTGTGTCCTAGATGCAGTTCGATCTTCGACAAAAAAGCTGCTGAACATATTCAAGGTGTAAGAGCAGCAAACAGAAAAAGGGAAAGTGTTGATACTCGACATGACCCCAGAAGAACCTACCAAAAAGGTTCAAATCAAGAAAAGAGGCCAATGACTTTCAGGCCTCCGACTAATGTGCCAGTAGATACATGGTACAAAACATCTGGTCGAAAGAGACCAAGCGTGGAAAGATGGCACTCCTTCGAAGTGCCAAGAGGTTCATCTTTAACACATAAGAAAGAGCCTCAGGTTGCTACCCCTAAAGTGACCCAGGTGTCAAGCAACTACAAAGGGAAGAATCCCATGTCTCGATCTCAATGGAGGAGATACCAGAGGCGACGAAAAGCTGAGAGGGAAGCTGCTAGTGAACCAAGGGCAGAAACCAGTTCAAATGTTCCTCAGAGAAAGCAAAGGAAGCCTCTGGAGCGACAACCAGTAACCAATAGGCTAGTTTGGCCTAACCAAGGTGAAGTCGATAACGAAGATGGCTCTGAGTCTGATGACACCTTAAATATCATGGTGAATATAGTCTCAGTTCTGCCCAGAGAGTTCAACCGCCAGGTGGAGGTCGAAACAAGCGATTGGGAAATTGAACAAGAAATGGCCAAGCACAGGCCAGTGTGCTACTTCGTCATGGATAATGGCGCTATTGAAGAGCAGAATGGGTTCTTCGAACCTCCTAAAGAGGCGATGAAAAATCACCTTAAGCCTTTATTTATAAGGGCTAAACTCGAAGAAACCACAGTAAATAAGATCTTGGTGGATTGTGGGGCAACCATCAACATCATCCCTCACTTTATGCTGAGAAAAATAGGCAAAAGTGATGAGAACATCAAGCCTCACAACATGGTCCTGTCGAATTATGAGGGCGGCATAGGGACCACTATGGGGGTGATCCAACTGGATATCAAGGTGGGATCTATCCTTCGACCAACTATGTTTATGGTCATATCGGCCAAACCTAACTATAATCTTTTGTTGGGCCGTGAGTGGATACATGGTGTTGGAGCTGTACCATCATCAATGCACCAGAGGTTGCTGCTATGGCGTCCTGATGGAATGGTCGAAAACATAGAAGCAGATCAAAGCTATTACCTGGGCGAAGTAAATCACCTAGGGCTGGCAGACTTCGACAAAAACCTAGCTCACATTGGGCCATGCCCAACACCTGATTCGACTTGGCGCCAGCGCCAAATACTTTTTGTTCCCTATACCTGCACCCTGAGCATGGTTTTCAATGGGACAGAGAAGACTTGTCCCACATTGACTTTAGTGGGTTAACTGATATCCAACCAACTGGTTGGGGAAGTGAATTCAGTGACAATGACTGAGTCACAATCATTGCAGTGAATTTCGGCTTACGTAGCCGAAACAAGGATGATAACGGCTCTCGAAGCCGAAGTAAAATATATGGCCACACAGGCCAATGATCAAAAGTTACCTTCTGCAGGTCCTGGAAAGGACTTCGATCCAGAACCTCCTGACATCATGCCAGAAGGAATGCAGGAACAAAGGCTCGACGCTATCTACGACGATGAGCCTTTGGGATTCGAAAAGGACCCCTTAGCGAACAACATCAAGATGCTGGCGCAGGATCCTTTAGAAGAAATCAACTTGGGCGAAGGGTTAGAGAAAAAGCCAACTTACATTAGCGCAAAAATTGACCCAGAACTCAGGTTGGAAGTAATCCATTTGTTAAAGGAGTTCAAGGACTGTTTTGCATGGGATTACGACGAAATGCCTGGTCTCGACAGAGGATTGGTAGAACTTCAGTTGCCAATCAATCCTGGGAAGAAGCCAATCAAGCAAAGTCCAAGACGCTTCGCTCCAGAAATACTATCGAAGATCAAAACGGAAGTCGAAAGACTGCTGAAGTGAAAATTCATACGTGCTACGAGGTATGTCGAATGGATTGCAAACATTGTGCCAGTGATTAAGAAAAATGGTACATTGAGGGTGTGCATAGATTTCAGAGATTTGAATGCTGCTACACCCAAAGATGAATATCCTATGCCTGTGGCGGAAATGCTAGTCGATTCTGCCGCTGGCTTTGAGTACCTGAGCATGCTCGATGGTTATTCAGGATATAATCAAATATTCATTGCTGAAGAAGATGTGTCGAAAACAGCTTTTCGATGCCCTGGGGCTTTAGGCACTTACGAATGGGTAGTGATGCCTTTTGGCCTAAAGAATGTTGGGGCAACATATCAGCGAGCAATGAATTCTATCTTCCATGATTTTATTAACACTTTTATGCAAGTATATATTGATGACATTGTTGTAAAATCTGTTTCCAGGAAGAACCATATAGACCACCTTCGACAATCATTCGAAAGAATGAGAGAACATGGTCTGAAGATGAACCCTTTGAAGTGTGCATTCTTTGTAAAAGCTGGAGATTTCTTGGGCTTCGTCGTCCACAAGAAAGGAATCGAAATCAACCAGAACAAGACGAAGGCAATTCTGGAAGCGAAAGCGCCAGCGAACAAAAAGGAATTGCAATCTCTACTGGGCAAGATAAATTTCCTGAGGAGATTCATATCTAACCTAAGTGGGAAAGCTCAAGCCTTTTCACCGTTACTTCGATTGAACAAAGAAAGGTTTGAATGGGGGCAAGAGCAACAAGAAGCCTTCGACAAAATCAAAGGGTATCTCACAAAGCCACCTATTTTGGTGCCTCCTTGCAGCAACAGGAGTATGAGATTGTACATAGCTGCATCCGACAAAACTTTGGGAAGCATGTTAGCCCAAGAAGATGAAAATGGAGTCGAAAGACCCATTTACTATCTTAGTAGAGTTTTGAACGATGCAGAAACTAGATATAGCGAAGTTGAAAAATTGTGTCTATGTCTGTATTTCTCTTGTACAAAGCTCAAACAATATATAAAACCAGTTGATGTGTATGTTTCGTCTCATTTTGATGTTTTCAAGTACATGTTGTCGAAACCCATCCTGCACAGTCGAATTGGCAAGTGGGCGCTAGCATTAACTGAATACTCCTTGACCTTCATGCCTCTTAAGGCAGTGAAAGGACAAGTGGTGGCAGACTTTATAGTCGACCACTCAATTCAAGTTGAGAGTATTAACTATGTGGAGATAGAGCCTTGGAAACTCTACTTCGATGGTTCCAGCCATAAAGATGGAACAGGAGTAGGGGTCTTGATTATTTCTCCAGAAAAAATTCCAACAACATTCAAGTACAAGATATCAGGTACTTGTTCGAACAATGAGGCTGCGTATGAAGCTCTAATTACTGGCCTTGAGATATTGTTGGAATTGGGGGCAACTCAAGTCGAAATAATGGGAGACTCAGAGTTAGTCATTAAGCAAGTCACAAAAGAATATAAGTGCATAAGAGAAAATCTTATTATGTACTTTGTGATAGCAAATCGTTTATTGAAAAAATTCGAAATGGTCAACATTCGACACATACCCAGATTGGAAAATCAAATAGCCAACGATTTGGCACAAATTGCATCTGGGTACAAAATTTCAAAAACGAGACTACAAAGAGCAATCGAAGTTCGGGAGAAAATAAAAGCAACTTGTCTGTCACCAACAGACTTGGAATCCACAAGACTAGGGTATGTTGATCAAAGGAACTTCGAAATTTCGTTCATAGACAATTTGTCAGAGCAAGATTGGAGGAAACCCATTGTGGATTATCTACAAAATCCAGCAGCTTCGACAGAACGAAAAACAAAATATAGGGCGTTGAGTTACGTACTCATGGGTAATGAGTTATTTAAAAAGACGCCTGAATGGGTATTGCTAAAGTGTTTAAGTGAAACTGAAGCATACATAGCCCTTTCGACTATGCACGCTGGAGCATGTGGGGCTCACCAAGTAGGCCATAAGATGAAATGGTTGTTGTTTCGACAAGGACTATACTGGCCCACCATCTTGAAAGATCGTGTCGAGTTCGCCAAGGGTTTTCAAGAATGTCAAGTCCATACAGGCATCCAGCATGTACCAGCAAGCGAACTTCACTCAATAGTGAAACCTTGGCCCTTTAGAGGATGGGCGTTGGACCTTATTGGAGAGATTCGACCAGCATCTTCGAAGAGCCAGAAGTATATATTGGTAGGCATTGATTATTTCACTAAGTGGATCGAAGCTATTCCTTTAGTCAATGTAGACCAAGAAAATGTCATTGAATTTATTCAAAAGAACATTATTTTTAGATTTGGAATCCCTGAAACTATAACTACTGATCAAGGATCAGTTTTCGCCGGTCGAAAGATGCAGGAATTCGCTCAGGAAATAGGCTTTAAACTCCTAACATCAACGCCTTATTATGCACAGGCAAACGGTCAAGTCGAAGCAGCGAATATAATAGTGATTGGCTTGATAAAAAAGCATGTTGGGAAGAAGCCAAAAAATTGGCATAAGACGTTAGACCAGATCTTGTGGGCCTGTCGAACGTCCCCAAAAGAAGCCATAGGTACAACACCATATAGGCTAACTTTTGGTCATGACGCAGTGTTGCCAGCGGAAATTTGTCTTCAATCTGCAAGGGTTCAGAGACACCATGATATCCCCTCTGAAGTTTATTGGGATATGATGTTAGACGAACTAGTAGATTTAGACGAAGAAAGACTGCGTGCTCTTGACCTACTAAGGATTCAGAAGAAAAGAGTAGAAGACTCTTACAATAAAAAAGTGAAACCTAAGGCATTCTCGCCTGGAGAATTAGTTTGGAAGGTGATTCTTCCCATGGATCGAAGGGATCGAAGCATGGGAAAATGGTCACCCAAATGGGAAGGACCATTCAGAATTATCCAAACTTTTTCTGGTGGAGCTTATGAAGTCGAAGAGTTAGCTGAAGATAAAAGGCTCTTGAGAGTAAATGGAAAATATTTGAAAAAGTATAAACTTATGCTCCAAGAGATCAAAATAAATAGCAAGTAATGACTAAATTAACCATAAATAGCCAAAATGGAAAATTTTATAAGAATTAGCCAAAATGGCGACATTGTCAAATACATATTACAATACATGGTTAAAGGGATGAGTCAATCAGAAGGGGATAGAATCTTTGAGTCGAAGGTACTTGGCCTGCTGCAACTCCAGTCTTTTGTTGCACAAGGCATTCGCCTGGGCAAGCTTGGCAATTTGGTCATCGAAGGCTTGGGCTTTCTCAGCAAACTCTAGGCCTCGCGTAACTTCAGCTTGACTCTCGGTGTCTGAAATAGTCGAGAGAAGCTCCTCCTTGCGCTTAGTATTGGCATTCATCTTGGCTTCCAACTCTTCGATTTGCGCCTTTATGGAGGCGTTGTCTCGATCTAGGGCGTCTATTTCTTCTTGCTTGGATGCCTTTTGCTTCGACAACTCTGCAATTCGAGAAGTCGTCTCAGCTACTGCAGTCCAGGCAGAAGAACTTTTTCCATGTAACGCTTCGAGCTGGCTGTTGAAGCCCCTCTGTCGCCGATAGTCTGCTGAGACTTGATCAACAATAGAGGATAACTCCATGATAAAGCTCGAAACCTCTGGAGTCACAGCTAGCAAATCGACTGCATTCAACACAGCTCCCAAACACGACGGAGCAGTAGGGTCCCCCTCCAAAGCTTTCATCAAATCTTTCTTGAAGAACTGAGCCTTGACCTTCGTCAAAGCCTCATCGAGAGGAGAAGTCTCAGTGGACTTCCCCGATTGAGTAGAAGCCTCCTGACTAAGATCAGATAAACTTCCCCTACTCTTGATAATGGCATTTAGATAGCCAATGGGATCAGTTTGCTTCAAGAGTTCTAAGTCTTCTTTGGACTTATGCTTTGTCGAGGTGGTAACCTTTGCAGCAGCGTTGTCTCGGGGTTGAAGCTGTTGAGTAGCGTTTGCATCAACATGACTCTCTTCGACTTGAAGTTCAGCAGTGCCAGCATCAGCATGATCCCCTTCGTCATGTTGTTCCTCTGACAGATCGACCACTTGAATCTCTTTTGGTTGTTGTTCTTCTGTTTCGGCGTTGGCTTCATCGTTCGCCGACTCCTTCTCTTGTGGCCTACTGAGTTCAGCAGAGTCTAGTGTTTCAGAAGTCTTTGGTGCTGAACTTTCAGTGGTTTCCTGAAAATAGAAGAGGAAGAATCTTCTAGTTTAGAAAGAGACACAATCGAACATGAGTATCGACACCTGTGTTAAAAATGGTCAGAGAAACTACCTGCAGAGGAACTTCAGCCCCAGGGCTGGAATTATCACTTTCGACGGGTTTATTGAGCAAAACATTTAGCTCCTCCTCCGTTGGCTCTTCGATAATCACTGGATGTGGCCTGGGTCTTCTCCCTGCAACCTTTATTCTGATTGTGGGTCGAGTCTCAGGAGAAGGAGCATCTTTTTTCAGTTTTCTCCGTTTTAGAGGAGCGGGGGGAGAGTCGTCCTCTTCGTCACTCCCAGATTCGATTTTCAGTGCAGGTCGTTTCTTGGGTGAAGGTGCCTGAAAACCAATTGGAGTTCGACTTAGAACGCTACATCGAAAGTCAGAATGTTAAAACCAGAAGGAAATAATAAAAGTTGGGTTACCGGTGCTGAAGATTTTATCGAAGGACCTTCCCCATGATGGCTTGTTGTAGTTTTCGCCGGTGCTGTAGTTTTCGTCGGTGCTGGAGGTTTTGTCAAGGGACCTCCTCCCTGTTGGCCTTCTGCGGTTTTCTTTGCTGCAGGCTTTCGAACAACTGAAAGAAGACAAGTTATAATTTACAAGTTCCAAGTCGAAATGGAAAGACAAAATAATTTGGAGAGTGAACTTACATTTCTTTATTTTGTCAAGGACTAGAACGAAAGACTTCTGAAGTTCGTCCACAAAGTCTTTCTCGTCGAAGAACTCCTCAGCATAGTAACTCTTCCACCAGTATTCGAAGGATGGTGAGCAGAGGAAGTTAAGTTCATAATCGAACAGTGAAAGTACTGTTCGACCTGCATACCTGCCAATATGCTTGGTGGCAGCATCTTCAGTATAGTCATTGCAGAAATATAACATGGATTTCTCCCTAGGAAAAATAGGAGAAGGAAGTGATTGAATGATACCAAACTGTCGAGAGACCAAGTTTGGTTGATAAGCAATCAAGCTCAAGTGAGTCTTGGAGCTTTTAAAGCGCAGTGGCATTATTCTAGGTGTGAGAAATGCTTCCCACATTATTGTGTGTTCTTCGACCTGAGGGTCACCTGATGACCTGGGATGGGGCCTGGTGAACCATTCTGGACCAACCTTTCGTCGAGCGAAGGGAGCCATGGTCGAAGTGAATTCTTTTCTTTTTGCAAACATCAAGACGAAGTTTGCAAAAGTCTGTTGAAGCTCCAGCCCATCTTCAGTCGGGGTCAGTAGAGCTAATCTGGTGCCTTCAATTCGCCTATTTGCTATTTCAGGAGCTTGCTCATTTATTTGAGTCTTCTGAGGTAAGAAAGACTCGAAAGTGGCATTGAGCCACAGCTGAAGTAGCCAAAAAGGTCCTGCAAGCAACAGACTGGCTCTATTCTCGATGACCTTCAATAGAGTCGCTCCGCTGCTGATCGACTCGTACAGATTCGCCAAGATTAATTCTGCCAAACAAATATTTTGGCCATGGTGAAGCTGTGTGGCGAGGGTAACCATCTTCTTTGTCACCTGTAAAGACTTTGTACAGAACACAAAGCGTGACAGCCAAAGGGCTAGAAACGCAATATGCTCTACATCTGTCACAGTTGTTATCGACTTATCATGGTAATGGTTGATATAGGTGGTATAGGTGGGTTTCGTAGCTAAGAATCCAATCTGATCCTCCGACATTTCCTCTGGGTCAAAAAAATCCCCAAATTCGAGGCCATTTAATGTTGCAGAAGATAGTGGGACACGTGGCGTCCCCCCGCTGACATAGCTGTTCTGCAGAAATGAAAAGGTGCAGCGTGCGCCCTCGTTTTTGGGAAATTGTCATGATGACAATTTGTGAAAAGACATTGGGCACGCTAAACGCCATACTGAGGTGACGTCTTAGGTACGGATAAAATGATGGCTTTTTCTTGGGATTGTCAGCGGTTGGTAGAAGACAAAAAGTGCGTAGGTTAATTTGTGGCTAAGGATGAAAGACAGGTGTCGAATGGAATCTCAAAGAATGCCTTTTTTCTTTTCAGCGTCGAAATAAGGCATTCTTGGGGGGCAATTTGTTGGCTCCTAAATTCGACACCCTTGTTTTTATTAATATAAGCCATTAAAGCTGAAGAATGGTTTCGGCCAGCTGGTTCTGTCGAAATACCCATCAGAAGATGGAAATGTACTTAGAGAATTTCTTCCAAGGAAGAATCTTGTTGCCTTCGACGTCGAAGGTGCTTCTCGACGAAGATGTTCGATTGCTCAGAGTGGAACGGTTTGAGATTCAAACGTTTGGAGGGAAAACGGTTCCCAGCGGTTACCAAGTGCAACGTGCCAAGATCTGGAGCGTCGAACGCTCTGAACGTGCCAAGTGGAGTCATCTCGAAGCAGCGTAACTGCCCGACGGTTACTTGGGATGTGTTTAGTATAAATATTAGTAGTTCACACAGTTTTTCGCGTGTGTTCACAATTATATACAAGTTACTCATATAGATTCGAGTACCCAGCGTGAGAGAAAGAATTGTTGAGAATGTATGTGTGAAACACCACTTTAAATTAATCAAAGTCATTTATTTACCAGAACTTTATTTCTCTTCATTTACTTTTCCAGTCGAAAGCCTTTATTTCAAGCCTTCCTTTATTCTATCAAGTTTTCTTCTTCATGCAATTTACATAAAAGCTTCTTTATTTTCTTGTCATTTAACCATTATCAAACTTAGTCAAAACCCCAAAATCAACCATGTCTTAGGATCAATCTGATCGATCCTGCGAGTCACCAAATAAGTAACCTTTTGGAAGATCAGCGGTTGTTTACCAATTCCCACGGTAAACAATACCCTAAGAGTGATATGTGCGAGTGTTATGTTTTCAATTATTTAGTCTTTGCACATTAGGGTTTTCTAACTGTATTAAATTATCATGCAATCTTGTCATACAACCATATTACATACATCTAGACAGTGAAATATGTGCAGAGATTAAGATGCGAGAAAGTAAATCTATGCTATTACAAGGCTTCGGGGAGGGGGTTAATTACATAGCCAAAAACCCCGAAAAATAAGCGATAAGTAAAAGCCCTAAATTAAACTATTACATACCAGTGAGTAGTTACAACAATATTGGCAAAAATAAATAATCAGCGCGCGACGAATTAAATGCGAAGCGACTAGGGTTTTGACCCTTGACTAAACCTAATTGTAATTGATTAAAGTAAACATGTTTTTTTGTCATATTTGTTATTAAAGAAAGTAATGAAATAATTGAATTAAAAAAGAAAATCCTAAGTTCTAATTAATTTTAATTGTGAAAGAAATTAGAATTGCCTTAAATTAATAAAACTAATTACTAAAAAAAACATTTATTAAGCAAATAAGTCTTCTTTCTGTGATTTTTGGTTGGTTAATTTGAGAAAGATAATTTTGGTGTTGATGAGAAAATAAAATAATTAAAGAAAAAGAAAATTAAAGAAAAATAATGGAAATAACCAAGTGAGCCTACTGTCAGTAGATCTGGTCCTGGCTGATGGGGTCCAGAAGATGGTGGCCCTCAGAAAATGGGGGTACTGGATCTGATCCTGGCAGGTGGATCCAGCAGATGATGACCCTCAAAAGATGGGGTGCGCTGGATCTAGTTCTAAATGGGATCCAAAGGATGATGGCCTGCACGTGCTGGATCTGGTTCTGACTGGGATCCAGAAGATGATGCGCTGGATTCGGTCCTGGCTAATGGATCAGAAAGATGATGCACTGGATCTGATATTGGCTAGTGGATCTAGAAGGTGATGATCCTCAGAAGATGCACATGCTAGCTCTGGTGAAAATAAAGGACAAAATACCAAAAGCTCACGCCTGGGATCGAACCCAGAACAATGAGCTTCTGACTTCCTTCTTCTGACCAACTGCGCTGGAAATTAGTTTATTAATATAATAGAAACAAACAATATATATATCATAACAACAAGTTTCTGGCCAGAATAATGCGCCAGAATTTGAATCAGCCAGTCAGGCTGTGGCACGCTATTGTCTTCTTCCTTGGAACCGTCGATAAAAGTTCTGAACTTTTACCTACAGACACTTACTGTAGGTACATCCCTGTGTAATTCCAAAATCGTGTGTGTTTAAGATAAATCGCCATGGCTGGTACCAATCAACTCGTTTCATCCTCACGAGTCTCATGGTACCAGAATCAACGCCCAATTTTGCATATCCTGCAAAGCCCCAATCAAGAACACAAAACCCTAGCTATGGCAACTTCATGTACAGGCGTTAGAAATATAATTAAATGGTACTAAAAGCTTGCAAACTCAATGACAAACACGAATATATCAATAAAGTATGCAATGGATGAGTGAATTAATGAAATCGAATTTGAATTGGGAAGCAAATCGTGATACCTATATCTCACAATCCCAGGCGTGAAAAGGCTTGAATTTGATTGGAATATGCTCCTGGAACGCCCAGCAACCTCTTTGCAACGTGAGAAAAGCACGATCTGGTCTCTAATATGGAAATTGGATTACCACTTTTCTTGAATTTTTGAGTTTTTTTTCTTTCTCTTTGCACGACTGCTCAAACCCTTTTCTTGCCTTGGATATGTTCCATATATATTAGAGAATGCATTAGGGTTGTTGTTGATAACATCTTTGGAAGTTTTTCAAGATTTGATTTTGTTTTCATGGCATATGTAAACCTTCCAAATTTGGCTCAAATCCAATCTTTTTCAAACAAATTGGCCTTGCACGATTTGATCTGCATTCGACAGCCTATAAGATCTTTTTTCAATGCACAAATCATCCCTAAAATACAATATATAATTTATTAGGATTTATTTGATTTTATTTGAATTTTAAATGAATAAAAATTAAAATAAATTAAATAAATGAACAAATAAAGCATGGAGGGTCCCATAGGTCGTGGCCAATGTTAGGAATGAGATGTAAGCATAAAAAGTTGGGCCCATTTAGCAAAAAATGCAAATTTGAGCATATTTGACTTTTGGCAATTTTGCAAAAAAGGTCAACTTGGCCAATGCATAACTCTCTCAATTTTGACCCTAGATAGGTGTTCTTTGACTTTTTAGAAATCTTAGGATGTCCTCTAAGCAACCTTTTTGGTATCATCTCAATTGAGTCTCCCATGTTCATGTATGAAGCCTTGACCCAAAAGGTGTTTCTTATTGACTTTTCAAAATGACCTATAATGTCCAAATTCATATCTTCTTGTGAATGCATATTTTAAACTTGGGAGATGAAGTTGAATTGTACGGAATTGCATCCTCTTCAAAATGAGCTTTGGATGGGTCATTTTTGATGAAGTATGAGAAAGTTATGCTTGGTCAAAGTTGAGTTGACTTTTCCTGCAAAACCCTAATTTAACAACTTTTGGGTTTTGATGAATTATGGGCAATCCTTGGTGAGTCATGATCCATGTAACACCCCATTTCTACCCAACGAGTTAAATAAAATCAGAGTTATAAAATTTTTCCAACAAACAAAGGAATGCTACACTTTCAACTTAAAACTATGACATTCAATCATCTATAGTTTAGATACATAATACATGAGCTTCGGATGAACCGATAACAACCAGCTTAGTTTTTAAAAATAAAACAACTTTCATTACTACGCAGCGGATTCACAGAATTCAACTGAAAACACCATAACATCTTATCCAACTCAAAACAACTTTAAGGCAACAAGTCTTCTAATGAAAACCACTTAACAATTCAGCAACAAAAATGAATATCAACAACTATATATCAAGCGTTCATTCCCCCGAGTGCTATGTATCAGAGCGACGACACCAACTCGAACTAACGAGGTAATAACTATCCTTCTTGAATACTTGTACGTTACCAACAGAGGGCAACATTCAAACAAAAGGGGTGAGATATCGAACTATATAACATGACGTATGATAAATAATATATCAGAATCAAATCATATAAAATCACCACTTCACAACTATCAAACATCTTTAATCTCAACAAAACATCAACACGACATAACAACTAATTCACAACCTTTAGATGATATCTGTCACAACAAGTCAACAACATAAAGAAACAACAAATCTATCTTCACCACAACTCAATATGCAACATCAAATGCGACTCAATTACAACGCACATGCATGTGGTACCATTGGAGCAGAACTCCCAACTTAAAAATCTGCCAATAAATAGAGGCATCAACCAGGCATAAGCCTTCATCGCAGGTTGCCATCAAGGCCAAGGCGTAAGCCTTCATCGCTAGTTTTGCCAATGTGGTGCCAATCCAAGCCAACTTAATAATGCAAATGTATGTGACTCAATGAATGCAACAATAACATACAACAACAACAATCACCGCCACAAAGGCATAAGCCTATATCGTCACTTTACCAATAATTAGAGGTAATCATCGTCGCTTCAATATTGGCCATAGGTCTACAACTTAATCAACTTATCAATCACAACATATAAACAACAACATATTCAACAACAACAATGTATTCGACAACGACTCATTCACAATAATAACCAACAACACAATGTATTCGACAACGACTCATTCACAATAATAACCAACAACACAATTCCATAAACCGGAAACATTCAACTTAATTCGACTTCACTTGCAAAATTCACATTTCTCAACAACAATGCCACCCAACATATCAACCAAAATTACTTCCATAAATCGCATAATAATTCGGACTATTTGGGCTAAAATCGGTTAATTAATTATCGGACAAAAATTCTATTATTTCTACTTTATACTAAATTTCTTATTAAGACTCGGTTAAATTAATACTACACAACTATTCGAACCTATACTGTCAATAATATAGTTCTGCTATCGAAATTGGGACTAACTTAAAATAATCAATTAACCCAAAATAATTATTTCTAGTTCACAACTCCTAAAAATTAGTTTATTAATAAAAGTAACTTATTGTTAGTATTATAATCATTATTATTATTATAAATATTAATTATACTAATAACATGTTGTATGTTATAAACATGAACTGGGATTCTTAAATTACATCATGATCATGAGTGTTGTTACAAGGGATACAAAATTGTTACATATATTGAAACATGGAAATGCAATACATTTCCAGTAACACAAAGTAACACAATAGTATCCAACCACGAGATGTATTTATATGAATGGAAGACTTACAATTGCTACATCTTCTAAATTTATATTAGTTCATTTGCTTCAGCCTATCACTTATTTATTTATTATTGTAAAATATGTATATATGTTAGTAACTTAACAACTAACACAGTATGTGCATATCCACATTCCTATCTCCAATTAAAGCTACAGTGCGAACAAATAGTCACTTACATTTATCCGCTACAGTAGCAGGACATATGACTTTAACATACTACTTCCTATTTTTTTTTCCCGCTATGTACTGTAAGATATACTATTAATTACTACTTCATTTCAATATGGCTACAAGAAGCCAATTAAACCCAAGTGTCATTCCTTGCATACTGCTACAACATTGAAACTAAGTGATTCCCCATGCTACTCTCCATGCGTTGTTGTATTGCACGAAAGCCATTATATACTGCCTTTTCGCTACAGTAAGCCAAACAAATGCCTTCCAATATTGATTCATTTCATTTTGTAGCTACAGTATGCAAGCTACTTGTCTCCAAAATATCACTTTAATATATTCCATTCTATACGCAGTAACAAGCATTGCAAGCAACCAAGTACTTCTCCTACACACCATTTCATTATTTGCGCTACTGTGCTAGAAAGCCAAGCAAGTGCCTAAAATATACTACTTCATCTTTACACGCGCTACAACATCATGAAGTTATCCTAAGGCACTGATTTATGTGTATAACTAATTATAATGGGTCATAAATCATCTCTCAATTTCAATCAATAAACTAATTTCAAACACAATTAAAAAAATAATATTCATAACCCAAATTCACATACTATTAATTATACACTCTATTATAGAGTCAGAACCCCACCCTTACCTTGGATTAAGAGCAGCTTTAAGAGACTTCAACCGAATTTTTGGGGAATTTTGGCACTAGAAGCAATTTTCCTCTTTTTCTTCTTCTCTTCTCTCAAATCCTATTTTCCTCTTTTTCTCCTCTTCCTGATACGATAATACTCTCTTTTATTCCTCTACTTCTATTCTAATATAATATATCATTATATTTAATCTAAATAAATCCAATTGGGCCTAAATGCTACACCCCACTTTTACTACACAACACCACCAATTAAGCCCAAATTCACATTTAAGCTTAATTATAAAATAACACTTTAACTTATTTCCACCAAATTAAATCCGATTAATTATTATTCCAACTTAATAAAATAATTCCGACTTCGACGATAAAAATTTGAATTAATATAAAATATTAAAAAAATTTAATTAAATAAATAATTAAATATCGGGGCGTTACAACTCTCCCCCACTTAGAATATTTTCGTCCTCGAAAATCTACTTGATACGGTCACTCTTAATGTGAATTTCGCATCCAACTCTCTGATCTTCAATTAACGTTGGGCAACACTTCGACCACTACTTTCTCGACATAACAACGCTCAATATGATATAATTCAAATCCACATGTGCTAATCATTCAACATGTTCGCGACATAATCGTTAATAACTTATCAACCACTTCAACAATATTTTGACATATCAACTGTGATGCGGTGGGAGAACTGACTTGAGGTTTTTTATGTTTGTGTTCGCAAATGTCGCGGTTTAGCAAGAGTCGCCGCCGACTTTTCTTTTATCCAAAAGGAAAGGTAAAAAAGCACAGGAAAGACCTTTGAGATTGTTTTTGGGTTCGAGGGGTAGATTATGAAAAGGGAAGGTGCTAGCACCCTTTTCATCCATGGTTTTCCATGGGCTCTTAGTTACTTGTTTAGATCACTTACTTTGCTTTTTCAATTGTTTGAAATGGTTCTTTGTGTGGTTTTGAAAGTATTTTGAAAAGAGGCATTTGTTTAGGCAATCTTTGTAATGATTCTCGTTCGTAAGAATGTATACAAAGATGTTTGTCTTTTGAAAAATGTTTCAATGTTTGAAAGTTGTTTGGAAATGTTTTGAAAATGTGTGCGTGTTTGAAAATAGCAAGGATTGTTTGAAAGAGATCAAGTAGCTAGGAGTTATCTACCCTACTCAAAAGTCTTTCTTGTACATTTTTATTCCTTTGATATTGTTGATTTACCATTGTTTTGGTAAACAACCCTATCTTTGGATGTTAAATGGGACGGGCGTGGGTCATCGTATGATCATGATGGCAATATTGCCAAGTATCTTTAGCATTTTGAGGGACTAAGATCATTTGTTTTTAGGCAACCTTGTCTAGCGTCATCGAGGGACTATGATCTTTTGTTTTGTTTTGTTTTGTTTTGCTTTGCCAAGATACCTAGCATGCATACCATGGCCATTTGTTTAGGCAACCAAGTGGGTGAAACCCTAGAGGTGCTTGTGTGCAATGTGTTGTCATTTTCATGCATTTTTGTCTTGCATTAGGTCATGCTATTTGTTTGATTTTTTGTCTTATCATACAAACCCTAATTTACTAAACATGTATATAATGCGATAAATTGCGTAAAGTAAATCTAAACTATTACAACAATATTATGGGAGGGGGGATACAAGTTTTTGAATGGAGATATTTGCATAAAATAAAACCCTAATTCACTATTACAACCCAATATAATTTATTGTACAATAAATAAACAATTATTTAAATATGCAATAAAAATGTAAATATGCAAAAAATGTTTTGTAATTGTTTTAGGTATGAGAAAATAAAATTATCTAAGTCCTAAAGATAAGAAAAAATAATATTATTATTTTTGAAAGGGAAAACCCTAATTTTGTTTTAAAAGAAAATATGTTTTATATTATTCATTTTATTCATTTTGTTCAAGAAAAATAATAATAATATTATGTACAAATATGAAAAAATTAAATACGTATAAAAAAATAAATATTTAATGTGTAACATAATAAAAATAAAAATGTATTGTATTTATTTTATTATTTACAAATTATTTTAAGAAAATGATTTCTATTTATTAAAATAAAACTATTCTTATATGCAAAAAATAATATAAAAAATAAAATAAAATGCAAAAAATTAAGAAAATATTTTTGGGATTTTTCAATGTTCAGAAAAATAATAATAAAGTCAAAAATATAAAATATGCAAGAAAATACAAAAATATAAAAATAATAAGTCAGGGGGGTGTAAAAGTAAAATGGGGGATGTGGAAAGTGAAAGGCCCAAGGCGCCAGGCCCAGAACACCAACTTCATCCTTGTCCTTGCTTCTTCGCGCGCGCCCTGTGTTCAAATCTGGAACTTGCTCTAGCTTGCATAAAATCAAAAACTCATAACACAAAATATGTAGCTTATGAACTCACGATTCCAATGATATAAAATTCATGACCTAACTCTCAAAGATCAGGGAGAATTTTAATGGCCCTAATTTCTGACCTAATTTTTTTAGCATGTTCAACAACCAAATACTCTTAGCTCAGTTAATATAAATGGAAAGTATGCATATGTACAGCTTCAGCAAGTTAAGGACTACATCTTTGCTTCACAAATCAAAGCCTGAGGATTCCTAAATATAGAGATAGAACTTTGAAAAATACCTTGTTTAGTTGAGTTTGGATATGGCAATGTGGGGACTTTGAGTGAGGCCTGAAGATCGTGTGAGCTTCCTTGAAGTTCCCTCAAGCTATCCCAATGCTCAGATTGCCTTGAAGTGGCCTGAAACTCCTTGTACAAGTAAACCTGCAACCTTCAAAAATGAAAATGGTGAAGCTTGAAACAGGGGGTTACAGTTGTAAGACAAGGGCCTGGATAGCTTAGATGTGATGTATGGAAGATGTTTGAAGCCTTGAAACAAAAAACGCACGAGCAAAATATGATTTGGCTTGAGTTTTGCAGAAGATGCCCTGTTTGGGCAGAAAAATGAGATTTTGGTGTTTGAGAGTGTTTGGGATGTTAGCAATTCGTGCTTAGGCTTGTTACAAGGTTCTGAGGTCGTTTTAAATGAAGCCAAGCCTTGCCTTTATCAGATGGACAAGTTGTATTGACTTTTGCAAGTTTGCTTGCTTTTGAAGAAAGTTGACATGATCATGCCAAAGGTGTTGTACTTGCTAGCTTATGAACTGCATAGAGTTGGTGTACTTTGCCTGATGTTTGTGTATCTTGCTTGCAACAAAAGATTAGGTTCATGGCTCAAGAAATACAAAGTTGCAAAAAGCATGCTTTATCAAAGTAGTATTGTGAACTTTATGCCATTTTTGGATTAATTTATTGTGCAATGCTTCAAAAGTTAGAACAAGACCATTATCCATTGAGTTTGTATTAAATTAAGGAGTGTAGAAAGGATTAGGACCTGTAATACCAAGTACAAGCATGCTAGGACAAATTTGCAACTTGAACCATTGTGAAAATGCCTTGAACAAAAGTGATAAATTGCCATTTTCCCTTCTTCGATTCTCCCTAACCATAAATGATCTTGGAGAGTTCTTGGACATTTTTGAAAGCTTGTAACATGATCTACAATCCATCTTTGCAATTCATTTTGAGATACCTCTTGGAACTAGGTGAAATATTGTCATGAAGTTAGGTCAAAAACCTGCCTAAACTAGGGCAAAATTTCACTAAGTTAAAAAGTTTATGGACCCCTATTCACAAAATCATAACTTGAGATCCAAGAATCTTTTTGGAAAACTTTGTGAATCAAAGTCGTAGATTTCATGGAGGACTATAACTTTCATGTTGGAAGTTTTATTTGAATCCAATTTTATCATGGTGAAAAAGTTGTGGAAAGTTGGGGAAAAATAAGAAATTTCCATAACTTAGAAAAATTCTAAGTTATGAAAAATTTCAAATTAAAACCCTAATTTGAAATTTTAGATTTCTTGATCAACAAGTTTCATATTTTGACATATATTGATGAATTATGACCCTTGAAACTTGATTTTGACCAAAAAGTCAAAGTTTGACTTTTCAGTTTACAATTGACTTTTGATCAGTTGACTGCAAAATTCATTTGTCAATCCTATGCATTTGAGATCTTTTGAACTATGTGATTAGGTCAAGATGATGCTATTGAGTCCTTGAAATCATGCTTGAACCCAATTGGCCATTGGCTAGGTCAAAAATAAAAAATTTCCCTTTCTCAATCAAAACCCTAATTTTGACCATTTTGCCCTTTTGATGATCAGATCAAATTTCTTGAGGAATTATGATCCAAACTTGATCAAATGGTTCATATGAGTCTATAATGTTGATGTGGTTCAAAAATTATGAAGTTTGACTATAAATTGGCCATGGTTGACTTTTTCCCCAATAAAGCTGATTTTTAAATCAACTGTCCAATTGACTGGTCAAAAATGTGATTCAAGGCTTGAAACTTGATATGAGCAATCTTAGGGGTCCAAGATGGTGTATGAAAGTCACATGAAGCATTGATGGTACAAAAATCCTTGTGCAAACTCAAACCCTAATTTCAGACAATTGTACCCCAAAATTTGCCCTCTCATTTTATCAAGATTTTCTTCACAAGACTCTTTGGACTCAAGACCAGATTAGGGTTTTCTCAGCTCAAGACATATCCTTGCACTGCTGACCTGAAATTAGGGTTTGAGTTTGCACAGGGATTTTTGGACTTCCAATGCTCAATGTGACTTTCATACTTCATGTTGGACTTATAAGATTGCCCATACCAAGTGTTGTACTCCAAAATTTTCCCTCTCATATTTCTCCAAACATTGCAAGAAAAATCTCCAAGTCGCTCAAGATTGCTCAAGAGTTGGACAGTCAAGCTATCTCCTAAGGCAGTCAACCCCAAATTAGGGTTTTGTGTTGCATCAAGATCCTTTAATCCAAATGACCTCAATTTCTCCCTAATGTCCTAATATGTTCTCAAGATCATCCATGTCAAATTTCAAGCCTTGCAGAGGAAGTTTGCTCAGTCAATTACTCAAAGGGTCCAAAAATCGACTGTGCTAGGGCAAAAGTCAACTGTGACCCAAATACAGTCAAACTTCAAGATTTTTTGTCAACATTCTCATTTTTAAGGATATTTCATCATTTGATCAAGGGTTGATCATGATTCATCAAGGATTGCTCAAAATTCATCAAGACTCAAAAGTTGCTAAATTAAGGTTTTGCAGGAAAAGTCAACTCAACTTTGGCCAAGCATAACTTTCTTATACTTTATGAAAAATTACCCATCCAAAGATCATTTTGAAGAGGATGCAATTTCCTACAATCCATCTTCACACCCCAAAATCAGAAAATGCACTCACAAGAAGTTACAAATTTGGACATTATAGGTCCTGTTTAAAAGTCAACAAAAACACCTTTTTTCAAAAGCTTATAACTTGAGCATGGAATATCAAAAAGAGATTAGAACAAAAGGGTTGCTTAGAGGACATCTCAAGCTTTCTAAAAAGTCCAATAACACTTCCAAAAGTTCAAAATTGAAGAAGTTATGCATTGTTGAAGTTGGACATTTTTGCAAACTTGCCAAAAGTCAACTATCCCCAAAACTTCAAATTTTGTCAAATTGCCCATTCTTTTCCACTTGATTTGAGCTTGCATAGTTGCCCACGTGTCCTAGCTTCATCCATGAGCCCATATTTCATTTTTATTATTTAATTTGAATTTTTATTGAATTTATTAATTTTAAATCAAATAAAATCATAGAAAATCCAAATAACTAATAACTCTTGATTTTTTGATTGTTTTAGGCTTTGAATACAGATATTATGTGAATCAAATTCGGATCAAGGCTTGTATGCACAAAAAGATCCAAATCAAATCAAATTTGGAAGGTTTTAATGGAAGGATGAAACCAAATTCATGAGCATTGATATAGAGAGATTTGGACCAAGTTTGTGAACCTAATGCAATATACAATACATAAGGAAGCCAATGCCACGAAAATAATGGTTGGAGGCTGTAAGAAGAGGCAGAACAAAAGTTTGAAAAAGTGGTAAAAAGCTTGAATTCGAGATCATAACAAGAGGCATTTTCAGAAGCCAAAAGCTATCCCAATCGCTTCCTGGGTGTTCACTCAACCTTCCTGGATCAAGGGCAAGCGTTATCACATACCACAAAGCACTATAAATATCACGAAAATCACCTTGGTTCTTGAATTCATGATTCATTATTCTTGCATCATTTGAACAAATTGCTTGCATATTCATAACCCTCATGACATTTGTAAACTTTTTGCATTATTCAATTTGGTTTATAGGCGCTGTAACCCCAAAACACCATAGCTAGGGTTGCGTGTTTATTTTTAGGGCTTTCTTTTTTCAGGAAAAATCAGGACTCAAGAAGGACATAATGTTAATCAGGAAGCCAAGACGAACTCAACCATGTTTTTGGAATTGATTTATGTGGCCTAGGGAAGATTTTAGAGCAAGCTTGCGTATTTAGTTGCGGATCCAAATCCGCATGTAATATTTGCAGGATTTGGAGGTAGAAGACGACGAGCTGTCGTTCTCCCATTGGCCAATTCAAATTAATTTTTGTGCATTTTTATTTTCTGGCATATAATTTGTTTTGTTTATATTATAATTTCTTTGTATTTTACTAACAATAGAATCAAAGCAGTTCAGTGGCAAGCGTGCAAGCATATCACTTTCAGGACCTGGGTTCGAATCCCAGGTCCCCCACTTTCTTTTTTATTTTCCTTCTTCAGGTAATCATATGTGCGTCCAAGCATGCAGCGCACCATACGCCTTCACACATCCAACAGCCAGATGGCCAAATGCCAGATTTGGTGATCCAGGCTGAGAGTCCACCATGGAGTCAAGTCCAAGTGCGCACACGGAATCCTAAAAGTCAAACCAGGCCAGCGCTTAATGGGCCTCAGCATTGCTATATGCACCACAAAATTCAGGCCCAAACCTCTCTCTCTCTTTATTTTATTTATTTTGTTTATTAATTGTTTTTATTATTTTTGTTTTTGATTCTAACCAATCATTAAAATTCTTTTTTCTTTAAAATAAAATCACACCAAAATATTTTCATTTAATCAAATTCTAACTTTTATTTTTATTAATAAACATTAATTAAATTAATTTAGGTTTTAATGTTAGAATAATTTTAACCCTTTTTGCAAATAATTAAAATTAACTAGACTTAATTAAGTTTTACTAATTCAATTAATTTTTATTTTATTTCTTTAAATAACCAAGAATCCAAAAATAACTTTTTTTTTCATTTAATTAATTAATTTAATTTAATGTAGTGATTAATTTAGATTTATTTCTTTCTTAAAATATAAAAAAACCACAAAACATTTTCTTTATCAAATTAAATTATAACTTTTATTTTTGTTAATAAACATTAATTAATTGATTTAGAATTTTAATTAGAATAACTTTCACATTTTTGTAAATAATTAAAATTCAATTAGATTTAATTAGGTTTTTTTACTAACATTAATTAATTTTTATTTGTTTCCTAAAATACAAACAAACCCAAAAATATTTATTTTTATTAATTAATTAAGTTATTTAATTTAGTAATTAATTTAGATTTATTTCTTTCTTAAAATAAAAAAACAACAAAAAAAAGATACTTTCTCTCAAAAAGGGTCAAAACCCTATTTGCGCTCGATTTAATTTCTCGCACGCGATTTATTTTCTTTTATATCATAATGTATTTTTTCCCGGTTTGTAATAGTTAATAGGACCTTTATTTATTTTTTATCGCTTTATTTATTTTTACAAAGGGTTTCTCTTTGGCGATGTAAATACCCGACGCCTTGTAATTTAAATTCCGCATTTTATTTCCCGCAAAATATAATTGTTAGATGTTTGATAATAGGAATGCATGACAAAGACTGAATGTTTTAACCTAAAATCAACGTAGATCACCATTAACATGTACAAAGATAAAATTAACTGAAAACAACACATTCGCACATGCGCACTCTTAGGGTACACCCCACTTGGTTGCCTTCATACGCGGTCATTGAGTATAGGTCACTTTAGAGGTCGCCCTCTTGTCTAAAAGATCATAGTTGCCTCAAAACGGTTTCCTCGGATATTGTTGCCTCAAAACAAATGATCTAAGACATTAGGGTTACCGCTAAGGCGTCCTAACATTGCTTTGGTGACCGCACGTCCCTCATTCGAATTGACCCTCAAACTCCAACAACGATGCTACCTACTCATCAATAGTAGGATAAAATTGTCTAAAGGAAGATAGCATAGAACGATTCCTTTTTCGAGTAGGTAGATGGTTTTTAAGTACTTGCTCTTTCAAAAAAAAAAATCTTTTTCACACTTACACTTTTCGAACAAAGTTTTCAAAAACACTTCATACGCTCTTGAGGACAGAAGCAAGAGTTAAATCGAAGTTTCAAACAAAAACTTTTTCCAAACCCACAAGCACAAAGAAAGCAATTTTTGAAAACAATATGAGCAAGTATCTAAGAGCCCGTGGATAACCACAGATAGAAAGGGTGCTAACACCTTCCCTTTCTATAATCTACCCCCCGAACCCGAGAAATATCTCGAAATAGGAATTTTTCTGTGCTTTTTTCCTTTCCTTGTTGGATAAAATAAAAGTCAGTGGCGACTCTTGCTTACCGCGACATTTTGCGAAAACAAACGCAAAACGCAAACCAGCATTCCAAAAAACAGTCAGTTCTTCCCACCGTATCACAGAACTGGTGACTCTGCTGGGGATATTATAAGTGGGGTGTACCTTAGGAATAGTTCATAATGTTTTCAATTTCATGATTTGTTTGCTTTATCTTTGTGGGTTTGAATCAGAGTTACTATAGATCCTAACCCGGATCTGGGGGATACCCTTTAGGTAAGTAGCAATAAACTGTGAGGGAACTGTACAACGTAGACCGATACAGTTGAAGCAGTAGTTGGTGTGGCACTTTAGTATGTACCGATATCCCTTATGGTGCAACGAGGAGAATATGGGTCTGCTAAGGGGTCATTAAGCACCAACTGACCTTAGAACCTTTAAATTGATCAACTTGGCCATAGAACAGTAGCAATATGCTACACTCATTGAGACCAAACTCTCGCGATGATTCCGGCTGCAAGAAAAGGTTGCTAAACTGGAATTATGACTGATCGAGGGTGGTCAGTGATATTGAGATCCTCTAGAACCCGGTTACTATTTCTAGGACAGGTTGAACCAACTAAACTGAAAGAGGGTGTGATCGGTGGAAATAGAACTGACTGTTTTGGAATGCTGGTTCGCGAAATGTCGCGGTAAGCAAGAGTCGCCACCGTCTTTTATTTTCTCCACCATGGAAAGGACAAAAGCACAACAAAATTCCTTTTCGAGATGTTTCTCGGTTCGGGAGGTAGATTATAGAAAGGGAAGGTGTTAGCACCCTTTCTATCTGTGGTTATCCACGGGCTCTTAGGTACTTGCTCACTATGTTTTCAAAAATGTTTGCTTTTCTTGTGTTTGTGGGTTTTGAAAAAAAGTTTAGTTTGAAAACTTCTAGGTAACTCTTGTATCAGTCCTCAAGAGTGTATGAAGTGTTTGTTTGAAAACTTTTGTTTGAAAGTGTAAGTGCGAAAAGTTATTTTTGTTTTGAAAGAGAAAGTACCCAGGAGAAATCTACCTACTCAAAAGAAATTAAGTTGTGTAACTGTCCTTTAGACAGTACTATCCCACTATTGAGAAGTAGGTAGCACCGCCATTGGAGTTATTCGGGTCAATTCGATTATAGGGACATATGGTCACCAAAGCAATAGTAGGACGCCTTAGCGGTAACCCTAATGTCCTAGATCCTTTTTATCTGAGGCAACCGTTTAGAGGCAACTTGGATCTTTAGACAGGAGGGCGACCTCTAAAACACCCTATACTCAATGACCACGTCGAGGCAACCAAGTGAGGCGTACCCTAGGAGTGGCATGTGCGAGTGTGTTAGGATTCATGTTAAGTTATCTTTGTACATGTTATGGTGAACTACGGTTGATTTTAATTTTCAGGCAAGTCTTGTCATGCATAGTTAACAGTTAATAATTTGCGGAAAGTAAATTGCGGAAAGTAAATCTACGCTATTACAAGGCGTCGGGTATTTACATCGCCAAAAACATAACCCTTGAAAAGATAAATTGCGGGAAAATAAAGAAAGCGATAAAAGGGTCCTAATTACGCTATTACATCCTCGGAGAAATTACATAAATATGATCAAAAATAAGATGCGCGAAAATAAATTGAATCGGAAAAGTCTTTAGGGTTTTGACCCTTTTTTGAGAAAGAAAGAAGTTTGATTATTTTGCAATTAAATTAAATTAAACCTAATTCTAATTAATTAAATAAAAGAAATTTTTTTTTTTGGTTTTTTATGTTTTAATGAAAATAAAAATAAAAGAAATTAAAAGTTGTCAAGAAAACCCTAATTCTAATTTATTTTATTTGTTATGAAAATAATTAAAGTTAACCTAATTAAAATAACTAAATTAATTAATTACATTTATTTACTAAAATAATAAATTAAGATGAAATTAATAATGATAATAAATATTTTAGTTTTCTGAATTTATTATGAAAATAGATAATTTGTGAGTTAATTAAATAATAATTATTATTATTATAATTAAAAGAAAATAAAAGGAAAAAGAAAATAAAAAGGAATAATAAACCAGGGGGGTGATGGGCCAGCTTTGGAGGTGAGGAAGTAATTTCCAGGCCCACCAAGTTATTCAGCCACGTTTGACTTTGGTAATTGTCCAGGCGTTGGTTGACTAGGGAGTACCATAATCACCATCTCCTGGCCATTAGATCTGTGACTGTGGCCACTTGGCGCTTGGATGATTGGAGGCACATGATGGAGTTCCTTTGGAAGCCTGCATATGATCATGTTAAACAAAATAATATAAGCGTTTGGGTGGACCTGGGATTCGAACCCAGGTCCCAATGATCACCAGCCAGCGCATCAACCACCAAGCCATCTGCACGCGTTTGTAATTATAATAACAAGAAACTATAATATTTAAAAATCACTTCATGTGATGTAAAACAAAACACGCGCGCCCTTTTTTGAATGAACCAATGATATGCTTACACGTCCTTCGTCTTCCTCGTTTGTACCTGCAAAAGGAAATCAGATAGCGGGGGTTTTTAACCCCCACAAACTGCAATGACCAATAATAGCGATTAGGGATAAGATGAATATAAATATTTCGCGATGGTCCAGCTAGGTTCGTCTTGTTCTGACGGTTCCAACCATGGGTCTTAAGAGTCTCAATTTTTCCTGTATTGTAAAGCCCCAATTTTAGAGCTCAAGAACCCTAGAATTCGTCAATGGCGTTTTATGATTCTATGCATTATAACTCAATTAAACTATGCCAATAGCTTCATGTGGTCTCTAGCAATGCAAAGCAAACAAAAAATCACGTTAATGATGCATGAATTAAGCTATTCGATTATGGACAAAATATGCAAACCGTGAAACTGTTCTTGGTGATTCTTTGAGCTTCAACGCTTGGTTTTGATTCCTACATGTTCCTGGGGACTCCTGCAATGTGTTAGAATCAATAAAAAGCTTTGAATTGGCCTGGAATATAGAAAACAGTTTTGAGTTTTTCTTGAATTTTTTCGATGTGGTTATGGCTTTCTTGCAGCAGCTTTCACGTATGCATGATTAGGATTAGCTTGTGTATTTATAGAGGACTGAATTTAGGTCCGAATCTTGCACAAAAATCCCTTGGAATGATGATTGAATATTTGATTGAAAATCAAATATTTTTGAATCTTCATGATTGGAAAAACTTGCTAAATTTGGAGATTTTTGTCTCTTTGATTTGCACACGAAATTTTCAGCATATCTTGACCACATTTGCTTCACAAAAAGATTGAAAAATCAAATCTTTGTATTTCCTACAATTTAAATTAATTAAATGAATTAATATTGATTAAAAATCCAATTAATTAATAAAAAATAAGAAAATAATTTAATTAAGCTTGATGGGTTGTGCATAGGCCATGGATGAAGTTTCAAGAAGAGATTTGAGGCCCATTAGCAAAAACAAAGTGTTTTGAGCAAAGTTGACTTTTGCAAATTCATAAAAATTTCCCAACTTCTCCAATGCATATCTTGCTCAATTTTGATCATATGACCATGTTCTTGGACATTTTGGAAAGGTCTTGAAGTCCTCTAACCAATGCCTTTGGTCTCATGTAATTTGTATTTACCAATCTCAAGTTATGGTCTTTGACTTAAAGTGCATTTTTGTTGACTTTTGAAATTGACCTATAATGTAGAAATTGATAACTTTTTATGAGAGAATTTCTTGGACTTGGAATGTGAAGATGGATTGTAGTAAATGTCATCCCCTTAAAAATGAGCATTGGATGGGATTTTTATGATAAACCATGAAAAAGTTATGCCCTGGTCAAGATACAGTTGACTTTTCTGCTGTCCAAAAATAGTAACTTTTTGCACCTTGAAGATTTTTGAGCCATTCTTATGGAATCATGATCAAGACTTGATCAAATGATGATTGTGGACTCAAAATAAGATGTTGACCAAAAATTCTGACTTTTGACTGCAAAATGACCATTTTGCCCTCGCAGTTGACTGTGGATCAAATGAGACTTTTGACTGTGCAAATTGACACTGTGAGTCTTGAAATTTGACATGTAGAGGCTTGAGAATGTTTATAGGCCTATGAGACTTGGTTGAGCCATTGAAAACCTCAAATTCCTTGAAAGAACCAAAACCCTAATTTTAGCTGGCTTAGGAGGTATTTGGACTGTACAATCTTTTGAGCAATCTTGGACCATTTGAAGATGATTCTTGACAAATCTTGAGGAATATGGGAGGGCAAATTTTGGGGTAAAACAGAGGGTAATACCTAAACTTCATGCCAGCCTAAACTTAAGGCTGTTTGTGTGACTTGTGTGCCTTCAAACTTGAACTACTTGCACATTCTTGTTATCTGACAACATGAGTTCCTTGTAGGTTTTTTTTACAGTCCTTATCCAATAATTTGGATTTATTTCAGGGTTTACTTACATCACTTCACACTTTTGCTTAAACTCATAGCATACACATCATAACATCATGCCTTAACATTTCCTTAACCATTTCAAGGATCTCGAGGGTTTGTGATACAGGTTATGGTAAATCAAATGTCTAGCAATGGGCAAAGGGGATTTTTTTTCCTCTAGCCAAGGTTGTCTAGAAATCAAAACACGATAACTTGAGTCAGGGGCTATGACCCACTCGATATGGTGAGCTTGACTCTTGAAGAAGGACTCTTAACGACACGAAGTTTCTTCTAACAAATTCTAACAGTTTATTGTTTATCCTGCGAGATCCTTGAAAACATTGCATACATATATCATACATATCATTGCATAACAGGTCTTCCAGTACAGGTCTCTCATGTTCTCGCTGTTTATTTCAGCAATGGCTTTCCAACAAGACAACCAAGATCTTCAAACTCGAGAAGCTCAGTTCAGGGACGTATTCCTAAACCTATCCAAGGGGCAGGAAGAGTTGAAAACACTCCTCATCGGGAACTTGGTCAAGAAAAGTTCTGAAGACAATACGGACGAACGGCTGGAACAACTGCAAGCTGAGTTAGGTGCCATGAAAACCCAGATGCTGGGGCAGATGGCTCTTATCCAAAGCTTAGCCCGAGAACAAGAAGAGCTGAGAACCATTATTAACCAGCTTCATCAAGACAGATACAACAGTGTGAAGCAAACAGTCAGGGTCAGAGGCCAAGTCACTGATCAACTTTCAAGAAAACTAGGTTTGGGTTTGGTGAGGAATGGACCTTTCCAAGTTGCTGCCACCTCGCGAGTCCAACAACAACCTCGCCAAAAACAACGGGTTAATCAGAGTAAGCCGGATACACCCAAGAGGCAGTTTACCAAGCTCAACATGCCACTGTCTCAAGCTTTACAACACCTGTTGAGATTGAATCTGGTGACGTTAAGGGACCCTCCTCAGAATCCCCACATAGCCTCCCCAAGGTACAATCATGATGCCAGGTGTGCATACCATTCCAACAGCCCTTGACATGACACCAACGGCTGTTGGGCGTTGAGAAACAAAGTTCAAGACCTGATTGATGAGGGAGCTTTGGAACTCACACAAGACGCTCATATTGAATTCTTTTGTCATCCCCCCAAGGTTCACCATTTGAAGTGACAAGTCCTGAGACGAAAAAACTTTTTTGTTCATTAGAATTTTCAATTTGTAATTTTATTTTGATTGTTCAAACATTTATTCATGTCAAACTTTATTACTTTATCAATGAATTGCATATGTCTGTTTTGAATCAATCCATTCGTGTTTCACTATATTCAAATTGCTTTCATTTTTTGTGATGATCAACTCTCGATTAAAAAATTCTAAGCCTTTAGAGGAAGGATGATGAAAATCATATCAAAACCTCTACAATATGATTTTGAACAGACCCTGCTGACAATGTACAGGCATTGTTTCAAATCCTAAACAATGGAGTTATAAGGAAGATAATCCCTCGTCAACCCCTTTGAGCCAAAGAAGTTGGAGTTTTTCTTTTCACAAATTAAAACCCTTAATTATAACCTGGGGCAGGGTAGTTTTCTCAGTTAATTCAGGTGCACAATGAATGGCATCAAAGGAGTCCTTCCGAAACAAAAGACGGTGTTGGTTCCGTATAATCGTAAGGAAAGGAAGTCATTATCTCTCAAAATAAAAGCCCAATAAGTCAAAACCTGTGAAGGAGACTTAAGAAAAACTGGGGCATCCCGCTGACTGTAATCATAAAAAGAAACAGTTCATGCAAAAAATAGGGATAATAAAAACCAAAAGGGAAGAGATCCTGCAAACTCTCAACAAAATGACTGCCTGTTCAAAATAAATTTTCAGTATCCGAACCATCATTGGTATATCAGAGCAAAGACTCAAACAAGATCTAATGCACGATTAGCTGAGTTTAGGATCGAAGAACATCACGAAGAATGGGTGGGTACAAATACATTTTGAGCCTTTATCCTTTGTTTCTTGAACCGTGAACCAGACCACGTTATAACCCTTAAAAGTCCTAGCTGAGGCATGGGTTAGTTCGAAAGCATACTGTTACAAAAGGTATCCTGACTCCTGTAGGGCTTGCTGTAAATCCTGAGTTGACGTCACATTTTACAAAATTTTCCTATCTTACTGAAAAAATGCATTTTCAAAAACTTCAAGACAGACATAAGCTTTGCATTCTTAAAATAACATTGTTTGCATATGACTATTTGTTCAAACAGCAGAGAAATTCACACGACGAATATCTAGTGAACAAAAACCTTATCAATAAAAAGGGTCACCTCAAGTGGAAAAAAACACCTCCAACTAAGGGGCACAGCATGAGCATTGTCCATCATCTGGGGCAGTTAAGTCAAGATTCAAGGAATCTCTCAAAATGCCAAATAGCCAGGGGCAAATCTCCATCTGAATCAATTGGGGGATTGGACATGAATTCCAGCAATGAATCTTGCATGATCAAACAAAGATCTTCTGGTAGTATGGCAACACAACACTACCGACAGTGACACCTCCCTACATCTTTGAGAGCGTGGACATAGTCAAAAAATTACTACGCATAATCAAAGACCCGCTAGGTTGACTGGCCTAGGCGAAAATAAGGGCATCCCGACGAACCAAAAGGGTTCGGGCAAAAATTAAGGATAAAGAATGAAAAATTTATACACCCGGAAAGTCGAAAACCTGAAAAGGCGGCTTGGGCAAAAAAGGGCATCCCGGTGGACTGAAAACCTGAAAGGGCGGTCCAGGAAAAAATTAGGGATCAAAGCGTACGACTATGTCTCGTCATCTCGTCACTTGCCTACCAGAAGAAGACTTGTGATTTTGACCGAAAGATACCAAGCACCTCATAGGTGGGGATAATACTCGATCCAATAGGCCTCTGCAGGAACCTTCTCCCGCAGATACAGGGGCAGAAAAGTCTTGATGCAAAGCCATTTTCATATCCTTAGCACGCGTCCCAGTAACATTCACTCCCCGTAGAGTAAAATAAAAAGACAGTAATATTAACTCTCCCCAGCTGAGACTCGCAACTGTGAATGAATCGGTAATATTCTCCCCCAAGCAGAGTTTATCTACCATCAACACTGAAAAGGCTTAGTATCCCTGGCAGTCTTAATATTCCCTAACGGAGTATACGAATATTCCCCCGCAGGGTACAAGATATCCCCAGTGGAGTTAAAATTTTCCCAGCGCAGTCTGAAAAAGCTTCCCCAACAGAGTTGGGAGAATCATCCCCAGTAGACTCTGGAAGTTTATCCCCAGCGGAGTACAAAAATAAATCTCCCCAGTCGAATTCAAAGGATCATACCCAGCAGAACTCAAAGGATTATCCCCATAAGAGTCTAAAAGGTTATTCCCAGAGAAGTCGCAACCGAAGATTATCCCCAGCAGGATTCAGTATCACCAACAACGGTGATTCATCCCCAACGAAATTTATCATTGGAATCCTCAGCAGAGCATTTCTTCCCCACAGAGTAATCTCCTCATCACTTTTATGGCCCAACGGAATTATACTTTCCTGCAGGTTTATTCTCACAATCATCTTCGTTCATCATCCCCAGCGGAAACGAAGAATTCAACTCTTTTCTCCAGCAACTATCCGGGATTTATTTTCCCCAGCTAAAACATTACATTTCCGTACATCATGATACATGCATATACACATCATACAACATGATCTCATTTATTTTGAGAACATCATTGCTTGATCCATATCATGCATTGCATATGACTGACCTTTACCTTTCAGGAAGGATGCAATTAAGTTCTCAGCAGTCGAAGACCTGACCGGTTCTTAAATCTCAACTGAATTATCCTCGGTTGAATTTCAGATAAGGTTCTCAATCTCGACAATTTTCCTCCGTCATAGTGTAGACGAGTTATATAATCTCAACGGTATACTACGTTGAAGACTAGACAGTTCCTAGATCTTGATGAAGATGTTTCCCTCCGTCATAGTGTGGATGAGTTTTATAATCTCAACGATATACTACGTTGAAGACCAGACAGTTCCTAGATCTTGATGTTTTCCTTCGTCATAGTGTGGACGAGTTCTATAATCTCAACAGTATACTACGTTGAAGACTAGACAGTTCCTAGATCTTGATGAAGATGTTTCCCTCTGTCATAGTGTGGACGAGTTCTATAATCTCAACGGTATACTACGTTGAAGACCAGACAGTTCCTAGATCTAGATGTTTTCCTTTGTCATAGTGTGGACGAGTTCTACAATCTCAACGGTATACTACGTTGAAGACCAGACAGTTCCTAGATCTTGATGAAGATATTTCCTCCGTCATAGTGTGGACGAGTTCTATAATCTCAACGGTATACTACGTTGAATACTAGACAGTTCCTAGATCTTGATGAAGATGTTTGTAACACCCCGTTTTTGATTAAATGTTAATTCAGTTATTTGAAATAAAAATATTCATAATGATAAAATACTATTTTGAGTAATATTATTTTGGTGTGTATTTGGCTTCGTTTGATTTATCGGTATAATTTAGTTTTTATGGAATAAATATTAATTAAATGTAATATAGTTTTAATAGAATTATAGGATATAATTTGAATTAAATAATTGTTGGGGCCAAATTATAATTTTAGAAAGATAGAGGGAGGAAAGTTAGTAGTAGAAGGATAGTTTTATAAAATAGAAAAGGAGAGTTAGTAAGAGTAGTTGGTAAGAAGAGAAATAAGAAAGAAAAGAAGAGAGAAAGAGGAGAAGAGAAGAAAGGAATCTAGGTTTGGAGTTGCAACATCTTCATCATCTTGTTTCAATAAAACCCACACCAAGGTAAGGGGTTTGATTCTCCATCTCATATTGTTAGGTTTTGATAGATATATTTTGGATTTGGGGGTAAAATTGATAGTTGATTTATAGGGTTTTGTTGGTTGATTGTTGGAATGGTTTAGAAAAGTTGGATTAGGAGTATGGTTTGTGAGTGTATTAGGTGCTAGCTTGTAGAAATTAAGAGTATTGAATGGGAAAGAAATCCATGGTGGTAGAATGAGAAAAACTCAAAAGAATGAAGTTTTCACGCAGGTCCATCCACACGGGCCGTGTTGATGCACACGGGTGCCCGTGTTGATGCTCTGACTTTGGCAATTTTTGCACGTTCTGGTGGCTTTTCCACACGGGCCGTGTTGATGCACACGGGTGCCCGTGTTGATGCTTCTGTAGCCTCCAAAATTCTGATTTTTCGCACTTCCTTTGGAACCTGATTGTGTTCCGATTTCGGTAGATTCGTCGACGGAGCAAGTTGCTCCGAATTCAAAGAAAATTGACGTGCTAGCATAATCCGACATGTAGATTAACGTAGTGAAGTTCGTTTTGCGAAATTTCGACTTTTTAAGAATCGACCCGATTTTAGTACGAATGAAATAAGTTGAGTTTAATCCCGAATTTAACCGTTCGAGTTACATTCCGGTGACTCGATCGCGATGAGAAACTTTGAGAGTAATGTCGGTTCATTGATAATGACTTTATGTTGAAATATACTTTCCGATTTGGAATTGTTGATAGTTGATGGTTTATGTTTTGGTTGAGTAAGTAACTTGTTTGTATACATTTTACTTGACGTTGAGATTGTTAAATTATATGTATGCATGCATGTACAATAGTTGGTGTTCCATTGGTTGGATTTGATGGTATGTGTATGTTAAGATTATTGTGAATCTTAATTGCATGAATTGGTTATATTGTATATTGCATGGCATGGTTGGTCTTGAAACAGAGACGGTGAAACTGTGGGTTCACATGATTTTATAGACGGTGACCCTATTGTGGGAAAAGACGTAGTGACCTTGATCCGGAAGGGAAATATAGGTGGTGGAACATTGGGTCCACAATATCTAGACGGTGACCCTATTGTGGGAAAAGACGTAGTGACCTTGATCCGGAAGGGAAATATAGGTGGTGGAACATTGGGTCCACAATATCTAGACGGTGACCCTATTGTGGGAAAAGACGTAGTGACCTTGATCCGGAAGGGAAATATAGGTGGTGGAACATTGGGTCAACAATATCTAGACGGTGACCCTATTGTGGGAAAAGACGTAGTGACCTTGATCCGGAAGGGAAACATAGGTGGTGGAACCTTGGGTCCACGAGTCGGTACCGCATTTGCATACGTTGGGTCGTGTTGTGAGTCACATGTATATTTGTGCATGTTATGTATGTGTGTTGATGTGTTTGATTATGTGCCAATATTGTTGTTGTTTGAATTATGGTTATGTGCCAAGGATGTGAGTATTCGGATAATCGATTTACATGGTTAATGTGTTGGAAATGGATTCCTTGAGTAAGGATACTACAGGTGATAAAATGAACATGATCATTATGTATTTCTTTATTTATTGCCATTTCATTTACTTAAAATTACATGTTATATGATTATTGGAATTCTTACCCTTTTGTTGGCCAATGCTTTTGATGGCATTGTGCAGGTACCGAGGACGGTAGCGCGAGGCGCTAGCTAACGGATGCATTGGATTGCAATCTGTTTTATTTTGATTAGAGTCGAGTCGATGCTCTGGTAGTAACATATGGGGGGGATTTATTTAGTGTCGAACTCGATTATTTTGTATTTGGATTATGATGTATATAATCCTTATTCGTGTATATGATGTTTTGTATATGTGAGACTTGATAAAATATGCTTATGTGAATTATGATGGCTTGATGCCTTGGATTATGTTTTGATTCCTCCATAAATGGAGATGATGTGAAATTATGAAACTCCGTTGCGTTTGCACGAGAGAATGAAGTAAATATTTATTGTATGTTTGTTTTGTGTTGGAATGCTTATACTTTCAAACATACCCTGTCCGTTTTTCCTTAAAAACTTTGGAATGTGATGTGTGTTGTGGCATCCCTTCCGTGCAATTTTATTTCTCTGATTTTAATTTTTACCTGTAATTGGGGTATTTAGAAGGGGTGTTATAATAGTGGTATCAGAGCAGGTCGGTCTATCGGCCAGGTTGTTTATGTGTTTAATCCCTTTTGGTACGCGACATGTGTGTGAAACACTGTCGGTACTTGATTGTTTCCTTTTCGTTGTCTGCAGAGGTACGTGTGAAATAAGTGGGGGAGAAGTTTCTTCTCTGAAGTTTTATGCAAGAGGTTGGTTCAGTATACCGCCGATTGTAAGATGTAAGTATTGCCGAGCAGTTGATGCTTCAAGCATGGTTATGTTTAAGTAGCTTGAGGGGTAAGATTGAAGATGCTGTTATGGTTTGGTAACGATGGTTGATGCCACCTCATGATTGTCGACTGTCTATTGACAAATTGAGGGACTGATCATCCTTAATCTCTTGTTGATAGTAGTCGGGAATTGTGTTGTTTGGGATAGACTTGTCTTGCCAACTTAATAGTGTGTGAAGCAGATGAGTTGGCACAAGGCAGTGCATGGTTACTTGAGTTGGGGGCGAATTTGGATTTTGGTGAGAAATAAGATTTTTGGCAAGCGAGCTTCTTGTTGTGATTCTTCCGAAACCTTTTGTGGAAATGTGAGTGAATTACCGCTGTAGTGCGAGGTGAAGTTTTGATGGATTTAGTTTCTGGAACTAGTTGGGATTCGAAGTATCCTTAAGGGATGTTTGTTTCTGAATTAGAGTTGAAGAGTCAACTTGAATATTGGTTTTAGTAGAGTTTGTTTGTTTGAGTGGTTCGCCGTGGAGTGCGCCGATTGTGTTGTTCGAGAAGAGCAAAGGTTACCCAAGTTGGTGTGTCGTTTGTAGTCAAGGAACGAAGCGGATGTTGAGGACGAGTGTCTGCTTCGGAGGATTGATATTTAAGTGAAGCAGTTATTTAGAGTTTATGTGTTTAGTGAGATCATTTTGAAGTCTGGCTGCCTATGGGTTAGTGTGAGGGTTGAAGATGTTCAGGCAATGCTTTTCAAGATAGTGTATGGTCCGGGCGAGTATAAGCTGATGTCATTAGTGTGACTAATGCGTCAGGTAAGATTTTGGAATGTTCCAACAGTACTCTCATGAGTAGCTGAAGAGTTGTTTCGTATTCATGGATATTATTTTGTTTACATCAAGTTAAGGGATTGTGGCAAGCACCCGAGTGTTGCGTTATCAGTAGTGGAGTTAGATTGGTGCATGTTGAGTCCTCTAAAGAAGGAGTTTTGGAACTGTTGGACGTGAGTGTCTTAAGTAAGCAACTTAGACGGCAATATTTTGGACAGTTCCACGAAGATTTATTTTGTGTCTTGTCGAAGACTTTAAGGGGCTAATTCATAGCTTAGAAGTTCTTTTGTTTTGGATGGTTAACTTTGTGAGTTTGATGGAAGATATTTTTATGAGTTGGTATTGATCGTGAGTATTTTGACCCGAAATGGTTGAGTCACTAATTGGACTTCGCAATGGGAAGCGAATTTGTTTTAGCCGGTGAAAAGTTTAGCGAATGCCTTGATTTTGGTTTTGTTTTGTACTGAAGAACCTGGTGCGACGTGTTGTGATATTTTGTTTTGGACGTAAGATGTATTTCGACATAGAGTTGGAAAAGTGTATTACTACCTTAGAACGATTTGATTTTTCTTATGGAAAGTTATCGGATGCGGGAGTTAGAGTTTGATGCAGTTATGCTCATTGGAACCTTATAAGTACAGATGTTAACGACAAGGAGATTGGAATTGTTGAAGACAATTCAAGTTGAGTATGATCTATAAAGAGACTTCGTCTGTTGTTGAGTTTATTAAGTTGATATTGAGGATAACCCAAGAATATCTTATTTGAGATTTATTATTTTGAAAGAATGTTGCATGTTTGTTTTGAGACGCTTGTTGAGATTAAACTCAGAAGGTTATTAAGGATTCGTTCACTACTACCATATGGATTTCGCCGGATACTAATGGTCGCAGTGGATTATTAGATTACGACTAAAATAAGTCTTGACGGTAAGGAATTTGGTGATGGTTTGGTAACCACAGGTACTTAAAGATGATTGATGTTTTATAGAGGAAAATGTTCTATTTGTGACTGAAGTCGGTCGCGACGGTGTTCATGTTGGATTCCATAGAAATTGATGTTATGGTTCTAAGTCCAAACTATGTTGTAATTTCAGGAGTATGAGACTGTTGTACCCCAAAATTTGCCCTCCCATATTCATCAAGATTTGTCAAGTCAAGGTCTCAAAATTCTCCAAAGGCTATGCAGTTCAACTGTCTCCTATACAGTCAAAACTAGGGTTTGTGTTCTGATCAAAGAAAGGAAGTTTTCAAATGCCCAATCAAGTCTCATATGCCTACAAATGTGGTCAAGCATCCTCATATCAAGTTTCAAGGCATTCAGCTCAAAAGTGCACAGTCAAAACCCTAGATTGCACTACAGTCAACTGTAGGGGCAAAATGGTCATTTGACAGTCAAAAGTTCAAATTTTTGGTCAACATATCATTTTGAAGCCACAAACATCATTTGATCAATGCTTGATCATGATTCTCAAAATTTGGCTCAGAAATCATCAAAGATGCAAAAGTTGCTATATTTGGACAACTGAAAAAGTCAACTGAAATTGACCAGGGCATAACTTTCACATGGATTATCAGAAAAATTCCATCCAAAGCTCATTTTGAAGAGAAAGACATTTACTACAATTCATCTTCATATTTCAAGTCCAAGAAATGCTCTCACAAAAAGTTATCAATTTCAACATTATAGGTCATTTTCAAAAGTCAACAAAAAGGGACTTTAAGTAAAAGACCATAACTTGAGATTGGTAAATCAAAATGACATGGTACCAAAGGCATTGGTTAAAAGACTCAAAGACCTTTCCAAAATGTCCAAGAACATGTGAAAAGCTTAAAAATTGAGCAAGTTATGCCTTGTGGAAGTTGGGAAATTTTTGGGAATTTTGAAAAGTCAACATTGATGCAAATGATCCAAAAATGCAAATGGGCCCATTTTTCTTCCAAGTTTCTTCATGCCAAGCCTATGCACGACCATTAAGCCCAAAGGGAAGTATTTTCTTATTTTTTAATTATTTATTTGAATTTATATTAATATTAATTCACTTAAATCATTTAAATATGTAGAAAATATAAATTTGACCTAAAAAAATCTTTTTGTGCACATTCTACTCTCAATATTTCGTGCTTGTTTGATTATGGAAAGTTTTAGTATGATTGGAGCATGATTGACACAAATTGCACATAGAAAAGATTTGTAAAGATTCTTAAAAAATCAAATATTGAAAACAATCAATGCCTTGGATTTTCTCAAGTTTTGTTGACCTAAAAGCCTGGCTATATGATCAGAATCAAAAACCTAATTGCCTTAGACACTCATCTGCGCTCAGAAACCATATACAAAGTTGAAAAATTCTCAAAAAGGGTCAATACTGAAAACCAGTTTCTAGTTCGATTCAAGCCCCAATTCTTGTTCTATCATCATCCTGAGACATCATTGAACGATTCTCAATCACTAACATCAACCAAAACGCCCTGAATTGGTACCCATAAGTCAAACTGTGAAGCAAAATTCTTGAAATCGCATAGCATAATTCAAGCATCCTTTTGCATTTTTCTTTATGGATTCTTGCTCATAATGATGTTTCTAAGCTAACCAACATGTTCAATTGTGTTTTTGTGCCATATATGCGTTTTTGCCATTGTTAAATATTAGGGTTACAGGTTTTCCAGATTGGGGTTTTTCACCCAAGGCAAAATCATGACCCAAGACTAAGGCCACGAAACTCAACGCGTCTGGACGAACCTGAAACATCGTTCGCGATCAATTTATATATGCTATAGCGCTAGTCGCTATTTTTTCATAGCCTGCCTAACACCACGGTTGCAAAACCGTTGCCTATTTGTTTTGTTTTACAGGGACGGGGATGAAGACGAAGCCGTGTCACGTGATGGTTGGTGCGTTTAAAAACGCGCGCGCTTTTCCAGGCCATTAACGCATTTGCCTTTTTGTTATTTGTTTGTTATTATATATTAAATATAGTTCACATGGCATAGTGGTCAGGGAAGGCATTGGCAAGGCATAAGACCTGGGTTCGAATCCCAGGTCTGAACAAATTCAATATTATTTTTCACTTACAAATCCCATGCAGCTTCAGTAATGCAGACATACCATATGTCCCCTCATCCAAGCGTACACATGCCTAATGGATACAGATCAAGGGCTGAGATTGAAGGTCCACTATAAGCCTAGGTCAACGCGCTGGTACACCAACTGGAGAAGTCAACGAATCAAAGCTTGTTGGGCCAGAATTGCTAGGCCTGAACCTCACATTTGGGACTACACCCCACCCTGGTTTGCCAATTTTATTTATTTTTCTTATATCTTTTTAATTATTATTTTATTTGTTTTGTTGTTTTAATTCAATAATTACCTCTTTTTTATAAAATATGAAAACATCAGAAAAAATATCGTAAAAATCAGAAAAAGGCAGAAAAAAAATATAATTTTTACTTTATTATTTCCATAAATAAATTGTATGTAAATTATTTAGTTTAATTAGGTTTTTGACTTTAATTCCTTTTAATAACTAAAATCCAAAAATAGAATTAGGTTTAATTTTTATTCTTCTTACTTTTTTAATAACAATATTTATTTATTTTATTTTTATAATTAAATGTACATAAATAAAAATTAGGGTTTAATTTAGGTTAATATAATATTTTTACAATAAACTTAAAGAACAATAGAATTAGGGTTAGTCAATTATAATTAATTCCTTTTTTTTCTTTTAAATCTTAAAAAACACAAAAATACCAAAAACATTTAATCATTTAATTTTAATTCTCATTAACTTTTAATATTTTGCAAAAGGGTCCAACGCCCATTGTTTTTAATTATTTTATTTTGCGCATTTATGTTATGTCATTTATTATAATTTTGTATCTCTCCCAAAGCATTGTAATTTAAATTTCTCGCACTTTTATTTATTCGCTTTATTTATTTTTCAGTCAAATCGGGTCCGGTTTAATTTTGGCGATGTGGACCCGCGCCATTTGTAATAACCTTAGATTTATTTTCCCGCAAACTTATAACTGTTAAAAAGCATGCAAGAATGAATGTCTTAATTAAAATCAAGCGTAGATCACAATGACATGACAAAAGACAAATATCAAATGAAAACGACACACAATTCGCACACACCACCCCTAGGGTACGCCTCACTGTTGCCTTTCGAAAGGTGATCGTCGAGTAGAGGACGTCTTAGTAAGTCCTCATGATCCGGGAACCTGGCATGAGGGTAGCTTCTAAGGTGTCTTCCCATTGCTCTGGTGATCACCACGTCCCGAACATCGAATTGACCCGAACACCTCCAACAGTGGTACTACCTACCTCTCAATGGTGGGATGGCACTACTTTAAAGGACATTTACACAGACGAATTCCTTAGGGTAGGTAGGTTCTCAAGGATACTTGCTCTAATTTCAAACAAATCAAAATACTTTTCACACCAACACGTTTTCAAAAGCTTTCAAAACAAACTTTTCAAACACTCTGATGTACGAGTCGAACTGAAATTTTTCAAAGAAACTTTTTAAACCCACATTGAAAAGCAAACAAACAATTTTGAAAACACATTGAGCAAGTATCTAAGAGCCCATGGATAACCATGGATAGAAAGGGTGCTAACACCTTCCCTTTCTATAACCTACCTCCCGAACCGAGAGCAATCTCTTTAAGGAATTTTTCTGTGCTTTTGTCCTTTCCATTTGGAGAAAATAAAAGACGGTGGCGACTCTTGCTTCCGCGACATTTCGCGAACCAGCGTTAAACAGTCAGTTCCAGATCCACCGATCACAGAACTGGCGACTCTGCTGGGGATAACTTAAAGTGAGGTGTACCTTAGGGCTAGCTTATAACTATGTTTTCAATTGTTTTCCTTGTGTGCTTTAAATTGTGGGTTGCATGGGAGTTCTATAGGTCCTAAACCCGGATCTGGGGGATACCTTTCTTAGAAAGTAGCAACAAGACTGTGAGGGAACTGTGCGGGGTATACCGACATGGTTGAAACAGTCTGCTACGTTGATGTGGCACTTTGGTGTGTACCGGTAACCCTTGAGTTCAGTCAAGGAGAGTACGGGGCCTCCGCGTGGTGTCATGAAGCATCAACAGACCTTAGGAACCTTAATTGAACTATCTTGGCCTCTTTAGGGTAGTGAGATAACTGACTTTGGTGCAGTCCGAGGTTGGTTGATACTCGATACTACGCTCAATTGAGGGTTGCTTTCCTGGAATATTTCGGTCGCCAGTTCAGTGGCTAAATCGAAACGATGAACAATGAAAGCAATCCCGTGATATTGGGAACCTTAGAACCCGGTTACTTTGATTAGGACAGGTTGAACCCACCAACTTCAAGAGGGTACTATCCAGACCCCATGCTGGCCTTAAACCTTAAGGGCTTGTCTTGTGTGCCTTGTGTGCCCTACATGTTTGTCTTTGTAAATATCTGTGGTGTGTTTAATCATCGCATCATGACATCATCCAGCATCATATGCATTGACTAACCATTTCAGGGGTTCGAATTTTCATCTTTGTTCTTGTTTTGTAGGACATGGAAACTGTTCGTAGAAAGACCATTCAAGTCAGTCTTGTAAGGATCCCTCCTCAGCTTAAGGAGCTTATATCCAGGATTCCCGAGAACTCTTCATTCAGTGAAAGGCATGGAAGCCTCATCAGCTTGGTCAACACCAACATTGAGGAAGATATGATAAAGGTCTTGTTCCAATTCTTTGACCCTCTGCATCACTGCTTTACCTTCTTGGACTATCAGTTGGTACCTACATTGGAGGAGTTCTCCCGGCTCCTGAAGATCCCTATCCTTGATCAGCTACCCTTCAGCGGTACAGAAAAGGAACCTAAGCTCGAGGAGATTGCTAAAGCCTTGCACCTACAGTCATCTGACCTCAAGGGACATTGGGAAGTCAGAAGTGGTATCAAAGGGTTCTTAGCCAGGTTTCTGTTTGAGAAGGCCCATGAATGTTGGAACTCCCTTGACTTGCAAGCTTTTGAAGAGGTTGTGGCCCTCCTTGTTTATGGTTTGGTGTTGTTCCCTAATCCAGATCAGCTCATCGATATCAGTGCTGTCCAGATCTTCATGTCCAGGAATCCTATACCTACGTTGCTGGGGGACATCCTTCACTCATGTTACACTCGAACCATGAGAAAAAGAGGTGTCCTTATGTGTTGCACTCCTCTTCTGGGAAGGTGGTTTATTTCGCACCTTCCCCAATCAGTCCTGAAGAATGAGCGGGGTTTGAGATGGTCACAACGGTTGATGACTCTTACGCATGCAGATATACATTGGTGTCCTAGATCCAGAGGAGATGTCACTATCATTGATCGTTGTGGGGAGTACCCTAATGTTCCTTTACTTGGAATCAGAGGAGGTATTACTTATAGTCCATGCCTGGCTTGGAGACAGTTTGGTTATGCTCGGAGGGACGGTCCTCATGACATGTTAATTCCTGACATAGTTTTTGACTTCGACAATGATACTCAAGGACTTCGTCAGAGATTTATCAGAGCTTGGAGGATGCCTAGTAGGATAGACAGCAAGACACTGGGGCACAGGAACTCCATCCCTTTGGAGCCTTATCTCAAGTGGGTACGCGCCCGCTCCCAGAAGTTAGTGATGCCTTATCCTCACATGCTTCCAGTAATCAAAGAGCCTGTCTTGGAAGGGGAAGTGTCTCATGTTATTCAGCACCCTGATATGCCCACATCCTGGGAAGAGATGCAGAAGAGCTGGATCCAGCTTAAGGAGGAAAGGAATTCTCTTGAGACTAGTCTGCATGCCAGCGAAAAGAAGGTCTTGGAGCTCACCCGTCTGTTGCATGAGGAGAGGAATCTCAACACCTACATGGCTCCGAAGAGGATGCGCAGTGTATTTTGGGATTGACTTGATTTTTGTACTTTTTGCCCATGAGGCCTTGATGTATTAAGCAATGATTTTCTTTAATGATAACGTGTGTTCTTTTTGTCTACAACAAATTTGAACTTTCGAACCCTTGAATGCATTGCATACGCATTTCATACATCATGTGCATAGCAGGTTTTTCCTCTTTTCAGGTTGCTTACAGTTCTTCGCTGTTTATTTCAGCATCATGAATCCCGGATCTGAATCAACTGAGACATCAATCAAGGCTCTCCAGGCGCAGAATGCGCAGTTTCAAGAACTAATCATGGGTCTAGCTAAAGGCCAAGAAGAACTGAAGACTATGCTCCTGAAGAAGGAGAAGAAGAAGAAAAGAAGAACTGTTCTATTCAACTCGGGCCGAAGGTTGGGTAATACTCTGCAGCATGAAGAGGCTGGTTCTTCTGTTGGCAGGAGTCCTTCTCAGGCAGAAGTAAAGGTTCCTAGTCCGGTCGTCTCCGACAACGAGACAGACTTTGATGAGGAGCAGTACCCTCCTGCAGATGACAGGTACAAACAACTGGAGGACAGGTTGAAGGCTATGGAGGTGCAACAGGCACCTGGGCTGGATTTCGGAGATCTGGGTTTGTCGACTGGTGTGATTATCCCGCATAAATTCAAAGCACCATCCTTCTCGAAGTATGACGGGGCGTCTTGTCCCAAGCTGCACTTAAGGTCCTATGTTCGGAAAATTCAGCCGTACTCTGCGGACAAGAATCTATGGATCCACTTCTTCCAGGAGAGTCTTTCAGGGACTCATCTCGAATGGTTCTATCAGCTGGATGGGACCAAAGTTCGTAACTGGGAGGAGCTGGCTACTGCTTTCTACAAGCAGTATCAGTATAATGCCGACCTTGCCCCCACACGTACCCAACTCCAGGGTATGGCGTTAGGCGCAAGCGAAGGTTTTAAGGAGTACGCTCAGAAATGGAGAGACCTGGCTGGCAGGGTGCAGCCACCATTGACTGATCGGGAGTTGGTTGACATGTTCTTGGGGACCCTATCTGGGCCGTTTTTCAACCATCTCATTGGGAATTCTTCTGCTGGTTTCACTGATTTGATCTTGACTAGAGAAAGGATTGAAGCTGGGTTGAAGTCTGGGAAGATTGCGAAGGGTGCCTCATCTAGTTCAGAAAAGAAACCCTTCAAGAAGGAGTCTAGCGCCGTGTATGGTTCTAGGAGATCAGAGAGAAATGAACACCGCCAATCTGTCAGTGCGGTCATGATTGCTAAACCTGCTGCCGCTCCCCGGCCAAACAATACTCAGAAGTTGGAAAGACCCCGGAGAGAATTCACCCGCTTAAACATGACTTTGTCGCAGATCCTGCCACAGTTGCTCTCAACTAATTTAGTGACTGTCAGGGAGGCGCCGAAGTTTCCAAATACTGCATCCCCCAAGTACAACCCGAATGCTCGTTGTACCTATCATTCAGAAAGCCCGGGGCACTCTACTGATGACTGTTGGGCGTTGAAGAATAAGGTGCAAGACCTTATCGACGCAAAGGAGATACAATTCGAAGCGCCTGCAAAACCGAATGTAGTTACTGCCCCTATGCCTCAGCACGGGGTAAATGCTGTGGATGAGGATGTTTATGCTGTTTCTGTGGATGATCTAGCCACTCCTCTAAAGATCGTTAAGAAGAACCTACTGCAGGCCGGTTTATTTCCGGGTTGTAGTGAGGGTTGCCTGTTCTGTGTTGTGTCCCCATCCGGTTGTCCCTTGCTAAAGTTAGGCATCCAAAGCTTAATGGATAGCAAGGAGATTCTATTCAAGAAGTCTGCTGTTCGTTTGGTTCCAATAGAAGAAGTCTCTGTGGTGACTATCTTCAATAATCCGATCCCGGCTCTCCAGAAGAAGCCCGTTCAAATTCTGACCGTTGCACCTGTTACTATCACTGTTCCTGGGCCCCTGCCCTATGTATCCAACAAAGCTGTCCCTTGGCACTATGGGGCAGATGTATATATAAACGGAGTTAAACAAGAGCTCAACGCTGGCGCCAGCATCTGTGACATCACTGGCCCGGCCAAAGTTACCCGCAGTGGCAGGCTCTTCTCGCCTGACATTGCGCCACCTGCTGCCCGAAGACCGCTCCTGATAATTCCTGCAAGTACACCTACTCCCGTTGCTGATCAAGTTGTTGTTCCTGCTGCTGATCCGATTGTTTCTCCTGCTGCCGAGTCATCCAATGCTCGGGGCAAGGGAATTGAAACTGAGCCTGCCCAGATGGAGGCACCCATACCCATAGCTGCTGAGGCCTCCCCACAAGAGATGGAGGAGATTTTGAAGATTATAAAGAAGAGCGATTTTAATGTTGTGGAACAGTTGGGGCATACGCCCTCCAAGATCTCCATGCTCTCTTTACTGCTGTGTTCTGAGGCCCATGCAAAGGCCCTCATCTCATTCCTCAAGACGGCCCATGTGCCACATGAAACCTCTGCAGTCCAGTTCACCGATTGCGTGGCAAGTCTAACGGCAGACAATGGCTTGGGTTTCTCAGACGCTGACTTAACCGCAAAGGGGAGAGACCATAATGATGCTCTGCATGTCTCAATCGAATGCAGGGGCACCACCTTGGCACATGTGTTGGTTGATACTGGGTCATCTTTGAATGTGCTACCCAAGAAGGCGCTGGATCGTCTAGATTGTGAAGGCCTGGATTTGAAACCCAGCAACATTATCGTCAGGGCCTTTGACGGTTCAAAGAGGATGGTCCATGGAGAAGTTGACATTCCGATTCGGGTGGGCTCTCAGGTGTTCGACTCCACTTTTTATGTGATGGACATCCGTCCATCTTACTCTTGTCTGCTGGGTCGACCCTGGATACACAAAGCTGGGGCAGTGACCTCTACCTTGCATCAAAAGCTGAAGTACCCCGTCAGAGGGAAGATTGTCACCGTGCAAGGAGAGGAAGAATACATGGTGAGCCACCTGAACTCCTTCAGGTACATTGAGATGGATGGGGAGTTTATTGAAACCCCCTTTCAGCATTTCTAGGAGGTGTTTCCAATTGCAGCAGAAACTACAGAAGCGAGTGGTCCTTTAAAGATGGCTTCCCTGAAGGATGCCAGGGCTGTGGTGCAGAAGGGTGAATGTGCCGACTGGGGCAGACTTCCAGACTTCACTCAGAAGACTGATAAGCTTGGGCTGGGTTTCACCTCAGAAGGTCAGAGGGCTATGAGGAAAGCGAAGATCGGAAGGCCTCCGGTATTTATTAAAAGCTCAGAAGTGAATGCTATTGGGGATGCAGAGGAAGTAGACGAAGCAGAATTCAACAGCTGGATTTATCCGACGGCCGAAGACGGATTGAACAATTGGAGTGCAAAGGACCATACCCCTGTTACCTTTGTGACGCAGTAATGAATTCCTATGTTTTGTTATTTTGTAATAAACAATGATAAACTCTATGGCCCGGTGTCTTACCCGAGGCACCGTGGTTCTATTTGTGAGGGCATACAAACTGTCATTTTATACATCATGAATGAAAATTTTGGACGTTTTTCGCATTGCAAATATTGTGTTCCTTTTCTATCTTTCCTTTCCTTTATATAATTTTTAAAACAGCTGTATTTACACACACACTCACTCATACAGGTTCCAATCCACTCTGGATCTCACTGATAACAGCTCTGCTACTGCCAATTATGACTTCGAAAATCCGATCAACTTAGCCGAAGACGAAGGTGAAGATGATTGCGAAGTGCCTGGCGAGCTTGCTAGACTGTTGCTTCGGGAAGAGAGGGCAATTCAACCCCATGAAGAGCCAGTGGAAACAATAAACCTGGGTACTGAGGCAGACAGAAAAGAGGTAAAGATTGGCGCCAACCTAGAGCTCAGCGTGAAGCAACGGTTAACCAAGATGTTACATGACTATATGGAGATCTTTGCCTGGTCCTACGAAGACATGCCAGGGTTGGATACCGACATTGTAGTCCATCATTTGCCGACTAGGGAAGACTGCCCTCCAGTTAAACAAAAGGTCCGTCGGATGCGTCCAGAGGTGTCCGAAAAGATTAAAGCCGAAGTCATGAAACAGTTTGATGCCGGTTTTCTTGCAGTGACTTCTTACCCTCAGTGGGTTGCCAACGTGGTGCCGGTACCTAAAAAGGACGGTAAGGTCAGAATGTGTGTCGATTATAGGGATCTGAATAGGGCCAGCCCCAAGGATGACTTCCCTTTACCTCACATTGATGTCCTTGTTGATAATACGGCTCAGCACAAGGTATTCTCTTTCATGGATGGCTTTTCAGGCTACAATCAGATTAAAATGGCACCTGAAGACATGGAAAAGACTACATTTGTTACTCAGTGGGGCACCTTCTGTTACAAGGTCATGCCGTTCGGATTAAAGAATGCTGGGGCAACCTACCAACGTGCCATGGTTGCCTTATTTCATGACATGATCCATCACGAGATAGAAGTGTATGTGGACGACATGATCGCTAGGTCCCAGACTGAAGAAGAGCATCTAGATCATCTACAGAAGTTGTTTGACCGGTTGAAACTATACAAGTTGAGATTGAACCCGAACAAGTGCACCTTCGGGGTAAGATCTGGGAAGTTGCTAGGCTTCGTGGTCAGTGATAAAGGTATTCAAGTGGACCCTGCTAAGGTCAAAGCTATTCAAGAGATGCCAGCTCCTAAGACAGAGAAGGAAGTCAGAGGTTTTTTAGGACGCCTGAATTATATTGCTCGATTCATCTCTCATCTGACTGCTACCTGTGAGCCAATCTTCAAGCTGCTGAAGAAAGATCAGGTAGTACGTTGGAACGATGAATGTCAGGCTGCCTTTGACAGAATTAAAGAGTATCTCCAAGAACCACCTATCCTAATGCCACCGGTTGAAAGGAGACCTCTAATCCTATATCTGACAGTGCTTGACAACTCAATGGGGTGTGTGCTGGGGCAGCATGACGAGTCTGGCCGAAAAGAGCATGCCATTTATTACCTTAGCAAAAAGTTTACCGACTGTGAGACCCGATACTCACTGCTTGAGAAAACTTGCTGCGCTTTGGTATGGGCTGCTCGCCGGCTGAGACAGTATATGCTGACTCACACTACCTTGTTGATCTCAAAGATGGATCCTATAAAGTACATATTCGAAAAGCCTGCTCTGTCTGGGAGAATTGCAAGATGGCAAATGATCTTGACGGAATACGACATTCAGTACACAACCCAGAAAGCCATCAAGGGGAGTGTATTGGCAGACCACTTAGCTCATCAAGCTGTAGATGACTACCAATCAATGAACTTCGAGTTTCCAGATGAAAGCATCATGATTGTAACTGACTACGAAGTACCTGGACCGGATGAAGGACCTGAACCGGGATCCCGATGGTCCATGCACTTTGACGGAGCTTCCAATGCTTTGGGAAATGGTATCGGCGCCATAATCATATCTCCACAAGGTACTCATACTCCACTCACTGCCCGGCTGTGTTTCAACTGTACCAACAACATGGCGGAGTATGAGGCGTGTATCATGGGTCTGCAAGCTGCGATCGACCTAAGGATCAAATTTCTAAGTGTTTTCGGAGATTCCGCCCTTGTGATCAATCAAATCAACGGAGAGTGGGATACGAAACATCCAAACCTGATTCCTTACAGAGAATGTGTGTTGACCCTGATTCCCCATTTCACAGAGATAACCTTCGAGCACTTTCCAAGAGAAGAGAATCAGTTAGCGGACGCGTTAGCTACAATGTCTTCAATGTTCAAGGTTAAATGGGATAATGAAGCTCCCCGGATCATCATCTGGAAACTGGACGAACCGGCATACTGTTGTGATCTCGAAACTGAATTGGTAACTGAGAAGCCTTGGTACCACGAAGTGAAGAGATATCTGGAAGCTCAGGAATACCCTGAAGGTGCATCCATCAATGATAAGAAATTCCTGAGGAGGTTCGCAGCCAAGTTCTTTCTTAGCAACGGCATTTTGTATAAGCGAAACCATGATTCAACCTTACTGCGTTGTGTGGATAAGATCGAAGCGGAAAGAATCATGGAAGAGCTACATGAAGGGACCTTTGGTACGCATTCCAGTGGGCATACTATGGCTAAGAAAATCCTACGGGCAGGATATTACGGGTCTACAATGGAAGCTGATTGCTACCAACATTCCAGGACATGCCACAAGTGCCAGATCTATGCAGATAAGGTGCATGTTCCTCCGGTTCCCCTGAATGTTCTGACTGCGCCTTGGCCGTTTGCAATGTGGGGCATAGACATGATCGGCGAGATAAAACCTACGGCATCTAATGGACATCGCTTCATCCTAGTGGCGATTGATTATTTCACAAAGTGGGTTGAGGCAGCATCCTATGCTACGGTAACCAAGACTGTTGTGGCACGGTTTATTCGACACAATCTGATATGTCGGTACGGCGTCCCTGAGCGAATAATTACAGACAACGGTACCAATCTGAACAACAAGATGATTGCTTAGCTTTGCGAACAGTTCAAGATACAGCACCACAATTCTTCTCCTTACAGACCGAAGATGAATGGAGCTGTAGAAGCAGCTAACAAAAACATCAAGAAGATCGTGCAAAAAATGACAGTGACTTATAAAGATTGGCATGAGATGTTACCGTTCGCTCTGCATGGGTACCGTACCTCAGCTAGGACGTCAACCGGGGCAACTCCTTTCTCTCTAGTCTATGGCATGGAGGCAGTCCTGCCGATCGAAGTGCAGATTCCCTCTCTCCGGATAATGAAGGATGAAAATCTGAATGAAGATGATTGGATCCAGACTCGACTTGACCAACTCAACCTCATTGACGAAAAGAGACTTGCTGCTATCTGCCATGGTCAGACGTATCAGAAACGGATGATCAGGGCATTTAACAAAAAGGTCAGACCACAGGAATATCAAGTCGGGGATCTGGTTATCAAGAGAATCATCCTTCCTCAGAGTGATCCAAGGGGCAAATGGACCCCTACGTATGAAGGGCCATTTGTGGTTAAACATGTGTTCTCAGGAGGAGCAATGATCTTAACCAACATGGATGGTGACGACCTTCCTCACCCCGCCAATGCAGACATAGTTAAAAAATACTACGCATGAAAAAGACCCGCTAGGCTGACATGGCTAGGCAAAAATTAGGGCTTCCCGTCGAACCAAAAGGGTTCGGGCAAAATGAAGGGACGAAAATGAAAAATCTGTACACCCGGCAAGTCGAAAACCTGAAAAGGCGGCTTGGGCAAAAATGGGTATCCCGGTGGATCGAAAACCCGAAAGGGCGGTCCAGGCAAAAGTTAGGGATAAAAGCGTAATACTATGTCTCATTGGATCACTTTGCATCCAGAATCCGGTATCTACATCAAGTTCAGACGGCATCGATCAGTCAGCTTCACCCTCAACCAAGGTCATCAAGTGATGAGACGCTCGGAGTTATAAAGACAATAGCAGAGTTGAAACCCAGTGGATCATTCATCTTTCACACAGCTGTTTTATTTCCTTTTGTACAAAACTTGTATAAACTCTTTTGATCGGCAACGTACCTCTTACTAGGACGTCAGCCTCTTGTACACAAAACGCCTATTCAGGCCATTCAAAAATCAATACAAATATATTTTTCAGTTAAACGTGCCAAGTGTTTTTCTTTTTTCTGTTTGGTTTTGCGAAGAACGTCCAAGGTTCAATTTGTGATGTATGCATTGACAATAATTTGCTAACTCATAAATATTTGCACACGAAACAAAGGAATTAATTGCAGGTGACACTAGAAACAGGGGCAATAAAAGAGTTGTCTAAGCAATCTGATTGTTCTATCCTCTAAGGTACCAAGGTAGGTTCAGCTAAAGAACATAACCAGTGCATCTCAATTCCCCAGAGAGTAAAACAATACATTCTTCTCCAAGCAAATCATCAAAAAGCAAGGAAATTGAGTATCCTCCAGCCGATCTCAAACATTCCCCAGCAGCAATACATATATTCTTAACAAGCATCCCCGGCAGTCTTGGTCTAAAGATTGTTCCCCGGCGGTATACCAACATTCAAAGGAATCATTCCCCCGCAGTTCAAAACTTCCCCAAAGAGTCCAGTCCAACCCAGTTTCCCCAGGAAAGTTGGAATTCATATCTCCCCAAGCAGTAAGCTTATCCCCTCGCAAAAGCACGAACGCGTCATCCGGCTTTATTTAAAGAGTTATTTCCTTAACAGGATATAACTGGGTTATCCTCAGCCAAAAGCCATGGAAAGAGCGTCGTCGACAAAGTCTTCTTACCCCAGCGAGGTCCGTCAACACTTCATACAACAAGGGTATCATCAGCAAGTTATCAACAATTCAGCAAAGCATCTCTATCCCCACAGAGTACCGCTTCCCAGCATAGTCGCTAGAGTATCTTTTCTCCCCGCAGACTCTTCATTTGCCAAGTTTATTCCTCAACGGAGTTATCTTCTCCTACCGGTATTCTTGCAGTTATCATCCCCAGCGGAAGCAAAATCTATTCTTCAATATCAGCCCAGGATACGACTTCCCGGCACCCGTCAAGGATTTACTTTCCTAGACGAAAACATACATAAAACATCACATACATCATTATAGCATGCATAACGCATTGCATCATACAAGTCTCATTTATACCGAGAACATCATTGCTTGACCCATATCATGCATTGCATATGACTGACTTTTATCTTTCAGGAAAGATGCAATTGAGATTCTCAATCATATTTCAAGACCTAGACCGGTTCAGTTAAATCGACCCTAAGATTTTCCTGATTCTTACCCAGTCAAAGGCCTTCTCTGGTTCAGTCAGATCGACCCTAAGATCTCCCTGATACTTATCCAGTTGAAGATGTTTCAAGACCTAGACCGGTTCAGTTAAATCGACCCTAAGATTTTCCTGATTCTTACCCAGTCAAAGGCCTTCTCTGGTTCAGTCAGATCGACCCTAAGATCTCCCTGATGCTTATCCAGTTGAAGATATTCCAAGACCTTGTCCGGTTCAGTTAAATCGACCCTAAGATTTTCCTGATGCTAATCCAGTCAAAGGCCTTCTCTTGGTTCAGTCAGATCGACCCTAAGATCTCCCTGATGCTTATCCAGTTGAAGATATTTCAAGACCTTGTCCGGTTCAGTTAAATCGACCCTAAGATTTTCCTGATTCTTACCCAGTCAAAGGCCTCTCTGGTTCAGTCAGATCGACCCCAAGATCTCCCTGATTCTTATTCCAGTAGAAGACACCCAAGATTTTTCTCAACGAGCGTTGTTGAAGTTAAAGACACCCAAGATTTTTCTCAACGAGCGTTGTTGGAGTTAAAGTCGCCCAAGATGCTCTTACCATCCATGCTAAGGCAGTAACCATCCCTGGTTCATTCATTAGCGTTTGAAGCTCCAGACTCAGCTCCTGTAACCAGTCAGGACACATCTATACCAAGCATCTAAAATCAGCTCCTGCAACGTGTCAGGTACTCATTTTCTCTTTTGCAGGTATGCAGGTTCTCGCTAAGGAATCTCCTACGCGATCAACATCCAGATGGCATCTATAAGCCCATCATCCTATCCAGCAACCTCTAAATGGCATCTATAAGCCCATTCCCACCACACTGCCACCATGTGAGCGTAAATTTCTGGGCACTTTAGTGTTCAATCATCTTTTACCATCGGATTACGAAAGGCACGTCAGCCAATCTGCATCCTCAGGTCTAAGAAGATTGAACAGGGGCAACTGTTGTACCCCAAAATTTGCCCTCCCATATTCATCAAGATTTGTCAAGTCAAGGTCTCAAAATTCTCCAAAGGCTATGCAGTTCAACTGTCTCCTATACAGTCAAAACTAGGGTTTGTGTTCTGATCAAAGAAAGGAAGTTTTCAAATGCCCAATCAAGTCTCATATGCCTACAAATGTGGTCAAGCATCCTCATATCAAGTTTCAAGGCATTCAGCTCAAAAGTGCACAGTCAAAACCCTAGATTGCACTACAGTCAACTGTAGGGGCAAAATGGTCATTTGACAGTCAAAAGTTCAAATTTTTGGTCAACATATCATTTTGAAGCCACAAACATCATTTGATCAATGCTTGATCATGATTCTCAAAATTTGGCTCAGAAATCATCAAAGATGCAAAAGTTGCTATATTTGGACAGTTGAAAAAGTCAACTGAAATTGACCAGGGCATAACTTTCACATGGATTATCAGAAAAATTCCATCCAAAGCTCATTTTGAAGAGAAAGACATTTCCTACAATTCATCCTCATATTTCAAGTCCAAGAAATGCTCTCACAAAAAGTTATCAATTTCAACATTATAGGTCATTTTCAAAAGTCAACAAAAAGGGACTTTAAGGCAAAGACCATAACTTGAGATTGGTAAATCAAAATGACATGGGACCAAAGGCATTGGTTAAAAGACTCAAAGACCTTTCCAAAATGTCCAAGAACATGTGAAAAGCTTAAAAATTGAGCAAGTTATGCCTTGTGGAAGTTGGGAAATGTTTGGGAATTTTGAAAAGTCAACATTGATGCAAATGATCCAAAAATGCAAATGGGCCCATTTTTCTTCCAAGTTTCTTCATGCCAAGCCTATGCACGACCATTAAGCCCAAAGGGAAGTATTTTCTTATTTTTTAATTATTTATTTGAATTTATATTAATATTAATTCACTTAAATCATTTAAATATGTAGAAAATATAAATTTGACCTAAAAAAATCTTTTTGTGCACATTCTACTCTCAATATTTCGTGCTTGTTTGATTATGGAAAGTTTTAGTATGATTGGAGCATGATTGACACAAATTGCACATAGAAAAGATTTGTAAAGATTCTTAAAAAATCAAATATTGAAAACAATCAATGCCTTGGATTTTCTCAAGTTTTGTTGACCTAAAAGCCTGGCTATATGATCAGAATCAAAAACCTAATTGCCTTAGACACTCAGCTGCGCTCAGAAACCATATACAAAGTTGAAAAATTCTCAAAAAGGGTCAATACTGAAAACCAGTTTCTAGTTCGATTCAAGCCCCAATTCTTGTTCTATCATCATCCTGAGACATCATTGAACGATTCTCAATCACTAACATCAACCAAAACGCCCTGAATTGGTACCCATAAGTCAAACTGTGAAGCAAAATTCTTGAAATCGCATAGCATAATTCAAGCATCCTTTTGCATTTTTCTTTATGGATTCTTGCTCATAATGATGTTTCTAAGCTAACCAACATGTTCAATTGTGTTTTTGTGCCATATATGCGTTTTTGCCATTGTTAAATATTAGGGTTACAGGTTTTCCAGATTGGGGTTTTTCACCCAAGGCAAAATCATGACCCAAGACTAAGGCCACGAAACTCAACGCGTCTGGACGAACCTGAAACATCGTTCGCGATCAATTTATATATGCTATAGCGCTAGTCGCTATTTTTTCATAGCCTGCCTAACACCACGGTTGCAAAACCGTTGCCTATTTGTTTTGTTTTACAGGGACGGGGATGAAGACGAAGCCGTGTCACGTGATGGTTGGTGCGTTTAAAAACGCGCGCGCTTTTCCAGGCCATTAACGCATTTGCCTTTTTGTTATTTGTTTGTTATTATATATTAAATATAGTTCACATGGCATAGTGGTCAGGGAAGGCATTGGCAAGGCATAAGACCTGGGTTCGAATCCCAGGTCTGAACAAATTCAATATTATTTTTCACTTACAAATCCCATGCAGCTTCAGTAATGCAGACATACCATATGTCCCCTCATCCAAGCGTACACATGCCTAATGGATACAGATCAAGGGCTGAGATTGAAGGTCCACTATAAGCCTAGGTCAACGCGCTGGTACACCAACTGGAGAAGTCAACGAATCAAAGCTTGTTGGGCCAGAATTGCTAGGCCTGAACCTCACATTTGGGACTACACCCCACCCTGGTTTGCCAATTTTATTTATTTTTCTTATATCTTTTTAATTATTATTTTATTTGTTTTGTTGTTTTAATTCAATAATTACCTCTTTTTTATAAAATATGAAAACATCAGAAAAAATATCGTAAAAATCAGAAAAAGGCAGAAAAAAAATATAATTTTTACTTTATTATTTCCATAAATAAATTGTATGTAAATTATTTAGTTTAATTAGGTTTTTGACTTTAATTCCTTTTAATAACTAAAATCCAAAAATAGAATTAGGTTTAATTTTTATTCTTCTTACTTTTTTAATAACAATATTTATTTATTTTATTTTTATAATTAAATGTACATAAATAAAAATTAGGGTTTAATTTAGGTTAATATAATATTTTTACAATAAACTTAAAGAACAATAGAATTAGGGTTAGTCAATTATAATTAATTCCTTTTTTTTCTTTTAAATCTTAAAAAACACAAAAATACCAAAAACATTTAATCATTTAATTTTAATTCTCATTAACTTTTAATATTTTGCAAAAGGGTCCAACGCCCATTGTTTTTAATTATTTTATTTTGCGCATTTATGTTATGTCATTTATTATAATTTTGTATCTCTCCCAAAGCATTGTAATTTAAATTTCTCGCACTTTTATTTATTCGCTTTATTTATTTTTCAGTCAAATCGGGTCCGGTTTAATTTTGGCGATGTGGACCCGCGCCATTTGTAATAACCTTAGATTTATTTTCCCGCAAACTTATAACTGTTAAAAAGCATGCAAGAATGAATGTCTTAATTAAAATCAAGCGTAGATCACAATGACATGACAAAAGACAAATATCAAATGAAAACGACACACAATTCGCACACACCACCCCTAGGGTACGCCTCACTGTTGCCTTTCGAAAGGTGATCGTCGAGTAGAGGACGTCTTAGTAAGTCCTCATGATCCGGGAACCTGGCATGAGGGTAGCTTCTAAGGTGTCTTCCCATTGCTCTGGTGATCACCACGTCCCGAACATCGAATTGACCCGAACACCTCCAACAGTGGTGCTACCTACCTCTCAATGGTGGGATGGCACTACTTTAAAGGACATTTACACAGACGAATTCCTTAGGGTAGGTAGGTTCTCAAGGATACTTGCTCTAATTTCAAACAAATCAAAATACTTTTCACACCAACACGTTTTCAAAAGCTTTCAAAACAAACTTTTCAAACACTCTGATGTACGAGTCGAATTGAAATTTTTCAAAGAAACTTTTTAAACCCACATTGAAAAGCAAACAAACAATTTTGAAAATACATTGAGCAAGTATCTAAGAGCCCATGGATAACCATGGATAGAAAGGGTGCTAACACCTTCCCTTTCTATAACCTACCTCCCGAACCGAGAGCAATCTCTTTAAGGAATTTTTCTGTGCTTTTGTCCTTTCCATTTGGAGAAAATAAAAGACGGTGGCGACTCTTGCTTCCGCGACATTTCGCGAACCAGCGTTAAACAGTCAGTTCCAGATCCACCGATCACAGAGACGAAATTGATGAGTAGAGTTCTTGAGAGAGTGTTTTGGTTTGGATTACCACTTTAGAAGATTGAAAGATATGAGAGATGTTTCGAATAAGAAACCAGTGTATTAATCGTTGCGACGATGCGAGGATGGTGATTACTTAATTAAACTTTGGGAATTGAATTGTTATAAGGGAAGACTTCGTGGAAGTCAAGTGTATACATCGAAGTTTCACAAGTGAAATATTTGGACAGTATTTGAAGAGGTCAAACTATGTCGTGTATTTCAGAGGATCAACGGACGTTGGTCAATCGAGAATGAAAGAGTGATTCTTCGAGTTGATGAAGCTGATGTTGCGAGGTGTCTTGATGGGTGTACGCTTTGAACGTATCCATTTTAGGTGATTGTGAAGTTGAGGATTAACCAAGTTGTTTTACGGTTGGCATCTTATGCATAAAAGTGACACAGCATGGTTTAGATATCGAGCATTGAGTTTTAGCGAGTATGCGGGATTGTTGGATTTGGGCTAGTGAGTTATAGTCGCAAGTCGTCAGTATACGTCCTAGGATGAGTGGTGTGTCGCAGTTCAGTTATGTTTGGGTAACTTGTTATTGTTCAAGGGTGGTACGTTGGCAATCTACAAGGACGATGTGACCTTGTGATTTTTCTGGAATGAGAGCGATAACTGCAAGTGTAATTCTTGAGTTCGTACTTATGCGCGAATGATGGCATCTTTTCGTGTTTGCGTAGCACGCGTGGTTTTATCCTTTCTGATTGTTTCAGTTTTGGTTTGTATAACCATTTTGTTGTTTTTGTTTTAGCGATGGTGTCGGTGTTGTGTCGTAGGACTTTATGTTCCTACCTTTGGTGACTCGTTTCTGAGGCGTCGGTTCGAGTGTATGACTAATTCTATGGTTGAGACGTTAGGATGGTATCGATCTTGTTTGTTTAGTTTTCGAGCGAACCGGTGTGTCTGCGACTTGTTTAGTTGTTGGGTGTTAGTTGATTGTCGAGTGCATTGTATGGGCTTCGCATCTCGGCATGGTTGTTCTTGTCTAAACATTATGGCTAGGGAGATGCCCTTGTGTTAGGTGTATTTTGTATGTTGTTTAATTAACGCAAGGATTGAGTGGACGAATGCGTAGGCATGTCCCGATTTGTTCGTTTTGGTCAAAATTTTCGAGGCCGAAAATCTTTTAAGTGGGGGAGAGTTGTAACACCCCGTTTTTTATTAAATGTTAATTCGGTTATTTGAAATAAAAATATTCATAATGATAAAATACTATTTTGAGTAATATTATTTTGGTGTGTATTTGGCTTCATTTGATTTATCGGTATAATTTAGTTTTTATGGAATAAATATTAATTAAATGTAATATAGTTTTAATAGAATTATAGGATATAATTTGAATTAAATAATTGTTGGGGCCAAATTATAATTTTAGAAAGATAGAGGGAGGAAAGTTAGTAGTAGAAGGATAGTTTTATAAAATAGAAAAGGAGAGTTAGTAAGAGTAGTTGGTAAGAAGAGAAAGAAGAAAGAAAAGAAGAGAGAAAGAGGAGAAGAGAAGAAAGGAAGCTAGGTTTGGAGTTGCAACATCTTCATCATCTTGTTTCAAGAAAACCCACACCAAGGTAAGAGGTTTGATTCTCCATCTCATATTGTTAGGTTTTGATAGATATATTTTGGATTTGGGGGTAAAATTGATAGTTGATTTATAGGGTTTTGTTGGTTGATTGTTGGAATGGTTTAGAAAAGTTGGATTAGGAGTATGGTTTGTGAGTGTATTAGGTGCTAGCTTGTAGAAATTAAGAGTATTGAATGGGAAAGAAATCCATGGTGGTAGAATAAGAAAAACTCAAAAGAATGAAGTTTTCACGCAGGTCCATCCACACGGGCCGTGTTGATGCACACGGGTGCCCGTGTTGATGCTCTGACTTTGGCAATTTTTGCACGTTCTGGTGGCTTTTCCACACGGTCCGTGTTGATGCACACGGGTGCCCGTGTTGATGCTTCTGTAGCCTCCAAAATTCTGATTTTTCGCACTTCCTTTGGAACCCGATTGTGTTCCGATTTCGGTAGATTCGTTGACGGAGCAAGTTGCTCCGAATTCAAAGAAAATTGACGTGCTAGCATAATCCGACGTGTAGATTAACGTAGTGAAGTTCGTTTTGCGAAATTTCGACTTTTAAGAATCGACCCGATTTTAGTACGAATGAAATAAGTTGAGTTTAATCCCGAATTTAACCGTTCGAGTTACATTCTGGTGACTCGATCGCGATGAGAAACATTGAGAGTAATGTCGGTTCATTGATAATGACTTTATGTTGAAATATACTTTCCGATTTGGAATTGTTGATAGTTGATGGTTTATGTTTTGGTTGAGTAAATAACTTGTTTGTATACATTTTACTTGACGTTGAGATTGTTAAATTATATGTATGCATGCATGTACAATAGTTGATGTTCCATTGGTTGGATTTGATGGTATGTGTATGTTAAGATTATTGTGAATCTTAATTTCATGAATTGGTTATATTGTACATTTCATGGCATGGTTGGTCTTGAAACAGAGACGGTGAAACTGTGGGTTCACATGATTTTGTAGACGGTGACCCTATTGTGGGAAAAGACGTAGTGACCTTGATCCGGAAGGGAAATATAGGTGGTGGAACATTGGGTCCACAATATCTAGACGGTGACCCTATTGTGGGAAAAGACATAGTGACCTTGATCCGAAAGGGAAATATAGGTGGTGGAACATTGGGTCCACAATATCTAGACGGTGACCCTATTGTGGGAAAAGACGTAGTGACCTTGATCCGGAAGGGAAATATAGGTGGTGGAACATTGGGTCCACAATATCTAGACGGTGACCCTATTGTGGGAAAAGACGTAGTGACCTTGATCCGGAAGGGAAACATAGGTGGTGGAACCTTGGGTCCACGAGTCGGTACCGCATTTGCATACGTTGGGTCGTGTTGTGAGTCACATGTATATTTGTGCATGTTATGTGTGTTGATGTGTTTGATTATGTGCCAATATTGTTGTTGTTTGAATTATGGTTATGTGCCAAGGATGTGAGTATTCGGATAATCGGTTTACATGGTTAATGTGTTGGAAATGGATTCCTTGAGTAAGGATACTACAGGTGATAAAATGAACATGATCATTATGTATTGCTTTATTTATTGCCATTTCATTTACTTAAAATTACATGTTATATGATTATTGGAATTCTTACCCTTTTGTTGGTCAATGCTTTTGATGGCATTTTGCAGGTACCGAGGACGGTAGCGCGAGGCGCTAGCTAACGGATGCATTGGATTGCAATCTGTTTTATTTTGATTAGAGTCGAGTCGACGCTCTGGTAGTAACACATGGGGGGGATTTATTTAGTGTAGAACTCGATAATTTTGTATTTGGATTATGATGTATATAATCCTTATTCGTGTATATGATGTTTTGTATATGTGAGACTTGATAACATATGCTTATGTGAATTATGATGGCTTGATGCCTTGGATTATGTTTTGATTCCTCCATAAATGGAGATGATGTGAAATTATGAAACTCCGTTGCGTTTGCACGAGAGAATGAAGTAAATATTTATTGTATGTTTGTTTTGTGTTGGAATGCTTATACTTTCAAACATACCCTGTCCGTTTTTCCTTAAAAACTTTGGAATGTGATGTGTGTTGTGGCATCCCTTCCGTGCAATTTTATTTCTCTGATTTTAATTTTTACCTGTAATTGGGGTATTTAGAAGGGGTGTTACAATGTTTCCCCCCGTCATAGTGTGGACGAGTTCTATAATCTCAACGATATACTACGTTGAAGACCAGACAGTTCCTAGATCTTGATGTTTTCCTCTGTCATAGTGTGGAGGAGTTCTATAATCTCAACGGTATACTACGTTGAAGACTAGACAGTTCCTAGATCTTGATGAAGATGTTTCCCTCCGTCATAGTGTGGACGAGTTCTATAATCTCAACGGTATACTACGTTGAAGACCAGACAGTTCCTAGATCTTGATGTTTTCCTCCGTCATAGAGTGGACGAGTTCTATAATCTCAACGGTATACTACGTTGAAGACTAGACAGTTCCTAGATCTTGATGAAGATGTTTCCCTCCTTCATAGTGTGGACGAGTTCTATAATCTCAACGGTATACTACGTTGAAGACCAGACAGTTCTTAGATCTTGATGTTTTCCTCCGTCATAGTGTGGATGAGTTCTACAATCTCAACGGTATACTACGTTGAAGACCAGACAGTTCCTAGATCTTAATGAAGATGTTTCCCTCCGTCATAGTGTGGACGAGTTTTGCAATCTCAACAGTATACTACATTAAAGATCAGACAGTTCCTAGATCTTGATGTTTTCCTCCGTCATAGTGTGGACGAGTTCTACAATCTCAACGGTATACTACATTGAAGACCAGACAGTTCCTAGATCTTGATGAAGATGTTTCCCTACGTCATAGTGTGGACGAGTTCTATAATCTCAACGGTATACTACGTTGAAGACCAGACAGTTCCTAGATCTTGATGTTTTCCTCCGTCATAGTGTGGACAAGTTCTACAATCTCAACGATATACTACGTTGAAGACCAGACAGTTCCTAGATCTTGATGAAGATGTTTCCCTACGTCATAGTGTGGACGAGTTCTATAATCTCAACGGTATACTACGTTGAAGACCAGACAGTTCCTAGATCTTGATGTTTTCCTCCGTCATAGTGTGGACGAGTTTTACAATCTCAACGGTATACTACGTTGAAGGCCAGACAGTTCCTAGATCTTGATGAAGATGTTTCCCTACATCATAGTGTGGACGAGTTCTATAATCTCAATGGTATACTACGTTGAAGACCAAACAGTTCCTAGATCTTGATGTTTTCCTACGTCATAGTGTGGATGAGTTCTACAATCGCAACGGTATACTACGTTGAAGACCAAACAGTTCCTAGATCTCGATGAAGATGTTTCCCTCCGTCATAGTGTGGACGAGTTCTATAATTTCAACGGTATACTACGTTGAAGACCAAACAATTCCTAGATCTTGATGTTTTCCTCCGTCATAGTGTGGACGGGTTCTATAATCTCAACGGTGTACTACGTTGAAGATCGGACAGTTCCTAGATCTTGATGAAGATGTTTCCCCGTCATAGTGTGGACGAGTTCTATAATCTCAACGATATACTACGTTGAGGACCAGACAGTTCCTAGATCTTGATGTTTTCCTTCGTCTTAGTGTGGACGAGTTCTACAAACTCAATGGTATACTACGTTGAAGACCAGACAGTCCTAGATCTTGATGAAGATGTTTCCCCCCAGTTGAATTATGGACAAGTTCTTAAGACTCAACCGAGGCTTTCTCTCAGTTGAAGTACAGGCAAGTTCCTAAATCTCAATAAAAGTTAGACTTCCCCAGCGGAATCTTCTACAACAACAGGTACGTAAGTTCTCGCTAAGGAATCTCTTATGCTATCGACGCTCCTGCAGATGGAATATTTAAGCCCATCCTCCCTCCAGCAATCTCCAAATGGCATCAGTAAGCCCATTCCCGACATCACCAGGCTGATACCACTTCATGCGAGTGCAAATTTCTGGGCACTCTAGTGTTCAATCATCTTCCACCTTCGGATCACGAAAGGCACGAAAGCCAATCTACATCCTCAGGTTTAAGAAGATTGAACAGGGGCAGCTATTGTACCCTAAAATTTCCCCTCTCATATTTCTCCAAACATTGCAAGAAAAATCTCCAAGTGGCTCAAGATTGCTCAAGAGTTGGACAGTCAAGCTATCTCCTAAGGCAGTCAACCCCAAATTAGGATTTTGTGTTGCATCAAAATCCTTGAATCCAAATGACCTCAAGTTCTACCCAATTTTCTAATATGTTATCAAGATCATCCATGTCAAATTTCAAGCCTTGCAGAGGAAGTTTGCTCAGTCAATTACTCAAAGGGTCCAAAAATCGCCTGTGTTAGGGCAAAAGTCAACTGTGACCCAAATACAGTCAAACTTCAAGATTTTTTGTCAACATTCTCATTTTTAAGGATATTTCATCATTTGATCAAGGGTTGATCATGATTCATCAAGGATTGCTCAAAATTCATCAAGACTCAAAAGTTGCTAAATTAGGGTTTTGAAGGAAAAGTCAACTCAACTTTGACCAACCATAACTTTCTCATACTTTATGAGAAATGACCCATCCAAAGCTCATTTTTAAGAGGATGCAATTTCCTACAATACATCTTCACACCCCAAGATCAGAAAATGCACTCATAAGAAGTTACAAATTTGGACATTATAGGTCATTTTTGAAAGTCAACAAAAATACCTTTTTTTACCAAAGCTTATAACTTGAGCATGGAATAACAAAATGAGATGAGACCAAAAGTTTTGGTTAGAGGACATCTCAATATTTCTAAAAAGTCCAAGAACACTTCCAAAAGTTCAAAATTGAAGAAGTTATGAATTGTTGAAGTTTGACATTTTTGCAAAATTGCCAAAAGTCAACTATCCCCAAAACTTCAAATTTTGTCAAATGGGCCCATTCTTTTCCACTTGATTTGAGCTCGAATAGTTTCCCACGTGTCCTAGCTTCAGCCATGAGCCCATATTTCATTTTTATTATTTAATTTGATTTTTTATTAAATTTATTCATTTTAAATCAAATAAAATCATAGAAAATCCAAATAATTAATAACTCTTGATTTTTTGATTGTTTTAGGCTTTGAATACATATATTATGTGAATCAAATTCGGATCAAGGCTTGTATGCACAAAAAGATCCAAATCAAATCAAATTTGGAAGGTTTTAATGGAAGGATCAAACCAAATTCATGAGCATTGATATAAAGAGATTTGGACCAAGTTTGTGAACCTAATGCAATATACAATACATAAGGAAGCCAAGGCCACGAAAATAATGGTTGGAGGCTGCAAGAAGAGGCAGAACAAAAGTTTGAAAAAGTGGTAAAAAGCTTGAATTTGAGATCATAACAAGAGGCGTTTTCAGAAGCCAAAAGCTATCCCAATCGCTTCCTGGGTGTTCACTCAACCTTCCTGGATCAAGAGAAAGCGTTCTCACATACCACAAAGCACTGTAAGTATCACGAAAATCACCTTGGTTCTTGAATTCGTGATTCATTATTCTTGCATCATTTGAACAAATTGCTTGCATATTCATAACCCTCATGACATTTGTAAACTTTTTGCATTATTCAATTTGGTTTATAGGCGCTGTATCCCCAAAACACCATAGCTAGGGTTGCGTGTTTGTTTTTAGGGCTTTCTTTTTTCAGGAAAAATCAGGACTCAAGATGGACATAATGTTAATCAGGAAGCCAAGACGAACTCAGCCATGTTTTTGGAATTGATTTATGTGGCCTAGGGAAGATTTTAGAGCAAGCTTGCGTATTTAGCTGCGGATCCAAATCCGCAGGTAATATTTGCAGGATTTGGAGGTAGAAGACGATGAGCTGTCGTTCTCTCATTGGCTAATTCAAATTAATTTTTGCGCATTTTTATTTTCTGGCATAAAATTTGTTTTGTTTATATTAGAATTTCTTTGTATTTTACTAACAATAGAATCAAAGCAGTGCAGTGGCAAGTGTGGAAGCATATCACTTTCAGGACCTGGGTTCGAATCCTAGGTCCCCCACTTTCTTTGTTATTTTCCTTCTTCAGGTAATCACATGTACGTCCAAGCATGCAGCGCACCATACGCCTTCACACATCCAACAGCCAGATGGCCAAAGGCCAGATCTGGTGATCCAGGCTGAGAGTCCACCATGGAGTCAAGTCCAAGTGCGCACACGGAATCCTAAAAGTCAAACCAGGCCAGCGCTTAATGGGCCTCAGCATTGCTATATGCACCACAAAATTCAGGCCCAAACCTCTCTCTCTCTTTATTTTATTTATTTTGTTTATTAATTGTTTTTATTATTTTTGTTTTTAATTCTAACCAATCATTAAAATTCTTTTTTCTTTAAAATAAAATCACACCAAAATATTTTTATTTAATCAAATTCTAACTTTTACTTTTATTAATAAACATTAATTAAATTAATTTAGGTTTTAATGTTAGAATAATTTTAACCCTTTTTGCAAATAATTAAAATTAACTAGACTTAATTAGGTTTTAATAATTCAATTAATTTTTATTTTCTTTCTTTAAATAACCAAAAATCCAAAAATAACTTTTTTTTTCATTTAATTAATTAATTTAATTTAATGTAGTGATTAATTTAGATTTATTTCTTACTTAAAATATAAAAAAACCACAAAACATTTTCTTTATTAAATCAAATTATAACTTTTATTTTTGTTAATAAACATTAATTAGTTGATTTAGAATTTTAATTAGAATAACTTTCACATTTTGGTAAATAATTAAAATTCAATTTGATTTAATTAGGTTTTTGTACTAACATTAATTAATTTTTATTTCTTTCCTAAAATACAAAAAAACCCAAAAATATTTATTTTTATTAATTATTTTATTTATTTAATTTAGTAATTAATTTAGATTTATTTATTTCTTAAAATAAAAAAAAACAACAAAAAAAGATACTTTCTCTCAAAAAGGGTCAAAACCCTATTTGCGCTCGATTTAATTTCTCGCACGCGATTTATTTTCTTTTATATCATAATGTATTTGTTCCCAGTTTGTAATAGTTAATAGGACCTTTATTTATTTTTTATCGCTTTATTTATTTTTAGAAAGGGTTTGTCTTTGGCGATGTAAATACCCGACGCCTTGTAATTTAAATTCCGCATTTTATTTCCCGCAAAATATAATTGTTAGATGTTTGATAATAGGAATGCATGACAAAGACTAAATGTTTTAACCTAAAATCAACGTAGATCACCATTAACATGTACAAAGATAAAATTAACTGAAAACAACACATTCGCACATGCGCACTCTTAGGGTACACCCACTTGGTTGCCTTTGTACGCGGTCATTGAGTATAGATCACTTTAGAGCTCACCCTCTTGTCTAAAAGATCATAGTTGCCTCGAAACGGTTGCCTCGGATATTGTTGTCTCAAAACAAATGATCTAAGACATTAGGGTTACCGCTAAGGCGTCCTAACATTGCTTTGGTGACCGCACGTCCCTCATTCGAATTGACCCTCAAACTCCAATGCGATGCTACCTACTGATCAATAGTAGGATAACATTGTCTAAAGGAAGATAGCATATAACGATTCCTTTTTCGAGTAGGTAGATGGTTCTTAAGTACTTGCTCTTTCAAAAAAAAAATCTTTTTCACACTGACACTTTCCGAACAAAGTTTTCAAAAACACTTCATATGCTCTTGAGGACAGAAGCAAAAGTTAAATCGAAGTTTCAAACAAAAACTTTTTCCAAACCCACAAGCACAAAGAAAGTAATTTTTGAAAACAATATCAGCAAGTATCTAAGAGCCCGTGGATAACCACAGATAGAAAGGGTGCTAACACCTTCCCTTTCTATAATCTACCCCCGAACCTGAGGATATCTCGAAATAGGAATTTTTCTGTGCTTTTTTCCTTTCCTTGTTGGATAAAATAAAATTCGGTGGCAACTCTTGCTTACCGCGACATTTTGCGAAAACAAATGCAAAACGCAAACCAGCATTCCAAAAAATAGTCAGTTCTTCCCACCGTATCACACCAAGTTGCAAGCCGTGAATCAAATTTTTGCCCAGTCAATTAGACAGTAGACCTAAAAATCAGTTGTATTAGGGAAAAAGTCAATTGTGGCCAATTTACAGTCAAACCTCATAATTTTTTATCCACATAAACATTATAGACTCATATGAACCATTTGATCAAGTTTGGACCACAACTCCTCAAAAAATTTGATCAGATCATCAAAAGGGCAAAATGGTCAAAATTAGGGTTTTGACTGTAGAAGGGCAATTTCTGATTTTTCACCTAGCCAATGGCAAATTGGGTTCAAGCATGGTTTCAAGGACTAAATGGAATCATCTTGAACTAATCACAAGGTTCAAAAGATCTCAAATGCATTGGATTGACAGATGAATTTTCCAGTCAACTGATCAAAAATCAACTATACACTAAAAAGTCAAACTTTGACTTTTTGGTCAAAATCAAGTGCCAAGGGTCATTTTTCATCAATGTGTCAAAACATGAAACTTGTTCACCAAGAAACCTAATTTTGGAAATTAGGGTTTAAGAGTGAAAATTTTCATAACTTAGAAATTTTCTAAGTTATGAAAATTTCTTATTTTTTCCCAACTTTTCCCAACTTTGTCACCATGATGAAATTGGATTCAAAGAAAACTTCCAACATGAAATTTGTAGTCCTCCACAAAGTCTACAACTTTGATTCACAAAGTTTTCCCAAAATATGCTTGGATCTGAAGTTATGATTTTGTGAATAAGGGTCCATGAAACTTTTAACTTAGTGAAATTTTGCCCTAGTTTAGGCAGGATTTTGACCTATCTTCATGGAAACTTTTCACATAGTTCCAAGTGTAATCTCAAAATTAATTTCAAATATGGATTGTAGATAATGTTACAAGCTTTCCAAAATGTCCAAGAACTCTCCAAGATCATTTACGGTTAGGGAGAATCGAAGGAAAGAAAATGGTCATTTCTCACTTTTGTCCATGGCATTTTGCACATTGCTACAAGTTGCAAAATCTGTTCTAAGCATGCTTGTACTTGTTTTACAGGTTCTAATCTCTTATACACTCAAAAATTAAATGCAAACACAATGGACAATGGTCTTATTCTGATCTTTGATGCTTGGCACAATGAATTAATCCATTTATGGCATAAAGTGCATAATACCATTTCCATAAAGCATGCTTTTTGCAATTTTGTATTTCTTGAGCATTGGACCTGATCTCTTGATACAAATAACATCCACTAAAATCAGGAAAAGCTCACCAACTCTCAGCAGGCCTCAATCTAGCTTGTACAACTTTGGCTTTTGTCAACTCACCTTTTGCTTCAAAAATAAGAAACCTTGCAAAAGTTCCACAACTTGGAAATCTGATAAGAGCAAGTCTTGTGAACATTTCAAACGACTTGAGCATATTACACCAAGCCTGAAACACGATTGCCAAGCCTCTCAAACACCCTTATACACCATAAAACCCCATTTGCTTCCCAAACAGGGTAACCACTTCAGAACCTTCGCCAAATCCATTTTCCCTCGTGCGTTTTGCTTAGAATCATATCAAACACATTCTAAACATCACACCTAAACTATCCAAGACCTTACTTTGCAACTGTAACCTCGTTTGCACACTTCACCATTTTCATTTTGAAGCTTTGCAGTTTGAGTTCTACAAGGAGTTTCAGATCATTTCAAAGCAAGCTAAGCATTGGGAAAGGTCAAGGGAACATCAAGCAAGCTCAAAAGTCCTTCAGGCCTCATTCAAAGTTGCTGCATTGCCATATTTGAACTTGACTGAAATAGGTAATTTTCAAACTTCTATCTCCTTATTTAGGAATCATTAGGCTTAGGGGAATTTGGATGTTGAAGTTGCTGAAAAAATTAGGTGATAAATTAGGGGCACTGAAATTCTCCCTGGTTTCTTAGAGTTAGAGTAAGTTTTTTATATCATTAGAATCGTGTGATGATGAGCTATAACTTTCATGTTGCAAGATTTTGTTTTTAAGCACGTATGCAGGAGATACAGATTTGAAGAACAGGACGCGTGTTTTTGTTCCAAGGACGGGGACGAAGTGGAGTTTGGGTTGGGCATGGCTTTGTCCTACTATTGACACCTCATGTTTTACTTCCTGCACCCCATTGGCCCATTTCTTTTATTTGTTATATTTTCTTGAATATTCCACATTTCTGACTTTTATTTATTTTTTTCTAAATATTTAAAATCACAAGAAATATTCTCTTAATTTTTCACATTTTATTTTATTATTTTTTATTATTTTTTGGACATAGAAATAGTTTATTAATAATAATATAACTTATTTTCTTAAATGAAATTTGTAAATAATACAAAAATAGTATTTATTTTTATTTTTCTTATTTATACACTTAAATTAATATTTTCTTACAATATTTAATTTTTTAACATTTTTATATATTTTATTTATTTATTTTCTTGTACATAAATGAAATAAAATAATATTAGAATATATTTTCCATTAAACCAAATTAGGGTTATCACCCTTTCCAAAAATAATCTTTTTATTTTCTTATTTTTTAAGACATTAAATAAATTCATTTTTACATACATAAAAATAAATACAAAAACATTTTGCATATTTATATTTAATTGCATATTTAAATATTATTCATTTATTTATTTGTACAAATAATTCAATATGGTTGTAATTGTTTTAGGGCTTTATTTTGTGCAAATATCCCCTTATTCAAACTTGTACCCCCTTCCCATAATAATATTGTAAAAGTATTAGATTTACTTTTACGCATTTTATCGCTTTCAAATGCCATGATAGTAAAATTAGGGCTTTGTATGCAAAAGACCAAAATCAAACAAATAGCATGACTAAACACAAGACAAAAATGCATGAAAAATGGCAACACAATGCACATAAGCACCTCTAGGGTTTCACTCACTTGTTTCCTTAAGAAACATGGCCATGGTATGCATGCTAGGTATCTTGGCAAAATAAATCAAACAAAAAGATCATAGTCCCTCGATGACGCTATCTTGATTGCCTATACAAAAATGATCTAGTCCCTCAAAAGCTTGCTAAGATACTTGGCAACATTATTATCATGGTCATACGATGACCCACGCCCGTCCCGTTTAACATCCAAAGATAGGGTTGTTTACCAAATACAATGGTAAAACAACAATGTCAAAGGGTTAAAAATATGTAGGAAAGATCTTTGAGTAGGGTAGACAACTCCTAGTTACTTGATCAATTTGCAAACCATCCTTGCTAATTTCAAAAACACACAATTTCAAAACAGTTTCCAAACAAACTTTCAAACATTGAAGCATTTTTCAAAAGACAGACACCTTTGTATACATTCAAACAATAATCATTACAAAGGTTGCCTAGACAAAGGCCTCTTTTCAAAATACTTTCAAAACCACGCACAAAAGCACCATTTCAAACAATTGAAAAAGCAAAGCAAGTGATCTAAACAAGTAACTAAAAGCCCATGGAAAACTATGGATGAAAAGGGTGCTAGCACCTTCCCTTTTCATAATCTACCCCCCGAACCCAAAAACAATCTCAAAGGTCTTTCATGTGCTTTTTTACCTTTCCTTTTGGATAAAATAAAAGTCGGTGGCGACTCTTGCTAAACCGAAACATTTGCAAACACAAACGCAAAACCTCAAGTCAGTTCTCCCACCGCATCATAGAACCGGCGACTCTGCTAGGGATATAAATATAAAAGTGGGGTTACCTTAGGGTTTAGACACCTTTACATGCTTATCTTGCTTGACTTGTTTGCTTTACACTTTGGTTATATTGTTTGGGTTTGAATCCTCTACCCGGATTTGGGAAACATTCATAGGTAAATAGCAATACATTGTGGAAACTGTGCGGGGTATACCGACATGGTCTAAGCAATAGCTATATTAGTGCGACATATTTGTGGGTACCGGTAGCCTTTGAGTCAATCAAAGAGAATACGGGGCCGCTGAGTGATATCATGAAGCACTAATGGAATTTTAGAACCTTTACTTGACCAACTTGGCCTTTTTAGGGGTAGTGAGATGACCGGCTTTGGTGCAGTCCGAAGTTGGTAGATACTCAATACTACACTCATTGAGGGTTGTTTTCTTGGAATATTTTGGTCGCCAGTAAAGTGGCTAAACTGAAATAATGAACACAGAAAATAATCCAGTGATATTGAGCTCCTTAGAACCCATTTACTATTTCTAGGACAGGTTGAGCCAACTAAACTTCAAGAGGGTACTTACCAATGAAACCCCATGCAAGCCTGAAACTAGGAACTTGTGTGATTTGTTTGTACATATATACTTGTGCATAACATCATGAGCATCATGAAGCATCATATGCATCCACTAACCATTTCAAGGATTTGGATCTTCATCTTTGTTCCTGTTTTATAGGTAATGGAATCACTTCGCAGGAAAACAATTCAAGTCAACCTTGTAAGAATTCCTCCTCTCAAGGAGCTAGCTTCAAGGATTCTTGAGAATTCTCCATTCACCGAGAGGCATGGTCGTCTTCTCAACTTAGTCAACACCAACACTGAGGAAGACATGGTGAAAGTTCTCTTCCAGTTCTTTGACCCCCTACACCACTGCTTCACATTTCCTGACTACCAGCTAGTGCCTACTTTGGATGAATTTTCTCAACTCCTGAGGATTCCTATTCTCCATCAACTACCTTTCAACGGTACGAAAAGAGATCCAAAGCCTGAAGATGTTGCTCAAGCCCTACACTTGCAACCATCTGATATCATAGGTCATTGGGAAACAAGAAGTGGTGTCAAGGGTTTCTTGGCAAAGTTCATGTTTGAGAAAGCTCAAGAATGCTGGAATTCCTTGGACTTACAAGCTTTTGAGGAGATTGTAGCTCTTCTCATCTATGGGTTGGTCTTGTTCTCAAACCATGACCAGCTTATAGATGTGAATGCTGTCAAGATTTTCATGTCCAGGAATCCTGTGCCTACATTGCTTGGGGATATCCTCCACTATTTTCACACTCGAACAATGAGGAAAAGAGGTATTCTCATGTGCTGTACTCCTCTACTGACAAGATGGTTTATTTCTCATCTTCCCCAATCAGTTTTGAAGAATGAGCAAGGTTTGAGGTGGTCACAACGATTGATGACTCTTATACATTCAGATATCCATTGGTGTTCTCGATCAAAAGAGAATGTTATCATCATTGACCATTGTGGGGAATTCCCTAATGTCCCTCTACTTGGAATTAGGGGAGGTATTACCTACAACCCCTGCTTGTGTCTGAGACAGTTTGGGTATGCCCGAAGGGATGGCCCACATGACATGCTGATTCTAGACTTGGTTTTTGACTTCGATAACAACAATCAAGGACTTCAACAAAGGTTCATCCGAGCTTGGAGGATGCCCAACAAGGTGGACAGTAAGACCTTGGAACACAAGAATTCCATCCCACTTGAGCCTTACCTCAAGTGGTTACAAACTCGCGCCCAAAGTCTTATGATGCCTTACCCCTACATGCTTCCTGTGATTATAGAGCCTGTTGTGGAAGGAGAGGTTCCATACACCCTCCTACATCCTGACATGCCAACATCACTTGAAGTTCTGCAAAGGAGTTGGATACAACTCAAGGGAGAACGCGACACTTTCGAAGCCTAATTCTATGCAAGTGAGAAGAAGGTTTTAGAACTTACTCGTCAACTTCACAAAGAGCAGACTCTCAACACCTATATTGCACCAAGGAGGATGTGCAACGTCTTTTTACCTTAGAATTTTGTATTATTTTGCCCATGGGGAATTGATGTACTAACAAATTCTATCTTATTAATATGACGTGTGTTCTTTTTTGTTTAAAACAAATTTGAATTTCTGAATCCTTGAATGCATTACATGAATACATATCATTCATCATATGCATAAATAGGTCTTCACACCAGGTTTCCTTATCTCTCTGATGTTTATTTTAGCAAGATGGATATTGAGCAGACGGTTAAAGACTTGCAAGTGCAGAATTCACAGTTCCAACAGCTACTCATGACCTTGGCTAAGGGTCAGGAGGAGCTCAAGACCTTGCTAGAAAAGGAAAAGGAGAAAAAGAAAAAGAAGAGAGTTGGTGTGGCTACTTTGGGTAGAAGATTTGAAGGTCAAGCCAGAAGAGTCCTGGATTTCCCCTCAACATCTGATGAAGGGGTAGGAAAAGGAAAGGGAGCTGCAGTGCCATCTGAATCTGAGGAAGAAGAAGAAGAAGAGGATGAAGACTATTCTGAACAGCAGTACCCTCCTGCAGATGACAAATACAAGAACTTGGAAGAACGTCTGGCAGCTATGGAGGTACAGAGAGTGCCTGGGCTGGATTTTGAGGAACTAGGGTTGGTTTCCGGGATTGTGATCCCTCCTAAATTTAAAGTACATCTGTTTGCTAAATACGATGGGTTGTCTTGTCCCAAGATGAACCTACGATCTTATGTCAGGAAAATCCAACCATATTCTTCTGACAAAGACCCGTGGGTCCATTTCTTCCAGGACAATCTTTCGGGAACGCAGCTGGATTGGTTCTACCAGCTAGAGAGGTCTTATGTGCATAATTGGGAAGATTTGGCGGCCACCTTCTACAGACAATATCAATATAATACGGACTTAGCACCAACCCATAATCAATTAGAGTATAGGCATGGTCTCAAATGAAGGTTTCAAAGAGTATGCCCAGAAATGGAGGGACTTGGCTGGAAGGGTGCAACCACCTTTATCTGAAAGAGAGCTTGTTGATATGTTATTGGGGACTCTGTCAGGTTCTTTCTTTAATCACCTGATAGGAAGTTCTTCTGCGGGGTTCACCGAGTTAATTCTCACTGGTGAGAGAGTTGAAGCCGGAATCAAGAGCAGGAAAATTCAAAAAGATGCATCTACTTCTGCTACCATCAAAAAGACTTTTCCAGCAAAGAAAGAAGTCTCAGTTGTCTACTCCTAAAGAGGTCAAGGAAGAGTTAAGCGCCGGCCAGCGGTGGGGGCCGTAATGATTCAGAAGTCTGCAGCTGATCAACCTAGAAACAATCAACCCAGAACAAACCAAGCAAGGGTGGAAAGGCCTGTACGGCAATTCACTCAGACAAACATGACTCCTGCTCAGGTTCTCACCCATCTTTTGAAGTTAAACCTTGCCAGTCTGAAAGAGGCTCCGAAGAATCCGAATACAACTTCTCCTTACTACCATGTGAATGCCAAGTGTGCTTATCATTCAGACAGCCTGGGGCACGACACCAACCATTATTGGGCCCTCAAGAATAAGATTCAAGATTTAATAGACGCTAAAGAAGTTGAATTTGACGCCCCTGAAAAGCCGAATGTGATCTCTGCTCCAATGCCAAAACATGGTCACAATGTCCATGCTGTTGAAGAAGACCTTTTTGTTGCTACTGTTGATGATTTGATGACTCCACTACCGATAATCAAGTTGAATTTGCTGAAGGCTGGGATTTTCCCAGGTTGTGAAGAAGATTGTTGCATTTGTTCATCCTTACCAACCGTCTGTCCGTTGTTGAAGTTAGGCATCCAACGCCTAATGGATAACCAAGAAATCCTTTTTGAGAAGACTCCTGTTACACCGACTCCTGTCAATGATGTTTCAATAATTACCATATCCGCCAATCTTTCCAAGGTCTCCAAAAGACCTGTTAAGATTACATCCGATCCGAAGATTACACCTTTGAAGATAACCATGTCGAGGCCCGTCCCGTACAAGTCCGATAAATCAATATTGTGGAACTATGGGGGAGAGATCTTTTACCATGGTATTAAACAAATTGAATCAACTGAAGGGAGTTCTGATGAAGAGACTTCCGACATTAGAAACATTGCTGGAATGAGTAAAATCACCCGCAGTGGAAGAATTTTCTCTCCGGAGATTTCCCCTCCAAAGGCAATCTTCGGACCCTCAGCTGATCCTAAGGTTACTCCTGCACCGGTCAACATATCTGTGAGAACTCCAGTTATTGAAGAAATTGTAACTCATGTGGTTGTCCCCTCTGCTGTTGCTGATGATAGAGGGAAAGGAATCCAAGAAGAGCCCACCATGACGAGGGCTCAGCCGTTGATCATCCCTGAAACCACTCAGAAAGAAATGGAATAAATTTTGAAAATAATCAAGAAAAGCGATTACGATGTTGTGGAGCAACTGGGGTAAACCCCATCAAAAATCTCTATGTTGGCCTTGCTGCTTTATTCAGAAGCTCATGCTAAAGCTTTGATAAGATTTTTGAAGATGGCCCACGTGCCACAGGAAACCTCCGCGGATCAGTTCCAGGAATGTGTAGCTAGCCTAACAGCTGACAACGGTCTAGGATTCTCCGATGCCGATTTAACATCTAAAGGGAGAAAACATAATAACGCTTTGCATGTCTTGGTGGAATACAGAGGGACTGCTCTAGCACACGTTCTGGTAGACACTGGCTCTTCGTTGAATGTCTTGCCGAAGAAGGCCTTGGATAGGTTGGATTGTGAAGGCCTAACCTTGAAACCCAGTAACATCATTGTCAGAGCCTTTGATGGTTCCAAAAGGATGGTCCACGGGGAGGTGGACTTCCCGATTAAAGTGGGAACTGAAATCTTCAACTCCACATTCAACATGATGGACATCCGTCCTTCCTACTCTTGCTTGTTGGGAAGACCTTGGATTCACCATGCTGGAGCTGTTACCTCCACTCTGCATCAAAAGCTCAAGTACCATGTCCAGGGGAAAATCATAATTGTTCACGGCAAAGAGGAATACATGATAAGCCATCTAAATTCTTTCCGCTATGTAGAATTGGATGGTGAATTCATCGAAACCCCCTTTCAGCATTTTGAGGAGGTGGCTCAGGAGATTGCAGCAACCAAGACAGTGGTTTCTGTACCCATGATTACAAGACCTCCGCCTCGGATGTCGTCTCTCAAAGATGCAAAGGTTGTGATTAAAGAAAGCGGATCCACAATCTGGGGGAAGCTTCCCGACTTTCCTTTCAAGGCAGATAAATTCGGCTTGGGTTTCACTTCGGCTAGTCAGAAGGTTGTGGGTCGCTCCCGGGCTGGAGGGCCACCATTGAAGATAACCCATCATGGAGTCAATGCTTTGGAGGATAGTGAAGAGGAGAACAACTTGGAAGACTGGATTTTCCCTACTGTGGATGGAGGATTGTGCAATTGGGAGACAAAAGACTTTGTTCCCATTACTTTCATAAATTAGTAATTTATCTTTCAAACATTTATGTTGGTTTGTAATAATTCTCAGACAATTCGTACACTTTTTACCTTGTGCCTTACCCGAGGCATATAGGTCCATTTGTAAGGGTTTGGTTTTTCATCTTCATATGCCATTTTAATGAATCATGGATGTTTTCACATATAAACTTTTGTGTTCATTGTCTTTCTTTTTAAATTTTTATTTGTTTAAAGGTGGCTATCCCTTACACACACCCACACTCACAAATGCAGGTACCCTTCCATTCCGGATTCCATGGGTAACAATTCTTCTATGGCCTTCAGTGACTCTGAAAATCTAGTCTACCATGCCGAATACGAAGGTGAAGAAGATTGTGAGGTGCCGGGAGAATTGGCTAGACTGCTACAACAGGAAGAAAGGGTTATTCTACCTCATGAAGAGCTGTTAGAGACAATCAACTTGGGTACCGAGGAAGACAGAAAAGAAGTTAGAGTGGGTGCCAACCTAGAGCCAAGTGTCAAAGAGCGCCTAATTCAGCTATTACATGAATGTGTTGAGATCTTCGCCTGGTCATACGAAGACATGCCGGGACTCGATAAAGATATTGTGGTTCACCGTTTACCCACAAGAGAAGACTGTCCACCAGTTAAAAAGAAAGTCCTCCACATGAGGCCCGACATGTCTGAAAAGATCAAAGCAAAAGTTATGAAGCAGTTCAATGCTGGATTTCTTGCTGTTACTTCCTATCCATAATGGGTTGCTAACATTATGCCCGTGCCTAAGAAGGACGGCAAAGTCAGAATGTGTGTGGATTACAGAGACTTAAACAGGGCTAGCCCTAAAGATGACTTTCCACTTCCGCACATTGACATCTTGGTTGACAATACAACTCAGCACAAGGTATTTTCTTTCATGGATGTATTTTCAGGTTACAACCAGATCAAAATGGCACCTGAAGACATGGAGAAAACTACTTTTGTTACACAGTGGGGTACGTTCTGCTACAAAGTGATGCCATTCGGACTGAAGAATTTCGGGGCAACCTATCAACGCGCCATGGTAGCTTTGTTTCATGATATGATACATCATGAAATAGAGTTATATGTAGACGACGTGATAGCCCGATCACAAACTGAAGAAGAACACCTCGACCATCTGCAAAAGTTGTTTGTCAGGTTGAAAGAGTACAAGCTCAGACTGAACCCTAACAAATGTACTTTCGGAGTTAGGTCCGGTACACTCTTGGGTTTCATCGTCAGCAACAAAGGCATCGAGGTTGATCCTGGCAAAGTCAAAGCTATACAAGAAATGCCTGCCCCTCGCACTGAGAAGGAGGTCAGAGGTTTCTTGGGATGCCTAAACTACATTTCAAGGTTCATTTCTCACCTAACATCTACCTGTGAACCAATCTTCAAGCTGTTGAAGAAAGATCAGGTGGTTAATGGAATAATGACTGTCAAGTTGCTTTCGATAAAATCAAGGAGTATTTGCTAGAACCTTCTATCTTGATGCCTCCCGTCGAAGGAAGACCGTTAATCATGTATCTGACTGCCCTAGAGAATTCAATGGGGTGCATACTGGGCCAACATGACGAGTTTGGCCGAAAAGAGCACGCCTTTTATTACCTTAGCAAAAAGTTTACCGACTGTGAGACCCGATACTCACTGCTCGAGAAAACTTGTTGCGCTTTGGTATGGGCTGCTCGCCGGCTAAGGCAGTATATGTTGACTCATACCACTTTGCTGATATCTAAGATGGATCTGATCAAGTACATCTTTGAGAAGCCTGCTCTATCTGGAAGAATAGCTAGATGGCAGATGATCCTAACGGAATACGATATACAGTACACAACCCAAAAAGTTATAAAGGGGAGTATGCTATCCGATCATCTGGCCCATCAAGCTGTCGAAGATTACCAATCCATGAGGTTTGACTTCCCCGACAAAGACATTATGACATTGAACAACATTAAAGATTTCAGACCATATGACGAACCTGAACAAGGATCCCGATGGACCCTGTACTTTGATGGTGCCTCCAACGCACTTGGCAATGGTATCGGTGATGTACTTATCTCTCCAGAAGGTTTCCATACACCTTTCACCACCAGACTTTGCTTTAGTTGCACCAACAACATGGCCGAGTATGAAGCTTGCATCTTTGGTCTCAAGGCTGCAATAGAACTGGGGATCAAATCTTTGATTGTGTTTGGGGACTCCACTTTGGTCATCAGTCAGATCAAAGGAGAGTGGGATACTAAACATCCAAACCTCATCCCTTACAAAGAACGTGTCTTGACATTGTTACCACATTTCAAGTAGATTACCTTCGAGCACTTCCCGCGAGAAGAAAATCAGCTAGCAGATGCTCTAGCTACAATGTCATCCATGTTTAAACTTAACTGGGATAATGAGGCTCCCCAAATCACCATTGAACGGATGGACGAACCTGCACATTGTCACGAGATTAATACCGAAGAAGTAGTGGACCGACCGTGGTTTCATGAAGTCAAAAGGTATCTCGAGGCTCAGGAATACTCTGAAGGAGATTCAGTCAACGACAAAAAGTTCTTAAGGAGATTTTCTGCCAAGTTCTTCTTGAGCAATGGTATCCTACACAAGCGCAATCATGATTGCATTCTGCTCTGTTGTGTGGACAAGATTAAAGCTGAACAGATCATGGTTGAACTGCACAATGGTACCTTTGGCACTCACTCTAGAGGACATATGACAGCTAAGAAGATTCTAAGGGTAGGCTATTACTGGTCTACCATGGAAGCTGACTTCCATCAACATTCCCGTACATGCCATAAATTTCAAATCTATGCGAACAAGGTACATATACCTCCAGTTCCCCTCAATGTCTTAACAGCTCCTTGGCCATTCGCTATGTGGGGGATCAACATGATTGGCGAGATCAAGCCTACAACATCTAATGGACATCGTTTCATCCTGGTGGCCATCGACTACTTCACCAAGTGGGTCGAAGCAGCTTCCTTTGCATCTGTCACAAAAAATGTTGTTGCCCACTTCATCAAGCAAAACCTTATTTGTCGGTACGGCATCCCCGAAAGGATCATCACTGACAACGGTACAAACATGAACAACATTATGATCACCACTCTGTGCGAGCAGTTCCAGATTCAACATCATAATTCATCTCCCTATCGGCCAAAGATGAACGGTGTTGTCGAAGCTGCAAACAAAAATATCAAGAAGATCATACAAAAGATGACAGTCACCTACAAGGACTGGCATGAGATGTTACCGTTTTCTCTGCACGGGTACCGTGCCAAGGCACGCACTTCAACTGGGGCAACACCCTATTCTTTGGTATATGGCATGGAAGTTGTTTTGCCTATTGAGGTTCAGATTCCCTCCTTGAGAATCATGAAAGATACTGGTTTGAGTGAAGACGATTGGATTCAGACCCGGTTTGATCAACTTAGCTTTATTGATGAAAAGAGACTTACTGTTGTTTGCCATGGTCAGGCGTATCAAAAACGGGTGATCAAGGCATTCAACAAAAAAGTCAGACGCCAGGTATATCAAGTCGGGGACCTTATAATCAAGCGGATCATCTTGTCGTAAAGTGATCCCAGGGGAAAATGGACTCCTACTTACGAAGGACCATTTGTGATCAAGAACATCTTTTCTGGTGGGGCAATGATCTTAACCACCATGGGAGGTGATGACCTGCCGCACCCTGCGAATGCAGACATAGTCAAAAGATACTACGCATAAACGACCCGACAAGTTGAAAACCCGAAAGTGTAACTTGGGCACAAAAAGGGCATCCCGGTGAATCGAAAACCCGAAAGGGCGGTTCAGGCAAAAATTAGGGATAAATAAAAAAATATCTACACCCGGCAAGTTGAAAACCCGAAAAGGTGACTTGGGAAAAAAAAGGGTTTCCCGGTGGATCGAAAACCCGAAAGGGCGGTCCAGGCAAAAGTTAGGGAATTAAAGCGTATGACTATGTCTCGTCGGATCACTTTAAGGATAATCTCTTCACAGACAAGCTTCGGGCTTCTGATCAACTCAATCATCTTCGGACGAAGCAACGAATGGACAAGATATCCAGAGTTACGAAGGCTATAGTAGAATGGGAATCTCATGGAATTTTCACACATAGTCATCTTTCTTTGTATAAATTTTTCTCAGTTTTTATGACAACGTTATCTTACTAGGACGTCTGTCTCCTTTGTACAAAATACTTACACAAAGTTAATACAAAGATACTTCAAAGTGCAGAAAACTATTTGTCTTTTCCTCTTTACACTTGTGTTTTATTTAAAAACGTCCAATGATTTATTAATGAGCATATGCATTTTAATATAATCACTATATACAAATAAACGAAATGAGAAAGAACGATTACTGATAGGTTGAAAGGATAGGAAAACGTATTTAGGCTATTCCAGGAGAAATCCCCTGTTGTACATCATCTAAATCCCCAGCAGAGCTAAAACCTTGAAATACATATCCCCAGCGGAATTAAATTTCAAAATCCCCGTCAGAGTCAAAACATCAAAATCCCAATCCCCAGCGGAGTTATATTTCAAACCCTTAATCCACCATCAGAGTTAAACCTCCAAACTCCCAATCTTCAGTGGAGCAAAAACTTTGAACTACAGACCCTCATCAGAGATGAAACCTTCTTCCCCAACGGAGTCAAATTTCCAACTACCAATCCACAGCGAAAACCATTCAGTTTTCCCCAATTTCCTCAGCAAGTTATCTTAAAATCTGAGAATCAACCAGATAACAGTTAACTTTTGTCTTATCCCCAAACTAGGATAATTCCCCAGTAGAATGGCATACAACCCAAACTCCTAAACTTCTTCCAAACAGGAATAAGCTTTTCCCCCAGAGTCCTGAACTTACTCTCCAGCAGGATAGCTACTCCCCAACAGTATCGCTATTCCCCATAGAGTTTTTACTCCCCAACAGAATGAATATTCTCATTCTTGATTCCCCAGTGAAGTTGCCAAAGGCTTCATTACTCCCCAGCATGAATTTGTCAGAATTTTTAATCCCCTACAGATCGAAGATTCTCATTCTTGACTCCTCAGCATGAAGTCCCTGTGATCGGTGGAAATAGAAATGACTGTTTAACGCTGGTTCGCGAAAAGTCGCGGAAGCAAGAGTCGCCACCGTCTTTTATTTTCTCCAACATGGACAGGACAAAAGCACAGCAAAATTCCTTATGAGATAGTTTCTCGGTTCGGGAGGTAGATTTATAGAAAGGGGAGGTGTTAGCACCCTTTCTATCCATGGTTATCCATGGGCTCTTAGATACTTGCTCATTTGTGTTTTCAAAAGTGTTTGCTTTTCAAAGTGTGAGTGGGTTTGAAAAAAGTTTCGTTTAAAGATTTCAGATCGACTCTTGTATCAGTCCTCAAGAGTGTTTGAAAAATTGTTTTGAAAGCTTTTTGAAAAGTGTCGGTGTGAAAAGATTGTTTTTTGTTTTTGAGAGAGAGAAAGTATATATGAGTCATCTACCTACCCTAAGGAATTAGGATGTGTAAATGTCCTTAAGGTAGTACCATCCCACCATTGAGAGGTAGGTAGCACCACCGTTGGAGGTGTTCGGGTCAATTCGATTTTAGGGACAGTGTGGTCACCAGAGCAACAGTAGGACACCTTAGAAGCTACCCCTATGCCATTGATCATGGACATAAGGACTTACTAAAACGTCATATACTCGACGACCATGTTTCGAAGGCAAGGCAACAGTGAGGCGTACCCTAAGAGTGGTGTGTGATTTGTGTGTCATGTTCATTTATATTTATCTTGTTCATGCATTGGTGATCTACGCGTTGCTTTTATTTTGGCATTCATTCTTTCATGCAAATTAATTAACAGTTAAAAGATGCGGAATTTAAAAGTCCTACGCTATTACAAAGGCGCGGGTCCACATCGCCAAATTAATCCAGGACCCGATTTAAAAAATAAAAATACGGAAAGATAAATGTCCTAATTGATCTATTACATAGCTTTGGGAGAATTACATGAAATTTATAAAAAGGAAATAAAATAAGCGCGCGAAATAGAATTATGACCGAATGCGAGGGCGTTGGACCCTTTTAAAGAAATTAAATTGGAATCATGAAATTGATTAAAAGAAAATAAAAGAAAGAATTTTTGGAGTTTTTTACATTTATGGAGTTTAATGAGAATTAATGGAATTAAAACCTAATTCTAAATTATTTTTAATTTATTAAAAAATGTTTAAGTTTGTACCCTAATTTTAACCTACTTATTTACATGGCAATTTATTTACAAAATAAATAATTAATTATTAGTAATGGTAAAAGAAAAGAAAAAAAGAATAAAAGTATTTAAAACCCTAATTCTACATTTTTTAGTTTATTAGAAAAAACATTAAAATTGAACCTAGAATTAAAAACTAAATTAATTAATAGAATTTATTTATAAAAACATTTAAACAAAATATATTTATATTTTTTCGTCTTTCTGTTTTTTATTATTTTTTATGTTAAAGAAAAAAAAAATAATTTAAAGAATTAAATTAAAACTACATGAAACAAAAAAAATACAAAAAATAAAGAGAATGAAAAAGCAAACCAATGGGGGGTGTTGACCCCAATTTGGAGGTTATGTTGTGAGCAATTAGGCCCAATTATTGGAGGCCTTTGGTTGACTTTCTCAGCGCGCGTGTGGCCTGGTTGACCAACGAGTATGGTGTTCATCAGATCATGGCCCTTGGATTGATGTTCTGAGACATGTGGCACGCTTGGATAGTGGACGTATGGTGAACCCCTGGAATGCACGCTGCGTAGGAACATGGAAAACAAAATAATATGAGAAAGGGAGGGGACCTGGGAATCGAACCCAGGTCCCAATGCTTACCAAGTGCACGTTCCACCAACTGAACCATTAGCGCACGTTGTACATAGAATAAAGAACAAATAATATAAACGAAAATTGACGTTAGTGACATAGAAACGAAAGAACGCGCGCTGGAATTCAAACTATCCAGTTAGATCTTGCCACATGATCTTCTTCTTCGTTCGTCCCTGAAATAAAAAGAAGTAGCGGGGGTTTTAAACCCCCCCAAAACACAGTATTTTCCAAAATAGCGAATAGCTCGTGTGGCCATATAAATAGGGCGCGACTAGTGTATTGAATTCGTCCAAACGTCCTGATTCTAATCGTGGTACTGGGATGTCCTGATTTTACAGTATGTGCAAACGCCCAATTTGAAGCTTGAGAAACCCTAAAACATTTTAATGGCAACTTTGCGCACAGGCCATATTAATTCAATTAGATAACATCATTAGCTTTAGAATGGTTAGATTAGTCCAAATCAACAGAAAAAATGCAATGAGGATGCGTATAAATTGAAACACGAATATCAAAAATGTTAAGAACAGGACGGCATCATATTACCAATTCTTTGCGTTAGAAGCTGTGATTTTGATCCAGAAACTTTCCTTGTGGCCTTGGCAAGCTATTGGAATTGTTACTTTTCTTTGAATTGCGCTAGAATGCAGTTTTCAGTTTTGAAATTTTTTCACAAAAATTGCAAAGTGTGTATTAGTCTGAGGTGCAGCTTCCAGGTTCTTGTGACTAGGGTTATCATCTGCTTATGTATGCCAATGGATTAGGGTAGAAATTTGAGTCAAAAAGCCTTGTAATCATGAATCAAATATTTGATTTTAATGAATATTTTTTTCAATCTTTTTCATATCTTTTGATACCAATCATGGCCAAATCTTTCCTTTTTTGATGTGCACGAGATCTTGAGTAACCAATGAGGGCATATGCTGCATAAAAAGATTCAAACACATTTGTTTAGTATTTTTGTCATATTTTATTTCATTAAATGAATTAATAGTGATTAAAAATTCAAATAAATAATAAAAAATGATGAAATAATTCCCCTTTGGGCCAAATGGTCGTGCATAGCCTTTGGATAATGATTCTTGGAAGAAAATGTGGCCCATTAGCAATTTTGAGGCATTTGAAGTAAAGTTGACTTTTCAAAATTCCCAAAAATTGCCCAACTTCCACAAGGCATATCTTGCTCAATTTTTAATCTTTGATCATGTTCTTGGACATTTTGGAAATGTCTTGAAGTCCTCTAACCAATGCCTTTGGTCCCATGTCATTTTGATTTACCAATCTCAAGTTATGGTCTTTGACTTAAGGTCCCTTTTTGTTGACTTTTGAAAATGACCTATAATGTTGAAATTGATAACTTTTTGTGAGAGCATTTCTTGGACTTGAAGTGTGAAGAGGAGTTGTAGCGAATGTCATTCTCTTCAAAATGAGCTTTGGATGGAATTTTTCTGATAAACCATGTGGAAGTTATGCCTTGGTCAAGTTACAGTTGACTTTTTCAACTGTCCAAATATGGAAACTTTTGCATCTTGAGACTTTTTGAGCCATGCTTTGAGAATCATGATCAAGAATTGATCAAATGATGTTTGTGGCTTCAAAATGAGATGTTGACCAAAAATTTGAACTTTTGACTGTCAAATGACCATTTTGCCCCTGCAGTTGACTGTTGAGCAATTAGGGTTTTTGACTGTGCAATTTTGTGTTGTAAGTCTTGAAACTTAGCATGAGGATGCTTGACCATGTTTATAGGCATGTGGGACTTGATTGGGCCCTTGGAAACTTCATTTTCTTTGTCACAACCAAAACCCTAGTTTTTGACTGTTAGGAGGCCTTTGAACTGTGCAACCCTTGGGGAGATTTTGAAGCATGTTCTTTGCAAATCTTGAAGAATATGGGAGGGAAAATTTTGGGGTACAACAGTTGCCCCTGTTCAATCTTCTTAGACCTGAGGATGTAGATTGGCTGGCGTGCCTTTCGTAATCCGAGGGTGGAAGATGATTGAACACTAGAGTGCCCAGAAATTTGCGCTCACATAGTAGTGTGATGGTGGGAATGGGATTATAGATGCCATTTAGAGATTGATGAATAGGATGATGGGCTTATAGATGCCATGCTAAGAGATGATGGATATATGGATGGGCTTATAGATGCCATCTGGGTGTCGATCGCGTAAGAGATTCCTTAGCGAGAGCTTGCGTACCTGAAAAAGAAAATGATTACCTGGCCTGTTACAGGAGCTGGTCTTCAACTCTTTGTGTAGATGTGCCCTGACTGGTTACAGGAGTTGAATCTGGAGCTTCAAAAGGTTATGAATGAACCAGGGATGGTTACTACCTCAACGGGACGGTGAGAGAACCTTGGACGATTACTACCTCAACAGGAACGCTGAGAGAATCTTGGAGCGATTACTACCTCCACAGTAACGGGGAGAGAATCTTGGGCGACTTCAACCTCAACAGTAACGCTGAGAGAATCTGGGGCGATTACTACCTCAACAGTAACGATGAGAGAATCTTGGGTGTCTTCTACTGGGATAAGAATCAGGGAGATCTTAGGGTCGATCTGACTGAACCAGAGAAGGTCTTGGAATGTCTTCAACTGGATAAGAATCAGGGAGATCTTAGGGTCGATCTGACTGAACCAGAGAAGGCCTTTGACTGGATAAGAATCAGGAAAATCTTAGGGTCGATTTAACTGAACCGGACAAGGTCTTGGAATGTCTTCAACTGGATAAGAAACAGGGAGATCTTAGGGTCGATCTGACTGAACCAGAGAAGGCCTTTGACTGGATAAGAAACAGGAAAATCTTAGGGTCGATTTAACTGAACCGGACAAGGTCTTGGAATCTTCAACTGGATAAGAAACAGGGAGATCTTAGGGTCGATCTGACTGAACCAGAGAAGGCCTTTGACTAGATAAGAATCAGGAAAATCTTAGAGTCGATTTAACTAAACCAGACTAAAGGTCTTGAAATATAGCTGAGAAATCCACTGGATCTTTCCTGAAAGGTAAAGGTCAGTCATATGCAAGGCATGATATGAATCAAGCGATGATGTTCTCAACATAAATGAGATTTGTAAGATATGATGCGTATATGCATGCTATAATGTATGGAAATGCGATGTTTATGAACGTATGTTTTCGTCTCAAGAAAATAAATCCTTGACGGGTGCCGGGAAGTCACATCTTGGGCTGATGTTGGAGAACAATGCTTTGTTGTTTCCGCTGGAGATGATAGTTGCAAGAATACCGGTAGGAGAAGATAACTCCGTTGGGGAATAAACTTGGCGAATGGAACACTCTGCGGGGGAGAAAAAATACTCTAGCGATCTTGCTGGGGAACGATACTCTGTGGGGAGAGAGATACTTTGCTGAAATGTTGATGGTAACTTTGTTGGGGATACCATTGTTGTGTTGGAAGTGTTAATAGACTTCGCTGGGGATAAGAAGACTTCGCCGAGAACGATCTTTCCGTGGCTTTTGGCTGAGGATAACCCAGTTATATCCTGGTATGGAAATAACTCTTTGAATAAAGCCGGGAGACGCGTTCGTGCTCTGCGAGGGATAAGCGTCCAGAATCTACTGGGGATAAGCTTACTGCTTGGGGAGATGGATCCCAACTTTCCTGGGGAAACTGGATTGGACTCTCCTGGGGAAGTTTTGAACTGTACCGGGGAAGTGACTCCACTGAATGTTTGGTATACCGCCGGGGAACAATCTTAGATCAAGATTGTCGGGGATGCTTGTTAAGAATATTCGTTTATTGTACTGGGGAATGTTGAGATCTGCTGGAGGATACCCAACTTCCTTAAGGTTTGATAATATAGCTTGGGGAGAGTGCACTGACTTGTTGGCTCACTCTCTGGGGAATTAAGATGTACCGGTTGTGTTCTTCGGCTGAACCTTCCTTGATACCTCAGAGGACAGAACAATTAGATTGCTTAGACAACTCTTTATTGCCCCTGTTTCTAATGTTACCTGTAATTAATCCTTTGTTTCGTATGCAAATATTCATGAGTTAGCAAATTATTGTCAATGCATATATCACAAATTAAATCTTGGACGTTCTTCGCAAAACAAAACAGAAAAAGAAAAAGAAAAAACAAATGGCAATTTGAGCTGAAAAGTGATTTTTGTATTGATTTTTGAATTTGCCTGTAAGATAGGCGTTTATGTACAAGAGGCTGACGTCCTAGTAAGAGAACGCCGCCGAACAAAAAGTTTATACAAATTTGTACAAAGGAAAATAAAACAGCTGTGTGAAATGAATGATCCCACTGTGTTCCAACTCTGCTATCGCCCTTATATCTTCGAGCGTCTCATCACTTGATGACCTAGTTGAAGATGAAGTTGATCGATCGATGCCGTCTGAACTTGATGTTGATACCGGATTCTGGATGCAAAGTGATCCAATGAGACATAGTATTACGCTTTTATCCCTAACTTTTGCCTGGACCGCCCTTTCGGGTTTTCAGTCCACCGGGATACCCATTTTTGCCCAAGCCGCCTTTTCAGGTTTTCGACTTGTCGGGTATACAAATTTTTTTCATTTCATCCCTTCATTTTGCCCGAACCCTTTTGGTTCGCCGGGAAGCCCTAATTTTTGCCTAGGTATGTCAACCTAGTGGGTCTTTTTTCATGCGTAGTATCTTTTCACTATGTCTGCATTGGCGGGGTGAGGAAGGTCGTCACCATCCATGTTGGTTAGGATCATGGCTCCTCCTGAGAACACATGTTTAACCACAAATGGCCCTTCATACGTAGGGGTCCATTTGCCCCTTGGATCACTCTGAGGTAGGATGATGCGTTTGATTACCAGATCCCCAACTTGATATTCTTGTGGTCTGACCTTTTTGTTAAATGCCCTGATCATCCGTTTCTGATACGTCTGACCATGACAGATAGCCGCAAGTCTCTTTTCATGAATCAGATTTAGCTGATCAAGTCGTGTCTGGATCCAATCATCCTCACTCAGATCTGCATCCTTCATTACCCGGAGAGAGGGTATCTGCACCTCGATCGGTAAGACTGCCTCCATACCGTAGACCAAGGAGAAAGGAGTTGCCCCGGTTGATGTCCTGGCTGAGGTACGGTACCCATGTAGAGCAAACGGTAACATCTCGTGCCAATCTTTATAAGTCACTGTCATCTTCTCCACGATTTTCTTAATGTTCTTATTCGCTGCTTCTACAGCCTCATTCATCTTCGGTCGATAAGGAGAAGAGTTGTGGTGCTGTATCTTAAACTGCTCGCAGAGCTCAGTGATCATCTTGTTATTGAGATTGGTACCGTTGTCTGTAATGATCCTTTCTGGGACTCCGTAACGACAGATCAGGTTGTGCCGAATGAACCGTGCCACAACAGTCTTGGTTACCGTAGCGTAGGAAGCTGCTTCAACCCACTTCGTGAAATAATCAATCGCTACTAGGATGAAGCGATGCTCATTGGATGCTGTAGGTTTGATCTCGCCGATCATATCTATGCCCCACATTGCAAACGGCCAAGGCGCAGTCAGAACATTCAGAGGGACTGGAGGAACATGCACCTTGTCTGCATAAATCTGACACTTGTGACATGTCCGAGAATGTTGGTAACAGTCAGCTTCCATTGTGGACCAGAAATACCCTGCCCGAAGGATTTTCTTCTCCATAGTGTGTCCACTGGAATGTGTTCCGAAGGTTCCTTCATGTAGCTCTTCCATGATCCTTTCTGCTTCAGTCTTATCCACACAACGCAGTAAGGTCAAATCGTGGTTTCGCTTATACAAGATGCCATTGCTAAGGAAGAATTTCGCTGCGAACCTTCTCAGAAACTTTTTATCATTGACAGATGCACCTCCAGGGTATTCCTGAGCTTCCAAATATCTCGTCACCTCATGGTACCAAGGCTTCTCAGTCACCAATTCAGTCTCAAGATCACAACAATATGCTGGTTCGTCCTGTTTCCAGATGATGATCCGGGGAGCCTCATTGTCCCATTTGACCTTGAACATAGAAGACATGGTAGCTAACGCGTCCGCTAACTGATTCTCCTCTCTCGGGAAATGTTCAAAGGTTATCTCTGTGACATGGGGGATTAATGTCAACACACATTCTCTGTAAGGAACAAGATTTGGATGTTTCGTATCCCACTCGCCTTTAATCTGATTGATCACGAGAGCGGAATCTCCTAAGACACTCAGAAACTTGATCCTTAAGTCGATCGCAGCTTGGAGACCCATGATGCATGCCTCATACTCCGCCATGTTGTTGGTGCAGTTGAAACATAGCCGGGCAGTGAGTGGAGTATGAGTGCCTTGAGGGGATATGATCACAGCGCCGATACCATTACCCAAAGCGTTGGAGGCTCCGTCAAAGTGCATAGACCATCGGGATCCTTCCTCAGGTCCTTCATCCGGTCCAGGTACTTCACAATCAGTCACTATCATGATACTCTCGTCCGGAAACTCGAAGTTCATTGACTGATAGTCGTCTACTGCCTGATGTGCCAAGTGGTCTGCCAATACACTTCCTTTGATGGCTTTCTGGGTTGTGTATTGTATGTCGTATTCCGTCAAGATCATTTGCCATCTTGCTATTCTCCCAGACAGAGCAGGCTTTTCAAATATGTACTTTATAGGATTCATCTTTGAGATCAACAAGGTGGTGTGAGTCAGCATATACTGTCTCAGCCGGCGAGCAGCCCATACCAAAGTGCAGCAAGTTTTCTCAAGCAGTGAGTATCGGGTCTCACAGTTGGTAAACTTTTTGCTAAGGTAATAAATGGAATGCTCTTTTCGGCCAGACTCGTCATGCTGCCCCAGCACACACCCCATTGAGTTGTCAAGTACTGTCATGTATAATATCAGAGGTCTCCCCTCAACCGGTGGCATAAGAATGGGTGGTTCTTGGAGATACTCTTTGATTCTGTCAAAAGCAGCCTGACATTCATCATTCCAACGTACTACCTGATCTTTCTTCAGCAGCTTGAAGATTGGTTCACAAGTAGCAGTTAGGTGCGAGATGAATCGGGCAATGTAATTCAGGCGTCCTAAAAAGCCTCTGACCTCTTTCTCTGTCTTAGGAACTGGCATCTCTTGAATAGCTTTAACCTTGGCAGGGTCTACTTGAATACCCTTATCACTTACAACGAAGCCTAGCAACCTTCCAGATCTTACCTCGAAGGTGCACTTGTTCGGGTTCAACCTCAGCTTGTACAACTTCAGTCGGTCAAACAATTTCTGCAGATGATCTAGGTGTTCTTCCTCAGTCTGGGACCTTGCGATCATGTCGTCAACATATACTTCTATCTCATGATGGATCATGTCATGAAATAAAGCAACCATGGCACGTTGGTAGGTTGCCCCAGCATTTTTCAACCCGAATGGCATGACCTTGTAGCAGAAGGTGCCCCACTGAGTAACAAAGGTAGTCTTTTCCATGTCTTCAGGTGCCATCTTGATCTGATTATAACCTGAGAAGCCATCCATGAAGGAGAACACCTTATGCTGAGCTGTATTGTCAACAATGACATCAATGTGAGGTAGAGGGAAGTCATCCTTGGGGCTGGCCCTGTTTAGGTCCCTGTAATCGACACACATTCTGACCTTACCGTCTTTCTTAGGTACCGGCACCACATTAGCAACCCACTGAGGATAAGAAGTCACTGCAAGAAACCCGGCATCAAACTGCTTCATAACCTCAGCATTGATCTTCTCAGACATCTCTGGACGCATACGACGGACCTTTTGCTTAACTGGAGGGCAGTCTTCCTTGGTGGGCAAGTGATGGACCACAATGTCGGTATCCAACCCAGGCATGTCTTCGTAGGACCAGGCGAAGATCTCCACATAATCATGTAGCATCTGAGTCAACCGTTGCTTCACGCTGAGCTCTAGGTTGGCACCGATCTTAACTTCCTTTCTGTTCGTCTCAGTACCCAGATTTATTGTTTCCACCGGCTCTTCATGTGGTTGAATTTCCCTCTCTTCCTGGAGTAACAGTCTTGCAAGCTCGCCAGACACTTCGCAATCATCTTCACCTTCGTCTTCGGCTAAGTTGATCGGATTTTCGAAGTCATAACTGGCAGTAGCAGAGTTGTTACCAGTGAGATCCAGAGTGGATTGAAACCTGTATGAGTGAGTGTGTGTAAATACAACTGTTTTGCAATTTAAAGAGAGGAAAGAAAGAAAAGGAGCATAAGATTTGAAATGCGAGAAAACATCCAAGATCTTTATTCATGATATATGAGATGACAATTAATATACCCTCACAAATGAAGCCACGGTGCCCCGGGTAAGACACCGGGCCATAGAGTTTCAAATCATTGTTTATTACAAATAACAAAACAAAGGAGTTTATTACTGCGTAACAAAAGTAACAGGAGTATGATCTTTAGCAATCCAATTGGTCAATCCACCATCAGTCGTCGGGTAAATCCAGCTATTGAACTCTGACTCTTCCACTTCATCTTCGTCCCCAACAGCATTCACTCCTGGATTGGTAATGAGCACAGGAGGTCTTCTGGTCTTTGCCTTGCGCACAGCCCTCTGAGCCTCTGCAGTAAAACCTAGTCCAAACTTGTCAGTTTTAGGTGTAAAATCAGGGAGCCTGCCCCAGTTAGCACATTCACCTTTCTTGATTACGGCCCGGGCATCCTTTAGGGAAGCCATCTTCAAAGGAACGTCTTCTTCAGCCACTGTCTCCGCTGCTGCCAATGTTGGAGGTACCTCTTCAAAATGCTGAAAGGGGGTTTCAATAAACTCCCCGTCCATCTCAATATACCTGAAGGAATTCAAATGGCTCACTATATACTCCTCCTCTCCCTGCACAGTGACGATCTTCCCTCTGACGGGGTACTTGAGCTTCTGGTGCAGGGTAGAGGTCACTGCCCCAGCTTTGTGGATCCAAGGTCGACCCAGTAGACAAGAATACGATGGACGGATATCCATCACATAGAAAGTAGAATCGAATACTTGAGAACCCACACGAATAGGAATGTCTACCTCTCCGTGAACCATCCTTTTAGAACCGTCAAAGACTCTGACAATGATGTTGCTAGGTTTCAGCTCCAGGCCCTCACAATCCAACCGGTCTAAGGCCTTCTTGGGTAGCACATTCAAAGAAGAACCAGTGTCCACCAACACGTGCGCAAGGGTAGTGCCCCTGCATTCAATAGAGACATGCAGGGCGTCATTGTGGTCCTTTCCCTTAGCAGTAAGGTCAGCATCCGAGAAACCCAAACCATTGTTGGCTGTCAAATTGGCTACACAATCAGTAAACTGGACTGCAGATGTCTCCTGTGGCACATGGGTCGTCTTGAGAAATGAAATCAAGGCCTTAGCATGGGCCTTTGAGCACAGCAGCAAGGAGAGCATGGAGATCTTGGAGGGGGTATGCCCCAGATGCTCAACAACATTAAAGTCACTCTTCTTGATTATTTTCAGAATTTCCTCCATCTCTTGTTGGGAGGCCTCAGCATTTACAGATTTTGGTGCCTCCATCCGGGCAGGCTCATCTTCAATCCCTTTGCCCCGAGCATTAGATGACTCGGCGGCAGGGGAAACAACTTGATCAGAAAATGGAACAGATACACTTGTAGGTGTTATAGTAAGGGGCCTTCGAATAGCTGGTGGTGCAATGTCAGGCGAGAAGAGCCTGCCACTGCGGGTAACTTTGGCTGGACCAGTGATATTGCTGATGCTGGTGCCAGTGTTAAACTCTTGCTTTATACCATGTACATACACATCTGCCCCATAGTGCCATGGGACAGCCTTATCAGATTCATAGGGGAGAGGCCCCGGAACAGTAATCACAATGGGTGCGACAGTCATGATTTTAACCGGCTTCCTCGGGAGAGCCTTGATCGGATTATTAAAGATTGTAACAACAGAAACTTCTTCCACCGGAACAAACTGAACAGCAGTCTTCTTGAACATAATCTCTTTGCTGTCCATCAGGCTTTGGATGCCCAACTTCAGCAAAGGACAACCAGAAAGGGAAACAGCACAGAAAAGGCAACCTTCACTACAACCCGGAAATAAACCGGCCAGCAGCAGGTTCCTCTTAACAGTCTTCAAAGGAGTAGCTACATCATTCACAGAAACGGCATACACATCTTTATCAACGGCATTCACTCCATGCTGGGGCATAGGAGCAGTCACCACATTTGGCCTCTCAGGCGCTTCAAATTGTATCTCTTTTGCGTCAATAAGGTCTTGTACCTTATTCCTTAAGGCCCAACAGTCATCAGTGGAATGCCCCGGTGTGATCGGTGGATCTGGAACTGACTGTCTAAAGCTGGTTCGCGAAATGTCGCAGAAGCAAGAGTCGCCACCGTCTTTTATTTTCTCCAAATGGAAAGGACAAAAGCACAGAAAAATTCCTTAAAGAGATATGTTTCTCGGTTCGGGAGGTAGGTTATAGAAAGGGAAGGTGTTAGCACCCTTTCTATCCATGGTTATCCATGGGCTCTTAGATACTTGCTCATTGTGTTTTCAAAAAGGTTTGTTTGCTTTTCAACTGTGGGTTTTAAAAAGTTTCTTTGAAAATTCCAGTTCGACTCTTGTATCGGTCCTCAAGAGTGTTTGAAAAATTGCTTTCGAAAGCTTTTTGAAAATGTGTCGGTGTGAAAAGTATTTTTGAATTGTTTTGAATTTAGAGCAAGTATCTACGAGAATCTACCTACCCTAAGGAATTCGTCTGTGTAGATGTCCTTTAAAGTAGTGCCATCCCACCATTGAGAGGTAGGTAGCACCACCGTTGGAGGTGTTCGGGTCAATTCGAGGTTCGGGACATGGTGATCACCAGAGCAATGGGAAGACACCTTAGAAGCTACCCTCATGCCAGGTTCCCGGATCATGAGGACTTACTAAGACATCCTCTACTCGACGATCACCTTTCGAGGCAAGGCAACAGTGAGGCGTACCCTAGGGGTGGTGTGTGATTTGTGTGTCGTTTTCATTTGTATTTATCTTGTCATGTTATTGGTGTTCTACGCTTGTTTTTATTTTTGTCCATACATTCTTTCATGCCTTGATTTAACAGTTAAAAAGTGCGAGAAAAGTAAAGATTCTAAGCTATTACAAAAGGCGCGGGTCCACATCGCCAAAATTTCTCGAACCCGATTTGACAGAAAAATAAAGAAAGTAAAGAAAATTAAGAATTAAAAATACGGGAAATTAATTACAAGGCCTTGGGAGAGATACATAAATATTAAACGAAATAGAATAAATATGCGAATAAGAATTGAAAAAAACGAGGGCGTTGGACCCTTTTTTGCAAAATTAAATTAAATGATTAATTAATTAAGAAAAGAAATTGTTTTTTTGGTATTTTTTGGTATTTTAATGGGAAAAGAATTAATTAAAATTAAACCTAATTCTAGTTGTTTTTAATTTATTAAGAAAAGATTAAAGTCTAACCTAAAATTAACCCTAATTAATTTACATGCAATTTAATTATAAAAATAAATATTTAATTATTTAATTATTATGAGAGAAAAATAAAAAGGAATAAAAATTATCATAAACCCTAGTTCTACAAATTTTAAATTAATCATGAAAACATTACTATTAAACCTAATTTAATAACTAAATTTAATTAATGTAAATTATTTATAAAAAATACTAAAATAAAATATTTATTATATTTTCTCTTTTTTCTGATTTTTTAATGGTTTTGTGTTTTTATAAAAAAAATAATTAAATTGATAGAATTAATTAAAAGGAAATAATAATATAAAAAAAACAAAGAAAGTAAAATAATTTGGCAAACCTATGGGGGTTGCAGTCCCCAAAGTGGAGGTTTTCTTTTAGAAATCTGGCCCATTTACCCTTGGCCCGTTGGACTTTTCAGGACGCGTGTACACGCGTTGACTAGGGTGCATCCTGTTCTTGAGACCCTGGCCTTTGATTGAATGCCCTTGGACGCGTGGACGTTTGATTTCGTGCGTGCATGGTAGTATCCAGCGTTGCATCTGCATGTAATTATTAATTGAAGAAAAATATGAAAGGGGGTGGGGACCTGGGACTCGAACCCAGGTCCCAGGGGTTACCAGCGTGTCTTTTGGCCAATGGAGTTGTGAGCGCATGTTGTCTATGAAATAACCAATAAACAATATAAAATAAAACGCGTGTTAGTGGGTAACTTGGCGCGAATTTTTAAATCAGCCACTCAGATAATGCCACAGGGTCTTCTTCTTCCTCGTTGATTTATTTCCTGAAACATAAAAGCAATAAGCAACGGTTTTAACCCGTTCCCTAAGACACCATTACAGAAAATAACGATTAGGCCATGTGGCCTCATAAATTAGGCGCGAGTATGCCATTATTTTCGTCTAAGAGCACTGAGTCGAACGGTCCAGGTCTCGAGTCTCAATTTTTCTTTGAATAGAAAGCCCCAAATTTCAGCTTGAAAAACCCTAAACGATGACAATGGTGGAATCGTGTACAACACTCAAAAACATAATTGATTTACATGGTTAGCTTCAGAATCAACTAATTAACAAGAATTCATGAACAAAATGCAGTGAACATGCTTAAATTGCAAAACACGATTATGGAAAAAAAGTGAGAAAAGTTGGCTTCTGTACAGTGACTCAAAGGGTTAGGGTTGATGCTTTTGATCCAGGAAGGTTGCTTGATGTCCTAGGAATGCAATGGAAGGAGTTTTGTGGCTTGAAACGACCTGCAAATAAATTTTCAGAATTGGAATTTTTTGCAAAAAAGCTTGAGTTTGATAATGGGGTTTTTGCGCAGCTGAGTGGTTTTTTGCATTAGGTCTTGCTTGCTTGTATATGTAGGAATGATTAGGGTTAGAAAACTTGATCCAAATCTCTTGCATTCATGAATATGATATTTGATTTTTAAACATGATTTTCAAATCTTTTTCACATGCTTTTTGATACAAATCATGACCAATCCAATTGATTCTTTCCCTATTTGGCTAGGCACGAAATCTTGAGGATATAACATGCATAAAAAGATTGAAAAACTTAGGTTAATTATTTTTCATGTATTTAATTGATTTAAATGAATTATTATTAATAAAAATTCAAATAAATAAATAAAAAATGAAGAAAAACGTCCCTTTGGGCCAAGTGGTCGTGCACATGCCTTGGATGATGAATTGTGGAAGAAAAATAGGCCCATTAGCAATTTTAGGTCATTTGAATCAATGTTGACTTTTCAAAATATCCAAAAATTTCCCAACTTCCACAAGGCATAACTTGCTCAATTTTTAAGATTTGCTCATGTTCTTGGACATTTTGGAAAGGTCTTTGAGTCCTCTAACCAATTCCTTTGGTCCCATGTCATTTTGATTTACCAATATCAAGTTATGGCCTTTGACTTAAAGTCCCTTTTTGTTGACTTTTGAAAATGACCTATAATGTTGAAATTGATAACTTTTTGTGAGAGAATTTCTTGGACTTGAAGTATGAAGATGAGTTGTAGGAAATTTCTTTCTCTTCAAAATGAGCTTTGGATGGAATTTTTCTGATAATCCATGTGAAAGTTATGCCCTGGTCAATTTACAGTTGACTTTTTCAACTGTCCAAATAAGGAAACTTTTGCATCTTGATGATTTTAGAGCCAAGATTTGAGAATCATGATCAAGCATTGATCAAATGATGTTTGTGGCTTCAAAATGAGATATTGACCAAAAATTTGAACTTTTGACTGCCAAATGACCATTTTGCCCCTGCAGTTGACTGTAGTGCAATTAGGGTTTTTGACTGTGCAATTTTGTGCTGAAAGTCTTGAAACTTGATATGAGGATGCTTGACCATGTTTATAGGCATGTGGGACTTGATTGGACCCTTGGAAACTTCATTTCCTTGATCAGAACCAAAACCCTAATCTTGACTATTTAGGAGACCGTTACACTGTGCAACCCTTGGGGAGATTTTGAAGCTTGACTTGGCAATTTCTTGAAGAATATGGGAGGGAAAATTTTGGGGTACAACAATTGCCCCTGTTCAATCTTCTTAGACCCGAGGATGCAGATTGGCTGACGTGCCTTTCGTAATCCGAGGGTAGAAGATGATTGAACACTAGAGTGCCCAGAAATTTGCGCTCACATAGTAGCAGTGTGATGGAAATGGGCTTATAGATGCCATTTGGAGATTGATGAATAGGGTGATGGGCTTATAGATGCCATCTGGACGTTGATCTCATAAGAGATTCCTTAGCGAGAACTTGCATACCTGTAAAAAAGAAAATGATTATCTGACATGTTGCAGGAGCTGGTTTTCAGATGCTTGGTATAGATGTGTCCTGACTGGTTACAGGAGCTGAGTCTGGAGCTTCAAAAGATGATGAATGAACCAAGGGTGGTTACTACCTCAGCAGGAACGGTGAGAGAACCTTGGATGATTTTAACCTTAACAGCAACCGTTGAGAAAATCTTGGTGGGAATTACCATCTCCGCAGGATCGAGGAGAGAACCATAGGTAATTATAATCTCAAAAGCGGACGTTTGAGAAAAACCTGGGATGGAATTATCATCTCCGCACCGTTGGGGAGAGAACCATAGGAAATTATAATCTCAAAAGCGGACGTTTGAGAAAAACCTGGGATGGAATTATCATCTCCACACCGCTGGGGAGAGAACCATAGGAAATTATAATCTCAAAAGCGGACGTTTGAGAAAAACCTGGGTTGGAATTATCATCTCCGCAATAATGAGGAGAGAACCATAGGAAATTATAATCTCAAAAGCGGACGTTTGAGAAAAACCTGAAATGGAATTATCATCTCCACAACATTGGGGAGAGAACCATAGGAAATTATAATCTCAAAAGCGGACGTTTGAGAAAAACCTGAAATGGAATTATCATCTCCGCAATAATGAGGAGAGAACCATAGGAAATTATAATCTCAAAAGCGGACGTTTGAGAAAAACCTGAAATGGAATTATCATCTCCACAACATTGGGGAGAGAACCATAGGAAATTATAATCTCAAAAGCGGACGTTTGAGAAAAACCTGAAATGGAATTATCATCTCTGCAATAATGAGGAGAGAACCATAGGAAATTATAATCTCAAAAGCGGACGTTTGAGAAAAACCTGAAATGGAATTATCATCTCCACAACATTGGGGAGAGAACCATAGGAAATTATAATCTCAAAAGCGGACGTTTGAGAAAAACCTGAAATGGAATTATCATCTCCGCAACATTGGGGAGAGAACCATAGGAAATTATAATCTCAAAAGCGGACGTTTGAGAAAAACCTGAAATGGAATTATCACCTCCACAACATTGGGGAGAGAACCATAGGAAATTATAATCTCAAAAGCGGACGTTTGAGAAAAACCTGAAATGGAATTATCACCTCCACAACATTGGGGAGAGAACCATAGGAAATTATAATCTCAAAAGTGGACGTTTGAGAAAAACCTGTGATAACTTCTGCTGAGTCTTCATCAGAAAAATCTGTTTGGGGTCGATTTAGCTGGACTAGAGAAGGCCTTGGACTGGATAAGAAATCTTTGGAGTCGATTAACTGAACCGGTCTAGGTCTTGAAAGATGATCGAGAATTTAGCTGAATCTTTCCTGAAAGGTAAAGGTCAGTCATATGCAATGCATGATATGGATCAAGCGATGATGTTCTCAACATAAATGAGATTTGTAAGATATGATGCGTCTATGCATGCTATAATGATGTATGGAAGTGCGATGTTTATGAATGTATTTTTCGTCTAGGAAAGTAAATCCTTGACGGGTGCCGGGAAGTCACTCCTGGGCTGATGTTTGGAGAATAGATTTTGCTTCCGCTGGGGATGATAATTGCAAGAATACCGGTAGGAGAAGATGGCTCCGTTGGGGCATGAACTTGGTGAATAGATAGTTTGCAGGGAGAAAAGTACTCTAACGATCTTGCTGGGGAGCAATACTCTATGGGGAGAGAGATACTTTGCTGAATTGTTGATAGTAACTTGCTGGGGATATCTTCGCTGTGTTGGAAGTGCTGATAGACTTTGTTGGGGATAAGAAGACTTCGTCGGGGACGCTCTTTCCTTGGCTTTTGGCTGAGGATAACCCAGTTATATCCTGGTAAGGGAATAACTCTTTGAATAAAGTCGGACGACGCGTTCGTGCTTGCGAGGATAAGCTTCCAGAATCTACTGGGGATAAGCTTACTGCTTGGGGAGATAAATTCCAACTTTCCTGGGGAACCGGATTGGACTCTCCTGGGGAAGTTTTGAACTGCGGGGGAAGTGATTCCTTTGAAAGTTTAGATATGCCGCCGGGGAACAATCTTTAGACCAAGACTGTCGGGGATGCTTGTTAAGAATATATATATTGCTGGGAAATATTGAGATCTGCTGGAGGATACCCAACTTCCTTAAGCTTGATACTATAGCTTCGCTTGGGGAGAGTGCACTGACTTGCTGGCTCACTCTCTGGGGAATTAAGATATCTGGTTATGTTCTTCAGCTGAACCTACCTTGATACCTTGGAGGACAGAACAATTAGATCGCTTGGACAACTCTTTATTGCCCCTGTTTCTGAGGTATGAGAGGAAGACCTGTGAGGTGCTGATAGTTGTCGATGGACAAACCTTCTTCTGGTAGGCAGGTGATAAGATGACAGGACGTAGTCGTACGCTTTGATCCCTAACTTTTGCCTGGACCGCCCTTTCGGGTTTTCAGTCCACCGGGATACCCATTTTTGCTCAAGCCGCCTTTTCAGGTTTTCGACTTGCCGGGTGTACAGATTTTTTTATTTCATCCCTCATTTTGCCCGAACCCTTTTGGTTCGCCGGGAAGCCCTTATTTTTGCCTAGGTACGTCAACCTAGCGGGTCTTTGATTTTGCGTAGTATTTTTTTCGACCATGCCCATGCTCTTAGAATGTAGGGAGTTGCCCCTGTTAGAAGTGTTTTGTCATGCCACCAGAAGGTGTTTGATTAGGCAAGATTCGTTGTTGGAATGCCCCAAGTGACTCAGGCGGAGGTCTGCCCCCAGGCTGTCTTGGCATTTTGAAAGATTCTCCGAATCTTGACTGAATTGCCCCAGATAATAGACAATAGTCATGCCATGCCCCTTGATTGGGAGTACTTCTGTTCATTAGGCGTTCGTCATGCGGATTTCTGTGCTGTTCAAACAAAAAGTCATATGCAAACAAAGTTATGTTAAAAATGCAAAGCCTATGTCTGTCTTGAAGATTTTGAAAATGCATTCTTTTTCATAAAACAAATGAATGTTTGTAAAACGTGATGTCAAACTCCGTATTTACCATAAGCCTTAAGGAGTCAGGATACCTTTCGTAACAGTATGCTTTCGAACTAACCCATGCTTCAGCTAGGACTTTTAAGGGTTATAACGTGGCCTGGTTCATGGTTCAAGAAACAAAGTATAAAGGCTCAAATTATTTGTACCCACCCGCTCTTCGTGATGTTCTCCAAACCTAAACTCAGTTGATCATACGTTAGACCTTGTTTGAGTCTTTGCTCTGATTTTCCGGTGACGGTTCGGATCTTGATAACTTATTTTGAATAGGCAGTCATTCCTTTTTTTGTTGAGGGTTTGTACGACCTCTTTCTTGTCTGATTTTTTTGTTATCCCTTTCTTTTTTGCCTGAACTGTTTTCTTTTTTGGAATTACAGTCAGCGGGATGCCCCAGTTTTGTAAGTCTCCTTTAATGGGTTTTTTATTTTTGAGATAAGGACTGCCTTTCTTTATTGATTATTCGGAACCATCACTGTCTTTCCTTGTTTTGTAAGGACCTCTTTGGTGCCATTCGTTATGCACTTGGATCAACTGAGAGACTACCCTGCCCCAGGTTATGATTAAGGGTTTTAAATTTCGAAAAGAAAAACTCCTACTTCTTTGGCTCAGAGGGGTTGACGAGGGATTATCATCCTTATAACTCCAGTGTTTAGGATTTGAAACAATGCCTGTACCTCATCAGCGGGGTTTGTTCAAAAGCATACTGTAAAGATTATGGTATCGTTTTCGTCATCCTCCCTCAAGAGGCTTAGAATTATTAATTGAGAGTTGACATCAGAAAAATATGAAGATAATTTGCATAGAGTGAATATGAATATATTGATTCAAAATAGACATAAGCGATGCATTAATGGAATAACAATGTTTAACATGAATAAATGTTTGAACAAAAGAAAATTTTAACTTGAACATTCGAATGAACAAAAATTTTCTAGTCTCAAGGCTTGTCACTTCACATGGTGGATCCTGTAGGGATGGCAGGAGCATTCAGCCTGACCCACTTGAGTGAAATCCACTACTCCTTCATCAATTAGATCCTGGATCTTATTTTTCAAGCTCCAACAATCATCTGTAGTATGCCCCGGGCTGTCAGAGTGATAAGCGCAGCGGGCGTTGGGGTTATACTTTGGTGACGTTGTATTTTGGTTCTTCGGAGCTTCTTTTAGAGTTACCAGCTTGGTCTCCAGCAACTGTGGCAATATCTGGGATAAGGTCATGCTGAGCCGAGTGAACTGCCTTCTCTCGCTCTTTTGTTGGTTGTGATGTTGAATTTGTGAAACTGGAGCCATTTGAGGAGCTCTCCCCTTACCTCCTTGTCTCAAAGGTGGTTGAACGATGACCGGCTTTTTACCCTTAGACTTTTGCCCCAGTTGGTTACCCTGAAGCAGTTGGTTGACGAGAAACCAGAGTTCATCTTGTCTTTGCGCTAACCCTTGAATGGCAGTCACCTGCCCCAGCATCTGGACCCTCAATACATCCATCTCATCTTGTAGGTGTTTTAGCCTTTCATCCTCAGCACTGTTCCTGACAAAGGTCTCCATGAGAAGTGTCCTTAGCTCTTCCTGCCCCTTGGATAGATTCAGGAGGATTTTCCCGAACCGGGTCTCTTGAGCAAGAAAGTCCTGGTTATCTGATTGTGAAGCCATTGCTGAAATAAACAGCGAGAAAGGTAAGTAACCTGCAACAAGGGTACCTGTTATGCAATGATGTGTATGACATGCATGTAATGTTTTCAAGGACCTCGCGGGATAAACAAGAAAATTTGTTAGAATTTGGGTCCGGTAGCTTGATGGAAGGGACTACATATTGTTGAGAGTCCTTCTTCAAGAGTCAAGGCTCACCATATCGAGTGGGTCATAGCCCCTGACTTTAGTCATCATGTCCGGTCTTGATTTCCCAGCAACCTTGGTTAAGGGAACCTTCTTCTGGAGTCAGAGCTCACCATATCAAGTGGGTCATAGCCCCTGACAACTTTGTCTAGAGGAAAATAAATCCCCTTTGCCCCTTGTTGGGATAGCTGATTCACCATGACCTGCATCACAAGCCCTTGAGATCCTTGAAATGGGTTAGGATGTATGCAATGGTATGATGTCATGCTATGCATGGGGTAATGTAGGTAAACTCTGTTACGAGCCCCAATTAAGGACTGCAAACCAAAACCTGCAAGAAACTCAGTACACTCTGTTAGGAGTCCCAATTAAAGACTATAAACAAAACCTGCAAGAGACTTAGTAAACCCTGTTATGAGTCCCAATTAAGGACTATAAACAAAACCTGCAAGTAGTTCATGTGTCAGATAACAAGCATGCAAGTAGTCACGTACGAAGGCACACAAGTCACACAAGAGAAACCCTTAGAGTTTAGGCCAGCATGGGGTCTGGGTATTACCCTCTTGAAGTTGGTGGGTTCAACCTGTCCTATTAGAAGTAACCGGGTTCTAAAGGTCCCAATATCACTGGATTGCTTTCATTGTTCATCGTTTCGATTTAGCCACTGAACTGGCGACCGAAATATTCCAGGAAAGCAACCCTCAATTGAGTGTAGTATCGAGTATCAACCAACCTCGGACTACACCAAAGTCAGTTATCTCACTACCCTAAAGAGGCCAAGATAGTTCAATTAAGGTTCCTAAGGTCTGTTGATGTTTCATGACACCACGCGGAGGCCTCGTACTCTCCTTGACTGAACTCAAGGGTTACCGGTACACACCAAAGTGCCACATCAACGTAGCAGACTGTTTCAACCATGTCGGTATACCCCGCACAGTTCCCTCACAGCCTTGTTGCTACTTTCTAAGAAGGTATCCCCCAGATCCGGGTTTAGGATCTATAGAACTCCCAAGCAACCCACAATTTAAAGCACACAAGGAAAACAATTGAAAACACGGTGATCTTAGTCCTAAGGTACACCTCACTTTAAGTTTAATCCCCAGCAGAGTCGCCAGTTCTGTGATCGGTGGATCTGGAACTGACTGTCTAAAGCTGGTTCGCGAAATGTCGCGGAAGCAAGAGTCGCCACCGTCTTTTATTTTCTCCAAATGGAAAGGACAAAAGCACAGAAAAATTCCTTAAAGAGATATGTTTCTCGGTTCGGGAGGTAGGTTATAGAAAGGGAAGGTGTTAGCACCCTTTCTATCCATGGTTATCCATGGGCTCTTAGATACTTGCTCATTGTGTTTTCAAAAAGGTTTGTTTGCTTTTCAACTGTGGGTTTTAAAAAGTTTCTTTGAAAATTCCAGTTCGACTCTTGTATCGGTCCTCAAGAGTGTTTGAAAAATTGCTTTCGAAAGCTTTTTGAAAATGTGTCGGTGTGAAAAGTATTTTTGAATTGTTTTGAATTTAGAGCAAGTATCTACGAGAATCTACCTACCCTAAGGAATTCGTCTGTGTAGATGTCCTTTAAAGTAGTGCCATCCCACCATTGAGAGGTAGGTAGCACCACCGTTGGAGGTGTTCGGGTCAATTCGAGGTTCGGGACATGGTGATCACCAGAGCAATGGGAAGACACCTTAGAAGCTACCCTCATGCCAGGTTCCCGGATCATGAGGACTTACTAAGACATCCTCTACTCGACGATCACCTTTCGAGGCAAGGCAACAGTGAGGCGTACCCTAGGGGTGGTGTGTGATTTGTGTGTCGTTTTCATTTGTATTTATCTTGTCATGTTATTGGTGTTCTACGCTTGTTTTTATTTTTGTCCATACATTCTTTCATGCCTTGATTTAACAGTTAAAAAGTGCGAGAAAAGTAAAGATTCTAAGCTATTACAAAAGGCGCGGGTCCACATCGCCAAAATTTCTCGAACCCGATTTGACAGAAAAATAAAGAAAGTAAAGAAAATTAAGAATTAAAAATACGGGAAATTAATTACAAGGCCTTGGGAGAGATACATAAATATTAAACGAAATAGAATAAATATGCGAATAAGAATTGAAAAAAACGAGGGCGTTGGACCCTTTTTTGTAAAATTAAATTAAATGATTAATTAATTAAGAAAAGAAATTGTTTTTTTGGTATTTTAATGGGAAAAGAATTAATTAAAATTAAACCTAATTCTAGTTGTTTTTAATTTATTAAGAAAAGATTAAAGTCTAACCTAAAATTAACCCTAATTAATTTACATGCAATTTAATTATAAAAATAAATATTTAATTATTTAATTATTATGAGAGAAAAATAAAAAGGAATAAAAATTATCATAAACCCTAGTTCTACAAATTTTAAATTAATCATGAAAACATTACTATTAAACCTAATTTAATAACTAAATTTAATTAATGTAAATTATTTATAAAAAATACTAAAATAAAATATTTATTATATTTTCTCTTTTTTCTGATTTTTTAATGGTTTTGTGTTTTTATAAAAAAAATAATTAAATTGATAGAATTAATTAAAAGGAAATAATAATAAAAAAAAAACAAAGAAAGTAAAATAATTTGGCAAACCTAGGGGGGTTGCAGTCCCCAAAGTGGAGGTTTTCTTTTAGAAATCTGGCCCATTTACCCTTGGCCCGTTGGACTTTTCAGGACGCGTGTACACGCGTTGACTAGGGTGCATCCTGTTCTTGAGACCCTGGCCTTTGATTGAATGCCCTTGGACGCGTGGACGTTTGATTTCGTGCGTGCATGGTAGTATCCAGCGTTGCATCTGCATGTAATTAATAATTGAAGAAAAATATGAAAGGGGGTGGGGACCTGGGACTCGAACCCAGGTCCCAGGGGTTACCAGCGTGTCTTTTGGCCAATGGAGTTGTGAGCGCATGTTGTCTATGAAATAACCAATAAACAATATAAAATAAAACGCGTGTTAGTGGGTAACTTGGCGCGAATTTTTAAATCAGCCACTCAGATAATGCCACAGGGTCTTCTTCTTCCTCGTTGATTTATTTCCTGAAACATAAAAGCAATAAGCAACGGTTTTAACCCGTTCCCTAAGACACCATTACAGAAAATAACGATTAGGCCATGTGGCCTCATAAATTAGGCGCGAGTATGCCATTGTTTTCGTCTAAGAGCACTGAGTCGAACGGTCCAGGTCTCGAGTCTCAATTTTTCTTTGAATAGAAAGCCCCAAATTTCAGCTTGAAAAACCCTAAACGATGACAATGGTGGAATCGTGTACAACACTCAAAAACATAATTGATTTACATGGTTAGCTTCAGAATCAACTAATTAACAAGAATTCATGAACAAAATGCAGTGAACATGCTTAAATTGCAAAACACGATTATGGAAAAAAAGTGAGAAAAGTTGGCTTCTGTACAGTGACTCAAAGGGTTAGGGTTGATGCTTTTGATCCAGGAAGGTTGCTTGATGTCCTAGGAATGCAATGGAAGGAGTTTTATGGCTTGAAACGACCTGCAAATAAATTTTCAGAATTGGAATTTTTTGCAAAAAAGCTTGAGTTTGATAATGGGGTTTTTGCGCAGCTGAGTGGTTTTTTGCATTAGGTCTTGCTTGCTTGTATATGTAGGAATGATTAGGGTTAGAAAACTTGATCCAAATCTCTTGCATTCATGAATATGATATTTGATTTTTAAACATGATTTTCAAATCTTTTTCACATGCTTTTTGATACAAATCATGACCAATCCAATTGATTCTTTCCCTATTTGGCTAGGCACGAAATCTTGAGGATATAACATGCATAAAAAGATTGAAAAACTTAGGTTAATTATTTTTCATGTATTTAATTGATTTAAATGAATTATTATTAATAAAAATTCAAATAAATAAATAAAAAATGAAGAAAAACTTCCCTTTGGGCCAAGCGGTCGTGCACATGCCTTGGATGATGAATTGTGGAAGAAAAATAGGCCCATTAGCAATTTTAGGTCATTTGAATCAATGTTGACTTTTCAAAATATCCAAAAATTTCCCAACTTCCACAAGGCATAACTTGCTCAATTTTTAAGATTTGCTCATGTTCTTGGACATTTTGGAAAGGTCTTTGAGTCCTCTAACAAATGCCTTTGGTCCCATGTCATTTTGATTTACCAATCTCAAGTTATGTCCTTTGACTTAAAGTCCCTTTTTGTTGACTTTTGAAAATGACCTATAATGTTGAAATTGATAACTTTTTGTGAGAGCATTTCTTGGACTTGAAGTATGAAGATGAGTTGTAGGAAATGTCTTTCTCTTCAAAATGAGCTTTGGATGGAATTTTTCTGATAATCCATGTGAAAGTTATGCCCTGGTCAATTTACAATTGACTTTTTCAGCTGTCCAAATAAGGAAACTTTTGCATCTTGATGATTTTAGAGCCAAGCTTTGAGAATCATGATCAAGCATTGATCAAATTATGTTTGTGGCTTCAAAATGAGATATTGACCAAAAATTTGAACTTTTGACTGCCAAATGACCATTTTGGCCCTGCAGTTGACTGTAGTGCAATTAGGGTTTTTGACTGTGCAATTTTGTGCTGAAAGTCTTGAAACTTGATATGAGGATGCTTGACCATGTTTATAGGCATGTGGGACTTGATTGGACCCTTGGAAACTTCATTTCCTTGATCAGAACCAAAACCCTAATCTTGACTATTTAGGAGACCCTTACACTGTGCAACCCTTGGGGAGATTTTGAAGCTTGACTTGGCAATTTCTTGAAGAATATGGGAGGGCAAATTTTGGGGTACAACACCCGGGCTATCGGAGTGATAAGCACATCGGGCATTCGGATTATACTTGGGAGAAGTCGTATTCACGACCTTCGGGGCCTCTCTAACAGTCACCAAATTGGTGGATAGTAACTGCAGCAAGATTTGCGATAGGGTCATACTCAGCCGGGTGAACTCCCTTCTGGGTCTTTCAGCCCTTTGTGGATTATTTTGCCGAGGAGCGGCAGCAGGTTTAGCAATCATCATCGCGTTGACATATTGGCGGCGCTCAGGTTTCTCTTGTCTTCTAGACCCATATACAGCACTAGCCTCCTTCTTAAAGGGCTTCTTCTCAGAACTCGCAGATGCACCCTTCTGAATTTTTTCGGACTTCATTCCAGCCTCTATTCTCTCTCCAGTTAGAATAAGATCAGTAAACCCTGCAGACGAGTTACCGATAAGATGATTGAAAAATGGCCCAGATAGGGTCCCCAAGAACATATCCACCAGCTCACGGTCTGTTAACGGAGGCTGCACCCTGCCATCCAGATCCCTCCACTTCTGTGCATACTCTTTAAAACCTTCGCTTGACCCTAGCGACATACCCTGGAGTTGGGTACGTGTAGGGGCAAGGTCGGCATTATATTGATACTGCTTGTAAAAAGCAGTAGCCAACTCCTCCCAGTTACGAACCTTGGTCCCATCCAGCTGATAGAACCATTCGAGATGAGTCCCTGAAAGACTCTCCTAGAAGAAGTGGATCCACAAGTTCTTGTCCACTGTGTACGGCTGAATCTTCCGCACATAAGATCTGAGGTGTAGCTTGGGACAAGACGCCCCGTCATACTTGGTGAAAGATGGTGCCTTAAACTTGTGAGGAATAATCACACCAGTAGATAAGCCCAAGTCTCTGAAATCTAACCCAGGCACTTGTTGGATCTCCATTGCATTCAGTCTGTCTTCCAACTGCTTATACCGGTCTTCAGCCAGAGGATACTGCTCCTCATTAAAGTCAGTCTCGTTGTCAGAGACTACCGGACTAGGACCTTTTCCCCCTTGGGGACTGCTCTTTCCTATAGAAGAACCAGCCTCTTCATTCTGCAGAGTGTTGCCAAACCTTCGGCCCGAGCTGAAAATAACAGTTCTCTTCTTCTTCTTCTTCTCCTTCTTCAGGAGCAAAGCCTTCAGCTCTTCTTGGCCCTGAGCCAAACCCATGATCAGTTCCTGAAATTGCGCGTTCTGCGCCTGAAGAGCCTTGATAGACATCTCGGTTGATGATGAGTCAGGATTCATGATGCTGAAATAAACAGCAAAGAACAGTAAGCAACCTGAAAAGAAGAAAACCTGCTATGCACATGATGAATGATATGTGTTTATGCAATGCATTCAAGGGTTCGAAAGTTCAAATTTGTTGTAGACAAAAAAGGAACACACGTTATCACTAAGGAAATAATCGTTCAGTTCATCAAGGCCACATGGGCACACATTACAAAGCAAATCAATCCCAAAAGACACTACGCATCCTCTTTGGAGCTATGTAGGTGTTGAGATTCCTCTCCTCGTGCAATAGGCGGGTGAGCTCCAAGACCTTCTTTTCACTAGCATGTAGACTGGTCTCAAGAGAATTCTGTTCTTCTTTAAGCTGGATCCAGCTCTTCTGCATCTCTTCCCAGGATGTGGGCATGTCAGGATGTTGAATAGTGTAGGACACTTCTCCTTCCAAGACTGGCTCTTTGATCACAGGGAGCATATGAGGATATGTGTGATCGGTGGATCTGGAACTGACTGTTTAATGCTAGTTCGTGAAATGTCGCGGAAGCAAGAGTCGCCACCGTCTTTTATTTTCTCCAAATGGAAAGGACAAAAGCACAGAAAAATTCCTTAAAGAGATTGCTCTCGGTTCGGGAGGTAGATTATAGAAAGGGAAGGTGTTAGCACCCTTTCTATCCATGGTTATCCATGGGCTCTTAGATACTTGCTCATTGTGTTTTCAAAATGTTTGTTTGCTTTTCAAGTGTGGGTTTTTTAAAAAGTTTCTTTGAAAATTCCAGTTCGACTCTTGTATCGGTCCTCAAGAGTGTTTGAAAAATTGCTTTCGAAAGCTTTTTGAAAAGGTGTCGGTGTGAAAAGTATTTTGGATTTGTTTTGAAATTAGAGCAAGTATCTAGAGTCGTCTACCTACCCTAAGGAATTCGTCTGTGTAAATGTCCTTAAAGTAGTGCCATCCCACCATTGAGAGGTAGGTAGCACCACCGTTGGAGGTGTTCGGGTCAATTCGAAGGTTCGGGACATGGTGATCACCGGAGCAATAGGAAGACACCTTAGAAGCTACCCTCATGCCAGGTTCCCGGATCATGAGGACTTACTAAGACATCCTCTACTCGACGATCACCTTTCGAGGGGCAAGGCAACAGTGAGGCGTACCCTAGGGGTGGTGTGTGATTTGTGTGTCGTTTTCAGATATTTTGTCTTGTTCATGTCATGGGTGATCTACGCTTTTGTTTTTATTTTAACATTCATTCTTGCATGCAATTTATTAGCAGTTAAAAAGTTGCGAGAAATATAAAGTTCCTAAACTATTACAAAGGCGCGGGTCCACATCGCCAAATTAAATCCAGGACCCGATTTGACATAAAATAAAGATGCGAGAAATATAAATGTCCGAATTACATGGCTTTGGGAGAATTACATTAATATTTAAAAGAAAGAATAAGAATAAAATGCGCGAAGAGGATAAAAATCGGGAATGCGAGGGCGTTGGACCCTTTTTAATGAAATTAAATTATATTAACAAATTAATTAAATTAAAATAAAAAGAAAATATTTTTTTTGTTTTTGCATTTATGAATTTTTAATGAGAACTAAATGAAATTAAAATTGATTAATTAACCCTAATTCTAGTTATTTTTAATTTATTAAGAAAAGCATTAAAATTTAATCTAAAATTAACCTAATTAATTAATACAATTTTATTTACAAAAAATAAATAATTAGTTATTAATGATGAGAAAAGAAAAGAATAAAAATCTTTTAAAACCCTAATTCTACAAATTTTAAGTTTATTAGAAAATATTAACATTAATCCTAGAATTTAAAACTAAGTTAATTGATACAATTTATTTACAAAGATATTAAAATAACATATATTTTTGTTTTTGTCTTTTCTGGTTTTTATATTATTTTTATATTTTATGAAAATAAATGAATTTAAAGATTTAAATAAAAATTAAACAAAACAAATAAAAATAGAAAAAATATGAAAAAAGAATGAAAAAGCAAACCCATGGGGGGTTCTGTCCCCAAACTGGAGATTAAGTTGTAGCAATCAGGCCCATCTTTGGAGGCCTTTTTTTTACTTTTCCTGGAAGCGTGCAGGTGCATTGACCAGTGCCTATGATGTTATTCAAATCTGGACCTTTGGATTGGGATCATGGGGCGCGTGGCATGCTGGGACATTGGGCGTATGATGAACTTCAGGAGGCAAGCTGCATGAGATTATGTTGAAACAAAATATGTGAAGAAAGTAAGGGGACCTGGGGATCGAACCCAGGTCCCAGTGGTTATAGGACAACGCACCAACCATCTGCACCAAACGCTTTCTTTGTAGGATTATTGGAACATAATTATTATAAAAAAACAAAACGCTAATGCTAACAACCAAAAATAAGCGCGCTGAATTTAAATTACCCAACCATCGTTCGCCACCTAATCTTCTTCTTCCTTCATCCCTGCAATAAAAAGAAGTAGCGGGGGTTTTAAACCCCCCCAAAATGCAAGCTTTTTAAAAATAGCGATTAGCCCATCTTGCTATATAAATTGGGCGCGATTAGTGGGTTAAGATCGTCCAAGCTTCCTGATTCTAGCCATGGCACTGGAATGTTCTAATTTTATAGTATACAAAAATGCCCAATTTGAAGCTTGAGGAACCCTAGCGGGCTTCAATGGTGAAATTGCGTACGATGCATAAAAACTTAATTAAAACACACAGTTAGCTTCAGAATGATCCAATGAACACAAATCCAATATTAAAAATTGCAAATAATGCATGAATTATGATTCAAGAGTATGAAAAAAAGTGTGAACAGGACGAGGTTGTTCTACCGTTTCTTGACGTTAGAGTTGATGGCTTTGATCTAGAAACCTTCCTTGAAGTCTCAGGAACGCAATGGAATGATTATTTTCCTTTGAATCGCACTGGAATGTAGTTTTCAGTTTTGGAATTTTTCACAAAAAATGCAAGGTTCTTCTTCAGCTTTGGGCGCAGCTTAGAGGTCTCTTCCACTAGGGTTTCTTCTGGCTTATGTATGGAATGATTAGGGTAAAGATTTGGATCCAAAAAACCTTTGCATTGATGGAAAGATATTTGATTTTCATGGCATAATTTTTCCAATCTTTTTCACATGTTTTTGATGCCAATCATGTCCAATCAACTTGATTCTTTCCATATAAGATAATGCACGAAATCTTGAAGATATTTCATGCATAAAAAGATTTGAAAAGCTTGCTTTGGTATTTTTTCCATATTTTAATTAATTAAATGAATTATTAGCAATTAAAAATTCAAATAAATAAATAAAAATGATGAATAAATTCCCTTTGGGCCAAATGGTCGTGAACATGTTTTGGATGATGAATCTTGGAAGAAAATGTGGCCCATTAGCAATTTTAAGGCATTTGAAGCAAAGTTGACTTTTCAAAATACCCAAATATTTCCCAACTTCCACAAGGCATATCTTGCTCAATTTTTAAGCTTTGATCATGTTCTTGGACATTTTGGAAAGGTCTTGAAGTCCTCTAACCAATGCCTTTGGTCCCATGTCAGTTTGATTTACCAATCTCAAGTTATAGGCTTTGACTTAAAGTCCCTTTTTGTTGACTTTTGAAAATGACCTATAATGTTGAAATTGATAACTTTTTGTGAGAGCATTTCTTGGAATTGAAGTGTGAAGAGGAGTTGTAGGAAATGTCTTTCTCTTCAAAATGAGCTTTGGATGGAATTTTTCTGATAATCCATGTGGAAGTTATGCCTTGGTCAAGTTACAGTTGACTTTTTTAACTGTCCAAATATGGAAACTTTTGCATCTTGAGACTTTTTGAGCCAAGCTTTGAAAATCATGATCAAGAATTGATCAAATGATGTTTGTGGCTTCAAAATAAGATGTTGACCAAAAATTTGAACTTTTGACTATCAAATGACCATTTTGCCCCTACAGTTGACTGTTGAGCAATTAGGGTTTTTGACTGTGCAATTTTGTGCTGTAAGTCTTGAAACTTGGTATGATGATGCTTGACCATATTTATAGGCATGTGGGACTTGATTGGACCCTTGGAAACTTCATTTTCTTTGCTAGGCCCAAAACCCTAGTTTTTGACTGTTAGGAGGCCCTTGAACTGTGCAACCCTTGGGGAAATTTTAAAGCATGCTCTTTGCAATTTTTGAAGAATATGGGAGGGCAAATTTTGGGGTACAACAGTTGCCCCTGTTCAATCTTCTTAGACCTGAGGATGCAGATTGGTTGACGTGCCTTTCGTAATCCGAAGGTGGAAGATGATTGAACACTAGAGTGCCCAGAAATTTGCGCTCACATAGTAGTGTGATGTGGGGAATGGGCTTATAGATGCCATTTGGAGATTGATGGATAGGATGATGGGCTTATAGATTCCATCAGGGTGTCGATCGCGTAAGAGATTCCTTAGCGAGAACTTGCGTACCTGTAAAAGAAAAGGATTACCTGACCCGTTACAGGAGCTGGTCTTCAGATTCTTTGTATATATGTACCCTGACTGGTTACAGGAGATGAATCTGGAGCTTCAAGAGGTGGTGAATGAACCGGGGATGGTTACTACCTCAACAGGAACGGTGAGAGAACCTTGGGCGACTTCAATCTCAACAGTAACGCTGAGAGAATCTTGGGCGACTACTACCTCAACAGGAACGCTGAGAGAATATTGGGCGACTTCTACCTCAACAGTGACGCTGAGAGAATCTTGGATATCTTCTACTGAGTCTTTATCAGGAAAATCTATTAGGGGTCGAATTAGCTGGACTAGAGAAGGCCTTTGACTGGATAAGAAACAGGAAAATCTTAGGGTCGATTTAACTGAACCGGTCTAGGTCTTGAAATCTTCAACTGGATAAGAAACAGGGAGATCTTAGCGTCGATCTGACTGAACCAGAGAAGGCCTTTGACTGGATAAGAAACAGTAAAATCTTAGGGTCGATTTAACTGAACCGGTCTAGGTCTTGAAATCTTCAACTGGATAAGAAACAGGGAGATCTTTGGGTCGATCTGACTGAACCAGAGAAGGCCTTTGACTGGATAAGAAATAGAAAAATCTTAGGGTCGATTTAACTGAACTGGTCTAGGTCTTGAAATCTTCAACTGGATAAGAAACAGGGAGATCTTAGGGTCGATCTGACTGAACCAGAGAAGGCCTTTGACTGGATAAGAAACAGAAAAATCTTAGGGTCGATTTAACTGAACCGGTCTAGGTCTTGAAATCTTCAACTGGATAAGATACAGGGAGATCTTAGGGTCGATCTGACTGAACCAGAGAAGGCCTTTGACTGGATAAGAAACAGAAAAATCTTAGGGTCGATTTAAATGAACCGGTCTAGGTCTTGAAATCTTCAACTGGATAAGAAACAGGGAGATCTTAGGGTCGATCTGACTGAACCAGAGAAGGCCTTTGACTGGATAAGAAACAAAAAAATCTTAGGGTCGATTTAACTGAACCGGTCTAGGTCTTGAAATCTTCAACTGGATAAGAAACAGGGAGATCTTAGGGTCGATCTGACTGAACCAGAGAAGGCCTTGGACTGGATAAGAAACAGAAAAATCTTAGGGGTGATTTAACTGAACCGGTCTAGGTCTTGGAATATAGTTGAGAACTTAACTGGATCTTTCCTGAAAGGTAAAGGTCAGTCATATGCAATGCATGATATGGATCAAGCAATGATGTTCTCAACATAAATGAGATTTGTAAGATGTGATGCGTATATGCATGCTATAATGTATGGAGATGTGATGTTTATGAATGTATGTTTTCGTCTTAGGAAAATAAATCCTTGACGGGTGCCGGGAAGTCACTCCTGGGCTGATGTTTGGAGAATAGATCTTGCTTCCGCTGGGGATAATAGTTGCAAGAATACCGGTCCGAGAAGATAACTTCGTTGGGGAATAAACTTGGCGAATGGATTACTCTGCAGGGAGAAAATTACTCTAGCGATCTTGCCGGGGAGCAATACTCTGTGGGGAGAGAGATACTTTGTTGAGTTGATGGTAACTTTGCTGGGGATACCGTTGTTGTGTTGGAAGTGTTAATAGACTTCGCTGGGGATAAGAAGACTTCGTCGAGGACGCTCTTTCCGTGGCTTTTGGCTGAGGATAACCCAGTTATATCCTGGTAAGGGAATAACTCTTTGAATAAAGCCGGGGGACGCGTTCGTGTTCTGCGAGGATAAGCTTCTAGAATCTACTGGGGATAAGCTTACTGCTTGGGGAGATGGTTTCCAACTTTCCTGGGGAAATTGGATTGGACTCTCCTGGGGGAGTTTTGAACTGTACCGGGGAAGTGACTCATTGAATGTTTGATATACTGCCGGGGAACAATCTTTAGGCCAAGACTGTCGGGGATGCTTGCTAAGAATGTCTGTATATTGTGTTGGGGAATGTTGAGATGTGCTGGAGGATACCCAACTTCCTTAAGGCTGACAGTATAACTCTGCTTGGGGAGAGTGTACTGACTTGCTGGTTCACTCTCTGGGGAATTAAGATATGCTGGTTATGTTCTTCAGTTGAACCTACCTTGTACCTTGGAGGACAGAACAATTAGATTGCTTAGACAACTCTTTATTGCCCCTGTTTCTAATGTTACCTGTAATTAATCCTTTGTTTCGTATGCAAATATTCATGAGTTAGCAAATTATTGTCAATGCATATATCACAAATTGAACCTTGGACGTTCTTCGCAAAACAAAACAGAAAAGGAAAAACAATTGGCAATTTTAACTGAGAAGTATATTTGTATTGATTTTTGAATTTGCCTGTAAATAGGCGTTTATGTACAAGAGGTTGACGTCCTAGTAAGAGGACGCCGCCGAACAAAAGGGTTTATACAAATTTGTATGAGAGAAAATAAAACAACTGTGTGAAATGAATAATCCCACTGGGTTTCAACTCTGCTATTGCCTTTATATCTCCGAGCGTCTCATCACTTGATGACCTTAGTTGAAGATGAAGCTGACTGATCGATGCCGTCTGAACTTGATGTAGATACCGGATTCTGGATGCAAAGTGATCCAATGAGACATAGTATTACGCTTTATCCCTAACTTTTGCCTGGACCGCCCTTTCGGGTTTTCAATCCACCGGGATACCCATTTTTGCCCAAGCCGCCTTTTCAGGTTTTCGACTTGCCGGGTGTATAAATTTTTTTCATTTCATCCCTTCATTTTGCCCAAACCCTTTTGGTTCGCCGGGAAGCCCTAATTTTTGCCTAGGCATGTCAGCCTAGCGGGTCTTTTTTTCATGCGTAGTATCTTTTTACTATGTCTGCATTGGCGGGGTGAGGAAGGTCGTCACCATCCATGTTGGTTAGAATCATGGCTCCTCCTGAGAACACATGTTTAACCACAAATGGTCCTTCGTACGTAGGGGTCCATTTTCCCCTTGGATCACTCTGAGGAAGGATGATTCGCTTGATTACCAGGTCCCCAACTTGATATTCCTGTGGTCTGACCTTTTTGTTAAATGCCCTGATCATCCGTTTCTGATACGTCTGACCATGACAGATAGCAGCAAGTCTTTTTTCATCAATGAGGTTTAATTGATCAAGTCGTGTCTGGATCCAATCATCTTCACTCAGATCTGCATCCTTCATTATCCGGAGAGAGGGTATTTTCACTTCGATCGGTAAGACTGCCTCCATACCATAGACCAAGGAGAAAGGAGTTGCCCCGGTTGACGTCCTGGCTGAGGTACAGTACCCATGTAGAGCGAACGGTAGCATCTCGTGCCAATCTTTATAAGTCACTGTCATCTTCTGCACGATTTTCTTGATATTTTTATTTGCTGCTTCTACAGCCCCATTCATCTTCGGTCTGTAAGGAGAAGAGTTGTGGTGCTGTATCTTAAACTGCTCGCAGAGCTCAGTGATCATCTTGTTATTGAGATTGGTACCGTTGTCTGTAATAATTCTTTCTGGGACGCCGTATCGACAGATCAGATTGTGCCGAATGAACCGTGCCACAACCGTCTTGGTTACCGTAGCGTAGGAAGCCGCTTTGACCCACTTCGTGAAGTAATCAATCGCTACCAGGATGAAGCGATGCCCGTTAGATGCCGTAGGTTTAATCTCACCGATCATGTCTATGCCCCACATTGCGAACGGCCAAGGCGCAGTCAGAACATTCAGAGGAACTGGAGGAACATGCACCTTGTCTGCATAAATCTGGCACTTATGGCATGTCCGAGAATGTTGGTAACAGTCAGTTTCCATTGTGGACCAGAAATACCCCGCCCGAAGGATTTTCTTTGCCATAGTGTGTCCACTAGAATGTGTCCCAAAGGTCCCTTCATGTAGTTCTTCCATGATCCTTTCTGCTTCAGTCTTGTCCACACAACGCAGTAAGGTCGAATCATGGTTTCGCCTATACAGGATGTCGTTGCTAAGGAAGAACTTCGCTGCGAACCTTCTCAGAAACTTTTTATCATTGACAGATGCACCTTCAGGGTATTCCTGAGCTTCCAGATATCTCTTCACCTCATGGTACCAAGGCTTCTCAGTCACCAATTCAGTCTCGAGATCACAACAGTATGCCGGTTCGTCCAGTTTCCAGATGATGATCCGGGGAGCCTCATTATCCCATTTGACCTTGAACATAGAAGACATCGTAGCTAACGCGTCCGCTAACTGATTCTCCTCTCTTGGAAAGTGTTCTAAGGTTATCTCTATGAAGTGGGGGATCAAGGTCAACACACATTCTCTGTAAGGAATAAGATTCGGATGTTTCGTATCCCACTCTCCTTTGATCTGATTGATCACAAGAGCGGAATCTCCGAAGACACTCAGAAACTTGATCCTTAGGTCGATCGCAGCTTGGAGACCCATGATGCATGCCTCATACTCCGCCATGTTGTTGGTGCAGTTGAAACATAGTCGGACAGTGAGTGGAGTATGAGTGCCTTGAGGGGATATGATTACAGCGCCGATACCGTTACCCAAAGCATTGGAGGCTCCGTCAAAGTGCATAGACCATCGGGATCCTTCTTCAGGTCCTTCATCCGGTCCAGGTACTTCACAATCAGTCACTATCATGATGCTCTCGTTTGGAAACTCGAAGTTCATTGACTGATAGTCGTCTACGGCCTGATGTGCCAAGTGGTCTGCCAATACACTTCCTTTGATGGCTTTTTGGGTCGTGTACTGAATGTCGTATTCCGTCAAGATCATTTGCCATCTTGCTATTCTCCCGGACAGAGCAGACTTTTCAAATATGTACTTTATGGGATCCATCTTTGAGATCAACAAGGTAGTGTGAGTCAGCATATACTGTCTCAGCCGGCGAGCAGCCCATACCAAAGCGCAGCAAGTTTTCTCACGCAGTGAGTATCGGGTCTCACAGTCGGTAAACTTTTTGCTAAGGTAATAAATGGCATGCTCTTTTCGGCCAGACTCGTCATGCTGCCCCAGCACACACCCTATTGAGTTGTCAAGTACTGTCAGGTATAGTATCAGAGGTCTCCCTTCAACTGGTGGCATAAGGATGGGTGGTTCTTGGAGATACTCCTTGATTCTGTCAAAAGCGGCCTGACATTCATCATTCCAACGTACTACCTGATCTTTCTTCAACAGCTTGAAGATTGGTTCACAGGTAGCGGTCAAGTGTGAGATGAACCGAGCAATGTAATTCAGGCGTCCTAAAAAGCCTCTGACCTCTTTCTCTGTCTTAGGGACTGGCATCTCTTGAATAGCTTTAACCTTGGCAGGATCCACTTGAATACCCTTATCACTTACAACGAAGCCTAGCAACTTTCCAGATCTTACCCCGAAGGTGCACTTGTTCGAATTCAACCTCAGCTTGTACAACTTCAGACGGTCAAACAATTTCTGCAAATGATCTAGGTGCTCTTCCTCAGTCTGGGACCTTGCAATCATGTCGTCAACATACACTTCTATCTCATGATGGAGCATGTCATGAAATAAAGCAACCATGGCACGTTGGTAGGTTGCCCCAGCATTTTTTAGTCCAAAAGGCATGACCTTGTAGCAGAAGGTGCCCCACTGAGTAACAAAGGTAGTCTTCTCCATGTCTTCAGGTGCCATCTTGATCTGATTATAGCCTGAAAAGCCATCCATGAAAGAAAACACCTTATGCTGAGCAGTATTGTCAACAAGGACATCAATGTGAAGTAGAGGGAAGTCATCCTTGGGACTGGCCCTGTTCAGATCCCTGTAGTCGACACACATTCTGACCTTACCGTCCTTCTTAGGTACCGGCACCATATTAGCAACCCACTGAGGGTAAGAAGTCACTGCAAGAAACCCAGCATCAAACTGTTTCATAACCTCAGCTTTGATCTTCTCAGACATCTCCGGACGCATACAGCGGACCTTTTGCTTAACCGGAGGGCAGTCTTCCTTAGTAGGCAAGTGATGGACCACAATATCGGTATCCAACCCGGGCATGTCTTCGTAGGACCAGGCAAAGATCTCCATATAATCATGTAGCATCTGAGTCAACCGTTGCTTCACGCTGAGCTCTAGGTTGGAACCAATCTTTACCTCCTTTCTGTCTGTATCAGTACCCAGATTTATCGTTTCCACTGGCTCTTCGTGTGGTTGAATTTCCCTCTCTTCCTGGAGTAACAGTCTTGTAAGCTCTCCAGGCACTTCGCAATCATCTTCACCTTCGTCTTCGGCTAAGTTGATCGGATTTTCGAAGTCATAACTGGCAGTAGCAGAGTCGTTACCAGTGAGATCCAGAGTGGATTGAAACCTGTATGAGTGAGTGTGTGTAAATACAGCTGTTTTGTAATATATATAAAGAAAGGAAAGAAAGAAAAGGAGCATAAGATTTGAAATGCGAGAAAACGTCCAAGATCTTTATTCATGATATATGAAATGACAATTTATATGCCCTCACAAATGAAGCCACGGTGCCCCGGGTAAGACACCGGGCCATAGAGTTTTAATTGTTTATTACAAATAACAAAACATAGGAATTCATTACTCAGTAGCAAGAGAAACAGGTAGATTGTCTTTTGCACTCCAATTGCTAGGTCCACTGTCGGTTGCCGGGTAAATCCAGCTATCAAACTCAGCTTCATCCACTTCATCATCTTCCCCGATAGCATTCACTCCATGAGCAGGCAGGGGAGCTGTCACTACATTAGGCTTCTCAGATGCCTCAAATTGTACCTCCTTGGCGTCAATAAGATCCTGCAGCTTATTCCTTAAGGCCCAACAGTCATCAGTGGAATGCCCCGGGCTATCGGAGTGATAAGCACAGCGAGCATTTGGATTGTATTTCGGGGAAGCCGTATTCACAACCTTCGGGGCCTCCCTGACAGTCACTAGGTTGGTGGATAGCAACTGTGGCAAGATCTGCGATAGGGTCATACTCAAATGGGTAAACTCTCTCCTGGGTCTTTCAGCCCTTGGTGGATTGGTTTGCCGAGGAGCGGCAGCAGGCTTAGCAATCATTACCGTGTTGACAGATTGGCGGCGCTCAGGTTTCTCTTGTCTTCTAGACCCGTATACAGCACTGGCCTCTTTCTTAAAGGGCTTCTTCTCGGAACTTGACGACGCACCCTTCTAAATTTTACCAGACTTCATCCCGGCCTCTATTCTCTCTCCAGTCAGAATAAGATCAGTAAACCCTGCAGACGAGTTACCGATAAGATGGTTGAAAAACGGCCCAGAGAGGGTCCCCAAGAACATGTCTACCAACTCCCGGTCAGTCAACGGAGGCTGCACCCTTCCAGCCAGATCCCTCCACTTCTGTGCGTACTCTTTAAAACCTTCGCTTGAACCTAGCGACATACCCTGGAGTTGGGTACGTGTAGGGGCAAGGTCGGCATTATATTGATACTGCTTATAGAAAGCAGTAGCCAACTCCTCCCAGTTACGAACCTTGGTCCCATCCAGCTGATAGAACCATTCGAGATGAGTCCCTGAAAGACTCTCCTGGAAGAAGTGGATCCACAAGTTTTTGTCCACTGAGTACGGTTGAATCTTCCGCACGTAAGACCTGAGGTGTAACTTGGGACAAGACGCCCCGTCATACTTGGTAAAGGACGGTGCTTTGAACTTATGAGGAATGATCACACCAGTAGACAAACCCAAGTCTCCGAAATCCAGCCCAGGCACTTGTTGGATCTCCATAGCATTCAATCTGTCTTCCAACTGCTTATATCTGTCTTCCGCAGGAGAATACTGTTCCTCATCAAAATCAGTCTCATTGTCGGAGACTACCGGACTAGGACCTTTTCCCTCTTGGGGGCTACTCTTGCCTATAGAAGAACCAGCCTCTTCATTCCGCAGAGTATTGCCAAACCTTCGGCCCGAGTTGAAAAGAACAGTTCTCTTCTTCTTCTTCTTCTCCTTCTTCAGGAGCAGAGCCTTCAGCTCTTCTTGGCCCTGAGCCAAACCCATGATTAGTTCCTGAAACTGCGCATTCTGCGCCTGAAGAGCCTTGATGGACATCTCAGTTGATGATGAGTCAGGATTCATGATGCTGAAATAAACAGCGAAGAACTGTAAGCAACCTGAAAAGAAGAAAACCTGCTATGCACATGATGAATGATATGTGTCTATGCAATGCATTCAAGGGTTCGAAAGTTCAAATTTGTTGTAGACAAAAAAAGGAACACAAGTTATCATTAAGGAAATAATTGTTCAGTTCATCAGAGCCTCATGGGCACAAATTACAAAGCAAATCAATCCCAAAAGACACTACGCATCCTCTTTGGAGCTATGTAGGTGTTGAGATTCCTCTCCTCATGCAATAGGCGGGTGAGCTCCAAGACCTTATTTTCACTAGCATGTAGACTGGTCTCAAGAAAATTCCGTTCTTCCTTAAGCTGGATCCAGCTCTTCTGCATCTCTTCCCAGGATGTGGGCATATCAGGATGCTGAATGGTGTAGGACACTTCTCCTTCCAAGACTGGCTCTTTGATTACTGGGAGCATATGAGGATAAGGCATTACTAACTTCTGGTAGCGGGCCCGTACCCACTTGAGATAAGGTTCCAACGGGATGGAGTTCCGGTGCCCCAGTGTCTTGCTGTCTATCCTACTTGGCATCCTCCAGGCTCTGATAAATCTCTGGCGAAGTCCTTGTGCATCGTTGTCGAAGTCAAAAACTATGTCAGGAATTAACATGTCATGAGGGTCATCCCTCCGAGCATAACCAAACTGTCTCCAAGCCAGGCACGGGTTGTAAGTAATACCTCCTCTGATTCCAAGTAAAGGAACATTAGGGTACTCCCCGCAACGATCAATGATAGTGACATCCTCTCTGGACCGAGGGCACCAATGTATATCTGCATGTGTAAGAGTCATCAACCGTTGTGACCATCTCAAACCCCGCTCGTTCTTCAAAACTGATTGTGGAAGGTGCGAAATAAACCACCTTCCTAGGAGAGGAGTGCAGCACATAAGGACACCTCTTTTTCTCATGGTTCGAGTGTAACATGAGTGAAGGATGTCCCCCAGCAACGTAGGTATAGGATTCCTGGACATGAAGATCTGGACAGCACTGATATCTATAAGCTGATCTGGGTTAGGGAACAACACCAAACCATAGACAAGGAGGGCCACAACTTCTTCAAAAGCTTGTAAGTCAAGGGAGTTCCAACATTCATGGGCCTTTTCAAACAGAAACCTGGCTAAGAACCCTTTGATACCACTTCTAACTTCCCAATGTCCCTTGAGGTCAGATGATTGTAGGTGTAAGGCTTTAGCAATCTCTTCAAGCTTGGGTTCCTTTTCCGTACCGTTGTAGGGTAGTTGATCAAGGATAGGGATCTTCAGAAGCCGGGAGAACTCCTCCAATGTAGGTACCAGCTGATAATCCAGGAAAGTGAAACAGTGATGCAGAGGGTCAAAGAACTGGAACAGGATCTTTATCATATCTTCCCCAATGTTGGTATTGACCAAGTTGATGAGTCTTCCATGTCTTTCACTGAATGAAGAGCTCTCGGGAATCCTGGATATAAGCTCCTTAAGCTGAGGAGGGATCCTTACAAGGCTGATTTGAATTGTCTTTCTGCGAACAGTTTCCATGTCCTACAAAACAAGAACAAAGATGAAGATTCGAACCCCTGAAATGGTTAGTTAATGCATATGATGCTGGATGATGTCATGATGCTATGATTAAACACACCACATATATTTACAAAGACAAACATGTAAGGCACACAAGTCACACAAGACAAGCCCTTAGGGTTTAGGCCAGCATGGGGTCTGGGTATTACCCTCTTGAAGTTGGTGAGCTCAACCTGTCCTATTAGAAGTAACCGGGTTCTAAGGGTCCCAATATCACGGGATTGCTTTCATTATTCATCGTTTCGATTTAGCCACTGAACTGGCGACCGAAATATTCCAGGAAAGCAACCCTCAATTGAGTGTAGTATCGAGTATCAACCAACCTCGGACTGCACCAAAGTCAGTTATCTCACTACCCTAAAGAGGCCAAGATAGTTCAATTAAGGTTCCTAAGGTCAGTTGATGCTTCACGACACCACGCGGAGGCCCCGTACTCTCCTTGACTGAACTCAAGGGTTACCGGTACACACCAAAGTGCCTCATCAACGTAGCAGACTGTTTCAACCATGTCGGTATACCCCGCACATTTCCCTCACAATCTTGTTGCTACTTTCTAAGAAGGTATCCCCCAGATCCGGGTTAGGATCTATGTAACTCCCATGACAGTACCCACAATAATAAAGCAAGCAAATCAATACAATTGAAAACACAGTTATGAACTAATCCTAAGGTACCCCTCACTTTAAGTAGTCCCCAGCAGAGTCGCCATTTCTGTGATCGGTGGATTTGGAACTGACTGTTTAACGCTGGTTCGCGAAATGTCGCAGAAGCAAGAGTCGCCACCGTCTTTTATTTTCTCCAAATGGAAAGGACAAAAGCACAGAAAAATTCCTTAAAGAGATTGCTCTCGGTTCGGGAGGTAGATTATAGAAAGGGAAGGTGTTAGCACCCTTTCTATCCATGGTTATCCATGGGCTCTTAGATACTTGCTCATTGTGTTTTCAAAATGTTTGTTTGCTTTTCAAGTGTGGGTTTTCTAAAAAGTTTCTTTGAAAATTCCAGTTCGACTCTTGTATCGGTCCTCAAGAGTGTTTGAAAAATTGCTTTCGAAAGCTTTTTGAAAAGGTGTCGGTGTGAAAAGTATTTTGGATTTGTTTTGAAATTAGAGCAAGTATCTAGAGTCGTCTACCTACCCTAAGGAATTCGTCTGTGTAAATGTCCTTAAAGTAGTGCCATCCCACCATTGAGAGGTAGGTAGCACCACCGTTGGAGGTGTTCGGGTCAATTCGAAGGTTCGGGACATGGTGATCACCGGAGCAATAGGAAGACACCTTAGAAGCTACCCTCATGCCAGGTTCCCGGATCATGAGGACTTACTAAGACATCCTCTACTCGACGATCACCTTTCGAGGGGCAAGGCAACAGTGAGGCGTACCCTAGGGGTGGTGTGTGATTTGTGTGTCGTTTTCAGATATTTTGTCTTGTTCATGTCATGGGTGATCTACGCTTTTGTTTTTATTTTAACATTCATTCTTGCATGCAATTTATTAGCAGTTAAAAAGTTGTGAGAAATATAAAGTTCCTAAACTATTACAAAGGCGCGGGTCCACATCGCCAAATTAAATCCAGGACCCGATTTGACATAAAATAAAGATGCGAGAAATATAAATGTCCGAATTACATGGCTTTGGGAGAATTACATTAATATTTAGAAGAAAGAATAAGAATAAAATGCGCGAAGAGGATAAAAATCGGGAATGCGAGGGCGTTGGACCCTTTTTAATGAAATTAAATTATATTAACAAATTAATTAAATTAAAATAAAAAGAAAAGATTTTTTTTGTTTTTGCATTTATGAATTTTTAATGAGAACTAAATGAAATTAAAATTGATTAATTAACCCTAATTCTAGTTATTTTTAATTTATTAAGAAAAGCATTAAAATTTAATCTAAAATTAACCTAATTAATTAATACAATTTTATTTACAAAAATAAATAATTAGTTATTAATGATGAGAAAAGAAAAGAATAAAAATCTTTTAAAACCCTAATTCTACAAATTTTAAGTTTATTAGAAAATATTAACATTAATCCTAGAATTTAAAACTAAGTTAAATGATACAATTTATTTACAAAGATATTAAAATAACATATATTTTTGTTTTTGTCTTTTCTGGTTTTTATATTATTTTTATATTTTATGAAAATAAATGAATTTAAAGATTTAAATAAAAATTAAACAAAACGAATAAAAATAGAAAAAATATGAAAAAAGAATGAAAAAGCAAACCCATGGGGGGTTCTGTCCCCAAACTGGAGATTAAGTTGTAGCAATCAGGCCCATCTTTGGAGGCCTTTTTTTGACTTTTCCTGGAAGCGTGCAGGTGCATTGACCAGTGCCTATGATGTTCTTCAAATATGGACCTTTGGATTGGGATCATGGGGCGCGTGGCATGCTGGGACATTGGGCGTATGATAAACTTCAGGAGGCAAGCTGCATGAGATTATGTTGAAACAAAATATGTGAAGAAAGTAAGGGGACCTGGGGATCGAACCCAGGTCCCAGTGGTTATAGGACAACGCACCAACCATCTGCACCAAACGCTTTCTTTGTAGGATTATTGGAACATAATTATTATAAAAAAACAAAACGCTAATGCTAACAACCAAAAATAAGCGCGCTGAATTTAAATTACCCAACCATCGTTCGCCACCTAATCTTCTTCTTCCTTCATCCCTGCAATAAAAAGAAGTAGCGGGGGTTTTAAACCCCCCAAAATGCAAGCTTTTTAAAAATAGCAATTAGCCCATCTTGCTATATAAATTGGGCGCGATTAGTGGGTTAAGATCGTCCAAGCTTCCTGATTCTGGCCATGGCACTGGAATGTTCTAATTTTATAGTATACAAAAATGCCCAATTTGAAGCTTGAGGAACCCTAGCGGGCTTCAATGGTGAAATTGCGTACGATGCATAAAAACTTAATTAAAACACACAGTTAGCTTCAGAATGATCCAATGAACACAAATCCAATATTAAAAATTGCAAATAATGCATGAATTATGATTCAAGAGTATGAAAAAAAGTGTGAACAGGACGAGGTTGTTCTACCGTTTCTTGACGTTAGAGTTGATGGCTTTGATCTAGAAACCTTCCTTGAAGTCTCAGGAACGCAATGGAATGATTATTTTCCTTTGAATCGCACTGGAATGTAGTTTTCAGTTTTGGAATTTTTCACAAAAAATGCAAGGTTCTTCTTCAGCTTTGGGCGCAGCTTAGAGGTCTCTTCCACTAGGGTTTTCTTCTGGCTTATGTATGGAATGATTAGGGTAAATATTTGGATCCAAAAAACCTTTGCATTGATGGAAAGATATTTGATTTTCATGGCATAATTTTTCCAATCTTTTTCACATGTTTTTGATGCCAATCATGTCCAATCAACTTGATTCTTTCCATATAAGATAATGCACGAAATCTTGAAGATATTTCATGCATAAAAAGATTTGAAAAGCTTGCTTTGGTATTTTTTCCATATTTTAATTAATTAAATGAATTATTAGCAATTAAAAATTCAAATAAATAAATAAAAATGATGAATAAATTCCCTTTAGGCCAAATGGTCGTGCACATGTTTTGGATGATGAATCTTGGAAGAAAATGTGGCCCATTAGCAATTTTAAGGCATTTGAAGCAAAGTTGACTTTTCAAAATACCCAAAACTTTCCCAACTTCCACAAGTCATATCTTGCTCAATATTTAAGATTTGATCATGTTCTAGGACATTTTGGAAAGGTCTTGAAGTCCTCTAACCAATTCCTTTGGTCCCATGTCATTTTGATTTACCAATCTCAAGTTATGGTCTTTGACTTAAAGTCCCTTTTTGTTGACTTTTGAAAATGACCTATAATGTTGAAATTGATAACTTTTTGTGAGAGCATTTCTTGAACTTTAAGTGTGAAGAGGAGTTGTAGGAAATGTCTTTCTCTTCAAAATGAGCTTTGGATGGAATTTTTCTGATAATCCATGTGGAAGTTATGCCTTGGTCAAGTTACAGTTGACTTTTTTAACTGTCCAAATATGGAAACTTTTGCATCTTGAGACTTTTTGAGCCAAGCTTTGAAAATCATGATCAAGAATTGATCAAATGATGTTTGTGGCTTCAAAATAAGATGTTGACCAAAAATTTGAACTTTTGACTGTCAAATGACCATTTTGCCCCTGCAGTTGACTGTTGAGCAATTAGGGTTTTTGACTGTGCAATTTTGTGCTGTAAGTCTTGAAACTTGGTATGATGATGCTTGACCATATTTATAGGCATGTGGGACTTTATTGGACCCTTGGAAACTTCATTTTCTTTGCTAGGCCCAAAACCCTAGTTTTTGACTGTTAGGAGGCCCTTGAACTGTGCAACCCTTGGGGAAATTTTAAAGCATGCTCTTTGCAATTTTTGAAGAATATGGGAGGGCAAATTTTGGGGTACAACAATATGGCATTACTAACTTCTGGGAGCGGGCTCGTACCCACTTGAGATAAGGTTCCAATGGGATGGAATTCTTGTGCCCCAGTGTCTTGATGTCTATCCTACTTGGCATCCTCCAAGCTCTGATAAATCTCTGGCGAAGTCCTTGTTCATCATTGTCGAAGTCAAAAACTATGTCAGGAATTAACATGTCATGAGGGCCATCGCTCCGAGCATAACCAAACTGTCTCCAAGCCAGGCATGGATTGTAAGTAATACCTCCTCTGATTCCAAGTAAAGGAACATTAGGGTACTCCCCGCAACGATCAATGATAGTGACATCCTCTCTGGACCGAGGGCACCAATGTATATCTGCATGTGTAAGTGTCATCAACCGTTGTGACCATCTCAAACCTCGCTCATTTTTCAAAACTGATTGCGGAAGGTGCGAAATAAACCACCTTCCCAGGAGAGGAGTACAGCACATAAGGACACCTCTTTTTCTCATGGTTCGAGTGTAACATGAGTGAGGTATGTCCCCCAGCAACGTAGGTATAGGATTCCTGGACATGAAGATCTGGACAGCACTGATATCTATAAGCTGATCTGGGTTAGGGAACAACACCAAACCATAGACAAGGAGAGCCACAACTTCTTCAAAAGCTTGTAAGTCAAGGGAGTTCCAACATTCTTGGGCCTTTTCAAACAGAAACCTGGCTAAGAACCCTTTGATGCCACTTCTAACTTCCCAATGTCCCTTGAGGTCAGATGATTGTAGGTGTAAGGCTTTAGCAATCTCTTCAAGCTTGGGTTCCTTTTCCGTACCGTTGTAGGGTAGTTGATCCAGGATAGGGATCTTCAAGAGCCGGGAGAACTCTTCCAATGTAGGTACCAGCTGATAATCCAAGAAAGTGAAACAGTGATGCAGAGGGTCAAAGAATTGGAACAGGACCTTTATCATATCTTCCTCAATGTTGGTGTTGACCAAGCTGATGAGTCTTCCATGTCTCTCACTGAATGAAGAGCTCTCGGGAATCCTGGATATAAGCTCTTTAAGCTGAGGAGGGATCCTTACAAGGCTGATTTGAATTGTCTTTCTGCGAACAGTTTCCATGTCCTACAAAACAAGAACAAAGATGAAGATTTGAACCCTTGAAATGGTTAATCAATGCATATGATGCTGTATGATGTCATGATGCTATGATTAAACACACCACAAATATTTACAAAGGCAAACATGTAAGGCACACCAGTCACACAAGGCAAGCCCTTAGAGTTTAGGCCTGCATGGGGTCTGGGTATTACCCTCTTGAAGTTGGTGGGCTCAACCTGTCCTATTAGAAGTAACCGGGTTCTAAGGATCCCAATATCACTGGATTGCTTTCATTGTTCATCGTTTCGATTTAGCCACTGAACTGGCGACCAAAATATTCCAGGAAAGCAACCCTCAATTGAGTGTAGTATCGAGTATCAACCAACCTCGGACTGCACCAAAGTCAGTTATCTCACTACCCTAAAGAGGCCAAGATAGTTCAATTAAGGTTCCTAAGGTCAGTTGATGCTTCACGACACCACATGGAGGCCCCGTACTCTCCTTGACTGAACTCAAGGGTTACCGGTACACACCAAAGTGCCACATCAATGTAGCAGACTGTTTCAACCATGTCGGTATACCCAGCACAGTTCCCTCACAGCCTTGTTGCTACTTTCTAAGAAGGTATCCCCCAGATCCGGGTTAGGATCTATAGAACTCCCAAGACAGTCCCACAATTTAAAGCAAACAAGTCAAAGCAATTGAAAACACAGTGATCTTAATCCTAAGGTACACCTCACTTTATAAGATATTCCCAGCAGAGTCGCCAGTTCTGTGATCGGTGAAAATAGAACTGACTGTTTAACACTGGTTCGCGAAAAGTCGCGGAAGCAAGAGTCGCCACCGTCTTTTATTTTCTCCAACATGGACAGGACAAAAGCACAGCAAAATTCCTTATGAGATAGTTTCTCGGTTCGGGAGGTAGATTTATAGAAAGGGGAGGTGTTAGCACCCTTTCTATCCATGGTTATCCATGGGCTCTTAGATACTTGCTCATTTGTGTTTTCAAAAGTGTTTGCTTTTCAAAGTGTGAGTGGGTTTGAAAAAAGTTTCGTTTAAAGATTTCAGATCGACTCTTGTATCAGTCCTCAAGAGTGTTTGAAAAATTGTTTTGAAAGCTTTTTGAAAAGTGTCGGTGTGAAAAGATTTTTTTTTGTTTTTGAGAGAGAGCAAGTATCTATGAGTCATCTACCTACCCTAAGGAATTAGGTTGTGTAAATGTCCTTAAGGTAGTACCATCCCACCATTGAGAGGTAGGTAGCACCACCGTTGGAGGTGTTCGGGTCAATTCGATTTTAGGGACAGTGTGGTCACCAGAGCAACAGTAGGACACCTTAGAAGCTACCCCTATGCCATTGATCATGGACATAAGGACTTACTAAAACGTCATATACTCGACGACCGTGTTCGAAGGCAAGGCAACAGTGAGGCGTACCCTAAGAGTGGTATGTGATTTGTGTGTCATGTTCATTTATATTTATCTTGTTCATGCATTGGTGATCTACGCGTTGCTTTTATTTTGGCATTCATTCTTTCATGCAAATTAATTAACAGTTAAAAGATGCGGAATTAAAAAGTCCTACGCTATTACAAAGACGCGGGTCCACATCGCCAAATTAATCCAGGACCCGATTTAAAAAATAAAAATACGGAAAGATAAATGTCCTAATTGATCTATTACATAGCTTTGGGAGAATTACATGAAATTTATAAAAAGGAAATAAAATAAGCGCGCGAAATAGAATTATGACCGAATGCGAGGGTGTTGGACCCTTTTAAGGAAATTAAATTGGAATCATGAAATTGATTAAAAGAAAATAAAAGAAAGAATTTTTGGAGTTTTTTACATTTATGGAGTTTAATGAGAATTAATGGAATTAAAACCTAATTCTAAATTATTTTTAATTTATTAAAAAATGTTTAAGTTTGTACCCTAATTTTAACCTACTTATTTACATGGCAATTTATTTACAAAATAAATAATTAATTATTAGTAATGGTAAAAGAAAAGAAAAAAAGAATAAAAGTATTTAAAACCCTAATTCTACATTTTTTAGTTTATTAGAAAAAACATTAAAATTGAACCTAGAATTAAAAACTAAATTAATTAATAGAATTTATTTATAAAAACATTTAAATAAAATATATTTATATTTTTTCGTCTTTCTGTTTTTTATTATTTTTTATGTTAAAGAAAAAAAATTAATTTAAAGAATTAAACTAAAACTACATGAAACAAAAAAAAATAGAAAAAATAAAGAGAATGAAAAAGCAAACCAATGGGGGCTGTTGACCCCAATTTGGAGGTTATGTTGTGAGCAATTAGGCCCAATTATTGGAGGCCTTTGGTTGACTTTCTCAGCGCGCGTGTGGCCTGGTTGACCAACGAGTATGGTGTTCATCAGATCATGGCCCTTGGATTGATGTTCTGAGACATGTGGCACGCTTAGATAGTGGACGTATGGTGAACCCCTGGAATGCACGCTGCGTAGGAACATGGAAAACAAAATAATATGAGAAAGGGAGGGGACCTGGGAATCGAACCCAGGTCCCAATGCTTACCAAGTGCACGTTCCACCAACTGAACCATTAGCGTGCGTTGTACATAGAATAAAGAACAAATAATATAAACAAAAATTGACGTTAGTGACATAGAAACGAAAAAACGCGCGCTGGAATTCAAACTATCCAGTCAGATCTTGCCACATGATCTTCTTCTTCGTTCGTCCCTGAAATAAAAAGAAGTAGCGGGGGTTTTAAACCCCCCCAAAACACAGTCTTTTCCAAAATAGCGAATAGCTCGTGTGGCCATATAAATAGGGCGCGACTAGTGTATTGAATTCGTCCAAACGTCCTGATTCTAACCGTGGTACTGGGATGTCCTGATTTTACAGTATGTGCAAACGCCCAATTTGAAGCTTGAGAAACCCTAAAACATTTTAATGGCAACTTTGCGCACAGGCCATATTAATTCAATTAGATAACATCATTAGCTTTAGAATGGTTAGATTAGTCCAAATCAACAGAAAAATGCAATGAGGATGCGTATAAATTGAAACACGAATATCAAAAATGTTAAGAACAGGAAGGCATCATATTACCAATTCTTTGCGTTAGAAGCTGTGATTTTGATCCAGAAACTTTCCTTGTGGCCTTGGCAAGCTATTGGAATTGTTACTTTTCTTTGAATTGCGCTAGAATGCAGTTTTCAGTTTTGAAATTTTTTCACAAAAATTGCAAAGTTTGTATTGGTCTGAGGCGCAGCTTCCAGGTTCTTGTGACTAGGGTTATCATCTGCTTATGTATGCCAATGGATTAGGGTAGAAATTTGAGTCAAAAAGCCTTGTAATCATGAATCAAATATTTGATTTTAATGAATATTTTTTTCAATCTTTTTCATGTCTTTTGATACCAATCATGGCCAAATATTTCCTTTTTTGATGTGCACGAGATCTTGAGTAACCAATGAGGGCATATGTTGCATAAAAAAGATTCAAACACATTTGTTTAGTATTTTTGTCATATTTTATTTCATTAAATGAATTAATAGTGATTAAAAATTCAAATAAATAATAAAAAATGATGAAATAATTCCCCTTTGGGCCAAATGGTCGTGCATAGCCTTTGGATAATGATTCTTGGAAGAAAATGTGGCCCATTAGCAATTTTGAGGCATTTGAAGTAAAGTTGACTTTTCAAAATTCCCAAAAATTTCCCAACTTCCACAAGGCATATCTTGCTCAATTTTTAAGATTTGATCATGTTCTTGGACATTTTGGAAAGTTCTTGAAGTCCTCTAACCAATTCCTTTGGTCCCATGTCATTTTGATTTACCAATCGCAAGTTATGGTCTTTGACTTAAGGTCCCTTTTTGTTGACTTTTGAAAATGACCTATAATGTTGAAATTGATAACTTTTTGTGAGAGCATTTCTTGGACTTGAAGTGTGAAGAGGAGTTGTAGGAAATGTCATTCTCTTCAAAATGAGCTTTGGATGGAATTTTTCTGATAAACCATGTGGAAGTTATGCCTTGGTCAAGTTACAGTTGACTTTTTCAACTGTCCAAATATGGAAACTTTTGCATCTTGAGACTTTTTGAGCCATGCTTTGAGAATCATGATCAAGAATTGATCAAATGATGTTTGTGGCTTCAAAATGAGATGTTGACCAAAAATTTGAACTTTTGACTGTCAAATGACCATTTTGCCCCTGCAGTTGACTGTTGAGCAATTAGGGTTTTTGACTGTGCAATTTTGTGCTGTAAGTCTTGAAACTTAGCATGAGGATGCTTGACCATGTTTATAGGCATGTGGGACTTGATTGGGCCCTTGGAAACTTCATTTTCTTTGTCAGAACCAAAACCCTAGTTTTTGACTGTTAGGAGGCCTTTGAACTGTGCAACCCTTGGGGAGATTTTGAAGCATGTTCTTTGCAAATCATGAAGAATATGGGAGGGCAAATTTTGGGGTACAACAGTCCCCAAGGATTCAAATTCACCAGGAGATTGAAGATTCTCATTCTTAATTTCCCGCATAAGCCATAAGAGTGTTCCTTATTCTCAGCAGATCAAGGTTTTCCTTTGTTTGATCCCTGGTAGAGATTGCCAGGGTTTTCCCTATTCCCCAGCCGAGTAAGGATTCTAATTATTTAACCCCCAGTAGAAGTCTTCAAAATTCTCTGGATTCCCCAAGAAGGTTTCTCAAGCAACACTTGGCATTATTCTCACAACAGAATGATTATCATCTTCCAACTCCAAAGACCTGAAGGATCCCTATATCCCCAGGAAAGTCGTGAAGGATTCTCATATCCCCATAAAAGTTGTCAAGGATTTATTTTCCCCGACAGCAGTCGAAGATTTTATCATCCCCAACAGTCAGCAAGGATTTCTCATCCTCAATAATCAAAGATTTTGAAGCTCCAGCAGCGGTCAAGGATTTATCTTCCCCGACAGCAGTCAATCTTTTATTATCTCCAGCTATCAAGGATTTATTTTCCTCAGCAATACAACGAATCAACTTACAGGCGCATACATTACATTCATATATCATAAACATTGATAAAACACATTTTATTGCATCATACATTTCATGCAACATAACTTGTTGTTTCAGCTAACATTTTACCCTTTTCAGGATAAGATTAAAAGATATCTTTAACAAATATTCAAAGATTTCAGATACAGTATAGATACACTCCAGACGCGGAAGTCATTCTGTTACTCATTCAGATCTCTTATTCATATACAGTATGGATATACCCCATACACGGAGGTCATTCTGTTACTCATTCAGAATTCAAAGTCAAGATACAATACAGATACGCTCCAGACACGGATGCCATTCTGTCACTCATTCAGACTTCAACAATTAGTTACAGTTCAGATACACTCCAGACATGGAAGTCATTCTGCTACTCATACAGATCTCAACTTCAGATACAGTCCATATACGCTCCAGATACGGTTGCCATTCTGTCACTCATTCTAATTTTCCCCAGCCCAGAGACGCTCCTGACACGGATGCCATTATGTCGCTTATTCAAATTTCAGATTCAGATACAATACAGATACACTCTAGATACGGAAGTCATTCTGTTATTCATTCGAGAATCAAATACAGTTACAGCTCGGATACGCTCCAGACATGGACGCCATTCCATTACTCATACAGATTCAGTCTCCAGATACAGTTCAAATGCATTCTAGACACGGATACCACTTTGGTACTCATTCTTTCGACTTACAACATGCAGTTCAACAAACATTCTTGGATGGCATCTACAAGCCCATCTCCGACAAAATTATGTCACCTTTCTAAATGGCATCTTTATGCCCATTCCCTCAACTACATTCTGACGAGAGCAAATTTACGGGCACTCTAGTGTCCAATCATCTTTTACCTTCAAGTCACGAACAACGAACTTGCCAATCTAACTCTTCAGGTTCAAGAAGATTGAACAGGGGCAGTTGTTGTACCCCAAAATTTTCCCTCTCATTTTATCAATATTTTCCTCACAAGACTCTTTGGACTCAAGACCAGATTAGGGTTTGCTCAGCTCAAGACATCTCCTTGCACTGCTGACCTGAAATTAGGGTTTGAGTTTGCACAGGTATTTTTGGACTTCCAATGCTCAATGTGACTTTCATACTTCATGTTGGATTTATAAGATTTCCCATACCAAGTTTCAAGCCTTGAATCAAATTTTTGCCCAGTCAATTGGACAGTTGACCTAAAAATCAGATGTATTGGGGAAAAAGTCAATTGTGGCTAATTTACAGTCAAACCTCATAATTTTTGCTCCACATTAACATTATAGACTCATATGAACCATTTGATCAAGTTTGGACCATAACTCCTTAAGAAATTTGATCAGATCATCAAAAGGGCAAAATGGTCAAAATTAGGGTTTTGACTATAGAAGGGCAATTTCTGATTTTTCACCTAGCCAATGGAAAATTGGGTTCAAGCATGGTTTCAAGGACTCAATGGCATCATCTTTACCTAATCACAAGGTTCAAAATATCTCAAATGCATTAGATTGACATATGAATTTTCTAGTCAACTGATCAAAAATCAACTCTACACTGAAAAGTCAAACTTTGACTTTTTGGTCAAAATCAAGTGCCAAGGGTCATTTTTCATCAAGATGTGTCAAAACATGAAACTTGTTCACCAAGAAACCTAATTTTGGAAATTAGGGTTTAAGATTGAAAAATTTCATAACTTAGAAATTTTCTAAGTTATGAAAAATTCTTATTTTTTCCCAACTTTTCCCAACTTTTTCACCATAATGCAATTGGATTCAAAGCAAACTTCCAAAATGAAAGTTGTATTCCTCCACAAAGTCTACAACTTTGATTCACAAATTTTTCCCAAAATATGCTTGGATCTCAAGTTATAATTTTGTGAATAAGGGTCCATGAAACTTTTAACTTAGTGAAATTTTGCCCTAGTTTAGGCAGGATTTTGACCTATCTTCATGGCAAATTTTCACATAGTTCCAAGTGTAATCACAAAATTCATTTCAAAGATGGATTGTAGAGCATGTTATAAGCTTTCCAAAATGTCCAAGAAAACTCCAAAATCATTTATGGTTAGGGAGAATCGAAGGAAAGAAAATGGCCATTTCTCACTTTTGTCCATGGCATTTTGCACATTGCTACAAGTTGCAAAATCTGTCCTAAGCATGATTGTACTTGTTTTACAGGTTCTAATATCTTCTAAACTCAAAAATTAAATGCAAACACAATGGACAATGGTCTTATTCTGATCTTTGAAGCTTGGCACAATGAATTAATCCATTTATGGCATAAAGTGCATAATACCATTTCCATAAAGCATGCTTTTTGCAATTTTGTAATTCTTGAGCATTGGACCTGATATCTTGATACAAATAACATCCAAAAACATCAGGAAAAGCTCACCAACTCTCAGTAGGCCTCAAGCTAGCTTGTACAACCTTGGCTTTTGTCAACTCACCTTTTGCTTCAAAAACAAGAAACCTTACAAAAGTTCCACAACTTGGAAATCTGATAAGAGCAAGTCTTGTGAACATTTCAAACGACTTGAGCATATCACACCAAGCCTGAAACACGATTGACAAGCCTCTCAAACACCCTTATACACCAAAAACCCCATTTTCTGCCCAAACAGGGTAACCACTGCAGAACCTTGGCCAAATCCATTTTCCCTCGTGTGTTTTGCTTAGAATCATTTCAAACACATTCTAAACATCACACCTAAACTATCCAAGCCCTTACTTTGCAATTGTAACCTCGTTTGCACACTTCACCATTTTCATTTTGAAGCTTTGCAGTTTGAGTTCTACAAGGAGTTTCAGATCATTTCAAAGCAAGCTAAGCATTGGGAAAGGTCAAGGGAACATCAAGCAAGCTCAAAAGTCCTTCAGGCCTCATTCAAAGTTGTTGCATTGCCATATTCGAACTTGACTGAAACAGATAATTTTCAAACTTCTATCTCCTTATTTAGGAATCATTAGGCTTAGGTTTGTGAAGCAAAAATGTAGTCCTTAATGTCCTTGAGCTGTACATATGCATAACTTGTATTTATATTAAATGAGATAGGGGAATTTGGATGTTGAAGTTGCTGAAAAAATTAGGTCATAAATTAGGGGCACTGAAATTCTCCCTGGTTTCTTAGAGTTAGAGCAAGTTTTTTATATCATTAGAATCGTGTGATGATGAGCTATAAATTTCATGTTGCAAGATTTTGTTTTTAAGCACGTATGAAGGAGATACATATTTGAAGAACAGGGCGCGCGCTTTTGTTCCAAGGACATGGACAAAGTGGAGTTTGGTCTGGGCCTGGCTTTGTCCTACTATTGGCACCCCCTATTTTACTTCCTGCACCCCATTGGCCCATTTCTTTTATTTGTTATATTTTCTTGAATATTCCACATTTCTGACTTTTATTTATTTTTTCTAAATATTTAAAATCACAAGAAATATTCTCTTAATTTTTCACATTTTATTTTATTATTCTTATTAGTTTTTGGACATAGAAATAGTTTATTAATAATAATATAACTTATTTTCTTAAATGAAATTTGTAAATAATACAAAAATATTATTTGTTTTTATTTTTATTTTTATACACTTAAATTAATATTTTCTTACAATATTTAATTTTTTAACATTTTTATATATATTTTTTATTTATTTTCTTGTACATAAATGAAATAAAATAATATTAGAATATATTTTCCATTAAACCAAATTAGGGTTTTCACCCTTTCCAAAAATAATCTTTTTATTTTCTTATTTTTTAAGACATTAAATAAATTCATTTTTACATACATAAAAATAAATACAAAAACATTTTGCATATTTATATTTAATTGCATATTTAAATATTATTCATTTATTTATTTGTACAAATAATTCAATATGGTTGTAATAGTTTTAGGGCTTTATTTTGTGCAAATATCCCCTTATTCAAACTTGTACCCCCCTTCCCATAATAATATTGTAATAGTCTTAGATTTACTTTTATGCATTTTATCGCTTTCAAATGCCATGATAGTAAAATTAGGGTTTTGTATGCAAAAGACCAAAATCAAACAAATAGCATGACTAAACACAAGACAAAAATGCATGAAAAATGACAACACAATGCACACAAGCACCTCTAGGGTTTCACCCACTTGTTGCCTTAAGAAACATGGTCATGGTATGCATGTTAGGTATCTTGGCAAAATAAATTAAACAAAAAGATCATAGTCCCTCGATGACGCTATCTTGGTCGCCTATACAAAAATGATCCAGTCCCTCAAAAGCTTGCTAAGATACTTGGCAACATTGTTATCATCGTCATACGATGACCCACGCCCGTCCCGTTTAACATCCAAAGATAGGGTTGTTTACCAAATACAATGGTAAAACAACAATGTCAAAGGGTTAAAAATGTGTAGGAAAGATCTTTGAGTAGGGTAGACAACTCCTAGTTACTTGATCAATTTGCAAACCATCCTTGCTAATTTCAAAAACACACAATTTCAAAACAGTTTCCAAACAAACTTTCAAACATTGAAGCATTTTTCAAAAAACAAACACCTTTGTATACATTCAAACAAGAATCATTACAAAGGTTGCCTAGACAAAGGCCTCTTTTCAAAATACTTTCAAAACCACACACAAAAGCACCATTTCAAACAATTGAAAAAGCAAAGCAAGTGATCTAAACAAGTAACTAAGAGCCCATGCAAAACCATGGATGAAAAGGGTGCTAGCACCTTCCCTTTTCATAATCTACCCCCCGAACCCAAAAACAATCTCAAAGATCTTTCCTGTGCTTTTTTACCTTTCCTTTTGGATAAAATAAAAGTCGGTGGCGACTCTTGCTTAACCGAAAAATTTGCAAACACAAACGCAAAACCTCAAGTCAGTTCTCCCACCGCATCACACATGCCATCAGTGCAAGGTGAGGTCTTGAGCTGAGCAAACCCTAATCTTGTCTGGAGTCCAAAGAGTCTTGTGACGAAAAATCTTGATAAATGAGAGGGGAAATTTTGGGGTACAGCAGCTGCCCCTGTTCAATCTTCTTGAACCTGAAGAGTTAGATTGGCGAGTTTGCCGTTCGTGACTCGAAGGTAAAAGATGATTGGACACTAGAGTGCCCGTAAATTTGCACTCGTCAGAATGTAGTTGAGGGAATGGGCTTAAAGATGCCATTTGGAGATATGATAGAATCTTGTTGGAGATGGGCTTAAAGATGCCATCCAAGAATGTTTGTTGGGTTGTAAGTTGTAAGTCAAAAGAATGAGTATCGGAATGGTGTCTGTATCTGGAACGTAGTTGTACTGTATCTGGAGACTGAATATGTATGAGAAATGGAATGGCGTCCGTGTTTGGAGCGTATCTGAGCTGTAACTGTATTTGAATCTGAATAAGTAACAGGGTGACTTCCGGGTCTGGAGTGTATTTGTACCGTATCTGAGTTTAAAATCTGAGTAAGCGACAGAACGGCATCCGTGTCTGGAGCGTATCTAAGCTGGGGAAAATTAGGATAAGTGACAGAATGGCAACCGTGTCTGGAGAGTATCTGAACTAGAATCTAAATAAGTGATAGAATGACTTTCGTGTCTGGATCATGTTTGGAGTTGAGATCTGAATGAGTAGCGGAATGACTTGCGTGTCTGGAGTGTCTCTGAGATGGGGAGAATCAGAATAAGTGACAGAATGGCAACCATCTCTGGAGCATATCTGAACTAGAATCTGAATAAGTGACAGAATGACTTCCGTGTCTGGAGTGTATCTGTACTGTATCTTGACTTTAAATTCTGAATAAGAGATCTGAATAAGTGACAAAATAGCTTATGTGTCTGGAGCGTATCTGAACTGTATCTTGACCTTGAATTTTGAATGAGTAATAGAATGACTTTCGTGTCTGGAGTGTATCTTTACTGTATCTGAAATCTTTTGAATATTGTTAATGATAGCTGTTAATCTTATCCTGAAAAGGGTAAAATGTTAGCTGAAATACAGAGTTATGTTGCATGAAATGTATGATGCAATAAATGTGTTTTATCTATGTTTATGACATATGGATGTAATGTATGCGCATGTAAGCTGGCTAGCTGTATTGCTGAGGAAAATAAATCCTTAATAGTTAGGGATAATAAAAATCCTTTACTGCTGCCGGGGAAAATAAATCCTTGACCGCTGCTGGAGATTCAAAATCTTTGATTGCTGAGGATGAGAAATCCTGGGCGACTGTTGGGGATAGAAAAAATCTTGACAACTTCTATGGGGATATAAGTATCCTTCATGTCCTGAAGTTGGAGTATTGTCATATACTACCTGAGCAATCTGCTTGGAGAATCCAGAGAACTTTGATGACTTCTAATGGGGGTTACACAAAGGAAATCCTTGATCTGCTGGAGAATAAGGAAGACTCTGATGACTTCTGTGGGGAAGTAAGAATGAGAATCTTCATTCTGTTGGGGAGTAATGAAAACTTTGGTGACTTCACTGGGGAAATGAGAATCTTCAATCTGCTGGGGAATTTTAACCCTGTGGGGAAGAAGGCTTACTGCTGGAGAGTAAGTTCAGGAGTTTCCGGTCGTCTGCCACTCTACTGGGAAGTTATCCTAGGTTGGAGAGAAGACAAAAGTTAATTGTTATTTGATTGATTTCCAGGCTTCAAGATAACTTGTTGGCGAAATTGGATTAACTAGATGGTTTTTGTTGGGAATTGGTAGTTGTAAATCTTGATTCGACTGGGGAAGAAGGTTTCATCTCCGCTGGGAATCTGTAACTCAATGTTTTAGCTTCGCTGTGGATTAGGAGTTTGAAAATTTAACTCTGATGGGAATTAAGGGTTTGAAATTATAACTCCGCTAGGGATGTGTATGTCAAGGTTTTGGCTCCGCTGGGGATCTAGATGATGTATTGTAGGGATTGCTCCTGGAATAGTCTAAAGACATTTTCTATCCTTTCAATCTGTCAGTAATTGTTCTTTTCCATCCTGTTTATTTGTAAACAGTAATTATGTTCAAATGCATATGTTCATCAATGAATCATTGGACGCTTTTGCAAATAAAAACACAAGTGTAAAATAAAAAGACAAGGAGTTTTCTGTACTTTGAAAGAGATATCTTTGTATTTACTTTGAATAAGTGTTTTGTACAAAGGAGACATGCATCCTAGTAAGAGGATGGTGTCATAAAAGTAAGAAAAAGATTTATACAAAGAAAGATAGCTATGTGTGAAAAATAAAATCCCATGGGGTTCCCATTCTGCTATAGCCTTCGTAACTCCGAATATCTTGTCCATCCATTGCTTCATCCGAAGATGATTGAGTTGATCAGAAGCTCAGAGTTTGTCAGGGAAGAGATTGTCCTTAAAGTGATCCGATGAGACATAGTCATACGCTTTAATTCCCTAACTTTTTCCTGGACCTCCCTTTCGGGTTTTCAGTCCACCGGGAAACCCTTTTTTGCCCAAGTCGCCCTTTCGGGTTTTCAACTTGCCGGGTGTACAGATTTTTATTTATTTATCCCTAATTTTTGCCTGAACCGCCCCTTTCGGGTTTTCGATTCATCGGGATGCCCTTTTATTTGCCTAGGTGTGTCAACCTAGCGGGTCATTTATTCGTAGTATCTTTTGACTATGTCTGCATTTTCAGGGTGCGGAAGGTCGTCGTCGTCCATGGTGGTTAAGATCATTGTCCCACAAGAAAAGATGTTCTTGATTACAAATGGTCCTTCATAAATAGGAGTCCATTTGCCCCTGGGATCACTTTGTGGAAAAATGATGCGCTTGATTACCAGATCTCCAACTTGATATGTCTGGCGTCTGACTTTCTTGTTGAAAGCTTTGATCATCCGTTTTTGATACGTCTGACCATGGCAAATAGCAGTAAGTCTCTTCTCGTCAATCAAATTTATCTAATCAAGTCGGGTCTGAATCCAATCGTCTTCACTCAAACCAGCATCCTTCATGATTCTCAAAAAGGGAATCTGAACCTTAATAGGTAAAATAGCCTCCATGCTATATACCAAGGAATAGGGTGTTTCCCCAGTTGATGTGTGTGCCGTGGCACGGTACTCATTAAGAGAAAATGGTAACATCTCATGCCAGTCCTTGTAGGTGACTGTCATCTTTTGTATGATCTTCTTGATATTTTTGTTCGCAGCTTTGAAAGCACCGTTCATCTTTGGCCGATAGGGAGATGATTTGTGATATTGAATATTGAATTGCTCACACAAAGCGGTGATCATAGTATTGTTGAGGTTTGTACCGTTGTCAGTGATGATCCTTTCGGGGATACCGTACCGACAAATAAGATTCTGCTTGATGAAGCGGGCGACAACATTCTTAGTAACGGATGCGAAGGAAGCTGCTTCGACCCACTTGGTGAAGTAATCAATGGCCACCAGAGTGAAGCGGTGTCCATTGGATGATGTAGGCTTAATCTCTCCAATCATGTCGATTCCCCACATAGCGAATGGCTAAGGAGCTGTTAGGACATTTAGAGGAGCAGGTGGCACGTGCACCTTGTCTGCATAGATTTGACATTTATGGCATGTGCGGGAGTGTTGATAGCAGTCAGCTTCCATGGTAGACCAGTAATAGCCTGCCCGTAGAATCTTCTTAGCCATCGTATGCCCGCTAGAGTGAGTTCTGAAGGTACCTTCATGCAATTCAGTCATGATCTTTTCAGCTTCATCTTTGTCCACACAACGGAGCAGAATAGAATCATGATTGCGCTTGTATAGGATGCCATTACTCAAGAAGAACTTTGCCGAGAGTCTCCTCAAGAACTTTTTGTCATTAACTGAAGCTCCTTCAGGGTATTCCTGCGCCTCGAGATACCTTTTGACTTCATGAAACCATGGTTGGTCCACTACTTCCTCGGTATTAATCTCGTGACAATGTGTCGGTTCGTCCATCCGTTCAATGGTGATTTGGGGAGCCTCATTATCCCAGTTAAGTTTAAACATGGATGACATTGTAGCTAGAGCATTTGCTAGCTTATTTTCTTCTCGCGGGAAGTGCTCGAAGGTAATTTGCTCGAAATGTGGTAACAATGTCAATACATGTTCTTTGTAAGGGATGAGGTTTGGATGCTTAGTATCCCACTCTCCTTTGATCTGACTGATGACCAAAGCTGAGTCCCCAAACACAATCAAAGATTTGATTCCCAAGTCTATGCCAGCCTTGAGTCCAAAGATGCAAGCTTCATACTCTGCCATGTTGTTCGTACAGTTGAAGCAATGTCTGGATGTGAAAGGAGTATGGCAACCTTCTGGAGATATTAGCACAACACTGATACCGTTGCCAAGTGCATTGAAGGCCCCATCAAAGTACAGGGTCCATCGGGATCCTTGTTCAGGTCCGTCATATGGTCTGAAATCTTCAATGTTTTCCAATGTCGTGATGTCTTTGTCAGGGAAGTCGAACCTTATGGATTGGTAATCTTCGACAGCTTGATGAGCCAGATGATCGGCTAGCACACTCCCCTTTATAGCTTTTTGAGTTGTGTATTGTATATCGTATTCTGTCAGGATCATCTGCCATCTAGCTATTCTTCCAGATAAAGCAGGCTTCTCAAAGATGTACTTGATCGGATCCATCTTAGATATCAGCAAAGTGGTATGAGTCAACATATACTGCCTTAGCCGGCGAGCAGCCCATACCAAAGCGCAGCAAGTTTTCTCGAGCAATGAGTATCAGGTCTCACAGTCGGTAAACTTTTTGTTAAGGTAATAAATTGCATGCTCTTTTCGGCCAGACTCGTCATGTTGGCCCAATACGCACCCCATTGAATTCTCTAGGATGGTCAGATACATGATTAGCTGTCTTCCTTCGACGGGTGGCATCAAGATAGGAGGTTCTAGCAAATACTTCTTGATTTTATCGAAAGCAACTTGACAGTCATCATTCCATCGAACTACCTGATCTTTCTTCAACAGCTTTAAGATTGGTTCACAAGTAGATGTTAGGTGAGAAATGAACCTAGCAATGTAGTTTAGGCGTCCCAAGAAACCTCTGACCTCCTTCTCGGTGTAAGGAGCAGGCATTTCTTGTATAGCTTTGACTTTGGAAGGATCAACCTCGATGCCTTTGTTGCTGGCAATGAAACCTAAGAGTTTACTGGACCGGACTCCAAAGGTGCACTTGTTTAGGTTCAATCTAACCTTGTACTCCTTCAACCTGACAAACAGCTTTTGCAAGTGATCAAGGTGTTCTTCTTCAGTTTGTGAACGGGCTATCATGTCATCTACGTAGACTTCTATCTCATGATGTATCATATCATGAAACAAAGCTACCATGGCGCGTTGATAAGTTGCCTCGGCATTCTTCAGTCCGAATGGCATCACTTTTTAGCAGAACGTACCCCATTGTGTAACAAAAGTAGTTTTCTCCATGTCCTCAGGTGCCATTTTGATCTGGTAATAGCCCGAGAATCCGTCCAAGAAAGAAAATACTTTGTGCTGAGCTGTGTTGTCAACCAAGATGTCAATGTGCGAAAGTGGAAAGTCGTCTTTAGGGTTGGCCCTGTTTAAGTCTCTATAATCCACGCACATTATCACTTTGCCATCCTTCTTAGGCACGGGCACAATGTTAGCAACCCATTGTGGATAGGAAGTAACATCCAGAAATCAAGCATTGAACTGCTTCATAACTTCTGCTTTAATCTTCTCGGACATGTCAGGTCTCATGCGGCGGACCTTTTGTTTCACTGGTGGACAGTCTTCTCTTGTGGGTAGACGGTGTACCATAATGTCTGTATCGAGTCTCGGCATGTCTTCGTATGACCAGGCAAAGATCTCAATATAATCATGCAGTAACTGAATTAGGCGCTCTTTGACACACGACTCTAAATTGGCACCTATCTTGATTTCCTTTTTATCATCCTCAGTACCCAAGTTGATTGTGTCCAACTGCTCCTCATGAGGCTGAATTTCTCTTTCCTCTTGTTGTAGAAGTCTGGCCAATTCCCCTGGCACCTCACAATCTTCCTCACCTTCGTATTCGGCTTGGTTGATAAGATCTCCAGAGTCGCTGAAGGCTATAGCAGTATCGTTACCCATGGGATCCGGAATGGAAGGGTACCTGCATTTGTGAGTGTGGGTGTGTGTGAGGGCATAGCCATCTTAAAACAACAAAATGTAAAAGAAATACAACGAGCACAAAAAGTTTAAATATGAAAAGCGTCCATGATTCATTAAAATGACATATGAAAATGAAATAAGAACCCTTACAAATGGACCTATGTGCCTCGGGTAAGGCACAAGGTTGAAAAAGTATGAATTGTTTGTGAATTATTACAGTCCAACAGAAATGGAAAAGATAAATTACTGCGGTATGAAAGTAATCGGAACAAAGCCTTTTGCTTCCCAATTGCACAGTCCTCCGCCAACAGTAGGAAAAATCCAGTCTTCCAAGCTGCCCTCTTCTTCACTGTCCTCTAGTGCATTCACCCCTCGGTGGTTGATCTTCACAGGTGGCCCTCCGACACGGGAGCGGTGCACGGCCTTCTGACTAGTCGAAGTAAACCCCAGGCCTAACTTGTCTGATTTGAAAGGAAAGTAGGGAAGCTACCCCCAGATAATGGATCCGCCTTCTTCCACTAATGTCCTAGCATCCTTGAGAGATGACATCCGAGGCACAGGTCTTGTGATCACAGGAGTTGAGGACACCGTCTTGGTCACCGCTATTTCTTTAAAAACTTCTTCAAAGTGTTGAAAAGGGGTCTCTATAAATTCGCCATCCAATTCCACATAACGGAAAGAATTTAGATGACTGATCATGTATTCCTCTTCGCCATGAACAGTTATGATTTTCCCCTAGACATGGTACATGAGCTTTTGATGCAAAGTAGAAGTGACAGCTCCAGCATGGTGGATCCAAGGTCTTCCCAACAGGCAATAATAGGAAGGACGGATGTCCATCACGTAGAATGTTGAATTGAACGTCTGGGTACCCACCTTGATCGGGATGTTCACCTCTCCATGGACCATCCTTTTAGAACCATCAAAGGCTGTGACAATTATATTGCTAGGTTTCAGGGTTAAGCCTTCACAATCCAGTCTATCCAAGGCTTTCTTCGGCAAGACATTTAAAGACGAACCAGTGTCTACCAGTACGTGTGCTAGGGTTGTCCCTCTGCATTCCACTGAGACATGCAAAGCATCATTATGTTTTCTCCCTTTCGAAGTTAAATCTGCATCGGAGAATCCTAGACCATTGTCAGCTGTTAAACTAGCTACACATTCCTAGAACTGATCAGCAGAGGTTTCTTGCGGCACGTGGGCCGTCTTCAAAAACTTGACCAAAGCTTTAGCATGTGCCTCAGAGCACAGCAACAGGGCTAACATAGATATTTTGGAGGGGGTCTTCCCCAGTTGTTCAACAACATCATAATCACTTTTCTTAATGATCCTAAGAATATCTTCCATCTCTTTCTGGGATGTTTCAGGAATAACAAGTGACTGAGCCTTCGTCAAGACAGGCTCCTTTTGAACATTCTTTCCTTTTTTCTCAGCAGCGGAAACAGGGATGGGAATTGAATTGTCATTGTTGGCGGGTACACTTGCAAGTACAGTTACTGGTATAGGTGTAATCTTCGGAATGGTCGCGGGTCCAAAGACTGTTGTTGGAGGAGCAATCTCTGGAGAAAAGATTCTTCCACTACGAGTAACTTTGCTTGTTCCAGCAATGTTACTGAAGTCGGGATTATCCTCCTCAGAGCTTTCTTCTTCAATGGTCTGTTCAATTTGTTTGACACCATGGTAGTAGATTTCTCCACCATAGTTCCATGGTACCATTTTATTGGTTTTGTACGGGGTTGGCCCGGGCATTGTTATCTTCAACGGAGTAGTCACAGGAGCGGATGTAATCCTAACGGGTTTTTTAGGAACCCTGGAAGGATTGGCGTATATGGTTATTATTGAAACTTTTGGAACTGGAATGGGTGAGACCGGAGCTTTCTCAAACAAAATTTTCTTGTTATCAATCAGCTGTTGGATTCCTTTCTTCAATAGAGGACAATCAACTTGGGAGGACAGGAAAGCATGGCAATCTTGGTCACATCCTGGGAACACCCCAGCCTTCAACAAATTCAGCTTGATGGTTAGGAAAGGAGTTAACAGTTCATCCACAATAGAAATAAACAGGTCTTCTTCCACAGCATTGGCATTGTGTCCATGCCTCGGCATTGGAGCGGAGATAACATTCGGCTTTTTAGGAGCTTCAAATTCAACTTCCTTAGCGTCAATCAGATCTTGAATCTTATTCTTCAGAGCCCAATAGTTGTTGGTGTCGTGCCCTGGACTTTCTGAGTGGTACGCGCATTTGGCGTTGGGATGGTAGTGTGGAGAAGTAGTATTAGGATTTTTAGGGGCCTCTTTTAGCATGGACAGGTTCAACTTCAAGAGATGGGGTGGGACTTGAGCGGGAGTCATGTTTATCTTGGTGAATTGCCTCACAGGCCTTTCCACCCTTTGCTGGTTATTTCTCGGTTGATCCTTTCTTGGCTGGTTGTTTCTCAGCTGGTCTGATGCAGACTTCTGAATCATAACGGCCCCCACAGTTGGTCGTCTTTCAGTTCTTCCCTAATTTCTCTGGGCATAGACAACAGACACTTCCTTCTTTCCAGTGAAGGGCTTTTTTGCAGCAGCAGAGGTAGATGCATCTTTCTGAATTTTCCCGCTTCTAATACCGGCTTCCACCCTTTCGCCAGTTAAAATAAACTCTGAAACCTGTAGAGGAGCTTCCAATCAGGTGATTGAAGAAAGGACCTGACAGAGTCCCCAAGAACATATCAACTAGCTCTCTTTCAGATAAAGGTGGTTGCATCTTTCCGGCCAAATCCCTCCACTTTTGGGCGTAGTCTTTGAAGCCCTCGTTGGTAGCCATAGCCATACTCTGTAGCTGAGTACGGGTTGGCGCCAAGTCGGTGTTGTATTGATACTGTTTATAGAATACGGCTGCCAAATCCTCCCAATTATGAACATCAGACCTCTCCAACTGGTAGAACCAATCAAGCTGCATTCTTGAAAGACTGTCTTGGAAAAAGTGGACCCACAGGTCCTTGTCAGAAGAATGTGGTTGAATTTTCCTAACATAGGATCGTAGGTGCATCTTTGGGCAAGACACTCCATCATACTTAGCAAACAGTGGCACTTTAAATTTAGGAGGGATTACTATTACAGAAACCAACCCTAACTCTTTAAAGTCCAGCCCAGGCACTCTCTGTATCTCCATAGCAGCTAGACGTTCTTCCAGGTTCTTGTATTTGTCATCGGCCGGAGGGTACTGCTGTTCAGAATAGTCCTCATCCTCTTCTTCTTCTGCTTCAGACTCAGATGGCACTGCAGTTCCTTTACCTTTTCCTTCCCCCTCTTCAGATGTTGATGGGAAATCCAAAGTCCGTATGGCTTGTCCTTCAAATCTTCGGCCCAAGATAGCCACACCAGCTCTCTTCTTTTTCTTTTTCTCTTTTTCCTTTTCTAGTAGAGTCTTGAGCTCCTCCTGCCCCTTGGCCAAGGTCAGAAGTAGCTGTTGAAATTGTGAATTTTGAGCTTGCAAATCTTTGACCGTTTGTTCAATATCCATCTTGCTGAAATAAACAGCAGAGAGATGAGGAAACTTGGTGTGAAGACCTGCTTATGCATATGATGAATGATATGTATTCATGTAATGCATTCAAGGATTCAGAAATTCAAATTTGTTTTAGAAAAAAAAAGAAACACACGTCATATTAATAAGATAGAATTGTTAGTACATCAATGCCCCATGGGCAAAATAATACAAAATTCTAAGGTAAAAAGACGTTGCGCATTCTCTTTGGTGCAATGTAGGTGTTGAGAGTCTTCTCTTCATGAAGTTGACGAGTGAGTTCCAAAACCTTCTTCTCGCTTGCGTAGAATTGGGCTTCGAAAGTATCGCGCTCTCCCTTGAGCTGTATCCAACTCCTTTACAGATCTTCGAGTGATGTTGGCATGTCAGGATGTAGGAGGGTGTATGGAACCTCTCCTTCCATAACAGGCTCTATAATCACATGGAGAATGGAGGGGTAAGGCATCATAAGTCTTTGGGCACGGGTTCGTACCCACTTGAGGTAAGGCTCAAGAGGGATGGAACTCTTGTGTCCCAAGGTCTTACTGTCCACCTTTTTGGGCATCCTCTAAGCTCGGATGAACCTTTGTCGGAGTCCTTGGTTGTCATAGTCGAAGTCGAAAACCAAACCTTGAATCAGCATTGTGATACGGTGGGAAGAACTGACTGTTTTTTGGAATGTTGGTTTGCGTTTTGCGTTTGTTTTCGCAAAATGTCGCGGTAAGCAAGAGTCGCCACCGACTTTTATTTTATCCAACAAGGAAAGGAAAAAAGCACAGAAAAATTCCTTTTTTGAGATATTTCTCAGGTTCAGGGAGTAGATTATAGAAAGGGAAGGTGTTAGCACCCTTTCTATCCGTGGTTATCCACGGGCTCTTAGGTACTTGCTCAATTTTTTTCAAAATTGCTTTCTTTGTGCTTGTGGGTTTGAAAAAAGTTTTTATTTGAAACTTCGATTTAACTCTTGCTTCTATCCTCAAGAGCGTATGGAGTGTTTTTGAAAACTTTTTTTGAAAAGTGTAAGTGCAAAAAGTTTTTGTGTTTTGAAAGAGCAAGTATCTAAGAACCATCTACCTACTCGAAAAAAGGAATTGTTCTATGCTAATGTCCTTTAAACAATGATATCCCACTATTGATGAGTAGGTAGCACCGTCGTTGAAGTTTGAGGGTCAATTCGAATTAGGGACTTACAGTCACCAAAGCAATGTTAGGACGCCTTAGCGGTAACCCTAATGTCTTAGATCATTTGTTTGAGGAAACAATATCTGAGGCAACTGTTTCAAGGCGACTATGATCTTTTAGACAAGAGGGCGACCACTAAAACTACCTATACTTAATGACCGTGTACGAAGGCAACCAAGTGAGGTGTACCCTAAGAGTGCGCATGTGCAAGTGTGTCGTTTTCAGTTATTTGTATCTTTGTACATGTTAAGGGTGATCTAAGTTGATTTTAGGTTAAAACATTCAGTCTTGTCATGCCATCCTATTATCAAACATCTAGCAGTTATAATTTGCAGGAAATAAAATGCGGAATTTAAATTACAAGGCGTCGGGTATTTACATCGCCAAAGACAAACCCTTTAAAAATAAATAAAGCGATAAAAATAAATAAAAGTCCTATTTACTATTACAAACCAGAATCAGATACATAATTGGATAAAAGAAAATAAATCGCGACGCAAAATTTAATCGGACGCAAGATTAGGGTTTTGACCCTTTAAAGAAGACATCTTTTTGTTCTTTGTATTTTAAGAAAGAGATAAATCCTAAATTAATTACTAAATTAAATTAATAAATTAATTAATAAAAAACAAATTATTTTTGGGTTTTTGTTATTTTAAGAAAGAAAAATAAAATAGTTAATGTTAGTAATTAAAACCTAATTAAATCTAATTTAATTTTAATTATTTATAAAAAATAGGTTAAAGTTATTCTAATTAAAACCTAAATTAATTTAATTAGTGTTTATTAATAAAAATTAAAATTAAAATTTGATTAAATATAAAAAATATTTTTGTGATTTTATTTTATAAAGAAAAGAATTTTAAATTGGTTAGTAAATCTAATGAAAATAGTAATTAAATAAACAAATAAAAATAAATGAGAATAGGGGAGTATGGGCCTGATTATGGGAGTTTGAGAAGAAAATCTGTGGCCCAATTGCAGCTGGCCTTGTTTGAATTTGTGAGGTTTGGTGGACGTGCGTGGACCTTGCCTATGGTGGACCCTCAGCCTTGGACTCTCAGATTTGGCCTTTGGCCATCTGGCCATTGGATGCCTGAGGGACTATGGTGCACTGCAAGCTGAAACGTGCATGGGAATACCTGAAAGGAAAAATTAATAAGGAATTCGGGGACCTGGGATTCGAACCCAAGTCCTGAAGGAGTTTGTATGTGCACGCTTGCCACTAGGCCATATGTCCTTGTTTGTTAATACAATAGAAATAATATATATTTTATGAAAACAAAAACTATTGCCAGCAAAAATAAAATAAAAACGCGCGTGGTTTGAATGGCCCAATGAGGGGGCGCCACGCATCGTCTTTAACCTGTCGTCCGTGGCTAAAACCCTGTAAAGCTTATAGCTACGGACACAGGCCGTCACTACAAGTCGTGCATATTCCAAAATCCGCTATAGGCCATAGAAATGCCTCTTAATGCCATGGTTAAACTCGCCTTCCTCTCCTGGTCATACCTATAGCCATTACTAAGACTGATTTTACCTGAAATGAAAACCCCTAAACCAAACCTTGAAACCCTAGCTATGGTGAATCACAATACAGGTTAGATAAACAAAATTGAATGATGCACATAGCTTGGAAATGTTGTGAGGATTACAAATATGCCAATAATTTATTCAAATGATGCAAGAATGGAGAGTTACGATTTCAAGAACAGAGCTAGATATCGTGACACTTACAACGCTTGTGAAGGTCTGAGAACGCTTGCTTTTGATCCAGATCGCTTGTGTGAACAACCAGGAAGAGATTGGGACAGGTCTCAGCCTCTGAAAGTGCCTCTAGCTATGGTTTAAATCTCAAGTTTTTTGGTTCTTTTTTTAAATTTATGTTCTGCCTCCTTCTGCAATTGTCCACCCTGATCTCGATTGCTTTGGCTTGCTTATGTAGTGTGTAGTGTATTAGGGTAAGAATTATGGATCAAATCTTCCCATATCAATGCCTTTGAATTTGATTTGATCTCCTCTTTACAAACTTGCCAAATTTGATTTGGTTCAATATTTTTGCACATGATATGGCCTGATTCAATTTTGATGATGTTAATGATGATAATCAAAGCCTGAAACAGCAAAAAAATCTCATGTTATCAAAGTTTTAGATTTTATATGATTTAATTTGATTTAAAATGAATAAATTCAAATAAAAATCAAATTAAATAATAAAAATAAAATATGGGCTCATGGCTGAAGCTAGGACACGTGGGAAACTATGAAAGCTAAAATCAAGTGGAAACTAATGGGCCCATTTGACAAAATTTGAAGTTTTGGGGATAGTTGACTTTTGGCAAATTTGCAAAAATGTCCAACTTCGACAATGCATAACTTCTTCAATTTTGAACTTTTGGAAGTGTTATTGGACTTTTTATAAAGTTTTAGATGTTCTATAACCAACCCTTTTGGTCTCATATAATTTTGATATTCCATGCTCAAGTTATAAGCTTTGGAAAAAAAGGTGTTTTTGTTGACTTTCAAAAATGACCTATAATGTCCAAATTTATAACTTCTTGTGAGTGCATTTTTTGATCTTGGGGTATGAAGATGGATTGTAAGAAATTGCATCCTCTTAAAAATGCGCTTTGGATGGGTCATTTCTCAAAAAGTATGAGAAAGTTATGCTTGGTCAAAGTTGAGTTGACTTTTCCTACAAAACCCTAATTTAACAACTTTTGAATCTTGATGAATTTTGAGAAATCCTTGACGAATCATGATCAACCCTTGATCAAATGATGAAATATCCTTCAAAATGAGAATTTTGACAAAAAGTCTTGAAGTTTGACTGTTTATAGGTCACAGTTGACTTTTGCCCTAGCACAGTCGATTTTTGGACCCTTTGAGCATTTGACTGAGCAAACTTCCTCTGCAAGGCTTGAAATTTGACATGGATGATCTTGAGAACATATTAGGACATTGGGGAGAACTTAAGGTCATTTGGACTCAAAGATCCTGATGCAACACAAAACCCTAATTTGGGATAGCTTGCCTGACCAACTCTTGAGTAACCTTGAGCCACTTGGAGATTTTTCTTGCAATGTTTTGAGAAATATGAGAGGGAAAATTTTGGGGTACAACGGCTGCCCCTGTTCAATCTTCTTAAACCTGAGGATGTAGATTGGATTTTGTTTCTTTCGTGATCCGAAGGTGGAAGAGGATTGAACACTAGAGTGCCCAGAAATTTGCACTCGCATGAAGTGGTATCAGCCTGGAGATGTCGGGAATGGGCTTACAGATGCCATTTGGAGATTACTTACGTGAGGATGGGCTTAAATATGCCATCTGCATGAGTGTCGATCGCATAATAGATTCCTTAGCGAGATCTTGCACACCTGTTGTTGTGGAAGATTCCGTTGGGGAAGCCTGATCTTTGTTGAGATTTAGGAACTTGCATGTACCTTAGCTGAGAGAACATCTCTGCTGAGTTTTAAGAACTTGTCCGTAATTCAACTGGGGGAAATCTGTCGAGATTTAGAACCTTATCTGTAATTCAACCGAGGATAATTCAGTTGAGATTTAAGAATCGGTCAGTACTTCGACTGAGGAGAATTGCCGAGCTTTAGAACCTTATCTGTAATTCAACCGAGACTAATTCAGTTGAGATTTAAGAACCAGTCAGTACTTCGACTGGGTGAAACATCTTCATCGAGATCTAGGAACTGTCTGTACTTCAATGGAGGATAATTATGTTGAGATTTAAGAACTCGTCCACACTTCGACGGAGGAAAATTGTCGAGATTTTGAACCTTATCTGTAATTCAACCGAGACTAATTCAGTTGAGATTTAAGAACCGGTCAGTACTTCGATGGAGGAAAATTGTCGAGCTTTAGAACCTTATCTGTAATTCAACCAAAATTAATTCTGTTGAGATTTAAGAACCGGTCAGTACTTCGACTGAGGGAAACATCTTCATCGAGATCTAGGAACTGTTTGTACTTCAACGGAGCATAATTCTGTTGAGATTTAAGAACTCGTCCATACTTCGACGGAGGAAAATTGTCGAGATTTAGAACCTTATCTGTAATTCAACCGAGACTAATTCAGTTGAGATTTAAGAACCGGTCAGTACTTCGACATAGCTGAGAACTTAACTACATCCTTCTTGAAAGGTAAAGGTCAGTCGTATGCAATGCATGATATATATCAAGCAATGATGTTCTCAAAATAAATGAGATTGTGTTGTATGATGCGTATATGCATGTATCATGATGTATGGAAATGTAATGCTTTAGCTGGGGAAAATAAATCCCGGATAGCTGCTGGAGAAAAGAGTTGAATTCTTCATTTTCACTGGGGATAGCGAATGAAGATGATTATGAGAATAAACCTGCAGGAAAGGATAACTCCGTTGGGGAATAAATTGATGAGGAGATTACTCTGTGGGGAAGAGATGCTCTGCTGAGGATTCCACCGATAAATTCCACTGGGGACGAATTACCGTTACTGGTGATACTGAATCATGTTGGGGATTAACTTCTTGTTTGTGAAAGGAAAGAACTCCGCTGGGGATGACCTTTCAGTTGCGACTTCACTGGGGATAACCTTTTAGACTCTTATGGGGATAATCCTTTGAGCTCTGCTGGGGACAAACTTCCAAAGTCTACTGGGGATGATTCTCCAAACTCCACCGGGGAAGCTTCTTCAGATTGCGCTGGGAAAAATTTCAAACTCCACTGGGGATATCTTGTATTCTGCCGGGGAATATTCTTATACTCCGCTGGGGAATATTAAGACTGACGGGGATATTAAGCCTTTTCAGTGTTGATGGTATATAAACTCTGCTTGGGGAGAACATTACCGATTCACTCACAATTGCAAGTCTCAGATGGGGAGAGCTATCATTACTGTCTTTTCCTTACTCTGCGGGGAGTGAAATTACCTTTGCGATATTCTTCAGCTGAATCTACCTTTGTACCTGGTGGATAAAGCATCTGTAAAGCTTGGACAATTCTTATTTTCCCCTGTTCCTGATATTACGAGTAATCGTTTTTTTTGTTTCGCATGTAAATCTTTATGAGCAGCAATTAATGTCAAGTGCATATATCAAAAATGAACATTGGACGTTATTTGCAAAACAAAACAGAAAAAGGAAAAACAGTTTGAAATTTGTCCGAAAATGAATTTGTATTGATTTTTTGAAGTTTTGGCCTGAAAATAGGCGTTTTTGTACAAGAGGCTGGCGTCCTAGTAAGAGAACACCGCCGAACAGATAGTTTATACATTTTGTGTAAAAGAAAACAAAACAGCTATGTGAATAATCCCACCGGGTTCCAACTCTGCTATTGCCCTTATGTCCTCCAACATTTCATCACTTTGGTACTCGATTGAAGATGAATCAGATTGATTAGTGTCGTCCAATCTTGATAGTCGATACTGAAGTCTGGTTGTAAGGTGATCCAATGAGACATATTGTTACGCTTTGATCCCTAATTTTTGCCTGGACCGCCCTTTCGGGTTTTCAGTCCATCGGGATACCATTTTTTGCCCAAGCCGCCTTTTCAGGTTTTCGACTTGCCGGGTGTACATATTTTTTCCCATTTTCATCCCTTATGTTTGCCCGAACCCTTTTGGTTCGCCGGGAAGCCCTTATTTTTGCCTAGGCCTGTCAACCTAGCGGGTCTTTGTTTATGCATAGTATTTTTTCACTATGTCTGCATTGACGAGGTGAGGAAGGTCGTCACCATCCATGGTGGTTAGAATCATAGCTCCTCCTGAGAAAATGTTCTTAACCATAAATGGCCCTTCGTAGGTAGGGGTCCATTTTCCCCTGGGATCACCTTGAGGTAGAATAATGCGCTTGATAACCAGGTCCCAAACTTGATACTCTTGTCGTCTAAATTTCTTGTTAAATGCCTTGATCATCCGTTTTTGATACGTCTGACCATGACAAATAGCAATAAGTCTCTTTTCGTCGATTAAGTTCAGCTGATCAAGTCAGGTCTGAATCCAGTCATCTTCGCTCAAACCTGCATCTTTCATAATCCGAAGAGAGGGTATCTGAACTTCAATAGGCAAGACGGCCTCCATGCCATAAACCAAGGAATAGGGTGTTGCCCCTGTTCACGTCCGCGCTGAAGTAGGTACCCATGAAGAGAAAATGGTAACATCTCGTGCCAATCTTTGTATGTCATCGTCATCTTCTACACAATCTTCTTAATGTTTTTATTAGCCGCTTCTACAACCCCATTCATCTTCGGCCGGTAAGGAGAAGAGTTATGATGTTGTATCTTGAACTGCTTGCAGAGCTCGGTGATCATCTTATTGTTGAGATTAGTACCATTGTCTGTAATGATCCTCTCTGGTACACCGTATCGACAAATCAGATTGTGCCGAATGAACCGTGCTACGACGTTCTTGGTTACTGTAGCAAAGGAAGCTGCTTCAACCCACTTCGTAAAGTAATCAATTGCTACCAAGATGAAACGATGCCCATTGGACGCTGTAGGTCTGATCTCGCCGATCATATAAATGCCCCACATTGCAAAAGGCCAAGGAGCTGTCAAGATGTTCAGAGGAACTGGAGGTATGTGCACCTTATCAGCATAAACTTGGCACTTATGACATGTCCGAGAATGCTGATAATAGTCGGCTTCCATTGTGGACCAAAAATATCCTGCCTGTAGGAATTTCTTTGCCATGGTATGTCCACTGGAATGGGTCCCAAAGGTACCTTCATGTAACTCTGCCATGATTCTTTTTGCCTCATTCTTATCCACACATCACAGTAAGGTCGAATCATGGTTGCGCTTATAAAGAATGTCATTGCTGATGAAGAACTTCGCCGCGAACCTCCTCAAAAACTTCTTGTCATTAACAGAGGCACCCTCGGGGTACTCCTGAGCTTCAAGATACCTCTTCACCTCATGAAACCAGGGCTTTTCTGTTACCTCTTCAGTCTCAATGTCAAAGCAATGCGCGGGTTCGTCCAACCTTTCAATGATAATCTGGGGAGCTTCGTTGTCCCAATTGACTTTGAACATAGAAGACATCGTAGCCAGCACGTCCGCTAACTGATTCTCCTCTCTAGGGAAGTGTTCAAAGGTTATCTCTTTGAAGTGTGGAAGCAACGTCAACACATACTCCTTGTAAGGAATAAGATTTGGGTGTTTCGTATCCCACTCGCCTTTGATCTGACTGATCACGAGAGCGGAATCTCCGAAAACACTTAGAAACTTAATCCTTAGGTCAATTGCTGCTCGAAGACCCATGATGCACGCTTCATACTCCGCCATATTGTTGGTGCAGTTGAAACATAGTCGGGCAGTGAACGGAGTATGAGAGCCTTTAGAAGATATAATCACGGCGCCAATGCCATTGCCCAAAGCGTTCGAAGCTCCATCAAAGTACATAGACCATCGGGATCCTTCCTCAGGTCCTTCATCCGGTTCAGGTTCTTCGTAGTCGGTCACTAACATGATATTCTCATCCGGGAACTCAAAGTTCATAGACTGGTAATCATCCACTGCTTGATGTGCCAGATGATCTGCCAACACACTTCCCTTGATTGCTTTCTGGGTTGTGTATTGTATGTCATACTCAGTCAATATCATCTTCCATCTTGCTATTCTTCCGGAAAAGGAAGGCTTCTCGAAGATATACTTGATTGGATCCATCTTTGATATCAATAGAGTAGTGTGAGTCAGCATATACTGTCTCAACCGGCAGGTAGCCCATGCCAAAGCGCAGCAAGTTTTCTCAAGAAACGAGTATCGGGTCTCGCAGTTGGTAAACTTTTTGCTAAGGTAATAAATAGAATGCTCTTTTCGGCCAGACTCGTCATGCTGCCCCAGCACGCACCCCATTGAGTTGTCGAGTACTGTCAAGTATAATATCAAAGGTCTCTCTTCAACTGGAGGCATCATAATGGGTGGCTCTTGGAGATATTCTTTGATCCTTTCGAAAGCGGCTTAACACTCATCATTCCATCTTACCACTTGATCTTTCTTCAGTAGCTTGAAGATTGGCTCACAAGTAGCAGTCAGGTGTGAGATGAATCGGGCAATATAGTTCAGACGTCCCAGAAAGCCTCTGACTTCTTTCTCTGTTCGGGGAGCTGGCATTTCCTGTATAGCCTTCACCTTTGCAGGATCCGCCTTAATACCCTTATCGCTAACGACGAAACCCATCAATTTACCAGATCTCACCCTAAAGGTGCACTTGTTCGGGTTTAACCTCAGTTTGTACAACTTCAACCTGTCAAATAACTTCTGAAGGTGGTCAATATGCTCTTCCTCAGTCTGGGATCTTGCAATCATATCGTCGACGTATACCTCAATCTCATGATGGATCATGGCATGGAACAAAGCGACCATGGTGCGCTGATACGTTGCCCCAGCATTCTTCAATCCGAAAGGCATGACCTTGTAGCAAAAGGTACCCCATTGAGTAACAAAGGTTGTCTTCTCCATGTCTTCAGGAGCCATTTTAATCTGATTATAACCGGAGAAACCATCCATAAAGGAGAAGACCTTATGTTGAGCGGTGTTGTCAACCAAGACGTCGATATGAGGCAGAGGGAAATCATCCTTGGGGATTGCCCTATTCAGATCCCTATAGTCAACACACATTTGAACCTTACCATCCTTCTTCGGCACAGGAACCATGTTGGCCAACCACTGAGGGTAAGAAGTAACTGCTAGAAAACCGGCGTCAAACTGTTTCATCACTTCAGCCTTGATTTTCTCGGACATCTTTGGGCGCATTTGGCGGACCTTTTGTTTCACTGGAGGACAGTCTTCCTTGGTAGGCAGGCGGTGAACCACAATATCGGTATCCAACCCAGGCATATCTTCATAAGACCAGGCAAAGATCTCAACGTAGTCACGCAGCATCTGAATCAACCGTTGTTTCACACTAAGCTCCATATTTTCATCGATCTTAACTTCTTTCTTGTCTTCCTCTATACCCAGATTCACTGATTCCACTGGCTCTTCGTGCGGCTGAATAGCCCTCTCTTCCTGGAGTAGCATTCTAGCAAGTTCACCAGGAACTTCGCAATCATCTTCACCTTCGTCTTCGGCTAAGTTGATCGGACTTTCAAAGTTATAACCGGCAGTAGCAGAGTCGTCATCAGTGGGATCCAGAGTGGATGTAGACCTGTATATGTGAGTGTGTGTAAAATGGTTGTTTTGCAATATATAATAAAAGAAAAACAAGGAGCGCAAAATTTGAAATGCAAGAAACGTCCAATGCTTTTATTAATGATATATGTAGATGACACACATAAAGCCCTCACAAATGGAGCCACGGTGCCCCGGGTAAGACACCGGGCCGTAAAGTTTAAAACATTGTCTGTTACAAATTCAAAACAGAAAGTCTCATTACTGGATGATAACAGAAACGGGCATAGAATCCTTCACTGTCCAATTGCTTAATCCATCGTCAGCAGTCGGGTATATCCAACTGTCAAAATCAAACTCTTCATCATCGTCATCCCCGATAGCATTCACTCCTGCATCCTGTTTAGGCTTTTCTGGTGCTCCAAACTGAATTTCCTTAGCATCAATCAGGTCATATACCTTGTTCTTCAAGACCCAGCAGTTATCTGTATCATGCCCCGGGCTATCAGAATGAAAAGCACAGCGGGCATTCGAATCGTACATCAGTGATGTTGTATTTGGACTCTTCGAGGCCTCCCTCGGAATCACCAAGTTGGTTTTCAATAACTGCGGCAGAATTTGGGATAAAGTCATGTTGAGTTGGGTGAATTGTCTTTGTGGCCTTTCGGCCCTTGATTGATTGTTACGCTGAGGAGCACCAGAAGGTCTTGATATAACCACTGCATTAACAGCTTGGCGGTGCTCAGGTCTACTCTGACTTTTTGAACTGTAAACAACACTAGACTCCTTCTTAAAAGGCTTCTTCTCGGTGTCGGATGAAGCACCCTTCTGTATCTTGCTAGATTTGATACCGGCCTCAATCCTCTCCCCGGTCATAATCAGCTCTGCAAACCCGGACGATGAACTTCCAATGAGATGGTTAAAATACGGACCAGACAAGGTCCCCAGAAACATATCCACTAATTCCCTATCAGCCAAGGGAGGTTGCACTCTTCCAGCAAGGTCCCTCCATTTCTGAGCATACTCTTTGAAACTTTCGCCTGCACCCATAGACATATCCTGAAGTTGGGTACGCGTGGGAGCGAGGTCGGCATTGTATTGGTACTGCTTGTAGAAAGCAGCAGCCAAGTCTTCCCAATTACGGATACTAGCTCCTTTTATCTGGTAAAACCATTCAAGTTGAGTCCCTGAGAGACTGTCTTGAAAGAAGTGGATCCAGAGATTCTTGTCAGCGGTGTATGGCTGAATCTTTCTAACATACGAACGGAGGTGCAGCTTTGGGAAAGAAACCCCGTCGTACTTAGCAAAGGCTGGTGCTTTAAACTTATAGGGAATTACCACCCCAGATGACAGACCCAAGTCTCCAAAATCCAGACCAGGCACTTTCTGAACTTCCATCGTGCTCAATCGGTCTTCCAGTTGCTTGTATTTATCCTCAGCCGGAGGATACTGGTCTTCGTCAAAGTCTGTCTCATTGTCAAAGACAACAGGGCTAGGAGCCCTCCTTTCTTCCTGATTATCTCCCCCTCTAGATGAGTGGGTCAAATCAACCTCTTCTCGCAAATCATTTCTGAATCTGCGACCCATATTAAATAGGATCGTCTTCTTCTTCTTCTCTTTCAAGATAAGGGCCTTTAGATCTTGCTGACCCTTAGCCAAACTCATGAACAATTCCTGGAATTGGGATTTTTGAGCTTGCAGAGCTTTAATTGCTTGTTCAGTTGATGGTTCAGAAGACATGATGCTGAAATAAACAGCGAAGAAGATGAGAAAACATGTAAGGGTACCTGTTATGAGGTGCATGGGAATGATATGCGTATGATATGATTTCAAAGACGTCGAGAGATTCAAATTCGTAAACCAAAAAATGAAACACACTTTTATTAGATAAACTTTGAAATCAATTGTTCAACAGATGCCTTTAAGGCGTTACAAGAAAGAAAAACTGAAAAGTAAATCAAAACTAGAAATAATCAAAAGACAATCAGTGCTCCCATGGTCGTTTCTTGTTGGTGCGGACATAGTCATTGAGGATCCGCTCGTTCTCCAGCTATCTTGTCAACTTCTGAATCTTCTGCTCTTGCTCCTGATACTTTTCTCTGTAAGTATCCCGCTCTTCTCTTAGCTGCATCCAAGATATCTTTAATGCCCCAATGTCAGTAGGCATGTATGGATGGAGGATGGTAGGAGGAACCCCTTCTTCATCAGCAACCTCAACAATGATAGGCAAGACAGCATCGTAGGGCATTCCCAACTTTTGGGCACGGATACGAACCCATCGGAGATATGGCTCCATCGGAAGAGAAGTCTTTGCACCCAACTCGTGCGGATCAGACCTGTGTACTCTATCCCAAGATCTTATGAATCTGCGGCGTTGCTCGTCACTATCCCTTTGGAAGTCAAAGACAATACTCGGCATCAGTAACTCATGAGGTCCTTCCCTCCTAGCTCGCCCAAACTGACGTAAGGCCAAGCACGGATTATAAGTGATTCCTCCATTAGTTCCTATCAGTGGAACATTGGGGTATTCCCCACAACGATCAATAATAGCCACGTCTTCCATACCCTTAATGGTCCAAATGATGTCATTATGAGAGAGAGACATAATCCTATAGGCCCATCCCATGCCTTCCTTGTTCTTCAGAACTGATTTGGGGAGGTGATAAATAAACCACCTCGCCAGCAATGGCGCACAACACATAAGGGTTCCCCGCTTCCGAGCAGTACGGGCATAAAGAGAGTGAAGAATGTCACCCAAGAGAGTGGGCACAGGATTACCGGACATGAAAATATTCACTGCATTCACGTCGACGAAAGAATCCGAGTTAGGAAACAACACCAAACCATATATAAGAAGAGCCGGAATGTCCTCGAATGCCTGAAAGTCTAAACTGTCCCAGAAATGATTAGTCTTACCAACCAAGAACTTAGTCAAGAAGCCTTTTGTCCCACTTCTAGTCTCCCAATTAGACATTACCTCAGCCTTTGTCAGATGGAGGGCTGAAGCAATCTCTTCCGGCCTAAGGACTTTCTCCCAACCTGTGAACGGGGTCTGCTCCAGAATAGAGATACCAATCAGATCAGAGAACTCTTCCAAAGCGGGGACCAACTGGTAGTCCGGAAAGGTAAAGCAATGGTACAATGGATCAAAGAACTGGACTAAGACACTCATCATTTGTTCATCCATCTTGGAGGTGACCAAACCAAGAAGGTGCCCATGTCTTCCGATAAAGGAGGTAGTATCTGAAATCTTTGCAACCAATTACTTAAGCTGAGTGGGAACCTGGACAAAGTTGATCCAAATGGTGTTTCTACGCATGGGTGCCATGACCTACAAAACAGAATAAAGATGAATCCCTCATGTCTTTGAAATAGGTTAGTCCAATGCAAGAAGCATGCAATGTCATGATGTCATGATAGAAAACACACCACAAGTATCCACAAATAGCAAACATGGTAAAGGTACACAAGTCACACAGAGAGCCCTTAGATTTCAGGCTGACAAGGAGTCTAGGTACTACCCTCTTTCAGTTCAGTTGGTTCAAACCTGTCCTAAAAATAGTAGTCGGGTTCTAGAGGATCTCAATATCACTGACTACCCTCGATCAATCATAATTCCAGTTTAGAAACCTTTTCTTGCGGCCGGAATCATCGCGAGAGTTTAGTCTCAATGAGTGTAGCATACTGCTACTGTTCTATGGCCAAGTTGGTCAATTTAAAGGTTCTAAGGTCAGTTGGTGCTTAATGACCCCTTAGAAGACCCATATTCTCCTCGTTGCGCCACAAGGGATATCGGTACAAACTAAAGTGCCACACCAACGTAGCTACTGCTTCAACCATATCGGTCTACGTCGTACAGTTCCCTCACAGTTTATTGCTACTTACCTAAAGGGTATCCCCCAGATTCGAGTTAGGATCTATAGTAACTCTGATACAAGCCCACAAAGATAAAACATACAAGTCAAGCAATTGAAAACAATATGAACTATTCCTAAGGTACACCCCACTTATTTAATATTCCCTAGTAGAGTCGCCAGTTCTGTGATACGGTGGGAAGAACTGACTGTTTTTTGGAATGCTGGTTTACGTTTTGCATTTGTTTTCGCAAAGTGTCGCGGTAAGCAAGAGTCACCACCGACTTTTATTTTATCCAACAAGGAAAGAAAAAAGCACAGAATAATTCCTTTTTCGAGATATTTCTCGGGTTCGGGGGGTAGATTATAGAAAGGGAAGGTGTTAGCACCCTTTCTATCCGTGGTTATCCACGGGCTCTTAGGTACTTGCTCAATTGTTTTCAAAATTGCTTTCTTTGTGCTTGTGGGTTTGAAAAAAGTTTTTATTTGAAACTTCGATTTAACTCTTGCTTCTGTCCTCAAGAGCGTATGAAGTGTTTTTGAAAACTTTGTTCGAAAAGTGTAAGTGCGAAAAGTTTTTGTTTTTTGAAAGAGCAAGTATCTAAGAACCATCTACCTACTCGAAAAAAGGAATCGTTATATGCTAATGTCCTTTAAACAATGCTATCCCACTATTGATGAGTAGGTAGCACCGTCGTTGGAGTTTGAGGGTCAATTCGAATTAGGGACTTACGGTCACCAAAGTAATGTTAGGACGCCTTAGCGATAATCCTAATGTCGTAGATCATTTGTTTGAGGCAACAATATCTGAGGCAACCGTTTCGAGGCGACTATGATCTTTTAGACAAGAGGGTGACCTCTAAAACTACCTATACTTAACGACTGTGTATGAATGCAACCAAGTGAGGTGTACCCTAAGAGTGTGCATGTGCAAGTGTGTCGTTTTCAGTTATTTGTATCTTTGTACATGTTAAGGGTGATCTAAGTTGATTTTAGGTTAAAACATTCAGTCTTGTCATGCCATCCTATTATCAAACATCTAGCAGTTATAATTTGTAGGAAATAAAATGCGGAATTTAAATTACAAGGCGTCGGGTATTTACATCGCCAAAGACAAACCCTTTAAAAATAAATAAAGCGATAAAAATAAATAAATGTCCTATTTACTATTACAAACCGGAATCAGATACATAATTGGATAAAAGAAAATAAATCGCGACGCAAAATTTAATCGGACGCAAGATTAGGGTTTTGACCCTTTAAAGAAGACATCTTTTTGTTGTTTTTATTTTAAGAAAGAGATAAATCCTAAATTAATTACTAAATTGAATTAATTAATTAATTAATAAAAAAATTATTTTTGGGTTTTTGTTATTTTAAGAAAGAAAAATAAAATAATTAATGTTAGTAATTAAAACCTAATTAAATCTAATTTAATTTTAATTATTTATAAAAAATAAGTTAAAGTTATTCTAATTAAAAGCTAAATTAATTTAATTAGTGTTTATTAATAAAAATAAAAATAAAAATTTGATTAAATATAAAAATATTTTTGTGATTTTATTTTATAAAGAAAAGAATTTTTAATTGGTTAGTAAATCTAATGAAAATAGTAATTAAATAAACAAATAAAAATAAATGAGAATAGGGGAGTATGGGCCTAATTATGGGAGTTTGAGAAGAAAATCTGTGGCCCAATTGCAACTGGCCTTGTTTGACTTTGTGAGATCTGGTGGGCGTGCGTGGACCTTGCCTATGGTGGACCCTCAGCCTTGGACTCTCAGATTTGGCCTTTGGCCATTTGGCCATTGAATGCTTGAGGGAGTATGGTGCATTGCAAGCTGAAACGTGCATGGGAATACATGAAAGCAAAAAATTAATAAGGAATTGGGGGACCTGGGATTCGAACCCAGGTCCTGAAGGAGTTTGGATGTGCACGCTTGCCACTAGGCCATCTGTCCTTGTTTGTTAATACAATAGAAATAATATATATTATGAAAACAAAAACTATTGCCAGCAAAATAAAAACGCGCGTGGTTGGATGGCCCAATGAGGGGGCTCCACGCATCGTCTTCAACCTGTCGTCTGTGGCTAAAACCCTGTAAAACCTATAGCTACGGACACAGGCCGTCACTACAAGTCGTGCATATTCCAAAATCCACTATAGGCCATAGAAATGCCTCCTGATGCCATGGTTAAACTCGCCTTCCTTTCCTGGTCATACCTATAGCCATTACTAAGGCTGATTTTACCTGAAACAAAAACCCCTAAACCAAAACTTGAAACCCTAGCTATGGTGAATCACAATACAAGTTAGATAAACAAAATTGAATGATGCACATAGCTTTGAAATGTTGTGAGGATTACAAATATGCCAATAATTTGTTCAAATGATGCAAGAATAGAGAGTTACGATTTCAAGAACAGAGCTAGATATCGTGACACTTACAGCGCTTGTGAAGGTCTGAGAACGCTTGCTTTTGATCCAGATCGCTTGTGTGAACAACCAGGAAGAGATTGGGACAGGTCTCAGCCTCTGAAAGTGCCTCTAGCTATGGTTTCGATCTCAAGTTTTTTGGTGCTTTTTTTCAATTTCTGTTCTGCCTCCTTCTGCAATTGTCCACCCTGATCTCGATTGCTTTGGCTTGCTTATGTAGTGTGTAGTGTATTAGGGTAAGAATTATGCATCAAATCTTCCCATATCAATGCCTTTGAATTTGATTTGATCTCCTCTTTACAAACTTGCCAAATTTGATTTGGTTCAATCTTTTTGCACATGATATGGCCTGATTCAATTTTGATGATGTTAATGATGATAATCAAAGCCTGAAACAGCAAAAAAATCTCATATTATCAAAGTTTTAGATTTTATATGATTTAATTTGATTTAAAATGAATAAATTCAAATAAAAATCAAATTAAATAATAAAAATAAAATATGGGCTCATGGATGAAGCTAGGACACGTGGGAAACTATTCAAGCTCAAATCAAGTGGAAAATAATGGGTCCATTTGACAAAATTTGAAGTTTTGGGGATAGTTGACTTTTGGCAAATTTGCAAAAATGTCCAACTTCGACAATGCATAACTTCTTCAATTTTGAACTTTTGGAAGTGTTCTTGGACTTTTTAGAAAGCTTGAGATGTCCTTTAACCAACCCTTTTGGTCTCATCCAATTTTCATATTCCATGATTAAGTTATAAGCTTTGGGAAAAAAGGTGTTTTTGTTTACTTTCAAAAATGACCTATAATGTCCAAATTTATAACTTCTTGTGAGTGCATTTTCTGACCTTGGGGTATGAAGATGGATTGTAGTAAATTGCGTCCTATTCAAAATGAACTTTGGATGGGTCATTTATCATAAATTATGAGAAAGTTTTGCTTGGTCAAAGTTGAGTTGACTTTTTCTATAAAACCCTAATTTAGCAACTTTTGAATCTTGATGAATTTTGAGAAATCCTTGATGAATCATGATCAACCCTTGATCAAATTATGAAATATCATTCAAAATGAGAATGTTTACAAAAAATCTTGAAGTTTTACTGTTTATAGGTCACAGTTGACTTTTGCCCTAGCACGGTCGATTTTTGGACCCTTTGAGCATTTGACTGAGCAAACTTCCTCTGCTAGGCTTGAAATTTGACATGGATGATCTTGAGAACATATTAGGACATTAGGGAGCACTTGAGGTCATTTGGACTCAAATATCCTGATGCAACACAAAACCCTAATTTGGGATAGCTTGCCTGACCAACTCTTGAGTAACCTTGAGCCACTTGGAGATTTTTCTTGCAATGTTTTGAGAAATATGAGAGGGCAAATTTTGGGGTACAACAAGCATGTCATGTGGGCCATCCCCACAATGGTTAATGATAATAACATTCTCTTTTGATCGAGAACACCAATGGATATCTTAATGTGTAAGAGTCATCAATCGTTGTGACCACCTCAAACCTTGCTCATTCTTCAAAACTAATTGGGGAAGATGAGAAATAACCCATCTTGCCAGTAGAGGAGTGCAACACATGAGAACACCTATTTTCCTCATTGTACGATTGTGAAAAGAGTGGAGGATATCCCCAAGCAATGTAGGCACCGGGTTGCGAGTCATGAAGATTTTTACAGCACTCACATCTATAAGTTGGTCAGGATTAGGGAACAAGACCATCCCATAGATAAGAAGAGCTATAATATCCTCAAAAGCTTGTAAGTCCAAAGAGGGACTATGATCTTTTGTTTTGTTTTGTTTTGTTTTTGCTTTGCCAAGATACCTAGCATGCATACCATGGCCATTTGTTTAGGAAACCAAGTGGGTGAAACCCTAGAGGTGCTTGTGTGCAATGTGTTATCATTTTCATGCATTTTTGTCTTGTATTAGGTCATGCTATTTGTTTGATTTTTTGTCTTATCATACAAACCCTAATTTACTAAACATGTATATAATGCGATAAATTGCGTAAAGTAAATCTAAACTATTACAACAATATTATGGGAGGGGGGATACAAGTTTTTGAATGGGTATATTTGCATAAAATAAAACCCTAATTCACTATTACAACCCAATTGAATTTATTGTACAATAAATAAATAAACAATTATTTAAATATGCAATAAAAATGTAAATATGCAAAAAATGTTTCGTAATTGTTTTAGGTATGAGAAAATAAAAATTATCTAAGTCCTAAAGATAAGAAAAAATAATATTATTATTTTTGAAAGGGGAAACCCTAATTTTGTTTTAAAAGAAAATATGTTTTATATTATTCATTTTATTCATTTTGTTCAAGAAAAATAATAATAAAATTATGTACAAATATGAAAAAATTAAATATGTATAAAAAAATAAATATTTAATGTGTAACATAATCAAAATAAAAATGTATTGTATTTTTTTTATTATTTACAAATTATTTTAAGAGAATGATTTCTATTTATTAAAATAAAACTATTCTTATATGCAAAAATAAGATAAAAAATAAAATAAAATGCAAAAAATTAAGAAAATATTTTTGGGATTTTTCAATGTTCAAAAAATAATAATAAAGTCAAAAATATAAAATATGCAAGAAAATACAAAAATATAAAAATAATAAGTCAGGGGGGTGTAAAAGTAAAATGGGGGGTGTGGAAAGTGAAATGCCCAAGGCGCCAGGCCCAGAACACCAACTTCATCCTTGCCCTTGCTTCTTCGCGCGCGCCCTGTGTTCAAATCTGGAACTTGCTCTAGCTTGCATAAAATCAAAAACTCATAACACAAAATATGTAGCTTATGAACTCACGATTCCAATGATATAAAATTCATGACCTAACTCTCAAAGATCAGGGAGAATTTTAATGGCCTTAATTTCTGACCTAGTTTTTTCAGCATGTTCAACAACCAAATACTCTTAGCTCAGTTAATATAAATGGAAAGTATGCATATGTACAGCTTCAGCAAGTTAAGGACTACATCTTTGCTTCACAAATCAAAGCTTAAGGATTCCTAAATAGAGAGATAGAACTTTGAAAAATACCTTGTTCAGTTGAGTTTGGATATGGCAATGTGGGGACTTTGAGTGAGGCCTGAAGATCGTGTGAGCTTCCTTGAAGTTCCCTTAAGCTATCCCAATGCTCAGCTTGCCTTGAAGTGGCCTGAAACTCCTTGTAGAAGTCAACCTGCAACCTTCAAAAATGAAAATGGTGAAGCTTGAAACAGGGGTTACAGTTGCAAGACAAGGGCTTGGATAGCTTCGATGTGATGTATGGAAGATGTTTGAAGCCTTGAAACAAAAAACGCACGAGCAAAATATGATTTGGCTTGAGTTTTGCAGAAGATGCCCTGTTTGGGCAGAAAAATGGGATTTTGGTGTTTGAGAGTGTTTGGGATGTTAGAAATTCGTGCTTAAGCTTGTTACAAGGTTCTGAGGTCGTTTCAAATGAAGCCAAGCCTTGCCTTTATCAGATGGACAAGTTGTATTGACTTTTGCAAGTTTGCTTGCTTTTGAAGAAAGTTGACATGACCATGCCAAAGGTGTTGTACTTGCTAGCTTATGGACTACATAGAGTTGGTGTACTTTTCCTGATGTTTGTGCATCTTGCTTGCAACAAAAGATCAGGTTCATGGCTCAAGAAATACAAAGTTTCAAAAATCATGCTTTATCAAAGTAGTATTGTGAACTTTATGTCATTTTTGGATTAATTCATTGTTCAGTGCTTCAAAAGTAAGAACAAGACCATTATCCATTGAGTTTGCATTAAATTAAGGAGTGTAGAAAGGATTAGGACCTGTAATACCAAGTACAAACATGCTAGGACAGATTTGCAACTTGAACCATTGTGAAAATGCCTTGAACAAAAGTGATAAATTTCCATTTTCCCTTCTTCGATTCTCCCTAACCATAAATTATCTTGGAAAGTTCTTGGACATTTTGGAAATCTTGTAACATTCTATACAATCCATCTTTGAAATTAATTTTTAGATACCTCTTGGAACTAGGTGAAAAATTTCCATGAAGTTAGGTCAAAAACCTGCCTAAACTAGGGCAAAATTTCACTAAGTTAAAAAGTTTATGGACCCCTATTCACAAAATCATAACTTGATATCCAAGCATCTTTTGGGAAAACTTTGTGAATAAAAGTTGTAGATTTCATGGAGAACTACAACTTTCATGTTGGAAGTTTTCTTTGAATCCAATTGAATCATGGTTAAAAAGTTGTGGAAACTTGGGGAAAAATAAGAAATTTCCATAACTTAGAAAAATTCTAAGTTATGAAAAATTTCAAATTAAAACCCTAATTTGCAATTTTAGGTTTCTTGATCAACAAGTTTCACATTTTGACATATCTTGATGATTTATGACCCTTGGCACTTGTTTTGACCAAAAAGTCAAAGTTTGACTTTTCAGTGTACAATTGACTTTTGATCAGTTGACTGTAAAATTCATCTGTCAATCCTATGCATTTGAGATCTTTTGAACTATGTGATTAGGTCAAGATGATGCTATTGAGTCCTTGAAATAATTATTGAACCCAATTGGCCATTGGCTAGGTCAAAAATCAGAAATTGCCCTTTCTTAGTCAAAACCCTAATTTTGACCATTTCCCTTTTGATGATTTGATCAAATTTCTTGAGGAATTGTGATCCAAACTTGATAAAATGGTTCATATGAGTCTATAATGTTGATATGGTTCAAAAATTATGAAGTTTGACTGTAAATTGGCCATGGTTGACTTTTTCCCCAATACAGCTGATTTTTAGGTCAACTGTCCAATTGACTGGTCAAAAATGTGATTCAAGGCTTGAAACTTGATATGAGCAGTCTTAGGGGTCCAAGATGGTGTATGAAAGTCACATGAAGCATTGATGGTCCAAAAATACTTGTGCAAACTCAAACCCTAATTTCAGGCCATCGGTGCAAGGTGAGGTCTTAAGCTGAGCAAACCCTAATCTTGTCTGGAGTCCAAAGAGTCTTGTGAGGAAAAATCTTGATAAATGAGAGGGAAAATTTTGGGGTACAACATCAACATTTAAATTGGTAACACACTTATACTTGGATATACAACATTACATTAGCATCTTAACAACATTTTCAACACCAAAAACACATACACGATTTAATTCTCATATATACATATGTATGTCAATTATCAACACAATATCAATAACTCTACTCATATCATCGTATCACTCTTATAGTGACATCAACATATCCAACATATTCAACTTCATCATATTATGGAGTGTTATCCATCATTTACAGTAACTAGCAACAACATCACAACAATGGGGACAAAATTATTATAACATCAACTTAACAATATAACTAAACAAATATACACACAACTCACCACCCACTAACAACTACAATAAATTCCTTATAGGATCAACAAATATCTCCGAGATATCACAACACCTTGGCACATTATCCCTACACCAACAATCTACCAAATCAAGCACGTAGATTCGTATACTCATAGCAATTGCACCACATACGCTTCAGCTGTGCAACTTTGATAAACCATCTTAAGTCACCGTCCTCATTAAAGTTTGTACCAACTATACAGTTTACAATCCTCATTCCAGTTCCAGGATTTCCTCAACATCCACCATAAAACCATTTTTCACTTGATATTCTCAATATTTCACTTTGCGACGTTAGCTCACATGTAAACCCGCCACTTTGAATTGTTCAATACATCACAACTCTTTCCTAGCAATTCCTCTATTACTTCACACAAACTGGTGAGCGACTACCTTTTGATATAACATTAACCACTTCACTCACCATTAAGATAGAAAGACAAGTTTATACCATCCAACACGATCTCGTCTACCATCAACAAGAGATTAAGGGTGATCAGTTCCTCAATTTGTCAATAGATAGCCGACAATCATAATGGAGTATAAACCATCGTTACTAAACTATAATAGTGTTCCTTTAGAACTTGTACTCAAGTAACCTAACGCACTATAATCCAATAATTTCCAATGAGGTTTGCAAATACTCCCACAATTTCCCTCTTATTCGATTTTGTCGATGAGGCACCAACGCTCTACATATTACACGGTCCATATTACACTCACTTAGCCTCACACGAAGGTTAAGTATTCTCTAACTCAAGAATTACTTTCTTCATCTCCGCATCATTAGGAATATAATTTCGATTACGGAATCTTAACACACCCTGCGCATCTAACTCGAAATTATCATTCTCATACTGATCGAGTCCAACCACCGAATCTACCAATTTCACATCTAACTTCTGAGCTTCTTTGACATTGACCAGAAAATCATTGTTAATCTTCAACATCCCCAACATAACACTCTTCGGGGTCACTTTGAAAACTAAGCTCACATCTCTAAATTGTTCAATTAATTCCAATCCTTTAACCATCATTACCGACATATGTAAAGTCCCTTGACTTAACGTATCAGCCACCACATTAGCTTTACCTTAGATGATAATTCAAACCGAAATCATAATCTTCTAATAACTCCAACCATCTCCATTGTATCCTATTCAATTCCTTCTGATCAAATAAATACTTTAAACTCTTACGGTCACTAAATACTTCAAATCTAGAACCAAAGAGACAATGTCTCCAAACCTTCAATATAGACATCACTAAGTCCCATCTTAGATGCGTTCATAATACGATACAAATGACTCGCTCGGATTAGGCAAAACCAATACCAGAGCAGTCGTCAATCTTTTCTTTGGTTCTACAAAAATTTATCCACATGCAACATCCTATACTTGAAATGACGAATGACTATCCATTTTAATGTTGAACATCTCATTTCTCAACTTATTCTCCAACAACATATTACGCTTGACCTCGTCTCGAACAACCGCGATAATAACCAATCATGCCCAAAGAAAAACCTCTAGTTCCGTAAACGACTTCAGAGTTCCTCCATATGGGAATGCATCAACCATATTTGAAAATACTCTCATATGATAGAGTAAATTTCTATCTCCTCATAGGTTCAAACAGAAGACTAATTCGATACTCGGAACACAAGATATGAATTTCCAAAGTTATCCGAAAATGCGAACACCGACGTCATGCAGTGACATACATTCACACACTTTATGATAACATAAGAACAAAATTTCTTTGTATCAGTACCAACACTTACCATTCATGAAATCATACTCATCTCCTCGCATTTCCGAGTCTGACCCGTGATTCAAAAATATTCCAACAACTTCAACATCTTTTACAATCACTTACAAGGATCCCACGACAAGGTCTACATAAATCTGTCACTCTATCATCATTCAAATATCAACATCTTACGCATGGCTACTCAAACCGATAACTTCACAGTCCACCAGCAGCGCTGAGACATCGCAACTTTCCAAATTCCATCTTCTAAAAATTGTCCTTGTTACATAGAAATCACCTTCAGAAATATCAAAGATTCACAATCTACTCGTATGCCAACAATCTATACATTGCTCCTCATCCTTCGAGAAGTAAACATTAACAATGTATGATCATCCTCCTTCAAGATGTTCCAACTTGATTAACAAATAATGTCTTTAATCCGCGACACCTTCATATTTGGGGAACAACAAAACTTCAGTAATACTTGCACTGTCGCCATCAACAACATACCGAACTAACATCTTACAACCAAATTGTATCAGAGAAACAAAGTTTCTCCCCCGCTAATCTCCAAACCAACTTCTGCATACAACTCGATTAGAAAAACAACAAGCACCGACAGTGTTTCACACACTTGTCGCATACTAAGGAACAGACAACATTAGACAACTTGGCCGGACTGACCGACCTGCTCTGATACCACTAATGTAACACCCCATTTCTACCCAACGAAGTAAATAAAATTAGAGTTATAAAAAATTTCCAACAAACAAATGGAATGCTACACTTTCGACTTAAAACTACGACATTCAATCATCTATAGTTCAGATACATAACACATGAGCTTCGGATGAACCGATAACAACCAGCTTAGTTTTTAAAAATAAAACAACTTTCATTACTATGCAGCGGATTCACAGAATTCAACTGAAAACACCATAACATCTTATCCAACTCAAAACAACTTTAAGACAACAAGTCTTCTAATGAAAACAACTTAACAATTCAGCAACAAAAATGAATATCAACAACTAAATATCAAGAACTCATTCCCCGAGTGCTACGTATCAGAGCAACGACACCGACTCGAACTAACGAGGTAATAACTATCCTTCTTGAATACCTGCACGTTACCAACAGAGGGCAACATTCAAACAGAACGGTTGAGATATCAAACTATATAACCGGATGTATGATAAATAATATATCAGAATCAAATCATATAAAATCACCACTTCACAACTATCAAACATCTTTAATCTCAACAAAATATCAACACGACATAACAACTAATTCACAACCTTTAGATGATATCTGTCACAACAAGTCAACAACATAAAGAAACAATAAATCTATCTTCACCACAACTCAATATGCAACATCAAATGCGACTCAATTAAAATGCACATGCATGTGGTACCATTGGAGCAGAACTCCCAACTTAAAAATCTACCAATAAATAGAGGCATCAACCAGGCATAAGCCTTCATCGCAGGTTGCCATCAAGGCCAAGGCGTAAGCCTTCATCACTAGTTTTGCCAATCCAGGCCAACATGGTGCCAATCCAGGCCAACTTAATAATGCAAATGTATGTGACTCAATGAATGCAACAATCACATACAGCAACAACAATCACCGTCACAAAGGCATAAGCTTATATCGTCACTTTACCAATAATTAGAGGTACGCATTGTCGCTTCAACACTGGCCATAGGCCTACAACTTAATCAACTTATCAATCATAACATATAAACAACAACATATTCAACAACAGTAATGTATTCGACAATGACTCATTCACAGCAATAACCAACAACACAATTCCATAAACCGGAAGCATTTAACTTAATTCGACTTCACCTGCAAAATTCACATTTTTCAGCAACAATGCCACCCAACATATCAACCAAAATTACTACCATAAACTGCATAATAATTCAGACTATTTGGGCTAAAATCGGTTAATTAATTATCGGCCAAAAATTCTATTATTTCTACTTTATACTAAATTTTTTATTACGACTCGGTTAAATTAATACTACACTACTATTCGAACCTATACTGTCAATAATATGGTTCTGCTATCGAAATTGGGACTAACTTAAAATAATCAATTACCCCAAAATAATTATTTCTAGTTCACAACTCTTAAAAATTATTTTATTAATAAAATTAACTTATTGTTAGTATTATAATCATTATTATTATTATAAATATTAATTATACTAATAACATGTTGTATGTTATAAACATGAACTGGGATTCTTAAATTACATCATGATCATGAGTGCTATTACAGGGGATACAAAATTATTACATATATTGAAACATGGCAATACAATACATTCACAGTAACACAAAATAACACAACAGTATCCAACCACGAGATGTATTTATATGAATGGAAGGCTTACAATTACTACATCTTCTAAATTTATATTAGTTCACTTGCTTCAGCCTATCACTTATTTATTTATTATTATAAAATATGTATATATGTTAGTAACTTAACAACTAACACAGTACGTGCATATCCACACTCCTATCTCCAATTAAAGCTACAGTGCCAACATATAGTCACTTACATTTATCCGCTACAGTAGCAGGACATACGACTTTAACATACTACTTCCTTTTCTTTTTTTTCACTATGTACTGTAAGATATACTATTAATTACTACTTCATTTCAATATGGCTACAAGAAGCCAATTAAACCCAAGTGTCATTCCTTGCATACTGCTACAACATTGAAACTAAGTGCTTCCCCCATACTACTCTCCATACGTTACTGTATTGCACGGAAGCCATTATATACTGCCTTTTCGCTACACTAAGCCAAACAAATGCCTTCCAATATTGATTAATTTCATTCTGTCGCTACAGTATGCAAGCTACTTGTCTCCAAAATATCACTTTAATATATTCCATTCTATGCGCAGTAACAAGCATTGCAAGCAACCAAGTACTTCTCCTACACACCATTTCATTATTTGCGCTACTGTGCTAGCAAGCCAAGCAAGTGCCTCAAATATACTACTTCATCTTTACACGCGCTACAGCATCATGAAGTTATCCTAAGGCACTGATTTATGTGTATAACTAATTATAATGGGTCATAAATATATCTCTCAATTTCAATCAATATACCAATTTCAAACACAATTAAAAAAATAATATTCATAACCCAAATTCACATACTATTAATTATACACCCTATTATAGAGTCAGAACCCCACCCTTACCTTGGATTAAGAGCAGCTTTAAGAGACTTCAACCGAATTTTTGGGGAATTTTGGCACTAGAAGCAATTTTCCTCTTTTTCTTCTTCTCTTCTCCCAAACCCTATTTTCCTCTTTTTCTCCTCTTCTCGATACAATAATACTCTCTTCTATTCCTCTACTTATATTCTAATATAATATATCATTATATTTAATCTAAATAAATCCAATTGGGCGTAAATTCTACACCCCACTTTTACTACACAACACCACCAATTAAGCCCAAATTCACATTTAAGCTTAATTATAAAATAACACTTTAACTTAATTCCACCAAATTAAATTCTATTAATTATTATTCCAACTTAATAAAATATTTCCGTCTTCGACGATAAAAATTTGAATTAATATAAAATATTCAAAAATATTTAATTAAATAAATAATTAAATATCGGGGCGTTACAATCAACCCTTGATCAAATGATGAATGATACTTCAAAATGAGGACGTTGACCCAAAATCTTGAAGTTTGACTGTATGTGGGTCACAGTTGACTTTTGACCTAGCACATTCGACTTCTAGGTATTTGAGCAATTGACTGAGCAAACTTCCTCTGCAAGGCTTGAAACTTGACATGGATAATCTTGAGAACATATTAGGACAATGGTGAGCATTTGGGATCCTTTGGACTCAAGCATCTTGATGCAAAATGAAACCCTAATTTAAGATAGACTGCCTTAGGAGAGAGTTTTTCTGGTCAACTCTTGGACCTCCTTGAGCAATTTGAGGACCTCACTTGACATGTATTGAGAAATATGGGAGGGAAAATTTTGGGTTACAACACTTTCCATCCATAGTTTTCTACGGGCTCTTAGAGGTTCGCTCATTTTGAAATACCTTTGTGCTTTGTGTGTTTTGAAAATGTTTGGAAATGCCTTAGTTCGGTGATTTGCTTTGCGTTTAACTCTTATATCAGTCCTCAAGAGTGTTAACAAAGTAGATGTTTTGAAAATTACTTTTGAAAAGTAGTATTTGTGTAAGTGCAAAATGTTTTTTGAGCAAACTTCTAACAGCTATCTACTTTTATACTCGAAAAGGGACGTTCTTTTCCTCCTATCCTTTAGATAGTGTTATCCTACTATTAGCGAGTAGGTAGCCCTATCGTCAGATGTATTAGGGACATTCAAAAGGGATGTTACAGTCACAAAGGCAACTTATAGAGACGCTTTAGCAATTTTGTTTATGGACTAGATCATTTACCGAGAAGGCAACTGTAGGGTTATCGAGGGACTATGATCTTTTGATTTATGGGTCTTTGCTAAAGCGTTCCTGCCTCATGACTGTTTTATTTCTGAAGGCAACAAAAATGGGGTACCCTAGAGGTGTATATGTGCAAGTGTGTTATGTTTAGTTATTTTTGTCTTTTTGTTAAGTTTGCTAACGTTTGATTTCAGTCTTTTCATACACGCCTAGTTACTAGCAGTTAATATTTACAGAAATATAAAGTGCAAAGATAAAACCCTACGCTATTACATGGCTTCAGGGAGGGGGTTTACAATGTATAAAAAATTGGGGGAAGAAAAAAATATTGAAAGCGGTAAAAATCCTAATTAGTTTATTACATCCAGTATACATGTATAATAATGAATAGAAATTGCAAAAATAAATAATACGCGCGGAAGTTGAAAATACGTCTAACAACCTAGTAAGAAAATCTTTTTGTTATTTTTTGATTTAAGAAAGTAAATAACCTAAAACCTATTTATAAAATAAAATTAATTAAGAAAAATAGTCTAAATTCTTTTTTAGTTTCTTTATTATTATTTAAAGAAAATAATTAAACATAAATTAAGTCTTAAGTTCTAATTTATTTTTAATTAAAGAAAAATAGCTAAAATATTTATTAATTAATTCACAAAATTAATTTAATTAAAAAACTAAAATTATATTTTTTGCGATTTTATTATTACATTATACTAATTAAATAAAAGAAGAAAACAAATTAAAAAAGAAAATAAAGTAAAGTGACAAAAACAATGCAAAATGGTCCAGGATAATTAGAAATTAGGGGGTGCTGAAATTGAATTTTGCTAGGCCCAAGTGAATGTTAAGCTCAGGCCACGCTGGATCAGGTGAGATGAGGCCTTGAGGGCGTACGGTGGATCTCAAATTGAAGCCTTTAGATCTAGACCCCTTATGATTTGAAGGCTAGATTTGATGTGTTTGGTACACTTCTGGCCATGTAATGCATCGAATATGCATGAAACAAGTTAGAAAATATAAAAATGGAGCTTACTGAGGCGTTTTGTGATGTTTCAGGGCTTGGTAATGATTGCAAAAGCTTCAGGGAGCCTCTAGGAATGTATTTGGATCTTTTGTTTGGACTGAGAAAGGCTGGAACCTAAAATGCGAATTTTACAACTTTGATATTTTTTGCAAAATTTGTTGAGCTTTTCCAGTTGTATATCATGTGTCTTGAAGCTTGCTAATGTGTCCTTTATATAGAGAGGAAGGAGGAGACCAGAGAACAAAGGTAATAACAACCATAAACACGTGTTTTTAAAACCATGAATGATGTTTTGTAACTTTTCCAAAGACATGGAATCTTGTCCTTTTTGAATTTGAATGAATGTGGATATTGCTTGCACGAAATTTTATAGGCCTAGGCTGTCCAAAACATCAACCCAAAGCTCAAAGCCCATTTCCAATTATTTTATACATTTTATTTTATGTTTATTTGAAATAAATTAAAATAAATATGAATAAAATAGTTAGCAAATGCAAGGCATGGTAAGGATAATTTTATAGGTCCTCTATAGGCTTAGGATGATGTTTGAAGTCCAAGAAATTAAGCCATTGACCTACAACTTCAAGTTTGCTCAATGCATAGTTCTTGAAAATTTCCAAATTTTCCCAACTTGGGCAAGCCATAACTTGTTCAATTTTCATCTCATGATGATGATCTTGGACTTTTTGGAAATCCTAAGATGTCTATTTCAAATGGACTTTTTGGAAATTCTAAAAATGACCTGTAATGTATAAGTTTGTATATTTCAAATGGTGTATTTCTTGGACTTGAGGAATGAAGAGAAGTTGTAGGGAATTGGATTCTCTTCAAAATGAGATTTGGTTGGGAAAAATTGATGAAGTATGAGAAAGTTATGCCTGGTCAAAGTTTGGTTGACTTTTCCCATAGAAACCCTAATTAGCAATTCTTGACTTTTGATGAATTAGGAGCATTTCTTGAGGGATCATGATCAACCCTTGATTAAATGATGTATATCACTTAAAATGTTTATGTTGACCAAAAATATTGAAGTTTGACTGTATATAGACCATAGTTGACTTTTGACCTAGTACAGTTGATTTTCAAGCATTTGAGCAATTGATTGAGCAAACTTGTAGTACAAGGTATGAAATTTGTCATGGATAACCTTAAAGACATATTAGGACAATGGAAGACATTTGATACCTTTAGAGATCACACATTTTGGTGAAACATGAAACCCTAGTTGGAAGGCCAATGCTTAAGAGGAGAATTTGCATGATCAATTCTTGGTTAACCTTGAGCAATTGAGGACCTCTAGGAGTATGTCTTGTGTAAAAATGGGAGGGCAAATTTTGGGGTACAACACAAAGAAACTATATGAGGAACGAAGCTTGAACGCCTACATTGCGCCGAAGAGGATGCATTCGACCTTTTTATCTTAGCGATTTATTTTGTAAGCCCAAGAGGCGTGTTGTAATCATTTTGAACTAATTAATAGAATTTGACGTTTGTTCATTTTTTGTCTATACAAATTTAAATTTCATAAATCCTTGAAATCATTTGCATACACATCTTTCATGCATCATAACACAACATGTTTTCCATGACATGTTTCCTTATCTCTCTGTTGTTTATTTCAGTAAGATGGATATCAAGAAAACAGTGAAAGACCTACAAGCACAAACTCCCAATTTCAAAAGACTCTGCTGACCCTGGCCAAGGGCCAACAAGATTTGATGGCATTGCTGGCAGCCAAAAATAAACCAAAGAGGAAAGCCCTAGTCAACATGGGTAGAATATTCAGAGAGTTGGCCCGTCAGATCCTGGTAGTGGAAGACTCGTTTGAGGAAGATGAGAATAAAATTGGAGAAGAAAGGAGTACCCAGGTTGGGTGTATCAATGATCAAGAGTCTGATGATGATGATTATTTTGACGAGCAGTATCCTCCTGTCGATGTTAAGTACAAGCAGCTAGAAGACAGATTGAAGGCCCTTGAGATTCAAGCCGTCCTCGGTTTAGATTTTGATTATTTGGGTTTAATACCTGGGGTTGTCCCCACAAATTCAAGACACCAATATTCGTAAAGTACGATGGCGTTTCCTATCCAAAACTTCACCTGAAATCTTATGTGTGCAAAATTCAACCGCACACAGCCGACAAGAAACTTTGGGTTCACTTTTTTCAAGAAAGCTTGGATGGGACGCAACTAGAGTGGTTTTACCAATTGGATGGTTCCTGTATCCATACATGGGAAGACTTAGCTACCGCTTTCTACCACCAATACCAGTATAATGCTGACTTGGCACCGACAAGAGTTCAGTTGCAAGACATGACAATGGGGAAGAATTAAGGGTTCAAAGAGTACACTCAAAAGTGGAGAGACCTTGCCAGTAGGGTTTAACCACCTTTGTCTGATATGGAGCACATTGATATGTTTATGGGAACTTTATCTAGCCCATTTTTCAACTTTTTGGTTTGTTGCTCTTCAGCCGGTTTCACCGAGCTAATCTTAACTGGTGAAAGAATTGAAAGTTGCATCAAAAGCGGGAATATTCCCATAACATCTGCCTCCACCTCTAATCCAATAAAAAAAACTTCACTAGGAAGAAAGAAATCAATGTTGTGTATGGGGCAAGGGCCCATACCAAGAAGGATGACCTCCAGTCCGTTAATGATGTCCGGATTTCCAATCCAACTCCTGCTCAAAGACCATCTGCCAATCATCAACGGTTTGAGACTCCGCAAAGACAATTCACAAGGATAGGCATGTCATTATCCCAAGACTTACAACACATTCTAAAGGCTAATTTGTTACACTGCGTGATCCCTCGGCCAATCTAGATACCTCTTCACCTAAATACAATCCAAATGTTAAATGTGCATATCACTCAAATAGTCCCGAGCATGAGACTGACCAATGATGGGCACTAAAGAATAAAATTCAAGACTTAATAGACAACAAGACCATTGAATTTGATCCTCCTCCAACTCCGAATGTAATCACCACGCATATTCCAAACCATGGCAAGGGTGTCAATGTTGTTGAAGATACCATTTTTGTTTCCTCCGTCGAAGACTTGACTACTCTGTTAACCACAATCAAAAAGAATCTGTTGAAAGCCGGGATTTTCCCTGGCTATTTAAAGGATTGTGATTGTTGTGCCAGACAACTCAATGGATGCAAATGACTGAAGGAAGGCATCCAACGCCTAATGAATAGCCATGAGATCCTATTTGAGAAGACTTCGTCCGTCAAAAATTTGACCAATAAGATTGAAGACCTCTCCATCATAACTATCTCAAACAAGCCTCTTAGGATCTCCTCCAAAGGTCCTATCAGGATTTCAAATGAACCAACTATTGCTCCTCTGATAATTACCGCCCCCGAGCGAATTCCGTACTCTTCCAACAAAGTCGTGCCATGGAACTATGGTGCTGAGGTGTTTTACCATGGGATAAAGCAAGACGCTTGGATTTAAGAAAGCAAAGCTGATGACATTGGTAACATTATTGGCTCTAGTAAGGTGATCAGATCTGGGAGAACCTTTTCACCCAACATCTCACCACCAACTGTTACAAAGGCGTCTGTCCGCATCACCGCTGCTAAGCTAAGTACTGATATAAAGGGAAAAAAGAAAGTTGTTGAGCTTGTCAAGATGGAAATACCCGCAAAAGACATTACTAATGGAGAACCTTCCACTCGAGAAATGGATGAGAACTTGAAAATTATAAAAAGGAGTGATTTCAAGATTGTGGAGCAGTTGGGGTAAACCCCTTCCAAGATTTCCATGTTATCTTTGCTAATTTGTTCTGATGCTCATGCTCGAGCGATAATCAAATTCTTTAAAAGGGCTCATGTCCCTCATGAGACCATAACTGGCCAATTTGAAAATTATGTGGCAGGCTTGACGGTCGACAATGGTTTAGGGTTCTCAGATGCTGATCTGACACCACTTGGAAAGAACCATAACAAAGCTCTGCATGTTTCTGTTGAATGTAAGGGGACTACCCTAGCACATGTTCAGGTTGACACTAGTTCTTCTTTAGACGTTCTACCCAAGGGAGCTTTAGACCGTTTAGATTGTGAAGGATTAGTTTTGAAACCAAGTGATATTATTGTGAGAGCTTTCGATGGATCCAAAAGGACAGTTCATAGAGAGGTGGATCTCCCGATCAAGGTGGGCTCACAAATTTTCAACTCTACTTTCTACATCATGGATATCCCTCCTGCCTACTCCTATTTATTGGGTCACCCTTGGATCCATGAAGCAGGGGAAGTAACGTCAACTCTTTATCAAAAGCTCGGGTATCCGGTCAAAGGAAGAATTGTCACTGTCTGTAGTGAGGAGGAGTTCATGGTAAGCCACCTCAACTCCTTCAAATATGTGGAGATAGATGGAGAATTTATAGAAACACCATGTCAGGCTTTTGGAGTTGTGCCACCAATGATTGCTATTGCCAAATGTTCCTCTGATGTGTCCGAAGCGGTTAAGGTTGGGTCAAAGATGGTTTCGTTCAAAGATGCCCGTGCTGCAGTCGAAGAAGGAAGTTGTGATACTTGGGGGAAACTCCTCGAGGTATAATTCAAAGCAGACAAATGTGGTTTAGGTTTCACTATCAAGACTCAGAAAGAAGTGAGGCACGCTCATGCAGGGAAGCCCCCTCTCCGTATTGGAAGTCATAAAGTTAATGTTGTGGGTGATTCTGATGATGAATGTGCATTTGAAGAATGAGTATATCCTACTACAATGGAGCTCAACAATTGGAAAGCAAAGGACTTCGTTCCCATCTCCTTCATTGAGGAGTAATCACTCGTTTATTGATTTCTTTTAATTCAAGAACACTTTGTCTGTAATATTAAACAATGACTTTTAAGCCATATGCCTGGCCCGGGGCACTATGGTCCATTTGTCAAGGGTTTTATTTATGTTCATTTTATCATATGATCATTCAATACAAATCATTGGACTTTTGCATTCAAATCTTTATGCTCATTGTATTTATTTTTCTTCAAATACGTTTTTAAAATAGCCATGTATCTTACATGTGCACACACACACACACACACACACACACACACACACACACACACACACACACACACTCTTACAGGTCATCATCCACTCTGGATCTCATTGCCAATGACTCTACTATTGCCGACTATGACTTTGAACGTCCAATTAACCAAGCCGAAGATGAAGGCAAGTAAGATTGTGATATACCGGGAGAACTAGCCAGACTTCTATTACAAGAGGAAAAAGTTATTTAGCCGCACGAAGAGTCAGTTGAAGTCACCAATATGGGTACCGAGACAGACAAGAAAGAGGTCAAGATCGGTGCTAACCTGGAAAGTAGTGTCAAAAGCAGATTGGTTCAGATGTTGCATGACTGTGTGGAAGTGTTTGCTTGGTCGTATGAAGATATGTCAGGGTTGGATACTGATGTAACGCCCGTAATTTAATTAATTATTTAATTAAATTATTTTTGGAATATTTATGAAGATGTGTTTTAATTAATTGGATTTATTTTATTAAATGGAGAAATAATATTAGAGATACAGTATTGTGTGGTGAAATAATATTAGAAGTGTAATATTATTTAATGTGGGCTTATTTTGAGAGAGTAGAAGTAATAAGGGGGTGTGTTGGTTTTAAGTACAATAAAGAATAATATAATAATATGGTTATTTTATTATTTGTTAGAAGGAATAAAAAGAAAGAAGCAGTAGAAAAAAATAAGGATTTGGAAGAGAACGTGCAAGCTGCTAGAGAAAGTGGAAAACGGCAAGAACGTGAATCCAACCGGGAATTGTAGAGCGACCTTCAATCCAAGGTAAGGGTGGGGTTCTAACTATATAATTGGGTTTATGATGATTGGTATGTGGGATTAGTGATGATTGTTTTCTTGTTCTTGAATTGGATGTATATAATGATGTATGATGAAGATTTGATGAATTTTAGATGGATATTGATGTCATGATGTTGTTTAATTGATGTAGAATTATCAGATGATTATAGGTGATGAATTGACATGATTATATTAAGTTTTAGGTCTTTAATCGTGAATCCCATAGTGAGTTGTAGGGAAGAAAATGTTGAATATAGCAGTATTGAAAATGCATAATTATGCTAGAATGATATCAGGCGCTACTGCATTAGGAACGATGAATTAATTTGGAGAATAGAATTTGTTAATACTGTTCTTAGTAAGTTTGATATCAGGCAAAGAATTAGAACAATAGGATGAATAGAAAATAACAGTTCTGAAATCAGACGTAAGTTGTTAGAAGTTGTGTTGAATCATTAGAAAGTAGCAGTTCTGACATTAGAAGTATGTTGACTAGAGTTGCGTTAGATTTGTGCAAGATAGAAGTTCTAATGTTATACGTATGTTAGTTAGAATTGCGTTGCACTATTAAAGAATAGAGGTTCTGGTAGTAGAAGTTGTACTCGTCAGAAGATGGCATTAGTCAGAAGATGGCATTAGTCAGAAGATGTGATGATTAGAAGTTGTATCTGGTCAGAAGATGGGGTTAGTCAGAAGATGTGATGATCAGAAGTTATACCTGGTCAGAAGATGGGGTTAGCCAGAAATTGTGATGATCAGAAGTTGCATCTGATCAGAGGTTGCATTAGTCAGAAGTTATAGTAGTCAGAAGATTGTGTCGCCCAGAGGTTGCGTCATCAGAAGTTGTGTATTTAGAAATAGTGTTGGTTAGAGGTTGCATGGTCAGAAGTTGGATGGACTTTGCGTTGTTCTGTGCAGAGTGATGAATGTTAGATGCTTAGAAGCTGCTGTTTGAGCTAACAGTAGAAAAGTGACGGTCTTGACGTTAGAGTTACAGAATGACAGTGTTGATTTACTTTGGAAATTAAATACTGCTGAGTTATAAATGAGAAGTTATTAATAAATAAATGATGTTTGATAATTTATAAATACATGATGTTTGATAAATTATTTTGATGATCTGAGATGTTGATTAATTGAGATGTTTTGAGATGATAAATTGAGATGTTTTTGAGATGATAAATTGATATGTTTTTGAGATGATAAATTGAGATATTTTTGAGATGATAAATTGAGATGTTAAGTTGAGATGTTTTTAGATGATTTGAGATGTTGTTAACTTGGGTGTTATTATTACATTCATGGTTGTGTCACATACATTTCATTTTTGAGATGGAGCTTATGCTCGTTGAGATGGCCTAGATTGGCAAAATTTGAGATGAAGGCTATGCCTTGTTGATGCCTCTATTAATTGGCAAATTTTTGAGATGGGAGTTCTGCTCCAATGGTACCACATGCATTTTCATAGTATTTAGTCGCATTATATGATTTCATAAAGAAGTGTATTTTGATATGGATGAATGTATATTATTGTTGATATTGTTGTTGATTATGAGATGAGAAGTGGTGATGTTGTTGATCTAATTTAATATATTAATTATCATGTGCTTTATTATATTGTTAGATATCTCACCCCTTCTGTTTGAATGTTGCCTTTATGTTGGTAACATGCAGGTAATCGAGAGTGAAGGTTGTATTCCTTCAATAGTTTGAGTCGGTGTCATTGCTCTGATATGTAACACTCGGGGGGATGAACGCTTGCTGTTTTGATTGTTGATTTTCAGTTGTTGAACTTTAAAATGATTATTATTAAATATGTGATGTTTCGGAGTTGCTATTTTGTTGTTAGAGATGTTATTAAGAATTTCGCTGCGTAGATGTTGATTTATTTGATTAAAGATGTTATGTTGATGGTTCATCCGATGTTTGAAAAAGTGTTATATATCCACGATGAATGCAATGAATTTGTTAGAAGAATTTGTGGCGTCCCAATTCATTTGTATGATTGAAATTTTATAACTCTGATTTATCTTGCATAATTTCTTGGGGGTAGAACAGGGGTGTTACAAAGTTGGTATCAGAGCAAAAGGTTGGTCCGACCTTGTTGTCGAGTCGTAGTTGTCTAACAATCGAGTATTGTTATTTTGATGTTCTAACCGTTGTTTATGTTGTAGTGAGAAGTTAAGATGGCTGGAAGGAATGATGTTGCTCTTGCTGTTGCTTTAGAAGTACTGGCTCATGTGATGGAAAATCAGCTGAATGCTAACGGGAAGCTGGATCTCGTAGCTTGGCGACTTTCCAAAGAGAGAATCCACCTACGTTCAAGGGAAAGTATGATCCTGACGGAGCATTAGAATAGTTGAAGGAGATAGAGAGAATCTTTCGCGTAATGGACTGTGTTATATCCAAATTTTGCCCTCTCATTTATCAAGACTTTTCTCACAAGATTTCTTTGACTCAATACTGGATTAGGGTTTGGTCAGCTCAAGACATCTCATCATGCACTGATGACCCATAATTAGGATTTGGAGTTGCACAAGGATTTTTGGATTATCAATGTTTCATGTGATTTTCAAACATCATTATGGACCCCCTAGATTACTCATGTCAAGTTTCAAGCCTTGGATCACACTTTTGCTCAGTCAATTGAGCAATTGACCTAAAAATCAGCTATGTTGGGGAAAAAGTCAACCATGGCCAATTTACAGTCAAACTTCATAACTTTTTATCTACATCAACATTCTAGACTCATATGTATCATTTGATCAAGTTTGGACCATAATTCCTCAAGAAATTTGATCAAATCATCAAAAGGGCAAAATGGTCAAAAATTAGGATTTTGACTGAGGAAGGGCAATTTCTGATTTTTGACCTAGAAAATGACCAATTGAGTTAAGGCATGATTTCAAGGATTCAATTGCATCATCTTGACCTTATTACATGGCTCAAAACATTTCAATTTCATTGGATTGACAGATGAAATTTGCAGTCAACTGATCAAAAGTCAACTGTACACTGAAAAGTCAAACTTTGACTTTTTGGTCAAAATCAAGTACCAAGGTTCATAATTCATCAAAATATGTCAAAATGTGAAGCTTGTTCATCAAGAAATCCAAGTTTGAAGACTAGGGTTTAAATTTGAAAATTTTCTTAACTTAGAAATTTTCTATAGAAAATTTTCTTATTTTCTCTCTTCTTTAGGCCATTTTTTCACCATGATGCATAATGATTCAAAGAAAGTTACCAACATGAAAGTTGTAGACCTCCATGAAATATACAACTTTTCTTCACACACTTTTCCCTAAAGATGCTTGGATCTCAAGATATAAATTCATGAATACATGGTCATGAACTAAATAATTTAGTGAAATTTTGCCCTAATTTAGGCAGGTTTTGGACCCAACTTCATGGAAATTTTTCACCTAGTTCCAAGAGGTATCTCAAAATTCATTTCAAAGATTAGTTATAGAGCATATTACAAGCTTTCCAAAATTTCCAAGAACTCCTCAAGATTATTTTTGAGTAGGGAGAATCGAAGAGATGAAGTTGGCAATTTCTCACTTTTTGTCCAAGCCATTTCATGAAGAACAAAGTTCCAATCAGCACCTATGCTATCTAATCCATTCTTTACAGGTTACAAACTTGTTCCTAACTCCTTAATTTAATTCTTAATCAGTTGAAAAAGCTTTGATCCATGCCCTAGAGCCATTACCCAAGTTGTAATTCCATAAATGGCATAAAGTGACCATTGCCATTTTGAAAAAGCTCAACTTTTGTCACTTTCCAATTCTTGAGCATTGCACCTGTCTCCATTGCATATACAAACCTTACAGGCCTAAAGCAATTTGTAAAATTTTATACCAACCCTAAGAAAGTAAGTACAAGCATGGTAAGCCTTGTCCCTTCACTTTACTTGAAAGGCAAGAAAAGTTGCAAAAAGGATAGAACTGGCACATCTGTTGGAGGGTTGACATGAAACTGATTCTATACTAATATAAAAACATAATACAACTTAAGACACGATTAGTCAAGGCCTGAAACACTCCCAAGCTCAAAAAACACCAGAAAATTGTCAAAACTTGCAGTTTTGGCATAAGCACACCAATCTCTCATTTGGCTCGTGCGTTTCCATTCTTGATCATCAAAACACCTTACCTATTTGATATCAAACTAATCCAGACCTTCATCCCTGTACTGTAACCTCTTCTCCATCACCTGCCATTTTTGTTTTCAAAACTTGCAGGTTGACTTGGCCAAGGAGTTTCAGGCACTTTCAGAGCAAGGCAAGGGTGGGAATACATTCAGGGAAGTTCAAGGAAGCTCAAGCAAGCATCAGGCCTCCATCAAACTCTCTCCAGTTCCGTCCATGATTCCAACTGAAGGAGGTAAAATCTCAACTTCTATCTCCTTGTACATGCAACCATTGGCCACGATTTGTGAATAAATAATGTAGTCCTCATTGCAACGAAACTGTACATACCTTTATCTTGCATTTATTTTACTTGAGATGAGAGAATTTAGAACTTGAAATTTCTGAAAATATTAGGTTTAAATTTAGGGCTTTTAAAATTCTCTCTGATCTTTGATCCCTGAGAACTCTCCATTCACCGAGAGGCATGGTCTTCTACTCAACTTGGTCACCTCCAACACAGAGGAGGATATGATGAAGGTGTTCTTCCAGTTCTTTGACCCTTTGCATCATTGCTTCACATTTCCTGACTATTAACTTGTGCCCACTTTGGAAGAATTCTCTCAAATCTTGAGGATTCCTATTCTCAATCAACTACCTTTCAATGGTACGGAAAGAGATCCAAAGCCAGAAGAGATTGCTCAAGCTCTGCACTTATACTCATCTGATGTCACAACTCATTGGGAAACTAGAAGTGGTGTCAAAGGCTTCTTAGCAAAGTTTTTGTTTGAGAAGGCCCAAAGTTGTTGGAATTCCCTAGACTTGCAAGCTTTTGAGGAGATTGTGGCTCTTCTTATCTATGGGATGGTCTTGTTCCCCAATTCTGACCAACTCATAGATGTGAGTGCCGTCAAAATCTTCATGTCACGCAATTCGGTGCCTACATTGCTAGGGGATATCCTACACTATTTTCACACTCGTACAAAGAGGAAAAGAGGTGTCCTTATGTGTTGCACTCCCCTCCTGGAAAGATAGTTTATTTCTCATCTTCCCCAATCAGTCTTAAAGAATGAGCAAGGATTAAGGTGGTCACAAAGGTTAATGACGCTCAAACATTCAGATATTCATTGGTGCTCTCGATCCAAAGAGAATGTTATCATTGTTGACCGTTGTGGATAATTCCCTAATGTCCCTCTACTTGGCATTAGGGGAGGCATCACCTACAACCCATGTTTAGCTCTAAGACAGTTTGTTTATGCCCTAAGTGATGGCCCACATGATATGCTGATTCAAGGCTTGGTATTCGACTATGACAACGACTATTAAGGTCTTTGCCAGAGATTCATCCGAGCTTGGAGGATCCTAAACAAGGTGGATAGCAAGACATTGGGACACAAGAATTCCATCCCTCTTAAGCCTTACCTCAAGTGGGTACGAACCCGCGCTCAAATTCTTATGATGCCTTATCCTTCCATTCTCCCGGTGATTATAGAGCCTGTTAAGGAAGGAGAAGTTCCATACACTATCCTACATCCTGACATGCCCACGTCTCTTGAAGACCTACAAAGGGATTGTATACAGCTCAAAGGAGAGCGAGATACTTTCGAAGCCCAATTCTATGCAAGTGAGAAGAAGGTTTTGGAACTCACTAGGCTACTTCATGAGGAGCAGACTCTAAATGCCTACATAGCACCAAAGAGGATGCGCACTACTTTTTCATCTTAGAGTGTTGTATTATTTTGCCCAAGGGGCATTGATGTACTCAAACTCTATTTTATTAATATAACATGTGTTTCTTTTTGTTTAAAACAAATTTGAATTTTTTAAATCCTTGAAAGCATTGCATGTGCACATATCATTCATCATAACATAAACAGGTCTTTTGCAACGAGTTTCCTCATCTCTCTACTGTTTATTTCAGTAAGATGGATCTCGAACAGACAATCAAAGATCTTCAAGCTCAAAACATGCAGTTTCAACAGTTACTCACAACCCTGGCCAAAGGGCAAGAAGAGCTGAAGACTCTGTTGGCAAAAGAGAAAAAGAAGAAAGAGAAGAAACCAACTGGTGTTGTAATCATGGAGAGAAGATTTCAAGGACAAACTAGAAGAACCTTGAATTTTGCAACAACATCTGATGAAGGGGAAGGGAAAGGAAAAGAAATAGTAGTTCCGTCAGAATCTGAAGAGGAAGAAGAAGAGGAAGACTACTCTGAGGAAAAGTACCCTCCAGCCGATGATAAGTACAGACATCTTGAAGAGCGTTTAAGCGCTATGGAAATACAAAGGGTACCAGGTCTAGACTTTGAAGAATTGGGGCTAGTATCGAGAATTGTGATCCCACCAAAGTTCAAAGTGTCGTTGTTTGCAAAATACGATGGGGTGTCATGTCCTAAAATGCACCTCCGATCATACGTGAGAAAGATTCAGCCGTACTCTACCGATAAATACATGTGGGTGCATTTTTTCCAGGATAGTTTATCCGAAACACAACTCAATTGGTTTTACCAATTAGAAAGGGCCGACGTCCACAACTGGGAAGACCTTGCCGCAGCTTTCTATAAACAATACCAGTATGTGATACGGTGGGAGAACTGACTTGAGGTTTTGCGTTTGTGTTCGCAAATGTTTCGGTTTAGCAAGAGTCGCCACCGACTTTTTATTTTATCCAAAGGAAAGGTCAAAAAGCACAGGAAAGACATTTGAGATGTTTTCTTGGGTTCGGGGAGTAGATTATGAAAAGGGGAGGTGCTAGCACCCTTTTCATCCATGGTTTTCCATGGGCTCTTAGTTACTTGTTTAGATCACTTGCTTTTGCTTTTCAATTGTTTGAAATGGTGCTTTGTGTGTGGTTTTTGAAAATGCTTTGAAAAAAGAGGCCTTGTCTAGGAAACCTTTGTAATGATTCTTGTTTGAATATATACAAAGGTGTTTGTCTTTTGAAAAGATATTTCAATGTTTGAAAGTTTGATTTGGGGAAATGTTTTGAAATTGTGTTGTGAGGTGTGTTTGAAAATAGAAAGGATGTTTTGCAAGTTTTGATCAAGTAACTAAGAGTTGTCTACCCTATTTTACTCAAAGATCTTTCTTATACGTTTTTAACCATTTTGACAGTGTTGTTTTACCATTGCATTTGGTAAACAACCTTGTATTTGGATGTTAAATGGGACAGGCGCGGGTCATCGTATGGACCATGATAGCAATTGTGCTAAGTATCTTTAGCAAATTTTTGAGGGACTAGATCATTTTATATAGGCAACCAAGATAGCGTCATCGAGGGACTATGATCTTTTGTTTTATTTTTGTTTTGCCAAGATACTCAACATGCATAATATGGCCATTTTAAAGGCAACAAGTGGATGAAACCCTAGGGGTGCATGTGTGCATTGTGTTGTCAATTTTCATGCTTTTTTGTCTTTGTATTAGTCAAGCTATTTGTTTGATTTTGGATTTTTTGCATACAAACCCTAATCTCTATCATGGCATATTTATAAGCATAAAGTGCGCAAAATAAATCTACACTATTACAACATTTGATATGGGGAGGGGGATACAATTTTTGAATGGGGATTATTTTGCAAGAAATTAAAACCCTAATATTTACTATTACATCCAAATTGAATAAATGGTACAAATAATAAATAGACAAGTATTTAAATGGACAATTCAAATAAATATGCAAAATATTATGAATATGCAAAAATATTTTGTTTATTTTTATGTATGTAAAAATATAATATTTAATGTAAAAAAAACGAAATAAAAAGATTATTTTTTTATTAAGGGAAAAAACCCTAATTTTCTTTTAAGAAAGTAAATATATATTATATATATTTTTTATGTACAATAAAATAAAATAATATATATACAAAAATAAAATATATTTAGAAAAAAAAATATTATTTAAGTATAAATAATAAAAAAGTAAAAGTATAATATTTAATGTATTATTTTTAAGTTTTCATTAAAATAAAAATAAAGGTATATACTTACTAAATTATTTTTATGTTAGAAAAAATAAAATAAAATACTAAAATAAATGTGAAAATTTATAAAAATATTTTTGGAATTTTTTATATTTGGAAAATAATAAAATAAAATCAGAAATAAAAAATAAATACAAAAATATAAAAACATAAAGAAATGGGCCAGGGGGGTGCAATCAGTAATGAGGGGGGTGTCAAAAACAAGAAGCAAAAGCCCAGCCCAACTCCAAGCTTCGTCTTCAACCTTGGTTCAAAAAATGTGCGCGTCTGACTTCAAACATGAACAACCTGCATACGTGCTCTAATGCAAAAACCCATAACATCAAAGTTGTAGCATTTTTCAAGACGAATCCAACAATGTAAAGAACTCATTCTAACTCTCAAAGACCAGAGAGAATTTCTCTGGCCCTAAATCCTAACCTAATTTTTGCAGGAAGTTCATGGATCAAATTCTCTTAACACGTCTAATTTAAATGAAAACTGAGCATATGTACAGCTTCATGGCTATGAATACTACATTTTTTTATTCACAAACCTAAGCCTAATGATTCCTAAATAGAGAGATAGGAAGTTGACAAAAACCTGTTTCAGTTGACTTCGTGTATGGCAATGTGGAACTTTTCAGTGAGGCCTGAGATGTTTGGGAGCTTGCTTGAACTTCCCCTGACCTTCCCCAATGCCTAGTTTGCCTTGAATGTGCTTGAACATGCCTGTAGAACTCAACCTGCACAAGCTGAAATCAAAAATGGTAAACCTTTCCAGTGGAGTTACAGTCAGTGTTTAAGGGTTGGGATAGCTTGAATAGATTATATGGAAGGTGTTTGAACAGGTTTGGGGCAAAACGCACGAGCAACTTGTGAGATAGAGCTCAAGGTGCAGAAGCTGCCCTATTTTGCCAAAGGAAGGTGATTTTGTGCTATGGAAGGTTTTAGGGCTCAATGGCTCGTGTTTCTGGCTCAAGGGGATGTGAGAAACTTGTTTCAAAAGCTTGCAAGGGTTGGTTCTAACAGATGTGCAAGATCTGTTGTGTTTGACAAGTTTCTTGGTTATGAAGAAAAATGAGAAGTGACAAAGAGCAGGCCTGTACAGGCTATCTCTAACCCTGCATACATTGTGTAATCTTGGCCCCAAGTTTGTGGATTTTATTTGCTACATAAGATCTTGTTCAAGGCTCAAGGATTCTATTTGACATAAAGCAAGATTTTGACAAAAATGGCAAAGTTACCTTTTACTATTTTTGGATTAATCTAATGTATAATCCTCTAATGACCAAAACAAAGCCTTATACCAATGTATTTGAATTTAATTATTGAGTATGTAAGGTTTTTGGGACCTTTAATCAAGTATAAACAAGGCTGATTAGAGTTTGCAACTTGTATCAATATGAACATGCCATGGATCAAAAGTGAGTTTTTGCCAACTTCAAGCCTTTGATTCTCCATAACCATAAATTATTTTGGAGAGTTCTTGGACATTTTGGAAAGCTAGTAACATGCTCTACAATCCATATTTGAAATGAAATTTGAGATTCCAAGTGGAACTATGTGAAAAATGGTCATGAAGATGGGTCAAAATCTTGCCTAAACTAGGGCAAAATTTCACTAAGTTAAAAGTTTCATGGACCCTTGTTCCAAAAATCATAACTTGAGATCCAAGATTCTTTTGGGAAAACTTTTTGATTAAAAGTTGTAGACTTTGTGGAGGACTACAACTTTCATGTTGGAAGTTTTTTTGAATCCAATTGCATCATGGTGAAAATGTTGGACAAAGTTGGAAAAAATTAAGAAAATTTCTTAACTTAGAAAAATTCTAAGTTATGAAATTTTTCAATCTTAAACCCTAATTTGCAAAATTAGGTTTCTTGATGAACAAGTTTCATGTTTTGACACATATTGATGAAAAATGACCCTTGGCATTTGATTTTGACCAAAAAGTCAAAGTTTGACTTTTCAGTGTACAATCAAATTTTGATCAGTTGACTGAAAAATTCATCTGTCAATCCAATGCAATTGAGATCTTTTGAACCTTGTTAATAGCTAAATATGATTCCATTGAGTCCTTGAATCTATGCTTGAACCCAATTTGCCATTGTCTAGGTCAAAAGTCAGAAATTGTCCTTCTGTAGTCAAAACCCTAAAAATGACCATTTTGCCGTTTTGGTGATCTGATCAAATTTCTTGTGGAGTTGTGGTCCAAACTTGATCAAATGGTTCATATGAGTTTATAATGTTGATGCGGGTAAAAATTTATGAGGTTTGACTGTAAATTGGCCACAGTTGACTTTTTCCCCAATACAGTTGATTTTTAGGTCAACTGTCCAATTGACTGGGCAAAAATTTGATTCAAGGCTTGAAACTTGGTAGAGGTAATCTTGTAAGTCCAACATGAAGTATGAAAGTCACTTTGAGCATTGAAAGTCCAAAAGTCCCTGTGCAAACTCAAACCTTAATTTAGGTCAACAGTGCAAGGAGATGTCTTGAGCAGAGCAAACCCTAGCTTGGTCTTGAGTTCAAAGAGTCTTGTGATGAAAAATATTGATAAAATGAGAGGGAAAATTTTGGGGTACAACACAGTATAATGCAGATTTTGCGCCTACCCGTACTCAGCTTCAGAGTATGGCTATGACTTCAAATGAGGGTTTCAAAGATTACGCGCAGAAATGGAGAGATCTAGTTGGGAGAGTGAAACCCCCTCTGTCGGAAAGGGAGTTGGTGGATATGTTCTTAGGCACGCTATCGGTTCCTTTCTTCAACCATTTGATTGGGAGTTCATCTGCTGGGTTTACTGAGTTAATACTAACCGGAGAGAGGGTGGAAGCTGGCATAAAAAGTGGAAAGATTCAGAAGGATTCGTCTGCCTCTACAGCTGTAAGAAAGCCTTTCACCGGGAAAAAGGAGGTATCTGCTGTTTACTCACAAAGAAACCAAGGGAGAGCTGAGCGCATACCAATGGTAGAGGTCGTTATGATCCCAAAGCCTACATCTGATCAACCAAGAAGTAACCAACCAAGGGTGGAAAGGCCAGTCCGGCAATTCACCAGAATTAATATGACTCTAGCTCAAGTTTTACCATATATTCTAAAATCTAATCTGGCAACTTTAAAAGAAGCTCCAAAGAATCCCAACACGGTATCCCCTCATTATCACCCAAATGCCAGATGCGCATATCATTCCGAAAGTCCAAGTCACGACACTAACAATTGTTAGGCCTTGAAAAATAAAATTCAAGACCTTATAGATGCAAAAGAAATTGAGTTTGATGCGCCCAAAAAACCAAACTTCATTTCCGCTCCTATGCCTAGGCATGGCCACAACACTAATGCTATCGAGCAAGATTTGTTTGTTGCTATAGTGGATGAACTCTTGACTCCGCTCCCAATCATTAAGATAAACTTGTTGAAAGCTGGTATATTCCCATGTTGTAATGAAGACTGCCATCTTTGCTTATCCTCACCAACTGTTTGCCCTCTGTTGAAGACAGGCATTCAACGATTGATAGACAACCAAGAGATTCTGTTTGAAAATGCTCCTGTTTCGCCTGTTCCTGTTGAAGATGTTTCAATCATAACCATCTCCGCCAATCCTTCCAGGGTCCCTAAAAGACCCGTTAGGATTACATTAGTTCCAAAGACTACTCCTCTTATAATCACAATGCATGGGCCGGTCCCGTATGAATCAGACAAAACAGTATCGTGGAATTACAATGGAGACATCTACTACCATGGTATCAAACAAGATGGGCTGACTGCCAAAGAAGTGAGCTCCAAAGAAGAAGATTTCAACATTAGCAATATTGCCGGAACCAGTAAGACTACCCGTAGCAATAGAATCTTCTCTCCAGACATTTCCCCTCCAAAGGTAGTTTTTGGACCCGTGGTTGTTCCGAAGGTTACCTCTGTACCAATAATCATATCTGCAAGTGCTCCTACTGGAAAAGATGACATAGCCCATGCTGTTATCCCTACCAACACTTCTGCTGCTGAAATTCGAGGAAAAAGTATTCAAGAAGAGCCTGTCCGGACAAAGGCTCAACCGTTGACTATCCCCGAAACCTCCAAGAAGGAAATGGAGGAGATTCTGAGGATAATAAAGAAGAGTGACTATGACATGGTTGAAAAGTTGGGGCAAACTCCCTCCAAGATCTCCATGCTAGCATTGCTGCTGTGTTCTGAGGCACATGTGAAAGCTCTGGTGAAGTTCCTGAAGACAGCCCATGTGCCACAAGAAACGTCTGCTGACCAATTCCAAGATTGTATGGCCAGTTTGACAGCTAATAACGTCCTAGGCTTCTCTGATGCTGATTTGACACCAAGAGGGAGAAAGCACAACGAGGCATTACATGTCTCTGTGGAGTGTAGAGGAACAACTTTGGCCCATGTCTTGGTGGACACTGGCTCATCTTTGAACATTTTATCGAAGAAAGCTCTCGACAGATTGGATTGTGAAGGAATGACATTGAAACCCAGTAACATAGTTGTGAAAGAATTTGATGGTTCAAAGAGGATGGTCCACGGGGAGGTGGACATCCCCATAAAGGTGGGAACTCAGACTTTCAACTCAACCTTCTATGTAATGGACATCCACCCCTCTTACTCTTGTCTGTTAGGACGGCCCTGGATCCATAATACTGGTGTTGTCACCTCTACACTACACCAGATGCTGAAATACCCGGTCCATGGAAAGATTATCACTGTCCATGGAGAGGAAGAGTACATGATTAGCCATCTAAATTCTTTCCGGTATATGGAATTGGATGGCAAGTTCATTGAAACTCCTTTTCAATATTTCGAAGAAGTCTCTCAAGAGGTAGCAGTAACCAAGACGGTGTCCCAGATCCCCAAGATCACAAGACCTCCGCTTGGGATGTCATCTCTAAAGGACGCCAAGGCAGTAGTAGAGGAGGGTGGATGCACCATCTGGGGACAGCTTCCAGACATTCCGTATAAATCTGACAAGTTTGGCTTAGGGTTTACTTCAAATGCTCAGAAGGCTGTGCGTCGTGCCCGTGCTGGAGGGCCACCTATGAAGATTAGCAACCGAGAAGTCAATGAGTGGAAGATGGTGAAGAAGATGGCAGATTGGAAGATTGGATATTTCCTACTGTCAACGGAGGACCTCGAAATTGGGAAGCCAGAGACTTTGTCCCAATAACTTTCATCTCTCAATAATTTATCTTTTACATTTTTGTTGGACTTGTAATATTCACAAACAATTCTCACATTTAAAACCTTGTGTCTTACCCGAGGCACAACGGTCCATTTGTAAGGGTTTTTATTTCATCTTCATATGACATTCAATGAATCATGGACGTTTTTTTCTTCACATACAAACCTTTTGTGCTCATTGTCTTTCTTTTACATATTATTGTTTAAAGATGGCAATACCCTTACACACACCCACACTCATAAATGCAGGTACCCCTCCATTCCGGATCCCATGGGTAACGATACTGCTATGGCCTTTAGTGACTCTGAAGATCTAATCTACCAAGCCAAATACAAAGGTGAGGAAGATTGTGAAGTACCAGGGAAATTGGTCAGACTACTACAACAAAAGGAAAGAGCTATTCAGCCTCATGAGGAACCGTTGGATACAATTAACTTGGGTACCGAGGAAGATAAAGAGGAAATCAAGGTAGGTGCCAATCTAGAGCCGAGTGTCAAGGAGCGTCTAATTTAGCTATTGCATGATTATGTTGAGATCTTTGCATGGTCATACGAAGACATGCCAGGACTTGATACAGACATCGTGGTACATCGTCTGCCCAGAAGAGAAGACTGTCCACCAGTGAAACAAAAAGTCCGCCGCATGAGACCTGACATGTCATAGAAGATCAAATCAGAAGTCATGAAACAATTCAATGCTGGATTCTTGGCTGTCACTTCCTATCCTCAATGGGGTGCCAACATCGTTCCCGTGCCTAAAAAGGACGGCAAAGCACGAATGTGCGTGGATTATAAAGATTTAAATAGGTCCATCCCTAAAGATGATTTTCCACTTCCCCACATTGATATCCTGGTTGACAATACGGCCCAGCACAAAGTATTTTCCTTCATGGACGGATTCTCAGGTTATAACCAAATCAAAAGGGCACTTGAGGACATGGAGAAAACTACATTTTTCACACAGTGGGGCATATTCTGCTACAAAGTGATGCCATTCGGACTGAAGAATGCTGGGGCAACCTATAAAATTGCCATGGTAGCCTTATTTCATGATATGATATATCATGAGATAGAGGTCTATGTAGATGACATGATAGCCCGATCACAAACTGAAGAGGAGCACCTTGATCACTTGCAAAAGTTGTTTGTGAGATTGAAGGAGTACAAGCTAAGGTTGAATCCAAACAAGTGTACATTCGGAGTCCAGTCCGGTAAACTCTTAGGTTTCATTGTCAGCAACAAAGGCATCAAGGTTGATCCTGCCAAGGTTAAAGCAATATAAGAAATTCTTGCTCCTCGTACTGAGAAGGAAGTCAGAGGATTCTTGGGACGCCTGAACTATATTTCCAGATTCATTTCTCACCTAACAGCTACTTGTGAGCCAATCTTCAAACTATTGAAGAAAGATCAAGTAGTCAAATGGAATGATGAATGCCAAACTGCTTTCGACAAAATCAAAGAGTACTTACAAGAGCCTCCTGTTTTGATGCCACCAGTCGAGGGAAGACCATTGATCATGTATCTGACCGTTTTAGAGAACTCAATGGGGTGTGTATTGGGGCAACATGACTAGTCTGGCCGAAAAGAGCACGCTATTTACTACCTGAGCAAAAAGTTTACCGACTGTGAAACCAGATATTCACTGCTCGAGAAAACTTGTTGCGCTCTGGCATGTTCTGCTCGCCGGCTAAGATAGTATATGTTGACTCATACTACTTTGTTGATATCTAAGATGGATCCGATAAAGTACATCTTTAAAAATCCTGCTCTGTCTGGGAGGATAGCTAGATGGCAAATGATCCTAACAGAATATGACATACAGTACACTACCCAGAAAGCTATAAAGGGCAGTGTGCTAGCTGATCATCTTGCTCATCAAGCTGTAGAAGATTATCAGTCCATGAAGTTTGAATTCCCGGATGAAGACATCATGACATTAGACAACTGTGAAGAAATCAGACCATATGACGAACCTGAATAAGGATCCCGATGGACCCTGTTCTTTGATGGGGCATCCAATGCACTTGGTAATGGTATCGGCGCTGTACTCATATCCCCAGAAGGGTGTCATACTCCCTTTACTTCCAGACTTTGTTTCAACTGTACGAACAACATGGCAGAGTATGAAGCATGCATCTTCGGTCTCAAGGCTGCCATAGATTTGGGAATCAAATCCTTAGATGTATTCGGAGATTCAGCTTTGGTCATCAGTCAGATCAAAGGAGAATGGGTTACTAAGCACCCAAATCTTATCCCTTACAAAGAACATGTTTTGACATTGCTACCACATTTTGAACAGATTACCTTCAAGCATTTCCCGCGAGAAGAAAATCAACTAGAAGATGCTCTAGCCACAATGCCATCTATGTTTAAACTTAATTGGGATAACGAGGCTCCCCAGATCACCATTGAACGAATGAATGAACCAGCACATTGTCACGAGATTAATACTGAAGAAATAATGGACCATCCTTAGTTTCATGAAGTCAATAGGTATCTCAAGGCTCAAGAATATCCAGAAGGAGCTTCAATTAATGATAAAAAGTTCCTAAGGAGATTATCTGCTAAGTTCTTCTTGAGTAATGGTATCCTGTACAAACGAAATCATGACTCCATTCTGCTCCGGTGTGTGGATAAGATTGAGGTTGAAAAGATCATGTCTGAATTACATGAAGGTACCTTTGGCACTCACTCCAGTGGGCATACGATGGCGAAGAAAATCCTACGGGCAGGCTATTATTGGTCTACCATGGAAGCAGAATGCTATCAACACTCTCGAACCTGTCATAAGTGTCAAATTTATGCGGACAAGGTGCACGTACCTCCGATTCCTCTGAATGTCTTGACGGCTCCTTGGCCCTTTGCTATGTGGGGAATCGACATGATTGGAGAGATCAAGCCTACAGCCTCCAATGGACACCGCTTCATTCTAGTGGCCATTGACTATTTTACAAAATGGGTCAAAGCAGCTTCCTTCGCATTCGTGACTAAGAATGTTGTTGCCCGCTTCATCAAGCAGAATCTCATTTGCCGGTACAGTATCCCAGAAAGGATCATCACTGATAATGGTACAAACCTTAACAATACTATGATCACCGCCTTGTGCAAGTAGTTCAAGATTCAGTATCACAATTCATCCCCCTATCGGCCAAAGATGAATGGTGTCGTCGAAGCTGCAAATAAAAACATTAAAAAGATCATACAGAAAATGAAAGTCACCTACAAGGACTGGCATGAGATGCTGCCATTTGCTCTCCACGGGTACTGTTGTACCCCAAAATTTGCCCTCCCATATTCTTCAAAATTTGCCAAGTCAAAGCTTCAAAATCTCCCCAAGGGTTGCACAGTTCAAGGGCCTCCTAACAGTCAAAATTAGGGTTTTGGTTCTGACCAAGAAAATGAAGTTTCCAAGGGTCCAATCAAGTCCCACATGCTTATAAACATGGTCAAGTATCCTCATACCAAGTTTCAAGACTTACAGCATAAAATTGCACAGTCAAAAACCCTAATTGCACTACAGTCAACTGTAGGGGCAAAATGGTCATTTGACAGTCAAAAGTTCAAATTTTTGGTCAACATCTCATTTTGAAGCCACAAACATCATTTGATCAATGCTTGATCATGATGCTCAAAGCTTGGCTCAAAAAGTCTCAAGATGCAAAAGTTTCCATATTTGGACAGTTGAAAAAGTCAACTGTAACTTGACCAGGGCATAACTTTCACATCGATTATCAGAAAAATTCCATCCAAAGCTCATTTTGAAGATAAAGACATTTCCTACAACTCCTCTTCATATTTCAAGTCCAAGAAATGCTCTCACAAAAAGTTATCAATTTCAACATTATAGGTCATTTTCAAAAGTCAACAAAAAGGGACTTTAAGTCAAAGGCCATAACTTGAGATTGGTAAATCAAAATGACATGGGACCAAAGACATTGGTTAGAGAACTCAAATACCTTTCCAAAATGTCCAAGAACATGAGCAAAGCTTAAAACTTGAGCAAGTTGTGCCTTGTGGAAGTTGGGAAATTTTTGGATATTTTGAAAAGTCAACATTGCTTCAAATGTCTTAAAAATGCTAATGGGCCTCTTTTTCTTCCACAATTCATCATCCAAGGCATGTGCACGACCATTTGGCCCAAAGGGAAGTTTTTTATCATTTTTATTTATTTATTTGCATTTTTAATTATTAATAATTCATTTAATTAAAATAAATAGGTGAAAAATACTAAACCTAATGTTTTAAATCTTTTTGTGCATGGAATATGCTTAAGATTTCGTGCACAATCAGATATAGAAAGAATCATGGCAATTGGATATGATTGGCATCAAAAGCATGTGAAAAAGATTGAAAACATTATGCATGAAAATCAAATCTTCCATACATCAATGCATTGATTCTTTGGACCAAATTTTCAACCCTAATCCTTCACACATATATACTAATGCCAACCCTAATGCCAATGAGCTCCCAGCTGCGCCATACCTCCATAACCAAACTTGCAATTTTCTCAAGAAATTCCAAAACTGAAAATACACTTGCAAGGCTTTTCAGGGCAAGAAACTCATTCCATCACCTTCCTAAGACATTACTGAGTCTAACTGGATAGCTTTCCATGCGCATAGCCCCTTGAATCGGTATACAGAAATTAAAATTTTTTCACATAATATGCATATTCGTATCTTGATTTTCAGGCATTCTCATGGCATTTTACTTATGGATTCTTACTAATTGGTTGCTTCTGAAACTAACTGCATACTTTAATTAAGTTTTCATGCCAAAATAGAAGATTCACCATTGATACAGGTTAGGGTTACCAAGCTTTCAAATTGGGCGTTTCTAAATGCTGTAAAATTGGAACACCATAATACCATGGTTGAGTTCAGCATGCTTGGACAATTCTAAATCAACCGTCGCGCCTAATTTATGTGCTACCACGGCCTAATCGTTATTTTGAAATCAAGCATATTTTGGGGGGGTTCAAAACCCCCGCTAACTCTTTTATGTTTCAGGCAAAAAGCAAAACGAAGAAGAAGAAGATGAGGTGTAAGGCGTTGGTTGGTTCGTTCAAATTTTCGCGCGGAAAAAAGCACTAACGTTTGTTTATTTTATTATGTTTATTGATTGTATAATATACAAAGAAATAAAGCAGCGCGTTTGGCAAGGCATAACATTGGTAACCAACAGGACCTGGGTTCGATCCCAGGTCCCACTCCCTTTCCTTATATTTTTCTCTTAATCATGTTCTTGTGTAGCTTCAGTCCAAAGCGTCTACCATACGCTCCTCAATCAAACACGCCACATGTCCCACTGCACTCAACCAAGGGCCAGGATTCAGAGACTATGATATGCTGCAGTCAACGCATGTGTATGCCAGCCCAAGAGTCAAACGAGGCCATGAGTTTAATGGGCCTAAATCACTAAGCAAAACCTCCAATTGGGGACAGAACCCCCCAAGGTTTGCTATTTCTTTTATATTTTTTTATTTATTTATTTTGATTCAATTATTTCCTCTTTTTATTAATTTCTTTAATTTAGTTTATTTTCATAAAAATATAAAATAACAAAAAATCAGAAAGGTCATAAAAATAAAAAATATATTTTATTTTAATATTTTGTAAATAAACTTCACTAATTAATTAGATTTAAACTTAGGGTTAATTTTAATATCTTTTCTTAATAAATATAAAATTGGTAGAATTAGGTTTTTTTAAGTATTTTTATCCTTTTTTCTTTTCTTTCACAATAATTAATTATTAAATATTATTTTTTGTAATTAAATCACCATGTAAATAATTAGATTAATCTTAGGTTTAATTTTAACATGTTTTCTTAATAAATAAAAAAAATTAGAATTAGGGTTAATATTTTTAATTTCATTTAATCTTTCTCATAAAAAACCATAAATCCAAAAATCTCAAAAAAAACAATTTCTTTTTCATTTTAATTCCATTAATTTAATAATAATAATAATTTAATTCCTTTAAAAAGGGTCCAACGCCCTCGCTTTCAATTTGAATTCGACTCGCGCATTTTATTTTATTTTGTATAATATTTATGTAATTCTCCCAAAGCCGTGTAAACTAAATTTCTCGCACTTTACTTTATTTCTTTATTTTCTGTCAAATCGGGTCCTGGATTTTAATTTGGCGATGTGGACCTGCGCCTTTGTAATAGTTAGAACTTTTAATTTCTCGCAATTTTTAACTGTTAATAATGGCATGCAAGAATGAATGATAAAATAAAAACAAATACGTAGATCACCCATACATGACAAAAGACAAAAATAAATGAATCTGACACACAAATCACACACCACCCTTAGGGTACGCCTCACTGTTGCCTTGCCTCGAAAGGTGATCGTCGAGTAGAGGATGTCTTAGTAAGTCCTCATGATCCGGGAACCTGGCATGAGGGTAGCTTCTAAGGTGTCTTCCCATTGCTCTGGTGATCACCATGCCCCGAATCTCGAATTGACCCAAACACCTCCAGTAGTGGTGCTACCTACCTCTCAATGGTGGGATGGCATTACTTTAAAGGACATCTACACAGACGAATTCCTTAGGGTAGGTAGACGACTCTAGATGCTTGCTCTAATTTCAAAAATAAATCAAAAATACTTTTCACACCGACACCTTTTCAAAAAAAGCTTTCGAAAGCAATTTTTCAAACACTCTTGAGGACCGATACAAGAGTCGAACTGGAATTTTCAAAGAAACTTTTTAAAACCCACAATTGAAAAGCAAACAAACCATTTTTTGAAAACACAAATGAGCAAGTATCTAAGAGCCCATGGATAACCATGTATAGAAAGGGTGCTAACACCTTCCCTTTCTATAACCTACCTCCCGAACCGAGAGCAATCTCTTTAAGGAATTTTTCTGTGCTTTTGTCCTTTCCATTTGGAGAAAATAAAAGACGGTTGCGACTCTTGCTTCCGCGACATTTCGCGAACCAGCGTTAAACAGTCAGTTCCAGATCCACCGATCACAGAACTGGCGACTCTGCTGGGGATTCTTATAAAAGTGAGGTGTACCTTAGGGCTTAGTTCATAACTGTGTTTTCAATTGTATTGCTTTGCTTGCTTTAAATTGTGGGTTGCTTGGGAGTTCTATAGATCCTAACCCGGATCTGGGGGATACCTTTTTAGAAAGTAGCAACAAGGCTGTGAGGGAACTGTGCGGGGTATACCGACATGGTTGAAACAGTCTGCTACGTTGATGTGGCACTTTGGTGTGTACCGGTAACCCTTGAGTTCAGTCAAGGAGAGTATGGGGCCTCCGCGCGGTGTCATGAAGCATCAACAGACCTTAGGAACCTTAATTGAACTATCTTGGCCTCTTTAGGGTAGTGAGATAACTGACTTTGGTGCAGTCCGAGGTTGGTTGATACTCGATACTACACCCAATTGAGGGTTGCTTTCCTGGAATATTTCGGTCGCCAGTTCAGTGGCTAAATCGAAACGATGAACAATGAAAGCAGTTCTTTGACCCTCTGCATCACTGTTTCACCTTCTTGGATTATCAGCTGGTACCTACATTGGAGGAGTTCTCCCGGCTCTTGAAGATCCCTATCCTTCATCAACTACCCTACAACGGTACGGAAAAGGAACCCAAGCTTGAAGAGATTGCTAAAGCCTTACACCTACAATCATCTGACCTCAAGGGACATTGGGAAGTTAGAAGTGGTATCAAAGGGTTCTTAGCCAGGTTTCTGTTTGAAAAGGCCCATGAATGTTGGAACTCCTTGGACTTACAAGCCTTTGAAGAAGTTGTGGCCCTCCTTGTCTATGGTTTGGTGTTGTTCCCTAACCCAGATCAGCTTATAGATATCAGTGCTGTCCAGATCTTCATGTCCAGGAATCCTATACCTACGTTGCTGGGAGACATCCTTCACTCATGTTACACTCGAACCATGAGAAAAAGGGGTGTCCTTATGTGTTGCACTCCTCTCCTGGGAAGGTGGTTTATTTCGCACCTTCCACAATCAGTTTTGAAGAACGAGCGGGGTTTGAGATGGTCACAATGGTTGATGACTCTTACACATGCAGATATACATTGGTGCCCTAGGTCCAGAGAGGATGTCACTATCATTGATCGTTGCGGGGAGTACCCTAATGTTCCTTTACTTAGAATCAGAGGAGGTATTACTTACAACCCATGCCTGGCTTGGAGACATTTTGGTTATGCTCGGAGGGATGGTCCTCATGACATGTTAATTCCTGACATAGTTTTTGACTTCGACAATGATGCACAAGGACTTTGCCAGAGATTTATCAGAGCTTGGAGGATGCCCAGTAGGATAGACAGCAAGACACTGGGGCATAGGAACTCCATCCCATTGGAACATTATCTCAAGTGGGTACGAGCCCGCTCCCAAAAGTTAGTGATGCCTTATCCTCATATGCTCCCAGTAATCAAAGAGCCAGTCTTGGAAGGAGAAATGTCCTACACCATTCAGCACCCTGATATGCCCACATCCTGGGAAGAAATGCAGAAGAGCTGGATCCAGCTTAAGGAAGAATGGAATTCTCTTGAGACCAGTCTACATGCTAGTGAAAAGAAGGTCTTGGAGCTCACCCGCCTATTGCACGAGGAGAGGAATCTCAACACTTACATAGCTCCAAAGAGGATGCGTAGTGTCTTTTGGGATTGATTTGCTTTGTAATATGTGCCCACGAGGCTTTGATGTACTGAACAATTATTTCCTTAATGATAACGTGTGTTCTTTTTTGTCTACAATAAATTTGAACTTTCGAACCCTTGAATGCATTGCATAAACACATATCATTTATCATATGCATAGCAGGTTTTCTTCTTTTCAGGTTGCTTACCGTTCTTCGCTGTTTATTTCAGCATCATGAATCCCGCCTCATCATCAACTGAGATGTCCATCAAGGCTCTTCAGGCGCAGAATGTGCAATTTCAGGAACTAATCATGGGTTTGGCTCAGGGCCAAGAGGAGCTGAAGGCTCTGCTCTTGAAGAAGTAAAAAAAGAAGAAGAGAAGAACTGTTATGTTCAACTCGGGCCGAAGGTTTGGCAATACTCTGCAGAATGAAGAGGTTGGTTCCTCTATTGGCAAGGGTACTCCTCAAGGGGAAAAAGGTCCTAGTCCGGTAGTCTCCGACAACGAGACTGATTTTGATGAGGAACAGTATCCTCCTGCAGAAGACAGATATAAGCAGTTGGAAGACAGACTGAATGCTATGGAGATACAACAGGTACCTGGGCTGGATTTTGGAGATTTGGGTTTGTCTACTGGTGTGATCATTCCTCATAAGTTCAAAGCACCATCCTTTACCAAATATGACGGGGCGTCTTGTCCCAAGCTACACCTCAGGTCGTATGTGCGGAAGATTCAACCGTACTCGGTGGATAAGAATTTGTGGATCCACTTCTTCCAGGAGAGTCTTTCAGGGACTCATCTCGAATGGTTCTATCAACTGGATGGGACCAAGGTTCGTAACTGGGAGGAGTTGGCTACTGCTTTCTATAAGCAGTATCAATATAATGCCGACCTTGCCCCTACACGTACCCAACTCCAGGGTATGTCGTTAGGTTCAAGTGAAGGTTTTAAAGAGTACGCACAGAAGTGGAGGGATCTGGCTGGCAGGGTGCAGCCTCCGTTGACTGACCGGGAGTTGGTAGACATGTTCTTGGGGACCCTATCTGGGCCATTTTTCAACCATCTTATTGGGAATTCTTCTGCTGGGTTCACTGATCTTATTCTGACTGGGGAGAGAATTGAGGCTGGGTTGAAGTCTGGTAAGATTCCGAAGGGTGCATCTACAAGTTCTGAGAAGAAACCCTTCAAAAAGGATGCTAGTGATGTGTACGGGTCCAGGAGACAAGAGAAATCTGAGCGCCGCCAATCTGTCAGTGCGGTAATGATTGCTAAGCCTGCTGCCGCTCCTCGGCTCACCAATCCACCAAGGGCTGAAAGACCCCGGAGAGAGTTCACCCGTTTGAGTATGACTTTATCGCAGATCTTGCCACAGTTGCTATCCATCAACCTAGTAACTGTCAGGGAGGCCCCAAAAGTTGTGAACACTGCCTCCCCCAAATACAACCTAAATTCCCGCTGTGCTTATCACTCCGATAGCCCGGGGCATTCCACTGACGACTGTTGGGCATTAAGGAATAAGGTGCAAGACCTTATTGACGCAAAAGAGATACAGTTTGAAGCGCCTGAGAGGCCGAATGTGGTGACTGCTCCTATGCCTCAGCATGGAGTAAATGCTGTTGATGAAGATGTTTACGCTGTTTCGTGAATGATGTGGTTACTCCCTTAATGACCGTCAAGAGGAACCTACTGTTGGCCGGTTTATTTCCGGGTTGCAGTGAGGGTTGCCTGTTCTGTGTTGTTTCCCTATCTGGTTGTCCTTTGCTGAAGTTAGGCATCCAAAGCCTAATGGATAACAAGGAGAATCTGTTTAAGAAGTTTGTTGTTCAGTTGGTTCCGGTAGAAGAAGTTTATGTGGTCACTATCTTCAATAATCCAATCAAGGCTCTCCCAAAGAAGCCCGTCCAAATCATGATTGTCGCACCTGTTGTTATTACTGTTCCGGGGCCTCTCCCCTACGAATCAGATAAAGCTGTCCCCTGGCACTATGGGGCAGATATATATGTGAATGGAATCAAACAAGAGTTCAACACTGGCGCCAGTATCAGCAATATTACTGGCCCGACCAAGGTTACCCACAGTGGCAGGCTCTTCTCGCCTAACATTGCACCACCCGCTGTTCGAAGACCCCTCCTTATAACACCTACAAGTGTACCTGTTCCTATTTCTGACCAAGTTGTTTCCCCTGCTGCCGAGTCATCCAATGCTCGGGGCAAAGGGATTGAAGATGAGCCTGCCCGGATGGAGGCACCGACACCTATAAATGCTGAGGCCTCCCAACAAGAAATGGAGGAAATCCTAAAAATAATCAAGAAGAGCAACTTCAATGTTGTGGAACAGCTGGGGCATACGCCCTCCAAGATCTCCATGCTCTCCTTATTATTGTGCTCAAAAGCCCATGCTAAGGCCTTGATCTCATTTCTCAAGACGGCCCATGTGCCACAGGAGACATCTGCAGTCCAGTTCACGGATTGCGTAGCAAATCTGACAGCGGACAATGGTTTGGGCTTCTCAGATGCTGACCTTACTGCAAAGGGAAGGGACCATAATGACGCCCTGCATGTCTCTATCGAATGCAAGGGCACTACTCTGGCGCATGTGTTGGTGGACACTGGTTCTTCCTTGAATGTGCTACCCAAGAAGGCCTTAGACCGTTTGGATTGTGAAGGCCTGGAACTAAAACCTAGCAATATCATCGTCAGAGCCTTTGACGGTTCCAAGAGGATGGTTCATGGAGAGGTTGACATTCCTATTCGTGTGGGCTCTCAAGTATTCGACTCTACTTTTTATGTGATGGATATTCGTCCATCGTATTCTTGTCTGCTGGGTCGACCTTGGATCCATAAAGCTGGGGCAGTGACTTCCACCTTGCACCAGAAGCTAAAGTACCCTGTCAGAGGGAAGATTGTCACCATGCAGGGAGAAGAGGAGTATATGGTGAGTCATTTGAATTCCTTCAGGTACATTGAGATGGACGGGGAGTTTATTGAAACCCCCTTTCAGCATTTCGAAGAGGTACTTCCAATTTCAGCAGCAGCAGAAACAGCGGTCAAAGAGGATGTTCCTTTGAAGATGGCTTCCCTAAAGGATGCCCGGGCTGTGGTTCAGAAAGGTGAATGTGCTAACTGGGGCAGTCTTCCCGACTTTACACAGAAAACTGACAAGTTTGGGCTGGGTTTTACTGTAGAGGGACAGAAAGCTATGCGGAAGGCAAAGACCAGAAGACCTCATGTGCTTATTACCAATCCAGGGGTGAATGCTGTGGGGGAGGACAATGAAGTAGATGAAGCTGAGTTCAATAGCTGGATTTACCCGACAACGGATGGCGGACTGACCAATTGGATTGCCAAAGACCATACTCCTGTTACTTTTGTTACGCAGTAATAAACTTCTTTGTTTTGTTATTTGTAATAAACAATAAATCGAACTTTATGGCCCGGTGTCTTACCCGGGGCACCATGGCTTCATTTGTGAGGGCATATAAATTGTCATTTCATATATCATGAATAAAGACTTTGGACGTTTTCTCGTATTTCAAATCTTATGCTCCTTTTCTGTCTTTCCTTCCTTTATATATATTTCAAAACAGCTGTATTTACACACACTCACTCATACAGGTTTCAATCCACTCTGGATCTCACTGGTAACGACTCTGCTACTGCCAGTTATGACTTCGAAAATCCGATCAACTTAGCCGAAGACGAAGGTGAAGATGATTGCGAAGTGCCTGGAGAGCTTGCGAGACTGTTACTCCAGGAAGAGAGGGCAATTCAACCACACGAAGAGCCAGTGGAGACAATAAATCTGGGTACTGAGGCAGATAGAAAAGAGGTAAAGATTGGTGCCAACCTAGAGCTCAGTGTGAAGCAACGGTTGACTAAGATGCTACACGATTATACGGAGATCTTTGCTTGGTCCTACGAAGACATGCCCGGGTTGGATACCGATATCGTGGTCCATCACTTGCCTACTAAGGAAGACTGCCCTCCGGTTAAGCAAAAGGTCCGTCGTATACGTCCAGAGATGTTTGAGAAGATCAAAGCCGAGGTTATGAAACAGTTTGATGCCGGGTTTCTCGCAGTGACTTCTTACCCTCAGTGGGTTGCTAATGTGGTGCCGGTACCAAAGAAAGACGGTAAGGTCAGAATGTGTGTCGATTACAGGGATCTGAATAGGGCCAGCCCCAAGGATGACTTCCCTTTACCTCACATTGACGTCCATGTTGATAATACAGCTCAGCATAAGGTGTTCTCTTTCATGGATGGTTTTTCAGGTTATAATCAGATCAAGATGGCACCTGAAGACATGGAGAAGACTACCTTCGTTACTCAGTGGGGCACCTTCTGCTACAAGGTCATGCCTTTTGGATTGAAGAACGCTGGGGCAACCTACCAACGTGCCATGGTTGCTTTATTTCATGACATGATCCATCATGAGATAGAAGTGTATGTTGACGACATGATCGCAAGGTCCCAGACTGAAGAAGAGCACCTAGATCATCTGCAGAAGTTGTTTGACCGGTTGAAACTGTACAAGCTGAGGTTGAACCCGAACAAGTGCACCTTCGGGGTAAGATCTGGAAAGTTGCTAGGCTTCGTTGTAAGTGATAAGGGTATTCAAGTGGACCCTGCCAAGGTTAAAGCTATTCAAGAGATGCCAGTTCCTAGGACAGAGAAAGAGGTCAGAGGCTTTTTAGGACGCCTGAATTACATTGCTCGGTTCATCTCACACCTAACTGCTACCTGTGAGCCAATCTTCAAGCTGCTGAAGAAAGATCAGGTAGTACATTGGAATGATGAATGTCAGGCTGCTTTTGACATAATCAAAGAGTATCTCCAAGAACCACCCATCCTTATGCCACCGGTTGAAGGGAGACCTCTGATACTATACCTGACAGTGCTCGACAACTCAATGGGGTGTGTGCTGGGGCAGCATGACGAGTTTGGCTGAAAAGAGCATGCCATTTATTACCTTAGCAAAAAGTTTACCGACTGTGAGACCCGATACTCACTGCTTGAGAAAACTTGCTGCGCTTTGGTATGGGCTGCTCGCCGGCTGAGACAGTATATGCTGACTCACACTACCTTGTTGATCTCAAAGATGGATCCTATAAAGTACATATTTGAAAAGCCTGCTCTGTCTGGGAGAATAGCAAGATGGCAAATGATCTTAATGGAATACGACATTCAGTACACAACTCAGAAAGCCATCAAGGGAAGTGTATTGGCAGACCACTTGGCACATCAGGCTGTAGACGACTATCAGTCAATGAACTTCGAGTTTCCGGACGAGAGCATCATGATTGTGACTGATTGTGAAGTACCTGGACCGGATGAAGGACCTGAGGAAGGATCCTGATGGTCTATGCACTTTGACGGAGCCTCCAACGCTTTGGGTAACGGTATCGGCGTTGTAATCATATCCCCTCAAGGCACTCATACTCCACTCACTGCCCGGCTATGTTTCAACTGTACCAACAACATGGCAGAGTATGAGGCGTGCATCATGGGTCTTCAAGCTGCGATCGACCTAAGGATCAAGTTTCTGAGTGTCTTCGAAGATTCCGCTCTCGTAATCAATCAGATCAAAGGAGAGTGGGATACGAAACATCTAAATCTTATTCCTTACAAAGAATGTGTGTTGACCTTGATCCCCCACTTCACAGAGATAACTTTTGAACATTTCCTGAGAGAGGAGAATCAGTTAGCGGACGCATTAGCTACAATGTCTTCTATGTTCAAGGTCAAATGGGACAATGAGGCTCCCCGGATCATCATCTGGAAACTGGACGAACCGGCATACTGTTGTGATCTCGAGACTGAATTGGTGACTGAGAAGCCTTGGTACCATGAGGTGAAGAGATATCTGGAAGCTCAGGAATACCCTGAAGGTGCATCTGTCAATGATAAAAAGTTCCTGAGAAGGTTTGCAGCGAAGTTCTTCCTTAGCAACGGCATCTTGTACAAGCGAAACCATGATTCGACCTTACTGCGTTGTGTGGATAAGAATGAAGCAGAAAGGATCATGGAAGAGCTACATGAAGGGACCTTTGGTACACACTCCAGTGGGCACACTATGGCTAAGAAGATCCTTCGGGCAGGGTATTTCTGGTCCACAATGGAAGCTGACTGCTATCAACATTCTCGGACATTCCATAAGTGCCAGATTTATGCAGACAAGGTGCATGTTCCTCCAGTTCTTCTAAATGTTCTGACTGCGCCTTGGCCGTTTGCAATGTGGGGCATAGATATGATCGGTGAGATTAAACCTACGGCATCTAATGGACATCGCTTCATCCTAGTAGCGATTGATTATTTCACGGAGTGGGTCGAAGCAGCTTCCTACGCTACGGTAACCAAGACTGTTGTGGCACGGTTCATTCGGCATAACCTGATCTGTCGATACGGCGTCCCAGAAAGAATTATTACAGACAACGGTACCAATCTGAATAACAAGATGATCACTGAGCTCTACGAGCAGTTTAAGATACAGCACCACAACTCTTCTCCTTACAGACCGAAGATGAATGGGGCTGTAGAAGCAGCAAATAAAAATATCAAGAAAATTGTGCAGAAGATGACAGTGACTTATAAAGATTGGCACGAGATGTTACCGTTCGCTCTACATGGGTACCGTACCTCAGCCAGGACATCAACCGGGGCAACTCCTTTCTCCTTGGTCTATGGTATGGAGGCAGTCTTACCGATCGAAGTACAAATACCCTCTCTCCGGATAATGAAGGATGCAAATCTGGACGAAGATGATTGGATCCAGACACGACTTGATCAGTTAAACCTTATTGATGAAAAGAGACTTGTTGCTATCTGTCATGGTCAGACGTATCAGAAACGGATGATCAGGGCATTTAACAAAAAGGTCAGACCACAGGAATATCAAGTTGGGGATCTGGTAATCAAGCGAATCATCCTTCCTCAGAGTGATCCAAGGGGCAAATGGACCCCTACATACGAAGGGCCATTTGTGGTTAAACATGTGTTCTCAGGAGGAGCCATGATTCTAACTAACATGGATGGTGACGATCTTCCTCACCCCGCCAATGCAGACATAGTAAAAATATACTACGCATAAAAAAAGACCCGCTAGGCTGACATGCCTAGGCAAAAATTAGGGCTTCCCGGCGAACCAAAAGGGTTCGGGCAAAATGAAGGGATGAAATGAAAAAAAATCTGTACACCCGGCAAGTCGAAAACCTGAAAAGGCGGCTTGGGCAAAAATGGGTATCCCGGTGGACTGAAAACCCGAAAGGGCGGTCCAGGCAAAAATTAGGGATAAAGCGTAATACTATGTCTCATTGGATCACTTTGCATCCAGAATCCGGTATCTGCATCAAGTTCAGACGGCATCGATCAGTCAGCTTCATCTTCAACCAAGGTCATCAAGTGATGAGACGCTCGGAGTTATAAAGGCAATAGCAGAGTTGAAACCCAGTGGGATCATTCATTTCACACAGCTGTTTTATTTTCTTTTGTACAAATTGTATAAACTCTTTTGTTCGGCGGCGTTCTCTTACTAGGACGTCAGCCTCTTGTACATAAACGCCTATTTTACAGGCAAATTCAAAATCAATACAAAAATCACTTTTCAGTCAAATTGCCAATTGTTTTTCCTTTTCTGTTTTGTTTTGCGAAGAACGTCCAAGGTTCAATTTGTGATATATGCATTGACGATAATTTGCTAACTCATGAATATTTGCATACGAAACAAAGGATTAATTACAGGTAACATTAGAAACAGGGGCAATAAAGAGTTGTCTAAGCAATCTAATTGTTCTGTCCTCCAAGGTACTAAGGTAGGTTCAGTTGAAGAACGTAACCAGTACATCTTAATTCCCAGAGAGTGAGCCAGCAAGCAGTACACTCTCCCCAAGCAAAGCTACTATCAAACTTAAGGAAAGTTGGGTACCCTCCAACAGATCCCAACCTTCCCCAGCAGTATACGGGCATTCTTAACAAGCATCCCCGGCAATCTTGGTCTAAAGATTGTTCCCCGGCGGTCTACCAAACATTCAATGGAGTCACTTCCCCGTTACAGTTCAAAACTTCCCCAAGAGAGTCCAATTTAGTTCCCCAGGAAAGTTGGAATCCATCTCCCCAAGCAGTAAGCTTATCCCCAATAGATTCTGGAAGCTTATCCTCGCAAAGCACGAACGCGTCTCCCGGCTTTATTCAAAGAGTTATTTCCTTACCAGGATATAACTGGGTTATCCTCAGCCAAAAGCCACGGAAAGAGCGTTCTCGACGAAGTCTTCTTATCCTCAGCGAAGTCTGTTAACACTTCCAACACAACAAGGGTATCCCCAGCAAGTTATTATCAACAACTAGCAAAGTATCTCTCTCCCCACAGAGTATTGCTCCCCAGCATGATCGCTAGAGTACTTTTTTCTCCCCGCAGAGTAATCTATTCGCCAAGTTCATTCCCCAACAGAGTCATCTTCTCCAACCGGTATTCTTGCAACTATCATCCCCAGCGGAAGCAAAGACCTATTCTTCAACATCAGCCCAGGATATGACTTCCCGGCACCCGTCAAGGATGTATTTTCCTAAGACAAAACATACATTCATAAACATCACTTCCATACATTATAGCATGCATATACGCATCATATCTTACAAATCTTATTTATGTTGAGAACATCATTGCTTGATTCATATCATGCATTGCATATGACTGACCTTTACCTTTCAGGAAGGATCCAGTTAAGTTCTCAGCTATATTTTCAAGACCTAGACCGGTTCAGTTAAATCGCTCCCAAGATTTTACTGTTTCTTATCCAGTCCAAGGCCTTCTCTGGTTCAGTCAGATCGACCCTAAGATCTCCATGTTTCTTATCCAGTTGAAGACATTTCAAGACCTAGACCGGTTCAGTTAAATCGCCCCTAAGATTTTTCTGTTTCTTATCCAGTCCAAGGCCTTCTCTGGTTCAGTCAGATCGACCCTAAGATCTCCCTGTTTCTTATCCAGTTGGAGACATTTCAAGACCTGGACCGGTTCAGTTAATCGACCTTAAGATTTTCTGTTTCTTATCCAGTCCAAGGCCTTCTCTAGTCCAGCTAAATCGACCCCTAACAGATTTTCCTGATGAAGATTCAGTAGAAGATATCCAAGATTCTCTCAATGATTACTGTTGAGGTTGTAGTCGCCTGTGGTTCTCTCCCCGTTACTGCGGAGGTAGTAATCGCCCCAAGATTCTCTCAGCGTTACTGTTGAAGTAGAAGTTATCCATGATTCTCTCAATGATTACTGTAGAGGTTGTAGTCGCCTCTCAATGATTACTGTAGAGGTTGTAGTCGCCTGTGGTTCTCTCCCCGTTACTGTGGAGGTAGTAATCGCCCCAAGATTCTCTCAGCGTTACCGTTGAGGTTGAAGTCGCCCAAGATTCTCTCAATGATTACTGTTGAGGTTGAAGTCGCCCAAGATTCTCTCAATGATTACTGTTGAGGTTGAAGTCGCCCAAGATTCTCTCAATGATTACTGTTGAGGTTGAAGTCGCCTAAGGTTCTCTCAGCATTCCTGTTGAGGTAGTAACCATCCCTGGTTCATTCATCACCTTTTGAAGATCCAGATCCAGCTCCTGTAACCAGTCAGGACACATCTATACAAAGAGTTTGAAGACCAGCTCCTGCAACAGGTCAGGTAATCTTTTTCTTTTGCAGGTACGCAAGCTCTCGCTGAGGAATCTCTTATGCGATTGACATCCAGATGACATCTATAAGCCCATCCACCTTCCATCGCCTCTCAGCATGGCATCTATAAGCCCATCATCCTATCCATCAATCTCCAAATGGCATCTATAAGCCCATTCCCCACATCACACTACTCTGTGAGCGCAAATTTCTGGGCACTCTAGTGTTCAATCATCTTCTACCTTCGGATTACGAAAGGCACGTCAGCCAATCTGCATCCTCAGGTCTAAGAAGATTGAACAGGGGCAACTGTTGTACCCCAAAATTTGCCCTCCCATATTCTTTAAGTCAAAGGCCATAACTTGAGATTGGTAAATCAAAATGACATGGGACCAAAGACATTGGTTAGAGAACTCAAATACCTTTCCAAAATGTCCAAGAACATGAGCAAAGCTTAAAACTTGAGCAAGTTGTGCCTTGTGGAAGTTGGGAAATTTTTGGATATTTTGAAAAGTCAACATTGCTTCAAATGTCTTAAAAATGCTAATGGGCCTCTTTTTCTTCCACAATTCATCATCCAAGGCATGTGCACGACCATTTGGCCCAAAGGGAAGTTTTTTATCATTTTTATTTATTTATTTGGATTTTTAATTATTAATAATTCATTTAATTAAAATAAATAGGTGAAAAATACTAAACCTAATGTTTTAAATCTTTTTGTGCATGGAATAGGCTTAAGATTTCGTGCACAATCAGATATAGAAAGAATCATGGCAATTGGATATGATTGGCATCAAAAGCATGTGAAAAAGATTGAAAACATTATGCATGAAAATCAAATCTTCCATACATCAATGCATTGATTCTTTGGACCAAATTTCCAACCCTAATCCTTCACACATATATACTAATGCCAACCCTAATGCCAATGAGCTCCCAGCTACGCCATACCTCCATAACCAAACTTGCAATTTTCTCAAGAAATTCCAAAACTGAAAATACACTTGCAAGGCTTTTCAGGGCAAGAAACTCATTCCATCACCTTCCTAAGACATTACTGAGTCTAACTGGATAGCTTTCCACGCGCATAGCCCCTTGAATCGGTATACAGAAATTAAATTTTTTTCACATAATATGCATATTCTTATCTTGATTTTCAGGCATTCTCATGGCATTTTACTTATGGATTCTTACTAATTGGTTGCTTCTGAAACTAACTGCATACTTTAATTAAGTTTCCGTGCCAAAATAGAAGATTCACCATTGATACAGGTTAGGGTTACCAAGCTTTCAAATTGGGCGTTTCTAAATGCTGTAAAATTGGAACACCATAATACCATGGTTGAGTTCAGCATGCTTGGACGATTCTAAATCAACCCTCGCGCCTAATTTATGTGCTACCACGGCCTAATCGTTATTTTGAAATCAAGCATATTTTGGGGGGGTTCAAAACCCCCGCTAACTCTTTTATGTTTTAGGCAAAAAGCAAAACGAAGAAGAAGAAGATGAGGTGTAAGGCGTTGGTTGGTTCGTTCAAATTTTCGCGCGGAAAAAAGCACTAACGTTTGTTTATTTTATTATGTTTATTGATTGTATAATATACAAAGAAATAAAGCAGCGCGTTTGGCAAGGCATAGCATTGGTAACCAACAGGACCTGGGTTCGATCCCAGGTCCCCCTCCCTTTCCTTATATTTTTCTCTTAATCATGTTCTTGTGTAGCTTCAGTCCAAAGCGTCTACCATACGCTCCTCAATCAAACACGCCACATGTCCCACTGCACTCAACCAAGGGCCAGGATTCAGAGACTATGATATGCTGCAGTCAACGCATGTGTATGCCAGCCCAAGAGTCAAACGAGGCCATGAGTTTAATGGGCCTAAATCACTAAGCAAAACCTCCAATTGGGGACAGAACCCCCCAAGGTTTGCTATTTCTTTTATATTTTTTTATTTATTTATTTTGATTCAATTATTTCCTCTTTTTATTAATTTCTTTAATTTAGTTTATTTTCATAAAAATATAAAATAACAAAAAATCAGAAAGGTCATAAAAATAAAAAATATATTTTATTTTAATATTTTGTAAATAAACTTCACTAATTAATTAGATTTAAACTTAGGGTTAATTTTAATATCTTTTCTTAATAAATATAAAATTGGTAGAATTAGGTTTTTTTAAAGTATTTTTATCCTTTTTTCTTTTCTTTCACAATAATTAATTATTAAATATTATTTTTTGTAATTAAATCACCATGTAAATAATTAGATTAATCTTAGGTTTAATTTTAACATGTTTTCTTAATAAATAAAAAAAATTAGAATTAGGGTTAATATTTTTAATTTCATTTAATCTTTCTCATAAAAAACCATAAATCCAAAAATCTCAAAAAAAACAATTTCTTTTTCATTTTAATTCCATTAATTTAATAATAATAATTTATTTCCTTTAAAAAGGGTCCAACGCCCTCGCTTTCAATTTGAATTCGACTCGTGCATTTTATTTTATTTTGTATAATATTTATGTAATTCTCCCAAAGCCGTGTAAACTAAATTTCTCGCACTTTACTTTATTTCTTTATTTTCTGTCAAATCGGGTCCTGGATTTTAATTTGGCGATGTGGACACGCGCCTTTGTAATAGTTAGAACTTTTAATTTCTCGCAATTTTTAACTGTTAATAATGGCATGCAAGAATGAATGATAAAATAAAAACAAATATGTAGATCACCCATACATGACAAAAGACAAAAATAAATGAATCTGACACACAAATCACACACCACCCCTAGGGTACGCCTCACTGTTGCCTTGCCTCGAAAGGTGATCGTCGAGTAGAGGATGTCTTAGTAAGTCCTCATGATCCGGGAACCTGGCATGAGGGTAGCTTCTAAGGTGTCTTCCCATTGCTCTGGTGATCACCATGCCCCGAATCTCGAATTAACCCGAACACCTCCAGTAGTGGTGCTACCTACCTCTCAATGGTGGGATGGCATTACTTTAAAGGACATCTACACAGATAAATTCCTTAGAGTAGGTAGACGACTCTAGATGCCTGCTCTAATTTCAAAAATAAATCAAAAATACTTTTCACACCGACACCTTTTCAAAAAAAGCTTTCGAAAGCAATTTTTCAAACACTCTTGAGGACCGATACAAGAGTCGAACTGGAATTTTCAAAGAAACTTTTTAAAACCCACAATTGAAAAGCAAACAAACCATTTTTTGAAAACACAAATGAGCAAGTATCTAAGAGCCCATGGATAACCATGGATAGAAAGGGTGCTAACACCTTCCCTTTCTATAACCTACCTCCCGAACCGAGAGCAATCTCTTTAAGGAATTTTTCTGTGCTTTTGTTCTTTCCATTTGGAGAAAATAAAAGACGGTGGCGACTCTTGCTTCCGCGACATTTCGCGAACCAGCGTTAAACAGTCAGTTCCAGATCCACCGATCACAGGTACCATACCACGGCTCACACATCAATTGGGGCAACACCCTATTCTTTGGTTTATGGCATGGAAGTTGCCTTGCCTATTGAGGTTCAGATCCCCTCTTTGAGAATCATGAAGGGTGCAGGTTTGAATGAGGACGATTGGATCCAAACTCGACTTGATCAACTAAACTTAATTGATGAAAAGAGACTTACTGTTGTTTGCCATGGTCAGATGTATCAAAAACGGATGATCAAAGCTTTCAACAAGAAATTCAAACGCCAAGTATATCAAGTTGGAGATCTAGTGATCAAACGCATCATCTTTCCACAAAGTGATCCCAGGGGAAAATGGACTCCTGCCTATGAAGGACCATTTGTAATCAATAACATCTTCTCTGGTGGGTCAATGATCTTAACCACCATGGACGGTGATAATCTACCACACCCTGCGAATGCGGACATAGTCAAAAGATACTACGCATAAGAGACCTGCAAGGTTGACAGACCTAGGCAAAAAAAGGGCATCCCGGCGAACCAAAAAAGGTTCGGGCAAAAATTATGGATAAAATATAAAAAAATCTGAACACCCGGCAAGTTGAAAACCCGAAAGGGCGACTTGGGCAAAAAAGGGTTTCCCGGTGGACTGAAAACCCGAAAGGGCGGTCCAGGCAAAAGTTATGGAATTAAAGCGTATGACTATGTCCCGTCGGATCAGTTTGAGGATAACCTCTTGACTTCCACTGACAAACTTGGAGTTTCTGATCAATTCAATCATCTTCGGATGAAGCAACAAATAGACAAGATATTCGGAGATACGAAGGCCATAACAGAGTGGAAACCCCATGGGATTATTACACATAATTATCTTTCTTTGTATAAAGTTTTTCTTGCTTTTTATGGCAGCATTCTCTTACTAGAATGATTGTCTCCTTTGTACAAAACACTTATTCAAAGTTAAATACAAAGATATCTCTTTGAAAGTACAGAAAACTATTTGTCCTTTTCTTTACACTTGTGTTTTATTTGCAAAAACGTCCAATGATTCATTAATGAACATATGCATTTAAACATAATTACTATTTACAAATAAACAAAATGAAAAAGACAATTACTGATAGATTGAAAGAGTCGGAAAACGTCTCTAGGCTATTCCATAAGTAATCCCCACAGTACGTTATTTAGATCCCCAGCGGAACTAAAACTTCAAATTATTAATCCCCAATAGAGATTGTCAAATTTCTCAGAATTCCTCAAGCAGTATATGACATTGCTCTCACAATAGAATTTTGTCAATACTTCAACTTCAAGACATGAAGATTCAACATATCCTCAGCAGCAGTCAAAGATTTATTTCCCCAATCTAACAGCAATACAACAAATCAGCTTACATACGCATACATTACATCAATATATCATAAACATTGATAAAACGCATATATTGCATCATACATTTCATGCAACATAACTTTGTGTTTCAGCTAACATTTTACCCGTTTCAGGATAAGATTAACAGCTGCCATTAACAATGTGGAATCATGATACAGTACGGATACGCTCCAGACACGGATGCCATTCTGATACTCATTCAGATTCAACTTTCAGATACAGTACATATACGCTCCAGACACGGATGCCATTCTGATACTCATTTAGATTCAACTTTCAGATACAGTACAGATACGCTCCAGATATGGATGCCATCCAGATACTCATTCAGATTCAACTTCTAGATATAGTTCAGATATGCTCCAGACACGGATGCCATTCTGATACCCATTCTGATACTCATTCAGATTTCAAGTTCAGATACGCTCCAAATACATATGCCATTTTGTTACTCATTCAGATTCAGCTTTCAGATACAGTCCAGATACGCTCCAGATACGGATTCCATTCTGTTACTCATTCAGATTTCAAGATTCAGATACAGTATGGATACGCTCCAGATACAGATGCCATTCTGATACTAATTCAGATTCAACCTTCAGATACAACACAGATACGCTCCAGACACAGATGCCATTCTGATGCCCATTCTGATACAGTATGGATACGCTCCAGACACGGATGCCTTTCTGATACTCATTCTTTCAGCTTATAATTTACAATTCAACAAACATTCTTGGATGGCATCTACAATCCCATCTCTAACAAGATTATATCACTTATCCAAATGGAATCTTTAAGCCCATTCCCTCAACTACACATTGTTGAGTGCAAATTTGTGGGCACTCTAGTGTCCAATCATCTTTCACCTTCGAGTCACGAATGGCAAAACTCGCCAATCTAACTCTTTAGGTTTAAGAAGATTGAATAGGGGCAGCTGTTGTATCCCAAAATTTGCCCTCTCATTTATCAAGACTTTTCTCACAAGATTTCTTTGACTCAAGACTGGATTAGGGTTTGGTCAGCTCAAGACATCTCATCATGCACTAATGACCCAGAATTAGGGTTTGGAGTTTCACAAGGATTTTTGGATTATCAATGCTTCATGTGATTTTAAAACATCATTATGGACCCCCTAGATTACTCATGTCAAGTTTCAGGCCTTGGATCACACTTTTGCTCAGTCAATTGAGTAGTTGACGTAAAAATCAACTGTGTTGGGGGAAAAGTCAACCATGGCCAATTTACCGTCAAACTTCATAATTTCTTATCTGCATCAACATTCTAGACTCATATGTATCATTTGATCAAGTTTGGACCATAATTCCTCAAGAAATATGATCAAATCATCAAAAGAGCAAAATGGTCAAAAATTAGGGTTTTGATTGAGGAAGGGCAATTTCTGATTTTTGACCTAGCAAATGACCAATTGAGTTAAGGCATGATTTAAAGGTTTCAATTGCATCATCTTGACCTTATTACATGGCTCAAAACATTTCAATTTCATTGGATTGACAGATGAAATTTGCAGTCAACTGATCAAAAGTCAATTGTACACTGAAAAGTCAAACTTTGACTTTTTGGTCCAAATCAAGTGCCAATGTTCATAATTCATCAAAACATGTCAAAATGTGAAGCTTGTTCATCAATAAATCCAAGTTTTAAGATTAGGGTTTAAATTAGAAAATTTTCTTAACTTAGAAATTTTCTAAGTATAGAAAATTTTCTTATTTTTTCTCAACTTTAGGCCATTTTTCACCATGATGCATAATGATTCAAAGAAAGTTCCCAACATGAAAGTTGTAGACCTCCATGAAATCTACAACTTTTCTTTATACACTTTTCCTTAAAGATGCTTGGATCTCAAGATATAAATTCATGAATACATGGTCATGAACTAAATAACTTGGTGAAATGTTGCCCTAATTTAGGCAGGATTTGGACCCAACTTCATGGCAAGTTTTCACCTAGTTCCAAGAGGTATCTAAAAATTCATTTCAAATATGAGTTATAAATCATATTGAAAGCTTTCAAAAATGTCCAAGAACTCATCAAGATTATTTTTGAGTAGGGAGAATCGAAGAGATGAAGTTGGCAATTTCTCACTTTTTGTCCAAGCCATTTCATGAAGAACAAAGTTCCAATCAGTACCTATGATGCCTAATCCATGCTTTATAGGTCCCAAACTTGTTCCTCACTTATTAATTTAATGCTTACTCAGTTGACAAAGCTTTGATCCATGCCCTAGAGTCATTACCCAAGTTGTAATTCCATAAATGGCATAAAGTGACCATTGTCATTTTGAAAAAGCTCAACTTTTGCCACTTTCCAATTCTTGAGCATTGCACATGTCTCCATTGCATATACAAACCTTACAGGCCTAAAGAAATTTGTACAAGTTTATACCAACCCTAAGAAATCAAGTACAAACATGGCAAGCCTTGTCCCTTCACTTTACTTCAAAGGCAAGAAAAGTTGCAAAAAGGCTAGAACTGGCACATCTGTTAGAGGGTTGACATGAAACTGATTCTATACTAATATACAAACATAATACAACTTAAGACACGATTAGTCAAGGCCTGAAACACTCCCAAGCTCAAAAAACACCAGAAAACTGTCAAAACTTGCAGTTTTGGCATAAGCACACCAATCTCTCGTTTGGCTCGTATGTTTCCATTCTTGATCATCAAAACACCTTACCTATTTGATATCCAACTAATCCAGACCTTCATCCTTGTACTGTAACCTCTTCTTCATCACCTTCTATTTTTGTTTTCAAAACTTGCAGGTTGACTTGGCCAAGGAGTTTCAGGCACTTTCAGAGCAAGGCAAGGGTGGGAATACATTCACGGAAGTTCAAGGAAGCTCAAGCAAGCATCAGGCCTCCATTAAACTCACTCCAGTTCCATCCACGATTCCAACTGAAGGAGGTAAAATCTCAACTTCTATCTCCTTGTACAGGAAACCATTGGCCACGATTTGTGAATAAATAATGTAGTCCTCATTGCAACGAAACTGTACATACCTTTATCTTGCATTTATTTTACTTGAGTTGAGAGAATTTAGAACTTGAAATTTATGAAAATATTAGGTTTAAATTTATGGCTTTTAAAATTCTCTATGATCTTTGATTGTTAGCTTACATAAATTATATGGTTATAATCGTGAGATCAAATACTACAACTTTCATGTTATGAGTTTTCATTTTTATGGAAGAATGAGAGAGTTACGGGACATCTGGCCAAGCTTGAGGAAGAAGATGAAGTACAGGGCAAGGACTTGTTTCATGTTATAATATTTTTGTTTCACTTAAGACAATGGATGTATAGCCACCCCAGTGGCAATGTAACGCGCATGGTGAGACTCATGTCCTGGGTTCGAACCTGGGGGGCTACTTTTGTTTTTTTACAATTGTCTTCTTTCCATTTTTTTTTCTATTTTTTGCAGGTTTGGGCTTAGCATTTTTTTTGCTAACATATTGCTGCGAGTTTTGCTACATCACACCCTGCCAACTTTTTTTATATTTTTATTTTATTTGTTTTATTTTCATTTTTAATATGTTAAATATTTTCTTTGATGCATAAAAATCCTAAAAAATGTAAATTTCATAATATTGCATTTTATTTTAGTTTAGTTTATTTTTCACATAGAAATATATTTTATTTTTAATATATATCATATATTTCTTAATAAACTTGTATAATATAACTAAAATATATTTAGTTTAATTTATTTATTCCTTTTTTCATTCCATACTCATTAATATTTATTTTTGCATATATAAAAACTTTATCTTTTTATACAATATTATTTATTTTAATACAAAAAATCCATAAAAAATAATACATATGAACTTCATTTTCTTTTAAAATAGAAATTAGGGTTAAGCCTCCCTTTTAAAAACTAATTTCTTTTCCTTACATTTTTAGGTTTAGATTAAAATTTCTTTTACATAAAAACAAAACAAAAATCTTTTCTTACATGTACGTTGTATTGCATCTTTAAATATTGTATTTTATTTATTCTAATTCGTACAAATTCGATTTGGTTGTAATAATTTATTTAGGTTTATATTCTTGCAAATCCCCATTCAAATTTGTATTCCCCCCTCCCATAAGATTGTTGTAATAGCTTAGTAATATTTACATTACACAATTTATCGTTTTACATGCAATAATTAGTAATTAGGGTTTGTATGATAAGATCGAAACAAAGCAAAATAGAAAACTCTAAATACAAGATAAAACCAAAGCATGAAAATGATACACTTACACACAAGCATCCTTAGGGTTTCTCCACTTGGTTGCCTAAAAAATGGCCATATTACGTATGCGAAGTATCTTGGCAAAACAAACAAATATAAAGATCATAGTCCCTCAATGATGCTATTCAAAGTTGCCTTACAAAAAAATGATCTTGGTCCCTCAACATGCTAAGATACTTTGCAACATTGCTAATCATGGTTATACAATGACCCACGCCCGTCCCATTTACATCCAAAGATAAGGTTGCTTACCAAATCAATGGTAACACAACAATGTCAAAGGAATAGAAATACATAAGAAAGACATTTGAGTAGGTAGATTGCTTCTAGTTACTTGCTCTATTTCAAAACAACTATCCTTACTATTTTTAAAACAAACACACACATTTCAAAAGCATCTTGTAAATATTGAAAACATTTTCAAAAAAGACAAACATCTTTGTATACATTCTTACGAACGAGAATCATTACAAAGATTTCCTAAACAAATGGCCTCTTTTATAAAACACTTTCAAAACCACAACAAACACATTTTCAAACAACAAAAGCAAGTGATCTAAGCAAGTAACTAAGAGACCATAGAAAACCGTGGATGAAAAGGGTGCTAATACCTTCCCTTTTCATAATCTACCCCCCGAACTCAAGAAAACATCTCAAAGGTCTTTCCTGTGCTTTTTTACCTTTCCTTTTTGGATAAAAGAAAAGTCGGTGGCGACTCTTGCTAACCGCAACATTTGCGATAAAACACAAAAACCTCAAGTCAGTTTTCCCACCATATCACAGACTGCACTCCAGCGTAGAAGGTTCGTTATGGGACTCATATGCTAGCAGTCGAGGCCGATGGCTGGTGGCTAGAGACTTGCCAGAAGTTAGAAGCTGCAGGTGATAATGTCACTTGGGTTGTGTTCCGTAGGGAGTTTTTGAGAAAGTATTTTCCTGAAGATGTCTGTGGTAAGAAGGAAATTGAGTTCCTTGAGCTGAAGCAAGGAAATCTGTCTGTTGTTGAGTATGCTACCAATTTTGCTGAGTTGGCTAAGTTCTATCCGCATTACGCTGAGGAGAATGCTGAGTTTTCAAAGTGTATTAAGTTTGAGAACGGGTTGCTCCTGGAGATTAAGAAAGCAGTTGGATATCAAAAAATCTGTGTCTTTGTTGATTTGGTTGATAGCTGCAGGATTAATGAGGAAGACAATAATGCTCATTACAATATTATCAATGAGAAGAGGGGTAAGCACCAACAGAATCGTGGTAAGCCTTATGATGCCTCAGCTGGTAAGGGTAAATAGAGAGTTGCTTAGAGAAAGAGGACTAGTGGGGGGATGCTCCTGGTGGTGTGGTTTGGTTTAAGTGTGGGAAATCTGGACACAAGAGTAATGTGTGCACTGCTGAAGTGAAGAGGTGTTTCCGTTGTGGCAAGAACGGACATATTGTATCTGAGTGTGAGCACAAGAGTGTGGTTTGTTTCAACTGTAAAGAAGAAGGGCACATTGGTAGCCAGTGCCCGAAACCGAAGAGGGCTCAGTCAAGTGGAAAAGTGTTTGCTTTGGTTGAGGATCAGACAGCTGCTGAGGATAGACTTATTAGAGGTACATGTTTCATTAATAATACTCCTTTAATCACTATTATTGATACTAGTGCTACGCATTATTTTATTGCTATTGATTATGTTGAAATATTGGGTCTTGTGTTGTCTTCTTTGAATGGGGAAATGGTCGTCGATACTCCAGCCAAGGGTTCGGTGACTACTTATTTTATGTGTGCTAAGTGTCCCTTGTCGATCTTCGACAAAGACTTTGTTGTTGATTTGGTTTTGTTAAGAGGTTTGGATGTAATTTTGGGTATGAACTGGTTAGAGCATAACTGTGTTCATATTAACTGTTATGACAAGTCGGTGAAGTTTTCTATTCCTGACGAAGAAGAAGATGGTATGTTGTCTACTAGACAGTTGAGGAAATTGATGCAAGAGGAAGCACAAATGTTTTCATTGATGGCGTCGCTATCTGTAGAGACTCAAGCTATAATTGAGGAATTGCAGGTGGTGTGTGAATTTCCTGAAGTTTTCCCTGATGAGATTCCTGATGTACCGCCAGAGAGGGAAGTTGAATTTGCAATTGATCTTGTACCTGGTACCAGACCTGTGTCTATGGCACCATACAGGATGTTTGCGTCAGAGTTGTCAGAGTTGAAGAAGAAATTGGAAGAGTTACTTGAGAAGAGATTTGTAATACCAAGTGTATCGCCGTGGGGAGCTCCAGTGTTGTTAGTAAAGAAGAAAGATGGAAGTATGAGGCTTTGTGTTTATTATAGACAGCTGAATAAAGTAACGATTAAGAACAAGTATCCGCTTCCAAGAATAGATGACTTGATGGACAAATTGGTGGATGCTCGTGTGTTTAGTAAGATTGATTTGAGGTCAGGTTATCATCAGATTAAAGTGAAGGATGAAGATATTCAGAAGCGGCTTTCAGAACGCGTTATGGACATTGTGAGTATTCGGTGATGCCTTTCGGTGTTACTAATGCACCGGGAGTATTCATGGAATATATGAATCGTATCTTTCACACTTATTTGGATCGATTCATAGTGGTGTTCATTGATGTTATTTTGATTTACTCTAAGTCAAAAGAAGAGCATGCTGAACACTTAAGAGTAGTATTGCAAATTTTGAAAGAGAAGAAGTTGTATGCAAAGCTGTCCAAGTGTGAATTTTGGTTAAAAGAGGTTAGTTTTCTTGGTCATGTGATTTCAGGTAGTGGCATTACTGTAGATCCACCGAAGGTTGATGCTGTGTTGCAATGGGAAACTCCGAGGTTAGCTACTGAGATTAGAAGCTTCTTGGGATTAGCTAGTTATTATAGAAGGTTTATCGAAGGGTTTTCTAAGTTGTCACTTCCGTTGACTAAGTTGACTTGTAAAGGTAGAGCGTTTGTATGGGATGTTCAGTGTGAAGAAAGTTTTACAGAATTGAAGAAGAGGTTGACGTCGGTTCCGATTTTGATGTTGCCTAATCCAGGAGAGCCTTTTGAGGTTTATTGTGATGCTTCTAAGATGGGTTTAGGAGGTGTGCTTATGCAGAATGGTAAGGTAGTTGCTTATGCGTCAAGGCAGTTAAGGACTCATGAGAAGAACTATCATACGCATAATTTAGAGCTTGTTGTTGTTGTCTTTGTATTGAAGATTTGGAGGCATTATCTTTATGGTTCTAGATTTGAAGTGTTTAGTGACCATAAGAGCTTAAAGTATTTATTTGATCAGAAGGAGTTGAATATGAGGCAGCGAAGATGGTTAGAATTGCTAAAGGATTATGATTTCGGTTTGAATTATCATCCAGGAAAAGTGAATGTGGTAGCTGATGCATTGAGTCAAAAGACTTTACACATGTCAGCAATGATGATTAAAGAGTTGGAATTGATTGAGCAGTTCAGAGATATGAGCTTAGTTTGCGAGGTTACTTCGCAGAGTGTTATGTTGGGTATGTTGAAGATTAATAATGAATTTTTAGACAGTATTAGAGGAGCTCAGAAGTTGGACGTGAAACTGGTAGATTTGATGGTTGGGATTGACCAGTCTGAGAATAATGATTTTAAGCTAGATGAGCAAGGTGTGTTAAGATTTCGTAATCGGATTTGTATTCGTGATGATGCTGAGATGAAGAAAGTTATACTTGAACATAGTCATAGAAGTAAATTGAGTATTCATCCAGGAGCTACAAAGATGTATCAAGATTTGAAAGGTTTATTTTGGTGGCCTGGGATGAAGAGTTATGTGGCTCGATTTGTGTATGCATGTTTGACTTGTCAGAAGTCGAAAGTTGAACATCAGAAGCCTGCATGATTGATGCAACCGTTGGAAGTTCCAGAATGGAAATGGGATAACATTTCAATGGACTTTGTGACAGGATTGCCTAATACTTTAAGAAGACATGATTCGATTTGGGTGATTGTTGATAGGCTTACGAAGTCAGCTCATTTTATTCCTATTAACATCAGTTTTCCAGTGTCGAAGTTGGATGAGATTTATACTAGTGTGATTGTGAAGTTGCATGGTGTTCCTTTGTGCATTGTGTTAGATAGAGATCCAAGATTTACTTCCGATTTTTGGAAGAGTTTGCAAGAAGCATTGGGTTCCAAGTTGAGGTTGAGTTCAGCATATCATCCTCAGACAGATGGTTAGACTGAACAGATGATTAAATCGTTGAAAGACTTCTTGAGGGCATGCGTTCTTGAGCAGGGAGGTTTGTGGGATACTTATCTTCCGTTAATATAGTTCACGTATAATAACAGTTACCATTCTAGTATTGGGATGGCACCTTTTGAGGCGTTGTATGGTCGAAGATGTAGAACTCTGTTATGTTGGCATGAATCTGGTGAAAGTGTAGTACTTGGACCTGAACTTGTTCGTGAGACTACTGAGAAGGTGAAGTTGATTCGAGAAAAGATGAAAGCTTCACAAAGTAGACAGAAGAGTTATCATGACAAGCGAAGGAAAGATTTAGAATTCCAAGCTGGTGATCATGTGTTTTTGAGAGTTACACCCGTGACTGGTGTTGGGCGAGCGTTGAAGTCTAAGAAGCTCACTTCTCGTTTTATTGGACCGTATCAGATTTCAGAGAGAGTAGGGAATGTTGCTTATAGAGTGGATTTACCGTCTAATCTTTCGAATTTGCATGATGTGTTTCATGTGTCGCAACTTCAGAAGTATATTTCAGATCCATCCCATGTGATTCATATGGACGATGTGCAAGTATGGGATAATCTTACGGTGGAGACGATACATTTACGGATCGCGGATCGTGAAATGAAGACTCTGAGGGGCAAAGAGATTGCTTTGGTTAAAGTGGTTTGGCTAGGAGCTGCCGGTGAAAGAATGACTTGGGAGTTGGAGAGCAAGATGCGAGACTCCTATCCTGAATTGTTTGATTGAGGTAAATTTTCGAGAACGAAAATATTCTAAGTGGGGGAGAGTTGTAACTCCCGTAATTTAATTAATTATTTAATTAAATTATTTTTGGAATATTTATGAAGATGTGTTTTAATTAATTGGATTTATTTTATTAAGTGGAGAAATAATATTAGAGATATATTGTGTGGTGAAATAATATTAGAAGTGTAATATTATTTAATGTGGGCTTATTTTGAGAGAGTAGAAGTAATAAGGGGGGTGTTGGTTTTAAGCCTAATAAGGAATAATATAATAATAGGGTTATTTTATTATTTGTTAGAAGGAATAGAAAGAAAGAAGCAGTAGAAAGAAATAAGGATTTGGAAGAGAACGTGCAAGCTGCTAGAGAAAGTGGAAAACGACAAGAACGTGAATCCAACCGGGAATTGTAGAGCGACCTTCAATCCAAGGTAAGGGTGGGGTTATAACTCTATAATTGGGTTTATGATGGTTGGTATGTGGGATTAGTGATGATTGTTGTCTTGTTCTTGAATTGGATGTATATGATGATGTATGATGAAGATGGGATGAATTTTAGATGGATATTGATGTCATGATGTTGTTTAATTGATGTAGAATTATGAGATGATTATAGGTGATGAATTGACATGATTATATTAAGTTTTAGGGCTTTAGTCGTGAATCCCATAGTGAGATGCAGGGAAGAAAATGTTGAATATAGCAGTATTGAAAATGCAGAATTATGCTAGAATGATATCAGGCGCTACTGCATTAGGAATGATGAATTAATTTGGAGAATAGAATTTGTTAATACTGTTCTTAGTTAAGTTGATATCAGGCAAAGAATTAGAACAATAGGATGAATAGAAAATAACAGTTCTGAAATCAGACGTAAGTTGTTAGAAGTTGCGTTGAATCATTAGAAAGTAGCAGTTTTGACATTAGAAGTATGTTGACTAGAGTTGCGTTAGATTAGTGCAAGATAGAAATTATGATGTTATACGTATGTTAGTTAGAATTGCGTTACACTATTAAAGAATAGAGGTTCTGGTAGTAGAAGTTGTACTAGTCAGAAGATGACATTAGTCAGAAGATGGCATTAGTCAGAAGATGTGATGATCAGAAGTTGTATCTGGTCAGAAGATGGGGTTAGTCAGAAGATATGATGATCAGAAGTTGTACCTGGTCAGAAGATGGGGTTAGCCAGAAACTGTGATGATCAGAAGTTCCATCTGATCAGAGGTTGCATTAGTCATAAGTTATAGTAGTCAGAAGATTGTGTCGCCCAGAGGTTGCATCATCAAAAGTTGTGTATTTAGAAATAGCGTTGGTTAGAGGTTGCATGGTCAGAAGTTGGATGGCCTTTGCGTTGTTTTGTGTAGAGCAATGAACGTTAGATGCTTAGAAGCTGCTGTTTGAGATAACAGTAGAAAAGTGACGGTCTTGACGTTAGAGTTACAAAATGACAGTGTTGATCTACTGTGGAAATTAAATACTGCTGGGTTATAAATAAGAAGTTATTAATAAATAAATGATGTTTGATAATTTATAAATACATGATGTTTGATAAATTATTTTGATGATCTGAGATGTTGATTAATTGAGATGTTTTGAGATGATAAATTGAGATGTTTTTGAGATGATAAATTGAGATGTTTTTTAGATGATAAATTGAGATGTTTTTGAGATGATAAATTGAGATGTTTTTGAGATGATTTGAGATGTTGTTAACTTGGGTGTTATTATTACATTCATGGTTGTGTCACATACATTGCATTTTTTAGATGGAGCTTATGCTCGTTGAGATGGCCTGGATTGGCAAAATTTAAGATGAAGTCTATGCCTTGTTGATACCTCTATTAATTGGCAAATTTTTGAGATGGGAGTTCTGCTCCAATGGTACCACATGCATTTGCGTAGTATTGAGTCGCATTATATGATTTCATAAAGAAGTGTATTTTGATGTGGATTAATGTATATTATTGCTGAGATTGTTGTTGATTATGAGATGATAAGTGGTGATGTTGTTGATCTAATTTAATATATTAATTATCACACACTTTATTATATTGTTAGATATCTCACCCCTTCTGTTTGAATGTTGCCCTTTGTGATATGGTGGCAGAACCGACTTTTAATACTGGTTTCCGTTTTTTGTTCGCAAAATGTCGCGGTAAGCAAGAGTCGCCACCGTCTTTTATTTTATCCAACAAGGAAAGGAAAAAAGCACGGGAAAAATTCCTTTTTCGAGATATTTCTGAGTACGGGGGGTAGATTATAGAAATGGAAGGTATTAGCACACTTTCTATCTGTAGTTATCTACGGGCTCTTAGGTACTTGCTCATCATTTTCAAAATTGTTTTCTTTGTGTTTGTGGGTTTTGAAAAGTTTTTGTTTTAACTTCGATTTAACTCTTGCTTCTGTCTTCGAGAGTGTAATGAAGTGTTTTTGAAAACTTTGTTTGTAAAGGAGTGTAAGTGTGAAAAATTTGTTTGGAATGAGGCAAGTATCTAAGAACTAATCTACCTACTCGAAAAAAAGAATCGTTATATGCTTGTTTCCTTTAGACAATGTTATCCCACTATTAATGAGTAGGTAGCATCGTCGTTGGAGTTTTGAGGGTCAATTTGAAAGGGACGTACGGTCACTAAAGCAATGTTAGGACGTCTTAGTAATAACCCTAATGTATTAGATCATTTATCCGAGGCAACAATATCCGATGCAACCTTTCCGAGGCAACTTTGGTCTTTGGACAAAAGGACGACCACTAAAGCATCCTATACTCAATGGCCGTTTACCGAAGGCAACCAAGTGGGAGTGTACCCTAGGAGTGCGCATGTGCGAATGATTCAGTTTCAAATTATTTTTATCTTTGCACATTTAGGGTGATTTAACTGTTTTAAATTTAGTCATACATTCTTGTCATGCAAACCCTAATTATTCATACATCTAACAGTTAATAATTTGTGAAATTTAAAATGCGGAAATTAAACTACGCTATTACAAGGCTTCGGGTATTTACATAGCCAAAAACAAACCCTTTGAAAAGTAAAAGCGATAAATGTAAAAGTAAAAGTCCTAATTAAAACTATTACAAACTGTAAGCAGATACAATAATTGGATAAAAATAATAATAAAGCGCGCGATGAGAATTAGATCGACGAGAAACTAGGGTTCTGACCCTTCTAACCTAATTAAAAGAAAAAAAATGTTTTTTTGTTGTTTTTAATATTTTTTAAAGAAAAGAATTAAGTCTTTCTAAATTAAATATGAAAATTAATTAGTGATTAAACCGTAAAAATAATTAAATGACCTATTTTGGTTTTTTTGTTATTTTTAATATTTTTTAAAGAAAAGAATTAATTTTTTCTAAATTAAATATGAAAATTAATTAGTGATTAAACGTAAAAATAATTAAATGACCTATTTTGGTTTTTTTGTTATTTTAGGAAAAAAATAAAATATAATTAAGTTAGTAACAAAATCCTAACTGTTCTAATTAATTTTAATTTATTTACAAAACAATTAAAATTACCTAAAATTAAATTAAAACCTAAAATTAATTATTCGAGTTTATTATAAAAAATCAAAGGTTTGTGAAAAATGTTAAGTTTTATGAAAAAAGATTTTAAACAGAAAGAATAAAAATAGGTAAACGGATAAATAGAAAGGAAGAAAATCAAAACCAATAGGGTGGTTGTTGAACTCATGCCCTTAACCTTCTTAGGATGTCTGCTTCGCCATGTATTGGTGTCATGTGTAAGTTATTTTATTTTGGACATTTGTGTTTTGGCTCTTGGCCATTTGTGTTTTTGCCTCAACGTTCCTTAACCTTCTCAGGATGTCTGTCTTGCCACGTATTGGTATCATGTGTAAGTTGTTCTGTTTTGGCTATTTGTGTTTTGGCCTCAATGTTCTGTAATAAACCTGCATGAGATTCTGTCTAAATCTGCAGTGTTGAATCTCATGAACACATTAAATAAATTACTATATATTATGAAATACAAATAAAGCCAATATATGAAGAAATAATTAATGTTAAAACCGATATGGCATGTATGAATGATTATACCATTTTAATCATGGAGATCAAATCAGCCTTACTCTTACTGGAGAAGTAGTGATATGAATGCTTTTATGCCCTTTTGATCATGGAGATCAAGTCAGCCTTACCCTTATTGGAGAAGTAGTGAGATGTTGGTTTGTAACAGGATGACTTGTTTGTAGTGAGATGAGGATTTGTAATAAGGATTTCAAGGTTTTAGGGTTCTTGAAAGAATTTGATATTTTGATAGCGTTGTGGCAAAAACTTTTTTTTCTCCTTTATTTGTGTGAAAAGAATGGGATTATATAATAGAAATTAGAGATAAAAAATGGGCTTTGAATGTGCAATTGGACCTCCAATGTTCACTTGAGTTCATCACGTTCCAGGCTAAATCTCAGGGGCTTAAGTACAATTTTTGAAGTTGAAAGGTGAAAACAAAATATAGCCGACATCGGGAACTAACTCATGTCCGAAAATGAGCTCAATCGGATAAACAGTGAATTAGTTATGAATTTTTGAAGTTTCAGCTCAGACAAACTTATTTTGGGCTCCAGTGTCGATTCTAACATGTTCTTCAATAAAAAACTGGTATTGATCGGAGCATAATCCGGTATCGACTTTTAAAGAAAAGTTATAGATCTTTGATTCTGTGACCTTGTGTAAAAATATGAGCTCAATCCGATAAAAATTGACCGAGTTATGAATTTTCGAAATTTCGACCCAGATAAAATAATATTCAGCATTCAGGATTTTCGGTGCGCCACACACACTCTGAGCAAAAAACGAAGACCTTTTGAATACTGTTCAAACTCGATACCTCCTATGGAAACATAGCTAACTCAATTTGTGAAATTTTGGCACCGGAACCAGCTCGATACGATGAAAGTCGACCCAATTATGATTTTCTGAACATGACGCAAATAAATTTTTGTCACAAATTTTATGTATGAAAATACTTGATAAATCCGCATTTTTAAAGACCTTCTGATCGAAATTGGCTCCCAGTCGTGAGAGATGAAAATGTAGATGATGTTAATGCGGAATTTTGGCCACCGGAACGGGTTCAAAACGAGCTACGATTTTCAAGTTATGAATTTTTTAGCGCGTAAAAACTGCACTTTCAACATACTTTTTCACCATATTTCTTCGAGAAAACTCACACATTCAGTTACCTTCTTTAAAGAATTGACTCTTGAGCCGAACCTGGATTTGAGAATACATTATCAGAGATATCTTGGCGAAAGAACACCTGAATATGACGCGTCGAGTTGGACTTGTGAATCTTTGAACCCCGAATTGTTGCAAAACGGTGAACCGATCTTTAGCACGAAAAATACTCTGAGAATATCCATTGACGAAATAAACGTCACTTGTAACCTGAAGAAGCTTGATAAATATACCTTTATTCCATAACCATAAAACCAATAATATGTGTGTATGAAAAGAGGGCAAATTTTGGGGTACAACAGCTGCCCCTGTTCAATCTTCTTAAACCTGAGGATGCAGATTGGCTTGCTGGCCTTTCGTGATCCGAAGGTGGAAGAGGATTGAACAATTGAGTGCTCGTAAATTTGTACATGCATGATGTGGTAATTGTCTTGTGATGTCGGGAATGGGCTTACAGATGCCATTTGGAAATTGCTGACGAGGGGATGGGCTTCAAGATGCCATCTGAAGGAGTATCAATCGCATAAGGGATTCCTTAGCGAGAGCTTGTATACCTGTCGTTGAGGAAGATTCCTCTAGGGAAGGCTGATCTCCGTTGAGAGAAGTAGAATTTTTAGGAGCTTTGGTCGTCTGTTATTCTGCTAGTGAGTCGTTGTGATCGGTGGGTCTGGAACTGACTGTTTAACGCTGGTTCGCGAAATGTCGCGGAAGCAAGAGTCGCCACCGTTTTTTATTTTCTCCAAATGGAAAGGACAAAAGCACAGAAAAATTCCTTATAGAGATTGCTCTCGGTTCGGGAGGTATGTTATAGAAAGGGAAGGTGTTAGCACCCTTTCTATCCATGGTTATCCATGGGCTCTTAGATACTTGCTCATTGTGTTTTCAAAAATGGTTTGTTTGCTTTTCAACTGTGGGTTTAAAAAGTTTCTTTGAAAATTCCAGTTCGACTCTTGTATCAGTCCTCAAGAGTGTTTGAAAAATTTCTTTCGAAAGCTTTTTGAAAATGTGTTGGTGTGAAAAGTATTTTGTTTTGTTTTGAAATTTAGAGCAAGTATCTAGAGTCGTCTACCTACCCTAAGGAATTCGTCTGTGTAAGTGTCCTTTAAAGTAGTGCCATCCCACCATTGAGAGGTAGGTAGCACCACCATTGGAGGTGTTCGGGTCAATTCGAAGTTCGGGACATGGTGATCACCGGAGCAATGGGAAGACACCTTAGAAGCTACCCTCATGCCAGGTTCCCGGATCATGAGGACTTACTAAGACATCCTCTACTCGACGATCACCTTTCGAGGCAAGGCAACAGTGAGGCGTACCCTAGGGGTGGTGTGTGACTCGTGTGTCGTTTTCAGATATTTTATCTTGTCATGTTATGAGTGAGCTACGCGTTCGTTTTTATTTTTGTCATCCATTCTTGCATGCATTTATTTAACAGTTTAAAAAAAAGTGCGGAAAGGTAAAATTCTAAACTATTACAAAAGGCGCGGGTTCACATCGCCAAAATTTCCAGAACCCGATTTGACAGAAAATAAATAAATAATGGAAAGTGCGAGGAAGTATGAAATTACACGGCTTTGGGAGAAGTACATAAAGATTTAAAAGAAAAAGAAATAAATACGCGAATTAAATTGAAATTAGAAACGAGGGCGTTGGACCCTTTTTAATGGAATTAAATTAAATTGTTAAATTAATTAAATTAAAGAAAAAGAAATTGTTTTTTTGAGATTTTTGTATTTTATGACTTTAATGAAATTAAATTGATAAATTAATCCTAATTCTAATTTTTTTTTTATTAAGAAAAAATATTTAAAGTTAAACCTAAATTAACCTAATTAATTATATGGTAATTTAATTACAAAAATAAATAATATTTAATTATTAATGAAAAGAAAAGAAAAAGGATAAAAATTAATTAAAACCCTAATTCTACTAATTTTAGTTTATTAAGAAAAACATTAAGATTTAAACCTAAATTAAAACTAATAATCAATTAATGTTATTTATTTACAAAAAATATTAATTTAATAAATATATTTTAATTTTGTCCTTTCTGATTTTTTTGTGTTTTTTATATTATTGTGAAAATATTGAATTAATTAAAAGTAATAATTGAAATAAATAAAAAGAATGAAAAAAAATGTAAAAAAAAGTTTGCAAACCTAGGGGGGTGTTGTCCCCATTTGGGAGGTTTCTTGCTCAGCAATTTGGCCCAATTATCCCTGGCCTCATTGACCTTTTCAGGACGCGTGTATCCCCATTGACTTGTGTTCATGATGGTCTTCAAACCATGTCCCTTGGATTGGTATTAGCGTATGCGTGGCAAGCTGGATCTTGTGGATGTATGGTGTTCCTCAGCGTTGAACCTGCACAGAATGACAATTGGAAAAATAATATTGGAAAGGGTGGGGGACCTGGGATTCGAACCCAGGTCCCAGGGGTTACCACTAACATTCTCCACCACTAGGCCATTCACACGCTTCTGATTATGTAATACCTAATAAATAATATAACATAAAAACAAAGGTTAGTGGGAAAGTTAGCGCGAAAATTTAAACGGACCAATTGTTGCCTTCCACTTCATCATCTTCCTCGCCTTTGTTTTTTTCCTGAAATAAAAAGAGAATCAGCAACGGTTTTGCACCGTTCCAAAAGGTGCCATTCCAGAAAATAGCGAATAGGCCATATGGCCTCATAAATTAGGCGCGAGGGTAGGTTTCTTATCGTCCAAGCACGCTTGTTTCAGTGGTCCAGGTCTTGAGTGCTAATTTTTCCTTAATTAAGAAGCCCTAATTCAAGGTTCTGCAAACCCTAGCATATAACCATGGCATCTTTGCATACAGTGTATAAAAAATCAATTAAAATATAGAGTAAGCTTCAGAATCATGAGAGCAACACAAAACATGCATTAGAATTTGAAATCACGCCATGAATGGTAAAACACGATATATGCAAAAAAGTGAGAAAACTTGAGTTCTATTCACCAATTCAGGGTGTTATGAATGTGGAAAAACGATTCAAATATGTTGCTTGATGTCTCAGGAAGCCAATGGAACAGATATTTTGCCTTGAATCGCCTTGTATCCCTCTTTTCAGTTTTCAATTTTTAAGCAAAAAACTCAAGTTTGTTTCTTGGTATATGGCGCAGCTGGGAGTCCATGATCACTAGGGTTGCGTTTGGTATTTATGTGAGAATGATTTAGGTCAAAGAAATTGATCAACAAATCCATGAATTGATGAAAGGGATATTTGATTTTCAAGCCATTATTTTCCAAATCTTTTTCATGCTATTTTGGCCTCAATCATATCCAATCACCTTTGATTCTTTCCTAACCTGATTTGCACGAAATATTGAGTATATATCATGCATAAAAAGATTGAAAAACCTAGGTTTAGTATTTTTTTTTATATTTTAATTAATTAAATGAATTATTAATGATAAAAAATCCAAATAAATAAAATAAAAATGATAAAAACTTCCCTTTGGGCCAAATGGTCGTGCACATGCCTTGGATGATGAATTGTGGAAGAAAAAGAGGCCCATTAGCATTTTTAGGTCACTTGAATCAATGTTGACTTTTCAAAATATCCAAAAATTTCCCAACTTCCACAAGGCATAACTTGCTCAATTTTTAAGCTTTGCTCATGTTCTTGGACATTTTGGAAAGGTCTTTGAGTCCTTTAACCAATGCCTTTGGTCCCATGTCATTTTGATTTACCAATCTCAAGTTATGGTCTTTGACTTAAAGTCCCTTTTTGTTGACTTTTAAAAATGACCTATAATGTTGAAATTGATAACTTTTTGTGAGAGCATTTCTTGGACTTGAAGTATGAAGAGGAGTTGTAGGAAATGTCTTTCTATTCAAAATGAGCTTTGGATGGAATTTTTCTGATAATCCATGTGGAAGTTATGCCCTGGTCAATTTACAGTTGACTTTTTCAGCTGTCCAAATATGGAAACTTTTGCATCTTGATGATTTTTGAGCCAAGCTTTGAGAATCATGATCAAGCATTGATAAAATGATGTTTGTGGCTTCAGAATGAGATGTTGACCAAAAATTTGAACTTTTGACTGCCAAATGACCATTTTGCCCCTACAGTTGACTGTAGTGCAATTAGGGTTTTTGACTGTGCAATTTTGTGCTGAAAGTCTTGAAACTTGGTATGAGGATGATTGACCATATTTATAGGCATATGAGACTTGATTGGACCCTTGGAAACTTCATTTTCTTTGTCAGAACCAAAACCCTAATTTTGACTTTTAGGAAGCCCTTGAACTGTGTAACCCTTGGGGAATTTTGAAGCTTTGACTTGGCAAATCTTGAAGAATATGGGAGGGCAAATTTTGGGGTACAACAGTTGCCCCTGTTCAATCTTCTTAGACCTGAGGATGCAGATTGGCTGACGTGCCTTTCGTAATCCGAAGGTGGAAGATGATTGAACACTAGAGTGCCCAGAAATTTGCGCTCACATAGTAGTGTGGTGGTGGGAATGGGCTTATAGATGCTATTTGGAGATTGATGGATAGGATGATGGGCTTATAGATGCCATGCTAAGAGATAATGGAAGGTGGATGGGCTTATAGATGCCATCTGGATGTTGATCGCGTAAGAGCCTCCTTAGCGAGAACTTGCGTACCTGCAAAAGAAAAATGAGTACCTGACATGTTGCAGGAGTTGGTCTTCAGATGCTTGGTATAGATGTGTCCTGACTGGTTACAGGAGCTGGATCTGGAGCTTCAAATGGTGATGAATGAACCAGGGGTGGTTAATACCTCAACAGGAACGGTGAGAGAACCTTGGGCGACTTTAACCTCAACAGCAATCATTGAGAAAATCTTGGATAACTTCAACTTCAACAGCAATCGTTGAGCGAAATCTTGGATAATTTCAACTTCAACAGCAATCGTTGAGCGAAATCTTGGATTACCACCTCCGCAGGATCGGGGAGAGAACCATGGGCGACTACCACCTCAACAGCAAACATTGAGAGAATCTTGGATAACTTCACTTCAATAGCAATCATTGAGCGAAATATGGGATTACCACCTCCGCAGGATCGGGGAGAGAACCATGGGCGACTACCACCTCAACAGCAAACATTGAGAGAATCTTGGATAACTTCACTTCAACAGCAATCATTGAGCGAAATCTGGGATTACCACCTCCGCAGGATCGGGGAGAGAACCATAGGCGACTACAACCTCAATAGCAATCATTGAGAGAATCTTGGATAACTTCAATGAGTCTTCAAAAGAAAAACCTTTAGGAGTCGGTTTAACTAGACCAGAGAAGGCCTTTGACTGGATAATAACCAGGAAAATCTTTGGAGTCGATTTAACTGAACCAGACAGGGTCTTGGAGTCTTCAACTGAGTCTTCAAAAGAGAAACCTTTAGGAGTTGGTTTAACTAGACCAGAGAAGGCCTTTGACTGGATAATAACCAGGAAAATCTTTGGAGTCGATTTAACTGAACCAGACAAGGTCTTGGAGTCTTCAACTGAGTCTTCAAAAGAAAAACCTTTAGGAGTCGGTTTAACTAGACCAGAGAAGGCCTTTGACTGGATAATAACCAGGAAAATCTTTGGAGTCGATTTAACTGAACCAGACAAGGTCTTGGAGTCTTCAACTGAGTCTTCAAAAGAGAAACCTTTAGGAGTTGGTTTAACTAGACCAGAGAAGGCCTTTGACTGGATAATAACCAGGAAAATCTTTGGAGTCGATTTAACTGAACCAGACAAGGTCTTGGAGTCTTCAACTGAGTCTTCAAAAGAGAAACCTTTAGGAGTTGGTTTAACTAGACCAGAGAAGGCCTTTGACTGGATAATAACCAGGAAAATCTTTGGAGTCAATTTAACTGAACCAGACAAGGTCTTGGAGTCTTCAACTGAGTCTTCAAAAGAGAAACCTTTAGGAGTTGGTTTAACTGAACCAGACAAGGTCTTGGGGTGTAGCTTGAGAACTTAACTGGATCTTTCCTGAAAGGTAAAGGTCAGTCATATGCAATGCATGATATGGGTCAAGCAATGATGTTCTCAACATAGATGAGATTTGTAAGATACGATGCGTATATGCATGATATAATGTATGGAGGTGTGATGTTTATGAATGTATGCTTTTCGTCTAGGAAAGTAAATCCTTGACGGGTGCCGGGAAGTCACTCCTGGGCTGATGTTGGAGAATAGATTTTTGCTTCCGCTGGGGATGATAGTTGCAAAAATACCGGTAGGAGAAGATAACTCTGTTTGGGGAATAAACTTGGCGAATGGGTTACTCTACGGGGAGAAAAGTACTCTAGTGATCTTGCTGAGAAACAATATTTTGTGGGGAGAAGGATACCTTGTTGAGTTGTTGATAATAACTTGCTGGGGATACCCTTGTTGTATTGGAAGCGTTAATGGACTTTGCTGGGGATAAGAAGACTCCGTCGAGGACGCTCTTTCCGTGGCTTTTGGCTGAGGATAACCCAGTTATATCCTGGTAAGGAAATAACTCTTTTAATAAAGTCGGAGGCCGCGTTCGTGCTCTGTGGGGGTAAGCTTCCAGAATCTACTGGGGATAAGCTTACTGCTTGAGGAGATGGATTCCAACTTTCCTGGGGGAACTGGATTGGACTCTCTTGGGGAAGTTTTGAACTGTGTCAGGAAGATGACTCCACTGAATGCTGGTATACCGCCGGGGAACAATCTTTAGACCAAGATTGTCGGGGATGCTTGTTAAGAATATCCGTATACTGCTGGGGAATGTTGAGATCTGTTGGAGGATACTCAACTTCCTTAAGGTTGATAATAGCTTTGCTTGAGGAGAGTGTACTGGCTTGCTGGCTCACTCGCTGGGGAATTAAGACATTTGGTTATGTTTTTCAGCTGAACATCCCTTATATCTTGTGGACAGAGCAATTAGATCGCTTGGACGGCTCATCATTGCCCCTGTTTCTGAGGTGGGAGAGGAAGACCTGTGAGGTGCTGATAGTTGTTGATGGACAAACCTTCTTCTGGTAGGCAGGCGACAGGATGACAGGACATAGTCGTACGCTTTAATCCCTAACTTTTGCCTGGACCTCCCTTTCGGGTTTTCGGTCCATCGGGATACCCATTTTTGCCCAAGCCGCCTTTTCAGGTTTTCGACTTGCCGGGTGTACAGATTTTTTCATTTCATCCCTTATTTTTGCCCGAACCCTTTTGGTTCGCCGGGAAGCCCTTATTTTTGCCTAGGTATGTCAACCTAGCGGGTCTTTGATTATGCGTATTTTTTCGACTATGTCCGTGCCTTCAGAATGTAGGGAATTGCCCCTGTTAGCAGTGTTTTGTCATGCCCCAGAAGATGTTTGATCAGGCAAGATTTGTTACTGGAATGCCCCAAGTGACTCAGGCGGAGAATTGCCCCAGGCTATTTGGCCTTTGAGAGATTCTCCGAATCTTGATTGGACTGCCCCAGATAATGGACCATAGTCATGTCTGCCCCTTGATTGGAGGTGCTCTTGTTCATTAGGCATTCGTCGTGCGAACTTCTATGTTGTTCAAACAAAAAGTCATATGCAAACAAAGTTATGTTAAAAATGCAAAGCCTATGTCTGTCTTGAAGATTTTGAAATGCATTCTTTTTTCATAAAACAAATGAATGTTTGTAAAACGTGATGTCAACTCCTTCTTTATAGTAAGCCTTAAGGAGTCAGGATACCTTTTGTCACAGTATGCTTTCGAACCAACCCATGCTTCAGCTAGGACTTTTAAGGGTTATAACGTGGCCTGGTTCACGGTTTAAGAAACAAAGGATAAAGGCTCAAATTTTATTTGTACCCACCCGCTCTTCGTGATGTTCTCCAAACCTAAACTCAGTTGATCATACGTTAGTCCTTGTTTGAGTCTTTGCTCTGATTTTTCGGTGATGGTTCGGATGTTGACAATTTATTTTGAATAGGCAGTCATTTCTTTTTATTGTTGAGGGTTTGTATGACCTCTTTCTTTTTTATTTTATCATCCCTATCTTCTTTTTGCCTGAACTGTTTCCTTTTTTGGAATTACAGTCAGCGGGATGCCCCAGTTTCGTAAGTCTCCTTCATAGGTTTTGACTTTTTGGGCTTTTCATTTATGAATTTTTTGATAATGATGCCTTTCTTTATTGATTATTCGGAACCATCACTGTCTTTCTTCATTTTGTAAGGACCTCTTTGGTGCCATTCGTTATGCACTTGGATCAACTGAGAGACTACCCTGCCCCAGGTTATGATTAAGGGTTTTAATTTTCGAAAAGAAAAACTCCTACTTCTTTGGCTCAGAGGGGTTGGCGAGGGATTATCATCCTTATAACTCCAGTGTTTAGGGATTGAAACAATGCATGTACCTCATCAGCGGGATCTGTTCAAAAGCATACTGTAGATTATGGTATTGTTTTCGTCATCCTCCCTCAAGAGGCTTAGAATTATTAGTCGAGAGTTGAGCATCACAAAAATATGAAAACAGTTTGCATATAGTGAATACGATATAATTACTTCAAAACGGACATAGGTAATGCATTAATGAAATAACAATGTTTGACATGAATATTATTGTTTGAATAAACAAAGAAAAATACGACTTGAATTCAAATGAACAAAACAGTGCTTTCTATCCTAGCCATGTTTTGGCATGGGAGCAGTGATCACGTTGGGAGCCTCAGGCGCCTCGAACTCAATCTCCTTTGCGTCAATCAAGTCTTGGATCTTATTTTTCAAGCTCCAACAATCATCTGTAGTATGCCCCGGGATGTCAGAGTGATAAGCGCAGCGGGCGTTGGGGTTATACTTCGGTGACGTTGTATTTTGATTCTTCGGAGCTTCTTTTAGAGTTACCAGCTTGGTCTCCAGCAACTGTGGCAATATCTGGGATAAGGTCATGCTGAGCCGAGTGAACTGCCTTCTCTCGCTCTTTTGTTGGTTGTGATGTTGAAGAGCACCCGCAGGTTTTGAGATCACCACTGCATTGGCAGCTTGGTGGCGTTCTGGTCTATTCTGTCTCTTTGAACCATAGACGACATTGGATTCCTTCTTAAAAGGTTTTTTATCGGTGCTCGATGAAGCATCCTTCTGTATCTTCCCAGCCTTGATACCAGCTTCGATCCTCTCCCCAGTCAAGATCAGATCTGTAAACCCAGCAGAAGAGTTCCCAATCAGATGGTTAAAGAATGGCCCAGATAGGGTCCCCAAGAACATGTCTACCAACTCCCGATCAGTCAATGGAGGCTGCACCCTGCCAGCCAGATCCCTCCACTTCTGAGCGTACTCTTTAAAACCTTCACTTGAACCTAACGACATACCCTGGAGTTGGGTACGTGTAGGGGCAAGGTCAGCATTATACTGATACTGCTTATAGAAAGCAGTAGCCAACTCCTCCCAGTTACGAACCTTGGTCCCATCCAGCTGATAGAACCATTCGAGATGAGTCCCTGAAAGACTCTCCTGGAAGAAGTGGATCCACAAGTTCTTATCCACTGAGTACGGTTGAATCTTCCGAACATAGGACCTGAGATGTAGCTTGGGACAAGACGCCCCGTCGTACTTAGCAAAAGAGGGTGCTTTGAATTTACGAGGAATAATCACACCGGTAGACAAACCCAAATCTCCGAAATCCAGCCTAGGTACCTGTTGTATCTCCATAGCATTCAGACGGTCTTCCAACTGTTTGTACTTGTCTTCCACAGGAGGGTATTGTTCGTCGTTGAAATCTGTCCCGTTGTCGGAGACCACTGGACTAGGCACCTCTCTCTCATGGTGACTGCCTTCCCTCACAGATGGAGTTGTCCTCTCAGCTTCATTCTGAAGTGCATTCCCCGATCTGCGTCTAGGGCTGAACAAGACAGTCCTCTTCTTCTTCTTTTTCAAGAGCAGGGTCTTCAGATCTTGTTGCCCCTGGGTCAAATTTATGATCAGCTCTTGGAACTGGGCATTCTGAGCCTGGAGGGCCTTGATGGACTGCTCAGTAGACGATTCGGGATTCATGACGACCGGAAAACTGAAATAAACAGCGAAGAAGGTAAGCAACCTGTCAAAAGGGTACCTGCAATGCAATGATATGGATGACATGCATGTAATGTTTCCAAGGATCTCGCGGGATAAACAAGAAAATTTGTTAGCATTGGAATTTATAGCTTGATTGAAGGAAACCCATGTTGCTGAGAGTCCTTCTTCAAGGGTCAAAGGCTCACCATATCCGGTGGGTCATAGCCCCTAACTTTAGTCATCATGTCTGGTTTTGATTTCAAAACAACCTTGGTTAAGGGAACCTTCTTCAAGAGTCAAAGCTCACCATATCAAGTGGGTCATAGCCCCTGACAACTTTGGCTAGAGGAAAATAAATCCTCTTTGCCCCTTGCTAGATGTTTGATTCATCATGACCTGCATCACAAGCCCTTGAGATCCTTGAAATGGGTTAGGATGTATGCAATGGTATGATGTTATGGTATGCATGGGGTGATGTAAGTAACCCTGTTTTGAGTCCCCACTAAGGACTATAGGCAAAACCTGCAAGAAACTCAGTACACCCTGTTATAAGTCCTAATTAAGGACCACAAACAAAACCTGCAAGAATTTAGTAACCCTGTTATGAGTCCCAATTAAGGACTATAAACAAAACCTGCAAGGAAACTCAAGTGTCAGATAACAAGCATGCAAGTAGTCAAGTTGGAAGGCACACAAGTCACACAAGAGAAACCCTTAGAGTTCAGGCCAGCATGGGGTCGGGGTATTACCCTCTTGAAGTTGGTGGGCTCAACCTGTCCTATTAGAAGTAACCGGGTTCTAAGGGTCCCAATATCACGGGATTGCTTTCATTGTTCATCGTTTCGATTTAGCCACTGAACTGGCGACCGAAATATTCCAGGAAAGCAACCCTCAATTGAGTGTAGTATCGAGTATCAACCAACCTCGGACTGCACCAAAGTCAGTTATCTCACTACCCTAAAGAGGCCAAGATAGTTAAATTAAGGTTCCTAAGGTCTGTTGATGCTTCACGACACCACGCGGAGGCCCCGTACTCTCCTTGACTGAACTCAAGGGTTACCGGTACACACCAAAGTGCCACATCAACGTAGCAGACTGTTTCAACCATGTCGGTATACCCTGCACAGTTCCCTCACAGCCTTGTTGCTACTTTCTAAGAAGGTATCCCCCCAGATCCGGGTTAGGATCTATAGAACTCCCAAGACAGTCCCACAATTTAAAGCAAGCAAATCAGTACAATTGAAAACACAGTGATCTTAGTCCTAAGGTACACCTCACTTTATAAAGTATCCCCAGCAGAGTCGCCAGTTCTGTGATCGGTGGATCTGGAACTGACTGTTTAACGCTGGTTCGCGAAATGTCGTGGAAGCAAGAGTCGCCACCGTTTTTTATTTTCTCCAAATGGAAAGGACAAAAGCACAGAAAAATTCCTTATAGAGATTGCTCTCGGTTCGGGAGGTAGGTTATAGAAAGGGAAGGTGTTAGCACCCTTTCTATCCATGGTTATCCATGGGCTCTTAGATACTTGCTCATTGTGTTTTCAAAAATGGTTTGTTTGCTTTTCAACTGTGGGTTTAAAAAGTTTCTTTGAAAATTCCAGTTCGACTCTTGTATCAGTCCTCAAGAGTGTTTGAAAAATTGCTTTCGAAAGCTTTTTGAAAATGTGTTGGTGTGAAAAGTATTTTGTTTTGTTTTGAAATTTAGAGCAAGTATCTAGAGTCGTCTACCTACCCTAAGGAATTCGTCTGTGTAAGTGTCCTTTAAAGTAGTGCCATCCCACCATTGAGAGGTAGGTAGCACCACCGTTGGAGGTGTTCGGGTCAATTCGAAGTTCGGGACATGGTGATCACCGGAGCAATGGGAAGACACCTTAGAAGCTACCCTCATGCCAGGTTCCCGGATCATGAGGACTTACTAAGACATCTTCTACTCGACGATCACCTTTCGAGGCAAGGCAACAGTGAGGCGTACCCTAGGGGTGGTGTGTGACTCGTGTGTCGTTTTCAGATATTTTATCTTGTCATGTTATGAGTGAGCTACGCGTTCGTTTTTATTTTTGTCATCCATTCTTGCATGCATTTATTTAACAGTTTAAAAAAAAGTGCGGAAAGGTAAAATTCTAAACTATTACAAAAGGCGCGGGTCCACATCGCCAAAATTTCCAGAACCCGATTTGACAGAAAATAAATAAATAATGGAAAGTGCGAGGAAGTATGAAATTACACGGCTTTGGGAGAAGTACATAAAGATTTAAAAGAAAAAGAAATAAATACGCGAATTAAATTGAAATTAGAAACGAGGGCGTTGGACCCTTTTTAATGGAATTAAATTAAATTGTTAAATTAATTAAATTAAAGAAAAAGAAATTGTTTTTTTGAGATTTTTGTATTTTATGACTTTAATGAAATTAAATTGAGAAATTAATCCTAATTCTAATTTTTTTTTTATTAAGAAAAAATATTTAAAGTTAAACCTAAATTAACCTAATTAATTATATGGTAATTTAATTACAAAAATAAATAATATTTAATTATTAATGAAAAGAAAAGAAAAAGGATAAAAATTAATTAAAACCCTAATTCTACTAATTTTAGTTTATTAAGAAAAACATTAAGATTTAAACCTAAATTAAAACTAATAATCAATTAATGTTATTTATTTACAAAAAATATTAATTTAATAAATATATTTTAATTTTGTCCTTTCTGATTTTTTTGTGTTTTTTATATTATTGTGAAAATATTGAATTAATTAAAAGTAATAATTGAAATAAATAAAAAGAATGAAAAAAATGTAAAAAAAAGTTTGCAAACCTAGGGGGGTGTTGTCCCCATTTGGGAGGTTTCTTGCTCAGCAATTTGGCCCAATTATCCCTGGCCCCATTGACCTTTTCAGGACGCGTGTATCCCCATTGACTTGTGTTCATGATGGTCTTCAAACCATGTCCCTTGGATTGGTATTAGCGTATGCGTGGCAAGCTGGATCTTGTTGATGTATGGTGTTCCTCAGTGTTGAACCTGCACAGAATGACAATTGGAAAAATAATATTGGAAAGGGTGGGGGACCTGGGATTCGAACCCAGGTCCCAGGGGTTACCACTAACATTCTCCACCACTAGGCCATTCACACGCTTCTGATTATGTAATACCTAATAAATAATATAACATAAAAACAAAGGTTAGTGGGAAAGTTAGCGCGAAAATTTAAACGGACCAATCGTTGCCTTCCACTTCATCATCTTCCTCGCCTTTGTTTTTTTCCTGAAATAAAAAGAGAATCAGCAACGGTTTTGCACCGTTCCAAAAGGTGCCATTCCAAAAAATAGCGAATAGGCCATATGGCCTCATAAATTAGGCGCGAGGGTAGGTTTCTTATCGTCCAAGCACGCTTGTTTCAGTGGTCCAGGTCTTGAGTGCTAATTTTTCCTTAATTAAGAAGCCCTAATTCAAGGTTCTGCAAACCCTAGCATATAACCATGGCATCTTTGCATACAGTGTATAAAAAATCAATTAAAATATAGAGTAAGCTTCAGAATCATGAGAGCAACACAAAACATGCATTAGAATTTGAAATCACGCCATGAATGGTAAAACACGATATATGCAAAAAAGTGAGAAAACTTGAGTTCTATTCACCAATTCAGGGTGTTATGAATGTGGAAAAACGATTCAAATATGTTGCTTGATGTCTCAGGAAGCCAATGGAACAGATATTTTGCCTTGAATCGCCTTGTATCCCTCTTTTCAGTTTTCAATTTTTAAGCAAAAAACTCAAGTTTGTTTCTTGGTATATGACGCAGCTGGGAGTCCATGATCACTAGGGTTGCGTTTGGTATTTATGTGAGAATGATTTAGGTCAAAGAAATTGATCAACAAATCCATGAATTGATGAAAGGGATATTTGATTTTCAAGCCATTATTTTCCAAATCTTTTTCATGCTATTTTGGCCTCAATCATATCCAATCACCTTTGATTCTTTCCTAACCTGATTTGCACGAAATATTGAGTATATATCATGCATAAAAAGATTGAAAAACCTAGGTTTAGTATTTTTTTATATATTTTAATTAATTAAATGAATTATTAATGATAAAAAATCCAAATAAATAAAATAAAAATGATAAAAACTTCCCTTTGGGCCAAATGGTCGTGCACATGCCTTGGATGATGAATTGTGGAAGAAAAAGAGGCCCATTAGCATTTTTAGGTCACTTGAATCAATGTTGACTTTTCAAAATATCCAAAAATTTCCCAACTTCCACAAGGCATAACTTGCTCAATTTTTAAGCTTTGCTCATGTTCTTGGACATTTTGGAAAGGTCTTTGAGTCCTCTAACCAATGCCTTTGGTCCCATGTGATTTTGATTTACCAATCTCAAGTTATGGTCTTTGACTTAAAGTCCCTTTTTGTTGACTTTTGAAAATGACCTATAATGTTGAAATTGATAACTTTTTGTGAGAGCATTTCTTGGACTTGAAGTATGAAGAGGAGTTGTAGGAAATGTCTTTCTCTTAAAAATGAGTTTTGGATGGAATTTTTCTGATAATCCATGTGGAAGTTATGCCCTGGTCAATTTACAGTTGACTTTTTCAACTGTCCAAATATGGAAACTTTTGCATCTTGATGATTTTTGAGCCAAGCTTTGAGAATCATGATCAAGCATTGATCAAATGATGTTTGTGGCTTCAGAATGAGATGTTGACCAAAAATTTGAACTTTTGACTGCCAAATGACCATTTTGCCCCTACAGTTGACTGTAGTGCAATTAGGGTTTTTGACTGTGCAATTTTGTGCTGAAAGTCTTGAAACTTGGTATGAGGATGCTTGACCATATTTATAGGCATGTGTGACTTTATTGGACCCTTGGAAACTTCATTTTCTTTGTCAGAACCAAAACCCTAATTTTGACTGTTAGGAGGCCCTTGAACTGTGCAACCCTTGGGGAATTTTGAAGCTTTGACTTGGCAAATCTTGAAGAATATGGGAGGGCAAATTTTGGGGTACAACAGTCGTCTCTGTTGATATTTAGGAACTTCAATCGTCCGTACTCAACTGAGGAAATATCTTTGTCGAGATTTAGGAGCTCTTCCGTAATTCAACTGAGGAAATATCTTTGTCGAGATTTAGGAGCTCGTCCTTAATTCAACTGAGGAAACATCCCTGCTGAGATTTAGGAGCTCGTCTGTAATTCAATCAAGGAAATATTTATGCTGAGATTTAGGAGCTCGTCTGTAATTCAACTGAAGTAATATCTTCGCTGAGATTTAGGAGCTCGTCCGTAATTCAACTACTTTGCTTAGATTTAGGCACTTGTCCGTCATTCAACCACTTTGCTGAGATTTAGGAACTTGTCTGTAATTTAACTACTTTGCTGAGATTTAGGAACTTGTCCGTAATTCAACTGAGAAAACATCTCTGCTGAGATTTAGGAGCTCGTCCGTAATTCAACTGAGGTAAACATCTCTGTCGAGATTTAGGAACTTGTCCGTAATTCAGCTGAGGAAACATCTCTGCTGAGATTTAGGAACTCGTCCATAATTCAACTGAGGAAACATCTCTACTGAGATTTAGGAACTCGTCCATAATTCAACTGAGGAAACATCCCTGCTGAGATTTAGGAACTCGTCCGTAATTCAACTGAGGAAACATCTCTGCAGAGATTTAAGAACTCGTTTGTAATTCAACTGAGGAAACATCTCTGTTGAGATTTAGGAACTCACCCGTAATTCAACTGAGGAAACATCTCTGCTGAGATTTAGGAACTCTTCCGTAATTCAACTGAGGAAACAACTTCATAGCTTGAATTTTGTGAGAATCTGATTGTATCTTTCCTGAAAGATAAAGGTTAGTTGTATGTAATGCATGATATGTATCAAGCAATGATGTTCTCAAAATAAATGAGATTGTGTTGTATGATGCGTATGCATGTCATGATGTATGGAAATGTGATGTTTTTAGCTGGGGAAAATAAATCCTGGATAGCTGCTGGAGAAAAGAGTTGAATTCTTCATTTCCGCTGGAGATAGCGGATGAAGATGTTTGTGAGAGTAAACCTGTAGGAGAGGATAATTTCGCTGGGGAATAAACTGACGAGAGAATGACTCTCTGGGGAAGAGATGCTCTGCTGAGGATTCCGCTGATAAATTCATCTAGGGATGAATTACCGTTGCTGGTGATAATGAAACCTGTTGGGGATTGAATTTCCGTTCGTGAAAGGAAAGAACTTCGCTGGGGATGATTTTCCAGTTGCAACTTCATGGGGAATAACCTTTTAGACTCTACTGGGGATAATCTTCCAGACTCCACTGGGGATAATCTTCCAGTGCTGGTGATAAATAAACTCTGCTTGGGGATAATCTTACCGACTCATTCGTGGTTGCGAGCCTCAATTGGGGAGAATTAACATCATTGTCCTTTTCTCACTTTGCGGGGAGTGGATGTTACTAGGACGCATGCCGAAGATATGATGATGGCTTTGCATCGAGACTTTTCTGCCCCGGTATTTGCGAGAGAAGGTGCCTGCGGAGGCCTTGTGGATCGAGTATTATCCCAACCTATCAGGTGCTTGGTATCCTTCGATCGAAATGACAAGTCTTCTTCTGGTAGGCAAGTGATGAGATGACGGGACATAGTCGTACGCTTTAATCCCTAACTTTTGCCTGGACTGTCTTTTCAGATTTCTAGTCCACTGGGATACCCTTTTTTGCCCAAGCCGCCTTTTCAGGTTTTCGACTTGCCGGGTGTATAGATTTTTTTCATTTTTTATCCCTAATTTTTGCCCGAACCCTTTTGGTTCGCCGGGATGCCCTTATTTTTGCCTAGGCCAGTCAACCTAGCGGGTCTTTATTCATGCGCAGTACTTTTTTTTTACTATGTCCATGCTATCAGGGTGTAGGGAGTTGTCACTGTCGGTAGCATTGTGTTGCCATACTACCAGAAGATGTTTGTTTGATCATGCAAGATTAGTTGCTGGAATTTATGTCCAATGCCCCAAGTGATTCAGATGAAGATTTGCCCCTGGCTATTTGGCATCTTTGAGAGATTCTCTGAATCTTGACTTAACTGCCCTAGATGATGGACAATGATCATGCCGTGCCCCTTGGTTGGAAGTGTTTTTCCACTTGAGGTGATCTTTTTTATTGAGAAGGTTTTTTGTTCACTAGATATTCGTTGTGCGAATTTCTCTGCTGTTTGAACAAATAGTCATATGCAAACAATGTTATTTTAAGAATGCAAAGCTTATGTCTGTCTTGAAGTTTTTGAAAATGCATTTTTTCAGTAAGATAGGAAAATTTTGTAAAATGTGACATCAACTCAGGATTTACAGCAAGCCCTACAGGAGTCAGGATACCTTTTGTAACAGTATGCTTTCGAACTAACCCATGCTTCAGCTAGGACTTTTAAGGGTTATAACGTGGTCTGGTTCACGGTTTAAGAAACAAAGGATAAAGGCTCAAATTATTTGTACCCACCCGTTCTTCGTGATGTTCTTCGATCCTAAACTCAGCTAATTATGCATTTAGATCCCGTTAGAGTCTAGAATATTGTCCTTGATGTTCTGGTGATGGTTCAGATACTGACAGTTTATTTTGAAAAGGCAGTCATTTTTGTTGAGAGTCTAGAATATTGTCCTTGATGTTCCGGTGATGGTTCAGGATGTCTGTCTTGTCACGTATTAGTATCATGTGTAAGTTGTTCTGTTTTGGCCTCAACGTTCTGTAATGAACTTGCATGGAATCCTATATAAATCTGCAGTGTTGAATCTCATGAACACATTAAATAAATTACTATATATTATGTAATACAAATAAAGCCAATATATGAAAAAAAAATTAATGTTAAAACTGATATGGCATGTATGAATGATTATACCCTTTTGATCATGGAGATCAAATCAGCTTTAACCTTACTGGAGAAGTAGTGATATGAATGATTTTATGCCCTTTTGATCATGGAGATCAAGTCAGCCTTACCCTTACTGAAGAAGTAGTGAGATGTTGGTTTTTACAGAGATGACTTGTTTGTAGTGAGATGAGGATTTGTAATAAGGATTTCAAGGTTTTAGGGTTCTTGAAAGAATTTGATATTTTGACAGCGTTGTGGCAAAATCTTTTTTTCCTCCCTTGTTTGTGTGAAAAGAATGGGATTACATAATAGAAATTAGAGATAAAAAATGTGTTTTGAATGTGCAATTGGGCCTCTAATGTTCACTTGAGTTCGTCACGTTCCAGGTTAAATTGCAGGGGCTTAAGTGCAATTTTTGAAGTTAAAATGTGAAAACAAAATGTAGCCGACATCGGGAACTAACTCCTGTCCAAAAATGAGCTCAATCGGATAAACGGTAAATTAGTTATGAATTTTTGAAGTTTCAGCTCAGACAAACTTATTTTGGGCTCCAGTGTCGATTCTGACACGTTCTTCAATAAAAAACTAGTATTGATCGGAGCATAATCCGGTCTCGACTTTTGAAGCAAAGTTGTAGATCTCTGAGTCCATGACCCTATGTAAAAATATGAGCCCAATCCGATAAAAATTGACCGAGTTATGAATTTTCGAAGTTTCGACCCAGATAAAATAATATTCAGCATTCAGGATTTTCGGCGCGTCACACGCACTCTGAGCAAAAAAAGAAGGTCTTTTGAATACCGTTCGAACTCAATACCTCCTGTGAAAATATAGCTAATTCAATTTGTGGAATTTTGGCACCGAAACCAGCTCGATACGATGAAAATCGACCCAATTATGATTTTCTGAACAGGACGCAAATAAATTTCTGTCACAAATTTTCTGTACGAAAATACTTGATAAATCCACATTTTTGAAGATCTTATGATCGAAATTGGTTTCCATTCGTGAGAGATGAAAACATAGATGACGTCAATACGGAATTTTGGCCACTGGAACGGGTTCAAAATGAGCCATGATCTTCAAGTTATGAATTTTTTAGCGCGTATAAACTGTACTTTCAGCACACTTTTTCACCATATTTCTTCGAGAAAACTCACACATTCGGATACCTTCTTTAAAGAATTGACTCTTGAGCCGAACCTGAATTTGAGAATACGTTATCAGAGATATCTTGGCGAAAGAACACCTGAATATGACACGCCGGGTTGGACTTGTGAATCTTTGAACCCTGAATCGTTGCAAAATGGTGAACCGATCTTCAACATGGAAAATACTCTGAAAATATCCATTGACGAAATAAACGTCACTTGTAACCTAAAGAAGCTTGATAAATATACCTTTATTTCATAACCATAAAACCAATAATATGCGTGTATGAAAAGAGGGAAAATTTTGGGGTACAACACCCTTATGTTGGTAACGTGCAGGTAATCGAGAGTGAAGGTTGTATTCCTTCAATAGTTCGAGTCGGTGTCATTGCTCTGATATGTAACACTCGGGGGGATGAACGCTTGCTGTTTTGATTGTTGATTTTCAGTTGTTGAACTTTAAATTGATTATTATTAGATATGTGATGTTTCAGATTTGTTGTTTTGTTGTTGGAGATGTTATTAAGAATTCCGATGCGTAGATGTTGATTTATTTGATTAAAGATGTTATGTTGATGGTTCATCCGATGTTTGAAAAAGTGTTATATATCCACGATGAATGCAATAAATTTGTTAGAAGAATTAGTAACGTCCCGATTCATTTGTATGATTGAAATTTTATAACTCTGATTTATCTTGCATAATTGCTTAAGGTAGAATTGGGGTGTTACAACTGACATCGTAGTTCATCGTCTGCCGACAAAAGAAGATTGCCCTCCTATCAAACAAAAAGTTCGTCACATAAAGCCTGACATGTCTGAAAAGATAAAACCTGAAGTGATGAAATAATTTGATTCCAGATTCCTAGATGTAACATCTTACCCCCAATGGGTTGCCAATGTGGTTCCAGTGCCAAAGAAAGACGAAAAAGTTCGTATGTGCATAGATTATAGGGATCTGAATAGGGCAAGCCCTAAGGATGACTTACCTCTACCTCATATTGATGTCTTGGTCGATAACACTACTCAGTATAAAGTCTTCTCTTTCATGGATGGTTTCTCAGGCTATAATCAAATTAGGATGGCTCCCGAAGACATAGAGAAGATGACTTTCGTTACACAATGGGGCACCTTTTGCTACAAAGTCATGCCGCTCTGATTAAAGAATGCAGGGGAAACATATCAAAGGGTTATGGTACCTTTATTTCATGATATGATCCATCGTGAGATAGAGGTATATGTGGATGATATGATTGCAAGGTCACAAACCAAAGAGGAGCATCTCAGTCACCTATACAAGTTATTCGAGGGGCTGAAAAAGTACAAGTTGAGGTTGAACCCTAATAAGTGCACATTCGGAGTATGACCTGGAAAGCTTCTAAGTTTTGTTGTCAGTGGTAAAGGCATCTAAGTCGATCCTGCCAAGGTAAAGGCCATCCAAGAAATTCCAGTACCCCACTCTGAAAAGGAAGTTAGAGAATTCTTGGGTCGTCTTAATTACATCGCCCGCTTCATATCTCACTTGACTGCTACTTGTGAGCCAATCTTCAAACTCTTAAAGAAAGATCAAGTAGTCAGATGGAATGATGAATGATAAGCTGCCTTCAACAAAATAAAAGAATATCTACAAGAACCTCCTATCCTCATGCCTCCAGTTGAAGGAAGATCCTTGATCATGTACTTGACGGTGCTAGAGAATTCTATGGGGTGTGTTTTGGGACAACAAGACGAGTCTTCCCGAAAAGAGCATGCTATTTACTACAAAAGTTTACCGACTGTGAAACCAGATATTCACTGCTCGAGAAAACTTGTTGCGCTCTGGCATGGGCTGCTCGCCGGCTAAGACAGTATATGTTGACTTATACCACTCTACTTATTTCTAAGATGGACCCTATCAAGTACATCTTCGAGAAACCTTCTCTTTCCAGACAGATAGCTAGATGGCAAATGATCTTGACTGAGTATGATATTCAATACACAATGCAAAAGGCCATTAAAGGAAACGTACTAGCAGATCATTTGGACCATCAAGTTGTTGATGATTATCAATTTATGAACTTTGACTTCCCGAATGAGAACATCATGCTAAAGACCGATTGTGTGAAACCTAGACCGTATGACGGACCTGAACAAGGATCCCGATGGACTATGGTCTTCGATGGGGCTTCCAACGCTTTGGGTAACGAAGTTGGTGTTGTGATTATCTCCCCTGAAGGTTGTCACACTTCTTTCACTGCCAGATTATGCTTCGATTGTAAAAATAACATGGTTGAGTACGAGGCATGCATTTTGGGTCTGAAGGTTGCCATTGATTTGAGGATCACGAATTTGAATGTGTTTGGGGATTCCGCTCTAGTGATTAGCCAAGTAAAAGGATATTGGGAAACTAAGCACCCTAATCTCATCCCTTACAAGGAACTTCTGCTATCTCTGATTCCTTACTTCGAAGAGGTCACATTTGAAAATTTCCCTAGGGAAGAAAATCAGGTAGCCGATGCTTTGGCCACAATGTCTTCAACAAACCTGCAGACTGCTATGAGCTCGACACTGACGCCAAGAATCTATGGTACCATGAGGTGAAGAGATACCTTGAAGCACAAGAGTATCCTGAAGGAGCATCCATCAATAACATAAAGTTCTTACGAAGATTTTCGGCTAAATTCTTCCTAAGTAACAGAATATTGTACAAGCGCAACCATGATTCTACTCTACTCTGATGTATGAACAAGAAGGAGGCAGAGGAGATTATGGAATACATGCATGATGGTCTCTTTGGGACTCACTCTAGCGGACATACCATGGCCAAGAAGATCCTGAGAGCTGGTTACTATTGGTCAACAATGGAGGCCGATTGCCATCAACACTCAAGAACTTGCCACAAATGCCAAATCTATGTTACATCATGCATACATCTGCATTTAACTAACCCTTTTTCCACAGGTAAAACATCAAGTTTTAGTATAAATCGACCAAATATTTATGCTAATACTTCTTCCAGTATTTACCATCATTCCTCCAAATGGCATCTATAAGCCCATTCACAATACATCTTCAAGTGCAAATTTCTAGGCACTTTAGTGTTCAATCATCTTTCACCTTCAAGTCACGAATGGCGAATCCGTCAATCTAACTCTTCAGGTTTAAGAAGATTGAACAGGTGCAACTGTTGTACCCAAAAATTTTCTCTCTCATTTCTCAAGAAATCTCTCATAAGATCTCCTTTAGTTCAAGACTACATAAGGTTTGATCAGCTCAAGACACCTCCTCAAGCACTGATAACTGAAAATTAGGGTTTGATTTTTCACAAGGACAATTGGACTTTCAAGGCTCCATATGACTTTCATGGATCATTTTGGACCCTCAAGATTGCTCGGTCAAGTTTCAAGTCTTGGATCACATTCTTGCTCAGTCAATTGATCAGTTGACCTAAAATCAATTGTATTGGGGAAAAAGTCAATTATGGTCAATTTACAGTCAAACTTCATAATATTTTTATCCATATCAACATCATGAACTCATATATGTCAATTGATCAAGTTTGGATCACAATTCCTCAAGAAATTTGATCAGAACATCAAAAGGGAAAATTTGTCAAAATTAGGGTTTTGATTGAGGAGGTTCAATTTTTGACTTTTAACCTAACAAATGACTTATTGATTTAAGACATGATCTAAAGGATTCAAATGAATCATTTTGACCTAATGGCATGGCTCAAAACATTTCTCAAGATCAATTGATTGATAATTGATTTTTAGTCAACTGATGAAAAGTTAACTGTACATTGAAAAGTCAAACTTTGAATTTTTGATCAAAATAAAATTTCAAAGATTACAATTCATCAAGAAATGTCAAAAGATGAAACTTGTTCATCAAGGAATTGAAAAGTCAAAATTCATCTTTGAAAAGTCAAATTTCCAAGACTTTGAATATTTTCTAAGTGTTGGAAAGTTCACCTTTTTTCACAACTTTGTGCCAAATTTCCACCATGATGCAAGATGATTCAAAGGAAACTTCCAACATGAAAGTTGTAGATCTCAATGAGATCTAAAACATTGTATGGCAGAACTTTTTATATAAATTCTTGTATTTCAAGTTATGAAATTGTGAAGTCATGTTCATTAAACTTAAAAGACTTAGTGAAATTTTGCCCTAGTTAGGCAGGATTTTGACCTAACTTCATGGAAAATTTTCACCTAGTTCCAAATTGATTCTTCAAAAATGGAAAACATAAAGGTTGTAGAGTATGTTACAAGCTTTCCAAAATGTCCAAGAACTCATTGAGATCATACTTGAGCTAAGATAATCGAAGGCAAGAAGTTAGGGTTTCAAACTTGTTTTTCAAGTCATTTTCATGATGAACATTTGATCCAATCCATAGCCATGCTGCATAATCCTCACTTTGCAGACCTCAAACTTGTTTGTCACTCCTTAATTTAATGTTTACACAACTGATGGATCAATTGTCCAATTGATTCAAGCATTGTCCAAAGCATTTTGCCATTTTAGGGAGAAACTCACCATTTCCATTCTTGTAAAGCAAGCTTTATGCATAAATTCAACTTTTTGAGCTCCTAACTTGTTCTCTTTAAGTACACTCCATCCACAAAGTCAGAAGCAATCTTGTTTAAAGTTCAACCACTCTACAATAGCAAGTACAAAGGCATGGAAACTTGTTTTGTCAAGAAAATCACATGTTGAGTTTAAACATGTAAATTCAAATTCTGAATTGTTTCAAGTCTCAAAACCATTTGCTTATAAATAAAGACACTATTTGCAAGCTAATACACGAATGCTAAGACCCTGAAGCTCTCTCAAACACTCACAAACCAGAAATTGCTCAAAAATACCATTGATACATAATTCTGACTTTGAACTTGTATCTCTCATTTCCCTCGTGCATTTTCCCTCAAATTCATTTGCAAAGCTTCTATACCTCAAATATAGTCCATCCTTGTACTTGTTCTGGAACTGTAACACCATTTTTATCAACCTCCATAACCAAAAAACAGAGTTTGCAAGTTGACTTCTCCAGACCATTCCAGCCATCCATAGCTCAAGCTAGGCATTGCATTAGCTTCCTGGGAACTTGAGGAAGCTAACCTGATCATCACAACTCCTTGAAAGCAGCTCAAACTCATTTCACGATTTCCAGTTTTGAGGTATTTTTTCTGAACTTCTATCTCTTCATACAAGCATCATTTGATTATGATTTGTGAAGATAAAATGTAGATATCATTGCCCTGAAGCTGTACATGTCCATAGTTTTCATTTATATTGCCTGAGCTTAGAGAATTTTAGGTTTGAATCTCTGAAAAAACTTAGGTTAGGATTTGGTACTTTTAGAAATTCATCTTCATCTTTGAGAATTAGTTTAAGTTATTTACATATTCAGAATCATGGTGAAATTTCTAACAAGTTTGATGTTGGAAGTTGTATGAATGGATGAGAAATGAGTGAGTTACAGAAACCACGACTGGAGGTTGAAGATGAAGTCATTTCTAGAACTGGATTTATGTTATATATATTTATTATTTTGTTTAAGTTAACAGATGTACAGCCACTGCAGTGGTAAAGGCAACGCGCGTTTATGGTTAAGGTCATGGGTTCAAGACCCAGCGCTGCCTTTTGTCATATTTTTCCATATTTTCTTCCTTTTTGCCACAAACCAGGCGCGCTAGGCGTCCAGTACTGGGCCTTACCATTTTTTGTCGATTATGATCCCCTGCCTACTTATCACACACAAACCCAACCCTTTTTTTTTATTTTGTTTGTTTTTCTGACTTACAAAAATCCCATTGGGCCAGGCTTCAAAATCTGTTTTTTCTAACAAACTCCCAAATTCCATTTCAAACCCCCCTGACTTTCATTTTTATATTTTATTTTATTTTTCTTTATTATTATTATTATTATTATTATTATTATTATTATTATTATTATTATTATTATTATTATTATTATTATTATTATTATTATTACTTTCATTAATAAAAAATCCAAAAATATATTTTTATTTATTTATTTGCATTTTACATACTTATATTTTTATTTTCTTTATAAAACAAAAAGACAAAAATATTTTCTTAAACAAACTTAATTTATTTTTCTTAATAAATTAATAATTAGATTTAGGTTTAGTTATTTTCTTTTTTATTTAAAATTAACTTAGAATTTAGGTTTCTTTTAATTAATTAATTTTCATATTATTTTGATTAAACTTAAGACCTTTTCTAAAAAAAAACCTAAAAATGCTTTCTAATTTAATTTCTTTTCTTAATTAGTTTAGCCTTATTTTTCTTAATTTAATTAATTATTTTCTCTTAGATAATTAGGTTAAAACCAAACCCTTTCCTCAAAAACCAAACAAAAAATCCATTTCTTTTCTATTTATATCCTTGTATATTATATTTATTCATTTCTTGTACATTATTCAATATGGTTGTAATAGATAATTAGGTTTAATTTCTTACAATTCCCATTTGTAAATTTGTATACCCCATCACCCTAATGATGTAATAGCGTAGTAATTTTACTTTCCGCAATTTATCGCTTTCATATAAATGCTAGTAATTAGGGTTTGTATGGAAAGATAAAATCAACAAGTAGATAACCCTAATCAAAGATTAAATGTATGTAAATTAAACACACTATTCATATATGCATCCTTAGGGTAATTCCACTTGCTGCCTTACAAAAAATGGTCATGTTACGCATGTGGGATGTCTTAGCAAAAACAATAAAAAAATACAAGATCATAGTCCCTCGATGACACTATAAATGTTGCCTTTCAAATGATCTTAGACCCTTAAAGAGAAATGCTAAGGTATCTCACAACATTGCTATCATGACTATATGATGACCCACACCCGTTCCTTTACATCCAAAGATAAGGCTTCTTACCAATCAATGGTAAGATAGCAATATCAAAGGAGAGGAGAAATGAACAAAAGACTTTTGAGTAGGTAGAAACGTTCTTAGTTGCTTGCTCACTTTCAAAACAAACATCCTTGCTCACTTTCAAAACAAACACTTTCAAAATAAACAAACACTTTCCAAACATGAAATATTTTCAAAAAGTCCAACACTTTGTATACGTTCTTACGAACGAGAACCATTACAAAGTTTGCATAAACGAATGCGCCTTTTCAAAATACTTTCAAAACCACCACAAAGCACATTTTCAAACAAAGCAAGTGATCTAGCAAGCAACTAAGAGCCCATAGATAACTATGGATGAAAATGGTGATAACACCTTCCGTTTTTATAATCTACCCCCCGAACTCAAGAAATAATCTCAAAGGTCTTTCCTGTTCTTTTCAGCCTTTCCTTTTGGATAAAAGAAAAGTCGATGGCGACTCTTGCTAACCGCAACAATTGCGATCAAACGCAAAACATCCCAAGTCAGTTCTCCCACCGTATCATACATAGCCCCTAGACTGGACATCATTACATGTTAATGACAACACATGGCTCGATGCAGTCGTGGCATGCCATCTCTTCGAGTCCAATCAACCATTCGACTCCCCGCATACTGAACATATGAGACCATGTTCGGGCCCCTCGAACACACATCTCCTACGACCAAGCACCAAAAGAATCATCTCATCCTCGACACACGCGACGAATCTAAGTCATCACTCATACGCTTAGGAGCAACGACTTAGGGGCCTCGTGTTCTAGATTGGCCCAATGGCTAAGCAGGGCCCAATCCGCTTTTTCATGTGGGACGACCCAATGACCTTGGCCAATTAAAACATGAAGGATAAATGACACTTTACCCCTTATGCATCTGACCCGAGGAGCCCTGGTCGGATGACCATCAAGGTCTGCACAATTACTTCTTCCTGCTCAAACAAGTTATTCCTCATCTTGCCCAGCTGCACGGGGATATCCATCCAAGAACGACCAAAAATCATGCTTGCCCGTGATACATTTTTCTGCCCGTTGTAACGGCTAGTTACATGCACCTTTTCCCGTCACAACGACTAGTTCTTGGCAGTTACCTATTTTTGAGGAACTGCATATCTAGGCTCAAAAATAGGGACCAATGGCCAAGCGCCAAGGGCACTATATAAACCCTCACACTTGTGAGGGCCAGGTATCCAATATTCACTAAAAAAACCCTAATCTCTTTCTTGTATCTCTTTTCATTCTTTCTTACTTGAGCATCAGAGTGCCTTGTAGGTACACCCCCTCTCCTTCAATTCCAGTCTAGCAGACATCATCTTTCGGCCCACTTTTAGGTTCCGATCAACCGATAAGATTAGATAGACTTTTGGGATTTTTTGAAAGAGGATCTCTTGAGGTTCATGGTGGAGTTTCATAATAATGGGAAGTTAACTAAAAGGCTTAATAGTATGTTCACTACTTTGATTCCTGAAGTTTCTAGCCCGCAGCGGTTATCAGATTTTCGACCTATCTCGCTAGTCAGGTGTTTGTATAAAGTGTTGGCAAATGTGTTGGAAAATAGATTGAGAAATGTGATCGGGGGGCTGATCTCAGAGTCTTAATCAACTTTTATTGCAGGTAGATAAATCCTTGATGGAATTCTTATAGCAAATGAAATAATGGATGAAGCTCGAAAGAAGAAGAAGGAATTATTATTGTTTAAAGTGGATTTAAAAAAAAACTTATGATTTAGTGGACTGGGGTTACTTGAAGAGAGTGATGGTTAGAATGAAATTTCCTATGGTATGGGTAAAATGGACAAATGAATGTGTAACTATAGCTTCAGCATCAGTGCTTGTTAATGGCAAACCAATTGATGAATTTAGATTGGAAAGAGGTTTGTGTTAGGGTGATCGATTATCACCTTTTCTTTTTTTAATTTCCGCAGAGGGTTTTAGCGTCTTGATGAATGCTATGGTTCCAGAGGGCATGTTTACAGGGTATAAAGTGGGAAATGAGGATTGGGGGGGGGGGGGGGGGGTCAATTTCTCATCTTCAGTTTGCAGATGATACTCTATTGATGCGGGTTAAAAGTTGGGCTAATGTGAGGGCGCTCAAAGCAATATTGTTATTGTTTCAATCCATTTCGGGTTTAAAGGTGCATTTTCATAAGAACATGTTGATGGGTGTTAACATTCACAATTCTTGGTTGCAAGAGGCTTCATTGGTGTTGAATTGTGAGCTTGGTAGTATTCCTTTTGTGTATTTGGGGCTTCCCATTGGAGGTAATCATCGAAAATCAACATTTTGGCAACTGGTTTTAGATATCATAAGAAAAAGGCTTTTTCCCAGTTGGAAGTTTCGTAATCCTTCTTTGGAAGGTTAGTTGATTTTTTTGAAGTCTGTTATGTCCGCTATTCTGGTTTACTTCATATCCTTCTTCAAAGCTCCCACATGTATTATTTTTTCTCTTGAATCTATATTTAAAGCATTCTTTTGGGGGAGGTTTATAGGAGAAGCGAAAGATAGTGTGGTTTGATTAGGATACTATTTTTTTGAGTAAGGAGAATGGTGGTTTGGGGGTGAGGAAGGATAAAGTATTTTAATGAGGCTTTATTGGGGAAATGGGGTTGGAGGATGTTGGAGGAGATGGGAAGTTTGTGGTATAGGGAGTTAGCCTTTCGGTATGGTGAAAATAGGGGGGGCTAAATACTTGCGCAGTATGGGGGTCTTTGTGGTGGCAGAGTGTGAATATGATTCGTCAAGGGGTGGGATCGACTGTTCCTGAGTGGTTGAGTGAGAATATTGAGCGAACATTTGGTAACAATGAGAACTCTTTATTTTGAAGGGATCTGTGGTTAGATGGAAGTGTGTTGATGGATAGATTTTGAAGGCTTTTTGAGTTTTCGGAGTATAAGAAAGCTTCAGTAGCAGAGATGTTTAATTTAGGGTGGGGTATCAGAGGAGGGGTTGGTGTTGGCGTAGGAGATTGTTTTCCTGAGAGGAAGAGTTGGTGGGGGAATGCATTCGGTTGTTGGAAACTGTGGATTGCAGAAGTTGGTGGAAGATTCTTGGGTTTGGTGTCTTCATTCCTCAAATTGTTATATTGTTAGTAGTGTTTACCATTTGTTGACAAAGACAGAGGACGTTCAAATGTTTGGTGGTTCTCATGTTTGGTGGTATAAAGTGGTACCCGTTAAGGTAAATCTTTTTCTTTGGTGGTTATTCTGTAATAGATTACTGACTAAGGACAATTTGGTTAGGCGTAATATTTTATCTGTTGAGAATCAGACCTGTCCTAATGATTGTACTCAGATTGAGAATAAGGATCATATTTTTATCTGATGTCTTTATTTTGGTAGAGTTTGGTTGATGCTTTCTGGGTGGCTAGAATTCATGTCGGATTTCCATGGCCATTGCAAGGATTATCATGATCAATTTGTAGCTTTGGGAGGAGGGGTCAAGGATTGTCGTATTGTTTTGTATGTCATTTGAATAGCTGTTGTGTGGGTTCTGTGGAAAATGCAGAATCAGAGGATTTTTCAAAACTCGAGTGTGTCGCTGATGTCAATCGTTGAAAAGGTAAAACTTCAATCATTTTGGTGGTTGAAAGCTTTTTATGTGCGATTCAAGGTTCATTATCACCTCTGGAGGACCAATCCTATACAATATATTTTGATTAATTTTGATTAATGTGTTGAGTTATTGGTTTTTGTCGTTCTTTATTTTTTTCTGAATCAGATTGGTGTTGTTATAAATCTTCATAGTCTTTCAAGTATGCATTGTACTTGACGGATTGTATATTCGTAATATATCTTTTTAGCTTCTTAAAAAAATAATTATAAAGATTAAAAAAAATCATTTTTTTATTTAAAATCTAACTATTAAAATGATGTTATATAAATTAGTTCAAAAAGAAATTAAAATTTTATTCTTAAAATGAATTTATACAAAATTGATTTGAAAAGCAAATAAATATTTGACAAATCAATATAATAATAAAATATTAGTTCAAATGTAATAATAAAAATAAATCAATAAAAACTGCCACCAGATGGTCTCGAACATGAGACTACTATATTCAGAGGCTTTAAGAACTGCGCAGCTTTAGAACATGACACTCCTATCACATATGACTGACCAAACAGAATATATAGATATTATGTTACATTTAATATTTTTAAAAATCTTTCAACTAAATTTGAGATCTCAATTATTCGGAGGCATTGTGCAACACGCAGGTTGCACATGCATGACTTTAGAACTGCGCAGCTTCATATTGATATCATATAGTATAACCAAACAGAATATATAGATATTATGTTACATAATTTTATAAAACCTACGGACTAAATTTAAGGTCCTGATTATTTGGAGGCTCCGTACAACAGGTCAGATTGCATATATTTAAATCCGGTTCTAAATACATTGAGGTTTCATTAGTAAAAAATATAATTTTTTAAAAACAAAATAATAATTCTTGATGGTATGTAAAGTAATAATTATTAAATTTATTATATTTTTTCTAAAATATAAGAAACGACATAAAAAGAAATATAATTAACTTAGCACACTTGTTTATAATCACAAAACACCACTTTCAAGTAAAATAATAAGATATCAAAATTAATTTAAATTTCGCTTACAAATTAAGTATAACATGCAATAGTAGTAATTCTATCATTTAAATATAATACAATATATGACATCATTAATTAATTAATTTAAATTATATAATAGAATACTGTTCAAATATTATTTTTAATCAAATAAACATCAAACTATAGTATAATAAAAAATTACCATATATGTATCTCATCTTATTTTTATCAACTTTTTATTTAATTGGTGTTGATCTTATCATGAATATCAAATCAAATGGAATTTAAATGTTTTAATGGATAAGAATGTTCAGTTAGACTTAAAGTATGGTTTGAATTTAAATTTAAATTTGTTTTGGTTACGGTCAAAGATAAAAGCTAATAATATTTGATTAATTTAAGTAATTTCTTTTATTATTTTAATGTAAAAAAACAAAAAAAACAAAAAACAGTTTTGACGGAGTTTCCGAGGAGCACAAGGGATGTGAGTGATAATGATATAAAACAAAGAAAGTAACAAACCCCAGAGGTAAAAAGAAGGTGTGGTTCCAAATAAGGGCATTTAAGTCATTTAGTGAGCACACAATCCTTGAATCTTGAACATTTAAAGAGGCTTTGAAACGCATAGGTATAACTCAAAATCTCAAACCACACCACACAAACACAAACACAACACAACGATTCATTCCAATCTCAACATGGCCATGGAGCTTCAACTAGATTCCATGGCCGCTTCAATTGGTGTATCCGTCGCCGTTCTCCGTTTCCTCCTCTGCTTCGTCGCCACCATTCCCTTTAGCTTCCTCTGGCGCTTCGTTCCCGGTCGTTTACCCAAACACTTCTACTCCGCCGCCGTTGGTGTTTTTCTCTCTTATCTCTCTTTTGGATTCTCGTCCAATCTCCATTTTCTTGTCCCTATGTTCCTCGGTTACGTTTCCATGCTTGTTTATCGTCCTCGATGTGGAATCCTCACTTTCTTTTTCGGATTCGGTTACCTCATTGCCTGGTACAAATCTGTTCCATTCTCTTTCAATCTCAAATTATCAATTCAATTGTTGATTTTTGTATTGTTTTTTTGTAGCCATGTGTATTACATGAGTGGTGATGCATGGAAGGAAGGTGGCATCGATGCCACTGGTAAGCAAAGCCCTAAGCACTGATTAATCTTTTTTTATTCTGATTTTAATTAATTCAATGTGTGTTTTAGTTGGTTGATTATTCATTAGGGCGTGTTTATTGAATTGGTGTTAGGGGCTTTAATGGTTTTGACACTGAAGGTTATCTCGTGTTCCATTAATTACAATGATGGAATGTTGAAAGAAGAAGGTTTGCGCGATGCTCAGAAGAAAAACCGTTTGATCGAATTGCCGTCTATTGTTGAGTATATTGGTTTCTGTCTCTGTTGTGGAAGTCACTTTGCTGGGCCTGTTTTTGAAATGAAGGATTATCTTGATTGGACCGAAGGAAAAGGGGTATGTATGTTAATGTTAATCTAGTTTCTTTGTTGATTGGTATGTTTGATTTGGCATTGCAATGCTGTACCCATGCCTTAGTGATATGCTAGCTGCAAATAAAATGCACTTCTAGTGTGTATCAAACTCAGAAACAAACATATACTAAGAATTAATCCCCAGTTCAATTTTATAAGAGTTATTGATTGCTGACAGCGGAAAATGTTTTGTTTAAATTTTTCTATGCAATAGAGTTTTGTTTAGATCCCGCTATGTTGTAGCGCCATTTTTTCTTTATAGCTGCTATTTAAGGATATTGATAGAGAAGTTGGTGGATAGAGTTATTCTTTGGTCATGTAAATAATATCTATGAGACTTCCTCTTTTCTGTTTCCTGGCTGACGGACCCCGTCCTATACATGAACCATTGATTGTTTTGTGGGATTGATTTCCCGAAATTGGGGTTGCACTTTTGTTCCTGTTGTTCTTCTTTTGGGGGCTTTGTTTTTTGGTTGTGTGTTTTTGTCCACCTTCTAGTTTCTGGTTGTTCTCTTGTTTATATTGGGCTTTTGTTGCTCTTTGTTTTTTCTTTACCTTTTAGACTTGTTAAGCACTTCTTCAATCTGATGTATTCTTATCTATTATGTTATATATATTTTTCCATTCAGAAAACAAAACAAATTATATTTTTATTTTTTGCTGTTATTTTTAGATTTGGAATTTTGGAGCAAAAGGACCAAAAGCACCATCACCCTATGGGGCGACACTTCGAGCTCTACTTCAAGCTGGTTTTTGCATGGGATTGTACCTAAACCTTGTGCCTTATTTTCCTCTGTCCAAGTTTACCGATCCTTCATATCATCAATGGGGTTTCTGGAAAAAGTTGGGTTACCAGTATATGTCTGGCCAAACAGCACGCTGGAAATATTATTTCATTTGGTCGATTTCAGAAGCTTCTATTATCATTTCCGGCCTTGGTTTCAGTGGCTGGACTGATTCCTCTCCACCAAAGCCGCGCTGGGACCGAGCTAAAAATGTTGATATTTTAGGTGTTGAGCTTGCAAAGAGTGCAGTTGTAATTCCAGCTGTGTGGAATATTCAAGTCAGCACCTGGCTTCGCCATTGTGAGTTTCGATTCTTTCCTTGCAAGGGTTTATTTAACTAACAAATATCTTTCAACTTTATATTTTTAAGTTTATACCTGTTTGGTTCCTTAGTTATTTGTGTGTCTAGGATCTGTTGGATCTAATTAAAAATAATCTTTCAGCTTAAGTTATCACATATTTTGCTAACAGTAAATTGTAGCATGATCAAGCCATACAATCTCGGATTTAGAAGAATTGTGATCAAGCAACCAACAGTTGATTTTTGTTGTTTTTCACTGTTAATCTTTTGTTCTTACCCATTTAACTAGGTTAGAGGCAAGATAAAAACTTGTTGTAGATTACCTAATCACCTTTCATTTATAAGGTCTGATAATGATATATGAAGTAACAATATGATGCTATTGTTTATGTTATGGCAGACGTTTATGAAAGGCTTATCCAGAGTGGGAAGAAGCCAGGTTTTCTTCAATTACTTGCCACACAGACCGTTAGTGCTATTTGGCATGTAAGTAAAATTTAGCTGCATTTTAAGTTGGTCCCTTCTTTCTATTGCTATTGTATTTGGTTTATGCATTGTTATTGCTTTAAGCTTACTTGCTATCTTTGCAAAAATGCATATGTAGTTTCTTAGGAATAACTAAATAAGACAAATTCAATCATCACTATTGTTATGGTCATGTAAGAGTTAAGACTAAAATAAACATTTGTTAACTTTTTCCACTGCATGTTATTCAACAAAAGATATTATCCAATTTAGCAAGCTAGTGAAGAAGGTTTGCCATGAAAAGCTTTGCGGTGCAGCTATTTTGTAGAGTTAAATTGAATCCATGCTTTAAGCCAATGTTGTTAAATAACTGCTATAGCGTTGCAGAATTTGGACCACTATTGTTCCATTTAGTATATAATGTTGACAAATAGCTGCTGATACTATAACAACACTATAGCATTACTGCATAGTGGAATTTTAACAATCAGCTATTTTCTGCTATCTGCAATTAACATTTTGACATTGTTATTTCAGGGTCTGTATCCTGGATACATTATATTCTTTGTTCAATCAGCATTGATGATTGCCGGTTCCAGAGGTATAAATATTTACTCATGCTTATTTGTAATTCTTTCTTCAGTTAATTAACTTCTGTTGCTGTTTTCTTTTCGAACAGTCATTTATAGATGGCAGCAAGCCGTGCCTCCAACAATTAAGAATGTCTTGGTGTTCAGTAATTTTGCTTTCACGATTTTGGTTCTAAGTTATTCATGCGTTGGTTTCATGGTTTGTTCCTTCTCTCTTTCTCTGCCAAACAGACTCATTAATACTCATGTTCAATTTGTTTGCTCATATTTACAACAATTCAGAGTTTTTTTTTACAAGTTTTCTATCTGTTTTGTTCTGTGTTTGAATAGGTATTAAGTCTGCATGAAACTCTTGCCTCATACGGAAGTGTGTATTTTATTGGAACCATTCTTCCTGTTGTTATCATCCTTGTCGGTAAAGTAATCAAACCTGGAAAGCCTGCCAGATCGAAACCTCGAAAAGAAGAGTGAGGTAAATAGCACAGCTATTCTCTTTGGAGTTTTTGAAATCAAATTAGGATTGTGGGAGATATGCTGGATCTTCAGTTTCCACGGGTTCAGCTCTGGTTTTCAATGTATTGTTACAGCTCCATTGGTCTTGAAAATGGTTGACCGTTTTATATTTTTGACTTTAGCATTGAATTGTATTTTTATTGTTAGAAACATCATGTTGAAAGGTTGATGGTTGATAAAAGTAATTATGAAAGAAATGTTGCAAACATGGTGAATTTCTGTTGGCTCTCGAATCATAACAATTATTTCAAGCAGGTTTATTTTTCATATTTTAATCATAGACAGACTCGGGAACCAATGAATGATGTCGAGTTGTTTATTTGCCGATATTTTGATACATATTTATTTGAAAACTTAAAAAGCCAAAAAAATCAATTTGCAGACACTCCATAAGAAACTACTTTCAACAGTCATTTTTATAAGCACTCTTTGTGTGTGCAAAAGAGTGCACATAAAAAGGGACAGTTTAAAAATAATTCATTACAACATTCATTATTGTTTTGATGTTTCTGGCTCAAGAGAAGGTATATTGATATTTTGTTCATCTACCCAATTTTTTATACAAATCAAATAGCTTATTTGCCACAACAATTTTTTTTATTCTTATTGTTCTAAGAAATTGAACCAAAACAGTGCTGAACATATTCATAGATAAAACTAAACTATGAATTCCCAATATAAAATTAACCGACAAAACATTCTCCTATGTAACCATCACTTCCAAGTTCCAAAATCTCTCTTTCATGTTACATTTAACTTTGTTTGTACCTATTGGTAAGTTTCAAAATATAAAAACTGGTCGAATCATAACAGGCTTGGAAATGCAATCTTACTACTACTACTAATAAGCACCTCTTTTCACTTTTTTTTTGTCTTGTTTCTCATTTGACAAGACAGAGACGTTGCCATTCCAACAAGACAAGGAAGGAATACAATCTTTCTTTTCTTGGTTTCTCTTTTGGTGTGGACCCGTTATTTTCTAAGATTAATCCTGAGTCTGGATAACACTGATCCTGCTCCTTTATGGTGTGTTTTGTTGTAAGAAGAAATTGAAAAGAGAGAAAAAGATGAGAAAGAGTAAGAGAAGAGAGAAGTAGATGAGAAATAGAATAAATTTGAGTGATTATTTGATAAAAGAGAAAGATAAAAGAAATAGAAGAGAGAGAGAGAAAAACCATTTTTAAGACAAAATATAACACTTTCTCTACCATTTCTTCGCTACTTTGAGAAGAAATAAAAAGCATATGGGTCCCACCTTTTTAAATCTCTCTTCTCAACTTCTTTTTGTTAACCAAGCAAGATGACTTATATACTTCTCTTCTCTCTCTCTCTCTCTCTCTCTCTCATACTTCTCTCTCTCTTTTAAAATCACTTCAACCAAGCACACCCTTAAGTTGATATGGCTTCAATAAACAACAAAACTTATGAATCATAAAATTGACAACTACATGCTGGTTCTAGGTTCTGATGCAGTTTTAATTTATTTTATTTTTTGCTGAAACTTATCCCTGAGCCACTATTTGTCTTCTTTCCCCTATAAGTTACTTAATCTCTAATATTTTCATTGATGTTTTTGCAGTTGTAGAACACATACTAAAAAAAAAAAAAATAGCACAATTATGAGTCTTTTCTCTTGACATTAACTTCTTCATCCTTTTAATAATTTTGAAAACAATAGGACACAATAAATTTGACAAAGACTTTCTAGCAATCCAAGTGAAAAGAAAACCCCCCTCATATGATTTTCCTATCTTTTTTTTCTTTCTTCTCTTCATCTTGTGACTCTTGTACACTGTCCCTTCCTATTCTCCTTTTTCTCTTTTTTCATATTCTATTAGTATACTACTATTTCTCACCCTTATGTTTTTTCATTTTCACATACAGCTGGTTTTCACCAACTTCTAAATTATACTAATTTTGCTCCTTTGGTCTTTTTATTACACTTTCTAAAGAAAGAATAAGCTTGTTCTTTCTTCTTCCCTGGTTTTCCTTCTTCCAAAGAACCAATCACTTCTCCGAAACAAAACTTGTAATGCAGTCAAAGATTACAACAAGGTCAATGATGACCAACATGTTTTCAAGGGAGAAAACAAGTGATATGAATGGTCATAGCAATCCAAATGTAGCTGAATGGGAATTAAGACCAGGAGGAATGTTGGTACAAAAGCGTAATTCGGATGCGAATAAAAGTTCTTCATCTATCATCAAAGTCAATGTGAAATATGCCTCATCCTCTCACCAAATTCATATCAGTTCTCATGCAAGTTTTGGTACATTAATTCATATAAGTTCTTATTTATTTTTTTAATTGATTATTATATAAGTTGATTGATGATTCTTATGATTTCTTTTTTTTTTGGTGCAGGGCAATTGAAGAAAATGTTGACAGAATCTACAGGATTGCATGTTGAGGATCAGAAGATAATTTTCAAGAAAAAAGTGAGAGATTCAAAGTCATATCTTGATGTTGAAAGAGTCAAAGATGGATCAAAGTTGGTTTTAATTGAGGATATTGAGAGTAGAGAAAGAAGAGTATTAGAGAAACTAAAAATTGCAAAGATGGAAAAAACTTCAAAATCCTTAATTAAAATTAACTTGGAGGTTGACAAACTAGCCAAAAAGGTACATTTTTTTTATTATTTAATTTTATTTAAACATTGTAAAAATGATGACTTTAATAATTCAATGAAATTGGGTAGGTTTCAGATTTGGAGGATATTGCTTCTAAAGATGGAGTTGTAGAAGAGTTAGATGTAGAGAGTTTAACAGAAAATTTGATGAGAATATTAATTACATTGGATGAAATTTATGGTGAAGGTGAACTGAAATTGCAGAGAAAAGAACAGGTAACTACTAACTTTTAATTTTCATAACTGCAATCTTTATTAATTTATTGATATAATTTATGTTATGAAAAAAATAAAATTAATGTGAAGGTTAAGAGAGTTCAGAAGCACATTGAGACTCTTGATATGCTAAAGATTGCAAAGGCAAGTGAAGATAACAAGGTGGATTGTGACAAAAAACAGCAACAACCTTTGAAACAATCTGATTCAGTTGTAGTAACAACAAAATGGGAAACGTTTGATTAAGAAGTTAATTAATGTTTGCAAAGGTAGTTTAGTAGCAGCAATCATTGGTAGAGATGGTTTTTGTGTTTCATTATCCTATTTGACTTGTTGGGTTTTATGGATGCTTAGATGAGGTTAGTTCAGAGTATTTAATTCAATGGAACCGTGGTCTATATGTGTGAGTGGTTTTGTTTTCTGTCGGTGAAATTTTGCTTAGCTGTGAGAATTTGGCTTTTGAGTAGGGACCATGCAATCACTTTAGATACGTTGGGTAGAGGGTATTAATTTTGAGATAAATGATATGTGCCGCTAGTTTGAACTATTTCTTTTCGATTCTGTTTATATATATGAGATATGATCTCCGACCTAATAATAGTTTGAACTATTTCTTATTAATTTTGAGTTATGTCTTATGAATTCGAATTTGAATACATTCTAATTATTCGAATTCGATCAAACATTGAATATATATATTTTAGGAGAAATTTGAATCTTAATTCAAATAAAATTTAAACTTTGAGTGTTTTTTATTTATTTACTATAGATTCAAACTCATTTGTCACCTGTTTGGTCACTTTAACTGATTATGTTGTTTTCGTCCCACTTCTCCTAAGGCCAAACTGATGAAAATGAGATATATCGATAGTGATTTCACTATTCAATGTTAGGATATATTATTGTCTGACAATTGTGTCCTTTGGGATTTTGGGGATGTTAAATGTTTTCGAAATTAAGTATTGTACTTTTTATTATTTATATTTTAAAAATAATATCATTATACGCCATGCGACTTCATGAAACCTCTTTTAGTAGAACTAGCTTTATTCATATACACCATGAATCAAATTTTAAAATTTAAAAAAAAAAAACATGATCCTATTTCACAAGGTGGTCCAATAGATTGTTGATTGGACTAGAATAAGCCTCAAAGGGTGCTTCCGACACTCCTCAATCACATTTTGAGGGAGAACATGGTGGACACGTTTTACAATTGTAATTGAAGTCATCCAAGTCTTATAGGTTAACTATACTCCTTATCATGAAAAATGGCTCCCGTCATTCACCCCACTATCAAGTCAAAGCTAGGGGCCGCATGGTCGAATTCGTAAGCAATAAAACCAGTTTTCTCAGCAACGTATGAGTCAAGTAACCAAACATACAGATACATTAGTCAAACAGTTGGACAATTCATTCCCTCTTTTACATATTGTTGGCTCCTAAATTCGACACCTTTGTTTTAATTGATGGCTGCCATTAAAAGCTGAAAGATGCTTTCGACTGGCTAAGCTTGTCGAAGTACCCGTCGAAAGATGGCAAAATACTTAGGAGATTTCTTCCAAGGAAGAAGGCTGATTGCCTTCGACGTCGAAGGAGTTTTCGTCGAAGACGTCTCTTGATGAAGGTGTTCGATGATCCAGAGTGGAGCAGTTTGAAATTCAAAGCTTTGGAGGGAAAACGGTTTCCAGCAGTTACCACGTGCAAACGTGCAAGGATCTGGAGCGTCGAGCATGGAGAACGTGACAAGTGGCTTGATCTCGAAGCAGTGTAACTGCCCGACGGTTACTTGGAATGGTTTTGTATAAATAGGAGAAGACGTGTAGTTTCTCGCGTGTGTTCACAATAGATACATAGTCACTCATTTAGATTCAAGTACCCAGTGTGAGCGAACGAATTGTTGAGAAATGTGTGTGTGAAACACCAATTTTATCAATTCAAGTCATTTACTTTTCCAGTATTTTACATGCTTTTCCCCTTTAAGATTCCTGTCGAACCTTTACATTCAAGCCTTGTTTATTTTACCAAGCCTTTCCTTTATGAAATTTACTTTAAACAATTTACTTAACGCCTTATCCACATTAATTAAACTTCAAAATCAACCTATGTCCATAGGATCAATCTGATCGATCCTGCGAGTAACCAAATAAGTAACCATTTGGAGGATCAGCGGTTGTTTACCAAATCCCTAGGTAAACAAATTGGCACACCCGGTGGGACCGTGTGTTGATTGTTGAAAAATCTCATCTTTTCGAGTTGTATGTTATTAAGGAGTGGTAGAATATACACCAACGATAACAATACTGCCAGAAGAAGGGAAGAGATGGCGAATCCGCCAAACAATAACGAAATTCCACCACCAAGTGTGGGAGCAACGGTTAATATGACCGTTAGTGAAGCGACGAATGTTGGTTCGACACCAGCAGTGTCAGTCACAACCACGGGGCCAATAACTTCGTTAACAGGCCCCAGAATGCCTTTGGGAACCCCCCCTCCAAGGGGAAATACTGGCCCAAGGCCAGTGGTTCCCCCAGGATTTATTCCATTCTATGGTATGCCAACTTCTGAAGTGGCAAGCCTGACGAATGCTGCGTCCACTTATTCAGACCCTTTCGTGAGTGCTACTTCGCCACTCCAAGGCTCTGGAATAGGCATGGCGAATAGAAATAGGACCCAACTCTTAGGAGGAACGTCCCAAGTAGCCCATGGCCTTACAAATGCCTCGACAGCAGTCTTGAGGCAACAGATGGACGAAAGCAACCATGATATGGTGCAAATGTTGGCACAAACTTTGAGTACAGTGCTAAATCCTCTAATACAAAATACTACTCAATCGAATCAGCAAGTTACAGCGCAAATGACGCGTTTGGCTGACTTCTTTGGAGTACCCCCACCCATTCGACAGCCCCAAAGGGCGCAAATAAGAGGAAATCAGGGGATATTTGTAGAGGAAGAAACCACCATTAACCAGGTTCAACAGCCTGTTGAACAGCCTGTCGAAGAACCTAGGGTAATAGCCCCAGAGGTAAGGTTGGTTAACAGAAACCAAAATGCTGACGAAGTGGTTCAGCATATCCAACACCAAAACATGGGTTTGGAAAATAATCTGGCAACCATGATCGAAAGGATCATGAATCAGAATGGGATGAACATGGGCTTTCGAAGGCCCAACTTTACATCTCCATTGTCAGAATACGTATTGCAAACGGATTTACCTCCTAGGAGCAAAGTCCCCAAATTTACTAAGTTCTCTGGGGACACGACAGAATCTACTGTCGAACACGTGGCGAGGTATTTGATCGAAGCAGGAGACATTTCAAATAATGAAAACCTAAGGATCAAATACTTCCCAAGTTCCTTAACCAAGAACGCTTTTACTTGGTTCACAACTCTACCCCCCAATTCGATCCACCATTGGACCCAGTTGGAAAGATTGTTCCATGAACAATTCTATATGGGGCAAACCAAGATAAGCCTGAAAGAACTGGCGAGTGTTAAGAGACGTTTCACTGAACCTATAGACGAATATCTGAATAGGTTTAGGTTGCTTAAGGCGAGATGTTTTACACAAGTGCCAGAACATGAGCTGGTCGAAATGGCCGCAGGTGGTTTAGATTATTCCATTAGGAAGAAGCTAGATACCCAGTACCTAAGAGACATGGCCCAACTGGCCGATAGAGTTCGACAAGTCGAACGCCTTAAAGCTGAAAAAGCTAAGGCAACAAAAACTCACAAGAGAGAAAGAATAGCGTACGTTGAGATGGATGACGAAGATCTAGAATCTTTCGACGATACTTTAGCTGTCGAAGAAGGAGAAGTCGATTTAGCAGAACTAAAACAAGGGCCTCCATACTCTTGTAAACAGTTAGTCCCCTCAAATGGGAAAAATCCCATTGGTCCAGACAAGACCAACGATAGGTTCCCAAAAAAGACTTACAGTTTTGACATCACAAAATGTGATGAAATATTCGACTTGCTAGTTAAAGATGGCCAAATGATAGTACCCCCTGGGGTAAAAGTGCCTCCTCTTGATCAAAGAAAGAAGAGGGGTTTTTGCAAATATCATAATTTTCTGGGCCATAAAACTTCTCAATGTTTTCTTTTCAGGAATCTTGTGCAAGACGCTATTGAGGAAGGTAGATTAAAGTTTGCTGACAAATCCCCCATGGCTGTCGACTCCAATCCACTGAAGGCTGAAGCCCACTATGCAGAACCCTCTGAGGTGAACATGATAGAGGCAACCAGGATCCAGTCGAAGAAGCCAGGCATTACCATGGTCGAAGTCTCAAAGGATCACATCAACATGCCAATCTTTGGCAGTTTTTCTGGAAATTTATCCAGGAAGACAATTGAGGCTGTCCAGAAAGCGGTCGAAGACCCAAAGTCAAAGACTGCTGAAGCACAAAAAACTGGACCAAAGCCCAGTTCCCAATTGGCCACTGTACAAGGCCAGACGGAGAATCTGGAGACACAAATGAAACAACTAACTCTTGCTACTAAGGATACAATGAATATCAACATGGTTGAACTTTCTGACCCTAAAACTTCAGAAGAAGCCATAAGGCAAGAGCAGGCAAATAAAACGGCTTTCCCTAGGGAAAACGAAAACTTGGCAGATTTTTTACAAAGATGCCAAAAGAAGAAATCAGAGGTGATGCTGTGTCCAAGATGCAGTTCTATCTTTGATAAAAAAGCTGCTGAGCACATACAAGGAGTGAGAGCAGCGAACAAGAGAAGGGAGAATTCTGACCTTCGACATGATCCCAGAAGGGGTTCTAATCAAGACAAGAGGCCTCTGACTTTTAGGCCTCCAACAAATGTACCAGTAGACACTTGGTACAAAACATCTGGCCGCAAAAGGCCAAGCGAAGAGAAATGGCATTCTTTCGAAGTGCCAAGAGGTTCCTCTTTAATTCAGAAGAAAGATCCTCAAGTTGCTGCACCCAAGGTTGCTCAAGTGTCCAGCAACTACAAGGGAAAAAATCCTATGTCGAGATCCCAATGGAGGAGATATCAAAGAAGGCGAAAAGCTGAAAGGGAGGCTGCCAACGAACCTAAGGCAGAAACTAGTTCGAATGTGCCTCAAAGGAAACAAAGAAAGCCTCTTGAGAGAGAACCAGTTACCAACAGACTGGTTTGGCCTAACCAGAGCGAAGTCGAAGACGAAGATGATGCTGAGTCCGACGATACTCTGGATATAATGGTGAACATTGTTTCAGTACTGCCCAGGGAATTCAATCGACAAGTAGAAGTCGAAGCCAGTGACTGGGAGGTGGAACAAGAAATGGCCAAACACAGGCCAGTATGCTATTTTGTCATGGACAATGGCACTACAGAGGAACAAAATGGCTTCTTCGAGCCACCCACAGAGGCGATGAAGAATCACCTCAAACCTTTGTTCATAAGGGCTAAGCTCGAAGAGACCACTGTGAACAAAATATTGGTCGACTGTGGGGCCACTATCAATATTATCCCTCATTCTATGCTAAGGAAGATTGGCAAAAGGGATGAAGAAATCAAACCTCACAATATGGTCTTGTCCAACTATGAAGGGGGCATTGGGACCACCATGGGAGTGATCCAGCTCGACATAAAAGTTGGGTCGATCCTTCGACCAACAATGTTCATGGTCATATCGGCCAAACCTAACTACAACCTTTTGTTAGGCCGTGAGTGGATTCATGGTGTAGGTGCTGTGCCTTCATCGATGCATCAAAGGTTGCTTCTATGGCGTCCAGATGGGATGGTCGAAAACATAGAGGCGGATCAAAGTTACTACCTTGGCGAAGTAAATCACTTGGGTGTAACAGATTTCGATAAAAACTTGGCTCACATAGGGCCATGTCCAACCCCTGACTTCGACATGGCGCCAGCGCCAAACACCTTTTGTTCCTTATACCTGCATCCTGAGCATGGTTTCCAATGGGACAAAGAAGACTTGTCCCACATAGACTTCAGTGGGCTAACTGATATCCAACCAACTGGTTGGGGAAGTGAATTCAGTGATAATGACTGAGTCACAATCTCTGAAGCGAATTTCGGCTTATGTAGCCGAAACCAAGATGATAACGGCTCTCGAAGCCGAAGTAAAGTACATGGCCACTCAGGCCAATGATCAACAATTATCTGCTGTTGGCCCAGGAAAGGATTTCGATCCAAGACCTCCTGATATCATGCCAGATGAAATGCAGGAACAGAGGCTCGACGCCATCTATGACGATGAGCCTTTGGGCTTCGAAAATGATCCCTTGGCGAACAACATTAAGATGTTAGCACAAGACCCTTTAGAAGAAATCAACTTGGGCGAAGGATCAGAGAATAGGCCAACCTACATCAGCGCCAAAATTGATCCAGAACTTAGGTTGGAAGTAATCCAATTGCTGAAAGAGTTTAAAGACTGTTTTGCATGGGATTATGACGAAATGCCTGGTCTCGACAGAGGATTGGTAGAACTTCAGTTGCCAATCAAACCTGGAAAGAAGCCAATCAAGAAAAATCCAAGACGCTTCGCTCCAGAAATTTTGTCGAAGATCAAAACGGAGGTCGAAAGACTTCTGAAATGCAAATTCATCCGTGTTACAAGGTATGTCGAATGGATTGCAAATATTGTGCCAGTAATTAAGAAAAATGGCACATTAAGGGTGTGCATAGATTTCAGAGATTTGAATGCTGCCACCCCCAAAGATGAATATCCTATGCCTGTGGCGGAAATGCTAGTCGATTCTGCCGCTGGCTACGAATACCTGAGTATGCTCGATGGTTATTCAGGATATAATCAAATTTTCATTGCTGAAGAGGATGTGTCGAAAACAGCTTTTCGATGCCCTGGGGCCTTAGGCACTTACGAATGGGTAGTGATGCCTTTTGGCCTAAAGAACGCTGGGGCAACGTACCAGCGAGCAATGAATACTATCTTCCATGATTTTATTAACACTTTTATGCAAGTTTATATTGATGATATTGTTATAAAATCTGTTTCCAGGAAGAGTCACATTGACCACCTTCGACAGTCATTCGAAAGAATGAGAGAACATGGTCTGAAGATGAACCCTTTGAAGTGTGCGTTCTGTGTGAAAGCTGGAGATTTCTTGGGCTTCGTTGTCCACAAAAAAGGAATCGAAATTAACCAGAACAAGACGAAGGCAATTCTGGAAGCGAAAGCGCCATCGAATAAGAAGGAATTGCAATCTCTCTTAGGCAAGATAAATTTCTTGAGAAGGTTTATATCTAATCTAAGTGGGAAAGCTCAGGCCTTTTCACCCTTACTTCGACTGAATAAGGAGGGGTTCGAATGGGGGCAAGAGCAACAAGAAGCCTTCGACAAAATCAAAGGGTACCTCACTAAGCCACCTATTTTGGTGCCTCCTTGTAGCAATAGGAGTATGAGATTGTACATAGCTGCATCTGACAAAACTCTGGGAAGTATGTTAGCCCAAGAGGATGAGAATGGAGTCGAAAGACCCATTTATTATCTCAGTCGAGTTTTGAATGATGCAGAAACTAGATATAGCGAAGTTGAAAAATTGTGTCTATGTCTGTATTTCTCTTGTACAAAGCTCAAACAATATATAAAACCAGTTGATGTTTATGTTTCGTCTCATTTTGATGTTTTCAAATATATGTTGTCGAAACCTATCTTGCATAGTCGAATTGGCAAGTGGGCATTAGCATTGACTGAATACTCCTTGACCTTTATGCCTCTTAAGGCAGTAAAAGGACAAGTGGTTGCAGACTTCATAGTCGACCACTCAATTCAAGTCGAGGATATCAATTATGTGGAGATAGAACCTTGGAAATTCTACTTCGATGGTTCCAGCCATAAAAATGGAACAGGAGTAGGAGTCTTGCTTATTTCTCCAGATAAAATTCCAACAACATTCAAGTACCAAATCGAAGGTTCTTGTTCGAACAATGAGGCTGAGTATGAAGCTCTAATTACTGGCCTTGAAATATTGTTGGAATTGGGGGCAACTCGAGTCGAAATAATGGGAGACTCAGAGTTAGTCATCAAGCAAGTCACAAAGGAGTATAAATGCATAAGAGAAAATCTCATTATGTACTTTGTGATTGCAAATCGTTTATTGAAACAATTTGAAAGTGTCAATATTCGACACATACCCAGAGTCGAAAATCAAATAGCCAATGACTTGGCACAAATTGCATCAGGGTATAAGATTTCAAAAACGAGATTACAAAGAGAAATCGAAGTTCGAGAGAAGATAAGAGCAACTTGTCTATCACCAACAGACTTGGAGTCGACGAGGCTAGGTTATGCTGATCACTCAAACTTCGAGATTTCGTTCATTGATAATTTGTCAGACCAGGATTGGAGGAAACCCATTGTGGACTATCTTCAAAATCCAGGAGCTCCGACAGAACGAAAAACAAAATACAGGGCGTTGAGTTTTGTACTCATGGGTAATGAGTTATTCAAGAAGACGCCTGAAGGGGTGTTGCTGAAATGTTTAAGTGAAACTGAAGCATACATAGCCCTTTCGACTACACATGCTGGGGCATGTGGGGCTCACCAAGCAGGCCATAAGATGAAATGGTTGTTGTTTCGACAAGGACTATATTGGCCCACTATGCTGAAAGATTGTGTTGAGTTCGCCAAAGGTTGCCAAGAGTGTCAAGTTCATACAGGCATCCAGCATGTACCAGCAAGCGAACTTCACTCGATAGTGAAGCCTTGGCCCTTTCGAGGATGGGCGTTGGATCTTATTGGAGAGATTCGACCAGCATCATCAAAGAGTCAGAAATACATATTGGTAGGCATTGATTATTTTACTAAGTGGATCGAAGCTGTCCCTTTAGTCAATGTAGACCAGGAAAATGTCATTGAATTCATTCAAAAGAACATTATATTTAGGTATGGAATCCCTGAGACAATAACAACTGACCAAGGTTCAGTTTTCACTGGTCGAAAGATGCAGGAATTTGCTCAGGAAACAGGTTTCAAACTCCTAACATCCACGCCTTACTATGCGCAGGCGAATGGTCAAGTCGAAGCAGCTAACAAAGTAGTGATTGGCTTGATAAAGAAACATGTTGGGAAGAAACCAAAGAATTGGCATAAGACGTTAGACCAGATTTTATGGGCTTGTCGAACGTCCCCAAAAGAGGCCACTGGTACAACACCATATAGGCTAACTTTTGGCCATGATGCAGTATTGCCAGCAGAAATTTGTCTTCAATCTGCAAGAGTTCAGAGGCATTATGATATTCCTTCTGAGGTTTATTGGAATATGATGTTAGATGAATTGGTGGATTTAGACGAAGAGAGATTACACGCTCTCGACTTACTCAGGCTTCAGAAGAAAAGAGTCGAAGACTCTTATAATAGAAAGGTAAAACCTAAGGCATTTTTGCCTGAAGATTTAGTTTGGAAGGTAATTCTTCCCATGGATCGACGGGATCGAAGCATGGGGAAATGGTCACCCAAATGGGAAGGACCCTTCAGAGTTATCCAAACTTTTTCTGGTGGAGCCTATGAAGTCGAAGAGATAAGTGGTGATAAAAGGCTCTTGAGAGTAAATGGTAAATATTTGAAAAAATATAAGCCTATACTTCAAGAGATAAAAATAAAACAATAAAAGAACAAGCTAAGTTAACCATAAAAATGCCAAAATGGAAATTTTTATTAATTTCAGCCAAAATGGCAATTGTTGTCGAAAGCGATTACAGAAGATGGTTACAAAAGAGAATCAATCAGAAGGAAAGAGAATTCTTGAGTCGAAGATACTTGGCATGCTGCAGATCCAACCTCTTCTTGCACCAAGATTTTTCTTGCACCAGTTTGGCAATTTGGGCGTCGAGGCTTTGAGCCCTCTCAGCGAATTCCAGGCCTTGCTTGATCTCAGTCTGGCTCTCAGTGTCTGGGATGGTCGAAAGAATTTCCTCCTGGAGCACAGTGTTGGCGTTTATCTTCGCCTCTATCTCTGCAATTTGTGCTCGGAAGGAGACATTCTCTCGCTCAATAGCATCGAACCTTTCCTGTGCAGACGCTTTCTGTTTCGACAACTCGGCAATTCGAGAAGTCGAATCTGAGACAGCTGTCCACGCAGATGAGCTTTTGCCATGCAGCACTTCGAGCTGACTGTTAAAAGTTCGTTGGCGCCGGTAATCCGCTGAGACTTGATCAATCATAGAATGCAATTCCATGATTAAGTCTGAAATTTCTGGGGCTACAGCATCGAAGTCAACATCATTCAAAACCTCTTTTAAGCATGATGGAGCAGTGGGGTCCCCCTCTAAAGCCTTCATTAAATCTCTCTTGAAGAACTGGGCCTTGACCTTCGCCAACGCATCATCAAGAGGAGAAGTCTCAGTAGATTTCCCCGACAGAGTAGGAATTTCCTGACTGGTGTCAGAAGAACTCTTACTCTCGACGATTGCATTAAGGTAGCTGACAGGGTCAGTTTGTTTCAAGATTTCCAAGTCCTCTTTCGACCTGTGCTTTGAGGAGGTGACCCTTGCCATAGTATTATCTTGGACTTGAGTCTGTTGAATGCTGAGTGCCTCGTTTGGTTGCTCTTCGACTTGGACGGAGGCGGTACTAGCGTCGACTTGTGGTTCTTCGTTAACATCACCTTGGGGTCCTTCGCCAGCGTCATTTTGTGGCTTTTCGCTAGCGTCGCCCTGGTGGTCTTCGCCAGTACCACCTTGATGCTCTTCGTCAACAGCATCTTGATTCTCTTCGCCATTTCCTTGGTCTCTTCCTTCAGGATTCTCTTCTGACGACAAGTCTACCACAGGAACCGTTTCTGGCTGTGTTTCCTCCGCCATAGGCTCTTCAGTTGTCTTCTCCACTGTTTCAGCATTGGCCTCAGTCTCAGTGTGGGCTTCGTCATTGCCCAAATTTTTCTCCTGAGGCCTGCTGAGTTCAGCAGATTCTAGAGTTTCTGAAGTCCTTGGTGGAGAACTTTCAGTAGTATCCTGAAGAAAAGAAAGAAGACAAGTCTTCAGAGGTCGAAAAAGACATAATCGAATACTGGTATCTATACCTAAGTTTGAGAAGGGTCCAATAGATTACCTGTGGATTAACTTCAGCCCCAGGGCTGGAATTGTCACTTTCGACAGGCTTGGTAACAAGAGCGTTCAGTTCCTCCTCAGTTGGTTCCTCGATGACCACTGCAGGTGGCCTAGGCTTTCTCACACCAACCTTTATTCTGACGGTTCGACCTTCAGGAGCTGGAGTAGGAACAGAAGCGTCCTTCGTTAACTTTCGCCTCTTTAAGGGAGAAGGAGGGGAATCACTTTCGTCATCACTCCCCGATTCGATCACCAATGCTGCCCTTTTCTTGGGCGAAGGGGCCTGAAAACCAATAGGAATTCGATTGAATAATTACGTCGAAAATAAAAAATCGAAAGCCAGAATGAAAATGAAGAAAATCTGGTTACCGATGCAGGAGGCCTCCTCGAAGAGCCTTCCCCCTGTTGGTTGCCTGTTGTCTTCGCCGGCGCTATAGTCTTCGCCGGCGGTGGAGGTTTTGTCGAAGGGACTCTTCCTTGTGGGCCTTCTGTAGCCTTCTTGGCTAGGGGCTTTCGAATAACTGAAAGCGAAAAGGAAAGTTAACAGGCTAACAGTCGAAGAGAAAGATAAAAAGTAAATGTGAGAGCATGAACTTACACTTTTTTACTTTGTCCAACACAAGGACAAAAGATTTCTGCAACTCTGCTATGAAGTCCTTCTCGTCGAAGAAGTACTCAGCGTAATAGCTTCTCCACCACTCTTCAAAAGATGGTGAGCAAAGGAAGTTAAGCTGGTAGTTGAACAGCGAGAGGATTGTTCGACCAGCATACCTTCCGATATGCTTGGTAGCAGCTTCTTCTGTATAATCGTTGCAGAAGTACAACATTGACTTCTCTCTTTGGAAAATGGGAGAAGGCAGGGTTTGGATGATGCCAAACTGGCGAGATACCAGATTTGGTTGATAGGCAAGCAGACTCAAATGAGTCTTGGAACTCTTAAATCGAAGAGGCATGATCCTGGGTGTCAGGAACGCCTCCCAAAGTACAGTGTGCTCATCGACGTTGGGACCACTCGACTCTTTTGGATGTGGCCTTGTAAACCAGGCTGGCCCCACCTTTCGTTGAGCAAATGGAGCCATAGTCGAAACAAATTCCTTCCTTCGAGCGAACATCAGAACGAAGTTAGTAAAGGTTTGTTGGAACTCTAGCCCATCTTCTACAGGTGTCAGTAGAGCCAGCCTAATTCCTTCGATACGTCTATTAGCTATCGCTGGGGCTTGTTCATTTATCTGAGTCTTCTTGGGTAAGAAAGATTCGAAAGTGGCGTTAAGCCACAGTTGAAGTAGCCAGAAAGGCCCAGCGAGTAGCAAACTGTTCCTATCTTCGACATGTTTCAAGAGAGTAACCCCATTGCTGATTGAGTCATAAAGACTGGCCAGAATTAGTTCTGCCAAACAGATGTTCTGGCGGTGATGCAGTTGGGTGGCAAGAGTGACCATCTTTTTGGTCACTTGTAGAGATTTCGAGCAAAACACAAAGCGAGTTAGCCATAAGGCTAGAAACGCTATGTGTTCGACATCCGACACTGTGTCCGTCGACCTGTCGTGATAATGGTTGATAAAGGTGGTATATGTTGGCTTAGTCTCAGAGAAGCCAATTTGGTCCTCCGACATCTCCTCCGGATCGAAATAATCTCCGGTTGGTCGAAGGCCAGTAATGGCCGCTACGTCGAAGAGCGTGGGGGTTAACATCCCACATGGAAGGTGAAAGGTGAAGTGAGAGTTATCCCAGAACAACAGCGAAGCTATAAGCATCTCTGGGGAGTAGTTTAAGCCTGTCTTCGACAGCATTACTAGGTCAAAGATTCCCATTTCCTTCCAGACTGGAGTTTGATGTTTCTCCAACTTTGTTAGCCAAGCAACATAGTCAGAGGTCAGATTAGGGCAAGACCTGAAGACTCTAACACTTTTGTTGAAGAAACGAAGGTCGATCTTCTCGTGTGTAGGGTCTTCGTTGTCTTCTGCATCCTTCTTGGCGCAGGCTACTGGCTTGAGTTTCTCGACGATGGGAAAATAGCTCTTGATCTTCAGAGCTTCAGAGATGCTTGGGTTCATGGGTCCAGACATTGCGAAGATTTGGTTGGAGTATCCAACCGGAATCATCAAGTGACGCGAGTAAGCATCGCGAACGGAGATGTCAGAAGGTTCTGGGACCCTTCGTTTCCCTGTGGAGTTCACTACCGGAGCAGTAACAAAGACCTTGGGCTTAGCGAGTTGTTCAGTTGGTGCGTTAGTCTTGGGGGCAGTAGAAGCGGAGGCCATTGTTGAAGATGAAGATGGAGTGAAAAAGGAAGAGTTTTTCTGCAAAGAGAGCAAGTTTGTATGAAAGCAAGGGAGTTTGAGGGCTAGTGTGCGTGAAAAGTCCCACAATGGGATATTAACTACTATTTATAGTAGTGGGAGAAATTCCCAATAACGAGGACATTAAATGTCATTTAATGCTGCAGGAAGTAGTGGGACGCGTGGCGGCATCCTGTTGTTTTGGCCGTTTCTGCAGAAACAGGGAGACGCAGCGTGCGTCCTCGTTTTTGGGATTTGTCATAATGACAAATTCTGAAGGGATGTTTGGTACTGCACGCCGTACTGAAAGTGACGTCCTAGGATCAAATCAATGATGGTTTCTTGGGATTGCCAATAGTTGGTAAAAAGCAACAAAAAGTGCACAAGTTAACTTGTGACTAAGCGTGGAAAAATAGGTGTCGAATGGCGTTTTCAAAGAATGCCTTTTTCTTTCAGAGTCGAAATAAGGCATTCTTGGGGGGCAATTTGTTGGCTCCTAAATTCGACACCTTTGTTTTAATTGATGGCTGCCATTAAAAGCTGAAAGATGCTTTCGACTGGCTAAGCTTGTCGAAGTACCCGTCGAAAGATGGCAAAATACTTAGGAGATTTCTTCCAAGGAAGAAGGCTGATTGCCTTCGACGTCGAAGGAGTTTTCGTCGAAGACGTCTCTTGATGAAGGTGTTCGATGATCCAGAGTGGAGCAGTTTGAAATTCAAAGCTTTGGAGGGAAAACGGTTTCCAGCAGTTACCACGTGCAAACGTGCAAGGATCTGGAGCGTCGAGCATGGAGAACGTGACAAGTGGCTTGATCTCGAAGCAGTGTAACTGCCCGACGGTTACTTGGAATGGTTTTGTATAAATAGGAGAAGACGTGTAGTTTCTCGCGTGTGTTCACAATAGATACATAGTCACTCATTTAGATTCAAGTACCCAGTGTGAGCGAACGAATTGTTGAGAAATGTGTGTGTGAAACACCAATTTTATCAATTCAAGTCATTTACTTTTCCAGTATTTTACATGCTTTTCCCCTTTAAGATTCCTGTCGAACCTTTACATTCAAGCCTTGTTTATTTTACCAAGCCTTTCCTTTATGCAATTTACTTTAAACAATTTACTTAACGCCTTATCCACATTAATTAAACTTCAAAATCAACCTATGTCCATAGGATCAATCTGATCGATCCTGCGAGTAACCAAATAAGTAACCATTTGGAGGATCAGCGGTTGTTTACCAAATCCCTAGGTAAACACATATCAAAGCAAAATCCTCTTGCACATCTTATCATAGGCAGAGTACCCCCTATTTCACTTACTATAGATATTGTTGGCGTCTACCATGGACCCCGATAAGACTAACTCGAAATATACTCTCATATGAAACACTAGCTTATTTCCCTAATCACTTTCCACAATTGTGAGGCCACTATTACAAATAACGCTTGTGATGTCAGTCGCGAAATACGTTTTACCTCGATAACCCAAGCGATATTACTAAGGACGACATGAAAAATTGTCACTTATCACTTCAGTGATTTAAAAACCGAGGGGAAAAAGTGGCACTGGTCACGTGTTCGATCCCTAGTAATTATATTTTTTGCTTTTTCAAAACTGTGCTACTTTTTACTTCGGTTTTTAACAATAATCGATGGGTAAAATTCTGTTTACAAAATTTTAATTTTAACATGTTTTTTTTACGTTTTAACCTGAAAAGCACTTTTTTTTTTACAAAATCTATATCTTCCTCATCATCATGAACAACAACTTAAATAAAATCAATAGAATCCTTAAACATTAAATCTTACAACAAAAATAACAACAACAAAACAACAAAATCCATGAAATCTTTAAATATTACATCTCAACAACAACAACAAATAAACAAAATCTATAGAATACTTAACATTAAATTTCAACAACAGAAGTAACACAACAAAATAACAATAAATTCATGGAATCTTTAAATATTAAATCTCAACAACATCAACAACAACGACAAATAAACAAAATCAATATAATCATTATACACTAAATTTCTAAAACAACAACAACAATATTAAACATTTTACTTGATACTATTAGAGATAAGTCTCAGATTTCTCTAATCAAAGAGTGACACCACAATGAGATAAAAACAAATATATCTTTTTATCTCTAATAAATACAACTATAACTAACATTAAACAATTTTAACAAGGAATTATTAGATAAAATATTACATTAAGAAACTAACCTTGAAATATTTTCCTGCTCTTGCTTTCACTATCATTGTTATCAATATGTTTTTAAAATTCAGCACTTTGCATCTGTAATACAGTGGAAGAACTGACTTGGTTTTACGTTTTATCGCAAATATTATGGATAGTAAGAGTCGCCATTGACTTTTCTTTTATCCAATAAGAAAAGGGTGAAAGTAACAAGAAAGACCTTGAGATTATTGAGTTCGGAGGTAGATTATGAAAAGGGAAGGTGTTAGCACCCTTCTCATCCGTAGTTGTCTACGGGCTCTTAATCGCTAGCTCATTTTGAAAATGCTTTGTGAATGTGTATTTTAAAAAATATTTTGAAATGCCAATAGCAAGGCAAGACTTTGTAATGATTCTCATATCTGTCCTTGAGAATGTGTACAAAGTATTTCTTGTTTGAAAATATTTTTGAAGAGTGTTTGTGAAAAGATGTTTTGTTCGTGAGCAAGCGATTACGAGCGTTCTACCTACTCAAAGTATTTCTTGTTATTTTCCTCCTCCTTTATATAGTGTTATTCAACCATTAGTTAGTAGGAAGCCCTATCATTGGATGTTAAGGGACGAGCACAAGTCATCGTTCAGTCATTGAAGGCAACTTGTAGGAGCGCTTTAGCAATTTCATAAGGGACTAGATCATTTAACAAAGGCAACATCCGAAAGGGTCATCAAGGGACTACAATCTTTTGATTCAAGGGACAATGCTAAAGCGTTCCCATGTTCGAGGGACATGACAGTGTTTTCGAGGCAATAAGGGAGGTTAACCTAGAGGTGCGAGCGTGCAAAGTGATTTGTGTTTCAAGTATTGTTTATCTTTGATTAGGGTTAGCTAACATTTCACTTTTATCTTGCCATACAATCCTAATTACTAACAGTAATAGTTGAAATGACAAAGCAATAAAATATAAGTGCGGAAAAGTAAAATTCTATGTTATTACAGGACTTCGGGAATGGGGAGTACAAATAATAAAAATGCGGGAAAAAGCAAAACCCTAATTAACTATTACAAACCATGAGCAGTTACATAATCAGAAAAATGCGAAAATAATAAACTACGCGAAAAAGGTAAAATAAAGAGAAGAGAAAGGAACTTGTTTTGGTGATTTTCTTGATAGAAAGAGGTTTTGATGATTAATATAATAACCTAATTGATTTTAATTAATTAAAAAGGAAACTGATTAATTAAAACTTAAAAAATCTAAATTGATTGATTAAATAAAAAACCTAAAAAAATTAATTTGGGTTGATAAAATAAAGAAACCTAAAACTAATTAGGGTTTACAAAAAAATCAAAGGTTTTGAAAAAGGTTTTGTAAAAATAAAAGAAGATAAGAGAAAGGGTAAGAAGAAAAGAGAATTGAAAAAAATAACCAAAATGGTAGGGGTGGAACCCACGCCCTCTGAACTTCCAACCAACACCTTCACCACTAGGCCAGACGCGCCTTGAAGTTAAGGAATGGATCCAGCGCGCTTTATCATCTGCAAAACAAATAAATCATAAAAAACATCAAAATGCCAAAAGGCTGGGATCAAACCCACGCCTTGACATAGTAAATCCTTATCGCGCGCACTTCAATTATTGGGGCGGTAATACACCCGTTTACTTATGTGAAAGGAATAAAATAAATATCAAACACAAAGGAATATACAGAGAAGCGCAGGAGCCCTAGCTCCGATCATCTTCTCCGATGAGTCAATTCCTTATTCATGCAAAATAAGAAATATTAGCAAGCCAAAAGTATCCTACCCCCTAAATCGAGGGTTGTGAGTTCAATAGGATGGTTATTTTGGAATGAAATGGCCTGGTTTAAGATCTATTATGAAAACAACACCAATCTACATGAATATGGTGATTCACGATTTGGCTAGCATGAGACTCCCACGATGGTTCTATCATGCACTTTTGAACCTTAGAAACACATACAAGACATTAGTAGATGTTAAAATGCAATAAAAAACAAGAATTGAAAATTCATGTAATAATGAAATCATGATGCATGCTTGATCGTTTCTGGTCGTTTGGGTCTTTGCAATCAGTCCAACCTTACCCTGTGGTGTTCTTGGAAGTGAATGAGACGACTAGTTTGTGATGAAAGGGACTATGAATACGGTTTCAAGTTATTTTAGGGTTCTTGAAAAATTTGAGATTTTTGGACAAGCTTCTTGATATAAGGGTTCGTGTCTTGCTTGTATGAAGAATGCAGAATATATAGCACGAATTAGGTCAACATAGCATGGGCTTGGACTTGTGTAAGAAGGCTTTGTATTTTATCTTATTTATTTTTAAATTAATAATAAATAAATAAAAAATAATTAAAATAAAATAGATCAAGGGGTACATGAACAATATCTGAGGTGTATAAGGAGTGTAATACACGCTTGGACTCTAAAACAATGGCCCAAAAGCACAAAATATCAAGTTTGCTCAATTTGAATTTCATGCATTTGCTAAAAATTTCCTAACTTGCACTAGCAATAACTCTCTCAATTTTTATCTTTTGAAGGTTGTCTTTGACTTTTTAGAAATCTCAAGATGTCCTCTACAATATCTCTTTTGATCATTTTTACTTTTGGAGAATTTATCTTGATGTAAGTTGCCTTGACAAAAAGTGTCTTTTTGTTGACTTTTGAAATGACCTGTAATGTATTGGCTTATGTATCTCAAATGAAGCATTTTTTGGGCTTGATCTTAGAGATACAAAGTTATGGATAATTTAAATTCCTTCAAGATGAGCTTTGGTTGGGGAAGATCTGATGAAGTATGTGAAAGTTATGCTTGGTCAAAGTTCAGTTGACTTCTCCTAAGAAAAACCCTAAGTTGGCAACTTTTGACTTTTGATAAATTGAGAGTTTTTCTTGATGAATCATGATCACCCCTTGATAAAATGATGAATACCACTTCAAAAACTTTATGGTGATTGAAAATCTTGAGGTTTGACTGTATGTTGACCATAATTGACTTTTTACTCAATACAGTTGATTTTCAGTCATCTTAGCAATTGACTGAGCAAACTTGGCATGCAAGGCATGAAAATTGGTATGAGCATTCTTGAAGACATATGAGGAACCATGAAATCTACTTGAGACCTTTGAAACCCAAATTTTCTTGTGAAAGATGAAACCCTAGTTGTGGACCCATTGCTTAGGAGGAGAATTTCTCTGATCAATTCTTGAGCATCCTTTAGCATTTGAGAACCCTAGGAGAATGTCTTGTAGAAAAGGGATGGAAAATTTTGGGATACACAAATTTCCTCTGTTTAATCTTCTTAAACCCTAGGGGTTAAATTGGCATGTTCTCCATTTACACTCACATGTGCACGAAGTAACACTGTTGGTTGATTATATTTCTTGAATGCGTTTAAAGATGCCATTCAGAGAGATGTTGGAGTGTCGTATGAGATGGGTTTATAGATGCCATCCAAGGTAACTATTCTGGATTGGCCCGACAGCTTGATTGGGCCCAATCTAAGAAATCTCATGAGTGGCAACCGCTGGCCGTTGCCTAGGCCAATCCTGCACGTGTCAGGAAATGCCTCCCCTCTTGCCCTTCTGGCCCAACACCAACCCAAGTTGCCCTTCGACCATCTCCTCAGCCTGCCCGACACCAACGTCATGCGAGCCTCTAGGAACTGACCAGGGGAATGCCCGTAACCAGCTCTCCCTCAGGACCAACGGCTAGTTACGTGCACATCTGCCCCGTTTGACCAAGTCCTGGAAGTTACCTGATTTTCTGGACCCGCATATCTAGGAGAGAAATCAAGAACCAATGGCCACGCGCCAAGGGAATTATATAAACCCTCACACCTGTAAGGGCCAGGTATCACATACTCATTACTCACTACCTGATATTTTGCTAGTACCTCCATGCTCCCACTCTTACTTGATTGTTGGATTACCTTGCAGGTACAACCCCCTCTCTCCTTTGCCCGACTGAAGATCATCCTCCAGCCACTCTCCAGGTTCTGATCAACCGCAAGATCAGTGGCACCGTCTGTGGGAATCTTCTATCCCCATCTTTCTTCCCTCAGAACCTAAGATCAAAACAACTCTTCTTTCAAGATCCATCTCTCATATCATGGCCGACTATAATGATCTCTACCTGTCCAGAAAGACCATCCTTTCCCCCGCTCGCAAGACTGATGGAGGTCAGGAACACCCTCGACTTGAGGACAACCTGGGCCCTCGTGATAGATAAACTGCGTCCCCTGATGCCCGACATGGTGACAATCAAATCTTGGAAGAAGGTTCCAGGAATCCTGCTGAGGAACTCCCAAAAATCTTGCAACCGGTCCCTATCCCCGTCAACACCGACCCAGCCATGGAAACACTGCTTGCTGCCCTAAATCAGACAAACGCCCTCATTCTTCAACAAAATCAGAGGATAGGAGCCTTGGAAAATAGGCGTTCAAGATCTCCTCCCCGGAGAGCCCGAAGACGAAGTTCCCCCAGTTCATCACCACCCAGGCGTGGTCCACCGCCCAAGAAGGAAAGGCGCGATGTTTATTTCTTCAAGAAACACAATCGCACACCTCCTTCCTGAGATCAAGACTCCCCTTCGTTCAAGAAGAGGAAGGACAACAGGCAGATCAACCACGCTCGATTGCCTTCTCCTGATCCAAAACAAAAGCGAAGGAGCCCCTCCCTTCGACGTGACTGCGACGACCGACGGGGGAGAAATTATCACTCTCTTTCTCCATCTCCCGTCAATAGTGAAGATAACGAGCCCCACGGCCCACTATCCAGGGAGATCACTGAAGCTCCATTCCCTGTCGGCCTAGAGAAGCCGCCCACTCTAGGGACCTACGACGGCACGACGGATCCTGACGAGCGTATTGATAACATCGATGCGCTCCTCGACTATAGAGGGGTCAGGGGCGCCATCAAATGCGGACTCTTCCCAACTACTCTCAGGAAAGGGGAGATGGCATGGTACAAAAGTTTGCCCGACGAATCCATCACCTCATGGAGACAGCTCGGGAAGATGTTTTCAAGACATTTCACTACCTCCCGCTGACATCCTAAATCAGAAGCTTCGCTCGAGGAAATCATACAAGGCAGAGACGAACCTCTGTGAGCGTACATTGAGCGCTTCAACAAAGAAGTGGTCCAGGTCCCGATAATGGACAACATGAAGAAATACCTACTCGAGCGCATGCTCTATCCCCGCAGCGACTTTTCCAAGGCTATGGGCATAGAAACACCAACCATGCTCGATTCCCTTCTCCTGAAGGCCCAGGCGTACATACAGTACGAGGAGAAGGAGGCGGCTAACAGATCCCGGGAATCCAGGCATAAGGAGAGTGCTAGACCCTCAAAGAATGACGAGCCCTCGACATCCCGTCGGGGGGGAGAAGAAACGGGAGGACAGGTTCCATGATCCTTAAGACTACAAGGGGTCGGCCGGTCATTTTCACGACTACACCCCCTACAACCTCAATAGAGCGTATTCTTTCCGAATACGCTAATTCAGAGTTCAAGCAAGCCGGGGTGCGCTTCCCCAGAAAAATGATGTCGAAGCCAAGAACCGATAAGAGCAAGTACTGCAGGTTCCACAAGAGTCATATCCGTAACACAGAGCATTGCATCCATCTCAAGGATGCAATTAAAATATTAATCAGAGATGGGCACCTAAAGAAGTATAAGAAAAAGGAGGCTGCCCGTGACGAAGCACCAGAGACAAAGAATGTCGAAGAAGGGAAGAAATCCACCAACCTCGACACCATTCTGGTCACCTTGAGCATCTCACGGCCGAAAGACTTCTACTTTCCGGACATGGAGGACGCCCCCTATACTTCTCCATCCACAGTCCATGGGAATCCTTCCCTGCGACCATGGCCATTTCCGGCAGAGGGTTCAATAGGCATACAGTCAGATCGGTGAAGAGAAGGTTTGACCAACTCATTGAGGCCAACTCTGAGATGGACGCCACGCTCTACAAGTTTTGAGGAGGATCTCACCCCTCGCATCCTATAGGGAAGAGTTACCGGGAGGAGCCTCGAATTCGAGCATCCCACTACACGTGAGAGCTCGGATGGCTAACTTTAACGTGCGTCGCATTTTGGTCGACCAGGGAAGTTCGATTGACATTATGTACTCCCAACTGTTCAACACTCTGCAGCTGAACGAGAGCCACCTAACGCCTTACATGGGCTCCGATCTTTAAGGTTTCAACGGGGCCAGCACGAAACCATGGGGGTACGTGGAGCTGATCATCACCTTTGGGAGGGGGATAATGGCCAGAGCCATCAAGACCCAATTCTTGGTGGTGGAATGCCCATCCATTTATCAATTCATCTTCGGGAGACCCACTCTCACCGAGCTCATCGCGGTTCCCTCCACCGTTCATCTCAAGATGAAATACTACACGACCGAAGGTTTGGTCGCCACTCTTCATAGGGACATCCAAGCAGCCAGGAGATGCTTCGAAGCTTCTGCGAAGGGCCTTAGCTCCACCAAGGCCCAACCTCGAACAACCACTCGAGCCACGCTTCCCTCCAGCTCAGAGGAATCCAGGCCACTGCCAAGGGTCGACACCATTGAACTCGACAGTCACTTCTCTGTGGATGACATGGTCGAGCAAAGAAAGAAGGGGAAGGAGCCTATGGTCGAAGACGAAGGGTCAACCTCCTTTGCTGGCCACAACGAGCTCTCAAGTCATGCACGGCCTATCCCGGATGGCGACTTCGAGCTGGTTCCCCTCGGAGAAGACCCCACCAGGGGAGTAAAGATCGGAGCGGACCTCCCCGACCTGGCTAAAAGGCAACTCAAAGCTTGCCTGTGGGAGAATTCTGATCTCTTTGCCTGGAGTGCGGCCGAGATGCCCAGTTTGGACCCCGAGGTCGCATGCCATCACCTGACCATTGATCCCACCATTAAGGCGGTCGCGCAGCGCAGAAGAAAGCAGTCGATTGAGAAGTCACACGCTGCTAAATTCGCTGTAAAAGACCTCCTAGAGGCACATTTTATTTCTGAAGCCCAGTACACAACCTGGCTTTCCAATGTAGTCCTCGTTAAAAAATCTAATGGAAAATGGTGAATGTGCATTGACTATACTGATCTCAACCGGGCTTGCCTAAAAAATGCTTATCCCCTCCCCAATATTGACAAACTGGTCGACAATTCAGCCAGTTTCAAACTATTATCTTTCATGGATGCATACTCTAGTTACAACCAGATTCCCATGGCGAAAATGGACAAAAAATATACCACCTTCATGACCGAGTCAGGCAATTATTACTACAACGTAATTCCCTTCGGCCTGAAGAACGCGGGCGCTATCTACCAGTATATGATGAACAAAGTCTTTTGCAACGAGATAGGCGACATGCTCGAAGTCTATATGGACGAGATGAATGTCAAGTCCACCGAAGAGCTCGACCATGCCACCCATTTGAAAAAGGTGTTCGAGCAAGCTCAAAAGTGTCAGATGCGATTCAATCTTTAAAAATGCACCTTCGGCGTACGGGAAGGAAAGTTCCCCAGGTTCTATCTGACAGAACGAGGCATCGAGGAGAACCCCGACAAATGTCGGGCCTTCTCCGAGTTTCTAACGCCCACCTTGAAGAAATCCATCCAGATCTTAAACGACATGCTCACTTTGCTTTCCCGATTCGTGGTAAAATCCGCCCAACACGCGCTCCCCTTGTTCAAACTCATGCACAAGGAAGCCGCCTTCGAGTGGACACCCGAATGCGAGCAAGCCCTTGCCCTCTTGAAAAGAGCTCTCTCACAGCCTCCCGTCTTATCCCGGCCTGGGAAAGACGAAGTCCTCTACCTTTATCTAGCTGTCGCCTCCGAGGCAGTGAGCGCGACACTAATAAGGGAAACCCCAGAGGGACAAAGTCCAATTTACTTCACGAGCAAAGCCCTGAAAGGCCCGAAAGCAAGGTATCAGCAAATCGAGAAAGTAGCCCTGGACCTCATTAACACCGCGAGGAAGTAAAGACACTACTTCCTGGCCCATACCATAGTGGTCCGGACGGATCAACCAATAAAACAACTGCTCGGAAGACCAGACATGGACGGAAGAATGCTGAAATGGTCTATGGAAATCTCCGAATTTGATATCCAATACGAAAGCAGGAAATCCTTTAAGGCTCAAGCCTTGGCCGACTTCGTAGGGGAGATGACCTCACCCGGGGATCCGGAAGGCTCGCACCGCTGGACGATCTTCGTTAACGGTGCCTCCAGTACGACCAGAAGCGGCGCGAGCATCATATTAGAGAATGATGAAGGGACCCTGGTCGAAGTTTCCCTTGCCCTGTCTTTCGTGACCTCCAACAATCAAGCCGAATACGAGACATTCCTCGCAGGATTACGGCTAGCCGAAGATCTGGGAGCCGAGGAAGTAAAAATCTTCACCGACTCTCAGCTAGTCGCCTCGCAAGTCTGAGGAGAATATCAAGTCAAAAATGACCAACTCGCCGAATATTGGGCTCTGGTCCAGGAGGCAAAGAAGAAATTCAGGTCTGTGGATGTTCAACATGTTCCTCGCGAGCACAACGCCCGCGCAGACGTTTTATCCAAACTGGAGAGCACAAAGAAGAAGGAAGGAAATAGATCTATAGTACAAGAGGTACTCCCTCGACCGAGCACTCAGAAACCATCTGCCACCCTAGGAATATTCTCCATCAGGGACAGCAATTGTTGGATGACCCCCGTACACGATTACCTCACTAAGGAAAACTCCCCGACGATCCGAAAGAGTCGATCATCGTTAGACGAAGGGCCTGCTCATACGTATGATCAAGGGTAAACTCTACAGAAGAGGATTTTACATCCCACTCCTCAAGTGTGTCGACCGAAGCGCATCGGAACGCACACTACACAAAATCCACGAAGGTATCGGCAGTCAACATCTGGGTGGAATATCCCTCGTGAGGAAAGCCTTGTAGGCAGGATACTACTGGCCCACCATGCAGCATGATGCAAGAGAACACGTGAAGAAATGCGATAAATGCCAAAGACACGAGGACATGCATTTAGCTCCTCCTAGCAAGCTCAAATCCCTCTCCTTTCCCTGGCCCTTTGCCTGGTGGGGACTAGACCTCCTCAGCCCATTCATGGTCTGAACCAATCAGAACAAACATCTGATTGTAGCAGTCGACTACTTCACTAAGTGGATAGAGGCCGAAGCCCTGGCCAAAATCACTGCCCAGAACGTCATTCGCTTCTACAAGAGAAATATTCAGGCTCGTTTTGGCATCCCACAAGCGATAGTCACCGACAAGGGGACCAAGTTCATGGATCACACCTTCCAAGAATTCGTCATAAAGCTTGGTACAACCCAAGATTTCGTATCCTTCGAGTACCCACAGACCAAAGGCTAGGCCGAGGCTGCCAACAGGGTGATACTCAGAGGCCTCAAGCGAAGGTTGGATGAAACCAAAAAGCGATGGGTCGAGGAGCTACACAACATGCTCTGGGCGTATCGAATGACCACTCACGCATATATCGAGGAATCTCCGTTCCGGCTAGCATACAAGACGGAGGCCGTTATCCTCGTGGAGATCGGGGAACTTTCTAGACGAACCGAGGCACCTCTCGACAAGGAGATGAACGAAGTATCCCTCTGAGAAGAGCTCGACCTGGTGGAAGAAATCAGAACGAGAGAGGCCCTGCGAGAGGCCTCGCTCAAACAAAAAATAGCCATGCGCTACAATTCCAGGGTGATACGTCGAGAGTTTGAAGTCGGCAGCCTTGTCCTGAAGAGAAATCACAAAGAATCTCGCGAGGGCAAGCTCGCGGAAAATTGGGAAGGCCCTTATCGCGTCTACACCAAAACGGGAACCGGAGCGTATTACTTAGAAAATTTACAAGGTGAACAGCTCATTCGATCATGGAACGCTGAAAAACTAAAACAATGCTACAGTTGAAAACACTAAGTTGTCGGCGGGATCGATCGACAAGACAAACCCCCTTGAACCGACCACGCGTGTGCGCCTAGGCACAAACGTAGGACCCAAAAGTATTTAGAAGGGGCGAGGTTCCGCTCTGCTGACGAGCATACCCTCAGCTCGACGTGGATAACTCGACCGAGCTCCACAGTCTTTGTGCCACAACGGTATAATGCCCGACTCGTGATGAGAAGTTCACGCCACCGAACCCGAGTCCCTCGAAAACGAGACCTGGATTCTGGCCCTCGCCCGAAATTCTCCCCGGCAGTTTGATCGGTTTCCCCGCACCGACAAACATACAAAAACGAGCATATCCCCGATACAAACTCTACAAAGTATAAAAGTCCTAATCGAGCTAACTTGTCAACAATCATGCAAATAACATATTAAATATTCAAAGCAAAATGACCAATGGCCGGAAAATAAATAAAACGAGCACTTGGGCCAAAATTGTGCGAATATTACATAAACGAGCAATAGCCTGGGAAACAACAAATATTATAAAAAACGGCATGCAGGCCGAAACAAATGGACGGTCACCCCTCCACTTCTCCTTCGACAATAGGCGACAATCGGGAAGGATCCCTAGTCGGTTGGTTAATGACATCCCTCAAGTAGTCAGGAACCAGAATCTGTTAGTCAGCCACGTAGTAGTTGACCCCATGCCCGAAGTGTTGAGCTCAACGTCGGGATTCAACACAAGTATCTGGTTCACCGCATTATCGAATCTCTCCTCGGAAGCAGCCTGAGCATCGCCTACCGCAAGCTGAAAACAGGATACTAGCTCGGCTCGTGACTTCAGATCCTTGGTGTCCTCCGGCTCGTCCTCGGCAGGTGCTAGATCGGCACTCAGGGCCTCCACCTTCCCTTCAAGACTCTCGCTCTTGAGCATGAAAGTGTTGTGCTCCTTGGCCAACTTCCTCGACTCTGCCTCGACCAGATTTAGGACTTTGTCTTTATCGACCAAGGCCTTCTCGGTCGCCGCCAACTTGGCTCAGAGGTTCTTGATTTCCATCTCCTGGGATGAAATCCCCTTGATATACGCCACGACCATCTCCAAGATCTTCATCAAGCCACCCGCATATTGAGCCGGCGTCGCCCTCTTTTTCGGACAACTCGTCCCCTCGAGAAGGAGCGATTTGGCCCTGGGAAGACGAAGTGTCGCACTCTCGAAAAAGGACCTCTCCAACCAGCAGGGAGGCATATCATAAGCCCCTTTTCCCGTCTCCCCAGTAAGGTCAACGCTTCACTCAGGTCGAGGCCTCTTCGCCTTCGAGGAAACAGCAGACGAAGATAAAGCAGCGATAGACGGGGTCGAGGAAGACCCGCCTGGCCCAGGAGCAGGAGCTGGCCCTGCGCTAGTCTGAGCATCCTTCTTGGCCTTTCTCTCCTGAGCGGTGAGTATCTTAGCTAGATGTTCTTGAGCGGGATTCATATTTTCTGCAAAACAAAGAAGAAACAAGAGTCAGTAAAACGACCGGTCAAACAAACGACGATCACATAGTGGAAAAAGAAAATCTATACCCAGATATCTAACGCGATCCTCGCTCCCAAGGAGCTCCCGGATGTTTATGAGACCCGGATCGAACACGGGCTCCTCATTTCTGTCTAACATTGGCCTACCCCCTCGATTGACTCACTGGACCGAAAGGATTCGAGCAACAAACAAGGTCAAAGTAGCGAAGCTTGATAGGTCCTCGCCCCCAAGCTCCCCCTCTCTCTAGACATAAGAGCCCAACTCCTTCTCGAAATGTCTGCTAGTCCATTGGAACGGGAACTTGGCGACCAGCATCGCGGTAGGCTCCCCTAACTCGTTAATTCGAGGATTCTCGTCCTCGTTGAGAGACGACCGACTCCTAAAAATATTCAGCAGCGCCTTCGATGATGTGGGCTGCACCAATATGTACTTGTCTTTGAAATGGCGCACGAACTCCAAATAGGCCTTGAACAACTTCCCGTTGCCCTGTTTGAGGGAGACACATCCCCATCGCCCTTCAGTTCAACTCCTCTGAATATGAAAACAGTAGAAGAACAATGGGATCGTGGCCCCGATCTTTAGATAATCGCACACTATCTGGAATGCCCGCACAAATGCAATCCCGTTCGGGTGCAATTGAGAGGGGCCACGTGCAGATGCCGAAAAATGGCCACTTCAAAATCTGAAAAAGGAAGACGGAGACCCATCTCCCAGAAAACTATGTCGTACAAAGGTATCCGCCTCCTATCGTATCTTGAGCAAATCCTGCTGTCTTTCCTGGGGATATACAAAGACCACTCCTCCCGAGCTCCCTCCTCATGTACGTAAACGTCGGTGAACACGTCTTCCCCGTGCTCATAAAAGTATGACTGCCACTCCCAAGGGTCCTTAACTACCCAATCTCGAGGATCCTCGTCATCTCGAGGAGGAAATAGGCCTTCCCGTGCCAAAAAGGTCGCCCCTATTTCGGGCTCCCCTATATGTTGATCCACCAGGTTTTGCTATTCCTCAGAAATTTCTAATATGCTCGACGAGCTGCCACTGGTCTCGCTCGAAGAGCTCCTGAAAGATTTTGTGGATTCGCTCGAAATAATAACATGCGCGTCGTCAGCCATAGCACCTGAAAAGCAGAGGAAAAGGATGAGCTCGACATCAATGCCAGAACCACCCTTCCACCGCTAAACATGTGAAAAGGCACTGAGAGACGAGGATCCTATCCCCAACCAGAACCCTCACTAAGGCGCGCTGCCGTGCAAAAAACGCAGAAATAATCTAGAACTATGCTAAGGTATTCTAACAGGCACAAGTTACAGAAAACAATCAAACCCTAAACGAATCACCTATAGCACACTGTCGGGCCTCGGAGAGAGCTCCACGGTGGCTCTGGCAGCCATGCGCCGCGAGAACAACGTCCGCCACCTAGGGTCTCTAACGATTTCCTCCCTAACAGAACCCTAAATCCTAACCGCATGGATATCTAAGAAGCAAAAAACAAAAGCGCTAAAACATGCAACAATGGAGAAACGGAAACTCACCGAAAGAAGAAGAAGATACGAAGCTGGATAATCGCGAACGAAGAAATTGAGCAAATTCTGGTGGTTAATCGTCGAGCTAATACGAGCAATTGAAGAAGAAAGCGAAAAATACTAATTACCTTGTTCCTCTCGTATTTATAGATGAAACGATCCGCGCGTACAAAACACGCGCCTTGGGAACCCTAGGATCGTCATCATGACACCCTAGCCCTAGGCCATCATTGGTGCCGCTCGACCAACACATTTCCCAAAACACGCTACCTCTCCAAATTCAACGGCCCCGACGGCAAACGTATCGCCTCCCCGACAAAAAAGTACAACGGGTAAACGCCCATTTGCCCGTCCTCTAGGCAGACATCAAAGTCTTCTCTCCTGTGCCCAGAAGCAACGACTTGAGGGGCTACTGTTCTGGACTGGACCGACAGCTTGATTGGGCCCAGTCTAAGAAATCTCATGAGTGCCAACCGCTGGTCGTTGCCCATGCCAATCCTGCACGTGTCGGGCAATGCCTTCCCTCTTTCCCTTCTGGCCTAACACCAACCCAAGATGCCCTTCGACCATCTCCTCAACCTTCCCGATACCAACAAAGTACGGGCCTCCAGGAACCGACCAAGGGGATGCTCGTAACCAGCTCCCCCTCGGGACCAACGACTAGTTACGTGCACATCTTCCCGGTTTAACCAAGTCTTGGCAGTTACCTGATTTTCTGGACCCGCATATCTAGGCGAGAAATCAAGAACCAATGGCTACGCGCCAGGGGAATTATATAAACCCTCACACTTGTGAGGGCCAGGTATCACATACTCATTACTCACTACATGATATTTTGTTAGTACCTCTTTGATCCCACTCTTACTTGATCGTTGGAGTACCTTTCAGGTACAACCCCCTCTCTCCTCTGCCTGACTGAAGATTATCCTCTGGCCACTCTCTAGGTTCCGATCAACCGTAAGATCAGTAACTATTGATAAGACTATTAGAATGAGTCTACGCTTGACTTCATCTAAAGAATTCTTTCCAGAATGAACCTCTGGGGAAGGTGCTTAAGTAGCTGCTTGTCAGATTTAGTCTCTGAGGGGAATTCTTGTTAGAATTCAGTCTTCTGAGGTAAATGCTTGTCATGTAGATAGTCGCCCTGTCCTGTTTCAATAATTGATCCACAACGTGTTTATGTTAGTAAACCCGTCCTGTTTCGGAAGTTCATACCACCTGGCCATGTTAATAGTTTCCCCATCCTGTTTCGGGAGTTAATCTTTGCCTGGTTATAAAGATAGTTTCCCCGCCCTATTTCGGGAATTCATACCGCCTAGTCATTCAAATAGTTTCCCCGTCTTGTTTCAGGAATTAATCTGCGGCCTATTTTCCTAGATAGTTGCCCCGTCCTGTTTCAGGAATTAATCTACGATCTGTTTGAGAATTGTTGATGATATTCGTCTGTTTATAGAATTTTACCTGAAAATATAAAGTTAGTCTTTATGCAATGTCATGATATATGTAATGCATTGCGTAATGATGTTCTCAAAGTAGACGAGAGTGTGTTATACGCGTTTCGTATGCATATGCTATGATACTTGTAAGTGATGTATAGATGCAAGACATTGTTGAAGTGCATTGGTAGCTTCGTATAACATCTTTACTGGGGAAAATAAATCTGTGACCGTTTCCGGGGATGAAGAATATGAATCTTCGATCTTGTTTAGAATGTCTCTGCTGGGGATTCCTGCTTTCTGTTTTGAGGATACTCTGCTGGGGAATTTGATTTCTGCTTGGGGATAAAAGAGTTCAGGAACATTGGTCGTTCATCGCTCTACTGGGGGTTTAGTTCTTATATACTTTGATTAAGGATAAAAGAGATGAATAACCTTCAGAGGTTCCGTATGACCGAGTTTCCGACATAGATGCCAACTCTTTTGGGGAGGACAAAGTTAAATGATGTCTGGATCTATTTCAGATTCCGTAGCAACTTTTTGGGGGTAGCAACCAGGACTACACTTTGCTAGAGAAGAGAATCTTACCAGGGATTTGTATTAATTGGAGGCATGAAATCTGCTTGGGAAGTTAAATTCTGTTGAGGAAATAAACCCTACCGGAGAAATATGCTCTGCTGAGGAAATTATCCCTACTGGATAAGAGAATTTTGTAGGGGATTTCATAGTGTTAAATAAATAAACTCAGATGGGGAATTAGATTCTTGTGAACTATGTTGGGGAAGTTTCCGCCGTATGTTAGAGAAATGATCAAACTCTTTTATCCGCTAGGGGAATTTGCTGGGGAGTATGGTTATATTAATAGCTGGAAGATGCCCCAATTCCTGTCTAGAAGCATATTAGCTTGCGGGGGGAGTCTATCTCTGTCGGGATGAGCTTGTGAAGGTAACTCTGGGGATGATCCCATGGAGGTTATTCTGTGGGGATTTTCCTGTGGGGACTTGTGGAGGACCTGAATGTTATCCCGATTCCTAGAGTCTTGAGTAAATGCTTATTCATGTTCTTATGCATATAATTGTTAATAGTAATCATATTCATATGCATGTGTTCATTCAATTTAGTCATTGAACGTTTTTGCAAACAAAACAGAGAAAGTAAAACAAAGTTGAATTTTGAAATTGTATTTGTATTGATAATTTTCCTATAAACAAGCGTTTTTGTACATAGAATCAAAAATCCTAGTAAGAGGAAATCATCATGAAATGAAAAGAGTAAAAACAAAACATATAGCTATGTGTAAACGACCCCATCGAGTTTCAACTTTGCTATTGCCTTCATGTCTTCAAGCATCTCATCCCTCGCTGTCGGAAAAAGTTGACTGAATTGATCTGTACCGTTTGAACTTGACGTTGTTAACAAAGCTTACTGTAAGTAGATGATCCAACACGACTTAGTCGTACTCTTTAATCCCTAACTTTTGCCTAGACCACCCTTTCGGGTTTTCAGACCACAGGGACACCCTTTCTTGGCCAAGCCGCCTTTTCAGGTTTTTGACTTGCTAGGTGTATAATTTATATATATATATATATATATATATATATATATATATATATATATATATATATATATATATATATATATATATATATATATATATATATATATATATATATATATATATATATATATATATATATATATATATATATATATATATATATATATATATATATATATATATATATATATATATATATATATATATATATATATATATATATATATATATATATATATATATATATATATATATATATATATATATATATATATATATATATATATATATATATATATATATTGGTTCGTCGGGATGCCCTTATTTTTGGCTAGGCCAGTCAACCTAGCGGGTATCTTTCATGCGTAGTATTTTTTAACTATGTTTGCGTTCACAGGATGCGGAAAATCTTCACCATCCATGGTGGTAAGTATCATAGTGCCGCCAGAAAATATATTATTAATTACAAATGGCCCTTCGTAGGTGGGATTCCATTTTCCTCTGGGATCACCTTGCGTTAGGACGATGTGCTTTATTACCAAGTCACTAGCATGATATACCTGATGCTTGACCTTTTTGTTGAAAGCTTTGATCATAAACTTATGGTACATATGACCATGACACACCTCCGCAAGACTTTTCTCTTCAATCAAACTTATCTGGTCTAGCCTAGTCTGAACCCATTCATCTTCGTCTAAGTTTGCATCTTTCATAATCCTTAAAGAAGGAATCTAGACTTCGACAGGCAGGACATCTTTCATACCATAGACTAGAGAGAATGATGTTGCTCAGTTGATGTTCGTACTAAAGTGTGATAGCCATGAAGAGAAAATGGTAATATCTCATTCCAATCTTTATACGTCATCATCTTCTATATAATCTTCTTAATGTTCTTATTGGCGGCTTCCACTTTGCCATTCATCTTCGGTCGATACGGAGAAGAGTTGTGGTGCTTGATCTTGAACTACATGCAGAGTTCTGTGATCATAGTATTGTTCAGATTAGTACCATTGTCCGTGATAATACTTTTGGGGATGCCATACACATATGAGGTTATGTTTGATGAACCAAGCCACAACATTCTTGGTAACTGAGGAAAATGTGGTCGCTTCAACCCACATTGTGAAGTAATCAATAGCGACGAGGATGAAACAATGTCCGTTATAAACAGTGGGTTTGATTTCTCCAATCATATTAATGCCACACATTGCGAACGGCCAAGGAGAAGTCAAGACATTTAAAGGGACCAGAGGTACATGTACTTTGTCAGCATAGATCTGACACTTGTGACAAGTTCTTGAAGGGTGATGACAGTCAGTTTCCATGGTTGACCAGTAATAACCCGCTCTCAAAATATTCTTAGCTATAGTATATCCACTGGAATGAGTACCAAAGATACCTTCATGCATATCTTCCATAATCTTCTCAGCTTCCTTCTTATCCATACAATGAAGCAGAGTCGAATCATGGTTGCATTTGTACAAAATTCTGTTGATCGGGAAGAACTTAGCAGAGAACCTTCATAGGAATTTCTTGTCATTGATAGATGCTTCCTCAGGGTACTCTTGAGCCTCGAGATATCTTTTCACTTTATAAAACCAAGGCTTCTCTTCTACTCCGTCAGTGTTAACCTCGTAGCAATGTACTGGTTCATCCAGTCTCTCAATAGTAATTCGAGGAGCCTCGTTGTCCCATCTGACTTTGAACATAGATGACATGGTCGCCAATGCATCTGCCAACTGATTCTCTTCTTGTGGGATATGCTCAAAAGTGATTTCCTCGAAGTACATAATTAATGCCAATACATGCTCCCGATAAGGAATGATATTTGGGTTCTTCATATCCCATTCTCCCTTGATTTGATTGATTACTAAGGCTGAGTCCCCATATACATTCAAGCATTTGATTCTTAGATCGATAGCAGCTTTGATACCCATGATGCACGCTTCATATTCAGTCATGTTGTTAGTACAGTCGAAGCATATTCTAGCGGTGAAGGGTGCATGGAAACCATTGGGAGAGATAATCACGACACTAATTCTGTTTCCAAGTGCGTTGGAAGCTTCGTCAAAAACCATATTCCATAGGGATCCTGGCTTAGGTCCTTCATACGGTCCAAGAACTTCACAATCTATAATTTTCATGATATTCTCGTCTGGAAACTCAAAATTCATAGACTGATATTTGTCTACCGCTTGATGAGCCAAATGATCTGCCAATACACTTCCTTTGATTACCTTCTGAGTGGTGTACTGAATATCATATTCTTCCAAGACCATTTTCCATCGGGCTATTCTTCCGGAGAGAGCGGGCTTCTCGAATATGTACTTTATGGGATCCATTTTAGAGATTAACAAAGTAGTTTGGATCAACATACACTGTCTTAGTCGGTGATCAGTGTAACACTCGAGGCCGAAAAGGGCAAGGAGTGGTTGCACCATATGTAACACCTGATGCCTAAGAGGGCAAAGGTGGTCGCCACATTAGAATGAGAGGGATCCTGAGACTATGCAGGTATGAGACTGCATGGTTGAAGGAAGACTTATAAGGATTAATTGGTAATACCTATACCAACAAGATGCATCTTTATTTTGGTAGCTCATTCATAAGAAATCCATAGTTAAGTGTGCTTAACTTGGAGCAATTTTGGAATGGGTGACCTTATGGGAAGTTTCCCGGAAAGCCGATGAGTGATGATAAAATACGTTGAAAATACCCGTGTTGGTTTGTTAGATCAGTCGATAATCCTGAAGGCAACCTAGGGCGTTACAAATGGTATCAGAGCCATACCTCTCCCAGTACGATGTGGTTCGAGGAAAAACCATGCAGAAACTGGTGGGCATGTAACACTCGAGGCCGAAAAGGGCGAGGAGTGGTTGCACCACATGTAACACCCGAGGCCTAGGAGGGAAAAGGTGGTAGCCACATTGAAATGAGAGGGATCCTAAGGATATACAGGTATGGGACTCCATGGTTGAAGGAAGGCTTATAAGGATTAATTGGTACTACCTATACCAATAATATACATCTTCTTTTTGGTAGCTCATTCATAAGAACTCCATAGTTAAGCATGCTTAACTTGGAGCAATTCTGGGATGGGTGACCTTCTGGGAAGTTTCCCAGAAAGCGTGTGAGTGAGGATAAAACACGTTGAAAAGACACGTGTTGGTTTGTGGGGTCAGTCGATAATCCTGAAGGTAGCATGGGGCATTACAAGCAGCACATGCCAAAGCGTAACAAGTTTTCTCGAGCAGTGAGTATCTTGTTTCACAGTCGGTAAACTTTTTGCTAAGGTAGTATATTACATGCTCTTTTCGACCAGACTCGTCACGTTGGCCCAGTACACACCCCATTGAGTTGTCTAACACTGTTAGGTACATAATCGGAGATCTTCCTTCAAATGGTGGCATCAGAATTAGAGGTTTTTGAAGGTACTCCTTGATTTTGTGGAAGGATATCTGACAGTCGTCGTTCCATTTCACTACTTGATCTTTCTTTAGCAACTTGAAGATCGACTCACAAGTAGCAAACAAATGAGAAATAAATCTGGAAATATAGTTTAGTCATCCCAAGAAACCTCTGACTTCCTTCTCGGGAATTTTTTTTTATTAATAACCAAGTATTAAAAAAATATTTCGCAAATAACCGGGTTTCGGAAAAAATTACGCAAATAACCATGTTTGAGATGGCTCCATAAAGGAGGAGCCATCTCATTTGGCGCATCCTCCTATTTTTATAAGGGAGGCGCCATCTCATTTGGCGCCTAAGGGCAAATGGCAAGCCCTAAGCCAAATGAGATGGCGCCTATGTGGAAAATTAGGGCAAAAAAAAAATTTTTTTTTTCCTTTCCTGCGCGTTGCGTATTAGACAGAGATAACCAAAATTGATTTTTTATTTGAAAAAAAATAATTACATTCAACTGTTTTACATTTAAATAACAGTAAAAAAATAGATACAAAAAATCCTGAAAAAAAAAAAGATACATCAATGATCCCCAGGAACCCGGTAATGACCCCCAGTTCCGCATCCCCGTCCTCGCCTTTCTCTTGCTGGGTGCCGTCTCGTTTCCTGTTGCGGCAAGGTCGATGGCCCAGCGAAGTCAATGCGATCCGAATCCATAAAATCAGTAAGATCTCCGTATCTCGAAGATCCGCTCTGGTACAGTCGGTTACCCATGCCCTCGAAGTTTGGTCGTGTTGGCGGTGGGTGGGGTTCCATGGTTGGTCGGTAGCATTGGTCGTCTGAGTATGGGGGGTAGAAAGGAAATGGATCTTGGGGTGTTTGGTACTGTGGATGTTGGGTTGTTTGGTGATATGGTGGTTGATGGTAGGTTTGGTCGGGTTGGTCGTAATCTTCTGACATTCCCATATCAGGGCTAAGGCTGGATGTTGAGGGCCCCATATTGGGATATGTGGAAGACTGAAATTGGGTATGGGGTATGTGGGTTTGCTGGTATTGGGGTTGGTATTGTGGTTGGGTTTGAGGCATATCTGGGTATTGGTAGTTTGGCGGTGACTGTGGTTGGTAGTACGGCATTTGGTTGTAGTTGTGTTGTGGTGGGGAATGTGGTTGTGTGTTTGTTGGTCTGTTTCTTCTTGGGGGTGGGTTTGAGGTTGAAGGATTTTGGGTTTGTTGGTGGGGAATCGAGGGTTGTGCCCATTGTGTGCGTGGGTCAACCAAGTACCTCGGATGAGACACGTGCATATCTGGGTTACTAACCGACCTGTACCACGACATATATTGATCGGTGTGTCGCATGTTACCTTGAGTAAGGAAAACAGGGGATTGCAAGATGTAGCGGTGACGCCTTTGCCACATTTTACACCATTCTGGAGCAAAGTCTTTCAAGTTGGTTAGATTCCACTGGGCGTCGACCCTTTTTAGATGCCAGGGGGACAAATCTGTTGGGTCACTTGGTATCTCTTGGATCATTCCGAACTGCATCTTCACGCGGTCGCTGTGGTGCATCTCCACAATGTTGAACCGAATGAGTGCAGTCTTTGCAGTCCAAGTTGCTGCATCCTCTGGATTTGGAGAATGGTCCAAACCCAAATATGGTCTCCAGACGAACTGCGATAAAATTTAAATCAGGTAAGCGCAAAAGTAATGTATAAATAAATAAAATGAACAAAAGTTAAAAGCTACGACTTACGTCATCTGGGCCTAGGTGATCCAACAGATTCCGGTAGAGTGCGACATTGAATCTGGGATTCTTGCCGTAATCCATACCCCTCACGCAGTACCTATAGGAAATGAGAAACATGTTATTTTTAGCATATATTTTGGAAAGAGAAGAATAGTTATAAATGCTATAACTTAATGACTTACTTTGTTGCGTAAGGGAAACCAAAAGTGTTGTTGTTGATGGGGTTTAAGGACTCCATCCTCCACCAACCCCAGGCTTGTAGTAAAAATGCGCACCCATAAAATGTACATTTTTCCTTGACTGCGTTTTTGCACAAGGAACTGTACAGGTGGGCTAATACTGCAGAACCCCAACTAAATTTTCTAGTTTTATCAAAATTGGTTAGTAAATGTAAGTACATGAAATTTACACTATTTCCCGTACTTTCGGGAAATAAAAAAGTACCAAAAAGTATCATTATATACGTCCGGGCTTTTACTACTCGGTCATTTTCTGAGGAATTTTCATTTAATTCCATACTTGCATAATGCCGTTTCAGGTCAGTGAGTAGTATTCCCTGCCCTCTTGCTCCACCCCCTTCTACCATGTCCCTACCCAACAGTTCTTCACACTGTGAGTTGGGTTGTTGAACCGACCCGTTCACCGCTTTACCGTCAATAGGGAGGCCCAGTAGCATGTAGACATCTTCGAGAGTGATGGTACATTCACCTATTGGTAGGTGAAATGTATGGGTCTCCGGTCTCCACCTCTCCAACATTGCAAGGATGAATTTGGAGTCAATGGTGCAGTTGGAGATCTTTATCACGTGTCCAAAACCTGCATATTCCAGATAAGGGACGATAAAAGGGTCGGGGGCCAGGTATTTGTGCGAACGGATTCTGAATCTTTGTGTATCCTGAGATCATAATTAAACAAGAGTAAGATTAATTAAGATGAACAACACGTTTTTTAAAGTATGAAAAATGTATAACCAAAGAAGAGACTTACAAATGCAGCAATGTTTTCCCTTGTGCCTCTGTGAGTATCTCCCATTGTTAGAAGGGCCATTCTTCAGAACGCTTGAGTGAATGAAAGACTTAGGAAGAAATAAGGAGTATGATAGACTTAAGAAATATTTCGTAGCAGAGAGTGAGAGAGTGAGAGTTGTGTGGGTGTGAGATATGTTTCATAAGGTATGTATTTATAGGCAACTAATTCTGATGTAGTGGTTGCATGCATGCGAGGTGTCACATTTGCATGCTTAGGGAGTTACACATATGCATGCATGCATTTACAAATAATGTAAGGTGTCTTTCTCTGTTGCATGCATGCCTATTGGAGCTGACGGGTGGCAGGCTTAGACAAAACTTTTATGTGTGTATTATAGGGCCAGGCTAGGTGGCAGCATAAGCCCATGCATGTAATACGATTGGACAGTAAGGGAGGCGCCATCTCACTTGGCGAAATAGTACAAAAATGAATGTTGTCGCCACCCCATTTGGCGAATAAGAGGTGTCACGTTTTACAGCATTGTCTCAGGCTAGGTGGCAGCCTTTGGGATGCCTTTCTCTGTTGCATGCATGCTTATTGGAGCTGACGGGTGGCAGGCTTAGACAAAACTTTTATGTGTGTATTATAGGGCCAGGCTAGGTGGCAGCATAAGCCCATGCATGTAATACGATTGGACAGTAAGGGAGGCGCCATCTCACTTGGCGAAATAGTACAAAAATGAATGTTGTCGCCACCCCATTTGGCGAATAAGAGGTGTCACGTTTTACAGCATTGTCTCAGGCTACGTGACAGCCTTTGGGATTCCTTTCTCTGTTGCATGCAAGGCTATTGGAGTGGACGGGTGGCAGGCTTAGACAAAACTTTTCTGTGTGAAGAATAGGGCCAGGCTAGGTGGCAGCATAAGCCCATGCATGTAATATTATTGGACAGTAAGGGAGGCGCCATCTCACTTGGCGAAATAGTACAAAAATGAATGTTGTCGCCACCCCATTTGGCGAATAAGAGGTGTCACGTTTTACAGCATTGTCTCAGGCTACGTGACAGCCTTTGGGATTCCTTTCTCTGTTGCATGCAAGGCTATTGGAGTGGACGGGTGGCAGGCTTAGACAAAACTTTTATGTGTGAAGAATAGGGCCAGGCTAGGTGGCAGCATAAGCCCATGCATGTAATATTATTGGCAGCCTTGGGGGGTTGCATCACTTACTTAATTGAAATATTTTGCCTTAGGTTGAACATAACATTCATTCACATAAACTGTAAAATTTTCCAACCTTCGAATCAGTCATCTAACCTTCAAACATTCCAGCATTCATACCTTCATATAATCAATAAACCCAAAACATTCCCACCTTCATACCTAAAACAATTCTACACAATGGCCTCTTCACCACAATTTGTTGTCAAAGCACATTTCAACGGTGAGACATACATGTGTCCCACAGTTGGGTTTTTGTTTAGAAACACCGACAATGTCCGATTTCTCTTAAACGGGAAAGCAAATTTCTCCTACTTTAAGAAAAGATTGGAGGCCAAACTTGAACGAGGCCCTATATCCCAGATATTTTATCAGAGTCCAGTCTATTTTGGAAACAACCAAGTCATATTTTATAAGGTTGCAATTCAAGATGACGAGGATTTCCAGAACATGATTTCCAGCCATGTCTATTCTGGAAACGACTCTATTGAGTTGTACGTTCTGTTTCAAGAGCCTCCGGTGACACAGGAGGTAGAGCCTCCGGTGTTACAGGAGGTTGATCCTTTGGAGAATGAGCAAGCCGAGGTGGATGCAGTTGATGATGAAGAAGAAGATAACGAGTTAGAGTTCGATGAAATGGTGAACGACGATTCTGACGATGATGGCATCCCAAGTATTCCTACCGACAAAATCTACACACCACCTACGCACATGACAAACTTCAACATGGGCGGAGATGAACCTTCTACGGACTTGTTTTTCCAACCGTATATGCAATCAGATGAAAATTTAAAAGAGAAGGACAAGTTTCGTAATAGAGAGGAATGCATAAGGGCCATCAAAAAATTTCACATGCTCAACTCGGTTGATTATAAGGTGGACCGTGTAAACCCGGAAAGGTACAAGATCAAGTGTGTCCACCCTGACTGCATGTTCAAGCTGACCGCTTCATACAGACTAAGGGGTGACTGCTGGGTCATAGGTTCCATGACAACCCATACTTGTGTAAGTTCCACTCAATCACAAGACCACCGAAAACTCAACCATGATCTAATCTGTCAAGAAATCCTACCCCTGGTGAGCAACGACCCTTCTTTGAAGGTGAAAACAATCATCTCCCACATCACCACAGTTTTTAACTACACTCCGTCTTACCGTAAGGCGTGGTTAGCAAAGACTAAGGCGATTGAAAGGGTGTATGGAAACTGGGAGGAGTCATACCGAGAACTTCCCCGCTACCTCAATGCACTAAAGACATATTCTCCAGGTAGTGTTTATGTTCTGGAAACATTGCCCGCTTACGCCCAAGATGGTAGTGTTCTACATGGCAACGGAATATTCAGTCGCGTCTTTTGGGCATTTCAACCATGCATCGCAGGGTTTGCATCATGTAAACCAATTCTACAAATAGACGGGACTTGGTTGTATGGCAAGTACAAAGGCACTCTTTTGATGGCAGTTGCACAAGATGGCAACAATAACATTTTCCCCGTTGCGTTTGCCCTTGTCGAGGGGGAGACCGGTGGTGCTTGGAGCTTTTTCCTGAAAAATCTTCGTACACACGTGGCTCCTCAACCGGATCTATGTTTGATCTCGGACAGACATGCCTCTATTGAAAGTGCCTATAATAATCCGGCAAATGGTTGGCATGACCCTCCTTCTACGCATGTCTATTGCATCAGGCATATCGTCCAGAATTTCTCGAGGGAGGTCAAGGACAAAACATTGCGGAAAGCGGTGATGAATGCGGGATACGCACTGACACAACCCACATTCAAATATTACCGCAACGAGATCCGTTTGTCTAACCCAGAAGCCGGTACGTGGATCGACAACATACCGGTCGAAAAGTGGACTAGGTCATACGACAATGGCCAAAGATGGGGGCATATGACAACAAATCTCATTGAATCAATGAATGGGGTATTCAAGGGCATACGAAACCTCCCCATCACTGCCTTGGTGAAATCCACGTATTTTAGGATGGCTGCGTTATTTGCCAAAAGAGGTGAAATGTGGTATTCAGTCTTGCAATCAGGACAACTGTGGAGTGAAAGCTGTATGAAATACATTAAGGCTGAAAGTGCAAAAGCCAACACTCACATGGTTACACGGTTTGACCGCCATAGCCACAACTTCATTGTGAAAGAGACCATTGACCACAATGAAGGCCTGGCAAGACAGGAATACAGGGTCATTTTACCTTCTCAATGGTGCGATTGTGGCAGGTTTCAAGCTTTTCGTATGCCTTGCTCTCATGTCATTGCCGCTTGTGCGCATACCCATCAAGACGCGCTTCAACTGCTATCAAACGTTTATAAATCTGAGACGTTGCTAACTGTTTACAACAACAACTTTCCTTTGGTGGCAAAACCGGACTATTGGCCTGAATACAGCGGTGATATAGTTTGGCACAATGACCAAATGCGAAGGAACAAGAAGGGTCGTCCCAAAAGCAGGCGCATAACAACAGAAATGGACGATCTTGACAGGTTGGAAAGAAAGTGTGGTTTATGCCGTCAGGTCAGACACAATCGCAAAAACTGTCCGAATCGGGCGTCTGGCTCGACCACATAAATTTTGTAATACAATAAATCTTTTCAATAGTTGTGTTGTAAACATTATGGGTTTTCCGTTAATAAAACTGTTCACACAATTTAAGAAATTCAATATAGGAAATTACATTAGGGTTTTCGCGTACAACAATGATTAACGATAATCAATCTAGGAAATTAAATTAGGGTTTTCGCGTACAACAATGATTAACGATAATCAATCTAGGAAATTACAACTGTTAACACAATTTCATCTGACCCATGCATCATCAGCATTACATCACTGTCTGTTTTGACTTCCTCCAACCACACATTAGGTCTTCCTGTCGCATGCGAGGTTGTTGTTCGTTTTCGCTGGATCCTTCGAATTTTTTCCCCCTCGGCGATGTCTCCATCTAGCCACCGCATCAACTCCCGCTTCAGACGCTCCATGGAGTGAATGTGCCAGAATTTCATTTTCATCGCGGGTTTCGTGGCGGAGAATATAACGTAACCATCTCTGCTAAAAATCATAGGCGACGTCATTACGTAAATAAGGGAGTACAAAATAAAAATACAGTGCGAGAAAGTGTGAGAAATTTCAAAGAAACGGACGAATTATTTATAAAACGGCAAAAAACCCTAGTTTTGCCCTAGGCGCCAAGTGAGATGGCGCCTCCTCTCCTTTTTAAGGAGCATGCGCCATCTCACTTGGCTAAAAGCCAATGGAGGCGCCAAGTGAGATGGCGCCTAGGGCAAAACCCTAGGTGCATGCGCCAAATGACTTGGCTCCTCCTTTATGGAGCCATCTCAAACATGGTTATTTGCGTAATTTTTTCCGAAACCCGGTTATTTGCGAAATATTTTTTTAATACTTGGTTATTAATAAAAAAAATTCCCTTCTCGGTGTGGGGATCGGGCATTTCTTGAATAGCTTTGACCTTGGCAGGATCAACTTCAATACCTTTACTACTGAGAACGAAACCCAAGAGCTTACCGGATCTCACCCAAAATGTGCACTTGTTCGGATTCAACCTCACCTGGTACTTCTTCAACTTCTCAAACAACTTGTGTAGATGATAAAGATGTTCCTCTTCAATCTGGGATCTGGCTATCATGTCATCGACGTAGACCTCTATCTCGTGATGGATCATGTCATGGAATAAAGCTACCATGGCACGATGATACGTTGCACTGACGTTCTTTAACCCAAAAGGCATAACCTTGTAACAAAAAGTGCCCCACTGTGTGACGAAGGTTGTTTTTTCCATATCTTCAGGTGCCATCTTGATCTGATTATAACCCGAGAAACTATCCATGAAGGAGAATATCTTGTGTTGAGCGGTGTAGTCAATCAGAACATCAATATGTGAAAGTGGGAAGTTATCTTTGGGGCTCGCCCTATTCAGATCCATGTAGTCTACACACATACGCACTTTTCCATCCTTCTTAGGTACTAGAACCACATTTTCCAACCACTGAGGATATGATGTAACTGCTAAGAAAACTACATTTAATTGCTTCATAACCTCGACCTTGATCTTCTCTGACATCTCGGGACGCATGCGGCAAACTTTTTGCTTTATTGGACAACAACCCTCTTTCATCGGCAGACAATGAACCACAATATCATTATCGAGCCCTGGCATGTCCTCGTACGACCAAGCAAAAATCTTAACATATTCATGCAACATCTGTATTAACCTGTTCTTGATACTGTCTTCTAGGTTGACACATATCTTGACTTCTTTCCTGTCTGCTTCAGTACCCAAGTTTACAACCTCGACCGACTCTTCATGCGGTTGTATAGCCTTTCCCCTTGCACTAACAGTCTGGCAATCTCTCCGGGTATTTCACAATCTTCCTCACCTTCGTCATTGGCTTGGTAGGTCGGATTTTCAAAGTTATAAATGGAAATAGAAGAATCGTTATCAACGGGATCCAGAGTGGATGTGGATCTGCAATTTATTATGTGGGTGTGTGTAAGAACACATAACTATTTGAAAGTAATAAAAGTAAAGAAAAGATAGAGAGCACAAAATTTGAATGCAAAACGTCCAATACTTTATTAAATGAATATATGTTTATGAAATGACAACCCTTAATAAGTGGACCATTGTGTCCCGGGTAAGACATAAGGCTTAAGGTCATTGTTTAAATAAATTACATAACCAAAACTTTGTAAGCAATAAAATGGAAATTAGCTATTACTCCTGACTAAAGGAGATTGAGATAATGTGTTGAGTCTTCCAGTTGTTGAGCCCGTTGCCGATGGTCGGAAAGATTCAGTTGTCAAGGTCATAGTCACTGTCAGCATCTTCTATAGTGTTGACTCCATTGTCGCTGACGCGGAATGGTGGTCTTCCAGCACGAGCACGACGAACAACCTTCTGAGCTTCTGCAGTAAAACCCAAACCAAATTTGTCAGATTTGTACAGAATGTCAGGAAGCTGGCTCCAAGTAGTACAACCACCTTCTTCTACGACAACTCTAACATCCTTCAAAGAAACCATTCTGGGAGGAATCCTGGTAACCTTGGGAATAGAAGAAGCATCTTCAGTAGCGGTAGGAGGGATAACTTCAAAAGCCTGACAGGGAGTCTCGATGAATTCTTCGTCTATCTCTACATACCAAAATGAGTTCAATTGACTAACCATATACTCCTTTTCACCGCAGACAATAACAATATTTCTATTCAGAGGATATTTTAACTTCTGGTGTAGGGTTAAGGTAACAGAACCTTTCCCATGGATCCAGGGGCGTCCCAGTAGGTAAGAATAAGCTGGTCGAATATCTATCACGTAGAAGGTAGATTCAAAGACCTGCAAACCTACCTTGATCGGAAGATCTACTTCTCCATGTACCATCCTCTTTGACCTGTCAAAGTCTCAGACTATAATATCAATGGGTTTCAGTACAACCCCTTCGCAATCTAGTCTGTCAAGAGCACCCTTCGGTTGGACATTCAACGAGGAAGCAATATCAACCAATACATGATCTAGAGTAGTGCCCCTGCATTCAATGGAGACATACAAGGACTTGTAGTGGTTTCTTCCTTCAGGAGTCAGGTCAGAATTAGAAAAACCTAACCCGTTGTCATTTGTTAAGCTGGCAACATAATTCTTAAATTGGTCGGCAGAAATATCTTGTGGCACGTGAGTGGGCTTCAAGAATTTCACTAAAGCTTATGCATGAGCTTCAGAACACAGTAACAGGGATAATATGGAGATTTTAGATGGGGTCTCCTCCAGCTGCTCAACAATTTTGTAATCACTCTTGCGGATAATTTTCAATACCTCTTCCAACTCTTGCCTAGAGGTGTCTTTTGCTACTACTTCTTCAGGCGCCTCCATCTGGGCAGGCTCCGTTATTTGCTCTTTTCCCGGACTATCAGTAGTTGACTCGGTAGCAGTAACTTTAACTGGTGTAGCGACAGTCTTCGAAGAGATTTCCGGAGAGAAAACCCTCCCGCTTCTAGTAACCTTACTGGTCCCGTCAATATTGTCAATGGTGGGATCAACAACTTCAGCACCTTCACATTCAGTAGTATATAGTTCTTGCTTGACGCCATGGTAGTAGATGTTGGCTCCATAGTTCCAAGGAATAACTTTATCCGAAGAATATGGGATGGGTCTGGGTGTAGTAATTATTAGAGGAGCAGCTTTGGGTTGGGCAATAATCTTTACAGGACCCTTGGAAGTGATCCTGATAGGAGTACCAAAAATTACAAATACCTCTTCCAACTCCACGTCTTGTTACAAATTCTCAACAGACAGAATCTTCTCAACCAGAATTATGTGATTGTCCATTAGGCATTGAATGCCTTCTTTCAGTAAATTATAGTTATTGGGTTGGGCTGCGCAGCAGTAACATCTTTCAACAAACCCGAAAATAAACCGGCCTGTAATAGATTTCCCTTGATAATTGGGAGGGGAGTAACAAAATCACTTACAATAGAAACAAAAAGAAAATCATCAATAGCACTTATTCCTTTGTCATGCTTCGACATTGGTGCAGTAATTACATTAGGAGTCTCAGGCGGATCAAACTCAATCTCTTTGTTGTCAATCATGTCTTGAATTTTGTTTTTCAAGGCCAAAAAATTATTGGTATCGCGCCCAAGGATATTGGAATGGTAAGCACACTTCACATTTGGATTGTATCAAGGATAGGAGGTGTTGGGATTCAGAGGAGGATCCCTTAATGTTATCATTTCCGCTTTCAGTAAATGTTGTAATGCCTAAGACAGTGGCATGCTGATCTTGGTGAACTGTCTTCTAGGTGCGTCCGTCCTACGCTGATTTCCCTGTTGTTGTTTTTTTCTTTTGATGCGCAGGATTAGAAATCAACACTGCTCCTATAGATTGATGGAGATCATTTCTAGTACGACCCTTCTGGCCATAAACAACATTAACTTCTTTCTTTATGCTAAATGTTTTCTTTACAGCACTCGAAGACGTAGCCACCTGAATCTTTCCACTCTTGATACTACTTTCGACATGTTCCCTAGTTAGAATCAGCTCGGTAAAACCGGATGAAGAGCTTCCAATTAAATGGTTAAAGAAAGGAAATGTTAGAGTTCCCATGAACATGTCAACCAGCTCCCTGTCAAATAAAGGAGGTTGCACTCTTCCAGCCAGATCTCTCCAATTTTGGGCATACTCCTTAAACCCTTCATTTGAGCCCATAGTCATACTTTGTAATTGCACACGATTTGGTGCAAGGTTAGCATTATATTGATACTGTTTGTAAAAAGAAGTAACCAGGTCTTCCCATGTGCAGGTGTTGGTTCCCTCCAACTGATAGAACCATTCAAGTTGTATCCCAGATAAACTCTCTTGAAAGAAGTGTACCCATAACTTCCTATCAGTAGTATGGAGTTGGATCTTCTGGACATAAGACCTCAGATGCATCTTAGGACAAGAAACACCGTCATACTTTTCAAAAGTAGGGACCTTGAACTTATGAGGGATAACAACCCCCAAGACTAATCCCAGCTCTTCAAAATCCAACCCAGGCACTCTCTAGATCTCCATAACATTGAGACGATCTTCCAGTTGTTTGTATTTGTCATCGGCAGGAGGATACTGCACAGCAGAATACTCTTCATCAGAATCTTGGCCAGAACCAAGGTTTTATTATCTTCAACTTTCACACTCTTGTCATCCTCTTCTTGGTTATCGTCTTCATTCATAGGGAACTCAAAATATATAGCCCTTTTGACGGGACCCTTGAATCTTCTGCCCATGTTAAAAGAAACTGCTGGCTTTTTAGTCTTCTTCTTATTCCCCTTTGTGATGAGAGTATTCAACTCGTCTTGTCCCTTAGCTAAGTCCAAGAACATTTGGTGAAACTGAGAATTATGAGCATGAAGTTCTTTCACAGTTTGCTCGAGTGCCATCTTTTACTGAAATACAACAAGAAGATGAGAAAGTCTGTCTAGAAAGTACATGTTATGTGATGATATGCATGATATGTAAATGCAAATGCAATGTTTTCAAGGACTTTTGTGGGATTTAAATTTGTTTAAACAAAAGGAGACAAAAGAAATTTTAGTAACAAGCTTAAATTATAATTTCCTTTTAGCCTTATAATGACAACAAAAAGAGTTACAAAAGAAGTAAATTATGAACTCAAGTCTCCCATGGGCGCTTCCTCTTTGTGTTGACATATGCATTAAGGCTTTGTTCTTCGTAGAGTCGTTTCATCAGCTCCAGTACTTTCTTCTCACTAGCATGGAGCTGAGTTTCAAAGGTATCCCTTTCTTCCTTGAGTTGAATCCAAGACTTATGTAGTTCTTCGAATTCACTAAGGATATCAAGATGAATAACAGTGTGAGGAACATTCCCTTCAACAACAGGCTCTACGATCACTGGTAGGATAGTCAGATATGGCATTTTAAGATTTTGAGCACGAGAACGCATCCATCTGTAGTTAGGATCTAGAGGAATGGAATTCTTGTGTCTCAAAGTCTTGCTATCAATCTTGTTGACCATTCCCTAAGCATGTATAAACCTTTAACGGTAACTCTGAGGATCATTCTCATAGTCGAATACTATACCCTGGATGAGCATATCATGAGGACCGTCTCTTCGAGCATAACCAAACTGACATAGAGCTAGGGAAGGGTTGTACGTGATGCCCCCTCTTATACCAAGGAATGGTACATTAGGGAATTCCCTATAGTGGTCAATAATAGTGACACCTGCCTGAGATCGAGAACACCAATGGATATCCAAATGAGTGAGTGACATCAACCTTTGAGACCACCACAAACCTTATTCATTCTTCATCACTGATCGGGGCAGGTGCGAAATAAACCACCTGGACAGTAGAGGTATGCAACACATAAGAGTTCCTCGCTTCTTCATAGTACGAGTGTGAAGGGAATGCAGGATGTCTCCAAGCAAAGTAGGCTCCAGATTATGAGTGAGAAATATTTTAATAGCATTCATATCTACGAATTGGTCCAAATTAGGAAATAGTTCGAAACCATAGATTAGCAAAGCCAAAATATCCTCAAAAGCCCGAAAGCTCATGGCATCTATAAACCCCTGAGCCTTTTCTATCAGAAATTTAGGAGAAAAACCCTTGGCTCCATTTCTTGTTTCTCAATTAGCTATGATGTTCGATCCTTTCAAATGTAAGGTTGCTGCAATGTCTTCAGGTTTTGGAACTTTCTCTAGACCGGTGAAAGGTATCTGATCAAGAATAGGCAATTCAAGAAATTTAGAGAATTCTTCCATTGTAGGCACCAATTGATAATCTGGGAAGGTAAAAAAATGATGTTTAGGATCAAATAACTGGAACATAACACTCATCATGTCTTTTTTAAAATCGGTAGTTACCAAACTGAGTAGATGACCACGTCTCTTGGTGAATTGAGAATTGTCAGGAACCTTTGAGACTAATTCCTCAAGCTTGTAAGGTACCCTTACGAAGTTGATTCAGATAGTATTCCTACGACTGGAAGCCATGACCCTGCAACACAGAACAAAGATAAATCCCCTAGATCCTTGAAATGGTTAGTCATGATATGATGTTATGATGTTATGATGTCATGTTTAAACAGATGACAAACACAAAAAAGCACACAAGAGCCTTAGTTTTAAGGCTTGCATGGGGTTCATAGGTAAGTACCCTCTTGAAGTTTAGTTGGCTCAACCTGTCCTAAAAAAGTAACTGGGTCCTAGGGATCTCAATATCACTGATTTTTCCCACAAATTTCATTTAGCACGACAACTGACTCGCCACCAAACAAAACCCGAGATTCGAATCTCAATGAGCATAGAATCGAGTATCAACCAACTTCAGATTGCACCAAAGACGACTGTCTCACTACCTTCTAATGGCTAAGTTGGGTCAATTAAGGTTCTAAAGGTTAGTTAGTGCTTATGACACCATGCGGTAGCCTAGTATTCTCCCCGACTAACTCTAGGGACATCAGTACAAACCAATGTGTCGCACTAACGTAGCCATCACTTCAACCATATCGGTATATGCCGTATAGTTTCCATGATCTATTTCTATTTACCTAAAATTCCCCCTAGATCCGGGTGTAGGATCTTTGCAAGAAAAGTAAACCAGAGCAACCCTCAAATTTAAAGCATACAAATAAAACAATAAAAGCATTTAAAAGTAATCTAACTCTAAAGGTAACCCCTCTTTTTTAACTTTATTTTCCCCAGCAGAGTCGCCAGTTCTGTAATACGGTGGGAGAACTGACTTGGTTTTACATTTTATCGCAAATGTTGCGGATAGCAAGAGTCGCCACCGACTTTTCTTTTATCCAATAAGGAAAGGGTGAAAATAACAAGAAAGACATTGATATTATTGAGTTCGGGGGGTAGATTATGAAAAGGGAAGGTGTTATCAACCTTCTCATCCATAGTTTTCTACGGGCTCTTTATTGCTAGCTCACTTTGAAAATTCTTTATGAATGTGTATTTTAAAAAATATTTTGAAATGCCAATAGTAAGGCAAGACTTTGTAATGATTCTCGTATTTATCCTCGAGAATGCGTACAAAGTGTTTCTTATTTGAAAATATTTTTGAAGAGTGTTTGTGAAAAGATGTTTTGTTCATGAGAAAGCGATTATAAGCGTTCTACCTACTCAAAGCCGTTCTTGTCATTTTCCTCCTCCTTTACATAGCGCTATCAACCCATTAGTTAGTAGGAAGCCCTATCATTGAATGTGAAGGGACAGGCGCGGGTCATCGTTCAGTCATTGAAGGCAACTTGTAGGGGAGATTTAGCAATTTTGTAAGGGACTAGATCGTTTACCAAAGGAAACATCCGAAAGGGTCATCGAGGAACTATGATCTTTTGATTCAAGGGACAATGCTAAAGTGTCCCCATGTTCGAGGGACATGACTGTGTTTCTGAGGTAACAAAGGAGGTTACCCTACAGGTGCGGGTTTGAAAAGTGATTTGTGTTTCAAGTATTTGTTTATCTTTGATTAGGGTTAGCTAACGTTTCACTTTTATCTTGCCATGCAATCCTAATTACTAACAGTAATAGTGGAAATGACAAAACTGTAAAGTATAAGTGCAAAAAAGTAAAATTTTATACTATTACAGGGCTTCGGGAGTGGGGAGTACAAATAATAAAAATGTGGGAAAAAGTAAAACCCTAATTAACTATTATAAACCATGAGCAGTTACATAATCGAAAAAATGAGAAAATAATAAACTACGCGAAAAGGTAAAATAAAGAGAACAAAAAGGAAATTGTTTTGGCGATTTTCTTGATAAAAAGAGGTTTTGATGATTAATGTAATAACCTAATTGATTTTAATTAATTAAAAAGGAAATTGATTAATTAAAACCTAAAAAATCTAAATTGGTTGATTAAATAAAAAACCTAAAAAAATTAATTTGGGTTGATTAAATAAAAAACCTAAAACTAATTAGGGTTTACAAAAAAAACAAAGGTTTTGAAAAAGGTTTTGTAAAAATAAAAGAAGATAAGAGAAAGGGTGAGAAGAAAAGAGAATTGGAAAAAATAACCAAAATGGTAGGGGTGGGTGTTAAACCCACACCCTCTGAACGTCCAACCAACACCTTCACCACTAGGCCAGGCGCGCCTTGGTGTTAAGGAATGGACCCAACGCGCTTTATCACATGCAAAACAAATAAATCATAAAAAACATCAAAATGCCAAAAGGCTGAGATCGAACCCACGCCTTGGCATAGTAAATCCTTATTGTGCGTGCTTCAACTGCTGGGGCGGTAATACATTCGTTTACTTATGTGAAACGAATAAAATAAATATTAAACATAAAGGCATAGACCGGAGAGGCGCCGAAGCCCTAGCTCCGGTCGTCTTCTCTGGTGAGTCAATTCCTTATTCCTGCAAAATAAGAAACATTAGCAAGAAAAAAGTACCCTACCCCCCTAAATCGAGGGTTGCAAGTTCAATATTATGGTTATTTTGGACTGAAACAACCTGGTTTGAGAGCTATGGTGAAAACAACAACGATCTGCATGAATAAGGTGATTCACGATTTGGCTAGCATGGGACTCCCGCGATGGTTCTGTCCTGCACTTTTGAACCTTAGAAATACATACAAGACATTAGTAGATGTTAAAATTCAATAAAAAACAAGAATGGATAATTCATGCAATAATGAAATCGTGATGCATGCTTAATCGTTTCTTGTCGTTTGGGTCTTTGCAATCAGTCCAACCTTACCCTATGGTGTTATTGGAAGTGAATGTGACGACTAGTTTGTGATGAAAGGGACTATGAATAGGGTTTCAAGTTGTTTTATGGTTCTTGAAAATTTGAGATTTTTGGACAAGCTTCTTGATATAATGGTTCGTGTCTTACTTGTATGAAGAATGCAAAATATATAGCATGAATTAGGTCAACATAGCATGGACTTGGACTTTTGTAAGAAGGCTTTGTATTTTATCTTATTTATTTTTGAATTAATAATGAATAAATAAAAAATAATTAAAATAAAATAGGCCAAGCGGTACATGAACAAGATTTGAGGTGTATAAGGAGTGTAATACACGCTTGGACTCTAAAACAATGGCCCAATAGCCCAAAATATCAAGTTTTCGCAATTTGAACTTCATGCATTTGCTCAAAATTTCCCAACTTACAATGGCCATAACTCTCTCAATTTTTATCTCTTGAAGACGTTCTTAGAATTTTTGGAAATTTCAAGATGTCCTATATAATATCTATTTTGATTAATTTTTCTTTTGAAGAATTTTTCTTGATGTAAGTTGCCTTGACAAAAAGTGTCCTTTTGTTGACTTTTGAAATGACATGTAATGTATTGACTCATATCTCTCAAATGAAGCATTTTTTGGACTTGAGCTTAGTGATACAAAGTTGTGGAGAATTGAATTTCCTTCAAAATGAGCTTGGGTTAGGGGAGATCTGATGAAGTATGTGAAAGTTATGCTTGGTCAAAGTTTAGTTGACTTCTCCTAAGAAAAAAAAATCCTAATTTAGTAACTTTTGACTTTTGATAAATTGAGAGTTTTTCTTGATGAATCATGATCACCCATTGATCAAATGATGAATACCACTTCAAAACCTTGATGTTGACCAAAAATCTTGAGGTTTGACTGTATGTTAACCATAATTGACTTTTTACTCAATATAGTTGATTTTCAGTCATCTGAGGAATTGACTGAGCAAACTTGTGATGCAAGGCATGAAACTTGGTATGAGCATTCTTGAAGTCATATGAGGAACCATGAAAGTCACTTGAGACCTTTGAAACCAAAATTTCCTTGTGAAAGATGAAACTCTAGTTGTGGATCCATTGCTTAGGAGGGGAATTTGTCTGATCAATTCTTGAGCATCCTTGAGCATTTGAGAATCCTAAGAGAATGTCTTGAAGAAAAGGGAGGGAAAATTTTAGGGTACAACAACATCCAAGATGAATAGTTGTGACATTTACATTTTGATTGATTAGTGTTAGTTTCACGCGAATCACTAATGTTTCATGTGGATTGATGAGTTGGCAATGTCTTGACCATTGTTACTTTATAAATGGACGGTAAAGATTTATTACTTAATTTTTTTCATCAAATTAGTCATAAATAAAAAAATTAAAAAAAAAACTCTACTTTACCCATCGGTTTTTAGAAAAACTGAGGTAATAGGTTATTAAAATTTTTTTAAAAAAATTACAAGGTAATATTGGTCACAAGTTTGATCCCCAACAACTGATTTTTAATTTATTTTCAGAAATGCACTTCTTTTTACCTTGGTTTTTAATAAAAACCGAGGGGTAAAGTCCTGTTAAAATTTTTAAAAAATTAAAAAGTGATAAAGCATTGTTGCTGGGATTCGAAGACACGTCCTCTAAATACATTTCTGCTCAATTTCCAGCAAAACCGATGGAATATATATATTGTTTAAAAAAAATTAAAATGTGACGCGTCTTTGGTTTACACTTCGAATTTTTATTGGGTGAGGTGAAATGTTCCGTCATGAAATATATTATTTGTTGTAGTGGGCGTGGCACCGTCAACATCAGTAGTGGCAATCAATGATCCATATCATAGATGCAAGCCATTATATAAGAGTTACACCACAAGAACAAAGCCCTGCAAGATAATGTTCTGCATCTCCAACAATAACAACACAAGGACTATCCATCAAAGGGCATGGAGATCTTAGATCTGTAGCCCCTCTTCGATGAAAGTTGGGATGCATTTACAACTAGAGAACTTCAAGTTGTCGTTGCTGATAACCTTCAATGGAAAAAGAGACCCATTAGAACACATTATTACTACCAACACTCAAGCAATAATAGGTGACCCAAATCCTTGAATTGTAAGCTTTTTCTATGGCACGTCTAAGGAGCTGACATTAAGGTGGTAGATGAATCTACACAGGTTCTTGGTACACAGCTACCAAGACCTCTTGAGAAAACTAGTTCATTAGTTCTTAACGAGAAAATAGAGAAGAGTCTCAACAACCAATTTTTCAATGTCTTCCCAAGACACACATAATCTTTAAGAGAATACCTCTTCATCTTCAACAAGGTGACAATCAAGGTGGTGCATCCCAAACAAGAAATGCTTGCGGGAGCTTTCCAGAATGGTCCAAAAGTCGAGCATTTCAATGAGCCTTTAGCTGAAATGCTCATTGCCTCAATGGTAGAGATTATGGCGCAAACCGAGTACTTCATACATGAAGAAGAAATAAATGAAAGATGAAGGCCAGAGACTTAAAAGAACTCGACTCGTGCCACCTCCACACATCTTTCTTAATAGTAGGGGAAAAGCCACAAATCACTAATTGAAAATCAGTAAAAAGGGCCAACTCATAATAAAAAATAAAAGATCTCCTCCATTTAAGGTCCCAAATTCATCTCTCCCCCTCATATCTACCAACCTCCCCCACAGAAACAGTAGGTTGGTCAGGAATCAAGAAAAGTCTAGGAAACCAAAGGTGAAGGGGAGAGTCCCAACTCAAATATCACCCTAGAAGAAATTAAGGAAACCAGAACCAACTTTTTGAGAAAACCCGTCCCTTAACTAGTTAGAAATGTCGCAAACTCTATAACCTAGAAGAGAGGCCTCACGCCACCAAGGCAATGTCGTTCTATGGAAACCAATTTTGCCACCTAAGATGGAAGAGATAAGGGAAATACCATATCTAGAAGTGAGAATATCATGCCAAATTCTAGAATTCCCACAAATAAAGTGCCACCTCCACTCACCCAATAGGGCCAACTTGACCAGTCGAAGGTTGTGAAACCGAGGCCCCCTAACTTCTTAGGTTTACAAACATCCTCCCATTTTACCCAAGCAATATTAGAATCCCTTTTCAATCCTCCCCAAAGAAACCTCTTATGAATATTCACTATATTTTACCAAACCTTGACATGCATCTTTAATAATGATAAGAAAAAAAATAGGAATGACTTTAAGAGTAGAGTTAGGGAGGACCACTCTTCCACCCAAGGAGACGTACCTATGCTTTCACGAAAGAAGCCTTCTAGAAAAGAGATTAACTAAAGGTTCCCATGTAGTCACTAACCGAGGGTTATCTCCAACCGAGAGCCCAAGATACTTGAAAGGGGTGGACTTCTGCTTATAATGATGAAACTCATAAGCAAGATTTAAGAAGGTCTGGTCATAATTAACTCCAATAAGGGAACTCTTAGAAAAATTCACACGGAGGCCCGAGGCAAGCTTAAACTCATGAAGAATTTCCTTGATGGTCCAAAGATGATCAAAAGTAGCATCAGGAAGGATAACCGTGTCGTTCGCATACTGAAGATGAGAGACCACCAAGTATGAGGACTCTACTCTAATACCAGACAAAAGATTCAACTCAACCTCCATAAAAGTCAGACCACTCACGCCTTCAACTACCATAAGAAAAAGGAAGGGAGCTAGGGGGTCACCTTGCTTCAACCTCCTTTGGATACTAATCTCTTGGATCGGAAACCATTAACCAAGACCACCGAATTACCAGAAAACACACTAGCTCTAATCCAGCTCTTCCACTTATCATTGAAACCAAATCTAGAGAGCATATATTCTAGAAAAGACCAGTTAACAGAATCATAGGCTTTCTTGAATTCAACTTTAAATAGGAGACAAGAATTCTTACAATGCTTGGCAAGGTCTACAAGCTCGTTCATGGTAACCTTCTCATCTACTAATAGTATTACTTTGAGAAAATCACAATGATTAGTAAAAATGGGCTCATCCATGACATTGGAAAGACTAGAAGCCAAGACCTTGGAAAGGATCTTATAGAGAGACCGGCCAAATAAATGGGTCTGAAATCCCCTAAATGAGAAGGGGAATCAATCTTAGGAATCAAAGTGACAAAGAAAGAAAAAAATCTACATGGTAGATTGACAAACTAATGGAACTGAGAAAACATCACACCAAAGTCATCTCTAAGGAGGGGCCATAACCTCTTAAAAAGGATAAGTTAAACCCATCGGGGCCAGGACTCTTGATTCCATTACAATCACCAATCGCACAATCAATCTTAGTTAAGAGAAAAGGCGCAATTAGGTTAACATTATACTCTTTAGAGATGGATGAAAGGAGACCCTGTTAAGACGAGGACAGTCAGTATAAGGTTCTCTAAAGGGATTAGAGAAATGATCTACAACAGTCTGGCGAATCTCAGAGACCTCTTAAACCCAACCATCCCTAACCTTGAGATCTATAATAGCATTCCTTCTGCTTCTACTCTTAATACAAGCATGGAAAAGGGACCAAAGGTCCAAGGAATTATTATTCCTCACAACCACCTCCTCCTCAGATAGACCATCATACTCAACTTTGATATCAAGAGTACTCACTGTTGCTGTTGTAGAGCGGCAAGCAAAAAGTAAGTGATTAATTTACTGGGTGATATTTAGGTTATATCGTATCGTGTCCATAGAGATTGATTATTGATTTGCCGTTCGAAAAATTTCTTGTTAATGAGTTTGGAGTTAAATGGGTTGAAATAAAATGTATTAATAGAAAAATAAATGTATAAAAAGGAAAAATGAATAACTTATCAAGCATGCATGTATGCTACTTCTCACAGACTTAAACCTATCGACCTCTTATACTCAACCTACAATATTCATCAATGTCACTACGTATCACTCACAACCTAAGTCATTTCTAACCCAAATTGAGAGGCCGACTGCATCACCTCGATAGCGATCTCTCAACCACCCCAACAACACAGAAGTCAACCGTGCTCCCCTGCATCGACGATCTCTCAGAGAAACACAAACAACACAGAGGCATTAATATCTGGTACCCAAGTAGATGTCAGCTATAAATCTATCTCTAGAGTTCAGAAACTAACAGATAATCCTCCTAGATAAGAATCTAAGCAGTATATGTCTATAACAATTCAAATCCCTAGCACAGAGCAAAAATCTAGGACAACAATCCACAAAGATTCGTAAAGCAAGTTTAATATAACGCCAAGGGCGACAAATATACATGAGTTCAAAGAAAATATATATACAAACCCAACCAATAGAGAATACACAAAGAAAAAGAGAAATGAACCAAAAATCTACCAGATTTTCAGCGCCGATCAAAGAGTAATCCACCCCGAACCATCCGTATGCAAGACCCATAGTTGTTATCTAAACTAATCCTAACAAAATTTACAGGTTGATGGAGTTGGAAGCAAAAACTTTCCCAAAACCATTACCTAAAAATGAGCTAAAATGAAGTTATAAAACAAATCTCAGTAGACCGTGCTAAGCGGGCCTGGCGCGCTAAGTGCAACTTTCTTATTTTACACATCAAATCGACCTAAACCATGCTAAGCGCCCTATCCGCGCTAAGCGGGCTTCAAAACATTGGTTCTTCCAAATTGTCAAACGCAACACACTAGAAAATGCGTTAAGCGGTACTCGCGCTTAGCGGCCTCTGCGCGCTAAGCAGGCTCTCCTAGATAGAATGTCCCAAAACTAGTCTTTTATTCCAAAAACACACATCCGGAGCCGTGCCTTCGACACCTTATTCCTCAATGCTCCAAAATGCAACAAATAGCTACAAAATGAATGGAAAAACATCAAACGATACACTATGTACAAAAAAACACAAACTAAACGTATTTACACAAAAGTCAGGTTTATTCAATGATATTAACAACAAAGAGTCGATAAGTGCAACAAAAAGTATATACAAAAGTAACTACAATTTTCACTTATCAAACTCTCCCCAACTTGAACTTGTTTGTCCTCAAACAATGCCAAACAATTCAAAGAACCAAAAGTAATAAACCAAAATATCATGAATCAACAAGTTTTGAAAACGGAAAACAAATGCAATGGCTCAAATGAAAACAGTACACATGAAGAAACATACTTACCACTAAACTACGGCGATAACATAAACATGAAAAGAATGCTAAATACAAAAATTATGTCAAACATTCTAAAACAACACTAGTTCACAAATGAATCAAACCTAGCAAACACAATCATCAGTAGATGAAAGACATACAAAAATAAGGTATTTTCACTCATCCAACAATCTTGCAAACAATAGACTAAATTATGTATTCATCCAAAAATTTACATTGAAAATATAAAAGCAAGAATCTCAAGGGCTTTTCAAGGTTGTAGCGTGATCGGGTGAACAAACAAGGGATAAATCCTAAAGCTAATCGAAACAAAAACTTGCCTAAACCTAAGGGAGTGATCAATTCACCAAAGTTTCAAACAATAGAATTTAAATCAAACTTCTTCTTCATCCCAAGTGTTACACCAAGCACACATCACTTATTAACACAATATTATTCATACTATTTTTGTTTTTGTTTTACAAAACTTTTTTTCAATTTTTTATTTCTTTTTCTCTTCTTTCTTTTTCACTTCTTTTTAACATTTTTTTCTTTCTTTTTATTTCTTTCTAAGCCTCATAGCAATTAACCAATAAATACACAATCATTTATCTCCCCAACTTGAATTCAACCATACATTAAAGTGAATACTCCCTACTTTTTAAGGCAAGGTAAAAATTCAAACCAAAACAATAGTTGAGGGTTCAAGAAAGCAACGAATCAACATCTATGTAAAAAGGGAAACTAAACACTCATAGACAAGCATTTAGAAAATACAACATGGATATCGACAAAAAGCTCAAAGGGGTTACTAATGATCACACACTCACAAGGTGAATTGACTATTTGGACAAGGTAGTTGTGCTTAAAATGGAACAAAAAAAAGCCTTGATCATGTTCAAGCTTTCATACAATCAACACAAATAAAAGATTAAGCATAATAAAATTCTGTTAAAACAAGAGTTGTGGTCTCCAGCATATGTGAACAATGGAAAGTTACCTCACAAAAAGGGTAGGAACTAAAGTAATTCACAAATGAACAAGGATACAAAAGAATGAATGGCATAAAAATTGTAAAAATTCTAAGTATCATGAATATGATAAATTATAGAAAGCGATAAACACATACCTCGAACATGTACAAAACTTTAACAAAATCATTACCACGCATTCGCAAGTTGAAACATTCAAACTTAGAAAATCACCAAAAGCAACTTCAAGCTATCAAACCAAAATTGAGTCCAAACAACAACAAAAGAATTAATTATACTAATATTATTTACTATTTAAATCCTAGGTGAAAGTGGGAAAAAGGAAATCCAAGCGAAAAATTAAAAAGAATTTACTGGCTCTGCACAGCAGGGCACGCTAAACACGGTCAAGCGCGCTACACAAGAACAGCAAAAACAGGACAACAACTAGTGCAACCTCCACATTCAACTATACAATCTTAACTACAAAATATTTACAACTTATAAACATACTTTCATAATCTAAACACGACAAGCTTGCGGAAAAACACAATTTAACATAACGAAACAAACGGGTGAAAGTGAATTAACAAGTTAAAAAGTGAAAATTTGAAAATTTAAAACAAGTCATATTTCAACTTGTTAAAACACAAGTCAACATATAACAAAAACGAATACAAGCAAAACATGCTTATTTTACGTCATAAGCTCGACGCCTTTATTGTGCGAGCTAGTAACCTCCTCTCATCATGCCATGGTATTGTCACACCACACAAACCTAAAGAAAGTGTCATAATATCCACACGACAAACATTACGAAAACAAGACAATTCACAACAATACATGAAAACAAAGATAAAAAACACATATATGCACAAGTATGGAAAGTAAACATAAAATATGTACAAGTAAAAATAGACAAATTTATGTACACATTCTATACAACATATACATTAATTATAAAACTCAAAAACAAAGAAACTATCACAATGCAAAACAATAAACACCAATCCCCAACAACGGCGCCATTTTGTTGTTGCTGTAGAGCGGCAAGCAAAAAGTAAGTGATTAATTTACCGAGATATATTTAGGTTATGTCGTATCGTATCCACAGATATTGGTTATTGATTCGCTGTTAAACAAATTTCTTGTTAATGAGTTTGGGGTTAAATGGGTTGAAAGAAAATGTATTAACAGAAAATAAATGTATAAAAAGGAAAAAGGAATAACTTATCAAGCATGCATGTATACTACTTCTCACAGACTTAAACTTATCAACCTATTATACTTAACCTACAATATTCATCAATGTCACTACGTATCACTCACACCTAAGTCATTTCTAACCCAAATTGAGAGGTCGACTGCATCACCTTGGTAGCAATCTCTCAACCACCTCAACAACACAGAACTCAACCGTGCTCGCCTGCATCGACGATCTCTCAGAGCGACACAAACAATACAGAGGCATTAAGATCTAATACCTAAGTAGATGTCAGCTCTAAATCTATCTCTAGAGTTTACAAACTAACAAATGATCATATTAGATAAGAATCTAAGAAGTATATGTCTATAACAACTCAAATCCCTAACACAGAGCAAAAATCTAGGACAACAATCCACAAATATTTGTAAAGCAAGTTTAATATAACACCAAGGGCGACAAATATACATGAGTACAAAGAAAATATACATACAAACACAACCAATAGAGAATACACAAAGAAAAAGAGAAATGAACCACCGATCTACCGGTTTGTCAGCGTCGATCGAAGAGCAATCCACCCCGGATTATCCGTATGTAAGCTCCATAGTTATTTAAGCTAATCCTAACAAAATTTACAGGTTGATGGAGTTGGGAGCAAAAAATTCCCCAAAACAATTACCTAAAAATGAGCTGAAATGAAGTTATAAAACAAATCTCAGTAGATCGCGCTAAGTGGGCTTGGCGCGCTAAGCGCGACTTGCTTATTTTACACATCAAACCGACCTAAACCATGTTAAGCGCGCTATTTGCGCTAAGTGGGCTTCAAAATATTGGTTCTTCCAAATTGTCAAACGCAAACAGTGCACTACAAAATGCGTTGAGCAACACTCACGCTTAGTAGCCTCTGCGCGCTAAGCGGGCTCTCCTGGACAGGATGTCCCAAAGCTGGTCTTTTATTCTGAAAACGCGCATCCGGATCCGTGCCTTCGACACCTTATTCCTCAATGCTCTAAAATGAAATAGATACCTACAAAATGAATGGAAAAACATCAAACGATACACTATGTACAAAAAAACACAAAAAAAACAAACTAAACGTATTTACACAAAAGTCGGGTTTATTCAACGATATTAACAACAAAGAGTCGATAAATGCAACAAAAAGTATATACAAAAATAACTACAATTTGCACTTATCACTCACCGCCTCCCTAAGAGACTCAATCTAGGAGTCAAGAGAGCCAAACACATGTTGATTCTAGACTTTAAAATCCCCTTTGATTGCTTTAAGTTTCTCTTTAAGGACAAAGGCTTTCCACCCCATAGACAGAGAGTTGGACCAACTATCTAAGACCACCTTAGGTAAATGAGGATGAGTGAGCCAATGATTATTGAACCGAAATGGTTTAGGCACTCACAACTGATAGAAATACTAGAGGATGATTAAGAAGTGATCACAAACATCTCTAGGAAGAACCCATTGGGAAGAAGTCCCCAAAGCTCCTATCACTAATCAGAAATAAGGATCCTATCAAGACAATTATAAATCCTACCTCTAGGTTGGAACCAAGTGAAGTTCTTACCTAAAAAAGGAAGATCCTATAAACCCAGTTGAGAAATGAAATTACCAAACTCAACACAAAGTGATCCCCCTTCCCTACGCTCAAAAGGGTCACCACCAACCCTCTTAAAAGGGGAGCAAACAAAATTGAAATCACCTAGGAGACACCACACATACCCCCAAGGGAGGTCCTTCTCTAGAGTAAATCTCTCTAAAGAGCCATCTTATCACTAGGACTACACTTGGAGTAAACATTGATGACCACACACAAAGTCTTAGAGACTCCCAACTCCAAACACATCCCCAGATAACCAGGACCCATAAAAGGGAACAAAAAGACCCTTTAGAACTGCCCCAAATAGAAATCACGCCACCATTATTCTTAATAGAAGGGGGAAAAACTCTAGTCACAAAAAGGGTTCCCCCAAAGGGATTGAACCAGAGATGTCAAATTTTAGAAAGTTTAGTCTCCTAAATTGCAAGGAACTCTAAAAACTTAGAGATAATGAGGTTTTTAACCTTACTATTTTTGATCCTACTACCCAACCCCCGAACATTGAAAGATCTAATCAACATGAAACACAACTTATAGAAAGTCTAGTAGACCTTAACTACCTATCTCTAAATTCAAGACCCAGTAATCTCTTAATCTCATCCTCATCACTAAGAAAAAAGGTACAACCTAATCTTTTAGCTTCTTTGAAAACCCTTACCTCTTTCTTATTGTCATACAATTTGAGAACCCTCAGTTATATATGATTAGGACTTCAGTGACAATGAAATTCTGGTATATTAGAATTCATATGTCCTATGACATGTCGAGACATCTGATCTAAACAAAATACACAAACAAGAAATAAAACGTGCATAAATAAGACTGAAAAGTAAACAACATACCAAAATTGTTAACCCAATTAGGTGACAACAACACATACTCTGGGGGCATACCAAGCCAAGGATAAAGTCCACTATAATAGTATTAATTTGAAGCTAAATTCCCCTGTTTACAACTTCTCACTTAATCACTACCCGTTCTAACTTTCTACCTAAGACCCGCCTAGGTTTGAGGCCCTCCTCAACTCCCTTATCAATCACAGACAGTGATTGGATCAAAACAGGAAGACACACTTTCATGATGCAAAACTAGAAGACACACTTCTATGACAATACCTAGCCAAGACTCTTGACTAAGAACACAACTTGGAGTTTCTTACAAGATTCCTCCAAGAACAATAATCAACTCTATGCTTAAAAGCTTAAGAGAGAAAATAAAACCTTACAACTCAAGGAACAAAGTCCAACTCACATGGCGAGTGGATCACACATACCAACTCTCCTAGAGAGTGGCTTACAGATTCAACCATAATAACTACATATTTTCATTCATGTTTGGAACCTTCTTCTAGGTTATAATGCTTATATTTATAACCTTTTTCTCAACTGGATTTGGGCTTCAAATCACATCATATCAATTGATACAAATCAGCTGAAACTTCTGCTATAAAATAGGTCTTCAAGCAAATCTTTCCTAATTTATCTCCATAATTAGAAAGTCAATATTCTTCTTGATTCTGACTTGAATCTTCTAGACCTATAAAACAGCTCCACATAGGATAGCATAATATTTTCAGAATATTCTGCATCTGTTGAATATTGACCTGATCCAACTGTCCAGCCCAGCATAAGCGTGATGTCGAATAACCCTACATAGGACATCTTATCCGACATGTTGCTCCAAGTGATGATAACTTCTCATCTCAACATGTCTTAACATAAAATATGACTTCTTTGCTCAACTTATTCTTCATAGCAAGTAATCACATCTTATTTAACATATTGCTGCTATATTTATTTTACTAAAATTAATGCCAATCCTAAAAATAGAGAACTAACAGAGACAAGGAAGTGGAGCAACATCCAATTATATGGATACGTTAAGCCCCTGTGAACCCAAGCCCTTCTCGGTCATATGCTGAGGAGTACTGTCCTATAACCAAAAATCAATAAGAGTTATAGGATTAACATTATCTGAATCCAAATGAGGACCGGAGAGGTCTTTGACCTGTTGTTCTAAGGCATGTGTGACGCTTGTCCTTCCACTAGAAATTCTGTCACCTCAAACGCCACATGGCCATCTGAAACCACATAATCTTAAACCCCCCTAACAACTGGAGATACCACAAAAGAATGAGCCGGAGACGAGAAAAAGGTTGGAAGGATAACCCACCAACGCATTCCACGACAAGTCAAACGCTAGTAATGGGAATCTCGTGATTAAGAGCCACAAATAACCTTTTAGAACCACCCGAAGACAAATGCTTGTCGAAAAATTCTAAAAAGTTATTAGAGGAAATGAGCTTTTGAGAGGTGTGAAGAAGAGCTAAATAGGGGTTAGGACTATAAAAAATAATATGATCCCTTTTCTAATCCAACCCACTACAAGAAGCCCAAACATTTTCTTTTCTTAAAAAGCCACGTGAGGCTAGCCAAGAGAGAGAAGGTGTGACATTAAATCTTGTTTCACATATAACTAGGAATGACAACAAAACCCGTACCAACAGGTACCCACCTGAACCCGCCTCGAAGTTGACGGGGAAAACCCGCTTTAATTGGGTTTGGGTTCTAGTTTGAGTTTTCCCCGATTACAAAATATGAGGACGAGTCAGGTAATAAGGATCCTAGTACCCACCCTGAACCTGACCCCAAACCCGCTCCCATTTATTTCATTATGTACATTATTATTTATTTTTGATAATTTAGAACATTAAATATGTGACAATATTTTGATAATTTTATTTGTATTTATTATGTAAAATATTTAAAATATTTAAAATGTATGTATAAAAGATTTTGAAATTGTTTTATGTTATTATTTATAATGAATTTGATTTTGGAAAAAATAAATATTTCTATTAAAAATATTGATTTTATTAAATAGATGGTGGTAGGGCGGGGGTACCTGAACCCAACTCGAGCCCGTTTGGGACGGGGTTAATTTTTATTCTTCATCCCCGTTTGGGTTTGAGGCGAGGAACAAAGATTATTTAAGGATTCGGGTTTGAATTTAGAAGAGATAAAAATCGTCTCTGACCCATTCTGTTGACATGCCTAGACATAACGTTCACCTGATAGCCCGAGGGATAATAAGAAAAACTACTTTCATTCCTTGTTCCAAGGTAAGAATCAAGAGAGAGAGAGAGAGTGTGTGTGTGAGAGAGAGTATTGGTGTTTTATTTTGCTTAAAAAACTCCACGCTCACACTCATGAGACAAACTAGGAATTTTTTTTTGCAATAACCAACTTTTGAAAATAAAATTCACAAATAATAATGTTTCGGAGAAAATTATGCAAATAACCATGTTTCAGAAAACCCCACAAAGGAGGATCCAACCCAGTGGCGCCTGCACTAGGCCATTTGTCTTAGGCTCCATATCACTTGGTGTATGCTCTCTTATTTAGCCAAGTGAGATGGCGCATTCACTCTAAAAGTGAGAGGAGGCACCATCACACTTGGCTTTTAGGGCAAAATGCATTTTTTTATAAATAAGTTCTCCGTTTCTCCGTCATTCTTCACACTTTCTCGCACTGTCTTCTTATTTTTTCTCTGTTATTTGCGTCATGACATCTCCCATGATTTTTACCAAAGATGGTTACGTTATTTTATCGGCCACCAAACCTCCGATGAAAAATGAAATTTTGGTATATTCACTCCATGGAGCGTCTGAAGAGAGAGTTGATGCGATGGCTAGAGGGAGACATCGAGGATGGGGGAAAATTAGAAGGATCCAGCGAAGAAGAACAACCACCTCACTTGAAACCGTAATACCTACTTTTTGGTTGGAGGAAGTCAAAACAAACAGAGACGTAATGTTGATGATGCATGAGTCAGATGAAATTATTTTAACGGTTGTAATTTCTTAGATATTTTATCGTGTTTTTATTTGTTGTTTGCGCGAGGTTTGTTGTAACAAATGCTCTTAATGAAAAACCGTAATGTTTATAACTTAAAAAAGTAAAGATGTTTTGCATACAATTTTTATGTGGTTGAGCTAGTAGCCCGAGTCAGACAATTTTTGCGATTGTGTACGACCTGATGACATAAACCACACTTTTTTTCTAGCTTGTCGAGTGAGTCCATTTAAGTTGTGATGCGCTTTATTTTGGGATGAACCTTTTTATTCCTTCATATTTGGTCGTTGTTCCAGACTATCTCTCCACCGTATGCAGGCCAATAATCAGGTTTCGGTACCAATGGGAAGTTGTTGTTGTATATGTTGAGCAAGCTTTCGGACTTGTAAATGGGAGATAGAAGTTGTAATGCGTCTTGATGAGTATAGGCATATGCCGCAATGACATGAGAGCAAGGCATACGAAAAGGCTTGAAACTTGCCACAATCGCACCAACGAGAAGGTAGTATAACCCTATACTCTTGTCTTGGAAGCCCCCGTTATGGTCGATTGTCTCTTTAACAATGAAGTTATGGCTGTGTCGATCGAACCGTATAACCAGATGGGTGTCGGCTTTGGCACTTTATGCCTTAATATACTTCATGCAACTTTCACTCCATAGTTGTCCCAATTTCAAGACAACATTCCATATTTCACCTCTTTTGGCAAACAACAAAGCCATCCTAAAATATGTTGATTTAACCAATGCAATTACTGAGAGGTTTCGTATGCCTTTGAATACCTCGTTCATGGATTCAATCAGATTCTTTATCATGTGGCCCCATCGTTGTTCATTGTCGTATGACCTAGTCCATTTCTCCACCAGAATATTATCGATCCACCTACCTGCGTCCGAATTTGACAATCTGATCTCATTGTGATAGTGTTTGAACGTAGGTTATGTTAATGCATATCCTACGTCCATAACTGCTTTCCTAAGAGCTTTGTCTTTGATCTCCCTCGTGATATTTTGAACGATATGTCTAATGTAATAGACATGCGTAGAAGGAGGGTCATGCCAACTGTTTGTAGGATTGTTGTATGCACTCTTAGTAGATGCATGTCTATCGAAGATCAAACAGAGACCTGGTTGCGGAGCCACGTGTGTTCGGAGATTCCTGAGAAAGAAACTCCAAGCACCACCAGTCTCTCCTTCTACTAGAGCAAAGGAAATTGGGAAAATGTTGTTGTTGCCATCTTGTGCAACTGCCATCAGTAGCGTGCCTTTGTATTTCCCATATAACCAAGTCCCATCAATTTGAATAATAGGTTTAAATGACACAAACCCTATGATACAAGGTTGAAAATCCCAGAACACTCGACTGAATATTCCATTTCTGGTGACTTGAGTACCATCTGGGGTGTACGCCGATAGTGTTTCCATAATATAAACAGTACCCAGAGAATAAGTCTGAAGTGCATTCAGGTAGTGAGGAAGTTCTTTGTATGACTCCTCCCAGTTTCCATATACCTTTTCAATCTCCTTGGTCTTTGCTAACCACGCCTCTCGTCAGCAATGATCCATCATTGAAGGTGAAAACCATTGTGTTTGACTGTTTGTAGGTTTGGAGGTTTGAGTGTTTGAAGGTTTAAGTGTTTGAGTCTTTGAGTTGATTATTTGAATTTTTGAATGTTCGAGTGATTGGGTGTATACGTATTTTGATAAATGTAGGATTAAATAGGTTGTACTGAATTTGAATAAAACAACAGTAAGCAACCTCTAATTCGCCAATTGGGATGTCCAATCGTATTACATGCAAGCATAGATTCCTTCCCCAAGGCTGCCACCTAGCCTGCACCTACACTGCAACCCATGCCACCTCTAATTCGCCAACTATGATGGCGACATATTTCAATTTTGAACTCGTTTGCCAAGTCAAATGACGCCTCCCTACATGTCCAATAGTATTACATACAAGTAGAGATTCCTTCCCTAAGGCTGCCACCTAGCCTGCACCTAAAAGATTCAGAATTCGGTCACACAACTACATTGCTCCCGACCCGTTGATCGTGCCATATCTCGAATATGCAGGTTTCAGAAATGTTATAAAGATCTCCAACTGCATGATAGATTCAAAGTTCATACTTGAAATGTTGGAAAGGTGGAGACTCGAGACACACACATTTCATCTACCTATAGGTGAATGTACCGTCACACTAGAGGACGTGTACATGTTATTGGGTCTCCCCGTCGGCAGTAAGGAGGTTAACGGGTCGGTTCAACAGTCCAATTCTCTGTGCAAGGAATTGTTGGGCAAGGATATGGTTGAAGGTGGTGGAGCTAGAGGCCAAGATATACTACTTACTGAACTCAAAAATCATTATGCGACTCTGGAGTTGAACGAAAATTCCTCCGAGCTAGCTAAAGTAATAAAAGCTAGAAATTATATAATGATACTTTTTGGAACCTTTTTATTTCCCGAAAGTACGGGGAACAGTGTAAATTTCATGTATTTAAATTTACTTAGAAACTTAAAAAAAAAGTATAGTTGGGGTTATGCTATTTTAGCCCATCTATACAGTTCCTTGTGTAAAAATGCAACCAAGGAAAAATATACTTTTTATGGATGTGCTTTGTTACTTCAAGCCCGGGGTTGGTGGAGAATGGAGTCCCTAAATCCCATCAACAACAACACATTTGTTTTCTCATACGCAACAAAGTAAGTCAATAACTAATATCATTTATTATTCATATGTTCACCAAGTATATGATAAAAATAAACTATTTTACAATTCCTTTAGGTACTGTGTGACAGGTATGGATTATGGCAAGAATTCAAGATTCAATGTCGCTCTATATCACAATCTATTGGATCACCTTGGCCCGGATGATGTACGTCATACCTTTGAACTTTTCTATCTTTAAATTATTTATTTATTACGTTTTCATTAAGCTGATTTAATTTTATCCACAGTTTATCTGGAGACCATATTTGGGTTTGGACCATGAACCAAACTCCGAGGATGCAACAATTTAGAGCACAAAGACTGCAATCATACGGTTCAACATTGTAGAGATGCACCACATCGACTGTGTCAAGATACAGTTTAGAGTGCATCAAGAGATACCCTATGATCCAACTTGTTTGTCCCCGTGGCATCTTAAAAGGGTTGACACCCAATTGGGTCTTACCAACTGGAAAGATTTTGCTCCAGAATGGTGTAAGATATGGTAGAGGCGTCACCGACATGTCTTGCAATTCCCAGTTTTCCTCAACCATGGTAATATGCGACACACGGATCAATATTTAGCTTGGTATAGATCGGTTAGTAACCCAAAAATGCATGTGTCTCATCCAAGGTATTTGGTTGACCCGCGAACACAATGGGCACAACCCTCATTTCCCCAACAACGAACACAACACACATCAACCTCCCACCAACCTCTCCGACGAAACAGATCCACAACCACCCAACCACAATCACTACCACAATACGAATATACCCACATGCCCCATAACCAACCATAATCACCACCTCAATACCAATACCCCCATATACCCCACACCCAACCATAATTTCAATCACAATACCAATACACCCGCATGCCCCACCCACAATTCCAGTCTTCTTCATATCCCAATATGGGCCCCTCAACATCTAACCTTAGTCCTGATCTGGGATTTTCCGAAGAATATGACCATCAACCACCACATCACCA